>CM066033.1:497399208-500265991 GCA_033557465.1 Ichthyophis bannanicus
TATCCCCCCTCATCAACCCACTTCCAGTCCTAACCCCCCATCACCCCATTTTCAGTTTAAGCCCCCCCCCTATAACCCATTACCAGTCCTAACCCCCCACTTCCAGTCAGCCCCCCATAGCCCATTGCCAGTCCTAACCCCCCCATCAGCCCACAGTCCATTACCAGTCCTAACCCCATCAGCCCACCTCAAGTCCTAACCCCTCCCCATCAGCCCATTTCTTGTCCCAGCCCCCCCATAGCCCATTATCAGTCCTAAACCCCCCCATAGCCCATTACCAGTCCTAACCCCATCAGACCACCTCCAGTGTTAACCCCCCATCAGCCCATTTCCAGTCCTAACCCCACCCAACAGCCCACCTCAAGTCCTAACCCCTCCCCATCAGCCCATTAGCAGTCCTACCCCCCCCCTAGCCCATTAGCAGTCCTAACCCCCCCTCTCTAGCCCATTAGCAGTCCTAACCCCCCCCATAGCCCATTACCAGTCCTAACCCCCATCACCCCATTTCCAGACAGCCCCCATCAGCCCACAGCCCATTAGCAGTCCTAACCCCCCTAGCCCAGTAGCAGTCCTAACCCCCCCTCCTACCCCATTTGCTGTCCTAACCCCCCCTAGCCCATTAGCTGTCCTAACCCCCCCTAGCCCATTAGCAGTCCTAACCCCCCCCCTCCTAGCCCATTAGCAGTCCTAACCCCCCCTCCTAGCCCATTAGCAGTCCTAACCCCCCCCCTCCTAGCCCATTTGCATTCCTAAGCCCCCCCTAGCCCATTAGCAGTCCTAAACCCCCCCTCTCTAGCCCATTAGCAGTCCTAACCCCCCCCATAGCCCATTACCAGTCCTAACCCCCCATCACCCCATTTCCAGACAGCCCCCATCAGCCCACAGCCCATTAGCAGTCCTAACCCCCCCTAGCCCATTAGCAGTCGTAACCCCCCCTCCTAGCCCATTAGCAGTCCTAACCCCCCCTCTATCGCCCATTAGCAGTCCTAACCCCCCCCATAGCCCATTACCAGTCCTAACCCCCATCACCCCATTTCCAGACAGCCCCCATCAGCCCACAGCCCATTAGCAGTCCTAACCCCCCCTAGCCCATTAGCAGTCCTAACCCCCCCTCCTAGCCCATTAGCAGTCCTAATCCGCCCCTAGCCCATTAGCAGTCCTAACCCCCCCCTAGCCCATTAGCAGTCCTAACCCCCCCTCCTAGCTCATTAGCAGTCCTAACCCCCCCTCATAGCCCATTAGCAGTCCTAACCCCCCCCCCCTCGCCCATTAGGAGTCCTAACCCCCCCCTAGCCCATTAGCAGTCCTAACCCCCCCCCCTCTCTAGCCCATTAGCAGTCCTAACCCCCCCCCCTCTCTAGCCCATTAGCAGTCCTAACCCCCCCCCATAGCCCATTACCAGTCCTAACCCCCCATCACCCCATTTCCAGACAGCCCCCATCAGCCCACAGCCCATTAGCAGTCCTAACCCCCCTAGCCCATTAGCAGTCCTAACCCCCCCCCCCCCCTCCTACCCCATTAGCAGTCCTAACCCCCCCCCCCCGGCAAATTTAAAAACAGAAAAAGCGGGCTCTGGCTGCTGCCGCGGACGCGGCAGCATGCAGTGTCCCGCGGGGCCCCCTCCGCCCGCTAAGCCCCTCTGCAAGGGCTTTCAGATTCGCGAGGGAGACAGCGTCTCCCTCGCGTCTCTGTTAAGCCCGCAGGGGCTAATGGGAAATTTCCCATCAGTCCCTCGCGTCTAAAGGGGCTGATGGGAAATTTCCCATTAACCCCTGCGGGCTTAACAGAGACGCGAGGGAGACGCTGTCTCCCTCGCGAATCTGAAAGCCCTTGCAGAGGGGCTTAGCGGGCGGAGGGGGCCCCGCGGGACACTGCATGCTGCCGCGTCCGCGGCAGCAGCCAGAGCCCGCTTTTTCTTTTTTTGCGGACCTTCACGCGTGCCAGCTGCAAGGCCTTCGCGTGCCACAGCTGGCACGCGTGCCATAGGTTCGCCATCGCTGGCCTAGACCTTCAAGACTTCAATCTTTCTCAACAAGTGCAGGATATCCTCCATGCATCTAGGAAACCTTCCACCAGGCGTTCTTATGCTTTTAAATGGAAAAGATTTTCCATCTGGTGTGCTGAAAAGGGTCTTAACCCTCTAGCACTACCTTTAAATTCTTTACTCGAATATCTCCTGCATCTTTCCAATGCAGGACTTAAAACCAATTCTGTAAGGGTCCATTTGAGTGCTATTGCAGCATCTCTTCAGCCTATCAATGGACAATCTGTTTCCTCTCATCCTCTTATTGCAAGATTCATGAGAGGTCTAACTTTAACTAAGCCTCCCATTCGGCCTCCTCCGGTGGCATGGGACTTAAACGTGGTTCTTGGTCAGCTTATGAAGCCACCCTTTGAACCCTTAGCCACTACCTCCTTGAAATTCCTTTCCTGGAAAGTCATTTTCCTTATTGCAATCACTTCTGCTCGTCGCATCAGTGAACTGCAGGCTTTAGTGGCTAATCCACCTTATACAAGGTTCCATCATGATAAGGTAGTCCTTAGGACAAATCCCCACTTTATGCCTAAAGTGGTCTCACCTTTTCATCTTAATCAAGAGGTATATTTACCTGTCTTTTTTCCAGCTCCTCATGCATCCAATGCAGAGCGGAACCTTCATACTCTAGACTGTAAAAGAGCTCTTGCCTTTTACCTCCACAGGACACAGCAACATCGAAAGTCTTCTCAACTTTTTGTTGCTTTTGATCCTTCTCATTTAGGACTTCCAGTCTCAAAAAGAACACTGTCCAATTGGATTGCTCAGTGTATTTCTTTTGCTTACCAGAGTAAGAACCTTTCTCTGGAAGGCCATGTCACAGCTCACAATGTGAGAGCCATGGCCACATCTATGGCTCATCTTCATTCTGTATCCATTGATCAGATCTGTCGAGCAGCCACCTGGGCCTCGGTTCATACCTTCACAGCCCATTACTGCTTGGACAAGGACTCCCGCCGGGATGCCTTGTTTGGTCAGGCTGTCCTCAGACACCTGTTCCATTCTTAAACAACTCCTGCCCACCTTCCCTGAATGGATGCCTGAGATCCAGAGGAAGATGAGGAACCCTTGGGGGGGGGGGGGAGCTCCCCGGCATCTTAGCTAGGGAGTCCCCATATGTGAGGACTCATTCCTGCTTGTTCCTGGAGATAGCACAGTTACTTACCTGTAACAGGTGATCTCTGGGAACAGCAGGAATTAGTCCTCACAACCCACCCACCTCCCCTAGGAGTTGTATCTCTCTCTCTCTCTCTCTCTCTTTCCTTTCCTCTCTCTATTGTCTCAGCTTTAAACTCGAACTGAAGAGAGTTGGTCAGGAAGGTGGGAAGGCAGCGCGCATGCGCTGTGGGAGGCCCCCAAAAGCTTCCTTTCTGGGAAGCTGGGGAGCTTTCCCGCGCAGGCTCCGTCGGTTCCGACGTACCCATATGTGAGGACTAATTCCTGCTGTTCCCAGAGATCACCTGTTACAGGTAAGTAACTGTGCTTTCTATAGCCACTTCGTTACGGGAGAATGGGTTTAAGGTGTTGAGCCGGTGGTATCTTATGCCGGAGAGGCTGTTTAAGGCGGGGGTAATGAAATCAGATGACTGCTGGCGGCTGTGTGGTGAGCGGGGAACCTGGATGCATATGTGGTGGTCATGCCCAGTGGTTAAAGGGTATTGGAGGGAAATAGGGGAGAACATTAATAAGATAGTGGGTGCCACGATCGGGCTTACGCCTGAAATGTGTCTCCTCCATAAACAGGATGGAAAGTGGGAAGGTGACAGAGGATCTCTAAAGGTAAAAAGGGGACTGTTGTTGATATGGAAGGACAGACTAGATAGGCCATGTGGTCTTTTTCTGTCATCATATTTCTATTTTTCTATGTTTCTATGTTTCAGATGGGGGCAGATAACAGCAGAAGAATGGACTCTTTCCATTGTAAGAGAGGGGTACAAGCTTCATTTC
This sequence comes from Ichthyophis bannanicus, assembly GCA_033557465.1. NCBI lineage: Eukaryota > Metazoa > Chordata > Amphibia > Gymnophiona > Ichthyophiidae > Ichthyophis > Ichthyophis bannanicus. The sequence continues at coordinate 497,403,191 of CM066033.1, forward strand.
TTCAACATGCCCCCTCCTACAGTGGTAAGCCAGTTCAATTCTCAGGCATCTCTCAACACTCAGTTGAGTCAAGAGGTTAATTTACTTTTTGCCCAGGGGGCAATAGAACACGTACCCATTTCCCAACAGGGAACAGGGTTTTACTCCCCTTATTTTCTTATTCCAAAGAAAACAGGGGGACACAGACCCATTTTAGACCTCAGAGAATTGAACAAATTCCTGTTCAAAGAGAAATTCAAGATGATTTCTCTAGGTACTCTGCTGCCATACCTTCAGAGTCAGGATTGGCTTTGTTCTCTAGATCTCAAGGATGCGTACACTCATGTACGCATCCAACTCACCGAAGATTCCTTTGTTTTCTCTTTCAAGGAAAGCACTACCAATACAGGGTGCTTCCTTTTGGTCTGGCCTCAGCACCAAGGGTGTTCATGAAATGCATGGCTGTAGTGGCAGCATTTCTCCGCACTCTAGGAATATTCGTCTTCCCCTACTTAGACGACTGGCTCATTCAAGCCCCATCAGAATCAGAAGCCAGAATTTCCCTAGCTTGCACAATGCATATCCTCCAGTATTTGGGCCTGGTCATAAACATCCCAAAATCCAGCCTAACTCCCACTCAATCTCTAGAGTTTATAGTAGCTCTGCTGGATACCAGAAAAGCAAGGGCCTATCTTCCACAGGCTCATTGCCTTCGCATTGTGCAGCTAGCCTCCCAAGCAGTGTTAAAAACTCATCTCACTGTTCGGGAAATGTTACAATTACTAGGCCACATGGCATCTACCATGCACGTAGTTCCCTATGCTCACCTTCATATGAGAGCAGCCCAATGGACTCTATCCACTCAGTGGGCTCAAGCATCAGGCTGCCTATCAGACAAATAGCAAACACAGCTCGCCTTATTTTATCCCTACAATGGTGGCAGTCAACCCAAAACCTGTTGGTGGGGTCCCCTTTCCAGCAACCCCTACCCCAGGTCACTCTAACAACAGACGCCTCACAGGTGGGTTGGGGAGCTCATCTGCAAGATCTCTCTACCCAAGGCACCTGGTCTCCACAGGAGACCTACTTACATATCAATCTCCTAGAACTCAGAGCAATCTTCCTTGCTCTTCGAGTGTTCCTTACCCAGCTCAGCTACAAGACAGTCCTAATTCAGATGGACAATCAAGTAGCTATGTTCTATCTGAACAAGTAGGGGGGAACAGGCTCTCTGTCGCTTTGCAACAAAGCTTTGCGACTATGGGCCCTCGCCAGAGAGCATCAGATTCATCTCCTTGCGGTGTATCTGCCAGGCATTCAAAACACTTGGGCAGACAGACTCAGTCGAGTTCTGCTTCCACACGAATGGTCTCTCCATGCAGACCAGGTAGCAAAACTTTTTCAAATTTGGGGAACTCCAGACATAGACCTCTTTGCAAGTCCGTTGAATGCCAAACTTCCCCAGTTCTGTTCCAGAATTCCGGCTCAAGGATTTCAGGCCAGGGATGCTTTCCTCCTCCATTGGGGTCAGGGCTTCCTATATGCCTTCCACCCTTTCCCCTAATTCCCAAGACCCTATTCAAGCTTCAGAGAGACAAGGGCCACATGATTCTCATAGCTCCACATTGGCCACGGCAGGTGTGGTACCCTCTGCTTCTACATCTCTCTCAAGCCCCATCTCTGGAGTTAGGATCTGCTCCAGATCTCCTGTCTCAGGAGGACGGGATGTTGTGGCATCCCAATCCCCACTCCCTGCATCTCAGGGCCTGGTTGCTGAGAGCCTAGACCTTCATGGTCTTAACCTTTCTCAACAAGTAAGGGATGTCCTTTGTGCTTCCAGGAAACCTTCCACAAGACGCTCTTACGCATTTAAGTGGAAAAGGTTTTCCATATGGTGTTCGCAAAAGGGTCTCCACCCCTCTGCGATACCTCTGGAATCATTACTGGAATATCTCCTTCATTTATCTAATGCAGGACTTAAGACTAACTCAGTAAGAGTCCATTTAAGTGCTATTTCAGCTTCTCTAAAGACTCTAAATGGTCAGCCTATTTCCTCTCATCCTCTCATAGCGAGATTTATGAGGGGCCTTCTTCTAACTAAGCCTCCCATCAGGCCACCTCCAGTGGCATGGGACCTGAATTTGGTTCTGGGGCATCTCATGAAGCCGCCCTTCGAACCGTTAGCTACTACCTCCTTGAAATTCCTTTCCTCAGTGAATTGCATCAGTGAATTGCATGCATTAGTTGCTGATCCTCCTTACACGAGGTTCCATCATGATAAGGTAGTCCTTAGGACTCATCCACACTTTATGCCAAAGGTGGTCTCACCTTTTCATTTAAACCAGGCGGTTTACCTGCCTGTATTTTTTCCAAGGCCTCATGCTTCAAATGCAGAAAGGAATCTTCATACTTTGGACTGTAAAAGAGCACTTGCCTTTTATTTACAAAGGACACAGCAACATAGAAAGTCTTCCCAGCTCTTTGTTGCTTTTGATCCTTCTCATTTGGGACTTCCAGTCTCCAAGAGAACATTATCCAACTGGATTGCACAGTATATTTCTTTTGCCTATCAGAGTAAGAACCTTTCTCTGGAAGGCCATGTCACAGCTCACAATGTGAGAGCCATGGCAGCCTCAATGGCTTATTTACACTCTGTGTCTATTGACGACATCTGTCGAGCAGCTACTTGGGCCTCGGTTCATACCTTCACAGCCCATTACTGCTTAGACAAGGACTCCCGCCGGGATGCCTTGTTTGGTCAGGCTGTTCTACAGCACCTGTTCCACACTTAATCAACTCCTACTCACTTTTTCCCGGTAGGATGCCAGAGATCCATGGGGGGAAGTGGAGCCCTTTCACATGGGCACACAACTTCTGGGGTCTCTCCCTGGCATCTGTAGCTAGGGAGTCCCCATATGTGAAGACTACATTCCTGCTTGTTCCTGGAGATAGCATAGTTACTCACCTGTAACAGGTGATCTCCGGGAACAGCAGGAATTTCGTCTTCACAACTCACCCACCTCCCCTAGGAGTTGTATCTCTTTTCTTTCCTTTCCCTCTCTCTCTCATTGTCTCATCTTTAAAACTCAACTGGAGAGAGGCAGTTGGGAAAGGCTGGAAGGCAGCACGCAGGCACTGTGGGATGCTCCCAAAAGCTTTCTAATTGGATGCTAGGGAGCATTCCCGGGCAGGCTCCGTCGTTACCGACGATACCCATATGTAAAGACTAAATTCCTGCTGCTCCCGGAGATCACCTGTTACAGGTGAGTTGCTATGCTATATGGTCCTCTGGATTCCCACCGGGAATATGCTCTTTTTTTCCCTGCAGCTCGTCCTCATGGTATCCTAATCCTTCATGGACAGCGCATATTCAGCTAAAGAACACATGATACCCTTTTTACCCCTCAAGTAGGTCAACATGGTATCTCATTCCTATGCGTCTTCTGTCCATTTACCATGCTAGAGTTCTGGAAGACTCGAGACTTGCTGCCTGCAGACTGATATTATCCTCTGCTCTTCACGTAACTATCCTGGTTATTTCACTGGCTAGCATTCTTGCAGCAATCTAGTCTGTTCCTTGTCAGGGAGATTTTTCCCCTGACTCCCTCCATCATAACCAGGAGAAATAGATTCTCTATATATCTTCTCAAGTAGGTTCCACCTTCTTGTTATTAGATGAATCTTTCCTCTCCACATATCCTATGTGAATATACTTCTATAGGCATATCTCTGTCTGCTTAACTACAGACACCTATATATAGGTCTATATATTCATATCTATATATATATATCTGTATACATCTCTATAGATATATATATCTGTCATTTGTGTGTATATATATTATGCCCTTCTATATCTCACTATAGATATATTCTTATATGTCTATCTATATGTATATATATACATATATACATATATATGTGTGTCTGTCGAGATATTTTATTATAGGTAAATATGTATTCATATACTTATCTATCTGACTGTATATGCTCATATAGCTATACATATCTCTATATGATTCTGTCAATTGGGCTCTACCCATACCATGCTGTCCAGCATGTTTGGGGCTCTACACACACAACCACTTCCTGTGGTAGTTAACAACTTCTACCATAACCTTAAGGTTTAGGTACCCCTGAAGCTCTCCATCTCCAGTATCTTTCCTAGTTACACCAGTTAGGAAAGACATTGCGGATCTTCAGTTAATCAGCGGATCTAATGCCTCAGACATCTTTGCTTCTTTTTGGGATGCAGGGGGTTTTCCATACCCCTTCTTCCCACAAGGACTAGGCCGGTTTGTCCAAATCGGTCAGCTTTTCCTCTTTTTGCTCCTAAGAGTGAGCCACTCTGCAGCCAAAAGAGTCCAGGCTTTTTTCATAAAGCCTTCCGCTGAAGGCCTACTGTTTTTGTACTACCCCAGTTGATCTCTGAGGTTACCTCTCACCTTTCAGGATTCTGACCTCCACTGGTTTTTTCTAACAAGTTTATTACCTCCACTTCAAAGTGGGGTCCTCCTTGAGGTTCCTCTACTGGATCCCCAGTAGATCACATGAACCTCCATACTTTTCTGCAATCCTGTTAGGGGAGGTCCATATTGCAATATTTCCTTTTCAATATATTGATGATAATTGTCATCCACACAAGGACTCCTTGCCTGCAGTCCTATGCTAGGTTGGCTGTCTCTTACAGCACCTTTCTGTTCTCAACTCCTACCCTCCATCCTGAGGATGCCTGGCGATATGAGGTGTAGCATGTTCCAGTCTATAACATGCTGGGACTCCAGGCATCTTAGCTTGGGAGTCCCCCTATGTGAAGACTCATTCCTGCTTGTTCCTGGAGATAGCACAGTTACTTACCTGTAACAGGTGATCTCTGGGAACAGCAGGAATAAGTCTTCACAACCCCCCACCACCTCCCCAGGAGTTGTATTTTCTCTATCCCTATCTTTCCCTTCTCTCTCTCTCTCTCTCTTTGTCTTAGCTTTAAAACTTAACTGAGGAGAGACAGTTGGGAAAGGCGGGAAGGCAGCACGCAGGCGTGGTGGGATGCTTCCAAAAGCTTTCTGATTGGAAGCTGGGAAGTGTTCCCGCGCAGACTCAGTCAGTACCGACGTACCCATATGTGAAGACTTATTCCTGCTGTTCCCAGAGATCACCTGTTACGAGTAAGTAACTGTGCTTTCCTGCTTGTTCCTGGAGATAGCATAGTTACTCACCTGTAACAGGTGATCTCCGGGAACAGCAGGAATTAAGTCTTCACAACCCACCCACCTCCCCTAGGAGTTGTCTCTCTATCTCTCTGTCTCTTTCCTCTCTCCCTCTATCCTTTCACTCAGATACAAACTTTACTGAAGAGAGACAGTTGGAAAGGCGGGAAGGCAGCACGCATGTGCTGAGGGATGCTCCCTAAAGCATTCCTATTGGACATAGAAACATAGAAATATGACGACAGAAAAAGACCACATGGCCTATCTAGTCTGTCCTTCCATAACAACTACAACAGTCCCCTTTTTACCTTTAGAGATCCTCTGTGTTTGTCCCATGCTTTTTTGAATTCAGTTACTGTCCTCATCTCTACCACCTCCACTGGGAGACTATTCCACGGATCCACTACTCTTTCCGTAAAGAAATATTTCCGCATATCACTCCTGAATCTATCTCCCTTCACCCTCATCCCATGTTTCTGTAACTGCCACTAATTCCAAGTCAGCCACTCCCACCAAAGCTTCAACATCAGGGATCTTATTTCCCATGCTACGGGCATTTATACACACTGCTTTCCATATGTTACCCCTGTTACCCATTTCCATAAAGTTATTTAATGTATCACCTACCTGGGGGCTTTCATTTACCTGGGGACTTTCTTCACCCATCCCCAATGAATCTAGTTTAAAGCCCTCTTCAGTAGATTAGGCAGTCTACTACTGAAGACGCATTGACCTTTCTTGGACAGATGGATGCCATCTCTGCTCTGCAACCCTTGGAACAGCATCCCATGGTCTAGGAAACCAAAACGCATACATAGGGGAGCATTCCCGCGCAGGCTCCATCGGTACCGACGATACCCATATGTGAAGACTTAATTCCTGCTGTTCCCAGAGATCACCTGTTACAGGTGAGTATCTACGATTTACTAAATACAAGGAGAATTACGTACCTTCCTCAAATTTTCATCTTTTTTACCCTCTTTTATTCTCCCTTATACTCCCACAATCTCAAATTCTCCACTCCGTTCTGCTGCTCTCTTTCCTTCTCTTATACCTTTTCATGTCCTCCCTGTGCTGTCCTTCTTATTTCTACAGCCTTCCCTCCTATCCCTTCCTCTCTCTTACTCAGACCCTTGGTGTGCGCGTGTGTTTGCATGCACGTGTTTGTGTGCGTCTGTCTCTGTTTGGGTATGGTAGTGCTAGGTATGCTATCTACCATGAGTGCTGTGCCACTGTGGCTCCTGTGCACTTTGGCTTGTGGGAAAGAGAGGCAACAGAAGAGGAGATACCCTCTGCTGAGGATAGAGAGGCTCAGGGCACAGTTCCTAGACTTGCCTGAGGACCAATGCATCGGGCCGTTTAAGCTTGATAAGAAGACCATTCTCTACATGTGTGACCAGCTGGAACCTCTCATACAGTCCACTGCCAGTGCACCTGAATGTCACCATTGTCCTTGCCTTTCTCACCACTGGAACCTTCCAGACAACTCTCAGTATGTCAGCCTGTCAGCCACCTCTATTTCTAAGTGCTTTTCTTAGGAGAGTCACTCAATATATTGCCTTCCCTGAGTAAGAGCAGCAGCTACATGAAACTATGACAGAATGTTTAACTATTATTAAACCATTATTAAAGGGGATCCAAAAGGCAGTCAGAACTCCGGAGTCTCAACGCATGGATGAGACAATGATGCAAGGAAGGGGATTTTGGATTTGTTAGGAACTGGGCAACATTCAGGGGAAAGGAGGGGCTAGAAGTTGAAAAAATAAGATGGGAGAGTTAGAATATAGAGCACTAAATGAGAGGTTAGATATGATTGGCATCTCAGAAGCATGGTAGAAGGAGGACAACCAGTGGGACACTGTGATACCTGGGTACAAACTATATCATAATGATAGAGCAGATCAAACGGTGGAGGGGTTGCACTCTGTTAGAGAGGGCATTGAGTCACAATGGATTAAAGTTTTGCAGGGAACAAAATATACCGTAGAGTCTCTATGGATTGAAATTCCATGTAAGAAAGGGAAGGCAATGGCAGTGGGGATGTACTGTCGACTGCCTGGCCAGAATGAACAAATGGATGAACTGCTCAAAGAAATCAGGGAAGCTGACAAAAGTTACAGCACAGTAATAATAATGGGTGATTTCAATTACCCCGGTATGGACTGGATCAGTGTCACGGCAGGGCGTGCTAAGGAGATAAAGTTTCTAGATGAAATAAATGACTGCTTCTTGGAGCAACTGGTTCATGAACCAAAAAGAGGGGAAGCTATTTTGTACCTAATCTTTAGTGGAACACAAGATCTGGTGCAAGAGATAAGGGTGTTAGAGTCACTTGGCAATAGTGATCATAGTATGATCACATTTGATTTAATAAATGGAAGAAGGATGGCAAGGAAATCCACAGTACTACCTTTTAACTTTCAAAAGGGAGACTATGATAAAATGAGGAAAACAGTTAAGAAAAACCTAAAGGGGCCAGCAGGAGATCCAAGATGGCGTCGTGGCGTGTGTGGGCTCCTGACCTCTGTTTCTCGATGGGACGGAAGAGAAAAGTGAAGCGTGTTTTGCTGCCCCAGGCATCCCCGTCGACCTCGACTCCTGTTTCTGGTCCTTTGGATTCCTTTGTATTGAGACGTCAGGAGCAGCAGCAGCCAGTACCGGGAGACGGAAGCTTGGCTGGAGGACGGTTGGGGCTGGGTAGCTCGGTATCCCCCTTGAGCAGCGATCTCATGCCCCCGGATATACAACACGTCTCAAAGCAGGCACACCCGGAATTGAGACGGCAAAGTGTAGAAGCCTCGTTCTCTCCGGTGTTGGGGGATCTTGAGGCCTCTCTGGGGTCATGTTTGCCTAGTGAGTTGGAGGGACAGTCCTCTCCGATGGAGCAGCCAGCTGGACCTGCATTTGAGACTGGGAGCTTGCCTGGGGCGTCCAGATTAGACGCCGGAACCCCCCCTGTGCCCCTGAGGTTCTCTGGAACTTTGCCGGATGATCAAGAGGGTTTGTTTTCTTTTCGTTGCCGCAGCCAGAGCATTTTACATTGGAGTCAATATGGACAGCTATTAATCATTTGGGACAAACTTTTTTCTCTCAAATTCAGGGGATTCAAGCTCAGGTTGCATCGAACTTTGTGCGTATTGGTCAATTTGAGCAAGAGGTACCTTTAATGAAATCTCAGGTTGAAGAAATTGCTGATAAAAATAAACATTTAGAGACTTTATCGGAGTTATTTATCAAGGACTCTAACCAGGCGAAAGTCAGGTTAGAGCAGCTGGAAAATTTTTGTAGATTAGCAAATTTACGTTTGTTTAATTTTCCTATGTTATCAAATATCTCCGCGAAAGAAATGTTTAAAAAATATCTTGTTGAGGTTTTGGGAGTCCCTATGGACTCGTGTCCTCCAATAGTACGGATTTACTACCTTCCTACGGCACGGAAGGCTCCGGCCCCTGCTGCGGCAGTTGGGCCAGAGCAAGCTGATGTTTAAATGTTTCTGAGTTGTTGGAGGTTTCAGATTCTGCTTTAGTATGTACTGCGACCTGTTTGGTTACCTTTGCCTTAGTGTCAGATCGTGAATGGCTGTTAAGACTCTTTTTCAGGGAAAGAAATGTATTGTTTAAGGGATGTTGGTCCGGATTTTTCCTGATCTAGCTCGAGAAACCTGTCGGCGCAGGAGTGAATTTTTAATCCTGCGACCACGGGTTCTCCAGCTGGGTGGTTTATTTTTTTTTAAATACCCTTGTAAATGTTTGGTAAAGTTTCAGGGTAAATCATATGTGTTTTTGTTTCCTTCACAATTGATTTCCTTTTTAAATTCCCAGGGTCCGGTGGGGGGTGAGGGAGCGAGTTCTCTCTGATGTAAGTAGTGTTGCTGCTTGGTACACTTGCCTTTTCTTGTATTTTGAGGGGTTTTTTGTTGTTATTTCCTTTTACTTTTTGGATCTTCCTATATTGAGGACTAGTGGTGGGGTTCACTTTGTGTAATATTGCCTATTAATTGTGATATTATTGCTTGGTATAATGTTTTGAAGTGTCTCCTTTTTCTTACGCAAGTATGTATGACTTGTAGTTTGTTTGAAAAATCAATAAAAATTTAAAAAAAAAAAAAAAAAGAAAAACCTAAAAGAAGCAGTTGCAAAGGTTAAAGATTTACATCAAGCATTGCTGTTTAAAAATGCTATCTTGGAAGCCCAAACCAGCTGTATTCTATGCTTTAAGAAAAGTGGAAGTAAGTCCAAAAAACTGCTAGCATGGTTTAAAGGTGAGGTCAAAGAGACTATTGTTGCCATCTTTCAGGAAATGGAAAAAGGAGCCAAGTGATGGAAATTGGAAACAACATAAGCACTGGCAAGTTAGATGCAAGGCATTAATAAGGCAGGCAAAGAGAGAATTTGAGAAGAAACTTGCTGTAAAGACTTTGTCAAGTTCATTCATAGCAAAAAAAAAACCTGTGAGAAAGTCAATTGGACCATTAGATGATAGAGGGGTAAAGGGGGCAGTAAAAGGGGACACGGCTATAGCGGAGAGACTGAATGAATTCTTTGCTTTGGTCTTTACTGAGGAAGATGTAGGGATATTACCCATGACTGAAATGGTATTTAAAGGTGATGCCGCAGAAGAATTGAAAGAAATATTGATACACCGTGATGATGTATTACAACTATTTGATAAACTGAAGAGAAGCAAATCACCTGGACAGGATGGTATTCATCCAAGGGTGTTGAAAGAACTGAAATATGAGATTGCAGACCTACTATTAGTAATCTGTGAACTATCATTAAAACCATCTGTAATACCTGAAGATTGGAGGATGGCCAATGTAATGCCAATTTTTAAAAAGGGTTCCAGGGGTGATCCGGGAAACTACAGACCGGTGAGCCTGATGTCAGTACTGAGAAAGATGGTAGAAACCATTATAAAGAACAAAATTACTGAACATGTAGATAGTCATGACTTAATGGGAGACAACCAACATGGCTTTAGCCAAGGACGGTCTTATCTTACTTATCTTTTATGTTTTTTTGAAGGTGTGAATAAACAGGTAGACAAAGGTAAGTCGGTTGATATAGTGTCAAAGTCTTTCTGAAAATCCAGATACAAGGTCCCTCATGAGAGACTCTTGGCAAAATTAAAAAGTTATGGGATAGAAGGCAGTGTACTATTGTGGATCAGGAATTGATTAAAAGATAGAAAGCAGAGGGTAGCGCTAAATGGCCAATTTTCCCAATAGAGAAAGGTGAATAGTGGAGTATCCCAGGGATCTGTGCTGGGTCCACTGCTTTTTAACATATTCGTAAATAACCTGGAAATGGGAATGCCAAGTGAGGTAATTAAATTTGCAGATGACACAAAATTATTCAAAGTTGTTAAAACCCAAGAGGATTGTGAAAAATTGCAAGAGGACTTTGATAAATTGGAAGACTGCACATCCAAATGGCAGATGAAATTTAATGTGGACAAGTGCAAAGTTATGCACCTAGGAAAGAACCACCCAAACTATAGTTACACAATGCAAGGTTCCACATTAGGAATCACCACCCAGGAAAACGATTTAGGCGTCATTGTGGATAACAAGTTGAAATCCTCCACTCAGTATGCAGCGGTGGCTAAGAAAACAAATAGAATGCTAGTAATGATAAGGAAAGGAATGGAGAATAAAACAAAGGATGTTATAATGCCTCTGTATCATTCCATGGTGCGACCGCACGTTGAATATTGTGTGCAATTCTGGTCACCATATCTTAAAGATATAACATTATTAGAAAAGGTACAGAGAAGAGCAACCAAAATGATAAAGGGGATGGAAGGATACCTCAATGAGGAGAGGCTTAAAAGGTTAGGGCTCTTCAACCTGGAAAAGAGATGGCTGAGGAGAGATATGATAGAGGTCTATAAATTAATAAATGAAATGGAATGGGTAAAAGTAGATTGATTGTTTACATCATCATCAAAATATAGAAAGACTAGGGGACATGCAATAAGCCTACAGTGTAATCTATTTAAGACTAATAAGAGAACATATTTTTTCACTCAATGCATAATCAAACTCTGGAATTCGTTACTGGAGGATGTAGTAAAAGCTGTTAGTGTAGCTGGGTTTAAAAATGGTTTGGACGAATTCCTGGAGGAAGAGTTCATAAACTATTATTAAAGGAGACTTGAGAAATTCACTGCTTGCCCCAATACAAGCATTGTGGAATCTGTGACTTTTGGGGAAGCTGCTAGGTAATTGTGACCTAGATTGGCCACTGTTGGAAATGGGATACTGGGCTTGATGGACCTTGGTCTGGCCCAGTATGGCATATCTTATGTTCTTATGTTATGGTCTGGGCTGTAGATGGTTTGAAATGAACATAAGGTAAATATTAGCTGCAAGAAACCATATAGGAACCCTGTGAGCATAACTCATATTCATTCCTTCATCCTGGTCCTTTGCTATGTTTTTTGTAGGCCACCAAATTAATAGCTTCTCTGGCTCCTCATCAGATGACCAGAATTGTCTAAAGTAACTTTACTTACCAAGGTAAAATAAGCCATACCAGGCACAGGGCGCTTTTAAGTGAGAATGGAGTACCATTAAGTTTTTGCACTTCAGGGCAGTTTGTCTCGCAAAATCTTGGACAATGGAAATCTTACTACATTGCAATGTCAGTGGTGCTTTTGCATATGCAGCATGTAATATTTCAGACACCTGAGGGAACTTTAGAACCTTTAAAATGAAAAGCCTTGAGGAATGTCTGTTATCAGAATATGAGAGGGCACACAATGTGTGTTCTCTGCTTCAAAAGAATATCGGAAGTTCAGGCCTAATAATTTGGGTAGAAAATCCTTGATGAAAGAAACTGGCTGGAGTTTTTCTATTCCTTCTGGTAGACCAAGTAGCTGTAAGATATTGCATCTGTTTTGATTATTCTGTTCTTCCAAATTTCATCTCTGCCAAGCATTTATGATGACACCACCATTGTGGCCTTTCATCCTCTAGAGCTGAAACTCTTCCAAATGGGAGGTTTCTTCATGGAGACCATTCAGCTGATTTAGAGAGATTCATCATTTTCTTCTGTCAACATTTCCCTGCATTATACCTTTCATTAGCACCTGCTTTGCCATAATATAATCAGTGAGAACTTCTCTTTCTTTGCCTGGTGCCATCTTGCTAAGTGTTGGCAGATCCTGTTTTGCCCATTTAATGTGCTCACCGTTGCAAAAGCAATTTGATCTTGGTAGACTTGCTCCTAGCCATTGCTATACCTCCTGGGTATCAGTTTTAGGTTAAAAAAATATAGATGGGAAGAGACTGTAGAGAACAATCTATTTCTATTATTAGGAGAACAGGTCTTATGTGGCCATTTTGGATGAGGTTCTGTCTCCGCCCCTATCAAGTTAAAATCAAATTGTGACTCTAGTATATATCTGACTGCCCAAAGATAACTGGATCTCTTGTTGCCAGAAAAAACTTTAAGTGGAGATTTGAGGGAAAACTGCAAAGATTTGTCCTGGTAACTCAAGAGGTTAGCCAGACAAAGTTTTTAAAGAATTATCCACATCATAAATGTATACAGTTTTGCCAGAATTTTGGAGAGAAGGATGGCTCCCCCCTCCCCCAACTAATTTGGATTTAGCTCACATCTTTTTAATAGTAGTTCAAGATGAGTTATATTTCAGAAACAGCAAGTATATCCCTGTCTGCATAGAGCAGGGATGCATAAGTTTAGTCTTTACGGGCCAGAAATTGAGCAGGTTTTCAGGATATTCCTAATGACTATGCATGAGATTTGTATACAGTGGAGGTAGTATGTATCTATCTCATGCATATTCATTATGGATATCCTAAAAACCTGCCCTGTTTGTGGCCCTTGAGGACTGAAAGTGTGTATCCCTGCAATAGAGCTTACAATCTAACAGGCTGATGCAGACAGCTGGCGCTGAAGTCATACTCTATCAACTTTTTACGCCTCTTTGCCATGCACCGATAGCTCACGACTTCAGCGCTGGCATGCAGAAATGAGCTCATATGCAAATGAGCCACACATTAAACTGCATAAAATGGCACCATTAAACTGGGAGAGCAAGCCAAACACATGTTGAAAGAAGTTGGCGCATGTTTAGTATGCTCTCCCAGAGAAAGAACCAACAGTAATTTGAAGGCATTGGGCTTTCTCCAATGCCTGGATCAACTCCTCCCAGATGATCCAGGCATTGGGGAAAGCCCCTTATGCTTTCAAAATACTGTTGGGGGCAATAGCCCCTAACAGAAAGCAAATCCCTGGTGGCCCAGTGGCCCTGATTTCCCCCCCCCCCCACCCGACCATGTGAAAACAATCCTTGGTAGCCCAGTGACCCCAAACTCCCCATCCACCAAAGTAAAAATAATCCCTGTTGGCACAGTGTCTCTGAACCCCCTACCTGCCTCCCAGTACCTTTAGAAATGAGCGGGAACGCTGCCCACATGTTCCCACTTTTGCCTTACCATCTTGAAAAATGCTGGCACCTGGCCCAGCATGATACATCCTGGAATGCACCGTGCAGGGCCAGGTGACGCCATTTTTCAAGATGGTGTGGCAATAACAGGAGCATGTGGGCAGTGCTCCCACTAGTTTCTGAAGGTTCGGGGAAGGGGGTGGGGGATTCGGAGCCGCTGGGCCACCAAAGTTATTTTTGGTTGGGTGGGGAGTGGGGAGTTTGAGGTCACTGAGCTACTAGGGATTTGCTTTCTATTAGGGGCATTGGCCCCCAAAAGTATTTTGATGGCTTTGGGGGCTTTTCTCGATGCCTGGATCATCTTTGACATTTCTGTTGGGGCATGTGTTAGATGTTTAAGCTACCTCAAGACCAGGCGTAGAGATATTGGCGCTAAGGCTGGTTGCAAAATCTTCTAAGCATCTCTCTGCATCAGGCACAGCCAATATTTGCATACCATTTCAGTATGTGCTGCTCATTTACCTGTAATAATCTTGGCATTAATTGTGCGTGTTTTTCCTTTGCTGTTTACATGTGGGTCCGTCTCCTTTCTGCATCTGTCGTTAACGCCACATTTAAGCACACTTAATGCTATCTGTACTTAAAGGCCACAGAAGTTTTCTGCATCAGCCTGTAAATTTGTACCTGAGGTATTGGATGGTGAAAATGACCTTGCTCAAGGTCACAAGGAGCAAGCAACCATGGAATTAACGCATTGATTCTATGACCACTGCTTTAACAATTGCTGTAGGCTACTGCCCTTCTGTTGTTATCTGGGGTTGTGGAACTTTCAAGTGCTAAAATGGAAGGGGGAGGGGTCATGTTAGCTCAGAGCACATTCCATTCTTGCAGTAGTTGTGGGGCTACTATACTTCCTCCACTGGGCACTCCAACACAGCAGCTGCAAAGATAGCTTGGGAAGCTGCCCTGTCCTTTAAAGGCAAATCTCAGTAGTTATGCCTGGGAATAATTACAGTATTAGCTGCTCTCTACAGGCATATCTGCACTCTATCCATTTCACTCCCCTCCTAGCCTCATGCTATCTCTAAAATCTGCTCTTCCCTTAATTTTGATGTATGCACTCTTCTCCAAGCTATTTTTTTCTTGGTGTCTTGTTTTCTTGTTGTTTGTTCTGGTCTCCAGAATGCTTCTCTGTCCTTTTTAGCTACTTCAAAATGCTGCAGCTCACATCCACTTTTGTCTTCCATGTCATTCTCAGGCCATCTAGGAACTCAGTTCTTTTCACTAGCTCCTGGTAAAATATTGTTCTGTTTTCAAACTACTTGTCCTTATCTACTGTACAAATGCATTCATCATCCTGCTCCTCACTATCTCAATTTCCTAGCATTGCTCTCTGTTCCATTCCACTATGTTCACTGTTGTCACACTCCTATGCTCCTTTACTAGTCAGGCTTCCTTTCTTCTGTTAGGGACTATATCAAGATAATGTAAAGAGTCCACATTTAATTCCCTGCAGAAATGTGAGTAGTTTTCCTTTTAATGTTTTTTGTTCTTGGTCAATATGGTTGTTAAATTCCAGTACAATCCCCTTGGGATCTGCATTTCTTTACCTAATCTCCAGGGCCAGCGAAAGTGTATGGGCGAATCTTCAGCTTTGTGCTTCATTTCCCCCTGAAATTCTTGTCAATCAAACTCGACAATCGCGATCATTCCAATGCCACCCCTCCAACAACATTCCTGTAAAAATGCAATCTCCAGGAACAAGCAAGAATGTAGTCTTCACATATGGGTATCGTCAGTACCAATGGAGCCTGCGCGGGAATGCTTCCCAGCATCCAGTAGGAAAGCTTTTGTGAGCATCCCACAGCGCTTGCATGCTGCCTTCCCGCCTTTTCCAACTGCCCCTCTCCAGTTCTTCGTTTTCCGCGGAGCCAGCAGGACGCACTTCCTGTCACCGCAGAAAATATTCCAGTTATTCTTCTTTTTTGTGGTCGCGTCTGCCTTCCTTCGACGCTACACCGGTGCCGCAGGTTCTTTCTTTCTTTTCCTTAAAAAAAAAAAAGAAAATTTTTCCTGGAGTCTTCCAGCTTTTTTCTCCACTGGTGCCACGTGCCATTTTGGGCACTAGGCCCAACTTTCCTCTACAATGGAAAAACCCACTTCGGGTTTTAAAAAGTGCTCCAATTGTGGCGGTACCATCTCCGTCACCGACACCCATGAGTGGTGCCTCAAATGTTTAGGTCCTGGCCGCTCTATCTCCGAGTGTGTTGCCTGTGGGATGATGTCAAAGAGAGGTCGGCAAAACTGAGCTGCTAAACTTAGCACCCTTTTTCCCTCCGATGCAGCATCTGTGGCATCAACATCTTCCAGGGCTTCGTCTTCCTCCCATGGATCTCAGGTAACTAAACATAAGTCTAGCCGGTCCTCAAAGGGTAGATCTCCTTCTAAGTATCAAGATGCCTCTGGCGTTGCCCTTGAGGGACTCACACCGGCAAAACTGCCCCGGCAGGAGGCTTTGGCTTCCAAAGCATCATCGGGGCTCCAGGATGTTCTCGAGGCGCCAACCTCGGCAGAACTACTGGTGCCATGCTCTGGAGTACCGGCCGCTTTGTCCGGTACCGACACCCAGGCATCGACGACGTCGATAGACCAGAGATTTTTGGCTATTGAACGCAGTCTGGTGGCTCTTCTCTCGGCATTGATGCCCCCGAAACCGCTTCAGACAATTCAACCAGTACCGGCTCCTACATCGGTATCGGGGCCAATTGCATCGACGTCGGCAGGTGGACTACCAGTACCGACGCATGCTGTGCCCTCCAGTACTGACAAGTCGGTACCGGACCATGTCAATACCGACTTCGATCGCTACCGGTATCGTGCGCTGCACAATTACCCGGACAGGAGATACTTTGAATCCTCCGATGAGTCTGAAGACTCTGACAGCTCTGTTGATACCAGAGTATTTCTTCCTCAGGATTCTTCCTCTCCTAAACGTAGGATGTCTCCTCCAGAGGATATATCCTTCCAGGATTTTATCCGGGATGTGGCTTGAGGTCTTTCCATCACAGTGGCTCCTGAAACAGAGCCTAAGGCGAAGGAATTGGATATTCTACAGGATCCTAAAGCTCCCAAAGAGGCAGCTACTTTGCTTATTCATGAGACATTACATGATCTCATGCTAAGGATGTGGGAAACACCTCACCACTTCTCCTCATTCTCGTAGGCTCGATACCATGTATCGAGTCCCTCCCTGTCCTGGATTTCAAAAAACTCAGCTGCCCCACCATTCCATGGTGGTGGAATCAGCTATGAGAAGGATCAAGAGTGCAAAAAAGACATGCATCCAATCCTCCAGGACGAGAATGTAGAACTCTTGATGTTTTTGAGCGTCGAACCTTCCAGGCTTCTATGCTTTCTGCCAGGATTAGTTCCTACATTTTATATATGGGAATGTTCCTTAAGGAAGTTACAGGAGATCTAGAGCTTATGAGCCCTCTCCTTCCTGATGATAAGAGACAAGATTATCTTGTACTTATCAAACATGCTCAGGATGTTTCCAAATTCGTAAATCGTGCAGCTTTTGATTGTTTTGAGTGCATAAGCAGAACTTCTGCTATTGTCATAGGCGCACATAGATTGCCTGGCTCCAGGCATCTGACTTGGAACTTTGGGTACAGGACAAACTGGGGAATATTCCTTGCACAGGAGAGAATCTCTTTGGCAAAAATTGGCAAGAGAAAGCTAATGAGTTAGATGCTGATAATCTCACCTTGGATAGATTATCAAAACCTGCAGCTGATCCTGCAAGGAAAAAGTCCTACAAAAAAACATTCTTCACTAGAAAGAAGAAGTTTTATCCCTCCTATACCCATCAAGGGCATCGTTCAGGTCAGTCTGCCCAAAAGGGTCAGCAGCAACCTAAACAAAGAAAAACAAAGACTGCTAAGCCTCATCCGGCTCAGCAGACTCAGCCTCCACAGGGGCTTTGACTCCCATCTAGAGAACTTTGTCTTCCTGGCCCTGAACGGGCCAGAGCCTTCCACCATTCCAGGAAGGTTATGTTATTTTGCCCCCAGATGGGGGCAGATAACAGCAGAAAGTTGGACTCTGTCCATTATAAGAGAGGGATACAAGCTTCACTTCCTCAGCATGCCCCCTCCTACAATGGTAAGACAATTCAATTCTCAGACCTCTCTCAACTCCCAGTTAGATCACGAGGTCACTCTGCTTCTTGCCCAAAGGGCAATAGAAGAAGTACCCATTCATCAACAGGGTGCAGGGTTCTATTCCCCCTTTTTCCTTATTCCAAAGAAAACAGGAGGGCACAGACCCATTTTGAACCTCAGAGAATTGAACAAATTCCTGTTCAAAGAGAAATTCAAAATGATTTCTCTGGGAACTCTACTGCCATACCTTCAGAGTCAGGACTGACTTTGTTCTCTAGATCTCAAGGATACGTACACTCATGTTCTCATCCATCCAACTCACCAAAGATTTCTTCGCTTTCTATTTCAAGGAAGCACTACCAATACAGAGTTCTTCCTTTTGGCCTGGCCTCGGCACCAAGGGTGTTCAGAAAATGCATGGCTGTGGTGGCAGCATTTCTCCGCACCGTAAAAATATTCGTCTTCCCTTACTTGGACAATTGGCTCATTCGAGCCCCATCAGAGCCAGAGGCCACAATGCGTATCCTCCAATATATGGGACTTGTCATAA
Source organism: Ichthyophis bannanicus (assembly GCA_033557465.1). Classification (NCBI taxonomy): domain Eukaryota; kingdom Metazoa; phylum Chordata; class Amphibia; order Gymnophiona; family Ichthyophiidae; genus Ichthyophis; species Ichthyophis bannanicus. The sequence goes on from CM066033.1 coordinate 497,421,511, forward strand.
ACTTCCCAAAATCCAACCTAGCTCCCTCTCAGTCTCTAGAGTTCATAGGAGCCCTGCTGGATACCAGACAGACAAGGGCGTATCTTCCACAGTCCCGCTGCCTTCGCATTATGCAGTTAGCTTCCCAAGCAATGCTAAAGTCTCACCTCACTGCTCGGGAAATGTTACAATTGCTAGGCCACATGGCATCCACCGTGCATTTGGTCCCTTATGCCCGCCTCCATATGAGGGCAGTCCAGTGGACTCTATCCACGCAATGGACTCAGGTGTCAGGTTGCCTGTCAGACAAAATAGCAACCTTAGATCATCTTATTTTGTCTCTCCAATGGTGGCAGTCACCCCACAATCTGTTGGTGGGGTCACCTTTTCAGCAACCCCCACCTCAAGTAACTCTAACAACAGATGCCTCACAGGTGGGTTGGGGAGCCCATCTATCCCTGCTAAACTGTTGGTACCCAACAACTATCTTGCCGGCCTACACTAACCCATCTCTAGGCCAGCTGCCTTGATTACACCCCACACTGCGCCACACGAATCCAAAAACCCAAGTATTTCTGGCAGACATAAAATGGAGCCTGCTCACACTTTCCTGATTTTGTGCATGTGTATACTGACATCTTCATATAGAACCATCCCACACTCACAATACTGCATTCCTCTACTATATACACCAATCTACCTTCTCCACCCCCCCCACCACTACCCATCCTGCATCAATACAACTTAAATCCTATCACCACCACACAAACGCCAAGCAAATTACCCCAACGACACACCCATATCAAAGGAAATAGATCACAAAAACACCCTAAAACCAAAGAAAAGAACACTATTGGATCCCAAATACAACTCACACGAACAACACACCCAGAACATCACACATGTAACATTATCCTTATTAATGCTAGGTCAATAAGGAATAAAACGCATATTATCCACAACATTCTAACTGACGAACAACCAGATATCCTATGCATAACAGAAACATGGCTCACTGACTCAGACCCTGCAACAATGAACCAAATATAGAAGCCCGGATACCAACTATACAACTGCCCACGCATCAACAGAAGAGGAGGCGGAGTCCTTATAGCAGCCAAAACCAGGCTTCAACTCACAACCACATCTACGGTCACAAATCCCGATCTTGACCTACTCAAAGTCGAGAGCATGGCATTATCCATCTGCCTAATCTATCGACCTCCCTCACCACAGCACGAAACACTAGCCACAGCACTAGAAACCATCACATCCACACAAAGCAAAAAATTCCAAATCATCCTCGGAGATTTGAACCTAGCATCAATTCCTCCGTCCCACACGGACTCCTTCTATGAAGCCATCGACCAATTGGGTTTCCAACAAATAGTAAGCAACCCCACACACGATAGAGGCAACATCCTAGATATGATTTTCATACCCAGAAATCCACAACAAAGCAATGAACCACCTATAATAAACATAACTCAAGTACCATGGTCAGACCACCACCAAATCAACTGTAAACTTAAACTACAGTGCCAACCCAAAAACTCAAAGGAGATGAGAATGACCAACCCCATTAGGAAATTCAGCAAACTCAACGAGGAACACCTCATAAGCACCATTGCATCCCACATAAACCTAGATTCCACAGACCTCGACGAACTAACTAACAGATGGAACACACACATCCAAAATACATCTAACCCAACATTGAAACACACAACAAACCCACATAAGATCAACTCGGAACCCTGGTACACAGGAACTCTAATAAAATCAAAAAGGGAGCTCCGTAAAATAGAGAGAAAATGGAGACATACCAAATCCTCCGATCTCAAAACTAAATACATGGCCCATCTCGCAAAGTACAAAGACGACGTGAACAATGCAAAAAAATTACATCACACCAACATCCTAAACAAGGCGATCAATCGCCCGCGAGAGTTATTTGAACTAGTCAAATCACTAATCAAAACCGACCAAAATGCCAACCTCAACAACTCCATCAAGGTCCAAACACTGGCAAACCACTACGCGACCAAACTTACGGCTCCTAGTCCTCCACCCCCCCCACCAACACCACAAATCAGAAGTGAGAATAACACGACGCAAAACCAGTTATGGGAGCACTTCCACAAAATAGGAACCCAGCAAATCACAACCATCGTCACAAGCCTAAAAAGCACCACCTCCCCACTGTCCTGCATCCTGGATCAAGGCAGTGAAACAAGACATAGCACCTCACATAGCACACATAGTTAACCTATCCCTACAACAAGGAATCATGCCCTCAGAATTAAAGAAATCAGTCATTAGACCGATCCTAAAAAACACTACACTCAACGGAGAAGACCCAGCGTCCTACCGTCCCATATCAAGTATCTCATTTCTGGCAAAGATCATAGAAAAAACGGTCCTTCTACAGCTCCAAGACCATCTGACTGACAATGCTCCTCTTGATGACCAGCAATATGGCTTCAGGCAACATCATGGAGTTGAAACCCTGTTACTAGTCCTACTTAACAACCTCCTAAAGGGCCTTGAAAACAAAAAGAAAATGTACATTCTTGTATTCATTGACATCTCCGCTGCCTTTGATACAGTCAATCATGGGACCCTCATAAATAGGATAAAATCAATAGGAATAACAGGAACACCACTAAAATGGTTCTCATCCTACATCTCAAATCGAACACAACAGGTTCAACTCAACGGAGAAAAAGCAGAATCTTTCTCCCAAACGCAGGGAATCCCCCAAGGCTCTGCTCTCTCAGCACTTCTGTTTAACATATATATGCAGCCACTATGCAAAATTTTCTCACGACACAAAATTAATTACCACATCTATGCCGATGATATCATGCTATACTCACAACTAGACACTAAAAACCCAGACTACAACCCACTAGAGACATGTATCAGAGAGATGCAAGACTGGTTGCAACAAAGTAGTATGTCAATTAATCACAAAAAAACCGAAGTAATGTATATCTCCAAAGAACCGAATTTTGACCCACCCACATCAACAACACTATGTAACAACACTTACCAAACAAAAAAAGAAATAAAGTATCTAGGAGTCACATTTGACTGTGACCTAAAGATGGAAAAACACCTCCGAAAGACCAACAGAGCAGTTTTCCACAAGCTTAGAGTGCTCCAACCCATTCGGAATATTATTGATCCCCAAGACTTCAGAACAGTGGCCCAAGCACTCATCATGCCACATTTTGACTACTGCAACGCCATCCTACAAGGTTTACCTAAAAAAAACCTAAACATATTACAAATGGCACAAAATGTAGCTGCCAGGGTCATAATGAAGAAAAATCTAAGTGACCACATCACACCAGTGCTAATTCAATTACACTGGCTACCCATAACAGCTCGAACAAAATACAAAATACTAACAACCACCTTTAAACTCATCCACAACTTAGCACCTTCCTTCCTCAACAACCTAGTAAGATCGCAACCTCCTACCCGAAACAGAAGAACCCACAATTCCAACATCCTTCACACTCCAACAGATATAAGATCTGCCAAAGCTAACACCAGCCACAGGGCTTTCTCATATGTGGCACCAACACTGTGGAACCAACTCCCACCAGAACTACGAGCTAGCAATGACCTTCTAGACTTCAGAAAGAAACTCAAAACGCACATTTTCCAATCTCATTTCAACCTGAACTAAATCCACAGATGGAGCAGCCCCTGACCACTGTGGCCAAAAAGCTTATCCTGTATATATGTATTTATGTATATATGTAAATGAACTCCCCCATAGCTAAGAAGTGTTAACTCTGTATGATGTGCTTTTCTGACAATCTGTATGTAAACAAAATTTGTACCTGCCTTGATTCGGCAGTTTCACAATAGTAATCCTACCCGCTTCTGATCGCTGGAAGGAGCGGGCTACAAATGCTTGCTAAATAATAAATAAATAAATAAATTTGCAAGGCCTCTCTACCCAGGGTACCTGGACTCCACAGGAGACCGATCTACACATCAATCTCCTAGAGCTCAGAGCAATCTTTCTTGCTCTTCGAGTGTTTCACACCCAGCTTAGCTACAAAACTGTCCTAATTCAGACGGACAACCAGGTAGCCATATTCTATGTGAACAAGCAGGGCGGAATGAGCTCTCTGTCGCTCTGCAACGAAGCTTTGTGACTTTGGGCCATCGCCAGAGAGCATCAGATTCATCTCCTTGCAGTGTATCTTCAAAACTCTTGGGCAGACAGACTCAGTCAAGTTCTGCTTCCACACGAATGGTCTCTCCATGCAGACCAGGTGGCCAAAATTTTCCATTTCTGGGGAACCCCGGACATAGACCTCTTTGCAAGTCCGCTGAATGCCAAACTTCCCCGGATCTGTTCAAGAATTCCGGCTCAGGGTTGTCAGGCCAGGGATGCCTTCCTCCTCCATTGGAGTCGGGACTTCCTGTATCTCCAGGAACAAGCAGGAATGTAGTCTTCACATATAAGTATCGTCGGTACCGATGGAGCCTGTGCGGGAACGCTCCCCAGCATCCAATTAGAAAGCCTTTGGGAGCATCCCACAGCGCCTGAGTGCTACCTTCCCGCCTTTCCCAACTGCTTCTCTCCAGTTCTTCGTTTTCCGCGGAGCCAGCATGTCGTTGTTCCTTTCACCGTAGAAAATTTGTCCTTACTCTTGTGGTCGCGTCTGCCTTCCTCGACGCTTACCGGTACCGCCGGTTCTTCTTTCTTTTCTTTTCTTTTAAAAAAAAAAAATATATATATACTTAGTATTTTTTTCCCATTTTTCCAGGTGCACGCGCCATTTTGGGCCTTAGGCCCAAAATTTTTTCCACAATGGAAAAACCCGCTTCGGGTTTTAAAAAGTGCACCAAGTGTGGCGGTACCATCTCCGTCACCGACACCCATGAGTGGTGTCTCAAATGTTTAGGTCCTGACCATTCCATCACGGAATGTATGGCCTGTGCCATGATGTCCAAGAGAAGTCGACAGAATCGAGCTGCCAAGCTCAGTACCCTGTTTCCCTCTCATGCAGCCTCGGTGGCATCGATGTCTTCCAGGGCTTCGTCTTCCTCCCGTGGATCTCAGGTAACTAAACATAAGTCTAGCCAGTCCTCAAAGGGTAGATCTCCTTGTAAGCATCGAGATGCCTCTGGTGTTGCCCTTGAGGATTCTGTACCGGCAAAATTGCCCCGGCGGGAGGCTTCGGCTTCCAAAGCATTATCGGGGCTCCAGGACGTTCTCGAGGCCTCGACCTCGGCAGAACTACTGGTGCCATGCTCTGGGGTACCAGCTGTTTTCTCCGGTACCGACATCCAGGCATCGGCAGTGTCGATAGACCAGAGGTTCCTGGCTATTGAACACAGTCTGGCGGCTCTCCTTGCGGCATTGACACCCTCGGAACTGCATCAAATAGTTCAATCGGCACCGACTCCGGCACCGGTATCGGTACCGGTACCGACAACATCGGCATCGACATCGGTGGCCGCATTGCCGGCACCCAGTCATCCGATGCCTTTCGGTACCGATACACCGGTACCGATCCTACCCGGTACCGACTTCAGTCGGTACGGGTATCGGGCTCTTCAAGAGCATCTGGACAGAAGGTACTTCGAATCCTTAGAGAAATCTGAGCATTCTGACAGTTCTGTCGATGCAGGAATACTTATCCCAGAGGAGCCTTCCTCCCCTAAACGCAGGATGTCTCCTCCAGAAGACATTTCCTTTCAGGATTTTATCAGGGAGGTGGCTCGAGGTCTGTCTATTACTGTGGCTCCTGAGACAGAGCCCAGAGCAAAGGAGTTGGCAATTTTACAATATCCCAAAGCTCCTAAAGAGGCAGCTACTTTGCCCATCCATGAGATCTTGCATGATCTCATGCTAAGGATGTGGGAGACGCCTTTACCACCTCTCTTCACTCTCGTAGACTGGATACTATGTATCGAGTCCCTCCTTGTCCTGGTTTCCAGAAAACTCAGCTTCCTCACCACTCTACTGTAGTGGAATCAGCTATGAGAAGGATCAGGAGTGCAAAGAGGCATGCCTCTAATCCTCCAGGACGTGAGTGCAGAATTTTGGGTGCTTTTGGACGACGTACCTTCCAAGCTTCCATGCTTTCTGACAGGATCAGTTCCTATATTTTATATATGGGAATGTTCCTGAAGGAAGTCACAGGGGATTTAGAGGTTGAGCCCTCTTCTTCCTGAGGATAGAAGGCAGGATTTTCTCACATTGGTCAAACATGCCCAGGATGTTTCTAAATTTGTCAACCGTGCAGCTTTTGACTGTTTTGAGTGCATAAGCAGAACCTCTGCCATTGCCATAGGTGCATGTAGAATTGCCTGGCTCCAGGCATCTGATTTGGAGCTCTGGGTACAAGACAAACTGGGCAATATTCCTTGTACTGGTGAGAACCTGTTTGGCAACGATTGGCAAGAAAAGGCCAATGAGTTGGATGCTGACAACTCCACCTTGGATAGGTTATCCAAGGCCACAGCTGATCCTGCAAGAAAGAAATCTTTCAAAAAAAACATTCTTTTCCAAAAAGAAAAGGTTTTATCCTGCTTATTCCCAGCAGGGACGTTCTGCAGGTCAGCCTGTACGGAAGGGTCAGCAACCGCCCAAACAAAGAAAAGCAAAGACTGCTAAGCCTCAACCGTCCCAGCAGTCTCAGCCTCTACAAGGCCTTTGACTTTCAGCTAGAGAACTTAGCCTTCTTGGCTCTCAATGGACCAGAGCCTTCCACAATTCCAGGAAGGTTGTGTCACTTTGCCCCCAGATGGGGGCAGATAACAGCAGAGCATTGGACACTCTCCATTATAAAAGAGGGGTACAAGCTTCATGTTTTGAGCATGAACCCTCCCACAATGATAAGGCAGTTCAATTCTCAGACCTCTCTCATCAACCTCTTAGATCAGGAGGTCACTATGCTTCTTGCCCAAGGGGCAATAGAAGAAGTACCCGTCCATCAACAGGGTACAGGGTTTTACTCCCCCTATTTCCTTATCCCAAAGAAAACAGGGGGCTACAGACCTATTTTGGACCTCAGAGAATTGAACAAATTCCTGTTCAAAGAGTAATTCAAGATGATTTCTCTGGGATCTCTGCTGCCATACCTTCAGAGTCAGGATTGGCTTTGTTCACTAGATCTTAAGGATGTGTACACCCATGTTCTCATCCATCCAACTCGCAGAAAGTTCCTTCGGTTCCTTTTTCAAGGAAAGCACTACCAATACAGGGTGCTTCCTTTTGGCCTGGCCTCAGCACCAAGAGTGTTCACGAAATGCATGGCTGTGGTAGCAGCATTTCTTCGCATTCTAGGAATATTCGCCTTCCCCTACTTAGACGACTGGCTCATTCGAGCCCCAACAGAGTCAGAGGCCAGGACTTCTCTATCCTGCACAATGCGTATCCTTCAGTATTTGGGTCTGGTCATAAACTTCCCAAAATCCAGTCTAACTCCCACTCAGTCTCTAGAGTTCATAGGGGCTTTGCTGGATGCCAGAAAGGCAAGGGCCTATCTCCCCCAGGCCCGTTGCCTTCGCATGGTGCAGTTAGCTTCTCAAGCAGTGCTAAAGCCCCATCTCACTGCCCGAGAAATGCTACAACTACTAGGCCACATGGCATCTACCGTGCATGTGGTTCCCTATGCTCACCTCCATATGAGAGCAGCCCAGTGGACTCTATCCACTCAATGGACTCAGGCATCAGGATGCCTGTCAGACAAAATAGCAAACACAAATTGTCTTATTTTGTCCCTCTAATGGTGGACGTCCACTCAAAACCTGTTGCTGGGGTCCCCATTTCAACAACCCTTACCCCAGGCAACTCTCACAACAGATGCTTCTCCAATGGGTTGGGGAGCTCATCTCCAAGACCTCTCCACCCAAGGCACCTGGGCTCCACAGGAGACTCACCTTATCAATCTCTTGGAGCTCAGAGCAATCTTCCTTGCTCTTCGAGTGTTCCACACCCTGCTCAGCTACAAGACAGTCCTCATTCATACGGACAATCAGGTAGCCATGTTCTACATGACCAAGCATGGGGGAACAGGCTCTCTGTCGCTTGGCAACGAAGCTTTGTGACTATGGGCCCTCGCCAGAGAGCATCAGATTCATCTCCTGGCAGTGTATCATCCAGGCATACCAAACTCTTGGGCAGACAGACTCAGTTGAGTTCTGCTTCCACACGAGTGGTCTCTGCATGCAGACCAGGTGGCCAAGATTTTTCAAATTTGGGGTACCCCGGACATAGACCTCTTTGCAAGTCCGTGGAATGCCAAACTTCCCCTGTTCTGTTCCAGAATTCCGGCTCAGGGGGCTCAGACCAGGGATGCTTTCCTCCTTTACTGGGGTCAAGACTTCCTGTATGCCTTTCCATCCATTCCCCTAATTCCCAAAACCCTGTTCAAGTTTCAGAGAGACAGAAGCCATATGATCCTCATAGCTCCACATTGGCCACGGCAAGTGTGGTACCCTCTGGTTCTACATCTCTCTCTCTCTGGAGTTAGGGTCTGCTCCAGATCTCCTATCTCAGGAGGACGGAATGTTATGGCATCCCAATCCCCAGTCTCTGCATCTCAGGGCTTGGTTGCTGAAGGCCTAGATCTCTATGATCTTAACCTCCCTCAGCAAGTAAAGGATATCCTTTATGCTTCCAGGAAACCTTCCACAAGATGCTCTTATGCTTTCAAGTGGGAAAGGTTTACCATATGGTGCTCGCAGAAGGGTCTTAACCCCCTTGCGGTACCTCTGGAATCATTTCTGGAGTATCTCCTTCATTTATCCAATGCAGGACTTAAGACTAACTCAGTGAGGGTCCATTTGAGTGCTTTTGCAGCTTCCTTCAAGCCCCTAAATGGACAACCTATTTCCTCCCATCCTCTTTTAGCAAGATTTATGAGAGGCCTTCTGCTAACTAAGCCTCCCATTAGGCCACCACCTGTGGCATGGGGCTTAAACTTGGTTCTTGGTCAGCTCATGAAGCCACCTTTGAACCCTTAGCTACTACCTCCTTGAAAATCCTTTCTTGGAAGGTTATCTTTCTTATTGCAATCACATCAGCACGTCGCATCGGTGAGTTGCAAGCACTTGTGGCTGATCCACCTTATACAAGGTTCCATCATGACAAGGTAGTCCTTTGGACTCATCCACACTTTATGCCAAAGGTGGTCTCGCCTTTTCATCTAAACCAAGCAGTCTACTACCTGTGTTCTTTCTAAGGCCTCATGCATCAAATGCCGAAAGGAATCTTCATACCTTGGACTGTAAAAGAGCTTTAGCCTTTTACTTACAAAGAACACAGCAACATAGAAAGTCCTCTCAACTTTTTGTTGCTTTTGATCCTTCTCATTTGGGACTTCCAGTCTCCAAGAGAACACTGTCTAACTGGATTGCTCAGTGTATTTCCTTTGCCTGTCAGAGTAAGAACCTTCCTCTTGAGGGCCATCTCACAGCGCACAATGTGAGAGCCATGGCTGCCTCTATGGCTCATCTTCACTCTGTGTCTATCAACGACTTCTGTCGAGCAGCCACCTGGGCCTCGGTTCATACCTTCACAGCCCATTACTGCTTGGACAAGGACTCCCGCCGGGATGCCTTGTTTGGTCAGGCTGTTCTTCAACACCTGTTCCGTACCTAATGAACTCCTACCCACCATCCCTGGGTGGATGCCAGAGATCCATGGGGGGAAGTGGAGCCCTTTCACAGGGGCACACAACTTCTGGGGTCTCTCCCTGGCATCTAAAGCTAGGGAGTCCCCATATGTGAAGACAACATTCCTGCTTGTTCCTGGAGAAAGCATAGTTACTTACCTGTAACAGGTGATCTCCGGGAACAGCAGGAATTTAGTCTTCACAACCCACCCACCTCCTCTAGCAGTTGTATCTCTCTATCTCTTTCTCTTTCCCTCTCTCTCTCTTTGTCTCAGCTTTAAAACTTGTGATAAGGAAGCTTATCATAGCTCAGGTAGGAGCTATAGAAAAGATGATGTGACTCTGAACAAGCAACCTGTCAGTTCTGGTAGAAGTAAGAAAACAGAGTTTTCACATAAAAGACTACCAGTCCCAGAATGCACCAGGTTTCCAGCAGCCATGAGAGGGGCTGAAGTGAGAAAATGTGTGTGCAATCAAGAGAGCTATGAGGTAATCCCTAAGCACTCATCTCAAAGGGCAGGGCCTGATTCAACACAGCTGCGCTGTGTTAGGGAGGAGCACACATTAGAACAGAATAAGAATAGAGCTTATTCTTCAGATAATAGCTACAGAAAGAGCTTCAGACACAGATACAGCAACGGCTACAAGCTCAAGCACCAGTATCACCTGGAGAAACAGAAGCCAAGCCAAGCGGATAGAGAAAGAAGGAAATTCTCTGGAAGGAAGAGAAGAAAGCCCATTGGAAGGTCTGGGAGAGTCCAAGGCAGTACCCATACTGGGAGGTATTCCAAATGCCAGCAGAGTCCATTGGACTGGAGTCAGCCAGAGGAATGGAATGGCAGAGATAGGAATCACCAGTGGCTACCTAGAAGAGAGAAGACTGCACGTGGAAAGGACTTTCAGACCTATGCCAAAAGGTATGTGAGGGAAGATCCAGTGTCCAGGGATCAAGATTGGAAGGCTGGACATCAGAACTGGATTACATACTGGCCAGGATATACAGAGAGGAATTATGATAGCAGGAGAGGCTCAGATATGAACACTGATCCAGACCCTATCTATAATAGTGAATGGCAGCAAGGGAATAAGCATTCTCATGATAGTGCCTTATGGAAAGACTCGTCTGTGCCAATGTATGATAGTGACCCTATGCTGATTGATGAAGGGGGAGATACAGCAGATGAAACTATTCATTACATGGACTGTTCTCTATCTAAATGCTATTGCTAGCTTTCTGTGAGCAAACACATCAGCCATCACAAAGAAACCTAACTTTGTTCTTTATTTCCACTGCAAACAGCTCTTAAAGCAGGATTTGGGTTCACACAGTAGCAGCCAGCCAGCTAAAGGCTTTCAGCTGGTCAATTGATAGTAATTAAAGCTGCACCTGATTGTGTGTGTGAGCAAGGGAGAATCACTGCTGGGATCTGCGTGGAAAATAAGCAGAAGTTAACCTAACAAGCAAAGTTTATTCATTTCTTTGTGCCTTTTTATTTGGTAATTATTTGCTAAGAAAACATTAGCTAATTGCCTGGCAAGTTGAAGGTTGTTTTCCTGCTTTGATTTGTGACTTTATGTTATCCATTTAAACACTGCAAGCAAGTAACCTCATTTATATTGCTAACAAGCATACTTGTGCTGGGTGAATTAAACCCCATCAATAAAAGAAGTATTTTATTGGCCTTACCACTGGTTTCACAACTCAATTATTGTCTTCAGCTGTGTTTGGGAGTGAATGAACTACATTACCCACAATACCTTGCAAGAATCATATGAATATATGCATCGTCAAGATTGTGTAAGTTCTCACCCTAGGCAGCCGTCTGACAAACTCAACTGGAGAGAGGCAGTTGGGAAAGGCGGGAAGGCAGCACACAGGCGCTGTGGGATGCTCCCAAAGGCTTTCTAATTGGACGCTGGTGAGCGTTCCCGCACAGGCTCCGTCGGTACTGACGATACCCATATGTGAAGACTAAATTCCTGCTGTTCCCGGAGATCACCTGTTACAGGTGAGTAACTATGCTATGCCTTCCCACCCATTCCCATAATTTCCAGAACCCTTTTCAAGCTTCAGAGAGACAGCGGCCATATGATTCTCATAGCCCCACATTGGCCATGACAAGTGTGGTACTCTCTGCTCTTACATCTCTCTCAAGCTCCATCTCTGGAGCTAGGATCTGCTCCAGATCTCCTATCCCAGGAGGACGGGATGCTGTGGCATCCCAATCCCCAGTCTCTACATCTCAGGGCCTGGTTGCTGAAAGCCTAGAACTTTACGGTCTTAACCTTTCTCAGCAAGTAAAGGATATCCTTTATGCTTCCAGGAAAACATCCACAAGACGCTCTTATGCTTTCAAGTGGAAAAGGTTTACCATATGGTGTTCGCAGAAGGGTCTTAACCCTCTTGCAATACCTCTGGAATCATTACTAGAATATCTCCTTCATTTGTCTAATGCAGGGCTAAGACCAACTCAGTGAGAGTTCATTTGAGTGCTATTGCAGCTTCCCTCAAACCTTTAAATGGGCAACCTATTTCCTCTCATCCTATCATAGCGAGATTTATGAGAGGCCTTCTTCTAACTAAGCCTCCCCTTAAGCCACCACCGGTGGCATGGGATTTAAATCTGGTTCTTGGCCAGCTCATGAAGCTGCCTTTTGAACCATTAGCTACTACCTCATTAAAATTCCTTTCCTGGAAGGTTATTTTTCTTATTGCAATCACATCAGCACGTTGCATTAGTGAGTTGCAAGCATTGGTGGCTGATCCTCCTTATACAAGGTTCCATCATGATAAGGTAGACCTTAGGACTCATCCTCACTTTATGCCAAAGGTGGTTTCACCTTTTCATTTAAACCAAGCAGTTTACCTTCCTGTTTTTTTCCCAAGGCCTCATGCCTCTTATGCAGAAAGGAATCTTGATACTTTGGACTGTAAAAGAGCTTTGGCCTTTTACTTAGAAACATAGAAACATAGAAATATGATGACAGAAAAAAACCACATGGCCAACTAGTCTGTCCTTCCATATCAACAACTACAACAGTCCCCTTTTTACCTTTAGAGATCCTCTGTGTTTGTCCCATGCTTTTTTGAATTCAGTTACTGTCCTCATCTCTACCACCTCCACTGGGAGACTATTCCATGGATCCACTACTCTTTCCGTAAAGAAATATTTCTGCATATCACTCCTGAATCTATCTCCCTTCACCCTCAACCCATGTCCCCTCGTAGCAGAACTTGCTTTCAATTGAAAGTGGCTCTCTCCCTGAACATTTATGCCACGGAGGTATTTAAACATCTCAGTCATAGCACCTCTATCCTGCCTTTCCTCTAAGGTGTACATATTAAGATCCTTCAGTCTGTCCTCATATGCTTTATAATGAAGACCACTAATCATTTTAGTAGCCACCCTCTGCACCGACTCCATCCTGTTCACATCCTTTTGAAGGTGCGGTCTCCAGAATTGCACACTATACTCCAAATGAGGTCGCACCAAAGACTTATACAGAGGCATTATCACCTCCTTTTTTCTGCTAGCCATTCCTCTCCGTATGCACCCAAGCATCCTTCTAGCTTTTGCCGTCGCCTTTTCTACCTGTTTAGCTACTTTAAGATCATCAGACACAACCACGCCTAGGTCCCGCTCTTCTTTAGTGGACAAAATTACTTCACCCCCTATACTATATTGCTCCCTTGGATTGCTGCAGCCCAAATGCATGACCTTACATTTATTTTTTTTTATTTATTCTTTATCAATTTTACAAAACAAAGAAGAATTTTACATTTTCTTGAGGAAAAATGGGTACAGGGCAGAAATAAACATCCTTAATACATTCAGTCATGTATAACAAGTAATACAAAAAAACCCAACACCTGTCCCAACTACAGCCCACAATACAAAGGATCCAAGAGAATTACATAACTCACAAAACACAGGAAATATTGATAATGAAACTACAGTCAAGATCAATCTAATGGCAGTGGATCAGGAGACTCTTCAGAGGAGCGCCTCGCACTCAAGAAACTTACTAACTGAGAGGGTGCATAGAAAATAAAAGATTCATTTTTCAGTTTGACCAGACATTTATGTTTATGTTTTTGTTTATTGGATTTGATATACCGCTGGGGAAAATACATCACAGCGGTTTACAAAGTAAAAATAGGCTTGGAAAGGAAAGGAAGTTACAATATGTGACAGGAAAGCGAAAGAGCAGAGTCATACAACAGGACAAGACATAAAGAAGGGGAGGGGAGTAGGTCACACAGAGGGATCTGGTAGGTCGAAGGCACGGGCAAAGAGGTGGGTCTTGAGGTTTTTCTTAAAAGTAGGGTGGTCAGATTCAAGACGGATAGAGGTAGGCAGGGAATTCCACAGGGCGGGGGCCAGGAAGAAAAATGCGGATGAGCGGGTGGACTGAAGTCGAGCAGAGGAGGGGGAGGGAAGGTGAAGGCGGTTGAGGTGGAAGGAATGGAGAGAGCGGGCAGGGGCTTGTAAATGGACCAGATTGGACAAGTACAGAGGTGTGTGGGTGTGAATGACTCGATGGAGAAGTACCAGGATTTTATACTGGATACGGAATTTGATAGGTAACCAATGCAGATGGATAAGGAGAGGAGTAACGTGATCGTGGATGGAGGAGTGTGAGATTAAACGGGCTGCGGTATTTTGAATAAGTTGGAGACGACGAAGGTGGACATTAGGGAGACCGGCTAGAACTGAGTTACAGAAGTCAAGACGGGACATGACGAGTGAGAGGAGGAGAGTGGTGAGGGCTGAAGTAGAGAGGAAAGGTCTGATGGCCCAAATTTGGCGAAGATGAAAGAAGGAGAGTCGAGAGACGTGTGTAACATGATCACGGAAAGTTAAGGCAGGGTCAAAGAGGACGCCGAGTTAGTGAAGGGAGGGGACTATGGGAACTGGTGAACCGGAGAAAGAAGGGGAAAGTGTGGGCGGGGAGGCATCCCGGGTGAACCACATGGCAAGGGTTTTGGTAAGATTGAGGTGTAAGCAGTGGGTAGTTAACCAGTTGGCGACAGCGGTAAGACAGGTGTTGAGAGGAGAGAGGTCAGGTGAGAGGGGGGAGGTGTGATAGAGAAGGAGTAGATCATCAGCATAATAGAAGGCAGATATCCCGTGTTGTTGGACTAGGAGGGCAAGAGGTATGAGAAAGATATTGAAGAGAAGAGGTGCTAGGACTGAGCCTTGGGGGACCCCACAGAGAAGAGGAATAGGCTCAGAAGCAATAGAGGAGGAGGAGGGGGGAGAAGAGCGGACAGAGAAGGACCGGGAGTGAAGAAAGGAGTGAAACCAGTGAAGGACTGTGCTGCAAAGACCTGCTTCGCGAAGGCGGACAAGGAGAAGGGAGTGATCAACAAGATCGAAAGCGGCTGATAGGTCAAGGGAAACCGCCACCGAGAGGTCACCCCGATCGTGAGCAGAGTGGAGTTCATTTAGAAAGCCCAGGAGAATGGTTTCAACACTGTGACCGGGTCGGAAGCCGGATTGACGGGGGTGTAGAAAGTGTGTAGAGTCGAGATAGGAGGATAGTTGGGAGAAGACAACTTTCTCGAGGATCTTGGATAGAAAAGGAAGATTAGAGACGGGGCAATAATGTGCAGGGACAAGCGGATCAAGTGAGGGCTTTTTTAGGATAGGGCGTACCAGGGCGTGCTTCCATGGTTGGGGGAGAACACCGGAGGAAAGGCTAGTGTTGATCAGAGTGAGAGCGGGGGGGGGGGGGGGAGGAGGGCCAGGGAGGGAATGAGGAGCCAGGAAGATGGGATAGGGTCGAGGGCACAGGAGGTTTTCTTAGAGGAGGACAGGACTGCAAGGAGCTCGGAGGAGGTGAGTGGATGAAAAGAATGCCAGGTGTGAGATAATTGGGAGAGAGGGGGAGGAGAACAGGGAGGGGGACTGGAAATAGGTGGAGGGCAAAAGGGGAGAGAATGTTGGAGGTCAGTTACTTTGGTGCTAAAGTAAGTTGCCAGTTGACAGGGGGTAGGTGAAGGAGCAGGGGGGGGGGAGGAGAGGTATGAGACTGGAGGGAGGTGAGAGAACGAAGGATGGAATAAAGGTGACGGGTCTGGTTTGGTGCGGAAGAGATTGTGGTAGAGTAGTAAGTCTGTTTGGCTTTGTGTACTTGGGCCCTGTAATAGGAGTGAGCAGAGCGGAAGTGGGAGAGAGAAAGTGAGGAGGGGTCCTTGCGCCATCGGCGTTCCGCACGACGGAGCCGAGATCGGAGAAGGAGGAGACCAGGGTGAAACCAGGGCTGAGAGGGACGGGAAGTGGAGGACCGGGGATGGAGAGGTGCAATAAGATCTAAGGCGGAAGAGAGGGAGGAGGACCAAATGGAAGCCTGAGAGGAAGGGGAGAGGAGGGGGAAATCGCTCGGGAGGAGATCAGAGGCGGGGGGGAAGTGTTGTGGGGTCTCTGACGAGATATGGAGAGCATAGGAAACTGTAGTAGAAGGAGGAAGAAAGGAACCGGGGGAGGAGAGGCTGATGGGTGAGATGGGAGAGGAGAGATCGCATTGAAACGTAATACAGAGGTGATCGGTCCAAGGGAGGGGAAAAGCATGGAAGGACCGCAAAAGATAAAAAGAGGTAGAGGGAGAAAGAAGGAGGTCGAGGGTATAACCAGCAGAATGAGTTGGAAAGGAGATATGCTGGAGAAGGGACAGGTCATGAAGGAGAGTAGCGAAGGAGTGGTCTCTAGCAGAGACAGGGGGATCAAGGTGCAGGTTGAAGTCTCCAGCTATAAGCAGGTGAGGAAAGGCCAGGGACAGATCAGTGATAGAAGAGAGAAGCAGATCCCACAGATCAGGGTGCAAAGCTGGAGGAGCATAGAGAAGAAGTAGGTGCAAGGGGGGGTACATTGGAGTTTCAGGAGCAGAGCCTCTGGGTAACGTAATAAGGGAGAGGTGAGGGAGGTAAAGGAGATAGTAGAGCGGAGAAGAGCCGCTACACCACCGCCTGAGCGGCCGAGACGGGGAATAGAAACACCAGTAAAATCAGGCGGCAGACAACGAGCTAAGAGCGCGTCTTCGCCCTCTTTCAGCCAGGTTTCTGTCAAGAGTAAGACGTCGAGAGAGTTATGGGAGACAAGGTCAGAGATAAGGAGTGTTTTAGAGCGAAGAGAATGGCAGTTAAGGAGGCCAAAGCGAAGAGAAACGGGAGATGAGAGGGATGAGGAGGGAAGAGGCAGGGAGCTGGCAGATGGTGAGTTGGACAAGCAGGGGAGAAGGTTTGGGAGTGAGCGAAAGGAGGAGCTGTGACAGTGGTGCTGCCGGGCAAGGGGGAGAGATCGGTTCCCCCAGAACACCGGAATAGGAGGCATAGAGGAGGAAAAATGGCAGACGGCAACTAGCGGAAGTGGGATGTCAAAAGAAAGCAGTAGACTTACCGGAGTTGTAGCAGGGTGAACCAAGGAGGAGATCCGTACAGACCAGAGAGGACCGAGGAGAGCCAAACTAGAGAGCAAACAGATCGCGAAGAGGACAGAGAGGAGCGCCCTGCCGGAGCCGCCCCAAGGAACGCACCTAAGGAGCGCTCCATTTACAAGGGAATTTCAAAAAATATAAGCCCCCCAAAAGCAACACCCCCGGACAAAGTAGAAGAAATTCTTTCCTACGTTTTTGAGTTTCTTTAGATAAATCTGGAAAGACACGTATTGTTAAACCATGAAACTGCACATTCCGTTTCTTAAAAAACATTCAGAAAAACCAATCCCTGTCAGACGTTAGAGCAAAAGAAGCAATCAAAGTAGACAGAGAACTTCATCATGCAAAGATGACTCTAACAAAGCAGAAACATTCAATACGTCCGCTGGAGCTCCCCCCTTACCTATCCCTTCCCCACAAACTCTGTTCCCAGAAGGGAGATAGAACACTTTAAGCATAGGGGGATGGGATTCGATTGGAACATCCAAGACTTCCAACATATATTTCTTAAACATTTCCTTGGCCGAGATAGAAGGTGACCTAGGAAAATTAATACAACGAAGATTGGGATATCTAGTAGTGTTGTCCAACATTTCAATCCGTGACTTCATCGCCAGCATATCTTTCTGGTAGAGTGAGATACCATCTTCTGAACTAGAAACTTTCCATTGCAGTTCCGTTACCGAGGATTGAACAGCTGTTATTTCCAACATGTGTTGCTGCAGAAGGCCCGTATGAGCCTGTGTCTGAGCCGATAAAGTAGCAATTTGGGGAGCAACCAATTCACCCAATTTAACTATAGCCTACCAAATCGATTCCAATGTGAAAACGGCTGGTCTATCCAAGGTAAAAGTCAATACCTTCCCAGGAGGTTCCTCAGTCGAACGGCGCTCCATACTCGAGTCCCCAGTTACAGGAAGGACATCCACCAACCTGTCTGTAGGCCCCTTCAAAACTAGGTCCTCTGCTCTAATCGGGGGAACAGATCTCAAACCCCCACTCCTCCCCTGTGGAGTTGGTCCTCGAAGGGCAGAGCCTTCCACCTCCTGGGAGAAAAGCTTCTCCTCAATCTGCGCAGGGCTACTCCTCAGCAGTGGACCCTTAGGAGGCCGCCACTGCTCCGGCGGAGAGATTTCAGGCCTGGATCCACCCGTTGAGCTATCCAGCCCCTGCGAGGGTTCAATGGGCTGCTGCTCTGTCGCAACACTTGACTGCCGTAGCGGCGTCACAAAAGATTCAAGCGGTCCCACCACCTGTTGGGAAGAGGCAGAGGAGGCTGTCGGGCTAGCAGAGGACTTCTTAGGCCCTTTAGCCTTCCTTTTGCCCATAATCAAGGTAAGAGCTAGACGTAAACACCGCCACGACGCTCATTTCAATCCGCCATCTTGGATCCCAACCTGCCCTGCCTCGACCTTACATTTTTTAACATTAAATCCCAGCTGCCAAATCTAGACCATTCTTCAAGTTTAGCTACTTGCAAAGAATGCAGCAACATAGAAAGTCCTCTAAACTCTTTGTTGCTTTTGATCCTAGTCATTTAGGGCTTCCAGTCTCCAAAAGGACTCTGTCCAACTGGATTGCAGAGTGTATATCTTTTGCCTATCAGAGTAAGAACCTTCCTCTTGAGGGCCATGTCACAGCGCACAATCTGAGAGCCATGGCAGCCTCTATGGCTCATCTTCACTCTGTGTCTATCGACGACATCTGTCGAGCAGCTACCTGGTCCTCGGTTCATACCTTCACAGCCCATTACTGCTTGGACAAGGACTCCCGCCGGGATGCCTTGTTTGGTCAGGCTGTTCTTCAACACCTGTTCCATACTTAATCAACTCCTACCCACCATCCCTGGTAGAAAGCCAGAGATCCATGGGGGGAAGTGGAGCCCTTTCAAAAGGTCACACAACTTCTGGGGCTTCTCCCTGGCATCTGTAGCTAGGGAGTCCCCATATGTGAAGACTACATTCCTGCTTGTTCCTGGAGATAGCATAGTTACTCACCTGTAACAGGTGATCTCCGGGAACAGCAGGAATTTAGTCTTCACAACCCGCCCACCTCCCCTAGGAATTGTATCTCTCTATTTCTCTTTCTCTCTTTCCCTCTCTCTCTCTCTCTTTGTCTCAGCTTTAAACTCAACTGGAGAAGGACATTTGGGAAAGGCGGGAAGACAGAACGCAGGCACTGTGGGATGCTCCCAAAAGCTTTCCTATTGGACGCTGGGGAGCGTTCCCGCGCAGGCTCCGTCGGTACCGACGATACCCATATGTGAAGACTAAATTCCTGCTGTTCCCGGAGATCACCTCTTACAGGTGAGTAACTATGCTTAATTGGACATCATACTTTTAAATCTTGAACTTTGCTTTGTATGTGCGAGTGTGCTATACTCTCCCTGCAGGTAAAAGAATGTTCTGATGGTTCTTTGATATTTTTCTGGCTGCAGTATCTGTTGTTCTGTTTTGACTGTTGTTGCTCTTTGCTGGCTCTCAGAAGCTGCTGCCCTAGAAGAGCGTCTGGTCCTGCCTAATGGTTGGGCAGGCCCTGCTAATCTCCTTCCTTTAAAAACTTATCATCACAGCTAAAGTTCAAAACAATGCAAGAATGATATGTGTACATTAAAGGAGGACAGTGGTCTGTAAGATGTCATAGCATCAAGCACTTTTTCCAGCCTCTGCAGTCACATGACCAAAGTTACTCAGATTACTTCGAGCTTGCTTTTGGATGGAGCTGGACTTGTGGAGGAGATAGTGACAAATTGGTTTGTTTGCTTATTTATTTAGTAAAAGCTTATGTACCACAACTGCAGTCATAGCTCATCTAGTTCAGGTCACAATAAAAACACATATCCAGCAGCAATAGAGCAACCTTTAATTAAAAGATCTCTCTGGACTACACAAATACTTTTCCCACAATACTACATCAAAGCAACCTCTTTTACAAAAAAACATTTTTTGGGACCTACTGCTTATTTCTATTGTAAAAACAGTCATTGAATAACAAAACATATTTTCATACCCATGGACATTGTATCACAATTGCAAAGGGCAGTTGCTTGCAAGGGACAGAGGTATAAAGTACTCATCTACGTTTGCATTTGTTGTATCTGTATGTCACAGGAGGGGAATATAACAATACAGATATGTTTGAAAATCTGATCTGTGCACACCGTTTGCATCACCTAAAGGAAATGAAGCAATAATTTTCTCCCGCCGTACTCTTCCGTCTGTAACGCAGCACCCACTATTGCTGGTGTAGGCTTTCTTTGAAGGATTCGGTGAGGATTCTTGGAGTTGTCTTTGACTGGAAACTCAACTATAACTTACAAATCACTAGCCTTATCAATAAATCCTTCTTCATACTAAAACAGATTTGTGCCATATGCTCTGTATTGAATAAGGGATCATTGTGCACCCTTATCATTGCCTTGGTGATCAACTACTGTGATTTTTTTATAACTGGGTTTAAAGCAAGTGTAGCCCGAGGGACTTAATTCAGAACATCTCAGTTAGACTTCTGTTTGGTGCTAAAATCTTTGGACATGTAACTTCCCCTTCTCTATGGGGAGCACTGGCTGCCAGTAGCATACAGGATTCTAATTATTACATATCAAGTTCACTACACTGTTATACTGTTTTGTTTTGTTTTCCAGCCAACTTGCTAATTCCATATGCTCCCCAGCAGAAGCTCTGGTCTTCCCGGCATAATCTGGTGATAAATCTCTCCCATCTAAAGATTCACTTAGAGTGCACCCGAAACTCCTTCTTCAGTATGATGACGCCCACCTTATGGAACTATCCCCCTTTAGACATCAGACTAGAGTCATCATTTAAGAAGTTCAAAATTTTCTTAAAACCATAATCTTTCACACTGGCTTTCTCTTGGTGTTCCTGAGCTGCCTGTTGGCCGCAGAGTTTATCAGATGCTGTAATATGGCTTAGCTGGGACTCTGTCTGTTTCCCTTGTCCCTCTTGTATCTTCTGGATACAGTAGTCCATTTGTATTAATGTTCCCATTTTTCTTGCCTAGTTGTGGTATGTCGCATCTATACTCAGTTGTAAACCGCTGAGATGTATACAATATGTGGTATATCAAATAAAGAAATGTGAAAATATTCCTTCCCTTGCCACAGGCTTTATTTGCTGTGTCTAAGCATACCAACCTAGTGAAACATGGGGGTGCACATGTTCACCCAGACAGTCAACAAGGTAACTCCTTAGTGAACTAGCTACCTCCTTAGTGAGCTAGATACATCATGTTGGAAATTGTCCTCATTATTGTGTCTTGAAAATATTATTGCAAAATTTTACAAAACTATATTGCCTCATAGTTCACACTACTCTTAGCAGTGGAAGGGTTCACCATAACTTAATCAAGTGCCTGAAAAATCCCATGCCAGTGATGTACCTGATGTCACAAGTTTAGTTCCTGACTGACACTCATGAAGTGCAAGGTGCCGCTGGTCTCCAGGGAGATTCAGATGATGACATATCAATGAGGAGTAGGAGAGAAAATGAATACGCTTAGATATTCAGAGAGAAGGGAAAGAAGGTACACTTCCCTGGGTTCCTGATGAGAGGCAGCACGGGAACCAACACCTTCAGGGGTAGGCAATTGAAATCTTGCATACATTAGCATCTATAGAGTAAGGGTATGGTTGGTTTATATTTCACTCGTGGATGATTTCATGTCATGCAAAAGAAATTGTCACCTTCCCTGCTTTTTTTGTACCCTTTCAATACATTAAAGAGAAATAGAGTATCATAGATGTAAAAGAAAGCAGGGAAGGGGCAGTGGTGGGCAGGACATTTTCCTTTAAATGACAGAAAATTTTGAAAAATGAAATTGCAGACCAACTATTTATTAATTTTGTAAACTATTATTAAAATATTCTATAGTACCTGTAGATTGGAGAGTGCCCATCTTAAATCCAATTTTTAAAAAGGGTTCTGGGTTGATTTGGGAAACTACACACTGGTGAGCCTGACGTCAGTGTCAGGCAAAATAGTAGAAATCATTATAAAGGACAAAATTACTGAACATATAGTCACCGTTTAATGGGACAAAGCCAACATGGATTTAGCAAAGGGAGGTTTTGCCTCATCTGCTACATTTTTTGAAGATGTGAATAAACAGGTAGATAAAGGTGAGCCAGAGGATATAAGAGCACATTTTACAAAGAACGTCCAAGTGCATTCTGGGACATCCAAGCCAGAACAACTGGAAAAAAAGCAGGCACATCCAAGTTCAGGCACGATTTCACAAATGTGGATGTGCCCAATATGGATGTCTATGGGGATGTCTACATAGATGTCTCGGGAATGGTATTTGAGAACAAGGATGTCTGATACGTAATGGCTAGAGTAGTGTGCTAAAACCAAAGACATCAGGGTTCACATCCCACCACTGTTTGTTATGACCTTGGGCAAGTCACTTAACTCTCTCTATCTTCTCCGTATTCTTTATGGCCAAAACAAGTACTTTCCCAATGCCTATTTGAGCCTGGAGCAGATATAAACTTGGATATAAACTTAGACATCCCTGCTTAATCTCAGAAATGTCAAAGTCCATTGTACCACCTCAGACACACACCCTGCCATTTGTGACATCGCCATGATTTGGATATCTAAAAGCATGTTTTTGGACTTCCAAATCATGACTAAGGCTTTTAAAATGACCCCCATAGTGTATCTGGATTTTCAGAAAGCCTTTAGCAAAGCTCTTCTGAGAAACTTGAGGAATTTAAAGTCACTGGATAGGAGGCAGTATCCTATTGTGGATTGGGAATTGCTTCAAAAGATAGAAAACAGAGGGAAGGGCTAAATGGTCAATTTTTTCAATGGAGAAAGGTAAATAGTGGAGTGACCATGGATTTATGCTGAGTCCACAACTTTTTAATATATTTATAAATCACCTGGAAATAGGAATGAGTGAGAAGATCATACAGTCAAACCTCGGTTTTCGTATGCCCTAGTTTTCGTATGATTCGGTTTTCGTTGACTTTTTTCGTCAAGCTTTTGTCCCAGTTTTTATACATTGTCTCGGTTTTCGTACAGTTGAAAATGGAGCACCATCTTGTGGCCAAAAGTGGGATTTTGTTTATTTTGATTCTCTTGCTGATTCGACTGTCTTCCATATGCCAAGAGTCTTCAATAAAGGTAAAAGTGATGTTAAATGTTCATTTATCCATTTTCTTAGACATTTATATTTATTTCTCATTGTTTTCTATATGTAAAAATATAGTTATTCTCTATAAAATGTATTTTTTGTTAATATTTTTGGGTGTCTGGAACAGATTAATTGGATTTACATTATTTGTTATGGGAAATATTGCTTCAGTTTTCATACATTCGGTTTTAGTCAGACTTTTTCGAACGGATTAATCACGAAAACCGAGGTTCTACTGTATTTGCAGATGACACAAAATTATTCAAAGTTGTTAAATCACAACAGGATTGTGAAAAATTGCAATAAGACTGTGAAAAATTGGAAGACTGAGCATCCAAACGGCAGCTGAAATTTAATGTAGGCAAGTGCAAAGCTTTGATTTAGGGAAGAACAACCCAACCTTAGCTACATGATGCAAAGTTCCACATTGGGAGCCCACCTGGGAAAATGATCTAGGATTATTATGGATAATACATTGACATTCTTTACTCAGAGGGCAGTGTCAGCTTAGAAAGCTAATTATAAGGAAAGGCATGGATAATAAAATAAAGAATATTATCATGCCTCTATATTGCTCCATGGTGCAACTGCACCTTGAGTATTATATGCAGCTCTGGTCACTACATGTAAAAGAAATAGTGGAAGTGGAAACTATACAGGGAAGGATGACCAAAATGATAAAGGGGATGTAAGGATACTCTTATGAGGAAAGCGCTTAAAAGGTTAGGGCTCTTCAGCTTGGAGAAGAGATAGTTGAGGGGAGATATGATAGCGGTCTATAAAATAATGAGTAGAGTGGAATGAGTAAATGTAAATCAGTTGTTTACTACTTCAAAAAGTATAAAGACTAAGGGACATGCAATGAGGCTACAAAGTAATATATTTAAAACTAATCAGAAAAAATATTTTTTTACTCAATGCTTGATTAAGTTCTGGAATTTGTTGCTTGAGGATGTAGTATAAGCTGTTAGTGTAGCTGGGTTTGAAAAAGGGTTGGACAAGTTCCTAGAGGAAAAGTCTATAAAACATTATTAAAGTGGACTGGAGGAAATCTGTCTTCCTTTTGGGAACCTGACAGGTACTTGTTACCTGGATCAGTCACTGTTGGAAACTGGGTTTAATGGACCTTTAATCTGAACCATTATGGTAAATCTTATGTTCTTATGTTCTTATCTGTATGAGCAGGCCCAAACCTAGGGAGTGAATCAGGAGGAATAGAATTGGTGACTGTCCCTGGTCCTATGTGGCTCGTACAGTATGAAGGAAGAGGTGGTGTATAGAGGAAGGGCTGGAGCGCTGTAATCAGTCATGCAGCCTGGTGGAAGGGTCTGAAATCAGCCACATAGCACTCATCCTACCCCGTTCTTCAGCCTTTCTATCTCAGAGGGCTTGGTCTAACTGAATTGACTTGACTCACACATGGCTGACCCTTAGGGGAGGAGGGTGAGATAATGGCTGTCCTGTATTACATAAAGAGTTATAAGTTCATGCAAACTTGTAGACTAGGTATTCTGATTATATCTTCAGGACTGGCATTACCCGGTAAACTGGGTAAGTGCCACAGGGGGGTACTGAAGGCAGGGAGCACCATCACTAGCTGCCCACCCCCTCTCACTGATTTGCCACTTGAGAGAGCCTTAGGAACACTTCTTTGCTCCTGCAGCTCTGCTGTCTTATAAACAGCTGGACCGTGGCATTCCCAGCAATAATGAGCATTTCCTGTTTCTCGTAAGAAAAAGAAATGCTTATTACCACCTTTAGAAATGCTGTGGTGCAGCAGTTCATAAGACAGGGAGCAGAGAAATGTTTATAAGACAGGGAGCAGAGAAATGTTCCCAAGGCTCTCTCGAGTGGCAAATCAGTGAGGGAGGAAGGCGCCGAGGGCAGCAGATACTGGAGGGAAGGAAGGGTATGGAAGGGAGCCGATATGGTGTTGGGGGGGGGGGGGCTGGAAGTGAGCTGGAAAGAGGGCAAGGAGGGCGTTGGAAGGGGCTGGAAGGGAGCTAAGGGGGGAGAAGGAGGGGGCCGGAAGAGAGCTGGTACCTGGGATGGTATTTCGACTAGAAGGAGCTGGATAGTGCGGAAGGAGGGGGAAATGTAAGGGAACGGACACCAGTGGCGGTGCTGGAAATGCAAGGGGATTGACATTGGAAAGTACTGGAAGGAGAGGACTGGAAAGAGGTCCTGTGTACATGTGTGCATTTAGGGATATGTCCTACTAAGCTGGGCTATCTGCAACTAGGTCCTGTGCTTGTCAACGGATAGCCCAGGCAGATAGCCCTGGTTAACCATTAGCCTGGCTTAGTAGACATATCCCTTAAACTAGCAAGGCACTCTAAAACCAGCACGTTTAAATTAAACAAAGTATATTTAAACCTGCAAGCAGAATCCAAGAGATTTAATTTAATTTAATTAAGTTAATTATATGATTAGATTCCACCTTTTAACTTTTTTCTGGATAAGCACCTTGTATGAATTTTGGAAGTTTATGCGGGTATGGTATGGTAGATTTGGCTTTGTAGATCTTCGGTGACTGTGGTAGGGTTTTATATTATTTCACAATATGCTTGGTACTGGAGAATGTTTTATGATAGTGAGATGACCAGAATCAGATTTTCTTTTTGGACCATCATAGTCTATTTGAATGATGCTAAGTATTTACTGCTAAGTAGTTATTTTTATTCTGACTTTGCATTTGTCCTTTCACTGCAATTTTCTTAGAACATTGGATTTGAAGGAGAAATACTAGCATCATGTGAAAGAAGGTCACAAAGGAGGTTTGGGAAGAAGGAGAGTGGCGTGTAGCCAACATTAATAATAATGAGGGAGGAGGTGATGATTTATAGGTTGTAGGGGTGCGCCAGAAACCCTACGACAGGCCCTGTATACCTTGGTACTTTTGGATTCCTCACTATCCTTAAAACTGCAGATAGTAGTGGTTACAAAAAAGGCCTGATCTAAGTTGCGTTTTGTGTATCAATACGTTCATCATTAAGACCTCAAAATTCTGCAACTGTAATGCAAGCTACGGAGCTAAGGCAAATACATTATTGTAACACACTCTATGTAAATCTTTTGAAAAAAAAATGGCATAAATTGCAATGGATCCAAAATCTGGTGACCAGAGTTGTAACACGAAGTAACAAGTGCGATATGGTTGCTTCTTTATTAATATCTTTACATTGGCTCCCACTTGATTTACATATGAAGTTCAAGTTGCTGTGCCTGACATTTAAGGTGTTTTGTGGAACTGGGCATAATTATTGACGGAGAGGCCAGAGTGATGTTGCCCTCCAAGGCTGCTGAGATCTAGTCAGCATAGAAATTTTGCTAATTTGGGACACAAGGATATAAAGGTGGCAAAAACAGCTGCTTTTTTGGGGGATAGTGCCTGGTTTTTGGAATGTCTTGCTGTTAAAATAAAAAATGATTATCTTAGTTTTAATCAGACAGTAAAGACATGGTTGTTTGGAATTCTGGAAACTGTAAAATATGGGTAAGGACAGTAAAGGAATGGGAAGAGCTGGGGTAGTCTTGGGGTCCTATTGATTTATTTTGTTTGTAAAATTGTATTTAAATATCTTTTATATATTCTGTCAAAGTGAAAAGGTGTAATCTAATCATGTAATTAACTTAATTAAATTAAATTAAATCTCTTGGATTCTGCTTGCAGGTTTAAATATACTTTGTTTAATTTAAACGTGCTGGTTTTAGAGTGCCTTGCTAGTTTAAGGGATATGTCTACTAAGCCGGGCTAATAGTTAACCAAGGCTATCTGTCTGGGCTATCCGTTGACTAGCACAGGACCTAGTTGCAGATAGCTCAGCTTAGTAGACATATCCCTAAATGTACACATTTTCCTCCTTTTCTTTTTTTGTGTGCCATTTATTCTACTGTGGCTAGATAATATCTGCTAATAAAACTTAAACAATGGCAGGGTCATTCCGAGGCGCTAATAGCAGGGATGGATGTCCCGTTGGGACGTCCATCCCCGCTATTCTGCCTCTCTGCCGACCCCGACTAACTTCCCCGCACGTTGTACAGGGAGGTTAGATGGGGGTGGGAAAGGGGCGTTGTGGGGGCGTGGTTAGGGTGGGCAGTGGGTGGTCTGTGACCTTGGACGTACACAGCCGATTTCAATGTTGGCCCTGTATGTCCGGGGCTGGCTGCCAGTATGGGGAACTTATTCCATCTCTGAGGGGAAGGGTGGGTCCGTCATCTTAGAAGTTAGAAGGGGGTAGAGGGGATTCCCCACAGTCCGAACCTGGCCTTGGGAGGCTGCAGGGACTGAAACTTTTGTTCTGGTGGCCGTGGATAGCTGCTCCTGACTGGAGCCATGGTGCCATGGCAACCGGACACCATGGCGCCACAGCTCCATTCAGGAGCCCTGACTGAGTTAGCCGGGGAAGGCCTGTACGTGCAGGCTGACCAGAATCGGGATCCTGGCCTGCACATGATTCTGATTTTGCAGGGCTAGGCGTACCCCATGGGATTAGATGGCCAGCATGTCCAGAACGGAATCGGGCCCTAGCTGTTTTATTCCTACCCTACTTCCTTTTCATCTTATAACATCTTTCATCTTTCATCTTATAACATCTTTCATCTTTAATTTTTTGGTCAGTGGTCATTCCTGAGGAGTGGAGGCATAGCCTAGTGGTTAGAATACTGACTTGGTAACCAAGAAACCTGGGTTTGATTCCCACTAGCACTCCCTGTGGCCTTGGGCAAGTCATTTAACCCTCCATTGCCTCAAAAGAAAGGCCTGGCAATCTACTTCCTGTCACACTGCCAAGTAAATCCAGGGGCTTCTGGGTTGCCAGGAGTCAGCATTGACTCAAAGGCACACATTGCATTGGTCATTCCTGAAGAGCTGGATTTCATTTATGGACACCCGTTGACAATCCAAAGGAAGGAAGAAGGGGTTCTTTTTCCTTCCTTGTGCTCAGATCCTCCCCTTTCCCAGTGTCCCCCCCCCCCCTCTCACGTAGTTGTCCAATAGAGAAAATCTTGCCCAGCATTATTGCTGTATCAGCCCAAAGTATTTTCAGCAGAAGGCAGGGCCTGTGCTGAATTTTCTTTGGGAAGATACTACTACTACTACAACTACTGACCATTTGTATAGTGCTACAAGGTGTATGCCGCACTGTACAGACACATGTAAAAGATGGTCCCTGCGCATTAGAGCTTACAATCTAGTCAAGACAAACAACAACAACAAATGAGGACAAGGATATGTCTAGGAGAATGGTAAGGAAACACATAGGAGACTATGGGCCCGATTTCTGGGATGCGGGTTGTGGGGCAGCCCGATTCCCCCTCTGATTCTCCCTGTATGTCTTGAAAAGAAGGATGGAGAGAGCTGGTGGGGAGCAGGAGGCAGTGGGATCTGGGCAGAACGGGGGTAGACCAACCTGGCAGGACATACAGGGCCTATTCAGGTCACGGCCCTGTATGTCATTTATTATTTATTTATTTATTGTACATTTGTATCCCGCTGCTTCCAGCGATCAGCAGCGGTTTCTATACATGATTAAGGGTGGCTGTACAGGCCAGGAATTAGCAAAATATACATTGTGATTGGGAGAGAAAGTTAGGAACACAGCAAACTTTGGGTTACAGATTACACTTGCTTACAGATTACAGATTACACTTGATTGCTGGGAATACTCTACATAAGATACAGAATTGCTGGGAATACTTTACACAGGATACAGAGTTTACATATTTACTGAATGCGTTTCTCAAAGCGGGCTTACAAGGGCAGGGTGACTTTCCGTAACATGGTGGACAGTTGGTAGTGGGATACAATGCCTAGGTTACATTGTAATGCGTTTGGAAGAGGTGAGTCTTAAGCTTTTTTCTGAAGTCCTTCAAGTCACTGTTTGCCCGCAACTCATATGGCAACCGGTTCCATAGTAGTGGAGCTGTAAGTGAGAAGCTCTGTTACTAGTAAACGCTTTAACAGTTCTCCAGCACTTCGGGACACAGAGGGTATTGAGGTTTACTGTTCTTCTACTCCTGTTGGGAGGTTGATTGGTGATAAGGCTGTTGAGGTATGAGGGTGCTAAATTATGAATGAGTTTGAATGTAGTGACTATCATTTTGTATTGGATGCGGGCCGCAATGGGGAGCCAATGTAGCTCAATTAGTACAGGTGTAATGTGATCAGCGAGGCCTTTTTGCATGATGATTCTGGCAGCAACATTTTGTGCCATTTGCAGAATGTTTATGGTTTTCTTTGGCAATCCTTGAAGTATGGCGTTGCAATAGTCTAGATGAGGAATGATGAGAGCTTGCGCGACAGACCTGAAGTCGTCATGCTCAATGATGTTACGCAGTGGTTGCAAGACTCTTAATTTGTGGAAGATGGCCCGATTGGTAACACAGGTACACTAAAAAAAATTTTTTTTAAACTGCCTCTAATGTTTCAATTGATTTTTACGTTTTTTGGTGCGCTGAATCCAAATCTGGTAACCAATTTGCTCCATCACGTACAGATTTTTTGCTACATTGGGTTAGCAGTTTGAGGTGAACGTTTCAGATTGAGTGTGATCGAGATAAAAGTTTCTTGGATGAATTCTTTATACTAATTGTTTAGTAGTTATTCAAATAAGAATAAAGAAAATTGTAACAAGGCAGCACATAAGAACAGAGTAATGTCAACAAAACACACTGTGATGGTAGCAAAATTGTCTGCACTTAAAACAGCCACATACATGTGCACAAACATTGAGCATATAAGAGCGAGGTTAGACACAAAGCAAAGCAAAGAAATGTGCAAAAAATGTTGTACAGGTATGTATGTAAGAATAGAAAACGCAAACCGCACCATTGCAATACATGAAGACAAACACCCGATGGTGTGAAAATAAAATTCTAATAAATGAGATCCGACACTGTGGTAATAACTAGCAAATTTTTATTTCAAAGTTTAGTAAAAACACGATATTTGTCAACACAGTTTAGATTTTAAAGTTATTCTTGGGTCAATCAATCTCCTGGTGGGCCCGTTTCTTCTTCCCCGAATGCTTCTCTTGGTGCGCTGCTTGGCGTATTTTTCATCTGGGGTTTCCCGCAGCAGCAACCAGCAGAAATCAGCCATCATAGTGGTGTTCCATCTTCCTTGGTACCTTCTCTTTCTTACCACTGCATTGTTCACCAGCAAGTTTTGGCAAGCAAGAGACTCAATACAAAGACTGTCATGGACATCACTTTCAAAATTGTAAATTCAGTTCGTGGAAGATCACTTCAAAGATGGCTTTTCAATCTTTTTCTTGATGAAGGGGCAGCGGAAATCATTTTGCACACAGATGTAAGGTGGCTAAGTAGGCACACATTTCTGCAAAGATTTCGTGATTTGCTGAATGAAATAAGTTTTTTGAAGGAGAGGGGAGATGACCAAGCAGAGTTGGAAGATAAGGAGTGGTTATGTGATCTGTCATTTCTTGCTGACTTTACAGGCGAACTAAGTGATATGAACCTTGAACTACAAGGTAAAAACAAATGCATTGGCGAGATGATGAGTACACTTTCATCCTACAAAAGCAAATGTGAGCTAATGATGACTTACCTTGCAAACAACACTTTTCATCATTTTCCTAATATGCAGGACCATCTGGGACAATATCCAAATTTTGTTTTTCAGAACGAGAAGTATGTGACAGAAATCTGTTCTGTTATCCAGGAATCCAAAAATAGATTCTGTGACTTCCAAAAAATTGGAACAGTTGTGGAGTACTTGTCATACCCATTCAAAGTAGATGTGGGCATTAAAGAAACTGCAGCTGCTATCAGTAAAAATTACTCATTGAACAAGCCATCTCTTGAAAACGAAATATTAACCCTTCAAAATGACATTTTTCTCAAAACCTGTGCTGAGCAAGAATCGTTTTGGAAGCTAGTGCCTAGAGACAAATTTCCAAACTTGAGAAGATGCAGTGAAGCTGTACACTCCTGTTTCGGTTCATCTTATTTGTTTGAATCTGTGTTTTCCCATCTGAAAATGACAGAGTACACAACGTTCCAACATGACAGATGAACATCTCCAGGATTCCCTGAGACTGGCCCTCACGCAATATTCACCCAACTTCAAAAAGCTGGTGGATGAAATGCAGGCTCAGACGTCTCACTAATGAGCAAGAGCGAAATATTAAAGATTGTGTAAGATCAGCCTGGATCAATACTCGGCCTAAATTTAACACAAATTACACAATAAAAGTTAAAGAAAGTTATTAAGACAGTTTAAGAAAATTATTACTCAATAAAACTTTAAGAAAAAGTGTACTTTCCATTTACCCTCGTAGTTCATACTGGATCTTCGTCTCTCTGTTTTGTTTTTGCTTAATTTGCTTAACAGCTGATCACATACAAGTAAATGACAGAAGGTTCATTAAAAATGGGGGGGGGGGAGGGGGCGGAATCCTCCAACTTTATTGGGTTAAAATTTAATTTGAAACGAATTTGAAACTTAAATTTTCATGGTGGTAGATCATCGGCACTTTTGGCTGGAAAAAGTAGATCACGACCTGTTCGAAGTTGGACATGCCTGGTCTAGACAGTAGTATGTTTAGAAAGGAAGGGGTGAATTTTGCCTATGTTATAGAGAAAGAAACAGGAAAGCAGGTGCAGCACCACTTAGTAATAGGCATCTGAATGCCACCTCCTCTACTAGGCCTCACTCTGGTCCTGCTGCTGCTGCTGCCGCTGCCAGCACTCATGTTTTAGAGGAATGATCAGCCCACCACTATTGTATTATCTCCCCACCTACTTTCTCAATCTGTGGAGAGCACTCTACTCCCCTCTGTTTCCTCAGCTTGCAACCTTGGGTCAGCTTTGACTCCTCCCTCTCCTTCTCCACATACATCCAACTGATAACTAACATGTTGTTAGTGAACTGGCTTAAAGTCATACAGGATTATGCATTGCGGTCTCAAGTTATTGCAATTTTTGTGTCAACTAAATTTTAGATAGTTCAGACTTTTGTCAGAGGTCTAATAATTGCTTGGAAACTTAAGTCCTTTTCAGAATTAGCAAGAGGAAAAGGAAGATGCGGTTAGCAGTCCAGCAGTGGAATGAGAGCTATCTAGTCTTTTGCATTGAATGCTATTATATGATTATTTTCCTGCTGGGCAGAGGTTGTATGTGTGCATCCAATGCAAAGGATACCTAGCATTTAAGGAATGAAGAGGTTCAAGGAAACTAGAGTTGCTGACTTGGAGGACTTGAGTCGGACAGAGAGAAATATATTCAGGCACATAGAAAAGTCTTGCCTTTATTCTGGCAGCCTTTGTGCAGCTTTGAAAGAGCAAGGCCACTAGAAAAGAGTGTCACCTATCCATGGCAAAAAATGATCCTGTCTAGGATCTGCTCTTCAGGTGATGTGTTATCTTCTCTCATGGAGGATGCTTAGTCAGGTCTGTGTGTTTAGAAAGGACTGCTGTTTTTATTATAATTCATTTCAGAAAGAACAGAGAGAGCTGGGTGGCTGGCAGCCATGAGGACTGCTTGCTAACCTGCCTACCTGGTACAAAGGTAGCAGATTTCACACAGGGCCTAGATAAGATGATCCTAGAGAGTGCTAGGGAGGAGCCAGCTGTCATGGTCCATATTGGCATCAATAATATAGAAAGGTACAAGAGGGAGTTGCTGGAAGCTGAATTTAGAATGCTAGGTAGGAAACTAGAAACCTGAATCTCTAAGATGGCATTGTCAGACATCCTCCTGGTTCCATGCGTAGGAGCTCAGCCTGCCTCTGGGGTTCTGAGTCAGAATGTATGGATGCAACGATTGTGCAGCACCCGATGCTGACTGCATAAGTGGTTCTAAATATCGCCCTTTTCACACTAAATTTAAATTTAAGATTCATACAAAAAAATCTCTTCTTACAATGGCTGAGCAAAAAATCCATACACTTGCTACAAATCATTTAACTTGTACAGACTTAAAATAGTCTGTTTTATAGAAGGGCTAAATTTGGTGCCAGTTAAGTCATTGTCCCAGTAAAATCTGCTCAGACTAAAAGATATACAGATAGTGCTGTAGGATGTTTCTCCACTCCTGAATGATGACCTGAGGACTGATGACCTAAGATCCCAGAGCAGTGCAAGCAATGAGAATTGTATGAAATCTGTCCCCCCCTTTCAGCACAAGCCCAATAGGTTCTTGTGCATAAAGATGTGACCTAACATGCAAATTTCAGCATTTGTTAAAAGAGTTTTGTTAATGGTTCTCTATCAAGGAGATATGGATCATATTCAGTCATGTTCTGAAAGGGGATCTTGAGGGCTCTTTGATAGAAACTTTAGTGCATTACTGCCATTACTACCGCAAAACCCTGATGCGGTCTCTTCGATTTTTTTCACATCCTCTGAAATGACTTCTGCCTTGGTTTATTCAGTCTGTTCTCACTTAGCTTTACACCTAAAAAAAAAAATCTCTACAGCCCCATTTAATTATAGATTGATTGCACTGAAACAATTTTCATGCATGGTTCACATGATACTCGTAAAAAGGAGGGCTGTCAACTGGTGAAAAGATACCTTTCAATCCAGGTTACAAATGCACACAGCAGCTGCAGCTGCACTGAATGTTGGCTCTCCCTGCAGAAATCTGCTTTGCAGCAGTGTTGCGTAATTTAATTGATTTAGGGGGGGGGGGGGGGAGAAAAAAAAGGACCTGGTAAGGCCTATACAAGGTAGAAAAAAATGGAAGCAGGAAACAAGAAGGATGGATAGTGAGAAAACAGCAATATAAGAGAAACCACAGACATTTCTAGTGAAAACACAGCTCTTGGGAGGTATTGGGACAAAACTGCAGTTTCTGGCACTGATTTATCTAGTTTTATTGAAAAGTAGGCATAAAAATGATTCTCAAAGACTGTTACCTTACTGTAGGGCAAGTATAAATGTGAGCTTTCTGCCAGTAATGTTACATCATCTTGCTGCCACTCAGGTTTACTATACAGAGACTTTGATATATTAAAGCGGATTGTATAAAACATCGTCAAGCTCCACATATGAGCTTTTTTTATAGATAAAATCATATTAATCCATACTTTTAAAGGATGAACAAAAATGGACAAAGGAGGAAAGACCACAGCAGCAAAAAAGAGGGATTCCCCTTCTCTGCTTTTCTCAATATGAGGAAATATAACTTCAGTGGAGGTCAAAGTCACAGATGGTGGTGGGTGGTAGGTCTCATGGTGAGAATAAATCACATGTACTGCAGATTTGTGAGATCTCCTTAGGGAAGGGGCCTAAGAAGCAAGCAGTGCTGGATGGCAGTGAAAAGAGGTGAAAGGCCCCTGTGTAGGATAAAATATTTTAGAGGTAGTTTTATGAAGACTTTTTTATGCGTATATGCCCTTGTGCATGCATAAAAGGCTTCTTAATAAAATTACTGCAATGCAGAAGTACATGTTATGATGCAGCCTGGCTGTAGGTGTATTTGAAGGAGGATTTTGGGTGGAGCATGGACGGAGTCACAAAGTTTATGCGTAGGGTATAAAATGCACACTTACATGCATATGTTTATGCCAGCTCCCAAAAAGATGTAAATGCACGCAGCCTCATTGTAATTGCAATTTACATAAAGATGTAAGACACAGTCACTGCTCATCAGAGCTTATAATCTATTCAAGAGGAAAATAAAATTGCAAAACTGGGGAACAGAGTATGGTTAAGATACACATAAGTAGTTAATGAGAGAGTGAGGGGCATCAGGATCCAAAAGCAGCCTCGAAGAGGTGCAGAGAAAGAACGCTACGCACTGACTCAGGTATTCTGTTCCAGACATATGGAGCAGCAAGGTGGAATGGACAAAGTCTGGAGTTGGCAGGGGCAAAGAAGGGCACAGATAAAAGAAGTCTGCCAGAGGAGCAGAGTTCCCGAGAAGGAGCGTAGAGACACGCACTTGTCTTTATAAAGTAACTTTAACTTTAATATAGGTTCTCCTTAGCCGCCACACTTAGGAGTTAAAATTACCCTCTTGGTCTATGGTATTGAAGATGATTAGAGGATAAGTAACAGGGAGAGCTGGGTGACAGTATGAGGGAAGTGGAGGTTCCATTTTTTCCCATGGGACAATGCAGTAGGGGCAAATTTTACTGTGGAATTTACTGGGTAGTCTCAGAGCATTCTTCTTTTTAATATTTATTTTAGCAATAAGTATAGTTACTTTTATGGCAGAGATATTAACTATGACCGGCAATCTGAAAATTGAATAGCGGGGTTGGACGTCCGGGGTGGATTTCCAACCCACGCTTAGCCCTGGAATGCGATTCTGGACCAAGTGCTCCCCA
The DNA here is from genome assembly GCA_033557465.1 of Ichthyophis bannanicus. Lineage (NCBI taxonomy): Eukaryota > Metazoa > Chordata > Amphibia > Gymnophiona > Ichthyophiidae > Ichthyophis > Ichthyophis bannanicus. Next base: position 497,457,040 of record CM066033.1, read on the forward strand.
TACGTACACAGCGTTAGTGCAGGGAGCGCTGGACAGTGGCAAGAGGGAGCAGAATGGAGGTGGAACAGAGGCAGAGCAGTGGTGTGGCTAGCTGCTGGGACGTACATGGCCTATTCAGGTCAAGCCCCTGTATTTCTCCTGACACTCAGCTGCACGCTTGGCTTATTCTACCCCAAAGGTGTGCCCCCCACAGCACGCACCACACTATCCTGCAACACAGGCGTCTGACCACGCTGTGCCCCTGCAGCCATGATCCGGGCCATGGAGGTTCCGGTGACAGCAGGCTCATGGTCTGCAGGGGTGGACTTGGCCTATGACATTCTGAGCCGTCAGACAACTCATTGCCATGGTGCCAGGATGCCACTGCTCTCAGGCTTCAGCAGTGGCGTTCCCTGGTGTCAGGATGGGCAGCTCCCTATATGCCAATCTCATTGGCATACGGGGAGCGTTTGGATGTCTGTGTCCCTGATTCTGCTGTCATGGGTGCATCTGGACCCCGCAGTGGCAGAATCGGGTCCATCTCCAGCATGTATGGATTTTGGATGGGCAGTGTAGCCATACATGCGGGGTTCGGAAAGGGCCTCCACACTTACAATCCTAAACAAAGGCCAGTATCGTCTGGGTCAGTGTCACAGCAGGATATGCTAGGGAGATAAAGTTTCTAGATGAAATAAATGATTGCTTCTTGGAATTGGTTAATGAACTGACAAGAAGGGAAGCTATTTTGGACCTAGTCCTTAGTGGAACACAGGATCTGGTGCAAGAGATAAGGGTGTTGGAGCTACTTGGCAATAGTGATCATAGCATGATCACATTTGATTTAATAAATGGAAGAAGGACTGCGAGGAAATCCACAGTACTGTCTTAACTTTCAAAAGGAAGACTATGTTAAAATGAGGAAAATAGTTAAGAAAAAATGGAGCAGCTGCAAAGGTTAAAGATTTATATCAAGCATGGGTGTTTAAAAATACTATCTTGGAAGCCCAGACCTGATGTATTCCACACTTTAAGAAAAGTGGAAGGACGTCCAAAAAACTGCCAGCATAGTTTAAAGGTGAGGAACAGAGAGACTGTTTTAGCCAAAAACAGCATCTTTCAGGAAATGGAAAAAGGAGCCAAGTGATGAATATGGGAAACAACATAAGCACTGGCAAGTTAGATACAAGGCATTGGTAAGGCATGCAAAGAGAGAATTTGAAAAAAAACTTGCCATGGAAGCAAAAACGCATAATAAAACTTTTCAAGTACATTCGTAGGAAAAAACCCTTTGAGAGAGTCAGTGGGACCATTAGATGACAGATGGGTAAAAGAGGCACTAAGGGAGGGCAAGGCCATAGCGAAGAGACTGAATAAATTATTTTCTTCGGTCTTTACTGAAGAAGATCTGGGGAAGTTACCCATCCCTGAAATGTTATTTAAAGGTGATGTATCAGAAGAAAGTAACACTGATAAACCAGGAAGATGTATTACAACTATTTGATAATAGGAGCAAATCACCTGGACCGGATGGTATACATTCAAGAGTGCTGAAAGAGCTGAAATATGAGATTTCAGGCCTACTATTAGTAATCTGTGAACTATCATTAAAATCATTTGTAGTCCCTGAAAATTGGAGAATGGCCAATGTAATGCCAATTTTTAGAAAGGGTTCCAGGGGTGATCCGGGAAACTGCAGACTGGTGAGCCTGAGGTCAGTACCAGGCAAAATGGTAGAAATCATTATAAAGAATAAAATTACTGAACATGTAGATAGGCATGGCTTAATGGGATAAAGCCAACATGGATTTAGCCAAGGAGAGTCTTGTCTTCCTAATCTGTTACATTTTTTTGAAGGTGTGAATAAACAGGTAGATAAAGGTGAGCTGGTCAATATAGTGTATCTAGATTTACAGAAAGCCTTTGACAAGACTCTTGGCCAAATTAAAAGGTCATGGGATAGGAGACAATGTACTATAGTACATCAGGAACTGGTTTAAAGATAGAAAGCAGAGAGTGGGGCTAAATGGCCAATTTTCTCAATGGAGAAAGATGAATAGTGGAGTAATCCAGGGATCTGTGCTGGGTCTGCTGCTTTTTAACATATTCATAAATGACCTGGAAATGGGAATAAGTGAGGTGATCAAATTTGCAGATGACACAAAATTATTCAAAGTTGTTAAAATACAAGAGGACTGTGAAAAATTGCAAAAGGACTCTGATAAATTGGAAGACTGCATGTCCAAATGGCAGATGAAATTTAATGTGGACAAGTGCAAAGTTATGCATCTAGGAAAAAACAACCAAACTAAGGTTACACGATGCAAGGTTCCACATTAGGAATGACCACCCAGGAAAAAGATTTAGGTATCAGCGTGGATAATACGTTGAAACCCTCTGCCCACTATGCTTCGGCGGCTAAGAAAGCAAAGATACTAGGAATCATAAGGAAAGGAATGGAGAATACAACCAAAGATACTACAGTATAATGCCTCTGTATCGTTCCATGGTGCAACCGCACATTGAATATTGTGTGCAATTCTGGTCACCATATCTTAAAAAAGATATAGCAGAATTATAAAAAGGTACAGAGAAGAGCCACCAAAATGGTATATGGGATGGAAGGATACCCCTATGAGGAAAGACTTAAAAGGTTAGGGCTCTTCAACTTAGAAAAGAAATTGCTGAGGGGAGATATGATAAAGGTCTGTAAATTTGATGAATGGAGTAGAATGGGTAAACGTAGATAGATTTTTTTTACTCCATCAAAAAGCAGAAAGACTAGGGGACACACAATAAAGCTACAATGTAGCCCATTTAAGAGAAATAAGAGAATATTTTTTCACTCAATGCATAATAAAACTCTGGAATTTGTTACCGAAGGATGTAGTAAAAACTTTGTCTAAACTGTTTTTAAACTCGGCTACACTACCTAATTTTACCACATCCTCCAGCAGTGAGTTCCAGAGCTTAATTATATGTTGAGAGAAAACATTTTCTCCTATCTGTTTTAAATATACCAGTTTGTAGCTTCATTGCATATCTACTACTGTATTTCTTGAACTTTTTTGAAAGAGCAAAACAATCGATTTGCATTTACCCGTTTCACTCCAGTCAGGATTTTATAGACCTCTATCATATCTCCCCTCAACTATTTCTTCTCAAAGCTGGAGAGCCCTTACCTCTTTAGCTTTTCCTCATAGGAGAGTTATTCCTTCCCCTTTATCATTTTGGCTGCTCTTCTTTATACCTTTTCTATTGTCACTTCTGTATATATTTCTGAGATGCAGAGACCATAGTAGCACACGATTTTCAAGGTAAAATCGCACCATGGAGCAATGCAGGGCCATTATAATATTCTATTTTATTTCCTATTCCTTTCCTAATGATTCCTAACATTCCCTTTATTTTTTTGGCTGCTGCTGCTGCACACTGAACAGAAGATGTCAACATATTTGTCCATGATGACACCTGGAACCTTTTCCTGGGTGGTGACTCCTGGTACAGAACCTAGCATTGCGTATATGCACTTTGGGTTATTCTTCCCTTCATGCATCACTTTGCATCAGGGGCGGCCCAAGGGGGGTGCGGGGCCATGTGCGGAGACTCGGTGCGGGGTCTCATTTGCATAAGTGGCCTTATTTGCATAAATATTTGCATAATGCTAACATACACTAACTTTTAGTAAACATGTCTCTTAATGAGTGTATGGATAAAGACAGACTAAAAGATTTCTACATTACTATAATCCAGTGCCAACCGCCAGGCACATTAGGAACTACTACAAACACTGCCCATTTAGAACCAATAGCAAACCCGCCGTATCCTAACAGCACTACCAGGACTCACAAAGCACCATACCCTACCTATCAAAAGGCAACACTGCAAATATTAAACCAATACATTTCAGAGAACAACAATACATGACCTACTGGGGAAAGAGAACAAGTGGCAATGTCAAATAGGAATTACATAAACAGAATACCTCAGCTCAGTTACACATGCAGAACATAGACCATCACCAAACAAGGAATCACAATTTAGAAACAGGAAGGCAATAATTAAACTGGGAACCCCAAAAGTCAAACTTGGAATGTACAACAACACTGTAGAAATAAAACTATAAATTAATTTCCTCTTGTACCAAACAAAGCGCAGACGTTAATGATGCACATTTCCCAGAGCTTTCATATTCCAGTTAATAAATTCAAAATAAAGATATCTTTCTACCTTTTGTGCATTTTTTTTTCAGTTGCAATTGCTCCAGCCACTTTCTTCTGGTTTCTTCATGTTTTCTGCTAACTCTCCATCATCTGCTGTCCATTTGTCCTTTCTTCTCTCTTCTAGTTTTTTTTTCAATTCTCTCTCTCTACATCTGCTTTAACATACTAATCTTTCTCCTTTTGCTCTTTCCTCATTCCTATTTCATCCACTCAAATTTTACCCCTCCATCCTCAATCCCCACTTACTCTCCCAATACCCGGCCAATTGTAGATTTTTTATCCCTCCCACAGAAAATATTTTTCCCCTCTCCATTTTACTCTCCCAGCCCCATCCCATTCTAATCCTTCCCCAACATCAGCTCCCTTCTAGTTCCAGCCTCACCCAGCATCCATTTCCTTCTAGTCCCTGCATCAGCCCATTTCCAGTCCTAGCCCCCCATCAGCCCATTTCCAGTCCTAGCTCCCCCATCAGCCCATTTCCAGTCCTAGCAACCCCCCAACCCAATACCAGTCCTAGCCCCCCCATCAACCCACTTCCAGTCCTAACCCCATCAACCCATTTCCAGTCAGCCCCCCATAGCCCATTGCCAGTCCTAACCCCCCCATCAGCCCACAGCCCATTACCAGTCCTAACCCCATCAGCCCACCTCCAGTGTTACCCCCCCCATCAGCCCATTTCGTCCTAATCCCCATCACCCAATTTTCAGTTTAAGCCCCCCCATACCCCATTACCAGTCCTAACCTCCCCATCAGCCCACTCCCAGTCCTAATCCCACCAGCCCATTTCCAATCCTAATCCCCATCACCCAATTCTCAGTTTAAGCCCCCCCCATACCCCATTACCAGTCCTAACCTCCCCATCAGCCCACTCCCAGTCCTAATCCCATCAGCCCATTTCCTGTCCTAGCCCCCCCATAGCCCATTATCAGTCCTAGCCCCCCCATAGCCCATTTTCAGTCCTAACCCCCCCATAGCCCATTACCAGACAGCCCCCATCAGCCAACAGCCCATTACCAGTCTTAACCCCCCCATAGCCCATTACAGTTCTAACCCCCCAACACCAACAGCCACAGCCCATTACCAGTTCTAACCCCATCAGCCCACCTCAAGTCCTAACCCCTCCCCATCAGCCCATTTCCTGTCCTAGCCCCCCACATAGCCCATTATCAGTCCTAACCCCCCCCATAGCCCATTACCAGTCCTAACCCCCCATCAGCCCACAGCCCATTACCAGTCCTAACCCCATCAGCCCACCTCCAGTGTTAACCCCCCCCATCAGCCCATTTCGTCCTAATCCCCATCACCCAATTTTCAGTTTAAGCCCCCCATACCCCATTACCAGTCCTAACCTCCCCATCAGCCCACTCCCAGTCCTAATCCCACCAGCCCATTTCCAATCCTAATCCCCCATCACCCAATTTTTAGTTTAAGCCCCCCATAGCCCATTAGCAGTCCTAACCCCCCATCAACCCACTTCCAGTCCTAATCCCATCAGCCCATATACTTAGCTCCCCCATAGCCCATCACCACTCCTAACCCCCCAGCCCCCCCATAGCCCATCACCACTCCTAACCCCCCCAGCCCACCCATAGCCCATCACCACTCCTAACCCCCCCAGCCCCCCATAGCCCCCCATAGCCCATCACCACTCCTAACCCCCCCAGCCTCCCCATAGCCCATCACCACTCCTATCCCCCAGCACCCCCATAGCCCATCACCACTCCTAACCCCCCCAGCCCATCAGCACTCCTAACCCCCCATAGCCCCCCATAGCCCATCACCACTCCTAACCCCCCCAGCCCATCACTCCTAACCCACCCCAGCCCCCCATAGCCCATCAGCACTCCTAACCCCCCATCAACCCACTTCCAGTCCTAATCCCATCAGCCCATATAAAAGCTCCCCCATAGCCCATCACCCCTCCTAACCCCCCCCGCCCCGCCATAGCCCATCACCACTCCTAACCCCCCAGCCCCCCATAGCCCATCACCACTCCTAACCCCCAGCCCATCAGCACTCCGAACCCCCCCAGCCCCCCATAGCCCCCCATAGCCATCAGCACTCCTAACCCCCCCAGCCCCCCATAGCCCCCCATAGCCCATCAGCACTCCTAACCCCCCCCAGCCCATCAGCACTCCTAACCCCCCCATAGCCCCCCATAGCCCATCAGCACTCCTAACCCCCCCAGCCCCTCATAGCCCATCAGCACTCCTAACCCCCCCCAGCCCCCCATAGCCCCCCATAGCCCATCAGCACTCCTAACCCCCCAGCCCAGCCCAGCCAAAATTTTTTTTTTTAAAAAGCTGTATTCTCCCGCTGCCGGGGCCGCCGCGGCAGGATCGAGTGTGCCGCGGGGCCCCCCCTGCCCAGCAGAGCCTGCCCTCACCGGTATCCCCGCTCTCGTACAGCTGCCTGCAGTCTCACGCGCCAGCTTTCCGAGCGCGACGGGACTAGTTGCCCTTTCGCGGCCCTGTTAAGCCCGCGGGGGCTGATGGGAACTTCCCATCAGCCCCCGCGGGCTTAACAGAGCAGCGAGGGAGAAACTCTCCCCTCGCGCTCTGAAAGTCAGTACGTGAGACTGCAGGCAGCTGTACGAGAGAGCGGATACAGGGGAGGGCAGGCTCTGCTGGGCAGGGGGGGCCCCGCGGCACACTCGATTCTGCCGCGGCGGCCCCGGCAGCGGGAGAAGACAGCTTTTTTTTTTTTTTTTTAATTTGACTTTAAGATCAGAATGTTTTTTGCGCGGGGCCCCCTGAAACGCGGGGCCCTGTGCAAAAAACATTCTCGCTCAATGGATGGGCCGGCCCTGCTTTGCATTAGTTCACATTAAATTTCATTTGCCGTTTGGTTGCCTATTTTCCCAGACTCATAAGGTCCTCTGGCAGTTTCTTATAATCTGCATGCGATTCAAGAACTTCCAATAATTTGGTGTCATCTGCAAATTTAATCACTTTGCTTGTTGTTTCTAATTCCATATCATTTAAATATATGTTAAAAAGAACCAATCCCAGTACAGATTCTTAGGTACTCTGCTGTTCACCTTCCTCCATTGATAAAATTGACCATTTATCTCTACTCTGTTTTCTACAGTATCTTTCAACCAGTTTCCAGTTCACAATAGTACATTGCCTCCTATACCATGACATAACTTCCTTAAGAGGTTCTCATGTGGAACTGGGTTCACTGTTATATACATGTATCTCCAGGAACAAGCAGGAATGAGTCTTCACATATGGGTATCGTCGGTATCGACGGAGCCTGCGCGGGAACGCTCCCCAGCGTCCAATCAGAAAGCTTTTGGGAGCATCCCACAGCGCCTGCGTGCTGCCTTCCCGCCTTTCCCAACTGTCTCTCCTCAGTTCTTCTTTTCCGCGGAGCCAGCAGGTCGTGTTCCTGTCACCGCAGAAGAATTTCTTTATTTTTCTTTATTTCTTTTGTGTCGCGTCTGCCTTCTTCGACGCTCCACCGGTCTTTTTCTTTTCTTCTTGTTAAAAAAAAAAAAAAATATTTTTTCCGTTTCTTTTTTCTTCAGGTGCACTTGCGTTTTGGGCCTTAGGCCCCAAACTTTTTTTCCTTAACATGGAAAAGCCTGCCTCAGGATTTAAGAAGTGCACAAAATGTGGCGGTACCATTTCCGTCACCGACACCCATGACTGGTGTCTAAAATGTTTAGGTCCTGACCATTCCATCACAGATTGTATGTCCTGTTCTATGATGTCTAAAAGAGGTCGGCAGAACCGAGCTGTCAAGCTCAGTACCCTGTTTCCCTCTGATGCGGCTTTGGTGGCATCGAAGTCTTCCAGGGCTTCTTCTTCCTCACATGGATCTCAGGTAACTAAACATAAATCCAGCCGGTCCTCGAAGGGTAGATCTCCTTCTAAGCATCGAGATGCCTCTGGCGTTGCCCTTGAGGATTCTGCACCGGCAAAATTACCCCGGCGGGAGGCTTCGGCCTCTAAAGCATCATCATCGGGGTTCCAGGATGATCTCGATGGCGTGGCCTCAACAGATCTCCTGGTACCATGCTCTGGGGTACCGGTGGCTTCCACTGGTACTGACTTCCAAGCATTGGCGGCGTCGATGGATCAGAGGATTCTGTCCATGGAACGCAGTCTGGCGGCTTTCCTTGTGGCATCGACGCCCGTAGTACCACAACAGACTACCCCACCGGTACCGGCTCTAGCATCGCCATCGGTACTGATCCCGGTACCGGTGGCATCGACATCAGCATCGGTGTCCACTATGCCGGTACTCTGTCCTCTGAAGCCCTCCGGTACCGATACCCCGGTACCGGTTATTCCCAATACCGATCCCAGTCGGTACGGGTATCGGGTTTTGCAAGAGCATCCGGACAGACGATACTTCGATTCCTCTGAGGACTCTAAGGATTCTGAAGAGTCGGTCGATGCAGTGATGCTTCTTCCACAGGAGGCGTCCTCTCCTAAACGAAGGATGTCTCCTCCAAAGGACTTGTCTTTTCAAGACTTCATCAGGGAGGTGGCTCGGGGCCTTTCCATCACAGTGGCCCCTGAGACAGAACCCAGAGCCAAGGAGTTAGATATTTTACAATATCCTAAAACTCCTAAGGAGGCAGCTACCTTGCCTGTTCATGAGATTTTGTATGATCTCATGTTAAGGATGTGGGAAGCACCTCTGACCACCTCCCCTCATTCTCGCAGGTTGGATACCATGTATCGTGTCCCTTCTTGTCCTGGTTTCCATAAAATTCAACTTCCTCACCACTCTATTTTGGTTGAGTCTGCTATGAGAAAGATTAGAAGTGCCAAAAGACATGCCTCTAATCCTCCAGGACGTGAATGTAGAACCCTGGATGCTTTTGGAAGAAGAGTCTTCCAAGCTTCCATGCTTGCTGCGAGAATTAATTCCTATAGTCTTTACATGGGAATGTTCTTAAAAGAAGTCACTGATCATTTGCAGACTTTAAGTCCTTTCATTTCTGAAGATAAAAGACAGGACTTTCTCACTTGGCTCAAACATGCCCAAGATATTTCCAAATTCTCCAACCGTGCAGCTTTCGACTCCTTTGAATGTGTAAGCAGAGCCTCAGTTATTGCCATAGGTGCACGTAGAATTGCTTGGCTTCAAGCATCTGATTTGGAGATCTGGGTTCAAGATGAATTGGGAAATATCCCTTGTACAGGTGAAAACCTGTTTGGTTAAGATTGGCAAGCAAAAGCCAATCAGATGGATGCTGAAAATTCTGCCTTGGATAGACTATCCAAATCCACAGCTGCTCCTGCTAAGAAAAGGTTGTTCAAGAAACCACCTTTTTCTAAAAAGGGAAGATTCTATCCTGCTTATGGTCAGCGGGCATCTTCTGCAGCTCAGTTCCCTACCAAACGTCAGCAATCATCCAAACAGAGCAAAGCAAAGGCTGCTAGGCCTCCACCGACCCAGCAACCTCAGCCCCCTCAGGGCCTTTGACTTTCCGCTAGAGAACTTAGCCTTCCTGGCTCTGGAAGGACCAGAGCCCTCCACCATTCCAGGAAGGTTATGTCATTTTGCTTCCAGGTGGGGGCAAATTACAGCAGGGCATTGGACAATCTCCATCATAAGAGAGGGGTACAAACTTCATTTTTCAAGCTTGCCCCCTCACACAAGAGTGCACCAGTTCAATTCTCCAACCTCCCTCCTCAACCTGTTGGGGCAGGAGGTTGCCACCCTTCTCACCCAGGGGGCAATAGAGGAAGTGCCTCTTCAACAACAGGGCACAGGTTTCTACTCCCCCTATTTTCTTATTCCAAAGAAAACAGGGGGGCTACAGACCCATCTTAGATCTCAGAGAATTGAACAGATTCCTAGTCAAGGAAAAATTCAAAATGATTTCTCTGGGAACTCTACCTTCAGAGTCAGGATTGGCTTTGTTCTCTAGATCTCAAGGATGCATACACCCATGTTCTCATCCATCCAACTCACAGAAGGTTCCTTCGGTTCCTTTTTCAAGAGAAGCACTATCAATACAGAGTGCTCCCTTTTGGTTTGGCCTCTGCTCCAAGGGTGTTCACAAAATGCATGGCAGTGGTAGCTGCATTTCTGCGCACTCTGGGAATATTCGTCTTCCCTTATTTGGACGACTGGCTCATTCGAGCTCCCACTCAGTCAGAGGCCAAGAGTTCTCTAGCCTGCACAATGAGTATCCTTCAGTATTTAGGGCTGATAATAAACATCCCAAAATCCAATTTAACCCTTACTCAGTCCCTGGAGTTTATAGGGGCATTTGCTGGATACCACAAAGGCAAGGGCCTATCTCCCCCAGGCCCGTTGCCTTCGCTTGGTGCAGTTAGCTTCTCAAGCAGAGTTGAAGCCTCACTTAACTGCTCGAGAGATGTTACAGTTACTAGGCCACATGGCATCCACCGTGCATGTGGTACCATATGCTCACCTTCACATGAGAGCAGCTCAGTGGACTTTATCCACCCAATGGACCCAGGCATTAGACTGCCTGTCAGACAAAATAGCAAACACAAGTCGCCTCATTTTGTCCCTCCAGTGGTGGAGGTCTCCTCAAAACCTGTTGCTGGGGTCCCCCTTTCAGCTGTCTTTACCCCAAGCAACTCTCACAACAGATGCTTCTCCAATGGGGTGGGGAGCTCATCTGCAAGATCTCTCCACCCAGGGCATCTGGTCCCCACAGGAGAGTTGTCTACATATAAATTTCTTGGAACTCAGAGCAATCTTCCTTGCTCTGTGGGTGTTCCACACCCTGTTCAGCTACAAGACAGTCCTTATCAACACGGACAATCAGGTCGCCATGTTCTATGTGAACAAGCAGGGTGGAACTGGCTCTCTGTCGCTTTGCAACGAAGCTTTGTGACTGTGGGCCCTCGCCAGAGAGCATCAGATTCATCTTCTGGCAGTTCATCTTCCAGGCGTTCAAAACTCTTGGGCAGACAGGCTCAGTCGAGTTCTGCTTCCACACGACTGGTCCATACATGTGGACCAGGTGGCCAGGATTTTTCAGATTTGGGGAACCCTGGACATAGACCTCTTTGCAAGTCCGTGGAATGCCAAACTTCCCCGGTTCTGTTCCAGAACTCCGGCTCAGGGAGCTCAGGCAAGGGATGCTTTCCTCCTTCACTGGGGTCAAGACTTCCTGTATGCCTTTCCACCCATTCCCCTAATTCCCAAAACCCTTTTCAAGCTTCAGAGAGACAGAGGCAACATGATTCTCATAACTCCACATTGGCCACGGCAAGTGTGGTACCCTCTGCTTCTACATCTCTCTCAAGCTCCCTCCCTGGAGTTAGGGTCTGCTCCAGATCTCCTATCTCAGGAGGGCGGAAAGTTATGGCATCCCAATCCCCAGTCTCTGCATCTCAGGGCTTGGTTGCTGAAGGCCTAGATCTCCAAGATCTTCATCTTTCTCAACAGGTGAAAGATGTTCTTCATGCTTCCAGAAAACCTTCCACTAGACGTTCTTATGCTTTCAAGTGGAAGAGGTTTACTATCTGGTGCTCTGAGAAGGGTCTTAACCCCCTTGCCATACCTCTGGAATCTTTTCTGGAGTATCTCCTCCATCTGTCTAATGCAGGCCTTAAGACAAATTCAGTAAGGGTCCATTTGAGTGCTATTGCAGCTTCCCTTAAGCCTCTAAATGGACAACCTATTTCCTCTCATCCTCTTGTAGCAAGGTTCATGAGAGGCCTCCTTTTAACAAAGCCTACCATTAGACCACCTCCGGTGGCATGGGAGTTGAACCTGGTTCTTGGTCAGCTTATGAAGCCGCCTTTTGAAACTTTGGCTACCACCTTCTTGAAATACCTTTCTTGGAAGGTTATCTTTCTCATTGCAATCACATCAGCATGTCGTATTAGTGAATTGCAAGCACTCGTAGCTAATCCAACTTATACAAGGTTCCATCATGACAAGGTAGTCCTTAGGACTCATCCACACTTTATGCCTAAGGTGGTCTCGCCTTTTCACCTCAACCAGGAGGTCTACCTACCTGTCTTTTTTCCAGGACCTCATGCATCAAGTGCAGAGAGGAATCTTCATACCCTGGACTGTAAAAGAGCTCTGGCTTTTTACTTACAGAGGACACAGCAACATAGAAAGTCCTCTCAGCTCTTTGTTGCCTTTGATCCTTCTCATTTGGGACTACCAGTCTCCAAGAGAAGAGACAGTTGGGAAAGGCGGGAAGGCAGCACGCAGGCGCTGTGGGATGCTCCCAAAAGCTTTCTGATTGGACGCTGGGGAGCGTTCCCACGCAGGCTCTGTCGGTACCGACGATATCCATATGTGAAGACTTATTCCTGCTGTTCCCAGAGATCACCTGTTACAGGTAAGTAACTGTGCTTTATACATGCCCTTAAAGAAATGGAGCAGATCAGTAAGGCAAGACTTGCCTTAGCTAAATCCATGTTGACCTTGTCCCATAAAACCATGTCTATCCATTCATTCAGTACGTTTCTTCTTTATGATGATTTCCACCATTTTGCCTGGCCCTTATGTTAGACCCAATAGTCTGTAGTTTTGCAGATCACCCCTAGAGCCCTTTTAAAAAAATTGGCGTTAGCTTGGCAACCCTACAATCTTCTACGAGTAGTACCACAGGTGATTTTTATGATAGATTAAAAAATTTTAATGGTAGCTGTGAAAGTTCGTCTTTGAGTTCTTTCAGCATTCTTGTGTGTAAACCATCTGGTCCAGATGATTTGCTGCTCTTTAGTTTGCCAATTTGTTCTACTACATCTTCCAGCTTCATTGAGATTTGATTCAGCTCTTCTAATTCATCATCATTAAATACCTTTTCCAGCATGTGTTACTTCCTCACATCTTCCGTAGTAAAGATTAAAGTAAAGAATTCATTTAGTCTCAGCTATGGCCTTGTCTTCCCTGTACCCCTTTTACCTTATGATCATCTAATGGTCCAACTGACTCCACTAGCTTTTTGCTTCAAATATATATGAAAAAGGTTTTATTATGAAGTTTTGTCTCAATGGCAAACTTATTTTCAAATTCTTTTTGTCTTCCTTATCAATGCTTATGCTGTTTTCTATTTTTTTATATGGTTCCTTATTCCATATTTTAAAAGATGTGTTTTTTTACTCTACTAGCCTTTTTAACGTTACCTTTTAATCATGCCAGCTGTTGATTCCTACACATTAAGAAAAGTGGAAGGCAAAAAATTTAGTCTGTGCTTCTAAGATTGCATTTTTAAGCAAAATACATGCCTGATATAAACCTTTGACCTTTGCAGCTGCCCCTTTTATTTTTTTAACCCTTTTCCTCATTTTATTGTAGTCTCCCTTTTGAAAATTAAGTGCTGACATAGTAGATTTCCTTTGTATATGCATTCCAGTTATTAAGTCAAATTTGATCAGGTTATCACTAGTGCCAAGGAGTCCCAACATAGTCCTTTGTGGAACATAGAATTTTGTTCAAGTGCTAAGTTGAAAATAGCTTGTTCTCTGATCTGTTCCCGAATCAGCTGCTCCAGAAAAGTCATTTATTTCATCTAGTAACTTCGCATCAGCACATGCTATGGAGGTAATGTTTATCCAGTCAATATTGGGGTAATTGAAATCACCCATGATTATTTTGTTGCCAAATTTGTTAGCTTCCCTAATTTCTCAAAACATTTTATCATCTGCCTGCTCATTCTGTCCAGGTGGATAGTAGTAAACCCCTACAACTACTTTCTTCCCCTTCACACATGGAATTCCCATCCATAAAGATTAAATGGAACATTGCTGAAATTGTATTCCATTTGACACAATGGTCTCTTTAACATATAGCACCACCCTTCCACCAGTGTCATCCTCCTGTCATTGTGATATAATTTGTACCCTGGTATCACGGTGTCCCATTGCTTATCTTCCTTCCTGTTATATCTCTCTCTTCATTTAGTACTATATAGTATAACTCTCTCATCTTGTTTTTTAGGCTTCTAGTATTTGTATTGAAACATTTCAAGGTATGCTTGCTTTGTTACTTTACCACCTACTTAGCAGTTGACAGAGATACTTTATAGTCTTTCAGTTCTTTCTGCTCTTTATTTAAAGGCACCTGGGCTACTTTAGCCTTTATTGCAACCTCTATCAGGATTCCCTAACTTCCCTGTTTTGATGGTATCCTTCAGTGTTACTTTACTCCAAACCATGTGCTCCTGAGCAACCTTTGGTTTTCCTCAAAGTTCTAGTTTAAAAGCTGCTCTATCTCCTTTTCGAATATTATCGCCAGCAGCCTGGTACCACTGTATTAAGGTGATGCCCATTTTTTCAGAATAGGCTTCCCCTTCCCCAGATCTAAACCTAAAACCTTCCTCCCTGCACCATACTACTACTATTACTACTACTTATCATTTGTCTAGCGCCACAAGGCAGCTCTGTATAGAGACAGTCCTTGCTCATAAGAGCTTACAAACAACACAACAGTCAAGACAGACAACACAGCTGGGGACTAGACAGTATCTACGGGAATGATAAAAAAACACATAGGAGGTGAACTGGAGACCAGGGAGATCAGGATTCAAAAGCAGTCTCAAAGAAGTGAGTTTTTGGCCTAGATAGATTCATCCATGCATTGTGACTCTAGAGCTCTGCCTGTCTCTTCAGCAGGGACAGCCCATATGTTTCTGCTGCTCTAGGCAGGAGCCCTGGCAGTGGTAGTCCCTGCTGCTGCAGCTGCTGCTGCGGATCCTGTCTTCTGGGGGGTCGCAGTGGTGGCAGTTTAAAAGTGGCAGCATTGTGCTGCAGCTTTGGTGCCCACATCAGGCCACATGCTTCAGGAAGCTGCGTTGGAGGGGGGTCAGAAGTGGCAAGTCATGTGTACCAAAGGGCACGTCCTGTCATTGACAGCAGAGCACTGCCAAGCTGCCCACCAAGGGCGACTGCTCTAGGTGGCTGCCCAATGGACAGACCGGCCCTGCTCTCAGGTCCTGCATGTGGAACAGGAAGCATTTCTGAGGATGTTCCCCTGTAGGTACTGGATTTCAACTTTCTGCCTAAAAGCCTAAATTTAGCTTCCCACTGAACTGCTAATAATCTATTAAGGATTAATCACATGCTCATGAAAATATTCCGTGATGACAAATTTCACTCTTAATTATGAAAAGGGATTATAAATTAAGAGATTTGCTTGGGGTGGGTGGGAGTTCAGTGGGGGTGGGGGAAGAATAACTTTCTGTTTTGTAAGAAAACTCTAAAAGCCTAAAACTAGAGCAAATTGCTGGGGGGCAGGGAGAAAGAGAAAGAAAGCTGGGGGTGTCAGCCCTTGAGAGGGGGCAGAGAAAGCAGAACTTGGGAGGGGGGGAGTGAGGAAAGATTAAGCTTAGGGAGAAATTCAAGCTAAGATAGGGCATGAGATGGCTGGGGGCGAAGTGCTGAGCCTGAGCAAGGAGAAAGGGATGTCAGGCCTGGAGAAAGAAGGAGCCAGGCCTTTATTATTATTTCTACTCAAAAAATTACAAATAATACAGAAGCTTAAAATATTGTGTGCAGAATCTTCAAAAACGTTCCACTGAAATTTTAATATTTTTTGTGTAGAATTTCCCCAGGAGCAGTCCCTCCTCCTGGTGAAGAGGGAACACTCCAGAATGAGGAGAGGGGAATCAGAGGCTCAGGAGCTGAGGGATAATTTTTGCTTTGATTGGGTGCTGCTGATGTTTGGGGGTTGGGGAGGACACACTTTCCTTGTTTTGATTAGATGGGAAAGGGGTCCAGTGCAGGAAGCTGTAAGAAGGCAATTTTTATAGTACAAAAGTAACATACAATTGGGGCCTGATTCTGTCCCAGATGTAGATCTCCTCTGTGTGTCTGGGCTGAACCGAACACACAGAGGGGATCGTGATTCTGATCCCGCGGGGCATGTCTAGCCCCACGGGATCAGAATCTCGAACAGTCCTGGAGGTGCAGGCCAGGACAGCGATTCTGTCTGGCCTGGACGTGCAGGATTGCACCCGGCTAACTCAGCCAAGGCTTTTAAATGGAGCCATGGTGCTATGGCGTCATGTTGCCATGGCACCTCAGCTCCATTTAAAAGCTGTGTTGCCGGACGCCAGCAGCTCCATTTAAAGCCTCAGCTCCATGGCACCGCAGCTCCATTTAAAAGCCGTGTTGCCGGACGCCGGATGCCGGACGCCTGCAGCCTGACCCACGATCTGGCCTTCTAAGCCCAGGTTTGAGCCCCAGGGAATAAACCCCGGCCCCCCCCCTTCCCCATCCGTGCCCCAGGCCATCAGAAATAAATGTCCAGGGAAGTTATTCCACCTCGGAGGTGGAATAGCTTCCCCGGACATTACACCAGCCCTGGTCATAGAAGGCCAACATTAGAATCGGTCTTGTATGTCCAGGGCTGGCAACTACCCACTGCCTGTCCAGATTCTGCCCCTGGACTGCCCCTTCCCCGCCCCCATCTAACTTTCCCGCACAACTGGCGGGGAAGTTAGTTGGGGGCAGGCAAGTACATGAATAGTGGGGATGGAAATCCCGTCAGGCCGTCTATCCCCGCTATTCGTAGCTCAGAATAACCCCCTTGGTGTACAAAGTTTCGTCAATAGGCTGACTTAACCACCCATGGTGATAACCCTTGTCCAAAAAATGTCTTGCTAATTTTTTTGCTTGTGTTTTGAACTCAGGAGGTCTTTTACTAAATGGTGCTAGCTGGCAGTGCATCTCTAGCGTGTGCTGTAGGTGCATTGGGGGAGATGTTGGTAGCTAGCACAGGGCCATGACAACATGGGACAATTCCTGTGCTGTGCAACCTGCATGAGTGGGTGGGTTAGGGACTGAATGTGGGAGTGGAGAGCTCAGCACACTTAGTGCTGGGTTCACATTGTGTGCTAACAGCATTAGTGTGGGTTCACATAACGCCCCTCAGTAGGTGGTGGTAAGCGCGTCCATGCTAATGCAGCCTGCGTCAGTGGAAATGCTATCCACTCCCCTGACAGTTAACGCATTTCCATCCTTTTCCCGATTTGTTTATAGTTGATCCATGTCAGCGGTCCTTCCACTAGCATTTTATGTTTGTTTGTTTTACCATCTGTTGTTTTATTTTGATTTATGAATGGTTTTTATGTGATCCGCCTAGATTATAGTGAAGACTATACATTTTTTAAATAAATAAAATAAAATAACACGCCATAGTTTTGGCGTTATTGGCACATGAGGTGCAACACCTTACCACCCTTTAGTAAAAAGCCCCCTCAATCACTTTGGAACAGAACTGCCAAATATGTTAAAAAGATTTCATAGGTGAACTTTGAGCTGTGATGGATGATGACTCTCTTATCTAATAAAATTATTTTGATCAATTGTCTTCTCAAGTAACGTATCATAATTAGTGTTCCTCTATAATACCACTATCAAGGAAGAGCAGCTGTATAAAATTTCAATGGGCTTTAAATTATGCATTATAATCTATAATACTGAGCCACTCAATAAATGCTTTAAGCTTGTCTTCAGTAGAAGTCTAGACAAAAAATAAAGCATCAATATATCTATACCATTTAGTAATGTATTAATACCATTTCATAAAAAAATTTTCTCAAATAATGCTATTTAGCAATGCTTTCCAAAACTCTAAAATTTTGTCACTTTCTGTCGTCTGGTAAACAATGGACGCTATGGATGAATGGATGAATAGTGAGCACTGTTTAGCAATATTCACCCATAGCATGCAGTTTAGGATGATGGCACTCCCCATTAATGACATTCCCACCGTCCTCCCCTGAAAGGAATCTTTAAAAAGCAAAACAAAATGAAAAATCCCACAAGTGACATGGAAAACTAAACAAAATAAAAACTTTTGGCCATGGTGGTGCCATGAGCTTGAAGATAATTTTTTCTTTAAAATAAAGAGCATTTCTACACAAAGCTATTTTAGCCAATGAAGTAATAAATGAGAAAGGTATTTATATTGTCATAATCTATTAGCCAATGTTGCTAAAATGACTTGTAACACAGGGCTAGCATAATCTTTAGGCAAGTCTAGGCAGATGTGTAGGGAAGAAGTTTCTTGGGGGCAGCAAAGACCCACAGCATTCAAAGCAAAACAATAGATTCTGATAGCCACACAAACTCAGCCATCAGCACATTCTTTATCTGCCATCAGCACCTGGGGAGAGTGGGCAAACACATAACACAAGGGGACGTTTAATATTTAAAGGTATGAGGTCCAATTATGCATTTATAGAAAGGATTGTTAGAGTGGTGTTGGGATAGTGATTGAGTTTAATTACCAAATCTTGAGGGGGGGAGGAGGTGTGAAGCTGAAGGTTTGCCAGGGCACTCACTACCTTGCACCAGCCCTGGGGCTGGCCCTGGCTGGGGAATGGAATTATACAGAGAATCTCCATCCAAAGTCGCTAAGATCAAGTCTGTTGTGAGATTTTGTGAGAGGAATTCTTAATATATGGGGCTTGATGTTATGGCAGGATACCTATGGCCCCTCTCCTTTTTTAACATTTTCCTGGCCCCCTTCCACTACTAACCCAGCAACTTGCTGTTTTCGTTTACTTCTATGCAAATTATATCCTCCTTCTCTTTCAAACAAACTCCCACTCCCCAGACTTATTCCCTTTAAATACCTACTTATCCACTGTCTCTAACTGGCTTTACTCCAACCGTCTCTCTCTCAGTCCCTCTAAGTGTTCTGCAATATGGCTCACCTTCAACATCCCCTGGCCCATAATAGCCCCTTCTCCGTCCCACTCCCTAGTCCCCCTCATTCATTCCCTCTGCTATCTTGGGGTCATATTAGATTCCTCCCTAACTTTTCATGACCACATTTCCTCCCTCTTCTCTCGACCAGCACTCCCTCACCACCCTCCTTCTGTCACTAGTAATCTTCAGACTAGACTATTGCAAAAGTGTCCTTGCCGGTCTCCCACACTACCAACTTTGCCGCCTTCAGCTTCTCCAAAATACAGCAGCTTGGATTCTCACCTATGCATCGCACCATGAATACATCACTCCTACTCTGATCCGTCTTCACTGGCTTCCCATAAAATTCCATATCAACTACAAAATTCTCACTTCCGCTCATCAGGCAATCCACATAGGCACACCGCAATACTTGGCTGACTTTCTTCAATTTCACTCCCCCCACTGTCTCATCAGATCCCACCACACCCACCGGTTGGCCCTCCCCTCAGCTTTCCGTGCACATCTGAAGCAAACGTGCTACTCTGCTTTCTTCTTCCTCGCCCCTGCCCTATGGAATTCCCTACCTGCCTCCCTACGTGCAGAGTCCTCCTTTCTTCGGTTCAAATCTCAGTTCAAAATGCATCTGTTTCAGTTGGTTTATGACCTTCCCTCCTCTTCCCTTGAGCAGCTCCTCCCCCTCCCCCCAGCCTGCTCCCCCTCTTCTCCCTGCCTGGCCCATCTCTCTCTTCTCTGTTTTCTCTCTTTTCTGTCCTGTCCTTGGCATTCATTTCATTTTTTCCTTATTTTACTTTGGACTTTTGTAAACACTCTGATGCCTTGCTGCCTAGGGTGGTATATCAAATGACAATAAAGATAAAGATGTGAGAAATCCAAAAAGATGTCTAATTTATAAGGTAGGCTCCCAGATTCAGCTTCACTAATGCACAAATGCTGACACACAAATTTGCACCTGCTGTGAAGAAGGTGTAAATTTTGTATTCTGCATATATACAGGGTGGCCCAGAAAAAGTGAGACCATCTCGTAAATTAAAAGCTTAAATAGTTTACTTATTTACCTTTTTTAGCTATATAACGTTTTTATTTCAACAATTTCCGGTCGCCAACTTTTTTAAAAAATTTGTCAATCATTTACATCTGTCTTTTTGAATTTTTAAATAACTTATATGCTACGAGATCTCACTTTTTTTGGGCTACCCTGTGTGTGTGTGTGTGTGTGTGTATATATATATATATATATATACAATTTTAACAAAAAACTACAAGCAAAACACTTGAAAGAAAATGCGGGTCGTCCACACAAGAACAAAGAAATTATCAACAAATGATATATAGGAAGAAACAAACTTAAGGATTTCCCATCCTCTAGCCTACAACTAGAATCCAAGAGGGAGAACTTAAACCAAATCCCAAATAGAAATTTAACATAGGAAACAAATGCTGAAACTAACACAGCCAACCTAATCTAAGACACAGGTAGGGGTCCAACATTTTCTGGACCAGGAGATCACCGTGCATTTAAAAAGGAAATCAATTGTGAAGGAAAAGAAAAAATTTTCTTGTCCCTGAAGCTTAATGTGGCACTTACAGGGGCATTTCAAGAAAAACATTCCACTCAGCTGGAGGACCCACCGCTGCAGAATGAGAAACTCACACCTATTGTGTTGGGTCTCTCTTGCCAGATCAGGAAAAATCCTAACCAAGCAACCCTTGAAAAGAACATTCTTTTTCTGGAAAAACATACGGAGTTGCCGTTCTCAATTTGATATAAGAGCTAAAGTTATCAAACAAGTAGCAGCCATTATATCATCCGAATCAGACCTTTCTAATATATTTGATAAATTTAAAGTATCTGCCACTTGTGGGCCAGGAGTTTCAGCAGAAGCAGAAACTCGTTGGCCCTGTGGCAGGTAATAAGAATTTACTAAAGGTGGGCATGACCCAGAAAGTACTCCCATAATGTCCAACAGATACTGCTTAAACATGTCTTTCGCTGTAATATTAGGAGACTTATGAAAGTTTATCAAGCAAAGATTTGCCATTCACGAAAGATTTTTCAGTTGCTCCAGCTTAAACTTTACACTATTTTAATCCTTAATAAAAGCATCTGATGTTGTTTCAAGGAATCCACTCTGACCGATATACTGTCTACCTTTGATTTTAAAGTCACAAGAGACCAAGAATTACCCAAACATTCTTCAGAAAGTTCCTGAGTCTTAGAATGTAAGGTTTGAATTTGAGGCGTAAGAGCCTTAATTGCATTCCAGATTTTTAAAATAAAAGCAAAAGATGAAGTACCCATGTCGGCAACCACAGGCCCCAGAGATTCCATGGGGAACACTGAATCAGAAACAGCAGGAACTTCTTCTGTCTCAGTTGAACTCCCTCTTGGCGGTACTCCTCGCACTTGTTGATCCAACGAGGATTCCAATGCCCTGAGTACATCACCGATAAAAAGCCCCAGTGGAGACCCAGCCGAAACCTAACTGCCATGGGACCAGCAGCCTCCAAGCCATTCAGGCTTCTTCCAGGGCAAACCTGCTTCAGAGGTCTCTGTATCACAGGAGGCGTAAGGTCGCTTCCAGGAGAGAGACTGTGAGCAGGAATACACCAACAGCCTCTCAGCCTGCAAATTCGCTCCCCCTTGCACTGCCGGCTGCTGTTCACAACGCAAGTAAGAATCCAAAGGACTGACAGGCCAGCCTAGGGCAGCTTAGCCTGCTGCACCTTCCTCTTCTTCTCCATTGAAAAGAGTGTCTGAACTAGCATCTCAGCATGTCACCATCTTCTACTCTGCACATATATACATGTATTTTATAAAACATGATTTATGCTTGATTGATACACCATCTCTTGCAAGCGGACAAGGTGGTTTACAATAAAATCAATATAAAACATAAAACATAATTAAAACACAGTAACATCAAGGTTAAAAAAAACAAAGTGTAACCAAAGGGGCAAACAGTACTGCCACAAACAGCAGACACAGCACATTAACTTCTATTCCTGAAGACAGACACAGCTAATCGCCTACTGCATATGGTTAAAGGTGGAGGGTCCATTGTATGTACATTACAACTCCCCTTCTGCTCTGCCCAAAACATGACCCTGGGAACTCCTCCACACAGTGCATGCTGTGTTTTATATCCAGATAAATGTCATTATGATAACTTGCCTCCTCTACTGCTACCCCCCCCCCTTTCAGTCAGTGTACCCCAGAGCTCTGTCTTCGGTCCTCTCCTTTTTTCTCTCTACACTCAGTCCCTTGGTGCACTCATCTCCTCCCATGGTTTTCAGTAACACCTCTATACTGATGACTCTCAGATCTAACTCTCTGCACCTGAAATCTCTCTAGGAATCCAGACCCGGATCTCTACCTACTTGTCTGACATTAGTGCGTGGATGTCTCGCTGCCATCTGAAATTGAACATGGCCAAAACTGAGCTCCTTATCTTTCCCCCTAAGCCCATCTCCCCCCTTTCTTCTTTCTCTATTTCTGTGGATAACACTCTACTTCTCCCTCGGCTCGCAACCTTGGGGTCATCTTTGATTCCTCCCTCTCCTTCTCCATACACATCCAACAGATAGCTGAAACCTGTCGCACATGTGATCCATTGAGAATCAGGTCTAGTGTAGCAGTCCTCAGAAGTGAAAGCTGCTGACCATCTTCACTGATTTCATGACAGCTGTTCCGGTATGATGGATCAGATATGCATTCATCTTCCCATGTCTGAGTTTCAAAAATGGGTTTAAAATGCCTGAATATAAATAACTTTAAATCTCCACTATTCATTCATTAAGAGTAATGCTTTTTAAAAATTGTATTTAATGATGTCCTTATGAAAGTTATTGTACCAGCCTACAGTTAGGGTTGCCAACTGGCTCCAGATGTGCCCAACTGGCTTAATCTAATCATGGGTTTACCCATTGCATGCAAGGACGTGTAGTCTTAATTTTCTTGTGGAGTTCAATAGAGAAATCAGAACTACATAACCCTATATGAAATGGGGTAAACCCAGGACTGGATCAAGCTTGTCAGGTGCATCTGGAGCCAGCTGGCAATCCTACCTACAGTACATGGCAGATAAAACATATACGTATCTAAACTCCATCTAGAGCATGTATATAACTACCTAAAAGCTGTAAAATACCTTAACCCAGATCTTGTATATAGTTCCCCCAGTTAATCCAAGTTGAATGACCTTGTTTTCTGTAAGTCCAGCACGGGCGTTCACCTGTGTCTGAACAAAGCTGATGCTATCTGTAAACCGAGCTGATACCAAAGAGCGCGGTATAGAAAATAAATAAATTAAAAAAATCTATTTTTGTTGCATGACTTTAACACCAAAATCAAAATATGATTTGCTCAAATTTCTCACATAATCAAAATACTGTGATTGTTGAGGAAATAGGTCTCAGAATGAATGAGGAAGGGTCAAATCAGGCGCAAGCCTTAAGACTTACAATCCCCTTCGTTACATCAAGGACCCAAATATTCCTTTTACTAAGGTAAGACGAACTTGTAAATGCAGGCACAGTTCTACTCATCAATGCAGTCACTATTCAAACGGAACTAAGCTGTAAGAAGAATCCTGACTCTTTAAACCGTTTAAAAAAATAGCATAATAGCTTATCTGAAAATGCAGTTTGAGTCAAGAAGTAGCTCCCAGCTCCCAACGCTAATCCTGAGCGCTGATGCGTTTCACCGCCGACGCGGCTTCTTCGGGGGAGTTCAGCTTATGGCATGCAGCAACTGGTCTGCTCGACACACGCTAAAGAACCCAAGTACAAAATTCAGTATTTTTCTTATTAAATTTCAGACATTATTAATAGTGAAAAACCTACACAGTATATCTACAGCAGGAACATACCTCAGAGCTTATTCGTTGAAGCCCGGCAACATCAAAAAACGCCGTGCATGCGCAGCAGACAAGGCAAGACTCATTCTTATAAAAAGGTTATAATGACTCCAGGTGTTATCCCTTCACTAATGAGCATTATCAAAATGTTGTCAAAAAAACCATTGTCTTAAAACCGCTGTCACTGCGCTGGTGACTCTGGAGCATATAAAAACACTCTCGCACAATAGAAACATGCTGCTCTGCTTTCTTGGCAAAATCTTCATACACAGACCGCCCAATCTATTTGAGAATTAAGACCCCCCGGGTGAGTGGATTGCAGTGTGTATATCCATCGTTGCTCACAAATTAACAAACTTTGATCCCGTGTTTTGCCTGCAAAACTGGCCATCACTTGATCTATACAAAAACAGCGAAGTTGGTCAAATTGATGATGGAGAGATAGGCAATGGGCTACTATAGGCGCTTCCAACTTTTTGCAATGCAAATGACTATGATGTTCATTAATTCTAATTCATAGGGGTCAGATGGTCTTGCCTATATAAAGCAACTGACAAGGACATTGGATAGCATACACTACATATGTAGACCCACAGGTGGTATGTTTCTTCAAGGTGTATGTCAGTCCCTGATAGGAAAATTCTGTGAGTTCCAACGTCATATTACATATACTACAACTGCCACATTTTGCATGACCCCGCGGGGAATCTGTCTCAAGGGTGGGCAAAGGTCTGAGCACCGTTGGACTCAAAAGCTCCTTCAAATTTTTGTTCCTCTGCCACACATATCGGATTGATTTATTTTCCAGTCCAGGGATGTTATGGAGCACATTCACATGTCGTTTCAAGATCCTTTTAAGATGATAGCTAAGAGGTGAAAACCTTGTTATTAAATTCACTTGATTCTCATCAGAATTATTTTTGTTCCTCTCCATCAATAACAAATCTCTATTATTAAACAGTGCCCGAATGTACGCCTATTTAATAACCGGGATGGGGTAACCCCTATGTTGAAAACTTTTTTGTAACTACTTTGATTGAAGCTTAAAATCCGTTATCTCAGAACAGTTCCGCCTGTATCGGAGGAACTGCGAAAAAGTGAGACTGTTTTTTAACTGGATCGGATGGGCACTGTGATAATGTAACAGAGCATTCTTAGCAACTGCCTTTTTGTGAATCGAAGTCACCCAGCTACCCTCCCCCTTCTGAATCATCACGTCTAAATAGGTCATTCTCTTCAAATCATAGGAATAGGTAAACTGAATATGCAGATCTTGTTGATTTAACCATTGAAAAAAAGTTTTCAAAAGGCTTTCTGGTGCTGTCTAGAGCATAAAAATGTCATCAATATATCTCCCCCAAAAGGGGATGTGCTGCTGAAAAGGGGATGAATATAACCATTTCCGCTCGAATTCCCCCATGTAAAGATTAGCAATGGAGGGGGCACAAGTGGCCCCCATCGCGACACCAGCTATCTGATGATAGAGAACTTTCTCAGAACTTGTGCCCCCTCCATTGTCACTTACCTTCCTAGGCGACTTCAACCTAGCCTCGGTGCATAATACTCATGCTATAACATTTCTAAAGTCAATGTCTGACATGGACTATCATCAAATAATCAATGTCCCTACAACGGAAGAAACACTTTAGACTTAGTTTTCTTACCAAATGATCTTTACCAACTTTTTCAACCTACACCTTTGCAGACACTACAGTTCCTATGGTCTGACCACCACCTGATAAAGTTCACATTACCATCTCATATCCTCCCTTCATCCCCAAATACTAAGGGCCTCCCGACCAGAAGATATAAACTGTTTGAAGAAAATAGATTCTTAAATGATGCCCTCCAGCGAATTAACACTAACTTAACAGACAGATGCTATTATATCTAAATGGAATGCCTCAATAGAAAGTGCTGCTACAGAATCAAACTCCCAACATAAGAAGAGTCTAAAATGTAATGAAGAATGGTACATTCAAGATTTAAGAAAAATAAAGAATCCTTACGGAAGACTGAGTGTACCTGGAGGGTCACCAAGTCCATAGAAAACAGATCACTCTGCAGGAATACCTTACAGCATTACAAAGCTGCTATTAATACTAAGGAGTACCATGCTAACATACTCACCAAATCCCTCAACCACCCTAGAGAGCTGTTTGAAATTGTAAAAACTCTGGCTCGCAGTCCTAATAATATGAACAACCCTCCCATCAAACCTCAAATTCTGGCTAACCATTACATGAACAAACTGAACCTACCATCCACAGATACAACTCTTTCCCTAAATACCAATCTGGTCTCCACTGTCACTTGGTCGACATTCCCTCATATCAAGCTGGAATATCTTAAATGCGTAATTTCCAAAATCAGTATATCTAGTCTCGACCCTTGCCCAGTTAGCTGGCTAAAAAGCATCCTAAAAATTGTGAATACATCCCTGACACAAGGACATATGCCGCCAACATTAAAACAAACAATGATTCGTCCTATTCTAGAGAATAATTTCATGGATAAAAACAGTCCTACATCATATAGACCAATCTCAAGCCTCTCGTTCTTAGCCAAAGTTTTTGAGAAAATAGTGCAAATCAAACTCCAGGACCATGTAGATCTGCATGCCCCCTAGAAGAACATCAATATGGTTTCAGGCCACACCATGGTGATGAGACTCTCCTCCTAGTTCTATTAGACAACTCAAAACAAGCGTTCATCCTTATATTTTTAGACATCACCTCTGCATTTGACAGCATCAGCCATAACACACTGCTTACCAGACTCCGCCAGTTAGGGATACAGGGCACTGTCTTCCAGTGGTTCCAGTCTTATCTTTCTGACCGAACTCAACAGGTCAAAATTGATCAACACACACCTAAACCATACAACAAGAACAAGGCCTACCAAAAGGCTGTACCCTCTCAGCTTTCTGTTTAATAACTACGTTCAGCCCATCTGTGATATCTTCAAAAAATTTAATGTAGGATACCACATTTATGCGGATGATTATAATGTTATATCTCCCTTTTGACTTTGTAAACCCCATATTCCAACAAATTACAACTTGCTTCAATGAAGCATCAGAGTGGCTTAAAAGGTATAACCTCAAGATCAACTATAGCAATACTGAGGTGCTATATGTAACAAGGAGCCATGGCTTCTCTCCACCCCCAAAATTGTGCCTTAGCGAGTCTGAACTATTAGTAAAAAGTGAAGTAAAATATGGCCACAGACACAAAACTTACTACCAGAACAATAAGCTCAGGATGGTACAGCAACTAAGACCCCTGCTCTCAAACTATGATTTGAGATCAGTACTCCAGGCACTGATCACTCCACACTTTGATTAGCATCCTGCAAGGCCTACCTAAGCAAGCACTGAACCAACTACAGATGGCCCAACTTGTTGGGGCACGCATTGCCTGGAAGGCCCATATAACAGATTACATCACTCCCATTCTATATAATTTATACTAGCTTCCAATTCAAAGTCATATTTATTTATTTATTTACATTCTCTTATATACTGTGCTATTCTGCATCAGTGTGGTTTACATTGAACAGGGCATTATAAACTTGGAGATAACTATTTTACAGGGAACATGGGCTATGGAGGGTTAAGTGGCTTGCCCAAGACCACAAGGAGCACCTATGGGACTAGAAACCCCAGTCCTTCCAGCCCAAGGTTGCTGTCCTTTAGTGGGATTTGAACCCCCGACCTTCCGGCCTGAAGTACCTTGCCCCAACCACTAGGTCACTCCTCCACTCCATTTAATTACATATCACTAATGACGGCATTTAAACTTCTCAGGGATATAGCCCCTTCTTACCTCATTTCCCTCATTACCAAAGCAACAGATGGATGGATAAGAAAAAGGTGCAATCAGAATACACTGGCAGTCACCTCAGACTTTCGTAAATCTAACCAGGCCACAAGCAATAAAGCATTCTCGTACTTTACACCCATACTCTGGAACACCCTCCCTGATAAACTGAGAGCTATCAATGATCTCTCCATGCTCCAAAAGGAACTTTAAACACAGTTTTGTAGAGCATTTCGGAAATACATTGGAAACAGTCAACATTGACCCAACCTTACATCTCTCCTAATATTCCCTCTCTCAGTAAGTAGGTGATTCTCAACTCTCTATATAATTCTGTTTGATTTCAACCACACTTGTAAATATGTTCTGTAAACAGCACACATTCTGTAAATAGCAGTAAAACCCTCTTTACATACCCATGTTAAAGTCACAAGGATTCACTCATTGTAAATAGTTCATGATCAAACTTTATACACAGTCCAATGTTTAATATTTATAATTATTTGAACTGTTCCATTTAATTGCTTTCATTTTAGTTTCCTGTAAGCCGTATTTGATCTCTGGAAAAGGCAGTATAGAAATGATAATAAATAAAATAACTCCAAATTCTTCAGCAGCATCTCTTTTCACTATGGACTGTTCTATGCACATCTTGGACAGGGTCTCAATGACTGTCCACCCAGGCTTCATACCTTTACTATGATTTTATTAGCGTTCATTTCCTTCTTTTTCTAATTGTTTTTAATGTACACTGCTCTGCTACAAAGGGTGTTTTAGTAAGTTTTAATAAACCATTAACCATGTAAGACACGGGAACTACTGAACATTTTGGGGTCTATTCTGACCCACGTTTAGCAGAGCTGGACGTCCGATCTGGACGTCCAGCCCTGCTAAACGCCAGGTTGGCGGTCCGAAAGACAGGGTTCCCTGCACATACAGGCCAGTTATATGGGGAGCTGTATTCGTGGGTGGGAAGGGGTGGGCTGGAGGAGGAGTGAGGGCGGGGAGTGGGCGTGAACCTGACCCCAGACATACAGGGCTGATTCTGAGGTCAGCCCTGTATGTCAGGGGGTGGCCATTTTCACGGGGGACTTATTCCACCTCGGAGATGGAATAAGTCCGCCTGGAGGGCAGAGGATGGCGGAACCGCACCCAGAATGGAAGGTGCAGGGGGTTCCCTGTGGCCCGAATCTGGTCACAGAAGGCCCAATCGGAGGTCGGACAGTGGGGAAAGGGACATCTCAGAGCTGCCGGGAATTGTGGCTCCTTCATGGAGTCGTGGTGCCATGGCAATAGACACAACAACACCGCGGCTCCATGCAGGAGCCTGGCTAGGCTAGCCGTGTAGTGGCTGGACTTCTGGGTGTCCAGAATTGGGGCATGGCTTGAACGTCCGGCCAGTTGCACCCGATTCTTTTCCCACGGACACGTCTAGCTCCTACGGGATCAGAATTGGATGCAACCTGGGCACTTCCAGATTCTGGGCACACACACAGACAGGTGACACACATAACAGAATGGGCCTCCACATAAAAGACTAATCGAAATCAATGCTATTTTAAGGGGTGGTACTTTTATGTTATCTTATTACAGTATAAAATGTATAAATATAAAATTATATTAGTTTTTATCCATTTTTATCTATGGAGAATATAAATTAAACAAGTCCCATATGAGCTTCAGTCTGGCCCCCCAAAAGCGTAATGGAAAATGTGTATCTTAAGATTAGTACAGAATGTTTTCTATGAAGTCTCAGTACGTATATGTGGAGGGAGTGAATTCCAAGGTA
This sequence comes from Ichthyophis bannanicus, assembly GCA_033557465.1. NCBI lineage: Eukaryota > Metazoa > Chordata > Amphibia > Gymnophiona > Ichthyophiidae > Ichthyophis > Ichthyophis bannanicus. Next base: position 497,486,332 of record CM066033.1, read on the forward strand.
GGTGCAGTAAAAAGGAAATCTGACAACTGGGTGACTTCAAATCAGTCTGAGGAAACCAAATGACCGTGCCTGCTATCCAGGTGCACATTACGCCACTCAGCTAGTATTGTATTTTATAAAGACTAGTAGACGCCTTCTTGTCTTTATACAATAGGCTTGACTTAGGCAGCTTACAGCACACTCTAACTAATCACCCCTTTATAAAATTACCCTCCATAAGTTGTGTTTAGGATTTTTTTTTAGATGTCAGGTGTTTAATCTACTGACTATAAAGCAGCCTCTTTTCACCTTATCTCTTTGAAGTCAGCACCACATCTTGAGCTGTCTGCTAATGTGATAAATTCCTAGTGGTTTTATTTTTGAGGTTAGTAATACACTGCAGGGACAGCTGAGACTAATGTCTATCCCTGCTGGATTCTTGTCTCTCCATTGCAGTTTCGTCTTCTGTGTGCACTGGCAAAGGGTTGCTGTACACCAGGGATTGCCAAATCTGTCATGGGGAGTCCCATAGACCCTTGGGTTTTCAGGAGATCCAGAATAAATATATGTGGCATAAATTTGCACCTCCCCGCTGTAATTTTGCTCTTTAGTTCTGTCAATATGGCATCATTTTTCCTATGTTGCCATACTCTAGGTCCAATATCCTTAGTGCTCAGGGAGCTTTTAGGCACAATTATAAATCTACCAAACATGGAGCTATCAGGGGCAAGGAAGCCAAACAGGACCCATTAGAGTGAATATGTTTACAAAGTACATTAATTTTCATATTAACAAGTTATTTTATTGTTTACCAAGAAGTTATTGCTTAATAAATATTTTAAAAATATACTGTTTGGATTCCTTGATGCAGATGGCTCTGTATACATTGGAGAGCCAATATATAAAAGGTTTCTCTAATGCCTACAATAGTGGATGTCTTGAAAACATGACTGCTTATAGAGTTACCAGGAAATGTTTTGGAAAATCTGCTCCAGGGGTCCTGAGCATTAATTTTACTGACAACTATAGTATCCAGCAGTCAGATAGTGGTCTATGAAAAGCAAACATACGGATCAGTATTGAAACACTGTGGTTGGCATATTTAAGCACTAGCTATAGTAGTTAAGTATAATTCGTATAATCTGCAGAGGTGGCAGCAGTGAATATATCTGTATATACAGAGAGCGCAGGCAGTGCCCCCACTATATGGAGAACAGTGATATTCAGCTTGACATCCTGTCTGAATACACTTAGGACAATTCTTTATGGTATTCTAAAATCTCCAGGAACAAGCAGGAATGAGTCTTCACATATGGGTAAACGTTGGTACCGACTGAGCCCGTGCGGGAACGCTCCCCAGCTTCCCAAAAAAAAAGCCTTTGGGAGCATGCCCACACGCATGCACGCTGCCTTCCCGCCTATTCACGTCCCTCACATCAGTTCTTCGTTTTCCGCAGAGCCGACAGGACGTGTCCTTGTCACCATGGAAAATTCTTCTTTTTTATTTATATTTTTTGTGGTCGCGCCTGCCTTCTTTCGATGCCCACTGGTACCGCCGGTGCTTTTCTTTCTTTTTACTGAAATTTTTCCTTTTTCACTAAAGAATATTTTCATTCCTACTTAGTGTTGAAGTATTTTGGCCACTAGGCCTCTATCCTTTCCTCATGGAAAAGCCAGCCAGTATCCTTAAGAAATGCTCAAAGAGTGGCGGTAGAACTAAATTAATAGATACTCATAGCTGGTGTCTAAAGTGTTTAAGTCCTGACCATTACTCGATGGAGTGTTTTGCCTGCAGGAGTTTAACTAGAAGAACTCTTCAAAATCGAGTACAACTCGATACCCGGTTCACATCAGGCCTGATGTCACCAGCCAGAATTTCTTCTTCCACCCAGGGTCAGGTAAAACAAAAGTCTGTTAAGACTAGCCAGTCCTCGAGAGGTAGATCTCCTTCTAAGCATCGAGATGCCTCTGGCGTTGCCCTCGAGGACATTATGGCAATACAGTCCCGGCGGGAGTCTTCGGGCTCCAAAGCATTATCGGGGCTTCAGGTTGTTCCCGAGGTTTTTACCTCCATGGACATACCTGTGCCATGCTCGGTGAATCTGGCCACTTCGAGCGGTACCGATACCCCGGCATCGGCTATGGTGATGGATGAAAGACTCCTCGCCATCGAACTTGGTCTAGCGAATCTCTCAGCTACTTCAGTACCGCTAGAGTCCCTGCAGACTGTTCCCTGAATGCCGGTGTTGGCGCCGGTGCCGATATCAGCATCGATGTCGGTGCCAGTGTCGGTGTCGATGCCGGTATGGGCATCGCTACCGGTGCTGGCATTGCCATCGGCATCGGTGCACGTGCCGGTATCGACATTGGCACTGCTACCGGTACCTCTACATATAGCTGCATTTAGTTGCTTTGTACATAGTTGCTTTGTACATAGTTCTCATGTTCTCTGTTCTCTGTTTTCACTGTTCATGAAACCTGTTTAATGTATACCCAGTTTATTGTCCTGTTCATTGTAAGCACAGATCAATTTTTGAGACGTGTAGTTTTATGTTCATTGTAAACCGCACTGATGTCAAATAGCGCGGTATAAAAGAAACTGTAAATAAATAAATAAATCTTCTAAAATACTTTATTCCCCTAGGGGAAAAAGGTTTTATCCATCTTCTATCCATCACACAGATGTTTCCCGAACAGGGCAACATCAAACCAGACTAAGAAAAACAAAACCTCAACAGGTTCAGCAGACCCAGTAACTGCAGGATTTCTGTTATTTTATTTGCTTAGTCTTTTCTTCTTTCTGTATGAAATTCAGAACCTATAAACCTGCCTTTTTATCAAAACAGGCATTTGAATTAGATTCATTCAGACTGAGACAGCAGTGACACACTGAGTCAACTCTTTACCTCTGGACATGAATCTCTTATTATAGGGGAAATCCACTCTCTTAGCTCCAAGAGCAAAGGACAGCACAGCATATTCCATCGGCCCCTTAGGAGACAATGATGCTGTTAATGTGACTCTGCAAGACTGGTGGCTGCAGTAGGTGTCTGAATAATACTGTCTGAGGACAATACTGCAGGGTAGTGCTAAAAGTCTGAGTATATAAACAGAGCTGCAGATAAAAAAGCAGATGGGTTTCAATGCGCATCAAATCAAATTCTTGTTATAAAACATAAAACAGTCCCCTGCCGTTGCTAGTGGCTGCAGTTTAAGGGATTAGAGTGCCCGGTCTGGATGAAGATCAGAACATTTCTATTTCCTGCTGTCTTTGCCTAATGCTTATGCTACTGCAGAGGTAAAGTAGGACATAGCAGCAAAGAGCAATTCTTTTTCCAAGCAGATCTGCTTTAGTGAGAAAGCACACCTTTAATTAAACTGAACCACAGATGGGGAAAAAATGGCTTTCAAAGGATCCAGTGCCCTTTATTTGCCTCTCTTGTGATATACCTAATCACTCAGAAGGTACCATTGAAGGGGCACTGTTAAAGGCTGGGGTAAGGCAATAAGGTGGTGCCAAGGAAAAAGAGACTTGAGTTTTTCAGCTTTGAAAATACAAAACCATCTCTTTTTTTCTAAAGTTGGAAGGGAAAAACAAGAAATTTTATTGGCAGGTATTGGCTTGCTCATGTTTAATATGCTTGTGTCTAACCATGGAAAATTACTATTATGCCAAAAGAATGCACCTCTGGGACTCCCAGGACGTTCAGAGCCTTATCCTTTTAAGGGCAATTCCCAGGGTAATGTAGATACCTTCAGGTTCCTGGGAATCAGTGATGTTCACTGTTATTCCAGTTTAGGTGATGAACAGACTTTAATCCATCTCCCCATCCCCTCTAAAAAAATGTTCAGTATAGGTGGTATGGATATGTCAGTCGGACTCATAGGCCAGTGTTAAGCAGTGTCTTATCCAGTTAAAATTTCAAAGAAATAACCAGCGCCACTGAATATTCCTGACTGAGTTAAGATAACCAGATAATGCATCTGACTGTCATTGTACTTGCTGGCTTAATCTAAAGTTGAGTAGCCCACTGGTTAGAGCACTGCCCTGAGAACCAAGCGACTCAGGGTTCAGTTCCCACTAGTACACCTTGGCCAAGTCACTTTTACCCTTTAAGGACAAGGGGACATATTTGTCCCATAAGTTTTAAAACTCATAAAACATGCAATTTTTATTTAAAATCCATTTTAATTTCTGTTCACATCAAGATAAAACCTTAATCTGTCAAATGATTCTGTTTAATGACCAATTCATGTAACATTTATTTTCTATAAAGCGCTTCATAATTTACCAATATAGAAATAGGAATTTGTGTTCTTTTGGTGTTCCGTAGAAAATGATGTAAGAAGCTGGATGTTATGTGAACTTTCATATTTAATTACGCGCATGTCTTTGACAAAATTGAATAGTTTTCTTTAGAGAAATTGCTATTTTTATCAAGTTTAGTGAGTTTTATTGCTCTGGGACACATTTGTCCCTGTGGTCTATAACTGAAAAAAATACAGTACTACTTTTGTCGCATGCTAACAGTTAGTTATCGTTCGTCAATTCGTAGAAAACCATACTTCACTACACTACACTAAGACACGTAACTGCTTTGCTGATTATCATAGCCTGAACTGTTTGTCAGACAATTAGGCTTTTGCTTACTATTTACTATATTAATGTCTAATTGCCTATTTTCAAATATAATAAATCTTTTTTATTTCATGCTGATGCTCACTCTAAGACAGAAGCTTGATATACTAAGGATTTGCATGCTTAACGTTTTTGCGCTTGTATTTTCTAAATAAATTTTGCTCAAGTTGCTCAATAAACAGAAATATATGAAAAATTACATGATTACCCTTAATTAAAAACAAATATAAACATGATATAACTGAGATGTTATGTGTAAATTAACACATGGGACAAATATGTCCCATTATTCTCTTGATGACCATAGGGACAAATATGTCCCTTTTTATAGCGCCACCCATCACAGTGTCACATGTTTGAAATTTTTGTATTTGTTGTTCAAAGGTATTGTTGAATCTAACATGTCACTTTCATACATCTCATCAAACTAGAAACCTTGCTGTCTTCAAAGGGTTAACCCATCATTAAAAAAAATCTGTTATCAATGTCCCTGTCTAATGTATAATCTCCAGGAACAAGCAGGAATGTAGTCCTCACATATGGGTATCGTCGGTACTGACGGAGCCTGTGTGGGAACGCTCCCCAGTGTCCAATAGGAACACTTTTGGGAGCATCCCTCAGCACATGCGCGCTGCCTTCCCGCCTTTCCAACTGTCCCTCTTCAGTTCTTCGTTTTCCGTGGAGCCGACAGGAACTATTCCCTGTCACCGCAGAAAATTCTGTCTTTAAATTTCTTTTCTTGTGGTCGCGTTTGCTTACCGCACGATGCCTACCGGTACCGCCGGTCCTTTTCTTTTCTTTTCATTAAAAAAAAAAAACCTTAGGCTTTAGACTGTTTCTTTTCAGAAACTTTTCTCTTTGGTGCTAGGTGCCATTTTGGGCACTAGGCCCCATATTCCTAAAACAGGGAAAAGCCAACTAGTGGTTTTAAAAAATGTACTAAGTGTGGCGGTACCATTTCCGTCACTGACACCCATGATTGGTGTCTGAAATGTTTAGGACCTGAACATTCTCCAACTGAATGTCTCTCCTGTATGGGGATGACTAAAAGAGGAAGACAGAACCGGGCTGCAAAGCTCGGTACCCTCTTTTCTTCAGATGCCAGATCCATTGCATCAACATTGTCAAGGGCCTCTTCTTCCTCCCATGGATGTCAGGTAAATAAACATAAAAGCCGGTCCTCAAAGGGTAGCTCTCCTGCTAAACATCGAGAGGCCATTGGCGTTGCCCTTGAGGGAACCATACCGGCAAAACAGCCCCGGCGAGAGGCTTCGGCTTCCAAAGCATCGATGGGGCTTCAGGATGTTCTCGAGGCCTCAACCTAGCAAGAACTACCTATGCCATGCTCAGGGGTTCTGGCCGTCCTTACCGGTACCGACACCCAAGCATCGGCAGCGTCGATAGACCAGAGGTTCCTCGCTATAGATCGCAGCATCGCAGCTCTTCTTTCAGCTGTGGTACCGGTGGTCCCACGGGCACCGGTACCGACATCGACACCGATGCCGGTACTGACACCGGTACCAACACCGACGATACCAGTACCAACGGTACCGGCCCCGGTGGGAACTCTTCCCATGCCATCTCTGGCTGGAATTGACAAAGCGGTACCAGGTCAACTCAGTGCCGACTTTGATCGGTACCGGGATCGTGCTTTGGAGAAGCATCGGGGTCAGGAGTACTTCGATTCCTCTGATTCCGAAGACTCTGACAATTCTGCTGGCACCAGAGGGTTTCTCCTAGAAGATCCCTCTTCTTCCCAACGCAGAATGTCACCTCCAGAGGACATGTGATTTCAGGATTTCATCCGTGATATGGCCAAAGGTCTTTCAATCACAGTAGCTCCTGAGGAGGAACCCAGAGCAAAGGAATTGGAAATTCTCCAATATCCTAAAGCTTCTAAGGAGGCAGCCACTCTGCCTATCCATGAAATTCTGCATAGTTTGATGCTCAGAATATGGGAGACAGCTCTGACTACTTCTCTTCACTCTAGGAGACTTGATACTATGTATCGAGTTCCGCCATGTCCTGGATTTCAGAAAACTCAGCTGCCACACCATTCAATGGTAGTGGAATCAGCCATGCGTAGAATGAAAAGTGCAAAGAGGCATGCATCCAATCCTCCAGGTCGTGAATGAAGGACTCTGGATGCTTTTTGGTCGCAGAACTTTTCAAGCTTCCATGCTTTCAGCTAGGATCAGTACATATATCCTATATATGGGAATGTTCCTCAAGGAAGTCACAGGAGACTTGGAACTTATGAACCCATTTCTCCCAGATGACAAGAGACAACATTTTCTTGCTCTAGTTAAGCATGCTCAAGATGTCTCCAAGTTTGTTAATCGTGCAGCCTTTGACTGCTTCGAATGTATCAGCAGAACCTCTGCTATTGCCATTGGCGCACGATGGATTGCCTGGCTACAGGCATCAGACTTGGAGACTTGGGTACAGGACAAGTTAGGCAACATTCCTTGCACGGGAGAGAATCTCTTCGGCAAGAACTGGCAGGAAAAGGCTAACGAATTAGATGCTGACAATTCTACCTTACATAGATTGTCAAAGTCTACAGCCACTCCAGCCAAAAGGAAGCCTTACAAAAAACCCTCTTTTAGCAAAAAGAGGAAGTTTTATCCTTCCTATACCCAGCAGAGTCAAACTCCAGGTCCGGTTGCCCAAAAGGGACAAACTAGACAGCAAAAGAAGCCAAAAGGCCTGAGAGCCCAACCAGCTCGCCAGGTTCAGCCCCCTCAAGGGCTTTGACTCCTTCCTAGAGAGCTTTGCCTCCCTGCCTCTGAGGGGTCCCCAACCCCCCAATATTCCAGGCAGGTTATGCCACTTTGTCAACAGATGGCATCAGATAACAGCAGAAGATTGGACTTTGTCCATTGTAGGAGAGGGGTACAAGCTTCTTTTTCACAGCATGCCCCCTCCTACAATTCTAAAGCAATTCAATTCACAAACCTCTGCAGAAAATCTGCTAGATCACGAGGTCTCCACACTTCTTGCCCAAGGGGCAATAGAAGAAGTACCCATTCTTCAACGGGGTGCAGGATTCTACTCCCCCTATTTTCTTAGTCCAAAGAAAACAGGAGGACACAGACCCATTCTAAACCTCAGAGAATTGAACAAATATCTGTTTCGAGAGAAATTCAAAATGATTTCTCTAGGAACTCTTCTGCCATATCTTCAAAGCCAGGATTGGCTTTGCTCTCTAGACTTAAAGGATGCATACACTCACATTCTCATACATCCAGATCACAGGAAATTCTTACGTTTCCTTTTCAAGGGAAAACATTTCCAGTACAGGGTTCTTCCCTTTGGTCTGGCTTCAGCACCAAGGGTATTCATGAAATGTATGGCAGTAGTAGCTGTATTTCTACGAACCCTGGGGATTTTTGTCTTCCCTTACTTAGATGACTGGCTCATTCGAGCCCCTACAGTTGCAGAGGGCAGCACTGCACTGTTCCGTACAATGCGAATCCTCCAATACTTGGGATTGGTAATAAACTTCCCAAAATCTCAACTAGTTCCTTCCCAATGCCTAGAATTCATAGGAGCCTGTCTAGATACCAGACAGGCAAGGGCTTTCCTTCCACAAGCCCAGTGTCTTCGCATAATGCAACTAGCTTCTCAAGCAGCAGGCTAATCCTCCCTCACTGCTCGGGAGCTACTGCAGTTACTGGGACACATGGCATCCACAGTTCATGTAGTCCCATATGCTCACCTCCACATGCGAGCAGCTCAGTGGACCCTCTCCACACAGTGGACACAGGCCACGGGTCATTAGTCGGACAAAATAATAATCTCTCAATGACTAATTTTTTCCCTCCAATGGTGGCAATCACTAGAAAATCTGACAGTGAGGTCTCCTTTCCATCAACCCCTCTTTCAGGCCACCCTAACAACAGATGCATCACAGGTGGGTTGGGGAGCACACCTGAATCATCTCTCAACCCAGGGCACCTGGACTCCACAGGAGGTTGGTTTACACATAAACCTCCTGGAATTAAGAGCAATCTATTTAGCTCTTCAAGTATTCCATGCCTAGCTCAGCTACAAGACAGTCCTAGTCCAGATGGATATCAAATAGCCATGTTCTATGTGAACAAGCAGGGCGGAACAGGCTCTCTGTCATTATGCAATGAAACTTTACGACTGTGGGCCCTCGCCAGAGAGCATCAAATTCACCTTCTAGTGGTATATCTTCCAGGCATTCAAAACGTTTGGGCAGACAAACTCAGTCGAGTACTGCTGCCTCACGAGTTGTCCCTGCACCTAGACCAGGTTTCAAAGATATTTAATCTCTGGGACACTCCAGACATAGACCTCTTTGCAAGTCCACTGAATGCCAAACTTCCCCAGTTCTGTTCCAGGATTCCGGCTCACAACTGTCAGGCAAGGGATGCCTTCCTCCTTCACTGGGGTCAGGACTTCCTTTATGTCTTCCCACCCATTCCCCTCATCCCCAAAATACTCTTTAAGCTTCAGAGAGACAGGGGTTGCATGATTCTCATAGCACCATGGTGACTACGCCAAACGTGGTATTCCCTGCTTCTACATCTCTCTCAAGCGGCACCTGTGGAGTTAGGGCATGCTCCAGATCTCCTTTCCCAGGATAACGGGACACTATGACACCCGAATCCCGAGTCCCTGCACCTCAGGGCCTGGTTGCTGAAGGCTTAGACCTCCAAGATTTCAACCTGTCCCAACAGGTAAAGGATATCCTTCAGGCTTCTAGGAAACTTTCCACAAGAACATCTTATGCCTTCAAGTGGAAACGTTTTACTATATGGTGCTCCAAGAAGGGATTAAACCCCCTTGTCATACCCTTAGAATCGATACTAGAATATCTCCTTCACTTATCAAATTCTGGTCTAAAGACTAATTCGGTAAGAGTCCATCTTAGTACAATTGCAGCTTCTTATAAGCCTCTGAATGGACAACCAATTTCCTCTCATCCACTCATATCAAGATTTATGAGAGGCCTTTTATTAACTAAACCTCCCATCAAGCCACCACCGGTGGCATGGGATCTAAATCTAGTTCTCGGGCAACTCACGAAGCCCCCTTTTGAACCTTTGGCCACTACAGCCCTTAAGTTTTTGACCTGGAAGGTCATCTTCCTAATTGCAATCACCTCTGCCCGTTGCATTAGTGAATTGCAAGCTTTAGTGGCTGATCCTCCTTATACTAGGTTTCATCATGACAAGGTTGTTCTTCGAACTCACCCACACTTTATGCCAAAGTTGGTTTCGCCTTTTCATTTAAATCAATCAATTTATCTTCCTGTATTTTTTCTGAGGCCTCACGCCTCTCATGCAGAAAGAAACCTTCATACTTTGGATTGTAAAAGGGCCTTAGCCTTTTACATACAAAGAACACAGCAACATAGAAAGTCCTCACAACTTTTTATAGCTTTTGACCCTAGTCATTTGGGACTGCCAGTCTCCAAAAGAACTTTATCTAAATGGATTGCCCAATGCATATCCTTTGCTTATGAGAGTAAGGGTCTTCCTCTTCAGGACCATGTCACAGCTCATAATGGCAGCTTCTATGGCTAATCTCCACTCTGTGTCTATCGATGACATTTGTCGAGCAGGCACCTGGGCTTCGGTACACACCTTCACAGCCCACTACTGCCTTGATAAAGCCTCCCGTCGGGATGCCTTTTTTGGCCAAGCTGTTCTTCAAAATCTCTTTCAGACCTAAATCAACTCCTACCCACCAACCCTGGTGGAATGCCAGAAATCCATGGGAGGAAGGATTCCCACCCTCTAGGGTGGCACCTTCCTGGGGCTATCTCCCTGGCATCTTCAGCTAGGGAGTCCCCATATGTGAGGACTACATTCCTGCTTGTTTCTGGAGATAGCGTAGTTACTCACCTGTAACAGGTGATCTCCGGGAACAGCAGGAATTTAGTCCTCACAACCCACCCATTTCCCCTAGGAGTTGTCTCTCTATCTCTTTGTCTCTTTCCTCGCTCCCTCTATCCTTTCACTCAGCTACAAACTTAACTGAAGAGAGACAGTTGGAAAGGCGGGAAGGCAGCACGCATGTGCTGAGGGATGCTCCAAAAAGCGTTCCTATTGGACGCTGGGGAGCGTTCCCGCGCAGGCTCCGTCGGTACCGACGATACCCATATGTGAGGACTAAACTCCTGCTGTTCCCGGAGATCACCTGTTACAGGTGAGAAACTACACTTTACCAAGCTTAAGTTACAATGTAAACTACTTTGATTGAAAAATCTGTTAAATAAATAACCAGGTATCTTTAATTGGATAGTGTTAAATACTGGCACTATGCCATTAAAAAGATTACCCGGTCCCTGCAATGCCTCTGATCTTGCCTCTTTTTCACTGGTTAACTTTTGTCAACTCAAATTTCACTCTGTTTTTCACCTTCTAGTATTCAATCTCTTCTCTTTTAATTTTCACGTATCTATCAGCTTTCCATCTTCTACCCAGCCCATCTCCCTTAGCTTTGTCATTTCCCCGTCTTACTTCCTCCCTAATCTCTTATTCCCTTCTATTTTTTACCCATTTCCCATTACTACATTTCTGCCCTCTATACTCACCAGTCTCCTCTCATTTGTGTCTCCTTGACAATCCCCCACAAGGTTCTGCACCATGCCCAATATCTATTCTCTCCCTCTCTTTCCACACCAACCCACCCTTGTAGCCCAACATCTCCCCTACCTCTCTCTCCAGTACGCACCCCTGTAGCTCAGCATCTTCCTTCCTCCTCTCTACCACCCACCCATCCATCTATCTAACCCAGCAACTCCCCACTCTTTATCATTTTCCTACCCACCTATGTAGCCCAATGTCTTCCCTCTATCTCTTTCTCTTTCCCCCTCTCACCCACCCTTCCAATCACCCCCCTCGTTATGTCTCTTCCCCCCAACCCACTAATCTATGCAGCCCCGCATCTTCCCTCTACCTCTTTCTCTTCCTCTATCATCTATTACAAAAGGACCAAATCAAACCAGCAAGTCTGTAAAAGAGCATTCCAGTTATATGCACCATCCATATGTAACACACTACCAGACAATCTCAGACTCATTGCCAACCTCAAGACCGAAAGCGCCTAAAGATGCATCTATTCATGGAACATTTCAACACATCAGCATAACCCTGCCCCCCCCCCCCCCCCACACACATGGTCCAAACGTAACCTGTACTCAGCCTCCAATGCAGATAGTTAAAATCTCTACCCCCTGGGACCTTGGTTGTTTACTATATATATGTAATTCATTCAATGCTACAATCTGTATATAGTTAAAACCCCCATGGGGTCTTGTCTGCATGCTGCACATAGTTTCACACCATTGTTCAATGTATCTGCAATTCGTTCTTTGTAAATCGCCTTGACCCGTAGAAAGGCGGTATATAAATAAAGCTAAATAAATAAAAATATCCACTGTTGTAGCCTGGCATCATCCCTCTCTTTCCCCTCCTCCCCATGTAGCCAGCCATCCCCTCTTTATCCCGCCTTTGTAGTCCATTCAGCATTTCACTGTCCTCTGTCCTCTTTCCCCCCCCCTCAAAACAGTGTAGCATCTTCCCTTTCAACCCTTCCCTTAGGTTAAGCTATCCTCTTTCTTCCCAGCCACAGCAGCAAATGGCGCTTAAGTGATTTCACTTCCGGGTCCTTGAAACACACCTGAAATTAAGTTCTTTTTCAGGCTAATGTTTGTTTAAACCTTATGGGGATCATCTCCATAGTATTCCAGGAAAAGATGACTTTTTAGCATTTTGCGAAAATCTCCCAGGTGGTCGATGGCTCGCAAGCTTGCAGGTAAGGAGTTCTAGACGGTAGGAGCATATAGAGGATATTGGCTTCATCCATGCCAGCTCCATGATATACCTCGTTGAAAAACATTGCTCTAATCATTATGCTATTTCCTAGTTATTAATAGTCTATCAAATGATAAAATTATTTCCAACCTTTGCTCTTACTGACTTAATTTAATGGTTCATTGTGTAGAGCGACAGGTGTTTCTTTATTGAGAAAGTCCAACGTATCTAAATATTTATATATGTCACAGATGGCTTTGTTACCTTGAACCTTTGGTTTACAGGCTCAAGTAAATTAATTTATTTGATTATTTTTAAATAAGAGTTCTGAATTTTTCCTTTTAATGAAGAAATTCAGAAAGGTGTTTGAAACCTTGATAAATAAATACATTCCCCCTGTGGAGGCCGATTCAGATGTCTGCACGTCCGGGCCGTCCAGACTTGCAGAAAATGTACGGCGCAGATTTGGACCTAATTCTGCAACCGCGGGAACTGTATGTTCCCATGGTTACAGAATCAGGGCACTTGGATGGCTTGGCGTGCACACCATTCTGAGCCGGGATACATCCAAGTGCCTATCCACCCCCACTGCACAAGGCTCCAGCTGGTGTGCTGGTGCCATGGCATCCCATTGCCTTGGCACTGGCACATCCAGCCTGAGAAGCCAAATGCCGCCTGCATCAACATACCCTGTCTACACTGTCCGACCCTCAGCGGGGGCAGCCAGGGCCAGGATTGGGCAGCAGGGGATCTTCCGCAGCAGCCCCATTGTGTTGGGGGGGCAGCAAGCTCCGATCGCACAGGTGCCTTGCACTTATTCCACCTTCGAGGTGGAATAAGATGGGTGTACAAATCGGGGCTGCCGGATGTACAGAGGGCCAACCTGAATGCCCTCTGTATGTCTATCTGCTTTGGCCCGCCCCATCTCCGTCTCCAGCCCGCCTCCATCCAGCTCTTCCCCCACAAAGCCTCTGTACATGCAGGAAGCCAACAGATCAGAATACAGTCTCTGTGAATAGTGGAGGTTGAACATTCAAGCCAAAATCTACCCCTTAGGGGTTGTTTACTAAACTGTGATAACATCGCAGAGGCGACGTTATTGTGCGATAACATCCCTGGCGGCATTAAGTCCTGCAGAGGGTGGAGAGAGGGCGGAGAGAAGGAGTCAATGGGCGGGGAGTGGGCGGGGAGAGGCTCCTGCTACACTAACACTGTGAAATGAAGGGCCGAAAATTACCGCGAGTGAAAACCTGGCATTAGAGGCACAATTGCAGGAGAGAGAAACCATTTCAGTCGGCAATGTACTGCAAAGGCAGGGAGACCAAGAAAAGTGATAGTAGTGCTACATGTGCAGCAACATCATAGTGCCCAAGTATGAAAGGGCACTATGGTAATGCTGCAAATGGGATACAGGTGGCTGCAGGTGGGACATGCAGTGGGGCAGCTGGGGCACAGAGTGGACTAGGCAGATGCCTAGGTGGCACATAGGAACGCAGAAGCGGAAAATAAGCAAGACAGCAACTGACCAATGTGAAACATGCCTATGAGTGTGTGTGCCACAGTGTCCCAGGGGACAGTACCCAGCAGGTACCCCAAAGGGCAGATAACATTGGCAGGCGGTGCCGGGGGGAAGCGTGGATGTCTATGTAGGCACCCCTACTCCAGACACCACACCATAGGTAGCCACCTACCGGCACACTGGATGGCCTGGGACTGCGCACCACCAGCACCACCGGCATAAGGGCATGTCAGCATGGTGGTGGAGAGGTACTGGTGGTGGAGGGGGCAGTGGCATCTGCCCACAGCAGACCAAGGCCAAGCCCTGTTTAGGTGGGTGGTGTGCAGTGCAACAGATAAGGTCTGTCTGATGAACAGTCATGGTATCCCCAGGGAATGACCTGCTTCTGTGGCAACAGTTTGGTGCAGTACACACAGCCACTGTATTCAGGGGCAGAAGGTCACAGGCTCAAATCCCAGCTGTGGCTCCAGCAGACCATGTCCCTATATCTTACACTACAGGGCACAGACAACATAAACATGTGCACTCCCTAGAGCATTGGCCAACAGGGGCACAAACACCCACACCCACAGGCTCCACTATTCAAAGCCTCATGGAGAGTCAGGCTGTTGGGCCTGGCATGGAGCAGCAGTTACCACTACTAGCGCCTGCATACCTTAGCACCGTCATAAACATGGAAACACATGCCACATATATCAAAATGTTGCTATGATTAATGTCAGGTAACAAATACTAAAGTAAACACAATTTGTTAAAAGAGATGCATCATAGCAACCTTTCTGATAAATGTGGAGTGTGTTTCCTTTTTTTCTGACAGTGTTTACCACCCCAGAGAGTGACCCTAACAGTATTGAATACCTTAGCAATGCCTGCATTGTGCTCAGGACTGGTGTGGCGGGCAGGGCTACCAACCACCTCTATCTTTGCACAATGCTGAAATAGGTGTGGGAGTGTGTGTATGTCTGTCCAGTGTTCTGTGGCTGCCTACACCTTACTGAACCCACAATGCTTACACTGTTTCCAGCGTCAGCCTGCCAATGTGCATAATGAGGAGCAAGATATTGTGGGTATGGCCCGGACAGGGCGGTCTGGGCAGGATGCATCTGCACAGGGCATAGGGCAATGGCTGGGGCATTGTAGTGCCCGACCACCACCTGCATGGACAGGGTGGCCACAATATGTCATGCTGGGAGGTCACTCTCACCCTTACTGAGCAGTGACCATGTCTAGGTTCACATATAGTGCTATACAGTGTTTCTCTCAAGTGATATCTGTGAGTTCCCTTTTATGGGGCCCAATCACTGACATATCTGCTTGGTGTTTGTGCTTACATCTCATTTCTGGGTGCACATAGTTCCTCTAGGAACATGCACTATGTACTGGCTATTAGACTGTCTGCAGTTAGCATGTGTATGGCAGGAACACCTTGCAGGGTACAGACTGACTGTGTTCTGTGCTGGTGAATGTCAGATTGTGGTGGGGTGCAGCTGAGCTTTTCCAGGCCTACTGCCTGCCTGTCTGCCAGTGCCCCATGTGGTACGTACAGATCTGCATTGACAGCCCTGGAGAGTGCCCTTTCCCCAGCAGGACTGGAGTTGATGGTCCCCTCTACTGCCGCCATTGCAAAGATGTAGAGTGTGGTTCTGTTGGTGGCTGATCCTGTCCCCCACTCTCACCCAGGGAGGGCAGGTTGGGTGGTGCTACGTAACCCGCATGTGGGTCCAGACACCTCCCCCCCCTGCTCTTATAACAAGTGACCATGGCAACCACACAGGATATGCACTATTCTGGGTGCATCGTAGTCCACAAGGGCTAGACGTGACTGGGGAATACAGATGGACACAGGTGTATCCTAGGTGTGTCTGCAAGGACTACCTGTCACACACTGGCACTGATGGGGACTTGCAGCACAGCCTTCTTTCTTGGGAGTGGGGACCATATGAGCCCTGTTCAGGTCTCTCATCCGGATACTCTGCAGTCACTCAGTTGTTTTTTCTTCTTTTTGATTCTTCAATGGGCTGATGAAGTTCCTGCTAACTCGACTTTAATAAATCAACAAGGAAAACCTAGCCCCCTTAGTTGCTTTAGGTGACGAAACCATGGCTGGGATTTAAAAGTCGTTTCACCTTAACATAAAATATAAACAAAACTGCCCCAAAATAAAAGATAATTATTAATCCTCTCTCATTCACACACATTCACACTATGTGCAAGCTGTAGCACATCCTTCATAAGAATCCTCCTTCTGCTGTTAACTTAGTTCTGGCTGTCAGAGGAAAAAATATAAAGCTGTCTGTTTTTTAAAACAGTGCTTTTGAATAAAATGTGTTTTTCTCTCAAAAATGTAGCAGATGTTCTGAGAAGCTGCATCAAGCGGCACAGTAGCAGGCACTTTTCTTTATAGCAGCAGTTCAAATCTCTAAATTGATTTTCCAAACAGAAATTTCTTCTCAGAAGCGCATCTAGTTGAGATGATTCAACAAAAACATAATCTATACCCTGAATAGTAACTAAGCATTTACAAGGAAACCGAAGAATGCGCTCCTGTTGTCCCTCCAAGCCTGAATTTACTTCTTTTATCTTTCTTTAATGATAAGATTATTTTGTTAGGTGGTTGTAGCCTTTATTAAGAATTTTCCCAGGTACCTTTAAGCTGTCTTCCCCATGATGTGGGCTGTTACACAGTATTGAGTTTAGATTGATTATTGATATTTCTTTGTATTGATTCATCTCAGACTGTGTATTTCTTTTGAACTATGTATTAGGATTGCATTTATGATATAATAAAAAAAAAAATTTCTTCTCAGAGCTGTTCATCTATGGAGTATCTGTGCATGCAATCCACAGTTACAGCATAGTTCCTTAGCTTTTGTTTCTTCAAACAGTTCCACTTTGTAAAACTGTCTGAGACATTTTAAACTAATTTCTCACGGCAGTTGCTGAAATTTCTTTTAAATCAGTTTAAGACTGAAAACGCCTTTTAAAGGTTCTTCATTTCCAAGAAGTTTTAAAGCAAATTTGTCAGCCTTTGACAGAAAAGACAGCCAATAAATTCTCTGACCAGCCAAACTTTCTTTAAATTAATTTTCTTGACTTCAAACAATTGAATGTAAGATAGCTTAATTAATTTCAGAGCAACAATTAAAGAAACAGCTCAAAGGTGAACAAAGAATTCCTCAAGAGATTTCTTTCTCAAAATTACCACCTTTTTAGCTTCCTTTTCCTCAGGATACAGAGAGATCTCATCTATTTAATTACTCAGTTTCTCTCCTTTTCTTTTCAAAAACCTCAAAAATAATCTCTCACACACCACCACAGCCAGCACACTCCACTCACTCTTCCCAACGATCTCCGACTCTCAACTCAGACACACACATTCCAAGCAACTTAAGAAAGTGTTCTCCCACTCATTACTTTAAAAATACGTAGTTCCAGGCATCACAAATAAATAATAAATAATGAAAATTCCCCCCATTACAATCCTTTCTTTTTCTATAACATAGCCATACATTTTTAGCACATACCTTTCAAGTAGTACCTTGAGGCCAGTCATATTCAGATATAATAGGTATTTTCCTATCCCTTGGAGAGCTTTCAATCTCTAAGTCCATACTTGAGCCAATGAACAGCTAAGTAACTTGCCTAAGATCGTGAGTACATGTGGGCTTTAAACCCTGGCTTTCTTGATTCCTAGCATACTGCTGTAATGATTAAGCTACTTCCCCACCTGTCCTTCCCTCCTGTCAACAGTGTTCTCTCTTTCTCTTCTTCACCCAAATCTTTCCATCCCTGGACCTCTTTTCTGTTCACCCTTATCTTGGGTCGTCTCCCCCTTCACTCTCTGTTCCTGTTCTTTCTTTCTCCCCTCCCCCCCCCCCTCAGCTCCCCCCATCCTAGATTCAATCATCACTTTCCTCAAACTCCAGGAATACTCCCTACTTCTTTTTCTCAGACCACCTGAAAGCTCTTCTCACATTACTCTACTCTTGGAAGTGGAGGAATAGCCTAATGGTTAGAGCAGCAGGCTGAATCCCAAGAAAGCCCAGTTTGAATTCCACTGTTGCTCCTTGTGATCTTGGGCATGTCACTTAAATCCCATTACCTTGCATACAAACTTATTGTAAGCCCTCTGGGGAAGGAGGAAAATATCTACTGTACCCTTTATTGTGGAAATAAATTTGTGCCATTGTTCTCAAACAAAAAGAATCACTTAACTTCATTTGCAGTCATTTGTATAACAAGAGAGTAATTTTATAAACTCTTTTTGCAAATAAAATGCCTCTTATAAAATTAGGCCTCATCTAATGGTATGCATGTTACAAGCTGGCATGTAATTGTAGAATAGGCATACTCAGGGGAGGAGTTTGGGCGGAATTGAAATTTACGCACATTGAGGCACACTCCATTCTGCTCATCCCGGCCTCTGTGCGTCCGGTTGGAGATAGACTCGATTCTGATCCCGTGGGGCATGTCTAGCCCCCGCGGGATCAGAATCGCGTCTAGGCCAGTACATGCAGGCCAGGACCTGATTCCATTCGGCCTGCACATACAGGCCCCTGTCTGGCTAACTCAGTTAGGCTCCTGAATGGAGCCATGGTGCCATGACATCTAGTTGCCATGGCACTGGAGCCGCGATCCCCGGCCACGAACCACTTTCACCTTTCCTCACAGTCTGACCCCCAGTCTGGCCTCCCATGGCCAGAGTCAGACTGCGGGGAATCTCCTGCACACCCTCACTTTTTTACTCCCAGCCGGATCTCCCATCCCCAATCCAGTCTGTCGGCCCCAGACATACAGGGCTGACTTCAGAATTGGCCTTGTACATCCAGGGCTGTGGACTGCCATAACTCCACCTCTGTACCACCCCCTCTTGCCCCATTTAAGCCTCCACATGCAAACTCCTTGTTCGTACGGGGAGGCTTAATCGGGGACCGCAAGGGGGCGAATAGCGGGAAAGAAGAGATCCCATACAGGTTTATTCTGTCTCAGATGTAAATCCCCTCTCTTTGTCCGGTCTGAGCCAGACGTACAGAGGGGATCATGATTCTGATCCCGCGGGATACGTCTAGCCCTGCAGGATCAGAATCACGAACAGTCCTGTATGTGCAGGCCGGGACTGCAATTCAGCATAGCCTGCATGTACAGGACTGTCGCTGGCTAATTCAGTCAAGGCTCTTCTATGGAGCCACGGTGCCGTGGTGTCATGTTGCCATGGCACCGCGGCTTCATTGAAGAGCGGCAATGCCGGCCACCGGACTTCTGGGTCTCATTCCCTGTAGCCCGACCCCCAATCTGGCCTCCTAAGGCCAGGGTTGGGCTGCAGGGAATGCCTTCGGGCCCCCCTGCCCAATCCAAGCCCCCTGCCGCCAATTTCTTTACATACGGGGAAGTTAAAACACCCCCGTACAAGTCGCTGGCCCTGGACGTACAAGGCCGACATTAGAATTGACTCTAAACATCCAGGGCCAGTGACCGCCCACCACCCACTCTGCCTCCGATCCTCCCCTTCCCTGCCCTCGTCTAACTTCCCCATACAACCGGCAGGGAAGTTAGATGCGGGCAGAGAAGACATGGTCCATTCCTGCTATTCGTGGCACAGAATCGGGCCCATAGTTTATAAAATACACATGTGCATAAAATACATGCTAGCATTTGTGTCTGCTTTTGAGCAGGTGTAATGTCTATGCCTTCAATTTAGGCACGATTTCTGCTAGATTTGTACTAGAATTTTATTAAGACACCTAGGCATCTATGTATCTTTAGAAAATACGCACCTCTCTGCCCTGCTAACCAAGGCACCTTGTCACAAAATTATCCCCCAAGTGTCACGTGTTCTTTCTTCTACCTAAATGGAAGGGCTTCACTCACGAAAGATAGCCACAACAACTTCAGTTAATTTCTAGAAGACATGAAGGAAACATTCTGACTTATGGTATGGCTTGAGTGTGGCTTTTGGCAGGTCAAAAATTTGCACCTGTGGTCCTTGTATAAAGGTAATCCACGTTTATGCCCAAATATTTCCACATCAAGTTTTATATCTATTCTGAGGCACCCATGGATTTTTCAAAAAAGCTCATTTTGGTTAGGACTTTACATGAGGGACTAAATGAGTAATTCTCCTTAATCCCCCATTGTTTATTTCCTACTCCAAATTGAAAAAATAATTAAATTGCAGTCTCAGTATTTAATTAGCAGCACTTCTGTGGTACAGCTTAGTTTTGCTACATGTAGATTTATAAAAGGGTTCCTCCAGCCGTGTGTCGCTGCATATCCATGTGCATTCCTGCATGTATTTATACGTATTTACAAAAGGCTTCATTTGGCAGAGCCTTAATAAAGTATCAGCAGAATTGTCCACGTTCCAACCTAGACGTCTCAATTCCCATCTCCATGTCCTATGCTATATTGGCCTTTAAGTGTAACAAATTGTATTATGCTGCATTTTTGTAGTAAAGTTACTTTAAAAAGTTTTGTTTTGTGCCTCATCAATCTTTTCTGGAATATTGACATAAACTGCAAACTAAGCAGTGCTCATAGAAAATGTTTTAATTTGGTTATATAGCTAAATATTCTCATACCTTTATTTGTATTTAATAAATGCAGTTCTAATAAATCCAGAGTGAGCACTTGATTCATACCTTTAAAAAGGAGATAGAGCAGCTTTTAAACTAGATAATAGGGGAAAGCTGACAGTCGCACAAGAGCGCATGGTTCGGAAGAATGTATCCTTGAAGGATGCTACCAAAAGCAGAGAGGTTCCAAAAAAAAGTAAAGTAGCCCAAATGCCCTCGAGTATGGAGCAGACACAGCTTAAAGATCCCAAATTACCCATGTCTACCAATAGCCAGATTAATATGAATAAAATATGGTCTCTAAAATGCTTGTATGCAAATGCTAGAAGTCTAAAAAATAAGATGGGAGAGTTAGAATATATAGCACTAAATGAGAGGTTAGATATGATTGGAATATCAGAGACATGGTGGAAGGAGGACAACCAGTGGGACACTGTGATACCTGGGTACAAACTATATCGTAATGACAGAGCTGATCAAATTGGTGGAGGGGTTGCGCATTATGTTAAAGAGGGCATTGAGTCAGAAAGGATTAAAGTTTTGCAGGAAACAAAATTTGCTGTAGAATCTCTATGGATTGAAATTCCATGTAAAAAGGGGAAGGTGATGGCAGTGGGGGGGGGGGGGGGGGTTTGTACTATGGACTGCCTGGCCAGAATGAACAAATGGATGATGAAATGCTCAAAGAAATCAAGGAAGCTAACAAAGGTTACCGCGCAGTAATAATAATGGGTGATTTCAATTACCCCGGTATCGACTGGGTCATTGTCACGGCAGGACATGCTAGGGAGATAAAGTTCCTAGATGAAATAAATGACTGCTTCTTGGAGCAGCTGGTTCATTAGCCGACCAGAGGGGAAGCCATATTAGACCTAGTCCTTAGTGGAACACCAGATCTTGAGCAAGAGATAAGGGTGTTGGGGCCACTTGGCAACAGTGATCATAGCATGATCGTGTTTGATTTAATTAGTGGAGGAGGGATAGTAAGGAAATCCACAGTACTACCTTTTAACTTTCGAAAGGGAGACTATGATAAAATGAGTAAAATAGTTAAGAAAAAACTAAAAGGAGCAGTTGCAAAGGTTAAAGACTTACATCAAGCTTGGTTGTTGTTGAAAACTACTATCTTGGAAGCCCAGACCAGCTGTATTCCACGCTTTAAGAAAAGTGGAAGGAAGTCCAAAAACCTGCCAGCATGGTTTAAAGGTGAGGTCAGAGAGGCTGTTGATGCCAAAAAAGCATCTTTCAGGAAATGGAAAAAAAAAGCCAAACGACGAAACCTGGCAACAGCACAAGCACTGACAAGTCAAATGCAAGACATTGATAAGGCAGGCAAAGGGAGAATTTGAGAAGAAATTTGCTGCGGAAGCAAAAACGCGAAATAAAGACTTTTTCAAGTACATTCGTAGCAAAAAACCTGTGAGAGAGTCAGTTGGTCCATTAGATGATCGAGTGGTTAAAGGGGCACTAAGAGGCGACAAAGTGATAGCGGAGAGACTGAATGAAATCTTTGCTTTGGTCTTTACTGAGGAAGATATGGGGATGTTACCCATGACTGAAGTGATATTTAAAGGAGCGGAAGAATTGAAGGAAATATCGATACATCGGAAAGATGTATTACAACTATTAGATAAACTGAAGAGTAGCAAATCACCTGGGCCAGATGGTATACATCCAAGGGTGTTGAAAGAACTGAAATATGAGATTGCAGACCTGCTATTAGTAATCTGTGAATTTTCATTAAAATCATCTGTAATATCTGAAGATTGGAGGATCGCCAATATAACGCCAATTTTTAAAAAGGGTTCCAGGGGTGGTCCGGGAAACGACAGACCGGTGAGCCTCACGTCAGCACCGGGGAAAATGGTAGAAACCATCATAAAGAACATAATTACTCAGCATGTAGATAGTCATGGCCTAATGGGAGACAGCCAACATGGCTTTAGATAAGGAAAATCTTGTCTTACTAATCTGTTATGTTTTTTTGAAGGTGTGAATAAACAGGTAGACAAAGGTGAGTCGGTTGATATAGTGTTTCTGGACTTTCAGAAAGCCTTTGACAAGGTCCCTCATCAGAGACATTTGGCAAAACTAAAGAGTCATGGGATAGGAGGCAGTCTACTATTGTGGATCAGGAACTGGTTAAAAGATAGAAAGCAGAGTGTAGGGCTAAATGGCCAATTTTCCCAATGGAGAAAGGTGAATAGTGATGTACCCCAGGGATCTGTGCTGGGTCCGCTGCTTTTTGACATATTCATAAATGACCTGGAAAAGGGAATAACGAGTGAGGTTATCAGATTTGCAGATGACACAAAACTATTTAAAGTTGTTAAAACCCAAGAGGATTGTGGAAAATTGCAAGAGGATCTTGATAAATTGGAAGACTGGGCATCAAAATGGCAGATGAAATTCAATATGGACAAGTGCAAAGTTATGCACCTAGGGAAGAACAATCCAAACTATGGTTACACGATGCAAGGTTCCACATTAGGAACCACCACCCAGGAAAAAGATTTAGGCGTCATTGTGGATAACATGTTAAAGCCCTCGGCCCAGTGTGCAGCGGTGGCCAAGAGAGCAAATAGAATGCTAGGTATCATAAGGAAAGGAATGGAAAATAAAACAAAAGATATTATAATGCCTCTATATCAGGGGTTCTCAACCCTGTCCTCGGAACCCACCTAGCCAGTTGGGTTTTCAGGATAACAACAATGAATATGCATATAATGGAGGCAGTGTATGCAAATCTCCCTCATACATAATCATTGTGGTTATCTTGAAAACCCGACTGGCTAGGTGGGTCCCGAGGACAGGGTTGAGAACCCCTGCTCTATATCATTCCATGGTGAGACCGCACCTTGAATATTGTGTGCAATTCTGGTCGCCGTATCTTAAAAAGGATATAGCGTTATTAGAAAAGGTTCAGAGAAGAGCCACCAAAATAGTAAAGGGGATGGAAAGATACTCCTTTGAAGAAAGGCAAAAAAGGTTAGGGCTCTTTAACCTGGAAAAGAGACGGCTAAGGGGAGATATGATAGAAGTCTATAAATTAATCAACGGAGTGGAACAGGTAAACGTAGATCGATTGTTTACGTTATCAGAATATAGAAAGACTAGGGGATATGCAATGAAGCTACAGGGTAAACTATTTAAGACTAATAAAAGAAAATATTTTTTCACTCAATGTGTAATCAAACTCTGGAATTTGTTACCAGAGGATGTAGTAAAGGCTGTTAGTGTGGCTGGGTTTAAAAAAGGTTTGAACAAGTTCCTGGAGGAAAGATCCATAAACCATTATTAAGAAGGGGCCCAGTACAAGCATTGTGGAACCTGTGTCTTTTGGGGAAACTGCTATGTACTGTCAAGCCCCAGCCCTCTGCCTAAGAGTTAGAGGGGTAGGGTTGCCATTAACTTCTCTTATAAAAGGTTGAATAAACTTTTTTTTCTCCAGTGAAGCATGCTGGGAGTTGTAGTTTTGGCCTTCTAAGATGAAGTATAGTCATGAAACCGAAAGTAAAGGCAAATGACAAAATTTATTCCCCAAATGCAAACAAAGTCCATGTAGACTGTAACAGGATACTTCTCCATTCATTCGCTCAAGGTTATTTACAACTTAGGCTGGATGAGCTTCACAGTCATTAATTATATGCAGCTGCTTATCAATATAACAGATAAAGAAAACACAGCTTCTTCATTCAACAGAGTAATAATATCTTCCTTTTACCTTTGTCTTCATTAAGCATTCAAGTGTACATGTAACATGTATCTTCCCATTGAAAAGAGCAAGTTCCTACTTTCAGTTCAGGCTAGGTTTCAATACTCTACTTTTCAGGAGACTTTATCTTTTCAGCTATTCTTTAGCAAAGGGACTCAATGCTAACAGCTTGACATAGTGTACAGTCCATGAGTACTTCTGGAGGCAATAAATCCTGCTCAATAGGCTCAACCTGCATTTCCTCTGGCTCCGGTAATGCAGTGCCCTGCTCTGAGCTTTTAACGTATGTCTCAGGGTATATTCTCTCTGAGGATCCCTGTATCTCTCTTGAGCACCGCTCCACCTGGTAAGGATAAATTGTACCTGAAGCTGTGGACACTTCTCCCTGACTGTGTTCACAAGTCTCCCTCCAGCTTCTGGGAAACAGTCCCTGGTTCACTTCCCTGAGTTCCTTCCTGGAGCTCTGCCACGGCTCCCTGTTCCAGGCTTGGCTCCTTTGACTCCTGTGCTGAGTCCTGGGCTCCCACCTCTGAACTCCCTAAACCTTCTGAACAGGAACTGGGGCTTGAAGCCTTCTCTGCTCTCTCCTTCCATGCTCTCTCCCTCCGGGCTCTCCTCTCTCGGGCTCTCTCCCTTGGGGCCCTCCTCCCTGCTTTCTCTCTAGCCAAGGTTTATATCCCTGCTTCCCGGGCAGTGTCTCTCCCTCTCTGGACAAGTGCTTGCAATTATCTTCCAAGCCTGCAACTACATCAGCAGAGCTTGGGTGTGGCAGCCTAGGTTCAGTTTCTCTCTGCTTGCTTTCTTTAGGCAAAAGCTGAAACCTGTGCACTGCAGGGATGTCACTTTTCTTAAAAGCAAAATCATTAGTTTCTCCTATTTCCATAGGCTCACTACAAGCTTCCTTATCACAGTACATATGACCTAGATTGGCCACTGTTGGAAACAGGATACTGGGCTTGATGGACCTTGGTCTGACCCAGTATGGCATATCTTATGTTCTTATGTATGTTCTTATGGCATGCCCCAGTTTCTAGATATCTGTCAGGAATCGATGGAGGATTCAAGATGGCGGATGCAACTTGCACCTGAGCAGCACTCCTGTTGCCTTATTTCTTTTTGGGTTTCTTAATAATTTACATATGGGATACAAGTGCAAGACCAAACCACAAATGGCAGTGTGGTCTCCATTGGTAATACTAGGGCCAGTGGGGTCTCTAGTCCCATGGCCACTCCTTGTGGCCTTGGGCAAGCCACTTAGATTGTGAGCCCTTTGGGGACAAGGGAATAAAAAAAGTACCTGTTTGAATATATATTTATAAACCGCTCTGATGCGTATAGTAAAGGGTGGTATATCAAGTGCCTAAACCATTGAGCCAAATCAATGAGTGGACATCTTTGCTCTGCCAGGTATTGGGTTAAGTACTTAAGTGAGCTTTGTGGCTTCCCCAGATCTTGACATTTGCTCTCTGCCCTGAGTTTCCTAATCCCCTAGAAAGATATGGAGGAGATGCAGATAGAGCAACCAGGACTTTACCAAGCTAGAAATGCTGTTGGTGTGACTAACAAATCCGGTGCCGCCCACCACCCAACTCATACTTTTTGAGCTTTCTGGAAGCCCAGTGATGATATCAGCACCCCCTTCTGTGCTTGTACCTTGTGTGGTCGTACCACTTGCACAGCTCTTGGTATGGCCCTGGGAGTGATCTTAATGATGCCAAGTAAGAAAGCTTATGCCTTGGGTGAGGCATTGACCCCAGTGGGAGGTAAAATGAACAAAGAAGAGGTTAACCATGGAGAAAGTCTTGAGTCACAGACTATGGCTTTCTGGGAATGAGTGCTAGAAGCAGATGTGCAGAATAGTTCCATCATTACAGGCGGCGTCGGGGGAAAAACTGCTGCGACATCCTCAGACAGCTTTGGTGAGACCGAAAATCTTCAATTTTGAGACTCTTTGGGGTGCAATCAATTTCATTCCAATTAGCTTCCATTAGTAACAAACTTGAAGCAACATTTCAGAAGGCTGAAGTTCATGAACAGGATCTAGAAGTTCTTAAGCAATGTGTCAAAGTAGTAGACAAAAAGCTGAATGACACTCATGTTAAAGATCTGACTTTGAGAGATTCAGATGTGATTCATAAGAAACCTAGCTATTAGGAAATTCTCGCAGGAGAGGAATCTATGCATGTTGAATTTTGCTCGGTCAGTGTCAGCTCAGGAGATGTTTTTGAAATATGCTGTATCTACATTAAAAATACAACTGGAATCTATATAAGAACATATGATATGCCATACTGGGGCAGACCAAGGATTCATCAAGCCCAGTATCCTGTTTCCAACAGTGGCCAGTCCAGGTCACAGGTACCTGTCAGATTCCCAGAAGGTATACAAATTCCATGCTGCTTGTTCAGTACATAAGCAGTGGATTTCCTCAGTCCTTTTTGGTTTATGGGCTTTTTCTTCAGGAACTCGTCCAAACCTCTTTTAAATCCAGCTACACTAACAACTTTTACTACATCTTCTGGTAACGAACCCCAGAGCTTGATCACGCATCGAGTGGAAAAATACCTTACCACCATAGTGTTAAAGTTTATGCTGGGGGAAAAACAGTACACAGTTGTTGCAGTAATATTTACTCCACCACAAGTAAACATCTTCCTTTCTGGTAAATATGTGAGCATGGATTGGCTCATGCACCAACAGGAAGGGAGATATATTAAAACACAGGCCTGCCCCTAACATCCACCACACAAAATGTTCTCGCCGTCTATCTGTATCCAGACCCCCCCTCCCCCAAACCCTCCTGTCACTCTTGGCTCTGTGACACCTGCCTGCTCTAGGGGCTGTCTGGGCTAATTGCTCCAGGGAAACCCTAAACTAAAGGGTCTGTAGCATAGTCCATAGAATTTGTTTTAATCTTCCAGTTGCTAAGAAGAAGGAATCTGAGAAACAGATAGTCTTGATTTAATGGGATTTCTTGAGACATCTGATATGGAGCACACTGGAACAGCTACATTGCTTATAACTGTTACGCTTGAAACAGACTGCAATTGACTTTTGAAGATGTTTCTTAGGACTAAGGATCATAATATTACAAACAGTCTTGTCAGAGTTTTCTGTGATTGTTTCCAAGACCATTCAAAAGCAGAGAAGCAGTGTTTGTTATTGAGGGCTAAAGTCAATCACTTAGGTGGTGTTTTCTTATCGTTTCCCTGCAAATGTTTGATTAAAATGCAGGGGGTTAACTATATATTTTTTAAACCCTAGCAGCTTACAATGGGGCATACTTAATAAAGTGTGCTAAGGTTTCACACCTTACTGCTTGTTGTGAGTCAAAAATTAGCGTGGGAAGGGAAATGGACCCATGCTAACTATAGGGGGGTGTGCCCAACATGTTCCCTGGCAATTCTCATGCATGCAAAGAGCGCACTCATGCGAGCTGCAGCATTGACATAAGAACATAAGAAATGCCATACTGGGTCAGACCAAGGTTCATCAAGCCCAGTGTCCTTTTTCCAACAGTGTTCAATCCAGGTCACAAGTACCTGGCAGTTTCCCAAAAAACCACAGAGATTCCACAATACAAGCAATGGATTTCCCGGGTCCTGTTTAATAATGGTTTATTGACCTTTCCTCCAGGAAGATGTCCAAACCTTTTTTAAACCCAGCTATACTAACCGCATTTACTACATCCTCTGGTGACAAATTCCAGCATTTGATTACGTGTTCAGTGAAAAAATATTTTCTCTTATTAGTCTTAAACGGGTTATACTGTAGCTTCATTGCATGTCCCCTAGTCTTTCTACTTTTTGATGGTGTAAACAGTTGAGATACGTTTACCTGTTCCACTCCATTCATTAATTTATAGACCTCTATTATATCTCCCCTCAGCTTTCTCTGTTCCAGGTTGAAGAGCCCTAACCTTTTAAGCTCTCTTCATAGAAGTATCCTTCCATCACCTTTACCATTTTGGTGACTCTTCTCTGTACCTTTTCCAATTCCGCTATATCCTTTTTAAGATTCAGCGACCAGAATTGCAATATTCAAGGTGCAATCGCACCATGGAATGATACAGAGACATTGTAATATCCTGTTTTATTCGCCATGCTATTAATCCCTGAGCTAACCACAATATGCAATCAACTCCTACTCTTCATCCCAGTGTGATGTCGTCTTTTATTTATTTATTTTTATTAATGGCCTCTGTATCTGGAACAAGAGTCTTCTTCTTTCTGTAATGTTTTGAAAGTGTATAAATAAAAAAATAAATAGAAAAAAAGGAATGAGTGGATGTGTGAAGGCACATTTTAGAAAGGACTTTTAGGCGCCATCTGAGACGTCCATATCCAAATGTCTGAATCCTGTGAGAGAGACAGCAATGAAGATGGACACTTGTGAGTGCATTGTGAAAGCTGTATCTCTGCCCCAAAAAAGAGAAACGTATCCATCACTGTATAAAAACAACAGGGACATGCGGAATAAGGGTCCAGGCACGTGCAGAAAGCCAGCTGATTTTAGAAATATGGGCATTCACAGCACCAGACAAATAGATGTCCAGGGCCACAATTTCAAAATACGCACATGTACATATAACCACATACATGTCCCTGGTTGCCATGTTAAAAATGGAAATGTGCAGTGGTGCTGCAATAGACAATAAGGCCCCTGAATTTACCTGCTATATATTTTTTGAACTAGTGAAAACTACTGTGGGATGTCGATAACCATACTGTTGATAGCTGGCTGAAACAAACACTTGTAAAATGTCAATTCATGCACGGGGAGCCAGTATAGACATGGACGTGTCTCTCGGTATATTTGCACATATGGCAGCAATGTAAAATTGACCACATACGTGTATGTGTTTTGGAACACTTCTGGCATGCCCCTGTGCAACACAGATTTGATTGTGCTGGACATGTATAAACTCAGGGGGTTCTAAAATGGCTATTGGGATATGGATGTGAATGGGGCTTCTTAAACGACCCACTTAATAAGTATTGGGTGTGAATTTGTTAAATGCAGGGAGGTGCATGTTTTGTTACTGCACCTTTAAAATATTCAGTGTGTGATAAATCGATTTAACACACATTGTCAATTAATGTTTGTTAAAAAGTTCTAACATAAGTTTAAAATTTTCAATTAAAATAAATGGTGTAGAACAAACTGAAAAAGTGTCTGAAAATAAGGGGAAAAAGTTGAAAAAAAAGCCTGAAAATGAACCAAATGTTTTTCTGTTCACATCCAGAATGAAATATATAAAGGAAACAAATGTTCTAGTGTCACTATCTGATAAATGTTTGCTGTAATGAATGACTTCAGAATCAGTGTGTGTCTGGTCTACCATCTTGTTTCTAGTTGCTCTCTATTGGAATGTTGTCAAGAGACCAACCTAATATTAATGACTGCAGGTCATGCTTGGTTGGCATCTCTAGTGCATATATAAAGAAAATTAGAACCTTCAGAATTGAAGATGTTACTATGGGGGCTAGTTTTGTGTACTCCATAGCTGAACAGCTTGGCCCATTGTGTCTTCATTATTTCCAGTAAACTCTGAAGCTGCTATTAAAATATTCTAAATTGTCTCTTTATCATCTGTTCCTGTATATTTTTCTGCCTGCCTTAACATGTTTATACTGTATATGCACTTTTACTAAAATATTACATAGAGGTGATTACTGATGTTTCCTATCCCTTTTTTTCATCATACTCTCTGTCCTCAACTAGCACGAAGGGCAGGCTCAACCATTAGGCAGGTCTAGGTGCCCGCCTAGATGAGCAGCTTCTGAAGGGCAGAAAAGAGTAGCTGTACTCGAAGCAAAACAGATCCTGCACCTGCGGGGAGACTGGGCACACACATACATACATACATACAAAGCATATTTTAATATTTAAAAGTATGACATCCAATTATGCATTTTTACAGATCTGTTGTGGGATGGATGGTGTTTGGATAATCCAGGGTGTGGGGGCATAAGGCGAAATATTCATTTAGGGTGCCCAGTAGTATTGTCCTGGTCCTGCGAGCACAGTGCAGTGAGTGTAGCATTATGGGCTATGGTGACTTAGGGGTATGTTTACTAAATTGCGGTAACATAGCAGCGGCTACATTATCGCACGTTAGGTAACGTTAACACACGTTAACGTTACCTAACGTGCATTAGTGTTCCCGGCCGCGGTAAATCCCACAGAGAGTGGAGAGAGGGCGGACAGAAGGGGTCAATGGGTGGGGAGTGGGCGGGGAGTGGGTGGAGAGAGGCTCCCGCGACACCAACGCGGAGAACTGAAGGGCTGGAAACTACCGCGAGTGAAAACCTGGCTTTAGAGTCACATTTGCAGGAGAGAGAAACCATTTAAGGGTCAGCAATGTACAGCCTAGGCAGGGAGCCCGAGAAAGGTGATAGTAGTGCTCCATCTGCAGCAACAGTATAGTGGCCAAGTATGAAAGGCCACTATGGTGATGATGCAAATGGGGCAGGGGGGCTGCAGGCGGGACATGCAGTGGGGGCATCTGGGGCACAGGGTGGACTAGGCCATCACCCAGGTGGCACATAGGAACATAGAAACTGGAAATCAGCAGGACAGCAGCTGACCAGGGCCAAACATGCCCAGTGGTCCGTGTTCCACAGTGTCCCATCCAGGGGACATTACCCAGCAAGTACCCCAAAAGTCACACAGGTACCACTATGCCTGTAATAGGGCAAGCAGTGCACATCTTGGGACAACACTAACAAGGGTCCATAGACTACACCCAGGATGGGTCCCAAACAGTTCGTAGACCCAGCTAACTGAACACACTTTACGGCAGTCCTTAGTAAGGCATTGCAGGCTGTGCCCACACATTGTCGGAAACATATATACACCCAGTAGGCCAAACTGGGTACCTCATACCTGAGGTGCATGCCCTAGCCTGTCCACAGTCGGTAGTAACAACACACTCCACCTACATCTACCCGGTCCACCCTAGCCATTTGTTGCTAGAGCACCGGCCTGACATCCCTCCAGCCATCACTCCCCCATGTGGAAAGGACATAACAGTGGTAAGCAGTGATGGGGGGATGTGTGGATGTCCATGTATGCCTCGCCACCCCAGACCCCGCACCTTAGGCACCTGCCTACCTGCACAGTGGATGGCCTGGGACTGCGCACGACCAGCACCGACAGCATATGGTCATGTCAGCATGGCAGTGGGTGTGTGTTTGTGCTGGAGGGAGCAGTGCCACTCACCTGCAGTGGACCTAGGCCATGCCCTGTACCAGTATGTGGTGTGCAGTGCAACAGAAAAGGTCTGTCTGAGGAAAGTAAGGGTATCCACAGGGACCACTACTCCTGTGTGGTGCAGTACACACAGCCAGTGTGTCCAGGAACAGAGGGTCATAGGTTCAAGTCCCAGCTGTGGATCCTGTAGAGCAGCGATGGCGAACCTATGGCACGCGTGCCAGCTGTGGCACGCGAAGGCCTTGCAGCTGGCACGCGGGCCATAGGTCCGCAAAAAAAAGAAAAAACTGTCTCTGACTGCGGACGCGGCAAGGGCAGAATGCAGCGTCCCGCGGGGCCCCCTCCGCCCGCTAAGCCCCTCTGCAAGAGCTTTCAGATTCGCGAGGGAGAGCGTCTCCCTCGCGTCTCTGTTAAGCCCGCAGGGGCTAATGCGAAATTTCCCATCAGCCCCTTTAGACGCGAGGGACTGATGGGAAATTTCCCATTAGCCCCTGCGGGCTTAACAGAGACGCGAGGGAGACGCTCTCCCTCGCGAATCTGAAAGCCCTTGCAGAGGGGCTTAGCGGGCGGAGGGGGCCCCGCGGGACATTGCAATCTGCCGCGGCAGCAGCCAGAGCCTGCTTTTTTTTTTAAAAAATTTGCCGGGGGGGGGGGGGGGTTAGGACTGCTAATGGGCAGGGGGGGGGGTTAGGACTGCTAATGGGCCGGAGGGGGGGGGGGTTGGAATTCTAAGTGGGAGGAGGGGGGGGTTAGGACTGCTAATGGGCAGGAGGGGGGGGGTTAGGACTGCTAATGGGCAGGAGGGGGGGGTTAGGACTGCTAATGGGCAGGGGGGGTGAGGACTGCTAATGGGCAGGAGGAGGGGGGGTTAGGACTGCTAATGGGCTGGAGGAGGGGGGGGTTAGGACTGCTAATGGGCAGGAGGAGGGGGGTTGTTAGGACTGCTAATGGGCAGGAGGGGGGGGGTGTTAGGACTGCGAAAGGGCAGGGGGGGGTTAGGACTGCTAATGGGCAGGAGGGTGGGGGGTTAGGACTGCTAATGGGCAGGAGGGGGGGTTAGGACTGCTAATGGGCAGGAGGGGGGTTAGGACTGCTAATGGGCAGGAGGGAGGGGTTAGGACTGCTAATGGGCGGTGGGGGGTTAGGACTGCTAATGGGCAGGGGGGGGGTGTTAGGACTGCTAATGGGCGGGGGGGGTTAGGACTGCTAATGGGCAGGAGGGGGGGTTAGGACTGCTAATGGGCAGGGGGGGGAGGTTAGGACTGCTAATGGGCAGGAGGGGGGGTGTTAGGACTGCTAATGGGCAGGGGGGGGGTTAGGACTGCTAATGGGCAGGAGGGGGGGGGGTGTTAGGACTGCTAATGGGCAGGAGGGGGGGTGTTAGGACTGCTAATGGGCGGGGGGGGGTTAGGACTGCTAATGGGCGGGCGGGCGGGCGGGGGGGGTAGGACTGCTAATGGGCTGGGGGGGTAGGACTGCTAATGGGCTGTGGGCTGATGGGGGCTGTCTGGAAATGGGGTGTTGGGGGTTTAGGGCTGGAAGTGAGTTGATGGGGGGCTAGGACTGGTATTGGGTTGGGGGGTTGCTAGGACTGGAAATGGGCTGATGCAGGGACTAGAAGGGAATGGATGCTGGGTGAGGCTGGAACTAGAAGGGAGCTGATGTTGGGGGAGGATTAGAATGGGATGGGGCTGGGAGAGTAAAATGGAGAGGGGAAAAATATTTTGTGTGGGAGGGATAAAAAATCTACAATTGGCCGGGTATTGGGAGAGTAAGTGGGGATTGAGGATGGAGGGGTAAAATTTGAGTGGATGAAATAGGAATGAGGAAAGAGCAAAAGGAGAAAGATTAGTATGTTAAAGCGGATGTAGAGAGAGAGAATGGAAAAAAAAACTAGAAGAGAGAAGAAAGGACAAATGGACAGCAGATGATGGAGAGTTAGCAGAAAACATGAAGAAACCAGAAGAAAGTGGCTGGAGCAATTGCAACTGTGTAACTGAGCTGAGGTATTCTGTTTATGTAATTACTTTTTGACATTGCCACTTGTTCTCTTTCCCCAGTAGGTCATGTATTGTTATTGTCTGAAATGTATTGGTTTAATATTTGCAGTGTTGCCTTTTGATAGGTATGGTGTGGTGCTTTGTGAGTCCTGGTAGTGCTGTTAGGATACGGCGGGTTTGCTATTGGTTCTAAATGGGCAGTGTTTGTAGTAGTTCCTAATGTGCCTGGCGGTTGGCACTGGATTATAGTAATGTAGAAATCTTTTAGTCTGTCTTTATCCATACACTCATTAAGAGACATGTTTACTAAAAGTTAGTGTATGTTAGCATTATGCAAATATTTATGCAAATTGACGTGCTGGCACTTTGAGGAAATTCTTTGGTTTTGTGCGGCAGTTTGGGCACTCGGGCTCAAAAAGGTTAGCCATCACTGCTGTAGAGCATCTCTCCACATTTTACCCTACAATGCAGATATAACATCAACATGTGCAAACACCAACGCAGTGTCGAACAGGGGTAAAAACGCCCGCTCACATGGGCTCCGCTATCCAAAGCTTCATGGAGAGTCAGGCTGTTGGCCCCGGCACGGAGCTGCAGTTATCACCAGAGCACTACTACTACCCCCTGCACAGTTTAGCAGTGTCAGCACTGTGATCAGGACCATTGTGGTGTGCAGGATTGCCAACAACCCCTATCATTGCACAATGCTGCAGTAGGAGTGTGTGTGTGTGTATGTCTATCCATTGTTTTCTAGCTGCCTACACTGCTCTGGGCCCACAATGTCCCATTGTTACCAGCGTTAGCCTGCGAATGTGCACAATGAGGAGTAAGGTATTGTGGGTATGGCTCAGACAAGGCAGATTGGCCAGGATGCATCTGCACAGGGTGTAGGGCAATGGCTGGGACTCTGTAGTGCCCAACCATCACCTGCATGGACAGGGTGGCCACAGCATGACATGTTGTGAGGTCACACCCACCCTGACCGAGCAGTGACCATGGCATGTCTATGCTCCCACATAGTGCTCAATACTATTTGTCTCCAGTGATATCTGTGTGTTCCTAGTTCTGGGGCCCAATCACTGAGATACATGTTTGGTTTCTGTGCTGTACATCCCATCTTTGGGTGCAAAGGGTTCCCCTGTGAACATGCAATCTCCAGGAACAAGCAGGAATGAGTCTTCACATATGGGTACATCGGTACCGACAGAGTCTGCGCGGGAACGCTTCCCAGCGTCCAATCAAAGAGCTTTTGGAAGCATCCCACCATGCCTGCGTGCTGCCTTCCCGCCTTTCCCAACTGCCTCTCCTCAGTTTTCGTTTTTCCGCGGAGCCGGCAGGACGTCCTCCTGTCACCGCAGAAAATTCTTGTTTTATTTCTTTAGTTTTCTTGTGGTCGTGGCTGTCTTCCCCACGCCACCGGTACCGCCGGTGTTTTTTTTTCTTTTCTTGTAAAATCTTCCTTTTTCAAGGAATATTTTTTCTTCATAGTATCTTAGGCCTTTTAGGCCTCTTCTTTTTCCTTCATGGAACCGCCAGCCACTTTCTCTAAGAAATGTTCAAACTGTGGCGGTACAACTTTATTTTTAGACCCTCGAAGTCGGTGTCTAACCTGCTTGGGTCCTGACAACAGTTTGGTGAGAAGAGGTCTTCAATATCGAGGTTCCCTCGATACACGGTTTCCCTCCAGCTTCGGGGCACCGTCCCCTTCTTCTTCTACACAGGATCAGGTAACCTACAAACAGTCTGTTAAGACTAGCCAGCCCTCGAGTGGTAGGTCTCATGCAGAGCATGTAGACGGCTCCGGCCTTGCCCTTGAGGGCTTACTGGCTTCAAAACCCCGGGCGAGAGTCTTTGGTCTCAAAGCCTCAAGGGTTTCAGGTTGTTCCTGGGGTTCACCCCTCACAGAACATACCTGAGCCGTGTCCGGTGGTGGCATCTGCTTCGAGCGGTACCGATACCCCGACATCGGCACTGGTGTTGGATGAAACACTCCTCACCAGGGATGGTCATCTGGCATCCTCGGTGCCTTCGGGACCGGTGGATACACTCCAGACTGACCTTTCATTACCGGTACCAGCACCGATACTACCACTGACGTCAGTACCCTCCAGACGTGCATCGATAGCCTCGCTTGCTTTGATGCCGAGTCTGGAATCGATCTCCAGTCTGGAGGACTGGGTACCGACTCGCCTTGGTACTGGCTCTCGGCGGTACCGAAGGCTCGGTTCTGATTATTCGGATCCACAACTCTCGGTTCCCCCGGGACTGATTGAGTTGCCACTAGCTGACCTTCATTCACCGGTATCAGACACGGTACCGAAGTCGGTACCGATGTCCTCATTACCCTTATGGTTGGTGCCTTCCATGCTTCGCTTGTCGATGCCGAGTTTAGAATCGCTCTCTAGTCTGGAAGACTCGGTACCTATACACTTTGGTACTGACACCGATCGATATCGGTGGCTCGGTACCGAGGATAGCACCCGGAGGTTTTCCGTTACCTCGGTACCGATTGAACTGTCACCGATGACTGCTCCGATGTCTTTGTCGGGCTCGACTCCGACATCGGTACCGGTATTGGCATCGGTACCGGTATCCACAGTAGCATCGTGGCCAACTCCTACCATGCTTTTTTCAACAGGATCGCTCCCTTCTATGTCAAGCTTGGAGTCGATACCTGGCATGGACAATGTGGTAATGACGGTCGCTGCTCCTGACAGCCAGTACTGGCGACCATCCTTTAAGCATTCCACACTGCACTGTGCAGGATCTTCTATTCCTATATATCTGGATAGCTCTGTTGGTGCTCAGGCTAGTTCTTCAGATCTAACCTGTCCAAGGGAAATTCCTGTTGGGGAACTTTCCTTTCAGAGTTTCCTCCTGGATATAGCAAGATTTCTTGCCATTCCTATCCCGGGACATGATCCTGCACAGGGCTCTCTTTCTACCAAAGCAAAGGAGAACATAATGCTTCCTTTGCATCATTCCTTGCAGGATCTCCTTCTAGGAATGTGGGAAACACCTTTAAGGGTACCCCCACCTTCCAGAGCAACTGATCTCTTATATCAGGTGCCCCCCTCTCCAGGGTTTCAAAAGACTCAACTTCCTCATCATTCCATAGTTGTGGAATCAGCAATGAGGCGGGTAAAGAGCAAGAAAAAGCACTCTTCTTATCCGCCAGGTCGTGAGTCTAGGACACTTGATGCCTTTGGACGTCAAATCTTCCAGACATCTATGCTTTCTGCAATAATTCTCTCATATATGTTTTCTATATGAGTCTATCTCTTGAGGAGGTCACAAAGCAATTACATCTTTTGACTCCTTCCCTTCCAGAGTGCAAGAGTGCAGACTATTCTTCACTGCTCAAGCATCTCCAGAATATTTCTTGGTTTCTTACTCGTGCTTCCCTAGACTCTTTTGAGTCTGTTAGCAGGACTTCTGCTATAACTATAGGGGCACGACGTAGAGCCTGGCTCCAAGCTTCAGACTTGGACAAATGGGCACAGCACAGACTGGGACATACTCCTTGCACTGGAGACAATCCTTTCAACAAGGAGTCTTTACGTCAGGTTACTCAGTTCTCCACTGACCTACCTGCTCCTAGGGGTTGTTCTACACCTTCTTCTGTCCCAGTAAATAGGAAATATCCTGCCAAACTTTCTTCCCATAGGAGAAGAAGGTTTTATGCATCATCTGCCCATCATACAGATGTTCCCCAACAGGGGAAGCATCGTCCTGGTCTGCAGAGTTCAACCTCTCACCAGGCTCAGCAAACCCAGCAACCACAGGGTTTCTGATCAATCCATCAGATGCCTGTGACTCTTAGGATTAGAATCTGCAGTTGCTTCTTCTCAATAGAGGCAATCCACTGCTGTCATTCTAAGTCCTAAACATGGATCTCTTCCCGAAAGACATCCATTCTTTCTATCTTCTATGAGCTGTCAGGATGTTCATGCTTCTAGGTCACAGGGTTCTCCTCTTTTTCCTGCTAGGGAAAGAGGTCTATCCACTATCAAACGATAGTTTCCTGTGCCAGCATGTCTTTTTTCCTTTCTATAAACTTACTACTTTGTAAGTTTTCTTCAGCTCCATTCTCTTTACCCTCTTACCAGGTTTTCCTCTGTAAGAGCGGTATTGCTTCACTGGAGGGCTTTTTCTTCAGCCTCTCTAGTTTCTTACTTTTCCAGTGCGGAGTTCTCTTCTCTGAGTTGACTCCTCTTTTTCAACCTTGCTTTGCAGCAGTTCATCAGACACGTCCAGAGTTTTCTACTCTTGTTTTGTCTGTTCTTTCTGTTTTTAAACAGTACCATTCTTCTGCTGTCTGGCAAGCAGAGGCCAATGCAGGAGCCTTAATGTTTGGACCACTGGTTCTTGTTCACCAGCAACCAGATTTGTCCTCCACTAACATTCTGTCTGGTCTTAGTAGTGGCTCCAAGTCAATGCTGTCAATGCTGTCTTGGAAATTTTTTCACTACAAGCTTGTTGGATTGTCTTCTCTTTCTGCCATCTCCATTCCCCTGGGTTTGGCAGCATAGTTGACATAGGTACTGGTTCTCCTGCAGCCATTTCTATCTCCTCATTCTCCTGCATCATGCTTTCTGAAATTCTACAGAGAAGCTCTCCACTATGGGCCCTTGCTAGAGAGCATGGGGGGCTTTTTCTTCAACAGCTATACTAGATGGTTGAAAAAGACTTTTTCAGTCATGTCTCCCATGACTAGAAAAGTTCTCCTTTTTAATATAAAGGACATAGGCCTCCTCTTACGTGAAAGCTTAAGGAGTTGCTAATTCCCTGCTTTGGTCCATAGTATTTCCAATAGGGAATATGTTTTCTCCTTCCTGCTCGTCCTCATGGTAAGAACGCATGATACCTTTTTGCCCTTAAGCAGGTCAGCATGGTATCTCATTCCTATGCGTCTTCTGTTCACTTACCATGCTAGAGTTCTAGAATACTCGGGACTTGCTGGCTGCAGACTGATATCATCCTCTGCTTTTCACGTAACTATCCTGGTTATTCTACTAACTGGCATCCCTGTAGCCATAACCAGTGGGAATTGATTCTCTATATATCTTCTCAAGTAGGTTCCACCTTCTTGTTATTAGATGAATCTTTCCTCTCCACATTTTCCTATGTGAATACCTTTTTGTAGGCATATCTCTGTCTGCTTCTTTGCAGACTTCCATATAGAGGCCTATATATTCATAGCTATAGCACACATCTTACAGATGTCTATGTCTATCATTTGTGTGTATTTTATGCCCTTCATATCTCACTATAGATATATTCTCATATATCTATATGTTATATATAGATATATATATATGTATATCTATATATATCTATATCTATATGTATCTGTCGAGATATTTTACTATTGGTAGATATGTATTCTGCTTTATCTACCTGACTGTCGAGGCTCATATAGCTATAAGATTCTAACAGGTGGGCTTTACCCATACTTATGCTATCCAGCATGTTTTGGGGTCCTACACTCACAACCACTTGGGTGGTAGTTAACACCTACCATAACCTTAAGGTTAGGTACCTCTGAAGCTCTCCATGTTCCAATATCTCTCCCAGCTGACTTCAGTTAGGAGAGACATTGCGGATCTTCAGCTAATCACAGGCTCTAACGCCTCCGGAATTTGTCCTTTCTTATGGGATACAAGGGGTTCCCATACCCTTTCTCCCCACAAGGACTGGCCTGTTTTTCCAAATCGGTTAGCCTTTCTCTTTTTGTTCCTAAGAGTGAGCCACTCTGCTGCCAAAAGAGTTCGGCTTTTATCATAAAGCCTTCCGCTGAAGGCCCACCGTTTTTGTACTACCCCAGTTTTTCCTACTGGGGTCACCTGTTACCTTTCACGATTCTGACCTCCATTGCTTTTCCTACAGGTTTACTACCTCCACTTACAGTGAGGTCCTTCTCGAGGTTCCTCTACTGGGTTCCCCAGGAGATCCCATGAACCTCCATACTTCTCTGAAGTCCTGTTAGGGGAGGTCCATATTGCAATATTTTTTCTTTGCAATATCATTGATGACAATTATCATCCACACATGGACTCCTTGTCTGCAATCCTATGCTGGGTTAACTGTTCCACGGCACTTTTCTCTCTTCAACTCCTACCCTCCATCCTCAGGATGCCTGGTGTTGTGGGGGATAGCATGTTCCAACCTATGACATGCTGGGACTCCAGGCATGTCAGCTTGGGAGTCCCCATATGTGAAGACTCATTCCTGCTTGTTCCTGGAGATAGCACAGTTACTTACCTGTAACAGGTGATCTCTGGGAACAGCAGGAATAAGTCTTCACAACCCACCCACCTCCCCAGGAGTTGTATCTCTATCTATCTTTCCTCTCTCTCTCTTTGTCTCAGCTTTAAAACTTAACTGAGGAGAGGCAGTTGGGAAAGGTGGGAAGGCAGCACGCAGGCGTGGTGGGATGCTTCCAAAAGCTCTTTGATTGGACGCTGAGAAGCGTTCCCGCGCAGACTCCGTCAGTAC
Organism: Ichthyophis bannanicus; assembly: GCA_033557465.1. Classification (NCBI taxonomy): domain Eukaryota; kingdom Metazoa; phylum Chordata; class Amphibia; order Gymnophiona; family Ichthyophiidae; genus Ichthyophis; species Ichthyophis bannanicus. The sequence continues at coordinate 497,526,262 of CM066033.1, forward strand.
CGACGTATCCATATGTGAAGACTTATTCCTGCTGTTCCCAGAGATCACCTGTTACAGGTAAGTAACTGTGCTCTATGGACTGGCTTGTGGACTGTCTGCAGTTAGTCTGTGCATGGTTCGTACACCTTGTAGGGTGCTGCAGGTGCAGTCTGACTATGCTGTTTGCTGGTGAATGGCAGACTGTGGTGTGGGGCAGTTGAGGTTTCCTTGCCCTACCCCCAGCATTACTGCTGGTCTGCCACTGCCATGGTCACAGGTATGGCTCTGGCCCACCAGCCCTGGAGGGCTGTCTTCTGCCAGCAGGACTGTGGTTGCTGGTGATACATTGATTCCACAGGGCTCTAGCGGAGTACTCCAGGGATCTGTACTGGGTCCGTTACTTTTTGACATATTCATAAATGACCTGGAAAAGGGAATAACTAGTGAGGTTATCAAATTTGCAGATGACACAAAACTGTTTAAAGTTGTTAAAACCCAAGAGGACTGTAGAAAATTGCAGGAGGATCTGGAGAAATTGGAAGACTGGGCATCCAAATAGCAGATGAAATTTAATGTGGACAAGTGCAAAGTTATGCACCTAGGAAAGAACAACCCACACTATGGTTACACGATGCAAGGTTCCACATTGGGAACTACCACTCAGGAAAAAGATTTAGGAGTCATCGTGGATAACATGTTAAAACCCTCCGCCCAGGGTTGCACGGCGGCCAAGAAAGCAAATAGAATGCTAGGTATCATAAGGAAAGGAATGGAAAATAAAACAAAGGATAATATAATGCCTCTGTATCGTTCCATGGTACAACTGCACCTTGAATATTGTGTGCTATTCTGGTCGCCGTATCTTAAAAAGGATATAGCATTATTAGAAAAGGTACAGAGAAGAGCCACCAAAATGGTAAAGGGGATGGAAGGCTACTCCTATGAAGAGAGGCTACAAAGGTTAGGGCTCTTCAACCTGGAAAAGAGACGGCTGAGGGGAGATATGATAGAGGTCTTTAAATTAATGAATGGAGTGGAATGGGTAAACTTAGATCGAATGTTTACGCTATCAGAATATAGAAAGACTAGGGGACATGTAATGAAGCTACAGGGTAAACTATTTAAGACAAATAAGAGAAAATATTTTTTCACTCAACGTATAATCAAACTCTGGAATTCGCTACCGGAGGATGTAGTAAAGGCTGTTAGTGTAGCTGGGTTTAAAAAAGGTTTGGACAAGTTCCTGGAGGAAAGGTCCATAAACCATTATTAAAAAGGGACCCAGGATATGGATCCTGTGTCTTTTGGGGATATTGCTAGGTACGTATGACCTAGATTGGCCACTGTTGGAAACAGGATACTGGGCTTGATGGACCTTGGTCTGACCCAGTATGGCATATCTTATGTTCTTATGGCTCAGACATCTGTCCCTCTGCTCCCTCACCTACAAAATGGGTGGTTGTGGGTCCTTTGGGTATGTAGTGTATACCACTTTGACCTGTAGAGGCAGTGCTACATCCACCTCATGCGAGTCTAGACACCCCTCTGCCCTGATAACAGGTGCCCATGGCAGCCAGACCTTAAGACTGGGTATGCACTAATCTGGGTGGTGTCTGGCCCCACAGGCCAACATGTGACTGTGGAGCACAGATGGACACAGAAGTACTTTCAGTTGCACTGCTAGGAACACCTGTCACACAGTGGCAGTGATGGGGATGTGCAGCAGGACCTATCTCTAGTACCACATGTACTGCGGACCTAGTGCTGGGTGCCCATCCTTACCCTCAGGGTGAACACAGAACCTGCACAATGGCATAGTCTGTAGCTACTGTGTGCCAGTATCACGCACTGTCAGTCCGTCTTACCACACTGCAGTACCGGAGAGGTGCAGACCCCATTTGGTGATCAGCTGTAGACGGCAGTTCTGCATGTGCATTGCATCATGGGTGCTGCTGGGGTTACCCTATCCTGGCACACAGAGCAGATGGTTTGTGCGGTGATCTGCAGTCCTTCTGTACCCAGCCATTGCTGTTCAACAAGCCATAGAGGTATAGCCTATTGGTTAGTACAATGGCATTCTAAGCAGTGGTCATGGGTTCAATTTCTCATTGTTCACTTTTTTTCATGCCTGCCCAACTCAGATATTTTGCATGTCTGTAACAGACATATCTTTGCAGATCCGTGCTGCCAGCCCATATTACCCTCACCACAGTTGCCAACAATCCTTCAGTCCATCTATCTGCATTTGTCAGCTGTGTAGAGTCCTGTCTGCCTGTGCAGGCTGCCACCCCATGTCCTGCACTGGTGCCCTTTCCTGCTTTGCGCCTCTTCGTGCTTGCCTCGCCTGTGCCTGATCTCCATGGCACCACCACTCCTCTGTCCACCCATCATTGTAACTATCCTGCCACCTCCGCCTAAACCTGGGGACACATATTCCCATCATCTGCCACCCACTGTCTTTCCAGTACTTTACATTGCCAACACCCTGTGCTGTGGTACATTTGCCCCCACCATGTTTGTCAACAGTACTGGCAGCCACATGGGATGCCCGCAGATATGGCAGGTCCAGCAGCTCCCAGCTCTCCCGCCTTCAGTCACCTGTTCATTGCCTTTCCTCACTGCTCTATCTAGTGTTAGAGCTACATCTGTCTCTATGCCTCACTGGTCATGCATGTCATCCTGAAGCACCTTGCAGCCCTTAGGGCACACTAACCTAGGGCACCGTAACCTTGTTAGGCCACCTTAACTATGGTTCCATAACCCAGGGTGCCTTCTAAGGTGCCTTGTCCAGGGGTATCTAATATGGCGCTTAGCCTAGGGAGCCCTATAGGGCGCCTTACAAAGCGCCTTATGAGGCACCTTACAAGGCACCTTATAGGGCACATTACAAGGCACCTTATAGGGCACCTTATAAGGCACCTAACAAGGCATCTTATAAGGCACCTTACTTATAAGGCACCTTACAAGGTGCCTTGTAATGTGCCTTGCAAGGTGCCTTATATGTAAGGTACCTTGCAAGGCGCCTTGTAAGGCACATTACTCTAAGGCGCTTTGTAACGTGCGTTAGCTGATATGGCTTGCCGTAATGATGAAATCCCACGCCTTTATTTGGGCATCTGTACCATTACCACAGAACCTAACGCAGTTGACATTACCGCAGTTTAGTAAACATACCCCTTATTTCTATTTCAGCACTTTTTTCACTGTGTTGCCAAGAACCTAATTTCTGTAATGATTGGTATATTCTGTTGGTATAATAAAGCCTACGCTGATTTTCCTTCCACATTCACATTTTAATTCCAGTTCACAACTGTAAGGAAACAGCACTCACATTTATTCTGCATTTCCATAAACTCTCTAAGCTTGATATAAATATTAAATTTAATTTTCTTTATCATCATTAATTCCTGTGCAGTTTGACTCTAAGAGTGCTCTTGGGTGGTTTTATTTTGTTCAAGTAACTTTATTGGTTTCTAAAGGTAACATATATTACAACAGCAGCAAGGAACTTACACAACTGCTTTGTACAAAGGCAGAACACGGTACATCGACAAATTGGACCACAAAAGCCCATACTCTTCTAAATTTCACCAGCACTCCCTTTTACTCAGCCATTAACTTTTGACCTTCTTGCTTCTTACTCTGTGGTGGCACCTTATCTGTAAATCTGCATATAGGAGGGTTATTTGGGTTTCCTGGGATAGGCAGGACCTCTGAGAAACCTTTTTGTTTAATTTTTTTCTTTGTATCATTGCTAAGACTATGTACCCCTCTATTTACAGAGATATGTCCGAGAATTTGGCGTTCCCAGCAAGGTTTTTGTTAGTCCTGTCCCCTCCAAATACTTTCTACTTGCCTCTTGGCAAAATAGTATAACTCTTGAATGAGCGAGGGCCATTACTTTAGAATTCTTGTCCTTTGGCTATTAGGCAGGAACTGAATTACCCCACTTTTAGGAAGAAACGGAAGACTTGGGTTGGGGGCCTGTTTACTAAATGTTAGTGCATACTAATGCTCATTAGTATGCGCTATATTCCTATAGGTGCGGCAATAAATAGCACATGTAGCCTATAGTGTAGCAGCGAAGTGCAAACAATGAATAAATCCAGGAGTCAATTACAGGGTCCAAGCCAATTTATTGTGCACAAGGCCCAGACAGTCAATGCTTCAAAAAGGACTGAGCAAAGTTCTTACAGAGACATATTCATTTTATACATTTCTTTTCAGTTTGATACATGCAGACTTTCTATTGGTTCCAACGCCCCCTGCATTTGTCCAATAGGAGATCCCTCCTGGGCCTAGCACCCAGCTTCCTCCTCTAGGATTGTTCTAACAATGGTACAGTTTCTAGGTATGGATACAATTCTACTGCAAGGTCGTTTCTAGCTCTAGGAATGCAAGTATTGAAACATTTCTATCCTCAGAACACAAGAGAATAATGAAGGATTTATGAATTCATGAAAAACTTCTTATTAAGCAGTTTAAAACAGTTTTCTCAATCTTTCACAGATTTTTTTGGTTCTTTACTAAGATGGGGGTTGGACTCAGGGCCTAACTTACAGGCCTCTCATATTTGCAGGCTATCATAGGCCATAGCCTACCACATTCCCCCCTTTCATTATTCTCACCCGCAAGTTAAAAAGGGTGGGAATTAAATCACATATTAAACTCATGTAACAGCATCATCTTGGGATATAGGGTAATATTGCCACATAGCTAAAACTTTTGTAGCTGCCTTCCATTCTACAGTGTTATCAATAACTGAGGTTATCATACGTAAGCAAAGGGGTAATAGGCATGGGAGCAATAAACATACAGTTAGTATGAATAATACAATAAACACAAGGGTCTTTAGACCACCTAACCAGAAAAATGCTGAACCAAACCACCCATCAAGCTTCAGGCCATGCCAGGTCTGAACAGGCACATATGTTTGTTTTCACATTTGAGTAGCTATATCTTCAACAACTTGTCCATTATTATCAATCTGCAAACAACAGTTGGTTAAATTCAATTTTCCACATACTCCACCTTCAGCTGCTAACAAATAATCTAGAGCTAAACGATTCTGATAAATAGCTGTACGCATATGTGTACTCTGCTTAGCTAAAAGAGTTAGTGCTTTACTGGTTTCGTTAGTTATTATTTCAACAACAGCTTGTAAACGTATAATACGATTTATCATATATACAGGAATGCGATATCCCCATGTCCCATCTTGTGTCCAAGTAGCAGGTCCGTAGTATGAAATGATCCTCTCAGGTGGCCACTCCTCATCATTCCACTTGTCCCATTGGCATATTTTCAAGACCTCTCGTTTCTGTCGACTCCTGTACACAGGAAAACCCAGTTGTTCTCCATGGGAAATGGGCAGAAGAAAGAAGGAAGGTCGTATAGTTCCCAATGCACATGTTCCTCCCTAATGGGGAGGAAGCCTAGCATATGCTCAGGTTCCACAAATCCAGTATAGTCCAGGTGGTGCTTGCCAGGTACCATGAAACGCTAAATTAGTCCAGATGCTGGCAAGATTAGGAAAGAGGACCAAAGGGTTGGAGGGCTCTGGAGTGTTGACCCCCGACCACCAGGATGTCTTCCTAGTGGTACTGTTGTAAAACTTCTGATTGAGACAGACCAGCTGTCCAACCTCCATGGTAAACTGTGGTCCACAGCGAGCAAAACACAAGTTACCAACAATAGGGTGGGCCAGTACCCATTCGCTAGTAGTATTATGCAAAGCAGTCTGATTATAAGGAATAGAATAGTTCACTTCTTGCGCCTCCCAGGGCCCTTGGTCTCCCATCTTAGTTTCTCCACAGAAAAAGCAGTCCGAGATGTGGAGACTAGATGCTACTGCCCCAGCGAGCTCAATGAACAAGTTTTGGGAGGTGTGAGGGATTTCAAATTCCGCCTTCATGGCCTCATAGAAGGAGTGATGTATTTGATAGGGTGCAGATACATGAGTCTTAGTATTTAGCTGTATATGTATAAATGTTCCAGGATCTATGCCTCCTCCCGCTATACGCAACCCAAATCTGTACCCTTGCTTCCATTGGCTAGGGTTAAGTATGAGGAGCTGTAGAGGATTGCAGGCACCTTTCTTGCACTTCCGAGGCTCTGGTAAGAATAGTCTTTCCAGGCAGGCTATGCGTTTATCTCCCTCTCATCCAGTAGGCCCACCAGACCAAGTGGCATAGTACACCCATTCCCACTTTGGACAGTAGTAAGCATCTTTAGATGATGTGCTGTAGACAGTTGGGGAACTCTTTCCAGTACACTGTCCCCATCCGTATGCTCCTTGAGGACACATATATTTATCATCATAGTAGTAGCTTGTTCCCACGATCCACACTTGTGATAGGCATTTCTGTTTATCACATCACAGGCATCAAAGGTCAAGATAACATATTTTGTGGGATTGGAGAGTTGTTGTGTAGCATTTATGAGGGCTCCCTCCTCGTTATTCCATCGTATCTCCAGTACATAATAAGAGGGGTTCTGCCGGGGGTTGTAGTAAGTCTTACTTTTCCCCTTCGTACAGATATTCAACTCTGTACCATTATATACACACCGGCTAACTATACCAGTGCAAGTATAGTAGGAATGATAGAGCAAAGTCTGAGTGACCTTTATTCCAGTTCGGGTGGTAGTTATACAAGCTGCACAAGGGGGTAAGGCAAAAGTCTTTTCCAGTAATCCCAGGACTATCACTCCCATCAGGCAGCAGTGGAGGAACATCATGGCTACAGTCTTTGGAGATGAATTGAGATAAGTAGAGTCTTTTCTTCTTCTTCTCTGTTTCGACTACCACTCCTGCATGACAGGGGTGGAATTGTAGATTCTGAAGACTCTTACAACGCCAGTTGCCTCCTCAATGTAAGAACATAAGATATGCCATACTGGGTCAGACCAAGGTCCATCAAGCCCAATATTCTGTTTCCAACAGTGGCCAATCTAGGTCATACGTACCTAGCAGTTTCCCCAAGGGACACAGGTTCCACAATGCTTGTATTGGTTCAAGCATTGATATCCTGGGTCCCTTCTTAATAATGGTTTATGGACCTTTCCTCCAGGAACTTGTCCAAACCTTTTTTAAACCCAGCTACACTAACAGCCTTTACTACATCCTCCGGTAACAAATTCCAGAGTTTGATTACACGTTGAGTGAAAAAATATTTTCTTTTATTAGTCTTAAATAGTTTACCCTGTAGCTTCATTGCATGTCCCCTAGTCTTTCTATATTCTGATAAGGTAAACAATCGATCTACGTTTACCCGTTCCACTCCATTCATTAATTTATAGACTTCTATCATATCTCCCCTCAGCTGTCTCTTTTCCAGGTTAAAGAGCCCCAACCTTTTTAGCCTTTCTTCATAGGAGTATCCTTCCATCCCCTTTACCATTTTGGTGGCTCTTCTCTGAACCTTTTCTAAAATCGCTATATCCTTTTTAAGATATGGTGACCAGAATTGCACACAATATTCAAGGTGCGGTCTCACCATGGAACGATATAGAGGCATTATAATATCTTTTGTTTTATTTTCCATTCCTTTCCTTATCATACCTAGCATTCTATTTGCTCTCTTGGCCGCTGCTGCACACTGGGCCGAGGGTTTTAACATGGTATCCACAATGACGCCTAAATCTTTTTCCTGGGTGGTGGTTCCTAATGTGGAACCTTGCATTGTGTAACCATAGTTTGGGTTGTTCTTCCCTAGGTGCATAACCTTGCACTTGTCCACATTAAATTTCATCTGCCATTTTGATGCCCAGTCTTCCAATTTATCAAGATCCTCTTGCAATTTTCCACAATCCTCTTGGGTTTTAACAACTTTACCGCCGCAATGGAGTTTCAGGATCCTCTACTGAAGTCCATTGATCAAGTTCAGGAGCAGCTGCCGGTTTTACTTGACTGTGGTGGATCCAAGATTCAAGTTCTGCAACTTTTACTGCCGTTGGGGTTGATAGGATGACAACGTAAGGTCTCTTCCAATGCGGTGCCAATGGGGTCTTTCTCCACTCTTTGATCCGCACTGACACTCCAGGCTTGAAGGGATGAAGAGGTTCCATCAGGTTGATGGGCAATCGATCTTGTACCCAGGTGTGGAGATTCTGCAAAACAGAATCTAAAGCCAATAGTTCTTGTCTGGTTATTTCAGATCCAATCTGTTTAATATCTCCTTTTATTCCCTGCACAATGGGTGGGGGTCGCCCATACAAAATCTCAAAAGGGGAGACTCCTAAAGACTTGGTTGGAGCAGAACATATCCTAAGCAGGGCTATAGGGAGAACCTGGAGCCACTTCAAATGAGCCTGTTGACAGAGTTTGGACAACTGAGATTTCAGGGTCCTATTCATGCGTTCTACTTTCCCTGAAATCTGGGGTCTATAGGCAGTGTGCAACTTCCATTGTATTTGTAGAGCCCGAGCTAACTGTTGAGTCACTTGGGACACAAATGAGGGTCCTTTGTCTGATCCTATAGTCAATGGTATTCCAAATCGAGGAATAATCTCATGGAGCAGTATTTTAGTGACTTCTCAAGCTTTCTCAGTTCGGGTGGGGCAAGCTTCTACCCACCCAGAAAATGTGCAAACTAGAACTAACAGGTAGTGATATCCATTTGCTCGTGGCATTTCAGTAAAATCCACCTGAATATCACTCATAGGGGTCACCCCTACTGACTGAACTCTTGGGGGTGGAATGGGACCCTGCTTAGCATTATTCTTGGCACATGTCAGACATTGCTGTGCCACTGAGGCGGACAGGGGTCCTAGTAATGAGATACAGAAATGGGGTCTTAGTGCTTTTTCCATGGCCGTTTTCCCATAATGTGTGACCTGATGAAAAGCATGAACAAAAGCTGGTCCTAATGCTTCAGGAATTACTGTGGGACCTGGAGGTGAGCTACCTTCTGGAGGTGGCAGCACTATCCAACCTTTTTCTGTTAGGACCCCTCCCTCCTTTTCACAGAAATAATCTAACTCTCTTGTAGTGTATTGGGGAGCCCATGAGCTAAGGGGCACAGGGAATAAGGCTGCCTGCACTGAAGTATCTTGGGTCACAACTCGTCCAGTTGTGGCTGCTTTTCGGGCAGTGGCATCAGCAAATCTATTCCCTCGGACAATTTCTCCTACTGCTGCCTGATGACCTCGACAGTGCATGACCGCAATTTGCTTAGGGACCTACACAGCATCTAATAATATCAATATCTCGGGCCCATGCCTAATGGACTTGCCTCCTGAGGTGATTAACCCTCGTTCTCTATACAGGGCCCCGTGTGCGTGCAAAGTTGTATAGGCATACTTGGAATTTGTGTACACATTTAATCAGAGTCCTTCTCCTAATGTCAGTGCTCTAGTGAGAGCTATCAGTTCAGCCTTCTGTGCTGAAGTTCCTGGGGCCAGAGCTGAGGACTCAACTACCAGATCAAGGGTCACCACTGCATATCCGGCACAACAATGTCCACTGATGACGAGACTGCTTCCATCTACAAAGAAAGTCCATTCAGGATCCTCCAGAGGGACATCAGTCAAATCCGGGCGACTTGAAAATACAATGTCCATAGTTTCTAAACAGTCATGATCAGGGGGCCAGGACCAATTGGGAACAACGTAGCAGGATTCAGAGCTTGACTGACCTTCAATTGTATCTGGGGGTTTTCACACAGCATACTCTGATACTTCAAAATTCGTGAATTCGTTAGCCAGAAACTTCCTTTGAGTTCCATGAGGGTCAGAACAGAATGTGGCACAGTAACTTGAAGATTCTGTCCCAGAGTGAGCTTGTCTGCTTCGCTCACTAGAAGGGCTGTCGCAGCAACAGCTCTCAAACAAGGGGGCCAACCTCTTGCTACCACATCCAACTGCTTTGACAAGTAGGCTACTGGCCGTTGCCAAGATCCAAAAGATTGAGTCAGTACTCCTAAAGCATTTCCTTGTGACTCATGGACATAGAGACGGAAAGGTTTCTGGACGTCTGGTAGACCTAGAGCTGGTGATGACATCAGAGCAGTTTTCAGAGATTGGAATGCTGCATCCTGTTCGGGTCCCCACTCCAGTGGAGACTTTTCCATTCCTTTGGTAGCTTGATACAATGGTTTTGCTAGCAGAGCGAAATTGGGGATCCATATACGACAGTATCCTGCGGCCCCCAGGAAGGCTCTTACTTGCCTCCTGGTGGTTGGAGTAGGAATACTGCATACAGCTTCTTTGCGTTCCGGTCCCAAGCGTCGAATTCCGTTGAACAACTGGAACCCTAGATATTTAACTTCAGTTTGACATAATTGCGCCTTGGATCTTGAGACTTTGTATCCAGCCTCATTTAAAAGGTGCAAAAGTTCACTAGTGGCTTGCAGACATTCATTTTCTGAATTTGTGGCTATGAGCAGGTCATCCACATACTGAAGGAGAACCCTCTGTCCTGGGTTCACTGAGTAACTTGAGAGATCTTGATTCAAAGCAGCACTGAAGAGAGTAGGTGAATTCTTAAATCCTTGAGGTAATCGAGTCCAGGTAAGTTGGCCCTGTCTTCCTGTTGTGGGGTCTTGCCATTCAAAGGCGAACAAAAGTTGACTGTTGGGGGCTAGGCGTACGCAGAAGAAGGCATCTTTCAGGTCCAGGATGGTGAAATGAGTAGCCTCAGCGGGGATCAGTCCAAAGAGAGTATAAGGATTTGGCACTACTGGGTGTATAGTTTCAACTGCATCATTTACCCGCCTTAAATCCTGTACTGGGCGGTAATCCCCTGTCCCAGGTTTCTTAACTGGGAGAAGGGGGGTATTCCAAGGCGACTGGCACTCCTTGAGAAGTCCATACTTCAATAGTTTCATCAGATGGCAGTGGATACCTTCAATAGCTGGTCGAGGAAGAGGATACTGCTTCACATACACTGGTTCCGCTCCTGGCTTGAGGGCAACAATGACAGGGGCTATGTTCTTCTCTAGGCCAGGTGGATTATCTTCTGCCCACACTTCAGTTGGATCCACTCAAAACACTAATACCCTATTCCCGGTAAAACCAATCAAATAAATAACTAACCCGGAAAATACTAGCACCGGTGAGATTAAACAAATGATTTTTTGTTGGAAGAGCCAACTCAGTCAAGGGGAAGAAAACCCCATACCGCCGTGGCAAATTCCTTTTTAATAAATATTTCTTTTTTAGAAAATTTTTTCACTTTAAAAAGAATCAGTGAGCACTTAACTGAAGTAACAGTCCTTCTTCATCCAGAGAGCAATGTAGCAGATGACGTGGCACGTTTCGGGGCTGATCATAGTGTATGCCCCTGCTTCAGATCTAAGACTTCGCTCAATGAACTTGCAATGCAAGTTCGCTCAATGAACTTGCAATGCAAGTTCATTGAGCGAAGTCTTAGATCTGAAGCAGGGGCATACACTATGATCGGCCCCGAAACGTGCCACGTCATCTGCTACATTGCTCTCTGGATGAAGAAGGACTGTTACTTCAGTTAAGTGCTCACTGATTCTTTTTAAAGTGAAAAAATTTTCTAAAAAAGAAATATTTATTAAAAAGGAATTTGCCACGGCGGTATGGGGTTTTCTTCCCCTTGACTGAGTTGGCTCTTCCAACAAAAAAACACACTTCAGTTGGGGCTAAAAGGTTAGGAGGTATACAGGAACTGGCTGGCTTGGTCGAAGGTACGCTGTAGAACCGCCACTCTTCTTCTCGGGGAACAGTTAGCACCATCAATCCAGCAGGCTTTGGGTTCACAGTCATTTGCATTTCTCCCCCTTCAGCAAAGGATATTTGTGCCTGAAGTTTGGCAAGCATATCTCGGCCCAGAAGTGGAATAGGGCACTCAGGCATATACAGGAACTGGTGTGTTATTTTCTGTCCCCCTAGTTCACAAATGCGGTTCTGCAGGAAAAGCTTGGTGGCCCTGTTGCCAGTGGCCCCAATAATGGTGACAGATCGAGAGGAAAGGGGAACCATTGGCTTTGCCACCACTGAATGTTCAGCTCCTGTATCTACCATAAAGTCCATATATTGGTCCCCTACTTTCAAACTGACCATAGGCTCCTGGGGACCCAGGGTGAACTTGGAGCCCAGTCTGGCCTAGTCTTCGTCCATTTCATCTACGTCATAGCCCGTTGCAATTGCCACTCCCTCAATAGCTTTTTCCCTTTCTTGCTGGAACTGTGCTCGATTCATTCCTCCACGACGCTGGAATCGACCTCCTGTTCTCCAGGGACTCCTTTCTCCTCTCCTGGTGGTGGAGTCAAAATACGGGCATTCACTTTTCCAATGTCCTTCTTCTCTACAATGGGCGCAGTGATTTGCACCCAGTGGGGGCCAATCATTTCCACGACCCCTTCCACGTCTTCTGCTCCTTCGATTAGGAAAACTTCCTTCATGTCATTCAACTAAAGCAGCAGCAAGAAGATCTGCTTTTTTCTTCATCTTCCATTCACTTTCTCTGTCACGTTCATTTTCACGATTCACAAACACTTTCTGAGCAACTTCCATTAACTGTGCAGTATTCATGCCCGCAAATCCTTCCAATTTCTGTAATTTTCGTTTTATATCTCTCTGGGACTGACTGACAAAAGCTGTGTTTACCATACGCAAATTTTGCTGGACAGCTCGATTGTATGGAGTATATAATCTATAAGCTTCAGATAATCGCTCATAGAAGGCCGCTGGGCTCTCATTCGGACCCTGGATAACTTCTGCTACCTTCCCGATATTCATGGCCCTCTGGCCTCCCTTCCTCAGGCCATGTAGCAAGGCCTGGCGAAATCGAGTGAGGGCCGCCGCCCCCGTTTCGTCATTCGGATCCCATCTAGGGTCTTCATTTGGGAAAGCTGCGGCGGCTGCTTGTGGGAGATTCATTTCCCCCCGCTTCTATGGGATTCTCTTCTAATCAGCGGATAGCTGCTTGCACAATTTTCGCTCGCTCCTCGGTAGTAAAGAGAGTGGACAGGAACTGGCGACAATCAGACCAGGTAGGCTGATGAGTTTGCATTATACTAGACACTAACTCCGTCAATTCTTGGGGTTTTTCAGTATAGGATGCATAATGCGTTTTCCAGTTTAATAAATCAGTAGTGGAAAAAGGTACGTAAATTAGACTGGCTGTCCTAGTGCCATCTGGCCTTGTTCATTTAGGATAGGTAGACCAGGTACTTGGCGCAATGGCATTAGGTGCCTTGTTTTCTCCATCTTCTTCGGGGTTACACTTCTTAAATCATACAGTTCTCGGGTATGAGCTTCCTTGGCAGGTGACCCTGAACTGGCAGGAGAGCCTCCGCTTCCAGTATCATCGGGGGACCCTGATCCTCCTGAGGTACTTGGGCCTGACTCGGGGCTATCACTCGGGAAAGTGGGCCTCTTTTGCTGCTGCAGCGGTGATTTCTGGGGTACCTCATCAGGTTCAGCTTCAGGTGGTGGAGCGGAGGGAACTAACCTATATGGATACTGGGGTAAACGGGTCAGGATTTCCGGGGACTCTGAGGCGGAATGCACAGGTGGCTTCCCTTCCTCAGACTTCCGGGTTCCCCTGGTGGTTGCTACTAGTATTCTACACTGTTCCTCATAGCAACGCTTCATCCAAGGGGGCTGCCTCTCGCAAATACCTAACCAGGAGTCTATGTAGGGAAACTGGTCAGGGCACATTTTCTGTACAATCTGATGAACACGGGAAACTACACTAATATCAAAGGTGCCCTCACGGGGCCATGAAGTAGCTAGCACAGGCCACTCCCTATCACAGAGCATTTCTAATCGAGACAGAGACATTCTTATTCCGTAATCTCCTGAAAATCCCTTACGGAAATCCTTGATCACACATTCCAACGGAGTTTGCGTGGACTCCGTCCCTCCCATAATCGTAATGACGTACACGACAACAGACAGTAAGGGTAGGTAGTATGGCTGTAGGTAAGGGGTCCACACAGCCCACAGAACAATGAGAGGGACAAACACCAAACGCTTCCTCCGTTTCGCGACCTGGGCACGGTCGCCTGGCCAGGAACTGCGCTACTCAGGAGTCTGCTCTCACTTGGTCTATTTCAAGACCTCTCAGTCACACGCACACAACCAAACATGCTAGCAACGTTTCCCAAAAATTCCCAGGCCTGTCTTACTAACCAACAGAAGCCAGCCTCGCACATACTCATGCGAGACGTACTCGGACTGCTGACTAATCAAGGGCAGTGGTTTGGGCCTCGCGTATACTCATGCAAGGCTTAATCGGACGTGCCCTGAGAGGTGATCAGACTCTTGGTACCGTTTTCCCATACTAATTCAGTCTCGTGCATACTCATGCGAGACTTCCCCAGAACTAACTGACTGAAGAATAAAGAAATATCTACTCACCGGATCCGGTTCCTGATACCAAACCAGGTCTTGGGTTGGATCCTGGACTCCCATCGGGTTCGGAAGTGTTGGCCGGCCGGACCCAGTGGCCCGCCGAGGCAAGGCGGAACCCTCACCGATACAAGGGAACCGGAGGCACCCGAGGTTTCCCCTGCGGTCCGACAGACACGGTTCCGACCGGGCCAAACCTGGAGGCGAATTATGTGGAATATTCGCTTGACTACCATTCACTATCCGCACATTCCCGGCCAATGCACCAAGAATATGTAGCAGCGAAGTGCAAACAATGAATAAATCCAGAAGTCAATTACAGGGTCCAAGCCAATTTATTGTGCACAAGGCCCAGACAGTCAATGCTTCAAAAAGGACTGAGCAAAGTTCTTACAGAGACATATTCATTTTATACATTTCTTTTCAGTTTGATACATGCAGACTTTCTATTGGTTCCAACGCCCCCTGCATTTGTCCAATCGGAGATCCCTCCTGGGCCTAGCACCCAGCTCCCTCCTCTAGGATTGTTCTAACAATGGCACAGTTTCTAGGTATGGATACAATTCTACTGCAAGGTCGTTTCTAGCTCTAGGAATGCAAGTATTGAAACATTTCTATCCTCAGAACACAAGAGAATAATGAAGGATTTATGAATTCATGAAAAACTTCTTATTAAGCAGTTTAAAACAGTTTTCTCAATCTTTCACAGATTTTTTGGTTCTTTACTAAGATGGGGGTTGGACTCAGGGCCTAACTTACAGGCCTCTCATATTTGCAGGCTATCATAGGCCATAGCCTACCACAATAGCACACACAAATGTTAAGTAAAAAATACAGGCCCCTTGGTTTTTAGGCATTTGGCTGATCATTAGTGTTGGAGAATTAAGATTTGTTTATTTTGTATCCTATTATGTGTTCCAAAATGCATTTATTTTCTTTAAAACTGATGGGGTTTTATTTATTTTTTACTGCGTTGTTCTTATGATGATTGCATTATATAGCTATTATAAACTGTCTTGGGCTGTCTAGCTGATGACATGGACTATAAATGTCAAATTAAATTAAAATTGTCTCCTGAGCCACTTCTACATCATTCCATGGTCTAGTTTTAGAAAAGTGCTCTACCTCACTATCACGGATTTTGATAAAACTTTGTGTGTTTAATCTTACATTACTCAAACTAACTTTGGTGAAGTTTAAGATTCATCAGTGGAATACTTGTGGAGATATAGCTTTTTGTTTGATACCACACTACGACCGTGTATAGTATCCCTATGAAATTTTTGCAACTTTGAGTCAAAATATTTCCTCGGTTACTTAAGCAAAACAAATGAAACGTAGTGATCATACACTCTATTCAATGGATCTAATGAGAGTTTTCATTTTTCGAAACTGACGTAGGTAAAAAGTCTCAAAGTGGGCCAAAAAAATGGACGCACTAAAAAATTTCAAAGTTTAGCCTTATGTGGCTCCTGTAATAATGAAACTATCCTCGTAAAATTTTGTCTGTTATTTTGTGACATAACGTGGTTCTCAAATGTACAATTTTAGCTTATAAGCTAATGTCATTACTTTACAGTTTCACTTTAAATTTTGTGATTTTTTAAAAACGTTAAAAACAGGGTATTTTCAACCAACCTTTTCAGAAAAGTGTCATCTGGAAATATTTTTAAACCAGCTCCATTAGAAAGAGCATGTTTTCAACCCCCAGAAAAAGTTGGTTTTGTTTTTCAATATGAGCAAACAGTGCCAGAAAATAGGGATCAAAGGTCATAGAGTTTTCCATTGTAAAAACATTGGTTAGCTTTTCAATTTGTGCTTCTTATGCGACTGTTCTTTTGTATTTTTTATGAGGAAAATATTTGATTGCGTTGGTCCATGGTGACATAGTCACTACCAGTTCAAGGAATCTGAACCAGCAAACTCATCGTCGTAGAGGTCATGCCCATTAGCCATGTAATACCAGCCACGGGTGGATCTCTTGGTCCAGGTTCCCAAGTCCGCAGTCTTGGTTTCTTTGTCGAGGTTCCAAAGCCTTGTCTGGTTCCCAAATCAATGATTGGGTAGCTTAACCTAGGTTCCCAAGCCTAAATTGGGAATCTTCAATGGTTCTCAAGCCGAAGTTCTGACGAAGATGAAAATTATCTAGTTTCATTGCATTTTGTTGAATTTACAAACCACATTTGCCTATATAGTTTCTGAAAACTGATACTGTCGCCCAGATGATGTAACTGACGGAGCAGAGAGCACGGAAATTAGATGATGTTCCGACACCCAGCAAATGTCTTGTCTTTCAGGTCAGTAAAATGAATTAGCAGGGCCATGCGGGTGCATAAACTTTATCAAGGCATCATTTTCTTCCGATACTTCAACAATGTTGCCAATCTACCATTTGTTATCATAAATGTAAGCAACATAATAACCGGGGAGCAGTTGTGATATTCTCAGGTTTGGTATTACGGTGTCCATATTAGAAGTTTTGGCCACAAAGTAGGTAGTATCATTTGACACTTTGCTCACACAAAGTGTATTTGAGTCCAGCGGTACAAACTGATGATGTTCTGTAGTTCCAGCAATTGTATTGCTTTCTTGACATCTTTCTTCTTGAAATTTCTTGTTTTGATCGATTTCTTTGTGAACAAATATGTACTTTATTCCATGTATGTTCTTGTTACAGAAATCGAATTGGTCTTTTGGTGTCAATATTTGATCATTTGATGGTCTTTTTCATGGATTGTACCAAAAAAATTCCATTGCGCTTCAACATTGAAATCGCTTTTATGATTGCATAGGTTGACAAAATTTTTATAGTTCCTGCATTGAGCGCCTGAGTCATCACTGAAATAGTGGATTTTGGTAACTTTCATTTTTGTCTTCAAAAATTTAATTAACTTTTGAATAAATACGTGAACAGATACTGAGTCATGCTGCATGTTGTCTTTGATATTTGCACCTTGCAGCATTAGCTTGATATTCTGATGTATAGTGCAAACATAGAATGAGTGCCTGATGCACCAACTGTTATGCACCATTTTAGTCTAAGCTCACAAAATTTTGAGAATCCAATTTCAGCTCCATATTTGTCATGGTATGCCACATGCATCTCCTTTAGATTGCTCAAGAGCAATCATTTTTGTTTTTGTACCTTGACTCCATCAATTCAAAAGAAACACAATCTTTCTTGCCAGGACACATTCTGCTGAATTCATCATCTTCATAAAATTGTTGTACTCTGTCAACTACTTCTTTTGGCAATTGCCTGCTAACCTTTGGGTCAGGAGAGGCACAAATACCCTGTTCATCCCTGATTTTTGGGATGTCTTTACCATACGTTCTGAAACTCCAAACTCTAATGCTGTAGCTTTTATTGACCAGCTTCTTGGGGCCAAAGTCAGTATTTGAACTTTTTTTGATCTATCAGATATTTCAATTTTTTTCTTCATTTCTTTCATCAAGTCAGAGTAGTCTTCACATAAGATGCATTCTTTGATTTGGTTAGACTGTCCAACATCTTGAGCTGCGTTTCCTGCGGTGGAAGTGATCTTGTGCATTATCACATTTTACACGATTTCAACTTTTCGTTTTGTATAGCCCACTTTATCTCTACTGCTCACTTTTGGACATTTCAAAGGAGATTTGCCCAGTGCAGATAGACTTTGGTTAATTGTGGCAGAAGTATCTATTTCAAAGTCATCAGAAGACGAGGTCGATGCAACTGCAGCTTCTACCATGGAAGTAAATTCAACTTTACATTTAGGGCAAATTTTCTGACCCAGTTTAGCGTTTCCTTTTGTCAGTTGATTCAATTTATAGGCCTTTTCAAGATCAATTTTCAAAAGTCCCATTTTGACGAAATGATTGTGCTTTCCAAATGGATTACAGCATTTCTTTTGTGTCATCTCGTACTTTTCAAGACACATTGCTTCGTGATGCAAGCAAATTTGATCATCTGAGAGATTAATTTCTGACCGCCAAGTAAGTAGTGACTTGTCATCTGCTGAAAATTGCCGTACCAATTTCAGCTCAAGTTTTTTGCAATAAAATAAGCTGTGAGTGGAGGAGTAGCCTAGTGGTTAGAACACTGGTTTGGAAACCAAGCAACCAGGGTTTGATTCCCACTAGTACTCCTTGTGGCCTTGGGCAAGTCACTTAACCCTCCATTGCCTTGGAAGAAAGGCCTGGCAAACTACTTCCAGTGACACTGCCAAGAAAACCCAGGAGCTTCTGGGTCACCAGGAGTCAGGACTGACTCAAAGGCACACATTGCATTTTGCAAGCTGTGACACTTTGATAACTGTTTCCTTCCAATCGCACACGTTACTAACAAAGAACCAATATCATCGCCCAATTCAGTTGTGTTTCCATTTTTAATTAATTTCTAGATAACATAAATTAGCATCAATCTAAAAAGGAAAAGAATATTGAAAATAGAATAGGTCTCCCGATGAAAAGGAATTATCTCGATATTATATTTTCTCCCTAGTACAAATGGTAATATAGCAATATGCTAAATTGGTGTGCTAGGCTTATTAAATCATGCGCTGATTGCAAAATTTATAGAATTGATGTCAGCTGTTGTATCAAACAAATATTATATAACAACATAACAACATTACACATATATACAATTATCACATATGTTGAAAGATACGCTATAAGTGTACAGTGGCTTATTAAACTTTGACCCTTATTTATAGCATTATTTTCTCACATTGAAAAAACTAACTTTTCAGGGGATTTGAAACATGCTCTTTCAAATGGTTCTAGATTTCAGGGGGTTTGAAAATGGTTCTAGATTACTCTTTTTTGCAAAACTGGGCGAAAATACCCCATTTTTAACATTTTTCAGAAAATCACAAAATTTAAAGTGAAATTGTAAATTAACAAGTATAGCTTATAAGCTGAAATTATATATTTGAGAACAAAGTTATATCACAAAATAACTGACAAAATTTTACAAGGATAGCTTCATTATTACAGGAGCCACATAAGGCTCCACTTTGAGACGCTTTACATACATTAGTTCCAAAAAAATAAAAATCCTTATTAGTTTCATTAAATAGAGCATAAAAAGTTGTATATGATCGCTAAGTTTCATTTATTTTATTTAAATAACTGAGGAAATATTTTGACTTGAAGTTATGAAAGTTTCGCAGTTATAGTGTACGCAGACACGGTATAGTACCAACTAAAGTGCTATATCTCCATAAGCATTCTGCTGGCGGATCTCAAACTTCACCAAAGTTAGTTTGTCATGAAAGACTGAGCACACAAAGTTTCATCAAAATCCATGATAGTGAGGTGGGGAGCCCTAGACCACTTGACGTGGATGCTCATGTCTTCACTCAATAGCTCCCCATCTCCCCCTCTCCTCCCTCATCTTCCCTACACTCCATCTCCTGAACTATCTGTGTTCTTCGAAAAGAGCACAAAGCCCTCACAGCAAGGAGACACCAAACACAGGAAGCGAGAGGCGTATGGAGGTCACAAGTGCCTTTATTAATTCATCCCCAGCGCGTTTCAGCAAATTCCTTCCTCAGGGGGTATGCAGATATGCACTCTGTGAAAATCTTTTGAAAGAATGCTAATGTGCAATTGTGTCTCTGTACTTAAAGTCAATTCAGTGCTGACCTACATTGTCTGAGTCTCGCTTCGCCGTAAGAAGTCAGCACTCAATTGACTTTAAGCACAGAGATACAATTGCACATTAGCATTCTTTCAAAAGATTTTCACAGAGTACATACCCCCTGAGGAAGGCGTTTGCTGAAACGCATTGGGATGAATTAATAAAGGCACCTGTGACCTCCATACGCCTCTCGCTTCCTGTGTTTGCTATCTGTGTTCTTCGCCATCACCAAATCCTCACCTTCCACCTTACTTTACCAAGAGGGACATCCTGTGCTGTCCATCTCCCCCCTGTACTGCTGATCAGAATTGGGTTGTACAGGGGTAGACCCAATTCTGATCACGTGGGAGCTAAATGTGTCCATGGGATCAGAATTGGGTCTACGGTCTGGACAGCCAGGCCCCTGAATAGAGCTGCAGTGCCCTGGCGTCCTGTCACCATGGCACTATGGCTCCTTTCAGGAGCCATGATCATCGGCCGCAGACAAGACCCTTCTTTTCCTGCAGCCTGACCCTTTATCTGACCTCCCATGGCCAGGATCGGGCTGCGGGGGACCCCCTGCACCCCTTCGCCCTCTTTACCGGACCTGGCTGCATCGTTTGCCTCCGTCCATGGGGACTTATTCCACCTTAGAATCAGCCCTGTACATCCGAGGTCACTCTCCGCCCACTGCCCGCCCTCGCTGCACCTCTGTCCTGCCCTCTCCCCCCATGAACACAGCTCCCTGTACTGATCGCCTGTTCATACAGGGATCGGACATCCAAACCCACTAAACAGTGTTCAGGATGACCCCAGAAATGCTTGGAATGACCTTCCAGAATCAGTCCATCTGACTCCCTCCCTGCCACATTCAAATCCCACTTCAAAGCCCACAGTTTCTGATAGTGCTTTCGACTTCTAATCTGCCTGTCCCTCACTCCCAGAATTCTGAATGTCCGAATTCATGTGTCTTGGTAGGTTGGGGAAATCTCTGCTTGTCATGGGGTGCTTCTTGTAGTGATGTTTATCTACAGTAGTGGTAGCAGTCTATGCTTTCCATCACAGTTGTATCAAATTTCCCTTCAATAAAATTTCCTATTGCAGATCCTACTAAGATTTCACTGTGACCTTGCCATCTGTTGTTGAGTGATAGGGAAGAAGAAACAGGAGAGGAAATGCTGCTCTAATGCTCTGGATACACCTAAGGATCCATGGGCAAGCTTTGTGCATGCTAATGGACATTAGCATATGCTACGTTCCATGCTGCCTACAGGAATAAAATGCACTGCATGGCAGTTAGTGCATGCTAATGTCCTTTAGCACATGCAAAGCTTTAGTAAACATGGTCCCATGTCAACCATCATCTTTCCTCAATGTCTGTCTTTTGATTATACTGTAAGCTTCACTGAACAGAGACTGTCTCTTTTCAATGTGTCTGTAAAACACATCTCGTAACACTCCATAAACATTAAATTATACTTATAATAATAATTTTAGTAGTGATAGGTAGTGCATAAGAACTTAAGATATGCCATATTGGGTGAGAGAGAAGATCCATCAAGCCCAGTATCCTGTTTCCGACAGTGGCCAATCCAGTTCACAAATACCTGTCAAGTTCCCAGAAGGTAGACAGTAGTAGCAGTATGACTGACTTTGTACTAGAAATGCATGCAAGACTCAGACTGCTTTGCATTTGGCTATGTCTACGGAAGATGGTATAGAAATATAAATGTAACATAACCTCATATAATGTATCTTTTGAACAGATTTAACATATAGGTTTTGCAGACTTTGGCCATCGAGTAGAATGTACAAACATAATATGGTACCCCCAGGTCATTGTTTTATTGCTGAATTCTCAGGTATTAATGATCGGCACTTGTCATTGGATTGTTAGATAATGTATTTGCAATAAAAATCCAAATCAGATCTTCAGTTTGCTGTGAAAGTTGCTTTAATGAACATTTGATGGCACAGACTGCAGGTCTGCACAGTTCAGTCATGTTTGAGTCCCTGCGGTTATCTCTTCAGAAGACTGTGTGCTCTTTTCTGGGGTTTACAGTGGGTGATTCTTGTACTTCACAATATAGGCTGGGGGACAGGGAAAAGAGACAAATAATAGAGTAAGAAACAGTGTGCTCTATTACAGCAAACACATGTTTCCACCCACTAGAGAAATAGTGATACTCAGAATACCTCTAATTTATATTTGTCTGGCTCACATTTTGCATGCAAATCCTATTTTAAATGCCTGTTAGAGACTACCAGTTGGCATTGATGTGTAAAATTACAACACGGGACCCCTGCTGCTCAGAATAATTTAATACATTAATGGTTTCTATAACTGTGCCAGCCTTCCTCTTTCATCTTGTAGGCAGGCAGATGAACTGCAGAAGATATCGTGCTATTGCTGATACCTACGGGAAATGGAATAGATCATAGTACTTGAGCTTAGAGAGCAATATCACTATATGCCAATTGTCTTAGTACCTTGTTTGATTAGGGTGTACCTACTAGAACAAAAATAACCATAACTGGAAAAAAACATATTGAATTTTAATAAGACATTATTTAAAAAAAGGGCACTAGGTAAGAGACATTAAAGGAGTCAAATGGAGTTTAAGAAATAGCTACCAACAGTATAAGGTTGAAGTCCTGCATCTTCCACTGATGTTTCTTGTCACCTTGGGCGAGTCATGTCACTTTCCATTGCCTCGGGTACAAACATTTTATATTTTTGTAATGCAGTGCAGTAATAAGTATTCAGCTACAGAATCTCCCTGTTCAAAAGGATCTGCAATGGTGGGGTGGGTGTCTGTGTGTGTAGGTGGGGGTAATTTTATAACACCTTTTCTGCAGAAAAGGGCTTTTATAAAATGCATGTACAAAGTACATGCACGGAAAGTGTTCACCTGCTGTTATGCAATCTGTGTGTAGGCATTCTCAGGGTATAGTTTGTCAAAGTGGAGGCTGTGCTGTGATATATGTGTGTATTTTGTAAAATACATTGACACATGCATGCATTCACACCAACTTCGGAAGAGGTGCAAATTTACGCGCCAGCATTTGGGAGCTATTGGAGCTGGTTCTGGGAACCTGCTTTATAATGGCATATAGATATTTAGGTTGCCTTTATGAAATACTTATTTTGAAGGCTAGCTTACTTGATTGTGTATATTCTCTGCTTAGCTACTATTTGAGCATTGCGTGCTGATAACTGTGGCCTTTATAAAACGGACACATTTTTGGACTTTCTCATGACTGTGCCCTATAATGAAATGAGACCCTAAGTGGCTACCTGGGACAATGCGAAATTAAATGATTTGTGTGAGATCACAAAACTTGTCAGTGGTAGCAGTGGTCTTTAAATCCTGCCTTCCTTGGTTTTCAGGCCATTGCCCCTAACCACTGGGCCACTTCCTCCCTAGAATAACTGAGTGTATCTTACTATGAACTACTACTGAATAATAGGTATGAGCTAAATCCAAAAAATACCAATATTATCTTTTTAGGATGGGTAGACTTTATGATTATTTCAGACCGTTTAATTGCATAGTGTTTTTTTTTCTCTTGTCAAGAGCTTAGTCCAGGCACTCTAGAGAAAAAGAAGCCTCTGGATGTTAAGTATTGTTGAAGCATGCAATTCACATCTACAAGGTTTCCACTTGTCTACTATAAGAGTACCTCTAATACATCATTTACTGTAGAAGAGCGGCCTAATGGTTAGAACCAGGAAAAGTAGGCTTCAAATTCCACTGACCTTCTTCCTTATGACCTTGGACAAGTGACTTCACTTGCCATTGCTTCAGATACAGATAGACAATAAGCTTCTTGAGGCAGAGAACTGCTTCCACACCTGAATGTAACTCAGCTTGAGCTACCAAGGTTAAGGCATGAACTAAATCCAACTAAATTTGGTCATGCTATACTTTATTTCCCTTTAATTCACATTGCTTCCTTAAAAACATGTCTTAAGGGTTCAGTTTTTAAAGAGATTTTATGTGGTTAAACACTTCTTTACCTGTGGAGAAGGCCTCTTTAAAATTTGCCATGGTCCTTTGCAGTTTTTACTCTGCATGTTCTGCATTTTCTTTGGAAGAGCACAATGGTTGCTTGGATCTATTATAGAGGGTTGACCAAATTTATTTTAAAATTTAATTGTTCTATATCTTGACCTGCACACTACCTTTGATCTTGTAGATCATTCTGCCTTAATCTCCTGTCTCATATATCTGAGTCTAGGAGGTTCAATTCTCCACTAATTCATCTCATTCCTTAATAATTTCTCTCACAGTCCTGTGCACTCCACTTTATGTCTTACAAAAAAAGACAAAAAAACCCACAGTTGTCACAAAATTCAGACGTTCACAAACAGAGGAACACAGAACAGAATACAGGATAAAGCTAAAAAAGACAAAAATAGAAATAAGTATAGCAAAATCAAAGGTAGAAGGAAAGATAGTCAAAGATCGGAAGCATGGAGGTAAAACTTTTTTCAGGTATATTCAGGAGAAGAGGAAGATCAGAGGTGGAATCGCAAGACTCAAAAGTGCCAAGAATGGATTCATGGAAAGTGACATTGAAAAAGCAAAAATGCTAAACAAATACTTCTGTTCTGTTTCTACTAAAGAAAATCCTGGAGAAGGACCAACTGTGATTGACAAATATATAAATGGGAATGGAATAGATCTTATATCATTCACAGAAGATGATGTGTTTAAACAGCTTGCAAAACTAAAAGTAGACAAGGCCATGGGACTGGATGGGATACATCTCAGGATACTGAAAGAGCTCAGAGAGGTTTTTACAGGTCCTTTAAAGGATGTTTTTAATAGATCCTTGGAGACAGGAGAAGTTCCACAGGACTGGAGAAGGGCTGATGTGATACCTCTTCACAAAACTGGCAATAGGGAAGAAGTGACAAACTACAGGCCAGTAAGCCTTAGCTTGGTGGCAGAAAAAGTAATGGAGGCACTCCTGAAAGAGAGAATAGTGGACTTTTTCAAAACCAATAGATTGCATGATCCAAGGCAATATGGTTTTTACCAATCTTCCAGAATTTAAGGAGCACTTCCTCTGCTTCTGAGCACCGCCTCTACTCTCACTAACACCTTCAACATGCCAACTTATGACACTTCCGGTGCCTGAGAAGATGGACAAGAAGCAGAGTCTCCTATAGGTTGTAGCGGCTGCTGTTCAATCTTGGAAGACAAGGTGGTATCAGGATCCAAAGTGTGCAGAGAAGCCTCCTCATTCTCCACCACAACACCTGAACGAATCTCCCTCCTAGCAGCCTCAGGGACGACGACAAAATGATCCATAGAATCCGGCACAACAAGCAACGGTTCTGCAGGGTAAACCTTTATTTATTTTATTTAATTGTATTTATTTATTTATTTATTTAACATCTTTTTTTTATAGCAGCTTTCTACAAGTCAAGACGGTTTACACTGAACTCAGTGCAGTAACAATAATGCATTAACAGCAAGATGCACATTACAAGGAACATATAAGTTAACATTTAACATTAAACGGTTTGTAGTACAACTATTTACAATATGATAGTGGGTTATGATTTTGCTTAGCCGGGTGCTTCTTGTTTAGAAATTGAATCATAATTTTCTAGGAATAGCAGAGTCTTCAGGTGTTTTTGGAATTGGCTAGTGAGTTGAATGGATCTGATCTAGAGGGCAGTGCATTCCAGAGGGTAGGGGTGTGTAGGGAGAATGCTCTGCTGTTGCTTCTTTGGCTGTTAGACGGTTTATCTGTGGGAATCTCAATCTTGTTGGCTGTAGCACTTCTCTTGGGTCTATCGGAGTTGTTGATCTTTACTAGTGGGGTGAGGCTGTCTGCTGATTGTTTGGTTAGGATCTTGTGGGTGTTTAAAATGATCTTGTATTTGATCCTGCTTGTAATGGGCAGCCATTGGAGCTGTTTAAGGAGTGGGGTAATGTACATATGTTGAGATTGCGTCAAGATGGTTCTAGCTACTGAGGTAGCTAGAACTTTTGCCTTACCTTTTCTCTTCGGCATAGTAGATAATGTGTCTAACTCTCTGCAGCCATCTTAAAAAAAACATGCCCCTTGTAGCTGGGTTTAAAACAGTTTAGACAAGTTCCTGGAGGAAAGCTCCATATACCATTATTAACGAGGACCAGGGAAATCCACTGCTTATCCCGGGATAAGCATTGTGGAATCTGTGTACCTTTTTGGGAACCTGCCAGGTACTTGTGACCTGGATCATTTATTTATTTTATATACCATCTTATCATGGATTGGCCACTGTTGGAAACAGGATACTGGACTTCATGGGCATGTCCTTATATTCAGGGCTTAATTTCTGGGAAAAGGGCCTGGGATGCAGTTGTAGTATTTATTTTCAAAGTCCAGACTAGCAGGGGTGTTCTGCTCTAACCTTTCTGTTCCAGGCAGCCTACAGGGAAGAGGAGGAGAAGTGGTGAGCCTGGAGCAGAGAAGTTACTCTAGTCCCAAATCCTGCCCCTCTCGTCCTGTTGCTCCTGTCTCTCGTCTGCTCCTCCCCTCCCTCAGCTCCACAGTTCCACTTCCTTTTTGCCTACAAATTATGTCTTGCTTACATTCAGTCATTAGATCTTAACTATAGCGAGACCCTCTTTTTATGTCTCCCACAAAATCTGTTCTATCGGCCATCTGGATGCTCGCTCTGTAGCCCTCCCCCTCCCCCCAAACTACTCTTTAAATATATGTGAAGGTTGTCAAAATTTAAGGTGTTTGCTGATAGAGTAAAAATAGCAAGCTTTGTTCCAGCTATATTTTCTACTTTGTACAAGGCATAAAAGAAGTCCTTCAAAGTGTGAAGATTGCTCCCATAGGAAGTAACGGAAACTGTAAAGCTACAGCACTGCTCTGGCCTACACTGTAAACACAGATACTTAGCAAAGAAAGAATAACATTTGCCTCGGCATGGAACAAAAATCCTCAGACACTGCAAGAGAAAATACCAGTTATCTCATTAACGCTCTTCACAATGGCCACAGGCGTGCCCATAAAAAGACATTCACATACATTTATGCCCTTTTTGTTCATCTCTAATAGCCCTCAATTTATTTATATGACTTAATGCTGGCCTAAGTGTAAGCCAAAGCAGTGCTGTAGCTCTACAGTTTCTGTTACTTCCTATCAAACAAAAAGACGATTAGACACATGCTTTTAGCCTATTTTCTGAAGTAAAAGAAGACTTAAGAGATCCACGCATGCGTCTAATCATTTTTTCGTTTGATGTCCTGTCCACACCAACTTTTCAGGACATGTCAGGGGGGACGTACGAGGGACTCGGACAGGGCTGCTCACATCCCAGAAGATTTCTTTCCTTGCGGGTGGAACTTGTTTTTTCTGTTCACCTTTCAGAACTTCAAAAACTTGGGTGAAATGACCTTTATCCATGTTTACTATCAGATAGTCCCCAACAAATCCTGATCCTGAAAATGCACACATTTCCCAGAGCTCGTGTAGCGCCTGTTGGGAAGATATGTGTCTGTCAGCATTGATTAGCATCGGTAATCATATGCCTGGAGAAACCCAAGTGCTCTTCGTTTGGGTGCGGTTCTCTTTCTCATGTTTTGCACTGTTAAATCTTAGGATAGGAATAATCCCCTCAAGGCACCCTGTTGCCCTTATCTTTCTGAGCAGCTTTTAGTTAGCTGAAATGCTATCATTCAAAGATTTGTGGATTCTTTGCATCTTTATACCAGGTTTTCTATAAAGATCATGTCACACAGGGCAACAGCATTTAAATGTCTTCATGTAGCACTGAATAAATCAAGTAAAGACATCGTAGGAGTGACACATGCAGCTTACGTTATGAAGTTGTAAGCAAATTACTATCAGTTTTCATGGTTAACCATAAAGAACCAGCAATGTGACAGCTCTGAGTTAACATTCTCTTTACTTTATTTCTTGAGGTGATAATACTTAGAATAACCGTCAATATTATCACAGATTGATGCACTATTGAAATCGAGATGAAGAAACTTGCCTGGATTTTAGGTGGCTGGTACATTATGCAATTGCTTGTAGTTTGGAGGATTTCTTTCTTCAATTCACATAATTGCAACTATTTAAGAACTCCGGAGGCGCATGCTAGATTTCAAAGTGACACGCCCAGAAAATAAATCTACAGCAGAACAAGAAAAGTATAAGCAATCCTAACAAGATCTCTTCCCTCAACCTGGGGGCTGAAATCCGTTTTGCTAGAACTTTACCCCATCTAGTGAACATGATTGTATATGGGTTTTTTGACAATGTGATAAAAATTAATCACACACGGAACATTCTTTTTGACCATCTGTGAAAATGTCCACCATACAGATCTTTCGTATTTTAAAGAAGGATCCATGTGTTGCAGAATCTTTTTTTTTTATATACTTTATTTAATATCCATCAACACATTCAACATACAATGTACCATAATCCTCAGAGGGGTGTACTCTGATCCCCTCACAGAGGATAAACAAAGCAGAGATAACAGATGGAGTGGTTTTTTTTTCCCCTTAAATCCCCCGTTCCTCCCCCACCCACTACCCACCCCCCCTCTATCCCCCCACCCAAAGCACACGACCCAACACCCTCCATGCACCTCCCACCGTGCTCATACAGTTCACATCGCCCCCCAAACACATGTCTCCTCAGTTACCAACATGTAAAATCTCATTGCGACACCTGGGAGTTAGCTGCTGTATATAAGGCTCCCAGACACGCATAAAAGCTGTCCAGCGTTTGACACTGCCCCGTGCCCTCCATCTCTCTGTGAGCAGAAGTTGGTGGAAACAGTTACGCCATTCCCCAAATGAAGGTGGACTACTTTCCCGCCAGAGACGCAGAATGGG
Organism: Ichthyophis bannanicus; assembly: GCA_033557465.1. Lineage (NCBI taxonomy): Eukaryota > Metazoa > Chordata > Amphibia > Gymnophiona > Ichthyophiidae > Ichthyophis > Ichthyophis bannanicus. The sequence continues at coordinate 497,555,035 of CM066033.1, forward strand.
TCCCTTCCCAACCAAACAGGCCTTACGCACCAACATCCGTTCCCCCTCCGCCACTGGGCAGGGGGGGTCGAGCCGGTCTAGCACAACAAGGGCCCCAGTCTATCGCACACGCCGCTGTAGTAAACGATTTAGAAAGGTACTTATCCTAGCCCAATAGGAGCGCACTAATCTACACCCCCACCACATGTGGAAAAGAGTTGCCATGGGCTCTGAGCATTTCGGGCAAGACCCATCCATAGTTAGTCGACTGCGGAACGACCTCCGCGGAGAAAAATACGCCCTGGTGATGCATTTAAATTGTATCTCCCTCCACCGGGCCTCCAGAGACAACCTCCCTATACCTTTTAAGGCCTGAAGGACAGCCCCGGGGGGCACCTCTTCTCTCGATTCCCTTTCCCAAGTTGCCTCGACTCCCCGATAATCGGGGGCAAAACAAACCCTAGCCCAACGCTTCTTATAATCCGAGATCGTTAGGGGGTTCTCCTCCCCCAAACCGAAAAACTCCAAGATCCGCGCAGAGCGGTCCACCTGTATCTCTTCGCGAGGAAGGGATGACACGTAATGCGCAAGCTGCAGATAGGCGAAACAATGCCTAGGTGATAGGTCATATTCTCTACTTAAAGTCAGAAAGGATTTGCAGTGTCCAGAGGGCTCGACCACATGTCCGATATTCTGAATACCTCGGGCAGCCCATTCCCGAAACACCTTCGTCTCTGAGCCTGGGACAAATGTTGCATTGCCCTGTAATGGAAGCCAGCTGGAGACCCTCCACGAGCTGCGCCAGTGAAGATTAAGGTACTTCCAGGTACGCCGAGCAGATCCAATCAGCTCACTACGCACTACATGACGGGGGAGGGCATGGTGCGTCCCATGTAGAACTCCCAATAATGTCCAAGGTGCCACAAAACACTCTTCCAGGGCTCGGGGTGTATAAACCTCTGTCCCTCCCAACCAGTCCCCAAGATGACGCGCCTGACAGGCCATAGCATAACCCTTAAGATCCGGGACGCCTATCCCCCCCTCGCGCCAAGACCCTACCATTCGTGCCCACGAGATGCGTGCCTTCCCTCCCTTCCAAAGGAACTGTCTTATGGCGACCTCGAAACGACGGACGTCCCGTCTTAACAGCCAGACTGGCAATGTTTGAAACCAGTACAACAGCCTTGGTAAGATCACCATTTGAATCGCTGCAATCCTCCCAGTAAGGGATAACGGGAGTAATTCCCATGCTTTTAGCTGTTGTTGAAGCCGCTTTAGGGACTTTGCCAGATTACGCGAATACAACATTTGGGGGTTGCGAGTCAACACTATACCTAAATAGGTAAATTCATCGCCCGCCCACCTAAGGGGGAATGTCCCCACCCAGTTCCCAGTCAGCTGCGTAGATACATCCAATGCCTCTGACTTATCTCTGTTAATGCGCAGCCCAGCTAAGGTACCAAACCGCGCAAACTCCTCCAATAGTTGCGGCAGCGATTGTTCCGGGGAGAGCAAATGGACCAAAATATCATCAGCAAAGGCCGATAGCTTGAATTCCTGTGAGCCCATTTGAATTCCCTGTATCTCTTTGGAAGCCTCTATAGTCCGGATCAACGGGTCCAGTGACAACACAAATAATAGGGGGGAAAGAGGGCACCCCTGTCTCGTACCCCGTCCCAGGGGAAATTCCTCAGACAGGATACCATTGCAGAGTACCCCCGCCGTAGGCCGCACATATAAACTCCCTAACATCCCACAGAATTTGTCTCCTAGCCCATAGCGCGGAAGGAGTTGACGAAGAAATTGCCAGTCCACCCTGTCAAAGGCCTTCTCTGCGTCAAAACTTATAAGCAGAGAAGACAACTGGTGGGCATGTACCCACTCTAAAGACGCCAGGATCTTACGCAGGTTACGAACCGCGTGCCTCCCCTTAACAAACCCCACTTGGGAGTCATGCACCAACTGGCCTATAACCGTCGCCAGTCGCATCACCAAAACCTTCGCATTCAATTTAATATCGAAGTTGAGCAGGGAAATAGGGCGATATGACCCTACCAGTAAGGGGTTTTTACCCGGCTTGGGGATCAGCGTAATATGTTCCCCCAGCGGTAGGTCCCTCTCTCCGCTCTCCCATTAAAGACCTCCGCTAGCAAGGGGCTCACTGGGTCAGCCAGGAGTTTATAGAATTCGGCTCCTAGGCCATCCGGCCCCGGTGATTTATGGCAACTAGCTGTAGAAATCGCGGAGCATATCTCCTGTGCAGTAATAGGTAGTTCTAAGGCCTCCCTCTGTTCGTCAGTAAGCCGTGGTAGGCGCAACGAATTCAAGTACTCATCAAGCTCTACCACAGACGGGGGCTGCGCCTTATATAAATTGTGAAAAAAATTCCGGAAGGCCCAGGCTATCTCAACAGAGTCTTTCAATAAGCGTCCCTGTTCATCTCGAAGGGCCGTCACTAAGGAGGACCCCCGTTGCCCCTTCAAACAACACGCCAACAACTTCCCTGGCTTATTCCCAAAACAGTGTAGACGGTATTTATAATAGAGGACGGATTTCTTGGCCCTTTGGTGTAGCAATTCATTAAGGTCTACCTGGGCTTCCCAAAGCTTTTTCTTGTTCGCAGTGGTCGGGTGATGAGCACACACCCTGCGCAGACGGGTAACCAGACGTTCCAAGCCAATCACTCGCTCCGCTATCAGCCGACGCTTCCGGGCAGCAAACCCAATAATATCACCCCTTAGCACCACTTTTGCGGTTTCCCACACCAATTCCGGGTCTTCATTATGGCATTGGTGATCATCCACAAACTCCCGCCAGCGCTGCTTCAAGAAATGCTGAAATTCAACGTCCTGGCACAACCCCAAAGGAAATCTCCAGAGTCTGTCCGGTTCTGTACTATCCCCCAATGCAACTCCATCCCGACCAACGCATGGTCGGAGATTTCCAGGGGGCCGATCTGCACCTCCCCTACCTGCGTAAACAGGGCTCCCGTCACTAGGAAGTAATCAATTCGGGCACTAGAACCATGGGCCCGAGACTGGTGGGTAAAATCTCTTTCAGTAGGGTGAAGCAAACGCCATGGGTCAACTAATCCTAGTCTATCGCGAAAACGCTGTAGTACCCGCCTCCCCCCCCCCCCGAGAGGTATCAAGGTCGACGTCCAGAACCCCGTTGAAATCTCCCCCCAGGAGTAGCGGGAATTCCGGAAGCTGTTCAATTTTAGAGGCAAGGGCATTATAGAAGCCCGGTTCTATCCCATTAGGGCCATATATATTCCCAATAATCACTGACCGCCCTTCCAGGCTTCCCGCCAATAGAAGAAACCGCCCATCATCCGACGCCACTATCTTTTCCATGGCGAAGCGCACCTTCTTATGTATCAGAATGGCTACACCCCCCTTTTTCCCTCGTGCCGGGGACCCCCAAACCTGCCCCACCCAACCTCGACAGAGTTTTGCATGTTCTGTCTCGGATTGATGTGTTTCCTGGAGCAGGGCCACATCGCAGTGCTGTCTGGCTAAGGCCTGCAAGATTTTATAACGCTTAATTGGGGTCCCTAAACCACAGACATTCCAGGTGATTACCTTCAGAGGCATGGGGCAGTGTCAAAAGTCATCCAGAACACAAAACCTAATCCCATCAAGGGAGCTCTCCCAGCCTGGAGCTCCCTCCCAGTAATTATCAAAGCCACACAAAGCTGCATATCCTGAAACAATAAGGTGTGTGCTGTCCCCTCCCAGTGCCTCTCCCCCCCTCCCAACTATCCCCCCCCTGCCCTCCCACTATTCGATTAACCAGTCCACCCATGGTTGGACAACTTCCCTATGGCAGTCGGGATTGCCCCCAACACCCCCAAGCCGTATAGTGAGCCTAACGTATTCATAACAGAGATCTTCATCGCTGGTCCGACTGGGTAGGTCCAGGCGACTCCCTAGGCACCCCTCCCGTGCCCCCCACCAGACCAACGCTACACTAGCCCTTAGATTAGCTGAACCAAACCAAACCCAGCAAACTAGGCACCACCCCAAGCTACCCAGTGTGCCCATTTAAGCTCCTCTCCCAGTAGTCATTAGGTATCCTCCCCTCCCCCCCACAATAGAATCCCCACACATCGCTCCTCTCCGGGAACCCTATATTGCCTACAATTCAGCTTGGGTATCTCTAGGGACCCCTGCTTCACGTCCCGGCCCACGTCCTCTGTAGATCACGAGGAGGCGGAGTTCTGGGCGGAGCCTGCAACGTTCAAGCAAAAACCGGCTCCGCCGAGCCGCCTGCACGAGGACGTGCCCCTCGCTGATCTGTAATCAGAATGAGGCTCCTCTCTGCGTACTTGGGTTAACAAACTGCAAGCTTGTCCATTAGCGCCTCCCCATCTGGCTCCCAGTTACAGTTTAAATTTAGTTTACATGCAGGGCCGGGCCAGCTCCTAACGCGCTTGCCCCGTCGCTGTTCCCGCTCATCGGGGGAGGATAAGGGGGGAACAACGATCTATCAATGGAGAACATAAAATAAATAATGAAATAGAACCAGCGAACGAAGTTACCCCACTTCACAATTCTACCCCCACCCCATCCCCCTACACAATCCCCTATCCCAGACATCACCCTCAGAACACTGAACTACTCCTACCTCACCTCCCCCAGGGTAGCTTGGAGATAGCAACAAGGAAACAGTAAGAACAGTAACTTTCACAGCAAAATGAGCAGTGCAACATTGTAACTAAATGTAGCAGGTTACGACTGAATTAGTGCAAAAAATGCAACAATATAACCTCTAAAACCAAGAGTAGAACCAGCACTACAGTCCAGGCCCCAGGCTGGGCCCGAGCCTCGCTCTTTCAGGGAACCAGCAATGCTCCAGCCATGTGCGTGTTACAGGCTTCATGGAGGAGACGCGGCTTGGGAAGATACAGTTCCCAGCAGGGAGGCAGCCGCTGCCGGCGTTGTCAGGTAACGTGTCTGCCCGTTAGTCTCCACTCTCAAACGAGCCGGATAAAGTAGCGAGAAGCGCACTCCTTGATTCCGGAGCTGTGTGCAGACCTCGGAGAAAGCCCGCCGCTGCTGGTTCACTAACGCAGAGTAGTCCTGGAAGACAAGGATTTGTGGCGAGTCCTGTTGCTGCAGATTTCGGGCCGCGGGCGGCCCGGAGCACCATTTCTTTTTGTCTGTAGTCCAAAAATCGGGCTATTACTGCTCTCGGACGCCGCAGTTGTTCCCGCCGTTGGCCCAGCCGATGGACACGTTCCAGCTTTATGGGATCCTCATTTTTGCCTTGCAGTAGTTTTTCTATCCAGGACTGTAAGTATGCAAACAGCACGCCATCAGCCACACTCTCTGGGATGCCAATGAACCGTAAGTTCTTTCGTCGTCCCCGGTTCTCGAGTTCGTCTAGCTTGTCGCCTTGTTGTTTGACCATATTCTCCAGAGCCGCAACTTTGGTTTCAAGGGAGTGCCGGGCGTCTTCGACATCTGAGACCCTGGCCTCCACCTGGTCCATTCGCCCTGTGAAATCCGTCAAATTTTGGCTAACAGTCTGGATCCGATCCACCAACTCCTGGAGGCGAGCATCCAGAGCCTGGACCACTGCCGCACTCACCTCCTTTACCAAGTCTGGGGGACTGTTAGTTTTCGGGCTGGCTGGAGTGCCCTCCGCCATTTTGCCCTCCGTGGCTCTCAACTTCTCCTTCCGTGGCGGTTTTGTTGCCATCTGGTTCTCTGTGCCGGTATAAAACTGCTCTCAGCACCAAGTATCCCCCGTGTCTTAGGTGGTATGGATATAGGGTTTGTGCCCACTTTTATAGAAGTTAATAGCCGATTTGCGGGGCAAGTTTCCCGGAGCTGATCGTCAGCGACCCGATCAGCTCATTGCCCAACCGGAAGTCCCCACAGAATCTTTTTTAGATGTGTTGTTCAGCTATTGGCTAGCCGATGCACAAAGATCAAGGAAGCCCATGAATTTGCTGGTGAATGCACACCCTTAAAATCTACCTGGAGAACAAGAACCCTCACAACCTACCTGGCTAGTCCTCTGTGTGACTGGGGATGAAATAGGGGAACGTTTTGATTCCTGCGGACAACCCCCCATATAGCATATTCTTTCCTAACAGTGTTATGAGCTTTTTCAGTAAACACTGTAGGGATGTTTTTTTATCACAACAGACTGTTATAGCACCCTTTTTCCAAGGCCGGTTGCTATTATTCTGTGTTTTTCTTACATCACTGTGTAAAGGATTGATTTTCAAAATTATTTAAAAAATGTTTTCTGAAGATTTTTTTTTTGAAGAATCATCTTTATTAATTTTTAACATAACCATCCAGCTTCTGCCCCCTCCCCATGTCCGCTGAATACACAATTGTCCAAAGCATCTATCAAACAGTTACATCTCAACAGAATCGATAGCAGCATGTATCATCACTATTTAAAACCAATCATAAATCTAGCAAGAGTAAGGACAGTAGTATTATAAGGATATTTTCTTGTGCACCATGCCCATGACCCTCCCCCCCCCTTATAGTTTACTCGGGGTCCAGCTTCCCCTTCCTCCCTCCTCTGGGATAGTGGGTTTGAAATTGGGTCCCCAACCATTTATAGTGCGCCCATAGGGGGTTAGGGTGAATGGTGTAAGTGAAAATCTCTACCTTCACATCACATTTATCCACTGCTGGAATGGAGGTGCTCTGTCTCCCATCCAGTGCCTCAGAATCAACTTCTTAAAGCACCAGATTCCTATCATAATAAACTTCCCTTCTGCTTTCCATACCTTCTGTTCCCGCAACGGTTCCTAGGAGGAGCAACCTATATGTCCACTGGATATGTTTCTTAGTCAATGTTTCCATGCTTCGCAAAGCGCCCCCCCAAACCCCAACCAGGGTGAGACATTCCAGAAAATTATGACAGAAGGTGTCTGTTCATACCCAGCATTTCACACAGGAATTTGTCGCCCAAATGCCCAACTTGACTCCTCTTTCTTTTGTAGGATACCCCCTATGTAGTACCTGAAATTGCATTTCCTAGTACCGAACAAAGGTAAGCACCCCTGGAACTTGCAGAAAATACCATTCCAGATGTTTCTCCTCCATCCCCTCCCCCAATTCCACTGCCCACTGCAGAACCAACACTATCAAGTGAGGAGTGGGTATGGCTTCACGGAGCATCTTATACCAATTACCCAGTCTGTTCCAAAAAGGAGTCAGAATTACAGAAATTCCCATCACTGTCCTTCAATCCCACCTCCCCTGGATTAGCCACTTCCAACCCCCGCCAGTAATGATGGCATTGTAAATAAGAAAAGTGGTATGTCTCCAGGATGCCCAGTACTTTCCGGATTTGCTCAAACGTGGGTATGGTGCCCCCCCACCCCATCAAATGACCTAAGTTTGCTCTACCCTTTTTGTTCCATTGTTTGAACCTGCTGCTTCCCATGTTTTCTGAAGATTTAATGCAAAACAATGAAATGGTATTGAATTTTGTAAAAAGCAACAAACAAAGAAAACAAATCTTGTCTAGATCTTTTCAAAATCAGTTTTATAACCCCAGATGTGTGTTTCCTACTATGAATGTTATGCTGCTCCTAAATTTATAAAGTACCCCTTTGGTGCATTTTTTGAGATGAAGCAAATGACTGCAACCTTTATTTTTGTTTTATAAAAGTATTATTTTATTGAAAATACATTATTATACATTCATTTTAAGATTTTAGCAGAGAAGGGAGATTCTTTGATCTTCACAGAGTGGAAACATTTGGTCATCATTAAAAGTACAATGACCAAATGTTTCCAACAATACTACACATTTCATAGTTCAGTTATCAAACCGTAGCCTGTATCAGGAATTATAAATTACAATCTCTTAATGACTTTCAGATCTACTAAGTATTAAGCGATCCATTAATAAGCATTTACACATTGTGGAGAGAACATTATTCCTTCTAATGTGTTCAAAATGTAACATAAGTATTGTTAGTAGATCTGAAAGTTATTAAGAGACTGTAATTTATAATTCCTGCTACAGGCTATGGTTTGATACCTGAACTATGAAATGTGTAGATGTGTAGACCAATAGAATATTAGCAAGGTTTGAGACAATTGCTAGTGGGCATTGATAAATTGTTGGTGATGTCAACTGGAATATTGAAGTAAGAACCATCTTTAGGTTCTGTTGAGTTTCTGCCAGCTTGCCGTACTCTCAGGAGTTCTTTCAAATGGAGGGAGAACAAAGGAATCTGTGGCACAGCTAGTGAAATAAAAATCCTTGTATCAAAGTATTGTTGCAAAAAGAGGAAAAAAAAAGATTACTTTTGCAAAGGCGGTAATGGATGCAATAAAATTAATTTTCAGAATATCAATCAAGATAGCTAGCCTTTACTCACAAAAACATAGCTCATAGAGCTCCTAAAGCCTCCTTATCCTCCCATGCTTCCAACGGTTTTAAGAATGACAGTAGGATTATCAGTTTATACAAATTTTCCTGTGGTACTGGAAAATTATGCTTCTTGGTCTGGCATTTCTATCATCCAACCTGGATGGATATCAGCTTCAGGATATAATCGTAGATCTTTCAGCCAATACACTCATATCATCTTCTCCTTAGTCAAATGTTAAGTTGACTCTTGTCCTGCTCTTCAACTTAAAGAGAGAAGGCAATCTCCCCTTCCTCTTTAACCGTTTTTAGGGAGCAGGCCAGCAACATTGTCTCTTCCACTCCACTCTTTTTGACTCTTACTCCATAAAGTCCTTCTGGTGACTTTGATTTTTATAGTATCAAGAAGATCCCACTCAGTGGGGATTGACCATGTTAATAATTACACACTTCCGTATAATTTTCCAGAATGTAGTATGGGCTTGGTAGGTCTTCTATTTAAATTAGCAATTCCATAAGTGGAGTGCCACCTTCCCATCTTATTTTTTTGGATCATAAGATGCTGTTGTCATATTTAAATAATGGTTTATCACAATAATAAAGGGCCTTCTCTCATTTTGTTTCTATGCTCAAGGCCTTTGTTTTCAGCATTGCTAGGAAAGGGGAAGTGCTACTGATAGGAGATTTCAATATGCCAGATGTTGATTGGCTCATTCCTGCTGCAGTATCATCTAGAAGTAAGGAGATCCTGGATTCTCTACAGGGAGAACTATTCAGGCAATTGGTAACAGACCCCACACGTGAAGGGGCCATACTGGACTTGGTGCTTACCAATGGTGAAAGTGTTTCTGATGTTGTAGTGGGAGATCATTTTGCATCCAGTGATCACCAGATGGTGTGGTTCAGTATTAGGACTAGGGCTGTTAGAATCCATTCAAAGGTGAGGATCTTAGACTTTAGGAAGACTAACTTTGCGAAGATGGGCCAATACCTCAGGGAGTCATTAGTGGGATGGGAACAGCTGGGGGATGTAGAAAAACAGTGGGCAAAACTGAAAGGGGATATTTTAAGGGCAACCAACCTTTTTGTTAAAATGGTAAATAAAGGTAAAAGGAAAAGGAGACCGCTATGGTTTTCGAAAGAAGTAGCTGAAAAAGTGAAGAAAAAGAGGGAGGCCTTCATGAAATACAAGAGATCACAGAGAGAGGAAGACAGGCATCTGTATTTGGAAAAACTTAGAGAAGCTAGCAAAGTAGTCAAGAAGGCAAAGATTCAAAAGGAGGAGGAAATAGCCAATGCAATAAAATGGGGGGATAAGACATTTTTCAGATATATTAGTGAAAAGAGGAAGGGCAAAAGTGGTATTGTCAGACTCAAGGGTGCAGGGGAGGAATATGTAGAAGCTGATAAGGATAAAGCAGAATTGCTTAACAAATATTTTTGTTCTGTGTTCACAGATGAAGAACCAGGAGCAGGACCTCAGAAAACACCCACAAATAGGAACAGAAGCGAGGGACATCTTGAACAATTTTCAGAAGACTGTGTTCGTGAGAAACTAGCTCATTTTAAAGTAGACAAAGCGATGGGACTGGATGGGATACACCCTAGAATACTGAGGGAACTTGGGGACGTTCTAGCAACTCCACTGATTGACCTTTTCAATGCCTCGTTGGAGTCGGGAGTGGTGCCAAAGGACTGGAGAGAGACTCATGTGGTGTCTTTACACAAATGCGGAAGTAAGGATGTGGTTGAAAACTACAGGCCAGTTAGTTTAACTTCGGTGGTGAGTAAATTATTGGAAACGCTGCTGAAAGAGAAAATAGTGAGGTTTCTGGAGTCCAGCGGATTACAGGATCCGAGGCAGCATGGATTCACCAGAGGCAGGTCTTGTCAGACAAATCTGATTGATTTCTTTGACTGGGTGACCAGGGAGTTGGACCGAGGGAGAGCTCTAGATGTGGTGTATTTAGATTTCAGTAAAGCCTTTGACACTGTTCCTCACAGGTGACTTATAAACAAACTGAGCACCCTAGGGATGGACCCTAAAGTTACTGCTTGGGTTAGAAATTGGTTGGGTGGGAGGCGACAAAGAGTACAAGTAAATGGAGCTCACTCTGAGGAGAAGGATGTTACCAGTGGTGTGCCCCAGGGATCTGTCCTTGGTCCGATTCTTTTTAACATCTTTGTTAGTGATATAGCGGAAGGGCTGTCAGGTAAGGTTTGCCTCTTTGCGGATGATACCAAAATCTGCAATAGAGTAGACACCCAGGAAGGTGTAGATAACATGAGGAGGAATCTAGCTAAACTTGAAGAATGGTCTAGAATTTGGCAGCTGGGATTTAATGTTAAAAAATCTATAAGGTCATGCATTTGGGCTGCAGCAATCCAAGGGAGCAATATAGTATAGGGGGTGAAGTACTTTTGTCCACTAAAGAAATGCGGGACCTATGCTTGGTTGTATCTGATGATCTTAAAGTAGCTAAACAGGTAGAAAAGGCGACGGCAAAAGCTAAAAGGTTGCTTGGGTGCATACGGAGAGGAATGGCTAGCAGAAAAAAGGAGTTGATAATGCCTCTCTATAAGTCTTTGGTGCGACCTCATTTGGAGTATAGTGTGCAATTCTGGAGACCGCACCTTCAAAAGGATGTGAACAGGATGGAGTCGGTGCAGAGGATGGCTACTAAAATGATTAGTGGTCTTCATTATAAAGCATATGAGGACAGACTGAAGGATCTTAATATGTACACCTTAAAGGAAAGGCGGGATAGAGGTGATATGATTGAGATGTTTAAATACCTCCGTGGCATAAATGTTCAGGGAGAGAGCCTCTTTCAATTGAAAGCAAGTTCTGCCACGAGGGGACATGGGATGAGGGTGAAGGGGGATAGATTCAGGAGTGATATGCGGAAATATTTCTTTACGGAAAGAGTAGTGGATCCATGGAATAGTCTCCCGGTGGAGGTGGTAGAGATGAGGACAGTAACTGAATTCAAAAAAGCATGGGATAAACACAGAGGATCTCTAAAGGTAAAAAGGGGACTGTTGTAGTCGTTGATATGGAAGGACAGACTAGATAGGCCATGTGGTCTTTTTCTGTCATCATATTTCTATGTTTCTATGTTTCTATGTAAGTCTCCTTTCCAATTGTATTATCATTTTCTAATGAACTCCTGTTACAGAACCTTTGCTGCATCATGGTATGTTAGGATTTGTTAAACTAATCTTACTGGTTTATCAGATGAAAGTTTAGAGGGACAACTTCATCCTTCTTTCCATTTTAAATCATTATAAAACTTAATACGTTACCATGGTGCTTTCAGGTTTATTTATGGGTCCCAGATGAGGTCTAACAGTTAAGAAGAAGACAGTATTCTCTAGCTGTAAGGTTGCTAGACCTTGTAATGGGATTTGGCAGGTTTTTTCCCTCAAATGTTGAAACTTAGAACTGTCAGCTTCCAATCATGCCATAAAATTATAAATCAGGAGCAAAAGGTGACGTAAATGGCTTAAATAAAAAGAGGCTACTGTTATGTTGAAAAGATCTGGTAAATTTTAGGGACAGTGAGTCTCTGATAGCAACGGATTTTTTGGCTCCTAAGGAACAGTAAACTGGATTACCGAAGAATTTGGCTTGCAGGAGTGCATGTGAATAAACTAAGCCAGTTTGATGGCTCAGTGGCAGTGCAGCATAATCCTGGGCAGGAGGCATTGATTTGCTTCCTAGATTAAACTCTGCAAGGGCAACAGCTAAATCTATTGTTTGGGAAGAGTCAATCAGCTGCGCTATCTACATGTCCTATGGGAGGAAGGAATACAAGGTACTGTGTTATCAATGGGAGATTCATTCATCATAATCATAAATTATAAAGGCTTTGTTTTGCTGTCTCCTTCAATCACTTTACATTTTTGAAAATTGAAGTCCACACTGACTAGGTAGGACTTATATTGTTAAAATCCATTAATAAGCATTCACACATTGTGGAGAGAACATTATTCCTTCTAATGTGTTCAGAATGTAACTTAAGATCATGTATAATTATAATGTATAATTTTTATAATTAGTATTTATGGAGTCATATAGTATTCTCATAGTGGGTACAGGAAAGAGAAAGCAATTAAAACAAAAGGGAGAATATGAAAACATAAAGAAAAAAGAATCAAGAGAGCAGGCAGGATAAGGAGAGAATGCGTGGCAGATATAGTTGGCTTAGTGGCTTTACCTGCCCTCCCCCTAAATACTTTTATCTATGTTCTTTGTATGTTGTCGGTATTGGTGTTGGTGTTGGCTACCATATTATTCCATAATTGGAAACTCAGGGATAATTGAACTGACAGAGAAATTTTCCTTTTTAGGGTAGATTGAAAAAGACTTTTGTTTGGCTGGTGTTAAACCTTGTTGGAGCTTGAACACAAAAAGAAAACCTGACAATTTTGTCCAACATTTGTTGGCAAGCCTTTTAAGATTCAGTATGGTGAACGTTGAAAAACAAAGTTACCGATTTCGCAAGTTTTTCAAAGTAGAACTCCAGTGCAGCTACTGAGACAACATCCTCTTTCGCTGTTTTTGTGTGAATTTTTAACATTACATGGGGCTTTTTAAACATTATGGAGTTGCTTTTAGAAAGCCTTTCACATAAGTATGTAAAAGACATTTTATAAAATACTGACTGACTTCAGTGTGGATGCTTTATCATGAAGGCGTGTAATTTGCCAATTGGCATAGCTGAAAGTGCAATTTGGACTGAGTTCACAAGTACGTGCAGCGTTTATACAGTACCTTTATTTACGCATATGCTTGTAAACTTTGCATGCTAACATTTGATCTAAAGCCAGCATTCACAGTGTAGTTTCTGCCACTAGTATTTTATAAAAACACATAGGGGTATGTTTATTATTCGGCGGTAGCGGCTTCTGTGTGATATCGGAGCCGCGGCCCCATTGATTTCAATGGGACCGCGGCTCCAATATCGTATGGAAGCCGCTACCGCCGATTAGTAAACATACCCCATAGATACCTAAGTAGGCACCCACTTGGCCTCTTTTCATAGGCACCCTAGTATAAAAGTATCCCCTATAGGGGTAATCCCTTTATTGAAAGTTTTAACATGTGTAAACCCTGTTATCTCCAGGAACAAGCAGGAATGAGTCTTCACATATGGGTACGTCGGTACCGACGGAGTCTGCGCGGGAACACTTCCCAGCGTCCAATCAAAGAGCTTTTGGAAGCATCCCACCATGCCTGCGTGCTGCCTTCCCGTCTTTCCCAACTGCCTCTCCTCAGTTTTCGTTTTTCTGCGGAGCCGGCAGGATGTCCTCCTGTCACCGCAGAAAATTCTTCTTTTATTTCTTTAGTTTTTCTTGTGGTCGCGGCTGTCTCCCCGACGCCACCGGTACCGCCGGTGTTTTCTTTTCTTTCTTGTAAAATATTCCTTTTTCAAGGAATATTTTTTCTTCACCGTGTCTTAGGCCTCCTCTTTTTCCTTCATGGAACCGCCAGCCATTTTCTCCAAGAAATGTTCGAACTGTGGCGGTACAACTTTATTTTTAGATCCTCGAAATCGGTGTCTAACCTGCTTGGGTCCTGACAACAGTTTGGTGAGAAGAGGTCTTCAATATCGAGGTTCCCTCAATACACGGTTTCCCTCCAGCTTCGGGGCACCGTCCCCTTCTTCTTCTACACAGGATCAGGTAACCCACAAACAGTCTGTTAAGACTAGCCAGCCCTCGAGTGGTAGGTCTCATGCACAGTATGTAGATGGCTCCGGCCTTGCCCTTGAGGGCCTACCGGCTTCAAAATCACGGCGGGAGTCTTCGGTCTCAAAAGCTTTTCAGGGGTTTCAGGTTGTTCCTGGGGTTCACCCCTCACAGAACATACCTGAGCTGTGTCCGGTGGTGGCATCCGCTTCGAGCGGTACCGATACCCTGACATCGGCACTAGTGTTGGATGAAACACTCCTCACCAGGGATGGTCATCTGGCATCCTCGGTGCCTTCGGGACCGGTGGATACACTCCAGACTGACCTTTCATTATCGGTACCAGCACCGATACTACCACCGACGTCGGTACCCTCCAGACGTGCATCGATAGCCTCGCTTCCTTCGATGCTGAGTCTGGAATCAATCTCCAGTCTGGAGGACTGGGCACTGACTCGCCTTGGTACCGGCTCTCAGCGGTACCGAAGGCTCGGTTCCGATGATTCGGATCCGCAACTCTCGGTTCCCCCGAGGCCGATTGAGTTGCCACTAGCTGACCTTCATTCACCGGTATCAGACACGGTACCGAAGTCGGTACCGATGTCCTCATTACCCTTACGGTCGGTGCCTTCCATGCTTCGCTTATCGATGCCGAGTTTAGAATCGCTCTCTAGTCTGGAAGACTCGGTACCAATACACTTTGGTACCGACACCGATCGATACCAGTGGCTCGGTACCGAGGATAGCACCCGGAGGTTTTCGGTTACCTCAGTACCGATTGAACTGTCACCGATGACTGCTCCGATGTCTTTGTCGGGCTTGACTCCGACATCGGTACCGGTATTGGCATCGGTACCGGTATCCACAGTAGCATTGTGGCCAACTCCTACCATGCTTTTTTCAACAGGATCGCTCCCTTCTATGTCAAGCTTGGAGTCGATACCTGGCATGGACAATGTGGTAATGACGGTCGCTGCTCCTGACAGCCAGTACTGGCGACCATCCTTTAAGCATTCCACACTGCACTGTGCAGGATCTTCTATTCCTATATATCTGGATAGCTCTGTCGGTACTCAGGCTAGTTCTTCAGATCTAACCTGTCCAAGGGAAATTCCTGTTGGGGAACCCTCTTTTCAGAGTTTCCTCCTGGATATAGCAAGATCTCTTGCCATTCCTATCCCAGGACATGATCCTGCACAGGGCTCTCTTTCTACCAAAGCAAAGGAGAACATAATGCTTCCTTTGCATCATTCCTTGCAGGATCTCCTTCTAGGAATGTGGGAAACACCTTTAAGGGTACCCCCATCTTCCAGAGCAATTGATCTCTTATATCAGGTGCCCCCCTCTCCAGGGTTTCAAAAGACTCAACTTCCTCATCATTCCATAGTTGTGGAATCAGCAATGAGGCTGGTAAAGATCAAGAAAAAGCACTCTTCTTATCCGCCAGGTCATGAGTCTAAGACACTTGATACCTTTGGACGTCAAACCTTCCAGACATCTATGCTTTCTGCAAGAATTCTCTCATATATTTTCTATATGAGTCTATCTCTTGAGGAGGTCACAAAGCAATTACATCTTTTGACTCCTTCCCTTCCAGAGTCCAAGAGTGCAAACTATTCTTCACTGCTCAAGCATCTCCAGAATATCTCTTGGTTTCTTACTCATGCTTCCCTAGACTCTTTTGAGTCTGTTAGCAGGACTTCTGCTATAACTATAGGGGCACGACGTAGAGCCTGGCTCCAAGCTTCAGACTTGGACAAATGGGCACAGCACAGACTGGGACATACTCCTTGCACTGGAGACAATCTTTTCAACAAGGAGTCTTTACATCAGGTTACTCAGTTCTCCACTGACTTACCTGTTCTTAGGGGCTGTTCTGCACCTTCTTCTGTCCCAGTAGGTAGGAAATGTCCTGCCATACTTTCTTCCCATAGGAGAAGAAGGTTGTATGCCTCATCTGCCCATCATACAGATGTTCCCAAACAGGGGAAGCATCGTCCTGGTCTGCAGAGTTCAACCTCTCACCAGGCTCAGCAAACCCAGCAACCACAGGGTTTCTGATCAATCCATCAGATGCTTGTGACTCTTGGGATTAGAATCTGCAGTTGCTTCTTCTCAATAGAGGCAATCCACTGCCCTCGAGACTTCAGTTAGAAGAGACATTGCGGATCTTCAGCTAATCACAGGCTCTAACGCCTCCGGCGTTTGTCCTTTCTTTTGGGATACAAGGGGCTCCCATACCCTTTCTCCCCACAAGGACTGGGCCTGTTTGTCCAAATCGGTTAGCCTTTCTCTTTTTGTTCCTAAGAGTGAGCCACTCTGCCGCCAAAAGAGTTCGGCTTTTATCATAAAGCCTTCCGCTGAAGGCCCACCGTTTTTGTACTGCCCCAGTTTTTCCTACTGGGGTTACCTGTTACCTTTCAGGATTCTGACCTCCATTGCTTTTCCTACAGGTTTACTACCTCCACTTACAGTGAGGTCCTTCTCGAGGTTCTTCTACTGGGTTCCCCAGTAGATCCCATGAACTTCCATACTTCTCTGAAGTCCTGTTAGGGGAGGTCCATATTGCAATATTTTTTCTTTGCAATATCATTGATGACAATTATCATCCACACATGGACTCCTTGTCTGCAATCCTATGCTAGGTTAACTGTTCCACAGCACCTTTCTCTCTTCAACTCCTACCCTCCATCCTCAGGATGCCTGGTGTTGTGGGGGATAGCATGTTCCAACCTATGACATGCTGGGACTCTCAATGACTCTCAGTTTTGGATGCTGGGACTCTAGGCATCTCAGCAGGAATAAGTCTTCACAACCCACCCACCTCCCCAGGAGTTGTATCTCTATCTATCTTTCCATTCCTCTCTCTCTCTTTGTCTCAGCTTTAAAACTTAACTGAGGAGAGGCAGTTGGGAAAGGCGGGAAGGCAGCACGCAGGCGTGGTGGGATGCTTCCAAAAGCTCTTTGATTGGACGCTGGGAAGCGTTCCCGCGCAGACTCCGTCGGTACCAACGTACCCATATGTGAAGACTTATTCCTGCTGTTCCCAGAGATCACCTGTTACAGGTAAGTAACTGTGCTTTATTGGCATAAAAGATCTCTTATAAACTTACCCTATGATGTGTCCACATCCAAGTATGTATTGTTACAAGAAGGCAAATATTTTAACATGACATGCATGTAGATGTATGTTCAGAGACAAAGTTGTGTGGAGAATAGTTGGGTGATGTAGACATGTAGGTTATAAGCATCTAGAAATACTTCTGCTGTGTACGTTTACATGAGATCCTGAGCAGGTGAATATGTACATGACTACATTATAGTCATGATTTCGGAAGCTTTTATGATCCTATTCTATAAAGACATATGTCTTTAAAGAATATTCTAAAAATAGGCATTTACTCGGCTTCTGAAACTAGGCAAGCTATAATAAAATTTAGCTTTTATGAAGCTTATGAAGTAAAACTTAACACTGATATATTTTTCAGTGTGCCCATAGCAAAACTTTAAAAGTTATTCTATAAAGATTGTAACAAGGAAACCATTGTACATTTTTGTGCTCCCACTAAAAAAAGCTGTTGCTGTAGAGGATACAGTAGTGTGTATCCGCTGAATAGTGTTACACAGTGTTTTATGTTAAGTGGCCCAAAGTGAGAGAGCCAGTTAACATGGGAAATATCATTTCCACCTGAAAGACTGTCAGCCACCCCATTAACCAAATCAAGAACTACAGTGACCCAATCACTCTAGCCACCTGCAGTACAATGATCAAGGGGCTGTGATGTCCCGACTCACTACTCACACTCCCTTCTTGAGAGAAGGACAAAGGATCTCTATGACCTCATTCAATTCCTTCCCCCCTGCGAAGATCACAAGAGACCCACTTCATCCCACTACTTCGATACCTAAATTAGATGCTGTGATTGTCCAGCTGAACTTGTCACCCTTCATCATCCATTTCCCTACCTCCAGGCACAAGTATAAGGGATAACCATGCCCTGATTCAGCTCCTCTCCCCAAACACAAGTATAAGTCTTTCATGCCTCAACTCTGCATTCCTATTGGGCATAAGTACAAGCCTCCTCCCCTTTCCAAAGAAGGCCTGTAAAAACTCAAGGCTGGAAAGTGCACAGTTCCTTTCCATTAACTTTAAAAATGGTGGTGCCAGCTGACCTGCATTTGCTTTGTGCACATGGTTTGGTTTAATGTGAGAGCCAAAACAGAACATAGAAATTTCTGGACTACCTTTGGTAAAACAGGAGACAGGCTTTTGGGATTGTCTTTGTGAAGTAGTTTTAACATTTTGGCTAAACGAATATTGGCCACTTTTGTTCATGTTAAGAACATAAATTGTAAGAGCAAAAGAGTGTAATTTTCCTAAGGGTTTATGAAAAAGAGTAAAGGCAAAAATATTGTCAGTCTAGAAGAATAGATCTTGGAAAGAGGAGCACAGGGAGTAATATCTGGTAAAACTGAGGAGCAGGGAAGACAGACAGGATGATGAAGATGGAAGCAGAAATAAAGACAGCTATGATGGTTAAGTGAGGTGAAAGGGATTGTAAGATTAAGATGAGGAAAGGAGGAATGTGTGGAGAATGAGTAGGATAGGAAGATTCAGAGGAGAAAAGGAACTGTATGTAGAGACAGACTAGGAAAAAGTAGAAATTCTCAACAAATACTTTTGTTCACTGTTCACTGAAGAAGGAATTGGAGAAGAACTAATCAGAACAATGATACATTTAATTTAATTTAATTACAAATTTATGGACTGTGTTTTTGTGTCTTACCAATTTTTTTGTTAACTGCTTTGTTGGAATAAACATAAGGGAATAATTAAATAAACCGGGGCAAAGTTGTTTACTAGAGTCACAAAAGACAGGGACAGCTTTGGCAGGGTGGTCATTTGCTTACGACAGCAGCAACTGTGGGGCAGCAAAAAACAGCTGAAGTCAACATGCCACACTAGGTCCTGACAGCAACGCAAACTGGAAGCAGCATCAGCATGTCCTTTTGCCGTTTGGGAGGATGGGCATTTTCCCTGGCGAATAGATTTTGGAAATTGCCCTCCTTCCGTCTATAAAAGAATGAAGACTGATGCCCCAGTATGTACTTTTGCAGCATTGCTGTGGGAGGGTTGCTGTAACAGTGATCATGATTATTGAGCGTTACAATCAAAATCTGAGGCTGGGGGTGGGGGCACAGTAAAGGCACATGAGCATAAGTGAGGGGCCACACAAGGCTGTAGGTTTGATTACAGTGCCTAATACCCCTGCACTGGCCCTGATTAAAAATAAAATAACACTTTAAAAAATCATTAAAATATGCACATAACAAAGTCAAGCTGCAATATGCAGGTTTATACTCTTATTTGAGCAAATATCCAGGTTTTTAATGACTTAAGAAAACTCAAATAGTTTTGCTTCTTTCAACGCTAGTGGTGTTAAAAGATACAGGGTCTGATTATAAGGCATTTACACCTAGTTTACGGCAGTCAATATTAACAGTCCTGTCGGGTAGCCAACATGAGGCTATGAGCATAAGGACGCAGAGTGAGATATTCAGCAGCACTATCCAGATAGTGCCGCTGAATTGCTCTACAGACTGCATCCACTATCTGGTTAGTGCGGGGGCAGTTCGTGGGCAGAGTAATGGTGGTACTGGTGCTGTCCAGATACTTGTGATTTTTCAGTCAGCGTTTATCCTGAAAACATAGGCTGCAGGAGAAGCAGGCCTAAGTTGCTGTCTGGATAGTGGCAGTCAATCTGGATATTCAGTGTCAGCTGCTATCTGGATACCATCACTGAATATCCAGCCAACATTTAAG
This sequence comes from Ichthyophis bannanicus, assembly GCA_033557465.1. Classification (NCBI taxonomy): domain Eukaryota; kingdom Metazoa; phylum Chordata; class Amphibia; order Gymnophiona; family Ichthyophiidae; genus Ichthyophis; species Ichthyophis bannanicus. Next base: position 497,574,890 of record CM066033.1, read on the forward strand.
CACTGTGGATGACTGCTGTGGTATTTAAATATCAACTCATTTGAGAATTGGGCCTACCTTTTTTAAGCCTGTTTTATAAGGAAAAGTAGCCATTGCCTGGTTAGCTTCACAGCAATCCGGCAACACAGATATTCTATGCTGGGGCCCGGATATGGCCCTGGCCTTGAATATCTGGGGTTAAAGTTCAGCGGCAATGGCTAGCCATGTTAGATTGGCTAGCTGCCTTCGCTGAATATCGAGCGCTATATTTTTTATGAGACAGAAGGTTCTGGTGGGATATGGATGGAGACAGAGTAACGCTTGAGGAAGAGGGTGCTTTAGGGATACAACAGCAGCTCTCATTTAAAGGTTTAATCTTCTCCATATGCTTGAATGAATAAATGAGTTTTTAGAGTTGTTTTTAAAGTGACTCCTTTTGGATTCACCCCTCATGTGGCAGAACATTCCAGATAAAAGGACCATAGTATGAAAAAAACTGTGCACCTTGTTGTCTCTAAGCAGTATTTTGTAGCTGAAAGAAGAGATATTTTGTTTATTTGCTAGGAATGTATTCAATGGGAAAATTGGAATGATGTGATTAAGTTGGCAAGGTCTATGGGTCGAAAAAGCATAATACATTAGGTCCTTAAAAGCTCTTTTTTGAGGCTGGCCAACATATATAAATTAACCTGGCTGTTATACTGATGTATGCAGATACAGTACACCATATGAATATCAGTGGTGGATAACCAGAAAACAAAACCTGGATGAAGAGCCAACAGATTGAATTAGTACATTTGGCAACATTTCAATTCCAAATGAAATTAGAAAATTTAGGGGCATGTTTGCTAAAGGTTAAGACATGTGTGTGCTGCCTTGGCTCTCTTCTTTCTATGGGCCATTGCAAAACTTAACTAACTTATGTGTGTTAACCTTTAGTAAATAAGTTCCAGAATGTCTTCTGCAGTCGCTCAGAATTCAGGATACATTTTTCTGTTGCTTGAAATGTTGCTTTATCTTTAAATAAGTTTTAAATGAGCTTAAAGTGATGTTTCTCTTCACTGGGCAGGTGCATCCATATATTGCTTTGTATGCAGATTCGTTTTCACTGCCACATTGTATATAGATCTATTTCATGCATGATCCTTATGGATATCCTGAAAACCTGACTGGGTTAGAGCATAAATAAAATAGGCCAAAATTCTAACTATCTCAGCCTGTCCCACATGATTGGTGAAACAAATGTTTTTCTATCATTTTCAGCTGTATCATCTGATTATCCTGTTAAATATTTGCATGTATGCAAGAAATTGTATGTATGAAGAACAAGCTTCATTTTGTGATTCAGAGCAGTTTTGTTTGGCTTGATAAACTGTCACACACAGAACAAATATGGAAATATGTCCAGGTTTATTAGTGATAAATTCAGTGGAAGGGCGGAGGTGGAATTATTACTACATGAAATGAAGAGCAGAATGCTTTGCTCTTCTTTGCGTCAGTGGAAGTGTGCTGTAAGGCACAGGAGAGCAGATGCTGTGCATACCAAAGACAACCTCCGAATCGGAGAAATTCCTTAGTTAGCTGAGGAGCCGCACAATGCCTGAGCTCCCACAGCATTAGGGGAGCAGCACAAGAGTTCTGTTATCGCATAGCTCAAACTCACTGAGAGCCATGTGGTGCGTTCAGTTTGATGGAACCCACCAATGGCACCCAGGCTTTATAGTGAAGAGCCCCACACAATATTGTAAGCATTCAATACCTTATGGATTCCTTTTTCTAAGGGGACAGCAATGATGACGGATGAGTATGGATAGGCCAAAAGAGAACTCTCTCTCTAACCTCTGAATCAGAATCTGTGGTATTCATTGAGTCACTTTAGTAGTGGACAGAGATGAGGACAGCCAGAAAAGGTTTTTGATTTGTTTCTGGATTTTTCAGCAGTTTTTTGTTTCGAACGTTTGCTTTTCATAAAATATCTTTAATATGCATTAGAACTTTTTTGGATGCATGCAAATCGATAGTACACATACTAATTCATAGGTTAGAGCACATTGCATTGATTTTGCATGCACCTACATTGTTTAAGACATGCTAATGAATGTCTCACACTGCATGCATAATCTATATTATAATGTTTGGATTTAATGAAACGCCTTTCCATATCTGAACTTGAGGCATTTCTCTGTCTGCAGATGATTTACAATCGAAAGGGCCCTTTTATTAATGGGCACTAGGGTGTTGCACGAAACTATGGCACATTACCTGTTAATTATTGGAGCGTAGAAAGCATTGCCTCGGCAGTTAACGTGGAACATTATCTCCTAACACAGCCTCATTAATGTGGTTGCACTGAACTCTATCTATTGAGAAGGCATTAGGTACACCCACGCTAATGCAGTTAGCATCTGGTGTGAGCGGGGTGCTAACTGTCCTGAGATCACCTTGCTTACTCTCTGCCTTTAACCTGCCCCACTTGTGTCTCTAACATGGGTTGCACAATTATTGCAGGAATCATTCTGCACTAGCAGTAATGGCCCGCACAACCTGGCAACATGTGTTCCAGAACATGCACTGCCAGGTAGCACCCTTTAGCAAAAGACTCCCTCAGTGTGTGTCCCTATAGTTCTCCAGGAACAAGCAGGAAGTCAGTCCTTACATATGGGTGACATTGGTGCCGATGGAGTCTGCACGGAGCATTTCCCCTGTTTTCAAATAAAGTTTTTGGGACATGCTATCACGCATGATTGGTCCCCCTCCTGCTCAAGAGTACCATCTTGCTCAGTCTCCTTTTTTTCTGCAGAGCCCAATGGACATATGTCCTGTTTCCCTGGATAAATCCTCTAAAAATTATCCTCAAAAGTTGGTTTTCTTCCCGGTTTGCATACAGGTTCCTCTTCCCACCTCAAACCAATGCCGTCCCCGATGCCATCCTCTGCTCTCACTTCTTTTTTGATGAGGCTTGCCTCGACTGGCGTTCGTGCCCATTTTCGCCCAGGAGTTGTCGACTCTAGCCGGGTGTTACCCATCAAGTCTTCCGATGGGTTCAAAAAGTGCAACCACTGTGGTCAAACCATATCTGTTACAGACACCCATGACTGCTGCTTGCACTGCCTCGGACCGGACCACGACAGTGCCACCTGCAACCTGTGCCATGCCATGACTCCGAGAACCAACAAGAAACGGAGTTGTAGGAGAAGCTGTTCCCATGGTCCGACTCAGCACCGGCTTCCCTGATGCTGATCCCCATGCCAAACTCATCCCATGAGGCCTGGGAGTCTTTGGAGTCCTGCAGCTGTGGCTCCTCTGTAAAGACGCTGGACCCTGTAAAGAAAAAGAAAAAATCCTCGAAGCCAGTCAAGTTTCCATCGGTGAAACCTGGTAAGGTCCCGCAGAGGGAATCGGGAGACTCCGAGCAGCGCCACCTGAAGGTCTCTAAGAGGGAGTCCTCGGCCGGCGGTGCAAAGCTTCCTGGTACTGAAACCAGGATGGTGGCCTTGGAGCAGAATATATTTGCCATCCTGGCCTTGCAGCAGGCAATGATGTCAGATTCGCCTGCATCATCTACCCCAACAACTGAGCCCCCGACTACGGGGGAGTCCCCAGGCATCGAGTCAGGACCCAAGTACCACCAGCCTCAGGCGAGCCCTCAGCACTGATTGAGGTCCCGGTCCCGGTCTTTGGGTGTCTGGTCCTCCCCAGCCAGTTTCTGGGAGTCTGACCCGAGACCCACCAGGGGACCCCAGTTCCTCGGGGCTGACCTCGAGGAATGGGAGCCCCGAGCCTCGAAATCCTCCAACTGGGAGACCAACGTTGAGGCCTCCCTTGAGACCTCTCGACACGGGGACGTCCTCTCGGAACCATCTCCTCCGACATCACCCATATATGAGGACTGATTCCTGCTGTCCCTGGAGAACACCTATTACAGGTGAGTAACTACACTCAATTTAGGGTGAAATGCTTTGCTCAAAGTCAGAAGAGGCATTGGTTGGAATTCTGGTTTTCCTGTTGCTGTAACCACTAATAGGGCCAGTAGTTACCTTAAGGGTCTTGAAGAAGCACTTGTTGATCTATAGGCACGAGTTAAATATCATAGCACTGTATTATAGCTGTCTCAATTAAAGTTAGTGCTATAGGCACTAAGAAATGTATTGACACAGCTTTTTCTTTTTTAAGTGCTGCCAAGTCAGTGCTGACTCCTGGCAACTCAGCAGCCCCTGGGTTTTCTTGGCAAGGTCTGGCTGGAAGCAGATTGCCAGGCTTTTCTTCTGAGGCAAGGGAGGGTAAAATGACTCTCTCAAGGTCACAAGGACTGCCAATGTGAATTGAACTGCAATCTGCTGGGTGTTAGGCTGTTGCTCTAACTACTAGGCTGCTACTCTCCCCTACAACTTATTAAACATATTTATTTATTTGAAAACCGTTTTATACCACAATTATAAATCAGTATTCAAAGCAGTTTACATGTATAAAACAAAAATAATAAAATACAAAATTGATCCATTAGGAACAATTCTTACACCACTAAACCTCTGCATTACAACTAGCTATCTTCCACCTCTCCTCTTACTGAACCAATAATTAAGATGGAAACAAAAACATTTTTGATTCTTCTGGAACATCCCCCCCTCCTCACCATCTGGCTCAAGCCTTAATTCATAGGGGAGTTTATTCCACCAGATAAGTGCAGCTGTCATGAAAACTCTCCCTCATCATTTTTGCTGTGTCACCTGACAGTGTACCTGGAATAATTGACAAATGCTCCTGATGAGACCTCAGGGTCCTACCTGCCGAATACCGGTGCAGCATCCTGCTGACATAACCAGAACCACCCTCCTGTAAAGTTTTTAAAACGAAAGATAACATCATAAAAACACACCCTTCCTGAAAGGGAAACCAATGCATCTCACGCAACACATCCATAACTGACTCCCTCCTTTCTTGACTGGAGATGACCCTCGCAGCCATGCTCTGGACCATTTGCAATAACAGCTATGGATGCCACTCTAGCAACAATTAACCTCCTGACTGAAACCCAGTTTAGAACTACTATCTACAGGGTTGCCATGAGTCGACATCGACTCAATGGCATTTAACTACAAAAGGGGCATCATTCCGAGAATACATGTTTAAAGCATCTATATTATTGAATCTGGTAGCAATACAATTGAGAATTCTGATCCATTTGTATCTTCCTCCAGCTGGGATCTGTAATTGGGTCATTCATGCCTTCGCTTTGTGTTGGAGAGGATGCAGTATGTTTGCTGATTTTGACCATATATGGTGGCACTGTTCTCTTATTCAGTCACATTGGGAGGAAATAGAAAAGGTAATTAAGAAAACTACTGGGATTAATCTCCCCCTGCGATATCATATGTTTGTGTTGGAGAGGAGGACCCCCAACCAATTACTAAGTGCCAGTTAAGGCTTATACAATGCTTATTGTTAGCAGCTAGCCTATCTCCTTGCCAAGATTGTCTAATCTTTTTAAAATTTTTGTGAAGAAATAGAGAGACCATCAGATAAAAGGTTTTCCTTATGGTATAACCACCATTATATCAGCCCCACATTTCAATCATCAGTCTTCTGTATTCCACATTTTATCAAGTTTTGCAAATAAACACTTAAAAAGTCCACGTACAAAATCTACTTGAATATCACATCACTTAGCTGAAGAAAAGGAACAGTCCCGACATGAATCAATGTTTCAGGCTACCCACCTCGCATCAGGAGAAATGCGACACTATATACAGTTTGAGCAACATTATTGGCACCCTTGCAGTTCAACCCCTTAATGTCCAATCTCTCCTAAAAACAAATGGCCAGTGAAATGGCTTTGGACTATACTGTATAATCACACATATTTGTCACATAAAAGAATCAAAAAAACAAGACCAATTAAAAAAAGAAATAGTAGGAAATAGTATAAAAACAGAGACATTGCCAGGACATGATTCCTGTTTCAACTATCAAGGGAAATAAATCTATCCTTCTGTTACCTATTTTTTGTCGGAACTAGCACCATGAAGATAAAGACATCTTCTCGTGGTTCAATGTTCCTTTTTATTCTTTATATAGGGACGCAACCATAAACAGTTCCTAAGGGGTATATAAACCCCTCAGTTCAACCAACCGGTAAAGAAATCAATCTGTTATAGAAATTAATAAAATCATTTTCACTTAGCTGTCCAGGAGTTATTCTTCAAAATAAAGTTTGGAATTGGCATTACTCAAAGCTCAAAGTTCATGACGTAAAAGCTCAAAAGCTCTTTCAGTGGTCCGCGGCATCTCTTTGATCCACCACAGTGCTTTTTCCTGATCTTATCAGCTGGTATTCATTCCTCAAAAATGCCACCAAACAACAAGTGGCTCGAAACACAACGTTGGGTCACTAACCATATTATGGATTGTTGCACTTTAAGGAAATATCACTGGCTGGCAATATCAGGAGAGGATAATCTTCGTGGAGTTGCCATTGTTGTTTGATGGCATTTTTGAGGAACGAATACCAGCTGATAAGATCAGCAGAGAGTACTGTGGTGGATCAAAGAGATGCCACGAACCAAATGAAGGAGCTTTTGAGTTTTTACGTCATGAACTTTGAGCTTTGAGTAACGCCAACTCCAAACTTTGTTTTGAAGAATAACTCCTGGATAGCTAAGTGAAAATAATTTGATTAATTTCTATGATAGATTGATTTCTTTACCGGTTGGTTGAACTGAAGGGTTTATATACCCCTTCGGGACTGTTTAGGGTTGCATCCCTATATAAAGAATAAAAAGGAACATTGAACCACGAGAAGATGTCTTTATCCTCATGGTGCTAGTTCTGACAAAAAATAGGTAACAGAAGGATAGATTTATTTCCTTTAATAGTTGGAATAGTATATATGTGGGAAATAAAATAAGGTTAAATTAATAGGATAGAACATGATTCCTGGCACCCTTATAAACAATTCAAATCAGTTTGAACAGAAGAACTATATTTCCATTGCAGTAAAATTAGACGCACCTGTGATCAATTGTCAGTACTCACATGACTTGAATCAACCAATGAATGAGGCTCTGATGTTTAAAATGGCCACATCCACTCCTTGTTACTTTTTCACCATGGCGAAGACAAGAGAGCTGCCTGAGACAATCAGAAAAGCCATTATCACCAAACATCAAACTTCAAAAGGGTACAAGGTCATCTCCAAAGACCTTAGGATTCCTGTGTCTACAGTTCACAATGTTATTAAGAGGTTTCTGCTCATAGAACTGTCAAGAACCTCCCAGGACGTGGTGGGAAGAGGAAATTAATCCATGAAGTCTTTAAAAGTTAGTGTGAACTGTTGGAAAAACACCACGTCTAACATCCAAAGAGCATAAAGCTGACCTGGAACAATATGGAGTGGTGGTTTCAACCCACACCATACACATGCACTAAAACACGAAAGACTTCATTGGCGAAGGCCAAGGAGGACCCCACTGCTCAAAGACAGACATAAAAGCGCACGCCTGATCTTTGCCCAAACTCACCTTGAGAAACCACAATCTTTCTGTGAAAATGTTCTGTGGACAGATGAAACTAAACTTGAGCTCTTTGGCAATGCAGATCAGCAATATATTTACAGGCGAATAAATGAAGCTTATAAGGAAAAATACCCTTCCTATGGTTAAATATGATGGAGGTTCCATAATGTTGTGGCTGCCTTAGGAACTGTTGTTTGGCTGCCTTAGGAACTAGAGGCCTGGGACATATCAAAGAAGTCATGAAGTCAGAGGACTACCAAGGTATTTTGGAGCAAAGTGTGCTACCTAGTGTCAAAAAGCTAGATCTGGGTCGAAGGTCATGGGTCCTCCAGCAGGACAATGACCCAAAACATACATCCAAAAGTACAAAAGAAATGTTAAAAAGGAAAAAATGGACTGTTTTAAACTGGCCAGCAATGAGCCCTGATCTCAATCCAATCAAGAACCTTTCGAAAGAGCTGCCATTGGTAAAAGAAATCCTGAAAACATTCATGAGCTGGAACACATCACAGATGAAGTGGGAGAAACTACCAGCAGATAGATGTACGGAACATATAGATGGCTACAAGAAACATTTGGAGACTGTCATCGCTGCCATGCGTTGTGCAACCAAATATTAGCGAAGGATTCCATTAATGCTGTCCAGGTCATATTTAGTTTTTTCTCAGAAATTACTACATCTAAGTTGCACACACAGCTTTTTTGTTGTTGTATACCTTTAAACATTTCTAATTATTTCTCAAGATATTGTACGCAATATACCTAAAATGCAAGGGTGCCAATAATGTTGACTACAACTGGTATAAATATTCCCCTGATGTAATGTTGATAGTCTTAAACATGGATTCTCTTCTACTATATATGAAAATTCCCCTGATGTAAGGCTGATAGTCTTAAACATTGATTCATGTCAGGAATGTTATTTTTCTTCAGTGAAGTGATTTTGTTTGTGGACTTTTGAAGTGTGCGTTTGCAAAACTTGATAAAATGTGGAATAGAGAAGACTGATGACTGAAATGTGGGGTTGTTATAATGAGAGTTATGCCATAAGGAAAACCCTTTATCTGAAAGTCTTTGTTTTCATAACAATTTTGTTGATTGGTGTAATGTTTGCTACAGCTGTGGCTAAGCCAGTTTAGATAAGAACATAAGATATGCCATACTGGGTCAGACCAAGGTCCTTCAAGCCCAGTATCCTGTTTCCAACAGTGGCCAATCTAGGTCATACGTACCTAGCAGTTTCTGCTAGTTGTATGACCTAGATTGTAGTAGTAACTGCTAGTTGTATGACAATTGAGGAAGTAGCACTTGGATGGGACATGCATGGAAGAAAGCCCTATCAATCTACTGATGGTGCACCTTGCCATGAAAACCCAGGGGATGGGTTGCCAGGAGTTGGCATCATCTTGATGGCACACAACAACAATGACAGATGCGTGTTAGTTTGATACTGGAAAGAATGGGATGGCTAAATAAAATTCTGGATATTTATGTGAAGGAGAAATTGACTTACACCTTATGGGAGAAGAAACTCAACTCCAAGTATATGGACAACTTTATATAGTCTATATGGACAAGTAATTAATATTATGCTCGATGAGTAATATGTGACTTTGATGTTAATCTGGCTTCTTTTACTCTTTTTTTATCTTCTCAAGAACACTAGTATAGAAAGCATGCCTCAACCTCCACAGCAGAAGGAGGAGGAAGTATATCTGTTAAAATTTAAAATTTTATATCGTATTACTGTGCAAATACTGCTATGTGAACATGTCTTCAGCGTGGATTATGATTGTATGAGTATGTTTGTACCTGTCCAAGTTCTAAGTTCAATAAAAAGATTTAACAAAAAAAAGTTCATGCTCTAGAAAATCTTCTGTTTGTTACTGGTCTAATAATAGGTATCATAATCTACAGCAAATACACTTTTCTCTAGGACAAACATGGATTCTCAGAGCTGGCTAAACAACTGGGCAATTCTAAGTGGTCACCTAGGACAGCAGCTTCAGCTGGCGACAAAGGGCAGCAGCAGTTAAAGCAAAACAATAGATCCTGACAGCCAAACCAACTCAAAGAGCCCTCAGCACATTCTGAGTGGTTACTTTTCACATAACCCATTGATGGCACACAACAACAATGACACCCTCCCTCCCAAAGACCTGAACGAAGTCCCAACCTTCCCATAACACCCCCGCACCCTCCTCCCTGATTCCCCCTAAGGCTTGATCTAGAGGGCAGCAGATGGGAGAGACCCCTACTCGCTCCCATCCAAGCTGATGTCAGGTTCAAAATGGTAGTAGCTACTGCTAGAACCCAAGTGGTACTACTGCAGGACTACCTTTAGGGGATCACGGCTGCCATTTTGAACCTGTCACCGGCCCAGATAGGAGCAGTGAAGGTCCCTATTAGCAGCCAGATGCTCCTGGCAGAAATATAACGCCACTCATGAGCTGATGTTATTTTTCCCTTTTATTTATTTATTTATAAGGTTTTCTATACCGCTCCTTCCAGAGATCAAGGGTGGTTTACAATTAACCAACAAAAATTACATTAAATTCTTATTTATAGCTTACATAATATTAGAACCTAGTTTTACACGAATTACAGTAAACCTCTTTTATACAATAAACTTCTTTTACAATCAACATATTATACAATCAACTATTTACAATGGGGATATTAACATTTGTGAAGTGCACTAGTAAGATACCATGGATTTAAATATGCTGGTAAAATATAATGTATATTTTAGGGAAGGTCAATGTGTAGATTCAAGGATATTCATTTTTATATAGGGTATATTTTGTATATCTCGGTTGCGTTGCCAAAATACTCTTTGAATAGGTAAGTTTTAATCTCTTTGCAGAAATCTTTAAGATCCATAATGTTTCTCAGATTATCTGGTAGTGCATTCCAAAGTATAGGCGAGAAGTAAGTAAAAGCTCTGTTGCTTGTGGCATGATTTGTGTTACGATAGTTGGTGGGGACTGCTAGAGTGTTATTGTTACAGCTTCTTCTGGATCTCATAGGTGTGCTTTTAATTAGGATGGATAATGAATAAAGTTATTCATTTGAATATAAATGAGGTGTTTTGCATGCTTTGCATTCATTACTGTTTATCGCATGTTGCAGAACCAACTTGTGTGGTAAAATAATGCACATTATTGCCTTTTAACCTGCATTAAGTGCCAAATAATATGTATTATTGCCATAACACAGCTTATTAACTTCCTGCCTAAATATTTTAAGACGTTATTGAATTGAATGCACTCTAACAAATGCAGATCTCTAATGTTTAAAAACTGTTGCAGAAAGAAGGATAATTGGGTCAGCAGAATATGTATTTGGTCATTTGGAAATTTCACACTGTATTCCTCAGTTTTTGGCAGTTTAACGTTGACCGTGCAACCAAAACAATTACTTTGACTATTACAGAAGCTTCCAGTAAAAAGCAGAACTGCAGTAACAGCTCTAGTCAGTTCAGATAAGTAGTTTCTCTGTTAGAGCATACATTTGTTACCGTGCCTGGGGTTCACTGGTATGTCTTAAATTTAGTGCCTGCTAAATTGATTTAATGGCTATTAATCAACATTGCAACTTAATTCATTGGTTAGTGCACATTAAATCAGTTTACTGCATTCTTAAAATTCCCTATCAATATGTTTCTGAAACTAACAAAAAAACACCCACAAATCCAGAAAAATGTATGAAAAAAACAAATTTTCTTTGTCTGTTCACATCCCTATTCTCTGTTAGGTAAGTGTGACAAGAGCTTCTTGCTGTCTCCGGCAGCCATTGCATGCAGCTTGACTCCACTGTTTTATGTGCCCTAGCACCTGATAACAAAATGCCAGGAGATAAGAGAGGAAATGGCAGGAAGAATGCCCATTTCTGCTAGGGTTAGTCTGTGCTTCTATTAATATTTACTGACAGACCACTTGTACATATATTAAGTTAAAGTTAGTAACAGGTTTTATGCTTGTGGAGTGAGTATAGTAACTGAAATTTATAGCCGTGATATATCTCGCAAAGTTTTTAGCTTGGAAATTATTGTAAGAGTGGAATATTTTGATAGGATATCAAACTGAATAAATGCAAGAGGCTAAGAGATTAGTATAGTTTCTGAAACGGGTAGGGAAATAACTTGTAGGATTATCTATTTCTGCAACATTATCCCTTCTGAGATAAGCAGAGTCACCAGCAGTGCTTGAATGTGTGCTGAGGAAATGCACTCAGCATACTTCCACCATGGTATCATCGCAAACTAAGGGGTATGTTTACTAAACTGCGGTAATGTCATTCGCGGTAGGTTCCATGGTAAAGGTAGAGATGCCCATATAAAGGCATGGGCGGTGCATCGTTACAGCAAGCTGACAGAGAACGCGCGTTACAAGGCGCCTTAGAATAACGAGCGTTAAAAGGCACCTTGTAAAGCGCCTTGCAAGGCGCCTTATAAGACGCCTTGCAAGGCGCCTTATTAGACGCCTTGTAAGGTGCCATGTAAGGTGCCTTATAAGGTGCCGTGTAAGGTGCCTCAGAAGGCGCCCTATAGGGCCTCCTAGGCTAAGTGCCATATTAGGCACCCTTGGACAAGTCACCGCAGAAGGCACCCTGGGCTATGGAACCATAGGTTAAGGGGCAGCTCTACCACAGCACAGGGTGTTGGCAATATAAAGTACTGGAAAAACAGTTGGTGGCAGACGATGGGAATACGTGTCCCCCAGTGGAGGCGGAGGTGGCAAGATAGTTACAATGATGGGTGGACAGAGGAGTGGTGGTGCCATGCAGATCAGGCACAGGCGAGGCAAGCACGATGAGGCGCAATGCAGGAAAGGGTAGCAGTGCAGGACATGGGCTGGCAGCCTGCACAGGCAGACAGGACTCTACACAGCTGACAGACGCAGATAGACGGACCGAGGGAATGTTGGCAATTGTGGCGAGGGTATTATGGGCTGGAAGCGCAGATCTGCAAAAATATGACCTCTACAGGCATGCACACTATTTGAGTAGGACAGGCATGAGAGGAGTGAACAATGAGGAACTGAACCAATGAACACTGCCAAGAATGGCAATGTATTAACCAGTAGGCTATACCTCCATGTTGTATGTCACAGCAGTACCCATGATGCAATGCACATGCTGAATAGCTGTGTACAGCTGATCATCAAATGAGGTCTGCACCTCTCCGGTACCTCAGCTGGGAAAGACGAACTGACAGTGTGTGATACTGGCACAGAGTAGCTACAGACCATGCCATTGTGCAGGTTCTGTGGTCACCCTGAGGGATAGGATTGGTGCCCAGCACTAGGTCCGCAGTACATGTGGTGCTAGAGATAGGTCCTGCTATACATCCCCATCACTACCAGTGTGTGACAGGTGTTCCGTGCAGTGCAGCCGAAGGTAATTTGATGTCCATCTGTATCCTGCAGTCACATGTGGCCCTGTGGGACCAGACACAAGCCAGATTAGTGTGTACCCCGTGTGAGGGTCTGGCTGACATGGGCAGCTGTTATCAGGGCAGAGGAGTTCCTAGAATTGCATGAGGTGTGTGTAGCAGTGCCTGTATAGGTCACAGTGGTATACACTACATACCCCAAAGGACCCACATCACCCTTTTGTAGGTAAAGAACAGTGCCCCCGCCCCAGGGAAGCAACCTCCATCCTGTTTGTACGATACAGCCCTCCAAGGTTGGTGGGCCAGAGCCATACCTATGACTGGGACAGTGGCAGACCAGCAGCAATGCTGGGGTTAGGTCTGGAAACCCCAATTGCCTCCCACCACTGTCTGCCAGTCACCAGCAAACAGCACAGTCAGACTGTACCTTAAAGGTGTTCCGACCATGCACAGTCTAACTGCAGACAGTCCACCAGGAACTATGTGCAGCAAGCAGGCATCTCAGTGATGGGGACCCCAGCACTGGGGAACACAAATATATCACTAGAGACAAATAGTGTAGAGCGCTATGTGGGAACCTAGACCTGCCATGGTCACTGCTCGTTCAGAGTGAGTGCCATCCCAGCATGCCATGCTGTGGCCACCCTGTCCATGCAGGTGGTGGTCAGGCACTACAGTGTCCTAGCCATTGCCCCACACCCTGTGAAGATGCATCCTAGCCAATCTGCCCTGTCCAAGCCATACCCAGAATACCTTGCTCCTCATTATGTATCTAATCAGGCTAACGCTGGTAACAGTGGGACATTTTGGGCCCAGTGAAGTGTGGGCAGCCACAGAACAATGGATAGACATACAAACACGCTCACTCCTTTTGCAGCATTATACAAAGATAGAGGTGGTTGGCAGCCCTGCCCGCCACACTAGTCCTGAGCACAGTTCCGACATTGCTAAACTGTGCAGGGGGTAGTAGTAGTGCTTTGGTGATAACATCATCCCAATGCTGGGGCCAACAGCCTGCCGCTCCATGCATCATTGGACTGTGGAGCCTGTGTGAGTGGGTGTTTGCACCCCTGTTCGCCGCTGCTTTGGGCTTTGCACATGTTGCTGTTGTATCTGCATTGTAGGGTAAAATATAGGGACATGCTCTGCAGGAACCACAGCTGGGACCTGCACCTGTGACCCTCTGCTCCTGGACACACTGGCTGGGTGTACTGCACCACACTGTTGCCACAGATGCATGGTAGTCCCTGGGGCTACCTGCACTTTTCCTCAGCCAGACCTTTTATGTTGCACTGCACACCACGTACTGATGCAGAGCATGGCCTGGGTCCACTGCAGGGAGGTGGCACTGCCCCCTCCAGTACGGGCACACGCCCCCTGCCAAGCTGACGTGGCCATTTGCTGTCGGTGCTGGTAGTGCGCAGTCCCAGGCCATCCACTGTGTAGGTAGGTGCCCGCCTAGCGAGCGGGTTCCGGGGTGGGGGGGCATACATGGACATCCTCACATCCCCCCATCACTGCCTACCACTATTATGTCCCCTCCACATGGGGACAGGATGGCTGGGGGGATGTCAGGTCTGTGCCCTAGTGACTATTGGCTAGGGTGGACCAGGTAGATATTGGTGGATTGTGTTTGGCCTTGGTTAACTGCTGTCTTGCTGATCTCCGGTGTCTATGTTCCTATGTGCCACCTAGGCGCCCGCCTGGTCCACCCTGTGCCCCAGCTGCCCATGCTACATGTTCCACCTGCGGCCCCCTATGCCCCATTTGCACCATCGCCATAGTGGCCATTCATACTTTGGCACTATAGTATTGCTGTACATGGAGCACTACTATCACATATTTTGGGCTCCCTGCCTGGGCTGTACATTGCTGACACATAAATGGCTTCTCTCTCCTGCATATGTGCATCTAACGGCAGGTTTTCAATCGCGTTAGGATTCAGCTCTTCAGATCAGCGCGTTAGTGTGAATGGAGCCTCTCCCCGCCCACACTGCGCCCATTGACCTCTTCTCTCCGCCCTCTCTCCACCTTCTGCGGTGTTTACCGCGCCGCGGAACGATCGTTAACGTCTCATAACGCGCATTAATGTTACTTAACGATCGTTAACGTTACATAACGCGCATTATGTAACGTTACCGCAGTTTAGTAAACATACTCCTAAGGGCAAGAAACCAAAATCACTTGCCCATATTCTTCAGTCTTCAGCCTCATATAAATATGTTCAAAAGATTTCCATGGCCCAGCTCTGTAGGAATTGGCGTGAAAAGGTAAATAAAAAAAGACATCTAGCCACTATTTAGAAAAAAATATTTTTTACTTTAAATGGGCTCTACAGAATACTTCGCAGGAGTGAGGGAAAGCTCCTATGTGTGTTGATTTCAGAAAATAAGAAGAGAGAGGTCTTATTTATATTGTACAATTTTGTCATCTCCTAATTCCAATATCCAGAGTTGGGAAGACTAAGGACATGTTTACTAAGCTGGACTAATGGTTAACACAGGCTATTTGTAACTAGGTCCCATTGAATAAAGGGGGGGGGGGGGGGGGGGGGGGAAATTCTCAATGAGGGAAGCAGTATATTCAGTTTTGGGGAGTGCCCCTTGGGGGGTTACTGAGGACTCAGAATAACATTGGACCTAGTTGCAAATAACTCCTGCTAACCATTAGCCCAGCTTAGTAAACATGTCCATAAATTTTTGACCATATTGTGGTATACCGTGCTAATTTTACCTGAGTTTTTAGAATTGATTGCCTTTTAGAGGAAGTGGCAGAGCTATAAGACAGGATGGATGCTGGCTCCATAAGCTCTGAGGCCCCCTCTACCTAAATGCCTTTAATATTGACAATGAAGCAATAATAGTGCAATAGAAACACCCTCACCTGTGGTGGGATATAGAAGGAAAGTGAATGGGAGAAAGCAGATTCCCTGGGGATTCTGAAGGATGGAGCAGGCAGAGGGGTGTGAAGTGATCGCCACACCAAAGGTATCAGGCAGTAGAGCTGAACCAGACAGATATAGCAACAAAGGGGCAGGCTGCAATGTGGTAAACTAGGTCTGGATGTCTGGTAGAAGGCCATATACTTCCCCTGAGAGAGCAAGTGTTGAAATGAGCTGTGAGTGGTGGAGATCAGAGAGATATCGGAGCCAGTAGCTTGGGGACCAGAAGTCAGAGCATGACAGACAGTAAATTTAATTCAACAGCGCAGCTTCACTATAAAATCCCCTGCTGCCGAGGGAGAAGCTGATATTGCCATGGTGTGTGATGACAACCAGAGGCCTGGGAGGCCTAGAGAGCAGCGGAAGCTGGGAGTAGCACGAGGCCCACAAAATCAGCAGTGTGTGTGTGTGTGGGGGGGGGGGGGGGGCTATGAGGGCTGAGAGGCCTGTGAGTTATGATTTGCGGTGCAACAGGGGTGCAGCCTGATCCTTTCGATCCCCCAGGCAAGGAGGGGGGTAGGAGATCCTCCACATGGGAAGCAGCACATTCATTTTTGGAGAGTGCCCCTTGGGAGAGGTGCCGAGGATTCGGAAACTTTCTAAAAAGTGCCATGTGCAATGAAAACTCAGAGCTTGCCCAGTAATGTCCAAGGGAGTTATGGAGGCCATGGATAGTCAGCAAGTTCTGGTCCTCTCCAAGAAGGTGGCGAAATATGGAAATAAAAGTATGACTGCTGTCCTGGAAGACAAGCTGGCAAAGTTTCAGTTGACTATGGATGAGGTGAAAGAGATGCTGTAAACGCACTTGAGGTATACATCTGAAAATGCAAGCAGGATACAGGCTACGGATACGGTACTGTAGAAAATGGGGGCAGAGCTGGCACAGTTGAAGAGAAAGAGAATAAATCTTGATCCTTGCACTTTTCAGGTTCAGCGATGTACTAGTGTTTACAAAAGTTCCAGTGGATGAGGTGTGCCACCTTCTTGTGCCTTTTTGTATAGAAATCTTCTGCCATCAGAACTTTGCAACCAGTTACGAGATACGTAACCATTTCCAGCTTTCTTACAGAATCTGCATATGCCTGTTTTACAAGTTTTTCTCTATGCTCACTGTAAACCATCTCACCTGTAATCCACTGTCATGGGCAGTAACTATCAGTCTCTCACCCTTACGTTTCAGTTTCCCTATCCTTAAGTATTTATATGTCCGATCTTGATCGACAAATGGTTCCTAGAGTAACACTTTGTATTTCCCACTGTATTTATGCATTTTCAAATTCTAGTGCTTCGTTCGCTATGTATGTAAGTAGATTTTCATCCTTCCTTTCTGCTCTTCAGAATGTTTGTCCAAGCGTAATGATGGAAACAGATTCTGGATGCTTATTTTCATATTTCAGCACTTTTTGCATATTTGGATCTGATGATGCTGTTAAGTAAGGCTGAAGGCCTATGATGGTAATTCTGATGTATAATTGATTTCTATGAGGCCCAGTCGTCCTTCAGCTCTAGAGGTGTATAGTCTCAGCATACACTGGTTCTTATAAATTACCTCATGAGCATGGAGAAGTTTTCTTGTTTGAACATCCAGTTTTTCAAGAACTTAAAGAGGCTAGTCTATAGTCCAAAGCTATATGTGATTACAAGAATCACAGGTAATTAATGGCTTATATCTTATTCCATAAAGTTAAAGCACTTTTAAATTATTTTTTCTCTTGTAATATTATTTACTGATTTTTTTCTCTCATTAATTTTTGCTTTATTGCTCCTTCCTCTACTCTTAAGTTTTAGATAAGCCATCCTTTTGAAGTTCCTGATGACACAATCCTCTGTCAGAGAAATGTTTTCAATTTTGCTGAATTTTCCTTTAAGGAAGATTGCCTTAGTACATTTATCAATCCCAAAGGTCATCTTGAGAAGCTTTTCACTTCATGGAGTTATAATGAAACTGTAGAGCTTCAGGTCATCTACAAACAGTGTGATGTTATCTCTGGGTTGTTACCTTCTTTAGGATTAAGGCTAAATCCATTATCTCAAATAGTTAATGAGAGTACTCAGTGGATTAAGTGCCATACAGAACAGAAGTGGTGACAGGGAGTCTCACTGAAATTTTCCTCTCTGGATTTTAATATTAGGAATGATACACTGACCATTTTCATACTTCAGATGGAGGGTGGTTTGCCACATTCTTATGGTAAGCTTGATGCACTCAACCAATTTAGGGTTTTGTTTGTACATTTCAAAGCAGCTTTTTATCCAAGAGTATGGGATGCTATAAAAAGCTTTTCTATAGTCAATCCATGCTACATTGAGGTTTCTACTCTTCTTAGCACTGGCCATGATGGCTTTATTCAGCATTAAATGGTCTTTGTTTCCATAATTTTTATTTATTTATTTTATTCTCTTATATACCGCACTATTCTGCATCAGTGCGGTTTACATTGAACAAACTGAAATTACATTGAACAGGGCATTATAACTTGGAGATAACTATTTTACAGGGAACATGGGCTATGGAGGGTTAAGTGGCTTGCCCAAGACCACAAGGAGCACCTGTGGGACTAGAAACCCCAGTCCTTCCGGCCCAAGTTTGCTGTCCTCTCGTGGGATTTGAACCCCCGACCTTCCGGCCTGAAGTACCTTGCCCCAACCACTAGGCCACTCCTCCACTCCTTTCTTACCATTCTACTCTATTGCCACTATGATATTGGAATCAGTAGGTTTGTATATTATGTCAGCATCTATTGTAGTGCAAAGCTTATAGGTTGTAGGCAGACAAGTTATTGGCCTGTACGTTTTAAAGACATTAATTGAAGCACCCTTTGGAAGAAGAAGTGTTCTTCCTCTTATTAGCCATTGCAGTATTAAATCTGGGTGCTTCACCAACTAGTTTAAAGAATTTGCCAGGTTTTGGCAGAGTGATGTTAACTGTTTGAGCCAAAAAAAATTGGTACTTCATCTAGACTAGGGCTTTTCCAGTTTGGAGCTCTTTTTAACCTTCTATTCAACTCTAGTTGTTGCTTCAGGCCATTCCATTAGTTTGATGCTTGCCTTTTCCAAATTCTCCCATAAGCTGGTTAGCCATTCAATGGAGCAATTTGATTGTCCCTGCTGTAAGCAGCTGCTGGGTTCCTTTCCCTCTCTCTCTATGAACTGCAGCTGAGCTTGTTCAGACATCCCCTACATGGGCTGCCTCTTTTGGTTTCCAGTCACACAGCAGTCTGGTCTTTCTTTCATGCTGCAGATTCCTGCTTACTTGGACACTAACAGCTACTCCTTTCGCCCTGCTTCTTTCCTCAAGTGCATCCCTGAGGCTGCAGTCCCGGATGTTTCCTCTGCAGTTGTTACTGAAAAAAACAACCTTTTATTTTCTGTCCCATTTCCACAACTTCTCTGCTGTCTTGGCTTTCCTTTTCTTCTCAAGAGGGGAGGGGGGGGGGGGGGTGTGAGAAGCTATTTTTCACCATCTAGCACAGCTCTTCCTCCTTTCACAGGCTTTCTTCTCAGAGCACTTGGATCTCTTTCATCTTTTGCTCCTGGGATTAACTCTCCCAGCACGAGCCTGCACATGCCCTCTTTGCTTCCTTATGGCAGACTCTGAGTCACACGTGCCTGCCAGTCATCCCTTTTTTCTCCTTTGTCTTCCTTTATAAGGACACCAATATCATTTTTCCTCTTCTGCCGTGGGGGGTGGGGGGCTCCTGCTCTTCTGAGGTTAGATTCCCTTTCTCCCAGAGCAGCATTGGGGCTCTTCCTGTAACTGGCTCAGGTCTTCCAGGGGCAGGGAAGTCTTCTTTCCTCAGCCTGGGTTGCCGTACAGACTGAGAGAGCTTTCAGTCCTCTGCCCCTGTTTCTGACCAGGACTTTTCTGTGCAAGATCTCCTCCCCTGTGCTCCTAGTGCTGGCTTGTCTCTGGTGCTCCATTTAGGGAAGAGATCCTCACATCATTGGGGCAGCCCCCTCAGGTACAATTTAAAGGTTTTTTTTAAAACTGGTTATATTAGGGACTTTAGCAGTCTGCCCAAACCTTTGTGTGACAGTTTGTGTAACTTTGATGTAAAAAATGGTTTTGCAAATAGGTTTCTATTTTTACTTTATTTTCCTTTGCAGAGTTGTTGTGTGCTCCCGAAATCATTCAAATGAAGCACTGAAGATCTGAAGTGTAGGTAACTGTTTTCATGTAGCGCATAAATTTTGCTGAATCCAGGTCATTCTTTTCAATCATCTCCTGCAAGCTTTTATATGCTATGGTCCACTGCCCTTCTAAGCCTGCAATCTATAGAGCACTGCCAGTGCCAGACCACTTTAACAGCTTCTTTGGAATAAATCATTGAGACGTTTGCCTGTTTGCACCAGTGGTATGTGTTACAGTAACATTCAGTAAATGCACCATTAGTCCCATATATGTATGAGCAGTCACTGTTGACACCACAAGTCAGCTGCTCTTTGTCCTTCCATTTCCTCCAACCTCCCTCCCCTCCCCTCACCTCCCAACCAGTGAGCACTGAGCCTCTACTCCACTCAGACATACTCGGCTGGCTGTGCTCTCTATCTCCTCCAATCCAGCAAGCTCTTTCAGTATCCCCAACTTCAATAATCCTCCTCACTCTCTAAGCAACCCACATCCCCTGCAGTCTCTCTCATTCTGTCCCTAGAAGTCTCTTACTCAATCTCCCCACTCTGTTCAGTCATTTTCTCAGTCCTCCCATTCCCTAAAGTTTTTCTCTAGCAATCACATTCTGCTTTTCATTCCCTTCCACCCAGCAGCCCCTCCTCATCACAGGGATCTCTCTCTCTCGCTCTCAGTCTCCTCTCAACTCAGCAGTCTCCCTCTCCCAAATATCCTCTCATCTCAACAGTTGCCCTCTGTCGCTCTCTCTTTCTCTTTCATTCATTCTCCCTTCATATCTCTTTTACACACACGCACAATCAGCCTTCCCTCAACCCAGCAGTCTTCCTCTCTTTCTCTCTTGAACTTTATTTGAATTTTAACCATTTTCATATACCATTCTAAATCTAAAAAGACATCATAGTGGTTTACAAAATCACATGATCAAAAGCAGGAGAACATACAGTAGATTCTACATGGACAAGCAGAATGTGTCAGCCACACCTGGCGACGTCATTTGACAGCACCATGGACCCGGAAGTGCTCTCCAGAGCTCAGAAAGCAAGCCTTTCTGAGCATGTATACGTAGCTCAACTCCCCGGCCCTCCCCTAGCCAGCCCAGTTTCCTTTCTTCCACCTTGCCAGCAAGACGGACCCACACAGTTGTCCTAACTACACACACACATACACACACCAAAAAAGAAAAAAAAACAAAATAAGAAGAAAGAAGAACCCTGACGAAGAAGATTTCATCTACATCAAGGTACAATGCCTAAGCCAGGGTAAAGAAATGCCTATGCTGTGCCAAAAAGATGAGCTGCACAGATCTTTATCTTTATCTTTACTTCGTTTCTTGATATACTGGTTCTGCGAAAGCACATCAGGGCGGTTTACAGAGTACAAAAAGCAAACCGCCAGAAAAGGAAAAGAATGCCATAAATTTGACAGGAAAGAAGAGAGACAAGAGGACAGGAAGGAAAGAAGATGGCGAGAGAGTGGACAGAGAAAGAAGGGATAGAGTACGGGAGAAGAGGGCTAGGAGAGAGACAGGAGGAGTCTCAGCCAGGGACGGAAGGAGGGGGAGGTTAAAGGCAGTGCAGAAGAGATGAGTCTTTAGCAGTGATTTGAATTTGGAAAAAGAAAGTTCAAGCCATTGATCAAAGAGGAGAGAGTTCCAGAGTTTGGGACCGAGGAAGAAGAAAGCAGAGTTTCAGGTGGACTCTAGATGGGCCAGGGAGGGGGAGGGGAGAGACATACGATTTGCATGAATATGGTCGAGCGAACACGGGGAAGGGTGAAAGTGAACCAAGTTTGAGAGGTACTGAGGTGAACCAGAGCGTATGGCTTTGTGAACAAAAGTTATGACCTTGAACTGGATCCTGTAGGCGACGGAAAGCCAATGGAGGTGAATTAGTAGGGGCATGACATGATCCGTGTGTGAGGTGTGCATGACAATATTTGCTGCTGTGTTCTGTAGTAACTGGAGTCTATGGAGTTCATATTGGGGAAGTCCAGCAAGGGCAATGTTACAATAAAATCCTGCTCATAACTAGGGAAAGAAGAAGAGTAATCAGAGAAGAGGTGTCCTGGAAGGGATGGCCAGTGCGGATTTGGCATAAGGAGCAGAAGGAGCGACAGATTATTGAGGACAAATGGTCGTGAAATGAAAGGGCTGAATCTAGCGTGATGCCTAGGTAGCACAGCGTGGGGACCAGAGGGATAGGGGAGGAGGAAAGAGAGGGAGTTAGAGAGGGAGTCGGACTACCAAAAGTGAACCAGATGGCCTGGGTTTTGCTAAATTGAGGTGGAGGAAATTCGAGGAGAGACACTTATTGAGGGGGGTGATATTAGGGGCAGTGGGATCAGTGTGGTGAAGCAGAATGATGTCGTCTGTGTAGTAATATGCAGAGATGCAGTGCTGTTGGATCAGAAGTGTAAGAGGGGCGAGGAAGACATTAAATAGGAGAGGGGCAAGGACGGAGCCCTGAGGGACACTCCAGGGCAGGGGGGTAATGGGCAAAGAAGAGAGGTCAGTGAAAACAGAGAAGGATCTAGATGCTAGAAAGGAATGGAACCATGAAAGGACGGCACCACCAATCCTAGCTTCAGAGAGGCTAGTGAGAAGTGTGGTGTGATCGACGAGATCAAAGGTAGAGGACAGATCCAGGGAGACCGCAATAGAGTAGAGCCCCTGATCATGAGAGGAGTGAAGCTCGTTAAGGAAGGAAAGAATAATAGTTTAAGTGCTGTGCCAGGGGTGGAAACCAGATTGACGGGGGTGCAGAGTGAGAGTGGTGTCGAGGTGGGAGGAAAGCTGGGTGAAAACTAGTTTCTCCAAGAGTTTAGAGAGAAAAGGGAGATTGGAAATGGAGCGCCAGTTTGCGGGAACAGAGGGACACAGGGAGGATTTTTTGAGAATAGGACGAATTATGGCATGCTTCCACAGAGCGGGAAAAAGACCTGAAGAGAGGCTAGAATTGAAGATGGCAAGAATGAAGGGAAGGAGGGCAAGGGAAGGTTCACCGAGCCAACGGGAGGGGTTGGGGTCAAGTAGGCAGGTGGTTTTGTGGGAAGAGGAGAATAGTTTAGTCAGCTTAATGAGAGAAACAGGGTGAAAGGAAATCCATTGACAAGAAAGGGAAGGATTCTCAGGGGATGGGATGGGAGGAGAGGGAGGCAAGGCTGGGGGAGGAGGAGGGGGACAAACAGGCAATGCAGAGTGGATAGCCTGCACCTTTTCACTGAAATAGGTTGCTAGGAGGGCAGGATCAGGGTGCGGGCAGCGGGGAGGGCTGGAGGGGGGGGGGGTACAGGAAGCCAACAGGGAACGGAGAACAGAGTAGAGCTGGTGGGAGAAATTGGAAGAAGAAGAGATGAGGTTGGTGTAATAGGCACGTTTGGCAGCATGTATATGGGAACAGTAGAGGGAGTGGGAATAGCAGAAATGGATTAAGGAGTCTTTAGAAGGGTGCTTGAACCATAGATGCTCAGCATGACAAAGGCAGAAACGGTGCAGGAGGAGGCCAGGATGGAACCAGGGATGGCGGTTAGGTTGACGGAGGCAGGGGGTAAGATGATGCGGTGTGAGTGTTTCGAGAGCGGAGAGCAAGGTGGAATTCCAGACTTGGACTTGATGGTTGGGAGGAAGAGAGTGGAAGTCGGGTGTGAAAAGGGTGTCCATGGAACTGAATTGCTGGAAGGTAGTGGGCATGATCCAATGTGAGGATGTATGCGGGGAGGGGCATTGCCTTCTCTTTGAGCTTCTTTTCCCCCTTCCAGACAGAGATGGGTCTGACTGGAAAGGCAGAAAAAGCAGAGGGGGTGAGAGGGGAGGTAATAGGTGAGATCACAAGATCAAGGGTGTGACCAGCAGAGTGGGTGGGAAAAAGAACATGTTGATGGAGGGATAGGTCAGAGAGGAGAGCAAGGAAGGAGGTATCATGAGGACTAGAGGGGGAATCAGAGTTCACATTGAAATTTCTGATGAACACAATATGGGGATAGAGAAGGGAGGCCTCAAAGAAGGTGAGGAGGAGAGAATCCCAGAAGTAAGGCTGAAGAGCGGGGGAGGGGGGAATAGATGAAAAGGAAGTGGATGGGGGAGGAATCAAGACAAAGAAGGAGGGATTCAGGATAGTGCAGAGCAGGGGAAGAAAATTTGCAAAAAGGGAGAGAGGAATGAAAGATGGCCACAGCCCCCCCCTCCGGACTAACCCCGGTGAGGGGCAGCAAGGGCGGATTATCCTGGGGGGAGGCAGTGGTTAAGAAGTGGTTCTTCATCCTCATGGAGCCAAGTCTCAGTGAGGAAGAAGAGATCAAGGGAATGCTGTAAGACAAGGTTGTGGATTGGAATAGCATTGGAGCAGAGTGAGCGACAATTGAGAAGGGCCAGGGGCAGGAAGGGGAAGAAGAGGGAAGGGGGGGGGAGTGGGGAGAATGGGTAGGCAGAGGTGGACAGCAGAGAAGGAGATTGGCGGAAGATCGTACAGGAGGGTAAGGTGTGAACAAGGCGGGTTGACCTGGGCGCCAGCCCCAGTGAACAGGAATAGAAGCCATGGAGGAAAGGAACAGAAGAGGCAAAAGGAGTGCAAAGGAAAATGCAGCAAAGGAGACCTTACCGAAGGGGTGAAGAGGGAAAGACCAGTACCCAGAGTTCATAGAGAATGCAGGAGTGGAGAAGGGCACAGAAGGAGCGCCCCAGAAGTTTCCCCAAGGAGCTTGCCCAAGGAGTGCTTCGTGCTTCTTGGGCATGCTGCTTTGGTGTGTGCCTGCGGGGAATTTATTTTATACTGGGGAAGCAGAGTGTGGAATGCAGCTGTAAGTGGACCAGCCATGTCACTTCCGGGTGGATGGGAAGAGGCAGATACAGCTGTGGGCAGTACCTGGAGGACCGGAGAGCAGAGGCACAGGTTAGCAGCAGTAGCAACAGCAGACAGAGCAAAACCAGCACAGAAGACAGCAGGCAGGCAACTGAGGAGGAGAGGCATCTGTGTGATCTGTGTGTCTGGTGCTTCAGCATCTCACACAACATTGAAGAATGCACCTAGTGCGCGAAAATGTCTCTCTAGGCATGGAAATGTAGGAAACACGCATTGCAGGACTTCTATGCTGAGACGTCAGTGACCTTCTTTGCAGCCTGCGACCATGCGGTCAGCCACATGGTCACCGGTGATCCTCCTTCTGCCTCTGCCGCTTGGGCTGTGCCCCCCCCCGGGCCTCTGTCCCCTGCCAGCCAGCTGACAAGACTCCTCTCACCTCTACAGCCTGGCTGAGATCCCTTCAGACTGTCCAGGACAACTAGGACAGGACAGTAAGGAGCGATCCCATGACTTACACCATGGCTACCCACACAGGATGCAGTTTCGGCAGAAAAGGCCCCCCGCCCCCCATGACACCATTGGCCGGCACCAAGGCAATGAGGAAGGCAAAAAGTGCCATCAGCACACTGCACCATAAAGCCCTGAACACATCCCTGACTCCTCCCACCGGGACCGGAATGGCTGCAGGGAAGGAAGCTAGGGGAGCCCTGTTTGGCATCACTGCACTAACGGGAGAATCCCCCGGCAGCATAATGATGCTGACACCAGCCTCCACCCAGCACGGAAGCACCATCACTCACCGTTGCATGCCTCCAGACATGGAAAAAGTCAAAGAAGTCAGCGAAGGGCTCCCTCCACCAATAGTGAAGTCAGCTAGGACAGGAGGAGACACCACAAGCACAGGAGTCATCGCACACCCAGCTACAGCTCCTCCCCGGACTCCTCATACAGCCAGTATCACAAGAGATGCCCCAGGCAGGACCAGGTCAGTGATGTTCACACCGCTATCCTGCAGTTCCTATCTCGTCTGGTGGCACAGGGTGCCCCAGCCACCCCCTCCCCCCGGAGCCCTCTACCGAGACTGCCAACTCAACCAGCCACAGGGCCCAAGAGTAGGAAAGAAGAGGAGGAGATGGAGACCCTGGGATAAGTCACCATCAGGGACACTACCACGGGGGATGCCCCCATGGGGAGACCCTCTCTCATCGCTGGACCCAAGGACAGACTCACAACCTCAGCAGTCCATACTTCCCAAAGACCTAACCTACCCCAAGTTCCTGAGGAAGGTGGCAACTACACTGGCTGTCACACCCACAGACACTTCTGATCCTAAGGGCCCCAAGGTGCCAAAGCCTACTGTGTTCGTGAGAAACTAGCTCAACTTAAAGTAGACAAAGCGATGGGACCGGATGGGATACACCCTAGAATACTGAGGGAACTTGGGGACATTCTAGCAACTCCACTGACTGACCTTTTCAATGCCTTGTTGGAGTCAGGAGTGGTGCCAAAGGACTGGAGAGAGGCTCATGTGGTGCCTTTACACAAAAGCGGAAGTAAGGATGTGGCTGAAAACTACAGGCCGGTTAGTTTAACTTCAGTGGTGAGTAAATTAATGGAAACACTGTTGCAAGAGAAAATAGTGAGGTTTCTGGAGTCCAGCGGATTACAGGATCCGAGGCAGCATGGATTCACCAGAGGCAGGTCTTGTCAGACAAATCTGATTGATTTCTTTGACTGGGTGACCAGGGAGTTGGACCGAGGGAGAGCTCTAGATGTGGTGTATTTAGATTTCAGTAAAGCCTTTGACACTGTTCCTCACAGGCGACATATAAACAAACTGAGCACCCTAGGGATGGACCCTAAAGTTACTGCTTGGGTTAGAAATTGGTTGGGTGGGAGGCGACAAAGAGTACAAGTAAATGGAGCTCACTCTGAGGAGAAGGATGTTACCAGTGGTGTGCCCCAGGGATCTGTCCTTGGTCCGATTCTTTTTAACATCTTTGTTAGTGATATAGCGGAAGGGCTGTCGGGTAAGGTTTGCCTCTTTGCGGATGATACCAAAATCTGCAATAAAGTAGACACCCAGGAAGGTGTAGATAACATGAGGAGGGATCTGGCTAAGCTTGAAGAATGGTCTAGAATTTGGCAACTGGGATTTAATGTTAAAAAATGTAAGGTCATGCATTTGGGCTGCAGCAATCCAAGGGAGCAATACAGTATAGGAGGTGAAGTACTTTTGTCCACTAAAGAAGAGCGGGACCTAGGCGTAGTTGTGTCCGATGATCTTAAAGTAGCTAAACAGGTAGAAAAGGTGACGGCAAAAGCTAGAAGGATGCTTGGGTGCATACGGAGAGGAATGGCTAGCAGAAAAAAGGAGGTGATAATGCCTCTGTATAAGTCTTTGGTGCGACCTCATTTGGAGTATGGTGTGCAATTCTGGAGACCGCACCTTCAAAAGGATGTGAACAGGATGGAGTCGGTGCAGAGGGTTGCTACTAAGATGATTAGTGGTCTTCATTATGAAGCATATGAGGACAGACTTAAGGATCTTAATATGTACACCTTAGAGGAAAGGCGGGATAGAGGTGATATGATTGAGATGTTTAAATGCCTCCGTGGCATAAATGTTCAGGGAGAGAGCCTCTTTCAATTGAAAGCAAGTTCTGCGACGAGGGGACATGGGATGAGGGTGAAGGGAGATAGATTCAGGAGTGATATGCGGAAATATTTCTTTACGGAAAGAGTAGTGGATCCGTGGAATAGTCTCCCAGTGGAGGTGGTAGAGATGAGGACAGTAACTGAATTCAAAAAAGCATGGGACCAACACAGAGGATCTCTAAAGGTAAAAAGTGGACTGTTGTAGTTGTTATGGAAGGACAGACTAGATGGGCCTTGTGGTCTTTTTCTGTCATCATGTTTCTATGTTTCTACTGTGACTATCCCAGTACATCAGAGGCTGCTCGACAACCAAACCAGTTTATGACAGATGCCTGCATCGGGGCCAGCTTGCTTCTGCAAATTAGATGCCAAGTATCAGGTCCAGCTGGCATCAGGGTTTAGGAGGGCCCAGCTCCCGCACCAGTCCATCGTGGTGTCGTCAACCTTGAAACAGGCAAGGTCCTCACGCACACACGCCAACAACCCACCAGACCATGACCCCAAACATTTGGACGACTTAGGAAAGAAAGTCTTCCAAGGGACCATGCTGAGCGCTAAGATAGCGTCACACCAATTTCAACATATCTTATTCCAGGATGCTTTGATGGGGAACCTGTGGAATACCATTGTGGCCCTCCCTCAGTAGTCACAGGCAGCAGCTTCAGCCATTCTTATGGACCTCTCCAAATGTAGCAAACACCTCGTCAGCACAGTGTTTGATGCCTTTGACACCGCCATCTGGACCGCTGGCACTGCCATCTCCGCCAGGCAATGGGCTTGGCTAAGGGTGTTGGGCCTGCAGGATGACACCCATGACCATATAGCGGATGCCCCCTGCTTGGGCAATACCCTCTTCAGCATCAAGGTTGATGACACCGTGAACGTTATGAAAGAACACTGCACCACTCTTCAGACGCTTGCGGAGGATAGCTTTAAGCGCCATCCCAGCGTCTACAAGGGACATTACCAAAGCCGGAAGCCATACTACTCCTCCAGGAAGTATAACCCCACCGCAAGTGGCAGGCCCCACGATACAAGCAGCACTTGTACCAGGCCCCCTATCAATAAAAGCACAACCAAAGGGAACAAAAGCAAAAGAAGCAACCCGTTCCTCCAGCCGGTAAGAGCACACCCTCTTTTTGATAAGACACAGTGGGCCGGCCTCCCTGTTGGGGGGTGCCTATCTGTCTTTTCACAGGCCTGGGAATACATAACAACTGACAACTGGGTCCTATGAATCAATAGCAAGGGTTAACATATCCGATTCTTCTTTCACCCTGCCAGCCCTAACGCCCCATCAGCGACACTCCATCACACCTGGACTTCGCAATGACAGTAGAATTGATACACCTTCTAGCGATGCAAATGATAGAATGCGTCCCAGCAGACAAAGTAAACACTGGATTCTATTTCAGATGCTTCCACATTCCCAAGACGTTTGGAAGGGTATGGCCCATCCACGATCTCAGGAATTTTGAACAGATTCATTCTCAAGGAGAAGTTCCGAAAGTATTCTCTCAGCTTCATCCTACTGCTCATACAGACTGGGGACTGGCTCGCCTCATTTTTTTTTTTTTATTGAAATTTCGCAATTATACTTACAAAGCATAAGTAAGAAAATTGATAATAAATACAAAAAACAAGAACTAATAGCAATATCATAATTAAATACACATCAGTTAGCCCTCATCTTGGGGAGAAAAATCCCAAAGCAATACAAACACAAGAATATAGAGGAAAAAACTTCCCAAAATCAAACAGCCATTTCACCATAATCCTCCAAACTAACCCCCACCCAGTATACTCTAAGATTCTTTACTTTGCAAAAAGGTTTCCAGCTGTAAGGAAACAAAAAATATATACCTAGCATCCTGAAAAGTAACTAGGCATTTATATGGATATCGCAGAAAAAAACAAAGCCCCCAGAGCCAAAACCCTAGGCCTGAGAGCCAAAAAGGCTTTCCTGCGAAGTTAAGTGGCTCTGGAGACATCAGGAAACACCTGAACTTTTACACCATAGAATACAGCATCCTTATTCTTAAAGTAACTTTTAAATACAGAAGACCTATCCTGCTCAGAAACAAATGAAACAACGGGAGGAAATATTGTCAAACAAATCCTCCAAAAACTGAGTTTAATTTGAGACAGAAACTGATTGTAAGATATCCAGTTCTCCATTGGGATCATCTGCAATTTTTCTACCCGTTAAATAAGACAAATTTGACAAAAGCCATTGAATTCGAATTAGGAAGAAACAAAATTTCAGATGACAATAAATGACACAAGGGAAATTTAATAAAACAAATATTTTTCGCTGAAGCACATTCTCAAAGAATTCTAACTTTTTATGAATCATTAAATTATCTTTTATACCAGATACACTCACTGCTTGTAAAGAAACACATTGATTTTCACACCTCAATACCTGAGCAGAGAGAGATTCCACGGACGCCACCGTCTGACCCAACTTCGCAACAGTTTCTTGGGAAAACCTGCAAAGCTGGGAGACGGTGGCTACCAAGATCTTCTCTGTTCTGGTAACCACTGCCCAAATGTCTGCCAGGGAGATCTGGGAATCAGAAGCCACCCCATTGTCCATCACTGGTGGAGAGCAGGTCACCGGCTGGTAAGTATCAGCTGAACAAACACGAGTTTTATGCCGAACCAAGTGATCATGCTGAACTGCATCAGATGGAGTCACTGCAGTTGGAGGGGGAGGTGGAGTCTGCTCTGTGGAGCGCAAAGAGGCCCCCAGAAGGAGAGAGGGTGAAGAAACAGTACCTGGAAAAGGAGTTGTCATGTCCTTAGCCACCACATATTTTTATTCATCAGACCAACTACTGAATCCAAAGCAGCCAAAACCTTCTTTTTCCTCTTTCCCATGGACCATACAAGAGGCACAGAGTTCAGGGCACCTGCAGGGCTCCAAGGGGCTCCCAAGGGACCTATCTGCCCCTTGTAACTCGCCCCAGCAGTGTGCCTAGGAAGAAATACACTTTTCAAGCCCCAGCTGGTGTCGGGGCAGTCCCGCACAGAGCCCGCTGCTCCTGCCGCACTCCCGCTCCGGTTGCACACAGGGTCTCCCCTGGCTCGCTTCCTTGAACCTAGAGGATACCTATGGGCACATCCCCATGCACAGAAACTATCTCTGCTTCCAGGTGCTGGGCATCCACCATCAATATCGAGTCCTTCCCTTCAGCCTGTTGCCGGCCTTGCGAGCGTTCACAAAATGTGTATCCATAGCAGCAGCACCCCTCCACAAACAGGGCAGGGCATCCACATCTTCCTTTACTTCGACGATTGGCTTCTCTCTGAACCTTCAGCCCGAGAGACACAAACAGCAATCCAGACGACCATAAGTCTATTGTCCTCCCTGAGGTTCCTGGTGAATTACCCGAAGCCCCACCCAGCGTCTGGAATTCATTGGGGCAGACATTGACACCACCTCCTCAAAGGCATTCCTCCCTGCACAGCAGATGGACAAGATCATCTTCCTGGCATAGAGCATCTCCTCAGCCAGCGACACCACCTCTTGGATAGTCCTTGGGACTCTTGGGACACATGATGGCATCTATGCCTGTCCTAACCCTCACGCAATTGCACATGCATCTTCACCAGTGACACCTACGCACCCACTGGAACCAGCACTCACAACCCCTGTCCATGCACATCCCACTGGACATCCAGGTCAGGAAGAACCTCCACTAGTGGACCAGTCCCATCAAACTTGCAGTCCGCAGAGATCTACAGCAGCCCAAGCATCATGTGCTCCTCAGCACCAATGCCTCCACAGCAGAGTGGGGTGCCCACCTCCTCTACCTCTGCACCCAAGGGGCATGGACTTCAAGAGAAAAAACACACCACATCAACCTGTTAGAGTTTCAGGCCATCCAGTACGCACTGAAGACATTCCAACCACACCTCAGCAGCAAAACCATCCTGATACAGATGGATAACCAAGTAACCATGTTCTATGTCAACAGGCAGGGTGAGGACCGGATCACACAATCTCTGCAAGGAGGTGCTCGCAATCTGGTCCCTTGCCCTCTTGAACTGTTGCCAGCATCGTGCATCCTACCTGCCAGGAGTAGAGAACTCCCTAGCAGACATATTGAGCCACCAGCTGGATCCCACAAGTGGACGCTCAACCCAGAGATGATGGACACCCTCTTTCGGCGATGGGGGCTGCCGCAGGTCAACCTGTTTGCCACCGAGCAGAACATAAAGTGCTACTGCTTCTGCTCTAAGCACCCTTCCTCTAGGAGCTTAGCCATGGATGCCTTCAATATGTCTTGGGGGGAGTGGTCACTTGTCTACACCTTCCCATCCACCCCTCTAATCTGCATGACGCTGCAGCGGATTGTCCGGGACAGAGCGCGAGTCATCCTCATCGCCCCACACTAGCCCTGCCAGATGTGGTTTCCTCTACTCCGCTATTTCTCTAAGGAGCCACCGATATGGCTCCCCCTCAAACCAGACCTTCTCACCCAGAACCAAGAGAGCACTCTACACCCCACCTGCAAGCCCTTGTGCTGAAGGCCTGGAGATTGAACGGCTGATCCTCTCCTCTCTCAATCTACCCACAGAGGTGCAGCACATCATCCTCGCTGCACGGAGACCGTCCATACGGAAATCTTATGGACTTAAGTGGAAATGCTTCAGCATCTGGTGCGCCTCTCAAGGCCTTGACTCAGTTACCTGCCAGGTCGTACAGGTCTTCACATACCTTACTTACCTCTTTGACAGTGGCCTAAAGACACAGTCCATACGAGTACACCTCTTGGCCATAGCGGTGACACCATGACATCGTGGCCGAAAGGTCCATTGCCATGCTGCCACTCGTCACCTGCTTCATGAAGGGCTTAGCAATCCTGTGGCCTGCTGTGCGGGTCCCTGTCCCTCCCTGGGACCTGT
Organism: Ichthyophis bannanicus; assembly: GCA_033557465.1. Lineage (NCBI taxonomy): Eukaryota > Metazoa > Chordata > Amphibia > Gymnophiona > Ichthyophiidae > Ichthyophis > Ichthyophis bannanicus. The sequence goes on from CM066033.1 coordinate 497,607,213, forward strand.
CACGCCCATAGCCCCTTACAGCAGTGTGGAGGGGCGTGCTTGTTATAGCAGATTCCACCACTTCAGCAGTGTGCCTGACTGACTGACTTTGAAGTGCACCATGGGAAAGGTAGTCCAGTCAGGTTACACTTGACTTTTAGGCAGAAAAACACTCTTTTGTAGTTGGGTCGAGAGTTAAGGCATTGACAGAATTTATTTATGAGGTAAACGCAAATAAGGTTCACAAATTGTCACCTATTGGATTTCTTCTCCAGGATTATATTTAGTACAGCAGGATATAACTGAACTTAAGCACAAACAGCTTGTAATGTCTTTCAATGCAAAGCAGAAAGTCCTTTCCACAGCCACTGCTAGCAAACATGCCTAGCAGTGCTGTTTAAAACAAAACCAAAAATATCAGCTTCACATAAACAGCTCTCTTTTCTCTTCCAAAAGAAACTTCTTAAATCCACCGTGAGTACGGCATAAGCTCTGCACTGCACTGACTTCAGCTGGTCAATGAGCAAACAATTAAGCAGCTGCACACATTCTCAGCACAAGTATTTTCCTTTTCAAAGAACCTTTCCTTTTCACACACAGACTCTCTAGGGTACTGGACTCTGGAATGTTCCCTTATGATGTATTCCCTCTCAGGACTTCTTTGGGCTTGGCAGTTTGGCATAAAGAACAGTCCATGTAAGAATCATCCTCTTCCAGAACTAATTCCTGTTCTCCTAGCTGCATGGGTTCTACTTCTGGCTCAGAGGGCTTAACTGACTGCCTCCCATCAGGACAAGCGCTGTCTCCAGCAAATCTGTAATGCTCCCAATCCGACAGGCTTCCAAAACTCATACCTGGGTCAAGGCTTGGTTCAGTGGTTCCTCCCTCATATTCTGGCCAGCATGTATCTGAGCTTCCCTGTCTTGTCCTCCAGCATGGGTTCTTGGTTCTCAGGGCTTCAGCTCCATTTCTCCTCCAGTAGGCATTCCTACTCCTTCTCCTCTCCTCCTGAATATTCTGTCCTAGCTTTAAACCTCCCAGGCTCTAACCCTGCCCTTTCTCCTCTCAGGTGTTGCAAAATCAGTCTGCCTCTTGGCAGCTGAGTAATTGGGAAAGTCAGTGACGTAAGGGTTCCTTACTCTGAACTTGCTTTCCCCCCTCCTTCTCACCACTAGGGACACTCTGCAACCTATTGCAGCCTGGTACAATCTGGTTTCTAGGTACAACTGAGGTTTTGTATCTCTGACCTGGCAATACAGGTCCTTTGATAAGGGTAAATTCCCCTTCTTTATCCTTGTTCCTGGGCCCTGATAAGCTTCCTTATCACAGACCTCAAAGTCATCCTCCACCAACTAATGCAGGAGCCCTTCAAGCCCCTACAATCCGCAGCTATGAAGTATGTCTCCTGGAAGACCCTGTTCCTTATAGCGATCATGTCTGCCAGGAGAATAAGAGAACTGCAGGCCTTCATGGCTCATCTGCCGTATACACAAATCCACCAGGATCATGCCCCCTCCGCATTCACCCAAAGGTTGCCTTGGTCTTTCATATCAACCAGAATATTGAGCTGCCAATTTTCTTCCCAGCACCCCATGCCTCGGTGGAGGAACAGTGACTGCATACCCTCGACTGCGTCAAGGCCCTTCACACATACCTGTGCAGAACAGAGACCATGAGGCAGGGGATGCAACTCTTCATGTCCTTTGACCCGAACAGGCCAGGATGGCCAGTCATGAAACAGACTCTGTCACAATGGTTTTTGGACTGCATCGCCCACTGCAATAACCTGGCGGGGACCAAGGTCGGAGTCCACCAGCTCCGCGTGCGGGCCACCACCATCGCAAACCTGCGATCTGTACTGGTAACAGACATCTGCAAGGCTGCCACCTGGTCTTCTGTACACACCTTCCAGAGACATTACTGTCTGAACCTGGAGGCGCAATCAAACAGTGTCTTTGGTAGAGCGGACCTCGCCACGACCACTGCCAGGACCAGGGAAGACAACCCCCCTGCCAACTGAATGGGATCAGTGGTCCACACTTGCGGCAAACCACGGATTTTACCAAATAGGTTTGCACTAATATTGTTAGTTTCCACTGTTCAACCCTACAGTTGAACTTTCCGACTGTTTAAAAAAAAAGAAAAAGAAACATTCAAGTGTGCAACTAGTTCAGCTGTTCAGCATTGTTACCTGTTCACTGTTCTGCATGTCAGTGTTCCACACTGATTACTCACTGTTCAGAACTGTTCTGTTGGTTACTGTTGCAATAAAACCCTTAAACCAAACTCTGAACCTCTCTAGCCACAGTGTGCACCAGGTGCCTTGTTTATGGTGTGATATAGAAGCCCCTATAGAGCCCATGGAAATAGAAAGAAAGGAAAAGGTTACCTTTAAAACTGACAGTCAGCCAGCACACATAGCTCACTGTTTACAAGAGAAAGACAAACAGAGGGAGATAGGAGCTGAGCTGACACGCCCAAGCTCTGACGTAGCAGCAAGCCTGCAGCTTGATCACTCATACCTGTTCAAAAAGGCAGAGCCAAGCCTCAGGGAACAGAAATATAAAGGCTGGTTGGGAGCAAAGGAGGAGCAGCGAGGACAACAAGAGAAGCAAGGAAAGAAGCCAGAGAGGGAGCAAGAGGAAAGAGCTCCTGGGAGACGTGGTTGGAGAGGCTCAGGAACCCTAGAGAATGGGAGATTTGGCAAAGAACCTACCTGCAGTTCTGGGAGAGAAGCCGGCAGACTAGAAGGTGGGAAAGCACAGCCTGTTGCCAGGAACCAGCCTGGGCAGAGAGAACAGGGAGCCCTTCAGTCCTTACTGCCTGAGGAAAGGCTTCAGAGTTTTCACAAGTGGAGACCCAGCACCAAAGCAGGGAGGTTAAGAAGCTCTACCTGGAACAGAGAGCCAGGGGGTGGCTCTAGTCAGGAATTACAAACGGAGAGTCACCGAGCATTTCCTTATAACTGGAAGGAACTAGATGAGAGCCAGAGAAGAAGCTCCAAAGCCACAGGTATTTCAAACCCTTGCTGTCTAGAATTGTATACAGAGGAAACACCCAAGTTTGCAGAGGGAGGTTACCTTAAACACAGTAGTAACAGCTGGCAGCCAAGCTCAGTAAATCCTGAGCTGGAGGATATGCAAACGGACTGTAATGTTAATGATATAGCTGAAGTTCCAATGGATTGCACGCTTTGTTTAGCCAATGATATCGAGTCACTGTGTTAAGTCTTTGAGTTAAAGAGCTGTAAAACAGCAAAGGAAAAGAAGTTATTTTACTTTGACAAAAGAAGCTGTTTGGTTTCCCCATCTTTGTTACTTAGAAAAGGCACAGCACGTTTTGGAGCCAGAGTGTGAAAAGCAGTTACCTTATTTTGTTGTAAATAATCCTCAAGCAAACACCTGAACACTCTCCTATTTTGTTCTACACTAAGTCCTAATGTGAGAGGAATAAATTCCTTGTCATTTTGCCTTAAACACTCGACTCATAACTATTCCTTTATCAGAGGTCTAAAAAGGGACTACAACTCCCAAGAGGCATTGCGAAAGCAGAAAGGTGTGGTCTCACTTTCTGATTATAGGACATCATGGCAGGCCAGCCCTCTTAGCCCTAGGCGGAGGGCTGACCACGTGACAATGGAGAAAGTGAGGTTACTTACCTGTAATAGGGGTTCTCCATGGACAGCAGGATAAGTCACCCACCCACATCCCCTGGCGTAGTTTGGGACACACTGGGCTGGCTAGGGGTGGGCCGCGGGTTGGGCTACCTACACATGCTCAGAAAGACTTGCCTTTCTGAGCTCTGAAGAGCACTTCTGGGTCCATGGTACTGTCGGATAACGTCACCAGGTGTGGCTGACTTATGCTGCTGTCCACAGAGAATCCCCATTACAGGTAAGTAACCTCGCTAACATGATGGCGGAAAAAGACCTTATGGCCTATCTTGTCTGCCCTTTCATAACAACTGCTAGTCCCTTTTTTCCTTTAGAGATCTTCTGTGTTTGTCCCATGCTCTCTTGCATTCAGATACTGTCCTTGTCTCTGCTACCTCCACTGGGAGTCTATTCCAAGCATCTACCACTATTTCCATAAAAAAAAAATATTTCTGCATATTTCTCCTGAGTCTATTCCCTTTTGCCCTTATCCTATGTCCCCACATTGCAGAGCCTTCTTTCAATTGAAAGAGGCTCTTCTCCTATGCATTTATACCATTGAGGTATTTAAACATCTCTGTCATGTCTCCTCTATTCTGCCTTTTCTCTAAGGTATATATCGAAATCTTTAAGTCTGTCCCCATATGGTTTATAATAAAGCCTACTGACCATTTTGGTAGCCACCCTCTGCACCGACTCCATCCTTTTTATATCCTTTTGAAGGCGTGGTCTCCAGAATTTCATACAATACTCCAAATGAGGTCTCACCAAAGATTTATACAGAGGCACTATCACCTTCTTTTTCCTTCTGGCCATTCCTATCCCTAAACACCTAAGCATCCTTCTGGCTTTTGCCATCACCTTTTCTACCTGTTTATCCACTTTAAGATCATCAGAAAGAATCACTCCCAGGTCCCACTCTTCTTTCGTGGACAGAAGTACTTCACCCCTTATATTGTACCACTCCCTTGGATTTTTGCAGCCCAAATGCATGACCCTGCATTTTTTAGCATTACATCTCAGCTGCCAAATTCTCGACCATTCTTCAAGCTTAGCTAGATCCCTCCACATGTTATCTACTCCTTCCTGAGTGTCTACTCTATTGCAGATTTTGGTATCATCGGCAAAGAGGCAAACCTTACCCAAGAGCCCTTCTGCAATATCATTAACAAAAATGTTAGAAAGGATCAGACCACTTACAGATCCCTGCGGCACACCACTGGTAACATCCTTCTCCTCAGAATGAGCTCCTTTTACCTGTACCCTTTGTCACCTTTCACTCAACCAATTTCTAACCCAGTCAGTCACTTTAGGGTTCATCCCTAGGATGCTGGATTTATTTATAGCAACAGAAAAGGTCTATCTGCTACTGAATATTATTGTACACTAGCTTCTGATTTGACTTTGCAGAGAAGGATTGGTGATTTTATTGGAAATAGCGGGATCTCAAGGTTTTCTCACTCTGAAGGAATATGGGTTCTGTATGAATGCTACCCAGTAACACCAATGATATATTTTTTACCTAAGGCGCATAAGAATGCACAGTACCCCCCAGTCAACCTATGGTATCGATATGTGGTTTGGTGTTGGAACCATTTCTAAATTTTTGGATGTATTTTTTGTGTCCTTTGGTCAAGCAGATACCCTTCTATCTCCAGGATACAGCTCATTTTTTAGGCTCCTTGCTGACTGCACTGTTGACTCTCGGATATCTTTTATGGTATCCATGGATATCACTGCACTCTATACTAATATTCCTCAAAATGCAGCAGTTGATCTTATACTGTAGAATATTCATCAAGTGAAGTAGCATGTCACCTACTTCAAGGGTTTGTTGAGGAGTTATTCCTACTGGTGCTAACCTGTAACTACTTTTGGTTCAACGGTACTTTCTACTAGCAGTTTCATGGGGTAGCCATGGGGGCAACATTGACACCGTCTGTTGTTTCACTGTATGTTGCCCAATTTGAAGATGACTATCTGTACCACTCTTCATTTTTTCATAATATGTTGATGTGGCGACGCTATCTGGATGATGTTTTCTTTCTATGGATGGATTCAGAAGATTTGCTTGACTTTCACTATTGGTTAAATTCGGTAGATGTCAACTTACAGTTCACTATGAATTATAACCCGATGACCACTGGAGCTTTTAGATGTTCTGGTGGAAAAGGAATCCCAAGGGTTTGCAACACAAATTTACAATAAGAGTGTTGACAGGAATAATTTTCTTCAATTTAAGAGTATTCATCCTTATTCCTTAAAATTGAATCTGCCTATAAGTCAGTTTCTCAGAGAGACATATTTGTTCATCTGATGCTGCCTTTAGGGCTGAATCTCAACTTTTATCTCAGTGATTTACAGCCAAAGGCTTCCCTCATTCATTGATAACAGGCACCTACAGCCGAGCTAAATATGCTGAAAGAGATCTGTTACTGCAATGCAATCAACTTGTTGTTGATGAATCCCTGGTTTGTGTCCTCCCATATTCTAGTGGACTCTGTCAGATCATGCAGATCATGAAGAACCAGTGGTCTGCTGTGGGTCTATGTCCAGTTTTCCTTGAATTTCTGAAGATTGCCTATAAATTGGGTTGTAATATTGGGGAGATGCTTGCCAGATTTACGGTGCCTGAAGACCATGCTGATGCATACCCTGGACATTATGCCTGTGGCACTTGCTCCTGGTGCAAATCAGCCATTATTGATGACTCCTGGTGCCATATGGATGGATCACATTATCACAGCCATCACTACTCGGACTGTAACTCCTCTTCGGTTATTTACATGTGTGATGGCGCAGCTGGGTTAAACGCTAGTGAAAGGTGCAGAAATCACTCTTTTTTCCCTGCAGCTAAGAGCAGTGCAGGCAGAGAAAGGGTTAAACCTTCAACTAATGGAAAAAACCCTATGCTCAGAAAGCAGGAGAGTGAGCCACACCTCAGCTCCATGACAACCAGGGGAGCTGACGTAAGAGGAAGGGGGCGGAGTCAAAGCCCATAGGACAGCCCCAAACATTTAGCCACGAGGAAACAGTTAGAGAGAGATCAGCTGGTTCAAGATCAACAGGTTGGAGATCAGCAAGAACAGGGAGCTCAGGAACAGGAAGAACGTCGGCAGCAAGGAGCTGTAAGAGTTCTGGAAGAGACCCTGAAAGGAGTTCTGAGGGGACCTGTGAGAGGAACCGAGATGGGAGTTTAAGCAAGAGCAAAGTTCCAAGGGAAAGGCTGCACAGACACTCTGATTGCAGGCAACGTGTGAGTAGCTCTAGTTCAGAGAGAAGCACAGCTGCATATGAGCAAGGGGCTGATTGGAAGCTCTGGAGACAGGAGTCAGAGTCAGACCCTGTTGAGCAGGAGAACAGCCGGATGCAGAGGAAGCAGTCTGGGGACAAGAGGTTGCCTGTAAACTTGCCAGAAAGGGTACGGAAGGCCAGGAATAAGGTGAGCCCTTTTGAATCTGTTAAGGCAGTACTCAAAGAGACTGGTGTTCTAAGTTCCTCCCCCACAGCTCAGACTAAAGAAGAGTCCCGTTTGAAACAGTTAAAGGCTTTATTAGATCAGTGGAAGCCTGTTCAAAAGAAGCCTGTATTTAAAGAAAGCATATCAGACTCAGAGGGAGAGCCCATGCAGTTTGAAGAAGCTGGTGGTGCTAGTGAGGATTCTGATATGGAAACTGATTGTGCATTTTGCCAGAGAGGGTAAAATCTATGAACTGTGATACTAATAGTAAGTGCTGGAAGAAGCCTGACATTGTGCCAGGAGGTTTTTACATGGGAAGAGGCAGAGAGCTGCTGGAGTGTAAAAGCCAGGACAATTAGGAAAAACCTGGAAGAAAAGAGCACTACTGCTTTTGGTGTTTTAAAGAAGCATTTTTATTGCTGAAGGAGAAAGCAGTAAATGTTTATATCAGGAAGAAGCTGGAAGACAGTGCTGTGAAAGGAACATGCCTGTATGTTTAGAAGCTGAATAATCCTGTTTCAGTTAAAGAGACTTTGCTTTGGAGAAGTATCCTTTATTTCTGTTATTGGGATAGTAGGCAAACCATTGTGCGACAATAACAATAAAACTTATTGTTAACCCTATTCCTTGCTGACTCGTCTGTGCCACAACTACAAGGGAACAGAAACTGCAACACTTAAAGGGATACAAATAAATATGTGGTCGTGCCACTCCCACTAGGCAGCCGCCTATATAAGGGGTGGACGCGACAGCTGGCGTAGTTTTTCGGATAAAACTACTACCTCACAGATACAAAGATCTTATATACTACTATATCCAAAAGAAGTTCTCTGGAAAAGAAACCAAGCAGCGCAAGTGCCTCTGAAGAGCTTACCAAGTTCTGCAGGAATTCGTGGAGTGGAGTATCGGCAGAAGCGGACCGGATCCAGTGTTCCAGTGATACTGCTATCCTGTGAAGCGAGACTCACCACTTGTAGCAGGTAACCCGTAGATAGGAAGGGGTTATCTTGGATTCTGCTACAAGGGGGTGGGGGTGTGCAGAACCGGAGTGGAAGCGGAGAGAGGGGGCGTTTGTGTGCAAGCCACACTTGGGTTGTTTGCTTTCTGTTTTATTACAGCTGAACCAAGATGGAGACAGCAGACCTGATGAACTGGATGACGGACAGATTCCGGCAGCAGCAGGAGATGTCAGCCCAAGCCCAGGAGAGAATGGCAGAGATGCTAAGGGCTCAGCAAAAGCCGCTGTTGGACATGCTAGGTGCCTGGATCGGCGAGCAGAAACAGACAACGGATGCCCTTAAGACTGTCTCAGGTTCTCTGGGAACAGTATCTGGACTGGGAACCCTAGGGAAGGGGGTATTATCTCTTGGACAGTTATCAAAAGATGATGATTTAGATGATTATCTTGAAGTTTTTGAACGTATTGCTCTCATGAGTGGTTGGCCGAAAGACCAATGGGCCATAAGATTAGCAACATCCCTCACGGGAGAGGCTCTCGCAGCCTACCGAGCTATGCCCAATGATCTTGCATCCAACTACGAGGAAGCGAAAAAGGCCATAAGAGACCGGATGGGCTTAACACCAGTGGTCTATCGCCGCCTTTTGCGGGCTTGCAAATTGAAACCAGGCGAAACACCACAGGCCTTATGCCACCGGATAAGAGCTCTTGTGTATAAGTGGTTAACTCCAGAGGGTAAGAGTGTGGATACAATTTTGGATAATATTGTTCTAGAGAAATTTGTTGATGCTGTACCAGGCGAATTACAGTCTTTCTTAATTCTGCAGGACTGCAGAAACACTAAGGATGCCATTTCCTTGGCTGAGCGGTTCCTAGAGGCTGGAGCAGTAGGCCAGAGGAAGATGGGTGTTTCTGGTCCAGCAGTCCTGGGAATTACAGAAAGGAAAGAAAAGGTAATGCTGGGGGAATGTGTGAAAAAGAGACCCCTAGGCAAAGCTGATTGGGAACAGCGTAAATGTTTTTCTTGTGGAGAAAAAGGCCACATAAAAAGAGAGTGTAGAGAAAAAGTAGTACTAGTGACCACCCAATCCAAGGAGGTTGGGGAGGGATTTCTACTAGCAGTCGAGGTGGACAATATCCCGGTCGACGCTCTTCTAGATTCAGGGGCCGACCAATCAATGATCTCTGAAAGGTTATGGAGGGATATTGAAGCTCAAGGTAAAGGTTCTGGAAATGAAGCTGAAGGGAAAATCAAGATAAGGTGTGTGCACGGCACTGCTTCAGCGTATCCCTTGCCCACAGTCACAGTATCAGGCCTAGGTTTAAAAAAGAAAATTCCTGTGGCAGTAATACCCAGACTACCACATTCCTTAGTTTTGGGAAAGGATTGGCCACAGTTTAGGAAAGGCCTAGTTGAAGGGTTAACATCTACCATACCTGATGCTGAAGCCTTAAGCTCGGAAAAGACAGAAAAGGAACCCTTAGGAGGGGAAATAAAGGAGAAACAGGTGACATCCTCTCAGGGAGGAAAATCTAGGTTGAAGATGATTCCTGCCCCTTTATTTGAAACCCGACAGGGAAAGACAGGTAGGGGAACAGTCCCGAGTCCTGGCCCTGCCACTAAGACAAAATTTGTACTGAAGTGTTGTCGTCTCACTCCAAATGCTCAGATTCCCAGGCGAGCCTCCGAGCAAGCGGCAGGCTATGATCTTTATAGTGCCGAGGATACTGTTATCCCGCGGCAGGAAAGAGCGTTGGTAGAGACAGGTATACAGATGGAGATACCGCCCGGATGCTACGGATGGATCGCTCCACGATCCGGTATAGCAGTAAAAGACTGGGTTGATGTAGGTGCCGGGGTGGTAGACCCTGATTTTAGAGGAGCCATAAAGGTTTTGTTATTGAACTTTTCTAAAAAGGATTTTAGGGTTACCACTGGGGACAGGATAGCACAGCTCATTCTGGAAAGGGTTAGGTTTCCACCAGTAGAAGTTGCAGAGCTGAACACTACGACAAGGGGGTCGAGTGGATTTGGATCCACAGGCCAAGACATAATGCCAGGTTTGACAGCCACTAGGGAAGAGGATAAGATGAACGTAGGCCTTGATTCTCAGGTGGTGAGTGCAAGACCAGGACATTGCCCAAGGTAAGGGGGAAGCTCTCTTGGCATCAGCAGCAAGCCCTGCTGAAAATAATAGAGAAGTTTCCGGATGTCTTAACCCATAGGCCCGGGGACACTAGGTTTGTGGCTCAGGATAAAGCGAACCCTCAAGGAGGAATTCTCCGGCAAAGGTCGGATGGATTACCAGTATCCAAATGGAAGGGGGTAGTCCGACAGGTGCGAGAGCAGTCGGATGAATTACCAGTATCCAAATGGAAGGGGGTAGTCCGACAGGTGCGGGAGCAGTGGGTGAAGCCCAACAGGGAGGAGGGTGAGAGACCCCTGTTTCGAGGAGATTGGAGGGAGCGTTGGCCACGAGAATCCCAGATAGTAGAAGGGGGTAAGATAGCTGGTCAAGCACACCAGGAAAAGTATTATAGTCATGGTAAAAGACGTCACCACTGGGAGGTGGGTGAGATGGTCAGGGTAATGGTGCCCGGGAGCTCGAAATTTGAGAGTACATGGGAAGGACCTTACAAGATTGTTAAGCAGGTAGGCCCAGTTGCCTACAGGGTGAAATCTTGGAAAGGGAAGCGGAAAATTGTTCATAGGGAGATGCTACGGCCTTGGCACGAGCATGTAACTTTAACTCGTGGGGCTGCAGAAAGGGACATCACGGATAGCTACCAGGCCCAAGAAAGGATTCTGTGCTGTGCTGGAAAGGAGCAGCCAGCCCGGAATATCTTAAGGGGGGGGGGGGGTGTTATGTGATGGTGCAGCTGGGTTAAACGCTAGTGAAAGGTGCAGAAATCACTCTTTTTTCCCTGCAGCTAAGAGCAGTGCAGGCAGAGAAAGGGTTAAACCTTCAACTAATGGAAAAAACCCTATGCTCAGAAAGCAGGAGAATGAGCCACACCTCAGCTCCATGACAACGAGGGAGGGGGGCGGAGTCAAAGCCCATAGGACAGCCCCAAACATTTAGCCACGAGGAAACAGTTAGAGAGAGATCAGCTGGTTCAAGATCAGCAGGTTGGAGATCAGCAAGAACAGGGAGCTCAGGAACAGGAAGAACATCGGCAGCAAGGAGCTGTAAGAGTTCTGGAAGAGACCCTGAAAGGAGTTCTGAGGGGACCTGTGAGAGGAACCGAGATGGGAGTTTAAGCAGGAGCAAAGTTCCAAGGGAAAGGCTGCACAGACACTCTGATTGCAGGCAATGTGTGAGTAGCTCTAGTTCAGAGAGAAGCACAGCTGCATATGAGCAAGGGGCTGATTGGAAGCTCTGGAGACAGGAGTCAGAGTCAGACCCTGTTGAGCAGGAGAACAGCCGGGTGCAGAGGAAGCAGTCTGGGGACAAGAGGTTGCCTGTAAACTTGCCAGAAAGGGTACGGAAGGCCAGGAAAAAGGTGAGCCCTTTTGAATCTGTTAAGGCAGTACTCAAAGAGACTGGTGTTCTAAGTTCCTCCCCCACAGCTCAGACTAAAGAAGAGTCCCGTTTGAAACAGTTAAAGGCTTTATTAGATCAGTGGAAGCCTGTTCAAGAGAAGCCTGTATTTAAAGAAAGCATATCAGACTCAGAGGGAGAGCCCATGCAGTTTGAAGAAGCTGGTGGTGCTAGTGAGGATTCTGATATGGAAACTGATTGTGCATTTTGCTAGAGAGGGTAAAATCTATGAACTGTGATACTAATAGTAAGTGCTGGAAGAAGCCTGACATTGTGCCAGGAGGTTTTACACGGGAAGAGGCAGAGAGCTGCTGGAGTGTAAAAGCCAAGACAATTAGGAAAAACCTGGAAGAAAAGAGCACTACTGCTTTTGGTGTTTTAAAGAACATTTTTATTGCTGAAGGAGAAAGCAGTAAATGTTTATATCAGGAAGAAGCTGGAAGACAGTGCTGTGAAAGGAACATGCCTGTATGTTTAGAAGCTGAATAATCCTGTTTCAGTTAAAGAGACTTTGCTTTGGAGAAGTATCCTTTATTTCTGTTATTGGGATAGTAGGCGAACCATTGTGCGACAATAACAATAAAACTTATTGTTAACCCTATTCCTTGCTGACTCGTCTGTGCCACAACTACAAGGGAACAGAAACCGCAACACTTAAAGGGATACAAATAAATATGTGGTCGTGCCACTCCCACTAGGCAGCCGCCTATATAAGGGGTGGACGCGACACATGGTATATGTGGGTCGCACCAAACGAAGTATATGGTTCAAGGAGCATAAGAGCTGCATTGTAACTGGAGTAGGTTCCGCACCATTAGTAGTCCATTGAACTCAAATGAAACATACTGTGACTGACATTTGATGGTGGGTTCTTGATTATCTTTTCCCTAGTTGAAGAGGGTAACCTAGAGCAATGACTTAATGAGTGGATGAGTAGCCTAATGGTTAGAGCACTGCCTTGGGAACCAAGAAACCAGCTTTCAATTCCCATCAGCACTCCTTGTGGCCTTGGACATGTCACTTAACCCTCCATTGCCTCAGAAAAATCCAAGTTGTTAATGTCTCTCTTTAGTGTACATTACCAAATTTAAGTTACAATGTAAACCGCTTTGACTGAAATGATAAAGTGGTATAAAAAACAATTAAATAAATAAATAAACCATGAGAACATCTGTGGTTGTTTCAACTATGCTCTGTTGAGATCCAAGGGTTTGAATATTAATATTGACTGGATGACACTGATCGAATTGGTTTATTTATTTATTTATTTAAAGTCTCTTTTATACCGCGCTATTCAGCATCAGCGCGGTTTACAATAAACAGTGAACAGTTCTGGTTGAAACTGCTGTTCATTCAAATGATTGGGTGATATCTTTAATAGTAGGCTATGTCTACGTTTACTTCCTTTAAGTGATTGGGTGTTTGGACTTTGTGCTGCTTGGTAGATGCTTAGACCAGTGCAGCTTTGATTGGCTCATCCTTGGTTAACTGTTTTTCCTGATTGGTTTTGTCCTACACGTGATCTTCAGCGCTTGCTCTCTTATTTTGGTGGGCGGTAGAATGCTCTTTAATTTATGTCTACCTACAGCTGGCTCCAGAGTATGTGTAGACTTGGAGTTATCTGAAAAGTTGGAGAGCACATTATGATGCTTTGAAACCATCTATCCCTGAAGCAGATAAGTTGAAACTCAATATTGCATTGGATATTTGGCCACTTTATGTCTGGTTATATGGCTATTTTATGCTTTTTGTGCTTTTTGATCTATATATTTGTCAGCTAGTGAGCACACCTTATAAAATTTATTTTTTGATAAATTTCTAATTTTGTCAGGTTTAAATTTAATTATATTGAACATATTTAAAATTATAAATTCTAAAAATTCTAAAAATTAGTATGTTTAAATAAAGGTACCCCTTATCAGGACATTGGTTGGACTGATGATGAAATTATGAGAATTCCTGGCATTGTGGCCTTTGGTTGTCTAGGCTCTCTTGCTGGAAGCATTCTGAGGTCCTATAATTAATAATAAGGGTTCAAGATTCTTCTATTTTTGTTTTCAATTTATTTATAAGTCACCTGTGTGAAATGGCGTCAAAGGCTTTACTGAAATTGAAATACACCACATCTAGGGCTTTCCCTCGGTTCAACTCTCTGGTCACCCAGTCTTTGTCAACTTTTAGTTTAACTAGTTCCTCACAAACACAGTCTTCTGAAAATCGTTCAAGATTCCCTTCACTTCTGTTCCTTTTTATGGGTGTTTTATTTTATTTATTTATTTAAAGTTTCTTATATACCGCGCTCTTTAGCATCAGCGCGGTTTACATGGAACAAAACATTCTCAGTACATTTGAAAACACGTATGAGTTACATATAACAGGGCAATAAACTTGGGAAAACAAGGGTAACTATCTACAATAACGATTGAACTATTTACATAAATTCAACTAGCAGAGAGATTTTAGTGAGCAGCGGAATTACAACAAAATTTTTAGTTCTAGAAGGTATGTCTTATGGAGTAGTTATGCATATGAATTTGTCTTATGACATCTTATGTTAGGATTACGGTGGCTGGAAGTACTCAGTGAATAGATAATGCTTGATAGCCTTCCTGAACTGCTTCATGTCTCGTGTTGCTCTGATATCTGGAGGAAGTTTATTCCAGCATCTGGGCGCATAAGATTTAAATGCTCTGTTGATTGTTGATTGAGACCAATTTGTGGATTCACTGGGAATGACTAGGGTATTTTCAGCAAATGGTCTCCTGGTTCTTGTCTCGGGAGGTAGACTGATGAGGTCTGAAGTCGTTGCTGGTGATAGATTATTTAAGGCCTTGAATGTGATGAGAAGAGCTTTGTATCTAATTCTACATTCTATAGGGAGCCAGTGAAGGTCCCTAAGGATTGGCGTGATATGGTCACTCTTAGATGCTCTAACTAGGATACGGGCCGCAGCATTCATTGCTAGTTGCAGGGCGTTAATGGTGTTCTTTGGAAGACCATGTAGTACAATATTCGCATAGTCAAAGTGTTGAGTGACTATTGCCTGGAATATTGAGCGGAAGTCGCTGTATTCTAGCATGGGTCTTAGGTGGCGTAATGTTTTTATCTTGAAATAAATAGTTTTTACCGTGCTTTTTATGTGAGAGGTAAAATCAAGTCGTTGATCAAGGATCACACCTAGGTAACGGATTGAATTCTTGATTGGGAGCTCGGCGTCCCGTACCTTGAGGAATGCAGGGGGGGGGGGGGGAGAATAGCTTGTTTCTTGTGACAATTAAAAATTCAGTCTTTTTGAAGTTGATTCGCATGTTTTGATCTAAAAGCCAATCTGCTATTGCATTGAAACAGTTAGTTAAGTTGGTGTAATTTGGATTCGTTATATCAATCGGGGTGAAAATAAGCACGTCATCAGCGTAAATGAGGCAGGAAACATTAAATGATTTGGTGATTTGGCAAATTGGCTGCATATGTATATTGAAGAGGAGCGCCGATAGAGAGGAGCCTTGTGGAACCCCTTGTGTTTGGAGGAATGGTTCTGACGTTTTGGAGTCGATGTGAACATGTTGCCAGCGATCTTCGAGGTATGACTATGAGCACTATGGTCACATCACATAACTGAATATATATAAAATATGATTCTAGCACCACTGTAAATAGCCCACCCTGTATATAGCTCAAACAAATCAAGCACCCAACACATCCCTCACACAACTAAGTTTTATCCTCACTGCATGTACAACACACACACTTTACCTGATTGCTTGCTGTGATACCACCTTGATTATTAAGATAAGGCGGTTTAGAAATACTGTTAAATAAATAAAAATAAATGACTTACACCAGTTCCATGCTAGACCTTGTATGCCCTTTTCGTAGAGTCGCGATAGTAGAATCTTATGGTCTACCTAATCAAACGCAGCGGATATATCGAGGAAGATCATTGCGACACCAGATCTTATGTTATTGATCCCACAGATGAGCAAATTGATTAATGAGGTCATGAGAGTCTCGACTCCATGCATTTCCCTAAATCCATGTTGGCACGGATCTAGAGGGGAAGATGTGTCAATATATTGCTGAATTTGGCGTTGTGTCTCTTTCTCCAGAATTTTGGCAAGAAGCGGGATGCTGGAGATTGGACGGTATGATTCTTCCTTCTTAGGGTCGATCTGGTTGTTCTTTAATAGGGGACATATTGAAGTCTGCTTGAGAGCAACAGGGAAAGTTCCAGTGGAGTAGGAGAGGTTTGCAATTTTGGCTATATATGGACTAAGCTCCGAGCGCATTGATTTGATCCAGTGTGCTGGGCATGGGTCGTTGGCTGCGGTAGTGGTATTCAAGTTGGCAATTAGTTCTTTAATGGTTTTGGGTGATGGAGGTGAGATACTGAGGAGTAGTGCTTGTGACTGCTTGAATTGAGGGGATGCTTGTGAAGAATCCGAAATTGTTCTGGTTAGTTTGGATTGGATGTAATTCGCATACTGTTGGGGATGTATGCATTCTTGCTGCTGCGGTGAGGGCTCCTTGGATAGTGATTTAACTAAGTTGAATAGCTCGCGGGGTTTGTTTAGTGAACGACTAAGTAATGTTGAGTGATGTTCCTTCCTTTTGGACCACATTAGTTCACGGTGACTTTTGAGGTGTGCTATGTATTCATCGTGGATGATGATTTCATGTGAGTATCTCCACTTTCTTTCTAGTCTTCTCAGTTGAAGTAGCGATTTTCGAATATCTGGAGAGAACCAGGGGGCGTTATGCCTTATGCTAGGATCCTTGTTAGGAGCAATTGAATTGTGAGTTGCAGTTAGTTGTGCATGTTGTTGGAGTGTATCGTTCCAGTTGTTGACCATTTTATTGACGTCAGTCGTTGAAATTGATAACTTAGGTAGAGCTTGTGCATTGAAAACTTCAATATCCAGTGATTTAAAGCGTCTATGATGCAGTGGAGGTGCATTTTTTGGTAGATTTGGAGGATTCGAATTTGAAGGTATCTGGAAGGTTATCAGGCTATGATCTGACCAAGGGACCGGGGTGATGGTGAGATCAAGCTGGCTATTATGGCCTGTTACTGCAGGCGGGACAAATATGAGGTCGAGGATGTTGCCACGTTGGTGTGTCTGGATGTCAACAATTTGCTTGTAGTCAAGATTTTCCATGGCGTCAAGTAAGGCGTTGGCAGAGGCAGGTGGCAAGAATGCAAGGTTACAATCGCCTAGCAGCCAGTTCGGCTTGCTGGGGTTGTCAGGGTTACATGCAAGGCTAATTACATCTGAGATGTCCTCAGGGCGTGCATTTGGAGATAAGATTAATGGAGTTATTCTTATTGGATAAGGTGTCGAGACATTGAGTGCTCCTAGCAAGACTTACACGGTATTGTAAGGATGATTTAGCGAGGATGAATACACCACCACCTCTTCTGTTCTCTCTGTTACACTTATAGATGGAGACGTTCGGGGGAGTCATTTGATTTACTATCACTGAGTCTGAATCTGATAACCAAGACTCAGTGACCAATAATATATCTAAGTTTCGGGTAGATATTAAATCTGTTATAATAGGCCATTTGTTGCGAATAGAGCGTGCATTAATAAGCGCGCATCTTAGGTCACATTTGGGTTCTGTTTTATTGATTTCTGTGGTGGTAGATAGGTCTAAGGTAATGTAGAGTAGGTGAGACTGCCTCTTATGGTGGATATACGGTGGGTGTTGATGATGGCTGCAGTAGTATTTTCTGCTTGTTCCATGCAGTATAGGTATGTGATTGGAGTCCAGCAAAAGTGCTTCGGAGAAGTGGATGAGAATGGTGATGAAGATGGTGTATAGGAGTGCATTAGAGATGTTGAAAATGCCCATGCCAGGCATGATGGAGAATTAGTTCAGGTAGGTTCTGTTGAAGATGTGCTTGTGGTGTAAAGGGAGCACCAATAGAAGCAGCTATATAGGAAATAGTACTACTGACAACAGTAATAGCAATAACACCAATAGAAGCAGCTATATAGGAAATAGTTCTACTGACAACAGTAAGGCTACTGGCAACAGTAAATTACAATGGTGAGGCTACTGGCAACAGTAAATTACAGTGGTGAGGCTACTGGCAACAGTTAATTACAAAGGTGAGGCTACTGGCGACAGTAAATTGCAATAGTGAGGCTAATGGCAACCACAAAACTATGTATCAGTATGACTACTGACGACAGTATGGTAGAGATTGCAATATGGCTACTGTCAACAAAACAAGAGAGGATATTACTAGTGAGTCTCAGCCATTAGTGTGGTAATTAATTAACATTGAAGTATGTTCAATTATACTTGCAAAAAGCGTGGGAGATCAATTGTCTGTTGAGAGTTGTTGGTTCATGTCCTTATAGCTTGATGTCTTCTTACTGGAGGATGGCAACCGCCTGGTAAAAGGAGACTTGCATGAGGATTTCTGGATTATTTTGGATCTCCTGTCGTTCCACGCCTAAGGGCCATGCCAAAGGGCCCTCTGGCGAGGCCCTCAGGCGCGGGCGCGCCCGATGGCGCGAAACTTTAAGTGGCCTGAAGAGCTGCCCCGATTGGGCAGTGCTGCTCCGGAGGCCCCTCCCGCTGCTGGTTGCTCGATCCCCGGGAAGGGGAGAGCTGCTGGTGGTGGCGGGGGCTTCAAAGGGCCTGCGCCCGATGGCGCGAAGCTTTAAGTGGCCTGAAGAGCTGCCCCGATTGGGCAGTGCTGCTCCGGAGGCCCCTCCCGCTGCTGGTTGCTCGATCCCCAGGAAGGGGAGAGCTGCTGGTGGTGGCGGGGGCTTGAAAGGGCCTGCGCCCGATGGCGCGAAGCTTTAAGTGGCCTGAAGTATTGCTCCTGGCCCTTCATCTGTGAACACAGAACAAAAATATTTATTAAGCAAGTCAGCTTTATCCTCATCAGCTTTTACATATTCCTCCCCTACACCCTTGAGTCTAACAATTCCGTGTTTTTACTGCTCTCTTGCTAGAATCTGAAAAATGTCTTATTCCCACATTTTATTGCATTGGCAATTTCTTCTTCTTTTTGTATCTTTGCTTTCCTGGCTACTTTGTTAGCTTCTCTAAGTTTTTCCAAATATTAAATGTCTTCCTCTTTCTGTGATCTTTTGCATTTTATGAAGGCCACACTCTTTTTCTTCACTTTTTCAGCTACTTTTGAGAACCATAGTGGCCTCATTTTCCTTTTACATTTATTTACCTTTCCATCAAAATGTTTGTTACTCTTAAAATATCTCCTTTCATAAGAACATAAGATATGCCATACTGGGTCAGACCAAGGTCCATCAAGCCCAGTATCCTGTTTCCAACAGTGGCCAATCTAGGTCATACGTACCTAGCAGTTTCCCCAAAAGACACAGGTTCTGCAATGCTTGTACTAGGTCAAGCATTGATATCCTGGGTCCCTTCTTAATAATGGTTTATGGACGTTTCCTCCAGGAACTTGTCCAAACCCCTGTCCAAACCTTTTTTAAACCCAGCTACACTAACAGCCTTTACTACATCCTCCGGTAACAAATTCCAGAGTTTGATTACACGTTGAGTGAAAAAATCTTTTCTTTTATTAGTCTTAAATAGTTTACCCTGTAGCTTCATTGCATGTCCCCTAGTCTTCCTATATTCTGATAACGTAAACAGTCGATCTACGTTTACCCGTTCCACTCTGTTCATTAATTTATAGACTTCTATCATATCTCCCCTCAGCCGTCTCTTTTTCAGGTTAAAGAGCCCTAACCTTTTTAGCCTTTCTTCATAGGAGTATCCTTCCATCCCCTTTACCATTTTGGTGGCTCTTCTCTGAACCTTTTCTAATAACGCTATATCCTTTTTAAGATACGGCAACCAGAATTGCACACAATATTCAAGGTGCGGTCTCACCATGGAACGGTATAGAGGCATTATAATATCTTTTGTTTTATTCTCCATTCCTTTCCTTATGATACCTAGCATTCTATTTGCTCTCTTGGCCACCGCTGCACACTGGGCTGAGGGTTTTAACATGTTATCCACAATGACGCCTAAATCTTTTTCCTGGGTTGTGGTTCCTAATGTGGAACCTTGCATTGTGTAACCATAGTTTGGGTTGTTCTTCCCTAGGTGCATAACTTTGCACTTGTCCACATTAAATTTCATCTGCCATTTTGATGCCCAGTCTTCCAATTTATCAAGATCCTCTTGCAATTTTCCACAATCCTCTTGGGTTTTAACAACTTTAAATAGTTTTGTGTCATCTGCAAATTTGATAACCTCACTCGTTATTCCACTTTCCAGGTCATTTATGAATATGTCAAAAAGCAGCGGACCCAGCACAGATCCCTGGGGTACACCACTATTCACCTTTCTCCGTTGGGAAAATTGGCCATTTAGCCCAACCCTCTACTTTTCTATCTTTTAACCAGTTCCTGATCCACAGTAGTACACTGCCTCCTATCCCATGACTCTTTAGTTTTGCCAAAAGTCTCTGATGAGGGACCTTGTCAAAGGCTTTCTGAAAGTCCAGATACACTATATCAACCGACCCACCTTTGTCCACCTGTTTATTCACACTTTCAAAAAAACATAACAGATTATTAAGACAAGATCTTCCTTGTCTAAAGCCATGTTGGCTGTCTCCCATTAGGCCATGACTATCTATATGCTGAGTAATTTTATTCTTTATGATGGTTTCTACCATTTTTCCCAGTACTGATGTGATGCTCACCGGTCTGTAGTTTCCCGGATCACCCCTCGAACCCTTTTTAAAAATTGGTGTTACATTGGCGATCCTCCAATCTTCAGGTATTAGAGATGATTTTAATGATAGTTCACAGATTACTAATAGCAGGTCTGCATTCTCATATTTCAGTTCTTTCAGCACCCTTGGATGTATACCATCCGGCCCAGGTGATTTGCTACTCTTCAGTTTATCTAATAGTTGTAATACATCTTCCCGATGTATCGATATTTCCTTCAATTCTTTCACACCTTTAAATACCACTTCAGTCATGGGTAACATCCCTACATCTTCCTCAGTAAAGACCGAAGCAAAGAATTCATTCAGTCTCTCCGCTATCGCCTTGTCGCCTCTTAGTGCCCCTTTAACTCCTCTATCATCTAATGTTCCAACTGACTCTCTCACAGGTTTTTTGCTACGAATGTACTTGAAAAAATCCTTATTTCGCGTTTTTGATTCCGCAGCAAGCTTCTTCTCAAATTCTCTCTTTGCCTTCTTTATCAATGCCTTGCATTTGACCTGCCAGTGCTTGTGCTGTTTCCAGGTTTCATCATTTGGCTCTTTTTTCCATTTCCTGAAAGATGCTTTCTTGGCAACTACAGCCTCTCTGACCTCACCTTTAAACCATGCTGGCAGTTTTTTGGACTTCCTTCCACTTTTCTTAAAGCGTGGAATACAGCTGGTCTGGGCTGCCAAGATAGTATTTTTCAACAACACCCAAGCTTGATGTAAGTCTTTAACCTTTGCAACTGCTGCTTTTAGTTTTTTCTTAACTATTTTCCGCATTTTATCATAGTCTCCCTTTCGAAAGTTAAAAGGTAGTACTGTGGATTTCCTTACTATCCCTCCTCCACTAATTAAATCAAAGGCGATCATGCTATGATCACTATTGCCAAGTGGCCCCAACACCCTTATCTCTTGCACTAGATCTGGTGTTCCACTAAGGACTAGGTCTAATATGGCTTCCCCTCCCATCAGTTCATGGACCAGCTGCTCCAAGAAGCAGTCATTTATGTCATCTTGGAACTTTATCTCCCTAGCATGTACTGCCATGACACTGACCCAGTCCATACCGGGGTAATTGAAATCGCCCATTATTATTACCGCGCTGTAACTTTTGTTAGCTTCCTTGATTTCTTTGAGCATTTCATCATCCATCCACCACCATCGCCTTCCCCTTTTTACATGGAATTTCATCCATAGAAATTCTACAGCAAATTTTGTTTCCTGCAAAACTTTAATCCTTTCTGACTCAATGCCCTCTCTAACATAGAGCACAACCCCTCCACCAATTTGATCAGCTCTATCATTACGATGTAGTTTGTACCTTGGTATCACAGTGTCCTACTGGTTGTCCTCCTTCCACCATGTCTCTGATATTCCAATCACATCTAACCTCTCATTTAGTGCTATATATTCTAACTCTCCCATCTTATTTTTTAGACTTCTAGCATTTGCATACAAGCATTTTAGAGACTGTATTTTATTCATATTAATTTGGCTGTTGGTAGACATGGGTAATTTGGGATCTTTAAGCTCTGTCTGCTCCATACTCGAGGGCATTTGGGCTACTTTACTCTTTTTTGGAACCTCTCTGCTTTTGGTAGTATCCTTCAAGGATAAATTCTTCCGAACCATCTGCTCTTGGGCGACTGTCGGCTTTCCCCCATTATCTAGTTTAAAAGCTGCTCTATCTCCTTTTTAAAGGTTAATGCCAGCAGCCTGGTTCCATCCCGGTTAAGGTGAAGCCCATCCCTTCGGAAGAGCCCCTCCTTTCCCCAGAATGTACCCCAGTTCCTAACAAATCCAAACCCCTCATCTCTGCACCATTGTCTCATCTGCGCATTGAGACTCCGGAGCTCTGCCTGCCTTTTGGGTCCTGCACGTGGAGCGGGAAGCATTTCAGAATTGCCAATTGCTTTTCTGCCCCCCCCCCCCCCGGCAGTTCCCATCCCACCAACGACTCCTTGAGTATTGCTCTATCTTTGCAAAGTTATTTTTCCTAAAGTCTTTAAGACCCTTGCTTTTGAATGTACTTTATCAGCCCTTGTACTAATACTGAACCACACTAGTGATCACTATAACATCAGAAACACTTTCCCCATTGGTAAGCGCCATATTCAAGGCCCCTTCATGTGTGGGTTCTGTTACCAGTTGCTGGAATAGTTCACTCTGTAGAGAATCTAGGATCTCCTTACTTCTAGATACCACAGCAGCTAACCTCTTTTATGTGTGTTCTAACCGTGTTGTTTTATGTCCCTTGTGTAGCTCCGCTTGCTTGCCTTACAGTCATTACTGTACACTAGTAAATGTTGATATTATGTGTCGGAGTCATATAGATGAATATGTTCCCTTTGTAAAATTATCTAATCAAAGCTCCTTCAAGAATAGTAAATAGTTACACATTTGGATATCTACTAAAAGTAAACAATTTGCTTCCTAGATTTTCCCTACCAAGCAATAAAAATCTGTTATCTTTTGTCAACAAGCTAATTGGGGAGTTGCCTTATATAACATGAATTTTCACATGGGTTGGGTGGGAAGGGAGGTGGGAAGGGAGGGATCTAACACCTAAAGAGGTCGGTGACTTCAGAGCTTTCTTACTGCTTTGAACTTGAAGGATAGAAGAGAAGAAAAAGAACTTTAGCAGCAGAAAAAAAAGAAGCGTTACCCAAGAATACAAAAATATTTTCCTTTTGTATGACAGCTACAACTTATTAGGCAATATAGCAGAAAAAAATAGCTATTAAAAATGACAAAAATCCTCCTTTAAGAGCTTTCAGGCAGAGAATTTGTATTCAAGAACCATTTTGCTTGCTATAGAGACTCTAGGAATGGACATCTCATAAATCACCCTCTTTCTCTGCCATTGTCTCTCATAAAATAGAACCCTAAGCAAAGACAGATACAAAGAGAAATAAAAGTTAGTCTTTGTAGAGAAACAAGGGGGACACATGAGGTAACATTAAAAATGAGTTAAAAAAAATAAACAGACATCATCAAGCCCAAGCCTGCTGGACTTTCTCAAAAGTGGACTCAAGACCTCAACCTCCATATACTTCACAAACTTGAGGATAAAGCCATGCCTTGTTAGCTTTAAAAATGTCAAATAGCAGTATTCACTTCTGAGATCACACTGTGAAGAATTCCAGAGGTCGGACATCAAATAGGCAAAAGATGAGCATGTGATAGAATCCATCTCATTCTGGAGTGCATTGGAACTGACAGAACCTGAGAAATCTCAATGGAGTGTAAGGAATGAGGAGTGGAGAGAAAAGGAAGGGGGAAGCCTTTGGCAAGCTGGGATGGTATGTACTCCTATGTTTATACTGGAGAATACTGTAGTGTGACTGTGCTGAGCGGCTGCACAGCAGGGGTTAAAGGTTCAGCAATTATGGTTCTGTTAGGATTTCCCTTTAGTCCAGCAATCCCCCTCTCAATTTCTCCTCAGGCCAGCAGTTACATCTCTCTTACACTCTTACCTCACACTCTGCCTCTCTGTGCCCCCCCCCCCATTCCCTTCTCTTTTCTAACCCCACAGTCCCCTCTCTCTGTTCTTCTCCTCTTTGTTGCCCTATTCCTCACCTCCAAACCCCGTTATCTCTTCCCGTCACTCTCCTCTCTCTTCCCCCTTTCTGCCCCTCCCACGATCTACCTAGCGCAAGTATTCCCCAGCTGATCCCCTCTTTCCTTCCTTTCCAAAGTGCTCAACATTCCACCTCTTGCTCCATACCTCCCTCTCCCCCCCTTGTCACATGTTGCTAGTCTTCTCTGCAGATATTTTTTGCTCCCACCCATCCCCAGCATAGAAGGGGCTGATATTCAAAAGGGATTATCTGAGTAGAAGCATTTGAGACTGGATAAACCCCTGTGAGAGGAATATTCATAGTATTGTTGAATATTTCCTCTAACTGCCATGGTACTGTCTGGAGAGTGTGGGGGCGGACCCAGGCATTATCCAATTAGCAGCAATTTTCAGTCTAACAGATAACAAACCACCTAAGTTAGATCACCAAAATGTCAGACCTAGCTTTCTGCAGTTGCCAATCCAGATAGCGACTGAATAGCACCGCTTTCCAGATAGCCTGCAGTGAACATTGCTGAAACCAATTATTCAGTGGAAACTTTCATTAAATATCCATTTTCATTTCACCTGTGTTGGCCAGAGTTTAAAAAAATGCTGACTGGGGATGTTTCCAAGATGGCGGCGGGCAGCTGAAGGCTGCAGCTGTGGCAGGTGCAGGCCTGTGACCCACGGTGTCTGACGTAAGCAGGCCAGCACGGCTAGCTTGACCTGTAAATGAGGCCTGTGGAGAGGCATATAGGATTGCATATCCCCCAATATGCTGCTATTGTAAGATAGAACTCAGTAGACGTATTGAATTAGCTTAGGTAAGCAGAACTGCAGAACTAAAAAGATGGAAAAATACAGAAAAAACATGTTTAAAAGTTACTGATAAGAAAAAGTACATCTGCAAAGAAATAATTGGGAGTGCTGACAGATGAGTTGCAGAACCCTGCTCCTCTGCACGCACAAATTGGTTCTATGGCCTTGAGAGTGTGAAAGTAACAAGTTGATGAACTGACCATTGTAATTGGGACTAGAAGGGGGGCATGCAGGTGTCATGCCCACAGAAGGGACATAATTGGATAAACTTATCAGTACCGGGACCAATGGAAGAGGTACGGGAGGTTACCGGGACCAATGAAATGTTTTTCTATACCTAGAATGGAACAAAAGTCTATAAAAGTTGTTGTAATGCTTGAAAACTTTGCTCAGCCATTTTGAAATTGACTGGTTCGAGACTTGTGCACAAATAAATGATTTGGACCTTCTGAACAGACTCCTGGTATCATTGGTTTGTCTGCGCTTTGCTGCTACATATTCTTGGTGCTTTGGCCAGGAAGTTGTGGAATCAAAGTGTATATAGGGCAATATACCACGACTTTCCGCCTCTATAGGCTTGGTCCTGCCGGGATCGCGCCCTTCCGACGAGGGCTGCTCCCTGGCGCCACCGGTCCCTTGTATCGGAGGGAGCTGGTCGGACCTCGGCGGGTGCCGGGCCCGGTTGGAGCCAACGCCTCGAACCCGAGTGAGGGGAGTCCGAGGTCCAACTCATGCGCCTGCTTGGGAAGTTTGAGGACCGGATCCGGTGAGTATAGTTTTGATTTTGGGTCTAGACAGAAATAGAAAGAGCAGTACTGCCATTGGAACTTGGAATTTGGAATTTGTAATCTCGAGATATTGGGAATTGGTAAGAGAGCATGATCAACTCTCAAGGAAGAGCCGAGTAACCCCGCATGGGAATTCGCCGGGTGAAACCCTCATCCTTATTGTAATTGGGAAAAAGACTAGTCAGAATAGATAGAAACGAATGCATTCTGGGATACGTTGCTAGCATGATTGTGTGAACGAAGTGTGAATGAGAGGTCTGGCAGCACGGACCAAGTGAAGGCGGACCCCTGATTAGCGCATTTCCTGACCGGGCGACCGCGTTCAGGTCGCGAAAAGGGGGAAGCGATTGTCGTCTTGTCTTGTTATTTGTATTCCCTACACGTTTCCAGGACCATGAGGACCCCTTACCCACGGTCCGCCCTCCTTTTCCCTTCTGTCTGTTGTTGCGCGCACACATCGAAATGGGAGGGGCGGGGTCTACTAGAAACACTCCATTAGAATGTATGATCGCACATTTTAAAGAGGGATATTCAGGAGATTATGGTATTAAAATGACAGCAGCCCGTTTGCAGATTTTGTGTACTAGGGAGTGGCCCGATCTAGACCCCATCTGGCCCCGTGAGGGAACGTTCAATGTAGAGATTATTCAGACAATACACCGTAGAGTGCGGATAGCGCATCCCGATCAGTACCCCTATATAGATTCCTGGTTAAGTATTTGTGAAGATCCGCCCCCCTGGGCGCAGCGCTGTTATGAGGAACAGTGCAGAATAATGTTAGCGAAAACAGATTCTAGACAGAAAGCGGAACAGCCCAAAATGAAGGAGCAGGATAAGAAAGCCAGAAAGAAGCCCATCCTGGTAGATCCTGATTCCCCAGAAATGATTCCCAGGCAGCCCTAGAACCCCAGCGACAGCCGGAGCGGGACCCAACCCCAGATCCTCCTCCTGGAGGGGAGGAAGAGAAGGAATTAGCAGAAAGAGAAGAGGAGGACATAAAAAGTGAGTCAGAAGCGGAGATAGAAGAAGGAGAAAGAGAGAATCCCCCAGACGAGGAGGACAGTGTACAAGCAATTGAGAAAGCCAGCGCTAGCACTAGCACGCCAGTAAAAGCTAAACCCAAAGCAAAACCTGTTGAGAAAAAGAAAGCGACTCCTTCAAAGGCAATTACGACAATAGCCCTTAGATCCCAAAAGACACCTACAGCAGCCAAAATGTTTCCTTTACGGCAAGTCCCGGGAGTGCCCGTAAAGAATGATAATGATGAAGTGGTAGCGGGACCCCTAACTTATGTGTATATCCCTTTCTCTACAACTGATTTATTAAATTGGAGGTCGCATTATGCCTCCTATACTAGTAAGCCCCAGGAGCTGACAGAATTAGTAACTAGTATTATGGAAACTCACCAACCCACTTGGCCAGATTGCCGTCAGCTCCTGACCACCCTATTCACTACAGAAGAACGAGCGAGAATTAGAAAAGCAGCTATTGAATGGATGGCAGAAAACCCTGTAGCTCCGGCACAGGGGCAGAATATAATAGACCGTAGGGAAGCAGCTCAGAGAGAATTCCCGAATGAAGACCCCCAATGTGATCCAAATACAGATGAAGGATCCACAGCCCTAGCCCGTTTTCGCCAAGGCTTCTTACAAGGCCTGAAAAGGGGGGGCCAAAAAGCTATGAACCTTTCCAAAGTTGCAGGAGTTATCCAAGGGATAGATGAGAGCCCAGCAGATTTTTATGAGAGATTAACTGAAGCATACAGAATGTATACCCCCTATGATCCCGAGGCACCAGGAAGTTTATGTATGGTGAATTCTGCTTTTGTAAACCAGTCTCAACCAGACATTAGACGTAAATTACAGAAATTAGAAGGGTTTGCGGGCATGAATGCAACACAGTTAATGGAAGTCGCTCATAAAGTGTATGTGAATCGTGATAATGAAAGACAGAGAGAATGTGATAGAAAGATGAAGAAGAAAGCTGATTTTTTGGCTGCGGCCATAGTGGAACAGAAAAGGGGAGGTGTCCCTAGTCGAAGGAGCAGAGGAAGAGGGCGGGGTCAAGGCGGAGGCCGGACCCAGAGGCTAGGCGTGAACCAATGCGCCTATTGCAGAGAGGAAGGACATTGGAGAGATACGTGCCCGCAACTCGAAGACGCCCAGCAAGATGACGACAGCAGTCATCAGTGGCGAGAAGAAAGACGAGGCTATCCCCGAAGCCGAGGAGGAGCCAATCGAGAACAATTCCAGCGAGGGAGAGGAGGAGCCATTCAAGCATTGGCCACACCAGCCCATGATGAGAATGACGTGGATTAGGACAGACCGGGCTCCAAGTTCGCTTTAGGTCTCCAGGAGCCTATGGTCGGAATACAAATAGGAGACCAAATTATGGACTTTATGGTTGATACTGGAGCACAACATTCAGTAATAGACAAAAAAATAGCCCCATTTTCTACAAAAGCAGTCACCATTATAGGAGCAACCGGTGCCAAAGCTACAAAGTCTTTTCTTCAAAATCGAATATGCAGTCTAGGAGGACAGCAAATAACTCATCAATTCCTTTACATGCCTGAATGTCCAGTACCACTACTGGGACGAGATATGCTAGGCAAGCTTCAAGCACAAATATCCTTCTCTGAACAAGGAGAAATGAAAATGACAGTAAAATCCCAAGCCAAACCAGCAGGAATGATGCTGCTGACAGTCCCCCGAGAAGAAGAATGGAGATACTACATTGATGATTCTGTCCAAGACACTTGTTTTGAACAAACCTTGAAAAGTATTGATGCACCACCTGGAGTATGGGCAGAAGGCAGTCCCCCAGGCCTAGCCAAGCATATAGCTCCAGTGATTGTAACCCTCAAGCCTAGTGCTACACCAGTGCACGTCAAACAGTACCCTCTCCCAAGAGCCGCAATTGAAGGCATTCATCGCCACCTACAAAGATTGCTCGAGTATGGCCTACTAAAAGTATGTCAATCCCCATGGAACACTCCACTTTTGCCAGTAAAGAAACCTGGGACGGATGATTACCGCCCAGTGCAAGACTTAAGAAGAGTAAATGATGCAGTTGAAACTATACATCCAGTTGTACCCAATCCTTACACTCTTCTAGGACTGATACCTGCTGAAGCTACCCATTTCACTGTACTGGATTTGAAAGATGCATTCTTTTGCATAAGATTAGCCCCAGTAAGCCAAATATTGTTTGCATTTGAATGGCAGGACCCCATCTCTGGAAGAGAGGACCAACTCACCTGGACAAGATTACCCCAAGGATTCAAGAATTCACCTACCATCTTTAGTGCTGCACTGAATCAAGACCTTTCAAGCTATCCAGTAGCCCCGGGGAAGAGAGTGCTTCTCCAATACGTGGATGATCTGCTGATAGCTGCCATATCAGAAAGTGAATGTATACTAGCCACCAAAGACCTCTTGCAGTTACTAGATAAAGCTGGATACAAAGTTTCCAGAGCCAAAGCACAGCTATGCCAAAAAGAAGTGAAATACTTGGGTTTTCGTATTACCCAAGGAAGCAGAAGATTAGGCAGAGAGAGAAAAGAAGCAGTATGCAGAATTCCAACTCCAACAACCAGAAAGCAAGTCAGAGCCTTTCTGGGAGCGGCAGGATATTGCCGAATATGGATACCCAACTTTGCCCAAATTGCCAAACCACTGTATGAAGCCACAAAAGGAGAAGAGAAGTCACCACTGGAGTGGGGACTTGAGCAGGATACAGCCTTCCAGAAGTTAAAAGAAGAATTGATGTCATCACCAGCACTTGGACTACTAGATGTCCACAAACCTTTCCACTTGTTTGTACATGAAGCACAGGGAAATGCCTTGGGCATGTTGACTCAGAAATTGGGAAATTGGGAGCGACCTGTAGCATACCTATCGAAACAATTGGACCCTGTGGCCAAAGGATGGCCACCTTGCTTGAGAGCAGTTGCAGCTACAGCGCTACTAGTGAGTGAAGCAGACAAACTCACATTAGGACAGAACATACGAGTCACTGTGCCACATGCAGTCCTTGCCCTTATGGAACAGAAAGCAAATTATTGGCTCACCAATTCCCGAATGTTGAAGTACCAGAGCATGTTATGTGAAAACCCACAGATACAACTTGAAGTGAGCCATGCTTTGAATCCAGCTACCTTGATACCCATCAGTGAAGAACTCCCAGAACATGACTGTATCGAAGTCATGGAAACTGTGTTCTCCAGTCGACCCGACTTGACAGATGTGCCCATAGACAATCCTGACCAAATCTATTATGTTGATGGGAGCAGTCTCATCCTTGATGGACGACGATGTGCCGGATATGCAGTCGTCACTCAACACGAAGTAATTGAATCATCAGCTCTAGCCTCAGGCACATCAGCCCAGAAAGCCGAATTGATAGCACTTACCAGAGCATTGCTATTAGGAGAAAAACTTGTGCTAAATGTATATACAGATTCCAAATATGCCTTCACTACCTTGCATGCCCATGACTCATCACATCTGGAGGAAAATCAGTCAAATATGGTCCCGAGATATTGATGTTACTTGATGCAGTTTGGGCCCCAACACGTGTAGCTGTCATGCATTGCAGAGGACATCAAGCTGGAAAAGGAGAAGTTGCCCGAGGAAATAGATTTGCAGATGCCTCAGCACGACAAGCAGCTATGACAGGACAAATTGCCCCACAAGCTATGCCAATGCAAGCAGCATTGTTTCCAGTACCTTTGAATTTATGGACACCACGATATACCACCAAAGAATTGGATTACTATTGTAACAGAGAAGCTGGAATACTGAAAGATGGATGGATTGAGCTGCCACCGGAAGAAGGCAGTCAACCTCCCAGACGAATAGTAATTCCTGAGCTGTTAGGACCATCTTTTGTCAAAGCTTTCCACGAAGCCACCCACTACGGAAAAAGTGCTATGGAAAAAGCACTCAGACCACATTTCTACATCCCTCTGATGACAACCATATCAGCCTCAGTAGCACGTCAATGTCTAACCTGTGCCAAAAATAACGCCAAGCAAGGCCTTATAACGGCACCCCGAGTTCAGTCAGGAGGTGTCACCCCCATGCACAACCTACAAGTTGATTTTACCGAAATGCCAAAAGCCAATGGATACCATTACCTATTAGTATTAGTTTGTACCTTCTCTGGGTGGGTAGAAGCCTTCCCAACCAGAACTGAGAAAGCCCGAGAAGTTACCAAGGTCCTAATGAGAGAGATTGTCCCTAGGTTCGGAATCCCAGCAGTAATAGGGTCAGACAATGGACCCTCATTTGTCTCCCAAGTTACTCAGCAGTTAGCAAAAGCCTTGCAGATACAGTGGAAACTCCACACTGCATACAGACCCCAGAGTTCAGGGAAAGTTGAGCGAATGAATCGTACTTTGAAAGCCCAAATGTCCAAGCTTTGTCAGGAGACACACTTGAAATGGCCCCAAGTGCTCCCCATAGCCTTACTCAGAATACGCTCAGCTCCTGTAAAGTCAACAGGATTTTTCCCTTTTGAAGTTTTGTATGGTAAACCCCCACCAATAGTGCAGGGAGTCAAAGGAAGTTTAGCCCAGATTGGTTCAGAAGTAACCAGACAAGAACTCCTAGCTCTTAGTTTTGTTCTGCAGACTCTCCATACGTGGATCCAAGACCAGTTGCCCATCAACTTGACGGAACCCTTGCATCCCTATCAGCCTGGTACTTCGGTGTGGATCAAAGATTGTAAGAAGACACCGTTGGAACCCCACTGGAAGGGACCGTACACAGTCATCCTGTCTACCCCAACTGCAGTAAAGGTAGCCGAGATCGACGCCTGGATCCACCACAGCAGAGTCAAGCCCGCCGCTGATCCTGAACCAGAGCAGTGGACAGCAGAACAGCATCTTGATGCACCCTTGCGAGTTACTCTGAGACGGCAACCAGCAGCATAGACACTTCATCACAAGTGCTTTGCAGTAGCCAAGTCTTTCGAAGAGGATTGCTGTTTTCCATGCAGCAACAGTTTTGTTTCAACGAACCCAATTTGTGTGCAATTTGACACACTACTTTGAGACTACATTGACTAAGCCAGACTTCACAAGCCAACTGAAATTGCTAATAAGTTGGTTAATGTGTACTGGACTACTTGAGGATCTTCAATCAACACTCAGCACCCGTTAAATTGCTTCATTAGCAAACGGGACGAAGAATAAAAGACCGTCGTGATCAAGATCAGCAAGCTGAGGATTCAGAAGAACTCCAATCAACATGCATCTTTATTTCTGCTTTGCCTTGGTTGCCTTCTTTGGAGGGTTTGAACTGACTTATGCTTTACCTCCATGCACTGCTTGCATTACTTCTACTAGAACTGGACTGAAAGTAACTCAGACTTTGCTTTATCATTCTTACTATACCTGCAAGGGAACAGTAACTCGGTGTATCTATAACACCACTGAACTAAATGTTTGCACTCATGGCAAAATCAAAGCATGCTATAATCCGCATCAGAATCCATCCTATTACACGTTGGAAATAAGATGGAAGGATGCAGATGGACCTATATTAGCTGCTACGCCACCACTTAAAGACATTACTAAACCTGCTGTTTTGAATTTTGATGCATGTAATGCCATTAATAGAGATAGTCAGTCCACCTGTGGTACATGGGAAAAAGCGTATCGAAATGACCATAAGTATATGTGTCCAGAAGGTGCCACAAATTGGTGGAAGTGTACAGGTAAAACGGGATCAGGCTATAGTACTGCAACAGCGGCAGATTACTATTGCCCGTATTGGGGATGTGTTTTTTATGCTACCTGGAACACTGGTATAACTGATGAGAAAATAGATAAACGGATGGCTACTCTAACCAAGCCAACCACAAATGATAAATGTCAGAAAGATGCTTGCAACCCCTTACACTTACGTATACACAATCCCCATGCATGGAAACAAGGATATAAGTTTGGTCTACGTATCGCTGGAGGAGCAATAGATCCAGGGACCATTGTGTATATCAGATTGAATACTCAAGCCCACAAGTCATCCAAATATCATATTCATAATACCTTTTATGAAGCTATGCATGTAAATAAGTTCGAGATCCCTCACCCCTCACAGAATCTATTTCTAGAATTAGCCGGAGCAGTAGTATCTAGTCTTAAGATCACAGATTGTTATTTCTGTGGCGGAACCCAAATGGGAGACCAGTGGCCCTGGGAAGCCCAAGAATTGAATTATTCCATGATTTACAATCAGACTGAATTACACAAGACTACCAGTGAGTGGGTGTTAGCGCACTCAATCGTTGGACGTCTTTGCTATGCCAGAACTGGACCCCAGTTCACCCAAAAGGTAGGACAGCTGGTCTGTCTTAGCCAGAAGTACTATAATGCCACGACCAAAAAGATAGCATGGTGGTCAGGACTTAAACATCCTGAACCTCCTAACCCATTAGCTAGATTTCCCGAACTTGCTGGTTTATGGACTAACCTTGCCAAAGTCCAAGCCTGGCAAGCCCCACCTGGCCTATATTGGATCTGTGGAAACCGAGCATATGCCCAACTTCCACCACACTGGGGAGGAGCATGTGTCTTGGGAACCATCAGACCTTCTTTCTTTCTTTTAAACACTGAACATGGAGAACAATTAGGATACCCTGTATACACTACCCACCGACACAAGCGAGCATTGAGACAGAAAAGAGAAGCCTTACAGATAGGCAAGTGGGAGAAGTGGCAGGGTGATGATTGGCCACCAGAAAGAATTATTGAGTATTATGGGCCTGCCACTTGGAATGATGATGGTATGTGGGGCTACCGAACCCCAGTTTATATGATTAATCGTATTATTCGCTTACAAGCAGTAGTTGAAATAATAACCAATGAAACTAGTCATGCTCTTACGCTCTTAGCTAGACAAAGTACTCAGATGCGCACTGCTATATACCAGAACCGCTTAGCACTTGATTATTTGCTAGCAGCTGAAGGAGGAGTATGTGGTAAACTGAATTTAACTAATTGTTGTTTGAAAATAGATGATAAAGGTCAAGTAGTTGAAGAAATTGCTAAAGATATGCAAAGACATGCTTATGTGCCAGTACAGACTTGGCACTCATTGAAATTTCCTAACTGGTTTGCTAACCTCTTTTCATGGGTGGGAGGATTTAAGACTTTCATTGTTTTAGTACTAATCCTTGTTGCTGTTATCTTTTTATTACCATGTTTAATCCCATGTTGTATGCGTTCCATTCATAACACTATTGATAGTACAGTAGAGCGGAAGACCGCCACTAAAATAATGGCTTTATACAAAGCTAGTCCTAGTCGAAATCCTTCAATCATGATGTGATTTTTCTGAAAGTGATTTAACTCTCACACCTTATTAAGTAATAGGGTGAGATTAATCAAAGGGGGGAATGTGGCAGGTGCAGGCCTGTGACCCACGGTGTCTGACGTAAGCAGGCCAGCACGGCTAGCTTGACCTGTAAATGAGGCCTGTGGAGAGGCATATAGGATTGCACATCCCCCAATATGCTGCTATTGTAAGATAGAACTCAGTAGAAGTATTGAATTAGCTTAGGTAAGCAGAACTGCAGAACTAAAAAGATGGAAAAATACAGAAAAAACATGTTTAAAAGTTACTGATAAGAAAAAGTACATCTGCAAAGAAATAATTGGGAGTGCTGACAGATGAGTTGCAGAACCCTGCTCCTCTGCACGCACAAATTGGTTCTATGGCCTTGAGAGTGTGAAAGTAACAAGTTGATGAACTGACCATTGTAATTGGGACTAGAAGGGGGGCATGCAGGTGTCATGCCCACAGAAGGGACATAATTGGATAAACTTATCAGTACCGGGACCAATGGAAGAGGTACGGGAGGTACGGGAGGTTACCGGGACCAATGAAATGTTTTTCTATACCTAGAATGGAACAAAAGTCTATAAAAGTTGTTGTAATGCTTGAAAACTTTGCTCAGACATTTTGAAATTGACTGGTTCGAGACTTGTGCACAAATAAATGATTTGGACCTTCTGAACAGACTCCTGGTATCATTGGTTTGTCTGCGCTTTGCTGCTACACAGCTGTGTAATATTTTCCTTTTAACTATTTCTTTTATGCATTCTATGGCACCAAAAAATAAGAGGAAGAGGGAAGCAAGATTCCAAATCAGCCCCTGATCCCAAGCAGCTGCAAGTGGTTGAACAGCTGCAGAAGATCCCTGCTGACAAAATGACTGCTAGTGGATCCTCCACTGCGGAGCTGGTGAGTGGAGGCCAGTCTCTGTCTGGAGGCAATTCCATTCTGTCCCTGTGGCAACACTCCACACCGCTAGAGAAGCCGGTGGTTCCAGGGGGGAGAGAGGAGACAGATGACACCCTGGGTTCTCTGATTGGGAGCTGGAGTAATGTTTGGGCTGCCCCACTTCAGTCATCTACCCCCCCCCCCCCCGGGAATTTGGTGGTGGTGATGAATGGCGGGAACTAGAAAGCCGATTAACCAGCCTCCTTGATGACTGGAAATGGTCAAGGGGATGTTTCTTCTGACCCTGCAGCATGCTCCTCTGATCAGGTAAAGGACTGGTGCCTGAAATATCTTTAACCTCTATTTGAAACATGCTACAAGCTGGGAATTACTATCTCTCAAGAGCGTGATGGACTTGAATTCACTTGTGCAGACAGTTGGGCAGATCACTCAGAAGCAAGATGGCATCTGTCAAGAAGTGAATGCTAAACTGATTCTGATAAAATGATTGAATCACTAGTGAAGGATAAACTTATTCTCCATAGAAAACTGGAATCTTGTGAAAAACAAATGAGACATTTCAACTTACGAATTTTAAATTTCCCTAGAGTACTACATATGTTGCCTGTTGAACTGTTTAAAAAATATTTGATGGAGGTTTTAAAAATACCGGAACCAGCTATTCCTCCGTTGAACAAAGTAACACTACTTGCCATCTGGAAAACTGCATGATTTGGAAAGTAACCAACAGTCACTGAAAGTCTCTGCTTTATTAGAAACTTTTACTGTAGATGTCCAAGAAAAAGCTACGTTATTGGTATCGTTTGTTTTTGAGCAAGATTTGAGCCGAGTTTTAAATCTATACTTAAAGAAGATGACAGAATTATTTTTTGGTCAGCCCCACAGCCTATTTGTGGAGGAGTAGCCTAGTGGTTAGAGCACTGGCTTAATAACCAAGCAACCAGGGTTTGATTCCCATTAGCACTCCTTGTGGCCTTGGGCAAGTCATTTAACCCTCCATTGCCTCAGAAGAAAGGCCTGGCAATCTACTTCCAGTGACATTGCCAAGAAAACCCAGGAGCTTCTGAATTGCCAGGAGTCAGGACTGACTCAAAGGCACACATTGCATTTTGCAGCCTATCAGGATTTTTCCTGATGAGGCCCATACCACGCAGGAGAGGAGAAAACTCTTTCTTGCTTTAAGAACAGAGGCAGTGTCCTTAGGCACTACTTTTGTTCTTAGGGATCCATGCAATTGTATAGTTAGATATTTGGATGTGAGATATGTTTTTCTGCTGCCAGAACAGTTGCAGGCTTTTTTTGATGTTAAGAAGCTGGTGATGTTGGGTCCTGTTGGTTGGAATATATGTCAGTGGTAATGCGTCTAATACCTTTTTTTTCCTTCCTTTTCCTTAATTTCCTCTTATTAATATTCTCTACTGTTATCATTTCCCCTCCCCCTTTTTTTGATGATGGGTGGAGGGTTTAGGATTCTTAGTTGCTGTGTGTTTTTTTTTTTTTAAGTTTTCATGTGCACCCTCTATCTGGCCCTTTTTCATGTTTTTTATTGCAAGTGGGTGCTTGTAAATTTTTGTTACTAATTATAAATAATGAATTTAAAAAAAAATGCTGACCACCGCAAGCTCTGTATCAGTCCATTAGTCTTTCTTTGATTCTATCTCAGCTCTTACCTGTAACTCTCAGTTTCTGCCATACTCATTCAGCCTTAGTAGCAACAGGGAAGGGAGGTTGTGGTGGGGGTCCGAGAAATTAAGGCTCCAGGCAGCTGCAGGCTAGGGTTCACAAACACAAGTTGGCACGCGGGCAAGGTGATGATGGAGAAGGCTGAGTAGCACCATCAGCAGATGTGTGAAACAGCTGTCACTGTACATGCTTTCCATGTCAGTAGCATGTCTTTTCACCCACCTGCTCACCATCTGATCACTGCTTCTTTCTCTTTCGCTGAATCTTGACAACGGCATCAGTCAGCTCAAGAGACGTGGCTGCAGTGGCACCTGGGCGGGGCCGGGGATTCCCAGAATTCCTTGAAGGTCTTGACTGCATGCCACTGAATTGCACCCAATGAAACATTTGTAAAACTAAACAGCGTAATATTCAAAAGCTCAAATGCAGTTGGCACTGACAACTATCCACATAAGAGCTTTCTTTAAAAAAAAAATCAGTGTTGGCTAATAGATTTTGGGACAGTGCTTGGATCAATATTCCAAAGAATTATTGCATTTACTGGTGGCTAGTAAACTTCACAAATCCACTAATTGCCAATATTTACTTATTTACCACTTTGATTGTAGGATAAGGTGGTATACAAATCTGTCTAAATAAATTTAACTTGCACCTTTCAGTGGTAGTTCAAGGTGCATTATATTCTGGTACAGTAGATAGTTTTCTATTCAAGGCACTATCCGGAGAGTGTCGGCCGAACATCACTCTAACTGGACAAGCCACTATTCACATAGCATAGGGTCAGAATTAATGGTTCGAGGGCAAGAACCATATGCTATCTGTACAATGGCAATATTCAGCCACTATCTGAAAATATCATAACACCAATTTTTAAAAAGGATTCCAGTGGTGATCCAGGAAACTACAGATCGATGAGCCTGCAAAATGGTTGAAACCATTCTAAAGAATGAAATTACTGGTCATGGTTTAATGGGAGAAAGCCAACATGAGTTTAGGCAGGGAATGTCTTGTCTTACTAATCTGTTATATTTTTTTGAAGGTGTGAATAAACAGGTAGATAAAAATGGGCGGTTGATATAGTGCAGAGGTTTCCAACCAATTCCTCGGGGCACACCTAGGCCAGTCGGGTTTTCAGGATTCCCACAATGAATATGCATGAGATAGATTTGCATGTATTGCCTTCACTGCCCCTGACTTTCACCTCATGTCCATAACCAGGCAGCGGCTCCATATCGCTGTTGCCTGCTTTTTGCCGAGTGCCGCCCCAGCTCTACCCCTTGCACACTGCTGCGATGGCACCCACAGATATTTAGCGACATTAACAATGTTAGTGCTGCCGAATATCCTGGCCAAGAGCATTAACACAGTTAGCGGGTCTGCTAACCCTATTAAGCCTTTTGAATATCCCCCCCCCCCCCATAGTCTTTTAAAGACTGTGGCCAGCATTTAAAAAATAAGCTGACTGCTGCATTCCAATTCATGAAAGGTGATTTTATAAAGTTATTCCAATGCATAGGTGGCCACAGATGCACATAAATGACCTCTTGTGAAATACTGATTGGCATGAAGGACTAGAAAAAAGGACTGTTACTTCTGGAGAGAGATCTGTAATTGTGAGTATATACTTCTGGGAATTTTCTGAAAGGAATTCTTTCTATTAAAGCTATTTAATCTGTGAACCCACTATTTTTTGTTAAATCAGTCAGGGCCTAGTAGCAGCAGTTTAAGTTTAAATTTAAAACACAGAAGAGAACTTTCTGGTTACATTTCATACCCAGCAGAGAGCTTATAGTTTTAATTTAATAGTCACTCAGGGCCTAGTATCAGCAAAGTATTTTTAGTTTAAAACACAGAAGAGAGCTTTCTGGTTAAATTTGGAACCCAGCAGAGAGCTGTAGTTTAAATTTAATAGTCACTCAGGGCCTAGCATCAGCAAAGTAATTTTAGTTAAAATTTAAAACACAGAAGAGAGCTTTCTGGTTAAATTTAGAACCCAGCAGAGAGCTTGTAGTTTAAATTTCATAATAAGTTAGAGCCTAGCAGCACAAAGAGCTATAATTTAAATCAAATAAGAATATTGCTTACCTCAGCAGCACAGGACAGGGTACTGTGTAGCAGCCCTCTTTTAATAAGTGTTATTTCCCTCCCTCCGCACACCCACCCACCCCTGGGATAATCGTAGCTTTATAGGTACTTACACATTTTAACAGACAGGAGGTGCTCTCAGGTGAAGCTTGTTACCCAAATCGGACATAAACTAAGGACCTGAGATTAATTAAGCTTCAGGTGAACAAGGTATATTAAACATATTAGGTACAGTTTTATTGGTATAAATATCCATAGCAACCCTTAGTAAGTAAAGAACTTAAAGATCTAAACAAAAACTTAAAACTAAGATGCAGACAGCAGTCCAGCAGCGGGATGGGGGCTTTCCAGTCTTTTGCATTGAGTGTCACATGTATGATTTTCTCTCAGTTGGTGAGAGGTCTTACGTGTGCACTAGGTGCAAGGAGCTCTTTGCTCTCAGGGAACGAGTCCGTTCTCTAGAGGCTAGAGTAGCAGACTTGGAAAACATAAGAAAGACAGAGAGGTACATAGATGAGACCTACAGGGATATAGTCCTGAAGTCCCACCTCCAGTCTGGCAGCATCCATGTTGCCATGGAGGAGAGAGGTCACGTGACAGGAGAGCATCACCCTGGTGTGGCAGGAAGTGATCCTGTAAATAGGACCTGTCCTCCAGGTGATGAAAACCCTCTCACACTGAGGAAGTTTCTCCAGGGCCATGTGCCCATGAGGGAAGGGTTAGGACAGCCGTTATAGTTGGTGATTCGATCATTAGGCATGTAGATAGCTGGATGGCTGGTGGACGTGAGGATCGCCTGGTAACATGCCTGCCTGGTGCGAAGGTAGCAGACCTCACGCGCTACCTAGATAAGGTCTTAGATAATGCTGGGGAGGAGTCTGCTGTCTTGGTACATGTCGGTACCAATGACATAGGAAAATGGGGTAGGGAGGTTCTGGAGGCTAAATTTAGGCTTTTAGGTAGGAAGTTGAAATCCAGAACGTCCAGGGTAGCGTTCTCCGAAATGCTTCCCGTTCCACGTGCAGGACCCAAAAGGCAGGCAGAGCTCCGGAGTCTCAATGCGTGGATGAGACAATGGTGCAGAGATGAGGGGTTTGGATTTGTTAGGAACTGGGGTACATTTTGGGGAAAGGAGGGGCTCTTCCGAAGGGATGGGCTTCACCTTAACCGGGATGGAACCAGACTGCTGGCATTAACCTTTAAAAAGGAGATAGAGCAGCTTTTAAACTAGATAATGGGGGAAAGCCGACAGTTGCCCAAGAGCAGATGGTTCGGAAGAATGTATCCTTGAAGGATACTACCAAAAGCAGAGAGGTTCCAAAAAAGAGTAAAGTATCCCAAATGCCCTCAAGTATGGAGCAGACAGAGCTTAAAGATCCCAAATTACCCATTTCTACCAATAGCTAAATTAATATGAATAAAATACAGTCTCTAAAATGCTTGTATGCAAATGCTAGAAGTCTAAAAAATAAGATGGGAGAGTTAGAATATATAGCACTAAATGAGAGGTTAGATGTGATTGGAATATCAGAGACATGGTGGAAGGAGGACAACCAGTAGGACACTGTGATACTTGGGTACAAACTATATCGTAATGATAGAGCTGATCAAATTGGTGGAGGGGTTGCGCTCTATGTTAGAGAGGGCATTGAGTCAGAAAGGATTAAAGTTTTGCAGGAAACAAAATTTGCTGTAGAATCTCTATGGATTGAAATTCCATGTAAAAAGGGGACGGCGATGGCGGTGGGGGTGTACTATCGACCGCCTGGCCAGAATGAACAAATGGATGATGAAATGCTCAAAGAAATCAAGGAAGCTAACAAAAGTTACAGCGCGGTAATAATAATGGGCGATTTCAATTACCCCGGTATGGACTGGGTCAGTGTCACGGCAGTACATGCTAGGGAGATAAAGTTCCTAGATGACATAAATGACTGCTTTTTGGAGCAGCTGGTCCATGAACCGACGAGAGGGGAAGCCATATTAGACCTAGTCCTTAGTGGAACACCAAATCTAGTGCAAGAGATAAGGGTGTTGGGGCCACTTGGCAATAGTGATCATAGCATGATCACCTTAGATTTAATTAGTGGAGGAGGGATAGTAGGGAAATCCACAGTACTACCTTTTAACTTTCGAAAGGGAGACTATGATAAAATGCGGAAAATAGTTAAGAAAAAACTAAAAGGAGCAGTTGCAAAGGTTAAAGACTTACATCAAGCTTGGGTGTTGTTGAAAAATATTATCTTGGAAGCCCAGACCAGCTGTATTCCACGCTTTAAGAAAAGTGGAAGGAAGTCCAAAAAACTGCCAGCATGGTTTAAAGGTGAGGTCAGAGAGGCTGTTGTTGCCAAGAAAGCATCTTTCTGGAAATGGAAAAAAGAGCCAAACGATGAAACCTGGAAACAGCACAAGCACTGGCAGGTCAAATGTAAGGAATTGATAAAGAAGGCAAAGAGAGAATTTGAGAAGAAGCTTGCTGTGGAAGCAAAAACGCAAAATAAAGATTTTTTCAAGTACATTTGTAGCAAAAGACCTGTGAGAGAGTCAGTTGGCCCATTAGATGATAGGGGAGTTAAAGGGGCACTAAGAGGCGACAAGGCGAAAGCGGAGAGACTGAATGAATTCTTTGCTTCGGTCTTTATTGAGGAAGATGTAGGGATGTTACCCATGACTGAAGTGATATTTAAAGGTGCGGAAGAATTGAAGGAAATACCGATACATCGGGAAGATGTATTACAACTATTAGATAAACTGAAGAGTAGCAAATCACCTGGGCCGGATGGTATACATCCAAGGGTGTTGAAAGAACTGAAATATGAGATTGCAGACCTGCTATTAGTAATCTGTGAACTATCATTAAAATCATCTCTAATACCTGAAGATTGGCGGATCGCCAATGTAACACCAATTTTTAAAAAGGGTTCGAGGAGCGATCCGGGAAACTACAGACCGGTGAGCCTCACATCAGTACTGGGAAAAATGGTAGAAACCATCATAAAGAATAAAATTACTCAGCATGTAGATAGTCATGGCCTAATGGGAGACAGCCAACATGGCTTTAGACAAGGAAGATCTTGTCTTACTAATCTGTTGTGTTTTTTTGAAAGTGTGAATAAACAGGTGGACAAAGGTGAGTCAGTTGATATAGTGTATCTGGACTTTCAGAAAGCCTTTGACAAGGTCCCTCATCAGAGACTTTTGGCAAAACTAAAGAGTCATGGGATAGGAGGCAGTGTACTACTGTGGATCAGGAACTGGTTAAAAGAAAGCAGAGGGTTGGGCTAAATGGCCAATTTTCCCAATGGAGAAAGGTGAATAGTGGTGTACCCCAGGGATCTGTGCTGGGTCCGCTGCTTTTTGACATATTCATAAATGACCTGGAAAGTGGAATAACGAGTGAGGTTATCAAATTTGCAGATGACACAAAACTATTTAAAGTTGTTAAAACCCAAGAGGATTGTGGAAAATTGCAAGAGGATCTTGATAAATTGGAAGACTGGGCATCAAAATGGCAGATGAAATTTAATGTGGACAAATGCAAAGTTATGCACCTAGGGAAGAGCAACCCAAACTATGGTTACACGATGCAAGGTTCCACATTAGGAACCACCACCCAGGAAAAAGATTTAGGCGTCATTGTGGATAACATGCTAAAACCTTCGGCCCAGTGTGCAGCGGCAGCCAAGAGAGCAAATAGAATGCTAGGTATCATAAGGAAAGGAATGGAAAATAAAACAAAAGATATTATAATGCCTCTATACCGTTCCATGGTGAGACCGCACCTTGAATATTGTGTGCAATTCTTGTCACCGTATCTTAAAAAGGATATAGCGTTATTAGAAAAGGTTCAGAGAAGAGCCACCAAAATGGTAAAGGGGATGGAAAGATACTCCTATGAAGAAAGGCTAAAAAGGTTGAGGCTCTTTAACCTGGAAAAGAGACTGCTGAGGGGAGATATGATAGAAGTCTATAAATTAATGAACGGAGTGGAACAGGTAAATGTAGATCGACTGTTTACGTTATCAGAATATAGGAAGACTAAGGGACATGCAATGAAGCTACAGGGTAAACTATTTAAGACTAATAAAAGAAAATATTTTTTCACTCAATGTGTAATCAAACTCTGGAATTTGTTACCGGAGGATGTAGTATAGGCTGTTAGTGTAGCTGGGTTTAAAAAAGGTTTGGACAAGTTCCTGGAGGAAAGGTCCATAAACCATTATTAAGAAGGGACCCAGGATATCAATGCTTGACCTAGTACAAGCATTGCAGAACCTGTGTCTTTTGGGGAAACTGCTAGGTACGTATGACCTAGATTGGCCACTGTTGGAAACAGGATGCTGGGCTTGATGGACCTTGGTCTGACCCAGTATGGCATATCTTATGTTCTTATGAAAGTACATGCTTTGGAAGGAAGGCACATACAGTACTTTGTAGGCATATCGAGGGATATCGTCAGGGCGGTCCATGGGTGGATTTTTCACATACAATATAGATTATAAAATATCTTAATCTGTGCCTATGTGTGTAAAATATGCATGATCATTTACTCCTACTTGCGAGCTAGGTGTAAGTGATCGCGCCTACATTCAAGGCAAGTTCTCTGCAAGATATGCTAGTATTCTGTAAAGATGAGCAGATACCTTCTGGTCTTTATAAAATAGTTCTTAGGTGGCAGCTTGGTAATACAACTACCCTTATAAGAGTTCTCCTAAATTTATCTTTAGATTTAGGAGGGAATGAGGGCGTTTTCAGGGAAAAATGATGCAGATAACTGCTATCCAGGTGACTACATCAGTTTAGGGGAATGCGTAAATATAAGTTTTAAAAGGATAAGTTATCCATTCTGACTTAACAGATTAAACCATTGAATGAGCATAAAGATAAGTGGATAAATCATCTGTTTATTGCTATGTGGTGGCAGCAGATTTGAATATTGATCTCAAGTTGTTCATCTATCCTTGTTAAGTCTCATGCTATTCCTTTTTGGACTCATGCTGTTCCTTTTTCTATTAAGATTTACAGCGCCTCTTGGACTCCGTGCCATGTCTGTCAGTCACAGGTCTAAAACTTACCAGGACATGTTTACTAAAGCTTATAGCTTGGAGCATGGGGTTTAGCACATCAATAGCACGTGTCCCGGCCCCACAGTAGCCAGGAATGTGCAGCAATAAGGCATCTGCACTAAAAATCCCAACCTACCTGAGTACAGTGCAAAAAGGTGGGGTTAGGGTGGAGAATGGATATGGCCAGTCATGCATAGGCAATGTACTCAGTGAAGTGACATGAGATGGACCACATAGTCAGAGTTGGAGACAGCTGAACATAGTTGGGGTTGAGGCATGTAAATGAGGTGTTCAACTAATGGCAAATTATAGGCCTGGTACATAATTGTGCTGTGTGAAGATTGGTGGAAGACTCATCAACAACCTTCGCTATGCTGGTGATACCACATTACTGGCTGAAAGTGAAGATGATCTGAAACATTTGCTTCTCACAATCAAAGAACATAGTCTCAAAATGGGCTTGCACCTTAATGTAAAGAAGACAAAGATCATGACAACTGGCATAATCAACAGGTTCATCGTTGAAGGAGAAGAAAGTGAAATCATGAACAACTTTAACCTATTTGGATCAACTATCAATAAAGAAGCAACAAGCAGTCAAGAAATCAGACGACGCATTGTTCTTGGCAGAATGGCTATGAAAGACCTAGAT
This sequence comes from Ichthyophis bannanicus, assembly GCA_033557465.1. Lineage (NCBI taxonomy): Eukaryota > Metazoa > Chordata > Amphibia > Gymnophiona > Ichthyophiidae > Ichthyophis > Ichthyophis bannanicus. The sequence goes on from CM066033.1 coordinate 497,651,429, forward strand.
AAGATTCTCAAGAGCAGAGATGTCTCTCTCCATACAAAGATTCGACTTGTTCAAGCCATGGTATTTTCAATAACATCATATGGATGTGAAAGCTGGACAGTGAAAAAGATAGACTGGTATCACGCCGCCCGCTCCCTAACCTTGAGGGTTAAGGAGGGGTTGCCTTGTGATGCCCTTGAGGCAGTTAGTTGTAGTTGTGTTATTGTACTTCGAGCAGTAAGGCAGGCAAAGAGAAATTTATTTTTCATGAGGTTTATTTTTCATGAGGCTTACTTTGCCATTTGTGCAGTTCAAAAAGGCTACAGACGGTGCAGAAGTATAAACCAAAAACAAGATTAACTGAAACTTGCCAAACAGGCTTGCAATGCTGTATTATTTCACATTCACTTCATGTGGTTCAAACATACAGGATGAAACAGAAAAGTTCCTTTAACAGTAGTGCTCTGGTTCTACCAATCACTGGTACCTTAATTCATTCACCTCCCACAAGCTTTCTTGTGTAGGTCAAGTTAAGTGCCACTGCTATATTTCTTCATATACCAGAAAATCCTTTTCTCCTTAATTGCCTCTGTCAATTAAGCATGTAGAGCAGTCCATTAATATATCTTCATCAGGGTAAAGCAGAGAATTAGAAACAAGCGTTTCTTCATTACAGCCAGTAACTGGTTCTGGAATACTGTAGTTAAAACTTGCCTTCCGTTCTAAATACTCTTGGAATTCTTTGAGAAGTGATTCAGCTGGTGACTTCCCTTCACTTAGCTGTCTTCCCTTCCCCTCGGTGAGCAAATGTTGGCTGAGCCTCTCTATCTCAGGCTGCTTATCAGGTTTGTTTGTATCAGGAAAACAAACATTTGCTGTGCTTCCGTTATCTCCCCACCTTTCTCTACACGTGGGTGCTGTGCATAAAAACTTAGCAGTGCTAGGAGGGTACTTAAAAGCATTTACGTCAGCCCTTTCTTGGCTAGGTGTTTCAGCTAGCTTATAGGAATAATTAGTGTTATTCAAAGCTTCTCCCTGCTGACAACAGCTGCCACCATTTTGTCTGACTTGGCTTTTAAAACTAGAACACAATCTTTCTGGCTTTAGAGCATAAACTTCTCCCCCACTGGGTACCTTATACAGAAGCTTTTCCTTTGGAGAATTCTTTGTCCTTCTGCCTTTATGCCATAGCTCTGCCTGGTCCTGTAGCCTTGGATCTCTCAGCGTTCCGAAAGAGTTCTGCCTCCAGCAGTGTCTTTCTTCATCTGAATCTTCCACCACGCTACCTGCCAGCTGCAGACTATTAGAGGAATTACCACAGCAAGGATACTTCCTTTCAGACTTTCCTTCTGAAGCACTTGTGTCTCCCTCTGGGAATTCTCTTAGCCTCCGTTGCTCTCTTGGCTTCTGCCCTCTTAGCTTCTCTCGGTCCTGCTCTTGCTCCCGGTTCTGTTTGTCTTGCCTCCTCTTCTGTTTTCTTTCACTTCCTGGTTTCTGAGTATTTAAACAGGTGCTTCTAGCCTGCACTGCCTGCCTCCCCTTGGGGCGTGCCCAATCAAAAGCTTTCCTACTCTCCTCCCTCGAGGTGAGCTGTTCTGCTTGATTGAATCTGGGGTTTTTTCTTTCTGCAAAGAAATCCCTGCTTTCTCCTGCAGTACCGGCTTCTACCACCGGATGCTCATTTGTGTCCATCGGTTCCTGGGGAGCTACTGTGTCACACCGGAAGAAAATTGATGCCTTTGAATTATGGTGCTGGTGGGAAATACTGTGTATACCATGGACTGCCCGAAGAACAAACCAGTCAGTACTAGTGGAGATCAAACCTAAGCTTTCTTTAGAAGCTCAGATGACAAGACTTCGACTTTCATACTTTGGGCACATCATGCGAAGAGAGAGATCATTAGAGGAAGACATCATGCTTGGCAAGATAGAAGGTCAACGCAAAAGAGGAAGGTCAGCAATGAGATTGATCGATACAATAACAGCAGCTACGGGTACCAGTCTGTCAACAATGAGCCGCCTGACTCAAGACCGAACACAATTTAGGATAGCTATCCAGAGGGTTGCCATGAATTGACTCCGACTCGACGGCACTTAACAACAGCAACTTAATTGTTATCCATTCACCACTTTCCATGCATGGAGGTCCATGTATCAATGCAAAAGTGTACCAGAGAAGCTAGTCTGGTCCCATAGGCTTTGTTTCTGGGGTTAAATAGGCCCTTACCCTGATCATAAGAGGACATGTCTGTGGCCCATTGGCTCAGAGCAATTGCTTACATTTAAACCACTGAAGAAGAGCTAACTCAGTTGGAGCTCCCTGGTCAATGTCCTCTCACCAGGTATGTTGCTTAGGTGATGTGTTTTTCTTACCTGGGGAGCATTTGCGGGGTCTCTAGGGTTTGGGATCTCTCAGTTACCTGAAAGCAAGCATGCTTGAGCTGGGGACTGATTGAGGGTGCCCTTCTCCATGGCTGTGGGTGGGGGATACTGTGTGTCCCGAGAGCACTCTCTCCATGTTAGCAGCATGGGTGGCTTCTGTGGAAAGCTTCCTACCCTCAAGCAGTGGTGTGGCCATAGGGGTGGGTATTCACCTTCTAGAACACTAGCTGTTTGTGGGGTGGGTGTTCTATTTGTCAAACTGAGAGGTTGTGTCTGGTCAACCTGGACTCCATTTAGCAGGAAGGGTGAACAGCAGAGAACCCTTGCCAAATGCACCCCATATATGTGTGGCTTCTGTGTTGGAACAGCAGATCTGCACATAAGCCCATTATGCGCCTCTGTGACCCACATGAGAGGGGTTCACACTCACCCTAGCAAGGGTTCTGTGCTAGGTGAATGAGACTTCATTGCAGGGAAGGATTCCAACCCACATACTAGATACCTGGCTACCTTTCTGTTATACCATAGGTTGTCAGGCACCCTGGATGACGGAGGGTGAGAGGTTTCATATTCCAGTGCTCACCTGGTGGGAACTTCTGATACACTGCCTTCACCAAGATGGGGGTCCCCTGCTCATGCAGATGCAGCATTTGTGCCCTAACTCCCAGAGAGACCTACTCCCTTGTACTTTGGCCCATATCGCTGCACTGAGCAGCAGGGTGCACATATTCCCCACTCAGCCTTCTCTATCTGTCACTGATTGCTTGCACTATACTCCCTTGATGGAGTTAGGGGGGGGGGCATATATTGTTGTCTGCTCCCTCTGCTGGGTAAGCTGGGCTGCGCCTACCCATTGCATTGCTCTTGCTCTTGCTCCTCTCTGACATTGTATGACATAGATTCCATTTGCATCAGCACACCCTTGTAGTGCAGCTATCCCTAGGTGTCCCTGTCCTGCCCCTCTGGTTCCATGGCATGTTGCAGCTATCTGGATGTGTCCTTACTATTTTGCAGGCATCTGCAGGTGCTCTCAACCCTCTACACTGCATCATGCTGTGGCCCCAGTGACATACATCTGGCTGGGGGAGTGCATTGCTGGGGAGCACATTAGTGTTAGCATACAAGTGCAGAGGGCAAGTAGCACACACTTTCACAGCGCACATGTGCACCTGACATGCGGTCGCTACTAATGCGCAACTGTTGTGCCTCATACAGCATTTCTTCCATACTGTGACTGTGTCCCTGCATTTACTGCGGGTGCACTGCCCCTGCCATGGTACAAATGCATGCTAGCCATACATTTGTCCCTTGCTACTTGCGGCTCTTTGTAAATGTCCCATAGGCATTGGTTTTATCTTTCTGTGGGGTGAAAGATACAAATGTGTTCTTTTCATCCTTATCTCTGCAAATGGCTGTTTTTGTTTCTACTTGTTTATTCTTCTGAACTGCTGGTGAGATGATGAATATTCTAATCAACACTACTAAGCAGATGCCCACAGTTCTGTGGAGGTTTTGATAGAAAAGAAATAATTTTATACTATCTGAAGCTCTAACATGTCATGTTCTCTGGCTGCATGTCTTATCTGGGAGCTTGCTTAATGGTAGATGATGTCTAAGAAAGGAGACTAGTACATGAAAAGTGACCTGCAAAGATATCACATCTGCTATTTTATCATAAATATCAACACTTCACACTATGTTTCTTTCTTTTGCATAGTAGCTTCTGAACCAATAGAGGGAATGTAAGGCTTTGATGCCGTAATACTGTATGTACTTACCTGAAAACACAAAATGATACATTTCATGGTTTTCTCCTACCATCTGAATGAAAATAGTCTTTTCTACTTTTTATATAGTTTTTAATATAGCTTTTTGCATGGTTTGATGCAACAGCTTTGCTTATTGTGCTCGTTACAGCTCTTTTTTTATAGACTGGAAGTGCCACAGATGAATAGGACAGTCATACATACCTTTATTTGTCTCAAGGTGGGGGATGGGGACCAAACTGGGAGTTTGATAAAGCCTCACTCATTTCATCTTAAGAGGTGAAAGAGGAATCAAACGCAGTTAAGATTATACAATTGCCTTTGCAGTTTTTTTAAACAAATTTCCTCTGTTTAAGTAGATTTATGCTCCCCAAACACTGAAAATGGTTTTCAGGGTACAAATAAAAAACTGTGTGGCACAGAAAAGAAACAGATGCATTAGGCCTCAGTTAAAGCAGTGCAGATGAATCATGGATAGATGAGCCCATTTGTCTTGGGGAGGGAGGACAATTAAGAGGTGCAGCAGGCATTGCCTGCAGCTAGGCTATCTACCTTCTTAGCATGTGTGTGCATTGGAGGGGGGAAGGACTGCCCAACTCACCTTCCAATTAGATGGAGCAAGGTCGATATAGACTGGCCAGGCAAGTGGAAGGGTACAGCCACACTTGGTGACTACAGGTCACCCCTCCTTGTGACATCTAGCTAGAACTTCTGGATTCATTGTGAGAGGGATACAGCAAGGGCCTAACAGAACTGGTGTGAATCACTCTGTTTTGGAAGTGCTTTTAGTGGAGAGAATAGGGTGCTTCCACCTGGCCTCACTTGTGTGACCTGACTAACTGTAAAACATCTGACTGAGTGGAAGAGGAAGGAATGAAGTGATGAAGAGCAGCAAAAGGAGGAAGCTGGTAGGGATTTGGCCTCTTCTTCCTACTTCCCACACAGCTGATGCCAACAAGTTGCCTGCCCGTTTTCCTGAGCTTAATGCTGACTGGGACTCTTGCATGATTGCTAATTAATATAGATAGTAAGCCTAGATAGGGTGAAGTTGCAACAATTAGATTCTGTGTGAGTTTATTCAACAGCTGTGGTCCTTGTTTTTCCACTGTAACATGTTTCATGGATCTGATTTTGTAACAGGGTATCTCCAGGAACAAGCAGGAATGAGTCTTCACATATGGGTGTCATCGGTACCGACGGAACCTGCGCGGGAACGCTCCCTAGCGTCCAGAAAGAAAGCCTTTGGGAGCATCCCACAGCGCCTGCGCGCTGCCTTCCCGCCTTTCCCAACCGCCTCTCTCCAGTTCTTCTTTTCCGCGGAGCCAGCAGGTTGTGTTCCTGTCACCGCTGAAGAAGTTCTTTATTTTTTTTTATTTCTTTGGTCGCGCGTCTGCCTTCTTCGACGTCGGACCGGTACCGCCGGTCTTTTCTTCTTTCTTCTTTAAAAAAAAACAAAAAAACTACCGTTTCCCACTTCTGTGCATTTTCTCCTTTTGGGCCTTAGGCCTAGAAAAATTTTCCTCATGGAAAAGCCCGCTTCCGGGTTTAAAAAGTGCACGAAGTGCAGCGGTACTATTTCTATCACTGACATCCATGACTGGTGTCTAAAATGTTTGGGTCCTGACCACTCCATCACCGATTGTGAGTCCTGTTCCATGATGTCTAAAAGAGGTCGACAGAATCGAGCGGCCAAGCTCAGTACCCTGTTTCCCTCTGATGCAGCTTCGGTGGTATCGACATCTTCCAGGGCTTCTTCTTCCTCCCATGGATCTCAGGTAACCAAACATAAGTCCAGCCGGTCCTCGAAGGGTAGATCTCCCTCTAAGTATCGAGATGCCTCCGGGCTTGCTCTCGAGGATCCCACACTGGCAAAATTACCCCGGCGGGAAGCTCTGGCTTCCAAAGCTTTATCTATGGGGTCACAGGTTGACATCGATGGCACGGCCTCGACCGATCACCTGTTGCCATGTTCTGGGGTACCGGTGGTTTCCACTGGTACCGACATCCAGACATTGGTTGCGTCGATGGATCAGAATATTCTGACCATGCAGCATGCCATTACGGCATTCATACAAGCTGCGATGCCTCCGGTACCGCAACAAACTCCGTTGTCGGTACCGGCACCGATATCGGTTCCGGTGCTGGCACCGATTGCATCGACATTGGCTTCGGTGTCGACTGCAGCGGTACCCTATTCTGTGATGCCCATCAGTACCGAATCGGTACCGATCACTCCCGATGTCGATACCACTCGATACGCGTATCGGGCTCTGCATGAGCATCCAGATAGGCGATACTTCGATTCCTCCGAAGACTCTGATGAATCAGAGGCTTCTGTCGAAGCATCGGTACTCCTTCCTTAGGAGCCCTCTTCACCAAAAAGAAGAATGTCTCCTCCAGAAGACTTGTCTTTTCAAGACTTCATTAGGGAAGTGGCCAGGGGCCTCTCCATTTCAGTGGCCCCTGAATCAGAGCCTAGAGCCAAGAAATTGGATATTTTACAATATCCTAAGGCTCCTAAAGAGTCAGCTACTTTACCAATTCATGAGATCCTTTATGATCACAGGTTGGGCATATGGGAGACACCTCTCACTATCTCCCCTCATTCTCGTAGGTTGGACACCATGTACCGTGTTCCTCCTTGTCCTGGCTTTCATAAGACTCAGCTTCCTCACCACTGTATTGTGGTGGAGTCTGCTTTGAAGAAGATAAAGAGTGCAAAAAGACACTCATCTAATCCTCCAGGAAGAGAATGCAGAACCTTGGATGCTTTTGGCCGGAGAATTTTCCAGGCCAATATGCTTGCTGCCAGAATCAACTCCTATAGTCTCTATATGGGGATGTTTCTAAAGGAAGTTACAGATCATCTGCAAACTTTATCTCCTTTTATCTCAGAAGATAAAACTGAGGAGTTTCTCACCTGGCTTAAGCATGCCCAGGATGTTTCCAAATTTTCCAACCGTGCAGCCTTTGACTCTTTTGAGTGTGCCAGCAGAGCCTCGGCTATTGCCATAGGTTCACGCAGAGTTGCTTGGTTACAAGCTTCTGATTTGGAACCCTGGGTCCAGGATGGATTTGGAAATCTTCCTTGTACAGGTGAAAACCTTTTTGGCAAGGATTGGAAAGCAAAGGCCACTCCTTTGGATGCTGAGAATTCTGCCTTAGATAGACTTTCAAAGTCTACTCCTGCTCCTGTTAGAAAAAGGTTATTCAAAAACGCTTTCTTTCCCAAAAAGGGGAAATATTATCCTGTTTATGGTCAGCAGGCAACTTCTGCAGGTCGTTTTGCTGCAAAGCGTCAGCAACAACCTAAACAAGCCAAGCCTAAGGCTGCAAGGACTGCTACGGCCCAACAGCCTCAGCCTCCTCAGGGCCTTTGACTTACATCTAGAGAACTGAGCCTTTCTGGCTCTAGAAGAACCAGAGCCTCTCACCATTCCAGGAAGGTTAGCCCACTTTGCTCCCAGATGGGAACAAGTCACGGCAGAGCAATGGACCCTCTCCATCATAAGGGAGGGGTACAAGCTTCATTTCTTAAACCTTCCTCCTCACACCATGGTGAGACAGTTCAATTCTCCAACATCTCTCCTCGACCTTCTGGGTCAGGAGATTGCTACCCTTCTTACCCAAAGGGCAATAGAAGAAGTACCCCTTCTTCAACAGGGCTCAGGGTTCTACTCCCCCTATTTTCTTATCCCAAAGAAAACAGGGGGCTACAGACCCATATTAGATCTCAGAGAATTGAACAAGTTTCTATGCAAGGAGAAATTCAAGATGATTTCTCTCGGTGCTCTCCTTCCATACCTTCAGAGTCAGGATTGGCTTTGTTCTCTAGACCTCAAGGATGCGTACACCCATATCCTTCGGTTCCTTTATCAAGGAAAGCACTACCAATACAGAGTGCTTCCTTTCGGTCTGGCCTCTGCTCTAAGGGTGTTCACAAAATGCATGGCAGTAGTAGCTGCATTTCTATGCACTCTAGGAATATTTGTATTCCCATATCTGGACGACTGGCTCATCCGAGCTCCGTCCCAGTCAGAGGCCCAGACTTCCCTAGCCTGCACAAGGCGTGTTCTTCAGTATCTGGGACTTGTAATAAACATCTCAAAATCCCATCTCACCCCTACTCAGTCATTAGAGTTCATAGGGGCCTTGCTGGATACCACAACTGCAAGGGCCTATCTTCCTCAGGCCCGTTGCCTACGCTTGGTGCAGTTAGCCTCACAAATTCAGTTAAAGTCCCATTTAACTGCTCGAGAAATGTTACAACTGTTAGGCCACATGGCATCCACCGTGCATGTGGTTCCTTATGCTCGCCTTCACATGAGGGCAGCTCAGTGGACTCTGTCCACCCAATGGACCCAGGCATCAGGGTGCCTCTCAGACAAAATAGCAACCTCCAGTCGCCTCTTCTGGTCTCTCCAGTGGTGGAAGTCCACTTAAAATCTGTTGCTGGGGTCCCCCTTTCAACAGTCGCTACCCCAAGCAACCCTTACAACAGATGCCTCTCCAAGGGGTTGGGGAGCTCATCTACAAGATCTCTCCACCCAGGGCATCTGATCTCCACAAGAGACATCTCTACATATCAACCTCTTGGAGCTCAGAGCAATTCTTCTAGCTCTCAGAGTCTTCCACACCCTGCTCAGCTACAAGACAGTCCTCATCCACATGGACAACCAAGTAGCCATGTTCTACGTGAACAAGCAGGGCAGGACTGGCTCTCTGTCACTTTGCAACGAAGCTTTGAGATTGTGGGCCTTCGCCAGAGAGCATCAAATTCATCTCGTGGCAGTGCATCTTCCAGGGGTTCAAAACTCTTGGGCAGACAGACTCAGTCGAGTTCTGCTTCCACACGAATGGTCCCTCCATGGGGATCAGATAGCCAGGATCTTCCGAATTTGGGGAACCCCGGACATAGACCTGTTTGCAAGTCCGTGGAATGCCAAACTTCCCCGATTCTGTTCCAGGATTCCGTGTCAGGGAGTTCAGGCCAGGGATGCCTTCCTCCTTCATTGGGGGCAAGACTTCCTCTATGCCTTTCCACCCATTCCCCTAATTCCCAAGACACTGTTCAAACTTCAGAGAGACAAGGGGTCTATGATCCTCATAGCACCACATTGGCCACGCCAGGTGTGGTACCCTCTACTTCTGCATCTCTCTCAAGCTCCCTCCCTGGACTTGGGATCTGCTGCAGACCTCCTGTCCCAGGAGGAGGGAACGTTGTGGCACCCAAATCCCCAGTCTCTTCATCTCAGAGCCTGGTTGCTGAAGGCCTAGACCTTCAAGATTTTCATCTTTCTCAGCAGGTGAAGGATATCCTTCATGCTTCCAGAAAGCCTTCCACTAGACGTTCCTATGCTTTTAAATGGAAAAGGTTTACCATTTGGTGTGCACAGAAGGGTCTTAACCCCCTTGCAATACCTCTGAATTCTTTACTAGAGTATTTGCTGCATTTATCCCATGCAGGCCTTAAAACGAATTCAGTAAGAGTCCATTTGAGTGCTATTGCAGCATCCCTTAAGCCTCTCAATGGACAGCCTATTTCCTCTCATCCTCTTATTGCAAGATTCATGAGAGGTCTTCTTTTAACTAAACCTCCCATTAGACCACCTCCAGTGGCATGGGACTTGAATTTGGTTCTTGGCCAGCTTATGAAGCCATCCTTTGAACCCTTAGCCACTGCCTCCTTGAAATTTCTTTCCTGGAAGGTTACTTTTCTCATTGCAGTCACCTCAGCTCGCCGCATCAGTGAGCTGCAGGCCTTGGTGGCTAATCCTCCTTATACAAGGTTCCATCATGACAAGGTAGTCCTCAGGACTAATCCACACTTTATGCCTAAAGTGGTCTCACCTTTTCATCTGAACCAGGAGGTGTATTTACCTGTCTTTTTTCCAGGACCTCATGCATCAAGTGCAGAGAGGAATCTCCATACCCTGGATTGTACGAGAGCGCTCGCTTTTTACTTACAAAGGACACAGCAACATAGAAAGTCCTCTCAACTCTTTGTTGCTTTTGATCCCTCTCATTTGGGACTTCCAGTCTCTAAGAGAACTCTGTCCAATTGGATTGCTCAGTGTATTTCTTTCACCTACCAGAGTAAGAACGTTTCTCTGGAGGGCCATGTCACAGCTCACAATGTGAGGGCCATGGCAGCCTCTATGGCTCATCTGAACTCTGTGTCCATTGACCAGATCTGTCGAGCGGCCACCTGGGCCTCGGTTCATACCTTTACAGCCCATTACTGCTTGGACAAGGACTCCCGCCGGGATGCCTTGTTTGGTCAGGCTGTTCTCAAACACCTGTTCCATACCTAATCAACTCCTACCCCCCATCCCTGGTTGGATGCCCGAGATCCATGGGGGCAGGTAGAGCCCTTCTCAGGGACTCACAACCTTGGGGATCTCCCTGGCATCTCTAGCTGGGGAGTCCCCATATGTGAAGACTCATTCCTGCTTGTTCCTGGAGATAGCACAGGTGATCTCTGGGAACAGCAGGAATAAGTCTTCACAACCCACCCACCTCCCCTAGGAGTTGTATCTCTCTATCTATCTTTCCTTTCCTCTCTCTCTCTTTGTCTCAGCTTAAAACTCGAACTGGAGAGAGGCGGTTGGGAAAGGCGGGAAGGCAGCGTGCAGGTGCTGTGGGATGCTCCCAAAGGCTTTCTTTCTGGACGCTGGGGAGCGTTTCCGCGCAGGCTCCGTCGGTACTGACGATACCCATATGTGAAGACTTATTCCTGCTGTTCCCAGAGATCACCTGTTACAGGTAAGTAATTGTGCTGTCTATGTGGAAAGTCCATAAAGGCACACAAACCATGAACCCCAAATCTATAGTACTAACATAAACCTTCTCAAAAAAACATTTTTTGTCAGACCTCATTCTAGTGGTATATATTGTAGCTATTCAAGCGATCATCGCCCTAAGTGACATACTTTTTACTTTTAATATTTAAACAAAATGTGCTATCAAAGCCATATGTCCTTGATCATTAACTCAAAAAGAATTTCTTAAAGATATAGTCTCAGTATATTCCATTTCAGGCTCCCTAGATCTCTCCAGATCCCCAGCTCTCCACTGCCATAATGTCAATATAATCCCAACGTGTTCTTAGGCATGCATCATGTTTCAAAATTTTGCAATTTCTCTTTCAAGGATGCTTCATTCTTAAATTACTCTTCATGTCCGACAAACGTTTAACACAAGAAATCCTCTTTCATCTTTCCAACTTATTCCAGCGTCTCTCCAGTTTAGCTGTTCGGTTACCTGCTCAATATTGCCACTGTCCGGATAGCTGCCATGATCACCAGTGAAACTAGATCCAGTATTCAGTGTCAGATGCTGGCCAGGATCTTGCCCTGAATATCTGGTTTTAATTTCAGTAGTGGCAGCTAGGAGCTTTAAAAGCCCCTCGTCACCACCTTCACCCCTTTAATGTGCATTACACTGATTTAATGCACACTAACTGACATAGAGCCTTCATTTGTCAGTTACTGCACATTAAATCAATTTAGTGTGCACTAAAAGTTCCCTACTAAAACAAATGTGTCAAACTAATTGAAAAAAAACACCCAAAAATCGGGCTGCATGGTGATCTTCCTCAGCAGTTTCCTTAACTGGTTTACAATGGTCTAGCTATGGCACTTCCTGTTTAGAAGGAAGGAACTGAGACAGCCCTATGGAATATTCAACCACTTTCCACAGTCTGAATCCGTAGTCTCAGGTACAAACTAAGGGGCCCTTTTACATGAGCCCACTAGGTGGTTAACGTGTGTTTTAACCTGTGTTTGCTGCCCACAGTGACAGCTAATTTGTGGGCATGACAGCAAGCAATTGCTAAGATGCATGCTAATCAGCCATTGTGCACTAGGGCAGTGAGAGGGTGGGATAGAGGTAGAATGTGGACACAGAGAACACAATGCCGCTAGTGCAATGGCAATTGCCACACACTCGATGGCAATTAGCATGGGTGCACCTAATGACATCTCTGTGGGTATCACTAGGTGCACCCGCTTTAATTGTGCTGCATGTTAGTGTATGCATCCATGCGCTAACTGACAGGAATATGCTGGTCACATCCCAACAGTTACCATGGAGGTTTTTCACTTGCCATTTATTAAAAATGCACCATACTGGTCTTTATCTGCCATCATTTACTATGTTACTATGTTACGCGCACAACCTTACCTGTATTTAGTAAAAGGGCCCCTATATTTTTTAGACAGCAGAATGTGAAAAATGTACAAGGGGTGAAGACTTTTACAAGTCACTGCATGTAATACAGATTTTAGCACAGGGCTCAACAAATTCCATGCACCAAGTCACCATAGCGATCGGAAATTTGGTTGCCTGCCCGCAGGGATTCCATCTCTCACAGGCAAAAGAGAAGGGAAGGCCGCAATTGCGGCCTGCAGCAACAAAAAGGTTGTAGGGGAGGGGAAGAGGTAGAGAAGGCAGGAAAAATTTAAAGGGGCAGTGGGCTTATTAAACAAGGAGGATGGGGGATTTTAGGTCAGGAGATGGGAGTGCTAAGGGGGGTTGGTGAAAGGAGAAGAGTCTGGAAGGGTAACAGAGGAGGGAAGCCAGCAGGAGAGGGGTTGGACGAGAGAGGGAAGAAAGCAAGGTATTGCTGAAAAGTGTGTTCCCCCACCCAGAACACACACACAAGCACCCTACCCCCACAACACACACTCACACACACAGGCACCCCACCTCCGCACTACATACACAGACATACACAGGTACCTCACCTCCACACCACAGACACACATGCACATACATGGGCACCCATCTATGCACCATACAAACAGGCTCCCCAGCTTTGCCACACACACACGTGCACCGCTGCCTCACACCCTACCCACACAAAGGCACCTACCACCACATCCCAGGCACACCACCGTTGCATCACACACACATACAGACAGTTAATATCTGAAGCTGTAAATGTTGTTATCTATATTTCTGTCTAAAGATGTGTGGTATGGGAACTCTGGTGCTGGTCTTGCGAGAACATGAGACCAGCGTGAGAGAGAATGAGGTGGGTCCACAAGGAGGTCAGAAGCACTGGCTCCTAAGATTTTGGCCTGACTCCTAAATCCACACAAAATTTGTCAAGACCCATTTTAGCACTAAATCAATCATTATGGACCTGATATTCAGAAGCACCTTCTAACTGGCTAAGTGTTGAAGACAGGGCTATTCAGTGGCACTACTCAGAAAATGCTTCAGAATATCCCTTCTGGCCACTGTGGCACTGTCCAGATAGTACCCAGGTGGTCCTTGGCAATCTCCAGGAACGAGCAGGAATATAGCCTTCACATATGGGTATTGTCGGTACCGACAGAGCCTGCGCGGGAATGCTCCCCAGCGTCCAATACGAAAGCTTTTGGGAGCATCCCACAGCACCTGCGTGCTGCCTTCCCGCCTTTTCCACTGTCCCTCTTCAGTTCTTCATTTTCTGTGGAGCCGATAGGTCCCATACCCTGTCACCGCAGAAAATTCCTTCGTTATTCTTTATTTTTGTGTGGTCGCGTCTGCCTTCATTTGACGCCTACTGGTACCGCCGGTTCTTCTTTCTTCTTTTCTTAAAAAATAAATAAATAAATAAATAAAAAAATAAAAAAATATATATATATAGTTTTGAGGTATTTTTCTTCAGAAATGTTTTTTCCTCGGTGCTAGGCTCCATTTTGGGCACTAGGCCCATTTTCCTTAAAAATGGAAAAACCAGTTACTGGTTTTAAAAAATGTTCTAAGTGTGGCGGTACCATATCCGTCACTGACACCCATGATTGGTGTCTTAAATGTTTAGGCCCTGACCATTCTCCATCAGAGTGCCTCTCCTGTAGGAAGAGGACTAAAAGGGGCCTGCAGAATAGAGCTGCAAAACTCGGTACCCTTTTTGCTTCAGATGCGATGCCCGTTGCATCGACGTCTTCCAGAGCCTCATCTTCCTCCCATGGATCTCAGGTAACTAAACATAAATCTAGCCGGTCCTCAAAGGGTAGATCTCCTTCTAGGCATCGAGAAGCCATTGGCTTTGCCCTTGAGGAAACTTCACCGGCAAAACAGCCCCGGCGGGAGGCTTCGGCTTCCAAAGCATTAATGGGGCTCCAGGATGTTCTCGAGGCCTGCACCTTGGCAGAACTACTGGTGCCATGCTCTGGGGTTCCGGCTACTTCTACCGGTACCGAAACCCAAGCATCGGCAGTGTTGATAGATCAGAGGTTTCTCGCTATCGAACGCAGTCTGGCAGCTCTTCTTACGGCTTCGATACCGTTGAGACTGCTACAGATGGTTCAACAGGCACTGGTAACGGTACCGGTACCTTTACCGACGGCACCGGCATCGGCGGGTATACTCCCCATGCCGAGTCTTGAGTCTATCTCCGGCATTGACAGATCAGTACCAAGACACCTCGATACCGACTTCGATCGATACCAGTACCGTGCTCTGCACAAACATCGGGATCAGAGATATTTCGAATCTTCCGATTCCAATGATTCTAATGACTCTGCCGATACCAGAGTACTTCTTCCGGAGGAACCATCTTCTCTCCAACGCAGAATGTCTCCTCTGGCGGACATGTCCTTTCAGGATTTTATTTGTGATGTGGCTCGAGGCCTTGCAATCACTGTAACTCCTGAAAAGGAACCGAGGGCACAGGAATTAGAAATCCTTCAATACCCTAAGGCTCCCAAGGAAGCATCTACTCTGCCTATTCATCAGATCCTACATGATGTTATGCTGAGGATGTGGGAAACACCTTTAACCACATCTCCTCACTCTCGGAGGCTCGATATAATGTATCGAGTTCCACCTTGTCCTGGCTTCCAAAAAACTCAGTTACCACACCATTCAATGGTAGTGGAATTGGCTATGCGTAGGATGAAGAATGCAAAGAGACATGCTTCCAATCCTCCAGTCCGTGAGTGCAGGACTCTTGATGCCTTTGGACGTCGATGCTTCCAAGCTTCCATGCTCTCAGCCAGCATCAGCTCCTATATCCTATATGTGGGAATGTTCCTCAAAGAGATCACAGGAGACTTGCAGCTTATGAGCCCCTTCTTCCTGATGATAAATGACAAGACTTCCTTAAGCTTGTCAGACATGCTCAGGATGTTTCCAAGTTTGTAAACTGTGCAGCCTTTGACTGCTTTGAATGCATCAGCAGAACCTCTGCTATTTCCATTGGTGCATGTCGGATTGCCTGGCTTCAGGCATCCGACTTGGAACGGTGGGTACAAGATAAATTGGGAAATATCCCTTGCACAGGAGAAAATCTCTTTGGCAGGAATTGGCAGGAAAAGGCTAATGAAATAGATACTGACAATATCACCCTGGATAGATTGTCAAAATCTACAGCCAACCCAGCCATAAAGAAATCTTATAAAAAACCCTTTTTCAGCAAAAAAAGGAAGTTTTATCCTTCTTATGCCCAGCAGGGGCACGGTCCAGTTCAGGCTGCCCAAAAGGGACAACAGCAACAAACTAGACAACAAAAGAAGCCAAAGGGACTGAGAGCTCAGCCAGCTCCATAGACTCAGCCTCCTCAGGGGCTTTGACTCCTACCTACAGAACGTAGCCTTCCTGCCCCTGAACGGTCCAGAACCCCTAGCCATTCCTGGCAGGTTGTGTCATTTTGCCAACAGGTGGCACCAAATAACAACAGAAAATTGGACTCTGTCCATTGTACGAGAGGGGTACAAGCTTCATTTTCACAGCATGCCCCCTCCTACAATCGTAAGACAGTTCAATTCTCAGACCCCTGTTAACAATCTCTTAGGTCATGAGGTCACAACACTCCTTGCTCAAGGAGCAATAGAAGAAGTACCCATTCTACAACCGGGTACAGGGTTCTACGCCCCTTATTTTCTTATCCCAAAGAAAACAGGAGGACACAGACCCATTTTAGACCTCAGAGAATTGAACAAATACCTGTTCCGAGAGAAATTCAAAATGATCTCTCTAGGAACTCTTCTGCCATACCTTTAAAGTCAGGATTGGCTTTGTTCTCTAGATCTAAAGGATGCATATACTCATATTCTCATCCATCCAGATCACAGGAAATTCCTACGGTTCCTTTTCCAGGGAAAACATTTCCAATACAAAGTTCTTCCCTTTGGTCTGGCTTCGGCACCAAGAGTATTCATGAAATGCATGGCGGTAGTAACTGCATTCCTGCGAACTCTAGGAATATTCATCTTCCCTTACTTAGACTGGCTCATTCAAGCCCCTACAGTGCCAGAAGCCAGCTCTGTTCTATCTCGCACAATGCGGATCCTTCAGTATTTGGGACAGGTCATAAACCTCCCAAAATCCAATCTTGCTCCCACTCAGTCCCTAGAGTTCATAGGAGCTCATCTGGATACCAGACAGACAAGGGCTTTCCTTCCGCAGCCCCGCTGTCTTCGCATAATACAGCTAGCTTCCCAAGCAGTGCTCAAACCTTGTCTCACTGCTCGGAAAATACTACAATTGCTAGGCCACATGGCATCCACCGTGCATGTGGTTCCTTATGCTCGCCTCCATATGCTCACAGCCCAGTGGACTTTATCCACTCAGTGGACACAGGCCTCAGGCTGCCTGTTGGACAAAATAACAAACTCAGACTGCCTTATTTTGTCCCTCCAATGGTGGCAATCACCCAGAAACCTTCTGGTGGGGTCTCCTTTCCAACAACCCCTATCCCAAGCCACCCTAACAAGAGATGCATCACAGGTGGGATGGGGAGTCCACCTGCACGATCTCTCTACCCAGGGTATCTGGACTGCACAAGAGGCCTGTCTTCACATCAACCTCCTGGAGCTCAGAGCAATCTTCCTTGCTCTTCGAGTATTTCACGCCTAGCTCAGCTACAAGACAGTCCTAGTTCAAATGGACAATCAGGTAGCCATGTTCTATGTGAACAAGCAGGGCGGAACAGACTCTGTCGCTATGCAACGAAGCTTTGCGACTATGGGCCCTCGCCAGAGAGCATCAGATTCAACTCCTTGCGGTGTATCTTCCAGGCATTCAAAACTCTTGGGCAGACAAACTCAGTCGAGTTCTGCTTCCACACGAATGGTCTCTCCATGCAGATGAGGTTGCCCAAATATTTCAGATTTGGGGAACCCTGGACATAGATCTCTTTGCAAATCCGCTGAATGTCAAACTTCCCCGGTTCTGTTCCAGAATTGCTTGATGTTGTCAGGCGAGGGACGCCTTCCTCCTTCACTGAGGTCAGGACTTCCTATATGCCTTCCCACCCATTCCCCTCATCCCCAAAACCCTATTAAAGCTTCAGAGAGACAGAGGTCATATGATCCTCATAGCGCCACATTGGTCATGGCAACGTGGTACCCTCTGCTCCTACATCTCTCTCAAGCTCCGCCTCTGGAGTTGGGATACGCTCCAGATCTTCTCTCCCAAGAGGACGGGATGCTGTGGCATCCCAGTCCCCAGTCTCTGCATCTCAGGGCCTGGTTGCTGAAAGCCTAGAACTTCAGGATCTTAATCTTTCCCAACAGGTAAAGGATATCCTTCATGCTTCTAGGAAACCCTCCACAAGACTCTCGTATGCCTTTAAGTGGAAAAGATTTACCACATGGTGCTCGCAGAAGGGTCTTAACCCTTTTGTGATACCTCTGGAATCGATAGTGGAGTATCTCCTTCATTTGTCAAATGCGGGTCTCAAGACAAATTCAGTAAGAGTCCATCTAAGTGCTATGGCAGCTTCTTACAAGCCTCTAGGTGGACAACATATTTCCTTTCATCCTCTCATAGCGAGATTTATGAGAGGACTTCTTTTAACAAAGTCTCCCATTAAGCCACCACCAGTGGCATGGGACTTAAATCTGGTGCTCGGGCAGCTCATGAAACCGCCCTTTGAACCATTAGCCACTACATCTTTGAAATTCCTTTCCTGGAAAGTCATCTTCCTCATTGCAATCACATCAGCACGTCGCATCAGTGAATTCCAAGCGTTAGTGGCTAATCCTCCTTATACAAGGTTCCACCATGATAAGGTAGTTCTTAGGACTCGTCCACACTTTATGCCAAAGGTGGTTTCGCCTTTGCATTTAAACCAAGCGGTTTATCTTCCTGTATTCTTTCCGAGACCTCATGCCTCCAGTGCAGAAAGGAACCTTCATACTTTGGACTATAAAAGAGCTTTAGCTTTTTACTTGCAAAGGACACAGCAACATAGAAAATCTTCTCAACTCTTTGTTGCTTTTGATCCTAGTCATTTGGGACTTCCAGTTTCCAAAAAAACACTCTCCAACTGGATCGCATAGTGCATATCCTTTGCCTATGAGAGTAAGAACCTTCTTCTTGAATGCCATGTCACTGCTCACAATGTGAGAGCCATGGCAGCCTCAATGGCTCATCTTCACTCTGTGTCTGTCAACGACATCTGTCGAGCAGCTACTTGGGCTTCGGTACATACCTTCAAAGCCCACTACTGCTTAGACAAGGACTCCCGCGGGATGCCTTGTTTGGCCAAGCTGTTCTTCAACACCTTTTTCAGACTTAATCAACTCCTACCCACCGTCCCTGGTAGGATGCCAGAGATCCATGGGGGGAAGTGGGGCCCTTTCACAAGGCTTGACAACTTCCTGGGGCCATCTCCCTGGCATCTGCAGCTAGGGAGTCCCCATATGTGAAGACTACATTCCTGCTTGTTCCTGGAGATAGCGTAGTTACTCACCTGTAACAGGTGATCTCCGGGAACAACAGGAATTTAGTCTTCACAACCCACCCACCTCCCCTAGGAGTTGTCTCTCTATCTCTCTCACTTTCTCTCTCTCCCTCTCTCCTTTGTCTCAGCTATAAACTCAACTGAAGAGGGACAGTGGAAAAGACAGGAAGGCAGCATGCAGGCACTGGGGAGCGTTCCTGTGCAGGCTCCGTCAGTACCAATGATACCCATATGTGAAGACTAAATTCCTGCTGTTCCCGGAGATCACCTGTTACAAGTGAGTAACTATGCTTTACCTGATAGCAGCAATTTTCAGTACAAAAAACAGATAACAAACCACAGAAATTAAGTCACAAAAAAGGCAAGTCTAACTTTCTACAGTTTGTTATTTGGATACCAGCTGAATATTGCTGCTATCCGGAAAGCACTGCCAG
The DNA here is from genome assembly GCA_033557465.1 of Ichthyophis bannanicus. Lineage (NCBI taxonomy): Eukaryota > Metazoa > Chordata > Amphibia > Gymnophiona > Ichthyophiidae > Ichthyophis > Ichthyophis bannanicus. The sequence goes on from CM066033.1 coordinate 497,670,670, forward strand.
TTGGTACTGAAACTGGATATTCAGCACCAGAGGATATCCGGATTCTGGTGCTGAAATCCAGTTTCACTTTAAATGCCTTCTCTTAAAAAGCCATCAACTGCAGAGGTTAAATATTGGACCATATACGTGTAGCACACTTTCCATACAAAAGCATATGGAATTACTTTGAATGTAGGAAAGTGTGCTCATCTTAAAATACTTTTATCCTCTCTTCTTATTACTGAATTTTAATACCAACTCTAGAGCTAAAGTTTTTAGCTTCCATTTTTTTCAGGAGTCCAGGTCTCAACATGTTCATTTTTAAATTTCCCTTTATTTCTGTTGAACAGGGGATCCCCAATTAGGAATCCCAGATCTCAGCAGATTGAAGCATGGGCTCTATTGCCAGAGCACAATACCCAGTTCTCTAGACTGCAGGACTCTGATCTTGAACTGCCAAATCAGAATGATTCTGTTCTTGGATTTCCTCCTCCATGTACATCAATCCGATCTCAGTAACAGAGGGGTTACAAGATGTCCCCGATTTTCAGGGATTATCCCTGACTCCCACCTTTTTGTCAGCCTCCTGTCACCGATTCCAGCAATGGGGACAGAGGAGATATAAAATAAATGTATTTTAATTTAGTAATTTGAATATGTCAATTTTTAGAATTTACATCCATTGTACAGTTTGGGTGAAATGCATCATGGTTTCTATTTCTCTGTGGATATGTCTGCTTGGAAGTGATGTTACTGTCATGGGATGGATTGGGGGTGCAAGGTAATGACTCTTTTTCTCTCTCCCATGTCTTGATGCCTGGAACAATGATGCCACCCCCCTCCCCCCACGACACTTCGGAGAAGTGTCTCAGATTAGCCTGCAAAAAATTTGGCACCTTTAAGTAATAATCAGCAGGGTTGTTTTTTTTTTAGCTGGTTCTAGCCAGAAGTCAGAATAAAACTTCTTAGTCGTAACATCACATTTTCTTTACAGAAAACACATTAAGTGATCAAATACTGGGATTTGTTTTTAACATTGAGGATAAAAACAGAAACACAAAAGAAATTCATATAATACATTTTCTTGGAAACAAGGCCAAAAAACCCTTGAGCCTTTCCACCGCCACTAAATAGCAAAAGGTTCATACAGGTAGGAGAGAGCGTTCCATTCTGAGTGTCACTTGTACACAAGAAGCAGAAAAGCTAATTAACACAGCAGACCTGGTCAAAGTCAGAATAAACGTAATAACCTCTGATTCGGGCAGATTGGAAAAAGGAAGAAAGAGGAAGTGGAGGGAAGAACAGGGAAGATGGGGGGGGGGGGAAGAAATTCCCTGGAAGGTTACTCATACTCAAAATGTACAACAATATTAGCTTTATTAGCATAGACTTCATATTAAAGAATAGAACTGTGCTAAGGGAGCTGGGTTTAGAACAGGTTTGGACAAGTTCCTGGAGGAAAAGTCCATAAACCATTATTAAAGAGGACCAGGGAAATCCTGGATTGGCTGTTGTTGGAAACAGGATACTGGGCTTGATGGACCCTTGGTCTGACTCAGTATGGCATTTCTTATGTTCTTATAAGGACTACTGATTATATTCACAAAGATAAACAGCCAGAACAGACTGACTGTTTCTCCTTATTGCTGCTGGCCACCTTTTTAAAACAGCAGCGGTCCAGAAGGTGAGGTCATTAACATCAGTTGAACAGGTGCCATTTTTAAGATTGTGGCCAGCACTGATAAAAAGTGAGAGTATGGATGAGTCTGTAGGGTAGGTCGTGTGTGGTTAGGAGTGGGTGGGGGTAATTAGGTGGGATAGGAGTGTGTAAGGGTACTTGGATAGGATTAGAAGATCAGGTCAGAGGCTTCCTGGCTTGGGTGTTGTGTGCCATAGGGTCTCTCTGCTCAGAGATCCCAGATTGGACTTGAGAGCCTCCAACTGTTTGCATTTAAAACCATTAATAGTGCATGTTTACCACCATTTGAAAATGCATTAGCATATATCAAATGTGCAGTAAGCTGAGCACATATTTTTCTCCGATTTTATCATGTATTTTTTGCGAGAGGGGGACTTTTAGTATCCAGTTATTTGCATATCATTAGCTTACCACTATTGTTTTATTTATTAGCGTATGAGCAAAGTCAAACGTGTTACAATTTAAAGCACATTTCAGCTCTTGCTTTATTACATCAGATCATATTGTGCTAAGCTCTGATTAGATTTGCAGATAGCACAGAATTTCAAGTTAGGTTACGAGACGTCCCCAGTCTCAGAACTGTGCCCTGACTCCCACCTGTTTGGCAACTTCCTTTCTGACAATGAGGATAGAGAGCATAGAAAAAAAATATTTTAAATTTAGTGATTGGAAGATGTCAACTTTTAGCATTGATATCCATTATCTTTATATTTTGCACAGTATGGGGGGAAAATGCATCGGTATTTCTATTTCTCTGTTGATTTGTCTGTTTGAAAGTGATATTGTTGCTGTGATGGGATGGATGGGGGGTGGGAGGCAAGGTAATGACTCCTCTTCCCTCCTACATGCCTTATTGCTCAAACCTGGAACTTGGTGTTCCTTCCCACCGCCAGCCCCCTCCCACCCCAACACACACTTCAGATAAATGTTCCAGGTTTGCCTGCAAAAAATCTGGTAACCTTTAATTTAAAGAATAGTTTCCATTCCTTTGCATGTGTTCTTTGAAGCTACATTTACATAGCTTGCAGTTGTAAAAGAGTAACGGTGTGGAAAAACACAGTTTCTGAGATGGGACAGTGGGCGCTTTAGCCCCTCCTTAAGCTGGTGCATGATCCATAAAGCTGAGTGTGCCCGCGGCCTCTATTTGAGAAATGCTGCAGTGGAATGAAACCAGGCTTCTCCGAGCAGAGCTCCCTGGAGACCTCACGATGCAGCCAGCATCAGCCGCAGCTTATTATCACTGCAGCCATTGACACACACACACTCAGATGTGAAACATTTGCTGCAGGCCTTTGACTACAGTGATCCCACACCTTGTAAGGCGAAGTATGATTTAAATAAATAGTCTTTGTTTCCTCGGAAAAGAGAGATTTTTTTCCAGCTTTGAAATGACATGTCCTTGCTGCACCAGTCAGCTTCATGAAAAGCAAAATTGGTTGTGATGATGTCGGGAAAACAAGGGCACCTGCCACCGTCCTAAACTGAGGTTTTCTGGTAACAGCAAAGAAAATGGCATTGCCAGCATAAGAACTGACATGATTTATTAGTAAATAAAAAGAAAATAAGGTGATATCTTTTTATTGGACTAACTTAATACATTTTTGATTAGATTTTGGAGGCCAAACCCTCCTTCCTCAGGTCAGGACAGTATGAACAAAGATGACCCGAGGAAGGAGGTTTTGCCCTCTGAAGGCTGGCCAAAAAATGAAGTGTTATACCAATAAAATGTTATCACCTTATTTTCTTTCGTTTTATTTTTTTTATTTACATTTAAAGCAGACTAACATAGCAATCAAACTCATTTTATGATGTCTGCCTATTTTGATTGAATTATTTCTTGCATTTCATTGTAAGCTGCTTAGTATTGTAAATAACTTTCAATAAGGGTCAGGTCACTATGGCTCAGGCTGCAGTGTCTTCTTCTATACGTGATAATCTTACTTACATCATCAAATAGAGTCTCTGGAAAATTCTGTTTGTTCAAAAAATTTACGTTTTTGAACTCATTACTCCATGTACTCATCACCTTTCTCCAATTATATTGTTCCAAAAGTATTTCAAGGAGGTTCTATTAATTGAAGATGTTAATGTAATAAATGTTTCCTCAGTATATTATGTTCCTATGCTATCTACCATGGAGGCCTCTTCTCCCATTGTCAAGGACGGTGGTAATCCTTCTCAGTCTTTGGATGTTTTGGCTTTTTTGGAGTCGTCTAACGATGAGATTATGCAGCGGGCTACCTTAATTGCTTCCTTTCAATCTATGATGGATAAAAATTTGATTATGCGATTGTATTTTGCTAAGAAAGATCAGGCTTTTTGTGGTAGCCCAATTCAAATTTTTCCTGATCAATTTTTTTCTTGAAATTTGCCATGAATACTAAGATTGGCAGTCTATATATAAAATAAATAAACCAATAAATGAGGCCCTGGTGCAAACTCTCATGGCTGGAGGATATGTTCTTCAGCGGAGCGAATTAATTTTGTGCCACATAAAATAAAAAGTCAGTTAAATTCCACAGTTACATATGTATATGTTCTTTCTATATGGGAAATACATCTAGGTGATGATAGTTTGAATTGGGTCTCATAATGTTTCATATTTGTGGGGGGCTCGTGAAATGCAGGTCCTTTCCCATAGAGCTTGGGAGTCATGGAGCCATAAAGTTTTTCTCAAATGATTTTCAGATGGGGAAGCACCCAGGCACCAACATATAGAGGGACATTTCAAATGGGATATCAAGTGCAATCTGAGATTTCAAAGCCAGAACATCTGAAAAGAAAGGCAGGCGCGTGCAAGTTCAGGCACAGTTCCAGAAACATGGATGTGCCCGATATGCATGTGTATCCAGTGTCTATAGAGACGTTCCCAGGTGAGCTTTTCAGAAATAAAATGGCTAATAGCATAATGGTTAGAATAATGGCTTAAGAGCTAGGTAGCCAGGGTTCAAATCCTAGGGTGGGACTTTGTAATTTAAAGCTAGTCATTTAGTTCTTCATCTTCTCTACACTCTCTGGATGTTTTAAGGTGAAAACAAACACTTTCCTGATACCTATTCGTTACTGGAGCAGGAATAAACATGCACATGCCTGCAGATGGCTCTGCTGCTTCTGGGATCAAACAGGGATATGTAAGTCCACTGCTCCTCCCCAGATATGCCTCTGCCACACCCCTGTGCAGGGCCGGCCCGTCCATTGAGCGAGAATGTTTTTTGCACAGGGCCCCGCGTTTCAGGGGGCCCCGCGCAAAAAACATTCTGATCTAAAAGTAAAATTTAAAAAAAAAAAAAAAAAGCTGTCTGCTGCTGCTGCCGGGGCCGCCGCGGCAGAATCAAGTGTGCCACGGGGTCCCCCTGCCCAGCAGAGCCTTCCCTCCCCTGCCCAGCAGAGCCTGCCCTCCCCTGTATCACCTCTCTCTTTACAGCAGCAGTCACACGCGCCGGCTTTCAGAGCGCGAGGGGAGTTTCTCCCTCGCTGCTCTGTTAAGCCCGCGGGGGCTGATGGGAAGTTCCCATCAGCCCCCGCGGGCTTAACAGAGCCGCGAAAGGGAAACTAGTTCCTTCGCGCTCTGAAAGCCGGCGCGTGTGACTGCAGCTGCAAAGAGAGAGGTGATACAGGGGAGGGCAGGCTCTGCTGGGCAGGGGGGGCCCCGCGGCACACTCGATTCTGCCCCGGCGGCCCCGGCAGTGGCAGCAGACAGCTTTTTTTTTTTTAAATTTCCCTAGGCTAGGCTAGGCTGGGCTGGGCTGGGCTGGGCTGGGCTGGGGGGGGGGGTTAGGAGTGGTGATGGGCTGGGGGGGTTAGGAGTGGTGATGGGCTATGGGGGAGCTAAGTCTGAATATGGGCTGAGGGGATTAGGACTTGAAGTGGGTTGATGGGGGGTTAGGACTGGTAATGGGCTATGGGGGGCTTAAACTAAAAATTGGGTGATGGGGGATTAGGACTGGAAATGGGCTGGTGGGATTAGGAATGGGAGTGGGCTGATGGGGAGGTTAGGACTGGTAATGGGGTATGGGGGGGGCTTAAACTGAAAATTGGGTGATGGGGGATTAGGACTGGAAATGGGCTGGTGGGATTAGGACTGGAAGTGGGCTATGGGGGGCTAGGACTGGTAATGGGGTGGGGGGGTTGCTAAGACTGGAAATGGGCTGGGGGATTAAGACTGGAGGTGGGCTGATGGGGTTAGGACTGGTAATGGGCTATGGGCTGTGGGCTGTTGGGGGGGTTAGGACTGGTAATGGGCTATGGGGGGCTAGGACAGGAAATGGGCTGATGGGGAGGGGTTAGGACTTGAGGTGGGCTGTTGGGTGGGGTTAGGACTGGTAATGGGCTATGGGGGGCTAGGACTGGAAATGGGCTGATGGGGGGGTTAAGACTGGAGGTGGGCTGATGGGGTTAGGACTGGTAATGGGCTGTGGGCTGTTGGGGGGGTTAGGACTGGTAATGGGTTATGGGGGGGCTAGGACTGGAAATGGGCTGATGGGGGGGTTAACACTGGAGGTGGGCTGATGGGGTTAGGACTGGTAATGGGCTGTGGGCTGATGGGGGGTTAGGACTGGTAATGGGCTATGGGGGGTTAGGACTGATAATGGGCTATGGGGGGCTAGGACAGGAAATGGGCTGATGGGGAGGGGTTAGGACTTGAGGTGGGCTGATTGGGTTAGGACTGGTAATGGGCTGTGGGCTGTTGGTGGGGTTAGAACTGATATTGGGCTATGGGGGGGTTAAGACTGGTAATGGGCTGTTGGCTGATGGGGCTGTCTGGTAATGGGCTATGGGGGGGTTAGGATTGATAATGGGCTATGGGGGGCCTAGGACAGGAAATGGGCTGATTGGGAGGGGTTAGGACTTGAGGTGGGCTGATGGGGTTAGGACTGGTAATGGGCTGTGGGCTGATGGGGGGGTTAGGACTGGCAATGGGCTATGGGGGGCTGACTGGAAATGGGTTGATGGGGGTTAGGACTGGAAGTGGGCTGATGGGGGGTTAGGACTGGTAATGGGTTATAGGGGGGCTTAAACTGAAAATGGGGTGGGGGGGTTAGGACTGGAAGTGGGTTGATGGGGGGGCTAGGACTGGTATTGGGTTGGGGGGTTGCTAGGACTGGAAATGGGCTGATGGGGGGCTAGGACTGGAAATGGGCTGATGCAGGGACTAGAAGGGAATGGATGCTGGGTGAGGCTGGAACTAGAAGGGAGCTGATGTTGGGGGAGGATTAGAATGGGATGGGGCTGGAAGAGTAAAATGGAGAGGGGAAAAATATTTTGTGTGGGAGGGATAAAAAATCTACAATTGGCCGGGTATTGGGAGAGTAAGTGGGGATTGAGGATGGAGGGGTAAAATTTGAGTGGATGAAATAGGAATGAGGAAAGAGCAAAAGGAGAAAGATTAGTATGTTAAAGCAGATGTAGAGAGAGAATGGAAAAAAACTTGAAGAGAGAAGAAAGGACAAATGGACAGCAGACGATGGAGAGTTAGCAGAAGACACGAAGAAACCAGAAGAAAGTGGCTGGAGCAATTGCAGCTGAAAAAAAAATGCAGAAAAGGTAGAAAAATATCTCTTTATTTTGAATTTATTAATTGGAATATGTCAGCTCTGGTAAATGTGCATCATTATCGTCTGCGCTTTGTTTAGTACAAGAGCAAATTAATGTATAGTTTTATTTCTACAGTGTTGTACATTCCAAGTTTGGCTTTTGGGATTCCCAGTTTAATTATTGTCTTCCTGTTTCTAAATTGTGATTCCTTGTTTGGTGATGGTCTATGTTCTGCATGTGTAACTGAGCTGAGGTATTCTGTTTATGTAATTCCTATTTGACATTGCCACTTGTTCTCTTTCCCCAGTAGGTCATGTATTGTTGTTCTCTGAAATGTATTGGTTTAATATTTGCATGTTTCCTTTTGATAGGTAGGGTATGGTGCTTTGTGAGTCCTGGTAGTGCTGTTAGGATACGGCAAGTTTTGCTATGGGTTCTAAATGGGCAGTGTTTGTAGTAGTTCCTAATGTGTCTGGTGGTTGGCACTGGATTATAGTAATGTAGAAATCTTTTAGTCTTTCTTTATCCATACACTCATTAAGAGGCATGTTTACTAAAAGTTAGTATATGGTAACATTATGCAAATATTTATGCAAATGAGGCCCCGCACCGAGTCTCCGCACATGGCCCCGCACCCCCCTTGGGTCGCCCCTGCCCCTGTGCCTACTTGAACATCCCTGTACTGGAGATGTCTGCAAATGGCATTTGTGGAATGGTTATGGAGATGCGTCCGTGATTTCGATGTCCACATGTGTGTCTGCAGACGTCCAAACCATGACTAAACCTTTTAGAATGACCCTCATAGTCTCCAAGAACAGACTACAATGAGCTGCCTATTGTTTTTTTTAAAACCTTTTTGCCTACAGCAAGAGACAGCTTAGATTTACAAATAACAGTAATAGAGCTTGGCACTCACAGCCTGCCCTTGCCTGATGTATTGTGATGTTGTGTTTACCTCTTCCTGTGGAAGGGCACTCTGAATTGTAAATATTCAGCAATGTCATCACTTCCTGCCTCATGGAAGAAATCCTAGAGTCCCTCCAACCTAATATGGATCATAGAGACAATGAATCAGTGGATATGATTTCTGCTATCAAGTATTATGTCCTGTTCAGGGAGGCTAGCTGATACAAGCCCTGTGTTTTTTGGTGTGAAGGAATCACAGGAGTGGAAGGGGTTAGGATGTTCCACCTCTGCTGCAAATATTTAATCTTGAGGAGAGACAGAGAGCAGCTGTTATCTTTCCTGACTATGTTTGAGCAGAAGCACAGGGGAAGGCCTGAGGATGTCTTTTCTCAGTATGGGTTATCTACACTGCAGAACCAGGTGTTAGGGTGAAACTTGGTAAACCTGGTGATTCAGTTTGCTGCAAAGGGATCCATAAGGAGGGTAATGTTTCCTTCACACTTCTGCAACAATCAGGGCCAGCCCCAGAGTTGGTTCAAGGTGTTGGTGCCCTAGGCAGACCTTAAGCTTTGTATCCCCTCTGACTGTCAAAATCTATTGTTTATCTTTGAAGGCCCTGCTCTTTGCTACCACACAGAAGTTGCTGCCCTAGGTACCCGCCTTGTTTGTCTAATGGTTAGACCAGTCTTGACAACCATTGACTCACATGTTCTCTTGCTGGTTCCCAGTCTAGCAGTCTTAGCTTTGATGACCACTGTGACACGGACATTAGTGATGAGTGGGGGGTAAACACTTACAATTGCCTGCAAAGCATAATTTGGTCAAAGGACTGCGATTTCACCAGGCTAGTGGTATTCATCTTCTTAGACTGTTACTCTGGCTGCTGGTGAATGTATAATTCCATTTGAATCTTGACCTGAAAGGTTTGGGAGGTTTGAGAAACATAACAACAACCTCCTTTACTAGAAGTAAAGTAGAGAAATGGCCACCCCAAAGTACTGGTTGTGTCTTCTGTTCCAAAATTAGCCCTGAATTGACTGAAGAAAAGACCCAACATGTGATCTTCCAGCTGCATTGCCTGAAAGATAAGTTGTGAAAAACCCATAGCCAATATGGACTCCTGAAGAAACCAAGGCTGCTTGGTTTGTAAATTAGCTCCATAAACATTAAAGTGGGCCAAAATATTTTTGGGTGAGTCAGAGAAGGGCCATGATTACCTTTGTCAAGCCATTAATATCTTTTTGCAATCCATTTGGGGCTTAGTAGATTAACAAACGGCTTGATATTTGAAAAGGCTTATTGTTTTCGCTGGACCCACTAACCGGATAAGTCTGAGAAAGTCAAATATTTAATCAGCACTATCTGAGGGGCAGTCCATGGGAGAAACTGGGAAGAAGCCAGCACTTATCTGGATAGCAGTGATTTTCAGGAAAAATGCTGTCCTATGTTTATGCGGACTGGCTATCTGGATAGCAGCTAAATATCCTCACTATCTGGATAGCTGCAATGCTGACCACAAAATCCAGATATTCAGCAGCAGACACTATCCGATTACTGCCACTGAATATCCAGATTATTTTTACCTGCAGTGGACGGCATTTAAAAAAAATACCAACTATTACCATGGGCTCGATATTGCTGCAAATATATATAAATTGACCTACCTAGTTATTTAAATTAGCATTATCTCTGAACCTTCGACATTATAAAATTTGTCTTTTCTCAGCCACCCAAGTCTACCTAATCAAAGCTGCAACTCCCCCTTCCTGCTTCCCTATCTTGGGTTAATGAGAAATTGCACGGTCAACTGGTGATAATTGAATAAGGTTAACACGTTCACTAGTATGGAACCAGGTTTCTTCTACATAATGGGCCCGATTCCGTCCCGCATGTAGATCCCCTCTGTGCTTCCGGTTTGAACTGGACGCACAGAGGGGATCACGATTCTGATCCCACGGGGCACATCTAGCCCCACGGGATCAGAATAGCAATCAGGCATGTACATACAGGCTGGAACTGCGATTCAGTCCGGCGTACAAGTACATGCACAGCCTGACTAACTCGGTCAGGGCTTTTAAATAGAGCCACGGCGTCATGGTGTCATGTTGCCATGGCACCGCAGCTCCATTTAAAAGCCATGATGCCGGCCACCTGGAAAGGGTTTATTCCTCGCAGCCCGACCCCCGATCTGGCCTCCTAAGGCCAGGGTAAGGCTGCTAGGAATGGCCTCTCCCGCCCCATTCAAGCCCTGGGCACTGAAAAAAAATCATGTCCAGGGAAGTTATTCCACCTCAGAGGTGGAATAACTTTCCTGCACATGTCGCTGGCCCTGGACTACAGGGCTGACATTAAAATCGGCCCTGTATATCCAGGGCCAGTGACCGCCCACTGCCTGCCCAGACTCCATCCCCGGGCTGCCCATTCCCCGCCCCCATCCAACTTCCCACAGAATTGGCGGGGAAGTTAGTCGGGGAGCAGGAGCCGGCACAAATAGCAGGGATGGACGTCCCATTGGGCCGTCCATCCCCTCTATTTGTAGCACAGAATAACCCCCAATATTACATACAACAGAGCTACTCAAATCCAGTCCTGGAGGGCCGCAAACCAGTCAGGTTTTTGGGATATCTCTAATGAATATGCATGAGATATATTTGCATGCACTGCCTCCATTGTATTTGAATCTATCTCATGCATATTCATTAGGGATATCCCGAAAACCTGACTGGTTTGCGGCCCTCCAGGACTGGATTTGAGTAGCTCTGACATACAAGGTATAACACAGAATTAAATTATACTATTTGAAAATATTAAATAAAGCCATGGAGTTGGAGCTAGGAGGATTCTTTTCAGCCCTAGGGACCTACATTAAGTGGACACACATTCCTTCTGCGGTCACAAAGCACCCGCTGAAAGGATCCACCATCCAGTCCAGGTTTTAATTTTATTAAAATATAAAGGGCCTGATTTTCAAAGCGAATTATGCCAAGAGATAGGAAAAGCATAAATTACTTATTCGTGTATTTTTTAAAAATTGCATAGATATCAGCCTGTTTAACTTGATAAATTGATTTTAACTGTATAATTTTATTCTATGTATTTTATGAATTTTTATGTATTTTATCAATTGTACACCGCTTTGATTACCCAGAAAGGCGGTCATATCAAATAAATAAACCTAAACCTAAACCTATAATGGATCAGCTTAGGGGAGGAACAGAGGTGGCATCAGCACTTAATAATTTAGTGCTGGGGGGCCTCACAGTGATGGAGGTTTGGGGTAGGCACTGCAGGGCTGTTTGGGGTCATTGTCATCGCTGCGGGCCCTGATAAAGGGGGTGGCAGCAATGGGCTACCTGGACCGTTGGTAATCTAGGCGGTTGCCTAGTTCACCTAATTGTTGCGCTGGTCCAGTTTATGATCTGGACTGGCTACTACTGGAAGCAAGATACTAGGTTTGATGGACCTTTTGTCTGACCAAGTATGACATATCTTATGTTCTTTGTACTGAGCCACTAAATGGGCAAATTATCCCAGGCTTAACAGATAATCCAGACTAGTCACTGCTTTTAAGTATATTCAGTGGAACTACCTAAACTATTTGAATTCTGGCATCATGAGCCTTCCTTGAGAACTAACTTGGAATTTTTCCCCCTATTTACATAGACCAGCCATCCCACAATTTAAAGTCATTGCAGCAGTGGACCTGAGGTGAGAAGCCATGCACCACACTCATTCTCTGGTCTCTGAATTAAGCATAATAGTATGACTCCCCCCAGGGGTTTGTGAACGCTTCCTCCACAGCATCCCCACATGGGATATTGAAACCAGATCCGGGAATTGAAATGGGGACTTTCCTCATGACAGCAAGCAGCACTCCACTCAGACACTGGACCAGCTCGTATTTTCTTTTTAAAAGATTAGGGCTAAATTTACTAAAAGGCCCTGCAGTGTAACCAGGTGCTAACACTCATTAACTTTAGTGATTGACTGTAGGTCCCATTTAATACAACGGGATTTAATTAATAATGCACATTAATGGCATCAGGGAGTGGTTAGGCTGCACATGTTCATAATGTTAGCTCTTAATTTGCAATCAGATATCTTCTGGCAGTAATCTTAAAGTCATTCCATAGTGCTCCTCATGAAGCTACTGAATTTTTATTAGTTAAAATAATAAATCCTGGATTCATTATTTTTTCTTAATATTTTCCAAGGCTCCAGTTTTTATTTCTATCTTATGATCATGGAACTGTGTAAATTATGGCACATGGTATGAAATTCCTATATTTTAATGGAGTAGTTTTAATGATTGGTCAATCAAAGGTTTAGTCCTGAAAATGGTCCAGCCTTGACATTGTTTAATGTGGGGGAGATAGGGAGGTGTGACCTCTCTGTGGACATGTTAAACCTACAAATGTCTATTAACCCATAACCGGGGATAACCATACCATTCTGGACTCATCCTTCCTCTTCCTCACAGTGACACAGTGTGTAATCAACAAATAGATGCCACTGGATCGACTGAAAATATACAGGGCTGCAGTGTAACTAAAGTCCTGAGAAGGGAATCTAGCCTAGGTACTCATGCCCTCCTATCTAGCTATCTTTCTATCAGGGCCATCCCGTCCATTGACCAAGAATGTTGTTGGCACAGGGCCCCACACTTCAGGGGGCCCCACGCCAACAACATCCTGCAAGCTGTTGGCTCACCTCCTTTAGCGGCTCGCGGCTCCCGGCAGGCTCAGCAACAGCTCGCTACAGTCGCTGAAGTGAAGAGCGTTGTTTCCTTCACTTTGGCAGCTGTATTGTAATGAATATCGCAGGTGCGCTGAGAGCAGTGACACAGGAAATGTCCTTTGACCTCCGGCGGGCCAGCGATCTTCATTACAATACAGCTGCCGAAGTGAAGGAAACAATGCTCTTCACTTCGGCGGATGTAACGAGCTGTTACAGAGCCTGTCGTGAGCCGTGAGCCACTAAAGGAGGTGAGCCGGGGCCTCTAAAGCCTGCTGCAGGGCTCTTCGGGGAGGGGAGGGGAGAGGGGGGGCTTGGGCTTGAAATGGGCTGAATCGAGGCAGGGGACTAAGATTCCAAATGGGCTGAGTGAAGGGGCCTAAAATTGGAAATGAGCTGGGGGGGGGGGGGGGCTAGGATTGGAAATGGGCTGAGTGTGGGGGAGGCTAGGAATGGAAATGGGCTGAGTGGGGGGGGGGCTAGGAATAGAAATGGGCTGAGTGGGGGGGGGGTGGCTAGGACTGCAAATGAGCTGATGGGGAGGACTAGGACTGAAAATGGGCTTTTGGGGGGGGGGGTAGGAAATGGACTGGTGTGGTTCTGGAATAAGATTGCAAATGTCCAATGGGGGGGGGGGGCTAGTTTTAGAAATGGCCGATGGGAGTTAGGATTGCAAATGGGCTGATAGGGGCAGCTTGGACTGGAAATGAGTTGACGGGGGGGGGGCGGCTAGGACTGGAAATGAGCTGATGGGGGCTGGAATAGGACTGGAAATGAGCTGATGGGGGGCTCGGACGGGAAATGGACTGAGTGTGGGGGAGCTTGGACTGAAAATGGGCTGAAGCTCTCCCACACTCAGCCCAATTTCCAGTCCAAGCCCCCCATCAGCTCACTGGAATAGGATTGAAATTAGTTTATGGGGGGCTAGTATTGGAAATGGCTGATGGGGGGCTAGGATTGCAAATGGGCTGATGGGGGAGCTTGGACTGGAAATGGGCTGATGCAGGGGGGGGGGGAGAATGTAATAAGAAGTGAGCGGAAGCTGAGTGGGGCTGGAACTAGAAGGGAGGTGATTTTGGGGGAGGACGAAGGGGATGGGGCTGGGGGAATGAGGATGGAGGGGGAAAAGATATTTTGTGTGGGAGGGAAGGAAAATATACAAGTTGCTGGATATTGACAGAATAAGTGGGGATTGAGGATGGAAGGGTGAAATTTGAGTGGATGATAAAGGAATAAAAAATAAATTGGGGAAAGAGCAAAAGGGGAAATATCAGTATGTTAAAGCAGATGTAGAAGACAGAATGGAAAAAACTAGAAGAGGGAAGAAAAGATAAATGGACAGCAGAAGACAGCAGACAATGAAGAATTAGCAAAAGACAGGAGAAACCAGAAGAAAGTGACTGGAGCAATTGCAATTGAAAAATAAAATGCCCAAATAACAAAAGGTAGAAAAATACTTTTTTATTTTGAATTTATTAACTGGAATATGTCAGCTCTGGGAAATGTGTATCACTAACGTCTTTGCATTTTTGTTTAGTACAAAAGGAAATTAATTTATAGTGTTCTTGTACATTCCAAGTTTGGCTTTAGGGGTTCCCAATTTAATTATTAACGTCCAATTTCTAAATTGTGATTCCTTGTTCTTTGTTTGGTGACGGTCTGTGTTCTGTATGTGTAACCGAGCTGAGGTATTCTATTCTTGTAGTTTCTGTTTGGCAGTGCCACTTGTTCTTTTTCGCCAGTAGGATATATATTGGTGTTCTCTGAGATGTATTGATTTAATATTTGCAGTGTTGCTTTTTTAATAGGTTGGATTTGGTGCTTTGGGAGTCTTGGTAGTGCTGTTATGATACGGTGGGTTTGCTATGGCTTCTAAATGGTCAGTGTTTATAGTACTTCCTAATGTGCCTGGCGGTTGGCACTGGAGTATAGTAATGTAGAAATCTAGTAGTCTTTCTTTATCTAGACACTCATTAAGAGGCATGTTAACATTATGCTGATATTTATGCAAATGAGGCTTCTTACGCAAATGAGGCCGTGCAAAGAGCCTCCACACATGGCGCCGCCCCTGCTTTCTATACTCTGCCTCCCTCCACCTTAGTGATGGGAGGAGCCAAACTAATGGGTGAAAGGAAGCTTGTCTGTACAGGGCTGTGTACACGGTCAGGGTACTTAATAACATCATATTACTAAAAGCCCTAAGAAAGAGTTAATACCACAGACATTCCAGAGCTTATTACTCAGCAACAACCTTGAAAGACTCTACTGAAAACTAGGCTGAACTTTCCAAACAAAACAAAGACACTAGTCTTGCTATAAAAAGATAGTGAAGGGAGAAGTTTGTTTCTCAGTCTCTCAGTCTCGATTCAGAGATATCAAAACTGCAAGTGTTAGAATTATTGTCTCAAAAGTTATGTCTGGGAATACATGTATGTCTCCTCATGATGACCTATGAAGTAGAGATATAGAGATGCATGTTATGAATATACGTGATGCTTGACGTAGAACAATAAGGTGGAAATTATGCTGTGTAATGGAATATTTACCTATAAATAAAATGGCTGAAAGCTGTGATGGCAGAGTAAACAAGGTGCTACCTTGGTTTGCTCTCCCAAAGCTTTGGTTGTTTATTTTTAATAATACTCCAAGTGTGTTGTGTATTATTTACCAATTTACCATGCTTGTTTTCCTTCTCATTGCTTTGTGTGTGGATATCCGTTACCCAAGAGCCCTGGTGAGTTACCGGTGAGGGGAGCTGAGAGTACACAAACAATGGGTAGTGATGGGATAGTTGCACCAGAACCAGCCTACTTCAGGCAAGCTAGAATTTGGTTTCCTCTGAGAGTCAGTTGTTCACTAGGCACTACTGGGCAATTTGCCCCATTCAAATATGACTGCCAGCCCTCTGGGTCACAGCACAACCATATCAGGGATTGCTAATCTGCTGCTACTCAGAGCTAAACTGACCTAGACAACTCTAGAGATGTTCCAAACTTACTATACTGTATGCACATGAAGATCCCAAATCACTTGCAATCACAAATAACACTTTGCCTGGAGCTTCACCACACCCCCAAACTATCTTCCAAAGCAGACATTGCCTTTCTGATGCTAATATGGAAAACTATAAGGAGGGCAATAATCAAAGGCATATTTGCTTATATAACAGTGTTTTTATCTGTGGACTCTTCCATGGTCTCCCGCGCTGTCACTGGTAAGCGTACACACACTGTTCAACACCTATACTTTTATCTGCAGATTGCAGATGTAATCCTAGAGGCAGGGGACTAAATATGCTTAGTTTGCATTATTCATAAATGCACATGTTTTTGTGCTGAAAAATTGGATGCAGAGAGAGCAGACACACATCTCTGCAGATTTTTTCTTTCAGCAATCATTAAGCAAAATTAAAATGTAGTTGGCTTGGGATATTGGCTCAATCCCTGGTGGGTGATAATACCATGGGGATTACTCCAGTATGATGACTTGTCGTTATTTACTAGGGGTTTGCATTCAATGATGCACATTCAGTTTGTTTGTGCGCCTTAAAAATGTAATGCATGCCAAATCGATTTAACACTTTATTAATAAATATTTGTTAAGTCGATTAATGTATGTTAAAAAATTCTGATGCATGTTTCAAAAATTTCATCAAAGAAATGTATGACACAAACTGAAAAAAGGTTAAAAAATCCTAATAAAAATTGTGAAAATGACGTAAATATGATCCAAAATATTTTTCAATGTATGTCCCTATTGCTCATCTTATAGTAATTATAATCCCAGTAGGTATTCATTCTGCATAAGAAAGCAGTTGGATAAATATATGAAACTTGCTATTGCACAGATGACTGCAGAGGAATTCTTTAAGCATGCAACAGCAAAAGCAACTTCTATGCAGATTCTCTTTCTTGACATCTTCCATGTATGAAAGCCTTTATTTAGTTGCAGGATTTGGTATACCACTATTTGAGTTTTGCATCATAATGATTTGCAAAAATTGAAGATATAAAAAGAATTTTTTACAAAATACTGTGAACAGGCTCCATAAGGGTTTATACGATACATGAGAAGACAGAAATGTAACTGCATAGCTGTAAAACCAGAAGGCATAAAACGAAGCAGCAAACTTAAAAGCAACGTCAGGAAATACTTTTTCACTGAAAGGGTGGTGGATGCTTGGAATGTCCTTCTGATGGAGGTGATGGGGGCAAATACAGTAGAGGAATTCAAAATGGCATGGGACAGACAGAGTGGATCCCTTTATAGAAACAGGATAAAATAAAAATATACAATACAATACTATATAATATACAATTTCTTTTACTTTAACAGATTGAGAGGGGTGACCTGCACGGTGTGGCAGGAACACCTACTCTGGCCACCTTACTGGATAGTCTAGATAGACCATACTGGTCTTTATCTGCCATCATATACTATGTTAGTATGTTACAACAGTATCTTCCTTAAGAACAAGCATGTAACAGAGACAAGAAGAGTAAAAGGTGCCGAAAAGCATTGCAATTTACGTTGAAGGCTTTATGAGAGTGCCATGCTTTTACTCCTTTTTTGAATTTTGTGTGTGAACTCTGCAGATGTAGCTCTAAAGGGAGTGAATTCCAGAGACGGGGAGCCTGGAAACTAAAAGGCAGTTTATTGAAAGGAGGGTTAATCTAAGCCTTATTTTCATAGGGACATGGTAATTAGTTTGAGAAGGTCTCACAGTACGTTGTGGGCAAAAGGGGATCAGGATAGAACTGAGATAAGTAGGAAGCCTTGTATAATATGCATGGTGGGATTTTAAACTGAAATCTGCTTGCCACCGAGAGCCAGTACTACTTCATAAGCAAGGGTGTTACATGGTCACTTCTTTTTCGCACTGTAAATCAACTTTACAGAGTCTCTGCCACTGCTACTGTGGGACTCCAGCGAGCGGTGATTACGAGTGCATGAAGGGGCATTTTCAGTGCCTTGAAATGCAAAGGTTTCATAAATCTAATTCCTCTGAGAGCTGCATAAGGACACCTGGCAATCTGTGAAATTTGTGTAGCAAAGGCTAGTATATTGTCCCATGGCACTCCCAGTTTCACAGAATCCTTAATTGTTATGGGGATGCCACTTATTTAAGGAGAAAAAGGAAGGGGTTTGGCAGGGGGGAAAAGGGTTTAGTGTTTCTGTGCGTTCACTAAGGACATTTATTTTCTTGTAGATCCCATATAGCAGAGTATTTTCTCAAAACAGATCCAGGAACTGAGCAACTAAGAGCCACACAAACATTTCTTCCACAGTTGCTGGTGTTTCATCTTTTTTTACATGCTGTTTTCTCATTTTGCAAAGTACCTAACCATTTTTAATATGTTATATTCAACTCACATTTGCATTTCACCCAGCTGAGCATTTGTACTGACTTGGAAATACAATAACTTCAATCTTAGATCAAATGCAATAAACCAATAAAGAGAATAGTTTTCCTTTGCGATTAATTTCATAGTTGTACTACCAATCATGCAGGCTGTCACCCTCTGTATCTTCAGCTTGGATAAACGAGCTTTCAGAGCAATGTTCCTCAGCGCTCTTCTCCTCTAGGTGTTGTTTATGTTCTTCAGTAGCTGTCTTCATAGGAGGGTAAGTTTTCAAAGCCATTATCATGGGTAAACTTTGTTTTACCATTGGAAATGGGATATTTGCAAATTGCTCACCCTACAATGCACATACTTGTACCTGTATTTGACAGAGTGTGAAATTTATCCTCTTGGCGTGCTCTATTTCTCCAAACAACTCATTGCAAGACTTGGTTAAGAAACATTCTAGTTTTAGTCATTGATATTATGCCTTAGAGCTGACAGGCTACCATAGCACAGTGCCAGCTTAGAACAGCTTTTTCTGACTCAACTATTGCCTTTTCTTTGCTACTTCAGATTGCTGATAAAAGAACTTAAGAACTGCCATCCTGAGTCAGACCAAAGGTCCATCAAGCCCAGTATCCTGTTTCCTACAGAGACCCATTCAGTTCACAAGTATCTGGCATATCCCAGAAGTAGCCAGTTCCATACTACTTATCCCAGCGACAAGCAGTGGCTTTCCCAGATCTGCCCTCACAGTTTATGGTGTTTTTCCTCCAGGAATGTTTCCAAACCTGTTTTAAACCTAGTCACACTAACGGCTTTTACCACATCCTCTGGCAATGAGTTTGAAAGCTTAACTATGCGCTGAGTGAAAAAATATTTTCTCCAGT
Organism: Ichthyophis bannanicus; assembly: GCA_033557465.1. Lineage (NCBI taxonomy): Eukaryota > Metazoa > Chordata > Amphibia > Gymnophiona > Ichthyophiidae > Ichthyophis > Ichthyophis bannanicus. Next base: position 497,689,758 of record CM066033.1, read on the forward strand.
TTGTTTTAAATTACTGCTTTGTAGCTTCATGTCATGTTCCCTTGTCCTTGTAGAGGAGTAGCCTAATGGTTAGAGCAGTGGGCTAAGAACCATGGAGGCCCGCTTTGAATTCCACTACTATTCCTTGTGGTCCTGCACAAGTCACTTAATTCTTCATTGCCTCAGATACAAACTTAGGGGTATGTTTACTAAACAGCCTTAAGGGAGCAAGTGTGCCATTAAAGCCTGTTTTTATTTATTTATTTTATTTAACACTTATTTATATACCGCATCTTCCAGCGATCAGTTGCGGTGTACAATTAACAACAGTTAACAATGCAGAGCTTGTTTTACATAGAACAATTATAACTTTTTACATAGAACATCTTAACTTGCACAACATAGGGTTTAAAAAACTAAGCGGAATAATTCAATAATTCAACTAACACAGATTGTGTAACAATTTAACAAAAGTACTGTCCCTACCGCATAGGCAGATTATAACAGTTGTAACTATATACAAGTAGGGTATCAATGCATAGGAATGGAGTGATTATTCATTTAAGTTTTGTATTTATTCCTTGTAGTAGGGAGTATAAGCTTGATTTTGGCAGGTTCGTATTTAGCCTTTATCTAAGTTGAGTGGAAGGTTTTCCATGGTATTATAGTGTTTAGTGAATCGATACGTTTTCAATTTTTTTCTAAATTCCATTATCTCTGTTAGTGATCATAAGTCCTCTGGTAACGAGTTCCAGACTGTTGGGGCTATGTGGGAAAAGGCTCTATTATTTGTTAATTTGTGAGTTCTTATATATTCTTTTGGTATCTTAAGTTTATTTGATTGTCCTTTTCTATGAGTGGGCTTAGGTGGTTCTTTGCTTATTAGATTACAGAGTGTCTTCGGGGCCATGTCATTTAGGGCTTTGAATGTAGTTATTATTGTTTTGTATGTTATCCTGCTTTGTATTGGTAGCCAGTGGAGGGATGCTAGTATCGGTGTAATGTGTTGGAGTGAATTTATCTTTAATATAATTCTAGCTGTTGCATTTTGCGCAAGTTGGATCCTTTTGATGTTTTGTTTTGAAATGCCTATAAGTATTAAGTTGGCAAAATCGAAGTGGGGAGTTATGGTAGCCTGTGTTATATTGATAAAATCTTGTATAAATACAAGGGGGCGTGGAGAGATCACGTGATGCGGTGAGGACAGCAGACGTGTGCTGCATGTGCTCCGGTCCCCCGCGCCTCTAACCGGCAGATTACCGGGCTCTGGCTGAACGGAATCGGTCTAATTCTAGTGGGCACCCCCCCCCCCAAGAGACTTGGCGTGGGATATCGGGTGGCGGGGCTCCGAAAGGGATGGCGGCACCTGCAAAGTCTACTCGGCGGGAGAAGGAGCGTGTGGCTTCCGCGGCTAAAATGGCCGACGGGAATGTCATGCCGCGCTCCCCCGCCTCGCCGGCCTTCTTGGAGGAGGTTTCGGCGGCAGTAGCTGAGGCATTATCGGCACAGTTTGCAGCTCTTAACGAGAAAATGGATACCCTGCAGATGCTGACGGGGGCTCTGGGGGGCCGCATTCAGGAGGCGGAAGAACGCATCGGGAGAGCGGAGGACTCGATTGAAGCAGCATCCCAAGAGCTGGCAACCTTAAAGGCCCAGGTGTCCGCTCAGGCCGCTAAATTGGATGACCTCGAAAACCGATCGAGGAGAAACAATCTACGACTGTTGGGGATCCCTGAGACGGTCGCGGACAAAGATCTCAAGAGGTACGTCGAAACGTTACTCCCCCGCCTTTTGGAAGGTGGCTTGGAGAGTGGGGATTTACTGCTGGAGCGGGTCCATCGCGTGGGGAGTAAGCAGACCCGAGACACCAGGCCGCGGATAGTCTTGGCCAAGTTCCTCCAGTATCCCCAGAAGGAGGCGGTTCTTCGGGCTGCCCGCCAGCGGAACGGACTTACCTGTGATAACTTTACCCTCCGAATTGCCCAAGATTACTCTGCCTCACTTAGTCAACGGCGTAGAGCATATGCCCCTCTCTGTACCAAATTGCAGGCATCTACGATCAAGTTTTCGGTACAATATCCGGCCCGCCTGCACGTTTTCCATAATGGAGCGCATCGGGTCTTTGAATCTGCTGAGGAGGCTACTTCATATGTGGATCGTGTGGTGCAGGAGGGGAACTGCTCGGCCTCCGGCCCCTGACCTGGTGGTGGGCCTGCTGGCTGCCTGTCTTCTTTTTCTGCCTGACCTGCGGTGGCTACGGACTTTGGGCTGAAGACCTAGAGGGAGCCGCGTGTTTACTCATTTGCCGTCCATGCCTTTCTCACGCGGCCCAGGACTGCTGCTGTGTGGAAGGAGAGGAGATGCGGCCTAATAAGCCTTGACCGTGCCCAGGGAGTAGTACTGAGGTGTGCAAGGGCCGAGGAACATACTCAGGAGTATCGACCCCAGCGAGGAGCGGAGTGTAGGTCCGAACTTGGTTCAGACTTAAGACTGGCCTTGCCTGGACGAATTGACTGTTTGTTTGTGTGGCCTGTTAGCCTTAACTGTTGTACTAAATATCTGTTTGCTTGTTGTCACTGACGGTTTCACCCCTCACTCCTACGTGGTGGTGGCCTTCGCAGTGGGTCTTAATTTGATGCCTACCAAGGGAAGGGGGTGGGGGTGGGGGTTGCTTCCCCCTTTCTGGATAGTTGGTGGGGCTGACGGGGGAAAATGGGCCGGGGAAGGGGTAGGGAAGGGCCCCCACGGATGGCGGAGGATGGTGGGAAGGTATGGGAAGGGGGTAGTGAGGTGGGTTGGCTGAGACGGGGCTGGGGGTGGGAGAGTGGCTGGGGGGTAAGGGGGGGTATCTTCCTTTGACTTTACAGTTTCGTGAGGGTGGGCAGGTAGGGGAGGGGGGATTATTTAGACCCTGGGGGGTTTAGATTGAGTCTGTGACCTATTTCAGCCCCGGGCTCACTTCTTGGGTTGGGATGGGCCTTGAGCGGGGGGAGGCATTGGGTTAAAAAATTGCAGAACTTTGTACTTAGGTTTAGAGGGGTGTAGTTAGTGACTTTCCCTTCTTGGGTATTGGGTGCGGTACGCCGATTAGCCGTATGATATATAGCGGGGCGGGGTGGTGTAGCCCCTGGGTTACTTCTGGCGAGAGAATGGATTTTAGTTATGTTATTCTTTATTGAGATCTATGCCATTACTGAAGCAGTTTAATTTTGTAAGTCTTATTCAGCTATTGTATTGTATGCTATCCTCACTCTCATAGTGCATGCTATTCTTGCGTGTCCCTATGGCTCATAAAGTATTACCGTCACGGTGGAGTACACACTGTATCCTGCTGGGTAGTCCTCTCTCAGTGTATAACCCTTGAGTGTTACTATGTGGGCTGGGGGATTCACCTCTCTCTGTAGGCTGCGCGGCTGCGTGTGTGCGTGCGCAGCCTCCAGGAGATTGGAGGGACTTGCTCCTTGGGTGTCCTACGGTGCTTTCTTGCTGCTGGGGTCTGGTGGCGGGGGGGGGGGGGACTGTGTTACTTTCTTGGGTTCCTGGCTTGAATAATGCTCCACCGCCTAGGGCTTGAGGTTCTTGGGCCCGGAGCGGGGGGTACATGGGGCGCGGGAGACTGGACGCATCTATATGATCTACCTGGGTGGTTTATTCTACCTGGGAGTGGTGATGTGGTTGAGGAGATGCCACTTGTTGGCTATGGGGGTGGAGGGGGGAGGGGGGGGATTGGGGGAGGGGGGGATTGGGGGGGGGAGGGGGAGACATGGTCACACCTGTGCGGGGAGGCTTTCTCCGAGCAACTTCCACCGAGTAGGAGGATGGGGAGGACCCCAGGCTGGGGGGGCTCTCTCTGGATTACATGATAGTCTCGTGTTCAAGTGCTGGCTGCTAGCTATGGTGCTCTGAGGCTTATTTCCTGGAATGTGTGTGGGTTGGGGAGCCCAACGAAGCGCTCAAAGGTGTTACAGGGTTTGGCTAGGCATAATGCAGATATTGCCCTGCTCCAAGAGACTCATCAATCGGCCGAAGAACATAGTAAATTGCGTAGAGCATGGGTAGGACAGGTCTTTGGAGCTCCGGCATCCGGGAAAAAGGGTGGTATTGTCATCTTGATTCATAAACGTATACGGTTTGAGATCATTCGGTCCCTACTGGATCCCTCCGGGCGGTTCTTGCTTTTACATGGACTATTGGAAGGTCACTTGGTGACGTTAGGGAACCTTTACTCGCCGAATGTGTTTGATCAAGGTCTCTACACTCGGTTGACCTCTAAATTGGAGACTTTGCCTGAGGCTCCGATAATTTTGGGAGGAGATTTTAATGGAGTACTGGATGGGGAGTTGGATACTACTGTCGGAGGGTCACGGGAGCGGCGACAGTCTACGCGGGCAATGTTGCGGTTGTGTGATAGTTTGGGATTAGTGGACCCCTGGAGGTTGTTACATCCATTGGAAAAGGATTTCACACACCAGTCACGGGCCCATGGTTCTTCGGCACGTATTGATTATATTTTGGTGACGGGTTCCCTTTTTGCGGCGGTTAGAGATGCTCGGATAGGGCCGGGGGAGATTTCGGATCATGCGCTTGTTTGGTTGGACCTTCAGTGGGGGGAGGCGAGGCCTAGGACCCGCCTTTGGCGATTTCCTTTGGAACTTTATACCGATACCCATTTCCGGTCTTTTCTGAGGCGGCGCTGGCAAGAATTTGCGTCCGACCATAGGTCCCATTCTGATGATCCTGAATTGGTCTGGGAGACTGCTAAGGTGGTGTTAAGAGGTGACATAATAGGCTACCAGGCCCGCCAGCGGAGACTGCAGGCTGAGCGTATTATCAGCTTGGAAAAAGAGGTTACGAAACTGCGTCGTGTGTGCGCTCGTCGTGCCACGGTGGCGAATCGGCAACGGCTTATGGAGACTCAGGTATTGTTGAACGAGGTCTTACACCAGCGCGCCCACAAATCTGTGATGTACTACCGCTACCGATTGCATACCCAGGGGGATAAACCTGGAAAACTGCTGGCCCGATGTTTGCGGGGTCCCCGGGGTTCCCGTTTGATTCCGGCCTTGCGAGATGATCGGGGTACGCTGCAACGAGCTAGCCCTCAAATTGCTGCGGTGTTTAAATCCTTCTTTCAGAAGCTTTATTCTGCTGAGCCGGACGCGTCTCCAGAACGGCGGGATTACTTTGCGACGTTACCCTTACCTCACTTGACGAAGGTGCAACAAGAACGGCTGGACCAGCCGATTTTGGTGAGTGAGGTACAAGCCGCTATAGCCAGGGCGAGTTGTTATAAATCCCCGGGACCCGATGGGATGGGAGCAGAGGTTTATAAGATTCTGAGCGATTTGATCTCCCCGACCCTCTTGGCTGTGCACGTCCAGAGAGCGGAACAGGGATTTTTTCGGTGGGGGGACAATCAGGCCTATGTCACCCTCATACCGAAACCGGGGAAGGACCCCTTATGTGCGGCGTCTTATCGCCCGATATCCCTGCTTAATTTTGATTTGAAATTGTTAGCGACGGTCCTAGCGGAACGTCTGGCCGGGGTTCTGGACCAGTTGGTCCATGTGTCCCAAGTTGGCTTTGTACGTCAACGGCATGCCGTATGCAACCTGAGGCGGATTGTGGCGTCACTGGAGTGGGCACGGAGGCGAGCTCAGTCGACCCTCTTAATTAGCTTTGATGCCGAAAAGGCCTTTGATAGGGTTAGTTGGGCTTATTTAGACGATTTGTTGCCGCGTTATGGCCTAGGAGAGTCTTTTTGTAAATTGGTGAAATCCCTATACGCAGACCCCAAGGCGGCGATACTCTGTAATGGGCTGCTCTCAGAGTCCTTCCCTCTTGAGAGAGGAACTCGGCAGGGTTGCCCATTGTCTCCCCTCCTCTTTGTTCTGTCTTTGGATCCTCTCATTCGCCGGGTGGAGCAGTCTCAGGAGATTTCCGGAATAACTATGGGTCGGCAGGTTTTTAAACTGGCTGCCTTTGCTGATGATCTTCTCGTACATTTATCCGATCCCCAGGCTTCACTGTCGGCGCTTTTGCGGGAGTTTCGGGCCTTTGGTCGGTTTGCCGGCCTTCGTATCAATCAGGAGAAATCTGAGGCATTGGACGTGTTGGGAGATGTCCGGGCGGCGTGGAGGGGAGTTTTCCCTCTACGATGGGCGGTGGATTCCTTTTTATATCTAGGTATTCTATTGACGCCTTGCACGCGCAATCTTTACAAGGCCAATCTCCAGCGGCTACTGAATAAGATGCGTGATCAGTTTCAGACGTGGGGGTCCCTCCCCTTGTCTCTTTCAGGCAGAATAGCTGCGATTAAGATGGTCATTCTCCCCCAGGTTCTTTACTGGCTCCAGACTCTCCCGGTCTGGTTGCTTAGGCGGGATCTAAAGAGACTGTCCGGTTTGCTGAAGGGGTTTCTATGGAGGGGGGCGAGGGCGAGAATACCATGTGTGCGGTTGCAAGGGGGATGGAGACAGGGGGGTATGGGGCTTCCGGACCTGGGGGCCTATGCCTTGGCCTGTCAGGCCCGGCACTTGGGAGACTGGCTGGGTGGGACTGAACATTTTACGCCGCGCCGGGTGGAGGCAGCCTGTGCGGCTCCGTTTTCCTTACTAGCCATCCTCCACCATGAAGACCGTTTTCTCCCACTCTATATTACCGATAGTGTGCTGTTGGGAGCCGTGCGCAAGACGTGGCGACAGCTTCAGCGATCTTGGCGGCGGTGCTGGAAGATCTCCAGTTGGCTTCCCTTGCAGGGCAACATTCACTTCACTCCCGGCACGGAGAATGCCACGTTGCGGGCGTGGGCCGTGCAGGGGATTCGAACTGTTGGAAATGTGGTGGATTTGGACGGACGGTGTAAGTCTCTCCCGACGCTTAGAACTGAGTACGAACTGGCCCCGTCGCACCCATTCGCATATTGGCAGCTATCCCACTATGTGTCGTAGTTACCGGCAGATGAGCTCCAGGCTGACCATTCGTTGCGGATAATTGAATTTTTCGATTTAGGGGGAGATTTTGTGCCTTCCATTCGACGGTTGCGGATGCGGATAGATGCTTTTCGGCCTTCCCCGGATTACCGGTCTGTGGAGCGCGCGTGGGCCGTCGAATCACAACGGGCGGTTCCACCGGGTACTGTTCTTCGGGGTCTTCGGCGAATGGTTTCTCTAGCAGAGGGTGTGCGGTGGAGAGAAATACATTTTAAAGTACTGACGCGGGCACATTTTTCACCGCGGAGGGCCTTTCGGAGCCATCTGACAGAAGATGGCAGCTGTCCACGATGTTCGGAGCCGCTGGCGACCCTCTTCCATATGTGGTGGAGCTGTCGGTGTCTTCGGGCTTATTGGCATCGAATTTCTACGTACATGCAGGATTTGATAGGGCAGAGGGTGGGCTGGGATGCCTTTTTCGTTACGCTGGATATCTTAAGCCTTACTTCGCCTAAAGGTAAGTGGGGGAGATTGCTGGTGCGTAAGGCCTGCTTGGTGGCTAAGGGACCCCTACTTCGTCGGTGGCGTGAACGGGAACCCCCGTCCTTTTGGGAATGGCGGAACACTTTTCACCAACTGATGCTTGCGGAGTGCTGGAGTGCACGGGGTAACCCTAGGCGTTGGCAGACCTTCCAGACCCTGTGGGATCCCTATATTCAGTGGCTGGGCTCCAGGAGTCGGAACGAAGTCCTGCAATGGACAGTGCGGCTACAGGACCATGGTGGTATGGATTTGGACCCTGGTGTATGTGGTTGATTACTCTACCTTGACTGGGGGGTAGCGCCCGGTATGGGGGTGACCATGTCTCCGTAGGGGGGGGATCAGGGGTGGGGTTAGGTAAGGGAGGATTTGTTTCCTTTAAAGTAAAAATTGACACCAGTTGTTTGTTTATCCTCGCTGTGGGGATCAGAAACCCACCCTGCGCGGGGGTTGTTGTGCTGTTGTTTTTCCTGCTGTGTGGTTTGGTGTTTAAATAAAAATTTTGATAAAAAAAAAAAAAAAAAAATACAAGGGGGCGTAATTGTTTGAGGATTTTAAGTTTGAAGTAGATTTTCTTTAAGGTATTTCTAATGTGCGTTTCCATAGTAAGGTGTGTATCTAAAATGACGCCTAGATATCTTATTTCATTTTTTATTTTAATTTCTTGGTTTTGTAGTGTTATGTGGGTTGGAGGAGTAAATGATTGGTTTTTTGTTACGATTAAGACTTCAGTTTTAGTATGGTTTATATGGAGGTTTTGGGTTTTTAGCCAGTATGTAATTTCATTGTAGCAGTCTGATAGAAGTTGAATCGGTAGGTTAGGAATCGTAAAAGGTATGTACATCATGATATCATCCGCATAAAGGTGATATTGTACTCCAAATTTTTTGAAGATATTGCAGACCGGTTTTATATAGATATTGAAAAGAAGGGCTGAAAGCGCTGAACCTTGTGGTAAACCTATTTCTTGTTTGTATGTGTTGGATGTTTGATTACCTGTTCTTACATTTTGTGTTCTGTTATTTAAATATGAGGTGAACCATTTATGTACGGTGGAGTTTATGCCTAACTGTCTTAGGTTGTTGAGTAATATTGAGTGATGCACGCTATCAAAAGCTGCTGATATGTCAATGAAAAGGAGAATGAACGCCTGTTTGTGATTGTCAATTCCTTTTAGGAGTGTGTCTATTAATACTGCTAGGAGTGTTTCTACTCCATGGCGGGGCCGGAAACCATATTGTTGTTCATTGAGTGGGTAAGATAAGTCTATAAATTCCTGTGTCTGTAGTTGCACTACCTTTTCAATAACTTTGGCCAAGAATGGTATGCTAGAGATGGGCCTATATGATGTTGGCGATGTTTTATCTAGTTTGCAGTTCTTTAAAATTGGGCGTATTTGTGCATGTTTGAGCGGGGATGGAAGGTATCCTTGGGTGAGTGAGAGGTTTACTATTGGGAGAATATATGATAGTAGAGTTGGTAGTGTGTTTTTTATCCATGATACTGGGCATGGATCTAAATACGAAGTTGTGGTATTTAGGCTGGAGATGATTGTTTTTAATGACGCTTTTGAAATGGGGTAAAATTCTGACCATTCATCTACAGGTTGATAAGTGATGTTGATATTTTCTGAGGGCATGGCAGGTTTCTTAGATTTGTTTTGATAATGATTAGCTAGGGTTTGAACTGAGATGTCTGTGATTTCGTTGCTAGAAGTTTGCTCGTTATTAGTTAATTTTCTGACTATGGAAAATAGCTCTCTAGGTCTATTGTATGATTTTGCTAAGGTTGCTGCGTAATAATTTTTCTTTGTGCTGTCTATTGTTTCCTTATATTTTGTTAGATAGTTATTGTATATTTCCTTGTGTACAGACAACTTGGATTTCCTCCATTTCGTTTCAAGTTTTCTTAGTTCTTTTTTCATTTGTCTTAGAGTGCTATTAAACCATGGTGAACTATTTGTTTTGGTGTATATGGTCTTTTTATTTGGTTGATTATTTTTAGCTGCATTATTGATAGTATCATTCCAGTTGTTAACAGCATCATCCAAATTAGTTGTTGATAAGAAGTAGGGGATTGTTGTGTCAAGGAAGTCTGTTTCATTAAATTTTTTGAATTTTGAAGTGGGGGTACTTCTTATGTAATTATTGACGCTGGGGATGGGATATGTGAGATTTATTTTGATGATAGAATGATCAGACCAAGGTGTCTCTGTGCATTCAATGGAATTTGAGTTAACTAGCTTGAAGAGTATCTCGGGGAGAAGAACCAAATCTAGTGTTCCTCCTTTGATATGTGTTGCAGTTTTAATTATTTGATGGTACTCTATGTCTGCTATGGTGTCTAGGAATAGTTTAGAGTCTAGTGTTGGTAGTGATGGAAGGTTAAAATCGCCTAGCATGATTACAGGATTTTGGTCAGTAGATGAACTGAGGAGTTCAATAAGAGAATCCAGGCCATCTGTTTTATTGTCTGGGGGTCTATAAATTAAGCAAATTTTTATGAGGCCGATTTTTATTAATAATGTGTCCATGTTATTATTGATATTTGATTGGATTGGCTTGGCGTTTAATGTTTTTTTTTGTCATCATTAGAACTCCACCACCTTTTTTATTGGGTCTATGTTTGTAGAATGTGTCATAGTTCTCTTTATCAAGTTGATTTAGATAGACTGTATCTGTTTCAGAGAGCCATGTCTCTGTGACACATAAAATGTCGGGTTTTAAGTCAGTTATCAGGTCATTAAATATGGGTAATTTATTTTTCATTGATCGTGCATTAATGAGGATACATGATAGGGAGGATGAGTAGTTAGAACAGATTTTCTTATCTGTTTGTTGTGTATTTGTTTGTTGTATGTGTATTAGTCTGTGATAATTAATTTTTGGGTAGTTTTGATGAGTGTGTCCCATGTGGCAGTCATTTCGAGTATGTGTGTGTATTATAGGTATAGTCATGTGATTTTTGTAGTTTAAACATAGGGATAGGTCAATTATTATTATTGCTAATAATATACAGGTGTATGATATTCGTATGAGCATTTTCTGTATTTGGCTCAGCTTAATGTGAGTGTATGTGCAGTTTTGGAATACTGACAACAGTACTATATTACTAGCAATGTTATATGCAGATATAGTTTAGAATACTGACAACAGTACTATATTACTAGCAGTAGTATATACAGATATAGTTTAAAATACTGACAACAGTACTATATTACTAGCAATGTTATATGCAGATATAGTTTGAGATACTGACAACAGTACTATATTACTAGCAATATTATATGCAGATATAGTTTAAAATACTGACAACGGTACTATATTACTAGCAATGTTATATGCAGATATAGTTTGAGATACTGACAACAGTACTATATTACTAGCAATGTTATATGCAGATATAGTTTAAGATACTGACAACAGTACTATATTACTAGCAATGCTATATGCAGGTATAGTTTTAAAAATTAACATTATAGGTTAAGTTTTCAATTTCAATGCAGGTACAGATGAGATAATGAACACAGTAATAGGAGATTTTGTTATGATACCTCAGAGTTATTTGCAATTTTAAACCAGAAAAGTAAAAGTTTTTGTTTGTATTGGTTTATACTTGCTGCGATTTGAGGGTCTGCTGTATAGGCGATGTACACAGGCTCAACCTTGAGGGAGCTCTGCTGTGCCTTGTTGCTGTTGCTGGTTTCGGTGTGTTTTTTTTCCAGTTTGGTTTCTGTGTCCGTTTCGTGCTCCTTACGGGCCTTTTCTGCGATTTTTTGACATGACAGATCTGTGGATCCACGCTAGCTCAAACCCTGAGGGAGCTCAGCGGTGCGTTGAGGGGGTTGTTGGTCTCTGCGAAGAAGTTCCTATTTGTTTTCGTGATGATTTGACGATCCTTGAAGAGCCTTTGCCTAAGGGCCGTGCCAAAGGGCCCTCTTGCGCGGCCCTCAGGCGCGGGCCCGCAGGGCGCGGGCGCGCTTGGCGCGCTCTCTATTTAAAGCTGGGATTGCAGCCCCGATTGGACGGTGCAGCTGTGTGACGCCGTGTAGAGAGGTGGAGCCAGCAAGAAGCGTTCAGATCTCTCTCCGATGGCTCTTTTGTGAATCAGCTCTGCTTATAGGCAGGCTGTGGGCTCCTTCTCCGAAGCAGGCAGGCAGGCTGTAGGCTCCTTCTCCGAAATAGGCAGGCAGGCTGTAGACCCCTTCTCCGATGCAGGCTTCAGTCCGGCTCATTGGTTCAGCTCCTCCTGGAGCACAGCAAATATTGGCACCCTTATTGGCACCCTTAACGCTATGATACCGCTGCATTAATGAGCATTAAAAGCTCCCACAGCGCTAAGAGACAGGAGGCAGAGAGTGGATGTTAACAGCTCAGAGAGTGGGCATTAACAGTGGGTGATCCTTTAATGCCAATTGTGCAATTGCATGTTAGAGCCTTTTAATGCCGGGAACCCTAATGCCAAGTAAAACCTCTCAGAAAGGGGGTATTTTGAGGGAAGAGAGCCTTTTCCAACGTCTGCAATGTGATCTACACACAGGGTCCAAGACAGTGGTAGCAGTGTTTCATTAGCAACAACAGCATAGTGGCCAACTATGAAAGGCCACTATGTTAATGTTGCAAATGGGCTAAAGGAGGTACTATGCTTGTGATGCAGGGGGTTGCTGGTGCGCAGGGATGACCAGGCAGCTGCCCAGGGAGTACAGCTGTGATAGCCATCATGACCCCACAGTGACAGTGGCAGCACATAGACATGCTGCTGCTGTTGAAAAGGTGACGTGCAACTGTGGGGTGGAGCAAGGGGCCCTGGCACCCTAGGCAGATACCCCAGTCGGCTCCCACCTCCGCTGCTGCTGAAGATGTCTCTGGAGGGACAGGTTGTCAGTGGCAGTAGCAGTACCTCTAAAAGGGGCTTAAAAAAGCAGCCACCCTTGAAAGTACTGTGGTTGCGAGTGTCTGCCTCCCCCATAAGAGACTGAATTGGGGGGTGACAGTGGCAGGTGGGTGGAAGAGCAGTGCGACTGGGCATATGGCCGCTGCTGCCTCAACTGGACCTGCCTCCTCAGGCACCCACCTAACCTGTCTAATGGATGGGCTGGCACTGCACCCCACCCCCACTGACACCATGTTATGTCAGCATATTGCGGGTGCAGTGGCAGCGGGTGCTGTGCCCCCCGCCAGCAGCAGACAAAGGACACACCAGGTATAGGGGGGGACCATGGCCATTCTGCTTGTTCCACCATGCCATGCCATGTGATTTGTGTGTGCCTGTCATATGGACTGTCCCCCTGAGTAGACATATCTTATGTGTTAGACAGGAATGTCAGCTTCACCAGCAGCATATATAGCCAGTGCAACATACAGAACGAACAAACAACATGTCTCCCTTGCACACCCTATGAACACACCTTGTCAGATAAGTATGGCACAGGGCCTGCAGAAATACCAGCAGACATGGACAGACTCCTCTGCATGGCTGCATCCACCTTGACAAGGATCACATCTATACTCATGAGTTACTAAATCAATAAGGCAGCTCTGTGGCTCAACACACAAGGCCAGTGGGTATATGAAATGAGGGTTGCAAGTCCAAGACCCAGTTGTGGATCATGTATAGCATGCCCCTGTGGGTAAGCTTTATCTCACATTTATTTATTTTATTTATTTTATTTATTTATTTACATTCTCTTATATACCGCGCTATTCTGCATCAGTGCGGTTTACATTGAACAAACTGAAATTACATTGAACAGGGCATTATAACTTGGAGATAACTATTTTACAGGGAACATGGGCTATGGAGGGTTAAGTGGCTTGCCCAAGACCACAAGGAGCACCTGTGGGACTAGAAACCCCAGTCCTTCCGGCCCAAGGTTGCTGTCCTCTAGTGGGATTTGAACCCCCGACCTTCCGGCCTGAAGTACCTTGCCCCAACCACTAGGCCACTCCTCCACTCATGTGCAACCCACAATGACCCATCTGGCAAGGGACCATACAGACAGCCTCCACTATCCATTCCTGAATTGAGGGACAGGCCAAAAGCACAGGTACACTGAGCAGGTGTTAACAACATGTGATCTTTTCAGAGCATGCTAATAGTGCCTGCACACGTTAGGAATGCTTGAGCAGATAAGGATAACAAAAGTGACAGGCAGTGTGTGTGTGTCTCCAGAGTACTGGGGACTTTTGCAATGCACAGTGGCCCGCATTGCATAAGTTGTTCCCAGCATTGATCTTGAAATGTGCATGATGAGGAGCAGAAGATTGTGGGCATGGCCTGAAACTGAGCGGATAGCCTAGAATGTGTGTGCGTCGGAGCTGGGGTCTATAACTAGGACTGTAGTCCCCATCTGCCATATGCGTGGCTTGGTTTCCACAGCCTATCATGCTGAGAGGGCACTCTCACTGTGACCAATCTATGTCCATGTCACAGCTAGGTATCCATATAGTGCTATATCATGTCAAGCTGCAGTGATGTGGGTGCTCCCCGTTTCCTGTGAGCCTAAGTCACTGTGCTGACTGCTGGGTGTCCATGCTATTTGTCCCAAACCAGGGTGTACCTGATTGCTCTGTGCACATGCATTGTGTGCTTGTTAGCAGATTGGGCAAAGTTGGTTTGTACGTGGTTGCAATAGTCCTGTGATGGGCCTTAAGTGCAGATTTACTGTGCTTGCTGTAGTAGATTGGTTGCTCAACGTGCTTAATGCTTGGTATCTTGTTATCACACGTTATGTGGCCCATTGCGCCCTTACTGCTGGAATGCCTCCTACCCACCCAGAGCCTTTTTTGCACAGAAAATACCTTAACGCTGCTATTAACGCTCGTTATCCTCTGCTTCCCTACTGCCCTTTAGTAAACATACCCCTTAGATTGTAAACCCTTTGGGAAAATACTTACTGTACTTGAATGTAGCTCACCTTGAACTCTGAGAAAGGCATGAATTTAATCCATTTCCTCTTGTACTTTCTGAAAGAGTAAATAATCAACTGGCATTTACCTCTTCCATTCCCCTCAGAATTTTATAGACCTCTGTCACATTTCCTGTCGACTGTCTTTTCTCCAAGCTCAAGAGCATTAATCTCTTTAGCCTTTCCTCGTAAGAGAGTCATTTCATCTCCTTTATCATTCTGGTCACCCGTCTCTATACCTTTTCAAAATGTATGGGGCCTGTGTTCCTATATTTATGCTCAAAATATCATTAAATTCTGAAATTTGGGAGTCTAAAAAGTGGGTGGCAATGGGTAAATTTAGCATGGGGAGAAAAGTTAAGAGCCAGGAGCGGCTATTTGGGTATGCCAGGCCATGTGCAGGGACTCATGGCAGTGGCTTCATTTTTATAAGTCAGTTGAGGCTGAAAAGAGGGACGAAAAACCAGGGCCATGTGTGAAAAACAGTCGTTCAATGGCAGGGCTGGCTCAGTTAAGAGCTTAGCATTGATTTTCAACATAGGAATTTAAATTGGCTCATATCTTGGTAAATGAACAGAAGGCTTACATCTAGGAGCATAACGTTTAAGCTTCTAAATGTAGGCGAACAAACCTAGGTACCTAACTTTAGGAGCTCAGCTTATTTTGAATACTGGACTCTGAGAGCCCGATATTAAAAGAATGCTGAGCGCTGGAATTTATTTATAAAGATTTGGGGCCTCTTGTCAATTGATTTCAGGATCCTCAATTTTGGGCTGAAAATAGACCCTAACTTTAACATTAGGAGGCATGTAATGTTAACCTTGCTGCTGTTTAACTTTAGCTGCCTACATTATAAGTTTTGTTTCCCTTAATCTCTCCATGACCCTTTTTTAGTTGCTCAAAATTGGAGCTTTGTGGTTTTAGGCTCCTAAATTTAAGTGATTAGATGTGGAAAATTTATATATTCAAAACTCTAGCCGCCTAACTCCCAATTACACACCCAGATTGAGGGAGGCAACTGCAATCCTGGAGAGTCACAAACCAATCACGTTTTAGGATATTCCTAATGAATATGCATGAGATATATTTGCACATGATAGCAGTGCCAGCAGATATCTCATGCCTGTTCTTTCTGTGCTGGCTGTGTACCATTTTTTCTATACTCCAGTATCCCAGTGTTACTGTTAAGCAGCTTGTAGCTGCTTGGATGTCCTCTACCAGTGTTGTCACCAGTGGAGGGTGGTGCAGTGTGACCTGGCAAGTTAGATGCAAGGCATTGATAAAGCAGGTAAAGAAAGAATTTAAAAAGAAGCTTGCCTTGGAAGCACAAATGCATAATAAAACGTTTTTCAAGTACATTTGTAGCAAAAAACCTGTGTCAGTGGGCCATTAGATGATAGAGGGGTAAAAGGGGAACTAAAGGAGGATAAGACCATAGTGGAGAGACTGAATGAATTCTTTGCTTCAGTCTTTACTGAAGAAAATGTAGGGAAGATACCCATGCCTAAAATGGTATTTAGAGGTGATGTATTGGTAGAATTTAAACAAATCTCGATAAACTGGGAAGATGTATTATAGCTATTTGATAAACGAAAAGAGTGGCAAATCACCTGGACTAGATGGTATACATCCCAAGCTGTTCAAAGAACTGAAATATGATATTTCCGATCTACTATTAGTAATCTGAACTATAATTAACATCATCTATAGGTCCTGAAGACTAGAGAATGGTCAATGTAACATCAATCTTTAAAAAGGTTGCAGGGGTGATCTGGGAAACTACAGACCGGTGAGTCTGACATCAGTATCGGGCAAAATGGTAGAAGCATTATAAAGTTACTGAACTTGTAGATAGTAATGGTTTAATGGGAGAAAGCTAACGTGGATTCAGCCAAGTAAAGTCTTATCTTACTAATCTGTTACATATTTTTGAAGGTGTGAATAGACAGATAAAGGTGAGCCGGTTGATTATAGTATATCTGGCTTTTCAGAATGCCTTTGACAAGGTCCCTCATGAGAGACTCTTGGCAAAATTAAAAAGTCATGGGATAGGAGGCAGTGTACTATTGTGGATCAGGAACTGGTTAAAAGATAGAAAGCAGAGAGTAGGGCTAAATGGTCAATTTTCTCAATGGAGAAAGGTGAATAGTGGAGTACCACCAGGGATCTGTGCTGGGCCTGATGCTTTTTAGTATTTTCATAAATGACTTGGAAATGTGAATAACGAGTGAGGTGATTTTGTGTCAGATTTGCAGATGACACAAAATTATTCAAAGTTGTTAAAATACGATTGTGAAAAATTGCAAGAGGACCTTGATAAATTGGAAGACTGGACGTCCAAATGACAGCTGAAATTTATTGTGGACAAGTGCAAAGTTATGCACTTAGGGAAGAACACCCCAATCTACAGAAAAACGTAATCTACAGTTACACAATGCAAGGCTCTACATTAGGAACCACAACCCAGGAAAAGGATTTAGGCGTCATCGTGGATAATATGTTGAAACCCTCAACTTAGTGTGCAGGCATTAGCCAAGAAAGCAACTAGAATGCTAGGAATCATACGGAAAGGAATGGAGAATAAAACAAAGGATATTATAATGTTTCTGTATCACTCCATGGTGCAACTGCACTTTCAATATTGTGTGCAGTTCTGGTTGCCACATCTTAAGAAGGATATAGCAGAACCTGGAAAGGTATAGAGAAGAGCCGCCAAAATGGTAAAGGGGATGGAAGGATACTCCTATGAGGAAAAGCTTAAAAGGTTAGGGCTCTTCAACTTGGAAAAACGATGGCTGAGGGGAGATATGATAGAAGTCTATAAGATAATGCAGGCATGTCCAACTTTGAACAGGTCGTGATCATCTACTTTTTATGGCCAAAAGTGCCGGTGATCTACCACCATGAAAATTAAGTTTCAAATTAGTTTCAAATTAAATTTTAACCCAATAAAGTTGGAGGATTCACCCCCCCCCCCCATTTTTAATGAACCTTCTGTCATTTACTTGGATGTGATCAGCTGTTAAGCAAATTAAGCAAAAACAAAACAGAGAGACGAAGATCCAGTAAGAACTGTGAGGGGAAATGGAAAGTACATTTTTTCTTAAAGTTCTATTGAGTAATAACTTTCTTTAACTGTCTTAATAACTTTCTTTAACTTTTATTGAGTAATTTGTGTTAAATTTAGGTCGAGTATTGATCCAGGCTGATCTTGCACAATCTTTAATATTTCACTCTTGCTCATTAGTGAGACGTCTGAGTCTGCATTTCATCCATCAGCTTTTTGAAGTTGGGTGAATATTGTGTGAGGGCCTGTCTCAGGGAATCCTGGAGATGTTCATCTGTCATGTTGGAACGTTGTGTACTCTTTGTCATTTTCAGATGGGAAAATGCAGGTTCACACAAATAAGTTGAACTGAAACAGGAGTGTACAGCTTCATTGCATCTTCTCAAGTTGGGAAATTTTTCTCTAGGCACTAGCTTCCAAAACGATTCTTGCTCAGCACAGGTCTTGAGAAAAATGTAATTTTTAGGGGTTAATATTTCGTTTTCAAGAGATGGCTTGTTAAATGAGTAATGTATATATTGAGTATATGTTAAATGAGTAATGTATATATTGCTCTGCTAATTGCTTGTATTTTTGTGATATCTATGTACAATTATAACCTCTCTGGTTGCTCAATCTGTAATGTATTGAATAATCAAATTTATAACTGTGATCTGGTGGTTGTTAGTCCCCCCTACCTTTTTTTTTTTTTTAGTGCCATCAAGTCAGTGTTGACTCATAGCGACTCAGCTACCTCTGGGTTTTCTTGGCAATGTATCACTGGAAGTAGATTGCCAGCCTTTTCTTCTGAGGCAATGGAGGGTAAGGTGACTTGCCCAAGGTCACAAAGAGTGCCAGTGGGACTTGAACCCTTGAACTTCTGGGTACTGGGCAGTTGCTCTAACCATTAGGCTACTCCTCCTCCCCCCTACCTTAATCAGACTGTATTCCTAAATTTATGCTGTACATATTCCCTTGTCTTGTCCACCTAAGGACCGCTTCTGATCGCTGGAAGGAGCGGTGTATAAATTTATGCCAAATACATAAAATAAATAAATAAATAATTTTTACTGAGAGCAGCTGCAGTTTCTTTAATGTCCACATCTACTTTGAATGGGTATGACAAGTACTCCACAACTGTTCCAATTTTTTGGAAGTCACAGAATCTATTTTTGAATTCCTGGATAACAGAACAGATTTCTGTCACATACTTCTTGTTCTGAAAAACAAAATTTGGATATTGTCCCAGATGGTCCTGTGTATTAGGAAAATGATCAAAAGAGTTGTTTGCAAGGTCAGTCATCATTAGCTCAAATTTGCTCTTGTAGTTGGATGAAACTGTACTCATCATCTCACCAATGCATTTGTTTTTACCTTGTAGTTCAAGGTTCAGATCACTTAGTTCGCCTGTAAAGTCAGCGAGAAATGCCAGATCACATAACCACTCCTCATCTTCCAACTCTGCTTGGTCATCTCCCCTCTCCTTCAAAAATCTTCTTATTTCATTCAGCAAATCACGAAATCTTTGCAGAAATTTGTGCCTCCTTAGCCACCTTACATCTATTTGCAAAATGATTTCTGCTGCCCCTTCATCAAGAAAAAGATTGAAAAGCCGTCTTTGAAGTGATCTTCCACGAACTGAATTTACAATTTTGAAGGTAATGTCCATGACGGTCTTTGTATTGAGTCTCTTGCTTGCCAAAACTTGCTGGTGAAAGATGCAGTGGTAAGAAAGGAAATCTGGGAAGTCGTCATGCTGTCTACAGAGGGCTATGAAACCATTAACCTCACCTGTCATTGCTCTTGCTCCATCAGTAGTGATGGAAACAAGTCTATGCAATGGAAGATTACACTTTGTCACAAAAGAATGGAAAGAACTGAATATTTCCTGACTGGTAGTTCTCCCTTTTAAAGAAATCATTCCAAGTAGTTCTTCAAAAACCATCTGGATAAAGAGTAGTAACTGGGCTATGTCTCTTATGTCTGTAGATTCATCCAGTTGGAGTGAGAAAGCAACACAATTTGAAACATCCTCCAAATTGTTCAGTTGTGTCTCCACACATCTTTTCTATTCTTGACAATTGTACATCTTGAATAGCAGCTATGATCTCTTTCTTATTTTTAAATCCTTCAAAAAGATTGTCAGCTGCTTCAAGACAACAATCTTTTAGAAATTCCCCTTCAGTTAAAGGTTTGCATTTCTTTGCGATCAGGTTGCTAACCTTGAAGGATGCTATGGTTGCATTGACCGAATGTGACCTTGGCTTCGCCATCAACTGTTGCTGAGTAGCCAATTTCGATTTAAGTTCTTTGAGCTTCAGTTTACGAATTTCACTTTTGGGTGGAAAATCAGCATCAAACTTATTGCTATGCAGAGCCTTATAATGACGTTCCAGATTACCCTTTTTGGGCAAGCATAATGGGGCGTTACAAATTAGACAACAACACTTGTCTTTCACCATGATGAAGAAGTAGTCCATTTCCCATTCATCATGAAAGTGGTAGGTTTTGCTCTTCTTTGGAACACTCATCTTCGTTATACTGGGGTGGCTGGATGTTAGAAGGCCAAATCTGCTAAGTTAGTATAAACACTGGCTGAATCTGGTCCAAAACTGTCACTGTCCCAAAGTATTAAAAGATCAACAGGAACTGAAGACCCCTGGATGATGTGCAATACAAGGACTGGAGATGCCAAAACCACACATGCAGTTTTAAAAGTAAAAATAAGAATTCATCATACTGGCACCAATAATCAAATACCACCAAACAATCATCAAAAAAACTCAAACACCTGTCCAGCAAATCAGATAAAATCAAATACCGCCAAACAAGTTCAAATACCATCACATGTGATTTAATAAATTCTGCACACAGTGTAGAATCAACGCAAAGGCAAGGCAAAATAAAATTGCAGTGTAGAATCAACGCAAAGGCTAGGCAAAATAAAATTGCAGAGGCAAGCAAAAGTCACAGTGGTTTGAAACAATTCGAAGGTAAGGCATAGGCAAGTTAGAACAAAATTGGAAAAGCCTTCCAAAATCACCAAATTCTTGACACTTTGTTGTGTCTGCCCGAAAACGTTTAATGAAAGCAAACTATAAAGCGACCAATGACCATCACACGACACAACTAATACGGTAAGTGTATTCAGGTAAAGCCCGGGCGAATGGATATTGCCCGGTATATAACACACTTCTAAGGAGTGTTGGGGCAGGGGCAGGAATGGGTGATTCTGAGAGGCAGGAGACCAGGTATGATGCCGTGGCTGTAGCGTCTTGTCGCGGAGCGCGGGGCACGGGCGGCGGCCCCCTGGGGTACCCACAAACTATTGGCCTTGAAAACAACAAGCGCCCCCATACGCCCACAGGCAAGATTCCCGCAGGCAGGGAAAAAAGATAGGTAAAGGATCAGCAGCGGCAGCAAGCCCTCAGCAGACGACCTGCCGGCATGAGCTCTCTCCTAGCGACGGGGCGAGCTGCTGGAGAGATGGAGCCAAGTGGGGCTGGCGATCTAGGCAATCTACCTCGGACCCCTCCACGATCTACAGGTAGATCGCGATATACCCTGTTGGACATGCCTGAGATAATGAATAGAGTGGTATAGGTAAACATAGATCAATTGTTTACTCCTTCAAAAAGTAGAAAGACTAGTGGACATGCAATGTAGCCCATTTAAGAGTAATAGGAGAAACAATTTTTTCATTCAACCCATAATCAAACTCTGGAGTTCATTACCAGATGATACAATAAAAGCTGTTGGTGTAGCTGGGTTTAAAAAAAGGTTGGACAAGTTCCTTGAGGAATAGTCCATAAAATCATTTTTAAGACAGACTGGGTAAATCCACTGCTTATCGTGGGATAAGCAACATGGAATCTGTGTATATTTTTGGGAATTTGACAGCTACTTATGATCTGGATTGATCACTGTTGGAAACAGGAAACTGGGCTTGATGGACTCTTGGTCTGACCCAGTATGGTATACCTTATGGTATGGCATATTTGTTGTTGTTAAGTGCTGTCGAGTCGGTGTCGATTCATGGCAACTCTCTGGATAGTTGACCTAAACTGTGTTCGGTCTTCAGTCAGGCGGCTCATTGTTCATAGAGCGGTATGACATATCTTAATATTTTGAGATAAATGGCAAGGCAGAGGTTTATAAGGAGGGGGTTAGGGATGAGTTTTAAAGTGGTGGTAAGTGGACAGTTGGTGAGGTGAAGATCCTAAAATTAAAAGAAAGGGAGTAGAAGGTGGAGGAGATAGGGGTCAAGCTTAGACAGCTGAAACAGGTCAATAGGCATTGTTAGAGTGTGAAGATCCAGTGTAAACTATGTGAGTTGAGAGGGAAGCTCAGGGCCAAACTCATGGACAGTGCTCAGTGGCAGTTGTTGCAGGGATAGCAAATTTTATATGAGCATGAGAATAAAGCCGTGCGTCTTTTTGCAAAAAAGCTACGTCGATGTCGGGAGTAAGGGCAGGTGAGGGTAATCTGGGGAAAGGGGAGTTCTATGGGGAACTCTATGAGAAACAGGTGGAGGTGGAGAGAGAGGAACTGGACAGCTCAGTGCCATTGAGAAAGTTGATGCCAGAGGCAATGGAGTTCTTGGATAGGGATATTAAAGACTATGTGGTGCATCAGGGGATCAGATCGCTAAAATAAAGGAAATCTCCAGGCCTAGATGGTTGACTAGTAAATTCTCTAAGACATTGGCAGATGTGCTAGTGTCTTAATGAGTCCAAATACGTCTTCTACGACAATCTCATATCCTCTGCACCCAACTCTACTTGCCAACTTTACTCTGTTCTCTCCTCCTTTTCTTAGACTAGGACATTCAGCCTTCTACCCTCTGATGCCCCTCCTCTTAGTCCCACCATCCTCACTCAGTATTTCCAGACCAAGGTTCACTCTCTCTGCTCTGCCTTTGTTACTTGTACACCATCCCTGTCTCTGCCCTCTTCCTCCACTTTGTCCCCTCCCACTCCCTCCCTTGCTCACCCTCATACATGGTCCTCATTCCGTCCAATTTCCTCTGCTGAACTCCATAAGGCCTTGTCCTCCTCACTTAGGACTAATTGCCTCTCTGACCCTATTCCCTCTGCATGGCTCACTGAACCATCCCTGTCTCTATCCCCTCTAATTCTCTCTATGCTTAACAACAGTCTATCCTCAGGAACCTTTCCCTCTTCCTGGAAACATGCCCTTGTCCGGCCTTTGCTGAAGAACCTGTCTCTCGACCCCTCTATCCTCACACACTTTCAGCCTGTCTTTACCCTCTTCTTTATTTCCAAGGTACTCAAGAAACTTGTCTTCTGTCAACTCTCTTCCTATCTTGACACCACTCATGCACTGCACCCGTGACAGTCTGGTTTTCGCACAGGGCATAGCATTGAAACTATTCTTTCTTTTTTTGAATGAAATCCACCAGGCCCAGGATCGTGGTAACCTCTCTCTAACTGTCTCTTTGGATCCTTAGTCAGCCTTTGATCTTGTTGACCAGCACGCCCTTCTTACTCGTCTGAACTACCTTGGGATTCATGGCACTGTACACCATTGGTTCTGCTCTTTCCTCTGTCATTGGTTTTTCTCTGTTTAGGTCGCTTCCCACCATCATGTTCCTCGCCTTCTCTCTCATTTACCTGTGGTGTCCCCCAAGGTTCAATTCTGGCCCCTCATCTTTTCAACATCTTCTTGATCGCTCTCATTCTGTTCATTCAGCAACATGGTCTTTCAGCTTATTACTATGCCAATGACATAATCATTATCACACAGACTCCCTCGCCCCTGATCTGCTTCCCCTGAACACTTGTCTTTCTAGCATTTCCACCTCTTTTTCTGATAACTTTTAATATCTGAACCCCTCTAAAACAGCTGCTATCTGGTTTTCCCTCTCCAATACCTCTCCATCATTAGCCCCCACTTTTTCTTCCAGCCCGATTCCTTTGGTGACCACCCTTCGATACCTCAGGGTGATCCTAGACTCCTCCCTTACCTTTCAGGCACTCCTCCTTGGTTCTTTCGGCCTTCTTCTCACTCCGCTGTATCCATACTGTTTGTCCATTCCTGTCACCCTCTTCCCTTATCACTCTTTTTCTGACTCTGGTTATTGCTAAACTCGACTATTACAACATCACTTTTCTCAATCTTCCTCGGTATTCTCTCGTTCATTTACAGCTGATCCAAAATACCCCGCCTGCCTTATTACACATGCCACACACTTTGACCACGTAACTCCCCTCCTGATTAATCTGCACTGGCTCCCCCTCAAATACTGTGCACAACATAAACTTTCAACACTGGTCCATAAAGCCATCCATACCGGCATTCCTACCTACTTATCTGATGTTCTCCACTTGCATGCCACCCCCCCCCCCCCAGGCCTTCCGTTCACTGCACTGAAACTGCCTTCATTTACCATCACCCTCTCGTGCCCACCTGAGTCCACCCACTCTTCCGCCTTATAGTACCTTGCTCCTGGCCTCTGTAACTTACTGCCTGCTGATTTAGGCTCACAACTTTCCTATCCCTGCTTTAAAACCAGACTCAAAATGCACTTCTTCTGCTGTGCCTTTGGCCTTTCTCTTCCGGACTTCTGACCTCCCCTGCCCTGTCCTTCTTCCTAGCTCTTTTATGAATGTTTACCTTTCCTGGCCCAGATGGGGTTCTCTTCTATCTGATTTTTGTATTTATTTATTTATTTATTTTTGGAATTGTATACCACCCTGCTATTAGAAGGTGCAGTATATCAAGCAATAAACAATAAACTACCTGGTGAGCTTGCTGGCAGAGACCATGGGGTAGGCGGGGGTTTCAGTGATCCCTAAGGAGGGTTGGGATCTTAAGGGGTGTGGGGGTAATCAGCCCATATCCCTATTAAACTTTGATGTTAATATCTTGTCAAAGATTTTGGCATAACAATACGGTGATTTTGTTCTTGATATACAGTGACCAAGCAGCATTTATACCTGGCAGGTGGGTAAATGATAATATTTGGAAAATATTGAATTTGACCTGGGCAGTGTTGGGATGGGAGGCACCCTCCTTGCTTTTAACAATTGACACTGAGAATGCATTCAGTCAGGTCAGTTAGAGCTTTATGTTTCAAATGCTGGAGATGATGTGGTTTAGGGAGGCATTTACAGGCTGTGCTATGTATGCTATCCTAAAAGCATATACGAGGTGTGACAAAAAAGAAATTAAACTATGGCAGCCACGCCCATGACTCAATGCCAATTGGCTAACCGCTTATGTCACTGTGTTGTGCAACATCTCACCATTATTATGCTATAATATTTTTCAACTCTCTCACTCTGTTTTTCTTTTTCAGGTTTTTTTGTAGCACACTGCTCCATCACTTTGTCACGCAACTGGAGGTGGCAAAAATATGGAACAAAGAATCAACTTGAAATTTCTAGTTAAATTGGAGAAGGGCCCAACTGAGTGTCTCCAACTTCTCCAAAAGGCTTATGGAGAAGATGCAATGTCACGGCTGCGAGTCTTCAAGTGGCACAAATGCTTCAAGACTGGCCGCGAGGAGGTGGAGAATGACCCCAAGTCAGGACGGCCTTCTACAACAAAGATGGCTGAGAACATTGACAGAGTGAACCAACTGTTGCGTAGTGATCACAGATTGATGGTGTGGATGATAGCTGAGGAGCTCAGCCTGAACAGGGAGTCAATGCGGACCATCTGGGTGCAGGAGCTGGGGATGCGAAAGGTGTGTGCCAAGATGATGCCCAAGCTTTTATCAGACGACCAGAAGGAGCACTGGGTCATTGTTTGTCGAGACTTCCTAGAGAAGATCGGAGAAGATCCAGAGTTCGTTGGCCGAGTCATCACAGGAGACGAGACTTGGGTCTTCCAATATGACTCTGAAAGGAAGAGACAGAGCCTGCAGTGGAAGACTTGAATGTCACCCAGACCCAAGAAGGCGCGCATGTCCAAATCAAGGATCAAGGTCATGCTGATTGCATTCTTTGACCAAAAGGGAGTGGTCCATCATGAGTTTGAGCCTGAGGGTCAGACAGTCAACTAGCACGTCTACCAGCAGGTCCTCAATCGTCTCCATGACCGGGTTCGGCGCAGCAGACGGGCTCTGTGGAGAGACAAGTCATGGCTGCTCCACCACGACAATTGTCACACCGCCCCCTTGGTGGTAGTGGCGGAACCCAACAGAAAGGGGGTGGACATGGAAGAAGAAAGTTTGTTTGTGGGGGAGCTTAGTTCAAATGCAGGGCCCAGGTTCTTATAGGCCTGGTAGCCTTCTGGTTAACTAAGAGCTCCCAAGAAATAACAGTCCGAGGGTATGGAAATTATAAGGCTTTTATTTCCCACGTTGCAAGTAGGTTCCTAAGCTCAGAATACAACAGCACACACAAAAGAAATGTCCTTGCTCCAGGTTAAAGGAAAAGCATGAACTGAAAAATCTGTTAACTTCACAGTACTGTCAAAAACGGAATACAGCATCAAACTTTACATACAGGCCACAGCTATTCCTCTGCTAGGGCTCAATCCTCTTGGTCAGGCAATAGCTACATTCCATCGGAATATCCGAGGGATCCTCCGGGAATTCCACCTGCATGGGCTCGCAGTCCGGAATGTCTGAGGACTCTCTTTCAGGCCTTCTGTGTAACACTTGTAAGATGCGCCAATGGTCAGCATTAAAAGGTAAGTCCTTGCATTGTATACTTTTATAACAGGAACAGTCTCTCCTGCACCCTGTTTCTTCTCTAGCAAGTTTCCTGTTTAATGCAGGTTTGTATCTTGTCTCCTGAATGCCTCTAGAAGGACAGCATTCTCTAGTGCCCTGCTCCTTCTGTATCACATCATTCCTAAAATCATAGTTATTAAAATGGCAATTACCTTTTCTTCTAAGGTTCTCAGATTGAGGTGAGGGCTGAGGCCTGCTCCTGCTGGGTCTTGGTTTCTCAGCTGTCCAGGTAGGCCTCTGGTTCTCAGATCTGCCTGCTGCTGGAGTTAGGCCTTGTTTGTGCCACAGCTCCTTTCTCCCAGGGCTTTGAAAGTTACCCTTCACAATTCTCCTTTCACCTCCTTGTTTGCTATTCCTTGTTGCACCTTTCAACAGTGGCTGGCCCTTGTTACTCTCAGGCCTTGGACTTTCTGGTATAGTCCTCCTCCTTTCAGGGTCAGCTTCCTTAGGGTATCCTTCCCTCCTGGAAAGTGTATCTTTTCCTCTTTTAAAACATTTACAGCAAGTTTCTTCACCTGGCTCTGCTGAGTCTGCTAGGCCGTTTCCCTCGGTCAGGACTCCTATTCCTGGATCCTCCGAATATCCATGCAAAGCTGGAAATGGAACTCCTTGCACCACCCCTTGCCAGTCTCCTTGGCAGTCTCCTTGCCAATCTGCTTGTGAATCTCCTTGCGACTCTCTTTGGCACTCTCTTTGCCCCTCTGCGTACCGGTCTGACTTCCTCCAGTCATCTGAGCTTTTAAAAGGAATTCTTCCCTTTCTACATTGGGTGTTGGCTGGTATTGCATCATTGGCTCTAGGGCGTGGTTCCTCAGTCCTCCAGAGTTCTCTCTGGCTCCCTCTATATGGCTCCTCGTGATGCTGCAGCCGGTGTTTACCTCTTTTTTCTGGGTTTAAAACCTTTTCTTCTGCCTGCAGCTGGTCTGCAGTGCCACACAATGCGCCTGCACACACCACACTTACTGTGAGGCAGTTCTTGGCCAACAAACAGATCACAGTTCTCAACCAATCTCGCCTCTCTTCCCCAGGCTGAAGACTGTGCTCAAAGGAACTCATTTCACCTCTTTAGAAGAGATCAAGGCCACTGTGATGAGGGAGCTGAGGGACCTCAAGGAGGAGGACTTTACCGAGTGCTTCCGTACGTGGCAGAAGCGAATGCAGAAGTGCATTAACTCTGGGGGCGGGGGGGGGGGGGAGATTACTTTGAAGGGGACAATGCATAATTTCTCTGTAGATTTTGTAATAAAACATTTATGGGACAGTCTTTTTTCTTTTTTGTCACACCTCGTATGAAGGTAAATGAGGTTTATTCGAATTCTTTGAGTTTTGAAAGTGGAACATGACAGGGATGTCCATGTCACCCTTGCTGTTTGTACTTTCTATCGAACTGCTAGCTACTCAAATTAGGATGAGCTCTAGCCTATAAGGGATTAAGGTAGGCAGTGTTGACTATTGGATTAAACTGTTTACAGATGATATCCTGTTTTCAGTGGGGAGGTCCCAAGTTTCCATGCCACTGACTGTATGGCAGGTTGTGAGTGTTCAAGCTCTAATGGTTAAAGCGCT
Source organism: Ichthyophis bannanicus (assembly GCA_033557465.1). Classification (NCBI taxonomy): domain Eukaryota; kingdom Metazoa; phylum Chordata; class Amphibia; order Gymnophiona; family Ichthyophiidae; genus Ichthyophis; species Ichthyophis bannanicus. The sequence goes on from CM066033.1 coordinate 497,717,432, forward strand.
GGCTTGGGAACCAAGAGACTAGGGATTGATTCCCACTAGCACTCCTTGTGGCCTTGGGCAATTCACTTAACCATGCATTGCCTCAAGAAAATCCAGGTTATCAATGTCCCCTGTTTAATGTACACTACCAAGTTTAAGTTACAATGTAAACCGCTTTGACTGAAATGATTAAGCGGTATTAAAAAACCTGTTAAATAAATAAGATAAATATGCAGAAGTCAGAGATTTTCACTCTTAGGGTATTGTAAGCTCCGATGAGCATGGGCCATCTTTTACATGTGTCTGTGCAGCACTGCATACACCTTGTAGCACTATACAAATGTTCAGTAGTAGTAGTAGTAGTCACTAAAGTTAGATGATCAGATGAAGAAGAGTATTACATTTCTGGGAATGCAGGCCACACAAGAGCAGTTGGGTCTTTACCTGGCAAATTATAAGGAGTTATGAGATAAGCTAGTAGTGGATTTGGAATGTTGGCAGGGGTTCAATATATCTTGGTTTGGGCAGATTAGCTACTGTTAAGATGGTGGTGCTGCCTAGACTGTGTACCTTTTCCAAAAGCTACTATTGGCTATTTCAGAGGAGGTTTTCCAAATGATTAACAGAAAAATTCATTGGTACATTTGAAGAGGGCTCAGGTTGTGAGGAGGGTTCGGGGTATGCACAATCAGGAAGGAGTATTGGGGTTCGCTAATTTAAAATATGGAAGTAGATCAAACATCCTTGTAATGTTAGAGCAACATTTGGAGGGAAGGATCTTTGGGGAATCAGACGTGGTTGCCAAGGGGATGTTTATATTGCAGCAGTTTGGACCCCCTTAACCTGCTTTACATTGTCAATATGGAGGAAGGTTTGGGTCAGGTTATTGGAAAGGAAGCGGATCTCCTTCCTAACCCCTATGATTCCCTTCTGGAAAGTCTGACTGAGAAGGAAAGTTGTGTAAGATTAGGACAACTGTTTGAGGAGGGAAAACTCTGGGGATTTGAGGAATTGCAGAAAAGTTATCATTTGGCTTGGTCATTTTCAGATTAAGCACTAAAGACTAGGAATATGGGAGAAACATATGGGTAGGGGGAAAATATATCTAAGGCACTATGGCAATGTGGTCTTACAAGGCATGGGATCTGATATGGAAAGGACTATGAAAAAGCACACTCAAATAATATGATATGTGGTAGAGGTTTGTGATAAGGAAGCTTATCATAGTTCAGGAAGAAATAATACAAGAAGTGAATTGGCTCTGAATAAGCAACCTGTGCTGGCTGGTAAAAGCACTAAAACAGAGTGTTTACCTAAAAGACTACCAGACCCAGAATGCACTGGTTTGCAGAAAGCCTCTAGGAGAGCTGAAGTAGGGAAACGTGTGCCTAATCAGAGAAGCAATGATGTAATCCCTAATCACACATCTCCTAGGGCGGGGCTTAATTCAGAACACCTGCAGTGTGCTAGGGTGGAGCGGCCATCTAGGCACTTTAAAGCTAGAAGGAATTCATCATACAGACAGCAAGGTGAGCAAGGAGAGTCGTGGTGGCAAGGACAGCAACGGGAGCTGGAGAAGGAGAGACTGATCGTGAACAGAAGGAAGAACAGCAAGACGTCCAGAAGGTCTAAGAAAGGAGCCCAAGGCAGTACGTATGCTGGGAGAGATTCCTGGGGCAAGCATTCTTCATTGGACGGGAAGAAGCCAGAGGCTTGGAGATATACAGCCAGGAACTCTCGGACAGCACCTGTAAAGGAGACTGCTGCATCCACAGAAAGAAGGAGCTCTAATACCTATTTAAGGAGGTATGGGAAAAGAGACCTGAAGTCCAGAGATTCTGACTGGAGAGCTGGGCACAGAAGCTTTGCTACCTATTGGCCAAAATACCCAGAGAGGAAACCTAATGACGACGTGATCTCAGGTATGAACTCTGATCTGTTCCCTAGCTTTGCACAAGGAAGACAGCAGGGAAACAGTTTCTATCCTGGTAGAGATCAGTTAGAGAAATCCTCTGAGCCAGTGTTTGAAAGTGATCCTATGATATTTCAAGAGCAAGGGGAAATATCAAAGGAGGAAGTAGAATGTATGGATTGTTCTCTTTCTAAGCTGCTGTTCTAAAGTAATCCTCAGTTAAGGATCAAACACCAAAAGGAACTGTACTGATTTTTAACTTCCCAGAAAATTTTTTTTGAGAGAAAGCTTTGGGGAAGGTTGGAGCCACGTGGAGAGTGGGCCAGCAATGGTTTGCAGCTGGTTAAGCACCTGTGATTAGAGCAAGGCACAAGTGCACGTGGGACTTTGGAAAAAAGCTTCTTCTCTGTGTGAATGGAAGAAAGATGTTTTTTTTTGATAAAGAGAATTTTCCTTTTGGGTTTATTTTTCATTACAGCACTGCTAAGAAAGTTTATTAGCAGGGGCTAGAAGAGAGACCTTTTCTGTTCCATCAAGGTCTTTACTAAGTTGTTGCATAAGTAATTCAGTTGCCTTATTTGTTTTGTTTCCTGAATAAAACTCCTGAAGAAATTATCCTGTTGATGTTACCAAGCATATCTGTGCGAGGGAATAACACCCCATAAATAAAATCAGTTTTCTGCTTTACACTCGAGCAACTACAATTCTTTATTCTTGTTAAATGGCTAGTTTTTGTGTGAAGGAACTACAAGACCCATAATCCTTTGCAGGTCAAGTAAATTCATGTCCTTGCCAAGATTGTGGAACTTTCACAACAAGCACCCCCGTTTACAGGTTTTGAAGAATTTGAATTTGTAGCAAGGGGGCTATAAGATATGGGGACCCATCAGCAGCACCACACTAGGGGAGTTCCTCCTCATTTTCAAAGAATCACTGATGCCTCTCCCATAAGTATCACATGCTGTTTCATGGACATGACATTCTTTGCCAGAACACTGGATATGGAGCATCCTGTAAAATGTGTTGCTGTACAATTTATGTTAAGGGATATCCAAGCGTGTGACTTGTAAAAGTCAGATCAAAGATGTCTGATCACTCCTACATTTGATTGACATGTTTGGAGTCCTTCCTGGAGTATCTTTCAGTGGTTATGAGATGGTACTGTTTCATGCTGAATTCATATTCGATTTATTGTGCATTTTTCATATCAGCAAGCTAGTTCTTCGATGCAGGAAGCATGGCAGGATCCCAAAAGGTAGACAGATGGCATGCTGCTTATTCCAGGGATAAGCAGTGGGATTTCTCCAGTCCACTTTAATTATGGTTTATGGACCTTTCCTCCAGGAACTTATCCAAGCCTTTTTTAAACCCAGCTGTTCTAACAGCTTTTACTACATCCTCTGGCAACGAATTCCAGAGCTTAATTACATGTTAAATTAAAAAATATTTTTTGCATTTAGTCTTAAACGTACTACTTTGTATCTTCATTGTATGTCCCCTAGTCTTTATACTCTTTGAAGGAATAAAAAACCAAGTCACATGTACTCATTCTATGCCTTTCGTTATTTTATAGACATATCTCTTCTCAGCTGTCTCTTCTTCAAACTGAAGAGCCCTAACCTTTTAAGCCTTTTTTTTGTAGGGGGTATCCTTCCATCCCCTTTCTCATTTTGGTCACTCTTTTCTTTATCTTTTGCAATTCCACTGTATCCTTTTAGATGGATTGATCAGAACTGCATGCAGTATTCAAGGTGTGGTCATACCATGGAGTGATACAGAAGCATTAGGATATCCTAGGTTTTATTCTCCATTTTTTTCTTATACTTCCTAACATTCTATTTGCTTTCAAGCTGCCACTTCATACTGAGCAGAGGATTTTAATGTATTATCCACAAAGGAGCATGTTTACTAAAAGTTAACGCACCCATAGAAATAAAATGTTTCTGGCACTTAACATGCATTAACTGTATTAACGTGCGTTAAATCACTTTAGTAGATATGCCCCTTAGATCCTTTTCCTGAGTTGTGATTTCTAATGTGAAACCTTGTATCATATAGCTATAATTTGGACTGTCCTTCCCTAAGTGCATAGCTTTGCATTTGTCCACATTAAATTTCAATTGCTATCTGGATGCCAAGTCTCCCAATTTGTCACTGTCCTCTTGCAATTTTTCAAAATCCTATTGTGATTTAACAACTTTGAATAATTTTGTGTTGTCTTCAAATTTGATCACCGCGCTCATTGTTCACATTTCTAGGTAATTTATAATATGTTAAAAAGTAGTGGGCCCCATACAGATCCCTGGGGTACTCCACTATTAATCTTTCTCCACCCTACTCTGTTTTCTAACTTTTAACTAGTTCACTATCCACAGTAGAACACCATCTCCTATCCCATGACTTTTTCATTTCTTCAAGTGTCTCTCATGAGGAATCTTGTCAGAGGCTTTCTGAAAATCCAGTTACAGTGTCTCCACCTTATCTACTTCTTTATTCACACCTTCAAAAAAAGGTAGCAGATTGGAGAGGCAAGACTTCTCTTTGTTAAATCCATGTTGACTTTGTCTCATTAAACGATGACTATCTAAATGTTCAGTAAGTTTGTTGTTTGTAATGGTTTCTACTATTTTGCCTGGCAGTGACATCAAACTCACTAGTCTGGGGATATGTCCGGGGGATCCAAGATGGCGTTTGTTTGGGTGTGCTGATTGGCACGGCGATTTTTCATGGGCAAGAAGCGGAAGGCTAGAGGGGCAAAACAGCCTGTAACCCTCTTGCTTCGACGCCTTTACCTTCTGAGGTGATTGGTCCAGTGGATTCTTTTTTTTCTCCGGTGCTGCGTCAGTGGACTGAAGGTGAGGATAGCCCGGCTGTATGGAGGTTGGAGGAGGTGTCCTCGTCCTCCGCTTCGGTTGTTGATCTCATCTCTCCGAGCTCTACCCGGGCCTTGAAGGTGCCCCAACCGAACAACGGCATCCCAGGAAGTCGGCTGGTGAGCGTTAAGTCGTCGGACTCCGCGGACAGGCAGAGCTTGGGCGTGGAGTGTGGCCTAAGTCCTGGAGCTCCCGGTGATCAGCAGCGGAGGGCAGAGGGTGGTCTAGGTTTGATTCCTAGCCCTTCAGCTCCCAGTTCATCAAGGGCCGAAGCGTTTATGCCTGTTTCTGTATCGGAGGTGGTCACTTCAGACTCTGCGGCTCTCCCGAAGGTGGTAACACTGGAGGTGATTTGGGCAGCGATCACGCAACTTCGAGAGGAGTCGGTTCCCCGGATGACTTTGTTGGCTGCACAGGTTTCTCTTAACAAAGAAGATCTTAAAGACGCTGTGGTTAAAATAACTGCTTTACAATCTGAAGTTTCTCAAAACCAGGTTAAAGTTGTGAATGTAGAAAATGAAGTAGTATTGCTTAAAAAAGTTTCTCTGTCCACTCAATCCAAGTTGGCAATGTTGGAAAATGCAATCCGTATGACAAATATTTGTTTGGTTAATTTTCCTAGAATGTCTTTGATATCTGCAAGGGATACTTTTTGGAATTATATGATTGACATTTTAGGTATTCCTCCTGAATCCCATCCCCCGGTAGTAAAAATGTATTATTTGCCAATTGGGAAAAGAGTGGAGGGGCAGGGAGTAGCTAGAGGATTATCTACTGTGGATGTTTTAAATATTACTGATATTTTGGAATCTTCACAAGAGGAGCAGGTTGTATCTTCTACTCTATTGGTTACTCTAGCATTATTATCGGATAAAGAGTGGCTTATGAAGTTATTTTTTAAAAAACGCCATATGTTGTTTAAAGGTCTGACTGTCCGAATGTTTCCTGATTTATCCAGGGAGACCCAGAAGAGACGTCGAGATTTCCTCCTTTTACGTCCGGGGATTCAACAATTGGGAGGGCTTTTTTTCTGAAATTTCCTTGTAAATGCTTGATCAAGTATCAAGCTAATTCTTATATATTTTATGAGCCCCCCCCCCCCCACTGTTGTCTTTCATCAATGCTGGACTCTCTGAAGGGGGTTCTGTTCCTTTGCCTATTCCGGTTTGAGCATATGTTTATACCACTGATTAGCTTACCTGAATTTCCTTCAATATTGGTTGTTGTAATTTTTTCCTATCATTGTATCCCCTCTATTTGAGGGCTAGAGTGGGTTGGACCTATAAGATTATTTCCTGTTATTTGGTTATATTGTTTTATATTGTTTTGCATGGTATTCACCCAATTACTGAATCAAGATGTTTTCTTGATATTTATGTATATAATTTCAAAAATTTTAAATTAAAAAACAAAACAAAACTCACCAGTCTGTAGTTTCCTGGATCTCCTCTGAACCATTTTTGAAAATTGGCTTTACATTGGCCTGTCTTGAATCTTCAAATACATAGATGATTTTAATGAAAGTTTACAAACTACTAATTGTAGGTCAATTTAATTTTCAAGTTCTTTTAGAATGCTGCAGTGTATGCCATCCAGTCCAGGTGATTTGCTGCTCTCTAGTTTTTTAAAGTGCTCTATTATATCTTTGAGGTTCACAGAGATTTGTTTCAATTCATCTAATTCATTACCTTTTAAATATCATTTCTGGCATGGAGATCTCCCCTATATCTTCTTCAGTGAAGAGCGAAACAAATAATTAATTTAGTCTGTCTGCTATGGTCTCCCTTAATGCTCCCTTTACTCCTAATGATCCAACTGACTCCCAAACAGGCTTTTTGCTTCAAATGAACCTGAAGAAGTTTTTATTATGTTTTTTTTTCTTCCATAGCAAGCTTCTCTACAAATTCTTTTTACCTGTTTTATCAATGTTTTGCATATAACTTGCCATTGCTTATATTGTTTCCTGTTTTCTTTATTTGAATCCTTTTTCCATTTTTTGAAAGATATTCATTATGTTAGAATAGCCTCTCTCACCTCACTTTTAAACCATGCTGGCAGTCGTTTGGCCTTCGTTCCACATTTTGAAAGCTTGAAATACATCTGGTCTTGCCTTGATGTAAACTCTTAACCTTTGCACCCGCTCCTTTAAGTTTTTTCTTAACAGTTTTCCTAATTTTTTATAGTCTCCCTTTTGAAAGTTAAATGCTAGTGCATTCGATTTCTTTATTCTCCCTCCATTTATTAAATCAAATTTTATCAAATTATGATCACTATTGCCAAGTCGTCCCAACACTGTCATCTCATAGAAGATCCTGTGTTCCATTAAGGATAAGCACAGAAGCATATATTCAATATAGACATAGGAATTTAGGTCTGATACTTATCCCTGGAAGCCAAAGCAGCAGCAGTGCTGGACTCAATGCTACTTCCCTATAGCCAAGTCCTGCAGCCACATACCTCTTGAAACCTTTGTCCAATCTTCAGGAGAGACCCGGGGAAGGGAGCATTGAGGCTGTGCTAGGCTCGGGTTCTTGATCCAAAAAGTTGGCTGTTCAACTGGCCTTAACAGGATAAGGATGGGGAAGTGAACCGACATCCCTCCTCCTTAGCAAACCCAGGAGGGCACTGGTGTTAAGGATGACCCAGTGGGTGTTTCCCACATTGAGTTTATATGAGGAAGTCACCCCTAAGAGCAGTGACTCACGAACTAAATCTGATTTCTCTCAAAGGTTTCAGAGTTGCTCAGATGTGTCCACACTCTGCTGGAGACAGAGAAATACTGAGATATGTCCTCTAGCTGCTCTAGATATAGTACAGGATGAGGTCATCAGAAGACTGGATTTTTCTCTGTCTCTACTTATGCGGGTATGGAAACACCTATCAGGATTTAAGGAAACTATATTATCTGGTAAGTAAAATGCCACCATGTTAGTGCATTTTTTTAAAAGTGCCATCAAGTCAGTGCTGACTCCTGGTGACCCAGCAGCCCCTGGGATTTCTTCGCAAGGTATAATTGGAAGTAGATTGCCAGGCTTTTTCTTCCAAGAAAATGGAGGGTAAAGTGACTTGCCCAAGGTTACAAGGAGTGGCAGATCAGACCCTGATCTCTTGGATACTAGGCTGTTGCTGTCACCAATAGGCTACTCCTCCACGCTTTATTAGAATGTTAATTTGCCATGGTGTTAGGTGGGGGGAGAATATTTGTATTTATTTGAATATACTTGTGTCCTTTTCTCCCTGACCAAATTTCCCTCCAGGCATGCCTGCTTTTAGAGTGACTTAGTAAAGCCACCTAGTAAAATGCTGTATTTAGCCATTCTGAATGGACAGTTTCTCACCCTGGGAAATCTAGTTTGCTATCTTGTTAGTAAACATCTATGTCCCTTTGAAAATAATCCTCTGTATACTGACATACCTTGTATTTAGGAGCTCTATGGGCTGATTCCACAGTCCTAAGTGAGCAGCTTCACATATAAACTAAGATCGATCAGGAACTGGATGTGAGTTGCTGTTGGCAGAAACCTGCTAAATAGACAATCGTGTTCATCATTTTCAGAACAATGTGCATGAGACTGCCAAATATGCTTAAAATTGTTATAGGGTGAAGAGAGACAATAATATAACCCTGTTTGGATGGATGTTAGGAATTGCTTGCGTGTAGGCCAGTGGTTCTCAACCCCGTCCTCTAAGACCCGCAGGCCAGTCAGTTTTTTTAGGATATCCACAATGAATATGCATGAGATAGAGCTGCATATAATAGAAGCAGTGCGTGCGGATCTATCTCATGCATATTCATTGTGGATATCCCGAAAACCTGATTGGCCTGGGAGGTCCCAGAGGACTGGATCAAGAACCACTGGTGTAGACTAATCAATCCAAATCAACAGCATAACAAAACCTTCATTTTGCTTCTTTTAGCATGAAATGAGCTTAGTGCAGCCAGCTGACTGGAGGAGATATGGCTCATATGTTAAGCAGTAGGGCAGATTGTCAATGTGATAGAAATGCCAATAAGATATTCTTTTCTATCCATGTCAGTGAAGAACTAGGCTATAGGGGGTGGGGGTTTGGGTATCTGCATGTTTATATGTAAGGGGGTACTGTTTTTAAGAACTGTTTGAAAGTCCATTTTGTACATTCTTTTTCTTACATGTCTGCAAAATGTTGGTCTGAACTACCAATTCAGTTTAAAAAAAATATTCTTCTCTTTTATTTTCAAAAATCTTTAAAAACTTGGCTGTTTAATTCTAATTAATATGTTTTAGCATTTTTGCTCAGTGTTCATTCTTCTTGCTGTAAACTGCACCAAACCACTCTTATTAGGAATGTAGCGGTATATAAGTCTATGTTAAATTAGATTAGAATAGATTTGAATAAGCTTAAATACACAAAATAAAAAAAAAAATTAAAAAAAAAAGAGTCATGCAATCACAGATGCGTCTGGACTGCAAATGCATGTGCAGGGAAGTGAAAATCACCTTGCTTTTATTTTTCATTGCTCAAATTACAAACTTTATCTCCAGGAACAAGCAGGAATGTAGTCTTCACATATGGGTATTGTCGGTACCGATGGAGCCTGCGTGGGAACGCTCCCCAGCGTCCAATTACGAAGCTTTTGGGAGCATCCCACAGCGCCTGCATGCTGCCTTCCCGCCTGTCCCAACTGCATCTCTCCAGTTCTTCGTTTTCCGCAGAGCCAACAGGTCGGTGTTCCTGTCACCACAGAAAATTGTTTCCTTATTCTTTATTTTTTTGTGGTCGCGTCTGCCTTCAACGCTATACTGGTACCGCCGGTTCTCTTTTCTTTCTTTCTTTTATTTTAAAAAAATAATATTCTTATTTTTTTCCAAATTTTTCTTTTCAGGTGCACGCGCCATTTTGGGCCTTAGGCCCAAATTTTTTCCATTATGGAAAAAACCAACTTCGGGTTTTAAAAAGTGCACTAAGTGTGGCGGTACCATCTCCGTCACCGACACCCATGAGTGGTGTCTCAAATGTTTAGGTCCTGACTACTCCATCACCGAGTGTATGGCTTGTGCCATGATGTCCAAGAGGGGTCGTCAAAACTGAGCTGCTAAGCTCAGCGCCCTTTTTCCCTCTGATGGAGCTTCTGTGGCATCGACGTCTTCCAGGGCTTCGTCTTCCTCCCATGGATCTCAGGTAACCAAACATAAGTCTAGCCGGTCCTCAAAGGGTAGATCTCCTTCTAAGCATCGAGATGCCTCTGGCGTTGCCCTTGAGGGTTCCATACCGGCAAAATTGCCCCGGCGGGAGGCTTCGGCTTCCAAAGCATTATCGGGGCTCCAGGATGTTCTGGAGACCTCAACCTCGGCAGAACTACTGATGCCATGCTCTGGGGTACCGGCTGTCTCCGGTACCGTTACCCAGGCATCGGCAGCATTGAAACCAGAGGTTCCTGGCTATTGAACGCAGTCTGGCGGCTCTCCTTGTGGCATCGATCCCCTCGGAACCGCGTCAGACAGTTCAACCGGTTCCGGTACCGGTACTGATAGCATCGGCATCGACATCGGTGTCGGCTTTGCCGGCACCCAATCATGCGATGCCTTCCGATACCGATACACCAGTGCCGATTCCCCTCGGTACCGACTTTGGTCGGTACGGGTATCGGGCTCTTCAAGAGCATCCGGACAGACGGTACTTCGAATCCTCGGAGGACTCCAAGGATTCTGACAGCTCCGCCGGTACCAGCACACTTCTCCTGGAGGAGCCTTCCTCTCCTAAACGTAGGATGTCTCCTCCAGAAGATATCTCCTTTCAGGATTTCATCAGGGAGGTGGCTCGAGGTCTGTCCATTACTGCGGCTCCTGAAACAGAGCCCAGGGCTAAGGAGTTGGAGATTTTACAGCATCCCAAAGCTTCTAAGGAGGCAGCTATTCTGCCTATCCATGAGATTCTACATGATCTCATGTTGAGAATGTGGGAGACACATCTTACCACCTCTCCTCACTCTCGCAGACTGGATACTATGTATCGAGTCCCTCCTTGTCCTGGTTTTCAAAAAACTCAGCTTCCTCACCACTCTGTTGTAGTGGAATCGGCTATGAGAAGGATCAGGAGTGCAAAGAGGCATGCCTCTAATCCTCCAAGACGTGATTGTAGAACTTTGGATGCCTTTGGATGTCGTATGTTCCAGGCTTCCATGCTTTCTGCCAGGATCAGTTCCTATATTCTATATATGGGAATGTTCCTTAAAGAAGTCACAGGAGACTTGGAGGTTTTAAGCCCTCTCTTTCCTGAGGACAAGAAACAGGATTTTCTCACACTAGTTAAACATGCCCAGGATGTTTCAAAATTTGTCAATCATGCAGCTTTTGACTGTTTTGAGTGCATAAGCAGAACCTCTGCCATTGCCATAGGTGCACGAAGAATTGCCTGGCTCCAGGCATCCGATTTGGAGCTCTGGGTGCAGGACAAACTGGGAAATATCCCCTGTACAGATGAGAATCTATTCGGCAAGAATTGGCAAGAAAAAGCCAATGAGATGGATGCTGACAACTCTACTTTGGATTGGTTATCCAAAGCCACAGCTGATCCTGCCAGAAAGAAATCTTTCAAGAAACCTTTCTTCTCAAAAAAGAAGAGGTTTTATCCCTCTTTGCAAGTCCGTTGAATGCCAAACTTCCCCGGTTCTGTTCCAGAATTCCGGCTCAGGGTTCTCAGGCCAGGGATGCCTTCCTCCTTCACTGGGGTCAAGACTTCCTGTATGCCTTTCCACCCATTCCCCTAATTCCCAAAACCCTGTTCAAGCTACAGAGAGACAGAGGGCGTATGATTCTCATAGCTCCACATTGGCCATGGCAAGTGTGGTACCCTCTGCTTCTACATCTCTCTCAAGCACCCTCCCTGGAGTTAGGGTCTGCTCCAGATCTCCTGTCACAGGAGGAAGGAATGTTATGGCATCCCAATCTCCAATCTCTGCATCTCAGAGCTTGGTTGCTGAAGGACTAGATCTTCATGATCTCAACCTCCCTCAGCAATTAAAGGATGTCCTTTATGCTTCCAGGAAGCCTTCCACTAGACGCTCTTATTCTTTTAAGTGGAAGAGGTTTACCATATGGTGTTCGCAGAAGGGTCTTAACCCCCTGGCGATATGTCTGGAATCATTACTTGAGTATCTCCTTCATTTATCGAATGCAGGACTTAAGACTAACTCAGTAAGAGTCCATTTGAGTGCTATTGCAGCTTCTTTCAAGCCTCTAAATGGACAACCTATTTCCTCCCATCCTCTTATAGCAAGATTTATGAGCGGCCTTCTTCTAACTAAGCCTCCTATTAGGCCACCACCAGTGGCATGGGACTTAAACCTGGTTCTTGGTCAGCTCATGAAGCCACCTTTCGAACCCTTAGCTATTACCTCATTGAAATTCCTTTCTTGGAAAGTTATCTTTCTCATTGCAATCACATCAGCACGTCGCATCAGTGATCCACCTTATACAAGGTTTGTAAACGGGGGCGCTAGGCGTGAATGTCCACAGTCTTGGCAAAGGCAAAATACTATTATGACTTGCAAAGGATTGTGGGGGATGTAGTCCATTCATACCAGAATCAGCCGTTCACAAAATAATGAGTTGTGTTGCTCGAGTGTAAGCAAAGAAAAATATATTTTATTCATGGGGTTAATTCTCCCACACAGATTTACTTGGTAACACAAAAGGACACTTGCTTCAGTATTGTACTTAGGAAAAACAAATCATGATATCAGCAACTGAACTTCTTAGACAATCAAACAATAAAGACCTTGATGGGAAACAGAAAAGGTCTTTTTGAGGGCTCCTGCTAATAACTTTTAGCAGTGCTCCAAAAGCAAAAACAAAACCCAAAAAGTAACCAAAAACTGTTCTTTTTCAAGGATAACTTTCTTCTATTTTCACACACAAACAGTAGTTTCCTTTCAGAGCTCACATGCAACTGTGCATGGCTTAATTACCACTAATTAGCCAGCTGCAAACCCCTTTGCTGGATCACTTTCTCTATGTGGCTCAAATCCTACCCTAAAGCTTTCATGCAGGCTTTTCTGGGTATATAAAAGAACAAGTTATAGTTCCTTTTGATGGTTGTTGTATTTGTGAAAGTATTTTACCACAGCAGCCTAGTCAGAGAGCAATCCATGTATTCATTCTGATCATTTAAAATATCTCCTTCTTCTTCAAATATCATAGAATCAATATCATGGTCTGGCTCAGAGGAATTCCTTAATGGATCACTCTCAGGACAACATTTGTTTCCCCGCTGACTTCCAAGTGAAGAGCTAGGGCATAGATCAGTGTTCATACCTGAGCTTCCTTTGCTGTTAGGTTTCCTCTCCAGATATCCTGACCGGTAAGTAGTCCAGCTTTTATGTCCAGCCTTCCAATCAAGATCCCTGGACACTGGGTCTCTCTTCACATACCTTCTTGCACTGGTCTTAGGGCCCCTTCCAAATGCAGCCGTCTCCTTCACAGGTGCCGTCTGGGAATTCCTGGCTCTGTAACCCCACTCCTCTGGCTTCCTCCAGTCCAATGGAGTATACTTGCCTCTGGAATGACTCCGAACACACGTACTGCTGTGGGCTCCTTCTTTAGACCTCCAAGATGTTTTCCTCTTCTTCCTTCCACGTTGCTGCTGCTTCTTGCTCTCTCTGTCCTTGAGCTCTGAGTTCCTCATCTGATTCTGTGTAGAATATGTTTTACTTTTAACTTGTTTAGAGGGATACTCCACCCTAGCACAGCTCAGCTGTGCTGAATCAAGCCCTGCCCTTGGAGATGAGTGATTGGGGATTACCTCATAGCTCTCCTGATTGAACACACGTTTCCCCACTTCAGCTCTTCTAGAGGCTGTTTGAAACCTGGTGCATTCTGGGACTGGTAGTCTTTTATGAAAACATTCTGTTTTAGTATTTCTACCAGCAAAGACAGGTTGCTTGTTCAGTGCCAATTCACCTCTTTTATAGCTCCTTCCTGAACTATGATAAGCTTCCTTATCACAGGTTTCATCATGACAAGGTAATCCTTAGGACTCATCCACACTTTATGCCAAAGGTGGTCTCGCCTTTTCATCTGAACCAAGCAGTCTACCTGCCTGTGTTCTTTCCAAGACCTTATGCATCAAATGCAGAAAGGAATCTTCATACTTTGGACTGTAAAAGAGCTTTAGCCTTTTACTTGCAAAGAAAACAACAACATAGAAAGTCCTCTCAACTCTTTCTTGCTTTTGATCCTTTTCATTTGGGACTTCCAGTCTCCAAGAGAACACTGTCCAACTGGATTGCACAGTGTATTTCCTTTGCCTATCAGAGTAAGAACCTTTCTCTGGAGGGCCATGTCACTGCTCACAATGTGAGAGCCATGGCAGCTTCAATGGCTCATTTTCCTTCTGTGTCTATCGATGACATCTGTCGAGCAGCCATTTGGGCCTCGGTTCATACCTTCACAGCCTATTACTGCTTGGACAAGGACTCCTGCCGGGATGCCTTGTTTGGTCAGGCTGTTCTCCAACACCTGTTCCATACCTAATCAACTCCTACCCGCCATTCCAGGTTAAGAACATAAGAACATAAGATATGCCATACTGGGTCAGACCAAGGTCCATCAAGCCCAGGATCCTGTTTCCAACAGTGGCCAATCTAGGTCATACATACCTAGCAGTTTCCCCAAAAGACACAGGTTCCGCAATGCTTGTACTGGGTCAAGCATTGATATCCTGGGTCCCTTCTTAATAATGGTTTATGGACCTTTCCTCCAGGAACTAGTCCAAACCTTTTTTAAACCCAGCTATACTAACAACCTTTACTACATCCTCCGGTAACAAATTCCAGAGTTTGATTACACGTTGAGTGAAAAAATATTTTCTTTTATTAGTCTTAAATAGTTTACCCTGTAGCCTCATTGCATGTCCCCTAGTCTTTCTATATTCTGATAACGTAAACAATCGATCTATGTTTACCCGTTCCACTCATAAGAATATAAGATATGCCATACTGGGTTAGACCAAGGTCCATCAAGCCCAGTATTCTGTTTCCAACAGTAGCCAATCTAGGTCATATGTACCCAGCAGTTTCCCCAAGGGACACAGGTTCCACAATGCTTGTATTGGTTCAAGCATTGATATCCTGGGTCCCTTCTTAATAATGGTTTATGGACCTTTCCTCCAGGAACTTGTCCAAACCTTTTTTAAACCCAGCTACACTAAAAGCCTTTACTACATCCTCCGGTAACAAATTCCAGAGTTTGATTACATGTTGAGTGAAAAAAATATTTTCTTTTATTAGTCTTAAATAGTTTACCCTGTAGCTTCATTGCATGTCCCCTAGTCTTTCTATATTCTGATAAGGTAAACAATCGATCTACGTTTACCCGTTCCACTCCGTTCATTAATTTATAGACTTCTATCATATCTCCCCTCAGCCGTCTCTTTTCTAGGTTAAAGAGCCCTAACCTTTTTAGCCTTTATTCATAGGAGTATCCTTCCATCCCCTTTACCATTTTGGTGGCTCTTCTCTGAACCTTTTCTAATAACTCTATATCCTTTTTAAGATACGGCGACCAGAATTACACACAGTATTCAAGGTGCGGTCTCACCACGGAACGATATAGAGGCATTATAATATCTTTTGTTTTATTTTCCATTCCTTTCCTTATGATACCTAGCATTCTATTTGCTCTCTTGGCTGCTGCTGCACACTGGGCCGAGGGTTTTAACATGTTATCCACAATGACGCCTAAATCTTCTTCCTCGGTGGTGGTTCCTAATGTGGAACCTTGCATTGTATAACCATAGTTTGGGTTGTTCTTCCCTAGGTGCATAACTTTGCACTTGTCCACATTAAATTTCATCTGCCATTTTGATGCCCAGTCTTCTAATTTATCAAGATCCTCTTGCAATTTTCCACAATCCTCTTGGGTTTAACAACTTTAAATAGTTTTGTGTCATCTGCAAATTTGATAACCTCACTCGTTATTCCACTTTCCAGGTCATTTATGAATATGTCAAAAAGCAGCGGACCCAGCACAGATCCCTGGGGTATACCACTATTCACCTTTCTCCATTGGGAAAATTGTCCACTTAGCCCAACCCTCTGCTTTCTATCTCTTAACCAGTTCTTGATCCACAGTAGTACACTGCCTCCTATCCCATGACTCTTTAGTTTTGCCAAAAGTCTCTGATGAGGGACCTTGTCAAAGGCTTTCTGAAAGTCCAGATACACTATATCAACTGACTCACCTTTGTCCACCTGTTTATTCACACTTTCAAAAAAACATAACAGATTAGTAAGACAAGATCTTCCTTGTCTAAAGCCATGTTGGCTGTCTCCCATTAGGCCATGACTATCTACATGCTGAGTAATTTTATTCTTTATGATGGTTTCTACCATTTTTCCCGGTACTGACGTCAGGCTCACCGGTCTGTAGTTTCCCGGATCACCCCTGGAACCCTTTTTAAAAATTGGTGTTACATTGGCGATCCTCCAATCTTCAGGTATTAGAGATGATTTTAATGATAGTTCACAGATTACTAATAGCAGGTCTGCAATCTCATATTTCAGTTCTTTCAACACCCTTGGATGGATACCATCTGGCCCAGGTGATTTGCTACTCTTCAGTTTGCTACTCTTCAGACTCGTTCCCTGTGAGCAAAGAGCTCCTTGCACCTAGTGCACACGTAAGACCTCTCACCAACTGGGATTAAATCATACATGTGACACTCAATGCAAAAGACTGGAAAGCCCCCATCTCGCTGCTGGACTGCTGTCTGCATCTTAGTTTTAAGTTTTTGTTTAGATCTTTAAGTTCTTTACTTACTAAGGGTTGCCAATAAAACTGTACCTAATATGTTTAATATACCTTGTTTACCTGAAGCTTAATTTATCTCAGGTCCTTAGTGTATGACTGATTTGGGTAACGAGCTTCACCTGAGAGCACCTCCTGTCTGTTAAAATGTGTAATTACCTATAGAAGCTATAATTATCCCAGGGGTGGGTGGGTGTGGGGAGGGAGGGAGGGAAATAACACTTATTAAAAGAGGGCTGCTACACAGTACCCTGTCCTGTGCTGCTGAGGTAAGCTATATTCTTATTTGATTTAAATTATAGCTCTTTGCTGCTGCTAGGCTCTAACTTATGAAATTTAAACTACAAGCTTTCTGCTGGGTTCTAAATTTAACCAGAAAGATCTCTTCTGTGTTTTAAATTTAAACTAAAAGTACTTTGCTGATGCTAGGCCCTGAATGACTATTAAATTTAAACTACAAGCTCTCTGCTGGGTATGAAATTTAACCAGAAAGCTCTCTTCTGTGTTTTAAATGTAAACTTAAACTGCTGCTACTAGGCCCTGACTGATTTAAGAAAAAATAGTGGGTTCACAGATTAATTAGCTTTAATAAAAAGAATTCCTTTCAGAAAAGTCCCAGAAGTATATACTCACAGTTGCAGATCTCTCTCCAGAAGTAACAGGCCCCTTTTCTAGTCTTTCAAGAAAAGGTTGGATGCCAGAGATCCATGGGGGGAAGTGGAGTCCTGTCTCAGGGACACACAACTTCTGGGGTCTCTCCCTGGCTTCTAAAGCTAGGGAGTCCCCATATGTGAAGACTACATTCCTGCTTGTTCCTTTAGATAGCATAGTTACTCACCTGTAACAGATGATCTCCGGGAATAGCAGGAATTTAGTCTTCAGAACCCACCCACCTCCCCTAGGAGTTGTATCTCTCTATCTATCTCTTTCTCTTTCCCTCTCTCTCTCTTTGTCTCAGCTTTAAACTCAACTGCAGAGAGGCAGTTGGGAAAGGCAGGAAGGCAGCACGCAGGCACTGTGGGATGCTCCCAAAAGCTTTCTAATTGGACGCTGGGAAGCATTCCCGCGCAGGCTCCATTGATACCGACGATACCCATATGTGAAGACTAAATTCCTGCTGTTCCCGGAGATCACCTGTTACTGGTGAGTAACTATGCTTTCTTTGAAAGAGAGTAATAGCAGCTCAGCAACTCAAGCAGGTCATGGTGAGAGAGAGAGAAGATATCTTGTGGAAATCCTAATACATGGCTCTAAAGAGATCTCGAAGTATAAATGGCATATATGGAACACAAAAACTACGGGATATGTTTACTAAACAGCTGTAGTGGCCTTCTTGCGATATCGGAG
Source organism: Ichthyophis bannanicus (assembly GCA_033557465.1). NCBI lineage: Eukaryota > Metazoa > Chordata > Amphibia > Gymnophiona > Ichthyophiidae > Ichthyophis > Ichthyophis bannanicus. Next base: position 497,735,329 of record CM066033.1, read on the forward strand.
CCGCGGCCCATTGAATTCCAGTATCGCTGTTTAGTAAACATACCGATATAACTGAAGGAAAGACTCATAGAGGGAACATTTGCAAAACTGCCTGTTTTCAGGCAGCATTTGTGTTACTTTTCCCTATGGACCTTGTACCAGTTCTCAAAGGGAATTGAAAATAGCCCAAGGGAAAAGCACCTTTAGTAACATATATAGTAACATAGTATATGATGGCAGATAAAGACCAACATGGTCCATCTAGTCTGCCCAACAAGGTGGCAAGAGTAGGTACACCTGCCACTCTGTGCAGGTCACCCCTTCCCATGCCTTTGTTTAGGGGTGTACCCATTGCTCCGTGTAGGTCACCCCTATTTGTTCAGATATAAGAGATAGTTATGCTTATTTTGATTTTATCCTGTTGCTATAAAGGGATCCACTGTGTCTGTCCCATGCCATTTTGAATTCTGTCACTGTGTTTGCCCCTCACCACTTCCATTGGGAGGGCATTCCAAGCATCCACGACCCTTTCAGTGAAAAAGTATTTCCTGACTTTGCCTTTCAGTTTACCCCCTTGCAGCTTCATGTTATGCCCTCTAGTTTTACAGCTTCCCCGTCTTTGGAAGAGGTTTGTTTGTTCATTAATTCTCTAAGTATTTAAAGGTCTGAATCATATCTCCCCTGTCCCTCCTCTCCTCCAGAGTGTACATATTTAGGTCCTCAAGTCTCTTCTCATACATCTTCTAGTGCAGGCTCCAAATCATTTTGGTCGCCTTCCTCTGAACTGTTTCCAGTTCTTTTATATCCTTTGCAAGATATGGTCTCCAAAACTGAACACAGTATTCCAAGTGAGGCCTCACCAGTGACTTATACAGTGGCATCAGTACCTCCTCCTTTCTGCTGGTAATCCCTCTCTGTATGCAACCCAGCATCCTTCTGGCATTGGCCACCACCTTGACACACTGTTTCGCCTTCTTGAGATCCTCAGAAACAATCACCCCCCGAGGTCCTTCTCCTGGTCTGTGCACACCAACCTCTCGCCGCCATCACATACATTTCCCTTGGATTTCTACTTCCCATGTGCATTACACTGCACTTCTTCACATTAAATCTTAATTGCCAAGCATTAGACCATTCTTCCAGCTTTTGTAGATCTTTCCTCATGTTCTCCACGCCATCAGGGGAGTCTACTCTGTTGGAAATTGTCGTGTCACCTGCAAAAAGACAAACTTTTCCATTCAGTCCTTCAGCAATATCACTCAGAAATATATTGAACAGTACCGGTTCCAGGACGGAACTCTGGGGAACACCGCTAATCACCTTCCTTTCATCCGAGTGAGTTCTGTATTTATTTTCTCTGAAGGTACTTCTTCTAGCAAAGCAACATGTGTACTTGTGAAAATGTGTGCTTTTGTCTTCTCAGGCTTAATCCCATTACGAGAGGAAAATGTGGGTAGAATAGTGTGTATGAACATGCAGGGTGGGAAGTTTTCAGATAGTCTTTTTCCCCATTAGATATCTCCTTATGGGGATAATTTTATGAACTTTCTGGTGTTTAAAGTCTGGTTTACATGCAGAATAAGGCTTTAATAAAAATTGAGTACCTCCTTTAATAAGATCTGCATGTAGGTCTACCTTGGGGTGTCATTTGGGCTGAGTGAAGGTAGAGTTGCGATATATAAGCATATTTTATCAAATATGTTAGGGGATGTGCATTAGTTTTTATAAAAATGGTAACATTCTACAAATGGTAAAACTTACAAATTCAGCAAACTAGAGCCTGTGTGGGCATGAGTCCCCACGAATTCCCGCTCATCCTGTTTGTTTTCATCAATAGTTCCCCATCCAAGGCTTTCAGAGTTGCTGTTATACAGACAGCGAAAGGGGAACTGCAGTTCCGTGTGACTGTGTAGAGGCATGGGCACACAAGGGTTGAATTCTGTGACAATTTATCACTGTCTCACAAGCATTATTTGTAAATTCCAATTGCATTCTCTTAAAGGCTCAGCCCAAATATCTGAGAAGCCATAGTAGAGGTTACACACATGCCTTCTGAGTTCCAAAAGTGCTACTGGGTTATGTGTGTGCCAGTAGGCGTTGCTGTAAAGACACACAACATAGAGTCATCTCCTGTCCTGGAGAACTTACAACTTAGTCTCAGCACACCATAATGTTTGGGAAGGTAGTTGTGGAAAGTTTAATGAAATGACACAAGGGAGGATAGATGAGACCAATAGCAGCATAAGTGCAGAGGCAGAGGCAAGTCATTTCAAGAGTATGCCTTTGGCCTCCTGTAGTCCATCAGTCAATTTCAAGAGGAGAGTACCTAGAGGTACAGTTTCTAGTGCAACTGTGAAAGAATGGGTATCAGGTCCCAATTCTGCATAGGGCCAAAAGGAGGCAGCGCCAGAGACAGAGCAGATTGGTGTGGGAGGAGGGGAGGAGATTGGAGAGAAGCAAGCAGAGCAGCTGGTGCAGGTGCACTCTATTCCCTGCTGAGATGTGTATGCAGATGGTCCTGGCAGAAACAGAATCCAGCCATATCAGTGAATAAATAGGATATAATACTCTGTGTGTGTGTATTATGGAGGCCCCTGGCCCAGGCAACAGCCTATAAGCCTAGGGCTGCACTTGTTAGTCCTTTAATGAAAGAGTTTTCTTCCTCATCCAGTGCCGGGGCTGCTGGGATTTGTAGTTGTGTTTTTTAGAAAGAACAAGTAGTGTGGAGACTGAGGGTTTACAAGGCAAAACACAGGAATTTATTTCTTTTTCTAAAGAGCATTAAGGCTCAACGCAAAACAAACAGGATTCTTTTCTCCAAACAATAATCCATAGGCGTTTATACCAAACTAAACAATGAAACGGCTTTATGTAGCTTTTTAACATGTGTCGCTGTTTTTCAAATCATTCAGCAATCAAGCAATGCTTCCCTTCTCTTCAAACCCAAAAGAAATATCCTTTCGTCAGCAACAGGGTTCTTTAGCATTCCTGGCTAAACACATTTCTCCCTGTTTTCACACTGCCTTCTAGGACATTCAGGTTATAGGCTTTTCCCTTCTTTTATCCAAGAACTTTTTATTCTGCCTTCTGGCACAGAGAACAATCCATTACTGAATCTTCAGAACCCTCATCAGATTCATAATAGTCTATCTGCATTTCCTCAGGACCTGTGTCCGGTAAATCTGGCTTTAAGCCAACATGAGAAACTTCGGGCTAAATATTCTCTAAAAGTTCCAGAACCTTTCTCCACTGAGGCTTTTCCCTATGCACAGGGTTTCCACCGGGAATGTGGAGATTCTTTTCCTGCATCAAATGACTCAATGCCTCTAACTGGCTTACGGCACTTTTGGCTACCCTTTTATTCACGCACCTTTTTGGAAGTTGCAGCTCTTTAGCTGGTTCAGGAACGGTTGGCACTGCAGCCTGACCCTTATCAGCACTTCTCTCTGGCACAGCTGTCCTAGTTTTAAAACCAATTGCAGTTTCCCTGCAATCCTGGCTTTCCTTCTGACTAGGGCTTTCACCTCTGAGAATCCCCCGGAAGTCTCCACCGTTCTCCTCCACAGTGAACTCTGTGGGCCTTTCTCTGGTGCTTCTCTCACCACTGAATTCTCCAGCGTGCTGCTTCCCTTTCTTTCCCTTTCCAGGGTGTCGCTTCATGTGCTGCCTTCTCTCAGGTTTCTTCCCGTGGTGCTGCCCTTCTCAAGCTGAGTCTCTCTGTCCGCCCTCTCCTCCAATATTTTCCTGGGTTTTTAAGAGTGTCTCTGAACTACCGTGCACTGCCCTTCCCCCAGGTGTCTCTCATTAATTTCCAAGCCTGCCCTTGGATTAGCAGAGCTTGGGTGTGTCCTGTCCTCAGTAGCTGCGTGGTTTTTTTCTCTGCCTGCAGTTTGAGAGCTACTGATTCCTTGCCTGTCTCTTTCCTTAAAGGTAAATGTCTGATTTTCTCCCAATTCCATGGGCTCAACCATACTCTCCTCATCACAGCGTGTATATATATATATATATATATATATATATATATATATACACACTGTGTATATATATATATCAGCAGTTTAAGTTTAAATTTAAAACACAGAGGAGAACTTTCTGGTTACATTTCATACCCAGTAGAGAGCTTGTAGTTTAAATTTAATAGTCACTCAGGGCCTAGCATCAGCAAAGTACTTTTAGTTTAAATTTAAAACACAGAAGAGAGCTTTCTGGTTAAATTTAGAACCCAGCAGAGAGCTTGTAGTTTAAATTTCATAATAAGTTAAAGCCTAGCAGCAACAAAGAGCTATAATTAAATCAAATCAGAATATAGCTTACCTCAGCAGCACAAGACAGGGTACTGTGTAGCAGCCCTCTTTTAATAAGTGTTATTTCCCTCCCTCCCTCCCTCCCCAACACCCACCCACCCACCCCTGGGATAATCGTAGCTTTATAGGTACTTACACATCTTAAAAGACAGGAGGCGCTCTCAGGTGAAGCTTGTTACCCAAATCAGTCATACACTAAGGACCTGAGATTAATTAAGCTTCAGGCGAACAAGGTATATTAAACGTATTAGGTACAGTTTTATTAGTATAAATATCCATAGCAACCCTTAGTAAGTAAAGAACTTAAAGATCTAAACACAAACTTAAAACTAAGATGCAGACAGCAGTCCAGCAGCGAGATGGGGTCTTTCCAGTCTTTTGCATTGAGTGTCACATGTATGATTTTCTCTCAGTTGGTGAGAGGTCTTACGTGTGCACTAGGTGCAAGGAGCTCTTTGCTCTCAGGGAACAAGTCCGTTCTCTAGAGGCTAGAGTAGCCGACTTGGAAAACATAAGAAAGACAGAGAGGTACATAGACAAGACCTACAGGGATATAGTCCTGAAGTCCCACCTCCAGTTTGGCAGCATCCTTGTTGCCATGGAGGAGAGAGGTCACGTGACAGGAGAGCATCACCCTGGTGTGGCAGGAAGTGATCCTGTAACTAGGACCTGTCCTCCAGGTGATGTAAAACCCTCTCGCACCAAGGAAGTTTCTCCAGGGCCATGTGCCCATGAGGGAAAGGTTAGGACAGCCGTTATAGTTGGTGATTCGATCATTAGGCATGTAGATAGCTGGGCGGCTGGTGGACGTGAGGATCGCCTGGTAACATGCCTGCCTGGTGCAAAGGTAGCGGACCTCACGCGTCACCTAGATAAGGTCTTAGATAGTGCTGGGGAGGAGTCTGCTGTCTTGGTACATGTCGGTACCAATGACATAGGAAAATGTGGTAGGGAGGTTCTGGAGGCTAAATTTAGGCTTTTAGGTAGGAAGTTGAAATCCAGAAATTCCATTGTAGCGTTCTCCGAAATGCTTCCCGTTCCACGTGCAGCACCCAAAAGGCAGGCAGAGCTCCGGAGTCTCAATGCGTGGATGAGACAATGGTGCAGAGATGAGGGGTTTGGATTTGTTAGGAACTGGGGAACATTCTGGGGAAAGGAGGGGCTCTTCCAAAGGGATCGGCTTCACCTTAATTGGGATGGAACCAGGCTGCTGGCATTAACCTTTAAAAAGGAGATAGAGCAGCTTTTAAACTAGATAATAGGGGCAAGCCGACAGTCGCCCAAGAGCAGAATGTATCCTTGAAGGATACAACCAAAAGCAGAGAGGTTCCAAAAAAGAGCAAAGTAGCCCAAATGCCCTCAAGTATGGAGCAGACAGAGCTTAAAGATCCCAAATTACCCATGTCTAACAATAGCCAAATTAATATGAATAAAATACAGTCTCTAAAATGCTTGTATGCAAATGCTAGAAGTCTAAAAAATAAGATGTGAGAGTTAGAATATATAGCACTAAATGAGAGGTTAGATATGATTGGAATATCAGAGACATGGTGGAAGGAGGACAACCAGTGGGACACTGTGATACCTGGGTACAAACTATATCATAATGATAGAGCTGATCAAATTGGTGGAGGGGTTGCGCTCTATGTTAGAGAGGGCATTGAGTCAGAAATGATTAAAGTTTTGCAGGAAACAAAATTTGTTGTAGAATCTCTATGGATTGAAATTCCATGTAAAAAGGGGAAGGCGATGGCAGTGGGGGTGTACTATCGACCACCAGGCCAGAATGAACAAATGGATGATGAAATGCTCAAAGAAATCAAGGAAGCTAACAAACGTTACAGCGCAGTAATAATAATGGGTGATTTCAATTACCCCGGTATCGACTGGGTCAGTGTCACGGCAGGACATGCTAGGGAGATAAAGTTCCTAGATGACATAAATGACTGCTTCTTGGAGCAGCTGGTTCATGAACCGACCAGAGGGGAAGCCATCTTAGACCTAGTCCTTAGTGGAACACCAGATCTAGTGCAAGAGGCAATAGTGATCATAGCATGATCGCCTTTGATTTAATTAGTGGAGGAGGGATAGTACGGAAATCCACAGTACTACCTTTTAACTTTCGAAAGGGAGACTTTGATAAAATGAGGAAAATAGTTAAGAAAAAACGAAAAGGAGCAGTTGCAAAGGTTAAAGACTTACATCAAGCTTGGGCGTTGTTGAAAAATACTATCTTTGCAGCCCATACCAGCTGTATTCCACGCTTTAAGGAAAGTGGAAGGAAGTCCAAAAAACTGCCAGCAAGGTTTAAAGGTGAGGTCAGAAAGGCTGTTGTTGCCAAAAAAGCATCTTTCAGGAAATGGAAAAAAGAGCCAAACGACGAAACCTGGAAACAGCACAAACCCTGGCAAATCAAATGCAAGGTATTGATAAAGCAGGCAAGGAGAGAATTTGAGAAGAAGCTTGCTGTGGAAGCAAAAACGCGAAATAACGATTTTTTCAAGTACATTCGCAGCAAAAAACCTGTGAGAGAGTCAGTTGGTCCATTAGATGATAGAGGAGTTAAAGGGGCACTAAGAGGCGACAAGGCGATAGCGGAGAGACTGAATGAATTATTTGCTTCGGTCTTTACTGAGGAAGATGTAGAGATGTTACCCATAACTGAAGTGGTATTTAAACGTGCGGAAGAATTGAAGGAAATATCGATACATCAGGAAGATGTATTACGACTATTAGATAAATTGAAGAGTAGCAAATCACCTGGGTCGGATGGTATACATCCAAGGGTGTTGAAAGAACTGAAATATGAGATTGCAGACCTGCTATTAGTAATCTGTGAACTATCATTTTTATTTATTTATTTATTTATTTGAAGTCTTTTCTATACCGAGCTTTTTCAAATTCAGCTCGGTTTACAAGAAACATTAACTTTGTCCAGTCGCGGAGGCCCGTACTGGACTTACAGAGAACGGGGATGGTAAACTTGGGTTTAACCGGGTAAACTATATACAGGGATAAGCTGGGTATTTACATTCTAGGATATTATAGACATTCTTAGATACTCTATACAGGGTCATGCTCAGGTTCTGGTAGAGCTAACATGTTGTGCTAGAGTCCTGAATAATGGGTGGCGTGGGGTGGCTATTTAGTTGATTGGAGATGACTGGTCGTTGAGAGGAGCCATAGTGTTGCATGAAGAGGTGATGTTTCAGGGTCTTTCTGAATGTGGTGAGGTCTGTAATATACCGGATGCTAGGTGGGAGTGTATTCCAGCACGAAGGAGCGTAGTACACAAAAGCTCTCTTTTTTGTGGCCTGTGAGCATTTTGTGATCTCACTGGGGATACTCAGGGTGTTTACTGTGAATGATCTGCTGGTTCTATTTGTGGGAGTGGGGATGATGAGGTCAGTGATAGAGGCAGAGGTGATTCTATTGATGGCTTTGAATGTCATCAGCAGGGTCTTGAAGGTGATCCTACAATGAACTGGTAGCCAGTGGAGTTGCTTCAGGATTGGTGTTATGTGTTCCCTCCTGGATGCACCATGTAGGATTCTAGCTGCGGCATTCTTGGCTAGTTGTAGTGGGATTAGCGCGTTTTTTGGTAGCCCCCGTAGGATGATATTGGCATAATCGAAATGGGGCATGATTAGTGCCTGGTAGACTGTCCTAAAGTGATCCGGGTCTAGCAGAGGTCGTAGGTGGCGGATTGTGCAAATCTTAAGGTATACTGCCTTGACGGTGTTATTTATATGGGCTTTCATGTTCAATTGCTATCATTAAAATCATCTCTAATACCTGAAGATTGGAGGATCGCCAATGTAACACCAGTTTTTAGAAAGGGTTCTAGGGGTGATCCGGGAAACTACAGACCGGTGAGCCTGACGTCAATACTGGGAAAAATGGTAGAAACCATCATAAAGAATAAAATTACTCAGCATGTAGATAGTCATAAAATTACTCAGCATGTAGATAGTCATGGCCTAATGGGAGACAGCCAACATGGCTTTAGACAGGGAAGATCTTGCCTTACTAATCTGTTATGTTTTTTTGAAGGTGTGAATAAACAGGTGGACAAAGGTGAGTCGGTTGATATAGTGTATCTGGACTTTCAGAAAGCCTTTGACAAGGTCCCTCATCAGAGACTTTTGGCAAAACTAAAGAGTCATGGGATAGGAGGCAGTGTACTACTGTGGATCAGGAACTGGTTAAAAGATAGAAAGCAGAGGGTAGGGCTAAATGGCCAATTTTCCCAATGGAGAAAGGGATCTGTGCTGGGTCCGCTGCTTTTTGACATATTCATAAATGACCTGGAAAGTGGAATAGTGAGTGAGGTTATCAAATTTGCAGATGACACAAAACTATTTAAAGTTGTTAAAACCCAAGAGGATTGTGGAAAATTGCAAGAGGATCTTGATAAACTGGAAGACTGGGCATCAAAATAGCAAAAGAAATTCAATGTGGACAAGTGCAAAGTTATGCACCTATGGAATGAACAACCCAAACTATGGTTACACGGTGAAAGGTTCCACATTAGGAACCACCACCCAGGAAAAAGATTTAGGCGTCATTGTGGATAACATGTTAAAACCCTCGGCCCAGTGTGCAGCGGCGGCCAAGAGAGCAAATAGAATGCTACGTTATCAGAATATACAAAGACTAGGGTACTTGCAATGAAGCTACAAGGTAAACTATTTAAGACTAATAAAAGAAAATATTTTTTCACTCAACGTGTAATCAAACTCTGGAATTTGTTACCGGAGGATGTAGTAAAGGCTGTTAGTGTAGCTGGGTTTTAAAAAAGGTTTGGACAAGTTCCTGGAGGAAAGGTCCATAAACCATTATTAAGAAGGGACCCAGGATATCAATGCTTGACCCAGTACAAGCATTGTGGAACCTGTGTCTTTTGGGGAATCTGCTAGGTACGTATGACCTAGATTGGCCACTTTTGGAAACAGGATACTGGGCTTGATGGACCTTGGTCTGACCCAGTATGGCATATCTTATGTTCTTATGTTCTTTTATATATATATATATATATATATATAAATATATATATATATATATATATATCTTCATGTATTCTCAATGTTATATTGGAAGTACAGTATGTGTATACTTTCATTTTCAATGTTCTCCAAAGTGCACATGGGGAAAAGTATACACGTCTCTGGTACATACTATTTGCACACTATAAAATTAACTTCCTAGGAGATGGTGTTTGTGTTGGGGCTGAGGCTGCAGGCTGGCGATATGGAGATAGAGAGAGAGAGAACTATACCATCTAACATCTGGTTACAATCACTGGAAAAGTCTTTTTATCCCTTGCCCCTGCAAATTCACCTTTCCCCAGCCTGACCCCAGCACCTCTGTCATGAACATTTGATCCCCTCTACCTTCTTTCCTGTTGATAGCCCCAGCCCCAACACAAACACCATCATAATTTGGGCAGATCTTTCTCTCAACATTTCCTTCCCTCTCTGTGCCATTCACACATGCGCTCTCTCTCTCTCCATTCCTCCCTTCTTTATTCCTAATACCTCCTCACTCTCAATCTCCACCTCTTACTCTTTTTCATCCATGTCACTCTCTCCATTTCTCAATTTCCCCCATATTAAAGCCTTGAGGAGAAATCAAGCATAGTCTGTTATAGCTGGAATTATTTTTCCCTCCTCCTGTGACTTACATACCTTGCAGTGTTTATTACCCTTACCACTAGTCTGTCTACCTTTCTACTCAGCAATCCATGCTGATTTTTTCAAATTTACATAGAAACAGAAAAATGATGACAGAAAAAGACCACATGGCCTATCTAGTCTGTCCTTCCATATCAACAACTACAACAGTCCCCTTTTTTCCTTTAGAGATCCTCTGTGTTTGTCCCATGCTTTTTTGAATTCAGATACACCATATTGCCCTACAGTTGTCGTCATTTATTCCACCACTCAAGCTGAAGATTAATTTTTTTCTCCTTTTGCAAACTGAACAGAGTTGCTGGAGGGGCATAAACAGAAGCTACATATCTACTGCCAGTCCTCCTTATACATGCTAATTGCTTCTACCCCTCCTCTTCCTCTGTTGGCATTTTTTTTATTTTGCAGGCTGCCAATGAGATCCTTATGCAGGAAAGTTAATGGCAATCAGGCTGGTGCCGGACTAGCAGCAAGCCTCCTTAGCTTCCATTTGGACTTCCTCTTTTAGCTAAGATTTTTACAGAACAGAAGAAACTTTGTACAGTAAATCAGACCCACTATCTGATTTGCCTAGGGGAGTGCTTACATATGTTATCAGATGTGCGGAACTAAAAACTTAGGACTGGAGAGTCCCAGAGATATAAAAATTGAGCAGCAACCTCTAAACCTTTAAACCCTTTATCCGTAAATTCAACATGACCACCCTGGCGCTGTTTATTGCCAGGTCAGAACAAAGACAAAGCAAGGCATTAGCCTTACTATGTAGACAGCAGTGATAGTCAATGACTGTTCGTATTGTAAAGCTGTTTAGGATAACAATAAAGATGTACTAACTTAAACTGCTCAGCGATACAGATAGTGGCAGAATATCACTGCAATTCCTAGAAGTAATAGCATGAAATATACACAGACAGTGCTGAAGGCTGCCGTTTCTATGTACATCAGCATTGAATATATGTGGACTATTTAAATGCCTTGGCCAGTGTTTTAAACTAATGTTGACCATGTGGTTTAAATATTGACCTGTTACTTTTTAGACAGACTTCTTTTGAGTAATCGAGTGCATTTTTGAATCTGCAGAAACAAACTCATGTGACAGATATAAATCGGACTCATTGCTCCTACTTATGAATAATTATTATCTGGAGTTTGTAATTTGAAAAGCACTCCTTGTAAGCACCTGGAAATCTGACATGAATTTAAATAAGATTTTTGTTTATGCATTGCTTAGCTCTATCTATATTGTTACTTGCCTAAGGATGTAGTTTATTTTACATATATAAATGTTATTTTCTCCAATGCACACACGACTGCCTACTATTAGTTTCAATAGTCATCTGTAGCAGGATAGCTGAGGCAGATATGTTTATTTAATAGAGAAATTTGCAAGACATACATAGGTATAAGAGGAGAGAAATAAAGGAATGGGACACATACAAAGTTTGGAGAGGTTGTTGTTGTTGTTAAGTGTCGTCGAGTCAGTGTCGACTCATGGCGCTTGTCATCTGAGCTTCTGAGGAAAGCCTAGGTTTGGTCTCCTCTAGTACTGACTGGTTAGTTCTTCAGGCAGTCCATGGTATATACCAGCGATGGCGAACCTATGGCACGCGTGCCAGCTGTGGCACGCGAAGGCCTTGCAGCTGGCACGCGGGAAGGTCCGCCATCGAAAAAAAAAACAACAACCCTGTCTGCTGCCGTTGTCGGGGCCGCCGCGGCAGAATCGAGCGTGCCGCGGGGCCCCCCTGTACCCACCCGGCAGAGCCTGTCCTCCCCGTAGCAGCTCTCTTTGGAGCTGCAGTCAGACCGCGCCGGCTTGCAGAGCGCGAAGGGAAGAGTTTCCCTTTCGACTCTGTTAAGCCCGCGGGGGCTGATGGGAACGTCCCATCAGCCCCCGCGGGCTTAACAGAGCAGCGAGGGAACTCTTCCCTCGCGCTCTGCAAGCCGGCGCGGACTTACTGCAGCCCCAAATCTAGCTGCTACGGGGAGGACAGGCTCTGCCGTGTGGGTACTGGGGGGCCCCGCTGCACGCGCGATACTGCCGCGGCGGCCCCGAAAACGGCAGCTGACAGGGTTGTTTTTTTTTTTTAATTTTCCCTGGGCTGGGCTGGGCTGGGCTGGGCTGGGCGGGGCTGGGGGGGGGGGGGGTGGGGTTAGGAGTGGTGATGGGCTGGGCTGGGCTGGGCTGGGGGGGGGTTAGGAGTGGTGATGGGCTGGGCTGGGCTGGGGGGGGGGGTATTGAGTGGTGCTGGGCTGGGCTGGGCTGGGGGGGGGTTAGGAGTAGTGATGGGCTGGGCTGGGGGGTGTTAGGAGTAGTGATGGGGTGGGGGGGTTAGGAGTGGTGATGGGCACTGGGCTGGGGGGGTTAGGAGTGGTGATGGACACTGGGCTGGCTGGGGGGGGTTAGGAGTGGTGATGGGCACTGGGCTGGCTGGGGGGGTTAGGAGTGGTGATGGGCGCTGGGCTGGGGGGTTAGGAGTGGTGATGGGCGCTGGGGGGGGGTTAGGAGTGGTGATAGGCGCTGGGGGGGCTTAAACTAAAAATTGAGTGATGGGGGATTAGGACTGGGAGTGGGCTGATGGGGAGGTTAGGACTGGAAATGGGCTGGTGGGATTAGGACTGGGAGTGGGCTATGGGGGGCTAGGACTGGTAATGGGTGGGGGGGGGTTGCTAGGACTGGAAATGGGCTGAGTGGAAGGGGGCTTGAACTGCAAATAGCTGTTGGGGATGGGGCTTGGAATGGAAATGGGCTGAGGGGAAGTGGGGGGCTTGAACTGCAAATAGCTGATGGGGACGGAGCTTGGAATGGAAATGGGCTGAGGGGAAGTGGGGGGCTTGAAGAAGGGAATGGATGCTGGGTGAGACTGGAACTAGAAGGGAGCTGATGTTGGGGGAGGATTAGAATGGGATGGGGCTGGGAGAGTAAAATGGAGAGGGGAAAAATATTTTGTGTAGGAGGGATGAAAAATCTACAATTGGCCAGGTATTGGGAGAGTAATTGGGGATTGAGGATGGAGGGGTAAAATTTGTGTGGATGAAATAGGAATGAGGAAAGAGCAAAAGGAGAAAGATTAGTATGTTAAAGCAGATGTAGAGAGAGAGAGAATGGAAAAAAAAACTAGAAGAGAGAAGAAAGGACAAATGGACAGCAGACGATGGAGAGTTAGCAGAAAACATGAAGAAACCAGAAGAAAATGGCTGGACCAATTGCAACTGAAAAAAAATGCACAAAAGGTAGAACGATATCTCTTTATTTTGAATTTATTAACTGGAATATGTCAGCTCTGGGAAATGTGCATCATTAACATCTGCGCTTTGTTTGGTACAAGAGGAAATTCCTATTTGACGTTGCCACTTGTTCTCTTTCCCCAGTATTCACTGAAATGTATTGGTTTAATATTTGCAGTGTTGCCTTTTGATAGGTAGGGTATGGTGCTTTGTGAGTCCTGGTAATGCTGTCAGGATACGGCGGGTTTGCTATGGGTTCTAAATGGGCAGCGTTTGTAGTAGTTCCTAATGTGCCTGGCGGTTGGCACTGGATTATAGTAATGTAGAAATCTTTTAGTCTTTCTTTATCCATACACTCATTAAGAGACATGTTTACTAAAAGTTAGTGTATGGTAACATTATGCAAATATTTATGCAAATAAGACCACTTATGCAAATGACGTGCTGGCACTTTGAGGAAATTCTTTGGTTTTGTGCGGCAGTTTGGGCACTCGGGCTCAAAAAGGTTAGCCATCACTGGTATATACAGTATTCGTCGCCAGCACTATAATTCATAGGCATAAATTTTCTTTCTGTCTATCTTTTTCACTGTCCAACTTTCTCATCCATATGATGTTATTGAAAATACCATAGCTTGAACAAGTCAAATCTTTGTATAGAGAGAGACATCTCTGCTCTTGAGAATCTTGTCTAGATCCTTCATAGCCATTCTGCCAAGAGCAGTGCGTCGTCGGATTTCTTGATAGTAGTTTCTTTATTGACAGTTGATCCAAGTAGTTTAAAGTTATCCACTATTTCAATTTCTTCTCCATCAATGATAAACTTATTAATTTTGCCAGTTGTCAGGACCTTTGTCTTCTTTACATTAAGGTACAAGCATATTTTAAGACTATATTCCTTGATCTTGAGATGCAAATGTTTCAGATTGTCTTCACTTTCAGCCAATTAGGAAGGAGTGGCCTAGTGTTTAGGACACAGTACCTCAGGCTGGAGGGCCAGTTGTTTAAGTCTCACCTGTGGACAACAATCTCAGGCCAGAGGACCTGAGGTTTCTAGTCTTATAGGCACTCCTTGTGGCCTTGGGCAAGTCACTTAACCCTCCGTTGCCCCAGGTACACATAGAATGTGAGCCCTTTGGGGACAAGGGAGTGTATCCAGTACCTCTTTGTAGTAATTACATAATGTAAACTGCTTTGATTGAAGGATAAGGTGGTATAGAAACTGGTTAAATAAATAAATAAAATAATGCTGTATCATCAGCATAGCAAAGGTTGTTGATGAGTCTTCCACCATTCTTCACCCTTCTGTTGTGTTTATACAGTCCTGCTTCTCTGATGATTTGTTCTGCATATAAATTAAATCAGTAGGGGGAAAGTATGCAGCCGTGTCATACACCTTTGCTGATTTTAAACCATTCTGTTTCTCCTTGTTGCTTCTTGATCAATATAAAGATTGTGCAAGAGAACAATCAGGTGTTCTGGTATACCCATGCTTCTTAATGCGGCCCAGAGTTTCTTATGGTTTACGCAGTCAAAAGCCTTGTTGTAGTCAATAAAAAAGACATACAGATATCCTTTTGGTAATCTTTTGTCTCTTGTTCCTCGCTCTTTTCTGAACCCTGCTTGCACTTCAGGCAGTTCTCTTTCCAGGTATGGTTGTAGTCTGCTGAATAATCTTGAGTAGAATCTTGCTGGCATGAGGGATCAGAGCAATTGTGCGATAATTTCTACGGTCATTTGGATCACCTTTCTTTAGTATTGGTATAAACATAGATCTTTTCCAGTCAGTTGGCCATGAATTTTTCTTCCAAATTTCTTGGCAAAACCTTGTAAGTTCAAAGCTGCTTTGTCTACTTCTTTCATCACCAATGGTTCCTGATCATATGGTATACATGCTGAAATGGCTGTTGGTCCACTTAATGTTCATGGTATAATGATTCTGTATATTCTTTCCACCTTTTCTTGATCTTCTCAGCATCATTCAACATGAATCCTTGAGCATCTTGTAACATTCCAATTCGAGGCTGGAATTTTTTCTTTAACTCTTGTAGCTTTAGGAAAGCCGATCTTGTTCTTCCTCTAATAGTTTCTGCTTCTATTCCCTTGTGTCATTGTAGTACTTCTCCTTGTCTTATCTTGCTGCACATTGAGTTCTGCGATTGCTTCTCTTTCTCCTCTGGCTTTAGCTTCTCTGCGTTTCTGGGCAATTTTCAGAGTTTTTTTGCTTATCCATTTTGACTGTTTTTTGCTTTTTCACCCTTTGTAGAGACTTCTCACTTTCTTCCAACCCAACCATCTTGATGTTATCCCATAATTCTTCTGGAGCTCTGTCATTTGTATCTAAAGCAGCAAATCAATTTTGCAGGCAGTCTTGAAATTCTGGTGGTATTCTCAAGATCATATTTTGCTACATTGATGAGTGGCTTGCTCTTTTTTAACTTTAGCTTGAGTTTGCATACTAGTAGTTGGTGATATGTACCACAGTCAGCTCCAGGTTTTGTCTTTATTGATGTTATAGAGCAGCGGTTCTCAACCTGTGGGTTGCGACCCCCACAGGGGTCACCACAGGATTTAGTGGGGGTCGCCTCACTCCGCCGTTAAAAAAAAAAAAAGTGCACAAGTTGCTGCCGCTGCTGAGTCCGCTTCTCAGCAGTGGCAAACTAACCGCTTCCCTTCTATTGCAGCTGCGGCTCCCTGCTTCTTAGGGAACCGTGGCTATGCCTGTAAAACTATTGCGGGGCCTTCCTGCCTCTCGACAGGCTCCATACAGCATTGTCCCGCCTCCAAAGGAAGTTGTTTACCACTTCCTTTGGAGGCGGGACAATGCTGCACGGAACCCGTTTAGAGACAGAACGGCTCCCAATGTTTTTAACTGGCATCGCCGCGATTCCCTACGAGACTGGGAGCCGCGGCTGCAGAAGAAGGAGGCAGACATGGTGAGAGGGGAGCAGGGAACCTGCAACGGGGCTGACATGGGGGAGGGGGGCTGACATGGATAGAGGGGGGCTGACATGGAGGGAGGGAGGGGGCTGATATGGATGGAGGGGGACTGATATGGATGGATGGATGGAGGGAGGGAGGGGGGCTGACATCGACAGGGGGGCTGACATGGAGAGAGGGGGGCTGACATGGAGGTAGGGGGCTGACATGGAGAGAGGGGGGCTGACATGGATTGAGGGAGGGAGGGAGGGGGAGGGCTGACATGGAGGGATGGAGGGGGCTGACATGGATGAGGGAGGGAGGGGGAGGGCTGACATGGAGGGATGGAGGGGGGCTGACATGGACAAAGGGAAGAGATAGGGGGACATACTGGACAGATGGGGATAAATGCTGGACAGAGGGGAGAGACAGTGCGGGTTAGGATTCTAATGGGCAGATGGGGGGCTAGGACTGGTAATGGGTTGATTAGGGAAGGCTAGGACTGGGAATGGACTGATCAAGGGGGGGTTGGGACTGGTAATGTGCTGATGGGGGGTAGGACTGGTACTGGGCTGATTAGGGGAGGTTAGGACTGGTAATGAGCTGATGGGGGGGGGGTAGGACTGGTATTGGGCTGATTAGGGGAGGTTAGCACTGGTAATGGAGTTGAGGGGGGACTAGCACTGGAAGCGAGCTGATTGGGGGGCTTCAACTGGGAATGGGCTGATTGTGGGGAGGGGAGGATAGAGCTGCTGGCTCTGGAAGAAAACTGGGGGATAAGGCTACAAATGGGCTGATACGAGGGGATGGAAGAATGGAACTGTAAGGGAGTGGATCTGAGAGGGGCTGCCATGGTATTTGTAATAGAAGGGACTGGTCAGTGGGGAAGGAGGGGGACTGGAAGGGAATGGACACCAGTGGCAGTCACGGGCATGCAAGTTGACATTGGAAGGTACTGAGAGTGAGGACTGGAAAGGGGCTGATACTGGGGAGGGTTACTGGGACTGGAAATAGGCTGATGGAAAGAAGTGAAAAAAAAAACGAAAGAAGAGATAAGAAATGGCAGATGGACCATAGACCACAGAAGAGAGCTAAGAAAAGACAAGAAAGCAGAAGCCTCAGATCGGGACCAGCATGATCAGAGAATAAATTGGTCAGACAACAAAGGTAAAAAAAATAATTTTATTTCATTAGTGATTTGACTACAAAATCATCATAATTTTGAAATCAAATATTGTTACTTGTTATTGTGATTAATTCTTGTGGTTTAAATAAGTACATTTTATAAATAAAAACATATAGCAAAAGCCTATAATATATTAATTCAACAAATGATTACAGCGACAATGCGTTAACGGTAAAGGAAGAGAGACGCATTTGATTTTATCATTGGGGGTCACCACAAGTTGGCTAATGGTAAAAGGGGTCATGGTACAAAAAAGGTTGAGAACCACTGTTAGAAACATAGAAACATGATGACAGAAAAAGACCACATGGCCTATCTAGTCTGTCCTTCCATATCAACAACTACAACAGTCCCCTTTTTACCTTTAGAGATCCTCTGTGTTGGTCCCATGCTTTTTTGAATTCAGTTACTGTCCTCATCTCTACCACCTCCACTGGGAGACTATTCCATGGATCCACTACTCTTTCCGTAAAGAAATATTTCCGCATATCACTCCTGAATCTATCTCCCTTCACCCTCATCCCATGAGTGGAGGAGTAGCCTAGTGGTTGGGGTAAGGTACTTTGGGCCAGAAGGTCGGGGGTTCAAATCCCACTAGAGGACAGCAACCTAGGGCCGGAAGGACTGGGGTTTCTAGTCCCACAGGTGCTCCTTGTGGTCTTGGGCAAGCCACTTAACCCTCCATAGCCCATGTTCCCTGTAAAATAGTTCTCTGTGTGCTGTGCTTTCCTGTCTAATCAATGTGTTTATACCTCAAAAATTTCCTGTCATGATTTGACAATTTCCAATCTGTAATCAAACCGCTTCTGATCGCTGGAAGTAGCAGTATACAAATGTATACTAAATAAAATAAATAAATGTCCCCTCGTAGCAGAACTTGCTTTCAATTGAAAGAGGCTCTCTCCCTGAACATTTATGCCACGGAGGTATTTAAACATCTCAATCATATCACCTCTATCCCGCCTTTCCTCTAAGGTGTACATATTAAGATCCTTAAGTCTGTCCTCATATGCTTTATAATGAAGCCCACTAATCATTTTAGTAGCCACCCTCTGCACCGACTCCATCCGGTTCACATACTTTTGAAGGTGCGGTCTCCAGAATTGCACACTATACTCCAAATGAGGTCGCACCAAAGACTTATACAGAGGCATTATCACTTCCTTTTTTCTGCTAGCCATTCCTCTCCATATGCACCCAAGCATCCTTCTAGCTTTTGCTGTCGCCTTTTCTACTTGTTTAGCTACTTTAAGATCATCAGACACAACCACGCCTAGGTCCCGCACTTCTTTAGTGGACAAAAGTACTTCACCTCCTATACTGTATTGCTCCCTTGGATTGCTGCAGCCCAAATGCATGACCTTACATTTTTTAACATTAAATCCCAGCTGCCAAATTCTAGACCATTCTTCAAGCTTAGCTAGATCCCTCCTCATGTTATCTACACCTTCCTGGGTGTCTACTCTATTGCAGATTTTGGTATCATCTGCAAAGAGGCAAACCTTACCCGACAGCCCTTCCGCTATATCACTAACAAAGATGTTAAAAAGAATCGGACCAAGGACAGATCCCTGGGGCACACCACTGGTAACATCCTTCTCCTCAGAGTGAGCTCCATTTACTTGTACTCTTTGTCGCCTCCCACCCAACCAATTTCTAACCCAAGCAGTAACTTTAGGGTCCATCCCTAGGGTGCTCAGTTTGTTTATAAGTCACCTGTGAGGAACAGTGTCAAAAGCTTTAATGAAATCTAAATACACCACATCTAGAGCTCTCCCTCGGTCCAACTCCCTGGTCACCCAGTCAAAGAAATCAATCAGATTTGTCTGACAAGACCTGCCTCTGGTGAATCCATGCTGCCTCGGATCCTGTAATCCGCTGGACTCCAGAAACCTCACTATTTTCTCTTTTAGCAGCGTTTCCAATAATTTACTCACCACCAAAGTTAAACTAACCGGCCTGTAGTTTTCAACCACATCCTTACTTCCGCTTTTGTGTAAAGGCACCACATGAGCCTCTCTCCAGTCCTTTGGCACCACTCCCGACTCCAACGAGGCATTGAAAAGGTCAGTCAGTGGAGTTGCTAGAACGTCCCCAAGTTCCTTCAGTATTCTAGGGTGTATCCCATCCGGTCCCATCGCTTTGTCTACTTTAAGTTGAGCTAGTTTCTCACGAACACAGTCTTCTGAAAATTGTTCAAGATGTCCCTCGCTTCTGTTCCTATTTGTGGGTGTTTTCTGAGGTCCTGCTCCTGGTTCTTCATCTGTGAACACAGAACAAAAATATTTGTTAAGCAATTCCGCTTTATCCTTATCAGCTTCGACATATTCCCCCCCTGCACCCTTGAGTCTGACAATACCACTTTTGCCCTTCCTCTTCTCACTAATATATCTGAAAAATGTCTTATCCCCCCATTTTATTGCATTGGCTATTTCCTCCTCCTTTTGAATCTTTGCCTTCTTGACTACTTTGCTAGCTTCTCTAAGTTTTTCTAAATACAGATGCCTGTCTTCCTCTCTCTGTGATCTCTTGTATTTCATGAAGGCCTCCCTCTTTTTCTTCACGTTTTCAGCTACTTCCTTAGAAAACCATAACGGTCTCCTTTTCCTTTTGCCTTTATTTACCATTTTAACAAAAAGGTTGGTTGCCCTTAAAATATCCCCTTTCAGTTTTGCCCACTGTTTTTCTACATCCCCCAGCTGTTCCCATCCCACTAACGACTCCCTGAGGTATTGGCCCATCTTCGCAAAGTTAGTCTTCCTAAAGTCTAAGATCCTCACCTTGGAATGGATTCTAACAGCCCTAGTCCTAATACTGAACCACACCATCTGGTGATCACTGGATGCAAAATTATCTCCCACTACATCAGAAACACTTTCACCATTGGTAAGCACCAAGTCCAGTATGGTCCCTTCACGTGTGGGGTCTGTTACCAATTGCCTGAATAGTTCTCCCTGTAGAGAATCCAGGATCTCCTTACTTCTAGATGATACTGCAGCAGGAATGTGCCAATCAACATCTGACATACTGAAATCTCCTATCAGTAGCACTTCCCCTTTCCTAGCAATGCTGCGTATGTCTTCAATTAACTCTCTGTCCACCTCTTCCTCTTAGTGCGAACTGTTAGAAAAACACCATGTACACACTCTATTTTAAACCTTAGAGCCATCTTTCATTGGTTGATTCAAGTCATGTGAGTACTGAGAATTGATTACAGGTGCATTGAATTTTACTGCAATTGGAATGGGGTTCTTCTGTTCAAACTGATTTGAATTGTTTATCAGGGTGCAAATAATCATGTCCTGGCAATGTCACAGTTTTTATACTGTTTCCTACTGTTCCCTTTTTTAATTGGTCTTGTTTTAGTTGATTCTTTTATGTGTCAAATGCGTGTGCATATATAGTCCAAAGCCATTTCATTGGCCACTTTTTTTTAGAAGATATTGTACATTAAGGGGTTGAACTGCAAGGGTGCCAGTAATGTAGACCACAGCTGTATGTATTTGTTCAATTGTATTGTGGTATGGTTTTGAAAGGGAGTGCAGCTTTTATGCTGCTGGTTTCGTTTTGTTGCAAACTGTCCCACTTTCCTCATGAGAGTGGGCAGGACAGATTGTAGTAAGAAATTTTATATTGATATATTATGTATTTTTATTTTTTATCTATTAATATATATGTACACTATTGTTATTATTAGTGGAGGAGTATCCTAGTGGTTAGAGCACATGCTTGGTAATTGAGAGACCAGGGTTCAGTTCCCACTAGCACTCTTTTCAACCTTGGGCAAGTTACTCAACCCTCCATTGCCTTGGAAGAAAAGCCTGGCAATCTACTTCTGGTCACACTGCCAAGAAAGCCCAGGAGCTGCTGGGTCACCAGGAGTCAGTATTGCCTTGAAGGCACACATTGCATTTTTACACTAGTAGATCTGTTGTAATTTTTTGGGCGTAGGCTCTGCCCACGGAAAGGGACGAGTAAACTGCCACTGGATTACACATATACATGAAGTTACATGTGTACAGCCTGTGAACACATTTCTTTACCAGGAATAAGGGGCAGGGCTTTGGAGGGGTTTCCATTGACGTGCATGCTCTTATAAATGTGACCTTGCATACATTAAGCTAGTAAATAGCTAAAGTGGCAAAAGATAGGTGTAAATATAAGTCCATAAATTCCTTTGGATAATTTTCAAAGTGGAAGTATGCACATATTTTCATTTTGAAACCTTGTTCTTGTCATAAAATTCATGCACAATTTACATATACCCTCATTTATAAAATTAGTCCCATAATTGATCCTGTCTACTGGACACAAAAGGCCATAGCTAAGGATCAAGCAGCATTTGAGCAATAGAAGTTGAGTTGAAGCAGCATCTGTTTTGCTCAGCTTCTGGAAGGACTAACATCTTGTAGCAAGTACTCAGTCTATGTTTCAGGTTATGTGATTATTGTGCTTGATCAGTTCATTATTTTTTTACATTCTCTTATATACTGTGCTATTCTGCATCAGTGCGGTTTACATTGAACAAACTGAAATTACATTAAACAGGGCATTATAACTTGGATATAACTATTTTACAGGGAACATGGGCTATGGAGGGTTAAGTGGCTTGCCCAAGACCACAAGGAGCACCTGTGGGACTTGAAACCCCAGTCCTTCCGGCCCAAGGTTGCTGTCCTCTAGTGGGATTTGAACCCCTGATCTTCTGGTCTGAAGTACCTTGCCCCAACCACTAGGCTACTCCTCCACTCCATACTGCTGTGCTGAGGCCACATAGGTCTGTCTTTTCATTAAGTAAGCACACACTGCTCAGAATCATTGAAGGAAATACAGACCACAAATGTGCTCTGTAGCAAGGAGATTTAAATGTATTATTTCTTTTGCAGAGTTGAAAGGAGTCCATACTGCTTTGGTTTCCAAAATCAATTCACATATGCAAAGAATGATAACTGAATAAAAAGAAAAAATGATAATTTATTACCATTATGGTGCAACCGTTTACTGTAAGCTCTCTTTGGAGATTATTCTGTGAAAAGAAATGAATGAAGTAAATATTATATCTATTAGTGAGGGCTGATAAGCAATGCAATTCAAACACATTAAGGCAGATTTCAGCTCATTTGAACTTGAAAGATTCACAGACTTTCCCAAGAACTTTCCTTCCCACTAGCACTCCTTGTGGCCTTGGCAAGTCTCCATTGCTTCAGAAAAATCCAAGTTATCTGTGTTCCTGTTTAATGTACATTATGAAGTTACAATGGGCCCGATTCCATTTTAGATGTGCCCAGCCCTCTGTGTGCCCGGTCGGAACTGGACGCACAGAGTTAGCCGGGATTTTGATCCCGCAGGGCACATCTAGCCCCGTGGGATCAGAATCGCATCCAGGCCTGTATGTGCAGGCCGGGACCCCTATTCTGGTCGGCTTGCATGTACAGGCCTTCCCCGGCTAACTCAGTCAGGGCTCCTGAATTGAGCCACGGTGCCATGGCCTCTGGTTGCCATGGCACCACGGCTCCATTTAGGAGTTGCGATCCCTGGTCACAAGAACAAATGCTTCATCCCCTGCAGCCCGATCCCCGATTTGGCCTCCCAAGGCCAGGGTCGGGCTGCAGGGAATCCCCTCCTACCTGCCTCCTACCTACCTCTTCTGATGTCTGGGCCTGCCGTCCCCCACCGACTAAGGGAATTTATTCCACCTCTGAGGTGGAATAAATTCCCTGTACTGTCTGCTGGCCCTGGATGTACAGGGCTGACATTGGAATTGACTCTGTATGTCCGGGGCTGCTGACTGCCCACTGTCTGCCCTAACTCTGCCCCCACACTGCCCCTTTCCTGTCCCCGTCTAACTTCCCCTTACAGCGTGCGTGAAAATTAGTTGGGGTCGGAAGAGGGGCCGAATAGCAGGAATGGACGTCCCTTTCGGACATCCATCCACGCTATTTGCGGATCAGAATGACCCTGAATGTAAACTGTTTTGACTGAAATGATAAAGCAGTAGAAAAAAAACCCCTTTTAAATAAATAAATAAATAAATAAATAAATACATTTTTCTCTTGGAAAAATGCAGCTTGCGGTGATCACCACAAGCTGCATTATTAATTTACAGTAGGAGTCACTAACCTGTGGTAGTGAGTTACTGCAGGTCATTCACTTTCACAGTAGACTAAGCTGCAGTAAAATGGTAGATTTTACAGCAACTTAGTAACTACCCCCTCCCCACCTTAGGATGGAAGCTAGTGAAATATAGCAAAGTATTCTGAGCAAATGATGTAAGGCTGACTATTATAACATTTGTAGCACTTTTTTGAAAGAGATTATATAAAAAAGCAAATGCTGTAGTGTACGTTTCAGATTGTTCTTGTATGTGTTGATCCATAAATGGAAAGGTAATAGTTCATGAAAAAATTCAATACAAACAAAATAAAGTGTTCACTTTAGTGGTTTGCAGCTCTCGGGGGTCTGTGAAGCCATTACAAGAGGACCATAGGACATAAAAAAGAAAAAAAAGCCTGGTGGGGATTGGCTGTGGTTAGTGAGACTGGTAGGAATTGAAGAGAGAGGGAAATAGAGAGAGAGGGAGGGGAGACACTGGAGGGAAGTGGCTGGAGGAAGGGAGAGATAAAGAGTTTAGTCGGGGGACTGCTGGAGGGAACTGGCTGGGGGGAGGGAATGAGAATGGCAGATTTGTGGGGGGACTGTTTGGGGGAGAGCGACAGACTGGTGGAGATGGAAGGAAGATAAAGAGGGCTGATGGGGACAGGTTTGGTGCTGAGAGGAGGGACTCTGGGAAGTGTGGTGGGGGTGAATTGGGGGTCGCTGAACATTTTGGAGGTTAGCGGTTCCACACAGCCCAAAGGATTGTGAATCTCCGGTCAACATATTATTTGCATCTCCAGGAACAAGCAGGAATGTAGTCATCACATACGGGTATCGTCGGTACCGACGGAGCCCTTGTGGGAACGCTCCCCAGAGTCCAATCAGAACGCTTTTGGGAGCATCCCACAGCACCTGCGTGCTGCCTTCCTGCCTTTCCCAACTGCCTCTCTCCAGTTCTTCTTTTTCCGCAGAGCCAGCAGGTCGTGTTTCCTGTCACCGCAGAAGAATTTCTTTTTAATTTTGTTCTTTTTGTGGTCGCGTCTGCCTTCTTCGATGCTCTACCGGTACCGCCGGTCTTTCTTTCTTATTTCTGTAAAAAAAAAAATATATATATATATATATTTTTTTTTTTTTCTCTTCAGGTGCACACGTTTTTTTTTTTTGGGCCTTAGGCCCAAATACTTTTTCCTCAACATGGAAAAACCTGCTTCAGGATTTAAAAAGTGCACCAAGTGTGGCGGTACCATCTCCGTCACCGACACCCATGAATGGTGTTTAAAATGTTTAGGTCCTGACCACTCCATCACGGATTGTGTTTCCTGTGCCATGATGTCTAAAAGAGGTTGGCAGAACCGAGCTGCCAAGCTCAGTACCCTGTTTCCCTCTGATGTGGCTTCGGTGGCATTGACGTCTTCCAGGGCTGCTTCTTCCTCCTGTGGATCTCAGGTAACTAAACATAAATCCAGCCGGTCCTCGAAGGGTAGATCTCCTTCTAAGCATCGAGATGCCTCTGGCGTTGCCCTCGAGGATTCTGCACCGGCAAAATTACCCCGGCGGGAGGCTTCAGCTTCCAAAGCATTATCGGGGTTTCAGGATGTTCTAGATGGCTCGGCCTCGACAGATCTCCTGGTGTTCCACCGGTACTGACATCCGGGCATTGGCAGCGTCCATGGACCAGAGAATTCTGACCATGGAATGCAGTCTGGCGGCTTTCCTTGCGGCATAGACGCCCTTGGTACCGCGACAGACAACTCCACTGGTACCAGCACTGGCACCGGCATCGGTATCAGTACTGGTACCGATAGCATCGACATTGGCATCGGTGTCTGCTATGCCGGTACCCTGTCCTCCGATGCCCTCCGGTACCGATTCTCCGGTACCAGTTATTCCCGGTACCGACCTTGGTCGGTACAGGTATCGGGTTCTGCAGGAGCATCCGGACAGACGATACTTCGAGTCCTCAGATTCTTCTGAGGATTCTGAAAGTTCTGTCGATGCAGCGATGCTTCTTCCAGAGGAGTCCTCCTCCCCTAAACGTAGAATGTCTCCTCCAGAGGACATGTCCTTCCAAGACTTCATCAGGGAGGTGGCTCGGGGCCTGTCCATTACTGTGGCCCCTGAAACAGAGCCAAGGGCCAAGGAGTTGGAAATTTTACAATATCCCAAAACTCCTAAGGAGGCAGCCACCTTACCCATTCATGAGATTCTATATGATCTCATGTTGAGGATGTGGGAAACACCTCTTACCACCTCTCCTCATTCTCGTAGGTTAGATACTATGTATCGAGTCCCTCCTTGTCCTGGGTTCCATAAAACTCAGCTTCCTCACCACTCCATTGTGGTGGAGTCAGCTATGAGAAGGACCAGAAGTGCAAAAAGACATGCCTCTAATCCTCCAGGACGTGAGTGCAGAACCCTGTATGCTTTTGGACGTAGAGTCTTCCAAGCTTCCATGCTTGCTGCAAGAATCAGTTCCTATAGTCTCTACATGGGAATGTTCCTAAAGGAGGTCACAGATAATTTACAGACTTTAAGTCCTTTCATTTCTGAGGATAAAAGACAGGATTTTCTCACTTGGGTCAAACATGCCCAAGATGTTTCTAAGTTCTCCAACCGTGCAGCCTTTGACTGCTTTGAGTGTATAAGCAGAACCTCGGCTATTGCCATAGGTGCACGTAGAATTGCTTGGCTCCAGGCATCTGATTTAGAGCTCTGGGTACAAGATAAATTAGGAAATATCCCTTGTACTGGTGAGAACCTGTTTGGTAAAAATTGGCAGGAAAAAGCCAATGAAATAGATGCTGAAAATTCCACCTTGGATAGATTATTCAAGTCCACTGCTGATCCTGTTAGAAAGAAATTGTTCAAGAAAACATCTTTTTCTAAAAAGAAAAGATTTTATCCTGCTTATGGTCAGCAGGCATCTTCTGCAGGTCAGTTTTCAAGCAAACGTCAGCAACCACCCAAACAGAAGAAAGCAAAGGCTGCTAGGCCTCCACCGGCCCAGCAGCCTCAGCTTCCTCAGGGCCTTTGACTTTCAGCTAGAGAACTTAGCCTTTCTGGTTCTGGAGGGACCAGAACCGTCCACCATTCCAGGAAGGTTATGTCATTTTGCCCCAGATGGGGACAAATAACAGCAGAGCATTGGACACTCTCCATCATAAAGGAAGGGTACAAACTTCATTTTTCAAGCATGCCCCCTCACACAATAGTGAAGCAGTTCAATTCTCCGACCTCTCTCATCAACCTGTTAGGTCAGGAGGTTGCCATCCTTCTTGCCCAAGGGGCAATAGAAGTGCCTCTTCATCAACAGGGCACAGGGTTCTATTCCCCTTATTTTCTTATTCCAAAGAAAACAGGGGGATACAGACCTATCTTAGATCTCAGAGAATTGAACAAATTCCTTGTCAAGGAGAAATTCAAGATGATTTCTCTCGGAGCTCTGCTACCATACCTTCAGAGTCAGGATTGGCTTTGTTCTCTAGATCTCAAGGATGCGTACACCCATGTCCTCATCCATCCAACCCACAGAAAGTTCCTTCGGTTCTTTTTTCAAGGAAAGCACTACCAATACAGGGTGCTTCCTTTTGGTCTGGCCTCAGCACCAAGGGTGTTCATGAAATGCATGGCTGTGGTAGCAGCATTTCTCCGCACTCCAGGAATATTTGTCTTCCCTTACTTGGACGACTGGCTCATTCGAGCTCCAACACAGTCAGAGGCCAAGACTTCTCTATCCTGCACAATGCGTATCCTTTAGTATTTAGGGCTGGTAATAAACATCCCAAAATCCAGTCTGACTCCCACTCAGTCTCTAGAGTTCATAGGAGCTTTTCTGGATACCATAAAGGCAAGGGCCTATCTTCCCCAGGCCCGTTGCCTTCTCTTGGTGCAGTTAGCTTCTCAAGCAGTGCTAAAGCCTCATCTAACTGCTCCAGAAATGTTGCAATTGCTAGGCTACATGGCATCCACCGTGCATGTGATTCCATATGCTCGCCTCCACATGAGGGCAGCTCAGTGGACTTTATCCACACAATGGACCCAGGCATCAGAGTGCCTATCAGACAAAATAGCAAACACAAGTCGCCTCATTTTGTCTCTCCAAGGGTGGAGGTCCACTCAAAACCTGTTGCTGGGGTCCCCATTTCAACAACCCTTACCCCAAGCAACTCTCACAACAGATGCTTCTCCAAAGGGTTGGGGAGCTCATCTGCAAGACTTCTCCACTCAGGGCACCTGGTCTCCTCAAGAGAGTTGTCTGCATATCAATCTCTTGGAACTCAGAGCAATTTTCCTGGCTCTGCAAGTGTTCCACTCCCTGCTCAGCTACAAGACAGTCCTCATTCATACGGACAATCAAGTAGCCATGTTGTATGTGAACAAGCAGGGGGGAACGGGCTCTCTGTCGCTTTGCAATGAAGCTTTGCGACAATGGGCCCTCGCCAGAGAGCATCAGATTCATCTGCTGGCAGTATATCTTCCAGGCATTCAAAACTCTTGGGTGGACAGATTCAGTCGATTTCTGCTTCCACACGAGTGGTCTCTGCATGCAGACCAGGTGACCAGTATATTTCAACTTTGGAGAACCCCGGACATAGACCTCTTTGCAAGTCCGTGGAATGCCAAACTTCCCCGGTTCTGTTCCAGAATTCCGGCTCAGGGGACTCAGGCCAAGGATGCTTTCCTCCTTTACTGGGGTCAAGGCTTCCTGTATGCCTTTCCACCCATTCCCATAATTCCCAAAACCCTCTTCAAGCTTCAGAGAGACAGAGGCCACATGATTCTCATAGCACCACATTGGCCACGGCAAGTGTGGTACCCTCTGCTTCTACATCTCTCTCAAGCTCCCTCCCTGGAGTTATGGTCTGCTCCAGATCTCCTATCTCAGGAGAATGGAATGTTATGGCATCCCAATCCCCAGTCTCTGCATCCCAGGGATTGGTTGCTGAAGGCCTAGATCTCCAAGATCTTAATCTTTCTCAGCAAGTGAAAGATGTTCTTTATGCTTCCAGAAAACCTTCCACTAGACGCTCTTATGCTTTCAAGTGGAAAAGTTTTACCATTTGGTGTTCGGAAAAAGGTCTCAACCCCCCTGCGATACCTCTGCAATCTTTGCTAGAGTATCTCCTCCATTTATCTAATGCAGGCCTTAAGACAAATTCAGTAAGAGTCCATTTGAGTACTATTGCAGCTTCTCTTAAACCTCTAAATGGACAGCCTATTTCCTCTCATCCTCTCATAGCAAGATTTATGAGAGGCCTCCTTCTAACTAAGCCTCCCATTAGACTACCTCCGGTAGCATGGGACTTAAACCTGTTTCTTGGGCAGCTCATGAAGACACCTTTCATGAAGAAACCTTTAGCTACCACCTCCTTAAAATTCCTTTCTTGGAAAGTTATCTTTCTCATTGCAATCACATCAGCACGCCGCATTAGTGAGTTGCAAGTGCTAGTAGCTAATCCACCTTATACAAGGTTCCATCATGACAAGGTAGTCCTTAGGACTCATCCACACTTTATGCCTAAGGTGGTCTCGCCTTTTCATTTAAACCAAGAGGTCTACCTACCTGTCTTTTTTCCAGGACCTCATGCATCAAATGCGGAAAGGAATCTTCATACCTTGGACTGTAAAAAAGCTCTAGCTTTTTACTTACAAAGAACACAGCAACATAGAAAGTCCTCTCAACTCTTTGTTGCTTTTGATCCTTCTCATTTGGGACTTCCAGTCTCCAAGAGAACACTATCTAACTGGATTGCTCAGTGTATTTCCTTCACCTATCAGAGTTAGATCCTTTCTCTGGAGGGCCATGTCACAGCTCACAATGTGAGAGCCATGGCAGCCTCAATGGCTCATCTGCACTCTGTGTCTATTGACGACATCTGTCGAGCAGCCACTTGGGCCTCGGTTCATACCTTCACAGCCCATTACTGCTTGGACAAGGACTCCCGCCGGGATGCCTTGTTTGGTCAGGCTGTTCTCAAACACCTGTTCCATACCTAATCAAATCCTGCCCACCATCCCTGGTAGGATGCCAGAGATCCATGGGGGGAAGTAGAGCCCTTTTCAGGGACACACAACTTCTGGGGTCTCTCCCTGGCACCTAAAGCTAGGGAATCCCCATATGTGATGACTACATTCCTGCTTGTTCCTGGAGATAGCATAGTTACTCACCTGTAACAAATGATCTCCGGGAACAGCAGGAATTTAGTCCTCACAACCCACCCACCTCCCCTAGGAGTTGTATCTCTCTATCTCTTTCCTTTCCCTCTCTCTCTCTTTGTCTCAGCTTTAAAACTCAACTGGAGAGAGGCAGTTGGGAAAGGCGGGAAGGCAGCACGCAGGTGCTGTGGGATGCTCCCAAAAGCGTTCTGATTGGACGCTGGGGAGAGTTCCCGTGCGGGCTCCGTCGGTACCGACGATACCCATATGTGAGGACTAAATTCCTGCTGTTCCCGGAGATCACCTGTTACAGGTGAGTAACTATGCTATATCCAGACATGTTTATAGAAAGGACATGTAAGTAGCCGTGGTTTTTTTCAGAAAGAGTAACACTATCTACTGCATTCCTTGTAATCCGCAAATAAAATCTCTTAAAGGAAAAATTGATTAAAACAAAGCGAACTTAGTCAACCCACTGATGAACCTCATACGAATTCTAGTTGAAAAATGTGATTTGATCTCCACAGCTGCAGTTGAAAGCCCATTCATATACTAGGCTTCTATATCCATAATAACTAGAATGGAATTAGTGGGCAGTTCAAAGCTGATCACATTACAAAACAGACAAATGAAGATTAAAAACTAAAAATGCTGCATGACATTACAGAAATTATGCATTATACAGCACTGAACTGTACTGGATAGGATGAATGAAATTATATACAATACCTACTGTACCTGAATGTAACTTGCCTTGAACAACTCCTTGAATGGTATGAGCTAAATACAAAAATAAATTAAAGTTAAACAATCTTAAACATGTCAAAATCTCCCAACACTTTGCATGAAATTATAACAGCTTCCTCCCTCTAATGATTTACAACCTAATACCGTCCTACAGGCTTCAAAATGGAGTCATTTCCAGAGACAGTGGGTGTCCCATAGGTATTAGACTGATTTATGAATTAATGGTAATGTTTAAATAGCTGAACACCGAGGATACTGTACATCCTAAAATGCATATTCCTTCTTTGATGAAACACTGTCCTGTCCAGCCCATAGCAGAGATCTAATCACTTGTTGAATTTTAGGAATGGTTTCCCAATTAGTTTCCTGCAATCAAATCAATCAAGTTTTCATTTTTTGCTTTTCAAAATTTGAGCTTTAGACAGGTTTCAAATTCAAGCATAATTGGCAGGTTTCTGATCAAGAGGCCTCTCAATCTAAGTGGCCCCTTTTATTAAGGGGGTCATTTTAGAAGCTCTATTCATAATTTGCCCATTTGAAAATGCCCATTTAGATGTGCCAATCACATCCACAAACCAAGAATCATTTTATATAGCACCAATCTTATACGTGCCTGGTATGATCATATCTGTCAAGTGGGCAGCATGCCCGGGGAGGTGATAAAAAAGAACCACATGCACTTCTGACTTCAGAATGATACTGCACCTTTAAAACTGCTGGTGAACATGTCCATATCTATACTTGCCGCTTGGTACCAATAAAACTTTGGAAAATGTTTGTTTTGGCCAGTTTCGAACAATAAGAATAACAGAGGCATTCACTCTTGTCTCCAAAATCATTTTTCCCCTCATATAAGGATAGCAGGTGGAAGGAAATCAGTGCCTTTTTGAACACGGCCATGGTGCTGTACGTCTTGGTTTCTTAAATGGCAGGCCGGGACGTGTATGTGTTAACATATACATGTGTGCATTCAGGAATATTGTCTCAGGAATATTGTCCCGGCAACATCCATATTTCGCACATACACGCTTCTAAAATCGGCTGTCTTACGACATCCCCATTTTCTTTATGTGCTTATAGAAATGTTTATCTTTTGGGGCAGTGAAAGCCAGATTTTAAAACACATTTACACGTCTACCTTCTTTGCTGGCCCTCCTATAGAATTTCAGACATTTTGACATGGACATCTCAGGGGGCTCTTAAAATCTGCCTGTACAATGTTACTGCTCCTTTACAGTTAGTTATCCCACTGCTCACACTCCAATTACTTCATTGTTACACTAAGTATGTAAAATAACACTGTGCACACAGTTACCTGTTATCTGTACCCCATTCTGTTCACCGCGTATCCCCCATTTCAAGTTATTTTCTGCTCTGTTCACTGTATATTCCCCAGTTCAAGTTAAATGTAAACTGCTTTGACCAAATTATATAGCGGTATAGAAAATGTGTTAAGTAAATAAAATATATAGAACACCTTTCTAAAAATGTGCCTCACAGGCTTTTTCCATTTTGTATCTATAGGAAAAATGCAGAGCAAATAGGGCCCTAATTTCTATAAATGAAGCAATGGAAAGTGTAGTGAGTTGCCCAAGGGCAGATGGAGTGTTAGTGGGAAAAGTGGGATTTGAATCCTGACTTCCCTCTGCCTCCATCCACTATTCTAATCACTAGGCTGGTGGTCTTGTGCATAAAGCACTATCGTGTAAGAACAACTTTTTTTTCTTTCAGCATTATCACAATTGTGGCCTATAGACTATAGGAATGTACACAGGCAGAATATTTTCAATTTGCTTTTGGATTTTTCAGACTTTTCCCCCAGTTTTGGGGTGTTTTGTTTCATTTCAGACATTAATTTTCATGGGAACATTTTAGTGCATGAAAATTGATTGCACACTGCTTTCATCTTCTTTGATGGATTTGCCATTGGAATCAGCAGTTATTTCTTCACAAGTTAAGAGTGGACAAGGTCCTATGCTGGTAAAACCTGATATTGTTACTTCAGATTCTTTATGGGAAGCCTTTTCATCCATGCACCTTAACATTTCATCGCAGCTCCAGTCTATTTTGCAGCAATTTCAAGTGTCTGGGCAACAATTAAAAGTGTATGAATTAGATCAAACTGGGCTTACTGCCAAAGTGGCTTCTATTGAGGGGTGCCTCGGGCAGGTGCAAGAAGTTTCCCAAACCTTTATAAAAGACTCTTTGATTATTCATAGGAGGATGGAATTTCTTGAAAATGCAGCTAGAAGCCGTAACCTGCGAATACTGAACTTTCCTAAGGTTCCGTCGGTGTCAGCCTTGGAACTATTTAAACAGTTTCTGGTGTCTTCCTTGAAGGTTTTGGCCGATTCTGTACCACCCATATCTAAAGCCTTCTATTTGCCAACTGCAAAGGCTGGAGCGAAGGGCACAGAGGGAAACCTATTGTTGTCTTCAGACAGTTTGGATTTATCTATCTTCTTGGAGCGGTCCCCGACTGATGCTGGGATGACTGCCACATTGTTGGTTACTTTTGCCCTTGAGGTGGATAGAGATTGGCTTCTGAAACTCTTTTTTAGGTCTTCTTGCAAAGTGTTCTTCGACTCCCATATTAGAGTTTTTCCAGATGTTTCTAGGGTAACCCAAAAGAGAAGAAAGCAGTTTCTTCTGTACCGCTCTGGGGTTCTCCAGTTGGGGGTTATTTTTCCTACGTTTCCCTTGTAAATGCCTGGTGAAGTTAGCTGGGCATAGATATATCTTTTTTGAGCCCTCCCAACTAGCTGCCTTTATTACCTGGAAGCAAGCTAGGTTGCAGGCCCTATCTCCCTCTCTCCTTCAGGTTAGCCCCTCTAGTTAGGGGGGCTATTTGCGGAATTGTATTCGCACTCCTCTCTTTTGTCTGTTCTTACTTGTATTTGCTTTAATACAGTTTTTCCTGTATTTTGTGACCTATCTTGCCAGGTTTATTGTGGACTTGTGGGCCTTTAACTGTTTAGGTTTGGTATTGTGGGATTATTTTTTGGTTAATTTATTTTGTTAATTGTGTCCTTTCTGTACAAGTTGTTTCTTGTTGGAACTTTAAAAATTGCATAAATTTAAAAAAAAAAAATTGATTGCACACGTCAATTAAATTTTGCATGTAAAAAATTGAGGATGTGCTAATGAACCGAACAGGGCAGGCACAACCATTAAGCAGGACTAGGAAGATGCCTAGGGCCGCAGCTTCTGCGGGACAGCAAAGAGCAGCAGCAGTCGAACAAAACAATAGATCCCGACAGCCACACAAACTCAACCAGCAGCGTATAGGTTTACCTGCAAGGAGACTGGGTCCACTGTACATTCAAAATAAGCTTAATAGTTCAATTATGCATTTTTACAGGATTGTTGTGGGAGCAGTGGTGCTGGAATGATCATGATTGTTGAGTTCGATTATTAAAATCTTGGAGGGGGTGTGTAAGGTTGAAGGTTTTCCTAGGGCACCTAATATCCATGCACCTGCTTTGAAACCGAATGCATGCTACTGAAAGCACATTTTTAATAGACTACACCTACACAGATATTAGACCAGGCATGGGCAAACTACGGCCCGCGGGCCGTATACGGCCCGGCGGACCTTTTAATCCGGCCCGCGGAGCGCTAGCTAATTTATTCAGCGTAATCAAACTCGTAACCTGAACGCCTCAGGAGCACATCCTGCTCCTTGGGCGCGCGCTTGCTGCACACTGCAGCAGAGTTGTTTAAATCCTTCACAGTGCCTGGGGGAACATGACTGCATCACTTCCGGGACCGGATGTAACTGGAGGGTGTTTCTGGGGATGCTTCTGGGGATGGAGGAGATTACCTGGAAGCAGATAATGAGAAGGTTAGTTGGCAGAAGGCAAACAGCAAACAGGCGGAGCAAGGCAGTAACAGCGACAGGTAGGAGCAAGGAGACAGCAGTAAAACCGCAGCAGAGTTGTTTAAATCCTCCACAGTGCCTGGGGGGAACGCAGCCACGTTCACGCAACCACGTCACTTCTAGGACTGGATGTAACTGAAGGGTGCTTTTGGGAATGCTTCTATTATGGATGGAGGAGGCTGCCTTACTGTGCTAAGAAATATATTCATTTAGTCATGTCATCCACCTTCTGTTGGTATGTCAATGACTCATCTGGACTGTGGAAGTTTACATTAGTTCAACTCTCTGTTGAAAGAAGGCAAGACAACCAGATGAACAAAAAAAAATCAACCAAGTCTGAATGGCTTCTGTAGTTGACTCTGGAGTAACTATTTTACCTTCTTTTACACTAGCATTAAGAACGTATTAACGTCCTGCTTTTCCATCTTCCAAAAACATAAGGCTGCTGTTAAATAACCCTATGCCCGAGAACATCCAGCCTCGCAACATCTCCCCTTGCTTCAGTCGTTTTATTTACAGTAACCAAGACAGAGAGTAAAAGGCAAAGTTTAAGGCGGGTTTAAGCGGGAGACAAAATTAAGAAAATCCCTATTGGCCATGTTCAGTTTTTAGGTGGTGATAGAGCATCCACGCAACAGTTTTGTAGAAGCAGGCAGAAATTTACTACTGGGTTCTTGGTGAGTGCTCTGGTACATATATATAGATCTGGGAGTCATCCAGAAATGGTTCTGAAAGCCATGAGGATTACCAAGGGAGAGGATAGAAAGAGAAAAGAAGATACAGAAAAGAGCAACAAAAATGATAATGGGGATGGAAGGATACACCTACATGGAAAGGCTTAAAATGTTAGGGCTCTTCAGCTTCGAAAGAGATGGATGAGGGGAGATATGATAGATCTCTATAAAATAATGAGTGGACTGGAATGAGTAAACATAGATCAGTTGCTTACGCCTTCAAAAAGTAGAAAGACTAGAGGACACACAGTGAAGCTACAATATAGCACATTAAAACTTAATTGGATAAAATATTTTTTCACTTAATGGATAATCAAACTCTGGAATCAGTAGCTGGAGGATGTAGTAAAAGCTTTTAGTGTTGCTGGTTTTAAAATAGGTCTGGAAAAGTTATTGGAGGAAAAGTCCATAAGCCATTATTAAAGTGACTGGGGAAATCCACTGCTTACCCCTGGGATAAAAAGCATGGTATCTGGCCTTGTTTGGCTCGACCTACGTGTGTGAGCAGACGTTCAACGTCATGAACATCAATAAATCCCGTCACAGATCCCAGTTAACTGACCAACACCTCAGATCTATTCTGCGAATTGCAACAAGAAAGCTATCTACTGACTTTGATGCCTTAACAAAAAAGGGAGACCAACAACACTGTTCCCACTAAAATTGAAGGTACTATTTTATGAAAGAAATACATTGCATAAAAGTTTTGTAAAATAACTCTTTTTATGCTTTTCTACCTTAAATTAATCTAAACATTTAATGTTACAAATTTAAATTTAATTTATATTAATTCACACATACACACCGTCCATCTACTCTTGGTCCGGCCCCCGGGTCCAATATATGAACCCATTGCGGCCCTCGAGTCAAAAAGTTTGCCCACCCCTGTATTAGACTCTAAAGGTCTCTTCCAGACTACTCACAGCAAATAAGATGTTCCTTGTGAGCAATAAATCTCAGTTTGCGATGTGATGCATTGAGTACTTCTAACAAGCATGAATATGATCTTCAGAAAAGCCTGAGCTCCTGAATCAACTCAATGGCACTGAACAACAAGTTTCTGCCAGCTTTAGGAAACTAAAAGGAGTAGTTACAAAGCTTCAGTAAAATAATGAATTTTACTACAGCAGTAGTTACTATGGTAGCTGCTGATTTACGGTGGTGCTCTGGAGCAGAAGACCTGAGTCACCTGAGGTACTGCAGGTTAGTGCCTCATGCAGTAAATATAAATTTGCATCATTGCAGCTGGGATTACCGCACACTTCTGGCTGCAGTCACACAAATAACACGTCCTATGTCAGGCTCACTGTCTCTTAAAGGGACTGGTGGTTGGTCAAATTAATCTCCCTGAGACCAGCGTAAGCCTCCATTCCATGATCCCCTCACATTTATCAGATGATTCCCTGGTAGCTAGTGGGAGATGAGAAGAGGAACAGGAATGATCCTCAGATGCTTCTGCCCCATTGGCATCCAGGTTCCAAATGAAGCTGGTTAATTCCTAGCAGTCATCTTTCGGTACTACTGCTAGGGTCAAGTTGCCAAATAAGGAACTTGTGCCCTTATTTGGCAGCTGGACCTCTAGTGACAGTACTACTAGAAGTCAACAGCACCAGAACCTGGACATTTTATTTATTTATTTATTTATTTATTAGTGCTTATTTACTGCTTTTCGTGAATCAAAGCGGTTTACAGAGAACTTCAAAACAAGAATGAACATTACGTAAAACAAGAAACTAGAATACAAATAACTAATTAGCGGGAGTGGAAAGGGTTAGGGAAATAAGATATCTAGAGGGGAGGAGCATCTGGGGATCATTCCTGCCCTCTCACCCCACAAATCATCAATGAAACCCCCAGTATGTGTTGGAGGGATCTGGGGCACAGGTGTGGTTGGGGGGTGTTATGTAACTGGCACTATCCCTTTAAAGGTTCCCCAAAAGCATCGGACCACGTATTAGTGGCCTGATGCTCCCAATAGGAAAGATAATGCTAGCTCAAAGATGTCATTATTTTTCCATGAATAACACAGCTTGTGAAGATAAACATAAGCTGCTTTATTTGATGTGCATGATAGTGAGGTACTTTGCATGTATTTGCATGCCTTGCATCTCATTATTATTTAGCTTGTGTTGCAGTAAACTAATCAGGGGCGGCCCAAGGGGGGTGCGGGGCCATGTGCAGAGACTCGGTGCGGGGCCTCATTTGCATAAGGTGCCTCATTTGCATAAATATTTGCATAATGTTACCATACACTAACTTTTAGTAAACATGCCTCTTAATGAGTGTATGGATAAAGAAAGACTAAAAGATTTCTACATTACTATAATCCAGTGCCAACTGCCAGGCACATTAGGAACTACTACAAACACTGCCCATTTAGAACCCATATCAAACCCGCCATATCATAACAGCACTACCAGGACTCACAAAGCACAAGACCCTACCTATCAAAAGGCAACACTGCAAATATTAAACCAATACATTTCAGAGAACAACAATACATGACCTACTGGGGAAAGAGAACAAGTGGCAATGTCAAATAGGAATTACATAAACAGAATACCTCAGCTCAGTTACACGTGCAGAACATAGACTGTCACCAAACAAGAAATCACAATGTAGAAACAGGAAAACAATAATTAAACTGGGAACCCCAAAAGCCCAATAACACTGTAGAAATAAAACTATAAATTAATTTCCTCTTGTACTAAACAAAGCGCATACGTTAATGATGCACATTTCCCAGAGCTGGCATATTTCAGTTAATAAATTCAATAAAGAGATATTTTTCTAACTTTTGTGCATTTTTCTTTCAGTTGCAATTGCTCCAGCCACTTTCTTCTGGTTTCTTCGTGTCTTCTGCTAACTCTCCATCGTCTGCTGTCCATTTGTACTTTCTTCACTCTTCTAGTTTTTTTTCCATTCTCTCTCTACATCTGCTTTAACATACTAATCTCTCTCCTTTTGCTCTTTCCTCATTCCTATTTCATCCACTCAAATTTTACCCCGCCATCCTCAATCCCCACTTACTCTCCCAATATCCGGCCAATTGTAGATTTGTCTTCTCTCCCACACAAAATATTTTTCCCTCTCCATTTCACTCTCCCAACTCCATCCCATTCTAATCCTCCCCCAACATCAGCTCCCTTCTAGTTCCAGCCCCACCCAGCATCCGCTCCCTTCTAGTCCCCGCATCAGCCCATTTCCAGTCCTAGCTCCCCCATCCGAGTCCCTCCATCAGCTCATTTCCAATCCCAGCCCCCCCAGCAGCCCATTTCCAGTCCTATCCTAGCCCTCCATCAGCCCATTTCCTGTCCTAGCCCCCCCTCACTCAGCCCATTTCCAGTCCGAGCTCCCTCCCCTCACAGCCCATTTCCATTTCAAGCCCCCGTCCCCATCAGCTATTTGCAGTTCAAGCCTCCTTCCACTCAGCCTATCTCCAGTTCTAGCCACCCCCCAGCCCATTACCAGTCCTAAGCCCCCCATAACCCATTACCAGTTCTAAGCCCCCCATCAGCCCACTTCCAGTCCTAAGCCCCCCATCACCCCATTTTCAGTCTTAGCCCCACATAGCCCATTACCAGTCCTAACCCCCATCAGCCCATTTCAAGTCCTAGCTCCCCCATCCGAGTCCCTCCATCAGCTCATTTCTAATCCCAGCCCCCATCAGCCCATTTCTAATCCCAGCCCCCCATCAGCCCATTTCTAGTCCTATCCTAGCCCCACCATCAGCACCATTTCCAGTCCTAGCTCCCCCATCCGAGTCCCTCCATCAGCTCATTTCCAATCCCAGCCCCCCCCAGCAGCCCATTTCCAGTCCTATCCTAGCCCTCCATCAGCCCATTTCCTGTCCTAGCCCCCCCTCACTCAGCCCATTTCCAGTCCTAGCTCCCTCCCCTCACAGCCCATTTCCATTTCAAGCCCCCGTCCCCATCAGCTATTTGCAGTTCAAGCCTCCTTCCACTCAGCCTATTTCCAGTCCTAGCCACCCCCCAGCCCATTACCAGTCCTAAGCCCCCCATAACCCATTACCAGTTCTAAGCCCCCCATCAGCCCACTTCCAGTCCTAAGCCCCCCATCACCCCATTTTCAGTCTTAGCCCCACATAGCCCATTACCAGTCCTAACCCCCATCAGCCCATTTCAAGTCCTAGCTCCCCCATCCGAGTCCCTCCATCAGCTCATTTCCAATCCCAGCCCCCCATCAGCCCATTTCTAATCCCAGCCCCCCATCAGCCCATTTCTAGTCATTTCCTAGCCCCACCATCATCAGCCCATGTCAAATCCTAGCTTCCCTCCACTCAGCCCATTTCCAATCCAAGCCCCCCCATGAGCCTACTTCCAGTTCTAGCCCCTCCATGAGTCCATTTCAATCCAAGCCCCCCAACAGCCCATTTCCAGTCCTATCCTAGCCCTCCATCAGCCCATTTCCTGTCCTAGCCCCCTCACTCAGCCCATTTCCAGTCCTAGCTCCCTCCCCTTACAGCCCATTTCCATTCCAAGCCCCCCTCCCCATCAGCTATTTGTAGTTCAAGCCCTTCTTCCACACAGCCCATTTCCATTCCAAGCCCCCGTCCCCATCAGCTATTTTCAGTTCAAGCCCTCCTTCCATTCAGCCCATTTCCAGTCCTAGCCACCCCCCAGCCCATTACCAGTCCTAGCCCCCTCATAGCCCATTACCAGTCCTAAGCCCCCATCAGCCCACTTCCAGTCCTAAGCCCCCATAGCCCATTTCCAGTCCTAGCCCCCCCATAGCCCATTACTAGTCCTAACCCCCATCAGCCCATTTCCAGTCCTAGCCCCCCATAGCCCATTATTAGTCCTAACCCCCCATCAGCCCATTTCCATTCTTAGCACCCCCATAGCCCATTACAAGTCCCCCATAGCCCATTATTAGCACCCCCCATAGCCCATTACTTAGCACCCCCATAGCCCATTACTAGCCCCCCATAGCCTATTTCAGATATCATTTTCAGATTCAGTACAATCTGGGTTAGTCCACGTGGACCAAACTGTGCCACCCAAAAGAACCATGCATGTATATATGTAAAAAAAAATTTAAAAAAAATGTACATATGTAAAGTAATCCAATTACCTAACTACTGTGTGTTGTGCTCACCTTACAAATCACCTTGTATATATTCCAAATTACTCCGTCCTGATTTGACAGTTTCCAATATGTAATCTAATCCGCTGCTGATCGCTGGAAGTAGCGGTATACAAATATATGCTAAATAAATAAAATTTCTTATATACTGCCTTTCATGATATCAAGGTGGTTTATATTGACCAAACTGAAATTATGTTGAACAGGGCATTATGACTTGGAGATAACTATTTTACAGGGAACATGGGCTATGGAGGGTTAAGGGGCTTGCCCAAGACCACCTGTGGGACTAGAAACCCCAGTCCTTCTGGCCCAAGGTTGCTATCCTCTAGTGAGATTTGAACCCCTGACCTTCTGGCCTGAAGTAACTTGCCCCAACCACTAGGCCACTCCTCCACTCCACTTATGCACCTGATCTATGGAATGCACTCCCCAACAACCTCAGAGAAACGACAACCCAACAAAATTCTGCAAAGAACTCAAGACATTCCTATTCAAAGAACACTTCAAGAACTAAATGGTGTGTCCCATGGAACAACAAAACGTACAGATACTTATCCCCCTTTCATTAAGTACCACCCTCCCACTTTACTTTCCCTTCCACCTCCCCCCAACAATACACAATCTTCTTGTACATAACTGTGATTATATGAATATGTTACAGTCTATTAGCCATAGTTACCAAATGTAATCATTCTGTTTGATGATACTAAAGGTTCTATGTAAAACAGTTCAAGTTTTGCTCCCTGTAAACTGATTTGATTCCTGGATAGGGCAGTATAAAAAAAAAAACCCAGAAAAATAAATAAATAAATAAAAGCCAACTGAGGAGCCTAACTCTGAGTTCTGCCTAAACCCCTTGAAAACTGACCCCATGTTTTTTGTATTGTTAATGTACTTTTAATATCACTGCCTCTCTGCCCTACTGCATTTTCCTAAGCTCCCCATCCTTCATCCATATGTGTATATGTCTGGATACTCATATTCCATGCATGTAGAGTAGCTTCATGAAAGTATACATACCTAGAAAATCTCAGTATTTTTTTTCTTAAAACAGTACTTAGAAATGCAGAAATATCATTCTTGTTCCAGTATGAGATCCTAATTACTGTAGAGGAAAGTGAGAGGTTTCTTTTGGGTGGGGGGTTATTATTTAGATCTCCAAGAACAAGCAGGAATGTAGTCTTCAAATATGGGTATCGTCGGTACTGACGGAGCCTGCGCGGGAACGCTCCCCAGCGTCCAATAGGAACGCTTTTGGTAGCATCCCTCAGCACATGCGCGCTGCCTTCCGCCTCTTCAGTTCTTCGTTTTCCGCGGAGCCGACAGGATTATTCCCTGTCACCACAGAAAATTCCGTCTTTAAATTTCTTTTCTTGTGGTCGCATTTGCCTACCGCACGACGCCTACCGGTACCGCCAGTTCTTTTCTTTTCATAGAAAAAAACCCAAAAACAAACTTAGCCTTTAGACTGTTTCTTTTCAGGCCCCATATTCCTAAATCATGGAAAAGTCAACTAGTGGTTTTAAAAAATGTACTAAGTGTGGCGGTACCATTTCCATCACTGACACTCATGATTGGTGTCTAAAATGTTTAGGACCTGATCATTCTCCAACTGAATGTCTCTCCTGCATAGGGATGACCAAAAGAGGAAGACAGACCGGGCCGCAAAGCTCGGTACCCTCTATTCTTCAGATGCCAGATCCATTGCATCAACATCGTCAAGGGCCACTTCTTCCTTTCATCAATCTTAGGTAACTAAACATAAAAGCCGGTCCTCAAAGGGTAGCTCTCCTGCTAAGCATCGAGAGGCCATTGGCATTACCCTTGAGGGAACCACACCGGCAAAACAGCCCCGGCGGGAGGCTTCGGTTTCCAAAGCATCGATGGGGCTTCAGGATGTTCTCGAGGCCTCAACCTCGCAAGAACTACCTGTGCCATGCTCAGGGGTTCCGGCCGTCCTTACCGGTACCGACACCCAGGCATGAGCAGCGTCGATAGACTAGAGGTTCCTCACTATCGAGTGCAGCATCGCAGCTCTTCTTTCAGCTGCGGTACTGGTGGTCCCACAGGCACCGGTACCGACACTGATGATACTGGTACCGATGGTACCGGCCCCGGTGGGAACTCTTCCCATGCCATCTCTGGCTGGAATTGACAAAGCAGTACCGGGTCAGCTCGGTACCGACTTTGATCGGTACCGGGATCATGCTTTCCAAGAGCATCGGGGTCAGGAATACTTCAGTTCCTCCGATTTCGAAGACTCTGACAATTCTGCTGGCACTAGAGGGTTTCTCCTAGAAGATCCCTCTTCTCCCCAACACAGAATGTGACCTCCAGAGGACATGTCATTTCAGGATTTCATCCGTGATATGGCCAAAGGTCTTTCAATCACAGTAGCTCCTGAGGAGGAACCCAGAGCAAAGGAATTGGAAATTCTCCAATATCCTAAAGCTCCTAAGGAGGCAGCCACTCTGCCTATCCATGAAATTCTGCATAGCTTGATGCTCAGAATGTGGGAGACACCTCTGACTACTTCTCCTCACTTTAGGAGACTTGATACTATGTATTCAGTTCTGCCATGTTCTGGATTTCAGAAAACTCAGCTGCCATACCATTCAATGGTAGTGGAATCAGCCATGCATAGGATGAAAAGTGCAAAGAGGCATGCATCCAATCCTCCAGGTCATGAATGCAGGACTCTGGATGCTTTTGGACGCAGGACTTTTCAAGCTTCTATGCTTTCAGCTAGGATCAGTTCATATCTCCTATATATGGGAATGTTTCTCAAGGAAGTCACAGGAGACTTGGAACTTATGAGCCCATTTCTCACAGATGATAAGAGATAAGATTTTCTTGCTCTAGTTAAGCATGCTCAGGATGTCTCCAAGTTTGTCAATCGTGCAGCCTTTGACTGCTTCGAATGTATCAGCAGAACCTCTGCTATTGCCATTGGTGCACGACGGATTGCCTGGCTACAGGCATCAGACTTGGAGACTTGGGTACAGGTCAAGTTAGGCAACATTCCTTGCATGGGGGAGAATCTCTTCGGCAAGAACTGGCAGGAAAAGGCTAACGAGTTAGACGCTGACAATTCTACCTTAGATAGATTGTCAAAGTCTACAGCCACTCCAGCCAGAAGGAAGCCTTATAAAAAGACCCTCTTTTAGAAAAAAGAGGAAGTTTTATCCTTCCTATACCCAGCAGAGTCAAACTCCAGGTCAGGTTGCCCAAAAGGGACAAACTAGACAGCAAAAGAAGCCAAAAGGCCCAGAGCCCAACCAGCTCTCCAGGTTTAGCCCCCTCAAGGGCTTTGACTCCTTCCTAGAGAGTTTGCCTCCCTGCCTCTAAGGGGTCCCCAACCCCCCAATATTCCAGGCAGGTTATGCCACTTTGTCAACAGATGGCATCAGATAACAGCAGAAGACTGGACGTTGTCCATTGTAGGAGAGGAGTACAAGCATCATTTTCAAAGCATGCC
Source organism: Ichthyophis bannanicus (assembly GCA_033557465.1). NCBI lineage: Eukaryota > Metazoa > Chordata > Amphibia > Gymnophiona > Ichthyophiidae > Ichthyophis > Ichthyophis bannanicus. The sequence goes on from CM066033.1 coordinate 497,778,831, forward strand.
CCCTCCTACAATTCTAAAGCAATTCAATTCACAAACCTCTGCAGACAATCTGCTAGATCACGAGGTCTCCACACTTCTTGCCCAAGGGGCAATAGAAGAAGTACCCATTCTTCAACAGGGTGCAGGGTTCTACGCCCCCTATTTTCTTATTCCAAAGAAAACAGGAGGACACAGACCCATTCTAGACCTCAGAGAATTGAACAAATATCTGTTTCGAGAGAAATTCAAAATGATTTTTCTAGGAACCCTTCTGCCATACCTTCAAAGCCAGGATTGGCTTTGCTCTCTAGACTTAAAGGATGCGTACACTCACATTCTCATCCATCCAGATCACAGGAAATTTTTACGTTTCCTTTTCAGGGGAAGACATTTCCAGTACAGGGTTCTTCCTTTTGGTCTGGCTTCAGCACCAAGGGTATTCACGAAATGCATGGCAGTAGTAGCTGCATTTCTATGAACCCTGGGGATTTTCGTCTTCCCCTACTTAGACGACTGGCTCATTCGTGCCCCTACAGTTGCAGAGGCCAGCACTGCACTGTCCCATACAATGCGAATCTTCCAATACTTGGGATTGGTAATAAACTTCCCAAAATCTCAACTAGTTCCTTCCCAATGCCTAGAATTCATAGGAGCCTTTCTGGATACCATACAGGCAAATGTTTTCCTTCCACAAGCCCAGTGTCTTCACATAATCCAACTAGCTTCTCAAGCAGCAGGCAAATCCTCCTTCACTTCTCGGGAGCTACTGCAGTTACTGGGGCATATGGCATCCACAGTTCATGTAGTCCAAAATGCTCACCTCCACATGTGAGCAGCTCAGTGGACCCTCTCCACACAGTGGACACAGGCCACAGGTCATTTGTCGGACAAAATAACAATCTCTTAACGACTAATTTTGTCTCTCCAATGGTGGCAATCACTAAAAAATCTCACAGTGGGGTCTCCTTTCCATCATCCTCTCTTTCAGGCCACCCTAACAACAGATGCATCACAGGTGGGTTGGGGAGCACACCTGAATCATCTCTCTACCCAGGGCACCTGGACTCCACAGGAGGCTGGTCTACACATAAACCTCCTGGAATTAAGAGCAATCTATTTAGCTCTTTGAGTGTTCCACGCCCAGCTCAGCTACAAGACAGTCCTAGTCCAGACGGACAATCAAGTAGCCATGATCTATGTGAACAAGCAGGGCGGAACAGGCTCTCTGTCGTTATGCAATGAAGCTTTACGACTGTGGGCCCTCGCCAGAGAGCATCAAATTAACCTTCTAGTGGTATATCTTCCAGGCATTCAAAATCTTTGGGCAGACAAACTCAGTCGAGTACTGCTGCCTCATGAGTGGTCCCTCCACCTAGACCAGGTGGCAAAGATATTTCATCTCTGGGGCACTCCAGATATAGACCTCTTTGCAAGTCCACTGAATGCCAAACTTCCCCGGTTCCGTTCCAGGATTCCGGCTCACAACTGTCAGGCAAGGGATGCCTTCCTCCTTCACTGGGGTCAGGACTTCCTTTATGCCTTCCCACCCATTCCCCTCATCCCCAAAACACTCTTCAAGCTTCAGAGAGACAGGGGTTGCATGATTCTCATAGCACCACGATGGCCACGCCAAACGTGGTATCCCCTGCTTCTACATCTCTCTCAAGCGGCACCTCTGGAGTTAGGGCATGCTCCAGATCTCCTTTCCCAGGAGAACGGGACACTATGGCACCCGAATCCCCAGTCCCTGCACCTCATGGCCTGGTTGCTGAAGGCTTAGACCTCCAAGATTTCAACCTGTCCCAGCAGGTAAAAGATATCCTTCAGGCTTCTAGGAAACTTTCCACAAGAAGATCTTATGTCTTCAAGTGGAAACATTTTACTATATGGTGCTCCAAGAAGGGATTAAACCCTCTGGTCATACCCTTAGAATCGATACTAGAGTATCTCCTTCACTTATCGAATTCTGGTTTAAAGACCAATTCGGTAAGAGTCCATCTTAGTGCAATTGCAGCTTCTTATAAGCCTCTAAATGGACAACCAATTTCCTCTCATCCACTCCTATCAAGATTTATGAGAGGCCTTTTATTAACTAAACCTCCCATCAAGCCACCACTGGTGGCATGGGATCTAAATCTAGTTCTCGGGCAGCTCATGAAGCCGCCTTTTGAACCTTTGGCCACTACAGCCCTTAGGTTTTTGACCTGGAAGGTCATCTTCCTAATTGCAATCACCTCTGCCCGTCGCATTAGTGAATTGCAAGCTTTAGTGTCTGATCCTTCTTATACTAGGTTTCATCATGATAAGGTTGTTCTTCGAACTCACCCACACTTTATGCCAAAGGTGGTTTCGCCTTTTCATTTAAATCAATCAATTTATCTTCTTGTATTTTTTACGAGGCCTCACGCCTCTAATGCAGAAAGAAACCTTCATACTTTGGATTGTAAAAGGGCCTTAGCATTTTACATACAAAGAACACAGCAACATAGAAAGTCCTCACAACTTTTTATAGCTTTTGACCATAGTCATTTGGGACTTCCAGTCTCCAAAAGAACTTTATCTAAATGGATTGCCCAATGCATATCCTTTACTTATGAGAGTAAGGGTCTTCCTCTACAGGACCATGTCACAGCTCATAATGTGAGAGCCATGGCAGCTTCTATGGCTAATCTCCACTCTGTGTCTATCGATGACATTTGTCGAGCAGCCACGTGGGCTTCGGTACACACCTTCACAGCCCACTACTGCCTGGATGAAGCCTCCCATCGGGATGCCTTCTTTGGCCAAGCTGTTCTTCAAAATCCCTTTCAGACCTAATTCAACTCCTACCCACCAACCCTGGTGGAATGCCAGAGATCCATGGGAGGAAGGATGCCTACCTTTTTAGGTTTTTATGTCGGAACAAACACCGTAAGGTATTTAACCTCTCAAAGTGTTAAGTTCCTTTTTATCTTTTTAAGATGTGGATTTCCACAAAGTTAGGTCCTGAGAGACTATCCTCCCAACACACTAGAACAAGTTCAGCTTTAAAGTAATAAAACTACTTAGCTGTAGCAGCCAGTGAAGCGACATGGTTTGAGAAAGGGCCAGGAACTCCTATGGCCAGAAACGCAACGTTGGGTTACACATTGAGATAGATTTTCTCGATATTTGTTGCCATTTTTGGATGGAAGAAAGATGCTGTGTGAAGTCCTCCAGTCATTCTAAGGCTTGCTGCCTGATGATTGATTCTTATCGATGAATGGAGGAGTTTGGATACCTTCACTGGCTGCTACAGCTAAGTAGTTTTATTACTTTAAAGCTGGACTTGTTCTAGTGTGTTGGGAGGATAGTCTCTCAGGACCTAACTTTGTGGAAATCCACATCTTAAAAAGATAAAAAGGAACTTAACACTTCGAGAGGTTAAATACCTTACGGTGTTTGTTCCGACAAAAATATATGTTTGTCTGTTTCCCTGTTTGTTGAATATGTTATAGTGGGAGATAGTTTTAGGTTGTTCAAATAAGTTATACCTTTTTAGGTTGGCACCTTCCTAGGGCTATCTCCCTGGCATCTTCAGCTAGGGAGTCCCCATATGTGAAGACTACATTCCTGCTTGTTCCTGGAGATAGCGTAGTTACTCACCTGTAACAGGTGATCTCCGGGAACAGCAGGAATTTAGTCTTCACAACCCACCCACCTACCCTAGGAGTTGTCTCTCTCTTTGTCTCTTTCCTCTCTCCTTCTATCCTTTCACTCAGCTACAAACTTAACTGAAGAGGGACAGTTGGAAAGGCAGGAAAGCAGTGCGCATGTGCTGAGGGATGCTCCCAAAGCGTTCCTATTGGACGCTGGGGAGCGTTCCCGCGCAGGCTCCGTCGGTACCGATAATACCCATATGTGAAGACTAAATTCCTGCTGTTCCCGGAGATCACCTGTTACAGGTGAGTAACTACGCTTTATTCTTAAACCCTTTTATTGGCCTAGTAAAGTCTTCAGGACCTGTACAGACAAGCTTTGCGAGAAGATCTTGAAATGAGATCACTTGGAGGGAAGGGTCACTGATCCCCATCCTTGTTTAGGCTTTGGAGGGACTCTACAATAGAACAAAATGCTAATTATAAAGTTGGGAATTTTTCACTTTATTCACTTGTTCTTATCTAGCTTTTAGTCATTTCTCACAGAGACCTCCAAATCATACCTTCCCTCTTCCTCCGTTGTCTGTTTTCCTTTCCTTACAGTATATTAGAGGACCTTTGGCATCCTGTCAACATATATTGCTTTTGAACCTCCCAAGCACCTCTGATGCTTCTTTCCCTTGTACTAAATGTTCACTAACTATCTCCTCCCTTACAGATATGAAGCCCTCTTACTTCCTCTTCCCTTCACAAACAGAGAAGCTTAGTCAGCCTTTCCTATTTCCATACCTGGGGAGAGAAAATGCTGGAAATATCCAGACAAGGTTGCAAGATTTTTTTGCAGTCTTTTCTTCTGTTTTTACAGAAAGAGTGGTAGATGCATGGAATAGTTTCCCGGTGGAGATGGGACTGCATCTGAATTCAAGAAAGTGCTGGACAAGCACAGAGGATCACTCTGGGGAAAAGGAGATGTGAAGCTTAGTAGGTGGTACTGAAGAGCAACTGGATAGGGCATATGGTCTTTATCTGCCATCATCTTTCTATGTTTCCGTCTGCCAGCTATCAGCCTTAATGTCATATTCACCCTAATACACTTTGCCCTTTAGTTGGTTGAACAGTGCCACACTTGGTATTTTATAATCACTAGAATAATGACTGGAATTCATAGGCCAGTAAAAGGTAAACAAAGGGATTAGCTCTCCAAAGGCATAATAACCTAAGATGTGCATATTAGGTCAGACCAAAGATCCATCAAGCCCAGTATCTTGTTTCCGGCAATGGCGAATGCAGGTCACAAGTACCTGACAGGATCTCAAAAAGCAGATCCATTCCGTATTAGTCTTACCCATAGATAAACGGTGGCTTTCCCAAGACTACACTCTGTATAATGGTTTCGACTTTTTCTCCAGGAAGTTGTCTAAACCCTTTTTAAATCCAGGTGTGCTAAGTACTTGATGACATCTTTAAGCAGTCAGTCCCACAATTTAACTATACATTAAGTGAAGAAAATGCTTTCTCCAATTACTTTTCAAAAAAGGGTTTTTTATTTGCAGCGTTGCTTTTACGCAGGTCTGTCCTGTTGGCCATGATTGCTGGTTTATTAAGCACTCTACTCCTAATCCATTCTGGGATGAGATGAAGGAAGGGAATCTGCCTGGAGATTTGGTAAACACAGGTTATTATGGAGTGTGCATCCATACTAACTGCTTTCCTTGAGCAAGTGAAAGGAATTGAACTGGACTTGACGTCTATGAAGTACTGAAATCTATTACCTTCACCTAGAGGTGCCAGCGTTTCTTTTTCTTAAGGCTTCATTTTACTAGCAGAACTCCATAATGACAGCTGCAAGCTTGACTGCTGGAAAAACTCTCTCTAGAGACCTCATTCTTTAGAAATCAGTTTAGAAACTGAAGTGTCAGGCAGGATGTAGACAGGAATCAGAACCACACTTTGGATGACCAGCATAAGGCGGTTGTTTTTCTGACTAAGATTAAGGAATATGTTTATTAAGCTGGGATAATGGTTAACCCGTGCTATTTGCAATTAGGTCCCATGTTATTCAGTGGGACCAAGTCACAAATATCATGGGTTAACCGTTAGCCCAGCTTAATAAATATAGCCTTAAGAGTATCAATATAGAAAATCTGGATGTTGATACTCATGCTTCAGTTTAGTTTGCAGCAAACTGCCATGAGTTGGAACAAATTGATATTTTAGGTCTTACTAGAGACTGAGATGTCACATACTAGATTCTGCATTCAGTCTTCAGGGTTGGCTTTCCCTTTAGTCAGAACAAACAATTGGCTAAGATGGCAGTTTCTGGGAGGGGTCGGGGCAAAGAGCAACTACAGCAGGGATCTACAACTCCAGTCCTGGAGGGCCGCAAACCAATCAGATTTTCAGGCTATCCCTAATGAATATGCATGAGATAAATTTGAATACAGTGGGGGCAGTGCATGCAAATATATCTCATATGTCTCTTAGGGACATCCTGAAAACCTGCCCTCCAGGACTCCAGGACTGGAGTTGGAGACCCCTGTACCACAGTAAAGACAAAACATCACGTCCTGACAGACACACAACGAAACAGCAGATCATATTTTAAACCTGCGGGGGAGAGTGGGCATTTTTTAAATAATTCCACTGTGTGTGTATAGCAAGATATACCTACACACACACAATTTAGTACTGAAAGAATGATGTCCAATTCTGTGTTTTTAGAGGGTCATTCTGGGAGGGATGGAATTTGGTAATTATTATTGAGTTTATCCAAATCTAAGAGGAGGAGAACTATGGGCCTGAAAGTTATTTGAGAATAGTGCAAAGCTGAAGGGTTATCGAGGGCACTTAATATCATTTGCACTGACTCTTTCAATCTTTAGTTAGATAGTATACTGTACCTCTTTAGTTAGATAATATCTGTCTTTAGTTAGACAGTATACTGTACCTCTCAGTAATTGTACCTAAGACTGGAGAACCTGGCAAATGATCAGGCCGTGGTGTGAGAAGTCACGTTAGAAGCTGCTTCAAAAGTAAAGAACAGAGCCATAAAGCTGGGGGCATCTTGTATGGCCTTGAGAGTCGCAAACTGTTCAAGTTTTCAGGATGTCCCTAAAGAATATGCATGAGACAGATTTATATAAAATGCAGCTGAACTGCAAAATATTTGCTGCCCTCGAGGAACATTAGTGAATACCACTGATCTAAATGGTTGATAAATATATCAACTTTCCTGTTTGACTGTTAGTTTCTCATACATTCATAGGCCGTCGGTAAAAGTATAAGTTACCTATTCATGGACTTTGGGAATGGGTAGTTTCAGGCTAAAAATCCATCTGATTGACTTGATACAATCTGTATAGTAAAAGGGCAGAGGTCGGGTGGAGCAAGGGTGAGTCAAAGCATTATCTCAATAGCTACTATCTGGATAAGTTATACATAGAAGCATAGAAAATGACTGCAGATAAGGACCATACAGCCTCTCCAGTCTGCCCATCCATATCAAGCTCTACAGTCCTTTCCTCTATAGAGCCTCTATACCTGGCTCATATTTTCTTGAATTCAGATACAGTCTTCATCTCCACTTCCACTGGGAGGCTGTTCCATGTATCCACTATCTTTCTGTAAAGAAATATTTCCAATTACTCCTGTTTGCTTGCGTTCTATCACCTTCATCCAGAGCTTTCTTCCAAGTGAAAAAGGCCCGCCTCCTGTGTATTTATTCTGTGGAGGTATTTAAAGGTCTCTAGCATATCTCCCCTTTCCTCCAAAGAATACATATTGAGATCTTTGTCTCTCCCTATTTGCTTTATGACAAAGACCACTAATCATTTTAGTAGCTATCCTCTGGACCAGCTCTGTTCCATATCCTTTTAAAGGTGTGGTCTCCAGAATTGCCTCACCAGACATTTATACACTTACAGAGGCAATATCATCTCTTTTCCATTCCGCTCCCTATCCACTCAAGTATCCTTACGGTTTTTGCTGTCATCTTTTTTCCCTGTTTGGCCTCCATTGGTGGTTCAGTGGTAGAATTCCTACTTGCCACATGGAATGCCCAGGTTCATTTCCCGATCAATGCGCAATTTGTCGGTGTGGAGGAATGGCCTAATTGTTAGAGCAGCAGGCCAAGAGCCAGGGGAGATAGGGATCAGATCCTACTGCTGCTCCTTGTGATCTTGGGCAAGTCACTTAGCCCCCCATCATCTCGGGTACAAACTTAGATTGTGAACCCTTTGAGAACATGAAAAATATCTACTGTACCCAAATGTAACTCAGCTTGAGCTTCTATTGAAAAAGACATGAGCTAAATCCAGATCCCCTTTCCCTTAAAATGATCAGATATGATCAGCCCCAGATCCTGCTCTTCTCCCATGTGTAGAGATCCCATGGATTTGATGCACCGAGAAAAGTAGCACTATCCATTAGCTCTAGCAATGGGAAATGTGTGGAAACATCCAGATCAGGGGAAATTCTTCCTGCCAGTCATGTTTAGACTGGGAGGGACTCTCATGAAATAGAAACCTCAGCCAGAGACAGTTTCTTGTCTTTAGCACCACAAGCCATTGCACTATGCATTGCAGAACAGGGAGCCGCCCTAACGGGGCAGGTGCCTCAGGCACTCCTGCTAAAGCCACTCACCATGACCAGGGCAGGAGGAGGAATAAAGAGTCTTGGAACCACTGCTGCCTGCAGAAGAGCTCAGCCGAAGTGGAGGTTCCTGAAGGGAGTCTGCACCAGTCCATCCAGACTCGGCTACATCCAAAGGAACTCGTGCAAGGAGGTCCTCTGCTGTACAGAGCGAGGGACTGTGAGGTTTGAGCTCCTGAGATTCAAGTATTCAGGAAAGAGACTGATTAGGGAAAACAGAACCCATCAAGGGATATAATTAACTGCTCAAATATCTTCACTTACTTACAAGGTTACCAGATGTTTTGCAGGCAAATCTGGGGCACTTATCAGAAGTCTGTGTGCGTGCGTGTGTGTATATGGGAGGTTCCAGGTTTGAGAAACAAGGCATGGAGGAAGGAAAAGGTGTCATCACCCTGCCCCCCCACATTCATCCCATAACAGCAACAATATAACTTCCAAGCGGACAAATTAACAGAGAAATAGAAACTGTGGTGCATTTTCCCCCTTATCATGCAAAATATAAAGATAATGGATGTAAATTCTAAAATCTGATATATTCAAACCACTAAATTGAAAATTATTTTTTTCTAACCCCTCTATCCCCGTTGCTAGAATTGGGGAGTTTTGTTTATCAGTGACCCTAAATCTTGGTTCAGAACACAAACTTCTGGCCTAGACTCTAATTATTGAGACGGGTGAATGAGAGTGTGGCAAGAGCTAAAATATTTAAAAGTAATTTCCACAAGAGTAACACCCCCCCCCCCCAAAGTCTGATCCCTGATATTTTCAGAGGAAGAGTTCAGAGAATCTCTGACTAATAGCTCTTGTCTGCACAGCATCTGCCCGGACCTCACAGAAAGGAGGGTTACACATGCACAGGCCGAAAGTATAGCACCAGCACAGTGACCACATAATGTATATTTTCACCACCGCCAATCACACATATTAATTTAAATACTACGGCAGGCGTTTGGATTAGTATGGTTGCCACAATCACTGAATATTGGCCCCATAATTCATTATTTTCCATTCTCTAGTCAACCCCGTCTAGAGTATTGCAACCTGTTACTCGCTGATCTCCTTATGAATTATTTCCCTCCTCTTCAATCTGTTCAAAACTCAGCTGCCAGGCTAATCTGGCATTCTTGTTATGCCCACATAACCTCAAGTCACTTCACTGACTTCCTATCCATTTCTGCATCCAGTTCAAACTTCTCCTACTGACTCTACATTCAATCTGCGACTGCTCACTATGTTCCCTTACTTATCTCTCCCTACATCCCTCCTTGAAAACTCTGCCCTTCTGGCAGATCCATTCTATCTGTGCCCTTCTCTGCCACTGCCAACTCCAGACTTCATTCATTCCATCTTGCTGCTCCTTATGCCTGGAACAAACTACCTGAGTCAGTGTGTCAGGCTCCTTCTCTAGCCCTATTAGATTGTAAGCTCTGATGAGCAGGGACTGTCTCTTACATATGTACAGTGCTGTGTAGGCTTTATAGCGCTATCAAATGATAAGTAATAGTTGTAATAGTTTTTGAGATTTTTTTTCTCTTAAGAATTTCTGCCTAATAAATGTTAAAGAGGATTTTGTTCTTTGGTGAATCTAAACATTTGAAGTGGGCATACTTGCAATATCAGTTCTTCTAGCTGTGGGGTTTGGTGTATGAATCATTTTACATTTATCTGACCCAGTTTTCCAAAGCACTTACCCAGTTAGCAGCGCCTGCTGTCTGGATAAGTGCCGTTGGCTGGCTCTATCTGCTGATTTCCAGCAACACTGTCTGGCGATATCAGTCTTTTTGCTGTCCTAAAGTTATCTGGACAATGGCCCCTGTTGATTGCAGTATAAAAATACACAGCTCCAGATAACAGCACTGCATACACGCAATTTATGTAACTGCTGCGGTGATATGTAACAAACACGAACTGTGGTGCCTGAATATTGACTTGATCATGCTTAGCATTTCTCTAAGAGAAATATCCTTGTATTTTTTTTTATTGTATTCTCTTGTGTGTGCTGTGATGGCTGCATGCCTCTGTGCCTTTCTTCCTTCCCAGAAAAGTGTAGGTTCCTAGGTGTGTTAGGCCATGTGAATGACATATTCTGCCCACTTGCAGTAACTTTCACACTCCAGCCTGAGTGAAACTAAGTTCCCAGTCCATCCGTATAATTATGTGATCTGATTCCTAAGAGGATCTATTTTTGCTGATATTGTTCTTGAAAACTGATTTTCTGAGATGAAGAAATAATCATGTCTGGACAGGAAATATCGGGCTTTGGAAATGCAAGTGAATTTCCTTTCACCTAGGTGTAAGGACTTTAAAATATCTGTCAATCTTAAATTCTCAGGGCTTTGCACACAGTGAAAAATCCCTGCCTCTGTTAAGGGGAAGTTAGTATCACTGGTAAGACATTTTAATAGATTAAAAAAAAATTGTGTTCATGTTCATTTGAAGCGTAAGCATTGTAAAGCAGCATAGATTCTTCAAATATTTTGTCTTCATTATTAAACTAGAAGCCCCAAAAAAGCATTTTACCTAGAAATCCCAAAGTGCGTCAATTGATGCATTATCACGACGACTGCGTTGAACATGAAATGCAGATGTGAATTAATTTGAAGTTACTTATTTGTTTACTACGTGCAGTATGTGACATCATTACATAACTGACATGGTTCTAGCAGTGGTGCTGGTATAAACCTTTGAAGATGCATTTGCGTCAATTGACACACTTTGGGGCTTCTAGTGTTAAATATCTAGCCTGGGGGTCTTTGATCTCCTGTGTGATATTGGCGGGAATCTGTGAATGTGTATCACCAGCTTTTCTGGTGTAAGAGGATGAAAACAGAGCACTAGCTACACAATTCTGGTTTAATTTAATATGTTCTTTATTGTTCGGGTAGATTTCCCATAGGAAAACCACTTGTGAGCCCTTTCTCTTAAGGATCTACACTAATTTTGCTCTCTCTTTATTGGTGATCCTAGCCCAGTAACATTCAAAGAAACTACTTGTAGCATATTAGCTACTGGATTTATTTGCAAGTTGGCCAGTCACCCTTGCAGCAAGAGCCCACCAGCCGAGACCCCCATCCTCATGCACATTCTCAAAAAAGGCAGCCAATATTCACAACAATATAATCAACATTTCTATACGTAACTAGATCTCTAATAAGCCAAAAACAACACTGAACATTTTTCATCAGAGCACGCTCTTTTTGAACCTCAATATCTGCTAGTGTTGTGAGAGATCCCCAAAAAAGTTTGGTTTGTGCTCATTTTATTTTATTTCATATTTACGCAATTTTACATAATAACCAAGAATACATCTTGCACAGAAATTGAGAAATGATTACAGGAAGAAAACTAATAATAGAAATCAATATCAAGATAATAACTCAATCATTCCCACTCTAGCCCACAACCCAGAGAGATCCATATAGGAAACCAAAAACAAAAATACATTGTTTATGCTCATTTTAAATTAAATTTTCCTTATATTTGAGAATTTTTTAATGTTTGTTTCACGTAGTCCTTCTCCCTTTGCACACTTTAAAAAAATTGTAGGGCACATACAGTGTGCGTACAATTAATTCATACGTCTACATGTCTATGAGCAATTGCATGTACTGTAACTTTTTAGGCACTGAAACAGACTAGATACATGCTCATGAATGCACACCCCTAGAATCTGCACTTTCTTCATCCCCATCACATTGGAATCTCATCCCCTCTCCACACAATTACACCAACCAAACTTACTTCATTTATCATCCAGTACTGCATGAAGGACTGATTTTAACAAACATCTTAAAACCATGGTAAGAGATTGTGGGGGCTAGTTACTAAGGTGCACTAACGTTCATGTGCATTAATGGTAGATAAAGGGCCCTTTTACTACACGGCAGTAAGTGGTTAATGCATGTTTTGGCACATAGTAACAGTGTGGGGCTTTGATAACCGTTACCATACAAGCATGAAGGTGACTACATGCTATTTCTTATGGTAACGGTAGTGGAGTATGGGCAAGTTAGGGAGCGGAGTGTGAAAATTGTGAATGCCACTGCTGCAGATTAGGGTACTTTTCTGTGTGGTAACTGCCAGGGACATGCTGGCTGTACCTCTGACGATGCAAGAGGTTTGCATTTACCGTGCATTACGTTTTATGTAAAATGCACACTAAGTGCAAAAGCTCACCACACCTTAGTAAAAAGGGCCCCGGGTGCCCTTGAATGACATGGGACCTGTATCAAAATAACATGCAATTAACGGTGAATTAACATGCTGAAAGTAATCACCGCTTTCCTAAATCAACTGTATAAGCATTTGGCATCTAAACATTATTCTGCTCCATATAATATATAGATGCAAAGGCAAACATCCTAAGCACATAATTGTTTTGCATTTCTCTACTCACTCAGGATTTTACTTTTTCATTTTTTGGGACCCAGCAATTTGGATCTCCTCCTTTGGACTTCTAGCTCAACCAGAGCTGTAGCAGGGATCTGGTGCTGTGAGTCTTCATTTGCATTTATCAGGAGAATTTTCTCCTCTATTTAAATCCCTTCCATAATAATTTAACATCCATCATCCTAATGGCAGATCTTGACCGGGAGCCATGCACAAGGGTCCTTCCAGAGTCCTGTACTCATAGGCCCTAAATTTAGTCATTTGGTGTTGCCCCTCTTTGACGACTAGGACCCTCTCTTCAGGAGTTGTGACCTCTGTCTTCACACCGTTCCTGGCTCTGGCCACTGCAGAGAATGGAAGCCAGAAGATTAGAGCTAGACATCAAAGTCAATAATAGCTGGTGGCAAAGTACTGCCACTGCAGGCTGGTCTGGGTTTGTAATTTTATTTTTAGTACTGTTGAATGTTTATTTATTACTTTTACTAAAACTATGTCCAATGTGACAAGTCTCAAGGTCAGCTGCATGAACAGTTTACCAAATATTAGCAGATTCTCTTTCAGTAAATTTCATGGTATTACTTATCAATTATCTGTGCGACAGCTCCATGAACCATGGCTGCCTTGTGCTGAGAGAATATAAATCATGCCATGCTTGATCTTCCCAAAGAAAGGAGAATACTGTCAATGCATGTGAGGGGGTAGTTAATTCCCCAACACAATCGGGAAGAGAGAGGATTAAAATCTGCAAAATTGGAGCTATAATAATTGTCCTCGATATTCCCCTTACATAAACCTACCTCTTAGCTTCTGGGGGTTATTGCTGAATTCTACAAGGATAAGCAGGAGAAGTCAGCCACACATTCGAGTATTGTCGAAAGTTGGTGCTGACGTGAGCAGCCTTCCTGGAAAGCTGTGGCTGCGTAGGTTTCCTGGTCATGAGTGGGATTTTCTGTTTCATGGGAGTTCCCTCAGTTCTTTCTTGTCTGTAGATTAGAATGGACACATCCTCATTCGATCAGTGAGAAAAAACCTTTTCAGCAGAAGAAGATTTGAGTCACCTGTCTTTTTTCATCTCATTTCCCAGTAGTTGCCTTAGTTGTTTTTAGTTTCTATTAAGTTTTGGTTATATAGTGGCACAAATATATCTAAGTAAATAATCTGCAATTGTAGGGTTAAATTCACAAAAGAAATATTCAGCAATAAAAAGTAACAAAAGCAAAAAATGGCAAAATAAAATACAGCGTAGAATACAGTATTACAATATTACCAACATCAAACACATGGAAAATAAAATACAAAAAAAAGCATATTTTGCTATTTTGCATAGGACATTGAGATAGACATTGGGATGTCCAGGCCAGGTCATTCTCACTTCCCTGAATATTTTATAAAATGCCCTCTTGAATGTGGAGCCTTTTGTAAAATACAAAGATGCTGGTAAATACAGTGGAAACATTGATTTAAAAAACCTACAAGTGCAGAAAAAGAACAGCATCACTCGGCAGCTTCTACATATAAGTGCCAGCAATTATACATGGTGGTAGAAGAAACATATTCCAGATAATTATTCATTTAGGTACGGCTAATGAAGGAGTGAAGCCCCTTGAAATTGCTTGTTGCAAGCCTCTGCCAAAACAAACATTTGGCAGAAGCTTATGCATGCTTTAGAGGAGATTCATAAGCCAGTGGCAATATTTTTCAAAATATACATTACTCCCATTTTATAAAGGTAAATACATCTGTAATTTTTTGGCTTGCTCAAACCATTCCCAGGCCACTACTCCTTTGGATCTGGGCATCCTGTAGCATCTACACATGTAGATACAGTAACAGCATTCCTAAATTTCCATTTACCCATGTATGCAATCTATATGTGTAAATGCAACGATCTAGGTGGCACAGAAGGCCTCTGCAATGACCTCGAAAAAAAGCAGACCAGTAAATTAGGCACTTTTTTGTTGCAGGCACTATCTCACTGTTTCCCTGCAGCTTGAGTTATGGCCTTAGTAGGCCTCAGTTGGCCATTTTGGCTTTTTATTTCTTCATGTCTCTTCTCATTCTGTCCAAGAAGAAAACCAGTTGCTTCAAATGATATCTGTGCTGCAATTGCAGAAAGTCCATAATGGATCATCATGTCAAAAGTATCTTCTGTTTGGGATTTGAGCATCATATCCCTGGCCATGCCATCTGCTCAAAGATGTTGCTAGAACTATTAAGTTCTGAATGATTGGTTGAAGCTGTCATGCTACTATACTCCAATAGATGTGGAGGAATGACTAACTAACTTTGTGTTTAGCTGCTATGTGCTGCATGCACAATGCAATCAATTGCCTCCAGAACTGAAAAGACTTAGGGGGCCTTTTACTAACAGGCACTAAGGTATTGCACCTAACATGCAAATAGCACCAAAACCATGGCATATCAGGTACAAAATCCCTGCATTTGCTGTTGGGGGCGCAAAAAGCATTTCCTTGGCAGTTAACGTGGAGCCCTTTACATAGCATATGCAGCATTGGCACAAGTGCATCTGAAGCCACCTATTGAAGTGGCATTAGGTGAATCCACACTAATGCAGTTAGCATGCGGTGTGAACTCACATGCCCACTCAATAGGTGGCTTCAGATGCACTTGTGCTGAACTCACATGCCCACTCTCTGCCCCTACCCCACCCACTCATGACCTCAACGTGGGTTGTAAGGTTAGCATGGGAATCATCTTGCACTATCATGTCCCTGTGCTACCTGGAAATGCATATCCTACTTTGCCTTCAGTATATGCCATAGCATTTGCCAGGTAGCACCTGTTAATTAATAAAGGACCCTCTAGACTCGTGAAGTATATGCGCTGCCTTTGGAGAAGTTACTGTAGGTGACTTGGCTATAACCCAAGGATTACATTATTGTTGGTGGCATGTGGGAATTTGGATTTTCCTGTGGGCATGGTTAGTCCATCGTTTGGAAGGTGGTATGATCTGGGATTGACATGCCTGGGGGACTTTATCTTGGAGGAGACTTCTATTAAGTTTTTACAAGTTTTGATGCGAGAGTTTACACTGATGAGTAAAGAACATTTAGCCTACTTGCAGGTACGGCACTATCTGATGATGGTGAACAGAGATAATCTTAGTGAAGTAAAGAGTGATACTCTGGACTTTTCACTCTGGTTAGAGGCTGAGATCTGAATTAAAAATATCTGTGCTTCATTCCAGGTACAACAGAGCTTTGACTTTGAAAAACTGGCTGCAACGTGGAGTGTTGAGCTACTAGTTGAAAGAGCCCCAGAGCTCCTTCAGGAGAATTTTAAACATATTAAGGACTTGTTTGTGGAAGCATGGCTGCGAGAGACTCAATATAAGTTTTTGCTTAGAGTCTTTATATCACCCTGATGAGCATTTAGAGTGAAGTTTGCTCAGACTGGTGCTTGTTTGAAGCTTAGAGCTTAAAAGGCACATCTGAGTCACATGTCTTGGCAATGTCCATGGACCCAACAATTTTGGGAGTTGCAGGAGTGGTGGATTCATTCTTTGGTCTTCAACTCCCACTTGCTGGAGATGTGATTTTTTATTTTTTTATTTTTCTACACGTGTGCCACTGATAAAAGGGGCATAGGACACTTTTGTGGAAGGCCTTTTCGTTGGATTGAAAGTGTGTTCTAACTCAATGGAGAAACAATGTGCCTCCCAATCCAGCCCAGTGGCAATCATTTTTATTCGATTTATTGCTTTTAAAAAGAAAAAGTGTGGGAGAGGTTTGGCTCCCCTAGTTTTAGGTGCTTCCAAACTGTTTGGGAGTTTTGCGAGATTCCCTCTCCCTCCCCGAACACGGAGTTTGGTACTCGATAGGTAGACCCATATCTCAATATGTAAAGGAGATTCTATGGTGTTGTGTATTTGTGTATAAGACTTGGGAGAATCATTAACCATGTTGATTCAATGATATCCCCTTCTGTAAAAGTTCCTCTTTGTTGGAGAATATATAGGATTGAGGTAGGGGAGGGCAGGGGGTTATAATGGAAAATTGTATTTGGCAATTGCCTACAGAACTGAGCACAATAGCAGAAACCACATTGTGCTCCTTCTGTTGGTGAGATGCCTGACTATCTTTGTTTTGTATGGCCAATAAAAAGATTTGAACCATTAAGCTCTAAAGACTGTGCCTGCAATATATCATTAGTATAATTTTGAAATCTGATGCAACCATCTGATGCATCCATCACCAGATGCTGCACAGATTAATGAAAGTTCTTCCACATCAAGTAGAGTGATGTCTTCCTCGGAGTCAAAATCCAACAAGAGGCAGAGGAGCAGGGATTCTCCCTACTCCTCCTACATCACTGATGAGAAGGATTTCTCCAAGAGGAATCATCACCAAGTATTGCCAAAGCATCGAAGGCTTGACATTGATCCTTGTTGGAAGCAAGGAAATAACAACTGATGCAATTTGCTTTACCAAATGGCCCTTTCTGTAACAGCCTCCTGAGGTCCAGAACATCTTTACAGATAACGTCCTCTTGGCTAGCCAGAAGAACCACTCTTTAGATCCCACAATATTCTGTGAGAAGGATCTGGATAAAAGGATCCTGCATGTCCTCTGTCAAAACCTCAGAGGAAGGTGAGGGATACCTCTCCATCTGTTCTATCATGCTCATCTCCAAGACCAAAAGAACCATCTTATCTGCCTGCAACTGAGTTTGTGGTTCTAAAGCTGGTGCAATCTCTAGTGCCTGTTCCAATGTTTTCTTTTTTTCTGAGTCTGAGGAGTCTTGGGCTTTTGCTTACAGGTCTCGAGACATTTTCTGAAGTGGAAGACTGTCCTGACCTCCTCTCAGACCCTTGTGCTCCATAGGCTAGGAAATGCCTTCTCTGGAAAACCTCTTCTTCCTTTGAAAGTGATTCTCTGAAGGCAGCAAATGCTTTCACAGTGTTCATACTTCATGCACTGTGTACCACCATTCTGGGAACACCACTGTCCTTTAATAATCTGCTGTCATTACTAAGCAGATAAATAAGTTTGGAGATTATTAAAAGAATGAATTATTTTTATGGCAAAGAACATGAAAAAGATCCTTGAAGGATGAAAACTTGTGATTCATTGGTCATGGCTAGAGAACAACTAAGAGAGGTTTTCTATACATATTAAGCTCTTTAATTCTGTCCGCATATGCTTCATAACGAAGACCACCAACCATTTTAGTAGCCGCCCTCTGCACAGACTCCAACCTGCTTATGTTCTTTTGAAGGTGCAGTCTCCAGACTTCCACACAGTACTCCAAATGAGGTCTCACAGAGACTTATACAAAGGCATTATCACCTTCTTTTTTCTGCTGGCCATTCCTCTCCCTATACACCCAAGCATCCTGGCTTTCACAGTCGCCTTTTCTACCTGTTTAGCTATTATAAGATCGTCAGACACAATTATGCCCAGGTCCTCTTGTTTCATGGATAGAAGTATCTCACCCTCTACACTGTATCACTTCTTTGGATTTTGCAGCCCAAATGCATGACCCTGCATTTTTTTAGCATTAACATTCAGCTGCCAAATTCTAGACCATTCTTCAAGCTTAGCTAGATCCCTCCTCATGTTATCTACTCCTTCTTGGGTGTCTACTCTATTGCAGATTTTGGTATCATCCGCAAACAAGCAAACCTTACCCAACAGCCCTTCCGCAATATCACTAACAAAGATGTAAAAAAGAATCGGATCAAGGGCAGATCCCTGCGGCACACCACTGGTAACTGCTGCCATGTTTCTATGTTTCTAGTGGTGCTGAATATCCATCCACAGAAATGGTGGCATCAAATATAAGTATAGCCAGTGATCTTCAGCTGTTTCTATATAGCCAGCACTGAGCATATGTAGTTTATTTAAGAGCTGCAGCTGATATTTAAAATAAAAGCCGACTGTGGAACTAATATCAACCTGAATGTCTTATAGTCATATAGTCACTATATCGGTATTGGTCCAAGCTCTAGCAGATTCTTTACTGGCTCATTTCCATTCCCCTAGATGTATCCCGTGTCTACAGCTACTTTGTTGTCTGTCTTGACTAGATTGTAAGCTCTGATGAGCAGGGACCATCTTTTACATGTGTCTGTGCAGCGTTGTGTATGTCTTGTAGCGCTATACAAATGTTCAGTAGTAGTAATAGTAGTCATAAAAACCCCATCTCACTTCAGGTGTGTGGTGTGCCTAAAGTTCTTAAAAACTACCAAAGGAACTTTTACTGCAGGCTTCCCAATGCTTTTTTAGTTAAGAATAACTTAGATATGGAAGGCAATGGCATAGACACTATGCATGTATAGTAATTGTATTAGATAAATTACCTGATCACTGAAAGAGTATACAGCAGCCTCTATATCTCTAATTATACACTTCAAGCCATAGCTGCTTATGCAGAGGGCAGAATGCCCAGGAAAACACTGGAGTTCTCATTAGTGCTGCCTGCTGATGCTAGAATTTCCCAGATGCATGCAGATGTTATTAAGGCTTTAAAAAAAACAAGGTTGTTTGCTGCTGTTTATTTAAATAAATTGCCATATATAAATGTGTTATGGAGACAGACAATTTGTAAAAATTTTATGAACCATTAAAATGTTATGACGACAGCAATAATCATAACACATAGAGACAATGTTCAGCCACAGGTGCACTTGCTAAAAGTATATCATATGAGGTCCTGGGCTTAAGAGCAAAACACGAACCCTTTGCAACCCCACCTGGACTGCCACACTGATAAACTGCAGGAATTTCCAACTGTTTTGATGAAAGATGGCACAAACCAGTTATTCCAATTAATGTAAATACCCAGTAGAACATAGAAATCAACTGAAAACATTTTTAAAAAATTTATCAACCAAATATTCTAGAATTTTAGGATCTAATTTATGCTTTAAAATGAGAAGAAAAGGAGGCTGCTATGGTTGTCAAAAGAAGTAGCTGAAAAAGAAATTAGTCTTCGTACAGTACAAGAGATCACAGAAAGAGGAAGAAGCAGCAGTATTTGGAAAAGCTAAGAGAAGGTGGGAAAGTAATCAAGAAAGCAAAGATACAAATGGAATAAAATATAGCCAATACAATAAAATGATGGGACAAGACTTTTTATGTTAATGACAGGAGGAAGATGTTGTGTACATAGATTTCAGCAAAGCCTTTGACATGGTCCCACATAGGTGGCATAAATAAAATAAACACCCTTGGAATGGTCCCTAAAGTGACTGACTGGGTTGATTAAGTGGGAGGTGACAAAGGGTAGTGGAAAATGGAGTTCCCTCTCAGGATAAGGATATTATTAGTAGTGTGCCATAGGAAATAGTCTTCGAACTGGTTCTTTTTAACATTTTTGTACGTGATATTGCAGAAGGATTGTTTGGTAAGGTTTGTCTCTTTATAGATTATAGTGAAAAGAAGAATCAAAGGCAAACCTCCACAGTAGATCAGTCAAACAACACAGAAGTGGAAGGAGACCATAGGCAGGAGAAATCTTTAATAAAAGCCCAAGTCGGCCAGGTTTCCGCAATAATAGCCTTCCTCAGGGGTGTACAATCATAATATCAAAACATAAATATATAAATAAATATAAAAATATAAAGTAAAATAAAGTAATAAACAGAAACCACATACAGATATACAACAACATACCAAATGTATAATGTCAATTCTTTCAGGAACAAGAAATTGACAAATATCTCTCAAAGAGCTCTACAAGAGAAATTCTATGTCATCCGGTCCGGAATGTTTGCTGCTCTTTATCAATTAACTGTATTACATCTTCCAAATGTAATAAGACTTTTCTCAATTCCTTTGATACATCACCTGTAAATATTATTTCTGGCATGGGTAAGTTTCCTACATCTTCTTCAGTAAAGACTGAAGCAAAAAATGTATTCAGTCTCTCCACTATGGCCTTGACCTCTCTCAGTGCACCTTTTACCCCTCCAATGGTCCAACTGACTCTCTCACAGGTATTTTACTACAAATATAGTTGAAAAAGTTTTTATTATGTGCTTTTGCTTTCACAGCAAACTTCTTTTCAAATTGTCTCTTTGCTTGCCTTATCAATGCCTTGCAATTAACTTGCCAGTATTTATGTTGTTTCCTGTTTTTGTCATTTGACTCTTTTTTCCATTTTCTGAAAGATTCTCTCTTAACTATAATAGCCTCTCTGACCTCACTTTTAAGCCATGCTGGCTGTCATTTGATCTTCCTTCCACCTTTTTTAAATCATAGAATACATCTAGTCTAAGCTTCCAAGATAGTATTTTAAATGACACCCATGCCTGATGTAAACTCTTAACCTTTGCAGTTGTTCCTTTTCATTTTTTCTTAACCATTTTCCTCATTTTATTATAGTCTTCTTTTTGAAAGTCAAATGCTAACACAATCCATTTCCTTGCTATCCTTCCTCCATTTATTAAATCAAATGTGATCATGTTATGATCGCTATTGCCAAGCGGCTCCAAAACAGTTACCTCTCGTACTAGATCCTACGCTCCACTGAGGACTAGATCTAAAATAGCGTCCTTGCATGTTGGTTCCTGAACCAGCTGCTCTTTGAAGCAGTCATTTACTTCATCTAAAAACTTTATCTCTCTAGGATGTCCTGATGCAACATTGACCCAGTCAATACCAGGGTAATTGAAATCTCCCATCATTACTGTGTTGTAAACTTTTTTAGCTTCCCTAATTTCTGTTACCATTTCATCATCTGTCTGTTCATTCTGGCCAGGTAGTCGGTAGTACACCCCATCTGCCGTTACAGCCCCCTTTTTGCATGGAATTTCTATCTATAAAGATTCTACAGTGCTTTTTGTTTCCTGTAAAACCTTTATCTTGTTTGACTTGATGCCCTCTTTAACATATAGAGCCACCCCTCCACTAGTGTCTATCATTGTGATATAGTTTGTAGCCAGGTATCACAGTGTCCCATTGGTTATCCTCCTTCTACGAGGTCTCTGAAGTGCCAATTATATCTAACCTTTCATTGATTGCTATATATGCTAACTCTCCCATCTTATTTTTTATAGAATTTGCATACATGCATTTCAAAGTTTGTTTTTTGCTAATATTAACAGTCTGGCTATTTGATGACAGGGTTAATTTGGAATCTTTCAACTCTGTCTGATTTTTACTTAAAGGCACCTGGATTACTTTAACCTTTATTGGAATCTCTCTATCGGGATGCCCAGACTACCCTGTTTTGCTAGTTTCCTTCAAGGATACTTCATTCTGAATCATGTGCTCTTGGGTGACTTCAACTTTTCCCTATTATCTAGTTTAAAAGCAGCTCTCTCCTTTTTAAAGGTTAACGCTAGCAGCCTGACTCCACTCTGGTTAAGATGGAACCCATCCTTTTGGAAACTCCTCCCTCCTTCCCCAGAATGTTGCCCAGTTCCTATCCAAAACCCTCTTCCTTGCACCATGGTCTCATCCAGTAAGTAAGGGGGAAAGAAGGGGGGAAAGAAAGTCAACAACAAATTATGGCTCCAGACAGATATTTAAGAACATAAGAAATGCCATACTGGATCAGACCAAGGTCCATCAAGCAATCCAGGTCACAAGTACTTGTTAAGTTCCCAAAAGTTATCCGGATTCCATGCTGCTTGTCCAATGGATAAGCAGTGGATTTCCCTGGACCTCTTTAATAATGGTTTATGGACTTTTCCTTCACAAACCTGTCCAAATTTTTTTAAACCCAACTACACTAACAGCTTTTACCACATCTTCTGATAAGAATTCTGGAGTTTGATTATGCGTTGAGTGAAAAAGTATTTTTCTCTTATTATTCTTAAATGAGTTACATTGTAGCTTCATTGTGTGTTCCCTAGTCTCCTACTTTTTGATAGAGTAAACGACCGATCTAGGTTTATTCGTTCCACGCCATTCATTAATTTATAGACCTCTATGATATCTCACCCTCAGCCGTCTTTTTTCTAAGTTGAAGAGCCCTAACCTTTTAAGCCTTTCCTTATAGGGGCATCCTTCCATCCCCTTTACCATTTTGATGGCTCTTCGCTGAACCTTTTTAAAATTCTGCTATATCCTTTTTAAGATATGATGACCAGAATTGCACACAATATTCAAGGTGCGGTCTCACCATGGAACAATACAGAGAGATTATAATATCTTTGGCTTTATTCTCCATTCCTTTTCTTATGATTCCAAGCAATCTATTTGCTTTCTTGGCCACCACTACACACTGGGTAGAGGGTTTCAACATATTGTCCATGATGACGCCTAGATCTTTTTCCTAGATGGTGGTTTCTAATGTGGAACCTTGCATCGTGTAACCATAGTTTGGTTGCTCTTCCCTAAGAGGCAGATTTGATAACATGCATGTCGGGCCTGCAGACATGTCTAAATTGAAAATGGGTCCAATTTGAACTTAATTCCGCATCCATGAGTCTAGACGTGCCTGCGGGTCCGGAATCGGGGAGGTAAATGTGTCCGGCATGGCACGGGCAAAGTGCTATTCAGCCGGCCCATGCACGCATCTGGCCTATGGCCCATGCACAGGTGCAGGCATGGGCCATGCGATATAATGGAGAAACATGTCCCTCGTCAATATTATAGGACATGGGTAAATGTTTTGGATGTTCCCACACCCACCATATTCTGAAAAGTTGCACATTATGGATCCTGCACATCTCCACGATGTACCCGCAGATTCCACGATTCCTCAGTAAAAAAAAGTGCATCTCCTAAGCTGCCCTTCACACTGACAGTAGTTTGCTGATGTACACTAGACATAAATATCAATGAGAAATGACTGCTGCTGCAACCTAGACCATATACCAGTCTTCGTCATGCCCTGAAAAGTGCTAGATAATCCCACTGCATCCTAATATGGTATTACAGAATGTAAATATGAACATGTATGTCAGGACATACCGTGCATCAAATGGTACTTGTCATTATAAAATGGCCCCAGTGATTCCTGCCTTGGTCATCTCTACAAACACGCTTTAAACTGCTATGGATGGACTCTTACCAAGTGCACAAAACCCGAAACTAATATTGCAGTTCCCCAAAAGTTGCATAATATTGTTGAGCAACAAATGTATGTCCTTTTTGTGCCAATGGCCTGTAAGTGCACTCATTCTGCTGCTCTGCACTACCTTTCTTCTCTTATCTCTCTCTAGACCCCCTCCTTGGGAACTCCACTCTTCTGGCAGATCACTTCTGTGCCCTTCTCTTCTACTGCCAACTTCAGACTTCACTCCTTTCACCTTGCTGCTATGTCAGGTGCCTTCTCTGGCCCTTCTCAAATCCAGGCTGAATGCTCACCTCTTTGTTGCTGCATTTGGATCTGATCTGCCTAATCTCCCTTGTGTTTCCTTAGCATTCCCCCTAGATGTATCCTGTCCACAGCTGCTGTATTTATTTATTTTATTTATTTATTTACCAATTCTTCTATACCGCGCTATTTAGATCAGTGCGGTTTACATTCAAACAACATCTATACAACGCAGGCACTCTGTATTGTCTATCTTGACTAGATTTTACAAGCTCTGCTGAGCAGGGACCATTTTTTACGTGTGTCTATGCAGCGCTGCATATACCTTGTAGCGCTATACAAATGATCAGTAATAGTAGTATGGCCTTCTGGCTATGGCATCTGATTCCCACATATCTGGGTACTGGCATTTCTCACAGCAGCTACACCTGTCCCATCATAGTGTATGTCAGTCTGTATACATCTGCTATCTGTGGGGCAACCCTGTTTGCTTTTCCACAGTCTGCTTTGTGGCACTGATCCCCTAGTCAGGCCTGTATGGACATGGGAGGGGGGATCCCTGTGCCATCATATCCAGGTAGCCAGCCTCCAGATATATCACCACTCTCACAGCTTGCATATATCCTGGATTGGGGAAGGATGCAGGCCTCATAGCATCATCTGGGGGATGTTGGCACAACATTAGTCATATCTCCCAGTGCCTGACACAGCTGACATATGGCTGCCCTATAGCTGACGTATGGCTGCCCTTTTTACTGGCACCTGGTGACTCTGCGGTCATCCATATGATCCAGGTACTGGCCAACCATTCATGGCCTCCCTGAATTGCAGAGCAACACACCATATCCTCCCGTGCTACCCCCCAAACCACACACTCTCACTTGCAGTCACAAAATGCATCATTCTGCCAAACCAAACCTATAACTAACAGCTGCTATACCATAATGGCATGACATCCCAGGACCACATATGATCTCTCTTTCTCACTCCAGCAAGATTTGTTTCCAGACTCGCTCACATACTGTTCTTACATTAACAGTCCTAGTTTTCAGAACACAGGATTTGTTAGGGTCCCCTGGATTAGCTCTTTTAGCACAAACAGCACATTTCAGCATATTTCTGTAAGGGTTTTTATTAATGTTTCTTTACCTTACAACATTTCCTCACCTCTGCTTTCTGTTCTTTATAACTGCATCTTGTGTTTTGCCAGACTGCAGTCATACCAGTTCAGCACATTCTTGTCACAACCATTCTTCAAGAATTAAAGAACACAGCAGAATATTTTCTAAGTTTTGGCCTTATTCCATATTTCAGCAGGAATAACGGGGACATCCATGGGGATATCGCTGAATGTACACAGGTCTTTTTGGAATATGCTGTGCACATCTCCATGGCTGACCATGCCACCGTTCCACCCCTTTTGGGCATGTTCTGAGATCCCCATGTTAGCGCTGTGGACGTGCACAACAGCAGTATTTCAGAATATATTCGAGGATGTTTTCAGCATGTAAATGTCCCGCCGCATGAACAAACCCCTTATTCGTGTTCTGGAATGACCTCCTAAGAGTATAATTTTTGCAATTTTTTACAATCCTCTTGTGGTTTAACAACTTTGAATAATTTGGTGTCATCTGCAAATTTTATCACCACACTCATTATTCCCATTTCCAAGTCATTTAGGAATATGTTAAAAAGCAGTTGGCCCAGATATGGCGACCAGAATTGCACACAATATTCAAGGTGCGGTCGCACCATGGAACGATACAGAGGTATTATAATATCCTTTGTTTTATTCTCCATTCCTTTCCTTATGATTCCTAGCATTCTATTTGCTTTCTTGGCTGCTGCTGCACACTGGATGGAGGGTTTCAACATATTATCCACGATGACACCTAAATCTTTTTCCTGAGCGGTGGTTCCTAATGTGGAACCTTGCATCGTGTAACCATAGTTTGGGTTGTTCTTTTCTAGATGCATAACATTGCACTTGTCCGCATTAAATTTCATCTGCCATTTGAATATCCAATCTTCCAGTTTCTCAAGGTATTCTTGCAATTTTTTTACAATCCTCTTGGGTTTTAACAACTTTGAATAATTTTGTGTCATCTGCAAATTTGATTACCTTACTCATTATTCTCATTTCCAGGTCATTTACAAATATGTTAAAAAGCAGCGGACCCAGAACAGATCCCTGGGATACTCCACTATTCACCTTTCTCCACTGGGAAAATTGGCTATTTAGCCCTACTCAAAAGGGACCTTGTCAAAGGCTTTCTGAAAATCCAGATGTGCTATATCAACCAACTCATCTTTGTCTACCTGTTTATTTACATGTTCAAAAAAACATAATAGATTTTTAAGACAAGACTTTCCTTGGCTAAAGCCATGTTGGCCGTCTCCCATTAAGCCATCAACATGTTAAGTAATTTTGATCTTTATAATGATTTCTACCTTTTTTCCCGGTACTGACGTCAGAATCACCAGTCTGTAGTTTCCCAGATCACCCCTGGAACCCTTTTAAAAAATTGGTATTACATTGGCCATCCTCCGATCTTCAGGTATTGCAGATGTTTTTAATGATAGTTCACAGATTACTAATTTTTTTCGAGAGCTGTTTTGGTTATTCCACGTAATCTTTATGTTTTTTGGTGCGCTGAATCTGAAAATGACCTCCATTTTGTCATAGGACATCACGTTTCCTGACAATTTAGGTAACTATGTTAAATAAGGCAATACCTCAAAATAAATGGAAAGACTTATAAAATTAAAGTTTTATTACAATATTTTCATGAAAATCCTTTTTTGAACTGAAATGAGCTCACCTACACACACTAAACTCGATTCTTCTTCCTTGTGAGGCTCCTCTTGGTGCATTTACGCTTGTGAGTAACATCTGGAATGTCTCTCTGAAGCATCCAACAGTAGTCTGCCATCATTGTAATGCTCCATTTTCCATGGTATCTCCTTTCCATCTCTTTAATGTCTTGGTGGAATCGTTCACCTTGTTCCTCACTCACAGCTCCCAAATTTTCAGGAAAGTAGTCAAGGTGGGACTAGAGGAAATGCACTTTGTGGTGAGGAGAGCAGCCAAGAACAGATGGAGATAGAGGAAAACCATGTTTCTGCCTTTAAACCAAGTGACAGACAAGCTGTGCACAGAGCTTGCAGAGCAGGAAAGAAAAAAAATCCAGTCTCTGCTGAGGCTAAGCCACGCCCAGACTCTGAAGTGGGGCAGGCTTAGATACTGATTGGAAAGGCCTGTGCGAAGGCAAGGGTGTGGCAGGGAAGAAACGGTTTTTAAAACCTCACTCTGACCAGAGAGGAAAGAAGGAAGGGAGAGTCACTTCCACAGGAGAAGGAGAGATCCTGGAGCAAGGGGATTCCAGTGGGAAGAGATATCCCACAGCCCAGGGAGATCCTGGAGACGAAGAAGGATTCCAGGAAGGCTTTCAGGAGAGATCTCATGAGAGAAGGAGTGGAGAAAGACACAAGAAGTCTGACTTCCAGAAGCTGAAAGAGGTCAGTAGAAAAGGAAGCAGTGGGTGTCTGAGAAATGCTCCTAGAAGTGAAGCCAACAGATGTATAGCTGACCAGCTTACAGATGAACAGGAACAGTTTGCAACAGCTAGTGAACAAGAGCCAGACCTGAGCCCTACAAGTGCCAGAAGGTGGGTGGAGACGCTTTAGAGTGGAAAAAGCCAAACCCCAGCAGTGAGCAGAGCAGCTGAGCTAAAAACACTAGCAACATTAGCACAAGTGTTCCCTGAGAGAAAGGCTTATTCTCCCAAAGTAACTGTGCCCAATCAGAAAGATTTGCTGTGGAGCCAGTTTCAAAAGTTCCTACAAGACAGAGAAGCTGAGGAAGCTTTTAAGACTGTAGAAGGCAATGAGCATTCTTTAGCCCAGGAGGAAATGCAGGTCATAAGAACATAAGATATGCCATATGTCACCAGTAGTCAGCCCGTAGCATAGGCATACGGGATAGACGGCCTGGGGACCCTTTATTGAAAGACTGGAGTAATGCTTTAAGCTTGCATTGCCTCCTGGGAGTTGTAGTATTTTTCCCTTTTCAATAAGATGCAGTTGTGGTGCGAGTGGTTCAGGCAATGACAGGCTTTTAATTCCCCTCCAAGGGTGGATTCAAACACAAAATAATTCAGGACAAAAAGCCATACACTCTGGCACAAAATAAGAAAGGAAATAATAACAGCTTCTCAACTTAAACTCAAAGTTCCACGGTATTTTCAGCATACAGTCACTTTGTATAAGCAAGGAAAATCCTGTGCTCTTCAACTGCCAGTTTAAACAGCTTTCACAGATCACCTGGCTCAGCACAGAGAAATTATATCATCTGTAACCATTAAAGTACAGTCCATTTGGTTATCTGATATTTCTTCTTCCTGAGGATCAATCAGCATTGACTCATGCTGATTCTCTGGTAAGTACAACTTCTGCTTGGTATACAACGTTTCCAAACTTCCACCCTCTATCTGTTCCTGAGGCTTCTCTATCAAGCCCTCCTTGAGATAGGGTTCAGTATTACCATATATCTTAGAATAGCAGAGAGGAGAGTCACACCCTTTAGGGTTTCTATAAGAGAAGTTCTTATAACCACTTTTATCCTTATAGTAACTAGACAGCCTACCTTCTGGCTTTGAGACAGGGGAAAATCCGTGCACAGCTTTGTCAGCAAGGGGTTTAAACCTCAGAGGTTTTCCTCTGTACTTTGGCTTCTCAACCTCTTCTTCCGACATGCAAATGTCCTCCACAGAATACCTTTCACTCCCTGGAACTTGCAAGTGCTTCCTGGATAGCTTTACCGGTAACGTCTCCCTCTGGGTGCCTTCCCAATAAGACAATTGCCTGGAGTTCTTGCCACAGGGTTTTTGGGCCCTGCTCCTCCAGTTATTCCTGCCAGTTACTTCCTGTATTTCTCTATCACTCTCAGAATCACAATCCTCTGAGTCACTCACGTACTTTCTCTCGTGTTTCCTTCCACACTGAAACACACGTTGCTTCTGAGACTCAGACTTCAGCTCACTCAGCTTTCCTAGCTGGGTCTGTCCAAGCTTTCTCTCTCTCTCTCTCTCTCTCATTCTCCAGTTCCTCTGCTCCTCCTGCTCTTTGCTTCCCATGCTTCTCTTGCTTCCTTTGCTGCCCTTCACCCTGAAACTCTAATGAGCGTTTCTTATATGTCTGGTTTGGAGCTAATCTAGTCCTTCCCTCTCTCAGGTGAAAACTATTGGACTCAGGAAATGGAGATTGTTTGCTAGCTGGGCGGGGCTGCTTCCCTCGTGGCTGGGTTTGTTTATGTTGCTCCTGGCAACTGGGAGTCCTGTGCTTTGCCTTCCTGTCAGCAACAAACCTACTTCTCTCAAGTTCCTCTGTTTGCATGGCAAAGGACGTCTCTTCCCCATTAAACATACTGGGTCAGACCAAGGTCCATCAAGCCCAGTATTCTGTTTCCAACAGTGGCCAATCTAGGTCATATGTACCTAGCAGTTTCCCCAAGGGACACAGGTTCCACAATGCTTGTATTGGTTCAAGCATTGATATCCTGGATCCCTTCTTAATAATGGTTTATGGACATTTCCTCCAGGAACTTGTCCAAACCTTTTTTAAACCCAGCTACACTAAAAGCCTTTACTACATCCTCCGGTAACAAATTCCAGAGTTTGATTACACGTTGAGTGAAAACATATTTTTTTTTATTAGTCTTAAATAGTTTACCCTGTAGCTTCATTGCATGTCCCCTAGTCTTTCTATATTCTGATAAGGTAAACAATCGATCTACGTTTACCCGTTCCACTCCGTTCATTAATTTATAGACTTCTATCATATCTCCCCTCAGCCGTCTCTATTCCAGGTTAAAGAGCCCTAACCTTTTTAGCCTTTCTTCATAGGAGTATCCTTCCATCCCCTTTACCATTTTGGTGGCTCTTCTCTGAACCTTTTCTAAAATCGCTATATCCTTTTTAAGATATGGCGACCAGAATTGCATACAATATTCAAGGTGCGGTCTCACCATGGAACGATATAGAGGCATTATAATATCTTTTGTTTTATTTTCCATTCCTTTCCTTATCATACCTAGCATTCTATTTGCTCTCTTGGCCGCCGCTGCACACTGGGCCGAGGGTTTTAACATGGTATCCACAATGACGCCTAAATCTTTTTCCTGAGTGGTGGTTCCTAATGTGGAACCTTGCATCGTGTAACCATAGTTTGGGTTGTTCTTCCCTAGGTGCATAACCTTGCACTTGTCCACATTAAATATCATCTGCCATTTTGATGCCCAGTCTTCCAATTTATCAAGATCCTCTTGCAATTTTCCACAATCCTCTTGGGTTTTAACAACTTTAAATAGTTTTGTGTCATCTGCAAATTTGATAACCTCACTCGTTATTCCACTTTCCAGGTCATTTATGAATATGTCAAAAAGCAGCGGACCCAGCACAGATCCTTGGGGTACACCACTATTCACCTTTCTCCATTGGGAAAATTGGCCATTTAGCCCTACCCTCTGCTTTCTATCTTTTAACCAGTTCCTGATCCACAATAGTACACTGCCTCCTATCCCATGACTCTTTAGTTTTGCCAAAAGTCTCTAATGAGGGACCTTGTCAAAGGCTTTCTGAAAGTCCAGATACACAATATCAACCGACTCACCTTTGTCCACCTGATTATTCACTCCTTCAAAAAAAATAACAGATTAGTAAGACAAGATCTTCCTTGACTAAAGCCATGTTGGCTGTCTCCCATTAGGTCATGACTATCTACATGCTGAGTAATTTTATTCTTTATGATGGTTGCTACCATTTTTCCCGGTACTGCTGTCAGGCTCACCGATCTATAGTTTCCCGGATCACCCCTGGAACCCTTTTTAAAAATTGGTGTTACATTGGCGATCCTCCAATCTTCAGGTATTAGAGATGATTTTAATGATAGTTCACAGATTACTAATAGCAGGTCTGCAATCTCGTATTTCAGTTCTTTCAACACCCTTGGATGTATACCATCCGGCCCAGGTGATTTGCTACTCTTCAGTTTATCTAATAGTTGTAATACATCTTCCCAATGTATCGATATTTCCTTCAATTCTTCCGCACCTTTAAATACCACTTCAGTCATGGGTAACATCCCTACATCTTCCTCAGTAAAGACTGAAGCAAAGAATTCATTCAGTCTCTCCGCTATCGCCTTGTCGCCTCTTAGAGCTCCTTTAACCCCTTTATCATCTGATGGACCAACTGACTCTCTCACAGGTTTTTTGCTACGAATGTACTTGAAAAGGTCTTTACTTCGCGTTTTTGCTTCTGCAGCAAGCTTCTTCTCAAATTCTCCCTTTGCCTGCCTTATGAATGCCTTGCATTTGACTTGCCAGTGCTTGTGCTGTTTCCAGGTTTCGTCGTTTTGCTCTTTTTTCCATTTCCTGAAAGATGCTTTTTTGGCAACAACAGCCTCTCTGACCTCACCTTTAAACCATGCTGGCAGTTTTTTGGACTTCCTTCCACTTTTCTTAAAGCGTGGAATACAGCTGGTCTGGGCTTTCAAGATAGTATTTTTCAACAACAGCCAAGCCTGATGTATGTCTTTAACCTTTGCAACTGCTCCTTTTAGTTTTTTCTTAACTGTTTTTCTCATTTTATCATAGTCTCCCTTTCGAAAGTTAAAAGGTAGTACTGTGGATTTCCTTACTATCCCTCCTCCACTAATTAAATCAAAGGCGATCATGCTATGATCACTATTGCCAAGTGGCCCCAACAACCTTATCTCTTGCACTAGATCTGGTGTTCCACTAAGGATTAGGTTTAATATGGCTTCCCCTCTGGTCGGTTCATGAACCAGCTGCTCCAAGAAGCAGTCATTTATTTCATCTAGGAACTTTATCTCCCTAGCATGTCCTGACGTGACACTGACCCAGTCGATACCGGGGTTGTTGAAATCACCCATTATTATTACTGTGCTGTAACTTTTGTTAGCTTCCTTGATTTCTTTGAGCATTTCATCATCCATTTGGTCATTCTGGCCAGGCGCTCGATAGTACACCCCCACTGCCATTGCCTTCCCCCTTTTACATGGAATTTCAATCCATATAGATTCTACAGCAGATTTTGTTTCTTGCAAAACTTTAATCCTTTCTGACTCAATGCCCCCTCTAACATAGAGAGCAACCCCTCCACCAATTTGATCAGCTCTATCATTACGATATAGTTTGTACCCAGGTATCACAGTGTCCCACTGGTTGTCCTCCTTCCACCATGTCTCTGATATTCCAATCATATCTAACCTTTCATTTAGTGCTATATATTCTAACTCTCCCATCTTATTTTTTAGACTTCTAGCATTTGCATACAAGCATTTTAGAGAATGTATTTTATTCATATTAATTTGGCTATTGTTAGACATGGGTAATTTAGGATCTTTAAGCTCTGTCTGCTCCATACTTGAGTGCATTTGGGCTACTTTACTCTTTTGTGGAGCCTCTCTGCTTTTGGTAGTATCCTTCAAAGATACATTCTTCTGAACCATCCGCTCTTGGGCGACTGTCGGCTTTCCCCTAATATCTAGTTTAAAAGCTGCTCTATCTCCTTTTTAAAGGTTAACGCCAGCAGCCTGGTTCCATCCCAGTTAAGGTGAAGCCCATCCCTTCGGAAGAGCCCCTCCTTTCCCCAGAATGTTCCCCAGTTCCTAACAAATCCAAAACCCTCAGCTCTGCACCATTGTCTTATCCACGCATTGAGACTCCGGAGCTCTGCCTGCCTTTTGGGTCCTGCGCGTGGAACAGGAAGCATTTAGGAGAATGCTACCCTGGAAGTTCTGGATTTCAACTTCCTACCTAAAAGCCTAAATTTAGCCTCCAGAACCTCCCCACCACATTTTCCTATGTCATTAGTACCGACATGTACCAAGACAGCAGACTCCTCCCCAGCACTATCTAAGACCTTATCTAGGTGGCGCGTGAGGTCCGCTACCTTCGCACCAGGCAGGCATGTTACCAGGCGATCCTCACGTCCACCAGCCACCCAGCTATCTACATGCCTAATGATCGAATCACCAACTATAACGGCTGTCCTAACCCTTCCCTCATGGGCACATGGCCCTGGAGAAACTTCCTCGGTGCGAGAGGGTTTTACATCACCTGAAGGACAGGTCCTAGTTACAGGATCACTTCCTGCCACACCAGGGTGATGCTCTCCTGTCACGTGACCTTTCTCCTCCATGGCAACAGGGATGCTGCCAGACTGGAGGTGGGACTTCAGGACTATATCCCTGTAGGTCTCGTCTATGTACACTCTGTCTGTCTTATGCTTTCCAAGTCTGCTACTTTAGCCTCTAGAGAACAGACTCGTTCCCTGAGAGCAAAGAGCTCCTTGCACCTTGTGCACACGTAAGACCTCTCACCAACTGGGAGAAAATCATACATGTGACACTCAATGCAAAAGACTGGAAAGCCTCCATCCCGCTGCTGGACTGCTGTCTGCATCTTAGTTTTAAGTTTGTGTTTAGATCTAAGTTCTTTACTTACTAAGCTTTGCTATGGATATTTATGCTAATAAAACTGTACCTAATACGTGTAATATACCTTGTTCATCTGAAGCTTAACTAATCTCAGGTCCTTAGTGTATGACTGATTTGGGTAATGAGCTTCACCTGAGAGCACCTCCTGTCTTGTAAGATGTGTAAGTACCTATAAAGCTATGATTATCCCAGGGGTGGGTGGGCGTGGGGAGGGAGGGAAATAACACTTATTAAAAGAGGGCTGCTACACAGTACCCTGTCTTGTGCTGCTGAGGTAAGCTATATTCTGATTTGATTTAAATTATAGCTCTTAGCTGCTGCTAGGCTCTAACTTCTTATGAAATTGAAACTACAAGCTCTCTGCTGGGTTCTAAATTTAACCAGAAAGCTCTCTTCTGTGTTTTAAATTTAAGCTAAAAGTACTTTGCTGATGCTAGGCCCTGAGTGACTATTAAATTTAGACTACAAGCTCTCTGCTGGGTATGAAGTGTAACCAGAAAGTTCTGCTCTGTGTTTTAAAACTAAAAGTACTTTTCTGATGCTAGGCCCTGAGTGACTATTAAATGTAAACTACAAGCTCTCTGCTGGGTTCCAAATGTAACCAGAAAGCTCTCTTCTGTGTTTGAAATTTAAACTAAAAGTACTTTGCTGTTACTAGGCCCTGAGTGACTATTAAATTTAAACTACAAGCTCTCTGCTGGGTATGAAATGTAACCAGAAAGTTCTCCTCTGTGTTTTAAATTTAAACTTAAACTGCTGCTATTAGGCCCTGACTGATTTAACAAAAATAGTGGGTTCACAGATTAATTAGCTTTAATACAAAGAATTCCTTTTAGAAAATTACCAGAAGTATATACTCACAGTTGAAGATCTCTCTCCAGAAGTAACAGTCCCTTTTTCTAGTCCTTTAAGGTCAATTCTTATGTGCCAGAGTCTGACCTAGGAATCTCTCCAATGGATTGCTCATTCTGTTTAAAAGAAGACTGAGCCTTACTAAGCAGAGCTGAGAAAGAGTGAGAAGCTGTATTGTGCATAACTCTGTAACTGCTAATAGTCTTCTAAAGCCAAGGATGTGTTTTACCAAGTGAGAATTTTCTTCTAAAACAAAGAAGCTGTGTGTTACCAGAAGTTTGTTTGAACTGGGAAAACCACCGTTGTGCAAAACCTGTGTGTTACCTGAAGTTTGTTTAAAAGGGAAAGCAACAGTTGTGTCAAGAAGAAAGTTTACCTTTTGTTTGAAAGAGATACAAGAAGCTGCGCTGAGTACTGTTCTGTTTAATGAAAAACAGCTGCTAAGGTTAGCAGGACTTTTGGTTTGCGTTTACCTCATTTGCCAGTTATCTTCTGTTATCCTTTGTGTTGGAGAAGTATCCTAATGCCTTGTGTTTGAATTTTAATGCCTTGGAAATCCCCATAGAAAAATAAATATTCTTGTATGCCTTACCAACGGTCTCACACTACATTTTGTCCTTGCTCAAGAAAAGCCTAACTACAAGTCCCAGAATTCCACTGGGGACAGTCAGAAAAGCTTTATTTAAGGACATTACAAGGCAGCCCTAAGCCTGTAAGCCCTAGGGCCCAGGCTAGGGTCCCACAACTTTCAAATTCATCAGGCAACCTAAAGCTTGAAATGCTTTCAGCATTCGTCCGACGATCTTTTTGTAGTGAGGATCTTTGTTATTGCCTAAAAATTTCTGTACGACTTCTTTAAATGCAATCCACCCTTCTTTTTGAGGATCCGTCATGGTATTGACAAACTCTTGATCAACTATAAGCCTTCTAATGTCTGGTCCGACGAACACACCTTCCTCCAATTTTGCCTCCGACAGGCCTGGAAACTTGGTGACCAAGTATTTGAAGCATTCTCCATCTCTTGGAAGTGATTTTATGAATTGCTTCATCAATCCCAATTTTATGTGGAGAGGTGGTAGAAGAACTTTATGGGAAGGTACCAAAGTATCTTGGAGGACATTTTTTTCACCAACTGTTCACACCCTCGGCTGCCAACTCTTCTTGGTCCAGTGATTTTGTCGGTCTCGACTGTCCCATAGACACAGAAAACAAGGATATTTGGTATACCCAGCTTGTTGCCTGAGCAGCATGCACAAGACCTTCAAGTCCCCACACACTTGCCAACCATGGTCTTCATATTTAAGTTTACGAAGAACCAATTCCAAGTTCTCGTAGGTTTCCTTCAAGTGTACGGAATGACCTACAGGTATGGAAGTGTAAAAACCATTGTGCAGTAAAACTGCTTTGAGACTTCTTTTTGAGGAATCTATAAAAAGACGCCATTGCTCTGAATCATATTGGATTTTAAATTGACCCATCAGACCTTCGACATCGATGCAATAAACCAACTTGTCTTCCTGGGTGAAGTAAGGAACGAACTCCTTTTCACGATGTCCGAACCATGAAGATGACACTCCTGGCAACAATAAATTCCTGCTTTTCAGCCTTGATCCGAGTAACTCAGCGGCATCTTTGGGAAGATTCAAGTCTCTTACCAAATCATTCATCTCCTTCTGAGAAAACAATTTTGGTCTTGTATCATCTTCAAAGTCAGAACTTGATTCGTCATCTGGTTCAGGTATGACTTCACCTTCATCAGAGCTAGGTATCTCTTCCAAGGTAGCAGGGGGCTTGGGTACTGGTATATCTGTGCCATGGGGGATGGGATGTATTGCCGAGTGAAGATTGGGGTATGAAATGGAATGCTTCCATTTGAAATTAAACCCTTTCACATCACATGAACAAAAGTAACAGTCGTCACTATGGTTCTTTTGCTCTCGCCATACCATAGGAATCCCATAACGGAAAGATTTTTTCTTACTCTTGAACCAGTTTCGGAGGTCCTCAACACACCGTTTGCACACTTTATGAGGTGCCCAGACTTTATCTTGATCTCCAATTTTTAGTCCAAAGTATGCAAAGTATACTTTTTTCACAAAGTCTGTAATATTCTGCTGTTGCTTCAACACTGTATATTCACCACAGATGAAACAGAAACTGTCTGGCGAATTAATACACTTTCGCGGAGCCATAACATAATGGTTGAAGAATGACGAGCTAACACGAATTGCGATGAAAAAGTGTGAACAGCCTAGAACCAAGAACCTGATGATGATTCGTGCACAAGTGTGGCATGCAGGAGAGAGCAGCTGTGTCTGTGACTGAGACGTCACAGTGCTGGCCACGCCCCCCTGCACTGACCTGAGCTACTGCTATCTGCCCTGTGTCTCCCTCCCACTGGATTCTTCAGGAAAGATTAACCCCTTCTACCATTAGAAGCACGGACTTAAAACTTGCTTAGCTTATGTATATATTGCTGACCATCAGATTTACAATGCTATATTTTTTTTTACATAACTCGGATAACCCCTTTAAGTTTTTTTTGGCATTTTATATCTTAAATGCACTTATGTGAATTAATTAATAGTAATTTGAATTAATTAAAAGTAATTTGAAAAAAATTGATAAATTTGAAGACAATTTTGCATGTTGTGGCAAATCATGCCATCTAGGAGTTTTTTCAATATTGTTTGTTTTCAGCACACCAAAATACATGGAAATTAGATGAAAATAATCAAACAGCTTTTTAGTCGCAGACCTGTGTAATAGGTCTTCAATCTCATATTTCAGTTCTTTCAACACTCTTGGATGTATACCACCCAGTCCAGATGATTTGCTACTCTTCGGTTTATTAAATAGTTGTAATACATCATCCCAGTGTATCGATATTTCTTTCAATTCTCCAGGACCAAGCAGGAAGTCAGTCCTCACATATGAGTGACGTCGGTGTTGACGGAGCCCCCATGCGGAGCATTTCCCCAGCTTTCAAAGGAAGCCTTTGGGAATTCAGGCACGCATGCGCGGTCCCCTTCCCACCCAAAGGTGCCATCTTGCTCAGTCTTTTTTCCGCGGAGCCCTACGGATGCCTATCCTTGTCACCCGTGAAAAAAATTGATTTTTCTGCGTTGGGTTGAGTTTTTTCTTCGGTTCGACGTCGGTTCCTTTTCCTCCTGGACTCGTTACACCGGTGCCAGGCCCGGATCTCTCTTTTCGGTTTTTGTCCTTAGAGACTGCGTTCACGCCTTTTTTCTTTTCCCTGGCAGCCCAATTTTTTGATCTTGCAGGGGCCCTTTTTCCCCCGATGGCTGCCAGTGGCTTTAAGAAGTGTGATCGGTGCAAGAAACTCATGTCTCTCACCGACACACATGACTGCTGCCTCCAGTGCTTAGGGCTAGACCATGATTCTACGGTCTGTAGCCCCTGTGGCAAAATGTCTTCCAAGGCATTATGGAGCCGTCAGCACCGGCGTGAGAGGATCTTCTCCGAATCTGCCTCTGGTCGGGTCCGGACTTCGTCAGAGGCCTCGACATCTCGGGAGTCTGACCCCGAGCATCGTCGGGGCTCCTCTGAAAGGGAGTCCCCCTCGAGGGAGCATCGAAGGAAGAAGAAACCCGCGAGGGTGGCATCGGTGGACGCTCTTGGCTCCTCGAGGGCCAGGTCGCATAGCCCCGATCGCCGTCCTGGGTCTTCGGAGTCGGAGAGGCCTGCAAAGCATCCTCATGTAGAGTCGGAGGCCCCGAGTCACGTGATTACTGTAGTCCTCATGGATTCTCCTCCGGTGGAGCCGACATCGGGCCCGACACCATCGGGGCCCGAGTTGGAGGCTGCTGGGTCTCCTGAGCTTGGACTCAGGTTGACGGCCTTGGAAAGCAGATTGTCTGCCTTTATGGAGCAGCAGCGGGTGCTGATTGCCAGTCTCACCGGCGCATCTACCCCGACCACCGGGACATCGACATCCAAGTCGACCCCGAAGGCCGAGCCGATTCTCGAGACCATGCGAACCCGAGTCGATCCTCGGCCGAGGTCACCCTCGGCCTCCTGTTCGGGACCGAGGTCGTCGACACCAGTACCCTCGGCATCGGGGCGGATGGCATCGGTGCCCGCCCACTCAGAGCCGCTCGATTCTTCCTCGGAGGAATCGGCATGGGAAACAGAGGAGGAGGA
The DNA here is from genome assembly GCA_033557465.1 of Ichthyophis bannanicus. Lineage (NCBI taxonomy): Eukaryota > Metazoa > Chordata > Amphibia > Gymnophiona > Ichthyophiidae > Ichthyophis > Ichthyophis bannanicus. Next base: position 497,817,239 of record CM066033.1, read on the forward strand.
GTCTCCTGACACCTTCCGGACTCGGTGCGTCCCTCCGGACTCACCGGGATCCGAGCCTCAGACAAGGTCCCCCCCCCCGGAGGATACCAGGTTCTCGGATTTCGTAAGGGACATGGCCAAAGCATTGGCATTCCCTGTGGACCCCGAGGAGGAGCCTCGAGCTGAGGAGCTTGAGGCTCTGTAGTATGACTCTCCTCCCAAGGAGGCCTTTACTGTCCCGGTTCCTCCGATGCAGGAGCGGTTGCTCTTCTGCATGTGGGAGGCGCCGGCCTCGATGCCGGTTCTAAGCAAGCGGGTGGATTCCATCTATCGAGTCCGCAAGAGCCCCGGGTTTCAAAAGGCACAGCTACCGCACCACTCCATGGTTGTGGAATCGGCCATGCATCGCCTGAAGAGTCAGAAGATGCACTCTTCGGTGCCTCCCGGCAGGGAAGCCGGGAACCTGGATGCCCTCGGTAGAAAGTGCTTCCAGGGCTCTATGCTTGCTTGCCATGTCCAGACCTATCAGCTGTACATGGGCATGTACCTTCGAGACCTGGCAAAGGAGATTGCCGGGTTCTCTGCTGGTCTTTCTGAGGAACCTTTGCAGAGGTTCAAGGCCCTGTCTTCTGGTATTCGAGAGTGCTCGAAGTTTATATCTCGAGCAGCCTACGATGGATTTGAGGCTTCGGCCCGAGTAGCAGGGGCCAGCATCATTGCACGCCACCAGGCCTGGCTACAATCCTCGGACCTCGAGCCATGGGTACAGGACAAGTTGGTCGATGTCCCTTGCCGAGGTGAAAACCTCTTTGGCAAGCCCATGGCCGAAAAGGCTGCAGAACTCGAGGCCGAGACTCTTACCCGGACAAGGCTGTCCAGGAAAACCTCTGCCCCTTCTCAGAAGAAGAAGGGCTCGGGTAAAAAGGCCTTTTACCCGAGGAAGACCACTGCCTACAAAACCTACCCTCACTACCAGGCCCCTGCAGCTCCCCAACAGGGCCAGCAGGCCAAGGGGCAGGGTCATGGGCCCCGTAGGCAGAAGGCTCCCAAGCCTCCTACTCTGGCTCCTGCTCAGCAGGGAGGGGGTTTTTGACTATGCCGGCATAGCCTCTCCTCCTCTTCAGGGCACAGGAGGTCAGCTGACCCTGTACGCAGACAGGTGGCCAGTCATCGCAGGGGATACTTGGGTGTTAAGCATCATCCAGAAGGACTATCTGCTCCACTTCACCCATATACCCCCCTCCTACTTTCCAGGGGAGCCTCCAAGACCCCTTCTGCACAGAAACTTACTCCTTCAGGAGTTGGAAGGTCTGCTACAGCACCAGGCAGTGGAACCGGTGCCCCACCACCTGGAAGGGCAAGGCTTCTACTCAAGGTACTTCCTGGTACCAAAAAGAACAGGGGGCCTCAGACCCATCCTGGACCTGAGAAATCTGAACAAGTTTCTGGAGAGGGAATAGTTCAAGATGCGTACCCTTGGAATCTTACTGCCCTACCTCCAGCAGGGAGATTGGCTATGCTCCTTAGACCTGAAGGATGCTTATACTCACATCCTCATCCATCCAAGTCACAGACAATTCCTCAGATTTGTGGTGGGAGGGAAACACTTCCAGTACAGAGTGCTTCCCTTTGGCCTCACCTCCGCCCCCAGGGTTTTTACAAAATGCCTGGCGGTGGTTGCGGCCTACCTCAGGAACCAGGGGATCTTTATGTTCCCTTACCTGGACAACTGGCTTATCAGGGGCCAGTCTTCACAGGAGGCCAGGCAGGCCACCTTCCGAACCATATCCCCGCTTCAGCACCTGGGGTTCGTTATAAACTTCCCAAAGTTCACTTTAGTCCCTTCACAGGACATGGAGTTCCTAGGGGTGAGATTGGATACCATCCATGCAAAGGCCTATTTGCCTGTGGACAGAGCTCACAGACTGATAAAGTTGGCCGGCCAGTTTCGAGTGAACTCTCTGGTCTCGGCCAGACACTTCATCCGGCTCTTAGGTCACATGGCTTCCACAGTGCATGTCACCCCAAATGCCCAGTTGCACATGAGGCCGGCTCAGTGGTGCCTCAGGACACAGTGGCTACAGGCCACAGGGCAATTGTCAGACAGGATAAAGGTGTCCAAACTCTTGGTGGACTCCTTACGCTGGTGGATGCATCTCCCAAACCTGGTCGGGGGAGTTCCTTTTCAGGCCTCCCCACACACTCAGGTACTGACAACCGATGCTTCCTTGCAGGGCTGGGGGGCACACTGCCAGGGGGCCTGCACCTAAGGCCTGTGGTCTCCGTGGGAGGCCGCCCAGCAGATCAACCTGTTGGAATTGAGAGCCATTCGACTAGCCTTACGGACTTTCTCTCAGGTCCTCTCTCACCAGTCTGTCCTAGTTCAGACGGACAACCAGGTGGCTATGTTCTACATCAACAAGCAGGGAGGCACAGGATCCAGAATCCTGTGCCTGGAAGCACAAGCTCTCTGGTGCTGGGCTATCAATCAGGGCATGACCCTCAGGGCGGTCTACCTCCCAGGCCAGGAAAACTACCTGGCGGACAGGCTAAGCAGACTCCTGCAGCCTCACGAGTGGCAGTTGGATCCTCGGGTGGTTCAACAGATCTTTCTGAAGTGGGGACTTCCAACCATGGATCTTTTTGCCAGTCCACTGAACAGGCAACTACCCAGGTTCTGTTCCAGGTAACCGCATCCCTTGAGAACAGCGGCAGATGCATTCCTGATCACCTGGTCAGAGGGCCTTCTGTATGCGTTTCCTCCCACACCTCTGGTGGCCCGGACTCTATTTAAACTCCAGCAGGACCGAGCCACGGTGATCCCGATAGCTCCCAGGTGGCCCAGGCAGCCGTGGTTCCCTCTTCTTCTGCAGTTGGCAGTGGATACTCCACTTCCTCTGGGGCTGCAACCCGACCTTCTGACTCAGGATCAGGGGTCCCTCTTGCATCCCAACCTCAAATCCCTCAATTTGATGGCCTGGCTGCTGAAAGGGTAGTCCTTGCTCCCTTGCTCCTATCAAAGGAGGTTGAAGAGGTGGTGTTGGCCTCCAGGAAGCATTCCACTAGGAAGGCCTATGCTCTAAAGTGGCGCAGGTTTTCTACTTGGTGTTCTCAACAGCAGGAGGATCCCTTCTCCTGCTCGGTCCAGGTGGTGCTACAATACCTGCTCCACCTTTCCATCCTAGGACTTCAGTCCAACTCTGTCCGGGTTCACCTCAGTGCCCTCTCAGCTCACCACTCGCCGGTGGATGGACAATCTCTCTCAGGCCACCCTCTGGTGTCTCGCTTTCTCAGAGGCCTGCTTCTGCTTAAGCCTCTTATTCGTCCACCGGCCACTGAGTGGGATCTCAATGTGGTCTTGCAGCAACTGACTTGCCCACCTTTTGAGCCAATGGCAATCTGCCACTTACGTTTCCTCTCCTGGAAGGTGTTGTTCCTTGTGGCACTCACCTTGGCTAGGCAGATGAGTGAGCTTCAGGCCCTGGTCTCGGATAGGCCGTATACCAGGTTCTATAGGAACAGGGTAGTCTTGCTGACTCATCCTAATTTCCTTCCAAAGGTAGTGTCCTCCTTCCACCTCAACCAGGAGGTGGTACTTCCGATGTTCTTTCCCAGGCCGCACGCCAGTAGGGCCGAAACTGTCTTGCATACCCTGGATTGTAGAAGGGCGCTGTTCTTTTACCTAGAACGTACGCAGGGGCATAGAAGGGCTTCTCAGCTCTTCATTTCTTTTGACCCTAATAAATTGAGGTTGCCTGTCACTAAGCGTACGTTGTCCATCTGGGTGGCAGACTGTATCGCCTGGGCGTACAGTGCAGCCGGCCTCTCCCTGGAGGGTCGAGTCACGGCCCACCGGGTCAGGGCGAAGGCCGCATCAGTAGCTCACTTCTATTCTGTTCCGTTGGCAGACATCTGCCATTCCGCTACTTGGTCTTCAAGCCAGACTTTTGCGAACCACTACTGCCTCGAGAGGGAGTCCCGTAGGGACAGTGCTTTTGGGCAAGCGGTACTCCGTAATCTCTTTGAGGTTTAGGCAACTCCTACCCTCCGGCCCTCGTGTTGGGCTACCTTTCAGGTGTGGTCTCGGAGAAGATTCTCTCACTGTTGCTGAGGCTCTAGAGGGAGCCCTATTTTTCTGCCTGGGTTCCTGCTAGCCCAGAGCTAGGGAGTCACCCATATGTGAGGACTGACTTCCTGCTTGGTCCTGGAGAAAGAGTAGTTAATCACCTGTAACAGGTGTTCTCCAGGAGCAGCAGGAATCAGTCCTCACAACCCTCCCTCCTCCCCTTGGAGTTGCAGTTGTATATAGTTCATTTTCTTTTTTGTGCTGTCTTTTTGCTATGTCATCAGACTGAGCAAGATGGCACCTTTGGGCGGGAAGGGGATCGCGCATGCGTGCCTGCATTCCCAAAGGCTTTCTTTGAAAGCTGGGGAAATGCTCCGCATGGGGGCTCCGTCAACGCCGACGTCACCCATATGTGAGGACTGATTCCTGCTGCTCCTGGAGAACACCTGTTACAGGTCAGTAACTACTCTTTTTAGGGCAAAAAACGAGAAGTTCGGTCTTGGCCATGTTCAATTTCAAGCAACGATGGAACATCCAATCAGCAATGGCAGAGAGACAGCTAGAGATCCGGGTCTGGAAAGAAGAAGAAAGATCAGGAATAGAGAGATAAATCTGGGAGTCATCAGCATAGAGATGGTACTGAAAACCATGAGAGGAAATGAGTGCAACAAGGGACTGGGTATAGAGAGAAAAAAGGAGGGAACCCAAGATGGAACCTTGGGGGACACCAACCGGGAGCGGGGTAACAGAGGAGGAGGAGCCGCCAGAACATACACTAAAGGAGCGATGGGAGAGATAGGCGGAGAACCAGGAAAGAACAGAGTCCCTAAAGCCAAGCGAGGGCAAAGTGTCAAGGAGAAGATCATGGTCAACAGTGTCGAAAGCAGCAGAGACGTCAAGGAGGATAAGGACAGAGTAAAGGCCCTTAGATTTAGCCAGGAACAAGTCACTGGAGACTTTGACAAGAGCTGTTTCAGTAGAGTGCAAGGGACGAAAACCGGATTGTAAGGGATCAAGGAGAGCATGGGAAGAGAGGAAGTCAAGGCAGCGGCGGTAAATCGCATGTTCGAGCAGTTTAGGAATGAAGGGAAGGAGAGAAATGGGACAATAATTAGAAGAACAAGAGGGATCAAGTGAGGGTTTCTTAAGGAGAGGCATGACCACAGCATGTTTAAAGTCAGCCGGGACAGAAGCAGTGGAGAGCGAGAGGTTGAGGATATGAAAAATGGAGGGGACAATGGTAGAGGAGATAGAGGAGAGGAGGCGGGAGGAGATAGGATCAGAGGAGCAGGTGGTGAGCTTGGGGGAGGAGAGAAGATGAGCAATTTCATCATCACAAATCGTAGAAAAGGAAGAGAGGGTAGGATGAGAAGGTGGGGGGGGGGGTTGAGAGCAGGAAGGGGAAATAGCAGACTTAGAGGGAAATTGGAGAGTGATCTTGTGGCTTTTATCATGGAAGTAATAGCCAGGGTTTGGGCAGAAAGGGAAGGAGGGATCAGAGGCGAAGGCATTTGAGGAGAGAGTTGAGAGCAGTGAAGAGACGGCGAGGAAACCCCACCGCCCCTCTACCCCTGGAAATGCCTCTTCAAAATGGGGTAAAGTCAGGCACACACAGGCAGTGCATACATAACTTTACCCGCATATAGGTCAGGCAGTTATATAAAAGCTCATTTCCTCAAGTAATGCACTTTTTGACCTGTGAAAATAGTTTTATGAATGGCCCCTCCCTGAGAAAACAGATTGTTATATAGAAAGGAGCAGAAGACAAAGCTAAATACCTATTAGTACATTTATTTATTTAACTAGGCTTATATTCTGGTCGCCGTATCTTAAAAAGGATATAGCGATTTTAGAAAAGGTTCAGAGAAGAGCCACCAAAATGGTAAAGGGGATGGAAGGATACTCCTATGAGGAAAGGCTAAAAAGGTTAGGGCTCTTTAACCTGGAAAAGAGACGGCTGAGGGGAGATATGATAGAAGTCTATAAATTAATGAACGGAGTGGAACGGGTAAACGTAGATCGATTGTTTACGTTATCAGAATATAGAAAGACTAGGGGACATGCAATGAAGCTACAGGGTAAACTAATTAAGACTAATAAAAGAAAATATTTTTTCACTCAACGTGTAATCAAACTCTGGAATTTGTTACCGGAGGATGTAGTAAAGGCTGTTAGTGTAGCTGGGTTTAAAAAAGGTTTGGACAAGTTCTTGGAGGAAAGGTCCATAAACCATTATTAAGAAGTGACCGAAGATATCAATGCTTGACCCAGTACAAGCATTGTGGAACTTGTGTCTCTTGGGGAAACTGCTAGGTACATATGACCTAGATTGGCCACTGTTGGAAACAGAATACTGGGCTTGATGGACCTTGGTCTGACCCAGTATGGCATATCTTATATTCTTATATGTTATGTTCTTATATACCACTTTCCTACCAGTCAAAGTACATTCAGGTACTGTACAGTATATATATATATTTCCCTTGTCCCCGAAGTGCTCACAGTCTATGTTTTTGTACCTGAGGCAATGGAGGGTTAAGTGACTTGCCCAAGACCACAAGGAGCAACTTTATAAGATTTAAACGTACATGCTGCATGTGCTGTACATTTAAATTGGGCAAGCCACTTAACCCTCCATTGCCCATGTTCCCTGTAAAATAGTTATCTCCAAGTTATAATGCCCTGTTAAATGTAATTTTAGTTTGTTCAATGTAAAACTGCCTTGATATCATGAAAGGCAGTATATAAGAAATGTTAAATAAAATAAATAAATAAATAAATCTTATAAAACCAGATACCCAGATGAACCTTGAACCCAAAAGAATATAAAATTGCTTTTCAAAGACTTGAGGCCGCTTTTACTAAAGCTTGCTAAGGATTTGCCATGAATGCGCTGATCTTATGCCTGCTTATTGCAAAGTCTTCATGTTAGCTATCAGGGTGTGGGGAGATGTCCAGTATGTCCCCAGCAGCTAACGCATGATGAATTTGCCTAACATGCACCCCACTAAGGCAGGTTCACATAACGACTTTTATAGAGGAGTCGTTAGGTGAACCCACGTTGCCACAGAGCATGCAGCAGTTGCCTGGTACTAGCAGTAAAGCACTCTCCTCGTCTTCCCCATCCCATCCTGCGATTGCCAGTTAATGTGTGTTCTAGCATGTTGTGGCAGACACTAACACATTAGTGTTCCTGACTGCCAGTTTCCATGCATTAAAACTCCCTTTAACCAGCTAAGGACTTAGTAAAAAGGGGCCCTTAGAGAGATTAGAGAGAAATTTATCAACATAAATACCGGTAAATGCACTTTTGACATGAAGCTAGAAACCACTGCTGCTTAGGATCACCAGTGACAGTATGAGTTCAAATGGCTTGAGAGTTTTCTGATAAAAATTGCATATTTGCTTTCTCTTTTTTAGCCAGTTTTATACATTAGCAAATATCTGCAAACTAACTGCTGTGAGCAAATGATTGTGCTGACCAAACCTAGCAGTATATCATCTGTGTGCAGATTAAATATATTTCAATATAGTCTGTCATCCTGCTATTGAATTAAATTTCTTAGCATTTATACATTTTTCCAAGACCCATTTTTCAAGTGTCTATCTTTCAACAGGTGCTGGCTCTTTATGGATTAAGACACTGCCGGATCATGACATGTCTTAAGTGACAAATTTCAGATGCTCTGTTATGTTTAAATCATGGGCTGGGAAAGCGTGCTTATATTTTTGAGTCCAGCAGCCAGAAGAGGAATGAATAATTTAGGCACTTTGCAGCTACCCTCCTGTAGAGCTTGTATGCCTTTAAGCACCCTCGTAGCACTGAAAAATAAAACGTATTCTTTAAGTGTCACTTAATTCGCAAACTTAAACCATTTTTGTCTTCTGAGAACATGTGTACTTTGATTCAAGCTTTGGCTTTGTTACCACTTTACTATTGTAGTAGTTTATTTCTCTGGCTTCCCTCATATGCTATTTGGCCTTTGCAGTTAATACAGAATGCGGCAGCACATCTTATTACTAATAGTCGAAGGTTTGAGCACATTTCTTCTGATTTATGTAAGTTGCACTGGTTACCAATTAAATTCCGCAAGTCATCATGTTGGTATTTAAGCATCTCAATCATAGAGCTCTGCTTAGCTTGTTAGCTTCTTTGCGGGTTTATTATCCTCCTCGTGTTTTACACTCACAAGAGACTTTACTGTCATATGTTTTGTCATTTTGGCAGACTCATTTTCAAGTGTTTCACAACATGATATTTTCTGTGGCTGTTCCACAGATTTGGAATGCTTTGCTAGCAGAATTTTATTGCATTTCAGATTTTCTGGTGTTTCAAAAAAACTGAAGGCACATTTATTTTGGCAAGCTTCTTCAACCATTTGCATAAACTGGTCTTCATGAGGGCAGGGGACAGGCTTTATCCTGTGCATTAGCAAGCTAGCAGGCTTATATGTTAGGGTATAATTATGTTATGTCATGTTGTTTTTAGGTGTAATTTTATGTACGTTTTTTGTTATCCACCTAGGTGTTAGTGCAGAATATACATTTTTAAATAAAATAAATAACAAACACAAGACCTTGTAATATGTGACTTTTATTAAAATGTCTCCCTGGTGTATAGTAACTTAATGGCTTTTTCCCAAGAAGAAGAGTCAACTGAAAAGCATCGCTGCTCCTTCATCCTGAAATCCTTTTTTTCTAGAGATGGAGGGACCCTGCAGTCAGCACTACATAATCTCCAACTAGCTTGCTGCAGCCGTTCTCCTGCAGTGCAGACGCACCATGGAGAGGCAAAAGGTGATGCAGACTCTAAAGCCGCTCCAAAGCTGTGACATTTCCCAATGAAGTTGAATCGTTAGCTTGCATGCACTTTTTTTTTTACTACCGCTCTTACAGTAGCATTTGCAAAGTTAGTCCAAGGTTTACTCTTGAATAAGAAAATCCAAGGTTTTACATACATTTTTTAAATTTTAAATAATGTTTTTATCAGTTACAGAGAGGTTACATGTTCAAAAGAAAAGTAAAGTAGTACTCTTGTATTTTAGTGCCATATACAATACAATTAGTTCTCTATACCCCCCCCCCCCCTAGTTGCACATACAGCTCTAAAGACCTTTGGGGGGGAGGGGGATATTCAACAGCAGTGTCCAGTGCTGAGTCAGTGCATCATGCTCCTTCTATAACTGTGTAAAGATCTAGCCAAAAGCCCCCCCCCTCCACCTTTGAGGCAGATTTTGAATTCTTAACCCTTGAGTTGTCTACTCATAGACTTGTTTCAACCATTTTTTAATAAATGACTTTCCATTATCTTCTTGATTAGATTCTAAGCTGTTCATAGAAGGGACTGTCTCATGTGTCTTGCAATGTGCGGAGTGCACCAAGTAGTGCTATAGAGGTGGTTCGTATTAGTTGTGATAGCCAAAAGCATAACCAAATTGCAATGGGTTTAATGATAAGTACAAAAAAGGAGGCCAGCATAGGCATCTTCACCCAGTTCATCTGAGCCGTATCTAATTCTAAAAAACAATGCCTTGATTAGTCTTTAAGCCCATGCTTTCTAAAAACATGTATCAAAGAGGAACAGGTCACGTGATCAAACACATTCTCTGCATGACGCCTGATCATCACTGATCTGCAAAAACCTATCTAAAAGACACAGAACAAGGTAATGCTCTACCGTAATAATTAAAATTACAATGTAGACGTACAATACTTTCAAAGAGACTGCAAAATTGCTGTAAAACTCTATAAATACAAAAAAACACCCTGCACTACTACCAAACAGCCTCTGCTCTATACAGTATGTATAAATTTGAATTCCAGCTCTTACAATTCTCCATAAAACTTCTGTAACCTGCTGAACAATACTAGCAAAACCTCACACATTGCCTCATATGCTCCTATGGTTGTTTTTTGCATACCTACTTAATGCTACTTGCTAAAAACTCTTACATTGTATTGTGATTCTCCTAGAAGTGTAATACCTGCATCACCAAGGTTAACACCTATTAGATGCTTACCCACCCACTGAACCATTGTATTCCACATAATACTGCATGTCAAATATCCTGTTTTTTCTAGCCAATAAAATACACCACTATCAAGTTAAAAGCTCCTCACATTAATTTGACCCATACTTAATAACCTAAATACTAAACCATTTCCATCTCAAAAAACTAAATCTACTCACCCACAATGGTCTCCATAAAAACTTGCATTTGCTTACTCCACCTTATCCTGCTAACTTCCCTGTTAACAAATGCTCATATTCACATCTATGATACAAACTCCTACAACTCAATCCCCATCATACATAACCCCTCAAGAAACTTTATAAACTACCAGACAAACCTCTACCCACCCAATCGTAGGCCACATCAAAAAAACACCAAATACCGAAACAAACTAATACAAATACAATCTATTCAATTACATCATCAGACAAACCTCCACAATCCCCCCACAAAATTAAATTCATATTTATTAATGTGAGATCCATAAGAAACAAGATACCAATAATTACCGATCTACTCAGGGATGAAAAACCAAACATCCTCTGTGCTACTGAGACATGGCTCTCACCCACTGACAATTTACTTATAAACCAGCTACAAATTCAAGGATATGATCTACTTCACTGCCACCATGATGCAAAAAGAGGAGGGGGGGTACTTACTAAGCAAAAAAAGAACTCAAACTTATCCCTACAATTTCAAGTAACATAGAAGGAATGGATATCCTTAAAATAGGGAACAGGAATATCTCCTAAATAGACCACCATCACCCGACCACAACAACTTAACTCACATACTAGAATCAGCATACTCCACATCAATGGAGAAACCTCACATCATTCTAGGAGACCTCAATCTCCCATCCCTCAACCCCACTAACAATTCCACTTTCCTAGACTCAATGACAGACATGGGATTTCATCAAATTATACATTCATCACACACATAAAGGGTAACTTGCTTGATCTCATCTTCATACCATACCAAACTATGAACCACTACTTGTACACACCCCCTATAATAACCGAGGTCCCATGGTCCGACCACCATCTGTTGACCTTCCATATACCACTAATCAACTTCCAGACCTCAAAGTCAGACACAAAACTTCAAACTACGATTTGCCCACTTTAATAAGGACACCTTTCTGGACAACATTCTGCCCAAACTTAATAACTGTCCCAGATGACTCCACGGACATTAATACTGCTATAAATATATGGAACTCTACTATTCAAAAAGCTGCAACTCCCCCTATCACAAACCATAAGAAAACCAATAAAAACTTTGAAAAATGGTACACACATGAGCTTACAAAACTAAGAAGGCAATTAAGAAAACAAGAAAAACATGGAGGCTATACAAACACAAGAAAACAAACAACTCTACCATAATTTACTCAATAGTTACAAAGATACAATTCATAAAACAAAAAGGGATTACCATACCAAAATACTAAACGGTTCCCTTAATCATCCAAGAGAGCTGTTTTCTATCGTAAGATCACTTACCAAGACAAACCAAACTGAGTCAGAAATATGTAACATCAGCCCACAAACATTAGCCACTTTGCATCCAAGCTTAAAGATAAAACTCTAAACATGCCACCTTCTCCCTAGATTACCCAGTAAACCTCATCAAATGGGATTCTTTCTTCCCAATAGATGAAAAACACCTGCTAAACATTATAGCAAACATCAATACCACAACCATCCCCTTGGATCCATGCCCAGTATTATGGATCAAATCCACAAAATCAGAACTCACCCCATACACATTATTAACTAATCTCTATCCCAGTGCATCATGCCAACAGACCTCAAAACTTTATCAATCCGCCCTATACTTAAATACAAGACACTCAATGAGCAAGACCCAAGTGCATACAGACCCATAGCCAGCATACCTTTTATTGCCAAAATAATAGCAAAAGGCATTCAACTTCAACTCCAAGATTACATTTTATTGATTTATTTTTTTAATTAGACAGTTTTGTATACCACCTTATCCTTCAATCAAAGTGGTCAAGAAGACATTGGGAGGCATACATTCAACAGGAGGGGATACGATTCACATACATAAAAGGCTATCTACTTATAGGTCTAAATGGGGATGGGCGGTTGGGGCTTAGTGGTGAGGGTAGCTAGTTGGCCACTTGGGTGGTATTTAGTGCTTGGCAACTTAAGTTGGTTGCTCATAGGCCTCGGTGAAGAGATGGGTCTTGAGAGCTTTGTGGAAGTCCTTGGTATCATTTAGGGTCCTTAGGTCCATGGGGAGGGAGTTCCATAATGCAGGCGCCAGTAGCGAGGGAGCTCTCTTAGATGTTACTTGCTTAATCCTGTGATAACCTGTGGGTAAGGTGATCCTGTTGTCATTGTTGGTTCTTCTAGGCCTGTTACTGACATCCTTGGTTATTACGTCCTGGAGCGCATCTGCAGAGCGGTAGTGGAAGATTTTGAAAATGTTCAGAATTGATTTGAATTTTGCCCTTGCAATTATTGGGAGCCAGTGCAGCTGTCGCAGGACGGGGGTGATGTGTTCAGATCTTGCAGTGATGATGTGTGCTGCAGTATTCTGCACCATTTGGAGTGGGTGAATAGACTGCTGGGGGAGGCCTTGGTATAGTGAGTTTCCATAGTCTAGCAGTGGGGTGATGACTGCTTGGCAAACTGTGCGGAAGTGGTCTTGGTCAAGGATTGGTTTGAGTTTTCTGATGATCCTCAATTGGTGGTAGGCTTTTGCTGCAGTTTTAGTAATGTGAAATTGTAGGTTCAGAGATCTGTCCAGGGTGATGCCCAGGTACCTCACTTTGTCCTTGATTGCTATAGTTTTGTTTAGAATGCTGATTGTTTGAGGCAGCTTGAATGTGGAGTCTCTGGTGATGAACATAGCTTCTGTTTTATCAAAGATGACCATCAGGTTGTTAGCAGTGAGCTAGGTGTCCATGTCCTCAAGGCAGCTTGTCATCAATGTCATGTCAGGTGATTGCAAGTTGATTGGTGCATATACCATGATATCGTCAGCATACAGGTGGTAATGTAGTTTGTGGCATTGATGATGTTGCATATGGGTTGGATGTATATATTAAAGAGTATAGATGAAAGAGCTGAACCTTGTGGTATTCCATGTGTAACGGGGAACTGAAGTGATTTCTTTTGAGCACATTTGACTTGCTGCGTCTGATCCTTCAGGTAGGAGGTAAACCATATTACATTGACCTTAATGCCCCATTAGACTCCCACTAATTTGGATTTAGACTATTTCACGGAGTAGAAACCTTGCTGATAACATTAATGGATCACCTCTTCAGAGGCATAGATAACCCTAACCGTGCATTCATTCTTCTTTTCATTGACATAGCTTCAGCATTTGACATCATCAACCACGACACCCTCATTTCAAGATTAGTACAAATAGGATTAAGAGGCACAGTCTTACATTGGTTCAAATCATACATCTCAAACTGCAGTCTCTCAGCATGCTCCCCCATATAAAACAAACTTCAAGAAATACCTTTAAGCTAAAAACTATCCAACATTTAAGACTTCTGCTAGACATCAATGATTTCAAAGCTGTAGTTCAGGCCCTCATCACATTTTGACTACTGTAATAGTCTATTACAAGGTCTGCCAATCAAAAGCACAAACATACTTCAGAGAGCTCAAAACATCACCGCCAGAATAGTTTCCAAGGACCACCTCACCGATCATATAACACCCATCCTATATAACTTACATTGGCTCCCAGTTCTAAGCCGAATAAACATTTAAATTAATAACATTTCCCTATCTTTTCTATCAAACCTCCTCCTCACCCAACCAGACACTAGAGTTCGCAGACAAAATGCTAGTAACTCCCTTTTAATCCCCCACTCTATCCGCAAGACAAAACAGACTACAAGCTCCAGAGCCTTCACATTTACTGCCCCCAACCTCTGGAACTCGCTACCTTTCACACCGCACAATTAAAGACCTCCAGACATTTAGGAGAGACCTCAAAACATGCCTCTTTTCTACTCATTATAGAAACTCAGATTTGAACCCAAAAACAGACATGTCTTCACAAACACTGACCACACATACCCCTGAACTACACCCACCTACAACAATCTCAAACTCAATGTAATTCTTCTAACCTGAAATTTTGTACATAGTTTATTATCGTCCTCTAATAGACTGTTTGTAGCCAAATGTATATCCTAAACTGTTTTGTTACTCCCAAAACATTAGTATATAAAAAGTTAAACCATTGTTCTGAGTAAAATGTTCTGTTATCTGTAAAGCGCCCCTGATCTTTGGAAGGGGTGGTATAGAAAAATCAAATAAATAAATAAATAACTCTAGCTCCTAGACTGTTTCTGCACCCCCGTGTTACCAGTGCTATCTTGTATTTCCCATCAGTATGCCCTCTTTGAACAAACCTCACTTAGTCTTTAGAGATAAGGGATGGGAAAGTTTGCTGAAGCCTTTTTGCGGGTATTTCAAACTCCTGGTTCAGATATGAAATAGATCACTATGATGATTGGGTTTTCCAGATTCCCTGCCTGTCTTAGGCCAAAGTGTAATTATTTCCTTATTTGAGAATAATGGTATTTTCCCTACCCTGACAGATATCTCTGACATCTTATTTAGTGAGACATACGCCCTCCCCCCACCTTCCACACACATATAATTAATTAATATTTCATAGAACTCTTTTTCAGACCCCTCTGGTCAAGTAGCCTTGCAATTCTTAAACCCTTTGATAGTTGTTGTATTCTCATCTTCAGTGAGGGGAGATTTTAGCATTTGTAAATTTGCCAATGTTGATCCTGACAGATCTGTGTTAGCAAAAAGCAGTTTTCCTTACCATTATCATTTTCTTCTCTGCTTAGGTGAGCATCAAATTCCTGGAATACCTTAGTGATTTAGTATTAGCTCTCCTGTTTTATCTTTAATAATACTACATTGTATGTCTCTTGGCTACTCTTTGGCTTTAACCTTTGCAAGATTTTGCTAGCTAATGTTACTATATAAATAGAATTGTTTATAGCAAACACTAGAGGTTTAAGCTGTTTGAGGTAATGAGTTATTAAGAACATTGTGCGTTGCAACAATTTTCATTATGGCAAATTATAGTGTATCTAGCCACTGCAGAGTCCTCTGTGGATTTAAATTTTAGATTCAATTACTTACCTTTTCAAATGCAATTCTGGTCGTCGTATCTTAAAAAGGATACAGCATTATTAGAAAAGGTACAGAGAAGAGCCAGCAAAATGGTAAAAGGGATGGAAGGATACCCCTATTGAGGAGAGGCTAAAAAGGTTAGGGCTCTTCAACCTGGAAAAGAGATGGCTGAGGGGGAGATATGATAGAGAGCTACAAATTAATGAATGGAGTGAAACAGGTAAACATAGATCAATTGTTTACGCCATCAAAATATAGAAAGACTAGGGGACATGCAATGAAGCTACAGGGTAACCTATTTAAGACTAATAAGAGAAAATATTTTTTCACTCAATGCGTAATCAACTCCGGAATTCGTTACCGGAAGATGTAGTTAAAGCCATTAGTGTAGCTGGGTTTAAAAAAGATTTGGACAAGTTCCTGGAGGAAAGGTTAATAAACCATTATTAAAGGGGACCCGGGAAATCCACTGCTCACCCCACTACAAGCATTGTGGAACCTGTGTCTTTTAGGGAAACTGACAGGTACTTGTGACCTAGATTGGCCACTGTTGGAAACAGGATACTGGGCTTGATGGACCTTAGTCTGACCCAGTATGGCATATCTTATGTTCTTAAGCTTAGAATGCAGGTAGTAATTTTCCTGCTCAAGAAGAATTTCAATCTAAGTTGTACCTGAGGCATGAGATGGTGAAATGACTTGTGCAAGGCCACAAGATGTGTCAGCGGGGGGGTAGGGGAAGCAGGATTTGAACTCCCATTTCCCTGGTAGTTAATTCTCTACTCTTCTTTTCGCAAGTTTTCTAGTATCAAGACGTTTTAAAACTGATTCCTGCTAGTAGCACAAGAAATTGCCATCCTGAAGTAATATTTTTATAGGTTCCCCAGGAAGAAGCAGGAAGTCAGTCCTTACAAATGGGTCATGTTGGCGCCAATGGAGCCCGCACAGTAAACTCTCCCCAGCTTTCAAACAAAGCCTTTGGGAGATGTACCATGTCCCCTTCCCGCCTAAGAGTGCCATCTTTGCTCAGTCTCCTTTTTTCCATGGAGCCCATCAGACGTGGCTGTTCCCCCTGTAAAAAGTTGATTTTTTTCTTGTCTTTCTCCAGTTGCATACCGGTGCCCTCCCGCCTTCCGATTCTACTTGCCTTCGGCGTCACATTTTTCTTTGGGTTCCTTTTCTTTTTCCCCTTTGGGGATTTTTCTCCAGTGCGTGGGTTTTCGTGCCCTTCCTGGCCAGGCCAATGGAGTTTGACCTCACAGGGACCATCTTCCCAGCCATGGCCTCGGTCAATGGCTTCAAGCCTTGTGACCATTGTGCTCACAATATGTCACGCACAGATCTGCATGATTGTTGCCTTCAGTGCCTTGGTCCGAATCATGATGCCTTGGCATGTGGTCTCTGCAGTCTGACGTCCAAGGCTCTCCAAGGCCATAAGAAGCAGCAAGACTCAATTTTCCATAAAACTGATTCATCCCCGAAACTGTCTGTGCCCCTCAAAGAGTCCAACACTCAGGCACAAATCCACGTCAACAGGAACAGAACCAGTAAAAAACGTGGAACACTCAGAAGGATAACCAATCTTTATTAAGAAACAAAAGCCACTGGCCCGACACAGGCCGTGTTTCGCTGCCTTCCTCAGGGGCACTAAAGTGGACTTAAAAGCTAAAAATACATAAATAAACATATTAGTAATACCAATAAAACAATAAAATAACATAAGCCTTAGAATAGTATGTAAATAACATACATATTAATAAATAAATTATGTTAAAATTATAAATAAATTATAAAAATCAAACATCTAAATGCCAAAAAATTGAGTTGTATATACAGAAACTTATATAAAACAATAAAAATAAAACAATGACATAAAATCATGTGAAATAATTGTTAATAAATTATATACAGCAAATTGGAATTTCACCATTTATTTTATCTTGTCGTTGGAGTAAAACTCTACGATCTGTAAGCTTCGCTCTATTATACGCACTTAAAATATGTTGGTCTGGGTATTGCCTTACTCTAAATCTATCTTTCATAATACTTGCCTGATTCTCAAAGTCTTGACTAGAAGTGCATACCCTACGTGCCCTCAAAAGTTGACTAAACGGTAAATTTCATTTCAGTGCTGGATTGTGAAAGCTTTGATAATGTAATATTTGATTTCTGTCTGTTGGTTTCCTATAAAGGGTGGTTACAAGACCTTTGTCAGTTTTTTAAATTAATAAATCCAAATATGATATTTGGTATTCATTGTAGGTCACTTGAAACCGTAAATTATTGTCACAAGAATTGGTCCATTTGTTAAATTCGTTTAACAGATCTATTGAGCCATCCCACAGAATAAAAATATCATCTATATACCTGATCCAAATCTTAATATTAGATTTAAAACATTAGTCTAGGGTATTTATTAATGTTGAGGATGGAATGTTGAAGATGGTTATTTAGATAGTGAATGAAAGATGGGGTGCCCGGTGTTATTTTGAGTGTTTATAATATAGTTATAATTTATTTAGTTATATGGTCACCATTTTTATGACTTTCTAGTATATACGCCGGTGGCTACATGGTGAAATTCCAATTTGCTGTAGAGTGTAAAGGAGTTGTCTCCTTTTTCACACGCGTTGGAAGGTAACCTCACAGGTAAAGATTACCAAGTTTTTTTGTAACTTTAATGCACCGGCTAATACAAAAATATAAAAACCTTTTTTTATGTGGACTCCACTGATACACTTCTTTATACTATTTATACTATTAACATTCTTTTGGGTTTCACTGATATACTTCCTTATTTATTTGGTTCTTTTTGTGCGCTTGGTTTCTGTCATTCTCAATGGTTAATTAGTTATGTTATATATAATTTATTTATACATGTTCTCTTCCTCTCCCAAAAAGGTATAGCATTAGACATAATTTCAAGGTTAAGAGCAGGTATGTGTCACCTTTAACTTTAATGATTCCCTCTTTTTTTATCCTTTTATTTATTTATTAACAATTATTTCACATGATTTTATGTCATTGTTTTATTTTTATTGTTTTATATAAGTTTCTGTATATACAACTCAATTTTTTGGCATTTAGATGTTTGATTTTTATAATTTATTTATAATTTTAACATTTAATTTATTTATTAATATGTATGTTATTTACATACTATTCTAAGGCTTATATTATTTTGTTTTATTGGTATTACTAATATGTTTATTTATGTATTTTTAGCTTTTAAGTCCACTTTAGTGCCCCTGAGGAAGGCAGCGAAACACGGCCTGTGTCGGGCCAGTGGCTTTTGTTTCTTAATAAAGATTGGTTATCCTTCTGAGTGTTCCACGTTTTTTACTGGTTCTGTGCCCCTCAAAGAGCCTGACATTGTCGGTGGCCTCCTTGGGTGACAAATCTGGGACTGTGGGGAAGTCCCATGGCACCCTGCCTCGGAACCTTCAATGCGAGGCCAAGGGTGATGGCTGGGCACAGCCCTCAAGACTGCCCCAGCGGGAGAAAATGCCATCGGCATCCGGGGATTGGTCTCGGTCCTCCGAGGCCATCCTCATCGAGGACACCCCCTTGTCAGGCCCGAAGTCCTTGATGCCTGCACCGGTGACTGCGGAGTCATCTGGCATCGAGGCCCAAAATGGTGGCCTAAGAACACATTTTTTCTGCCTTTATGGCCCAACAGCAGGTTCTGATGCCCAATTCCTCCGGGTCATCACTCCCAACACTAGCCACTCCACAGTGAGGGCTTCCTCGGAGATGGAGCCGATCATCAACAGCCATTGGCTTTGAGAGGCTCCTCGGGCTTGGTCCCAGTCCCATTCGGGACTGAGGACTTTACCCCACAGCACACCCAACTTGGAGCACAGGTACATCAGGACCCTCAGACCATCAGAGCTGGGACTGGTTCTGATTTCACCCGTGCTCTTCCCAAACCCTGCCCATGCACATGCCCACAGTGAAAGTACATATAATTGGGTTGAGGCGGGTACTTAAAAAATCACACCGATTAATATATGTGCATACATGGCCATTAACACACAAACATCACTAAAATACCATGCATAGCGTTGATGGTGTGTAACTTTACATGGCTTCTAATCAAATTATGCCCCAAAGTATGAATACATGTGATCTTGTAGGCGAATGTGTTAATATACACATAAATGGGCTGCACAATTTTACAAAAGGCCTTTCTATACATAAAGTCTAAAAAGGCACCTATTTTATGAAGGCAATCACCCCAAAAAATCTCTGCTGATTGTAGAGCTCCATCCCTTATTACCAAGCACAAATGTAACTCACAAATAAATCTATAGAAATTTTTGCGGACCATCAAAATATCTCAGTACTCAGATATAAAATCATCTTAGATGCACATGCATTTTCATTGTAAGTCCACTTCTTATATATTATCAAAATGTTGCAACAGTTTATCACGTCCTCCAATGTTGTATAAATATATTTCATGTATTAAATCTAACTTCTGACATAGTAGTAATTTATTTATTTAACTGGGTTTATATACTGCTCTATTTTGCATTACATAGCAATACGGTATTATACATTTAACAGGAAGGTTAACTTAGATAACTTATAACAAGGTTAAACATGGATAATTAATAAATTAATTCTTTATAGTGGGGGAGGTGTCAGGTATCAAGGAGGGGGTGGGTCCAATGTAGCGCTGGGCAGGTAGTTGCTGACAGTTCTTTCTGGATACTGTGGTATGTTTTCATAGTAATGCTGGAATAAGTGGGTCTTTAGTGCCCTGCAGAAGCTTCTGAGGCCGGTGTTGGTGCGAATCCGTCCCGGGAGTATGTTCCAGAGAGTTGGTGCATATAAGGAATTACAGGTGGTTTGGCTGCTTTTGTGGTAGGGATCATAAGAATATTTTGCATGTTTTGTCGTCTTCTTCTCTAGTCATGTGTCATGTGTATAAAAGATGAGTTTGTGGACAGACTGTTTATGCAGAGAGCTACTGGTAGCCAATGCAGGTGCATTAGTATTGGTGTGATGAATTCTGACCTTGAGGCTCCATGTAGAGCAAGGGCAGCAATGTTTTGTGCCATCTGTAGTGGTTGCAAGGTATATTTTGGGAGGCCTTGGTAGATAAGGTTGCAGTAGTCTAAATGTGGAACGATGAGGGCTTGGAACACAGTACGGAAATCATGTGCTTTGAAGAGTGGATATAGATGGTGAAGTGTTCTAATCTTGTGGTATACTGATTTAGTGATTTTATTGATGTGGGACTGCATGCTTAGACGTTGGTCAAGGATGATTTCAAGATAGCGAACTTTGTTTTACCTCCAGTTCTTCCTTTCTTACTTTCAAAGTTGACAGGGGGGTGAATGACAGGTCTCTGGTTATGTACATTACTCCAGTCTTCTTATAGTTAACTGTAAGGTTGTGCTTTGTGAGCCATTGCAAGACTGTATTGAAACAATCTGCTATTGTAGAGTGGTTGGGTTTTATCTGTAGAGAACGGTGCATATATCATCGGTGCACACATACTAATAAATATTGAAGGACTGTATTAGTGAACATATTGGCTGAATGTAAATTCTCACTATTTGCCCCCACAGTATGGAACTCCCTCCCACCAAAACTAAGAGAAAACCCAGATTTATCGGAGTTCAGAAAAAGGCTAAAACCATACCTCTTTCAGAATGAATACAGCATGGACACGGACTCAAAGACTCAACCACCTTAAAATACTCTCTAATACACAACAGACAAATCCTCTGGTATATGGACAGAGTAGCCCAATTGAACCAGTAGAAACATAGATGTAAATAGTTGATGTTAATTTGTTAAACTACTGTTGTACTGTGTTTACTGTTCCAGTTTCATGTAAAACAATGTGCTAATCAGGCCTGTTACACAATTGTTGATTTTAAACCGCTTTGAATTGTAGAAAGACGGTATAGAAATAAGTTTTAAATAAATAAAATAGTGACAGGTGTGGGACTTCTTGTGGTTGATCATATATGGCTGATATGTGCAGTCCTATTTTTATTTGTTGCTGGCATCCTGTTAAGCAAGATTGGATCCAGTTCAAGGCTATATTATTCTGACTTCCTGTAAGTGGCATAATAAGATGTTGTGGGATACTGAGTTGAAAGCTGACGTCAAGTTCATGAAGATCAAAATGAACTCTTGTTTTGATTTCTCTATGTCTTTTATGAGTCTGTCCAGGAGGGAGGTTATAATCGTTTCAACTCCATGATGTTGCCTGAATCCATGTACTATGTGTTGCTTATCTTTCTGCATTAGGGTTTATGCTGTCATATTCACCAGTTGTTCAAATATTTCATTAATGCTCATACCGTCATCATCAGCACATACTGAAAGGAAAACATGGTGTTACTGTTTATCACATGATCATCCACATAATTAGTTTAAATCGGTGATTGCTATTCTATTTCTAAATTAAATAAAGTGACTCAACTTTTTTTTTTTAGTGCCATCAAGTCACTGCTGACTCCTGACAAGCCAGCTGCCTATGGGTTTTCTTAGCAATATATCATTGGAAGTAGATTGCCAGGCCTTTTTTTCAAGGCAATGGAGGGAAAAGTGACTTGCCCAAGGAGTGCCAATGAGAATCAAACCCTTGATCTTCTGTGTAGTTGCTCTAACCACTAGGCTACTCCTCCACTTCACATGGGCTTTACACACAGAAAAAGCTTTCCAAATCATCCCCTAAAGGTGTGTGAATATTGTTCCTCAGAAAATCACCAAAGTAAAACTGTGCATATATGTTCATTTTAAAAACTAGGGCAAAGGTTGCAGGTGAAAAGTACCGATGGACTTTGCAACAGAGTGGGGAGTTGGGAAAATTGCCATCAAAAGGCATTACTGAAGGGTGAACTCAGAAAGGACGTTGTTCTAATACCAGAGGCTGGCGAAGGTTCCCAGTTCACCACCTATCAGGACTACAACTCTGCTAGGATGCTAGAAATAATTTCTGATAACTGATCAGGAGTTGGAAGAATAAAAAAAAGTTTTTTTGTGTTGCTCTAAAGTCCATTTCCTTTTTATAGGACTAGTCTAATACTTAGAGCAATGGTCTATGAACCAGGAAAGCCAGGGTTAAAATTTCACTAATGATTCGTGCGATCTTGGACAAGTTGCTTAAGCTTCCATTGCTTGAGGTAAAACAGATTGTAAGCCCTCTGGGGACAGGGACATACAGTACCTACTCTGCCTGAATGTAATTTGCTTTGAACTACTACTGAAAAGATATAAGAATCTAAATCCCTTTCCTCTCTTCATACCCTGGCTTAGGAGTGAGGTTCATGATTGTTGTGGTATGTGCAAAAGTAACCCATTTGGAGAAACTACCCCAAGAGAAGAATATGTTCATATCCAAGTTTATTTAGAATTTTGTAGATAATTGATCTTGTGTTTTTTAACAACATATTTTACTGCCAGCACTTCTAATATATTTTCTTGAACAGGAAACACCATGTTTACATCCTAAGAATTTCATCCTGTTAAATTCTGTTCTAAATTTGAGAGAGAATAAAAAGTATATATGACAGTATTACCAAATTATATTTCAAACATCATTAAATATTTCGTATTATTATTAAATGCTGACAATCTAGCATTCCTTTGGAATTCTCATTAACTGCAAATGGGGGTGATTAGATACAATATATTTTTTAAATGGTCCCATCATAGTAATTCATAATCTTTCTCTGTATTTTTGTGGAGAAATTAATGAAGTTAATAAATTTCAAGACAGTGTAATGATCAACTATATCATAAAACTGACAAGTTGCCTACAGAAATTCAGAAAGAAAGCATTAAAACAGAAGGGGCTCCTACGCAGAGTTGGATTTATCTGCTGAGAGACCCAAGGTGCAGGTGCAGTTTATAGGGAGAGGAAGCTTTTTTTCTAATCCTAAATAGGCCAAATTAAAATAATCAAACTGAACTATCACCTTTGTTTCAATAAGAGTTCATAGTAACATAGTAAATGACGGCAGATAAAGACCAGCATGGTCTATCTAGTCTGCCCAGCATGATGGCAAGAGTAGGTGCACCTGCTGCTCCGTGCAGGCCACCCCTCCCCACGTCCCTGTTTAGGGGTGAACCCACCACTCCATGCAGGACACCCCTATTTGTTGAGAAATTAGATGGTTCAGTTTATTTTGATTTTATCCTGTTGCTGTAAAGGGATCCACTGTGTCTGTCCCATGCCATTTTGAATTCCGTCATTGTGTTTGCCGCCACCACTTCCATCGGGAGGGCATTCCAAGCATCAACCACCCTTTCTGTGAAAAAGTATTTCCTCACATTGCCTTTCAATTTACCACCTTGCAGCTTCCTGTTATGCCCTCTAGTTTTACAGCTTCCCCATCTTTGGAAGAGGTTTGTTTGTTCATTATTTCCCTTTAAGTATTTAAAGGTCTGAATCATATCTCCCCTGTCCCTCCTCTCCTCCAAAGTGTACATGTTTAGGTCTTCAAGTCTCCTCTCATAAGGCTTCTGACGCAGGCTCCAAATCATTTTGGTCATCTTCCTCTGAACAGTTTACAGTCTTTTTATATCCTTTGCAAGATACGATCTCCAAAACTGAACACAGTGTTCCAAGTGAGGCCTCACCAGTGACTTGTACAGTGGCATAAGTACCTCTTCCTTTCTGCTGGTGATTCCTCTTTGTATGCAGCCCAACATCCTCCTGGCTTTTGCCACTGCCTTGTCGCACTGTTTTGCCACCTTGAGAGCTTCAGAAATAATCACACCAAGGTCTTTCTCCTGATCCGTGCACACCAACCTCTCGCCCCCTATCGCATACATTTCCCTTGGATTTCTGCTACCCAGGTGCATGACTCTGCACTTCTTTGCATTAAATCTTAATTGCCAAGCATTAGACAATTCTTCCAGCTTTTGTAGATCTTTCCTCATGTTAACCACTCCCTCGGGGGAGTCCACTCTGTTGAAAATTTTCATGTCATCTGCAAAAAGACAGACCTTTCCATTCAGTCCTTCAGCAATATCACTCATAAATACATTGAACAGTGCCAGGCCCAGGACTGACCCCTGGGGCACCCGCTAATCACCTTTCCTTCATCTGAGTGAACTCCATTTACCATCATCCTCTGTCGTCTATCAGTCAACCAATTTCTGATCCAATTTACCATCTTAGGATCCATCCCCAAGCTACCGAGTTTATTGATAAGCCTCCTATGAGGAACAGTATCAAAGGCTTTGCTGAAATCCAGGTAGATGACATCCATCGCATGCTCCTGATCTAGCTCCCTGGTCACCCAGTCAAAGAACTCAATCAGATTTTTTTGGCAAGATCATCCTTCAGTAA
This sequence comes from Ichthyophis bannanicus, assembly GCA_033557465.1. Taxonomy (NCBI): domain Eukaryota; kingdom Metazoa; phylum Chordata; class Amphibia; order Gymnophiona; family Ichthyophiidae; genus Ichthyophis; species Ichthyophis bannanicus. The sequence continues at coordinate 497,841,785 of CM066033.1, forward strand.
AACCATGTTGCCTCGGGTCTTGTAACCTGTTGGTTTTGAAAAAGTTCACTATTCGCTCTTTCAGGAGCGCCTCCATGACTTTTCCCGCCACCGAGGTAAGGCTCACAGGCCTGTAGTTTGACACTTCTTCCCTGTCACCACTTTTGTGTAGAGGTACAACATCAGCCATTCTCCAGTCCTGAGGAATCTCTCCTGTTTCCAAGGATCTGTTGAAAACATCCTTTAACGGCCCTGCAAGAACCTCTCTGAGCTCTTTCAGTATCCTGGGATGTATCCCAGCCAGTCCCATGGCCTTGTCCACTTTCAGTTTTGCAAGTTGTTCTAACACCTCATCTTCTGGGAATGGTGTGGTAACTACTTTATTCCCATTTTTATATTTGGGAGTCACAGGTGGTCCTTCTCCAGGACTGTCTTTAGTAAAAACAGAGCAGAAGTATTCGTTTAGCAATTTCGCTTTTTCAATGTCATTTTCCACGAGTCCGTTCGCAGCACTTCTGAGTCCTGCTATTCCACCTCTGATCTTCTTCCTTTCCCGAATATACCTGAAGAAGGTTTTGTCACCACACGTCACATCTTTAGCCATCTTTTCCTCTGCCTTTGATTTTGCTATCCTTATTTCTCTCTTTGTCTCTGAGTTTGATCCTGTATTCATTTCTGTGTTCCTCTGTTTGTGAGCTTTTGAATTTTGTGAAAGCTGTGTTTTTTGCCTTTATTTGAGCAGCCACTTCTTTGGAAAACCAAATAGGTTTTCTTCTCTTGTTTTTGTTTACTTTTGTTACATATTTATTTGTTGCCCCTTTTATTGCCACCTTTAGTTTAGCCCATTGTAATTCCACTTCCCTTATCTCCTTCCACCCTGTCAGCTCCTCCTTTAGGTACGCGGCCATTTTATTGAAGTCGGTGTTTTTGAAGTTTAGAACTTTGAGCTTGCTATGTTTGGCCTGTACCATGGTTTTTATCTCAAACCACACCGTGTGATCGCTGCTGCTCACAGGGGCACTCACGCAGACATTCGACACGCTATTGCCATTGGTGAGCACTAAATCCAGTGTTGAGCTTTCCCTGGTTGGTTCCATCACCATTTGTCTAAGTAACGCATCTTGGAGAGCATCCATGATTTTTTTTGCTTCTTTCCAGATTTGCAGAAGGAGTAATCCAATCCACATCAGGTAGATTAAAGTCACCCAATATGATCGCTTCCCCCTTTGTGGCTATCTTGGCAATATCTATAATCAATTCGTTATCTATCTCTTCAATTTGTGTCAGAGGTCTGTAGACTACAGCAGTATGGATGACAGTGCCATCTCCTCTTTCCAACACAATCCAGAGTGCTTCTTCTTTTCCCCATGCCCCCTGCATTTCAGTAGCTTTAATATTGCTTTTGACATACAAGGCTACTCCTCCTCCTCTTCCATTTTCTCTGTCTCTTCTGAATAGATTATAGCCAGGTATGGCTATATCCCAATCATGAGATTCATTAAACCATGTTTCTGTAATGGCCACAATGTCCAAATCCATTTCCACCATTAGGGCTTCTAGGTCTGGAACTTTGTTGGCTAAGCTTCGAGCATTTGTGCTCATTGCTTTCCAGCATTTAACTGGCTTGCATGTATTTAGCATTGATTTTGTTCTGTCTACATCTTCCCACTTGTTTTTGATGTGTGGTTTAAATGTGTGGCTGTTTCTGATTTTAATCTGCTTTTGCAGGAGGTGACGTCCAGAGCTTGACCTTCCACATCTGTCACCCCCTTGTTGTAGTTTAAATGCATATCCACATATTGCTTGTATTTTTCACTTAGGATTATTTTCCCTGCAACAGAGAGATGTAGTCCATCAGCAAAGTATAGTCTCTTGTTGGTCCATCTGTATCTCCAGGAACAAGCAGGAATAAGTCCTCACATATGGGTACGTCGGTACCGACGGAGCCCGTGCGGGAAAGCTCCCCAGCTTCTTAGAATAGAAGCTTTTGGGACCTCCCACTGCACATGCGCACTGCCTTCCCGCCTTCCTGAACAGCTCTCCTCAGTTTCTCTTTTTCCGCGGAGCCAGCAGGTCGTGTTCCTGTCACCGCTGAAGAAATTGTTATTTTATTTGTTTCTTTAGACCGCGTACCTGCCTTCCCCATACCGATACCGGTATCGCCGGTCTTTTCTTTCTTTCTTTAAAAAATTATAATTCTTTTTTCTTATTTTTTAGCTTTTTGGTCACTTCAGAGAGGCCTCTCGGCCTACTCAATTTCTCCTCATGGAGAAGCCAGCCCCTGGATTTAAGAAGTGTACCAAATGTAATGCTGTTATTTCAGTCACAGACACCCATGAATGGTGTCTGAAATGTTTGGGGCCTGACCATTCCATACCGGACTGCCCATCTTGCTCCCACATGTCTAAACGTGGGCTGCAGAACCGGGCCAACAAATTCCATGTGCTGTTTGCTTCAGAGAATACAGCATCACAGTCATCCAGGTCTTCTTCTCCGGATGGATCTCAGGTAACCAAACCTTCTGTGGGCAAGTCCTCAAAGAGCAAATCTCCTTCAAAGCATCGAGAGGCTCTTAGCTTAGAACTTGAGGACCCTGCCCCAGCCAAACAACCCCGGCGGGAAGTCCAACTTCCAAAAACGCCAATTCAGGGGTCTCAGGTTGATATCGATGCTACGGCCTCGACAGATCACCTGTTAGCCTGCTCTGGGGTACCGGGTCACTCCGGTACCGACATCCAGGCAGCTATGGCGTCCATGGGCGATACTGTACAGTCCATGCAGCAGGCCGTCATGGCTTTCATTAAAGCTGCAACGCCATCGGTTCCGCTTTCAGCGGTTCCGGGCCCGATACCGGTATCGTCCGCCATGCCGGTATCGAGGCCGTCCACCTCTAAACGCAAGTCGGTACCGTATGGGCTTTCGCTCCATACCGGTTCCATACCCGATACGCCCGATATCGATACCGATCGGTACGCGTATCGTGCGTTAGAGGAAAGCACCGATTCCTCTGAGGATTTTCACTCCTCTGATGATTCTGCTGAGTTTTCACTCAACTTACCTGAGGAGCCCTCTTCTCCTAAAAGGAGAATGTCCCCTCCAGAGGATTTGTCCTTCCAGGACTTTGTTTTAGATATGGCTACAGCCCTTTCTATTACCACATCCTCTGAAAAGGAACCCAGATCCAAAAAACTGGATATTTTGGGATACTCAAAGGCCCCTAAGGAGGCAGTTACCCTGCCTATCCATGAAATCCTTCAAGAACAACTGATGGATTTCTGGGAAAATCCTTTGACTTTGTCTCCTTATTCCCGTAGGTTGGACACCATGTATAGGGTCCCTCCTTCTCCTGGTTTCCAAAAGACTCAATTGCCCCACCACTCTATTGTGGTGAAGTCTGCAATGAAGAAGATTAGGAGTACCAAAAGGCACTCTTCCACCCCTCCAGGACGGGAATGTAAGACTTTGGACTCTTTTGGTAGGAAAATTTTCCAGGCTAGTATGCTTATAGCCAGGATTAATTCCTACAGTCTCTATATGGGCATGTTCCTGGAGGAACTTGCCAAAAGGGTGCGGCATTTTGCCCCCTTTATCCCTGAGGATAAAAAGCAGGGATTCCTTTCCCTAGTGAAACAACTCTTAGAGGTTTCTAAGTTCTCTAATAGGGCAGCATATGATTCCTTTGAGGGAGCCAGTAGGGCTTCGGGCATTGCTATTGCAGCCCGACGTCTTGCTTGGCTCCAGGCCTCTGATCTGGAACCTTGGGTTCTAGATGGCTTACGGAATCTGCCCTGTACAGGTGAGAACTTATTTGGGGAAGAGTGGCAAATCAAAGCCACCCAGATGGATGCTGAAAATGCCACCTTGGAAAGACTTTCAAAGTCCACTTCAATTCCTACTAAGAAAAAGTCTTTTAAAAGGCCTTACTATAAGAAGGCCAGAGTTGCTTCAAATACTGGCCAGCAGTCTTCTCAACCTCGCTATACTGCTAAGCGTCAGCAATCCAAACAAGCACGAGCTAAGCCTGCAGTAGCTACTGTAGCTCAGCAGGCTCCAACCCCTCAGGGGTTTTGACTTGCCCCTAGGGAACTTGCCACTTCTGGTTCTAACACAACCAGAACCTCTCACCATACCCGGAAGGTTGGTTCACTTTGCTCCCAGATGGGAACAAATCACAACAGAACAATGGACCCTCTCTATCATTCGAGAGGGTTACAAACTTCATTTCTCCAGCCTTCCTCCCCATCATATGGTGAGACCATTCAATTCTCCCCCATCTCTCCTAACCCTGTTGGGTCAAGAGGTTTCCTCTCTTCTTGCCCAAGGGGCCATAGAAGAGGTTCCTCTTCCTCAACAAGGGTCCGGTTTCTACTCCCCTTATTTTCTCATTCCAAAGAAGACAGGGGGATTCAGACCAATCCTAGATCTGAGAGAATTGAACAAATTTCTCTTCAAGGAGAAATTCAAAATGCTGTCTCTCGGCATTCTCCTTCCTTACCTCCAGGGTCAGGACTGGCTTTGTTCTCTAGACCTACAGGATGCGTATACACATATACTCATCCATCCATCCCACAGAAAGTATCTTCGCTTTCTGTTTCAGGGAAAACATTTCCAATACAGAGTACTCCCCTTCGGTCTAGCCTCTGCTCCAAGAGTATTCACAAAATGCATGGCAGTCGTAGCCGCATTTCTAAGAGGCATGGGAATCTTTGTCTTCCCATATCTGGACGACTGGCTCATCCGAGCTCCAACTCAGTCACAGGCCCAGATTTCCCTGGACCACACAAGGAGCCTTTTGCAGTATCTGGGACTGGTAGTAAACCTTCCCAAGTCCCAACTCATCCCTACTCAATCTCTAGAATTCATAGGGGCCCAGTTGGACACCATCACTGCAAGGGCCTACCTTCCACATGTTCGAGGCCAGCGCCTCCTGAGTTTGGCCTCCCAAGCTCAGTCCAGCACTCACTTGACAGCCAGGGAAATGCTACGCCTACTGGGTCATATGGCCTCCACAGTGCATGTGGTGCCCTATGCTCGTCTTCATATGAGAGCAGCTCAATGGACCCTGGCCACTCAGTGGACTCAGGCGTCAGGAGCGCTCTCAGACCAAATACAAACCTCCGATCGTCTGTTTTGGTCCCTCCACTGGTGGACTTCCACCAAGAATCTGTTGTTGGGGGCTCCATTTCAACCATTGCTACCCCAAGCAACCCTCACAACAGATGCCTCCCAAACAGGGTGGGGAGCCCATCTGCAAACTCTCTCCACTCAGGGCACTTGGTCTCTACAGGAGACCACCCTTCATATCAATCTTCTGGAACTGCGAGCAATTTACCTTGCCCTCAAGGTCTTCCACTCCCTCCTAGCCAACCTCACTGTCCTAGTTCAGACGGACAATCAGGTGGCCATGTTTTACATAAACAAACAAGGAGGGACGGGCTCTCTGTCGCTTTGCAACGAAGCTCTAAGACTATGGGCCTTCGCCAGAGAGCATCAGATTCACCTGCTAGCAGTGTATCTCCCAGGAGTTCAAAACTCTCGGGCAGACAGGCTCAGTCGAGTTCTGCTGCCACACGAATGGTCCCTACATTTGGACCAAATAAACCGAATCTTTCAGGAATGGGGGACCCCGGACATAGACCTCTTTGCAAGTCCGTGGAATGCCAAACTTCCCCGGTTCTGTTCCAGAACTCCGTGTCAGGGAGCTCAGGCTACGGACGCCTTTCTCCTGAATTGGAATCAGGCATTCCTATATGCCTTTCCACCCATTCCTTTGATTCCCAAGACTCTGTTCAAACTCCAGAGGGATCATGGAACTATGATCCTCATAGCTCCACGCTGGCCACGCCAAGTGTGGTTCCCTCTACTTCTACAGCTCTCCCAGGGATCCTACTTGGATCTGGGAGCTGCGCCAGACCTCCTGTCTCAGGAGGAGGGGACTTTGTGGCACCCAAACCCCAAATCCCTTCACCTCAGTGCTTGGTTACTGAAGGCTTAAGCCTTCAAGACTTTCATCTTTCCCAACCAGTGAAAGATATCCTTTCTGCCTCTAGGAAACCCTCTACCAGGCGTTCCTATGCTTTCAAATGGAAACGTTTTTCCATTTGGTGTGCTCAGCAGGGTCTTGACCCTCTGGCACTTCCTTTGAATTCTCTTCTTGATTATCTCCTGCATCTATCCAATGCAGGCCTCAAGACGAATTCGGTAAGAGTCCATTTAAGTGCTATTGCAGCATCCTTGAAACATATAAATGGACAACCTATCTCCTCTCATCCTCTTGTTGCAAGATTCATGAGAGGCCTGACTCTCACTAAACCTCCCATCAGACCACCCCCGGTCGCATGGGATTTGAATCTAGTGCTCGGTCAACTTATGAAGCCACCTTTTGAGCCAATGTTTTCCACCTCCTTGAAATTTCTTTCCTGGAAGGTCATCTTCCTCATTGCAGTCACTTCGGCTCGCCGCATCAGTGAGCTGCAGGCTTTAGTGGCTAATCCACCTTACACAAGATTTCATCATGATAAGGTGGTCCTTAGGACGAATCCCCACTTTATGCCTAAAGTGGTCTCGCCCTTTCATCTTAATCAAGAGGTATATCTACCTGTCTTTTTTCCAGCTCCTCATGCATCCAATGCAGAGAGGAACCTTCATACTCTGGATTGTAAAAGAGCTCTCGCTTTTTACCTTAATAGGACTCAGCCACATCGAAAGTCTTCTCAACTTTTTGTGGCCTTTGATCCTTCCCATTTGGGACTTCCAGTCTCCAAGCGTACACTTTCCAATTGGATTGCTCAGTGTATTTCCTTTGCTTACCAGAGCAAAAACATTTCTCTGGAAGGCCATGTCACTGCTCACAATGTGAGGGCCATGGCAACTTCTATGGCTCATCTGCACTCTGTTTCCATAGATCAGATCTGTCGAGCCGCTACCTGGGCCTCGGTTCATACCTTCACAGCCCATTACTGTTTGGACAAGGACTCCCGCCGGGATGCCTTGTTTGGCCAGGCTGTCCTCAAGCACCTGTTCCATTCCTAAACAACTCCTGCCCACCTTCCCAGAATGGATGCCTGAGATCCATACGAAGATGGCGAACCTTTACAGGGGATCCCATGCATCTAAGCTAGGGAGTCCCCATATGTGAGGACTTATTCCTGCTTGTTCCTGGAGATAGCACAGTTACTTACCTGTAACAGGTGATCTCTGGGAACAGCAGGAATTAGTCCTCACAACCCACCCACCTCCCCTAGGAGTTGTATCTTTTATCTATCTATCTTCCTGTCCTCTCTCTGTTGACTCAGCTATAAACTCGAAACTGAGGAGAGCTGTTCAGGAAGGCGGGAAGGCAGTGCGCATGTGCAGTGGGAGGTCCCAAAAGCTTCTATTCTAAGAAGCTGGGGAGCTTTCCCGCACGGGCTCCGTCGGTACCGACGTACCCATATGTGAGGACTAATTCCTGCTGTTCCCAGAGATCACCTGTTACAGGTAAGTAACTGTGCTTTCCCCAGTCGCCAATAAATCTGAATCCTTCTTGTTTGCACCAGGTCGGGAGCCATGTATTAAAGCTGTTAATGCGATGCAACCTTTTTGCCCTCTTACCAAGCACAGGTAGAACCTCTGAGAATGCAACAGTGTTAACAATGGGCTTGAGTTTCTCTCCCAGAGATTGGAAGTTATTTTGGACTGTAGAGGTACTGTTTCTAGCCAGGTCATTTGTGCCCAAGTGGATAATCACATCAAGTTTGGAGTGTTCACTTTCTGCGCTAAGTACTTCAACAATGTGGTTTGTATTTCTGCTGGCAGAAGAGCCTGTGAGGCACTTGACTATCTTCTCTCCTTTGAACTGGCTGAAGTTCTTAACCCTTTCCAGGCCGAGCGCAAAACTCTCGGGATCCAAAATTCTGACCTAATATTCCTATCAAATGTTATATAATACATGACCATAGCAGAAGGAAAATCACTATTAGAACATATTGAATAAGACATGTACAATTTCCCTGAAATATGCAAAAATTAACCCGGCTGCAGAATGTGGATTAAAAATTTAAAGTAGGCCTTCAAAGGGTTAAATTATCTTCCGATAGATAGGACCAGATTTGACTTATTAAACACAGGTTTGCATAAGCAGGTTTTGTCACCATTTAAAATCTGCTTTTCCATTGACAGTGTTGAATCTAGAATTACTCCTAAGCCTTTAAATTCTGTCTCAAGGCCAATCTCTGTAGCAATAATAGCAGGGCTCTTTACCGGCATCTCCACTTAGCTCCACCAACAGAGAGAATTTTTGATTTATTCAGATTAACCTTTAAAATTTCATACCCATCCAGGTCTGAAATGAGTCCATAGAATTACTAATTTCATTACCATATTTTCATGCAAATAATGTGCCTACACATATAACGTGCACATACATATAATGCACGGAAATGATGCCATTCTGTTCTAGAATCTTTGCATGACACATCCATGCGTATAATGCGCATGCGCATGCCTTTTCTGCTGTTGACCATGCTGGGAATGAAATGCAAGTCCTATATCACCAATTCAAACTAAAAGTCATTGTGAGAGCTGAAGAAACAAGCAACAGTGCGGCAGCAAGAGTGTTCAAGGTTGGAGAGATGCCCATTCGTGAATGGAGAAAGGAGAAAAAGGAGCTTGAGAATATGAACCTCCGCAAACATACACATCATGGGCTCAAAGCAAAATGGCCTAAACTAGAGAATGACTTGAAAGATTGTGTTATTTCTCAGAGGGAACAAAATCAAGCTATCTCTACTATTGCAATTCAGATCAAAGCGAAGCTTCTGGCAAATGAAAGAGGAATCACTGATTTCAAAGTGTGTTTCACCTGGATTTCTAGATTCATGAAAAGAAATGGTCTTTCAGTGAGAGTGAGAACTACTGTAGGCCAGCAACTTCCAGATGACTGGGAGCAAAAGATGAACAGCGTCTGTGAATTCATCTCCAAAGAAATCTCTGAACATGGTATCTCTACAATGCACACTATAAATATGGATAAGGTACCAATGTCTTTCGACGTCTCTGCCACCAGGACTATAGCTGCTTCAGGTACGAAAACTGTAGCCATTATAACCACTGGTTATGAGAGGGCCTCCCTCACTGTAGTCCTTGGATGCATTGTGAGTGGGGTGAAATTAAAGCCGATGACAGTTGGCAAGAGAGTTGCCATGCCCTGTGAAAAACTGCCCACCAGTGTGGTTGTCCATTGCAATAGGAAGGGATGGCTGGACTGTGACCTTATGAAAGTTTGGATTGATAAATGTTATAGGGCCAGGCAGGGGGGATGCTTCTCGAAGGAGCCCTTACTAATTTTCAATTCCATGGCTGTCCACAAAGAAAAGTTTTTTCAAAATTATATCAACTTTGCTGGTGCCCACATAGCTGTAATACTGGTCTTATCTGCAAGCTATAGCTAATAGATATAGCGGTTAACCAAAACCCATTCAAGACATCTGTGAGAGTGGGATGAATGGATGCAGTCAGGGATTCACAAATTCATACCATCAAGAAGACTGAAGCAGGCGTGGATTTTGGAAGTCTGCAAGTGGGTGTTTTGCTTAGGGTAAAATAACACTACAAACCATCCACAACAGCTTCAGAAAGGCTGGGATTGTCTACTAGCAGAATAAGACACATTTGAATACCGAAGATGAAGGTGAAGATACCAATAGTAGTGAAGATGACATCACTTCAGAAATCACAGAAGAGCGCCTGCAGTTGGTTCTTAGTTACCTCAACAATGACAGTGAGGAGGGAATGGACTTTGAAGGGTTTGAGGAGTCAGATGATGATGAGTGAATTGGAATTGGCATAATCTAATTTTGTCTCATTTACCTGCATTTAGTATCATTGAAATTCAGAAGTTCAGAAATAAAAATGTTATTAAGAAATTAAAAATGACCCAGAGTTTCTTTTTGAGTTGTACTCATAATTACATATGTAATGCGCTTACACATACTATGAATGAGGGGACAGGTCAAATGTAAAACAGTGTATAACATGTGCATTATATGCGTGAAAATACGGTATATGTTCCTTCACTAGACTCTTTTACTGGAAAAATGCTTTGAACATAGTCTACATGTGAAAACTGTAATGATCCCAGATCATCTAATATTCTATAAAAATGGGCTAAATAAACATTAAAGGGAGTCAGTGAAAAAGGCGATCCCTGTGGAATCCTATATCTCGTCTCCCACTGGTAAGAAGTCATCCCTTGTAGGATTATCCTACAAAGCCTTCCTTTAAGAAAATCTTCAAACCATGCCAAAACATGGCTTTTTAACCCTAAATCCCCTAGCTTTTCACCATCCTCTCATGATCAATCAGATTGAAAACTGCTGACAAATCTACTTGTACCAAAAATCCTTTCCTTCCCTTATCTAGTAATAATTAATCTAAGTTCCTCAAGTAAAGCTATAACCACATTCTGTATTATATGAGGATCCAAAGCCTGATCATGATTGTGCTAGAAAGTTATACTTATCCGAAGACTTCTTAAGTTATCAATCTACTATTGCCTCCAGTACCTTTGATTATAGTGATGAATTTGTAACCGCTCCATAATTCGAGCAATTCTCAAGATCTCCCTTTTTGCCTTTTTGTAAAGGATGTAACCTGATCTGCTTAAGGGCATATGGATAAATCCTCTATCTTAAAGCCTAATTTATTTATTTATTTAGAGTTTCTTATATACCGCGCTCTTTAGCATCAGCGCGGTTTACATGGAACAAAATAATCTCAGTACATTTGAAAACACGTATGAGTTACATATAACAGGGCAATAAACTTGGGAAACAAGGGAAACTATCTACAATAACGATTGAACTATTTACATAAATTCAACTAGCAGTGAGATTTTAGAACAGCGAAATTACAACAAAATTTTTAGTTCTAGAAGGTATGTCTTATGGAGTGGTTATGTATATGAATTTGTCTTATGACATATTATAATAGGATTACGGTGGCTGGAAGTACTCAGTGAATAGATAGTGCTTGATAGCCTTCCTGAACTGCTTCATGTCTCGTATTGCTCTGATATCTGGATGAAGTTTATTCCAGCATCTAGGCGCATAAGATTTAAATGCTCTGTTGATTGTTGATTGGGACCAATTTGTGGATTCACTGGGAATGACTAGGGTATTTTCAGCGAGTGGTCTCCTGGATCTTGTCTCGGGAGGTAGACTGATGAGGTCTGAAGTCGTTGCTGGTGATAGATTATTTAAGGCCTTGAATGTGATGAGAAGAGCTTTGTACCTAATTCTACATTCTATAGGGAGCCAGTGAAGGTCCCTAAGGATTGGCGTGATATGTTCTCTCTTTGATGCTCCAACTAGGATACGGGCCGCAGCATTCATTGCTAGTTGCAGGGGGTTAATGGTGTTCTTTGGAAGACCATGTAATACAATATTCGCATAGTCAAAGTGTGGAGTGACTATTGCTTGGAATATTGAGCGGAAGTCGCTGTATTCTAGCATGGGTCTTAGGTGGCGTAATGTTTTTATCTTGAAGTAAATAGTTTTTACCATGCTTTTTATGTGAGAGGTAAAATCAAGTCATTGATCAAGGATCACACCTAGGTAACGGATTGAATTCTTGATTGGGAGCTCGGCGTCCCGTACCTTGAGGAATGCAGGGGGGGAGAATAGCTTGTTTCTTGTGACAACTAAAACTTCAGTCTTTTTGAAGTTGATTTGCATGTTTTGATCTAAAAGCCAATCTGCTATTGCATTGAAACAGTTGGTTAAGTTGGTGTAATTTGGACTCGTTATATCAATCGGGGTGAAAATAAGCACTCTGTCAGCCATTCCACTATAAGTTCAGGTGTTTAAAGTAAATAGGCTGGACATGGATCTCATATACAATGTCCTTTACCAAATTCCTTCATTAACTGCCTCATTTCCTCTACATCCACCTCCTGAATTTGCAGCCAATTACAGTCCTCTCCCTAATACCAATCTCTCTAACTGGTTCCAGTTCTACTTACCTCAGTCTTACGTTACTCCAGCAATCTACTTCCCTCACTACTAAAAATGAAAAAAAACATTTTTAAAATTACCCCAGAGAGTATATAGACTCACATTCCCCTTTGGAGCAGGTATAGATTTCTGTGTGAGCATTTGTGCGCTACTGGGGACATTGGAGGAGACTGTTTTACAGCGGTACATAGTTGCCTATGTTGCCTTTATAAAGCAAGTATAAAATAGGGATCCTTTGGGGCTTTTCACATGAGAACCCTGTTAAAAAAATTTTTGCACATAAGCAAATACCTTTTCTAAATTGAATTGGGTAAGTTATCGGGTTAACTTTAAGCAGTATCTGAGGGTATGATTCAATCGGATAAGGTCTCTGAATATCCCATTAAAATTAATCAGATGGCTTGTCCAGTTAGCTTTAAATGGATATCAGACTGCTGAAGATTGGTTCTGCAGTGAGTGAGTGCATTACACCTTTTACATGAGCAGTGACCCGATATACAACTGAACAGGTACCAGCACAAAGCTCTCTTTACCTCAGCCCCCCGTTGTTTCAGTTTCTGCTACAAAGTTTTATTCCTTCTAAGTACTAGTATGAGCAAAAGGAAAGGAAAGGTCAGAAGTAACCCCTGCATTCACCAACTTATGTTCCCTTCCCTCCCACCCTCCTAATAGCCTCCTGTTGGCAAAAGGAGTCGGAATCAGTTCTCTTCACCTCTTACTGCTGCTTCTCTGCAGTCTACCTTCCGAAGTCAGAATCACACAGGGTCTCACAGTCTTGCAAAGATGAGATTCTGAAAGAAAGTAGTAGAGGTAAAACCAGTGAAGACGTTGGAGAGCCTGGCATAAGCACAGAGGCTCCTTATTTGGAAGAAAGTGGAAGGTAGAGATCAGGAAAGCAATAGCAGGTGACTGGACAGTTCTGATGGGCTTTTGTCTGTTATCATGTTTAGTATTACCCTAGGTAAAAAAGCTACATGCTTTCATTGTCGCTGCTAGATCTTTAGATGGTAATTTTCTATAATGGGAAATTTAGGTTAACATGCTAAATAGGTGCCTCTCACTCTAGACCACAGAGAAGGCCCTGGGTTGGGAACATCTTAGGGTCAATATTTAGTGGGATGGCTGCCACTCAAACATATGCATATGGTTTCCAAATATCTTTAAGAAGGTCTACTGCCAGTGCCAGTCTATTCCATTTAAGTTGGACCACTGAATATGCAATCCTAATATCAAACCGATTGTTGTCTATTTAAAGTTAGGATTGCTATATATGCTGTCCATTTGACCAACAAAAGATAACTATGAATGGTGGCTGAATGTCTTTGCTATCCACATAACATTTGACTATACCCCGGAATGCTACTCTCCTCTCTTATTCTTAAATGGATAAATTTGGCCTTGTATTGACTCACACAGTCACAATTTAACCATTTGCTGGTAGGAAATTTTTAAAGACTGCTGCTGATTGCATAACCGTTATGGATATCTACACACTTGGAAGGCTCCAGGTAGGTCCTTGAGTTGAATTTTTCTGGCATCAAGAGATGATGCTTTTGGAATTGCAATATCCTGAGAGCTTTATGAGATGTGTTAGTAGTAAAGGAATCAGGCCTGATAGTCTATCTCCGGAAGTCTCTTTGGAAGAGCTTTGGAGAGTCATTGCAAAGATGCAGCATTACATCACAGTCTAGATAATTCATGCAATTTGATTTCATTCCTTTAGAGGTTTATTTCAGACAGACAAGGAATAAAACAAGAATTGGAGTAGTGTCAGATAGGCCCTTTTTAGGCCATGAGTAAAAGGTTTCTGAAAAATTATCACATATTGCTAAATAAAGTGGAAGCTCTTGAAAATCAGTCAAAATGAATAATCTCCACTTCATTAACCATCCCCATTTGAATAATATCATGTGTAAGATATTTGAAGGAGGTATTTAAAGTTCCTGCCGAGACTTTTTCACTGATGACGACAATCTATAATTTTCCAATATCGAAAGAAGATGCAGAGCTCTGCCTCTCCTTTGACAGTCGAGGCATCTCAGTCTGGAATCCTGGGAGAGGACTGAGGGGGAAGGAGGGTGGGGAGCCCTGACAGTTTGTTTTGCCTTTGAATCTGAGATGATGGCAATTTTCAGGGTGTTTTTCCAGAATAGAAAGTGTTTCTTTCAAGGCCTTAAAAGGGCTAATTTTGTAAGTGAGTTGAGTATGTAAAGCAGTGTTTTACATGCTTAATTGGACACACATAAAATTACCCCCACATTGCACCACTTTCTTCTGGCACATGGATGCACAAAGTTACTCCTGCCATAAGTTGGGGTTGCACATTTGTCTGGACAGAGAAGGAACCAACACTCAATTCAAACATTCTATTCTTTGAGAAAATAGTTTTAGGAGATTTTAGCTCTCCTTTAGCCTCTGCAAAAGAGCCATGGTGTAAAGCCCCTGAGGACTGAATTTCAGCTGTGAGCAGAACCTAAGATTAGGAGAAATTAACTGTTTTATTAATACTTTCATTTGCACAAGTGATTAGTGCCATACACCTATGTAAAGAATTTTGCAGCAACATAAGCTGTTAGTCAAGCAGTGTTGTATAAAATCCAAAACCAGAGAGCTTTTATGCTGTGGAGTATCTGATGAAGGAAATTCTATAAAATGGACAATTGTCTGAGAAGCTTATAGGTGCTTTGCTTGAGCAGTGGAGCATGTCAAAAAGCGTTGAAGCAAAAGTAGCAAGTGGACTGACAAGACTGTTGGGAAAAATGCAGCTTTTCTTGAAAATAAAATGAACACTGAGAAAGAATATTGATCATAATATTACATCATAGAAACCATGTATGCAGGAACAATAGTTCAACTTTATTAAATTGTTGTGAAGGCAGGTATGTGTTCACACTCAAACTCACATCGAATGAGAAAAATTAAACTGAATTTGTCGCCTGTTTAGACAGCCTTGTTACAGGCTGTATAGCATCAGAAAGGGAGTGGTACTTGAACTTTAAAACACCACTTTGGAGCTACTCAAGAGGTAAAGAAAATAGGCAAATGGACAGCTGGTGAGGACATCGCAGGTCAATAGCAGTAGTATATGACTTTCCAGTGAACTTAAAGACACTGGTGGGGGGAGGGGGATATTCAACAGCAATAGCTAGCACTTCTAAAATGCATAGCTGTCGCTGAATACTAACCCTGGATATTCAGTGCCGGGCCGTATCTGGTCACTAGCATTGAATATCTGTGTCTGCCGCATGGCGTGGAAGCTAAACAGGAGTCACTGCCCGGTTGGCTGCCACAGGTAAAGATAGGCCAGTTTTTCCCACACCTATCTGCGCCCACGGGTTGCTAACTGGGCAGCGGTTCAGTATTGCTGCTGCCCAGTTAGTGATGGGCGTCACCTCCACTCCGCCTCAGAATGCCCACGACATGCCCTCATACTACACTGTTAGCACTGGGGTGCGCAGTGCTGCTGTTTATCCCACAAAGCGGTATTTACACTGTTTACAGGTGAACTGTGTTAATGCCTTTGAATATCCCCCCGCTGTGAGCCATCTTCAAAATTGTAACATCAAGAGAAATGACTGAATAGATGGGCTTCTGCTTTATCTAAGTTAGTAAAACAAAGCAATTAGGCTTGTTTAAGTAAGAGGGCTGTCGTGGGAACCAGACTTCCTGCTCAGTTATTGGAATCCCGCCTCCTCACATGCCCCCTTGAGTTATTTTCCATTCACATTCTTTTTATAGTAAAATACAGTGGTAAGAAATAAAAGCGGGATATGCATAAGATAGAAAAATACCTCACTTGTCCATATAATCATAGCAGTGAGTAATGCAGATCTTTCCAAATATACGCAATAGGTTGAACCCTATTAAAATGTGGCACTAAACCACTGATTCTGTCATCAGCTTAACAGCACCCACATGCCGAACTGCTGCACCAGGTTTACATGGCCCTGAACAGAGGTCATTCCGAGCTGTGTTTAACAGGGATGGACGTCCATCCCCGCTAAACACCAGGACCGTATCCCCTGCCAAAAGCTCCCCACACGTACATTGGAGATATATGGGGAGCTCTGGATGGGGGCGGGAGGGAGCGGGCCGAGAGAGGAGCGAGGTTGGGCGGTGGGTAGGGATGCAACCCTGGACATACAGGACCGATACTGAGTTTGGCCCTGTACATCCGGGGTTACCAACATGGCTTCCTCGCAGCCCGACCCTGCCTTTGGAAAGCCGCATCAGGGGTCGGGCTGCAGGGAATTTTATTTTATTTATTTATTTACATTCTCTTATATACCGCGCTATTCTGCATCAGTGCGGTTTACATTGAACAAACTGAAATTACATTGAACAGGGCATTGTAACTTGGAGATAACTATTTTACAGGGAACATGGGCTATGGAGGGGTTAAGTGGCTTGCCCAAGACCACAAGGAGCACCTGTGGGACTAGAAACCCCAGTCCTTCCGAACTTTGTGGCAGCAGCCAGGGATCACAGTTCCTTAATGAAACCCTGGTGCCCTGGCAACAGGATGTTGCGGCACTGCGGATCATGCAGGACCTGGGGCAGGCCTGTGTGGGGAAACGATGGGACGTCCGGTGGCACAGAATCGGGGGACAGCCTGCATGTCCAGGCACGAACCAGCTGTCTAGACCCGATTCTCCCGTCGTCTCAGAATCAGAGATTAGACCGGCCCGTGCAGAGCCTGGATGTCTGGGCAGGCAGGATGTTCCCCCTTCAGAATCTGGCCCTTACTGTCTCCAGTAAAAGCTTTCTGAAAATCTATAACAGTACATAAGATCTGTTAGACATTAAGGGATCTGTCTACTAAACCTCGGTAGCCTTTTGCAGTTAACATGATGCGATAGCTGCAAAAGCCCTGTGGTAGTTGCAAAAGGCCCATGGTATCTGCAGGGGACATTCCCATCCTGTCGCCTGCAGATACTATGGAGTATTTGCACTTACCACAGATAGCATGGGAAATCGGGTGGTGCCTGCCGATGCAGGGACTGCAGGATCCTTGGAGAGTGCCAGGAAAGGACAGAGCTAATAATTGCTCTGTTACCCTGATCGCTATTAATCCCCACACCAAGCCCAGATCAACTCCCCCCCCCCAATCTCTGACCATTGTCAGTGTCACAGATGTACAGGTCTATGGCACCGACAATGTTAACCAACCAGACATCTTTGTTAGTGATATTGTGGAAGGGCTGTTGGGTAAGGTTTGCCTCTTTGCGGATGATAGCAAAATCTGCAATAGAGTAGACACGTAGGAAAGTGTAGATAACATGAGGAGGGATCTAAGTATGCTTGAAGAGTGGTCTAGAATTTGGCAGCTGATATTTAATGTTAAACAAATGCAAGGTCATGCATTTCGGCTGTAGCAATCCAAGGGAGTGATATAGTAGAAGGGGTGATTGTGTCTGATGATCTTAACTTAGCTAAACAGGTAGAGAATGCGACAGCAAAAGCTAGAAGGATGCTTGGGTGCATAGGAAGATGAATGGCCAGCAGAACAAAGGAGGTGATAGTGCCTCTGTATAAGTCTTTGGTGCGACCTCATTTGGAGTATAGTGTGTAATTCTGGAGACCGCCCCTTCAAAAGGATATAAACAGGTTGGAGTCGGTGCAGAGGGTGGCTACTTAAATGGTTAGTGGTCTTCGTTATAAAGCATATGAGGACAGACTTAAGGATCTTAATATGTATACTTTAGACTCTAAAGTTTAGAGGAAAGGCGGGATAGAGGTGACATGATTAAGACATTTAAATACCTCCATAGCATAAATGCACAGGAGGAGAGCCTCTTTCGATTGAAAGCAAGCTCTTCTATGAGGGGACATAGGATAAGAGTGAAAGGGGATAGACTGAGGAGTAATATGCGGAAATATTTTTTTACGGAGTGGTAGATTCATGGAATAGTCTCCCAGTGGAGGTGATAGAGATGAGGACAGTGTCTGAATTCAAAAAGGCATAGGACAAACACAGAGGATCTCTAAAGGAAAAAAGAGGACTGTTGTAATGGTTGATGTGGAAGGGCAGACTAGATAGGCCATGTGGTCTTTTTCTGCCATCATGTTTCTATGTAACAATGAACTTATTGATTTTGCCAGTTGTCATGATCTTTGTCTTCTTTACATTAAGGTGCAGGACCATTTTAAGACTATTTTCCTTGATTTTGAGAAGCAAATGTTTCAGATCGTCTTCACTTTCAGCCAGTAATGTGGTATCATCAGCATAGTGAAGGTTGTTAAGTCTTCCACCGATCTTCACACCTCTGTTGTCTTCATACAGTCCTGCTTTTCTGATGATTTGTTCTGCATATAAATTAAACAGGTAGGAAAGTATGCAACCTTGTCGTACACCTTGGCTGATTTTAAACCATTCTGTTTCTCCTTGTTCCGTTCAAACTGTTGCTTCTTGATCAATGTAAAGGTTGTGCAAGAGAACAATCAGGTGTTCTGGAATAGCCATGCTTCTGAATGTGGCCCAGACTTTCTCATGGCTTACACAGTCAAATGCCTTGCTGTAATTAATAAAGCATAATAGATATCCTTTTTGTATTCTTTAGTCTTTTCAAGTATCCATCTCACATCTGCGGTGATATCTCTCGTTCCTCGCTCTTTCCTGAACTCTGTTTGCACTTCAGATAGTTCTCGTTCCAGGTATGGTTGTAGTCTCTGTTGAATAATCTTCAGTAGAGTCTTGCTGTCATGTGGGATCAGAGCAATTGTACGATAATTTCCAATCAGCTGGATCACCTTTCTTTAGTATTGCTATATAAACACAAATCTTTTCTAGTCAGTTGACCATGATGTTATCTTCCAAATTTCCTGGCAGAACCTTGTAATTATGGTAATAGCTGCATCAGATTGCTGTAATACTTCTATGGGAATGCCATCAATGCCTGGTACTTTGTTCTTTGATAAAGCTTTCAATGCTGCTTCGACTTCTTCCTTCATCACCAATGGTTCCATATCATAAGGTACAGTTTGAAACGGCTGTTGGTCTACTTGATCTTTATCATATAACTCTGTGTATTCTTTCCACCTTTTCTTGATCTTCTCAGCATCATTCAAGATGGATCCTTGAACATTTTGTAACATTCCAATTCAAGGCTGCAATTTTTTCTTTAACTCTTGTAGCTTTAGGAAAGCTGATCTTGTTCTTTCTCTAATAGTTCCTGCTTCTATCTCCTTGCATGCATTATTGTAGTACTTCTCCTTGTCTTTTCTTGCTGCACCTTGGAAATCTCTGTTGAGTTTTGTGATTGCCTCTTTTTTCCTCTGGCTTTAGCTTCTCTTACATAGACATAAAACAGTGCATGACCAACCTTGATGTTAAAATATGTATACCAGTGACCCAAACATGTATACAAAACCACAAAAATCAGACCTGAGTCTGTCAATTGCATGTCATTTGTGACTATTATACTTATTCACATAGATAAACAAAAAAGAAAGAAAATATGTTAACTGCTTAATCTAACAGCTGATTTCTGATATTAGAAAACAACCAAGATTTGAAGAGCACTTATAAAAACACCTAAAAGAAGCAAAAATATAATAATTACTAGTTTATAAAAACTAAAGCAATAAGAAATGAAACTCAAAGGGGAAAGGAAAAATGGAAAAGAGGATGGAAAGGAAGGGGAGAGGGGAAGGAAGGTGCAGGGAGTTCCATTAGTAGAGCCAATAAGAGAATTTGTCACAGAGCATAAGAAGATCTTGTCTAATCCAGTTATTCGTTTGGGCAATTATGCTTAATTCAAAGAGATTAATACAGAATTCAAGCATATGTTTAGAGACCCCTAAGGTTCTACCAGCTGTAGGAGCAGAACATAAGAACATAGCTAGTTGATTTTATGTAAATAGTTCAATCGTTATTGTAGATAGTTACCCTTGTTACCCAAGTTTATTGCCCTGTTATCTGTAACTCACACTTGTTTTCAAATGTACTGAGATTGTTTTGTTCCATGTAAACCGCGCTGATGCTAAAGAGCGCGGTATATAAGAAACTTTAAATAAATAAATAAATAAATAAACATAATATATGCCATACTGGGTCAGACTAAGGTCCATCATGCTCAGTATCCTGTTTCCAACAGTGGCCAGTCTAGGTCATAAGTACCTAGCAGTTTCCCCAAAAGACACAGGTTCCACAGTGCTTGTATTGGGTCAAGCAGTGATATCCTGGGTCCCTTTTAATAATGGTTTATGGACCTTTCCTCCAGGAACTTGTCCAAACCTTTTTTAAACCCAGCTACACTAACAGCTTTTACTACATCCTCCGGTAACAAATTCCAGAGTTTGATTACACGTTGAGTGAAAAAATATTTTCTCTTATTTGTCTTAAATAGGTTACCTTAGTGGTTTTACTTATTACTGTAAATGTGACTTTATGCCACTCAGTCTTTATAGAAATTGGGAAAGCTCTTCCTACCAGCGAGGTAATGGTATGAGGAGACTTCTTGGAGGGAAAACTAAATGGTATGAATATCAAGCCCAAACCAGCACATAGAAACATAGAAAATGATGGCATGTAAAGATTTTGGGCTCAATGCAGAGACACGATTCCCCCTCAGGCCCGATTCCCCCTCCAGCTCTCTCCGGATGGGGTGGGATCTGGGCGGAGTGGGGGGTGGAGGGGGCAGGCCAGCCCAGCAGGACATACAGGGCTGATTCAGGTCACAGTCCTGTACATCCTGCCGGGTCAAAGGAGATGTGCTGCTTATTTCACCTTGAAGGTGGAATAAGCAGCACCGACCCTGCAATCGGGCCCTGGGATCCCCTGCCGGGGCTGGGTGCAGGGGGGGGGTCTCCGCCACCCGATCAAGACTCCGGCTGGCTAGCCGTGAGTCAAGTGGTGGGGAAGAGGGGGGCCAAGCCGTGGCAGCCAAGGGAGCCTGCAGGGAAGATGTCTATCTTTGGGCCTGATTCCGTGTACCGCGGGACAATTTTATTCCCGTGGTCCAGAATCAGGTCCTAACAGGCCTGCCCTGCACTGGGACGACCGGACAGTCCGGATGTGCCCCTTTTGGAATCGGGTTACACATGTCCTATCCAGTCTGCCTGTCCATAAGAACTATTAAGCTCTACAATCCTTTCCTCCCCCTCAGTGATCTTCTGTACTTGTCTGAGGCTTTCTTGAATTCAGATACAGTTGTCATTTCCACCCCCTCCAGTGGGAGTCTTGTTCACATATCCACCACTCTTTTTGTAAAGAAATAGTTCTTTAGATTACTCCTGAGTCTGTCCTCTAATCCTTTGACCACTCATTGCAGAGTTTCCTTTCAATTGAAAGAGGTTCTCCTCCTATGCATTTTCACCTTTGAGGTGTTTAAATGCCTCTATCATATCTCCTGCCTTTCCTCCAGACTATATATTTTAAAATCTTTAATTTTGTCCCCATATGTACCCTCCAATGTGATGTAATCACTTTGATTGTAGGATAAGGTGGTATACAAATCTGTCTAAATAAATAACATAAATATGCTTTAGGATGAAGACCACTGACCATTTTATTAACCATCTTCTGGACCAACTCCATCCTTTTTTTATCCTTTCAAAGGTGCAGTCTCTAGCATTGTACACCTTTCTCCAGGGGCTGGTTTCCAAACTCTGACCTTCTGATTACATGGCAAGTATCTTGCAAATGAGCCATCACATTTCTATGGATGCTGGCTCTAGCAAGCATTTCTGTATTAATGGTGATTTTATTTTCTGTTTCCTGATTGGCCCAATGTTTGCTGGTCTGTTGTTCTATGTAAAATGCCACCTGGTTTTTGTTTTGCTTTGTGAATCTGACTACTACTATTCAGCATTTATATAGAGCTACTAAGCTTATGCAGCACTATACAAATATGCATGAAAGACAGTCCTTGCTTCACAGAACTTACAATCTGCTGAGAGAGACAAATAGAATAACAGGTGACTAAGGAATTCTTAGGGAAATAATTACAAATACATATGAGTAAGGTCCTATTGTAGAGATTTACTCCAAAGATTTTTCTTTTGCCATGTTCTTGTGGCAGACATTCTGTGAAATAATGTTTACATATACTATCAGAGGCAGAATGTCTGCCACAAGAACATGGCAAAAGAAAAATCTTTGGAGTACATCTCTACAGCAGGAGTCAAAATCCAGTTAGCACTTAGCATTTACATAGAGCTGCAGACCAGACAAACTTTGGGTCAGTCAGGAAACAGGATAGAAAATCAAGAGCAATATAGTATAGCTTGTTAGAGCCACTCGCCCCCCCCCCGCCATATAGTCCAGTTGATTCTTCTGCAAAATGCCTACCTTCCAACCCAGAGGTTACTAGTTTGAGATCAGCCAAACAAATGCACATCTTTAGTTGAAAGTCTGCTAGTACAATACATACAAACAGAATCGAAACATGCACCTGTAAGCTGTGGGGGTAGAACAGCTAATATTAGTAATGCATATTCTTTTTGCCGATATGTAGTGAAATATGGCAGAATACACCTGAGGCGCATTGTTTGAAATGAAAATTATACTGACATTGTGCTCTTTTCTTTTTATGATGCAATTGCAAATTATCTTACCTTAGTTTTTAATTAGCTCTAGCAGTTTGCAAAGAATTCATTTAAAACAAAGATGCATTCATGAGAACAGTCTTGGCTGATTTGTTTTAATTCTTAATATTGATTATAAAAGGCAGGATATTTGTTCTTTTAAATAGATGGACCTGGCTAATGGTTACCAGAACTGCCAAGACAGAGTGTGCTGTAGCAGAGTACTGTTTATGGCTGAAGATTTTGCAGGGTGAATAGGCCAACCATGGAAGCAAATGGCTGAATGGCTATTTTCGCAGATTGGGAACTGAGTGCTGAACTGTGAATGTTTGGAATGACATACATGCCTCCTGTGTTATCCTGACCACCTGCCCAGACCTTCTCAAACCACCTGTTCTGTTATCATCCATGGATGTCAAAATTGTCCATTTAGGGAACTAAAAAGAAAATAAGAATAGACTGACTGATAGTGCCATGAAAAGATTTTGCATTATCTTTTTGGTAGCGTTAAGGAAATGTGCCATCACTGAAGCCTCCTGACACTTCACCATGACTAAAAATACTAATGATCTTGCTCTTGTGTGGTGCCTTTGTACAGAAAAGCACTTTACAGACATAACTGTCCTAGTAGTCCTATCCTTAGTATTAGGATTTGGAGAGCATGGATGCCATTTTTTCTCTTTTTGCAAAGTGAAAGATATAAAAATCTATATTAAAAGATAATTTCTAACAAATAAACAAAAAAAAAGAGAGAAAATGGGTACCCACTGTCCAGCAGCAACTTGTTAAATAAATGTAGATGTTTTCTTGGAAATTCAGACAGTGGAAATATAAGCAGCCAGGCTCTGAAATTAAGTAGCTCTGAAAAGAAGTAGCAGGTTGAGCTTGTGCTTTGTAGAATATGGCCAGTGAACAGTGATCTTTCAGCAGTTTTAATAGAGGTTAAGGAATGCTTAAATTTGACACTGCTGGACAAGGCAGTTTTCAGTGTAATAAGGAGAAAGGAGACGGATGAGTTGTAGGCAGCCAAGAAACTATTCCTGCTCAATTATGCTTTCTGAACGCGAGCGGTAATGGAGATCACACAGCAGAAGATAAATCATTACCTAGGCAGCACCCTCAGAAACAAATCTAAGCATGCCGTAAGTTCTACATGAGCAATGAGCCATATTTTATTGGGAGGAGTATTGCGCATATTTTTTGTAATCTGATGAGATCAGATTAGACTCCGAGGTAAAGCACTGCATAACCATGGATGAAATACAGACCTGTTCAATCAACGCAGTGTTAACTGTCTGATTAGAATCTTTTATTACATTTTGAGAACAGTTTTCAAAGATATTTAAGTGCCTAACCATGGATTTTTGCCTAGCAGAGTGATGAAATTAAGCTATGTTGATTCACAGTGCGACCACAGTTCGCCACTGTTAAAGACGGTATCCTTGGGGCATGTTGGGTGGGGAGAAAAATACTGATGTTTAATTGAATTTTAAAATATGTGTGGGTAGTGTCTTCCCTGTAACCTCAGATGCACATGTAGGATGTGTTTCAGATGCACAAGGAATACTGCACCCCTATTATAGGAATTTAGGGAGGCATGCTGTGTCTCTGCCATAGGGATATAATGGGTAATGGAATATTAAGGAGAGGCGTCTATAACCTAGTCCCGCCAACAGATGGCAGAGTATATATTTAGAGGAGCAGGGTATATGTAGCGGAGATAAGCATTTCTCAGCCTCCAGTAAAAATATAAGTCCATTTAGAAATTGACCCCTGGGTTACTATGCTATGCAATCATCCTACTTTCAGACTGCTGTAGTTGTTTGGAAAACAGCATGCCACTGGTTCGCATGTGGTGTGTGTGAGAAATACACAGTAGCACTTCTGGGCTTCACAAAGTAGTGCACATAGCTGGAATTATGCATGAGAGTCTAGTGGGCTTTAACACATGCTCTGAAGTCAAGAAAATATAAGCTGATGTATACAGTGTATCTGTCCATTTAACTCTCGGCCTCTACTAAGTATATCAGGCAGATGAAAAATCAGTATTAAAAAATACAACAGTTAGTATGGATGGGAAAATAGATCTGAGATCTTATTTATGAGTGACACAGTTTGCATCTAGGGTAGGCTGTATGTGAAGAGTAGACCACATGGAATTAATTTAATTACTTCTATAGTGTTTGAGCATCTCTACTAATTTAAATTGCACATCTGACTGAAACATAAGATCATAATATTGTTTACAGAAAGTGCTGAGAAGGCAGTGGGCAAAAAGATGTCATTTTGAAAATTTCATAATTAAGGGTTTCAGGATTTTGAAAAGTGCATTATTCTTCCATGAATAACAAAGTACTATAGTCCTAAGGCTATTGACAATATTTTGATTTATGAATTGCTATATGGCATTTGTGGCCTTAACTTTCATATGTAAAGTGTGAATCAAGTTCAGTGTGCTAGGAATTAAAGTGACCTAAATCTGGCCATCCTTTGAGACCTGCAGCCTTTCTAAAACACCACACAATAGTGGCCATTCTATGTGGGCCCTGGATACGATTTCATCCTCTTGCAATTACTACTTTTCTTTCCTTTTTGAAAGTTGAAATATATGTAACAGGGAAATGGATGGAAAAAATGTAGGTTCATTTCCCATATTCTTTAAAAAAGTATTTAGTGCACATTCAAAAATTTTGGCACCTGTTAACATTGCAGCTATTTCTTTGTAGAAACTCTTCTCTAAAAATCATACTTTTGCCTTCCCATGGTCACATCTGTCCTCAGCATGACACCCCACTTCACCTGAGCTCAGTATTCTAGCCCTCTCATTGACATCTCAACCCCTAACATCACACCCAAATGTCCTCCTTTACGCTATGGGTATCTCTGTTCAATACATGCTTACTTTACTGTATATTAATTTAGCATGCACCAAGAAAACCCAGGAGCTTCTGGGTCACCAGGAGTCAGGACTGACTCGAAGGCACACATTGCATTGCATGGCAAGTTTCTTAAGATACACTAATAAACCAAATGTGCACTAACGAATGTGCATCCGTAGGTTCATCACCACTCATTTTAACATGGGCATCCCCACCATGAATACTACAAATTTCCCCATATGTACAGCAAACCTCTGAGTATGCTTTTTGCAAGGGGTAATCATAGAGGATCCACGGTGATAGAGAAACAAGGTAAAACAACTGAGAAAATGAAGTCTAAAATGTGGTAGTGACAAGAGAAAACAGGCTTATTGGGTGAGGTTTCCATAACCCTCTTCTCAAGTTACTACATTTGCTCTCTATCTGTTTCTGCATTCATTTCAAACTTCTCCTACCAACTTACAAGTGCATTCATTCTGTAGCTCCTCACTACCTTTCCCCTCTTTTTTCTCCCTACGCCTCTCCTCGGGAACTCCGCTCTTCTGGCAGATCCCTTTTATCTGTGCCGTGCTCTGCCATTGCCAATTTCACCTTGCTGCACCATATGCCTGGAACAAACTACCCAAGTTGGTACATCAGACTCCATTTCTGGTTATATTCAAATACAGGCTCTTCATGGCTGCTTTTGGATCCTGATCATCTTATTATGTTCATGACCTATATGTGCTTTTACCATTTCCCTAGATTTACCCTAGTCCTCAGTTTGCTATGTTATCTGTCTTACTTAATTGTAAGCTCTATAGGTAGGGACTGTCTCTTACATGTAAGTAGTAGTAGTAATAGTATAGCCTATGCTTGTATATTGCATGCTTTTGTAATTTTCAGTAGGAAAATTGCATATTTTTGAAACACAAATGTGGGGAAACAAATTATGTCAACTGTAACTACATTTATCTATAATCATCAGTGTAATTTATAAATTTATTTTATTTATTTATTTATTTATAAAATGTGATTGACCGCCCTTTGAACTCAAGGTAGTTCTCTCCTTCTTAGTATAAATTCTTTACTCTTTACACTAGTGCAGTTCTGCATTGAAGCAATCACTCAAATGAAAAGGATTCAAGCTTACAGCAAGAAGAGAAAGCTGAATTCTGTGGAATAAAACCATATTTATGCATCTCCCAAGCATCATGCATTGGAACATAAATTAACTCTGCAACAAGCAATCCTTTGCAAAAATAATGAGAATCCTCCCGATTATATGGGCAAAACCTGGCATGCTAGACAATGGAGTTGTATCAAGCCCATCCTACTGATCCATTAGAAGCAGGAGCTTGACAGGACTGAGAAACAGCAAAGCAAATGTGTTAACACCAGAAGAAACGCATAAGAATACTATTCAGCTTTAGGTAGGGATAAATACTAATTTTGATTTTTAGTAAAGTTGCCGATATTTATTGGTGGCCATTAAATGTATAGAGGGAAATTTTAGGCGGGACGTCTAAGTACAAATTGAGACTTCTAATCCAGAATATCTGAAAAAAAAGCAGGCACGTCCAGATGCAGTTATTTTTTCAGAAACGTTGATGTACCCAATATGGACATCTACAGGGGCATCTACATAGACATCCCAAGAATTTCAGAACGTGGATATCTAGCAATAGCCTAATGGTCACCGTAGTGGGCTAATCATTTGTATAGCGCTACAAGATGTACGCAGCATTGTACATATAGATGAAAGTCATAGTCCCTGCTCATCAGAGCTTACAATCTAATCAAGACCTAAAACATAGCAAAACTGGAATCTCAAGTAAGGTAACATACACATAATTAGTGAATGAGAGAATGAGGGGCATCAGGATCCAAAAGCAGCTTCAAAGAAAGTGGGTTTTTAACCTGGATTTGAATAGGGCTAGAGAAAGAGCCTGACGCACTGATTCAGGTAGTGTGTTCCAGGCATATGGAGCAGCAAGGTGGAATGAATTAAGTCTGGAGTTGGCAGTGGCAGAGAAGGGCACAAATAAAAGGGATCCTCCAGAGGAGCAGAGTTCCCGAGGAAGGGAGTAGAGTGAGAAAAGATCAGGTAGGGATGTCCAGCTTCCTGGGAAAGTCACAGCCTCACCTTCACCATGCCCCTCTTCAGACTTGGATATCCACAGACCTGGTATCTAAAATGGCTCTGGAGGCCTCTTTGTGCTTTGGGCATCTCTATACCCGTTTTCAGATGTCCAAAGCACAAAAAAAGCTTTCAAAATGACTCCCATAATGACTTTATCCATGTCTTTCCAGCCACTATATAGAGAAGAGGTCATTCTGTCCCGCGAATAGTGGGAATGGACATCACATTGGGAAGTCCATCCCCGCTATTCTTCCCACTGGCAAAAGCCTCCCTGTTCGAACAGTGGGTTTGTACAGGGAGGCTTAGATGGGGGTGGAAGGGGGCGTTCTGGAGGCAGAGTGAGGGCAGGGCATGGGTGGGCCGTGACCCTGGATGAACAAGGGCAATTCAGAGGTCGACCCTGTATGTCTGGGGCCTCGGATCTGAACGGCAGGGGACCACGGTGCAGGAAACGGGCAGGCAAGTGAGGGGGCTCAGGGAGTTCCTCACAGCTTGACCCAGGCCTTGGAAGGCCAGATCAGGGGTTGGGCTGTGGGGAATGGGAGTTTTTCCGGGGAGCCGGCAATTGTGGCTCGTGAATGGAGCCACGATGCCATGGTGATGGGACGCCATGGCACTGTGGCTCCATTCACAAGCCCGGCTGAGTTAGCTGGATAGTTGCCAGGATGTACAACCAGGCAGAATCAGATCCCAGCCTGAATGTCCAGGTGCTAGGCCTGATTCTGATCCTGCAGGAGCCGCTGGATAGGAACCGGATCTAACTTTGCACCGCCAGATTCTGCCTGGCCGTACAGGGGCTGCATGGCCAGAATGGAATAGGCCTCAGAGTATTTATCCAAAAATCTGTCTAACTGGCCTTATAATATCTGCATAGTGAAGGGCTGTGATTCCAGGATATAAAATGTGTAAAATGAATACAAAATAATAAAGTTGGGCCAACAAAATTTTCGATATTGTGAGGATGTTCAGCTGCTCTCCAGCTAACATGCACATTCCCTTCACTTCTGTAGAGTAGCATGTCTAAACACAATGTATAGTGGTGGTGGGCACTGCATTCCACTTATATTCAATACCACTGCCTGTTTGTGTACTGGTGCTGAATGTACATATTCATTTAAAGGCCAGTGCAAGTGGCCATCACTGCTGAAAATTTGCCCAATAGTAGATGGCAACAGATGAAGACTGAAATGTCCCATCTAATCAGAAGTGGATTGTGGCCAAAATCAGTCCAGGCATGAGACTCCTATCCCTGATCCCTGTTCTCTCCTTAGTTTCTCTCTCCCTTGCCCTTCCCACTTGACCTTAATGACGCACCCTCTATTGCTCCAGGTTACAGATTTATTACTCCATACCCTGACCTCATCACTGTATGCCTGTCATTAATATAAACCAGTGGTTCTCAGCCCTGTCCTGGTGTCCCCCTTAGCCAGTCAGGTTTTCAGGATATCCACAATGAATATGCATGAGACAGCTTTGCATATCCATGGTTTCCAGATGTCCTAAAAACCTGACTGGTTAGGATGTACATTAGGACAGGACTGAGTACCACAGATGTAAACAAACTGCAGCAGCAGTGCATTCTCTCGAAATCTGCCCTATTTACGGCATGTGTTGTGAGCTATTCCTGCAAACCCCTGCACTTTTATTATGAGAACAGACTCAGAGGGGACCTATTGCTGCAGGTTGTGTACAACAGCATTTCACTGGTGGAGGGGGGAATGCTTGATCCCCAGAAAGTGCAGTCACCCTAGATAAGATAAGTTGTAACGGCCACTCCATGCAGATTCTCCCACCACCCCAGATGCATTTATAAACGCCATTGTAAATTTGTAGACAACCTACTCTACATCTCATGTTTCCTCAGCTCGCAACTCTGGGGTCATCTTTGACTCCTCCCTCTCTTTCACAGACATCCAACAGATAGCTAAAACCTGTTTCTTCGTTCTCTGTAACACTGGAAAAATGTGTCCCTTCCTTTCCGAACGCACTGCTAAGACTCTTATCGATTCTCTAGTCATTCCCATTTAGACTATAGCAACCTCCTCTTTGCTGGTTGTCCTCTGAATCATCTCTACCCAGTTCAATCTGTTCAAAACTTAGCTGCATGGCTAATCTTCCACCAGTGTCACTATGCTCATATCACCCCTCTTCTCAAGTCACTTCATTGGCCTCCTATCCTTTTCTGCATCCATTTCAAACTTCTACTTCTGACCTGTAAGTGCCTTCATTCGGCTGCTCCTCACTACCTTTCCTCTCTTATCTCTCTCTACACCCCTCCTCGGGAACTCCACTCTTCTGGCAGATCCCTTCTATCTGTGCCCTTCTCTTCCACTACCAGCTCCAGACTTTGATCTTTCTACCTAGCTGTTCCTTATGCCTGGAACAAACTACCTGAGTCAGTACGTCAGGCTCCATCTGTGGCCCTTTTCAAATCCAGGCTGAAAACTCACTTTTTTGCTTTTGGATCCTGATCCCCCTAGTCTCCTGTTCACCTCCTATGTGTTTCCTTACCATTCCCCTGGGCATATCCTAGTCCCTAGTTCTGTTGTCTGTCTTGACGAGACTGTAAGCTCTTAAGAACAGGGACTGTCTCTTACATGTCTCTCTACAGCGCTGCACATGCCTTGTAGTGCTATACAAATGATAAGTAGTAGTAGTACTAATCTATTGGTGGGTCCGACCAATGGTTCATGAGTTCCAGCATCCTCTCTCTGACAATGGCCAGTCTGAGTAAATTGAAAGTACCCAGCAGATCCTAAAGAAAGATCCATTCCCTGCTGTGATCCCTAAGTCTACCAGGCTAATATTGATTCATGGACCTGTCCTTTGGAAACATACAAATATATTTTTTAAATCAATTATACTACTTGATTTGCTCATATTTTCTGTCAAGACATTCATATACTGTAAATACATTATGAGAAAACTGAACCCTTCCACAGTTTTTGGGATTTCTCACAGCACCAGACTGGGGAAGTTTGAAAATCTATTTATTTTGCTGAGAAGTGCCAGCATCTCTTAGGAAGCCATTGGAACATGTAACAATTCCTGCAGGAGGTAAATCGCTGCAATCTGGTTGTGTTTGAAATGTAGACTCTGGCTGGCATAAACTTCCAGTAATTGCACCTGTTTCAGAGACTGATGCCAAACATAGCTTTGAAATGTAGAAAATAGATATTTCTATTTTTTTTAAAGGCCTGGGCAGCCAGGAGTCAGCATTGACTCCATGGCACAAACAAAAGTTTTTAGATATCACAGAGCACTCAGTAGGCAACAGATTTATTGGAACATTTCTCAAAGTCAGGTCATTATAGATAGAGCAGTGTGATGGGGTGTATAGAGTACCGCCCATCCTTCTCCAGTTTGATTATTGACAGGCCCCTTTAAGAGAGCCTGCAACCGAGAGGGCATCGCTTCCAGGGAGAGGTTAAAATCCCAGCAGGCTGCAAGGAGAGAGGCCCGTGGAGCCAGAGGTCCCTTCCAGGCAAGCCGTGTGAATGTAGGAGCTTTAACTGGAGATGGAGGAAGGGCTGGGAGAACCAGGCTGTGAAGGTTTAACAGCTGGGATAGAATAAAGCTGACACTGTTTTCTTGACTGCTGCTTGTTCTATCTTTTAAATGAAACCCTTTTCCACCGCACCCGGCACCTCACACTACCATAAGGAGAAATCATAATTTTTGATTACAATCCAAAACCTTGCCCATAATCACTATCTGAGACTGGTTGGAAGTGATAGGATGACTATAGAAGTGCAAATAACTCAGTCTCTGATTACAGCAGTGGTACAGTTTTATTGTATAATTTCTAATTTCAGTCATGATCCACTTAACCCACTGAATGAGAAATAGCTAAATTTTGGGCTGCCTTTTTGTTTTCCATCAGAGAGTACATTTCTGGCCTCTCTCTAGATTATACCATATTGTTAGCCTTTATTACTCAGAAGACGCTATGATGGCAGAAATAATCTAGTCTGCCAAGCCATACTGTCTACACAGTTTAAGGTTATATTTAGTCTGCCAGACATGGAGTATGAATGCCTGCAAGATATTTCCTTATCCTTGACCAGTGATCTGAATTCAGATGAGGGGCCCCCAAACAAAAGTTTGCCAAGGGATTGCCATAGTAGAGAGATGGAGTGTGGGATGACCCCCACTCTCCTCTGCATCCCCCAGGCTTTGGCTTTTAGGTGACATAGTGCAGCAAATACTACTTACTTTTAGCAAAGTTGCTGCACCATCCCCCATGGCTTTCTTCAATTAAAATCCTCAAGGCCACCAGGCATTCAGAGAAGCACTTAGGCACCTCATTTCCCACCATCAGGCTGAAGTCTCATGAGAAGAGCCTTGTGATTTTTCCACTATTGTCATAAGACTTCAGGTTTATAGCAGAAGGTGAAAACTCAAGTGCTTCTTAGAAGACTGGGGGCATGGCTCATGCAATTTAATGAAAGAAAGATAGGTGGCACAGAAACCTCTTTTAAAAGTAAGAAAGGTCTGCTGTGTTCTGTCTCTGAATTGCTGGACCCCCTTCTTGAATGGGTCCCCTGCACTGCGAAGGCACCTTGGCAGAATTATATCACTCTCCATGGCAGTCTTTTTTGCCCTCCTCTTTTTCATTGGTTAGAAAAGCAAACCAGTTCTCAGTAATGGGATACTTTTATAATTTAACGTGGAGCCCAATTCTGGAAGGGGCACGTCTGGGCCGTCCGGATGGCCCCATGCAGGATGGGCCCATTTGGACCCGATTCTAAAACATGGGAACATGGCTGTCAGAATCGGGCCCAAGGATGGCCCAGCATGCCCCTCCCACAGCTGCAGGGACACTCTCCCCATGGCTCTATCTGCCACAGCCCCAGACCCCTGATCCCCACTGCCCAACCCTGATGGGGGCCATGAGGGCCTGGATCGGGTGCCGGGGACTCATCCTTTGTGTTCTGGTGCTCCTTTGGAGGGTCTTCTAGGCTTCTGAGGGCTGCTGGCCACATTTGGGGGGTACTCCACTCTTATTCTACCTCAGAATTGGTATAAGCAGGGTGTACCTCCGGTGACCCCAGATCTACAGGGCCGTGAGTGAAATCAACCCTGTACGTCCGGGGGTTGGTCTCGCCCATGCCCCTCCAACTCTCTGCCCCCATCATGCTCCCGTCCTCCACAGCATGCACAGCGGCTCTGTGCCTGCAGCAGCGGATGGAGGCAGAATACCGGCAAGATGGAAAGTGGGGCTGCAGCTCCCGGCAGATCATGCAGTCCCACTGTTCGCCTCATAGAATCGGGCCCATAGACTAAAACTGATTATATTTATTTAAAGAAATGTATATACTGTATCAATCTCCTATGTAAATGATCACTCAAAGTGGTTTAATAAGGTCCAAACACCAAACATTACAAAATAAAAATATAAAATACAAATGACTCTTATTGTCCAAGATATTCATACTTCCAACCCAAAATTTTATTCCTGTCCCTTCATCGACAATGAACCTTTAAAACAATCCCAACTGGATAGCATATCAGTGATATCAAATCAACTCCACCAAAGCAGCATCTAGACTCGGGGTCAGCAATCCACTCAGCTTCGTTTTCAGGATATTCACAATGAGTGTGCTTGAGAGATACTTGCATCTCCAGGAACAAGCAGGAATGTAGTCTTCACATATGGGTATCGTCGGTACTGACGGAACCTGCACGGGAACGCTCCCCAGCGTCCAATAGGAACACTTTTGGGAGCATCCCTCAGCACATGCGCGCTGCCTTCCCGCCTTTCCAACTGTCCCTCTTCAGTTCTTCATTTTCCGCAGAGCCGAAAGGACCCATACCCTGTCACCGTAGAAAATTCCGTCTTTAAAATAGTTTTCTTGTGGTCGCGTTTGCCTCCGCACGACGCCTACCAGTACTGCCGGTTCTTTTCTTTTATTTTTTTCAAAAAACTTTATACTTTGAACTGTTTCTCTTCAGAAACTTTTCTTTTTCGGTGCTAGGCGCCATTTTGGGCATTAGGCCTCATATTCCTGAAACATAGAAAAACATGGTGGTTTTAAAAAATGTACTAAGTGTGGCTGTACAATTTCCATCACCGACACCCATGATTGGTGTCTTAAATGTTTAGGGCCTGAACATTCTCCATCTGAATGTCTCTCCTGTATGGGGATGACTAAGAGAGGAAGACAGAACTGGGCTGCAAAGCTCGGTACTTTCTTTTCTTCGGATGGCAGATCCATTGCATCGACATCTTCAAGAGCCTCCTCTTCCTCCCATGGATCTCAGGTAACTAAACAAAAAAGGGTAGCTCTCCTGCTAAGCATCGAGAGGCCATTGGCATTGCCCTTGAAGGAACCACACCGGCAAAACAGCCCCGGCAGGAGGCTTCAGTTTCCAAAGCATCAATGGGGCTCCAGGATGTTCTCGAGGCCTCGACCTCGCAAGAACTACTGGTGCCATGCTCAGGGGTCCTGGCCATTTTCACCGGTACTGACACCCAGGCATCAGCAGCGTCGATAGACCAGAGGTTCCTCGCTATCGAACGCAGCATTGCAGCTCTTCTCACAGCTGCGGTACCATTGACACCTATGGTTCAACGGGCACCGGTACCGACATCGATACCGATGCCGGTACCTACACCGGTAAAGACACCGGTACCGATACCGACGATTTCTTCCCACGCCATCTTTGGCTGGAATCGGCAGATCGGTACCGGATGAACTCGGTACCGACTTTGCATGAGTATCGTGGTCAGGAACCTAAAGCTTCAAAGGTGGCAGCCACTCTGCTCATCCATGAAATTCTGCATAACTTGATGCTCAGAATGTGGGAGACACCTCTGACTACATCTCCTCATTCTAGGAGGCTTGATACTATGTATCGAGTTCTGCCATGTCCTGGATTTCAAAAGACTCAGCTGCCACACCTTTCAATGGTGGTGGAGTCAGCCATGCGTAGGATGAAAAGTGCAAAGAGGCATGCATCCAATCCCCCAGGTCGTGAATGCAGGACTCTGGACGCTTTTTGGCGCCAAACTTTTCAGGCTTCCATGCTTTCAGCTAGGATCAGTTCATATATACTATATATGGGCATGTTCCTCAAGGAAGTTATAGGAGACTTGGAGCTTATGAGCCCACTTCTCCCAGATGACAAGAGACAAGACTTTCTTGCTCTAGTTAAGCATGCTCAAGATGTCTCCAAGTTTGTGAATCGTGCAGCCTTTGACTGCTTTGAATGCATCAGCAGAACCTCTGCTATTGCCATTGGGGCACGACGGATTGCCTGGCTTCAGTCATCAGACTTGGAGACTTGTGTACAGGACAAGTTAGGCAACATTCCTTGCACGGGAGAGAATCTCTTTGGCAAGAACTGGCAGGAAAAGGCTAACGAGTTAGATGCTGATAATACCACTCTAGATAGATTGTCAAAATCTACAGCCACTCCAGCCAAAAAGAAGCCTTATAAGAAACCCTCTTTCAGCAAAAAGAGGAAATTTTATCCTTCCTATACCCAGCAGAGTCAAACTCAGGGTCAGGTTGCCCAAAAGGAACAAACTAGACAGCAAAAGAAGCCAAAAGGCCCGAGAGCCCAACCAGCTCCGCAGGTTCAGCCCCCTCAAGGGCTTTGACTCCTTCCTAGAGAGCTTAGCCTTCCTGCCTCTGAGGAGTCCCCAACCCCCCAATATCCCAGGCAGGTTATGCCACTTTGTCAACAGATGGCATCAGATAACAGCAGAAGATTGGACTCTGTCCATTGTAGGAGAGGGGTACAAGCTCCATTTTCACAGCATGCCCCCTCCTACAATTCTAAGGCAATTCAATTCTCAAACCTCTGCAGACAATCTGCTAGATCACGAGGTCTCAACACTTCTTGCCCAAGGGGCAATAGAAGAGGTACCCATTCTTCAACGGGGTGCAGAGTTCTACTCCAAAGAAAACAGGAGGACACAGACCCATTCTAGACCTCAGAGAATTGAACAAATACCTGTTCTGAGAGAAGTTCAAAATGATTTCTCTGGGAACTCTTCTGCCATACCTTCAAAGTCAGGATTGGCTTTGCTCTCTAGACTTAAAGGATGCATACACTCATATTCTGATCCATCCAAATCACAGGAAATTCTTACAATTCTCTTTCAAGGGAAAACATTTCCAGTACAGGGTTCTTCCCTTTGTTCTGGCTTTAGCACCAAGGGTATTCACGAAATGCATGGCAGTAGTAGCTGCATTTCTATGAACACTGGGGATATTCATCTTCCCTTACTTAGACGACTGGCTCATTCGAGCCCCTACAGTTGCAGAGGCCAGCATTGCACTGTCTTGCACAATGTGAATCCTCCAATACTTGGGGTTGGTAATAAACTTCCCAAAATCCCAACTTGTTCCTTCCCAATGCCTGGAATTCATAGGGGCCTGTCCAGATACCAGACAGGCAAAGGCTTTCCTTCCACAGGCCCGGTGTCTTCGCATAATGCAACTAGCTTCTCAAACAGCAGGGAAATCCTCCCTAACTGCTCGAGAGCTACTACAGTTGCTGGGACATATAGCATCCACAGTTCATGAAGTCCCATATGCTCGCCTTCATATGCGAGCAGCTCAGTGGACCCTATCCACACAGTGGACACAGGCCACAGGAGATTTATCAGACAAAATAGTAAACTCTCAACGACTAATTTTGTCCCTCCAATGGTGGCAATCACTAGAAAATCTGACAGTGGGGTCTCCTTTCCATTAACCCCTTTTTCAGGCCACCCTAACAACAGATGCATCACAGGTGGGTTGGGGAGCACACCTGAATCATCTCTCTACCCAGGGCACCTGGACTCCACAGGAGGCTGGTCTACACATAAACCTCCTGGAATTAAGAGCAATCTATTTAGCTCTTCGAGTATTCCATGCCCAGCTCAGCTACAAGAAAGTCCTAGTTCAGATGGACAATCAGGTAGCCATGTTCTATGTGAACAAGCAGGGCGGGACAGGCTCTCTGTCTTTATGCAATGAAGCTTTACAACTGTGGGCCCTCGACAGAGAGTATCAAATTTACCTTATAGTGGTATATCTTCCAGGTATTTAAAACCTTTTGGCAAACAAACTCAGTCGAGTAGTGCTGCCTCACGAGTGGTCTCTCCACCTAGACCAGATGGCAAAGATATTTCATCTCTGGGGCATTGAATGCAAACTTCCTTGGTTCTGTTCCAGGATTCCAGCTCACAATTGTCAGGCAAGGGATGCCTTCCTCCTTCACTGGGGTCAGGACTTCCTTTATGCCGTCCCACCCATTCCCCTCATCCCCAAAACACTCTTCAAGCTTCAGAGAGACAGGGATCGCATGATTCTGATAGCGCCACGATGGCCACGCCAAGCGTGGTATCCCCTACTTCTACATCTCTCTCAAGCTGCACCTCTGGAGTTAGGGCATGCTCCAGATCTCCTTTCCCAAGAGGACAGGACGCTATGGCACCCGAGTCCCCAGTCCCTGCATCTCACGGTCTGGTTGCTGAAGGCTTAGACCTCCAGGATTTCAACCTGTCCCAATAGGTAAAGGATATCCTTCAGGCTTCTAGAAAACTTTCCACGAGAAGATCTTATGCCTTCAAGTGGAAACGTTTTACTATATAGTGCTCCAAGAAGAGATTAAACCCCCTTGTCATACCTTTAGAATCAATAAAATACTAGAGTATCTCCTTTACTTATCGAATTCTGGTCTAAAGACCATTTCGGTAAGAGTCCATCTTAGTGCAAGTGCAGCTTCTTATAAGCCTCTGAATGGACAACCAATTTCCTCTCATCCACTCATATCCAGATTTATGAGAGGTCTTCTGTTAACCAAACCTCCCATTAAGCCACCACCGGTGGCATGGGATCTAAATCTAGATCTCGGGCAGCTCATGAAGCTGCCTTTTGAGCCTTTAGCCACTACAACCCTTAGGTTTTTGACCTGGAAGGTCATCTTCCTAATTGCAATCACCTCTGTACGTCACATTAGTGAACTGAAAGCTTTAATGGCTGATCCTCCTTATACTAGGTTTCATCATGATAAGGTTGTTCTTAGAACTCATCCACACTTTATGCCAAAGGTGGTTTCACCTTTTCATTTGAATCAATCAATTTATCTTCCTGTATTTTTTCCGAGGCCTCACGCCTCTAATGCAGAAAGAAACCTTCATACTTTGGATTGTAAAAGAGCCTTAGCCTTTTACCTACAGAGAACACAGCAACATAGAAAGTGCTCACAACTTTTTATAGCTTTTGACTCTAGTCATTTGGGACTTCCAGTCTCCAAAAGAACTTTATCTAAATGGATTGCCCAATGCATATCCTTTGTTTATGAGAGTAAGGGTCTTCCTCTTCAGGGCCATGTCACATCTCATAATGTGAGAGCCATGGCAGCTTCCATGGCTAATCTCCACTCCGTGTCTATCGATGACATTTGTCGAGCAGCCACCTGGGCTTCGGTAAACACCTTCACAGCCCACTACTGCCCGGATAAAGCCTCCCGTCGGTATGCCTTCTTTGGCCAAGCTGTTCTTCAAAATCTCTTTCAGACCTAATTCAACTCCTGCCCACCAACCCTGGTGGAATGCCAGAGATCCATGGGAAGAAAGATGCCTACCTTTCTAGGGTGGCACCTTCCTGAGGCTATCTCCTGGCATCTTCAGCTAGGGAGTCCCCATATGTGAAGACTACATTCCTGCTTGTTCCTGGAGATAGCGTAGTTACTCACCTGTAACAGGTGATCTCCGGAAACAGCAGGAATTTAGTCTTCACAACCCACTCACCTCCCCTAGGAGTTGTCTCTCTATCTCTTTGTCTCTTTCCTCTCTCCCTCTATCCTTTCACTCATCTACAAACTTAACTGAAGAGGGACAGTTGGAAAGGCGGGAAGGCAGTGCGCATGTGCTGAGGGATGCTCCCAAAAGCGTTCCTATTGTATGCTGGTGAGCGTTCCTGCGCAGGCTCCATCGGTACCGACGATACCCATATGTGAGGACTAAATTCCTGCTGTTCCCGGAGATCACCTGTTACAGGTGAGTAACTACGCTATACAGTGGAAATAGAGCATACAAATCTTTCATGCATGTTTATTTTGGATTCCCTGAAAATTTAGTGGCTGGAGGTATCCTGAGGACTGGGTTGCCTCTCAGTACATGAAACACGAGGCATATAAGTTTGAATCCAGCCCTAGATGAGACGGGTAATCAATGCAATTGGCAGTGAATTTGCACTTGTATGAGGAAGGCTTTGAATTGCAATTATCCCAGGAAGGTTTTCAATTAGTTGAGGCGTATGTAAAACCCTTCTAGAGAGATAATTGTACAGTTGTGGTCAACATTATTGACACCGTTGCATTTTAGGTATGTTCTGTACAATATCTTGTGAAATAGTAGGAAATATTAAACTGTATGTCATCATAATATTGTAATAGTATGTTCAAAGGTATACAACAAAAATAGATCTCTGTGCAACTTAGATGTAGTAATTTCTGAGAATAAAAACAAAATATGACAGGATTAATGGCACCCTTCACTAATATTTGCTTGCACAACCCTTGGAAGTGGTGACAGCCTCTAAACGTTTCTTGTAGACATCTGTAAGTTTCGTATCATGCCCTCCCCTTTTTCCTACCATGTCCTTCCTGAATAAAGTATAGCCCAGTATAATTACATCCTAGTCAGTTAGCCAGTCTGCTGTGGAAGACACTTTACCCTTCTTGGATAGGTGGATGCCATCTCTGCTCTGCAGCCCTTGGAAAATCATTCTATGGTCCAGGAAATCAAAACGCTCTTGATGACACCATCCATGCAGCCATGCATTCATCCAGGATGCGAGTTTCTCTGCCTCAGCCTTTACTCTCAACAGGGAGGATTGAAGAGATCACCACCTGTGCATTTATCTGCTTCACCCTCTGCCCCAGAGCCATGAAATCACTTTTGATACACTTGGAGGGATACTTGCAGTATCATTTGTGCCAACATGGATGAGCAACATTGGATAATAATTAGTAGGCTTGATGATTCTCTTCTATCTCTCTGTAACATTTCAGATTTTTGCATCTGGAAGACAGTACATCTGCCTGGATATCAAGTCTGTTTGGCAGATGGATACCTCAGTATCTCTCAGAAGAGAGTCACCAACCACTGTTACCTTTTATTCCTTGTGGTTACTGATTCTGCAACTTTGGGGTACTTGAGCTCTGGTTCTTCCCTTTTCTGAGATGCTTTCATGTCCTCTACCTCCAGAGATTGTCAGACGGCTGCCTGGGTGAGAATCTTCACAGTCTTGGCAAGTGCATATATCTAAATGATTTGCAAGGGATTGTGGGCAATGCAGTTCATTCACACCAGACACAGCTGCTCACAATAATTAGTTGTACTTTTGGGGTAAAGCCAATAAGATATTTATTTATGGGGTTATTTCTCCCAACACAGATATGCTTGGTAGCACATAAATCAGGTTACTTGCTTTCAGTGTTAAACTTGAAAAAAACAAAATCAGGAAAACAACATTTGAACTGTCAGGCAATCAAAGCAAAAGAAATAAGACCTGGTTGATAACAAACTGGTCTTTTCTGTAGGCTTAGCTAATATTTTCTTAGCATGTATCAAACAACAAACCAAAAGCTACAAAGAAAGAAAAAAAAACTGTTCTTTTCAGGTTAACTTCTTATATCTTCCCACATAGATTCAGAAGTGATTCTCTCCTAGCTCACAAGCAATTAGGTAAGGCTCAATTGCTAGCAGTTATCCAGCTGAAACCCCTTAGCTGGCTTGCTTTCTACTGCGTGGCTAGAAATCTTACTCAGGAGCTTTTCTGAATAGATTAAAGAACAAGTTTGTATTTCTTTGTGATGGTTGCTGTACTTTATAACAGAAAATCACCAAAGGAGTTTAGACAGAGAGTAGTCCATGTAAACAGATTCTTCATCTGCTATCACCCCCTCTTCTTCAACAAGCATGGGTTCAATGTCATGGATTGGCATAGATGAATCTCCCAATGGAGCACTTTCAGGAGAATACTTGTTTCCCTGCGGTCTTTCAAGGTTATAGCTAGGGCATAGATCAGTGTTCATACCTGAGCTTCCATTGCTGTTAGAGTTCCTCTTTATATAGCCTGGCCAGTATGTAGTCCAGTTCTTATGTCCAGCCTTCCAATCCAGATCCCTGGACACTGGATCTCTCTTCACATACCTTCTGGCCCGGGTCTTAGGGTCCCTTCCACGTGCAGCCGTCTCCCTCACAGGCACCGTCTGGAGATTCCTAGCTCTGCAGCACCATTCCTCTGGCTTTCCCCAGTCCAATGGTGTATGCTGGCCCTTGGAATGCCTCCCAGTATACGTACTGCTCTGGACTCTTCTAGACCTCTCAAAGGCTTTTCTCCTCTTTCTTTCAAAGGGTTTCTTTCCCTCTCTGTCCGTCCGGTTTGGCTTCTGCTTCTGATGAACCTTCAGATGAAACTGAGGATATCCAAGCTGATCATGAAGATGATGATGATCCTCAGGATAATTCTCTGTAGAATAAACTCTACCTTTATTCTGCTTAAATGAGTGTTCCTCCCTAACACAGCGCAGCTGTGCTGAATCAGGCCCTGCCCTTTGAGATGAGTGCTTAGGGATTACCTCATAGCCCTCCTGATTGAACACACGTTTCCCCACTTCAGCTCCTCTAATGGCTGTTGGAAACCTGGTGCATTCTGGGACTGGTAGTCTTTTATGGGAAAATTCTGTTTTCTTATTCCTACCAGAACTGACAGGTTGCTTGTTCAGAGTCACTTCACTTTTTCTATAGCTCCTTCCTGAGCTATGATAAGCTTCCTTATCACAAGCTGCATATTGGTTCTTCAATTTCAGGGTGTGAGGAGTTGGATTGTCTATTCTGCAGGCTCTGGTGATTCATGTCCAACTCTTTTCATTCTGTAGCATACCATCTTCACCTCTGTTGGAGAGCTTGGATGCTTCAAGAAGCATCTCAGCAATGTAATTCTCGCCGTCTCAAATGCTTCTCAGCCTCACCACCTTCTTCTCTGAGCTCCTCCACTTGTTTCATGAGGGCTTCAACTTGCAGGTGTCTTGCAAATGGAACTGGCCCTTTTGACTGGCATTGAGCTGTCTGTCAGGACAGAGGCAGAAGCTGTAACGGATGCAACAGCTTTGGTAATACAATTTTTCCCAGCTATCGTTCAGTTGGTAGAGCTTTGGTACCTATTGAAGTTAACAAGGGAGACTGGATGGATATGCAGATGAGTCTTCTGGTCCTTTGCTGCTGGGGAAAGTATGGGATTCTGTGGCAGCTCTTGCCTGGTTGACTCGTAGTACTTTTTTATTTTGAATTT
This sequence comes from Ichthyophis bannanicus, assembly GCA_033557465.1. Taxonomy (NCBI): domain Eukaryota; kingdom Metazoa; phylum Chordata; class Amphibia; order Gymnophiona; family Ichthyophiidae; genus Ichthyophis; species Ichthyophis bannanicus. The sequence continues at coordinate 497,883,588 of CM066033.1, forward strand.
ATTAATTGGAATATGTCAGCTCTGGGAAATGTGCATCGTTAACGTTTTTGCGTTTTGTTTAGTACAAGAAGAAATTAATTTATAGTTTTATTTCTCCAGTGTTGTTGTAGATTCCAAGTTTGGCTTTTGGGGTTCCCAGTTTAATTATCTTCCTATTTCTAAACTGTGATCTTTTGTTTTTGTCTGGTGATGGTCTATGTTCTGCATGTGTAACCGAGCTCAGGTATTCTGTTTATGTAATTTGTATTTGACAGTGCCACTTGTTCTCTTTCCCCAGTAGGAGATATATTGGTATTCTCTGAGAGGTATTGGTTTAATATTTGCAGTTGCCTTTTGATAGGTAGGATATGGTGCTTTGTGAGTCCTGGTAGTGCTGTTGTGATATGGTAGGTTTGCTATGGGATCTAAATGGACAGTGTTTGTAGTACTTCCTATTGTGCCTGGTGGTTGGCACTGGAGTATAGTAATATAGAAATCTGGTAGTCTTTCTTTATCCAGACACTCATTAAGAGGCTTGTTTACTAAAAGTTAGTGCATGTTAACATTATGCAAATATGCATGTAAATGAGGCGCCTTATGCAAATGAGGCCCCATAATGAGTCTCCGCACATGTCCCTGCATCCTCCTTGGGTGGCCCGCCAACTGTTATTTATCATTTGATACCCATAGTAATTATTGTGGGAGAATGATAATTCCAGGCAAATAACCCTAGAAAAATATCCTGGAATTATAATCCTTTAGTAATTAGCCTGGGATGGTGATAAGCCTGTGGGATATTTACCCCAAGGTGATCATAATTATCTTGGTATCCTTACCACAAGGTAGTTATCCTAGGGTATTGATTATGCTAGGATCTGTACCATGGAATATTGTTAAATATCCTGGCATAATAACAATTATCCGTGATCATTATCCTCAGGTAATATTATCCCTGTGGAAGGATCATTATTCAGGGGTAAGGGTGCTTACTCCAGAACAATTAGCATTACCCCAGGATAATTATTAATCTCCAGGAACAAGCAGGAATGTAGTCTTCACATATGGGTATCGTCGGTACCGACGGAGCCTGCGCGGGAACGCTCCCCAGCATCCAAAAGGAAAGCTTCTGGGAGCATCCCACAGCGCAATTGTGCTGCCTTCCCGCCTCACTGCCTCTCTTACTTCAGTTCTTCGTTTTCCGCGGAGCCGACAGGACGTCTCTCCTGTCACCGCAGAAAACGTTATCTTCTTTCTTGTTTTTTGTGGTTGCGTCTGCCTTCATTCGACGCCTACCGGTACCGCCGGTTCTCTTTTCTTATTTTCTTCAAAAAAGAAACTTTTCTTCTTTTCTTTGGTAACTCACCCCTCCTGGGGTTAGGCGCCATTTTGGGCACTAGGCCCAAAAATCTCCAGACATGGAGAAGCCAACTAGTGGTTTTAAAAAATGTTCAAACTGTGGCGATACTATGTCCGTCACTGACACCCACAAATGGTGTCTCAAATGTTTAGGTTCTGAACATTGTCCAGCGGAGTGACTCTCCTGTAGAAAGATGAACAAAAGGGGCCTGCAGAACAGAGCTGGAAAGGCCGGTTCTCTTTTTACTGTTGATACGATGTTAGTTGCATCGATGTCCTCCAGGGCTTCATCTTCCTCCCATGGATCTCAGGTAACTAAATAAAAGTCTGTAAAGACTAGCCGGTCCTTGAAGGGTAAATTTCCCGCAAAGCATCGAGATGCCACTGGCACTACCCTCGAGGAAAGTACACCGGCAAAATTTCCCCCGCGGGAGTCTTCAGTCTCCATAGCACAAACGGGTTCTCAGAATGTTCCAGAGGCCTCCACCTCTGCAGAACTTCTGTTGCCATGCTCTGGGGTCGTAGCCGCTTCCACTGGTACCGACCAGGCATCAGCATTAGCAATGGATAAGAGAATGCTTGCTATTGAACGCAGTCTAGCGTCCCTCCTAGCTGCTTCGGTACCGCTAAGACCGCTACAGACGGTTCAAATGAGCTTGGTACCGGCTGCAGTGGCACCCACACAGGTGGGACAGCTTCTTCCCATGCCGAGCCTCAAGAGTTTCTCCGGCATTGAGGGGTTGGTACCGATATTCATCGGTACCAGCATCGATCGATACAAAGCTCCGATGAGTCTTCCGATTCCTCTACCGATACAAGAGCAGTTCTGTTGAAGGATCGATCTCCTTCTCCTGAGCGCAGAATGTCTCCTCCAGAAGACATGTCTTTTCAGGATTTCATACATGATGTAGCTAAAAGGCTTTCAATCACGGTTACTCCTGAGAAGGAACCTAGGGCAGAAGAACTAAGAATTCTGCAATACCCTATGGCTCCCAAAGAGGCAGCAATGCTGCCCATTCATCAGATCCTTCAAGATGTTATGTTCAGAATGTGGGAAACACCCTTAACGGTGTCACTGCATTCTTGATGCCTCGATACCATATAACGAGTCCCACCTTCTCCAGGGTTTCAGAAGACTTAGTTACCACACCATTCCATGGTAATGGAATCAGCCTTTCGGAGAATAAAGAGTGCTAAAACGCATTCTTCCAACCTGCCAGGTCATGAATCGAGGACATTCGATGCCTTTGGGCATTGATGCTTTCAATCCTCCATGCTATCAGTTAGGATTAGCTCATGTTCCCTTTACATGGGAATGTTTCTAGAGGAGGTTACAGCGGATTTAGAATGCATGAGCCCTCTTCTTCCCAAAGATAAATGGGTTCAATACCTCACTCTGCTCAAGCACGCTCAGAATGTCTCCAGATTTGTGAACCGTGCAACTTTTGACTGCTTTGAGGCTATTAGCAGAACTTCTGCTATTGCTATCGGAGCACGGTGCATTGCCTGGGCCTGGATCCAGGCATCAGACTTAGAGGAGTGGGTGCAGGAGAAGTTAGGAAACATTCCTTGCACAGGAGAAAACTTATTTGGGAAGGATTGGCAAAGCAAGGCTAATCAGATTGAATCTGACAATACCACCTTGAATAGACTATCAAAGTCTACAGCCAACCCATCAAAGAAAAAGACAGACAAAAAGTTTTTCATTAACAAAAAAAAAAAATCTTACCACTCTTATTCCCATCCAATCCACTGTCCAGTTCATGCTCCCCAGAAAGGGCAGCAACCTAGATAACAAAGAAAGCCGCAAGCTCAAAGAGCTCAATCGGCTCAGCAAGTACAGCCTCCGCAGGGGCTTTGACTTCTACATAGAGAACTTAACCATTTTGCCTCTGAAGGGTCCAGAGCCCTTGACCATTCCAGGCAGATTATGCCATTTTGCCAAAAGATGGCAGCAAATAACATCAGAAAACTGGACTCTGTCCATTGTAGGACAGGGGTACAAACTTCACTTTCTCAGCATGCCCCCACCTACAATCATAAAACAATTCAATTCTCAAGGCCCTGTCACCGACATCCTGTGTCAGGAGGTCTCTTCACTTCTTGCTCAAGGAGCAATAGAAGAGGTACCCATATCCCAACGAGGGAAGGGGTTCTACTCCCCCTATTTTCTTATCCCAAAGAAGACAGGGGGATACAGACCTATCCTGGACCTCAGAGAATTGAACAAATTTCTGTTCTGAGAAAAGTTCAAGATGATCTCCCTCGGAACACTTTTACCATACCTTCAGAATCAGGATTGGTTATGTTCTCTAGATCTAAGAGATGCGTACACGCATATCCTCATCCATGTAAGTCACAGGAAGTACCTTTGATTTCTCTTTCAAGGGAACCAATTCCAATACAGAGTCCTTCCATTCGGGCTGGCCTCTGCCCCAAGAGTCTTCACAAAATGCATGGCTGTAGTAGCAGCATTCCTGAGAACTCTGGGGATATTCGTCTTCCCCTACTTAAGACGATTGGCTCATCAGAGCACCAACAGCTCCAGAAACAGAACGAGCTGTTTCTCGTGCCTTGAGAATTCTCCAATATTTGGGTCTGGTAATCAAGCACCCAAAGTCTCACCTCACCCCTTCTCAATCCCTAGAGTTCATAGGGGCTCACTTAGACACGCAGCAATCAAAGGCATTCCTGCCACAGCCGTGCTGCCTACGAATAATAGAATTTGCTTCCCAAGCAGTAAAGAAAACCCTCCTAACTGCCCGGGAAATACATCAACTGCTGGGGCATATGGCATCCACTGTACTTGTGGTCCCTTATGCCCGCCTACACATGCGAGCGGCTCAGTGGACCCTCTCTTCGCAGTGGACACAGGTCACAGGTCGCTTAACGGACAAAATCAAGACTTCGACACGTCTATTTTTGTCCCTACAGTGGTGGCAGTCCCTCAAAAACCTCCTGGTAGGTTCCCCCTTCCAGCAACCACTGCCCCAAATCACCCTGACAACAGATGCATCCAAGCTGGGTTGGGGAGCCCACTTGCACGATCTTTCCACCCAGGGTCTCTGGACCTCACAAGAGGCCTCTCTTCAGATAAACCTTTTAGAGCTAAGAGCCATTTACAATGCTATGATAGCATTTCAGGCCCAGCTCAGTCAGAAGACAGTTCTGGTCCAAACCGACAATCAGGTTGCCATGTTTGACATAAACAAACAAGGCGGAACAGGCTCTCTGTTGCTATGCAACGAAGCTTTTCGACTATGGGCCCTCGCCAGTGAGCTCCAAATTCACCTTCTAGCGGTATACCTTCCAGGCATTCAAAACTTGTGGGCAGACAAGCTCAGTCGAATACTGCAGCCACATGAGTTGTCTCTTCAGTCAGACCAACTTGCTTGAGTGTTCCAAACCTGGGGAACACCAGATATATACCTCTTTGCAAGTCCACAGAATGCCAAACTTCCCCGGTTCTGTTCCAGAATTCCGGCTCAATACTGTCTAGCAAACAATGCTTTCCAGCTCCATTGGGGTCAGGACTTCCTCTATGCCTTCCCACCCTTTCCCCTAATCCCAAAACTCTTTTCTAGCTTCAGAGAGACAGGGGTTATATGATTCTCATAGCTCCACGTTGGCCAAGGCAATCGTGGTACCCTCTGCTTCTGCATCTCTCTCAAGCAACTCCTCTAGAGTTGGGATATGTTCCAGATCTCCTTTCCCAGGAGAACGGGAAGTTTCTGCATCCCAATCCTCAGTCCCTGCACCTCTGGGCCTGGCTGCTGAAGGCATAGAATTTTTAGATATCCACCTCTCTCAGCAAGTGAAGGATATCCTTCAGGCTTCGAGAAAACCTTCCACAAGGCGTTCCTATGTTTTCAAATGGAAAAGGTTTTCTATATGGTGTTCAAAAAAGGGGCTTAACCCACTTTCTGTGCCCATGGAGTCGCTTCTGGAGTATCTCCTCCATCTTTCAAATTCTGGTCTTAAGACAAATTCAGTGCGAGTCCATCTCAGTGCTATTGCGGCTTTTCACAAGCCCCAAGATGGACAACCAATCTCTTCTCATTCACTTGTGTCAAGATTCATGAGAGGTCTACTATTGACAAGGCCCCCCCATAAAGCCGCCACCGGTGACATGGGACCTGAATCTGGTTCTTGGGCAGCTTATGAAGCTGCCTTTTGAACCTTTAGCCACTACAACTTTAAAATTCCTTTCCTGGAAGGTCATTTTCCTAACTGCAATAACTTCTGCTAGGCACATTAGTGAACTGCAATCTTTAGTGGCTGACCCTCCTTATACAAGGTTCCACCATAATAAAGTAGTCCTCAGGACTCATCCACACTTTATGCCAAAGGTGGTTTCGTCTTTTCATTTAAACCAGTCGGTTTACCTTCCTGTATTCTTCCCTAGGCCTCACGCCTCCAGTGCAGAAAGGAACCTTCATACCTTAGATTGTAAAAGAGCTTTAGCCTTTTACCTTCAAAGAACTAAACAACATAGGAGGTCTTCTCAACTCTTTGTTGCTTTTGATTCTAGTCATTTGGGACTTCCAGTTTCCAAATGAACCCTATCTAAGTGGATTGCAAACTGCATATCCTTCACTTACGATAGTAAAGGTCTTTCCCTCAAGGGCCATGTTACAGCTCATAATGTCAGAGCAATGGCAGCCTCGGTTGCTAATCTCTGCTCTGTGTCTATAGATGATATCTGTAGAGCAGCTACTTGGGCTTCAGTACATACCCTCATAGCCCACTACTGTCTGGACAAGGACTCCCGTTGGAATGCCTCGTTTGGCCAGGCTGTCCTACAGCATCTCTTTCAGACTTAATGCAACTCCTACCCTCTATCCCGGTAGGATGCCAGGGATCGATGGGAGGAAGTATGGCCCTGTTCACATGGGTTCACAGCTCACTGGGGTCATTCCTCTGGCATTTTTCAGCTGGGGAGTCCCCATATGTGAAGACTACATTCCTGCTTGTTCCTGGAGATAGCGTAGTTACTCACCTGTAACAGGTGATCTCTGGGAACAGCAGGAATTAAGTCTTCACAACCACCCATCTCCCCTAGGAGTTGTCTCTTTCTCTATCTCCCTTTCTGTCTCTCTCCTTGGCTCAGTTTTAAACTCAACTGAAGTGAGAGAGGCAGTGAGGCGGGAAGGCAGCACGCATGCCCTGTGGGATGCTCCCAAAAGCTTTCCTTTTGGACGCTGGGGAGCGTTCCCACGCAGGCTCCGTCAGTACTGACGATACCCATATGTGAAGACTTAATTCCTGCTGTTCCCGGAGATCACCTGTTACAGGTGAATACTATGCTTTACACTAGGGAAAGATTCAAACCTGGGACAATTATTAGTCCAAAATAAAGATCATTGTTCAGGGGTAATGATCCTTATGCTGGGAAAGTGATCATTACCCTGGAGTAATTTTCATTATCCTGAGGTACTGATTATTACTGTAGGGTAAGGATTATTACATTAGGCAAGGATGATAATCCAAGGGTAATAATGATTAACCTGGGATAAGGTTCATTATCTTACCTTGGGATAACAATTCTTAGCCCAAGATAATGATCATCATCCTGGGATTATTATCTTTACCTAAAGTAATGATTCTTACCCTGGTGAAATTATTACCCCATGGGTAATGATTTCAGAGTAATAATTATCCTCAAGTAAGGCTAAGAATGCTGGAATGAGGAACATTACCATGGAATCATTACTCTGGGGATACTAATGATTATCTTGGGTAAGGATCGTTATCCTCAGGTAAGTTTTCTGTTACCTCAGCTAATGATAATTATGACAGGTAATAAGATAAGGACAAAAATCCTTAATTTGGGATAACAATCCTTATCCCTAGGATAAAGGTCCCAATACTGGGAGACATTCAAAAGGCCAGCATACACCATTGGACTGGGGAAAACCAGAGGAGTGGTGATGCAGAGCTAGGAATCTCCAGACGGTACCTGTGAGGGAGACGGCTGCACGTGGAAGGGACCCTAGGACCCGTGCCAGAAGGTATGTGAAGAGAGATCCAGTGTCCAGGGATCTGGATTGGAAGGCTGGACATAAGAACTGGACTACATACTGGCCAGGCTATTTAGAGAGGAACTCTAACAGCAATGGAAGCTCAGGTATGAACACTGATCTATGCCCTAGCTATAACCTTGAAAGACAGCAGGGAAACAAGTATTCTCCTGAAAGTGCTCCATTGAGAAGTTCCTCTGTGCCAATCCATGATATTGAACCGATGATTGTTGAGGAAGGGGGAGAAGTCTTAGATACAGGCTGTGAATATATGGATTGCTCTCTGTCTAAACTCCTTTGGTAATTTACTGTTACAAAGTACAACGACCATCACAAAGAAATACAAACTTGTTCTTTAATCTACTCAGAAAAGCTCCTGCGTAGGATTTTGAGCCATGCAGTAGAAATTAAGCCAGCTAAGGGGTTTCAGCTGGGTAACTGCTAGCAATTGAGCCTTACCTAATTGCTCGTGAGCGCTGAGGGAATCACTTCTGAATCTATGTGTGAAGATATAAGAAGTTAACCTGAAAAGAACAGTTTTTCCCTTCTTTGTGGGTTTTGCTTGTTGTTTGAAACACTGCTAAGAAAATATTAGCTAAAGCCTACAGAAAAGACCAGTTTGTTACCAACCAGGTCTTTATTCTTTTGATTTGATTGCCTGACAAGTTCAACTGTTGTTTTCCTGATTTTGTTTTTCTAAGTTTAACACTGAAAGCAAGTATCCTGTTTTATGTGCTACCAAGCATATCTGTGTTGGGAGAAATAACCCCATAAATAAATATCTTATTGGTTTTACAGTCAAGCACAACTAATTATTGTGAGCAGCTGTGTCTGGTGTGAATGGACTGCATTTCCCACAATCCCTTGCAAATCATATTGATATATGCACTTGCCAAGACTGTGAACATTCTCACCCAGGCAGCCGTCTGACAGGTTCCATCCAAAATTTTACATTAAAGAGACATCCTGACTTTTAGCTCATAGAGCTTCTTAGCATGATGATGCTTTACAGGTAGTAAAGTTACTCCTCTTCCTTCTAAGTAGATAGAGGAGTAACAACTATCAATAAGGTTGTCTATGCCTTTACCTTTGACAGTTTCTCCTGTATCAGCATGTCTCATACTATTCTTTTTAGAGATTTGCTCCATCGTAAGTCTTTTTCAACTCTGTCCCTCTTACTAAGACATTTTGGTCTGTAAGAGTGATACCACTTAACTGAAGGCTTATCCCTAAGCCCCTGAGTTTCTTTTCAGAGTTGTCTCCCCCTTGCATTCTTGTTTTTGTGGAAGCTTCTCAGACAATGACGGAGTTTTACCACTCCTACTTATGTCTGTAGGTCTTTTCCAATCTTGGGACCTAAGATTTGTTCTGCTGCCCTAACAATAGTTAGAATGCAGGGGCTCTTAGTGGTTAGACCACTGACTTGCTGACCAAGCAACCAGAGCTTGATCTCCAATATCAATCTTTCTGGCCTTAGTACTAAGTCCCAGACAGACTAAGAACCTTTTCTGGCTTTCTTGTTGCAGACACATCAGCATACCTTCTATCCTTAGCCTTCCCCAATCCTTGGGCTTTGGCGGAGTAGTTCAGGTTACATACTGGCTCTTAAACAGCCAGTTTTTTCTTCTAACCAACCTGCAACATGCTCTCTGCTCTACAGAGCAGCTCTGCACTATGGGCCCTTGCTAGAGAGCAAATAATTCCAGATGGTTAGGAAGGGCTTTACTGGGTTCTTCCCTACCCTTACCATTTCCATTAAAGTCTCCCTCTTCAATAAAGGACACAGGCCTTTAATTAAGTGAAGACCTAAAGAATTATCCAATTCCCTGGGTTGGTTCACATCCCCAGTGGACCCCTTCACCAGGGATGGTTTTCTTTTAGTAGCAGCCAGTCCTTGTCTTGTATTTCCTTCCACCCTCAATTCTTCATGGGGTAATTCATATTGAGCGCAAGAATGCATCATACTCATTTTGCCCTCTTAGAAGGGTAAATATGGTATCTCATTTCATTGCATCTTCTTCTCCAGCTGCCATGCTGGAGTTATGGAAGGATCCAGACTTACTGTCAGCGGATTAAAACATCCTCCATTCCTGGTTATTCAAGGGCTAGAGTTGATAGAACACTCTAGACTTCTCCTTGTCAGTGAGAGCACTTCCTTAGCTCTCCCACCCACAACCAAGGAGAATGGATTCTCTAAACATCTCCTCAAGCAGGTATTTCCCTTCTTGTTATGAGATGAATCTTTCTCTTCCCACATATCCCTATGTGTGGACATGGGTATATATATATATATATATATATATATATATATATATATATATATATGTATACAGGTATATAGACATATGCATGTCTGTACCCATATATATCTATATATTCATATAAATAGATATATCTGTATTTACCTATCTATCTATATATATTGCAATATATGATAGTAGGTGGATATGTATCTATATACTTTTTTCCATCTGTTTGCCTAGGTTCATATATATATTTTTTTTCCTATACGGGCCCGACAGATAGTCACTATCCCTTTCAATGCTGCTCCAGCATGTTTAGGGTTCTACATAAACAACCTGTGGTAGTTAAAGGGTTTTCCACCATGACCTTCAGTTAGGTACATCTGAAGCCCTCTATGTACCATCTTTTTTCCTAAGTGACTTCAATTAGGAAGGACATTCTGAATCTTCAGAAAATAGGAGACTACAATGCCTCATACTTCTGTCCTTCTTTATTATCGGATATAGGGATCTTCAAAGCCCCTCTTCTCCTATAAGAACTGTCTCTTTAAGGTCAAAAGAGCTTCAGGTTTATCTAATAAGGACTTCCGCGTTTTTCCCACAAACGTCCTGCCTCATTGAACTACCCCAGTTCCCCCAGGGACTTTTTCTCGCCCTAAGGGTTCAGACCTCAACCTGTCTTTTGCACAGTTTATTTACCTCTGCTCTACATTGAGGTACTCCTTGAGAATATTCTGCTGGTTCATATTAGCAGATCCATATGAACCTCCATGAACTTTTTTCAATACTGCCAGGTGAGGTCCATATGGGTATATTGCAGTTCAATATTTACTTCTGGATATTATCCACACAGGGTCTCCTATCTAGGCGTCCTATTTGGTCCAGCTGTCCATAGCACATCTTTTTCTTCCAACTCCTACCCTCCATCCCCAGGATGCCTGAGGTTCTGTCGAATAGCATGGCCTTTTTTCAGATTCGCAGCATGCTGGGACTCCTCCAGGCATCTTAGCTTGGGAGTCCCCATATGTGAAGACTCATTCCTGCTTGTTCCTGGAGATAGCACAGTTACTTACCTGTAACAGGTGATCTCTGGGAACAGCAGGAATAAGTCTTCACAACCCACCCACCTCCCCTAGGAGTTGTATTCCTCTATCTCTATCTTTCCCCTCTCTCTCTCTCTCTTTGTCTCAGCTTTAAAACTTAACTGAGGAGAGGCAGTTGGGAAAGGCGGGAAGGCAGCACGCAGGTGTGGTGGGATGCTCCCAAAAGCGTTCTAATTGGACGCTGGGGAGCGTTCCCGCACAGACTCCGTCAGTACCGACGTACCCATATGTGAAGACTCATTCCTGCTTGTTCCTAGAGATTCACTTGCACTAAATCTATGGCTGGCATAAATGACCATGTCTTTCTTGTGCGCACATGCTTGTATTTTATAAAGTATGCACATAAAGGCATGCTCTGCCCAAGCTCTGCGCAGTTGAATGCCCATAGTGAAAGTACACACTGCTGACTTAACACACATACTTATAGAATAGCATCTGGCTAAAGTGTGAGTGTCATTTTCTCAATATTTGAAAACTTATTTATTTATTTATTTATTTATTGTCAGCTTTTAGTGTCTTACATGTTTGGTCTATGTTTTAACGTTCTACTTGACAGAAATAAGGTATTTATTAACCCCTTTTGATCCTCCTCGTCTCTCCTTTTGGTGTTTTTATTTTCCTTTGATTGGTTGTTTTAACTTCTATTTTATCTAGTGGTACATTCTTATTTAAAAGTTTAGATGTTTTAATTAATAATATGTCTATATGTCTATTTGATTGTCCTCATTTTAAGTTATGATTATCATTGTATGTTTTTAACCTGTTCTAATCACATAATAATTAAATTTGTGTTTTAATTGTATTTAATGTATATATGTTTATGATCACTATTATCTATGATTATTGTTATTTCTTTTTGAGGTGTGCTTCCTTTAAGACCCCCTGAAGAAGGCTGTTAGCCGAAACGCGTCGGGGCGCAATAAACAAGGTTTACCTAATTGTTGTCAGTCCAGGCTCCAATTTTTTTGTTCCCTGAAGCTTTGAGAAACATCATACAAATTAGAAATCATGATCTCTTCAATCTTTGGAAGAGACATCCCCTATTTTATAAAGTAAAGCATTCGCATATATCTAAGCTTATAATATAAGCGTGATCGACATGCATAACTCTGCATGTTAATCTCATCGCACCTTATAAAATGCCACTTTGTGCGGCTAAACGAGTAAGTGCTAGTTCTGCCTTCATACTGCCCCGTTGTGGCCCCCTTTTTCTGGCCATTTAGCAACTTGATATGGCTCAATTGTTATCTGTAGAAGGGGTGAAAATAGCAAGCTGTCCTATTCTGCCTGCAAACGCATAACCAGCTTTGTATATTAGGTCAATAACTTATCTCGCTGTTGAGGTAATTCTCAGTTATTGCTTTTTAATTTCCAGCACATATTATTTTCTTTATAACTCTTTTTTTATGTATCATGTCCTCCCTGAAAAGCTAAGATGCACTGAATTATAAACAACAATATATTCTTCTCCTTTTTTTAACTTTGTGAGGTTTCCTTTCTTAAAGTGATTTGCCTGTATTTCATCTACTGAGCTCATTTCTTGGGTTTTGATATAAAAATATAAAGAAAATAATAAAGAATGGAATGATGCATGTGCATTGCATTTTCAGATGCACCTGAGCAGGGCCGATGTTAGGGTAGGAACTGAATAGGGGGTCCAAAGCCCACCTTCAAGCTACAGTATTTCTCCTTCAGAATGAGGCAGGACTGGAGACCCCTGTGGCATGGGGGCCCAAGGCAATTGCCCTGTTTGCCACTCTCTAACGCTGGTCCTGCGCGTGAGTTATTTCCCTGTTAAAGTCCGTTCCAAGTCATACTGCTAGACCAGTCCAGACAAACGGGTTGTGTCCCCCTGCCAGCAGATCTTGGAGACAGAGAATTCTACCAGAGCTCTGATAGGCTGGACTCTGGTGATATGGTCCTACCCCTAGGGGTCTCCCTCAGTACTTCTCTGTCTCCAGCAGATCTGGTTGCTTTTGTTGTTTTTCCCTCAAAATCTTTAAAATTATTTAGAATCCCTTTGGGGACTAATATTTCCACTTGCCTGTTGCTGCCAGTATAGTTTCACTGTGCACCAGGGTGTTTGCAGCTGAGCTCCTGTTTCTGACACAGTAGAGCTCGCTGACAGGAAGAATCCCAAGCATCTGGCCATGAGGGCTTTTTAGCTGGACGAAGGACTTCCCTAAAATCAGGTTTCTCTGTCTCAGCAGATGAGGGTGTTCTACAAAAGCACCCTTTGAGGCTCCTGGATGCACCCAGAGTACACAAGAGGTGTTACTCTGGGTTTCCCAGCAACTTGATTCCCCAGATAAACTTGTGGAGCTCCTGGGCCTGGCTTCAGTAGAGCTCCTGATTTTCTTTAAGCAGCGCTGAGTCTTTGCCACGGGGGCTTAGACTTTAGCAGGAGGATCAGGTGTCAATTTCTGAGAGAAACTGTAAGTAAACTGTTTTCTTACTTGCCTCAGCTGCCCTGGGTTTATTTCAACTGCATCGGGACCAGCTGTCTCTGACCTGATTCCTTCACTTCCGGTTTCATCAGGGCCTGTTAAACTGGGGTTTGAAGTTCCTATTTTCTTTCCTTCATTTTTATTTCCTGGATGCACCCAGAGCACACAAGAGGTGTTTCTCTGGGTTTCCCAGGCTTCCCTCCTTAATAGCTGTATTTTCTGTAATCTGCACTACAGCAGGGTTTGAGCTCCTGATTTCACTGTCTGTGCAGCTCCCCTTCTCTCCAGAAACACCTTCCAGCCCCTGCCATGAGGGTCTAAGTGGCTGCAGAGGGATCAAACTCTAATTTCCCTACCTTTCAGTCACTGTAATTACCTTACACTGACTTTGAAAGTTTCTCTTCTCCTCCATGGGAACTCAGCTCCTCTGTACCAGCACAGTGAATAACTGACAGTTTCCTTCTCCCCTCCGTTTCTGGTGATTCAGGGTTCATCAGGATTTGAATTTTTAAGTTGCTAGCAGCACTCCTTGCCTCTTCCCCAGCGATTTCGCTGCATTTTTAAAGTTTTTAGAGCTTAGGAAACTTTTTTTTTGCAGTTTTTCTGTGCCAGCGGCCATTTGGAAAATCAGGAGGGATTTCTCTTCAGTGTTTTTTTTGGGAGGGAGCAGCTCTGGGCAGCCATTTCAAAACATTTCAACATGCTGTGAAGGCACAGGGAGTTTCAAAATCCCTTTTCTTTGAAGCGTCTTCTGTTTCCCTAAGCCTACCTTGATTTTTGTTTACAAAAAAAGGAAAAAAAAAAGGTTTAAGCCTCTGCAATGCCTGTTTCTCTGCACAGCTGTATTATATGTAATAATAAGAAAAAGGAGTTAATAGATTGCTTGTGTTCCACCTGCATTCTGCATCCAGGAGAATCTTCTTCCTCCATTCCCACTGCGCTGCCAGCTGGGGACATCAGCGCCTTAACTCCTCCCTCCTTAGAGCCCCTGCAGCAGGATCTTCCTGCAGAAAGGACTCAGTCAGCTCCCATTTTGCTTCCACAGCTGCTGGAAGCCACGGCAGCCTTGGCCGACAGTGAGTTCCTGATGCTCTTCCGCCAGGCATGGCACCTGTGGCGTTCGGAGTCTTTTGGTATACCTCCAGCACCCGCCCGGTAGCAGACAAGGATATGGTGGGGTCTCGCAAGCGGTCCCAAAAGTCCTCAGACCTTAAAGCAGTACGTCCTTCCAGGAACGTTGCATGTGGCTTGCGGGACACTACGGATATTCAAGAAGACTTTAAATCGTCGGAGGTGAGCCCTGACTCGTTGGAGAAAGAAGATGGGGAATATTCTCCGTCTGATTCTTTGCTGACAGTTCATGAGGACTCTCAAGATATCAGACTTTTCGGAAAGAGGAGTTGCCGGCCCTAATCACACAGGTGATGGAGTCGCTACGCCTAGTCGACACGCCTGATCCTCAGAGTTCTCAAACCCTGTTGCAGCCGGATCCCATTTTACAGGGCATTCGTAAGCCTTCCAAAGCTTTTTCCTTTCCAGCCGAGTTACAGCATATGGTATCTCGAGAGTCGGACTCTCCAGAGTCCTCTCTATGTACGGCATGCGGTATTGGTCAGTTATACCCTTGGTCTCCCTCTGACTTCGACCGTTGGCTGACATACCCGAAAGTTGATGCGTTAATGACCAGGGTCATCAAGCATACCACAATTCCGGTTGAGGGCGGAGCGGCACTCCGCGACCAGCAAGACCTATAAAGTTGAGTCTGCTAAAGACGGGTTTTTCGTCGTCCGCTCTTTCCCTTCAAGCAGGGGTGTGCGGAGGTCTAGCAGCAAGGACCTCCCTTCGATGGATTCAGCAGCTTCCAGGTGATCCCGAGTTGGCTTGTTTAGAATCCATCGCTGCATTCCTGGCAGAGGCCTTCTCTGATCTCTTGCGGCTGTCAGCTTGCTCCGTAGCACTGGTGACAGTAGCTCGGAGATGGCTCTGGCGGCGTCAATGGGAAGCAGAGGTTGCTTCATTCAAAGACTCCAGCATTTAGATGCCATTCATCCAGTTCCACCGTTGGAAAGAGGACTAGGCCGTTACTCTGTTTATTTCGTGGTGCCAAAAAAAGGACGGCTCCTTTCGTCCTATCTTGGATCTCAAAGGTGTCAATCGCAGTCTGCGGGTACCACGCTTTCGAATGGAGACTCTGCGATCCGTTATTCAAGCGGTACACAAGGGGGAATTCTAGCTTCCCTCGATCTCGCGGAAGCATTCTTTCACATTCCCATTCGAGAGGGGCATCAGCGACTCGTTTGATTCGCGGTACTCGGTCAACATTTCCAATTTCGTGCGATGTCCTTCGGTCTAGCTTTGGCACCTCAAACCGTCTCCAAGGTAATGGTGGTAGTAGCTGCGGCCTTATGCAGCCACGGCATCAGAGTTCATCCTTATCTGGACGACTGGCTCATTCGCGCAGACTCTCTCCCCGAGGCTTGCAGCACAGTCTCGGTGGTTGTTGCCTTTCTCGAAAGCCTCGGCTGGGTAATCAACCGCGACAAGACTTGTCTTCAGCCATCCCAGGAGATCGAATTTTTGGGGGCTCAATTCGATACAGCCTTAGGTCGGGTCTTTTTGTCAATGCCTCGATTCCTCAAGTTAACTTCTCAAGTTCGCAGTCTCCTAGCACAGGTCTCGCCTCGAGCATGGTGTCAGAGGATTATCAAGTTCGGTTGCCTCTACTGCCGGCGATGAGACTTTGTCTCCGTTGGTGGCTCCGGCCTCGCAATCTCCTTCGAGGGGTTCCCTTGGAGACTCCGCGCTGGGTGTTGGTAACGACAGACGCCAGTCTCTCCGTTTGGGGACCGTATTGCGGCTCGCATTCAGTGCAGGGGATTTGGTCTCCTCGGGAGGTCCGGTGGTCCATCAATCGTCTCGAGATGCAAGCGGTGCGCTTAGCCTTGTGAAAGTTTCAGCCTCTTCTGCAGCGTCAGGCGGTTCGAATTCTGTCTGACAACGCTATGACAGTGGCATACCTCAACCACCAAGGGAGCACGAAATGTCCAGGTGTATCGAAGGAAATGAGTCTTCTCCTTCCGTGGGCGGAGAGGCATCTGCAGGCGATCTCGGCGCAACACATCGCGGGGGTAGACAATGTTAAAGCCGATTTCCTCAGCCGATATGCTCTGGATCCGGGGGAGTGAGCTCTGGCGCCAGAGTCCTTTCAGTCCATTGTTTGACGATGGGGTCTACCGGCAATGGATCTCATGGCTACGGCGCAGAATACCAAGGCACCGATCTACTTCAGCCGTTGGAGAGACAACGGGTCGCATGGGATAGATGCACTGTCTCAAGTGTGGCCAACCCATCTCCTTCTGTATGTCTTTCCTCCCTGGTCCATGATCGGCAAGATTCTCCAAAGAGTCAGGGAGCATCACGGCCCAGTGATCCTGGTGGCACCGGATTTTCCTCGCAGACCGTGGTATGCGGATCTCGTCCAGCTGTCTCGAGCGTCTCCTCTATGCCTGGGGGCGTTCCCAGGGCTCCTGCTCCAAGGGCTGGTGGAAATGGAAATCCCGGCTCCTTACTCGCTTACGGCCTGGCTCTTGAATGCCGCAGGTTATTTCAGAAGGGATATTCGTCGAGTGTGGTGGCGACAATGCTTAAGGCACGGCGGTCTTCGACGTCGCTGGCTTACGCTCGTGTGTGGCGTCTCTTTGACACTTAGTGTTCGCTACGTCACATCTTGCCCTGGCGTTGCAACATCCCGGATATTCTTTCCTTTCTGCAGGCCGGTCTAGATAAGGGTCTGGCACTTGGGACCTTGTGCGTGCAGGTTGCCGCGCTAACTTGTTTTCGAGGGCTGATAGCGGGGCGTTCTATCGCCTCGCATGTGGACGTTTCGCGTTTTCTTAAAGGGGTTCAAACATTACGGCCCCCGATACATCCTTTAGTTCCTTCTTGGGATCTCACTCTCGTTCTCCGTGCCCTTATTGCTCCTCCCTTTGAGCACCAGAAGGCATGTTCCCTTAAGGATTTAACGCTAAAGATAGTTTTCCTAGTGGCCATTACCTCGGCACGTCGGATTTCCGAACTTCAGGCTCTCTCTTGTCGAGACCTCTATCTCTCGTTTTCTTCAGCGGGAGTTTCTCTTCAAACTGTTCCGTCCTTTTTACCTAAGGTGCTTACCCCATTTCATGTCAACCAGCCTCTTTTCTTGCCTACCTTTGAAAAAAAGAGCAGTGTTCCGGTCGCCTTCGTCAATTGCACGCTGTGGACCTGAAGAGAGTGCTTTATCGGTATCTTAAGGTCACGAACGCCTTCCGGAAGACCGATCATCTTTTTGTCCTGTTTGCGGGCCCTCAACGGGGGTCCGCAGCCTCCAAATCCACCATTTCTAGATGGTTACGAGGAGCTATTGAGGCAGCTTATATACTGCAAGGCAAACAGGTTCCAGCAGGGCTCCGAGCTCACTCCACTCGAGCTCAGGCTTCGTCTTGGGCCGAGCGGTCTCAAGTAGCCCCTCTCGACATTTGCCGGGCGGCGACTTGGTCGTCGTTGTCCACATTTGTCCGTCACTATAGATTGGACGTTCACGCTCGGCAGGAGGGTCATTTTGGAGCTGCAGTGCTGTAGTCGGCATTGACCCCCCCTTGAAAGCAGGTAGCTTGGGTACTGCCCGTTTGTCTGGACTGGTCTAGCAGTATGACTTGGAAGGAGAAATTTCACTTACCGTTAATTTCCTTTCCTGGAATACTGCTAGACCAGTCCAGGACCCACCCTGCTGTCAGTTATAGTCCTGCTAGTGCGGTGAAGCCGCCGGCCTCTGTTCCTTCCTTGTCAGTATGCCTCACCATGGGGGGCCGATGGCTGCATTATCAGTCTTAGCAGCCTTCATTTCTGGGGATACTTTCAGCTCCCTTGTACATAGTTGAATTAAATGTCCACTATGTGTGGTCTTATGGTTAAGATGCGTTACATGTTTGGGTTCGCTTTACAGACAATACTGAGGGAGACCCCTAGGGGTAGGACCATATCACCAGAGTCCAGCCTATCAGCGCTCTGGTAGAATTCTCTGTCTCCAAGATCTGCTGGCAGGGGGACACAACCCGTTTGTCTGGACTGGTCTAGCAGTATTCCAGGAAAGGAAATTAACGGTAAGTGAAATTTCTCCTTAGGCTGTTGTAGGAATTTTCAAAGGGAAAGTACTCATGGATATTTTGTTTGAAAATCTGTCCATCTGTTTTGAAAATTGCCCTGTGAAGGCTTTCTTTTCTGTCAGGAAGGAAGGAAGACTTGTGAATGCATCTAAAAGCTTTGTAAGGGTGGCTGATTCTATCACATGATCGTGAATAGTGGTTTCCATTGCACATCTTTTAACCACACCTGTGAAACCTCAATGATGGTTGCTAGGAGATTAAAAGATGAGAACTAGAATGAACCGACGCATTTGGTAGTCTTTAGAATATCAATAATAGAGCCTATGAACTTATTAGGAAGGTAAAATATTACTCCAGTATGGTGCAAATGATTTGCAAAATGCTCAGAGAATTACTTAATATCCCTTTAATCACTGCTGTAATTCTCTCTGCATATTTAGTTTTGAATTCAGTACACAGTCTAATTTTTTAAATTTCATGTTTCTTTCTTTCTATGCTTCTTCACAGCTACAAAGCTTCACATAAATATGAAATGTAACTTTTTGAGCGGCTTTCAAGTCAAGGGGCATGTTTTACTGAAGTATACTGTGGTAAAAGTTTGCACTTATCGCGCATTGAAGGACATATTTACTGAAGCCCATGCTGGCAATGTGTTTTTGGTCTGCGTTCCCATTACAGGGGGCTCACACTAACTACAGGGGGCATAGCAGTTAGTAAGCTACCATGCACTGTCACCATAGTAGTTAGCACGGTGCAAAGACTCAGCATCATACAAACCAGCACACGGGTGTATTTAATGCCATCCACTGAGGTGCTGTTGCGTGCACCCATTCTAATGGCAGCTATTGTGGTTAGCGTGACCTGCTAACTCCCGTGATAACTGGAAAGTGCTGTCAATACCTGCGTTCTGCCCCTGACCTCCAGTCCCCACCCCGGAGTTTTAATGTGAGGCCTGTGATACTTTTTAAAACAGCACACTTCCCACACATTAAACCCTGCACTATGGATAGTACACTTCATTAAAGATGCCCTAAATGCAAACATTAATGCACGGTACGTGCAAAGTCTGTCCTGGGTTTTGGGGCATCAGCAATGCTCTTACCATGGCCAGGGGAAAAAAAAGAACCCCCAAATGCCTCTCCTGAAATTCCCCATCCCCCACAATACTTCCATAGCACTTACAAGGGGGTCTCCCTGGTGGGTCATGGGGAGACAGGAGCAGTCCTCAGATGCGCCTTCCCTTTTGATGCCTGTTTCAAAATGTCACCTCTGACTCCTAGTGGTAGTACCAGGAGATTACTGCTAGGGATCAGAAAATCCATTTCAACCTGGGTGTCAATGGGGCAAGAGCATCTGGGGGGAGGAGTGTTATTTTTGGTGCACTGCAGTGGTGATAGTGCATGGTAGCTTACTAACTGCAAAGTGCCACCCATGCCCAGATTATGCCCATTCGCCACCTATTTCCCGCTCTCTTCCCACTAAATACTTACTGTAGCATGTGAATTGGCATCTGCCAAGTGTCACAGCTGTGTGGTAACTGTTACCATGGCCAAGTGCTAACACTTAACTGTAAACTAATTCATGCAATAACTGCTTACTGCACTTTAGTAGGCAGGCACCTAAGATGAACACAGCGTTCACCTTATGATACTGCACCTTTTCAAATGATTAAAATGTATAGAAAACAGGAAAAAAAAGGGCCTGGCTATCTGATTGTCAAAGTGAGTTTTTTATTTATTGGCAGATTACAATAAAACATTCATAATACATACGTAATAAAATAATGTAACAATGCAGGGACATTAAAATAACATAACATACGATACAATTAAAAGTCCTAAAAAAACAAAAAGACAAATTAAAACCCACATTAGGTGGAGGTAAGTGCACTTATGCTAATTTTGGCATTCCTTAGGGTACATTGCAGTGTGTTAATTGACGGATGCTGTCCATACCCCCCGACGGTTAACACAGAGGTGCTGCACCTAAAGTGCCATGATTGGCACGCTATTGGCATGTTAGGTGCAAAATCACAATATAAACTAAAAGCAAAAAAGAAGGTAAAGTCTGCTCTTAAAAATAAACTGCATCAAAGCACTGCCATTCATACACCATCATATGCCTGCTGAAACAAATGAGCTTTTATCACCTTCTGAAAGCTCAAATAAAAAGATACTGCCTGAAGCTCTAATGGTAGGGTGTTCCAAAGTGTCAGCTCGGAAATAAAACATGTCCTTCCACATAAGCTAACCAAGTGAAAAAATGCACTGAAAGAACCTTTAAGAGGAGAGAACCCTCTGTCCAAAGAGATCTGGGTGAATGGTAAATTCTTAGATCAGTACAAGTAGGGAAGGGTGCTTCATGACCTAAAACCAGACTCAGAATCTTAGAATGAATGCACCAAAAACTATTGCCAACATGGCATATGCATAATTTGCTTATATGTGTATTCTCAAAGATTAGTCAAATAATATTGGGCTGTTTAACTTTCTAGATGGCCATAAGGTAATGAGCTAGCATAAGAGAGGATGGCATTAGCTTGCACTGAGGTGGTAGCACACTTTTTTAAATATAAAGCGGCATTTTGGAAAGGTTGTCCAGATGAAATCTGGGGCATATAGGGCAAAACATCCAAAACAACATGCCAGGGATGTTTAAATTTTGGTTCAATCTTAGCAATTTGGATGTCCCCAAAATGGACGGCCATACAGGTGGCCTCATAAACATCCATGCTACAAATACTTCGGGCGGAGATGCCTTTCCTATGCTGAATACATGTCCATGCAAGCTCTTTTGTAGATGGGCTTCCTCTCCATACCCTCCAGGTGTCAGGATGGCAGAATGAGAGCTTTTCTGTTGCCCTGGAGCAAAAATAGACATGGATGGCCCCACTTGTGGTTGGGGACATGCTTGCTGTTTCTGAAATTGGGAGCGCATGTCCAACTTGTCCAGAACACCCCCAGTCATGCCTCCATCATGCCTCTTCATGACTTAGATGTCCTCACATTGGGGATCTTTATAGAACCGGCTTCAAAAATGGCTTTGAGGAGGTCTCTGTGATTTGGATGTCTGCGTGTGAAGAGGGCTTCTTAAATAATCCCCTTAACCTTTAGAATCTTGTTTTTTTGATAATAGGGGACTAATTTAGGCACCTAACTTCTGAACGGGAAAAAAGGTGAAATTAGACCTTACCTGCTAATTGGCTTTCCTTGAAGACCTCCAGTACAGTCCTAACCTCTGGGTTGTCAGCTTTCAGTAGCAGCTTGGAGACTGAGTATGTCATCTCCGATGACATTAGTGTTCTTAAGCAGCTGGCACCACCCACCAACCCCAGTAAACTATTCACAAAGCAGACTACCAAGAGCAACAAATAAGATAACATTCTTTTACGAATTAATGAAAAAAATTGCTTTTTTTTTTGTTTTGTAATACCCAACTTGTACATTTTGAGGAAACACTGTGCCTCTCAACGGAAAACCAGAAGCAATCCACTCTCAAGGCAGAACGTCTGCAGGATACTGTCAACTGCCAGACCCTTTACTACATCCCTGAACAAACACTCTGCTGTCTGCTCATGACCTATATGTCCCCATAACTCCCCTGTCTGCCGCAAGGGAAAAATCTGCTACCATTTTGGCTACCGTGACCCCCGAACCTTGATCTACCACTAATATTCTTCTGGCCCGGGGTTGCTACCACTGAAAGCACTTGGGCGGGTCTGGGACTGCACTGGAGATCCTCAAGGAAAGCCAATTAGCAGGTAAGGTCTAATTTCACCTTCCTTATCCCTCCAGTGCAGTCCCAACCTCTGGGATGTAGCAGAGCAGTACTAAACTCAGGAGGGACCTGCGAGCCCAGCCTGAATGACTACTGCACTGATATGCAAGCATGCCCCATTGCTTGCACATCCAGATGATAATGTTTCACAAAGGTAGGCAAAGACGCCCAGGTGGCCACCCTGCAGATGTCCACCAGAAGTATCAAGGTAAATTCAGCCCATGAGGCCACTTGTGCCCTAGTGGATTGCATCCGCAATCCACCCAGAACCTGTCTGCACTGTAGCAGATAGGCTGACAAAATGGTCTCCCGAATCCAACGGGAGATGGAGGCCTTGGAAGCCGCTTCACCTTTCTGCAGCCCCCTAAACAGAACGAACGAGTGGGCTAGCCTCCGAAATGTTTCTTCTCTTCAAATAGCATCGCAATGCCCGACACATATCTAAGAGCCGCAATCCGGGTTTCCTCTGAGCCACTTCCGTGTCTGTGAACATGGCAAGGTGACCAGCTGATTCAAATGAAATGCAGAGAGGACTTGGGGCAGAAATGACTGAATCACATGTAATTCCACTTTTTCCTTTGAGAAAGCCAGATAAGGCTCGCGACAGAAGAGTGCTTGCAACTCCGAAATCCATTATGTGGAACATATCACCACAAGAAATATTGTCTTCATTGTCAAATCCTTCAACGTGCAAGCCCCCATGGGCTCAAAAGATCCCTTGGTCAACACCGATAGGACGAGGTTAACATCCCATTGTGGAACCACCGCTCAAACAGGAAGATGCACCTGCTTGACGGCCTGCAGAAAATGGACTGCATCTGGATGCATTCCTAAGGAGACCCCCTGGACTCTTCCACAATAGCAGGTAATCGCTGCCATCTGCACCTGCAAGGAACTACAGGACAGTCCTTTTTCCAGCCCTGCTTGCAAAAATGCCAGCATCTTCGGTACTGATGCTGAAAGGGAATGACAGCCATTGTCCACACACCATGCTTTGAAAATCCACCATGCTCGAATGTACGAGAGTGATATAGATCACTAACGGACCTTTAACAAGGTGGAAATCACCATAGCCAAAAAAACCCTCTTGCTTATCCGTACCCTTTCAAGAGCCAAACTGTAAGTGAGAATCGATCTACTTGAGGCATTCGCATTGGCCCCTGGGACAGAAGATCTTGTCTATGAGGGAGGTGCCACTGGTGATCCACCATCAGCCACAGGAGGTCTGCGTACCATGGCCTTTGGGGCCAGTCTGGGGCAATGAGAATGACCATACCTGGATGACCCTCTATCGTTTGAACCAGCCGGCCAATGAGGGCCCATGGTGGAAATACATACAGTAGGCCATCCATTGGTCAAGGCTGCACTGAGGAATCTGGCCCCTCTGACTTCTTCTCTCTCCACCTGCTGAAGAATCGGCTCACTTTGGCAGAGGGGAAGGTCACCATCAGGTCTATAATTGGTGTTCCCCACCTGTGTACTATCTGCTTGAAGACTGCTTTGCAGAGTGGCCACTCTCCCGGGTCCAATCCCACCCGATTGAGATAATCTGTCCTCATGTTGTCAGTTCCTGCAATGTGGCTGCCGAGATCACCTGCAGGTTGTCCTCTGCCCAGTCCAACAACAGGGCAATCTCAGCCTCGAGCTGCACACTACTCATACTCAGCCTCGAGCTGCACACTACTCATACCTTCCTAGTTTGGGAGCTGCTGAGTTTGCCTTTAGCTGGCAATCACTTCCCCTCACTGTCAGGAGGGTCGAGTGTTTCCTACAATTGCCCTTTTGTACTTTTTTTTTTTTTAAGTTTAACTTTAAGGCAGACAAATAACTCAGTCCATATTCCCATTGTGGAAACTATTCCTAAAAAAACCAAACTGTGCTCCTTATTTGTCCCTTCAGTGAGCTCATGGTGGGTGGTGCCAACTGCTTAAGAACACTGATGTCATCGGAGATGACGTGCTCAGTCTCCAAGCTATTTGTGAGAGCTGACAACCCAGAGGTCAGGACTGCACTGGAGGGATGATAAGCAATATAAGAACAAATTATAAGAGCACAATTTTAGACTGCAATTGAAGTGGTATCATTCATCTTTTAAATCTAGCACTTTTGAGCAAAAGACCCATGCACAAGTTTTTGCTAACACACATTTATTTCTGTAGGATATTTTTTTCTCCTCTAGACGTTGCAGAAAATTAAAGTCTTGCTAAAACAAATGCATTATTTGAACACTGTGCCTGCAAACTGCCCATCAGGCTTTTCCCGCTTGTTTTTATCTAGTTCGTAAACATGGCCCTGAAAGTACAGTAGCCAATAGCTGTATAAGGGAATTTTCTGATTGCTAAGACAATCTGATCCCTTATATATTTCCATTCCATAATCATTTTCCAAAGTTTTTTTTTAAGTTCTCCCCTTCTTGTTTTTAAACTGGTTGGAATGATTTGATCCTCGCAGCTGATCTTCCTTAAGAACATAAGAACATAAGAAATGCCATACTGGGTCAGACCGAGGTCCATCAAGCCCAGTATCCTGTTTCCAACAGTGGCCAATCTAGGTCATACGTACCTAGCAGTTTCCCCAAAAGACACAGGTTCTGCAGTGCTTGTACTAGGCCAAGCATTGATATCCTGGGTCCCTTTTTAATAGTGGTTTATGGACCTTTCCTCCAGGAACTTGTCCAAACCTTTTTTAAACCCAGCTATACTAACAGCCCTTACTACATCCTCCGGTAACAGATTCCAGAGTTTGATTACACGTTGAGAGAAGAAATATTTTCTCCTATTTGTCTTAAATAGTTTACCCTGTAGCTTCATTACATGCCCCCTAGTCCTTCTATATTCTGATAGCGTAAACAATTTATCCACGTTTATCCGTTCCACTCCATTCATTAATTTATACACCTCTATCATATCTCCCCTCAGCCGCCTCTTTTCTAGGTTAAAGAGCCCTAACCTTTTTAGCCTCTCTTCATAGGAGTAGCCTTCCATCCCCTTCACCAATTTGGTGGCTCTTCTCTGTACTTTTTCTAATAACTCTATGTCCTTTTTAAGATACGGTGACCAGAATTGCACACAATATTCAAGGTGCGGTCGTACCATGGAGCGATACAGAGGCATTATAATATCCTTTGTTTTATTCTCCATCCCTTTCCTTAGGATACCTAGCATTCTATTTGCTTTCTTGGCCGCCGCTGCACACTGGGCGGAGGGTTTTAACATGTTATCCACGATGACTCCTAAATCTTTTTCCTGGGTGGTGGTTTCTAATGTGGAGCCTTGCATCTTGTAACTATAGTGTGGGTTGTTCTTTCCTAGGTGCATAACTTTGCACTTGTCCACATTAAATTTCATCTGCCATTTGGATGCCCAGTCTTCCAATTTATCCAGATCCTCCTGCAGTTTTCCACAATCCTCTTGGGTTTTAACAACTTTAAACAGTTTTGTGTCATCTGCAAATTTGATTACCTCACTAGTTATTCCCTTTTCCAGGTCATTTATGAATATGTCAAAAAGTAGCGGACCCAGTACAGATCCCTGGGGTACTCCACTATTCACCTTTTTCCATTGGGAATATTGGCCATTTAGCCCTACCCTCTGCTTTCTATCTTTTAACCAGTTCCCGATCCACAATAGTACACTGCCTCCTATCCCATGACTTTTTAGCTTCGCCAAAAGTCTCTGATGGGGGACCTTGTCAAAAGCTTTCTGAAAGTCCAGATACACTATATCAACCGACTCACCTTTGTCTACCTGTTTATGCACACCTTCAAAAAAACAGATCAGATTAGTAAGACAAGATCTGCCTTGTCTAAAGCCATGTTGGCTGTCTCCCATTAGGCCATGACTATCTACATGCTGTGTAATTTTGTTCTTTATGATGGCTTCTACCATTTTCCCTGGTACTGACGTCAGGCTCACCGGTCTGTAATTTCCCGGGTCACCCCTGGAACCCTTTTTAAAAATTGGTGTTACGTTGGCGACCCTCCAATCTTCAGGTATTACAGATGATTTTAATGAAAGTTCACAGATTACCAATAACAGGTCTGCAATCTCATATTTCAGTTCTTTCAACACTCTGGGATGTATACCATCCGGTCCAGGTGATTTGCTACTATTCAGTTTATCAAATAGTTGTAATATATCTTCCCGGTGTAGCGATATTTCTCTCAATTCCTCTGCAGTATCACCTTTAAATACCACTTCAGTCTTGGGTAACACCCCTACATCTTCCTCAGTAAAGACCGAAGCAAAGAATTCATTCAGTCTCTCTGCTATAGCCTTGTCTCCTCTTACTGTCCCTTTTACCCCTCTATCATCTAATGGTCCAATTGACTCTCTCACAGGCCTTTTGCTACGAATGTACTTGAAAAAGTCTTTATTTCGTGTTTTTGCTTCCGTAGCAAGTTTCTTCTCAAATTCCCGCTTTGCCTGCCTTATCAATGCTTTGCATTTAACTTGCCAGTGCTTGTGCTGTTTCCAGTTTTCATCATTTGGCTCTTTTTTCCATTTTCTGAAGGTTGCTCTTTTGGCAGCAACAGCCTCTCTGACCTCACCTTTAAACCATGCTGGCAGTTTTTTGGACTTTCTTCCACTTTTCTTAATGCGTGGAATACAGCTGGTCTGGGCTTCGAGGATAGTATTTTTAAATAACACCCAAGCTTGCTGTAAGTCTTTAACCTTTGGAACCGCTCCTTTTAGTTTTTTCCGAACTATATTCCTCATTCTATCATAGTCACCCTTTTGAAAGTTAAAAGGTAGTACTGTGGATTCCTTTACTATCTGTCCTCCACTGATTAAATCAAACATGATCATACTATGATCACTATTGCCAAGTGGTCCCAACACCCTTATTTCTTGCACCAGATCTGGCGTTCCACTAAGGACTAGGTCCAGTATGGCTTCCCCTCTGGTCGGTTCATGAACCAGCTGCTCCAAGAAGCAGTCATTTATTTCATCTAGAAACTTTATCTCTTTAGCTTGTCCTGCTGTGACACTGTCCCAGTCGATACCGGGGTAATTGAAATCACCCATTATTACTACTCTGTTGTGGCTTTTGTTAGCTTCCTTGATTTCTTTGAGCATTTCATCATCCATTTGTTCATTCTGGCCAGGTGGTCGATAGTATACTCCCACTGCCATCACCTTCCCCTTCATAAATGGAATTTCAATCCATAGAGATTCTACAGCATATTTTGTTCCCTGCAAAACTTTAATCCTTTCTGACTCAATGCCCTCTCTAACATAGAGCGCAACCCCTCCACCAATTTGTTCAGCTCTATCATTACGATATAGTTTGTATCCAGGTATCACAGTGTCCCACTGGTTATCCTCCTTCCACCATGTCTCTGAGAGTGCAATCATATCTAACCTCTCATTTAATGCTATATATTCTAATTCTCCCATCTTATTGTTTAGACTTCTAGCATTGGCATACAAGCATTTTAGAGACTGCATTTTATTAATATTAATCTGGCTATTGGTAGGCATGGGTAATTGGGAATCTTTATGCTCTGTCTGCTCCTTACTCAAGGGCATTTGGGCTACTATACTCCCTTTTGGAACCTTCCTTTTAGGGTGAAAAGTTTGAAGCCCTATTTGTGCTTTGGGAGTCTGAAAATAGGGGAATGGTAAGAAAACACATAGGAGGTGTACAGGAGACTAAAGGGATCAGGATCCAAAAGCAATCTCAAAAAAGTGAGTTTTTAGCTTGAATTTGAACAGGGCCACTGGTGGAGCCTATTGTACCAACTCCGGTAGTGTGTTCCTGGCATAAGGAGCAGCAAGGTAGAAAGATTGAAATCTGGAGTTGGCAGTGGAAGAGAAGGGCGCAGATAGAAGGGATCTGCTCGGAGAGTGGATTCTGTGCTCTGGGCATTTCTTTACCCGTTTCAGACATCCAAAGCACATCCACTACTCTGAGCATGATGCTATCCTAGATGTCCAAGGTCTTACATATGATTCTGGGCATGTCTAAGTAGACGCCCCTGCAGACGTCCCTATCGGGCACGTCCAGGTTTGTGAAATCAAATCACATCTGGACATGTCTGCAGTTTTTTCCAGACGTTCTGGCTTACACATCCCAGATTGCACTTGGATGGATTTTCTAAAATGCCCCTTTAATGTTTATGAAGTTTTTATTTTTGATCTGGCAGAAGATATGGTATAGGATTTTTTTTCTCTTTATTTTTTTACATATTTTATATTTCCATTATATATGTGCAGTGAGTTATTAAATCATGTACAAGAATGAACTGCAACATTTGTAGAGTGTTTGCTTGTAAACAAATGGAAAGCCAGAGCATTTGTCCTGGTTTGAACGCACACAAGATGCTCTCAGAGTCTAAGATCACTTCAAATGCTGTAGCCTACTCAGGTGGTGCACTTTTGCTTGTAGGCTGTAAAAATGGATGAAAACGACGGCTTTTAGAAGATATACACACACACACATACACATTTAATGGTTTTTTTGCAGGGCCTCATTTTTATTTAAAGGAAGTGAGGCTGCTATAGTGGGATAATGTTTCTCTAATGGGCCTATGTCCTACAGTATGTATTAATGAGCATTAAAAGTGGCAGGTTGCTCCAGGTGGCCTGCCACTTGTAACACACTGTTAGGTCTGTCTGCTGAGCTGCAGGGCAAAAGAGAGCCTCTGGTCATTTGGAGTCATTTTCAAGGACAGCATTGGTGAGTCAGGAGTGAATGGGAATTGTTCCTGCTAGTTTTATACCCAGGGAGTGGACAAGGTAGAGAGAGGGTTGGGGGAAGATGGATGTCACAGAGATGCTAAGTCACACTCCCTTGAAGACTCCCTCACTTTCACACTCATTAAGCCCCTTGTCTCAATCATTAGAGCCTCAGAGCCAGTGCACTAATCCTGATCACTGTTTTCATGAGAGACAAGCCTAAAAGAAGGAAAATCTACTAGTAGGAAGAAATCTGAGCTGATGTCCCTGCACACTGCCTCTTCTTACACAATCCCTTTTCATTGTACTTACCAGTACGGGTGCTCTGAAACCTAGACACATACCTTTAGCCACTGAGTGGAGATAAGCTTGCTAACCTTTTGAAAGAGAAACACCTGCCACCTGTGACTAGCCATGCCCTGCTCCTAAAAAATAACTATAATTCCATATTAACAGAATACTGAGCATTGGTTGCACATGCACACAAAACAGATAAGGGAGCACAAAATGAAAAGAGAAATATATAGACAAAAATTAAACTAAAACCTCAGAAAGCCAGATGCCGCATGCAGTGCAACACAAGAGAAATGCATTTCCCCCTGTATTATACAAAATAAAAGACAGCAGATGTCAGGATTGGCATTAGGAGGGATGCAACCTGGCAATTGCCCTGGACCCCCAAGCCAGAAAGGTCCTCAGATCTATCTTAGACTGAAAAAGGCACAGCTTGCTAGTGGGCTTTAGAATTGCCCCTCAGATTTTTGCAATGGGCTAGGCCCCAGCAATGTCCAACACCAGTCTTGACTCCTGGCAGATGTACTTTCCAAATACCAACATTTTCCAATTACAAAATAGAAAATAAAATTATTTTTTACCTTATCGGCCACTGTGTTGGTCCCAGTCTCTGGTTTTTGTTTTCTTCTGTCTTCACTTAGTTCTCTTTTCATAGTCTCTCTCCATTTGCCATTTCTTCTCTCTCCTCCTGTCTTCACTTCCTCGCTTATATCAGTTTTTAACACTGATCCCTTCCTTTCAGTTTTCTTCCATTTATTTTTCTGTTTCTTTATCCAGATTTCACTTCTTCTCCTTACCAACCACTCCTCTTCCTCACTCCAACCCTCTTATTTCCTAGCTCTCTTTCCTTACCCTTATTTCCTCTTATTTTCTAGTCTTTTACTAACTCCTCCTCTCTCCCCTATGTATTCCACCTCTCCATGTCCTGTTTCCCCTCCTCCATCCAGAATTTTCCTATCCCTCCCTTCATTCCCCCCATATTCCCTCTGTCTCATTTCCCCATGTCCATCTCTCCTCTATGTCCCTACCCCCCATATCCAGCATTTCCCCTTGTGTATCCCTGCCCCCATCATGTCCAACATCACTCCTCTGCATCCCTACCTCCCATGTCCTCAGTGTGTCCCTAATTCCCCCTTCCAATGTCCAACCAAAGAAAAGGCAAGAGCGCAGCGCGGGGCCTGCATTTAGACCATGCGCATGCTGAGATGGTTCTGTGATGGTCCATCCTGCTCTAATGTCAGACATTGGATGGGAAGGGGCATCACAGAGCCGTGTCAATCTGCATATGATCTAAACATAGGCCCCGCCCTGTGCTCTTACATCAAGTTACAGACCCGAGCAGCCCAATCCAGGGATTTGTGGCAGCAGTGGCAGCATTTAGGTAGGGTAGAATGGCAGTCGTGAATGGGAGTGATCAGCGGTCAGCAGAAAATCAGCCTTTCATTGGCTGGTTTTACTGTTCTGATGGGCGCTAGCCTCCTAGTTGTGAAAACCAGACAGGCCGGCCTAAAACCGGTTGATTGGCAACCCTACCTCTCTCTCATTCCCTCTTCCTGTGGCCACCATTTCTCCTCTCTGTCTGCCCCCCAGTACTCATCTCTACTCTTCTTCCCCCCCCCCACCCCGCCCAGCATCTCCCCTATCTCTTCCTTGTGTCCAGAATGTCCCTTCCATCACCCTTTCTCCCTTATCTCCGCCCTATGCCCAGCATTTGCTCTCAATTACCCTATGCCCTCCATCCCAAGTCCAACATTTTCTCTCTACCACATCCCATGTCCACCATCTGACCTCCACCTTCCTCACCCAGTGGCCATCATTTGCCTTCTGCCCTTACCCCTCCTCCCCCCATGTCCAGCACCTGCTGTTCATCACCCCATTCTCCCTCTATGTCCAGTATCTGCTCTCCATCCCCCTATGCCCCCATCCAGTGTTCAGCATCTCCCCTTGCCCCCCTCCTGCAGCTTACTGCCCTATGTCTCTCTCTCTTTCTTGCCCCCCTGCAGTTACTTCTCAAGGTCTCTCTCTCATTGCCACTCCTGCAGCTACCACTCTATGTCTCTCTCTCTCTCTCCCTCCTTACCCTCTCGCCATACCCTTCCCCTCCACCCCAAGCCAGCATCAATTAGTTCTCAGCAGAGAGGAAACAGCATGGGGCTTTGAAGACCATACGTGTGGTGCACATCGGACGTGCAGCACATGTATGAGCTGCAAAGCCCCGCATGAGCCTCCTCCCACCACCAACCCTTAGTATCTGCCAGCATCAGTCCCCTTCTCCCATTCCCTGTGTCATCCCCAGGCCTCAGACCCTTCTAACATGCTTCCTCCTTCTCCCAACCAACTTTGCTTCTTTCCCCCTTCAATCCAGTATCTCCCCACTGTCTCCTTTTTCCCGTCCCTCACCGTGTGTCCAGCACACCCCTCTGTCTTCCTCTAACCCTCCATGATCCAGCATCTCCCCATCTCCCCATCTCCTCTATTCCCCATCCAGCATCTCCTCCTCTCTTACCTTCCCCCCACTGATCAACCATATCCCCCTTCTCTCTTCTCTACCCCAGATGCTGATCCAGCACCTCCCTTAACGCTTCCATCCACTCATACATGATGCAGCATCTCTCCTTCTCTCTTCCCCATCTCCTCACTGTCTTTTTACCCCATGGTACACTTTCTGTTCTGTCTCTCTTCTTTCCTCCTCCAGAATCTTCCTCTCTGTGTGCTGCCCCTATGTAATCCAGAATATCCCTTTCTCTTCACTCCCCCACTGGTCCAGCATCTCTCCTAACCCTTCCCAGTGTCTCCACATGTGATCCCACATTGGCCCCACTCTTAACAACCCTTCCCCCTTGATCTAGCACCATGATCTTACCATGCTATGGCTCCTGCACCTAAGAAACTGAGCTGCGGATGCAGTAGAAATAATTTCAAAAAAAATAAGCGGGTGTGCAGCCATTGTGGAGCCTTCCAGCCTGGGTTATTGAAACTTTGCTGCTGCATCCCACTCCCTCTGGAGTAACTTCCTTTTGGAGGCAGGACACAGCAGCAGAGGTTCAATAGCACAGGCCAGAAGGCTCCACAACAGCTGCACACCTGTTTTTTTATACGTATTGCAGCTGCGGCTTTGTAAGATGCAGGAGCTGCGATTGGATTGGAGGAGAGGGTAAGGCTGTCGGGGGACAAGGAGAGAGAGAGAGATTGGGTGAGGATAGAGCCACCACTGATCCTGCCAGTGCGAAAAAACAGCTTTTCAACTGCTGGTTTTAACTCTGTTGGTAACCGGCCTGGCTGTATTAAAACCGGCAAGGCCAGCTGCAAAGCAGCAGGTTGGCAACCCTAAGTGAAGAGCAATTTCAGAGACTCGATAGAAAAGCCAATATCATTTTATGCTGCTTTTTTTCATTTGCAAAGCAATACTATATTTAAATCTTTCTAGATTTATTCCCTGAATGTGCCATCTCAAAAAAAATCTCACTTTTGTGACTTCAATCTTACTCTTTGGGTGGTAAGGACCCCTTTTACTAAAGCCTGCTAGCTGGTTAATGCACGCTTTAACACACAGCAACCAGCAGTCAGGAATACTAATGTGCAAACATGTCTGCCATCACACGCTAAAATTCATGTTAATCGACGATCGTGGAGGAGAACAGGAGTGGGCAGAGGATGCACATGCAGAGTGCATTACCGCTAGCGCCAAGGCAATTGCCACATAGCAGCAGCAAGGCTCTTAATGTGGGTATACCTAACGACTCCTCTATAGGAGTTCAGTGGACCTGTCTTGGAAGAGCGCATGGTAGGTGAACTCAACGCATGTTAGCTGCCAGGAACATGCCAATCACACCCCTGAAAGCTAACATGGGGCCTTTGCAATTAACATGTATTTATTTGATGCATTAATTGCACATCTTTAGCGGACTTTAGTAAAGAGGCCCTAAACCTCACTCTGTGGGATGGTGTGGAAGTGGGGTTTTGCAAGGTAGCAGGGCTTACATGTAGGAAGGGCAGAAAAGGGGCATCTAAGTTGGAATGCTTAAAATTTCCTGAGTATTCCACAAAAGACTCGCTGAACTTGAGCCTTTTGTTAAATACTTGTGAAGAGATGCAGGAGTACGTGTACTGCATAGCATGGCCAGCAGGAACAGCCGTTTTACAAACAGACATTGAAAGAAATAGTTGCTTTAGTCAGGACGTGGCACATGTAGATGCCAGCAGATACATATGTAAGTTCTGGATGTCCCAAAACTGTAGAAGGAGCCACGTTCTAAATCTGAAACTTTTTTCTTTTTGGGCTGATTTTTAATCCCAGAAAGATAAGCTCAATCGGCCCCCGCATTCTCACTCCTAAAAGCCCCAAGCGACATGGGGTGACATCTATATTTTAAAAGTCTGTGCACACCACACCCATAATGTGGCTCCTTCAATTCTGTGCACACTGCGGATTATACATTTAAGTGGCAACTTTTGTAAAATTGCTGCTTACACATGTTATAAACTAGCTTTTTGCATGTGTAAATGCTGCCTGACTTTTCTAAAATGTCCTCCTTTGCCATTTATGGGAGGGCACGGTGGGCCTTTAGGGGTAGTGGGGAGTTAAGATTTGGATACAGATGCCACTGCAGCCTTTTGGTGAAAAAACTAAGTAGCTTGTAAGATAAATATTCATGAAAATGGTAGAAGGAAAAATAAACTTTTTTGGTTTACTTTATAAATGGACTTTTGTTCGGCAGCAACTACTTTTTCTTCACTACATCTTCCTTTGATGGTTGTAGCAGGCAAACCTAAATCCCAGCTGGTTGATGGCTAAACAAGCGGTTTTCTCACTTTTCACTAATCTGTCTGGCTAGTAGGGATCAGCTTTGCATGTTTATCATCTTCCTTCCTGGAACTTGAGGACAACATGGCGTTATTAGAAAAAGTACAGAGAAGAGCCACCAAATTGGTAAAGGGGATGGAAGGCTACTCCTATAAAGAGAGGCTAAAAAGGTTAGGGCTCTTTAACCTGGAAAAGAGACGGCTGAGGGGAGATATGATAGAGGTCTATAAATTAATGAATGGAGTGGAACGGATAAACGTGGATCAATTGTTTACGCTATCAGAATATAGAAAGACTAGGGGACATGTAATGAAGCTACAGGGTAAACTATTTAAGACAAATAAGAGAAAATATTTTTTCACTCAACGTGTAATCAAACTCTGGAATCTGTTACCGGAGGATGTAGTAAGGGCTGTTAGTATAGCTGGGTTTAAAAAAGGTTTGGACAAGTTCCTGGAGGAAAGGTCCATAAACCACTATTAAAAAGGGACCCAGGATATCAATGCTTGACCCAGTACAAGCATTGAGGAACCTGTGTCTTTTGGGGATATTGCTAGGTACATATGACCTAGATTGGCCACTGCTGGAAACAGGATACTGGGCTTGATGGACCTCGGTCTGACCCAGTATGGCATGTCTTATTTTCTTATGACAAGCACTCAACCATTACTCTTATAGGGTAGTGTAATCCCAGAAAATGGCTCTTTTCTAGTCGTTGACACTGTCCAGCCTTTTAGCTTTGTGCTTCAGAACATTTCTAGCCTGTTTATGCTGGATGGTGATATGTGGTTTGTAATGCTGAAAGTAACAAAATGTTTTGTCTTGGCAGGATGACGAGGTGGTTCTGCAGTGCACAGCCACTATTCACAAGGAACAGCAGAAACTATGTCTTGCTGCAGAGGGATTTGGCAACAGACTTTGTTTCCTGGAATCCACATCAAATTCTAAGGTAACCTACACAGAATTATGATCAGAATATCCAGGGGCCGCGGAACACCTCTCTGATTAGGGGGTCAAGCTCTGCCGAATCCCCCCAAGCTTCGCCCCATCCCCTTGCAGTCTTCCCCCCTTGTTCTGCCCACAGAGATCCCATCTCCCATGGGTAGAAGCGAAGAGAATGACTGCGATCGTGGTGGACTCCTGTCTGCTCGTGGGAAATTAGATCCACCCTGTTCTGATGCCTATGAGAACATCTTTATAGGCAGTCACAAGCAGAACTTTAACATAGCCAACTACAGACTTTGTGATACTGAAAAATAGCCCTGTGTGTGTTACTTCACTGCAGTTTATTGCAAGAACATGATTCTGCTTCTCCTCACCAAAAGAGATACACAGAATCTGCTGTGAATGGGACGGGAAATGGTAGCATGCTGGGGGTCATTTGCTGATGGGTAGCACATGCTATGAGGGTAATTTCCGCATGAGGTTAATGCATAAATCATGATATTTTAGTGATTTATGCATGGATCGTATTCAGGTGCTATTCTGAAAGTACATGCCATGGACTGATGGTGCAATGTGGGCATTAGCAGGAACAGAGTTTGGGTGGATTGTACAGAATAGGGCTTAATACGCGTAAGATACACATGGTTCTTTACACCTTCACTAGAGCTGGTGTAAGTGACTGCAGCAACATTTACTCATGGCTGCGGCACCTTAAGCTAGTATTCTATAAACTGAAATCTGTGTGGATTTCACTTTATAGAATAGGTGCCATGCACATACATTTTATTTATAGCATTTAGTTCATGCCTTTCCAATATAGTTAAGGTGAGTGACAGTCGGGTACTTCCATGTCTCTGAAGGACTTACAAACTAAGTTTGTACCTGAGGCACTGAAGAGTTAAGTGACTTGCCCAAAGTCACAAGGGTCATCAGTGAGATTTGAAGCCTGGTCTTTGTGGTTCCCAGGTTGCTGCTTTAACCACTAGGCTACTCCTCCACTCTGCTCCTCCATATAGCTGTGCCTTACAGAATCAACCTCCGCCTGCAGTAGCACATGCTGTCGCGGGACCCACTTTATTCCTATGGATGCTGCTGCAGGTAGCACATGCTATTTCTGTAACATGTGCTAACCATTAATAAATGACCCATGATATGAATAAGGTTGGGTTTCATGGTAGGTAGGCAGGAGGCACTATATATTGATGTATCCTTCTCCCTAATGAGAGTGGGGAGGGGTAGAGTTTGCTTTGGGTTTCTAGGCG
The DNA here is from genome assembly GCA_033557465.1 of Ichthyophis bannanicus. Lineage (NCBI taxonomy): Eukaryota > Metazoa > Chordata > Amphibia > Gymnophiona > Ichthyophiidae > Ichthyophis > Ichthyophis bannanicus. The sequence continues at coordinate 497,919,639 of CM066033.1, forward strand.
TTGATTTAGTGGGGTAATGATATAATTTTTAAATTCAGGAAGTAGTAGAGGATATTACAAAAATTTACTTTTTTTTTTAGTAATAAGTATATTACTGTTGATTTCATTGTTATTGTACTATGTATTATGTTTTTCATATGGTCGCTATATATTCAGTGATGTACTGAGATTATGTGTGTATTGATCTTTTATGTCTTCCCTATATATTGTAACACAATGAATGCTGGGATTTCCGTAAAATAGTGCGACTCCTGCAGAAACCTATCATGCTGCCCATAATGCTACAAAAACTTTGATCCAGAGCTGACGTATTTTCTACATATAAAATCCCACGTGACCTTCTAAACTAAGCTATTACTATCAGACTTGAAACGGCACCCAAAGAATCTTACATATTATGCTAGTGCCGTGGGGTTCAGGCATCCTTGGGAGTCTTTTTTGATGACGTACAGAATGCCCTTTTCCTAGTCAAGGAGCGGCAGGAGCTGCAAGTTACTGAGAGGCATTATCCCTTTACCATCTGTGGCAACAGAGTCTCATTTACTGGCCATTTGATCGTTACTTCCATGGTATCGTTTTTGAGTCTTAGCACTGACAGTTTGTATCTCCATTGCCAACAAATTCTAACCAAACAATGTTATGGTAATTAGATTTTATTTGTTATTGTAATACACATTATGGAGAGAAATAGAATTATAAGACTGAAAGACTGGGAGGACCACTGTGAGGATAGTGATGAGGAAAAGGGCTGGCCTAAGAATATATGACACCACAGGCGAACCTTCAACCATGTGCCCCTCTCCCAATAGTCCAGCATCTCCCCTTCGCTACCACCCCCCTCATTGTGGCATCTCCCCTTCCCCTCTGCCCCCAGGTGGCTGGCATGTCTCCTTCCCTATTCTCCTCGATGTCTCATCCTCCGCAATATCCAGCATCTGTCCTTCTCTACCCTCTTCTTGATATGTTTAGGATTACTCAATTCTTCACCCTACTACTGCTGCCACCACAATCTCCTTACCTCCATCATCCTGCCTGGGATGGAGGCTAAAAAACTGAAAAAGTATGGTGCTGGGCCTTGTAGAACCCACATGCCCTCTAGATATTCTATGTCTCGCCCTCTCTGACATGAAACATTGGAAGGGGTTGGATTGTCACCATGCTCACTTTCATTTTTGCAGGCTTGCCCTGGTGGGAGGATGGAGTTAAGGGGGTGGTGGTGGCAGCAGCAGGGGCAAGATGTGGGTGATACTGGCTATTTCAAAGTACCGCTGTCATGGTACGCTGCTGCCCCCAAATTCTGCCACCTAGGCAGATGCCTGGTCCATCTAATGGTAGGGACGACCCTGACAAGGAAAAAGCAGAAATGCCAAACAGATACTTATGTTCAGTGTTCACAGAAGAAAATCAAGAAGGACCACAGATGACTGGCAAAAGCATACATGGGAACTGATGAGATGCTGCCCCATTCACAGAATAAATGGTCTTTGAACTGCTCGCAAAATTCAAAGTATACAAAGCCATGGGTCCAGATGAGATACATCTCTTGAAACTGAGACAACTCAAAGAAGTTCGGGAGGGTCCAATTAAGGATGTGTTTTATAGATCCTTGGAGATGGGAGAGGTTTCATAGGACTGGAGAAGGGCTGATGTGGTCGCTCTTAAGAAAAATTGTAACAGAGAAGAGATAGGAAATTACAGGCCAATAAGCCTGATCTTGGTGTTTTAAAAAATAATGGAGACCCTACTGAAAGAAAGGATAGTAAATCTTTCTAAAATCCAATGAGTTGCAAGATCTGAGGCAACATGGTTTTACTAAAGGCATACGGTATTGTGTTAAACAAATCTGATTGATTTCTTCTATTGGGAGACCAGGCAGATGCCTGAGAATTAGATTGAGGATATGTGCTGGATGTTGTCTACTTGTTTTTCAGCAAAACCATTGATACTGTTTCCATAGGAAACTCATGAATAAACTGAGCAGCCTCAAGTTAGGACCCAAGATGATGAACTGGATTAGAAACTGATTGAACAATAGACACAGGGTAGTGGTCAATGGAATTTACTTGGAGGAAAGAAAGATGAGCAGTGGAGTGCCTCAGGGATCAGTCCTGGGGCCAATTCTGTTCAATATCTTTCTAAATATTAAGTATATAAAGTAATACTCCTCACACGCAAAGTCATAAACAACCTATCAGCTGAATGTCTTATACCCCTATTAAGAAAACCCAGCACCAATACCAAGAAGACGGAACACAATCAACCTACTGGACATACCACCTGACAAGCTCACAGCGGTCAAAGGTCGAGCAACAGAGCATTTTCTCTTTATGCCCCTGCAATCTGGAATTCCCTACCACCTCAAATAAGATCTATTGAATCCACAGGAGAATTCCGCAAGAAGCTGAAAACCCAGTTATTCCTGGAATACTATGGAGCAGACCCTCACTAGAATCTTCCTAAGCTTGCACCAGCCTCAAGATCTTTAATGCATTGTACATAGTTAAGTTCATGACTTAATCACAATTAACTGCAATCTCACTCGCTATACCCTTCTCCCCTCAGAGCCAAACTATATATTCTTGTTAAATGTAATGTGCACATTGGTTACGCTGTAAAATGTTTAAGCACTGTGTTCTGTTTAAACCGTCTTGACTTGTAGAAAGACACTATTAAAAAAAGATATTAAATAAATAAATAAGTAAATGATATTGCCAAATGATTAGAAGGAAAAGTTTGCCTTCTTGCGGATGTCACAAAGAATTATAACAAAATGGACATCCTGAAGGGAGTGGAGGATTTGAGAAGTGATCTTCAAAAATTAGAAGAATGGACTTATGTTTGGCAATTGAAGATATGCAGAGTAATGCACTTGCGGTGCATAAATCCAAAGGAGCCATTTGTGATGTGCGTGTAGAGTTGCCATCTGGCTCCAGATGCATCCGACAGACTTGATCCAGTCTTTGATTTACCCCATTGCATGCAGGGACATGCAGTTTTGATTTCTTCATTGTACTCCATAAGAAAAGGAAGACTACAGGTCCCTGCATGCAGTGGGGCAAACCCAGGACTGGATCAAGCCTGTCAACCGCATTTGGAGCAAGCTGGCAACCATATATGCTTGGACCAGAAGAGAGACCTTGGGGTGATAGTGTCTGGGGATCTCAAGCTAGAAAAACAATGTAAGACAGCAGTGATCAAGGCCAGAAAGATGCTAAACTGCATAGAGGGAGGTATAATCAGAAGAAGAGAGGAGGTAATAATGCCCCTGAACAGTTCATTGGTAAGGCCTTACATAAAGTACTGTGTTCAGTTTTGGAGGCCGTATCTTGCAAAGGATATAAAAAGACTTGAAGTGGTTCAGAAGAAAGAACTTAAAATGGTGTGGAAATTGCACCAGAAGACACATGAGAAAAGACCCCGAGGATGTGAATATTGTAATATGCAAGAGGGCACGTCCTCTAGGAGCTAGGGGGAGCTCTGGAGAAAGGAAGGGAGACTGAGCTACACGCGGATACCCATGGGGGAGTGGCAGGGTGTATGGAGATGGCTCCATTTTCCTTATGAACATTTTCACCTTAGATCATCTGAAGAGCCTGACAACAGGTAAGCTGGACAGAGAGGGAGTGGCTCAGGCAGGCATGTTAAAAGCTATTAGCAAGAGCCAGTCTAGGAGGGCCTGGGAAGAAGGAAATTGGAGCCTCCAGTAATCTATACGCAGGAAGCCCTGAGACTGAATACGGGGATATTGGGACATGCTAGATTAGTTACAAGGAGCTGGAACTCCATAGGTGGGAAGGTCGTAAGGTAGGAGAAATCTTACATGTATGCTGTGAGTATGACACTGTATAGTCGGGTAGTGCTGAGATACGGCCATCTGGGATAGCCACTAGGAACTGAAACTTTGAGAACCCTGTGAGTGTGGTGTAGAGAGTTTAAAAGGTAAACCCTGTGTATGTGTGATACAGGAGTGTTTAAGGGTGATCAGCTGGTAAAGGGGCCAAACAGGGGTTTGGTAATGTAACTTTGAATGCTGCAAGAAAAGCTGCCGTAGCTAAAGAAGCCAGGCCAGGGTTTTGTACAACCCTGAATGTTTGGCAGTGTAACTAAAATGTTGCAAGGAGAGCGTGGGGGGCTGGCAGATCAGGTGTTTCTTGTAATCTTAAATAGTGAAGTAAGGTTATAAGCTTAAGTTCTGCAAGAAAGGCTTTAGGAGCTGGGTGACAAAGGAAGCAAGACCAGGTCAGATCTAGTGTTGCACTTAACACTGAGGCGGAAAATGCCAGGGACCAGCCTGTCAAAATGTCAGACTGGGAAGGTAGTTTTAAATGTTGTATTGTGTATTCCTAGTGTCCAGCTGATATACCTATGAGCTTGGGAAGAGAGCTAGGCCACAGGTAGGGGAACTGAGCCAGTGGGGGTCTGAGGTATATTGAGACAGCCCCAGCAGAATGACAATGTGCTCTTTATGTTCTTCAGCAATTGTGAATAAACCCCAATATAAAAACCTAGTTGTCAAGTGGCTGTATTGTGTTATTGTTAAATTATATCAATAAATCTAGTTTACTTGTAACTGTGTGTAGGTGGCTGTTTGAAAGTCTGCTAGAGGTCCCAGGGCCAAAATTGGCTGTAATGTTGCCACAGTATGTGTACCCTAGAGGTGAGGAGGAAGAGGAGAGATGTATAATGAACAAACATCCTTTTTCCAAATAAAGGAAAACTATAGAACAGAGGAGATGAAATGCAGCTGAAAGAAGGTAAATTTTAAAAGCAGCATTGTGAAGTAGTTGTCACAGAAAGAGTGAGAGATGCTTTGAATGCCCTCCCTTGTAGAGGTGCTGGGGACAAAACCATGATAGAATCCAAAAAAGTAAGGAATAAGCACAGGGGATCTCTATGTACACCCCAAAAAAACCCTTAAATGTCTTTCAAATTTCAAAAAAGCATGGGGAACTAACTTGCATGCGGTGGCAATTACAAATCTATGCAAAAGAGAAGATAACCTGCACAGAATGGCAATTGCAACCCTAACAACTTTACTGGGGAGACTGGATGGGCAGTACTAATCTTTTTCTGCCATAATTCACTATGTTACACAGAGATCTCAAAAAATGCACTTGTAGAATAAGTGGTAGCGTTACAGAGGGATCACATTCGGTGTCATTTTTTTATATCTGTGTAACTACTGAGAACATAGATGGGCACTTGGATAGTACTCTATAACAGTATTTCTCAAACCAGTCTTGGTGTACCCACTAAGTCAGTTTGCATATTCATTGTGGCTGTCCTAGAAAAACAGGCTGACTAGAGATTATTCCTGGGCCGGCTTGAGAAACGCTGGTCTATATAAATGGGGGACCACTATGGCAGCAGTAGCAACAACTTTCTACCTTTTGTCCTCTCCATTTTTCATTTTTTTTTCTTTTGTTCTAGGGCTGCCTAAGGGTTTCTGGCACTCTAGGCAGGCCTGCCATGCTGCCACCCCCCTCCCCCCCCCCCCCAAGGCAATTTCTGTTGAAGGAGGCAGCAGCATCAGGCTGTAATTGCACACAGACATTTTAAAGCCTGCTGCTTCATGGGAGATAGCCATGCTGCCCACCAGGGCTTGTCACCCTAGGCAACCACCTAGTTTGCCAAGTGGATGGGCCGACCCTGCTGGTGACAACAGCAGATCAGGCATGCTCGGTTGCTTTCCGCTGATCCCCTTTCAGATCTATATGATGTTAGAAGAAGAGACATATGTTATAGAGAATAATGAGGAAAAGAAAGAATTCAATGTTCCCTGCAGTCAAGAACAGAGGCAGGGTTTACAAGCTGAGTAGTATCCAGGTATATAAGATTAGACATCTTTATGTAAGTTTTGCACGTCTCACAATTTTGAAGAATTTATATTTTTATTGTGTGTGTGTGTGGCGTGGTGCGCATGTGTGTGGTGTCTCTCTATATTAGCTCTTTTGGACAGGAACTCGGCAGTCTCTTTTCTTTCTACCTCATATATGGAAAAGAGAAGAGAAGACAAGACTAAATTCTGAAAAGCTGCGGCTCTTGGCTCGGGGATGTTTGGCACAGAAGGCAGCTATAATACAGCATAAGTTGCCGGTGCAAATGTCTCTGCAGCCTACAGTGCTGAAAAGTCTGTGCAGAAGTCAGGCTGAGCAGAGAGCTCAGGAAAGCTCTCGCAGCAGTTATCTGCAAAAGAAAAGGTACTATGAGTGCTGAAGGAAGCATGCCTAGAGCAGAAACATTGCTGCTAAGGAGGAATGACCAATTCTCAGTGCATTCACCATCAAGGTCACTGTTCCAGAGTCAGATGATTTCCCCGCAACCCCTCTCAATGTTTTGCTCCAGAATCCACTCTCTCGGATGAAAGCATGAGAAAATGCTGTCAGGAGTTTGTAAGTGGACCTGCAAAAACTGTCACGTCTAAAGGACAAAGTGAAGCTAGTGCTGGAGGTTCCACAGGATCGGTTCCTTTTGGAAATGTTAAGGGGTCCCTTCAACCAGGGCCGACCCATCCACTAGGAAACTAGACAATTGCCTAGTGCAGCAGTTTCAGGAGTGGCAAAGAGCAGGGCATTCAAACCTAAACAATAGATTCTGATAGCCAGAGGAGGCATTAGGCTTAAGGTTTACTTAGGGTGCCAACACATTCAACCAACTCTGGGGCCTGTCCTGCCTTCACCACCCCACGTTCTCCTTTGTACTGTCACCGTGGAGCCGATATTCAAAACCATTTATCCAGATAACTTCAGGAGTTTACCTAGTTAAATCATTAGTTTTGAATTTTCCTGCCTACAGACTGGTTTAGATTTTGTCCATATAATAGACGTGAAGGCCCATTTTAACTAAGATGTGGCGAGTGGAAGAGACATCCTTGTCAGCATATGCACAATTTTCCCCTGTTTATTTCAGACTCTGCCAAACACAGAGCCTTTTTGTTAAATACCTAGATGATATCAGCACATACATGGATATTTGTTGGGATGCCAGGAGGGAGCAGGAATTTTAAAAAGCTGCATGCAGCACACAGCATCCTTCTCTTGCTCAATGGTGCATACAAGCAGCTTTTATTAATTTTGTTCTCCTGACATTCATAAACCCTTTCCCTGTCAAGCAAGACCTCCTTCCACAGCAGTCCAGAAACCTCCCAACGCCTCCCCCCCCCCCTGCCGTGTAAGATCTAATCTCCCTGGAACCCCCAAACTAGATTAGCACTCCTCTTAACTCCCCCCAAACCGTTCCAGAATCCCCCACCCCTGCTTCTCCCCCAGCATCTATTGGGGACTCTCCCTATTGGTCGAACAGGAGCTAGCCCCAGTTAATCCTGCTCTACTGGGCTCTAGATTCAGTTTGGCATCTTTTGACCCTCTAGTGCAGGGGTCTCAAACTCAAATTGCTTTGAGGGCCAAATGAGGACGTGTAAAGTAACCCGGGGGCCGCATAAGACGCGGGGCCTCATTTGCATAAATATTTGCATAATGTTACCATACACTAACTTTTAGTAAACATGCCTCTTTAATGAGTATGGATAAAGAAAGACTAAAAGATTTAGAAACAAGAAGACAATAATTAAACTGGGAACCCCAAAAGCCAAACTTGGAATGTACAACAACACTGTAGAAATAAAACTATAAATTAATTTCCTCTTGTACTAAACAAAGCGCAAACATTAATGATGCACATTTCCCAGAGCTGACATATTCCAGTTAATAAATTCAAAATAAAGAGATATTTTTCTACCTTTTGTGCATTTTTTTCAGTTGCAATTGTTCCAGCCACTTTCTTCTGGTTTCTTCATGTCTTCTGCTAACTCTCCATCGTCTGCTGTCCATTTGCCCTTTCTTCTCTCCTAGTTTTTTTTCCATTCTCTCTCTACATCTGCTTTAACATACTAATCTTTCTCCTTTTTCTCTTTCCTCATTCCTATTTCATCCACTCAAATTTTACCCCTCCATCCTCAATCCCCACTTACTCTCCCAATACCTGGCCAATTGTAGATTTGTCTTCTCTCCCAGACAAAATATTTTCCCCTCTCCATTTCACTTTCCCAGCTCCATCCCGTTCTAATCCTCCCCCAACATCAGCTCCCTTCTAGTTCCAGCCCCACCCAGCATCCGCTCCCTTCTAGTCCCCCCATTAGTCCATTTCCAGTCCTATCCTAGCCTCACCATCAGCCCATTTCCAATCCTAGCCCCCCATCAGCCCATTTCCAATCCTAGCTCCCTCCCCTCACAGCCCATTTCCATTCCAAGCCCCCCTCCCCATCAGCCATTTGCAGTTCAAGCCCCCCTTCCACTCAGCCCATTTCCAGTTCTAACAACCCCTCCCAGCCCATTACCAGTCCTAGACCCCCCATAGCCCATTACCAGTCCTAACCTCCCCATAGCGCACTTCCAGTTTTACCCCATCACCCCATTTTCAGTCTTACCCCCCCCATAGTCCATTACCAGTCATAACCCCCCCTGCCAATAGCCCACTTCCAGCCCTAACCCCCATTACCCCATTTCAGTCAGCCCCTCCATAGCTCATTACCAGTCCTAACTCCCCCCATCAGCCCACCTCCAGTCCTTCCTAACCCCCACCTGCCCATTTCCAGTCCTAGCCCCCACCATAGCCCATTACCAGTCATAACCCCCCTGCCAATAACCCATTTCCAGTCATAACCCCCCCTGCCAATAGCCCATCTCCACTCATAACACCCACCCTGCCAATAGCCCATTACCAGTCATACCCCCCCCTGCCAATAGCCCATTTCCAGTCATACCCCCCCTGCCAATAGCCCATTTCCAGTCCTACACCCCCCCCCCAGGTAAATTAAAAAAAAACCTGGCTTCTGCTGCTGCAGCAGAAAATCAGCTGTTCCGCGGCCCCTTCCCCTCTGCGCCGAGAGCCCTGAGGGTGCTTCATCTGCGGCGTGCTTTTTAAGCCGCGAAGAGAGTATTTCCCTCTCGCGCGGCTTAAACCTAGTCACTTTTCAAGCCTCGCGAGAGGGAAATACTCTCTTCGCGGCTTGAAAAGCACCCGCTGATGGAGCACTCTCGGGGATCTCCGGGCAGAGAGGAAGGGGCCGCAGGACAGCTGATTTTGCTGCTTGAGCAGCAGAAGCCAGTTTTTTTTTTTTTTAAATTGACCGTCGATTCTGCCGTTGACACGGCGGCAACGGCAGCAGCAGCAGAAGCCGTCGCGGGCCGCACAACGTTCTCTCTGCGGCCCGCGGGCCGCGTGTTTGAGACCCCTGCTCTAGTGGTAATCTCATAGTACAGCAGTAGGGGTTAAGCTGCCACAAGTGCATGTGCTTATTATTCGGCGGCTTGACTCTAACAGTCATGCTGTGAAACTACCACTAGGGGTCAGAGGTGCTATCTGAAACCTCAGTACATGATGGAGCAGAAGTGAGGGGCTTGCTTCTGCTCCTTGCTAGACTACTAGTGCATGCTGGGGGTGAGATGAGGAGGTTGGAAGTTCTGGGGGTGCTGGAATGGGTTGGGAAAGTGCTGATCTGCTTTGGGGGGGGGCCTTCAGGGAGTGTGGAACCAGTTTGAGGAGAATAGCTACTGGGTAGTGATGTCGGGGGGGGGGGGGGTGAGAGAAGGGGATTCCTTTTAGACTAGCATTTGTATGTACCTTGGGGCAGATGGATTCCAAACCTTTCCTATGTCGGCATTTACATGTGTATTCCCCTTATGGGGAATACATGTCAATATTTTGGACCTACTCAAACCATGCCCTGTCCAAGACCTTCCATGCTTCATTGACATTTATGTAGTGTGGATCTCTGAGTAAATTTCTAAAATTGGCTGCAAGTGTAAGTAGTAATCTATATATGTAAATTCTGCTATTTACTTGTAGAGATGGTATTAAAATACCCCCCTAAATGTAGGAGGGGTGCTGCGGTGGGTGAAGACTTAATAGTGCTGATGTGGCATGCTATCCAGTTAATCTGGTAGCAAAGGATGGCCCACCTTTGGCAGACCCTCCATGATGGCCCCCCTTCCAGCATTCATTTTCTCACCTTGGGGAGGGGGTGGCACGGTGGTACCTCCATGCGTCAGGCTTTAATTTGCCCATGCTAGCAGGCCCATGGCCTCCCGCCCTCCAATACAACTTCCTATTGGAGGGGGCAGGAGAAGCATGAAGTTGCGTCGAAGGGGGGCAGGAGCAGCAGGCCATGAGCACTGCCATCCCACCCTCTCCTCCCCAAGGTAAGAAGATGGGTACTGGGGGGGGGGGGGGGGCGGGGATATGTGGCATGGTGTGCTGGGCAATAATGAACTGCTGTTTTGCTGGGAGGTCGGGGGCTAATACCGCCCACTGGGGCCTGCTCCCTAGGTCTAGTGGATGAGTCAGCTCTGCTGATAACTTTTAAGTTGGGCCACAAAAATACCTGGCTTAAGATAACTGAACATTGACCTGCATAGATAATTCTAAATAGATCAGTCCATGTTGAAGAGAATTCTTCTTCAAAGCCTTACCACGGGATTATTCCATGAATAGAGACTTAATCCGTATCTCAATTGTTGAATGTTTGTGGACAATTCATTAGATTCCTCGGACAAAGAGGAGTCTATGGAGCTGCCCTAGAAGCCTTCATCTTCCTTTCCCAGAAGTATCTCACTGCAAGAAGAATTCATACATCCCCTCCCCTCCCAAATGTATTCACAAGATCTCCAGCAAAGTCTCCATCATAATCCAGGAGGATAGAAAGCCTGTTTAAAACTGTGAGCCACCTTTCCCAAAGCACCCCATGTAGAAGGTAGAGGGCCACCTTCAGAAACTGCAGAGTATGGGAAAACTGACTGCAGCTCTGGCTTCAGGTTTCCCCAGTGGGGGCAGTAAGAGCTGCAAGATCCGGATAGATCATATAGTCATGCAAAGTACAATATTCACATACATTGTGGTGGTTTGTAATCAGCAGTTTAGTGAAGTAATTGCAAAAATCAAAAATCCATTCCACAATTTTATATTTTCAAGGCCATAAACGTCACTTCCCAAACAAGAAAAAAAATAGAGGGCCTAATATTCAAAGGGATGCTGGTTACTAATTTTCAACAGCATATGGTGGTTAAAATTTTAAAGCCATTTTTGCATGGAAATGCCAGTTTGGGAATCATTTTAGAAGCCCTATTTGTGAGTTGGACATTTGAAAACGGGCACTTAGACATGCAAATCATAAAGACATTCCCAGAGCCATTTTAGAAAGTTGAATGTATGGATGTCTCTGGGGCGATCACATCCATGTCACGTGGGGGCATGGTGGAGTGTTCCAGAAAAGATACATGTTCACCGTTTCTGAAATTCGGTGCACATGTCTAAACCCACCAACGGTAACATCCATGTGTACTCTGCAGGGCACAAATAGGCATCAGAAAAATTCTCATTCAGCCACCAAAACACCTGAAGGGAGTAAAGAAGAAGGTACTTTATCTGCAATACTTTTCACGACCATAAAGAAGACTTAAAGGAAGTGAGGACACTTGTTCTCTGGTCGGTGTGTCGGTGCACATCTGTGCTTGCAAAACAACAGTGCAGCATGGGATAGATGTCGCCATCTTAAAATTTTGTTGTGAGGATGGCTATGTGGCTGTAGTCACCACAATCCATTTTGGGCATATGCAAGTTTCTGAAATTAGGCCAAAACGTGTACGTGGCTAGCCTCTTTCTTCATGTGTCTTGATCTAGACGTCATTTCTAAAATATGCCTTCACATGTGTAAAATGCCTTTTATAAGATTACTTTGCATGTACATGTTCTCACCATGACAACAACATATGTACTTGCATGCGACTTTGGTGTAGGGTGTCAGACGGCTGCCTAGGGTGAGAACTTACACAATCTTGACGATGCAAATATTCATATGATTCTTGCAAGGTATTGTGGGTAATGTAGTTCTTTCACTCCCAAACACAGCTGAAGACAATAATTGAGTTGTGATACCAGTGGTAAGGCCAATAAAATACTTCTTTTATTGATGGGGTTTAATTCACCCAGCACAAATATGCTTGGTAGCAATATAAATGAGGTTACTTGCTTGCAGTGTTTAAATGGATAACATAAAGTCACAAAGCAAATCAGAAAACAACCTTCAGCTTGTCAGGCAATTAGCTAATGTTTTCTTAGCAAATAATTACCAAATAAAAAGGCACAAAGAAATGAATAAACTTTGCTTGTTAGGTTAACTTCTGCTTATTTTCCACGCAGATCCCAGCAGTGATTCTCCCTTGTTCACACACACAATCAGGTGCAGCTTTAATTACTATCAATTGACCAGCTGAAACCCTTTAGCTGGCTGGCTGCTACTGTGTGAACCCAAATCCTGCTTTAAGAGCTGTTTGCAGTGGAAATAAAGAACAAAGTTAGGTTTCTTTGTGATGGCTGATGTGTTTGCTCACAGAAAGCTAGCAATAGCACTTGGATAAAGAACAGTCCATGTAATCAATAGTTTCATCTGCTGTATCTCCCCCTTCATCAGTCAGCATAGGGTCACTATCATACATTGGCACAGACAAGTCTTTCCATAAGGCACTATCATGAGAATGCTTATTCCCTTGCTGCCATTCACTATTATAGATAGGGTCTGGATCAGTGTTCATACCTGAGCCTCTCCTGCTATCATAATTCCTCTCTGTATAGCCTGGCCAGTATGTAATCCAGTTCTGATGTCCAGCCTTCCAATCTTGATCCCTGGACACTGGATCCTCTCTCACATACCTTCTGGCCTTGGTCTGAAAGTCCCTTCCACGTGTAGTCTTCTCTCTTCCAGGTAGCCACTGGTGATTCCTATCTCTGCCATTCCATTCCTCTGGCTGACTCCAGTCCAATGGACTCTGCTGGCACTTGGAATACCTCCCAGTATGGGTACTGCCTTGGACTCTCCCAGACCTTCCAATGGGCTTTCTTCTCTTCCTTCCAGAGAGTTTCCTTCTCTCTCTATCCGCTTGGCTTGGCTTCTGTTTCTCCAGGTGATGCTGGTGCTTGAGCTTGTAGCTGTTGCTGTCTCCTTTCCTGAAGCTCCTTCTGTAGCTGTTATCTGTAGAATAAGCTCTATTCTTATTCTGTCCTAATGTGTGCTCCTCCCTAACACAGCGCAGCTGTGTTGAATCAGGCCCTGCCCTTTGAGATGAGTGCTTAGGGATTACCTCATAGCTCTCTTGATTGCACACACGTTTTCTCACTTCAGCCCCTCTCATGGCTGCTGGAAACCTGGTGCATTCTGGGACTGGTAGTCTTTTATGTGAAAACTCTGTTTTCTTGCTTCTACCAGAACTGACAGGTTGCTTGTTCAGAGTCACATCATCTTTTCTATAGCTCCTACCTGAGCTATGATAAGCTTCCTTATCACAAGGGATATTCAGGGATGGACTTTGGTAAAACACATGCAGAGTCAAAATTTCTGTATGTACTATATAAAGCGCACACACAATCATGCCTGCTGTATACATGTACAGTAACACCTGCTGCAACCTCTGCAAGGTATGTGCTAGTTCTTTCTAACAAGATCTAGGCACCTGTGTGCCTTTATAAATAGGCTCCAAATAGGAGCATATCTGCCCTCTTCTCCTAGGCGAATTTTATAAAATTACTCTCTGTATACATAATGCCGGCAAAAATCACTTCAACATTATCCATGTGAGACGTAATTGTATAACAGGCCACTTGTGTGTGAAGGCCACATAGGTGCCTATATTTAACTTATTTTATAAAGACACAGAGGATGTCTGTTTTTATAAAATATTCAAGGGAAACCAGCAGAAATTGTGCCTAGATTAAAGATCCATACACTTATCCCATCCTTGGGAGCAGGCCAAATGTTAGCGTATGAAGCATGTATGTATGCATGTATTTTATAAAATATGCATGTAAATGGCTACTTCTCCCCAAGCACATGCTCTCGGACGTCATTTGCAAGGACGTGACTGATTGCTCCGGGTTTCTCTCGATGCGGGTATGCATCTGAAAAATTCTTTAGAAAATTACCTCCATGATGCCAGGGGAGAGCTTGGGCAGTGACAGCCAACTATGCACATAGCAGTGATATTCGGCAACAATGAGGGTCCACTTAGGCGGAGAGGGCAAATAGGCACCTATTTGGAGCCTACTTTATAAAGAAACAGGCCCCTATGTGTACATATAAAATGTTAATGCAAGTTCTGCAGAAATCATGACTTTAATGAACCTGTGTACATGGGCTTAAGAACAGGTATAAACGTACATGTGATTTATCAGCATATTTAAAAAAAAAATACACAACTCTGCCCATGCTCAGCTCAAACTCTACACCTGAGCATGCCCGAATCAAAATCACGGGTTGATGTGAAAGGCATTGTATGTGTGTACACTGGCACCTTTGCATGAATATCTGGAGGTCCAACCTTTTTTAGGCAAGATCACTGGGAAAAGGGTTATTAGGCTTAATTTGGAAAGCAATAAGACAGGGTAGAAACATGAGGGCAGAAAAAGACCATATGGCCTTGAGCCTTTCTAATAATCTGTTTTGCATTCCTTTGCATGTGGGGCAGTTCCCTAATATCCTTGGTATTAGGCCTATTTTATTTTGTGATATTAACACCTGTGCAACCACTGCTGATACCATTTAACTTTCATTAAAGGGCATGTTTACTAAAGCAAGCTACCAGGGTAGTACAGGGTTAGCATTTGGTGGGATGGGGAATGGGTGGGGTATGGGCATTTGCAGCATTACGTGTAGTGTGGGCGTTAGTGGCTCATGCTCAGTGCACTTATATAAGATGCAACTAATGCCCCCTCAGTAGGAGGCAATCTCCAGGAACAAGCAGGAATGAGTCTTCACATATGGGTACGTCGGTACCGACGGAGCCTGCACGGGAATGCTCCCCAGCATCCAATCAGAAAGCTTTTGGGAGCATCCCTCGCGCCTGCGCACTGCCTTTTCCACTGCCTCTCCTCAGTTTTCATTTTTCCGCGGAGCCGGCAGGACATCCTCCTGTCACCGCAGAAACTTTTTTCTTCAAATTCTTTATTTCTTGTTTTCTTGTGGTCGCGGCTGTTTTTCCCACCGCCACCGGTACCGCCGGTGGATTTTTTCTTAACTTTAGGGAAATTTTCCCTCATTTTCTGTCTTGAATTTTTTGGGCCTGCAAGGCCTCTCCATCATGGAGCCTTCTCCTCCTAAGAAGTGCCTTCACTGTGGAAACACAGTTTTCCTTTTAGACTCCAATTCCTGGTGTCTAACCTGTTTGGACCCTGACCCTTTTTCCCCTGAACAATCAGGCTACAAAACTGTGAGAAGACCTTCCCTCTTTCGAGTTTCCCTCGATACTGTGTTCCCTCCCGAAGTGCGGGCACCGATTTTTTTTCTTCTCTACAGGATCAGGTAACCCACAAACAGTCTGTTAAGACTAGCCAATTCTTGAGTGGTAGGTCTCATGCCAAGCATGATGACGACTCCGGCCTTGCCCTCAAGACCCCATTGGCATTAAAACCCCGGCGGGAGTCTCTGGGCTCCAAAGCATTTCAGGGGTTTCAGGTTGTTCCTGGGGCTCACCCCTCACAGAACATACCTGAGCCATGCTTGGTGGTGGCATCCGCTTCGAGCGGTACCGATACCCCGGCATCGGCACCGGTGTTGAGTGATCCACTCTTCACCAGGGATGGTCATCGAGCGTCCTCGATACCTTCGGGTCCGAGCGATACGACTCAGATTGACTTTCCTGTATATGAGCCATGCTCGGTGATGGCATCCGCTTCGAGCGGTACCGATTCCCCGGCATCGGCACCGGTGTTGAGTGATCCACTCTTCACCAGGGATCGTCATCGGGCGTCCTCGGTACCTTCGGGACCGATCGATATGACCCAGATTGACTTTCCTGTATCGGCAAGATCGCCGATGCCATCACCGACGTCGGTACCCTCGAGACATGCATCGATAGACTCGCTCCCTTCGATGCCGAGTCTGGAATCGATTTCTAGTCTAGATGACTGGGTACCGACGCATCTCGGAACCGATGTTTACCGATTCTGAATGCACGGTACCGAGGATAATCACCAAGGGGTTTTACTTACCTCGGTACCGCTTGAGCTGCCTCCGATGGCTGCCTCCGATGACTGCTTCAGTGACAGTTTCGCCTTCGATGCCGGTGCAACTACCGGTATCGGTATCGATGCCGGTACCTACAGTATCATCGGAACCAGCTCCTTCCATGCTTTTTTCACCTAGATCGCTCATCTCTATACCTAGTTTGGAGTCGATACCTGGTATGGACGATGCACTACTGACTGTCTCAACTCATAATTGCCAGTTCCAGTGTCCATCTATTACAAATCCTATTCTACACCGGACAGGTACATCCTCCGGTGCCCAGGCTACCTTTTCAAAATTAGCCTGTCCAAGGATGGTTCCCATTGGAGATCCTTCTTTTCAGATATTTCTCCTTGACATAGCAACCTTCCTTAATATTCCTATCCCTTGCTATGAGTCTTCTCAGGGTTTTTCTGCAGGAAAGGAAGATATAATGCTTCCTTTACATCATTCTTTGCAGAATCTTCTTCTGAGGGTATGGGAAAAACCTTTAAAGGTTTCTTCACCTCCTACAGCAACTGATCTCCGGTATCAGGTGCCCCCCTCTCCAGGATTTCAAAAGCCTCAACGTCCCCATCATTCCATTGTGGAATCAGCAATGAGGAAGGTAAAAAGCAAGAAAACATTCTTCTTTCCCGCCAGGGAAACATTCTTCTTTCCCGCCAGGGCGTGCATCTAGGACACTGGATGCCTTTGGACGTCGAACCTTCCAAACATCTATGCTGGCAACAAGGATTCTCTCATATATTTTCTATGAGTCTATCCCTTCAGGAGGTCACAAAGAAATTATCTCTTTTGACTCCTTTTCTATCAGAGCCCAAGGCTGCAGACTATTCCTTACTTCTTAGTCATAGCCAAAATATCTCTTGGTTTCTCTCTCGTGCTTCCCTAGACTTTTTCGAGTCTGTTAGCAGAACTTCTGCTATAGCCATAGGAGCACGTCGTAAAGCCTGGCTCCAAGCATCTGACTTGAATAGATGGGCACAACAAAGGCTGGGAAATACTCCTTGTACTGGAGACAATCTCTTCAATAAGGAGTCCTTATGTCAGGTTGCTCATTGCTCCACTGACATTTCTGTTTCTGAGGGCCATCCTAAGCCCTCTCCTTCCTCAGCAGGTAGGAAATGCCCTACCAGACCGTCTTTCCCTAAAAGAAAGAGGTTTTCCTCTTCACCTGCCCATCATTTGGATGTTCCCAAGCAGGGGAAGTCTCGCCCTGGTCTGAACAATCCAAACTCTAGCCAGGCTGAATAAACACAGTAACCATAGGTTTCTGATTAATCTTTTTATAACTACAGTTAATTTCTTTTCAGCAGAAGTTTTTCACTGTTTTTCCATTCAAAACTCTGCTCATGGATTCCTATTCTCAGGAAATCCATTTACTCTTCACTATGCTGAACTGTCAGGTTATTCATGTTTATAAGTTACAGAGTTTTCCACCTCTTCCAAACTAGAAGAGAGGTTTAGTAACTATCACATGATAGTTTCTCTGTACCAGCATAAATTTTTTCCTTCCATGGACTTTGCATTTGGTAAGTCCTTCTTCAGCTTCTATCTCTACCCTCTTTGCCAGGTTTTCCCCTGTACGAGTGGTACCTCACCATTGAAAGACTTTTCTTGTCTTTTTCACTGTAGAGTTTCTTCTCCTGAATAAACTCCTTTCTTTATCTGGGCAGCTCTGCAGACAGAAACAGCTTGCTCTCTTTGTTCAGTCTGTTCTCTCAGTTCGACACAGACCCATTCTCTCTGTTGTCTTTTTTAGTAGCTGCCCATGCAGGAGTTCCAGTGCTTGCCTACTGGTACTTTTCCACAAGTCCCAGTCTTGTCTTCCACCACTCCTGTCTGGCCTTAGTAGTGATTCCAAGACAGTTTTCTACATCTTTCTTGGATAATCTTTTCACTACAGGCTTCTTTCACTGGGTTTGGCACACAATGAACGTGGCTGTCAGTTTTCTCCATCAGCCAGTTCTACATCCCAGTTCTCCTGTATAATGCTCTCTGCAATCCTACTGAGAAGCTTTCCACTATGGGCCCTTGCTAGAGAGCATAGAGTTTCTCGAATGACTATCCATCATGGTTGAAAAATGCTTCCTCAGTCATCCCCTATGACTATGAGGGTACCCTGCTATCTTCTTTTAAAAAAAAAAAAAAAAAGAGGGAGAAGGACATAAGCCTTCTCCACATGAAAGTCTGAGAGTTATCCCATCCTCAGGGAATATACTCTTTTTTCTTACAGCTTGTCCTCATGGTATCTTAATACTTCAAGGACAGATCATATTACTCTGAAAAACGCCTGATACCTCCCTTGTCCCTCATGTAGGTCAACCTGGTATCTCATTCTATGCGTTTCTGTCCTTTTACCATGCTGGAGTTCGACAGGACTCCGGACTTGCTGTTTACAGACTAATATTATCCTGGTAATTCACTGGATAGCATTCTTTTATCATCATTCCTGAGGGACTAGATTCTCTATATATTTTCTCAAGTAGGTTTCACCTCCTTGTTTTTGGATGAATCTTTTCCCTTCACATCTCCATGTGAATGTCCTGATATGCATAACTCTGTCTGCTTTTGCAGGCATCTATCTTTAGACCTATATATTCAGGTATATATATCTATATATACATCTCTACATCTCTATAGATGTATATGTCTGTCAGCTAAGTGTGCATATGCTACGCCCTTCAGATCTTATTATAGATCTATATCTATCTATCTATCTCTCTATCTCTATCTCTATATCTCTATATCTATATCTATATATACACACATGTGTGTATCTGTCCAGATACTTATTATAGGTAGATATGTATTTCCATATTTATTTATAGTCTCTTCTATACCGCACTATTCAGCATCAGCGCGGTTTACAATAAACAATGAAATTACACATTTCCAATGGTACTTTGTGTTTACAGATGAACAGGACATATAACTTGGATAACAGGGGTAACTATATACAATTTACAACATGGTCATATGCTCATTTTGGTTTCAGTCAAGGGAGATTTGGGTGGTTTAAGCAGTTGGTGCTGTACTCCTATTGGTTTCCGGGTAATGCAGGAGGAAGAGGTAGTGTTTCAAGGCCTTCCTGAATTGGAATATGTCTGGGATTGCTCGGATGTTGTGGGGGAGGTTATTCCAGATCATTGGTGCATAGAATTTGTAGGCCCTGCTAGATGTTGACTTGGTGCATTGAGTTATTGATCTTGGGACTATCAAGGTGTTTTTGTGCTACTGACCTTCTGTCCCTGTTGTGGGGTGTCTTCTGGATTAGCTCTGCTAGTGATGCTGACGAGAGCCCTTTGGTGGCTTTGAAGGTGAGTAGCAAGGTCTTGAATATGAGTCTACCTTGTATCGGGAGCCAGTGGAGTTGTTTCAGAATGGGCGAGACATGGTCTTTCCTGGATGCTCCATGACTGTCTATGCTCATAAAGGTTTTACCTTCCTGCATGTTTCTGACAGTGGGCTTGCACAGCTTCATACTGTTCCACAGTATGTTTCGGATATTTTGCACACAACCACTGCTGTGGTACTGACAGCCCTACCGTATCCTAGCTTTACGTATCCCTGAAGCTCCATGCCCCAATGTCTTCTTGCCTCTCACCAGTTAGGAAAGACATGGTGGATCTTCAGTGGATTTCAGATTAAATTCCTCAAACATCTGTCCTTTCTTGGGAGTATAGGGTTCTTTCATACCCTTTCCTCCCTCAAGGACTAGATCTGTTTGTCTAGATCGGTCAGTCTTCCTCTTTTGCTCCTACCTCTGAATACTTCTGTAGCCAAAAGAGTTTTCAGCTTTCCATAAAGCTTCCCACTGAAGACCTGCCGTGTTTGTGTTACCCCAATTAAATACTGGGGTCACCTCTCACTTCCAGATGCGGACCTCCACCTTCACTCCAGTGAGGTCACCTTGAACATTATTCTACTGGATCCCCAGTAGACTCCATCAGCCTCTCTACTTCCTGCAATCCAGTAGGTGAGCATCATATGGTGATTGTTCATTCCAATATTATTGTGATTGTTCATTTCAATATATCTTTTGATAATGATCATACATACAGGGACTCCTTCCGGGTAGTCCTTTCTTAGCTTAGCTGTTTTTTCAGCAGCTCCTTTCTTTCCAACTCCTGCCCTCCATCCTCAGGATGCCTGGGCATATGAGGTATAGCATGTTTTCAATCTTCAACATGTTAGGGCTCCAGGCATCTTAGCTTGGGAGTCCCCATATGTGAAGACTCATTCCTGCTTGTTCCTGGAGATAGCACAGTTACTTACCTGTAACAGGTGATCTCTGGGAACAGCAGGAATAAGTCTTCACAACCCACCCACCTCCCCTAGGAGTTGTATTTTATCTTTCTATCTTCCTTTCCTCTTTCTCTCCTTTTGTCTCAGCTATGAAACTCAACTGAGGAGAGGCAGTGGAAAAGGCGGGAAGGCAGTGCGCAGGCGCGAGGGATGCTACCAAAAGCTTTCTGATTGGATGCTGGGGAGCATTCCCGTGCAGGCTCCGTCGGTACTGACGTACCCATATGTGAAGACTTATTCCTGCTGTTCCCAGAGATCACCTGTTACAGGTAAGTAACTGTGCTTTACTTGCACCCGCAGCCAGTTTCCCCACTACTATGTGGGTTTCATGTGTTAATTGCAGGGGGATGGATGCACATAACCCCCTGCAGTTAGCCCAAAGTCCTGTGCTGGTAATGCGGTTGACACACACATTACCGGTGCATGGCTTAGTAAACATGCCCCTAAATGATGAAATCTGCATTCAGGGGGTAGGTATAGCCATGAGTTCTTCTGGTTTGCCCTAGTATTTTATAATGACATGTAGGGGGGCCTTTTACTAAAGTGCACTCTGCAATTAGCGCAGGTTTAGGCACGTGGTAACTTTTTGCTTGGGCCCCAGCTAAGAGTTAGCGTGGGAATAGGACATTTACTGCATGATGACTCGCATATTTGGGTGGTGAATGGGTGGGTTAGGGGCAGAGAGTGGGCATGATGGGCATATTAAAGGTAGCGATGGGCATGTCAGTGTTGCAATTACCCCAGGGATCTTTGCTGGGTCCGCTGCTTTTTGACATATTCATAAATGACCTGGAAAAGGGAATAACGAGTGAGCTTATCAAATTTGCAGATGACACAAAACTATTTTAAAGTTGTTAAAACCCAAGAGGATTGTGGAAAATTGAAAGAGGATCTTGATAAATTGGAAGACTGGGCATCAAAATGGCAGATGAAATTTAATGTGGATAAGTGCAAAATTTTGCACCTAAGGAAGAAGAACCCAAACAATGGTTACAAGATGCAAGGTTCCACATTAGGAACCACCACCCAGGAAAAAGATTTAGGTGTTATTGTGGATAACATGTTAAAACCCTCAGCCCAGTGTGCAGCGGCGGCCAAGAGAGCAAATAGAATGCTAGGTATCATAAGGAAAGGAATGGAAAATAAAACAAAAGATATAATGCCTCTATATCGTTCCATGGTGAGACCGTACCTTGAATATTGTGTGCAATTCTGGTCGCCGTATCTTAAAAAGGATATAGCGTTACTGGAAAAGGTTCAGAGAAGAGCCACCAAAATGGTAAAGGGGATGGAAGGATACTCCTAGGAAGAAAGGCTAAAAAGGTTAGGGCTCTTTAACCTGGAAAAGAGACGGCTGAGGGGAGATATGATAGAAGTCTATAAATTAATGAACGGAGTGGAACGGGTAAACGTAGATCGATTGTTTACATTATCAGAATATAGAAAGACTAGGAGACATGCCATGAAGCTACAGGGTAAACTATTTAAGACTAATAAAAGAAAATATTTTTTCACTCAATGTGTAATCAAACTCTGGAATTTGTTACTGGAGGATATAGTAAAGGCTGTTAGTGTAGCTGGGTTTAAAAAAGGTTTGGACAAGTTCCTGGAGGAAAGGTCCATAAACCATTATTAAGAAGGGACCCAGGATATCAATGCTTGACCCAGTACAAGCATTGTGGAACCTGTGTCTTTTGGGGAAACTGCTAGGTACGTATGACCTAGATTGGCCACTGTTGGAAACAGGATACTGGGCTTGATGGATCTTGGTCTGACCCAGTATGGCATATCTTATGTTCTTATGTTCACAGGTGCAATTACCTCCACCTCATTAGGTGGCGTTAACATGGTGCACTGATAACACGGGTGTACTTAACTGCCAGGAACTTGTCCCCGACGGTTAACACAGAGGAATTGTACCTAATGCATGTAAATTTTCACATTATCTGCACATTAATTGTAGAGCCATAGTGCCCTTTAGTAAAAGAGCCCGATAGGTGCTTACTTGGACTGTACAAATAGATATTCTGTTACAGGAACCAACAAACCAAAATTTGGCTTCATACTTCTCTTCCTAGATATAAAGACAGCATTTAACTCCATACTGCACAGCCTGATCATCCAGCAACCACAGGCTCTCGCCTCATTCAAATCGTACCTAACTGACCAACAACTTCAAGTAAGATCTGGCCCTGCAAAATCCATACACGCAACCTCAAGGAGATCCATACACACAATCTCAAGGAGTCCCACAAGGCTCCATCCTCTCATCCCTACTATTCAACATATTCCTCCAGCTAATTTGCACTGTCATACAAACATTCAACATCCTATACCACATCTACACAGATGACGTAATGATCTAAGCACCCTCGTACATCAAAATCCGGATATCACACCTATAACAAGATGTTTTTCCATGATCAGTGAGTGGCTCAGAAGACATACTTTGGCCATAAACTTTAAGAAACCGGAGGCCTTGTACATCACTAGAGACAACAACTTCAAATCACCGAGCTCTATAACTATCAATTGGACACATATCCAAGTAAAACAAAACATACAATACCTATGAGTTACACTGGATCAACATCTTGCCTTCACAGAACACATATGGAACATTACAAGGAGCGTCTACTTCAAATTCAAAACAATCAAGCACCTCAAACCTCTCCTATCCAACATAGCTTCCGCTCAGTTCTTCAAGCAACCATCTTCCTGCAGTTTGACTACTGCAATATCATCTTCCAAAAGCAACCATCCACCCACTGCATTCAACACTGCAGCTCGGAACCTCTTCAACTCATAGCAAATAGAACACATAACATCCCTACTCAAACAACTCCACTGGCTACCAATAATATAATGCATAAATTTCAAATCTATATTCACAATCTTCAAGATCCTCAATAACGATTCTGCACCACACCTACAGTCCCTACTTCAAGTCCTACCTGACAATAGAAAAAGACAAACTCATGGAACATGCTATGCACACCATCACTAATTACAAAAACCGGCGCTACCACCTCAAAGAGAGCCTTCTCACTTGATGCTCCACAATTATAGAATTCTATTCCTGAGAAGTTACGGACCACAACAGACACAAAAATCTTCAGAAAAGCCCTAAAGAGCTACATATTCAGAGACTGCTTCCCTGACACCCTCACTCAGTCAGCTACCTACTCACATACCCCCCCCCCCCTCCTTCCCTGACCACCTATGCTAAATGATACCCTGGAACTCCCAAACTAAAGCAAATGTTCAATGTTATCTCCAAGTTGACTTCCCTATTTAATTATAATGTTCTGTTACAATGCAAACCGCTTTGACCATAGGTAAAGCGGTATAGGAAAATTGTTAAATAAATCAATAGTTACCCCCTTAAGAAGTAATTTTTGTAAAGGACCTTTTGCACATAAAGGCGTTTTTATACATGTAAAAGGTCTTTTTTTATAAAATTATCCCAGGGATACACTTGTAAAGCTATGCACTTTGACAAAAAGTAGACAGTTTTTGTAAAGCCCATGTATAGGCAAGTTTGGGGTGGTGCACGGGCGAGTCATGATTTTATGTGCATTGTTTGTACTATTCATATGTACATACTGCATACCTGCTTGGGAGCAGGCATACATGTCTGCAGCTTTAATCTAGCCATGATTTCTGCCAGTTTACATCTAAAATTTGATAAAGATATGGGGGCATGTTTACGAAGCTGTGCTAATTGTTAATGCATGTTTGAGCATGTGCTGAACCCAGCTAACAGTGTGCATGTAAAACAGCGTGGGATTAACACCATGCTATCTGCCTTGCATGCAGTGGGGAGGGAAAAGAGAGGGTTAGGGGCTGAGAGAGGCCATGCTAGTTGGTGATAGCTAGCATATGGGATGTTGCTGTGCGATACCTATCAGAGGTGATGATGAGTGCAGTCATGCTACCAGCAGACCAGTAGCATAATTATAGAGTTGCCATGGCAGCATCCACTTTCCGTTCCCATATGCAACACCCTCTGGATCCGATTTCTCTCCCCCACCATTCAATCTGCCAACCCCTTGCATCCAATCCCCAACCCGATCCAATGCCCCTGCTCCAAAGCAATCCCTCCCAGTAGTCTCCCATCCTCCTTCCTTCACCTTAATATTAGCTCTCCCAGGTGTCTAGTGGATGGAGCAGGAGTGATTCCCCTTTGCCCCTGTTCTGTTGCTCCCTGGGTTTAAAATAGCGGCCCTGACAACCTAGGGGTAATCTCATGCTACTATTGCTTTGACCCGTAGGGCAGTAGCACAAGATTACTGCTAAGGGTCAGAGTTGCCATATAGAACCTGGGCAGCAACAAAGCAGGAGCGTAGGAGGATTACTCTTGCTTCATCCACTAGACACCAGGGGCAGCTACTAGTGAATAAGCGGGAGTGTGCAGGGGCTACTTGGAGGGCCTTCTTTGGGCAGGCCTTATATTTGGGTTGAGGATTGGATGCCAGAGTCTGGCCTTCTTGGAGGGGGACATGTGGTACTGCCACCCACCCACTCCCTGGACCTTGAGGGTTAAGGGAGGGGCTGGCCTTGAATGCCCTTGAGGGTTAAGGTTGTAGTTGTGTAGGTGCTCAAGTAGTAAGGCAAGGCAAAGAAAATTTCTTTTGTGAGGTTTATTTCTCCCGCTCCGGAGTTCAAATGCAGCAGACGTAAATGAAATAATGTAGCACAAAACAAGGCTGAGAAAACTTAACTAAACAAGGCTTTTTTTACTGCTTGCCTAAATGTCCATTACTGATCACATTCGGTTGTCATGTGACCTCCTTTCAGTAACGTAACAGAAAACTGGTAACAGCAATGCTCCTGAATTGCACACAATATGCTTTCACTTATTCTCTTCACATAAGCTTCTTTAGCATGGCAATCAGTGAGGTAAGTTTCTTATATTCCTTCATAAAACATTGGCAAGCATATTATTTAAATGTCCTTTTGAATCACACAAGTAGAGCAGTCCATCGGGACTTCCTGCTCTGTAGACGGCAGAGAAATTAAAGGCATTTCTTCCTCACAGCTGCTCATAGGCTTTGCTACGTTATTGGGAGAAACTGCTCTGCTCTTAAGGAACTCCCTGAATTCAGTGAGAAGTAATTCAGCCTGTGTATTTTCTGAACTAGGCTGAGAATATCCTCCTTCAGGTAAATGCTTGTTTACAGTTCTTATCTCTTGGCAATTATCAGTGCTTCTACTTGGACAAGAGTTCAGCGTGTAAGCATTTCCCTTCCCCCACCTATCTCCAAATGAAAGTGGAGGGTAAAACGCTTCAGCTGTGCTTGGAGAGTCTTTCAGAGTTTTAAAAGGAAAACAGGCTTCTCTTGGCTTAACCAATTACTATCAGACTTTCTGCCTTTGTCCTGTCTTTCACAATTAAAGTTCACTCTTTCTGGCTTCCCACTGTTAAGCTTGCTAGCCGTTCTAAACCCACCAGATACCTTGTGCTGGGGCTTCTTCCAGGGTATTTCTTTCTCCCACTGCCTCCTGTTCCAAGGTTCTGCTTGGTCCTTTAAACTCCTGAGCTGCAGCCTTGGGTCTCTCAGTGCCTTTGAATTCTTCTGCTTACAGAAGTCTTTCTTTGCCCCCGAGTCTCCCAGGTCTTGTCTGCTCCTTCGTGGATCACAACTGCTTAGTGGTTCTCTCACCAATGGTTCCTGGTCATCTGACCTGTCCTCATCCAGGTGCTTGTGTCCTGACTCCTCCTCTCCTTGCTCCACTCCTTGCCAATCTTGCTGATCGTCTCTTTGCCCTTCTTGCTCACTTCCTCTCTGACCTTCTAACTGTTTCTGTTTCTGGGTTCTTAACAAGCTGCTTGAGTACTGCACTGCCTGCCTCCTGCTTGGGCGTGCCCAATCAGAGACTTGGCTCCTCACCTGCCTTGAGGTGAGGTGTGGTTCCTGATTAGCTCTGTGTTTCTTTATCTCAGAAGAGAAAATCCTGCATTCCGCTGCAGTACCGGTTCTCTCCACCGGATCACTATCAGTTTCCATTGCTTCACAAGAGTCTGCTACATCACAGTACTTCTTTATTGTAGATGTGGTCATCTTTGTCAGGCCCGTGTACCCTGTCTCAGCAGATAGTGTTATTCCTATGCTACCTGTTGAGGCAGGGGACATGGCTCCCATGTGGTAAGTTTCTGCCCTGTGCGCTATATGCAGGGCAGATGCTGGGTATGCCCCCTGCATTTACCACACGGTTTGTACTTATCATGCATTTTTAGCAACAAATATGTAATTGCAAAATCTTACCACACTGTCCCATAGACATCTATATGTCTTAATAAAATAGGCTTAAAACATGTGCCTTATTGCAGTTTAGTAAATAAGAACTTAAATGCGGCTAAGAATTACCTATTTAAATTTCTAGTCCATATTTTCTAATACCCGATGGGTTCTAAAGATAATCATATAAATACAATTTAAACATTTAGAGCTCGATATTCAATTAGGCAGGCTATGCACTGCTACGGCGCATAGCTGTGCCCACTGACCCCTAACACCAGATATTCAGTGCCGTGATCATATGCGGCCCTGGCATTGAATATCTGGGGTTTGCTGCACTTGCCGGAAACTGCATTAGCTAACTGGGCAGCAGCGATATTGCATGCTGCCCAGTCAGCTCCTGCACCTTAAGATAGGCAAGGATTTTCCTTGCTTATCTTTTTTTTCACATCAAAACCAAAACCCTGGGGCTCAATGGAACACCACCCACCCCCATAAGTCCAAGAAATATATGGCAGGTTCCAAATCAACTTCCCCAAAATTATTTTTGTCAGACTATGACCTCTAGATAGGGAATCGCCATAACTGGAGAGTCACATTCTTTTAATCTTTGCAGTAAAACCTTTGTTTCAAAATTCATCAAATCAATAAAATTCCACTTAACTGAAGGAAATGGCACAGCAAAGTCTATACAGTAGATGAACCAACAACACAGTCCTGTGTTTCGGGTTTCAACATTTATAAACCCTGCTTCAGATTTCTTCTCACCATAAGAACATAAGATATGCCATACTGGGTCAGACCAAGATCCATCAAGCCCAGTATTTTGTTTCCAACAGTGGCCAATCTAGGTCAATTGTACCTAGCAGTTTCCCCAAGGGACACAGGTTCCACAATGCTTGTATTGGTTCAAGCATTGATATCCTGGGTCCCTTCTTAATAATGGTTTATGGACCTTTCCTCCAGGAACTTGTCCAAACCTTTTTTAAACCCAGCTACATTAACAGCCTTTACTACATCCTCTGCTAACAAATTCCAGAGTTTGATTACACGTTGAGTGAAAAAATATTTTCTTTTATTAGTCTTAAATAGTTTACCCTGTAGCTTCATTGCATGTCCCCTAGTCTTTCTATATTCTGATAACGTAAACAATCGATCTACGTTTACCCGTTCCACTCCGTTCATTAATTTATAGACTTCTATCATATCTCCCCTCAGCCGTCTCTTTTCCAGGTTAAAGAGCCCTAACCTTTTTAGCCTTTCTTCATAGGAGTATCCTTCCATCCCCTTTACCATTTTGGTGGCTCTTCTCTGAACCTTTTCTAAAATCGCTATATCCTTTTTAAGATACGGCGACCAGAATTGCACACAATATTCAAGGTGCGGTCTCACCATGGAACGATATAGAGGCATTATAATATCTTTTGTTTTATTTTCCATTCCTTTCCTTATCATACCTAGCATTCTATTTGCTCTCTTGGCCACCGCTGCACACTGGGCCGAGGGTTTTAACATGGTATCCACAATGACGCCTACATCTTTTTCCTGGGTGGTGGTTCCTAATGTGGAACCTTGCATCGTGTAACCATAGTTTGGGTTGTTCTTCCCTAGGTGCATAACCTTGCACTTGTCCACATTAAATTTCATCTGCCATTTTGATGCCCAGTCTTCCAATTTATCAAGATCCTCTTGCAATTTTTCACAATCCTCTTGGGTTTTAACAACTTTAAATAGTTTTGTGTCATCTGCAAATTTGATAACCTCACTCGTTATTCCACTTTCCAGGTCATTTATGAATATGTCAAAAAGCAGCGGACCCAGCAGATCCATGGGGTACACCGCTATTCACCTTTCTCCATTGGGAGAATTGGCCATTTAGCCCTACCCTCTGCTTTCTATCTTTTAACCAGTTCCTGATCCACAATAGTACACTGCCTCCTATCCCATGACTCTTTAGTTTTGCCAAAAGTCTCTGATGAGGGACCTTGTCAAAGGCTTTCTGAAAGTCCACATACACAATATCAACCGACTCACCTTTGTCCACCTGTTTATTCATTCCTTCAAAAAAACATAACAGATTAGTAAGACAAGATCTTCCTTGTCTAAAGCCATGTTGGCTGTCTCCCATTCGGTTGTGACCCATCTACATGCTGAGTAATTTTATTCTTTATGATGGTTTCTACCATTTTTCCCGGTACTGACGTCAGGCTCACCGGTCTGTAGTTTCCCGGATCACCCCTGGAACCCTTTTTAAGAATTGGTGTTACATTGGCGATCCTCCAATCTTCAGGTATTAGAGATGATTTTAATGATAGTTCACAGATTACTGATAGCAGGTCTGCAATCTCATATTTCAGTTCTTTCAACACCCTTGGATGTATACCATCCGGCCCAGGTGATTTGCTACTCTTCAGTTTATCTAATAGTTGTAAGACATCTTCCCGATGTATCGATATTTCCTTCAATTCTTCCGCACCTTTAAATACCACTTCAGTCATGGGTAACATCCCTACTTCTTCCTCAGTAAAGACCGAAGCATGACATTTTATTCATATTAATTTGGCTGTTGTTAGACATGGGTAATTTAGGATCTTTAAGCTCTGTCTGCTCCATACTTGAGGGCATTTGGGCTACTTTACTCTTTTGTGGAACCTCTCTGCTTTTGGTAGTATCCTTCAAAGATACATTCTTCCGAACCAACCGCTATTGGGTGACTGTCGGCTTTCCCCTAATATCTAGTTTAAAAGCTGCTCTATCTCCTTTTTAAAGGTTAATGCCAGCAGCCTGGTTCCATCCCGGTTAAGGTGAAGCCCATCCCTTCGGAAGAGCCCCTCCTTTCCCCAGAATGTTCCCCAGTTCCTAACAAATCCAAAACCCTCATCTCTGCACCATTGTCTCATCCATGCATTGAGACTCCGGAGCTCTGCCTGCCTTTTGGGTCCTGCTCATGGAACAGGAAGCATTTCAGAGAATTCTACCCTGGAAGTTCTGGATTTCAACTTCCTACCTAAAAGCCTAAATTTAGCCTCCAGAACCTCCCTACCACATTTTCCTATGTCATTGGTACCGACATGTACCAAGACAGCAGACTCCTCCCCAGCACTATCTAAGACCTTATCTAGGTGGCATGTGAGGTCCGCTACCTTCGCACCAGGCAGGCATGTTACCAGGCGATCCTCACGTCCACCAGCCACCCAGCTATCTACATGCCTAATGATCGAATCACCAACTATAACGGCTCTCCTAACCCTTCCCTCATGGGCACATGGCCCTGGAGAAACTTCCTCGGTGTGAGAGGGTTTTACATCACCTGGAGGACAGGTGCTAGTTACAGGATCACTTCCTGCCACACCAGGGTGATGCTCTCCTGTCACGTGACCTCTCTCCTCCATGGCAATAGGGGTGCTGCCAGACTGGAGGTGGGACTTCAGGACTATATCCCTGTAGGTCTCGTCTATGTACCTCTCTGTCTGTCTTATGCTTTCCAAGTCTGCTACTTTAGCCTCTAGAAAACGGACTCGTTCCCTGAGAGCAAAGAGCTCCTTGCATCTAGTGCACACGTAAGACCTCTCACCAACTGGGAGAAAATCATACATGTGACACTCAATGCAAAAGACTGGAAAGCCCCCATCCCGCTGCTGGACTGCTGTCTGCATCTTAGTTTTAAGTTTGTGTTTAGATCTAAGTTCTTTACTTACTAAGGGTTGCTATGGATATTTTATACTAATAAAACTGTACCTAATACGTGTAATATACCTTGTTCACCTGAAGCTTAACTAATGTCAGGTCCTTAGTGTATGACTGATTTGGGTAATGAGCTTCACCTGAGAGCACCTCCTGTCTTGTATGATTTGTAAGTACCTATAAAGCTACGATTATCCCAGGGGAGGGAGGGAAATAACACTTATTAAAAGAGGGCTGCTACACAGTACCCTGTCTTGTGCTGCTGAGGTAAGCTATATTCTGATTTGATTTAAATTTATAGCTCTTAGCTGCTGCTAGGCTCTAACTTCTTATGAAATTTAAACTACAAGCTCTCTGCTGGGTATGAAATGTAACCAGAAAGTTCTCCTCTGTGTTTTAAATTTAAACTTAAACTGCTGCTACTAGGCCCTGACTGATTTAACAAAAATAGTGGGCTCACAGATTAATTAGCTTTAATACAAAGTATTCCTTTTAGAAAATTACCAGAGGTATATACTCACAGTTGCAGATCTCTCTCCAGAAGTAACAGTCCCTTTTTCTAGTCCTTCAAGACTAGAAAAAGTATGACCAGTATGACCATGTTGTTCTCTGCACCATACTCAAAGCCAAACTCCTCAGAGAAGCCGTTTAAACACGGCGTTTGACATCGCCAACAAAACACATGCTTATTGCAAAGCCAATCAGGAACAGAGAATAACTATGTAAACGCCTCCCGGTCAACTTTGGAATCTGAATCACAACAAACTATATCACTCTAGTTCCATATTTAAACCATTCGGAGTCACAGAATCCAATCTGAAAATCCATTGTTGCTCTCTAAGTTGTAATCGGGGAAAGTCTTTCGCCACCCCGTATCGATGGGGAAACGCAGTCAATTATTCTCCACGAAAACTGAAAGTATGATCACATGAAAGCATATGTTGTACAATTGGGGCTGACATAGTTTTTGCACAAACTCGTGAAGCATGTTCGGCCAGCCTTATTTTAAACGGGCATGTTGTGCGACCAAAATATATAAGGCCACAAGGACAAAGCAATGAATACACCACAAAAGAAGTGTCACAAATAGCATAATACCTGGATTGCCATGTCCTTTTAGAGGTTAGATTCATCCAAGAATCCCCCGCCAAAGATCCAGAGTAGTATGTGCACCGCTTGCAAGGGCAGTGTACAACTTGCTGCATTACACTCTGGGTACGGGGGAGTGCTTGTACTAGCCAATCCCATAGATTTTTGCCACTAGTATAGGCCAAGCAGAGATGTTTATGAAAATAAGGATGGAGATGTAAGACATGCAAATGTTTACGAAGAATAGATTGTACTTCCAAGGCTCTATTGTTGAAAGGTAAGACCCCCACTAATGTGTCTTCTTGAGACCTATGTAACTTCCGTCAATGGGGTCAATAGCCATTCTCTATGATTGCATAATGCCCTTTTTATAAGCTTTTCGAACAACATGCTTTGGATAGCCCTGAGAATATAAGTGTTCACATAATTCATGAGCATGAATCTTAAAGTCTTCTAATGAAGAACAAATACGTCTTATATGTAAAAACTGGCCAAATGGAATGCGACATTTCAACGCCAGACGATGGAAACTACCAAAATTAAGTAAAGTGTTACATTGTACTGGTTTCCTAAAAAGGGAAGTAATTAAAACATTTCCTGTACAGGTAACCAGCACATCTAAAAATTCAACTGAATGTAGATCACTTTTCAACCAGTCAACAAACTGGTGTAAACTAGCAATACTGCCCTTCCACAGCATAAAAACATTGTCAAAAAACCATTTCCACAGTATAACATCCTGAAACCATGATGAAGGGTAAATAAATTGATGTTCAAAATCTGCCATAAATAAGGTGGCAATATAGGGGGCAATCAATTTATTTACCCTTCAGCATGGTTTATGTCGACAATCTTTTTATGCTGTGACGGGCAGATCTATGTTCAATTGAATTTTTAGATGTGCTGGTTACCTGCACGGGAAATTTCTTTAATTACTGCCCTTTTTAGGAAACCAGTACAACATAACACTTTACTTAATTTTGGCAGTTTCCATCCTCCGGCGTTGAAACGTGGCCTTCCATGTGGCCAGTTGGTACATACAGGACGTATTTGTTCTTCATTAGAAGACTTTAAGATTCATGCTCAAGACTCATCAACAACCTTCGCTATGCTGATGATACTACATTAGTGGCTGAAAGTGAAGGTGATCTGAAACATTTGCTTCTCACAATCAAAGAACATAGTCTCAAAATGGGC
This sequence comes from Ichthyophis bannanicus, assembly GCA_033557465.1. Lineage (NCBI taxonomy): Eukaryota > Metazoa > Chordata > Amphibia > Gymnophiona > Ichthyophiidae > Ichthyophis > Ichthyophis bannanicus. The sequence goes on from CM066033.1 coordinate 497,952,210, forward strand.
CTGCACCTTAATGTAAAGAAGACAAAGATCATGACAACTGGCATAATCAACAGGTTCATCGTTGAAGGAGAAGAAATTGAAATTGTGAACAACTTTAACCTACTTGGATCAACTATCAATAATGAAGCAACAAGCAGTCAAGAAATCAAACGACGCATTGCTCTTGGCAGAATGGCTATGAAAGACCTAGATAAGATTCTCAAGAGCAGAGATGTCTCTCTCCATACAAAGATTCGACTTGTTCAAGCCATGGTATTTTCAACAACATCATATGGATGCAAAAGCTGGACAGTGAAAAAGACAGACGGGAAGAAAATTGATGCCTTTGAATTATGGTGCTGGCGGCGAATACTGTGTATACCATGGACTGCCCGAAGAACAAACCAGTCGGTACTAGAGGAGATCAAACCTAAGCTTTCTTTAGAAGCTCAGATGACAAGACTTCGACTTTCATACTTTAGACACATCATGCGAAGAGAGAGATCATTAGAGAAAGACATCATGTTTGGCAAGATAGAAGGTCATCACAAAAGACGAAGGCCAGCAATGAGATGGATCGATACAGTAACAGCAGCTACGGGTACCAGTCTGTCAACAATGAGTCGCCCGACTGAAGACCGAACACAATTTAGGATAGCTATCCAGAGGGTCACCATGAGTCGACTCCGACTCGACGGCACTTAACAACAAGATTCATGCTCACAAATTATGTGAATGAGTATATTCTTGGGGCTTTCCAAAACATATTGTTCGAAAAGCTTATAAACGGGTGTTATGCAATCAGAAGGAATAGCTATTGACCCCTTTGACGGAAGTTGCATACATCTCAAGAAGACACATTAGTGGGGGTCTTTCCTTTCAACAATAGAACCTTGGACGTGCAAATGTTTACGAAGAATAGATTGTATGTCTTGCATCTCAATCCTTGTTTTCATAAATGTCTCTGCTTGGCCTGTACTCCATGGCAAAAATCTATGTGATTGGCTAGTACAAGTACTCCCCCGTAGCCAGAGTGTAGTGGAGCAGGTTGAACACTTCCCTTGCAGGTGGTGCACATATTGCTCTGGATCTTTGGTGGGGGATTCTTGGATGGATCCATCCTCTAAAAGACATGGCATTCCAGTTATTACACTACTTGTGACACTTCTTATCTCCAGGAACAAGCAGGAATGAGTCTTCACATATGGGTATGTCGGTACCGACGGAGCCTGCGCGGGAACGCTCCCCAGCTTCCCAAAAAAGGAAAGCTTTTGGGAGCATCCCACAGCCCTGCGCGCTGCCTTCCCGCCTTTCCTAACCGCCTCTCTCCAGTTCTTCTTTTCCGGCGAGCCAGCGGGTCGTGTTCCTGTCACCGCTGAAGAAGTTCTTTATTTTATTTTATTTCTTTGGTCGCGCGTCTGCCTTCTTTGACGTCAGACCGGTACTGCCGGTCTTTTCTTTCTTTTCTTAAAAAAAAAAAAAAAAAAAAAAGAATACTTCCGTTCCTCTTCAGTGTATTTTTTTTTCTTCGTTGGGCCTTAGGTCTAACAGAAAATTCCTCATGGAAAAGCCCGCCTCCGGGTTTAAAAAATGCACTAAGTGCAGCGGTACCATCTCTGTTACCGACATCCATGACTGGTGTCTTAAGTGTTTGGGTCCTGACCATTCCATCACTTATTGTCCGTCCTGCTCCATGATGTCTAAAAGAGGTTTACAGAACCGAGCAGCCAAGCTCAGTACACTGTTTCCCTCTGATGCAGCTTCAGTGGCATCGATGTCTTCCAGGGCTTCTTCTTCCTCCTATGGATCTCAGGTAACCAAACATAAGTCTAGCTGGTCCTCGAAGGGTAGATCTCCCTCTAAGCATCGAGATACCTCCGGGCTTGCCCTCGAGGATCCTGCACCGGCAAAAGTACCCCGGCGGGAAGCTCCGGCTTCCAAAGCTCCTCCTATGGGGTCACAGGTTGACATCGATGGCACGGCCTCGACCGATCACCTGTTGCAATGTTCTGGGGTACCGGTGGAATCCGCCGGTACCGACCTCCAGACATTCATGGCGTCGATGGATCAGAATGTTCTGACCATGCAGCGTGCCATTATGGCATTCATACAAGCTGCGACGCCGCTGGTACCGCAACAAGCTTCGTTGTCGGTACCGACTCCGACACCGGCTCCGATATCGGTTCCGGTGCCGGTACCGGTTGCATCGACATCGGCTTCGGTGTCGACTGCAGCGGTACCCTATCCAATGATGCCTATCGGTATCGATCCGGTACCGATGATTCCCGATGTCGATACCACCCGGTATGCGTATTGGGCATTACAAGAGCATCCAGACAGGCGATACTTCGATTCCTCCGAAGACTCTGATGCATCGGAGGCCTCTGTCGAAGCATCGGTACTTCTTCCTCAGGAGCCTTCTTCTCCAAAAAGAAGAATGTCCCCTCCAGAAGACTTGTCTTTTCAAGACTTCATAAGAGAAGTGGCCAAGGGGCTTTCTATCTCAATAGCCCCTGAGACAGAGCCTAGAGCCAAAAAATTAGATATTTTGCAATATCCTAAGGCTCCTAAAGAAGCAGCCACTTTGCCAGTTCATGAGATCCTTTATGACCACATGATAGGCATATGGGAGACTCGTCTCACCATCTCTTCTCATTCTCGTAGGTTGGATACCATGTATCGTGTCCCTCCTTGTCCTGGATTTCATAAAACTCAGCTTCCTCACCATTCTATTGTGCAAAGAGGCACTCATCTGCTCCTCCAGGAAGAGAATGTAGAACCTTGGATGCTTTGGGCAGGAAAGTTTTTCAAGCCAGTATGCTTGTTGCCAGAATCAACTCCTATAGTCTCTATTTGGGGATGTTTCTGAAGGAAGTTACAGATCATCTGCAAACTTTCCTCCCTTTTCTTCCAGAAGATAAAAGGGAATACTTTCTTACCTGGCTTAGGCATGCCCAGGATGTTTCCAAATTCTCTAACCGTGCAGCCTTTGACTCTTTTGAGGGGGCCAACAGAGCCTCGGCCATTGCCATAGGTGCACGCAGAATTGCTTGGTTACAAGCTTCTGATTTGGAACCCTGGGTCCAAGATGGATTAGGAAATCTTCCTTGTACAGGTGAAAACCTGTTTGGCAAAGATTGGCAAGCAAAGGCCACTCAGATGGATGCAGAAAATTCTGCTTTGGATAGGCTTTCAAAGTCTACCTCTAATCCTGTCCAGAAGAGGTTGTTCAAAAAGACATATTTTCCCAAGAAGGGAAGATATTATTCTGCTTATGGTCAGCAGACATCTTCTGCAGGTCGTTTTGCTGCAAAGCGTCAACAACCTAAACAGGCCAAGTCTAAGGCTGCAAGGCCTACTGTAGCCCAACAGCCTCAGCCTCCTCAGGGCCTTTGACTTGCACCTAGAGAACTTAGCCTTTCTAGCTCTAAAAGAACCAGAGCCTCTAACCATTCCAGGAAGGTTAGCTCACTTTGCTCCCAGATGGGAGCAAATCACAGCAGAGCAGTGGACCCTTTCCATCATAAGGGAAGGGTACGAACTTCATTTCTTAAACCTTCCTCCTCACACCAAGGTGAGACAGTTCAATTCTCCAACATCTCTCCTCGACCTTCTGGGTCAAGAGATTTCCACCCTTCTTGCCCAAGGGGCAATAGAAGAAGTACTTCTTCTTCAACAGGGCTCAGGGTTCTACTCCCCCTACTTTCTCATTCCAAAGAAAACAGGGGGTTACAGACCCATATTAGATCTCAGAGAATTGAACAAATTCCTATGCAAAGAGAAATTCAAGATGATTTCTCTGGGTACTCTCCTTCCATTCCTTCAGAGTCAGGATTGGCTTTGTTCTCTAGATCTCAAGGATGCGTATACCCATATACTCATCCATCCGGCACACAGAAGGTTCCTTTGGTTCCTTTATCAGGGAAAGCACTATCAATACAGGGTGCTTCCCTTTGGTCTGGCCTCTGCTCTAAGAGTGTTCACAAAATGCATGGCAGTAATAGCTGCATTTCTACGCACTCTGGGAATATTCGTATTCCCATATCTGGACGACTGGCTCATCCGAGCTCCATCCCAGTCAGAGGCCCAGACTTCCCTAGCCTGCACAATGCATGTCCTGCAGTATCTGGGACTAGTTATAAACATCCCAAAGTCCCAACTCACCCCTACTCAGTCTCTAGAGTTCATAGGGGCCTTCCTGGATACCACAACTGCAAGGGCATATCTTCCCCAGGCCCGTTGCCTATGCTTAGTGCAGTTAGCCTCTCAGATTCAGTTAAAAACCCATCTAACTGCTCGAGAGATGTTACAACCGCTAGGCCACATGGCATCCACGGTACATGTGGTCCCTTATGCTCGCCTTCACATGAGGGCAGCTCAATGGACTTTGTCCACCCAGTGGACCCAGGCATCTGGAAATCTGTCAGACAAAATAGCAACCTCCAGGCGCGCCTCTTTTGGTCTCTCCAGTGGTGGAAGTCCTCTCAAAATCTGTTGCTGGGGTCCCCCTTCCAACAGTTGTTACCCCAAGCAATCCTTACAACAGATGCCTCTCCAAAGGGTTAGGGAGCTCATCTTCAAGACCTCTCCACCCAGGGCATTTGGTCCCCACAGGAGATCTCCCTACATATCAACTTCTTAGAGCTCAGAGCAATCTTCTTGGCTCTCAGAGTCTTCCATACCCTGCTCAGCTACAAGACAGTCCTCATTCACACGGACAACCAAGTAGCCATGTTCTATGTGAACAAGCAGGGAAGGACTGGCTCTCTGTCGCTTTGCAACGAAGCTCTGAGATTGTGGGCCTTCGCCAGAGAGCATCAAATTCATCTTCTGGCAGTATACCTGCCAGGAGTTCAAAACTCTTGGGCAGACAAACTCAGTCGAGTTCTGCTTCCACACGAATGGTCCCTTCATATGGACCAGATAGTCAGTCAGAATCTTTCGAATTTGGGGAACCCCAGACATAGACCTCTTTGCAAGTCCGTGGAATGCCAAACTTCCCCGATTCTGTTCCAGAATTCCGTGTTAGGGAGTTCAGGCCAGGGATGCCTTCCTCCTTCATTGGGGTCAAGACTTCCTGTACGCCTTTCCACCCATTCACCTAATTCCCAAGACCCTGTTCAAGCTTCAGAGAGATGAAGGGACTATGATTCTCATAGCTCCATGTTGGCCACGCCAAGTGTGGTACCCTCTACTTCTGCATCTCTCTCAAGCTCCCTCCCTGGACCTGGGGTCTGCTCCAGATCTCCTATCTCAGGAGGGGGGAACGTTGTGGCACCCAAACCCCCAATCTCTCCATCTCAGGGCTCAGTTGCTGAAGGCTTAGACCTTCAAGATTGGTATCTTTCTCAGCAAGTAAGGGATATTCTTCATGCTTCCAGAAAGCCTTCTACTAGACGTTCCTATGCCTTTAAATGGAAAAGGTTTACCATTTGGTGTGCTGAGAAGGGTATTAACCCTCTAGCAATACCGTTGAATTCTTTACTAGAGTATCTCCTGCATCTTTCCCACGCAGGACTCAAAACGAATTCAGTAAGGGTCCATTTGAGTGCTATTGCAGCATCCCTCAAGCCTCTCAATGGACAACCTGTCTCCTCTCATCCTCTTATTGCGAGATTCATGAGAGGCCTTCTTTTAACTAAACCTCCCATCAGACCACCTCCAGTGGCATGGGACTTGAATCTGGTTCTTGGTCAGCTCATGAAGCCACCCTTTGAACCCTTAGCCACTACCTCCTTGAAATTTCTTTCCTGGAAGGTTATCTTTCTTATTGCAGTCACCTCAGCTCGCCGCATCAGTGAACTGCAGGCCCTAGTGGCTAATCCACCTTATACAAGGTTCCATCATGATAAGGTAGTCCTTAGGACCAATCCACACTTTATGCCTAAAGTGGTCTCACCTTTTCATCTTAATCAAGAGGTGTATTTACCTGTCTTTTTTCCAGGTCCTCATGCATCAAGTGCAGAGAGGAATCTTCATACCTTGGCTTGTAAGAGAGCTCTTGCTTTTTACTTACAAAGGACATAGCAACATAGAAAGTTTTCTCAACTCTTTGTTGCTTTTGATCCCTCTCATTTGGGACTTCCAGTCTCTAAGAGGACACTGTCCAATTGGATTGCTCAGTGTATTTCTTTCGCCTACCAGAGTAAGAACCTTTCTCTGGAGGGCCATGTCACAGCTCATTATGTGAGGGCCATGCCACTTCTGAAAGTAAGTTTGTTTTGTACAGGGTGGTGTACACAACCGGACTGTCTAAGTAAACCTAAGAAAGAGTTAAAGTTGTTCAGAACTTTGCTTAGAAATGAACTTCATATATTTGCTTACTAAGTAGGTGAAGAGGTATATGTCCTGTAAATAAGAAAAAGGGCAGCTTGTACTCCAGCCTTTTAGTCTCAGGGTTACGAGATATCAAGCAGTCGGCAGTAAACAATTATGTCTTGGAATACATGTATGTCTCCTCATACTGACCTACACTGATTAGAAGTTGACCTATGATATGATGAATACGTAATGCTTGACGTGGAACAATAAAGTGAAATTATGCTGTATCATCCAAAAGAGCCTTATAAATAAAGTAAACCATGGCTAACAGAGTAAACAAAGAGAACTTGTTTCTATTTGTTTCTCTCCGCAAAGCTTTGGTGTATCTATATAGAAGTGTGTGGTATTTTATTGCTGTCTCTTAGATCCCCTTCTCATTGCTTTGAATGTAGTTTTCTGTGACTCCAAGAGCCCTGCAGGTTGCTGGTGAGGGGGGGCAAACAGAAGCCCACAACTTCTATGGCTTATCTAAATTCTGTGTCCATCGACCAGATCTGTCGAGCGGCCACCTGGGCCTCGGTTCATACCTTCACAGCCCATTACTGTTTGGACAAGGACTCCCGCCGGGATGCCTTGTTTGGTCAGGCTGTTCTCAAACACCTGTCCCATGTTTAATCAACTCCTACCCTCCATCCCTGGTTGGATGCCTGAGATCCATGGGAGGAGGTAGAGCCCTTCTCAGGGTCTCACAACCTTGGGGATCTCCCAGGCATCTCTAGCTGGGGAGTCCCCATATGTGAAGACTCATTCCTGCTTGTTCCTGGAGATAGCACAGTTACTTACCTGTAACAGGTGATCTCTGGGAACAGCAGGAATAAGTCTTCACAACCCACCCACCTCCCCTAGGAGTTGTATCTCTCTATCTTTCTTTCCTTTCCTCTCTCTCTTTGTCTCAGCTTTAAAACTCGAACTGGAGAGAGGCGGTTAGGAAAGGCGGGAAGGCAGCGCGCAGGCGCTGTGGGATGCTCCCAAAAGCTTTCCTTTTTGGGAAGCTGGGGAGCGTTCCCGCGCAGGCTCCGTCGGTACCGACGTACCCATATGTGAAGACTTATTCCTGCTGTTCCCAGAGATCACCTGTTACAGGTAAGTAACTGTGCTTTGTGGTGTATTTATTGCTTTGTCCTTGTGACCTTAAGTATGTTGGTCGCACAACACGTCCATTTAAAATAAGGCTGGCCAAACGTGCTTCACGAGTTCGTACAACTATGTCATCCCCGATTGTACAACATACACTTTCATGTGATCATACTTTTAACTTTTGTGGAGAATAATTGATTGGATTTCCCCATGATACAGGATGACGATAGACTTTCCCAATTACAACTTAGAGTGCAACAATGGATTTTCAGACTGGTTTAAATCTGGAGCTGGAGTGGTATAGTTGTGATTCTGATTCCAAAGGTTGACCAGGTAGCATTTATATAGTTGTTCTCTGCCCCCGATTGGGCTTGCAGTAAGCATGTGTTTTGTTGGTGATGTCAGGCACCATGTTTAAATGGCTTCTTTGAGGAGTTTGACTTTGAGTATGGTGCGGAGTGCAACATGGTGAGAAGAAACCTGAAGCAGGGTTTATAAATGGTGAAACCCGAAACACAGGACTGTGTCGTTTGGTTCACCTACTGTATGGACTTCGCTATGCCAGTTCCTTCAGTTAAGTGAAATTTGATTGATTTTGATGAATTTTGAAGTAAAGGTTTTACTGCAAGTGATTAAAAGGTCGTGACTCCAGTTATGGTCTGGTTCCCTACTTGGAGGTCATAGTCCAACAAAAATAATTTTGAGGAAGTTGATTTGGAACCTGCCATATATTTCTTGGACTTGCTTATCTTTTTGGCACAGGTTGCTAATCTAGCAGCATGCAATATTGCTGCTGCCCGATTATCACTTGCCGCCACATCTGCTCCTCTCCGGAATGCCTCCAACACACCCTGATGCTAAGCATCGTGGCGTGTAAGGGAGATACTTGCAGATATTCAGCGGCACTGTGTTAGTGCCATTGAATATCCCTCTCAGCAGCAGTTACATGGTTTACAGGGCCATAAAACGTGTACCTGCCCTTCGAATATCAGGCCCTTACTCCCTAAACACTAACCATAACCACCAGCGACAGAATACATAACGAAAGACTTGAAGAACAAACATACTATCAATAATGATATACTTTTAAGGCCAATTTTAGACAGGACATGTAGAGGAGAGTTAAAACATCCAGGTTGGGATGTGGAAAATTGCCACTATATTTTAGAGAGGCTCTTCCAAAGGCAGAGCTTCTTGAAACTCCATGTAAGGATGTGCAGAAGTGCAAGTTGATGTCTTACTGCATCCACTGGGAGCAGTGATTTTTAAAAGCTACATATGGAGAAAAAAAAGCATGGAACTTTACCACAAATGTATGTGGGACCAGCATTTTAAAATCGCTGTTCCCAAGGACATCTCGCCAACAACACACGCCTCCCCCCCCTTCTCCTGACATCCAGTCCTCTCTCAACCACCCCCCTCAACATCTGATTTTTATCCCCCAACCTGGGAATCGCCATCAGCAGGGGTGCCTGGGGATAACTCCTGATCTCTGGTAGTCTAGCAATATCCTGATATGTGGGGAGTCATTTGGCTTTGGGAGGAGATATTGGATGTCGGGGAGGGTGATAGGTGGACTAATCCGAGGGGTTGGGATGGTTGGCCTTAGTATTCATACCTGCCCATACAAGCAGGCACTTAAGCCTGCCTTTGGGTAGGGGTAAATGCTGATGCCTCGGGGTGTTTTTCATAGTGATGTGCATTTGCCTTGTAATGGGGACTCTACATTGATACCTTAGGCATACTCTACCTTGCCACCTTACATTTCTGCATGGAGTGTATCATCACCTGTAAATAGTCCCTTTTTTAAAATTCCTTTTGCATATATAAGCAATGTACATGTTTAAAAGCCATTATCTACACATAGAGATGCTTATAAAATAACAGTAAAATGATATAAATAATAAATTACTGGGTGTATCCCATTTTTCTCTAATCTTGATTAAAGAGTGAGCCATGCTTTCAAAGCACCATGAAACATTAACAATTCCTTCCAGGCTCAAATTTCCTGGGGCAACTAATTCTATAAACATGGTATTACCCAAGAAAACAATTGATCTCTCAATTTGATTGTACCTATGGCCCTATTTGATGGAATTACTGACAGCTTTTCTCCTTGAGAGTGAAGGGAATGAGCGGGCCTATTCATCCAGGGCCTATACTCTTCAGTGTCTTCAGTGCTATAGCCAAAATCTTAAACTGGACTCCAGTCTACTTGTAACTGTTTTAAATACTGATGACAGATTATTAACTGATATTCAGCAGGGGTTATCAGCTTCAGTTTATACGGACCGTTGTTCTCCATTATCTTTTTCAATAACATCTCTTAAGTGCCCAGGGAGAGCATCTCAGATTTCTACAAATATTTAATCCACAGCTTAAAAAGCTTATGACCTATAAGAATTTCAAGTGTAGAATAATAAATGAAAGTGGGGAACCATTAATGTCATGAACAGTTTCAACAGTGGCTTGTGATAAATGGCCACTTGGATTCAAGCTTTGCAAATGGAATAAAGCTGCCAAGTCTGTGTTAAATGTTTTAAATGCTCAGGATGGCATAATATTGGCATAAGCTGTAGAATATGTTATATTAATCAATATGCTTTAAGAGGGCAAATTTATAGCAGGTGGCAAATATGTGAAGGACAAGTAGGCATCTATTTTATAATGATGCATAGTGCAAAAATAGCAGAAATCATGCCTAGATGGAACATTTACACCTCCTCAGAAGTAGGAGTGAATGATTGTGACAAGTATACTCCTAGGTGTGTATTTTTATAAACTACATTTGTAAACTGTGAGCACCCAAACTCTGCCCCAAGAATACACCTACATATGGGTTTGCATAAAAGTACGCACCTTCTTGGCATGTGCATAATTTCATGCCCATAATTTCTTGGGGTATTTTTTTTTTATGAGAGCTTTTATGCATGGAAAATCCTTTATAAAATTACCCCATAGAGGGCACTATGTTCTTCTGCCTTTCTCTTCCAATGCCAACCCAAGACTTTGATCTTTCTAACTTGCTGTTCCTTAGGCCCAGAACAAGCTACCTGAGTCGGTATGCCAGGCTCCATCTGTGGCCCTGTTCAAATCCAGGCTAAAAACCTCACTTCATTGAGATTGCTTGTGGATCCTGATCCCCATAGTCAACTGTTCACCTCTGATTACACTGTAAGCTCTTATAAACAGGGACTGGTCTCTTACATGTCTCTGTACAGCGCTGCAGAACAAATCATCAGAGAAGCAGGACTGTATGAAGACAACTTAAATGTGAAGATTGATGGAAGATTCATCAACATCCTTCGCTATGCTGATGATATCACATTACTGGCTGAAAGTGAAGACTATCTGAAACATTTGCTGCTCAAGATCAAGGAACATTTTCTTAAAATGGGCCTGCACCTTAAGGTAAAAAAGACAAAAGATCCTGACAACTGGCAAAATCAATGTTGATCATTGATGGAGAAGAAATTGAAATAGTTGACAACTTTGGCCTACTTGGATCAACAATCAATAAAGAAACAAGAAGAAGTCAAGAAATCCGATGACACATTGCTCTCGGCAGAATGGCTATGAAGGACCTAGAGAAGATTCTCAAGACAGATGTCCCTCTCCATAGAAAGATTCAACTTGTCCAAGCCATGATATTTTCAATAATGTCGTATAGATGTGAAAGTGAAAAAGATAGATGGGAAGAAAACCGATGCCTTTAAATTATGATGCTGGCGACGAATGCTATGTATTCCACGGACTGCCCGAAGAACAAACCAGTCAGTACTAGAGGAGATCAAACCTAAGCTTTCTTTAGAAGATCAGATGACAAGACTGACTTTCATACTTTGGACACATCATGCGAAGACAAAGATCATTAGAGAGAGAAACATGCTTGGTAAGGTAGAAAGTCAACAAAAAAAAGGAAGGCTAGCAATGAGATAGATTGATACAATTATAATCACAGCAGCTATGGGTGCCACACTATCAACAATGAATCGTCTAACTGAAAACCAAACACAGTTTAAGTCAACTATCCAGAGTAAAAGCGCATGTACTGTGAAAGAGCACACCTGATGAAAAATGTTGATATTAGGCAAGGGCAATGAAAGTACTTAAGGAGGTTTCATTTTTGGATCCCCACATGCAGATTTGGTATGTATTTGGCATTTGCTCCCATGCAATATTTGGAGGAACAAAAATACCTGTATTAAGCACTGGATGGATTTTCAAAAGGGAAATTCTGCAGGGGTTTCTCCTTGAAAATTTGCTTGCAGGTGTTTCAAAATTGCCTCCCCCATTGTGTGTGTGTGTTAAACTTTATTTGCAGAAAAGATAAAAAGTATAAGGTAAGAATTTGCCTTAAGCTGTAATTTTGCCTTTGTTAAAGATGACTTAAGCAACAAAGAAAGCCCATTTAGTTAACTGAGAGGGTCATTTTAAAAAGCTTGGTCATGACTTCGATGTCTGAAGATGTGGATGTCAAGATCACGGACACGTCTCTGTAGCCATTCCACAATGACGTTTGCAGACATGTACAGTGCAGGGACGTTCAAGTAGGAACAGGGGTGTGGTAGTGGTATGTCTGGGGAGGAGCAATGGACTTACATGTCCCCCATTCGATCTCGGAAACATCTCCAGGCACAAATAGGCATCAGGAAAGTGCTTATTTTCACTCGAGAAGATACAGAACTAAGTAACTAGTCTTAGATCAGAAAGGCCCACACTGGTATTTGAATACTGACCAGTCTGCTCAGGCCACTACTCTAACTATTATGCTATTAAACTTTCCAGTTCTAAAATACTATCCTGGGGATGTCTATATAGATGTTTGATATATGTGCATGTTAGGCATGTCCACATTTCCAAAATCGTGCCTGAACTTGTACATGCCTGCGCCTCCCCCCCCCCCCCCAGGCATTCTGGTTTTGACGTCCTAGATTGCACTTGGATGTACCATTGTGAAATATGTCTCTGACAGAATAGGACGTCAATTAACAGTTGCTCTTGTAAATGGCTGAGAGCCGGAAAAACCCCTCAATGTGTTAATTGCCACAGACCTTTGAACCTATTTTGGCTATTACAGTTTGCTCTACACAGTAACATAGCAGATGGTTGCTGGTAAAACGCTAAGAAATGAGATCACGTGATGCGGTGAGGACAGCAGACGTGTGCTGCATGTGCTCCGGTCCCCCGCGCCCCTAACCGGCAGATTTCTGAGCATTGCTTGAGTCCCTACGGGCTGATTGTCTGGGCAGCCTTCCTCTGCTATATTTGGCCTGGGAAGCGGAGGTTCCTGACATGATTTGGATGGCGGCTTCCACTAAAACGACGAGGCGGGAGAAGGAGAGGGTGGCCTCCGCAGCCAAAATGGCCGATAACAACACTATGCCGCGTTCCCCCTCATCCCCGGCCTTCTTGGAGGAGGTCTCAGCGGCGGTAGCAGAGGCGCTGTCAACGCAATTTGCCGCCCTCCATGAAGAAATGGATGCCCTTCAGACATCAACGGGGGCTTTGGGGGGTCGCATCCAGGAGGCCGAGGAGCGTATTGGGAGAGCGGAGGACTCGCTTGAGACTGCTTCTCAGGAGCTGACAGCGTTGAAGGCCCAAGTGCAGGCACAGTCAGCCAAGATCGATGACCTCGAAAATAGATCGAGGAGGAATAATTTGCGACTGCTCGGTATCCCCGAAATGATTGTGGATAAGGATCTGAAGCAGTATGTGGAGAACTTGCTCCCCCGACTATTTGAGGGCAGTTTGGAGAGCGGCGACCTGATGCTTGAGCGAGTCCACCGCGTGGGGAGTAGACAAGCCCGGGACTCCCGGCCGAGGATAGTTTTGGCGAAGTTTCTCCAATACCCGCAGAAGGAGGCTGTTCTCCGTGCGGCACGCCAACGGAGCAGTCTCGCTTGTGATAATTTTACACTCAGGATTGCCCAGGACTATTCTGCTTCTCTCAGCCAGAAGCGTAGAGCATATGCCCCTCTCTGTACTAAATTGCTTGCTGCTACAATCAAATTTTCCGTGCAGTATCCTGCCCGTCTACACGTTTTTTACGGGGGAGCGCATCGGGTGTTCAACTCGGCTGAGGAGGCCGCCCTATACGTGGAGCGTATTGTACAAGAAGGGAGCCCCTCTACTTCAAGCCCCTGACTGTAAATTGGATTTGGTGACTGCATTTATCTTTGCAACCCGACATGCAGAGGACGCTTGATTCACACTGCCAGGACCCTTTTTTGCCGCCAATATTCACCGCTGATAATTGGGGGCAGTTTTGGGCCGGACAGAGCTGGCGATTACTATGCCCTAAGCCGTGACGCGCTGCTTCACTGATGTGTGTGAAGGCGGACTAGCGCGCCCGGCGGTACTGTTGTCGGCGCCGCTGAGAGAGTCGGCCCTGACTTGGCCTAAGATCTTTGCCCTGCTCCCCATCTCTGTGCTGGGCGAGTGGTTATCTCATTTGTTGACGATTATGTGTGCTGTTTTGTTGCTTATTTCTTATTGCATTTTAGATAGTACTAGAGTAATTGCCCTGAAGTTGACCAGGGGAGGAGGGGGGTGGATCCCCCTTTATGGAGTTTTGGATTGGGTCTAGGATGAAGGAGACGGGTAGGAATGTGATTTGGTGGTAGCGTGTGGGTGGTGTGGAGTTGGGGCTTATTCGTGTAGTGAGGAGAGTGAGTGTGGAAGGAAGAGGGTGTGTGCGTGTGGGGATGAGGGGGGGGAGTGATGAGTGGGCGACACTGGAAGGTGGGGGGAGGGATTTATGGGTAGAGCGATAGGCCTGGGAAGTACGGGAGGAGGGCGGGAGGTCTATGGGGAGGGGAGTAGTGTTGTACTAGCGGTCTAGCCGTGTGTTGGGGTTCTCTATCCTTGGTTCCTTTCATAGTCGGAGGGGATTTTAGTAGCGGGTTAAAAGGGAAAGGGAAAGGGGGGAAAAAAGGGAAGGAGAAGGAAAAAGGAGAAAAGGGGAGAAGGAAGGAAAAAAAAAAAAAAAGACATAATTATTTATTGGTAAGACCTGTTCTTGGGTGACCTCCCTTACTTAAAAGGTTTGCAAAGCTAGACATGAAACGTTCAGATATATGATGTATAATGTTGATGCCTGTTCAGTACCTAGTTATAAGCTTGTAGATGAAGTACAGTACTGTGTTTTTTGTTTGTTTTTTTTTAGCGAAATGACGCTAGCACTGCAACATGGCACTGGGTGGCCAGTACGGGTGGGGGTATGGTGCTGTTCTGTCATGTAGTGTCAGCATGCAAAACGGGGTAAACACGGTCCCAAGTTACATCAACTTGGTGATGGTGTTTGGTACATTGCAGGACACCAGCAAACACTACATGACCTATATAGACGGCTCTTGACCCCATAAGGGTAGGTGTGACATACAAAATCCTCGGGCTGTGGTGTAGCTCGGCAGTGGCGATTTTTCCGCTGTAGCGGTTTTAAAGTAAGTGCCATGTTGCGGATGCCGAATGTCACCCCTTTGTTTGTTTGATATCATGAAGGGGGAAGAGAAAGAGAAAAGAAGGAAGAAGGGAAAGAAAGAGAGGAAAGAAGATAAAGAGGAAGGACGAAAAGGAAAGGGAAAAAGAAGAAAGGGAAGGGGAAAAAAGGGAAGGAAAAGGGGAAAAAAAAAAAAAAAAAGGAAACAATTAATAAATAAATAACTATATAAATTACAAACAAACATCATATATATGTTGAGTTTGCGCCTTATATGTACTACTTAACAATGGTTTGTTGCGGAGGGATTATAGTGTGGCCGAGGGAAGTGACTCCTCCTTTTTTGATAATGGTTATAATCTATGTGTGCTCTGTAATAATTAAGCTTTGGGGGTTAGTGGCAAAGGAAGGGGGACAGTCTTCCTGTTTCTTCGTTGCTTGCTTGACTCGATCTGCGCCCCTTCACTGAAGGTTGGGCATTTTTTGTGCCTGGAGCTGTTTGTGACAGGGGCGCGGGGGACTGGTCGCATCTAAGTGATCTACGCAGGTAGTTTGATCTACCGGAGGGTGGTTTGGTGGAAGATGAGGTGTCACTTTGTGGCAAGGGGGATAGGGAGGGGGAGGGGGGAGGGGGGGGTGGGGGTGGGAAAAGGGGAGACATGGTCACGCCCGTGCGGGGGCGCCTTTCCTAGGACTTTGCCTTTTTGAACGCGGTTGGGGGGAGCCCCAGGCTGGGGGGGCTCTCCCTGGACTACGGAAGTGCCTATTGTTCAGGGACTTGACTCCAGCTCCGGTGCATTGAGGCTTATTTCCTGGAATGTGTGTGGCTTGGGGAGTCCAATAAAGCGCTCAAAGGTGTTGCAGGCTCTGGCCAGGCATAAAGTAGATATAGCTCTGCTCCAAGAGACTCACCAGTCGGATATAGAGCATAGTAAATTGCGTAGAGAGTGGGTAGGTCAGGTTTTTGGAGCCCCGGCGTTGGGGAAAAAAGGTGGAATTGTTATATTGATTCACAAGCGTATAAGGTTTGAGACCCTTCGGCTACTACTCGACCCCTCGGGGCGATTCTTGCTTTTGCACGGTATGTTGGAAGGGAAACTAGTGACCCTGGGGAACCTTTATTCTCCCAATGTTCTGGACCTTGGTCTTTATACTAGGTTGTCTTCTAAATTGGCGATTCTGCCGGAGGCCCCGGTCATTCTGGGGGGCGATTTTAATGGGGTGCTGGACGTGGATCTGGATACTACTGCAGGAGGGTCCAGAGAGCGAAGACAGTCTACCCGGGCAATTCAGCAGCTGTGCGTGAGCATGGGATTGGTGGACCCCTGGCGGTTGTTGCATCCTTCGGAAAAGGATTTCACACATCAGTCGCGAGCCCACGGCTCCTCGGCGCGCATTGACTATTTGTTGGTGACGGGGGCCCTGTTCGCTGCGGTTCAGGACGTGCAGATAGGGCCGGGGGAAATCTCCGATCATGCATTAATCTGGTTGGACCTTCATTGGGGGGATTCGCGGCCTAAGACGCGCCTTTGGAGATTCCCCTTAGAACTTTATACTGATACTCATTTTCGCTCTTTTTTGTGCAGACGATGGCAGGAATTTGAATCAGATCATAGGCTGCATTCCGATGATCCTGAATTAGTTTGGGAAACAGCCAAAGTGGTTTTACGAGGCGACATCATAGGCTTCCAGGCCCGTAAGAGGAGATTGATGTCTGAGCGTATTATACGCTTGGAGAAGGAGGTCACAGCCTTGCGTCGACTCTGTGCCCGCCATTCGACGGCTGCAAATAGGGGACAGCTCATGGAGACTCAGGTATTGTTGAATGAGACTTTGCACCAACGTGCGAAGAAATCCGCTTTTTACTATCGGTATAGGTTGCATACCCAGGGTGATAAACCTGGGAAGATGCTGGCTCGTTGCCTGCGGGGCCCCCGGGGTTCCCGATTGGTCTCGGCTCTGAGGGATGATCGGGGAGAGCTGCATAGGACTAGCCCTCAGATTGCCGCGGTGTTTAAATCATTTTTTCAACAGCTCTATTCCGCTGAGCCGGATTCCCCTCAGGAGCGGCGAACTTACTTTGCAGACCTGACTCTCCCTCAATTAACGGCGGCGCAAAGGGAACAACTGGACTTACCGATTACGGTGAGTGAAGTGCAAGCAGTTATATCCAAGGCAAGTTGCTATAAGTCACCAGGCCCCGATGGGTTGGGGGCGGAGGTTTATAAGATTTTGAATGATCTCGTCTCTCCCACCCTTTTGGCGGTGCACACTCAGAGAGCAGCACAAGGCTTTTTTCGGTGGGGTAGTAATCAGGCCTATATTACACTAATACCGAAACCTGGGAAGGACCCGCACTGTGCAGCATCCTATCGCCCGATCTCGCTGCTTAATTTTGACACCAAGTTGCTAGCGAAAATCATGGCGGAGCGGTTGGCCATGGTTCTTGGCCACTTGGTTCATGAGTCACAGGTCGGTTTTGTGCGGCAACGACATGCCGTGTGTAATCTGCGGCGGATTGTGGCGTCATTGGAATGGGCACAACGACGGGCCCAATCGACCTTGCTAATAAGTTTTGACGCGGAAAAGGCCTTTGATAGGGTTAGTTGGGCGTATTTGGAAGACCTGCTTCCTCGCTATGGCCTGGGTGATTCTTTTTGTAAAATGGTGAAATGTCTTTACGCAGACCCCCGGGCAGCGATATTGTGTAATGGGTTGCTTTCGGAGACCTTTTCACTCCGGAGGGGGACTAGACAGGGCTGTCCTTTGTCCCCTCTCCTCTTTGTTCTCTCTTTGGACCCTCTCATACGCCGGGTGGACCGATCCCGTGAAATCTCCGGTATAGCAATGGGTAGGCAGGTCTTCAAACTGGCTGCCTTTGCAGACGATCTCCTGGTGCATCTGTCCGCCCCTCAGGAGTCGCTGTTGGCGCTCCTGCAGGAGTTTCAGGTATTTGGTCGGTTTGCGGGCTTTAATATTAATCGTGAGAAATCGGAAGCGTTGGATGTTTCGGGGGATGTCCGGGCGGCGTGGCAGGGCGTATTTCCTCTACGGTGAGCGCAAGACTCCTTTATTTACCTGGGGATTATTTTGACGCCTAGAGCGGCACAGCTTTATCAGGTAAACCTACGGCGGGTTATGAATAAACTACGAGGCCAGTTCCAAACGTGGAGACCCCTCCCTTTGTCCTTATCGGGCAGAATAGCAGCGATAAAAATGGTCATTCTCCCTCAAATCCTCTACTGGCTACAAACTCTTCCGGTTTGGGTCCTACGGCGGGACTTAGTACGCCTTGAAGGCATGTTGAAAGGTTTCTTATGGAAAGGGGCGAGAGCCCGAATTCCGTACGTAAGGCTGAGGGGGGGATGGAGGCAGGGGGGTATGGGGCTCCCGGATCTGGGGGCCTACGCTTTGGCCTGTCAGGCTCGGCACCTAGGGGACTGGCTGGGGGAGACTGAGATTTTTACGCCGCGGCGGGTTGAGACCTGTGCTGCCCCGTATTCCTTGTTAGCCATTCTACACCATGAAGACCGTTTGTTACCGTCTTATATTACCGGCAGCGTACTACTGGGAGCCGTTCGGAGGACTTGGCGGCAGCTTAACTGCTACTGGAAGAGGAGTTGGAAAATTTCCAGCTGGCTTCCACTCCGGGGGAATGTTACCTTTACGCCAGGCACGGAGAACGCTACTTTGCGGGCGTGGGTAGCGAAGGGGATGCGAACTGTTGGGCATGTGGTGGATACTGAAGGCCGGTGTAAGTCTTTTCCAACGCTTAAAACAGAGTATGGGCTGGCTTTGGTGCACCCGTTTCCTTATCTGCAACTTTCTCACTATGTGGCTTCGCTTCCGGCGGCCGAGCTCCACGCAGATCGTTCGGCGCAGATAATTGAATTTTTTGATCTGGGGGGAGACTTTATGCCGTCCATTCGTCGTCTGCGAGTACGATTAGATGGCTTTCGGCAGTTGCCGGACTACCGGCCAGTGGAACTCGCATGGGCCGCAGAATTGCAGCGAGAGGTCCCCCCGGGTACTGTTCTTCGGGGTCTTCGGCGTATGGTTCACTTAGCAGAGGGAGTGCGATGGAGGGAAATACACTTTAAATCCCTGACACGGGTACACTTTTCGCCACGGAGGGCCTTTCGTAGCCACTTGACGGAGGATGGCAGCTGCCCGAGATGCTCGATACCGATGGCGACTTTATTGCATATGTGGTGGAGTTGTCGGCATCTTCGGCCATACTGGTCACGGATTGCTGCGTATATGCAAGACCTGTTGGGGCAGCGGGTAGGTTGGGATGCCCTATTTGTTACGTTGGATTGCCTGGGAATAACCTTACCCAAAGGCAAGTGGGGGAGGATGTTGGTGCGTAAGGCCTGTTTGGTGGCCAAGGGACCCTTACTTCGTAGCTGGCGAGAACGGGACCCGCCGTCCTACTGGGAATGGCGGAATTCCTTTCATCAGTTGATGCTGACTGAGTGCTGGAGCGCTCGGGGTAACCCTACGAGGTGGCTCACTTTCCAGGCGCTGTGGGATCCCTACATTCAGCGGTTGGGCCCCCGTAGTCGTAATGAAGTATTGCAATGGGCGATACTGGAACCTGCCAATGTCGATGCGGGTGATTAGCTGTTAATGTGGGTGGTACACTAGTTTGCTTGGTCTGGGGGAGGCTCCCCGTACGGGTGTTGACCATGTCTCCGGGGGGGGGGGAGGGGGGGTCAAGAGGAGGATGTTCTACTACTTTATTGTAAAAAATGTAACACCACTTTTCTGTTGTTGTGCATCCCCTGATGTGGGGATCAGAGACCCACCCCGCTCGGGGGCTGTTGTGCTGTTTGTGATGTTGTGTTGACTTGGTGTTTAAATAAAGTTTTGAAAAAAAAAAAAACCGCTAAGAAATGATCCACCTGGTCTGCTCAGCTGTCTTCCACTCCGGTCCTCCACTACTTTGGGTGGATAGCATAGACAATTTCTTATTGTAAAACAAACAAGGTTCCTCTCAGACATTTTAATAAACCTTTTAATCTGTCCCAAACATGTTTACATTTCATTATCATACTGGCTCCTACTACATCTACTGGCAAATCCTTCAGGGATTGTTGTCTTCCCAGTTGAAAATGGATATCATTGGAGCACTAATTCTGAAATGTCAGTAGATAGAAGTGATAGTGGTGTGCCACTATGGGGGTAATTTTATAAGACATTTATGTGTATGTGTAGATGGATATATAGAGATTCTCTGTCTCTCAGATGTGTGTGTGTGTGTGTGTGTGTGTGTGTGTGTATATATATATATATATATATACCAGCAGTTTATCTATAACATTGCTGCATAAAATAACATGCCATCAATGCACAGCACATATGTTATAGCATCACTAGAGTGTATTGGCCTTCCGTTTCCCCCCTCTCTCGGAGCCACTCTAGGTGCTATCTGGGATTGAAAGATCACTTCCCCTCCCAACTCCTGCCAATAATGGGGACTGTTATCTGCATGTCCCCAACCACCACCCCACTCATTTGCTGCAGTTATGCATGTTTCACCACTTCCTTCTAGTGAGTCCAGTGACATAAGTCCGTGAGATGGAGGGGGCATGCGGCCAGCCTTCCTTCACCAACCTTCCCCCATGCCGCCATCCTTTCTTTACACACACAACTCTCCTCCCCCCCTCCTCCTCCATGCTGCAAAGATCTGACTTTCAATGCAGTTTCCCATGCAGCCTCACGTTCCTGCTTTAAGTAAAACCTCTTCTTGCCTGGCAGCCTCCACCTCTTGCTGCCGGGCTGAAGTCTCATGTAAAATGAGACTGTAAAATAACGCGACTGTTGTGAGATGTCCTCCTGGCAGTGGGAGGCTGCCAGGAAAGAAAAGGTGTTTTAAATTTTCAAGCAGAAACAGAGGCAGTGTAGCAAACATATGTAGACCCCTAACAGATGCCTTTGTGCTACTTATAAAATTACTCCCCACATGCACACATTAGCCTTTCTTGCATAGGTTGGAACAGAACCTTTTAGCATTTCTGAAATCTGAAAACTTTTCTATTTCCCCCGTTGGGGGAAGCAAAGAGGCATGGGTAATATTGAACTGGCGGTGAAGCAGGATGGTCTTAGGACCTTTTTTATATGCTATGAACCTCCTTGAATGCATTCTAGCATATGGTGGTATAAAAAATGTTTTAAAAATAAATCTGAGAGTGACATCTAATTGTCCACCCATGATGTAGAGTGCTTGCACTACATTGCTGGAGAGTTATAAGTGCAAAGCATGAGCAAATTATGCTTGCATGAAAAATAGATCAATGCTAGTAGACAAAAACTGCCTGCAATGCGTGGTAGACCCTTGCTAAGAGAGTCTGACATGTGTTGCCAGAGTAACCAGTAGATCTTGAAGGATACTGTGGATTGCCACAGTCTTCAGGTTGAAACTGAATGTCGGCCAAGAGTGGTGCTGTTAGGATCTTTATTAATTACAGTCTATTGAGCTGCCAGTTCAGTAGTACACGGCCTGTTTTCATACAAGCATTCTTGTAGATTTCTATGAGATTCTGCTACCTAGCATTAACTTCATAATGGAAATCAAGTTCCTATTATGTTTTTCTTAGAAATGTTATCTATCTGGACTGTGAAGAGATCAGCTTCTTAGCCATGAATAAAGGACCTTGGCAACTAGTCCTGGGCTTTTCTGCCCATGAATTACAAGGCAGCTTGTCTGCAAAGACTGAAAAGGAATGTGGATATAATTCTTGTTCTCTTCATCTTATCTATTTATTTCTTAATAGCATTACTTTGCTTCAGGTCAAGCCCTTCTGTTACTGTTCAGAAACTGGCTTTTAAAAAGAGGCAGATATAAATCTAAAGCAGTTTTTTGAGTGAATTAAATAGCCAGTATTTTGTTTTATTAATAAATTTAAAAGATATTCGATGCATTTTTTAGTGGATGAAACTTCACGATCTCAGCTTGCAGGGCCATCTTAACCCTCAAAGCGTAGGCAGTCACCTGGGGCAGCAGCTTCTGGGGAGCAGGAAAGAGCAGCCGAAGTCAAAACAAGACAATAGATCTGTGCTTTTTTAAACGTTTATCCAATATGACCCCATTTGAACAAATGAAAAATCGCATGATCCCAGATGATGATGAAATCAGAATAGCAGGTCCTCAGCCATTCAGCTGTCCTAACAATAGCTAGTTTAGGTAGACTGGCCAGTGGCTGAATATTGCTGCTGGCTAATTAACCTTCAGTGTTGCCCACGCTCCATTCCTGGAACACCCTGATGCTAGCTGGCTAGTGTTAGGGTGTTTAAAGAGAGCATATTCAATGGCACTAAATGGTTTAGTGTCACTGAATATGCCACTAACCACAGACAACAGACAACAAAGATAGCATTTTATTTTGTGATTATACTGATTGGAATATGGAGCGCAGTGACTCAGCTGCATGATTCCTATAATAAACTGGATTCTCTGCAGGTTATCGTAACTTTTGTTGGATCAGTTCAACTATTATCCCGAAATATCGTGCATTTTCATTTCATTTATTAGATATTGTACCTGTCCTTACAAAAAGCTCATGGCAGGATACAATAAAACATAATTTTTTTGTATGTATGTATTTTATTATGTAACACAAACAGCAGCTAAACAAGTGTCTTCCTCAACACTTCCAAGACTTTTTTACTCAGCAGCTCTTGGGGAACAAAAATGTCTTCATCTCCTTCCTAAATCCCATAAAATAATAAAGTGAATGGCTAAAGGAAGCCCATTCTACATACCTGCATGACTTGTAGCACTTCTGTACCATGGTCTGACCACAACCTTCTCACCTTCTTCCTTCCAAGAGGCAACACAACACATGAGCACACCTGTGCAAGCATCGTCCCGGAAATTCAGGACGTTTAACAAGGAGTCCTTCACCAATGCAATCCAACCACTCACACACTTGGACCCAGAGCTGAATAACCCCTGTAACCTGGATGACATCATTGCCCAATGGAACTCTATTATCTCCTTTTACGCCCTCAGGCTGAACAGTATTCCCAAGAAGATGAGAGCACACCTAGCACCATGGCTCGCCCTGGAGCTCAAATCAATGAAAACCAAGCTCCAATTACTATAGCACACATGGAGAAGGCATAGAAGCCAAGACACTCATACAGCATACATCTCAGTCCTGTAGAAATCCTGTACTCTCACCCTGCCTAAGAAGAAGGAACATCACAACTACCTACTCAACTCCTCCTTCAACCGACTCAGGGAATTATTTGACATTGCCTAATCAAATCCCCTACTAGCTCAAAACCCACCACAGATATCTCCCCAACTGAGATGGCCCAGCACTTACAAGTTAAACAAGCAAGCAATTCAGTAGCAGTCTTACCACCCCAATACATAAGCAACAGCTCGGGCTGTCCCATCAAGGAAATATGATCAACCTTCAGCACAGTCACCATCCGGCAGCTGGAGAACATCATATCCAACCTGAACAGCACCACCTCCCCTCTGGACCCTTGCCCATTCACATGGATTAAAATATCCAAACAGGAGCTTATACCACTCATTCTGCGCATTGTCCTGTCATCGCTCGCCATCAGATACATGCCTACTACATTGAAGCAAGCATCTGTCAGACCAATACTAAAATCCCACACTCTCAATGCAGCTCTTCCCTCTTCATACAGACCCATCTTAAGCATCATGGCACTGGCCAAGATCATTGAGAATACTGTACATCTACAAAGTCAGGAGTTCATGGAATCTCACTCCCCCCTAGACAAACACCAGCATGGTTTTAAGCCCTTTCACAGCAGAGAAACACTACTAGTATACCTCCTCAACACACTGATCATTGGCATAGAGAAAGCCTCACAATGATTCATCCTAGTGTTCCTGGACCTGGCAGCAACCTTTGACTTCATCATACACCCCCAGCTCATAGTACGTCTACACGAAATTGACCTGAGAGAAAGGACAATGGTTCTAATCATATCTGTCAGATCGCTCTCAACAGGTCAGAATAGGATCACAGACTTCAACCCCAATCAAGCTCCTCTAGAGATTGTCACAGGGCTCAGCAGTATCCTCCCTGCTCTTCAACATTTTTATATAACCCTTCTGCAGGTCATACAGTAATACAAGATCCTTTATGCCAATGATATCCTCATCTATGTCCCATTCTCCACAAGCAACCCAGATTACTCCACATTCAGCCGATGCCTTGAGGCAGTCATAAACTAGTTTGGCCTCCACAACTTACGCATCAACCCCAACAAGACTGAGGTTCTGTTTATAACCAGGCATCCCTCCTCCTCCCCTTCAGTTACAATAAGCCTTGCAAATCTAACTTTACAAGTAAAACAGCAAGTAAAATACCTGCGTATAATGCTGGATCAGAATCTGAACTTCAACACCCATATCAAGAATGTCACCAGTCAGTATATTACCATATCAGAACCTTGGGGAACCTTAGACCACTCTTTGACCATACAGACTTCAGAAACGCCTGCCAGGCACTCATCACCCTCATCTTTGACTACGCTAACATCATCTACCAGAGCCTCCCAAAATCCTCATTACAGCCTCTGCAGCTCATGTAGAACGTAGCAGCCAGACTTCTCACAGGATGCAGCTGTCATGACCACATATCACCCATATTGAAACAACTACACTTGCTCCCCATCCACAGCAAAGTAACGTGGTGCTAACAGTCTTCAGGACTATCCTCTAGCTTTCTGCAAATTCCCTACAGGCTCTGCGGGACAAACCTCAATGCCAGAGATTGCGCAGAAGTGCAAACCACTCCCTCCTAGCAGTACCTACCTCAATCACCTGCACCAGTGCCTCTATCTCTAACAGAGCTTTCTACTTCTACGTTACAACCATCTGGAACTCGTTACCCACAGACCTTCATTCCACAGTTGTTGGAGACTTTCGCTGAAAGTTAAAGACACTCCTCCTCTTCCTGGAGTTCTTTGGCTCTGCCACTTAGCCACACCTGAATAGCCCCTCACACATAGAACAGTGACCATAAAAATGGCCATAACTCTTCATACCTGCCTCCAGATTCTTCACCAATCCCACAAGCACATCACTCTTACAGTCCACAGAGCAGCCCAGTCTTTCCTTGCCATCTCTACTTTCTATATTACTTTGTACAGATAACTTTGTTTCCAAAGGTTGTATATTACTTTGTGCAGTTAGCTTTATTACCAAAGGTTCCAAGGTCTGTGTTCTCCTGTTACTCTGTTGCCTTGTTAAAAGTGCCATAGTTTAATTGGTGTACTTTTGCTAATAATTGTTCTATGTAACATTTCTATCAGTTCTATGTAAACCGACGTGACTAGTAGATACAGTGGTATAAAAGAGTTGTTAAGTAAATAAATACAATTAAAATAAAGGCAAAGAGCAAGATGGGGCACTGGCTCGAAGCCTGACCGACTGGAATAAGTTTGCTCTGGGAACTATAAACAAATGAGTGTCTTGGGAATGGATAACCTTGGGAGAATATAGTTTTGCAAATAGGCCGACAAATACAGCACACAATTTATGGAAAATCTTAAAGGCAACAAGTAACAGCTTAAATTTAATTTAATGAACAATGGGCAACCAATGAAGAGTTTCTAACATAGGAGTAACATGGTCCCTAGGGCCTGCCCTAACCAAAAGCTTAGTAGCAACATTCTGGGTCCTCTGCAAATAACCCAAGGCTTTCACAGGCACGCTGGAATACAAAGCATTACAATAATCTAATCTGGTCAAAATTAACACCACCATGAGTCGCTAAATCCTGCTAAAACACAGGCACCTTTCTAAGCTGAAAGAGGTAGAAAAAACATACCTCTGGACCTTAGAGATTTGTGGTTCTAATGTCAAAGTGCTATCTAAGTCAAACATAGAAACATGATGGCAGATAAAGACAGTATGGCCTGCAGACATAGGCAAAACAGTTGCAGAAGCAGGGGCGGCCCAAGGGGGGTGCGGGGCCATGTGCGGAGACTCGGTGCGGGGCCTCATTTGCATAAGGGGTCTCATTTGCATAAATATTTGCATAATGTTACCATATACTAACTTTTAGTAAACATGCCTCTTAATGAGTGTATGGATAAAGAAAGACTAAAAGATTTCTACATTACTATAATCCAGTGCCAACCACCAGACACATTAGGAACTACTACAAACACTGCCCATTTAGAACCCATAGCAAACCCGCCGTATCCTAACAGCACTACCAGGACTCACAAAGCACCATACCCTACCTATCAAAAGGAAACATGCAAATATTAAACCAATACATTTCAGAGAACAACAATACATGACCTACTGGGGAAAGAGAACAAGTGGCAATGTCAAATAGGAATTACATAAACAGAATACCTCACTCAATTACACATGCAGAACATAGACCATCACCAAACAAGGAATCACAATTTAGAAACAGGAAGACAATAATTAAACTGGGAATCCCAAAAGCCAAACTTGGAATGTACGACACTGTAGAAATAAAACTATACATTAATTTGCTCTTGTACTAAACAAAGCGCAGACGTTAATGATGCACATTTACCAGAGCTGACATATTCCAATTAATAAATTCAAAATAAAGAGATATTTTTCTACCTTTTGTGCATTTTTTTCAGCTGCAATTGCTCCAGCCACTTTCTTCTGGTTTCTTCATGTCTTCTGCTAACTCTCCATCGTCTGCTGTCCATTTGTCCTTTCTTCTCTCTCTTCTAGTTTTTTTCCATTCTCTCTCTACATCTGCTTTAACATACTAATCTTTCTCCTTTTGCTCTTTCCTCATTCCTATTTCATCCACTCAAATTTTACCCCTCCATCCTCAATCCCCACTTACTCTCCCAATACCCGGCCAATTGTAGATTTTTTATCCCTCCCACACAAAATATTTTTCCCCTCTCCATTTTACTCTCCCAGCCCCATCCCATTCTAATCCTCCCCCAACATCAGCTCCCTTCTAGTTCCAGCCTCACCCAGCATCCATTCCCTTCTAGTCCCTGCATCAGCCCATTTCCAGTCCTAGCCCCCCATCAGCCCATTTCCAGTCCTAGAAACCCCCCAACCCAATACCAGTCCTAGACCCCCCCCATCAACCACTTCCAGTCCTAACCCCCCATCAGCCCACTTCCAGTCCTAACCCCATCAACCCATTTCCAGTCAGCCCCCCATAGCCCATTGCCAGTCCTAACCCCCCCATCAGCCCACAGCCCATTACCAGTCCTAACCCCATCACCCACCTCAAGTCCTAAACCCTCCCCATCAGCCCATTTCCTGTCCTAGCCCCCCCATAGCCCATTATCAGTCCTACCCCCCCATAGCCCATTACCAGACAGCCCCCATCAGCCAACAGCCCATTACCAGTCTTAACCCCCCCATAGCCCTTTACCAGTTCTAACCCCCCCAACAGCCCACAGCCCATTACCAGTCCTAGCCCCCCATAGCCCATTACCAGTCCTAACCCCCCCAACAGCCCACAGCCCATTACCAGTCCTAACCCCATCAGCCCACCTCCAGTCTTAATACCCCCAGCCCATTTCCAGTCCTAGCAACCCCCCAACCCATTACCAGTCCTAGCCCCCATAGCCCACTCCCAGTCCTAATCCACCAGCCCATTTCCAGTCCTAATCCCCCATCAACCCACTTCGAGTCCTAATCCCATCAGCCCATATTCAGAGTTAGCTCCCCCATATCCCATCACATCTCCTTACCCCCCCATCCCCCCCATAGCCAATCACCACTCCTAACCCCCCCAGCCCATCACCACTCCTAACCCCCCAGCCCAGCCCAGCCCAGGGAAAATTAAAAAAAAAAAAAAGCTGTCTGTTGCCGCTGCCGGGGCCGCCGCGGCAGAATCGAGTGTGCCGCGGGGCCCCCCCTGCCCAGCAGAGCCTGCCCTCCCCTGTATCACCTCTCTCTTTACAGCTGCAGTCACACGCGCCGGCTTTCAGAGCGCGAAGGAACTAGTTTCCCTTTCGCGGCTCTGTTAAGCCCGCGGGGGCTGATGGGAACTTCCCATCAGCCCCCGCGGGCTTAACAGAGCAGCGAGGGAGAAACTCTCCCCTCGCGCTCTGAAAGCCGGTGCGTGTGACTGCAGCTGCCAAGAGAGAGGTGATACAGGGGAGGGCAGGCTCTGCTGGGCAGGGGGGGCCCCGCGGCACACTCGATTCTGCCGCAGCGGCTCCGGCAGTGGCAGCAGACAGCTTTTTTTTTTTTTTTTTTTTTAAATTTTACTTTTAGATCAGAATGTTTTTTGTGCAGGGCCCCCTGAAACGCGGGGCCCTGTGCAAAAAACATTCTCGCTCAATGGACGGGCCGGCCCTGTGTAGAAGCATGAGGATTTGTACCTCTCTCTATTTGTGCACAGGACTTTCTCCCCCAACCTGATGGCAGATTTCCCATGTACATTATCCTTTTGCTGTTGCTATTTGCCTCTACTAATCCGACCCACACACAGAAACATGATGACCAGGGCCGGATTTAGCTATACGCCATGTACGCCATGGCGTAGGGCCCACAGCTGCAAAGGGCCCACAAAAATTGAAGTAGTTAGGCTTTTTTTTTTTAATAAAATAAAAAAAAACCTGCTGGCTGCCGCCGCGGGGCCCCCTCTGCTGCCGCGGCAGCATGGACTGACCCGCGGGGGCCCCCTCTGTAAGCTCGGTCCCTCCCTCCGTGCCTCCGTGTCTCCCTCCGTGCAGGCTGTTAGAGACGCGAAGGCAGACTGTCTCCTTCTGCCTTCCCGTCTCTGTTAAGCCCGCAGGGCTGATGGGAAATTTCCCATCAGCCCCTGCTGGCTTAACAGAGACGCGAAGGAGACAGTCTGCCTTCGCGTCTCTAACAGCCTGCACGGAGGGAGACACGGAGGCACGGAGGGAAGGACCGAGCTTACAGAGGGGGCCCCCGCGGGTCAGTCCATGCTGCCGCGGCAGCAGAGGGGGCCCCACGGCGGCAGCCAGCAGGTTTTTTTTTTAAAAATAAATTTTACTTTCGGCGGGGGGAGGGGGTGGGGGTAGGACTGGTAATTGGGGGGGCTGGGACTGGGGCTGGACTTGGGTTGGGACGGGGCCGGGAACTGGGCTGGGACTGGGACTGGGACTGGAAAGGGGTTGGGGGGATTAAGGCTGGAGGTGGGCTGATGAGGAGGACTGGTAATGGGCTGTGGGCTGTTGGGGGGGGGGGTTAGAACTGGTAATGGGCTTTGGGGGGGTTAAGACTGGTAATGGGCTGTGGGCTGATGGGGGCTGTCTGGTAATGGGCTATGGGGGGGGGCTAGGACTGGAAATGGGCTGGGGGGGGGTAAAGCAGGGCGGTGGGCTTATGGGGTTGGGAGTGGTAATGGGCTGTTGGGGGGGGGTTTAGAACTGGTAATGGGTTTTGGGGGGTTTAGACTGGTAATGGGCTGTGGGCTGATGGGGGCTGTCTGGTAATGGGCTATGGGGGGGAGCTAGGACTGGAAATGGGCTGGGGGGGGGTTAAGACTGGAGGTGGGCTGATGGGGTTAGGACTGGTAATGGGCTGTTGGGGGGGGGTTTAGAACTGGTAATGGGTTTTGGGGGGGTTTAGACTGGTAATGGGCTGTGGGCTGATGGGGGCTGTCTGGTAATGGGCTATGGGGGGGCTAGGACTGGAAATGGGCTGGGGGGTTAAGACTGGAGGTGGGCTGATGGGGTTAGGACTGATAATGGGCTGTTGGGGGGGTTTAGAACTGGTAATGGGCTTTGGGGGGGTTAAGACTGGTAATGGGCTGTGGGCTGATGGGGGCTGTCTGGTAATGGGCTATGGGGGGGGGTTAGGACTGGAAATGGGCTGGGGGGGTTAAGACTGGAGGTGGGCTGATGGGGTTAGGACTGGTAATGGGCTGTGGGCTGATGGGCTGATGGGGGGGGTTAGGACTGGCAATGGGCTATGGGGGGCTGACTGGAAATGGGTTGATGGGGTTAGGACTGGAAGTGGGCTGATGGGGGGTTAGGACTGGTAATGGGTTATTGGGGGGGCTTAAACTGAAAATGGGGTGATGGGGGGTTAGGACTGGTATTGGGTTGGGGGGTTGCTAGGACTGGAAATGGGCTGATGGGTGGCTAGGACTGGAAATGGGCTGATGCAGGGACTAGAAGGGAATGGATGCTGGGTGAGGCTGGAACTAGAAGGGAGCTGATGTTGGGGGAGGATTAGAATGGGATGGGGCTGGAAGAGTAAAATGGAGAAGGGAAAAATATTTTGTGTGGGAGATATAAAAAAATCTACAATTGGCCGGGTATTGGGAGAGTAAGTGGGGATTGAGGATGGAGGGGTAAAATTTGAGTGGATGAAATAGGAATGAGGAAAGAGCAAAAGGAGAAAGATTAGTATGTTAAAGCAGATGTAGAGAGAGAATGGAAAAAAACTAGAAGAGAGAAGAAAGGACAAATGGACAGCAGACGATGGAGAGTTAGCAGAAGACATGAAGAAACCAGAAGAAAGTGGCTGGAGCAATTGCAGCTGAAAAAAATGCACAAAAGGTAGAAAAATATCTCTTTATTTTGAATTTATTAATTGGAATATGTCAGCTCTGGTAAATGTGCATCATTAACGTCTGCGCTTTGTTTAGTACAAGAGCAAATTAATGTATAGTTTTATTTCTACAGTGTTGTACATTCCAAGTTTGGCTTTTGGGATTCCCAGTTTAATTATTGTCTTCCTGTTTCTAAAATGTGATTACTTGTTTGGTGATGGTCTATGTTCTGCATGTGTAACTGAGCTGAGGTGTTCTGTTTATATAATTCCTATTTGACATTGCCACTTGTTCTCTTTCCCCAGTAGGTCATGTATTGTTGTTCTCTGAAATGTATTGGTTTAATATTTGCAGTGTTGCCTTTTGATTGGTAGAGTATGGTGCTTTGTGAGTCCTGGTAGTGCTGTTAGGATACGGCGGGTTTGCTATGGGTTCTAAATGGGCAGTGTTTGTAGTAGTTCCTAATGTGTCTGGCAGTTGGCACTGGATTATAGTAATGTAGAAATCTTTTAGTCTTTCTTTATCCATACACTCATTAAGAGGCACGTTTACTAAAAGTTAGTATATGGTAACATTATGCAAATATTTATGCAAATGAGGCCCACACCCCCCTTGGGCCGCCCCTGCTGGGGCCCACAATTTTTGTTGGCATAGGGCCTCACTCAAGGTAAATCCGGCCCTGATGATGACAAAGACCAAAGACCCCTATACAGTCTGCCCTTCCATACCAACTACTAAGTTCTACCGTCCCCTTTTCCTTTTAGAGATTCTCAGTGTCTGTCCCATGCTTTCTTGATTTCAGATACAGTCTTTGTCTCTGCTACCTCCACTGGGAGACTATTGCACGGATCTACCACTCTTTTTCTCTAAAAATAAAAAAATCCACAAATTGTTCCTTAGTCTGTTCTTTCACTTTCATTCTATGCCCCTTGTTGCAGAGTTTTCTTTCAGTTGAAGGAGGTTTTCCTCCTGTGCATTTATGCCACGGGGGTATTTAAACGGTACTATCATATCTCCCCTTTCCAGTCTTTCTTCCAAAGTATACATATTGAGATCTTTAAGTCTGTCCCTATATGCTTTATGATGAGGCCCACTGACCATTTTGGTAGCCACCCTCTCTGCACTGACTCCATCCTGTTGATTATCCTTTTGAAAGTGTGGTCTCCAGAATTGTATGTAATACTTTTAAATTGGATTCTCACCAAAGACTTATACAGAGAGAACAGCAGCTCCTTCTTCCTGTTGGCCATTCCTCTCCCTACCGCTCAAGCATTCTTCTGGCATTTGCTGTTCCCTTTTCTTCCCATGCAGTCATCTTAAAAGCATCAGAAACAATCACCCCTAGGTCCTGCTCTTCTTTCATGGACAGAAGTACTTCACCCCCCCCCCCCCCACACACACACACACACTGTACAACTCCCTTGGATTTTTGCTGTCCAAATGTATGACCTTGTTTTTTTTTTGTTGGGTTTTTTTTTTTTAGGGTTAACATCTCAGCTGCCAAATTCTGGACTATTCTTCAAGCTTCCCTAGATCCCTCCTCATGTTATCTACACCTTCCTGGGGGTTTACTCTCTCTTGCAGATTTTGGTATCATCTGAAAAGAGGCAAACCTTATCAGATAGTCCTTCTGCAATATCACTTACAAAAATCGGACCAAGGACAGATCCTTGTGGCATACCACTGGTAACATCCATCTCCTCAGAATGAGCTGCATTTACAAGTACTCTTTGTTGTCTCCCATTCATTCAGTTTCTAACCAAGTCAGTCATTTTAGGGTCCGTCTTTAAGACACTCATTTTATTTATAAATTTATTTATTTATTTATTTGGTAACATTTGTATACTGCTTTTTCCAGTGATCAGTAGCGGTTTACATCACATTAAAATTTTGGCACAGCAAACATTTTCTTACAATGATTAAAGAATCTACATCTGGATTTTGGTGATTAGAAATTAAACAATTGCATTTATGTGTTTGGTTTGTACAGCTTGAGTAATTTACAGATTCATTTATACATCGTGCGCTAGTTACAGTAAATACATCTTGGTCTGTTTACAGTTTCATTTAAACTAGTTACTGTTTGTTCACAGTCATAAGTTCTTTGTGGCATTTTTGTGGTGCGCTGAGCAAATGGTTTCTTTCTGTTTTAAGTTACGTTGTAGTATTCTTGGAAAAGGTAGGTTTTTAGTTTTTTTTTTCTGAAATCTTGCAGGTCGTTGTTTGCTCTTAGTGTGGCCGGTAGCTTATTCCATTGCGTGGGCGCTATGTAGGTGAAAGCTCTGTTACTCGTGGAGGTCTTAGCTGTGCGGATGGAGGGTGGAACATGTAGGGTGTTTAGGTTGTGCATTCTTCTGCTTCTGTTATGCGGTTGTGTTGTGATAAGCATGGAGAGAAAGGATGGTGCTATGTTGTGTATCAGTTTGAAAGTGGTTACTATTATTTTGTATCTTATACGGGCAGCAATAGGAAGCCAGTGCAATTCTATTAGTATTGGTGTGATGTGGTCATATAGTTGTTTCTTCATTATGATCCTGGCTGTGACATTTTGCGCCAGTTGTAGTATGTAGAGGGATTTTTTTTGGTAGTCCTTGGAGGATGGCATTGCAGGTGAGGTATGATTAGCGCTTGAGCTATTGTTCTGAAGTCGGATTGCTCAATGATATTGCGTAGAGGTTGGAGGATTCTTAGTTTGTGGAATATTGCCCGATTCAGTAGTCTTTTTCCATTTTGAGGTTTTTGTCGAATGGTACTCCTAGGTATTTTATCTCATCCTTGATGTTATATGAGTTATTGTTCATGGTGATAGTTGAGGGGGGTTGAAATCTTGGTTTTTAGAGATGAACATTACTTCAGTTTTCTTATGGTTTATGGACATGTTGTTTTTGTTGAAGCCATGTTTGCACATCCTTGAGGCATTCTTACAGATGGTCATAGTTCAGGTTGTCTGAGTCCAACTGAGAATATAGCATTATGTCATCCGCGTAAATGTGGTGATTGATCGTGTGTTTCTGAAAAATCTTACAGATGGGTTTCATGTAAAGGTTGAACAACAGGGAGGACAATGCAGAGCCTTGTGGTATTCCCTGTGTTTGTGGGAAAGCCTCTGAAATTTCTTGATTGAAGAGAACTTGTTGCATTCATTTGGAGATGTAAGATCTGAACCATTTTAGGGGGGTTCCTTTTATTCCTATGGTCTCCAGTCTGTTGATGAGGGTCTTGTGATCTACAGTATCGAATGCCGCGGATATATCTATGAATATTAATATGAATATTTTCTTATTGTCTTCTATGCCTTTATAAATTTTATCAAGCAGCACTAGCAGTAGGGTTTCCACCCCATGACATTGCCGGAAACCATATTGATGGTCATCAAGTGCATTACTGGCATCGATGTGATCTTGTAGTTGTTGCTGGGCTGCTTTTTCGATGGTCTTGGCCAGAAATGATATGCTTGAGATGGGCCAGTATGAGGATGGGTCATCCTTCTTGAGCATTTTGTTTTTTAGAATTGGTCTTATGAGGGATCTTTTGAGCTCCGTAGGCATGGTTCCCTGTTGTAGCGATTGGTTCACTATGTGATTTATGTGGTGTACTAGTTCTTCTTTTGTGGCCTTGATCCAAGCTGCTGGACAAGGGTCTAATGGGGATATAGTGGTGGTCAGGCTCATGATTATGCTTATTATTTGTTTGGACTCAATGGTATGGAAGGAGTCCCATTCCTCTTTGTTGCCCACTGTAGTTGTGATTGGGTGTGGGGTGTAGATCATGGTCTGATTTTGGCTGGGGTTTCTTGGTGGTGGTGGGTTGAGTTTGCTGGCATAGTGGTCAGCTAAAGTTTGTGCATTTATAGCATTGTTGGGGCCATCATCCTGGGTAGTATTGGTCAGGGATTTGACAAGTTCGAATAGTTCCCTTGGTCTGTTTATCGCTTTGAGTATTTTGGTATGATGGTTTTTCTTTGCAGTGTTGATTTCTTCTTTGTATTTAGTGAGACAAAACATATATTCAGTTTTGCGTTCGGGGTTTTTTGATTTTCTCCATTCCTTTTCAATTTTCCTGAGGTCTTTCTTCATTTTATGTAACGTTGTTGAGTACCAGGGCTCCGATTTAGATCTTATTTTGGTTGCCTTCTTTGGAGTTTTCATATTTAGTACTGAGGTTGCTTCGACTCCTTCGTTCCATTGGGTTACCAGGCTGTCCATGTCAGTGTTGTCCGTGCTTACGTGCTTTATGATTGATTTTGCTAGGACTTCTTTGTTGAATTTCTGGAATTTTTTTTCCATGTTGAGTTTTTGTTCCAGTTTGTGGGGTATCCGGTTTCGTCGTTAGGTATACAGTAAGTTGTATCAGATAATGGTCTTACCAGGGGACTTGCGTTTATTTTTGGTGTCGTCTCTCGGCTCCCATTGTGCTGGGTTGTCCTGGGTAGGAATACCAGGTCAAGTATATTGCCCTTGTTGTGGGTGGGATAGTTGCCTGTGCAGAACTGTATCAAAGGCTTTACTGAAATCTAAGTAGGAGGAGGAATAGTCTAGTGATTAGAGCAGCTGTCTAGTACACAGAAGATCAAGGGTTCGATTTCCTCTGGCATTCCTTGTGACTTTGGGCAAGTCACTTTACCCTCCATTGCCTGGCAATCTACTTCTGATGGTACATTGCCAAGAAAACCCAGAGGCAGCTGGGTTGCCGGGAGTCAGCAATGACTTGACTACACTAAAAAAAAAAAAATACACCACATCTAGAGCTCTCCCTTGGCCCCACTCTCTTGTCACTCAGTCAAATAAATTAATGAGATTTGTCTGACAGCCTGCCTCAGATCTTGCAATCCATTGTATTCCAGAAATCTCACTATCCTCAGTGTTTCCATTAGTTTACTCGCCACAGAGGTCAGACTAACTGGCCTGTAGTTCCCAACCTTATCCTTGCTTCCACTTTTATGTAAAGAAACCATATGCATCTTTGTCCATCCCTCCATCCATGCCTAACTCTAAAGAAGCATTGAAAGGGTCAGACAATGGAGCCACTAGAACTTAAGTTCCTTCAGTACTCTCAGATGGATCCCATCTGGCCCCATTGCATTGTCTACTTTTAGTTTATCTAGCTCCTCGCAAACAGTCTCTTCTGAAAATTGTTCAAGATCTGCTTTACTACTCTTTCCATTTGTCAGTGTTTTCTGAGATTCTGCTACTGACCCTTCATATGTGAACACAGAACATAAATATTTAAGCATTTCTGCTTTACCCTCATCAGCCACTATATACTCTTCCCCTTCATCCTTCAGTTGGACAATACAACTCTTACATTTCCTCCTCTCTCACTAATATATCTGAAAAATGTCTTGTTTCCCACATCCCCATTTTACTGCACTGTCTATTTTTTTACTATATTTGTATCTTTGCTTTCCTGACTACTTTTCCTATCTTCTCTTAGCTTTTATGAAGACTGTCTTCTTTCTGTGATCTCATGAAGGCTACTCTCTTTTCATTCTTTTCAGCTATTTCTTTTGAGAACCATAGTGGCCTCCTTTTTTCTTTTAACATTTACTTACTTTCCTAATAAAAAAAGCTTGTTGCTTTTAAAACATCTTTCAGTTTCAACACTTTTCTACATCTTTGTGTTGTTTTCATCACGCTAACAACTCCTTGAGATATTGTCCCATCTTGCAAAGTTAACTTTCCTAAAGTCTAAGGCTCTCACTTTTGGAATGGATTATGTTAGCCCTTGTCCTAATTCTGAACCACCCCATCTGATGATATATCCCACTATAACATCAGAAACACTCTCCCCATTTATAAGTACCAGGTACGGTACGGCCGGTTCACATATGGGTTCTGTTACCAGTTGTTGGAATAGTTCTCCCTTTACAGAATCCAGGATCTCCTTACTTCTAGATGATACCATAGCAGAAATGTCCCATTCAGTAGCTGGCATATTGAAATCACCTATCAGCAGCACTTCTTCTTTCATAGAAGTAAGGGACATCTTGAACAATTTTCAGAAGAATGTGTTCGTGAGAAACTAGCTCAACTTAAAGTAGACAAAGCGTTGGGACCGGATGGGATACACCCTAGAATACTGAGGGAACTTGGGGACGTTCTAGCAACTCCACTGACTGACCTTTTTAATGCCTCATTGGAGTCGGGAGTGGTGCCAAAGGACTGGAGAGAGGCTCATGTGGTGCCTTTACACAAAAGCGGAAGTAAGGATGTGTTTGAAAACTACAGGCCGGTTAGTTTAACTTCGGTGGTGAGTAAATTATTGGAAACGCTGCTGAAAGAGAAAATAGTGAGGTTTCTGGAGTCCAGCGGATTACAGGATCCGAGGCAGCATGGATTCACCAGAGGTAGGTCTTGTCAGACAAATCTGATTGATTTCTTTGACTGGGTGACCAGGGAGTTGGACCGAGGGAGAGCTCTAGATGTGGTGTATTTAGATTTCAGTAAAGCCTTTGACACTGTTCCTCACAGGCGACTTATAAACAAACTGAGCACCCTAGGGATGGACCCTAAAGTTACTGCTTGGGTTAGAAATTGGTTGGGTGGGAGGCGACAAAGAGTACAAGTAAATGGAGCTCACTCTGAGGAGAAGGATGTTACCAGTGGTGTGACCCAGGGATCTGTCCTTGGTCCGATTCTTTTTTAGTCATATAGCGGAAGGGCTGTCGGGTAAGGTTTGCCTATTTGCAGATGACACCAAAATCTGCAATAGAGTAGACACCCAGGAAGGTGTAGATAACATGAGGAGGGATCTAGCTAAGCTTGAAGACTGGTCTAGAATTTGGCAGCTGGGATTTAATGTTAAAAAAATGTAAGGTCATGCATTTGGACTGCAGCAATCCAAGGGAGCAATATAGTATAGGGGGTGAAGTACTTTTGTCCACTAAAGAAGAGCGGGACCTAGGCGTGGTTGTGTCTGATGATCTTAAAGTAGCTAAATAGGTAGAAAAGGCGACGGCAAAAGCTAGAAGGATGCTTGGGTGCATACGGAGAGGAATGGCTAGCAGAAAAAAGGAGGTGATAATGCCTCTGTATAAGTCTTTGGTGTGACCTCATTTGGAGTATAGTGTGCAATTCTGGAGACCGCACCTTCAAAAGGATGTGAACAGGATGGAGTTGGTGCAGAGGGTGGCTACTAAAATGATTAGTGGTCTTCATTATAAAGCATATGAGGATAGACTTAAGGATCTTAATATGTATACCTTAGAGGAAAGGCGGGATAGAGGTGATATGATTGAGATGTTTAAATACCTCCATAGCATAAATGTTCAGGGAGAGATCCTCTTTCAATTGAAAGCAAGTTCGGCTACGAGGGGACATGGGATGAGGGTGAAGGGAGATAGATTCAGGAGTGATATGTGGAAATATTTCTTTACGGAAAGAGTACTGGATCCATGGAATAGTCTCCCAATGGAGGTGTTAGAGATGAGGACAGTAACTGAATTCAAAAAAGCATGGGACAAACACAGAGGATCTCTAAAGGTAAAAAGGGGACTGTTGTAGTTGTTGATATGGAAGGACAGACTAGATAGGCCATGTGGTCTTTTTCTGTCATCATATTTCTATGTTTCTATGTTTCTATAGCAATCCTGCGAATGTCTTCAATTAAATCTCTTGTCCACTTCTTCTGCCTGTGAAGGAAGTCTGTATACAACAGCAATGCAAATGGATGCTCCATTTTCTTTTTCCATTTTAACCCACAGTTTAACTCCCCCTTCTCTTGTAAGCCCTGCAATTCTGTAGTTTTAATATTTTTACATATAGTGCCTCTCCTTCTCCCTTTCTTTCTCAATACATTTATAGCCCAGTATATTTATTTATTTATTTGGCATAGATTTGTATACCGCTACTTCCAGCGATCAGCAGCGGTTTACTTGTGTAGCAAGGGTGGCTGTACAGTACAATTTAAGTATACAAATCTGATTTCAGGGAGTAGCACACATCAACAAAATATGGTACAGGTTATACATTTGATCAATGGGGTAGTATAGTAGATTTACATCACAGTCACCAGTCATGGTTCTCGATGAATCATGTCTACATAACCGCCACTAAATCAAAGTCATCTTCTTCCATTAAAGCCTTAACATCCAGAATCTTACTTCCCATACTACGGGCATTAATATACACTGCTTTCTAGATGTTGCCCTTTTTACTCATGTCTACAGAGGTATTAAATGTTTTATTTACCTGGGGGATTTCTTCACCCATCCCAGAGGACACTTTGATCCTTCTTGGATAGGTGGATACTATTTCTGCTCAGCAGCCCTTGGAAGATCATACCATTGCCCAGGAAACAAAAATGCTTGAGTCCATCTATGCAGCCATGCATTCATCTCTAGGATGCAAGCTTCTCTGTCTTGGTCTTTACCCTCAACAGGGAGAATTCAGGAGAACACCACCTGCACATGCATCTGCTTCAGTCTCTCTCCCAAAACCATGAAATCACTCTTGATACTGCTAGGTATCCCTCTGAGCATTATCACTTGTGCCAACATGGATGAGCAGCATCGGATAATAGTCAGTAGGCTTAATGAGTCTTGGCAAGCTCTATCTCCTTGACATCTTGGATTTTGGCACCTGGCAGACAAAACACCTCCCAGGTCATCAAGTGTGCTTGGGAGTTGGTCACTTCAGTACCCCTCAGAAGAAAGTCACCATCCACCACTATGCTTCGCTTCCTTGTGGTCACTGATTCTGCAATTTCTGGATGTTTGAGCTCTGGTTTTTCCAGTTCCTGGGATGTTTTAATCTCCTCCATGTCCAGGGCTGCATACTATACCAGCTCTTCATTTTTAGGGATGGTGAAGTTGGAGATGGAGTGTCAATTCTGCAGCCTCTGACCCATATCCAGCTCTCTTCTTTCTGTAGCATATCATCTTCATCTCTGTTGGAGAACTTGGATGCCTCAAGAAGCATCTCATCAATATACTTCTCCATGTCATGGATGCTTCTTGGTCTGCCACCTCCTCTCTGTTACACCACTTCTTTCATGAGGGATTCAGCTTGCAGGCATTTCACACATGGAACCAGTTCCTTGCCTGGGATGGGGCTATTCTTCTGGACAGAGGAAGAAGCTATAATGAGGGCAACAACTTCGGCAGCACAATTTTTCCCAGCCATAGCTCAGTTGGAACTTTAGTAGGTCTCTCTCATTTCTTTCAAATGGGTATCAAAGTCCCTAACTTTTTCTCAGCTATCTTTTTAAAACAAAAAGCAGCTAGATTCTTTTATCTGACATCTAACAGCTATGTTCTTTGTCCTTATGTGTAGTCCTGCGTTTTTTGCTAAACAGCTATTTGGGTATGGAGCAGTTTATTATCAGTTTAAGCCACTAAACTCTCATATGTGTCTGAGAAGTATAGTCTAATGTGTTCCTTTTGTCAAATTAAAGATCCTTCAAATATATCAAACCCCAAACTTATTTATTATTGATAAGTAAGCTTCCAGCTTTCATAGTTGAATAGCCTGATCCTTACCCGACAGAAGGCACAACTGGATGCCAGCTGTAAACATCTGGAAAGCAATGCCATGTCTTTTGATAAGAAAGGCTGAACATAACGATTGAACATCAAGGGGGTTAATGCCCCCTGTGGAACATCAAAATGTATTGGACACATACATGATTTTGAACCAACTTCCACAAACTGGCTTTGTTTGGAGAGAGGATTTCAACCACAATAAAGGTGTTCTTCCAACTCCACAAGAAGTAAGTCACTGCAATAATATACAATGATCTAGTGAAGTGCTTCTCAACCAGTGCACCATGGCACACTGGTGTGCCCTTGGAAAGTCCTTAGGGTGCCCTGGAGTGACTTACGGGGGCGTGGTGTTTCCACATATCTATTGGACAGTTTCCCAGAAAAAGCCCTCTCCTTTCTAAACTGAACTGCTTGCTTAGTACTAGCGCAGAAAATCTTACTCCCCACTATGCCTCCCCTGGTAAGAAAAGGACAGTGCTTCTTTCCTGTATGTGCTTTTGCTGACCTCACATATTCACATATCAGACTGAACCCAGCAGAATGAGACCCACACAAGATAAAAATGCTACTCCCCTTTTGCTAGTGGGAGGAACTGAGATGAGGATCTTGCAAAACTGGGTTTGGTGTGCCGTGAGGACGGAACAAACTCATAACGTGTACCATAAAATAAAAAAGGCAGAGGAGCTTTGATCTAGTGTATCAAATGCTGCAGAACAAGGAGCAGAAGGGTGTCTGCTTTTCTATAACGTCTTCATATATCACCAGCAAGGCCATTTCTGTGCTACAAGCGTGGCAGTCTGGATTTCAGCAATCATGAGTACACCCCTTACCATTAACTAAATCCACTAACTGGATCAAAGCTGCCTTCTCAACAGTCTTAGACAAAAATGGAAGGTTTGAGACTGGCCTAAATTTTTCAGGCTTAGATAGATCTAAAGTTGGCCTTTTTAACAACTGATGAAAGAGCTGTGGCCTTCAGATCATATGGGATAACACCCTGGCTCAAAGAATTACTTACAACAGACTGAAATAAAACATGCCTATTAAGATCATGTAGGTTTCTTCTTCAGATGGTGATAATGTCTCTGATGCGACAGGTAAGAAGAAACCTGTGTGATTTTGAAAGCTCATGTACATTCATAATACCACCATATTCCACTAGCTATTGGAGGGCCTAAAAGTAATAGGTGTACTACTCCTGTTAACTAATAACTCCTGACTTTCAACTGTAAAGGCCTTTTACACAATTTTACTTAAAGGTTTTACACAATTCTTAAACTGATACATTAAAGCATTTCAGTCTGCCCAGAATTCCATGACTGGAAATTGGTTTTCAGCATTAAAGTTACTGTATACTCTATGTACATTTTATTTTTTGTTACATAGAGAAAGGTGTTGGTAGTATTATCATTGATCACATAAGCATCAACCAGTAGCGTGTATCTGATTGGCATTTGAAATGTCTTCATCAGTGTGAGTTGGTGCATGCTGACAGGATAATTTTATCTCCAGGAACAAGCAGGAATGAGTCTTCACATATGGGTACGTAGGTACCGACGGAGTCTGCGTGGGAACGCTTCCCAGCGTCCAATCAGAAAGCCTTTGGAAGCATCCCAACACGCCTGTGTGCTGCCTTCCCAACTGTCTCTCCTCAGTTTTCGTTTTTCCGCAGAGCCGGCAGGACGTCCTCCTGTCACTGCAGAAAATTCTTCTTTTATTTTTTAGTTTTCTTGTGGTCGCGACTGCCTTCCCCTACGCCACCGGTACTGCCGGTGTTTCTTTTTTCTTTTCTTGTAAAATTTTTCCTTTTTAAGGAATATTTTTCCTCCTCAGTGTCTCACGGTTTCTCAGGCCTGTTAGGCCTCTCCTTTTTCCTTCATGGAACCGCCAGCCACTATCCCCAAGAAATGTACAAACTGTGGCGGTACAAACTTATTTTTAGACACTCACAATTGGTGTCTAACCTGCTTGGGTCCTGACCATTTTCCTCCGGAGCCCTCTGGCAATAGTATTGTGGGAAGAAGTTTTCAACATCAAGTTTACCTCGACACGCGGTCCCCATCCAACTTCAGGGCACCGACCATATCTTCTTCTACACAGGATCAGGTAACCCGAAAACAGTCTGTTAAGACTAGCCAGTCCTCGAGCGGCAGTTCTCATGCACAGCATAGAGATCCCTACGGCCTTGCCCTTGAGAAACCACTGGTTTCAAAACCCCGGTGGGAGTCTTCGGCCTCCAAAGCCTGTGTGGGGTTTCAGGTTGTTCCTGAGGTTCACCCCTCACAGAACATACCAGAGCCATGCCTGGTGGTGGCATCCGCTTCGAGCGGTACCGATACCCCAGCATCGGCAATGGTGTCGGATGAAACATTCCTCACCAAGGATCATCATCTGGCATCCTCGGTACCTACGGGGCCGTTGGATATGCTCCAGACTGACCTTCCAGTATCAGTACTAGTACCAATACCGATACTAGTACCGACGTCGGTACCCTCCAGACGTGCATCGATAGACTCGCTTCCTTCGATGCCGAGTCTGGAATCGATCTCTAGTCTGGCGGACTGGGTACCGACTCGTCTTGGTACCGACACCAGACTGTACCGAAGGCTCGGTTCCGATAATTCAGATCCGCAACTCTCGGTTTCTTCGATACCGTTAGAGTTGCCGCCGGCTGGCCTTCATCCACCGGTATCGGATACGGTACCGAAGTCGGTACCGTTATCCACATTCCCATTGCTGTCGGTGCCTTCCATGCTTCTCTCGTCAGGCTCGCTTCCCTTGATACCGAGTTTGGAATCTATTTCTAGCATGGACGATGTGCTACCGACTGGCGCTGGTCCCGACCTCCCACAGTACCAGCGACCATCCTATAAGGATTCCATACTGCACCATCCAGGATCTTCTATTCCTATAAGCTTGGATAGATCCCTCGGTGCCAACGCTAGTTCTTCATCAGATCTAGCATATCCAAAGGAAGTTCCCTCTGGGGATCCTTCTTTTCAGGTTTTCCTCCTAGATATAGCAAAATCCCTTGCCATTTCTATTTCTGGACAAGGTCCTACATAAGGCAATACAGGATCCCTCTATATTCCTGAGAGAGCAAAGGAAAACATCATGCTACCTTTGCATCACTCCTTGCAGGATCTCCTTCTACGAATGTGGGAAGCTCCTTTAAAGGTACCCCCACTTTCCAGAGCAACTGATCTTCTATATCAGGTGCCCCCTTCTCCAGGATTTCAAAAGACTCAACTTCCTCATCATTCCATTGTTTTAGAATCAGCAATGCGGTGGGTGAAGAGTATTAAAAAGCACTCTTCTTATCTGCCAGGTCGTGAGACTAAGACTTTAGATGGCTTTGGACGCCAAACTTTCCAGGCATCCAACACAAAAAGTCTGAGGTGCTATTTATCACCAGAGACCAGAAATTCTGCCCCCCAACTCATATAAAAGTTAAAGAAGCTGAGCTCCAAACCAAATCAGCAATTCGGTACTTAGGGGTCACCCTCGACCAACGACTAGATATGAAAACCCATATATCCAACATAGTCAGAGCCGTATACTTCAAAATCCGGTCACTCAGACACCTGCAATCCCTTCTAAGCACTGAAGACTTCCGGACAATATACCAAGCACTTATCTTACCACACTTTGACTTTGCCAACGCTATTCTCCAAGG
Organism: Ichthyophis bannanicus; assembly: GCA_033557465.1. Lineage (NCBI taxonomy): Eukaryota > Metazoa > Chordata > Amphibia > Gymnophiona > Ichthyophiidae > Ichthyophis > Ichthyophis bannanicus. The sequence goes on from CM066033.1 coordinate 497,995,679, forward strand.
TCTCCCTCAATCATCTCTAAATCCGTTGCAACTTGCCATGAATGCCGCAGCCAGAATCTTAGTAGGAGCAGCAAGATGCGACCATATAACGCCTATCCTAATACAACTTCATTGGCTCCCCGTTCAAGGAAGGCTTACATTCAAATCTTTGTTACTCTCCTTCAAATCTATCCATGGCATCACCTCCCCCTCATTAACCAACATCATCCAGCCAGCTCCTCCCAACAGAACAAGGAGAACCCCATCTACAAATGTGCTAGTAATTCCAAAGGCTTCAACAAAGTACACAACCGCAACATCTAACAGGGCATTCAGTATCTATGCCCCAAAATGTTGGAACGCATTACCACCAGGCATCCGTGCAATTACTGACCTATCACAATTCAGAAAGGCTCTCAAATCCCATTTATTTACTCAATACTACCAGATTAACCCTACCCCTACATAAGTGCCTCTCCCTCACCCCCTCAAGTTAATATATCAACTCCATTGTACACATGTTCACACTGAATTCACAATACTCGATCTCATTGTACATATGTAAGTAGTTTAGTTTGCATTCCCCGTTTATCCAAGTTATTACTCCTGTTCTATGTAAAGCATAAGCATGTTATCCAAGTTATTACTCCTGTTCTATGTAAAGCATAAGCATGTTATCCAAGTTGTTTTCTCCTGTTCTATGTGAAGCCAAACAGTTTGTTATGGTCATTTTGTTGTATGTAAACCACGCTGACAATAGTGCGGTATATAAGAAATTGTAATAAATAAATAAATAAATAAATAATCCATGCTTTCAGCAGGAATTCTCTCATATATTTTTTATATGGGCTTATCTCTTGAGGAGGTCACAAAGAAATTACATCTTTTGACTCTTTTCTTCAAGAGCCCAAGAGTGAAGACTATTCCTCACTGGTTAGTCATGCTCAAAATATCTCTAGATTTCTTACTCGTGCTTCCCTAGACTCCTTTGAGTCTGTTAGCAGGACTTCTGCTATAGCTATAGGAGAATGACGTAAAGCCTGGTTCCAAGCTTCAGACTTGGACAAATGGGCACAAGTTAGATTGGGAAATACTCCTTGCACTGGAGAAAATCTCTTTAACAAGGAGTCTTTACTCCAGGTTGTTCAGTTAACAACTGACTGTCCTGTTTCCAGAGGCTGTTCTACGCCTTCTTCTTTCCCAGTTGGTAGGAAATGTCCTGCCAAAATTTCTTCCCCTAGGGGAAGAAGATTTTATTCATCTTCTGCCCATCATACAGATGTTCCCAAACAGGGGAAACATCACCCTGGTCTGAAGAATCCACAACCTCAGCAGGGTCAACAAACCCAGCAGTCGCAGGGTTTCAAATAGATCATCATTGCCCCTCTTGGTTGGTGGTTAGAGTAGCAGTCTGCTTCTTTTCATTTGCAGTATCTGCACTAAATTTATTCTAACCTTCCTAGATATCTCTTCATGATATATCTTTTCTTTAACTTTAAGAGTCTTTATGATGATCATGCCCATACTTAACGGGGTTTTCCTCTTCCTCTTGGAGGAAAGAGAACTAACAACTATTAATAGACAGTTGTTTTCCCTGTACTGGCATGTATCATCTCACCTGTCAGAGACTTCCTCCATAGTCAGTCTCTTTTAACTCTGTCTTACCTCCCTCTTACTATAACATTTGGTTTGTAAGAGGGACCCTTTTACACTGGTAAGCCCCTATGGTCCTCTACCTGTTCTACCGGGGGATTCTCCCTTCCGGAGTTCTCTCCCCCTTGTTACCTTAGGGCAGCCCATCAGACAATGGGAAATCCTACCAGGTCTGTTTCTTTTTCCCAATCTAAAAGAGGGAGAGGGAAAAGAAATTTTCTCCGCTGCCCTGGTATGTTGTTGCAGATACAGCAATTCCTAGTGGTTAAGCCACTGGTTCTGTCCACCACACAACCAGGGATTCTCCTCCACTAGCAATCCTTCTAGCCTCAGTGCTAAGTCCCAAACAGGTTATCAACCTCGTTTGGGAAACCCTCTTATCACAGCCTGGTTGGTTAACTTCTATTCTTCACCCCCTTGTCCTTGGCAGAATACTTGGTTACCTGCTGGCTTTCCACAGCCAGTTTTTCTTCTAACCAACCTGCAGCATGGTCTCTGCAACTCTACAGAGTAGCTTTGCACTATGGGCCCTTGCTAGAAAGCATTAGTATCTTGCCTAGCAAATAACCCCAGATGGTTAAAAGGGGTTCCCCCGGTCATGTTTCCATGACTGGTAGGTATTTCCTACCCTTACCATCTCATCTTAAATCTCTTTTGAGACATCAGTCTCAGGCCTTTCATTACGTGAAAACCTAAAGAAGGGCCAATTAACTGGCTTGGTCCATATCTCCTTTGCTCTTCTCATCAGAGATAATTTTCTTCAATGGCAGCTAGAGGACGCCCAATACCCCTCTTGCCCTCATAGGCAAGTCACTAGGGTATCTTCCTCCAGTGGCGTCCTCTATCCATTCTCCATATGGCAATTCTGGAGAAATCTGGACTTCCTGCCTACAGTCTGAAGTTATCCTCTGCCTTTTTCACGTAGGCCATCCTGGTTATTCAAGAGCTCAAATTTTGAAAATAATCCAGACTTCTTCTTGTCAGGGAGACCTCTCCTCTGACTCTGACAATCATAACCAGGAAAAGAGTTTTCTCTGTATATCTATTCAAGCAGGTATTAACCTTCTTGCTCTTAGATGAATCTTTCTCTCTCCCTATATCCCTAGGGGGAATCAGCTTCTATAGACCTCTCTCCTTCCACATACCTGGAGATATGTGTCTATATGTCTGCATATTCATATATATATATATATATATATATATATATATTCATCTATATCTATCTGTGTGTCTTCTGCCCCTACATATCTCCTATAGATATATGCATATATACCCTATATGTGTATATATTCAATATATATATGTATATATACATAGATATATTTATAAATCTACTGAGATATATTTTTAGATAGATATGTATCCATATACTGTGAGAGATAGTGAGTGCTAGCTACCTCATATGACCCTATTAGGCGGCTGCCTAGGGTGTTAAGATTTTAAGTTGCCTTTGATACAAAAAGAGTCTTGTAGTCAAGTGGTAAGGCAAAAATAATATTAGGGCTCTATTCCCTGCCTTGATGGGATATTCCTGGGATACAACAAACAATATGAAACAAAAGAACTGTTGCACAGAAAAATATCTTCCTTCCTTTAGGCACCATCAGCTGGCTGCTTTGCACATGTTCAACGTAAAGATACAATATCGTCTAGATAAACAAATTGTACAATCCATGGGCACAGGGTCAGAATTATAGCTGCTGTTCTCCCACTGCGTTAACTCAGAGTCACTTATGATTGCATATGGGTCACACTCTTCATAGCTGCTGTCTTCCTTAAAACTCTCCTGTGAGTCATGGGCTATCTTTTCTAGAAAGGGCTCTTTAAATCCAGGGCTCTGACTGCCTGGTATATTAAAAGCTTCCTTCTGGCTTTCCCTTCTTCTCCACGCTGGTGGACTTACTGTATGACTTTCAGTATCAAAGTTACTTCTGGTGCCACGCCCTTGCCTTTCAAACCAAACAGAACTTCTTGCTTTTTCTTTAGCAAAGCTAGGTTCCCACCTCTTAGCTGTGGTTCTGTCTCTTATCTCTGGGCTTCTGGCAGCTCTCTCCTGGGCTCTCCAACTACCAGGAATCCTAGCAGGGTTCTGGGCATGGTGCTGGCTGTTTCCCGCTCTGCTGCCACATCTACTGCTTCCTTCCCTCAGTGGATTTCCTCCAGCCTGACATGTGTTCACTGGATGCTGGCTTAGTCCTCCCAGGTCGCTGCCCCTACTGGCCTTCCCTGGTTCTACCCTGCAGCTTTTATCCTTGTTCTCTTTGCATGCTGCGTGGGTTTCTGAGCACAGGTGTTCCTGATTAGCCTTCCTGCTTCTAGCTACGTCAGGACTATTGCAAGGACATTTTACTCTAATGCCTTTTTGCTTTTCTTGTGCTGAGTTTGTCTGCTGCTTGGCTAATTCTACATGAGCTGAGTTTGTCTGCTGCCCAGCTGATTCTGAGGTAAGTTCCTTACTTTCCCCTAACTCCATGAGCTCTGTGCCAGCTGCTGTGTCACAATACTCATCTATCTGTTCTGTTAGGTTCAGATATCCTTATATTCCTATATGATCCTGACAGATGGGCACTACCCCTATCAATGCTATGCCAGCATACTTAGGGGGTGACACTTATAACCACTTCCTGTGGTAATTAACAAAATTTTCCTTACCATATAGGTTGGGTACTCCTGAAGCTCTCCATGTACCTTTCTTCTTTCCTAATTGACCCCATTTAGGAAAGACATTGCGGAGCTTCAGTTAACCTAATGCTTAGTGCTCCTGAGTCTGTCCTTACTTTCTTATCAGATACAAGGGTCTCCATACCCTTTCTCCTCTACATGGACTGATTCCATCCCCAGTCCAGTTAGGTCAGTCAGACTCATTTTTTATTTGGGTCCTAAATTTATACTGTTTTTGGACCTAAACAGCTTAAGCTTTCTTTAATACTGCCTTCTGCGTCTCCGCTGAAGCTCTACCTCTTATACTACACCAGTCTTTCTCCCTGGGGCCATTTCTCACCCTGAAGGATTCTGACCTCCACTTGTTTTTCTCTACTTTTATTACCTCTACTTCTCAGTGAGGTACCCCTTGAGCACATTCACTGGCTCTTCTAATAGATCCATATGTACCTCAGTGGAATTGTGCAAGGTCTACAAGGGAGGCCCATATTACAATATTTTACTACAAAATACCCTCTATACAAGGTCTTCCCCTTTTAGAAACCATGTTCTAGCCAGCTGTTCCACAGCTCCTCTTCTGTATTCAACTCCTACCCTCCATCCCCAGGATGCCGGAGGTCTTAAGCAATAGCATGGCTCGTTCTAGACTTGCAACATGCTAGGACTCCCTCTGGGCATCTGAGCTTGGGAGTCTCCATATGTGAAGACTCATTCCTGCTTGTTCCTGGAGATAGCACAGTTACTTACCTGTAACAGGTGATCTCTGGGAACAGCAGGAATAAGTCTTCACAACCCACCCACCTCCCCTAGGAGTTGCTTTTTCTCTATCTCTATCTTTCCCTTCCTTGCTCTCTCTCTCTCTCTCTTTGTCTCAGCTTTCAAACTTAACTGAGGAGAGACAATTGGGAAGGCAGGAAGGCAGCACACAGGCGTGTTGGGATGCTTCCAAAGGCTTTCTGATTGGACACTGGGAAGCGTTCCCGTGCAGACTCCGTCGGTACCGACGTACCCATATGTGAAGACTTATTCCTGCTGTTCCCAGAGATCACCTGTTACAGGTAAGTAACTGTGCTATCACAGTGCACCTCTATAGGGAAGGCACAGAGGCATATATGTGCATTTTATAACATTAACCTATCCAAAATCCTCCATATGAAGTAACACCTGCTCTTAGAAATGAATAAATCAATGCATATGGGAGGACAGTGTGATTATTTGTTTCGGCCTGGGGAGGAGTGCATATCGAGAGGACTTATTGACAGAGTATTGGGATAGCGAGACCAACCCCATTTTGGACCTCCTGGTGCCCTGCTGATGTCATATGTGACAGAAGCTCCTCTTAAAAACTAGGAAGAGTTGTTGACTATGGGAGGAGAGCGTGGTTGCCTGAGGAGGAGCAATTATATGGAAGACGGAGGATTTAGGATACCCTGTTTGAATCGACCTGATCTGCTTTTAGCTATATGACTCTCCAACTCTGGAATAAGTTATCCCCAGCTATATGGAATTTGAAGCCTCGCTGAAAATGGAATCATTTTCCCAAGCATTTTCATCAATGGTCTAATTGTCTCTACAGCAAAGCTGCAAAGGGATGTTGGGCTGATCACATTGTTCCTAGTGTTTTTCCTGTTGTGTCCTGTAGTGTTAGAATATCTGGCTCTTCTTTTTGGAATAATATTTATGATTGTACATCCTCCTGGCCCTCTTGTTTCCTTGCCACTGTTACTATGTGATGAATGTAGAAGTGTCTTATTAGTTTCTCTTTCATCTATGTTGTTTCCCCCAGTGGCTTCTTTAATTGTCCACCACCTTGACATCCATGATGAAGGGTGATTTATATCAAATTCAATAAACCTAAATAAACCTTACCATCTAAATACAGAGATAGCAAGAGTGAGCCCATTTCAGATCTCCTGGTGCCATGCTTCTTTTAAAAATGATCTGTAGTAAGCCCCTTTCTAAGCCACCTGAGGAGCGTCTTGAGGAGCACAGTGGGGTGTTTGTCATATTATCAAAGGTACTGGATTCACCTGCCCATCCTTGGATAGAGGGTAACATGGGAAGAGGATAGGTAAAATCAGGAAAATGGAGTAATTCTGAATAGCCTGTCGTGCATGAACTCCTTTGTGATGACTGGTAACTTAGAAGCAGGGGCAATTGGGGGGTGTCCTGTGGATTGAAGGGGCTTCAACCTTTAGAAGAGGCCTTCTTAAATTTAGTCCTAAGCTCATCACCCCTTTTACCAGTTCTAGATATGGATTCAGCCTCATCTGAGTTAATTTCAGAAGTTCTGGTAGGAACTGGGGTTAACAGAACATAAACCATAAACATTTCTAGTAAGGAGGGTGAAGAAATGGCTTCTCCCAACAAGGGCATTCCATCCGTTTCTCTGGTTTATTATTTATTTATTACAATTTCTTATATACCGCGCTATTTGGTATCAGCGCGGTTTACATCATAACTTAACGACCATAACAACAAGCTGTCAGGTTTTACATCGAACAGGAGTACAAACTTGGATAACGGGGTTAACTATATACATAAGCTATTTACACTGGAAGGATAGGTAAAAATCAGATAATGCATGTAAGGGCCTTTCTAGATTGGGTCATTTCCTGAGAGGTATATCTAGGTTCAATTGCTGTCTGGGAAGTATTGGAGGAAAAGGTGGGTTTTGAGAGCCTTCCTGAACTGATATAGATTGGCTATGGCCCTAATGTCAGGGGGTAGAGCATTCCAGCATTTGGGGACATAAAAACTGAATGCCCTGTTTGTGGTTGTCGTGTTGGACTTTGTCGATGTCTTTGGTATTGCTAGCAAGTTGACCGCTGTTGCTCTTCTGGATCTGTTGGGGGGGACAATGTGGATAAGATGTGTGAGTGAGGAGGCTGAAATACCTTTGATTGCCTTGAAAGCTAATAGAAGGGTTTTGAAGGTGATCCTCCCATGGATCGGTAGCCAGTGCAGCTGTTTGAGAATGGGGGTCACGTGGTCGTTTCTGGATGCTCCGTAAAGGACTCTAGCTGCGGCATTCATGGCCAACTGTAAGGGGGTTAGTGTGGATTGTGGGAGACCTTGTAAGATGGCATTTGCAAAGTCAAAATGCGGCAGGATCAACGCTTGATATATGGTTCGGAAATCATCTGGGTCCAACAGGGAGAGTAGGTGCTTGAGTGAACGGATTTTGAAATAGACGGCTTTGACTATGTTGCTTATGTGGCATTTCATGTCGAGATGTTGGTCCAAAGTAACTCCCAGGTACTTTATTGCATCTTTGGTTTGCAAATCAGCTTCGTTGACACTGACATGGGGGAGTAAAGTTGGCGTCTCTGGTGATGAATAGCACCTCTGTTTTTTTATGTTGAATGCGTAGGTTCTGTGTCTGGAGCCATGTTGAAACTGCATTGAAGCAGTCTGTGAGTGGGGTCAGGTCCATGTGAGTTGTGGAGAAGGGCATGTATAAGAGAATATCATCTGCATATATCAAACATTTCACATTGAATGATCTTATGATATTGCAGATGGGCTGCATGTAGATATTGAAAAGTAAGGAGGATAACGAAGAGCCTTGAGGTACCCCTTGCTTTTGATGGAAATGTATTGACTCTTCTGATCCAGATTTCACATATTGCCATCTACCGTCCAGATAAGATTTGCACCATCGTAGTGCACTGTTGCAGACGCCCTTCTATCTTGGAAGAGTTGGGGGTAAGCCACTTTTAGTAGTTAGGGATGAGCTGTCTTCCTATTCCTGAAGTCCTTTGAGGCCTGCCGTATTTTCCATTTCAGACTTTGAAGTAGTTGCTAAGATGGTGCAGGCTTTCTTTGGCTGCCTCTAGCAGCTATGTAAATTTTCTGGCGAGATAAGTCTCCAAACTTTCAGATAAGAAAGGGTAATTTCTGACCATACAAAGAGAATTGGAACATTTGAAACTGGCAACAGTGCTTTGGTGAAGGGAAATTTGCTGCTAGAGAATAAATTGGAGCAAGAGGAAAATGCTCTCCACACTAATAATTTAGATTTTTTTAAATTGTCACTATAGTAATGATTTCATCCTTTGAGATGTTAAAACACTATTTAGTAGAAATATTGCATTTTGTCCCTACCTCACCATCCGTTGTGGTAATAACTTACTATATTATGTACCTAATTCTTTGAGAAGGTTGGGAAAGAGGAATGATACAAAGTCGATGAGGGTAATATAACTGCTCTGTAGGAAATTATGGTGCAGAAATGCATCTGTAGAGCTCCATTTGTGGCTACCTTTCAGAATATCTGAGAGCAGGATTTAGTAATATATGGTTCCTTTTAAGGAACAGTTAACACCTTTTCGTGGCCATAATATGTCTGTCCAGATGTCTCTCCTAGCACCTAAGAACTCCTGAGAGAAGTTTTGCAATCTAGTGCTTCATTCCCCAGGTGTATCATTTTTCTTGAAATTTCCTAGGAATGGGAAGAATTATGTCCTTTTTTAAGCCTTCACAGTTGAAAGTCAGGAGTTATTAGTTAACAGGAGTAGTACATATTACTTTTATGCCTGTTGGAATATGGTGTTATTACGAATGTTGGTAGTTGACATTGATAGACTTGGAAGTGCTCCTCCTTAATCAACTCTCTTTCCATATTTGATATCTTGGGGCTATAAAGGGAACATGTAATTTCATTTAGAATTTTCTTTTGAATTGTATTTTATTGGTTTTATTTATTGAAAATCAATAAATAGTAAATTACAAAAAAGAGAAAAATAAGTGCTGATCCCACCCCTATTTCATCCATTCTCCACCACTGGAACCAGCTACACTTATAGGAGTTTATTTTAGAAACCTTATTTGTGATCTGCATATGTAAATCACATTCACATATGGAAGGAGTGGAGGAGTAGCCTAGTGGTTAGAGCAACTGCCTAGTACCCAGAAGATCAAGGGTTCAATTCCCACTGGCACTCCTTGTGACCTTAGACAAGTCAATTTACCCTCTATTGCCTTGGAAGAAAAGGCTGGCAATCTACTTCCAGTGATACATTACCAAGAAAACCCAGAGGTAGCTGGGTCACTTTGAGTCAACACTGACTTGACGGCACTAAAAAAATAAATAAATTGTGATCTGCATATGTAAATCACATTTACATGCAAAAGGCTATTTTAGAAAGGGCCCATTTTACACATGGATCTCCATATGGCATCTATGTTGCAAAGAGGCTGGTCGGGGATGTGGCCAGGGCAATAAGAAAATCTACACATGTATCCCTGATTTTTCATATAGGGATGCACTGTGTAGGACTAAAATTGTCCATTTCTTGATGTACACCTGCTCCCCAACATGAATAGGGGAAATCGATGCCTCCTTTAAAAGGAAGGGCAAAAAGAGCTTAAGAGGACTAGCCCCCTTTTTATCCCCAATATCTTCTACCCTCTCAATCACAATGAGGGAAAGAGAGGCCTCTGTAGTTAATTAGCAGCATCTATGTGTATAGATTTGGAAAATGGCAAAGATACTTGAGTAAGTATTGATATTTATATGTGCTAGTTGTAGAATGCTGACATTTTGCATGTATAAGCTGCTGGGTTTCCAACACTGATTTTTCTCACATGTATCTGTGTGAAATGACTCCTCCCTCTGCTATGCGTTCTTGTGCTTCCTCCTTTGATATAAAATGAAACGTCCATGGTGAGTGGTGGAGTTATGTTGATTTTACATTAGACTTACATATGCCTACCCTCTCCTCTAAAACTGACATAGATTTGCAGACATTTCCACTTGGATGTTGCTGCAACCACATAAATCGCCTTTGTACAGTGTGCCTTATATCGCATTAAAAAATATTTTCTAAGCACCTACGCTTATACACAAATACCCCAAGGTCAATCTTATAAGCTGCTTGCTGAGTGTATCCAATAGTTCAGTTATTTTATAAATTACCCCCCTATGAGACTAGCAGGATCTCGGTCACAGTTATGTCCTATGTTTTTACTGGAGTGTTCATGGGGGTAGGGGCGATTACCATGATGGCTAAGATTCATTATAGAAATCCTGAGACTTCTCAGTACTTGCAAGTGCCCCTTCCTCTATAGCTGGTAGCTGAGATATGTCCTTAGTGATGTGGACTGGAATAACTGGTCAGCTGGTCTTTTTCTGTGAGAATCTGCTATGCTACAATCAGTATCTTGCTCCCCTTTTCCATGTAAAATAAAACTGTAATTCTAAATGTAGAGGAAGGAATATTCAGTGTTCTGCTGTGGAATGGCTGGGTAAAGATCTCTCATGTAGATTCCTCTCCGCCCTCTGCAGACCATATTGACCAGGCCCTTATCTTGAGGTTGGTTATTGCAGGCTGCAGGACGCCATGCAGACTGCAGCCACATTAAAATGGCTACATTTAGTTCAGTGCAGCTGGTTTCATGCGGCCTTGATTGGCATCTCATTAAGAACAGTGGATACTGCATTAGATTGTGGTTTAATACACTCATTAAAATTGGCAGATAATACATGTTACCTGCCACTTTTAATATAGCTTAATAGACTCCTGAATCTTATTTCTGTCTTATAAGTTACTATTCATCGAGAGCTGTGGTGTTAATAGCTCGTGAAATGGTGGAGTAAAGAGGACATCGGACTTCTGTCGAAATTCCATCATGAAACACTTCAGACCTTGCAGAAATTTTAACTGAGACATGGAATAAAAAAATTGAAAAAAACAAACAATTAAAGAACTATGCAGTTATGTAGCTGGACTGATACAGGATACCATTTGTAAATAATACTGCAAATAAGGTATTTGCAGATCTTAATTGCTGGCTCACTGTGTGAAATATGGATTTAACTGGCAATTAGCTTAATACCTATGGATAAATACATTCTACTTGTTGGAGTTATCCTGATAATTATCACAATATCAGGGGATAACATTGACAGCACTTTCCGAATTATTACGAGCAGCGTTCACTGTGGCATCTGAAAAGTCAATGAACAATGTATGCCAACGTGACAAGAATAGAGGGAAAGAATTAGACGTGAAACAAATTGCAGCAGTGCAGTGGTCCATAAATGATCACATTTATTAACTCATCTGTGTGGAAAAGTTGAACTCAGCTTAGCATAAATAATGATCCCCAGCTGCAATGGGATGCCTGCTTCTTCGCCCATCTCTTTTGGCTTGTGAGTCATGAAACGAGTGCCACTGCTGTTTCTTCTCGGACATGTTGGTACTGGACCTTCCTCAACCTGGTGAACCACCAGAGTAAAGAGTCATCCTCTAAAGAACTGCATACAAACATTTACCCATCTACAATGCTCCATTTGATTCTTTCCTTTGTTTTCAGAAATTCTGTGGTATAAAGGAGGAACACTGAAAAGCCTAAAAAGTTAGGTTCAGCATCATTGCCCTAAAATAAAATGTTACAAAGAGTTCATCTTGTAAATCGTTTTTTTTTTTTTTTATAGAAATCTTGTGTGGCAAAGAAAACAGTACTGATGTATTGATATTCACCCAGATTGTCACTAATTTTTGCCCTTGAAAATAGACCTGATTAGCAATCAAAACACTGGGTACAACTGTATTTATACTGCGTTTCATTTGTCATGACAATGCGGTGTACAATGAGATAAGGGAATCCATTAGCATAAGAGGAAAGAATTATTTAGAGATTTCCCAGGAAACAGTCAATCTCCAGGAACAAGCAGGAATGTAGTCTTCACATATGGGTATCGTCGGTACTGACGGAGCCTGTGCGGGAACGGCCCCCAGCATCCAATAGGAAATCTTTTGGGAGCATTCCACAGTGCCTGCGTGCTTCCTTCCCGCCTTTCCAACTGTCCCTCTCCAGTTCTTCATTTTCCGCGGAGCCGACAGGTCCCATACCCTGTCACCGCAGAAAATTTTGTCTTTAATCTTTGTTTTTGTGGTCGCGTCTGCCTTCCCTCGACTTTATACCGGTACCGCTGGTTCTTTCTTTCTTCTAAAAAAATCCAAAAAACTATAGTTTCTGAAGTGGTTTACTTCAGAAACTTTTCTTTGGTGCTAGGTGCCAAAAATGGAAAAACCTGCTTCAGGTTTTAAGAAATGTTTTAAATGTGGCGGTACCATTTCCGTCACTGACACCCATGATTGGTGTCTCACATGTTTAGGTCCTGACCACTCTATTTCAGAGTGCCTCTCCTGTGGAACCGATGTCAAAAAGGGGCCGGCAGAACTGAGCTGCTAAACTTAGTACCCTTTTTCCCTCGGACGCAGCATCTGTTTCATCGACATCCTCCAGGGCCTCATCTTCCTCCCATGGATCTCAGGTAACTAAACATAAATCTAGCCGGTCCTCAAAGAATAGATCTCCTTCTAAGTATCGAGATGCCCCTGGCGTTGCCCTTGAGGAATTTTCACCGGCGAAACTGCCCCGGCGGGAGGCTTCGGCTTCCAAAGCATTAACGGGGATCCAGGATGTTCTCGAGGCCTCAACTTTGGCAGAACTACTGGCGCAATGCTCTGGGGTTCTGGCCGCTTCTACCAGTACCGACACCCAAGCATCAGCAGCATCGATAGACCAGAGATTCCTTGCTATCAAACGCAGTCTAGCGGCTCTTCTCAAGGCTTCGGTACCATTGAAACCGCTTCAGACACCTCAACCGATACCGGTACCGGTACCGACTGATCAACATTGGTGGGTATGCCACCCATACCGAGTAATGCGTCTCTCTCCAGCATCGACAGATCGGTACCAGAACAACCTGATACCGACCTCGATTGATACCGGTACCGTGCTTTGCACGATCACCAGGATCGGAGATATTTTGAATCCTCAAATGAGTCTGAAGACTCTGAAGACTCTGCCGATACCAGAGTACTTCTCCCTGAGGATTCCTCTTCTCCTCAGCGCAGAATGTCTCCGCCAGAGGATATGTCCTTTCAGGACTTTATCTGTGATGTGGCCCGAGGCCTTTCCATCACAGTAGCTCCTGAAAAAGAGCCTAGGGCAAAGGAGTTGGAAATCCTCCAATACCCTAAGGCTCCCAAAGAGGCAGCTACTCTGCCTAATCATGAGATCTTACATGATCGTATGCTAAGGATGTGGGAAACACCTTTAACCACATCTCCTCATTCTCGAAGATTCGATACCATGTATCGAGTTCCACCTTGTCCTGGCTTTCAAAAAACTCAATTACCACACCATTCAATGGTGGTGGAATCAGCCATGAGAAGGATGAAAAGTGCAAAGAGACATGTATCCAATCCTCCAGGTCGTGAATGCAGGACTCTCGATGCCTTTGGGCGTCGATGCTTCCATGCTCTCAGCTAGGACCAGTTCCTATATCTTGTATATGGGAATGTTCCTTAAAGAGGTCACAGGAGACTTGGAGCTTATGAGCCCCCTTCTTCCTGATTACAAAAGACAAGACTATCTCACTCTTGTCAAACATTCTCAGGATGTTTCCAAGTTTGTTAATCGCGCAGCCTTTGACTGCTTTGAGTGCATAAGCAGAACCTCTGCTATTGCCATTGGTGCATGTCGGATCGCCTGGCTTCAGGCATATGACTTGGACATTTGGGTACAGGATAAATTAGGAAACATTCCTTGCATAGGAGAAAATCTCTTTGGCAAGAATTGACAGGAGAAGGCTAATGAAATAGATGCTGACAATAACACTGGATAGATTGTCCAAATCTACAGCCAATCCTGCAAAGAAAAGATCCTCTAAGAAACCATTTTTCAATAAGAAAAATAAGTTTTATCCTTCCTATACCCAACAGGGACACCGTCCAGGTCAGACTGTCCTAAAGGGACAGCAGCAACAACCTAGACAACAAAAGAAGCCAAAACCTGCAAAACCTCAGCCAGCTCAGCAGGCTCAGCCTCCTCAGGGGCTTTGGCTCCTTTCTAGAGAACTTTGCCTTCCTGCCCCTGAAGGATCCAGAACCCTTAACACATCCCAGGCAGGTTATGTCATTTTGCCCACAGATGGTACCAAATAACAGCAGAAAATTGGACTCTGTCCATTATACGAGAGGGGTGCAAGCTTCATTTTCACAGCCTGCCCCTTCCAACAATTATAAGACGGTTCAATTCTCAGACCTCTCTCAACAATCTCTTAGGTCAAGAAATTACAACACTCCTTGCACAAGGAGCAATAGAGGAAGTACCCATTCCACAACAGGTTACAGGGTTCTATTCCCCCTATTTTCTTATTCCAAAGAAAACAGGAGGACACAGACCCATTTTAGACGTCAGAGAATTGAACAAATATGTGTTCCAAGAGAAGTTCAAGATGGTCTCTGTGGGAACTCTGCTGCCATACCTTCAAAGTCAGGATTGGCTTTCTTCTCTAGATCTCAACGATGCATATACTCATATTCTCATCCATCCAAATCACAGGAGATTCCTCTGATTCCTTTTTCAAGGAAAGCACTACCAATACAAGGTTCTTCCCTTTGGCCTGGCATCTGCGCCAAGAGTGTTCACAAAATGCATGGCTGTGGTAGCAGCATTTCTCCGCTCTCTGGGAATATTAGTCTTCTCTTACTTAGATGACTGGCTCATTTGAGCCCCTACAGTGCCAGAAGCCAGCTCTGCTCTATCTCGCACAATGCGAATCCTTCAGTATTTGGGACTGGTCATAAACCTCCCAAAATCCACTCTTGCTCCCACTCTGTCCCTAGAGTTCATAGGAGTTCATCTGGATACCAGACGAACAAGGCCTTTCCTTCCGCAGCCCCACTGTCTTTGCATAGTACAACTAGCTTCCCAAGTAGTGCTCAAGCCTTATCTCACTGCTCGGGAAATGCTACAATTGCTAGGCCACATGGCATCCACCGTGCATGTGGTTCCTTATGCTCGCCTCCATATGCGAGCGGCCCAGTGGACTTTATCCACTCAGTGGACACAGGCCTCAAGTTGCCTGTCGGACAAAATAACAAACCATCTTATTTCGTCCCTCCAATGGTGGCAATCACCCAGAAACCTTCTGGTGGGGTCTCCTTTCCAGCAACCCCTTTCCCAAGCCACCCTAACAGATGCTTCACAGATGGGATGGGGAGCACACCTGCACAATCTCTCTACCCAGGGTACCTGGACACCACAGGAGTCTTCACATCAACCTCCTGGAGCTCAGAGAAATCTTCCTTGCTCTTCAAGTATTTCATGCCCAGCTCAGCTTCAAGACAGTCCTAGTTCCAACGGACAATCAGGTAGCCATGTTCTATGTAAACAAGCAGGGCGGAACAGGCTCTCTGTCGCTATGCAATGAAGTTTTGCGACTATGGGCCCTCGCCAGAGAGCATCAGATTAATCTCCTTATGGTGTATCTTCCAAGCATTCAAAATTCTTGGGCAGACAAACTCGGTCGAGTTCTGCTTCCACACGAATGGTCTTTCCATGTAGACCAGGTTGCCCAAATATTTCAGATTTGGGGAACCCTGGATATAGACATCTTTGCAAGTCCGCTGAATGCCAAACTTCCCTGGTTCTGTTCCAGAATTCCGGCTCGATGTTGTCAGGCAAGGGACGCCTTCCTCCTCCACTGGGGTCAGGACTTCCTATATGCCTTCCCACCCATTCCCCTCATCCCCAGAAACCTATTCAAGCTTCAGAGAGACACAGGTCATATGATCCTCATAGATCCACGTTGGCCATGGCAAACGTGGAACCCTCTGCTCCTGCATCTCTCTCAAGCTCCGTCTCTGGAGTTGGGATCCGCTCCAGATCTTCTCTCCCAAGAGAACGGGATGCTGTGGCCTCCCAATCCCCAGTCTCTGCATCTCAGGGCCTGGTTGCTGAAAGCCTAGAACTTCAGGATCTTAACCTTTCCCAACAGCCAGCCTTTATGCTTCCAGGAAGCCTTCCACAAGACGCTCTTATGCATTTAAGTGGAAAAGGTTTACCACATACTGCTCGCAGAAGGGTCTTAACCCTCTTGCGATACCTCTGGAATCGATATTTGAGTATCTCCTTCGTTTGTGAAATGTGGGTCTCAAGACAAATTCAGTAAGAGTCCATCTTAATGCTATTGCAGCTTCTTGCAAGCCTCTAGGTGGACAATCTATTTCCTCTCATCCTCTCATAGCGAGATTTATGAGAGGTCTTCTTTTAACAAAGCCTCCCATTAAGCCACCACTGGTGGCATGGGACTTAAATCTGGTGCTCGAGCAGCTCATGAAACCGCCCTTTGAACCATTAGCCTCTACATCTTTGAAATTCCTTTCCTGGAAAGTCATCTTCCTCATTGCAATTACATCACACGTCGCATCAGTGAATTTCAAGTGTTAGTGGCCGATCCTCCTTATACAAGGTTCCACCATGATAAGGTTGTTCTTAGGACTCATCCACACTTTATGCCAAAGGTGGTTTCGCCTTTCCATTTAAACCAAGTGGTTTACCTTCCTGTATTCTTTCCGAGGTCTCATGCCTCCAAGTGCAGAAAGGTACCTTCATACCTTGGACTGTAAAAGAGCTTTGGCCTTTCACTTGCAAAGGACACAGCAACATAGAAAATCTTCTCAACTCTGTTGCTTTTGATCCTAGTCATTTTGTGACTTCCAGTTTCCAAAAGAACACTGTCCAACTGGATCGCACAGTGCATATCGTTTGCTTATGAGAGTAAGAACCTTCTCCTTGAAGGCCATGTCACCACTCACTATGTGAGAGCCATGGCAGCCTCAATGGCTCATCTTCACTCTATGTCTATCGACGACATCTGTTGAGCAGCTACTAAGGCTTCGGTACATGCCTTCACAACCCACTACTGTTTAGACAAGGACTCCCGCTGGGATGCCTTGTTTGGCCAGGCTGTTCAACACCTTTTTCAGACATAATCAACTCCTACTCACCGTCCCTAGTAGGATGCCAGAGATCCATGGGGGAAGTGGGGCCTTTTCGCAAGGGCTGACAACTTCCTGGGGCCATCTCCCTGGCATCTGCAGCTAGGGAGTCCCCATATGTGAAGACTGCATTCCTGCTTGTTCCTGGAGATAGCGTAGTTACTCACCGGGAACAGGTGTTCTCCGGGAACAGCAGGAATTTAGTCTGTACAACCCGCCCACCTCCCCTAGGAGTTGTATCTCTCTCTCTCTCTCGTCTCAGCTATAAACCCAACTGGAGAGGGACATCTGGAAAGGCGGGAAGGCAGCACGCAGGCGCTTTGGGATGCTCCTAAAAGCTTTCCTATTGGACGCTGGGGAGCATTCCCGCACAGGCTCCGTCAGTACCGATGATATCCATATGTGAAGACTAAATTCCTGCTGTTCCCGGAGATCACTTGTTACAGGTGAGTAACTACACTTTACTTTGCTATAGCCAGGCCATTTAAATATTTTCAAAGGCTTTGGTTAAAAGATGTGTGTGTTTAAGGTAGCCTTAAACTTCTTAAAGGAGGGGTTCCAGGCGTAGTGTCTGAAGCAGATCATTCCAGAAGGAAGGCACCTTAACAGAAGGCAGTCTGATGGATTCCCTCTGGGCCCTGTTAACAGGCAGGTTACATGCAGGGAGGAAAGAAAATAGGAAGATGTAGATAGTGATACCTGCAATGAGAAGTATTCAGAGAAACCAGTATATAAAGACTTAGGGGGTTATTCTATGCCATGAATAGTGGGGATGGACGGCCCAACAGGTCGTCTATCCCCGCTATTCGTGTTGTCCATCCCCACTATTCGTGTTTTCACCCAGGTGCGACTAACTTCCCCGCCAGTTGTGCGGTGAAGTTAGATGGGGGCAGGGCAGGGGCTGCTCGGAGGTGGGTATGTCCAGAGCTGGGGACATGTGCAGGGAAGTTATTCAACCTGTGAGATGGAATAACTTCCCTGGATGTTTAATTTTTTAAATGCCGGGGTGCGGATGGGGCGGGGGGGGGGGCTGGAGGACATTCCCTGCAGTCCGACCTTGCCTTAGGAGGCCAGATCGGGGGCTGGGCTGCGGGGGATTAGCTTTAATTTCCAGCAGCCGGCATCGTGGCTCTTCAATGGAGCCACGGTGCCAAGGCAACTTGACGCCATGGCACCGTGGCTCCATTGAAGAGCCTTGACTGAGTTAGCTGAATCGCAGTCCCGGCCTGCACGTGCAGGATTGTTCGCGATTTTGATCCCACGGGTCTAGATGTGTTCTGTGGGATCAGAATCGTGATCCCTTCTGTACGTCTGATTCAGACAAGATGTACAGAGAGGATCGACGTCTGCGACGGAATCAGGCCCTTAGTGGTTAGAATCAAAATTTTGTAATATCTTCTAAAGTGAACAGGTAACCAGTGCTCCTGTATAAACTGTGTAATATGGTCATATTTATTGCCACAATATAAGATCCATAGGGTAGTATTTTAAACTGTTTGTAAGCATTTTAATTTTGAAGCACAGATACCTGCATAAATTGAATTACAATAGTAGATGTTGGAGTGTAGATTTTTTTTTATGCTGGCTTCTTTGGAAAAAACCTTGAAATTGCTAATTTTGGCTTCTATTTTACTAAAGTATGCAAAGGTTTTCCATGTTATTAACACAAGTTGGGGCATGTTTGCTAAAGTGCGCTAATGGAGTGCACGTTAATAGTAAAATATTAGTGCAGGAGATGTGCTGGACCCACACTAACCAATGGAAGTTTGCTTGGCATGTCCCATGCAGTTAATGCAGTCAGAAGCACCTTGCCATGCTAAATTATCAGTTGCAATTAAAACAGTTGCACTTACTGCCACCCAGTGAAGCGGTGGTATGTGTACCTGCATTAATTGCAGTATTCATGGTTAGCGCGCATCAGTGACACCTGCACTAACCATGTTATTCAGTCAAGGCCCATTCTCCACCCTAACCTGCCCATTCTCCACCCAGTCGCACGCTAAGTGGTTAGTGCGGGATTTTTACCACACTGGCTGTTTAAGCGTGCGCTAATGATTGCACAGTGCTCTTAGCTTATAGTAAGCCCTGCGTTAGCCATTAGCGCACTTCAGTAAACATGCCTCATTATGTGCAAAATCTTTGCAGGAACTGTTGAGAGTATTCCCTGCACTTTTGGGAGTGCATCTGTGCCGCTAACAAAGTTAACTACCATACAGCAGCAGCACTACTTATAACATGTAATGCAGTTATCTATACCTCTTAGGGAGTATTAACACCACATTAGGAGTTAACACTCGGCAACGATCTCTGTTAGCTGCAAGACACAGTTCCCTAATGGCGATATCTGTAGTAGGGTTGTAATTTTATAAACCTTGTTTTGTACATACAGTGCCTCTTATAATGAGGTCATGGCTGAAAGTATGCTGGGTCCAGTATGTTCTTTTAAACTAGGTGTGTTCGGAGAGGAGTTCAGACAGAGTGTGGACAGAAGTACGCTTTATCGACATATTTTATAAAATAAGCTGCTATGCGCATCTTTTTTTGCAGTAAAGAGCAGGGGTAAATGCCAACACCCACAATCTAGGGGCTATTTCTACAGGATTTGCACTTTTTTGTAGCTTGGCAAATAGGCTCCTTTTTATAAGGAAAATTGTCCTGATTTGAAATTTTGTGTGTATGAGTGAGAGCCTCGCTTTTTAGATGCATTAAAATGTTTTGGCAAGGGGTTATTTTAGATGCCACATTCATGGTTTACATGTGTAAATACTGGCACTTGTATGTAGAAATGGCATCCATATGTAAATGGACATTTTTTAGAAGAGGCTAAATTTACAATTAGATGTCCGTACTATATGGAAATTGCAAAAGGGCATGTTGGGGGCAAGGTTAGGGGAATACATGTGTATGGCTAAAAAATGTTCATGTTGGAATTTGCATCTGCTCCCTAACAAGTTGGGCTTTCAAAAAAGTGGTTGTGCACTTCCTTTTTTGGTATTTTAAAAACTGTGCTCTTTGCCAGAATCATAAACGTTGTGACCTCGACGTCTTGATTCTGATCTCCTCTTTTCTAACATGTTCCTTCATATCTACATTACAAGGGATCAGACAAACATTTTTTGCACATAAAGTTAATTGCAGTCAATATTTAGTCACAATGATGAGCTTTTTTTTTTAAACAGCGGCCACCTGGCTAAATTTAATGCTAGATATTTATTGCCAATATGTGGATATAGTCAGCACTGAATATACGTATTCTCTGGTTGGCGCTGGCACGATCTGGATAGCTATGTGAATAGCCATTAAGACAGCTTTTTGCTGTCCTAAGCTACTTGCATAGCGATTTCCAATGCCACAATATGGAGAGCTATTATACAGGTAATTTTGCTTCGCCCCACTCCATTCTTGTATAATACCAAATATCCCTCTTGGTGGCACTTGTGTTGGTGTTTGTGTTAGTGCCTGCCACAGTCGCATCAGTTCCATCTATTGCGGTTCCTTCACTGGTACATTTTGGTAAAGTTCCTTTTTTCATTGTTTGTTTTTCCTGTGGCCAGACCAGGCCTGAGGTCACCAAAGACTGAACCATTTGATTTTGCCACGGCCATTTTCCAGAGTATGTCCCAAAACTGGCCAGAGGGTTCATCAAATGTGCCAGGAACATCTCAGTAACCGACAAGCACAAGTGGTGCCTCCAGTGTCTGGGTTCCGATCACATCTCTATTGCAATTTGTGCTTGCAGATGATAAGGAGAGTCCTGAGGGGTCAAGAAAACCAGAGAGAATCCATCTTTGGCCATAGGTCTGATTCAGCATCTTTGGTACTGCCGTCTGCCTTGATGGCTTCCCATGAATCTGCTGAAGGTGCATAGACATCGACGTTCTTGTGCTCAGTCTGAGCTGAGCACCCACAGTGTCCCAGAGCATTGGTCATCAGTTGATCTTCACCTCGAGTCGAGAAAAGATTTGATATCTATGTTGAAGAGGGATCCATCTGAGCACTGGGTGAATATGGGTGCATTGGCATCTGAGCCCTTCCAAGTAGAATGTTGAGAGTGATGGGCATGAGCAACTCACTGCCCTAAAAGGAAGACTCCCCTCGATCTCCAGGATTTTGGAGAGGCACTGACTGACTCCTGATTAGCTGTGACCATACCAGTACCTCTGCAAGGATGCCAAAGTCATTGGTCAAAGCTCCTCAGGCCCTGAAGCCTTCAAAATCGGCAGCCATGGAGGAATGCCTCCATCAGACACTCAAAGTCCATCTTGTGTCACTGTTGGAAAAACAGCTGACTGGTGCCTCGGTGCTTACAGCATTGTCACTGGGCCTTGTGTCTGCCTGTGGCGGCATCGACGGGGCATCAAAGATACCCAACACTGGTTCCCAGCGTGGCCATCTCCCTCTTAAGTATCTTGGGTTCCAAAGCCCCAATGACACCACAAAAGCCTTCGATGCTTCATCAATCCCATCGAAGCTCTTACTCCCCTCAGAGTCTGACTGATGGCTGGGTGACCGATGTGGAATCGAAGAACTTGTCGGAGGGCAGGTCTCCTGAGCTCCAGTCAGACCCATCCCCTCTGCATGAAAGGTGGAAGTCTCCTCCAGAGGACATATCCCTCACGAAATCTGGGAAGGAAATCTTGAAGGCCATTCCATTTTCACTGGAGATGGAGGATGAACCCAGGGCGGAGGCGCTGGTAATCCTCCAATACTCCTTGGCCCCTAAGGGAGCAGTGATAGTGCCTTTGAACTGCATACTGCAGTGGCTGTAGATGAGGATGTGGGAGATCCCCTCACAGTGCCATTGTTCAATAGGAGGCTGGACTCCTCGATGGGAGGAGTGGTCTAGTGGTTAGGACAAGGTACTTCAGGCCGGAGGGCCGGGGTTTCAAGTCTCACCTGGGGACAGCAATCTCAGGCCGGAGGGACTGGGATTTCTAGTCCTATAGGCACTCCTTGTGGTCTTGGGCAAGCCACTTAACCCTCCATTGCCCATGTTTCCTGTAAGTATTATCGTATGTGTCTCATATCCCCTCGTGTTAAATGTATCCCCCAATTGACCGCTTTGACCCGGTAAAAAGCGGGATATAAATACAGCTAAATAAATAAATAAAAACGTGCCTGAGTTTGAGAAGCCTCAGCTCCCACACCACTCTTGGTGGTAGTCCACCCTTAAGAGGATCCAGAACACCAAGACACATTCCTCAGTGTCCCCGGGTAGGGAGGCTCAGACGTTGGACTCCTTCAGAATGAGGTGTTACCAAAGCTCCATGCTCACGACTCGATAGTGTTCCAATTTCTCCTGGGAAGGAAGAGGCACAAGCCAGTGAGATGTCCTTCAAGAACATGCTCATGTAGAGCTGGTAAGTACACGCTTACCAGCTCTATATGAGCATGTTTTGAAGGACATCATGCATGATCTCGCTGACTTGTACCACTTCCTTCCCCCGGAGAAATTGGAACACTATTGTGTCCTTGTGGGCAACCTACAACGCCTTTGAGATGGGTTCTAGAATGGTGGCAGTGAGCATTGGAGCCAGCAGACTCTCCTGGCTTCAGTCTTCCAACCTGGAACAGTCTGTGCAAAATAAGCTGCTGGATGTGCCCTGCCGGGGAGAGAACCTCTTCGGAGAGCAGGTGGAGGAGAAGGCTGGCATCATAGAGAAGCAGCACATCACTCTTACCAGGTTCTTGAGGCGCATATCTGAACCAGCTGCCTATCAAAGGAGGTATCAAGGTGGAGACCAGAAAAAGACCTACTCCAGCATAGGCACAGGTACTTCCTGGTCCTTAAACCTCTCAGCAAAAAATGCAGGCTCCTTGCCCTCAGCGTTGAGAGAAACCTCAAAAGGCCCAGTCTGCCTTGCAACCAAAGCCGGGAGTGGGGTTTTGACTTTTTCCTCTGGAGTATAGCCAATCTACCATGTCTGCAGAAGGGAGCCCTCTGGTAGGGGGGGGGGGGAAGTCTCACAGATGGTCTACGGATGGCCCGTCATAACTTTGGACTCATGGGTGCTGCAAATAGTTTGAATCAGCTACATGTTGCACTTCGCAGAGCTGCCACCACATTGCCTACTGAGGGCATATCGCCTCGCCCCTCTGCATCTAAACCTACTCCAGAGGGAAATCTCCACCTTTTTGGCCAATCTTACCATTGAGCACGTGCTCACGGAGCTGATCGGATGGGGATTTTACTCCAGGTACTTTCTGGTCCCCAAGAAGATTGGGGGGGGGGGGGAGGAATGTTTCAGCCCATCCTGGACCTCAGAAACCTTGACACCTTCCTGGTGTAAGAAAAGTTCAAGATGGTCTCTCTAGGGACCCTGCTCCCTTACCTTCAGAGAGACGATTGACTATGCTCCCTGGATCTAAAGGACATGTATACCCATATACCAATTCATCCTGCTTACAGATTCTTCCTGGCTAGGGTTGCCAACTGGCCGGTTTTCAGCCGGCCTGGCCGGTTTTTCCACGGCCAGGCCGGCTGCCGGCGCAGAGGCAAAACCGGCCCTTTAAAAGCCGGTTTTTTTGCTCTGGCCGCAAGTTCGGGGGCGGCCAGAGCTAAAAACCCGGCGATTCGCCGCGTCAGAGGGAGCCGGGGAAGCCCGCGCGAGGCCCCGGCTCCTTCTGAACAGCCACCAGCGTGAAGAGCCTTTTCCTTCACGCTGGCGGCTGTTCCTGTGAAGCCGCGAATGCTGGGAAAGGTTAAAGGGCAACCTTTAACCTTTCCCAGCATTCGCGGCTTCACAGGAACAGCCGCCAGCGTGAAGGTAAAGGCTCTTCACGCTGGTGGCTGTTCAGAGGGAGCCGGGGCCTCGCGCGGGCTTCCCCGACTCCCTCTGAAGCCCTCAGACAGCCGCGATGCTGGTCGGGGGGGGGGGGGCAAGGACTGCATTGGCTGTGATGGGGGGACCGGGAATGGAAAAGGGCTAAGGGGGGGGGGGGACATGGACACGAAAAGGCCTAAGGGGGGGACTTGGACTGGAAAAGGGCTAAGGGGGGGGGGACTTGGACTGGAAAAGGGCTAAGGGGGGGGGACTTGGACTGGAAAAGGGCTAAAGAGGGGGGTACTTGGACTGGAAAAGGGCTAAAGGGGGGGGGACTTGGACTGGAAAAGGGCTAAGGGGGGGGGACTTGGACTGGAAAAGGGCTAAGGGGGGGGACTTGGACTGGAAATAGGCTGTGATGGGGGGGGACCCGGACTGGAAAAGGGTTATGGGGGGGGGGACAGGGACTAGAAATGGGTTGTGATGGGGTGGAGGGGACCTGGACCAGAAAAAGGCAATGGGGGGGGGGGGGACATGGACTGGAAATGGGTTGTGATGGGGGTGGAGGGGACCTGGACTGGAAAAGGGCTATGGGGGGGGGGGGGAACTTGGACTGGAAATGGGATATGGTGGAGGAACGGGGATCATGGACTGTAAATAGGCTTTGAATAGGGGGGCTAGGAATGCAAATGGGCTGTGATGGTGCAGGGGGACTCGGACTGCAAATGGGCTGTGATGGTGCAGGGGGACTCGGACTGCAAATGGGCTGTGATGGTGCAGGGGGACTCGGACTGCAAATGGGCTGTGATGGTGCAGGGGGACTCGGACTGCAAATGGGCTGTGATGGTGGGGGGGGGGGCCTAGGACTGGAAATAGGCTGTGATGGGGGGGGGGGAGCTAGGACTGGAAATGGCCTGTGATGTGTGGGCTAGCACTGGAAATGGGCTGATGAAGAGCTGGAATAGGACTGGAAATGGGCTGATGTGGGGCATGGGAGAATGGGACTAGAAGGGAGTGGATGCTGGGTGGGCCTAGAACTATAAGGGAATTGATTTGGGGGGAGGACTAGAATGGATGGGGAATGAGAATGGAGAGGGGAAAAAATATTTTGTGTGGAAGAAAAGTCTATGATGGGCCGGTATTGGGAGAGTAAGAGGGGCTTGAGAATGGAAGGGTGAAATTTAAACGGATGATAAAAGGAATAAGGAAAGAATTGGGGGAAAGAGCAAAAGGGAAACAATCAGTATGTTAAAGCAGAAATAGAGAGAGAATGGAAAACATCTAAAAGAGAAGAAAGGACAAATGGATAGCTCGCAGAAGACACGAAGAAACCAGAAGAAAGTGACTGGAGCAATTGCAACTGAAAAATAAAACGCCCAAACAGAAGGTAGAAAAATACTTTTTATTTTGAATTTATTAACTGGAATATGTCTGGTCTGGGAAGTGTGTATTGCTAACATCTTTGCGTTTTTGTTTAGTGCAAGAGGAAATTACTTTATAGTTTTATTTCTCCAGTGTTGTACATTTCATGTTTGGATTTTGGGGTTCCCAGTTTAATTATTATCTGACCAAGGAAGTTAGCCTACACATATCCTCGGTAATTTTTGTGGGTGGGGCTGGGGGCGGGGCAGGGGTGGGACTAGGGGCGGAGAATGGGTGGAGCATGGCGAGCCACAGGTGTCGGGTTTTTCTCGGTGAAAAAGTTGGCAACCCTATTCCTGGCAGAAAGGCACTTTCAATACTAGGCACTACCTTTTGAGCAGGCCTCTGCACCCTGAGTCTTCGCTTGGTGTAGGCACGCCTGTGCTTAAGGGTCAAACCAAAGAGCCCTTTGGTGTGGCCCTTAGGAGTGGCCCAAACACAGGAAGGCCAAGAGGAACAAGAAGAGAAAGAAGCCAGCAAGCGCCAAAATTTCACACCTCGGAAAGAGTATAAACTGGTCTCAGGTTACTGGCACAGCAAACATGTATACCAGCTACCATCACCTCATGGTCTACCTCACGCTACTGCACACTCTAACACTCCATACACATGGACCCAAATCCAACATGCAGATGCCACTGTTCCTCCTCTTGCCCATCCAACCCATACAAATGCCCTGGTCAACTCCCTCCCAGGGAGTCCAGCATCCTAAGCTGACACCACGCAGGCCACACAGCACTTCCCATACTCCACCAACACATTCCCCACAGACCTCACACAACCCTATCATTGCATCCACTATCAAATGTGCATTGATAAATGCTAGGTCAATCAGAAACAAACCAAATACCATCTATGACTTTGTTCTGGACCAGAGCCTGGACATAATTTGCATCACCGAAACCTGGCTCAATGATATAGACCAGGTCATCCTGAAGCAAGTCACTCCACCGGACTTCTTGGCATTCAACTGCCCAGAGCCCACAAGAGAGGGGGCGGAACCCAGAAAGGGCTACAAATTTAAGCTGATCTCTACAAGCAACTCAACTGAGTCCAGCACAATCAACATATCCAATAATCACCTCAGCATTTGTCTCACCTATAGGTCCCCTAATGCCACGATGGAACATCTTTCCACAGTTCTGGAATCAATATGCGCTCATAGCAGCTGGGACAAACCCCTCATTACCCACCAAAGAAACCAAAGCATTTCTTAAAGCAATGGAATCATTAAATTATCGCCAGACGCTCGTCACACCGACACACCAGCAAGGAACTACTCCAGATCTTGTCTTCCTTCCTAAACAACTGATAGAAAAGGATTAGGTCACAACCCTAACAATCACCCCAGTCCCATGGTCTGACCACCATACTATTACTTTCTCATTGCTCCTGGGTAGCTCCTCTCACCACACAGAAGGGGAGAGCAAAACCAAATATTTCAGAGCATTCAACAAGGATGCTTTCCTAAAGGAAATAATTCCACTACTCCAGCAAGAAAGTGACAGCCTTGACAAAACCATAGAAAGATGGAACCTCGTAATAACTAAGGCTGCAGCAGCTCCAAACAAAAAGAGACCGTGGGCACGCAGAAATGTCAGCGTGCCCTGGTACTCAAATAACATCTGGGATGCAAAACACATACTCAGAAAGCTGGAAAGGAAATGGAGGCAGGACAAATCACAGGACTCTGCTCCACTACAAAGCCAAACAGCTGGAATACATTAACCTGATTAACGATCGCAAGAAAACAACACTACACCAACTTAATCATGAAATCAGAACTATTTAATATTGTGCAGAAGCTCACTAATGACACGTCTCAGCAGGACACTCACCACTTAGACCCATAAGTATTTGCAAATTACATGATCACTAAGAACTCCAATCGTCCAATCGCCCCACTCACTTTGACATTCAACCTGGAAATAATGAAGTCCCAACAAGCCTGGGACAACTTTAGCATACCCTCAGTTCAGCAAATAGAAAACATAGTGGACGCCCTGAATACAACAACCTCACCAGCAGACCCATGTCCCATGGCATGGATCAAAGCCACTAAAGACCAACTGAGTCAACAACTCCACAAAATCGTAAAAGAATCCCTCCAGCAAGGATACATGCCGCATATGCTCAAGCAAGCAACAATACGATCAATCCTCAAAAGACCCTCGCTAAACCACTCAGATCCAAAATCCTACCGCCCCATTTCTAGCCTCCCATTCCTCTCAAAAATCATCGAAAAGGCAGTACAAAGACAACTGCAAGATTACATTGATCTGAATGCTCCGCTAGACAACCACCAGCATGGCTTTAAACCACATCACAATGTGGAAACCCTGCTTACCTCCCTCTTCGACATTCTCCTAAAGGGAATGGACAACATAAAAATGGATTTCTGCTCATGTTCATGGACATCTCAGCAGCCTTCGACACGGTATCCCACACCATTGTACTACAGTGCCTACAGGAGATAGGAATACGCATAAACACCCTAAGATGGTTCTCCTCTTAGCTGAGCAGCCGAACACAACAAGTCGAATATGGCAAAAAGAAATCAGCAAAATTCCCCGTCACGCAGAAAACACCACAAGCCTCGGCACTTTCATCCATACTCTAACATATATATTCAACCCAAATGCAACATCATCAAATGACACAAAATACATTACCACCTCTATGCTGACGATATCATGGTCTATGCCCCAGTTAACCTGCTCTCACCTGACATAAACTCGATGACAAAATGTCTCGAAGACATGAATATATGGCTCACCAACAATAACCTGATGGTCAACTTTGACAAGACAGAGGCTATGTTCATCACTAGGGATCCCACATTCAACCCACCCCAGGCAATCGGTATCCTAGATAAGACAATAGCAATAAAGGATGAAGTAAGGTACCTGGGCATAACCCTGGACAAAGCTCTTAACCTACAATCGCACATTAGCAAAACTGCGGCTAAAGCCTATCACTGACTACAGACCATCAGGAGACTTAAACCAATCCTCAACCAAGACCACTTCCACACAGTATGCGAAGCAATTGTAACACCTATTGTGGACTATGGAAACTCACTATATCAAGGACTTCCAAAACAAACTACCCACCCACTACAACTGGTACAGAATACTGTAGCGCATCATCATGAGCACTGCAAAGTCGGAACACATCACACTCATACTATGACTACAACAGTACATTGGTTCACAATAATTGCAAGGGCAAAATACAATTCAATCCTGAACATATTCAAAGTCATCGACCGCTGTTCAGCAGATGCTTTCCAAGATTTAATAATCATGGAAGTAACTAGCAGACCTAGGAGGTCCAACAATGGTAACAGACTCAGCATGCCAGCAGGATATCATAAAAGAAAACAAGCCTTGTCTAAAAGGGCTCCCTCACTGTCAGCTCCTGCCCTATGGAACACCCTCCCTGAGGAACTAAGGGCCCTAAATGACACCAAGGACTTCTGCAAGTCTCTCAAGACCCCAAGTCCAAAAACGTAGCACCAAGAAGGGATCGCTTAAAAACGTTTTATTTTTAATAGAGATTGCGTGCCAAGACCCTACACAGGCCGTGTTTCGTCACTACTTCATCAGGGGTATTGGCATACTAAAATCATAGGACAAACATATAATTAAAACACATGTAAATAAATGTAAATAATCATAAAAAGATGCATTAAAACCATAAATAATAACCACGTTTTTGGACTTGGGCTCCTGGTTTGCGTGGCACAGTGCTTTTTTTGTTGGTACGTATAGTCTCTCAAGACCCTCCTGTTCACGGAGTCCTACGGCCAAGTAGCGTAATTTGCCAAGCGCTGGTCTCCACTGCAATTGACCCACCGACAACCACACTTAGATGAGAACTAAATGTAGATAGTCTGTATGTTTGTATGTCTGACCCCCTTTCCTGTTAAATGTGTCCCTACAATCTGTGTTAACCACTTTGATTGAAGGATAAGGTGGTACAAAACTGGCTAAATAAATAAAGTGCCTCACAGTGGTAGCGGCCTGTCTCAGAACATTAGGTGTCTTTGTCTTCTCTTAAATTGACAACTAGCTCATAAAAAGCACCACTCCAGACGGAGTCCAGCAATCAACATCGTTGACCATTCATATGCTAGAGTTGATGGGGTTTGTAGTCAGTTACCCAAAGTCTCACCTTCAGCTCGCCCAACAACTGGAGTTTATAGGGGCTGTTCTCGACATGATGCAAGTGAAGACCTTCCTTTCACTAGACCAACTCCAGAGATGGACGGTCTTGGTCCGAGATACCCAGGGGAGTCATCAGACGACAGCTTGTGGGATTCTGTTGTGCTCGGCCATATGGCCTCTACTGTACACACTCATGGCTCATCTTGTGATGAGACAGGTTCAATGGACTCTGAGGATTCAGTGAAACCAGGCCATTGGCTGTCTTTGGGATTGAGTGACCATCACTGGCCCTCTTGTTCAGTCCCTGCATTGGTGGTTGGATAATTAGAACCTGCTCCAGGGTCTCTCCTTTCAGAAGGAATCACCTCAGAAAAGGAGAACAGACACCTCTAAACTAGGTTGGGAAACTCATCTGGATGCCTTTCACACTCAAGGCATCTTGCCAAACAGGAGAGCCTGCATCGGATCAATTTCTTGGAGATGAGAACCATACAAATGCCCTTAAGGCTTTCTGAGGATGACTAGCCAATTAGACTGTCCTGATTTAGACCAACAATCAGGTTGCTATGTACTATATAAACAAGGAGAGGAGCACAGGTTCATATCTCCTGTGCTGGGAAACGGTCCAGCTATGGAGGTTTGCCATTACTCATGGGTTGGAGCTCAAGGTCACTTCTCTGCCAGGAGCGCAGAATACCCTTACGGACCAATTGAGTCATGTCCTTCAGTTGCACGAATGGACACTGGACAGAGGCATAGTGGCTCATATCTTTCAGAAGTGGGGTACCCCATCAATAGACCTGTTCACCAGCCAACAAAATGCCAAAGTGGACCAGATCTGTTCCAAGGTCGCTTGCACAGCTGGCTGGCATCAGATGCTTTCCTCCTTCATTGGGGGAAGGGCCTACTATACGCATATCCTACCATAACTCATAGCAAAGACCCTGCTGAAACTCTGGACAGAGGAGGGATATGATGATATTCATCATGTTGTACTGACCCAGACAGCCGTGAT
This sequence comes from Ichthyophis bannanicus, assembly GCA_033557465.1. Classification (NCBI taxonomy): domain Eukaryota; kingdom Metazoa; phylum Chordata; class Amphibia; order Gymnophiona; family Ichthyophiidae; genus Ichthyophis; species Ichthyophis bannanicus. The sequence goes on from CM066033.1 coordinate 498,026,145, forward strand.
TTCCCCTACTGCTCCAACTCTCTTAGGGAGGAACCTCTATGGCTGGGCTCTGCCCCGGACCTTGTATCATGGGAGGATGCTGCATCCCAACATCCGGTCCTTGGCCCTAACTGCGTGGATGTTGAGAGGCTGGTCCTCTCTGAACTTAAGCTTCCTGACAGAGTTACAGATATTCTGTTGGTCTCCAGGAGGGCCTCGATGAGAAAGTCTTATGCATTCACATGGAAGAGATTTGCAATCTGGTGCACAGAACAGGTGCACCACTTGCTTGCTCTACTGGAAGACTGCTTGAGAATCTCCTACACCTCTTGGAGTCAGGTCACAAGTCTAACTCTGTCAAGGTTCACCTTGGCGCAATTGGAGCTTACCATCACAGAATAGAAGGGAAGGCCATCTTAGCTCAGCTGTTAGTGGCTTGCTTCATGCAGGGTTTTCTTCTCTTGAAGCCTCCTTTCAAGTCCCGAGCAGTGGCTTCGGACCTCAATGTAGTTCTGGCACAGCTCATGTTGGCACCCCTTGAGCAGCTGGATTCCTATTTACCCTTGCAGAATGTCCATTTTGAAAATTTCCCTTTTAAATGTCATCAAAAATATGTGCGCAGTTTGAAAATTGCCATCAAAGAAAAATATATTGTGTCCCATACTTTTCATTTTTATAACTCTTGTTGAATATCCTGCTCCTTTCACTAAGTTTCCACAAAAATAGAAGCTGGTCATTCATGGTATACCAAAGCGCTTCATCTGGCCAAGAGGAAGCTCCAACAGGCTGAGCACTCCTGGGGGTATGTTTACTAAAGGGCATTAAGAGAGCCAGTGTGCTGTTAACGCCTGTTATCAGTACCCTTGTGCCCTTAACACAGCGTTAAAGGCGCCCGCAGCATTAAGGGCACAGTAGGCGGAGAGTGGGCGTTAACAGCATGTGTCTTAAAGCCCTTTAATGCGGGGAACCCTAATGCCAAGTAAAACATCGCGAAAAGGGTATATTTAGAAGGGAGACAGCCTATTTCAATCTCTGCAATGTGATGCACTGACAGGGGAGCCTCAGATAGTGATAGCAGTTCTCCATTAGCGGCAACAGCATGGTGCCCAAATATGAAAAGGGCACTATGTTGATGATGCAAAGGAGGTGGCACATGGGTCATGCAGTAGGGGTTGCTGGTACATAGGGCAAACCAGGCAGTTGTCCAGGTGGCACATAAGATCATAAAATATGCCATACTGGGTCAGACCAAGGTCCATCATGCCCACTATCCTGTGTCCAACAGTGGCCAATTTAGGTCACAAGTACTTAGCAGTTTCCCCAAAAGACACACAGGTTCCATAATACTTGTATTGGGGAAAGCAGTGGATATCCCGGGTCCTCTTTTAATAATAGTTTATGGACCGTTCCTCCAGGAACTTGTCCAAACCTTTTTTAAACCCAGCTACACTAACAGCTTTTAATACATCCTCTGGTAATGAATTCCAGAGTTTGATTACGCATTGACTGAAAAAATATTTTCTCTTATTAGTCTTAAATGGGTTACACTGTAGCTTCATTGCATGTCCCCTAGTCTTTCTACATTTTGATGGCATAAAGAATCGATCTACATTTACCCATTCCACCCATTCCCATCCGGACCTTGTGCCCTAGGCATTGTCGTGACCCCAGCCCCGGCCGAGGGCCTAGAGGCATAGGGCTGCCAATTTTAGTCCTCTAATAAAGGAATTAAACACTATTCTTGTCCAAAGGGAGGCATTCTGGGACTTGTAGTTTTTCCTCGTTCAAGGATAGTAGTGTAAGCCAAGGGTTAAAGGCAAAGAGAAAAGATTATTTTTCCCGAAAAAGCACTAAGGTTCAAACACACAACGTCAGGATATTCTTCTCCAAGCAATACTTCAGAAATTATACATAAGCTGGAACTGAGGAAGCTTCATAAGCTTTTAAAACATGTGCAGTTGTTTTCATAAGGTAATCAGCAAAACAAAATACAGCTTCTCTGTTTAAGCAAAGTTAAATGTCCTCATTTACCTTCTACTCCTTTAAACACAAAAATGTAGAAGCTGGCAACGTTCTCTTGAGTTAGTAGGTATTTCTTAGTAAAACAAAACTAGGTTCATTCACACTGCTTCTCAAGACCTTTCTTTATCAAGCATTTTTTATCAACAGACTTTCATAGCTTCTGTCTGGCATAATGTACAATCCAATGGCAATTCACCTGATATGGAGTTTTGCTCCGCACAGTTCACTTGCATATCCTCTTGTTCTAAAGCATATACGTCTGGCTCTGAACTCCCACAATCTGCTCCTCAGTGAATGCTCTGGGGAAATCCCTGGACCTCCCTCCAGCACTGGTTTCGCCGATAAGGAATGTCTGTACCTCTAGTATGGGATATCTCTCCCTGGTTCAGTTGCCTTGGTTCCTCTCCGCTGTTTAGCCCCGGTTCTTTGCTCCAGGCTGGGTTTTGGTTACTTCTAGCTATAGCCTTGTTCACCCACCTTTGAGCAGCTTGAAACCTTCGGTCCGAGACCCGAGGTAGAAGACTTCCCTGCTTTCTTTCTCTAAGCAAAGCACACATGGTTTCTTGGCTCTCAGGCTTCTTCCACGTCCTTCTCCTTCCCCTGATGTTTCCTCCTCGGAGTTCCTCCCTCTGAACTCCTGGAATAGCTGAAGCACGCTGGACTCTCGGAACCTGCCCATGATTCTGGACTGGAACTGGAACACAAACAGTTTGAACCGCAACCTGATCCTGAACCCCCTTCTCCCCTTCTGAGCAGGGTTTATAAGGCTGCTTCTTAGCTAGCCTTTCTCTGTCTCTGCACAGGTGTTTGCTATTACCCCCTAAGCTTGCACTTACGTCAGCAGAGCTTGGGTGTGGCAAACTGGCTCTTTCAACTCCGTGCTTTCTTTCTTTGACTGCAGTCTGGAACCTGTGAATTTCAGGAATGTCTCTTTCCTTAAAGGTATATTCACTATCTTTTCCTATTTCCATTGGTTCAGCAGGGCTCTCCTCATCACAGCACCCACCAACCCGCATGTTGGATGGGCTGGGACTGCGCACCACCAACACTGACAGCACACGGGCATGTCAGCATGGTGTGGGGGTGTTGATGGAGGGGGCAGCGGCACCTGTCTGCAGCATACCAAAGCCATGTCCTGTCCTATGCGCATTGCAACATGTGTCAAGGTCTGTCTGATGGTGAGCATGTCAGCCCCAGGGATTGTTGTAACCATATGGCAGTACTGTGGCTCAACACACACAGTTGGTGTGTATATAGTAACATAATATATGACAGCAAATAAAGACCAGTATGATCCATCTAGTCTGCCCAGCAAGACGGCAAGAGTAGGTGCACCTGCCACTTCGTGCAGGTCACCTCTCCCCATGCCTTTGTTTAGGGGTGTACCCACTGCTCCATGCATGTCAGCCCTATTTGTTGAGATAGCAGAGACAGTTAAGGTTATTTTGATTTTGTCCTGTTGCTATAAAGTGATTCACTGTGTCTGTCCCATGCCATTTTGAATTCTGTCTCTGTGTTTGCCCCCACCACTTCCATCAGAAGGGCATTCCAAGCACCCACCACACTTTCAGTGAAAAAGTATTTCCTGACATTGCCTTTTAGTTTATCCCCTTGCAGCTTCATGTTATGCCCTCTAGTTTTACAGCTTCCCCGTCTTTGGAAAAGGTTTGTTGGTCCATTAATACTCTTTAAGTATTTAAAGGTCTGAATCATATCTCCCCTGTCCCTCCTCTCCTCCAGAGTGTGCATATTTAGATCTTCAAGTCTTTTCTCATATCTTCTGACACAGTCTCCATATGAGCGGAAGGTCACAGGTTCAAGTCCCAGCTGTGGATAATGCATTGCATGTCCCTGTGGCTAAACTTTAACCTACAGTGCGGGTACAACACCAGCATGTGGAACTCCCAATGAATCGGCCAGCAAGGGTACAAACTGCTATCAGCCACACAGACAGGCTCCACTATCTACAGCTGGATGGAGAGTCAGGCTGATAGCAACAGCACACTGAGCGGGTGCTAACAATGGGCATTAATATCAGAGTGCGCTACTAGCACCTACACAGTGAGCACACATTAACAATGTTTGAGTTGATATGGAGACCAAAGTGGCAGGCAGGAATGCTAACCATCCCCACTTTTGCACAGTGCGGCGATATGAGTGTGTGTGTGTGTGTGAGTGTTTGTGCGCATTTCTCTCCGTTGTTTTGTGGCTTTCTTCACCTCACTGAGCCTCGCATTGCCTAAGCTGTTCACAGTGTTAGTCTGCAAATATGCATGGTGAGGAGCTTAGTGTTGTAGGTATGTCCTGAAACAGGGCGGATTGGCCAGGATCTGTCTGCAACAGAGTTAAGGTCAATAGATGAGATGTCGTAGTGACCGTCTGCCACGCGTATGGACTGGGTGGCCACAGCATGTCATGCTGAGAGGGCACTCTCACTCTGACCGAGCAGTGACCATGGCATGGCTATGTATCCACATAGTGCAATATAGTGTTTAGCCCCAGTGATACGGGTGCACTTCCTGTTCTGGAACCCGATCACTAAACTAAATGCTGGATGTCTGTCATTTATCCCAAGCCTGGGTGCACATGCAGTGTGTGCTGACCGCTGGGAAAACCCAATGTTGGGCAGCAGGTGCAGTCTGACTGCTTCGAGGCATGGTGTGATGGTCATGGCAATGGCTGGGGGGCCAAGATACCAGGGTTTGAGGCCCACTACCACTCCTTATGTGACATATTGGAATGTGTTTCTGTCACATTTTATGCCTGCCACAATCTTCATGGACTGACAACAACTCCTTGTGACCTTGAGCTGATCACTTAAACCATCAATGGCTCAACTGACTGCAGGTCCGTACAGTCCCTGTTTATCATCAGACATTACCAACTGACGGTAAGATGTACCCTGAGACTGCACTGCTACAGCATTATAATAACAGGCGGTTACCTGCATACAGCTCTAACCTACTTGGGCAACATGAGTCATGTATGACATCATGACTGTGACTGTATAGCTTTGGCTCCATTTCATCTCTGCAGTACATGCGGACGCATCCTACCTCTCGGATAGCCACTTACTATCCGAGGGGTAGGATGTCTGTATGTACCCCATTTGCCCAGTTTGGATGACACCAGTGCAGTTGTTATCTGCACATTTTGTCTGAGCTGTTGTATGGTGGCTGTGTGGCTGTGACAGGTGTGAGTCCCACATGTTTGGTATCAAACCTTCCAAGTGGCACTGGCCCACATTTTCACATACAGTACAAATACGTTGGGGATGGCATCTACGGCACATCAGTGCTGCCAGCCCATACAACCCTCTCCTCAGCTGCCATCTTTCCTTCAGCCCATCCATCCGCCTCTGTCGGCTGTGTGCAGTCATGTCTTCTTGTTCAAGCTGCTACACCATGGCCTACACTGATGCTCTTTTCGGCTCTTCACGCACACCCCTCCTGTGCCTGATATGCATGTCACCACTCCTACTTTGTCCTCCTGTTGCTGCACACATCCTGCCGCTTCTAGCTTCGCTGGGGGACACGTCTTCCACATCCTATGCCACACACTGACATTGCGCCATTTTACATTTTACAGCTGCCTCCCACATGCTCATCCACTTTACTGGCTGCCACGTAGGGTGACCACGGATATGACAGGTCCATCAGCTCCCACCTGTCCTTCCATCCATCACCTTCATATTGACTTTCCTTGGTTCTCCTTTAACCATTGTTAGGGTTTCAGCTGCTTTCAGATGTTAAGGTGCATGCTTGACACCTTACTGTCCAATGTCCTGTTAATACATATTAAATGGTCCATAGCGCCCTTAACGCCTGAACACTTCCTACAATCCCACCTACATGCCCATAGCCCTTTCGCATATAACACCTCTTATCGCTGCCGTTAATGCTTGCTAACGCATGCTACCTTAATGCCCTTTAGTAAACATATCCCCTTGTGAAAAAACAAATATTCTATTATACCAGCAACTTGAAGATCATTCCAAGCTCATTTTAAAGCTAAGATTAAACATTTTGTATAGGATAAGTAAATTGGTTGAAAGGTATAGTCTCAAATGCTGAAGGGGATGTGGATCTTGATGCAGAAATTTTGCATTCAGAGCTGAGTTTATTTTTCTAATGCCAGGGTAATGCAAAGATTTTGCCCCTAAATGTAGTAAGCAAATAACACACAAATAGCTATTCACAGAATTTGTGCAAATGGCAGAGCACAGTCAACACATGTACACACAATTCTGTGCTAGCTGCTGCTGGGAGCAAAAGAGTAATCCGAGGTGAAATGTGAAACTTCACCTCAGATGACCCAAGGAGGCCTTGACCCCTGATCACTCACCCAACACTCCCCAATCCTGGTGCTCCCAACAGCCTCCACTCTAAAACTCCCCAAAATATCATTGATGTTCCCCCTACCCATCCCTAAACCCCACAAACAAAACATTGGTGGGCCAAGTGATCACTACAGTTCCAGCCATTGGAATGCTCTGATCCCTTCCCTCAGTATCTTTCTTGTAGGGAGACAGGAGTAATGCCATATTGGAAAATGGTGTCTGACCCTGCTCAGTGGATGCAGGGATGCACCACATGGAGATGGCTGTCAAAAATGATTATTTTATTATTTATTACTCATATTTTTATAGGGATCTTCCCCAGAACCTCCAAATTGGTGAACAAAAATTATATATACTGCTGCAGTAATTATACACAATAAAAATTCCCATACATAAACTTTACATAAGAACATAAGATATGCCATACTGGGTCAGACCAAGGTCCATCAAGCCCAGTATCCTGTTTCCACAGTGGCCAATCTAGATCATACATACCTAGCAGTTTCCCCAAAAGACACAGGTTCCACAATGCTTGTATTGGTTCAAGCATTGATATCCTGGGTCCCTTTTTAATAATGGCTTATGGACCTTTCCTCCAGGAACTTGTCCAAACCTTTTTTTAAACCCAGCTACACTAACAGCCTTTACTACATCCTCTGATAACAAATTCAAGAGTTTGATTACACGTTGAGTGAAAAAATTCCTTCAATACCCTTGGATGTATCCCATCTGGCCCCATTGCTTTGCCTATTTTTAGTTTATCTAATTCCTCACGTACCCATTCTTCTCAAAATTGTTTAAGGTCCACCCCACTTCCATTCTTATTTGTGTTGGTTTCCTGTGTTCCTACTCCTTGCCCTTTATCTTTATCTTTGAATGCAGAACAGGCATATTTGTTAAGAAACTCCACTTTTTCTTCATCTATTTCTATATTAAGAACATAAGATATGCTATACTGGGTCAGACCAAGGTCCATTAAGCCCAGTATCCTGTTTCCAACAGTGGCCAATCTAGGTCATACGTACCTAGCAGTTTCCCCAAAAGACACAGGTTCCGCAATGCTTGTACTGGGTCAAGCATTGATATCCTGGGTCCCTTCTTAATAATGGTTTATGGACCTTTCCTCCAGGAACTTGTTCAAACCTTTTTAAACCCAGCTACACTAACAGCCTTTACTACATCCTCCGGTAACAAATTCCAGAGTTTGATTACACGTTGAGTGAAAAAATATTTTCTTTTATTAGTCTTAAATAGTTTACCCTGTAGCTTCATTGCATGTCCCCTAGTCTTTCTATATTCTGATAACGGAAACAATCGATCTATTTCTCCCCTCCCTTCACTCTTAAGTCTGACAATACCACTTTTATACTTCCTTCTGTCACTAACATATTTGTATTGGCTATCTTTTCTTCCTCTTGCATTTTTGCTTTCTTGGCTATTTCTCCAGCTTCTCTTAACTTTTCCAGATATTATTGCTTGTCTTCCTCATTCTGAGATCTCTTCTATTTTATAAAGGCTACCCCCTTTTTTTCCTTACCCTTTCAGCTACTCCTTAGAGAACCTTTTACTCTTATTTTTATTTATTCTCCAAACAAAAGGTCTGTTCTTTTAAAATATCTCCTTTCAATTTTGCCTACTGTTTTTTTTCTATACACCTCCCCCCCCCCCACCAAGATGTTCACATCCAGCTAACCACAGAGTATTCCTCCACATTTACCTAGGTAGTATTCCTGAAATCTAGGAACCTCACATTTGAATGAACCATCCTCACACGTGTCCAAATACTGAACCATAACATGCCATATTTTTCTTCTTGCACCTTCAGGGTTAATATCAATGATAATCTCTCTTCTGTCTGGCCTCTTCACTGCAGTGTACCCCAAAAGTCTACTTTGGCCCCTATTTTAAACATTTTTCTGGCCCCTCTTGCCACCTTAATCCAGAGATTGGGTCTCTGTGCCTATTTGTTTGCAGATTATATACAATTTATTACTGCATACAGTATGAGGTCTGGGATCCTTTACTTGAGGCCAAACGTCTGGTTATTTGGAAAGTATAGTCAACTGGATTAAATTTAGGAAGCTGATCCTCAATCCTAGCAAATTTAAATGATCTGGTTTTTACCAGGAGAAGTGATCTATCCTTATTTGACTGATGCATAACAGGATCATCTATCTTAATAAGCTCTCAGTGAACATACAGAGTCTTTTTGCTAGATAGCTTTCTATCATTTGATCCTCAGATTTTCTCATTAGTGAAGACAACTTGTTCTCTGAGGATGATCAGATCCCTTAATTCCTTTTTTGGCTGGTGTCCCTTTATACACTTTAAAATGCCTGCAACTATTACAGAATACCGCAGTGACACTTAGATATCATGCTAAGCACTCTGATCACATAACACCTTTTCTTTTGGAAAGCACTGGCTCCCTATTTCATAATATATAAAATTCAGAATCATTGTTCTGGCTCATTGCTCTTTTTACACCTTGCCACTATATATACATTTCCTCGCCATTCCATGTTGCCCTTCTCCTCTTCCCCCTACTACTGCTTATCAGTGGTATGGTGCTACTATGCATATGTAGCACTGTATACATACGTGTAAGAGAGAGTCCCTGCTCCATAGAACTTAACATCTATTTAAGAAAGACAAACAGAACAAACAGGGGACTAGCGTAATTCTTTAAGGAAACAATTTTAAAAAATTTGGGGTATTAAACAGGGAATAAGGGTGGCAGGATCCAAACAGTCTTGAAGAGGTGAGTTTTTAGCCTGAATCTGAATAGATGGAGCCAGAGATGGAGCCTGACATACTGACTTACGTATACGGCACAGCAAGGTGGAATGAATGCAGTCTGGAGCCCGGCAGTAGAAGAGCAGGGCATGGTTAAAAGTGGTTTGCCTGATGAGCGGAGTTCCCAAGGAGAGGTATAGGAAGAGAAGAGATGATAGGTAATTAAGAACTGCAGAATGAAAGCACATTGGTCAATAGAAGTTGCACTGGATGTGGAAACGTACAGGGAGCCAATGAGAATAGGGGTCGCATGAGCATAGCAATGCTGGCAGAAGACTAGGTGTGCAGCTTAGCTTTGAACGGATTGAAGGAGAGAGATGGGTCATTGGGAGACCAGTGAGGAACAGGTTGCAGTAAACTAAGCAGGGTGATAAGAGAGTAGATAAGGGTCTTGGTAGTGGGTTAAGAAAGGAAAGGATGAATATTTCTGATGTTAAACAAGTTTTAGCTAGCTGTTGGATATGTGCAGGAAAAGTGTTTGTCGGGTAGACATAGCATGCTTGCTTGGCAACTTCTAGAACTGACTGGAAGGAGGTTAGCAAGAATTCAAAATGCATGAAGTCAACGTGGGCGTGGGATGTTAGCCAAAGGCACAGCAGAGAAGGCACAAGAATGCAGATAATTAACTTTAGAAACCAGCCAAGACTGAGGAATGGTATACCTCTCAGGATGTAGAATAAGAGGAATGAGAAAATCCAAAGCAGAGAAAAGTATAAGTATTATAGGAAGAGACTGCTTCATCGACAGACTCAAATGACATAATGGATGAGAGAGGAGATGAGACAGTAGTGGTGAAAGTGGAAGCATTAGTAGCCTTAAAATTTCTAAATGTATTGGTGGAGATTGGACGAGATTGTAGTAGGAAATGGGTAAGAGTGAAAGTTAACAGATGATGGTTAGATAGGGAAAGGAGTGAAGTGGAGAAGGTTTAGGGATGAGCAGCTAGAAAAAAAAAACAAGGTCAAGGCAATGGCCATGCTGGTGAGTAGGTGCAGTAGAACACAGTTGGAGAATGAATGAGAAGGATAAGGCAAGAAGCTTTGAGACTTAAGAGTAAGAGGAATCATCTACATGAATGTTAAAATCCCCAAAATGAGGTAAAAAGAGAATGGTTCACGAAAGAAGGCAAGCCAAGAGTTGGTGAGAAAGGCAGAGGGGGACTTGTTAGGGTATCAGTAAATGACAGCTACCCCGAGAAGTAGTGGGAGTTAATAGGCAGATGTAGTGGACTTCAAAGAAAGTAAAGGAGTGAGATTGAGATAAAAAAGGAGTTCAAATTAGCAGGAAGGCGGGAGTAGCAGCCCAACAATACTGCCATGGTCATTTGGGGGGGGGGGGGGGAGTTATAGGAGAAAGGGAAGCATCCATGACAGAGGGCAGTAACAGAAGCAGAGCCTTCATGGAGGAGCCAAGTCTCTGTTAGAGAAAAAAGATGCAGAGTACTAGAGAGAGAGGTGGTTAATATAATTAAGTTTATAAGAGGCAAAGTGGAAATTCCACAGGATGCATGAGAAAGGGAGAGAAGAGGGAAGGAGGACAGGGATATGAATAAGATTTGAGGGGTTGCAGTTAGATTTGCACAGATAGGGTGATACCTAAGAGTGCCCAGATTGGGATTGATATCCCCAAATGAGAGAAGGAGCATAAGAATACATGGAAGAAAAAGAGGCATGATAGTGATGAGGTAAAGTGCTCTTGGAGAGACTGGAGATGGCTAAATTAAAGGAAGAAAATGTTGAAGCTCAAGAGTGAATGATAGGGTAGAAAACAAAATGACTGGAGAGATGAAGAAAGTAGAGAATGGGTAATATGAACCTGAGCTTAGAAGTTGTTTGGAGTGAGTTAACATCAAGTAGAGAAGGTGTAGTGGGGCCATGAGAAATAGATGGAGAAGAGGATGCAAATCTGAGGAGATATGATGCTTCTGGCAAGTGGCTCGATTGAGCCTGGTTATTAGGAGTGGAAGTTTCAGAGGGTTGGAGTGCACCTGGATAGTAATAGCTATGAGTCTCAGTTAGACTGTAATACAAATTTAGACCATGAAGAGGATGGCTAAGGAGAGGGAATTAAAGTCAACAGAATAAAATTGACTTTGAAACCAAAGGTGGAAGAGCATGGGAGTAGGCTGACTACTTCATTTGGGGGGGACAAAGGGTAGAGTGATGCATTTGCATATTCATTATGGTTATCTTGAAAAAAAAAAACTAGATGGATAGGAAGTATATCAAACAGGTGAAGGATGAGCTAGTGCCCCCAAGATACTCAAAGAAAGAGGGAGCAGAGGCTCTCATTAAGTGGCTTTGATCAAAATAAAAACAAAAAAAGGAAAGCAACACATTTCCAGGCTATATAACTAAAATGCAACAAAAACTGTAAATGTTTAGTTATTTAGCCTGGCATCCTAAGAGTAAGAAACTACTGACACTTGTAAATATATATTCTGTGAAAAACATAGGAGATGTAAGGTGCTCACAAGCCAGGGGACAAGAAGAAAGAGAACCACAGCAGTTTCTAACATCAAAATAAATCGTAACTAATTTTATTTTATTTTGGTGTTAGAAACTGTACTATAGTTCTCTCTTTTTTTTTGTACATCTATTTTGCGTCCAACGAAACCCCTCCTCTAACAGTTGGTGCAGAGCAGAACAAGGACATTTCACCATCAAACCCAACATACCTGAAAAAAAAAATCTGATTCTGGTGTCATCTCACTAACAGCCTCTCCAGTACAGGCAGATTGTGATCTAAGACAAAACCCTACAAAAGTCACTGAAGACCTATAATGCAAATCTACCATACTATAATGATAGCAGCTTCTAAAAATAACACATTAAGGAGTCTCCCTAGAAAAGAGCAACACCATAAATATTGCAGTGGGCCTTAGAATATTTTTTCAGCTATTCAGAAAACCGAACAAGCCAGATTACTACAGATTCTACATAGAAACTCCATGCTAGCAGAAGACTTGGTCTCTGTCATACAGGCAAAACACAGACCTTCACCAAGTACAGAATAAACTACTGTATAATAAACTCAAAGTATAAATATGTAGATAACATTTATTTGAAACCCCAACAGGCCAGGCTCTGCATGCAGTGTAACACGAGAAATAGAGGAGGCAGGCAACACTTTCTCACTTTTGCTAAGCACTAGCATGAGATGCACAGGCCTCTCTGATCTCACATGCAGGTGGTATAGCCTCTCCCCATAGTCTTCCCCCTCCATCGATCTCAGTGCCACTTGCTCAGAGGCAGCCATGTCACTGATTAGGTACAGTGCTGGCTCTCCCCACAGCTCATCTCTGAACAAGAATCGCTGGGATGGAGAGAAGGAGCAGACCATGGGGAGAGGCAATGTTGCCTGCATGTGGGATCAGAGAGAACTGTGCCTCATGTTACTGCTCAGCAAACATAAAAGCAACAGCTAGCAGAGAGGTACACATGGTGACGGGACTTTATTTGTGCAGCTGTTTAGCCTATAGCTGGTGCCAAAATTCCAAATGTTCTGTACCTCTACTGCAGGCCTCAACAAAATTTTTGTCGGTTTGAAAACCAGACCAGAATCTTAGAAGCCATTGCTTGTGACCTCCTCGTGCCCACCCACCCCCATTTTCTCTGATACTGGTCTCATGTTCTCAAGTCTCATAACTAGCACCAAAGTTCCCATACCACATGGCATCTTTAGACAGAAATAAAGATAACAACAATTATAGCATCAGATATTACATGTCTGTACAAGTGTATTTTGCAATGGTGGTCTGCCTATCTGTGTATGGGAAGAGATGTGATGATAACTGCCTTGGTGTGGGTGGGGTGTGGGTCTGTGGCACCTGTGTGTGTGTGCCTCTGTATGCGTGTGCCTCTGTATGTCTTTGTGTATGCAGAGATGGTTTGCCTATATGTCTGTGTGGTGCAGAGGTGGTATGTCCATTTCATATGTGTGTGTCTGTCGTGAGGAGGTGGAATGCCATGGTGTGCTTGTGTGTGTTCTGGGAGGAGGGGAACGTACCTTTTCGCCACCCTCTTCTGTTCTGCTCGTGGGAGATCAGATTCCAACAGGCAAAAAAGCATCACGGCCATCGTCAGGACAATTCATTTGGCGAGGACAATGCCCCCCCCCCCCAAAAAAAAAACCTATGCCCATATGTAAGACTGAGAGGAAGGAGCTTATTGGGGGAGGGTTCAGTGGGGCAAAAAGTGTGGTTGACTGGAAACTGTGGGGATAATTTGATAAGGGTATGCCTAGATTTAGGCACAAAGTAAATGTCAGTATGTTATTCATTTGAATGTATAAGTGGCCTCTTATAGACTACAGACTAGCATAAAAGTACTTGCTTTGTGACCAGGGAGTTGGGCCGAGGGAGAGTCCTAGATGTGGTGTATTTAGAATTCAGTAAAGCATTTGACATTGTTCCGCACAGGCAACTTATAAACAAAGTAAGGACCCTTGGGATGTGCAACTTTAGAAATTTCTTGATCTCTTTAGGGTCTGAGAAAAACACTCTTTCGCCTTTCCAATTAACTCTAAGCTTGGCAGGGTACAGCAAAGCTTGGGGAATGTTACGTGAGAACAGTTTTCTCTTCACCTCCTGAAAGGCATGCCACTTCTTATCTATCTCAGCACCGTAGTCAGGAAAGAATCATATTTTATATTCCTTATATGACTATTTGTTCTGATCTTTTGGACCTGTCTGAGAATACAGTCTCTGTGCTTGTAGTTTAAAAGTATAGCCAGTATTGGGTGAGGCCAAGCTCCAGGAGTCTGCGGGTCACCTAGGACTCAATGTGTGCACAACATTATACGATAGCAACGGGTTTGTAAAGAGACCTTTCAGGAGCTGCTCACAAGATCCTTTTTAACGTATTCATAAATGACCTGGAAATGAGAATAACGAGTGAGGTTATCAAATTTGCAGATGACGCAAAACTATTTAAAGTTGTTAAAATCCATGAGGATTGTGGAAAATTGCAAGAGGATCTTGATAAATTGGAAGACTGGGCATCCAAATGGCAGATAAAATTTAATGTGGACAAGTGCAAAGTTATGCACCTAGGAAAGAACAACCCAAACTATGGTTACGCGATGCAAGGTTTCACATTAGGAACCACCATCCAGGAAAAAGATTTGGGCGTCATCGTGGATAACATGTTAAAACCCTCTGCCCAGTGTGCAGCAGTGGCCAAGAGAGCAAATAGAATGCTAGGTATCATAAGGAAAGGAATGGAAAATAAAACAAAGGATATTATAATGCCTCTGTATCGTTCCATGGTGAGACCGCACCTTGAATATTGTGTGCAATTCTGGTTGCCATATCTTAAAAAGGATATAGCATTATTAGAAAAGGTACAGACAAGAGCCATCAAAATGGTAAAGGGATGGAAGGATACCTCTATGAAGAGAGGCTAAAAAGGTTAGGACTCTTCAACCTGGAAAACAGATGGCTGAGGGGAGATATGATAGAGGTCTTTAAATTAATGAATGGAGCGGAACGGGTAAACGTAGATTGATTATTTACGCCATCAGAATATAGAAAGACTAGGGGACATGCAATGAAGCTACAGGGTAACCTATTTAAGACTGATAAGAGAAAATATTTTTTCACTCAACATGTAATCAAACTGGAATTTGTTACCGGAGGATGATATCAAAATCTGCAACAGAGTAGACACCCAGGAAGGTGTAGATAATGTGACGCTCGCGCCCCTACCAGGCGGTTGCCTAGTAGGGACGGCTGGCCATCTGTATCCCTTCGAGGGTTGTAGTTGTGTCAATAAGAAAAAGCCAAGTGGTATTTTAAAGCGCACAGGAAATTTTTATTCGGTTTCCAAAGTTGGCAAGTGATGAACATAAAAATTCTTTAAGCACTTTTTCCAGACAAAAGAAATACAGGATAATTTCTCCCAAATCAAAATGTCCAAACAAAACTCACAGCAGTTTCTATTTTTCACTGCAATTGCTTGACATTTCAAAACACAAAAAGCATTTGTAAAACTCTTCACAGTGAAAGGTCCTTAGCTTCCAACCCGCTGTTGCCACGCCCATACAAACAGTTCTCACTGTTTGGGCCTTCACTGAAGTTCTGCAGTTTTACTTCTTAAGAGAGATTCCTAACCTCTTGTCTTCAGGGTTACTCTTCTCTTTCAACTCTTGAAAACTGCCTTTAACTTGCAACAGCTTCCTTTGGTATTTCACTGTATTCTAACTCACAATACTATTGTATTTTAGTGCACAGCTCACATTCCATCTCAGAGGCTCCTGACTCAATAACACTTTCTTCAGGGCCTACCTCCATGCTCTCAAGAGAGCTACAGCTGGGTGCTCTCTGGAAGTGCTCTGGTAACTTTTCCTTAAGAGCCTTCGCAATGTTAAACAGTCTCTCACACTGCCTGGCCTTGGCTCCTCCAAGCCGGTCTCTTGTGTGTCTCTCCTGCTTAACCTCCCTCCTGAGATACTTCTTGCTGTGCTGAGGCTTCAGATGTATGAAAGTCTCCTCTGAGTCAGAGCAAGAACTATTCTGGTGGCACTGCTCATTCCCTGCGTACCTTTCTGGGCTGCCTTTATAATGGTTCCTCCATTTGCTGCTCTCCTTGGCTGCAAGGGTTTTCCACAGCTTGGCCCCAGATCTCTCCTGTCTGTGCCTCCTGGGAATTGGACTTGAACCTGGGCTAGGCCTTGAACTGCAGCTGCCACTGGTGCTTGCTCCTGCACTCCTCCTGGACCTTCTGCTCACAGCTCCTTCCTCCTCCTGCAAACTCAAACTGTGCCTCTCTCTTTTGTTTGTTCTTCCTCTGTTAACTGTTGAGCTGGGCAACTCCCTTCCTAGCTCCTCCCACTTGGACCTCCTACTCCTCTGCAGGGTTGTCCTGTGGTCTGTGATTGGCTTACCTTTGGCTCTGCCCTCTAGGTTTCTTTCAGTGCTTCTAGTATGGAGCCTAGGATTTTGTGCTCCCATCCCCCGCAATGAAAAAAAATCCTTCTTTTTTTTGTTTTCCCTAGCTGGGCTGCACTCACCTCATCACAATAACATGAGGAGGGATCTAGCTAAGCTTGAAGAATGGTCTAGAATTTGGCAGCTTAAATTTAATGCTAAAAAATGTAAGGTCATGCATTTGGGCAGAAACAATCCAAGGCAGCGGTACAGTATAGGTAGTGACGTATTTCAGTCCACGAAAGAAGAACAGGATCTAGGTGTGATTGTGTCTGATGATCTAAAAGTAGCTAAACAGGTAGAAAAGGTGACAGCAAAAGCTAGAAGGATTGCTTTGGTGCACAGGGAGGGGAATGGCCAGCAGAAGAAAGGAGGTGATAGTGCCTATTCTGGAGACCGCACCTTCAAAAGGATATAAACAGGTTGGAGTCGGTACAGAGTGTGGCTACTAAAATGGTTAGTGGTCTTCGTTATAAAGCATATGAGGACAGACTTAAGGACCCTAATATATATATATTAGAGGAAAGGTGGGACAGAGGTGATATGATTGAGATGTTTAAATGCACAGGAGGAGAGCCTCTTTTGAGTGAAAGCAAGCTCTGCTACAAGGGGACATAGGATGAAAGTGAAAGGGGATAGACTCAGGAATAATATGCGGAAATATTTCTTTATGGAAAGATTGATAGATGCGTGGAATAATCTCCCAGTGGAGGTGGTAGAGATGAGGACAGTATCTAAATTCAAAAAAGCATGGGACCAACACAGAGGATCTCTAAAGGAAAAAAGGGGACTCTTTTAGTAGGTGATATGGAAGGGCAGACTAGATAGGCCATGTGGTATTTTTATGCTGTCATGTTTCTATGTTTGCATGTTTCTGGTGGGGTATTAGCAGACCAGTAAGCTAAGATATTCTCTGTAATAAATGCCTAGGGGTTGTCTTATGTCTCTTCCCATCTGCAAGACTTTCTGGCAATGAGCGTCAACAGAAGGAAAGTTCTGTATATATGTATGTGTTTGTATATCTATCTATCTATAAACACACACACAGGGTGGCCCAAAAAAGTGAGAACATCTTGTAGCATGTAAGTTATTTAAAAATTGAAAAAGACAGATATAAACGATTGACAGATTTAAAAAAACAAAGATGGCGACTAGAAATTGTCGAAATAAAGACATTATATAGCTAAAAAAGGTAAATAAGTAAACTATTTTGTAGCAGCAAAACGCAGACAAACCAATGATACCAGGAGTCTGTTCAGAAGGTCCAAATCATTTATTTGTGCACAAGTCTCAAGCAAAGTCAATTTCAAAATGGCTGAGCAAAGTTTTCTAGCATTACAACAGCTTTTATAGACTTCTGTTCCATTCTAGGTATAGAAAAACATTTCATTGGTCCCGGTACTCTCCCGTACCTCCCGTACCCCTTCCATTGGTCCCGGTACTGATAAGATTATCCAATTATGTTCCTTCAGTGGGCTCAGCACCTGCTTACCCCCCTTCTAGTCCCAATTACAATGGCCAGTTCATCAACTTGTTACTTTCATACTCTCAAGGCCATAGAGCCAATTTGTGCATGCAGGGGAGCAGGGCTCTGCAACTCATCTATCAGCAATCCCAATTAAATTCCTTGCAGATGTACTTTCTTATCAGTAACTTTTAAACATATTTTTCTGTATTTTTCCATCTTCCAGTTCTGCTTATCTAAGCTAGTTTAGTACTCTTGCAGAGTTCTATCCTACAATAGCAGCATGTTGGGGAATGTGCAATTCCTATGAGCCTCTTCACAGGCTTCATTTACAGGTCAAGCTAGTTGGGCCTGCCTGCTTATGTCAGACACTGTGGATCACAGGCCTGCACCTGCCACATTTTAAGCTTTTAATTTACGAGATGTTCTCACTTTTTTTGGGCCACCCTGTATATATATGTGTGTGTGTATGTATGTATATGTATATTGTGATGAAGAAGCCCCATTTTATACCTTTAAAACACAAGATTCACGGCATTTCAGTCCTGAAGCTGATAGGAAAACAGACCATGTGAGCAGCTGTTGCCAGAAACAAAGGCAGCCACGAGGTCTGAAAAAACACTCAGCTGGGAAACATGACCTAGTTCCTGATAGCGTGCACCTGAGAAGGGGAAGAGTTTGCAGCCCTTATAAGGACAGTGCAGGGAACACAGGGTTAGAACAGGAACAGCATGAACAGGAGCAGAGAGAATTGGCTAAACGGAGAGAGTTGTTAGAACAAGCTGATTTACCTGAAGCAGCTGGCCGAGAGAAAGCAGGAAGGCTTTCCCACTTTGACCCAGGAAGTGAGTCAGAGCCAGAGGCAGGAAGGATTCACACGAGCAGCTACCCAGAGTCCTACAGAAGGAAGCAGCTAACAGAAGCAGAGAGCAGGTGTGAGTGTTCTCTTGATTACAAGCCCTGTGGAACACGAAGGCTACGTTACAGCCAGAGTGAATGGAAGCAAAAGGCAAAACCGTATGTATCAGGGAGCTGTGACCTGAGGAGTGATTATAGTGTAGCAGCAAAGCGCAGACAAACCAATGATACCAGGAGTCTGTTCAGAAGGTCCAAATCATTTATTTGTGCACAAGTCTCAAGCAAGTCAATTTCAAAATGGCTGAGCAAAGTTTTCAAGCATTACAACAACTTTTATAGACTTCTGTTCCATTCTAGGTATAGAAAAACATTTCATTGGTCCCGGTAACCTCCCGTACCTCCCGTACCTCTTCCATTGGTCCCGGTACTGATAAGTTTATCCAATTATGTCCCTTCTGTGGGCATGACACCTGCATGCCCCCCTTCTAGTCCTAATTACAATGGTCAGTTCATCAACTTGTTACTTTCACACTCTCAAGGCTATAGAACCAATTTGTGCGTGCAGAAGAGCAAGGT
Source organism: Ichthyophis bannanicus (assembly GCA_033557465.1). NCBI lineage: Eukaryota > Metazoa > Chordata > Amphibia > Gymnophiona > Ichthyophiidae > Ichthyophis > Ichthyophis bannanicus. The sequence continues at coordinate 498,045,108 of CM066033.1, forward strand.
TCTGTAACTCATCTGTCAGCACTCCTCATTATTTCTTTGCAGATGTACTTTTTCTTATCAGTAACTTTTAAACATGTCTTTTCTGTATTTTTCCATTTCTCAGTTCTTCAGTTCTGCCTACCTAAGCTAATTCAATACTTCTACTGAGTTCTATCTTACAATAGCAGCATATTGGGGGATGTGCAATCCTATATGCCTCTCCACAGGCCTCATTTACAGGTCAAGCTAGCCATGCTGGCCTGCTTATGTCAGACACCGTGGGTCACAGGCCTGCACCTGCCACATTCCCCCCTTTGATTAATCTCACCCTATTACTCAATAAGGTGTGAGAATTAAATCACTTTTTTAGAAGAATCACATCATGATTGAAGGATTTCTACTAGGACTAGCTTTGTATAAAGCCATTATTTTAGTTGCGGTCTTCCGCTCTACTGTACTATCGATAGCATTATGAATGGAACGCATACAACAGGGAATTAAACATGGTAATAAGAAGATAACAGCAACAAGGATTAGTACTAAAACAATGAAAGTTTTAAATCCTCCCAGCCAAGAGAAAAGGTTAGCAAACCAGTTAGGAAATTTCAATGCGTGCCAAGTCTGTACTGGCACATAAGCATGTCTTTGCATATCTTTAGCAATTTCTTCAACTACTTGACCTTTATCATCTATTTTCAAACAGCAATTAGTTAAATTCAGCTTACCACATACTCCTCCTTCAGCTGCTAACAAATAATCAAGTGCTAAGCGGTTCTGATATATAGCAGTGCGCATCTGAGTACTTTGCCTAGCTAAGAGCGTAAGAGCATGACTAGTTTCATTAGTTATTATTTCAACTACTGCTTGTAAGCGAATAATACGATTGATCATATAAATTGGGGTACGATAACCATACATACCATCATCATTCCAAGTGGCAGGTCCATAATACTCAATAATTCTTTCTGGTGGCCAATCATCACCTTGCCACTTCTCCCACTTGCCTATCTGTAAGGCTTCTCTTTTCTGTCTCAATGCTCTTTTGTGTCTGTGGGTAGTGTATACAGGGTATCCTAATTGTTCTCCATGTTCAGTGTTTAACAGGAAGAAAGAAGGCCTGATGGTTCCTAAGACACACGCTCCTCCCCAGTGTGGCGGGAGTTGTGCATATGCTCGGTTTCCACAGATCCAATATAGGCCAGGTGGGGCTTGCCAGGCTTGGACTTTGGCAAGGTTAGTCCATAGACTTGCAAGTTCAGGAAATCTAGCTAATGGGTTAGGAGGTTCAGGATGTCTAATTCCTGACCACCAAGCTGTCTTTTTAGTCGTGGCATTATAGTACTTCTGGCTAAGACAGACCAGCTGTCCTACCTTTTGGGTGAACTGGGATCCAGTTCTGGCATAGCAAAGACGTCCAACGATTGAGTGCGCTAACACCCATTCACTGGTAGTCTTGTGTAATTCTGTCTGGTTGTAAGTCATAGAATAATTTAATTCTTGGGCTTCCCATGGCCATTGATCTCCCATTTGGGTTCCGCCACAGAAATAACAATCTGAGATCTTCAGACTAGATACTACTGCTCCGGCTAATTCTAGAAATAAATTCTGTGAAGGGTGGGGGATCTCAAACTTATTTACATGCATAGCTTCATAAAAGGTATTATGAATATGATATTTAGATGACTTGTGGGCTTGAGTATTCAATCTGATATACACAATGGTCCCTGGATCTATTGCTCCTCCAGCAATACGTAAACCAAACTTGTATCCTTGTTTCCATGCATGGGGGTTATGTACACGCAAGTGTAAGGGGTTGCAAGCATCTTTCTGACATTTATCATTTATTTATTTATTTATTTATTTATTTAATTCACATTTATATACCGCATCTTCCAAAGTTCAGTTGCGGTTTACAGGTAACAATAATTTACAAATCAAGTTTGTTTTACATGGAACAATGAAATATAACAGAACTTATTTACAAGGAATATCATGAAATATAGAACAAATAATGTGGTATAATACCGAACAGTGTGAAAAACTATATACAAGTTATCTATGAATATATATATGGAATACTTGAGGGGAGGTCAAAGGATCATCATTGGAGGGTGCTAACTGTGTAGGTTAAAGGTTTATTGCATGGAGTAATCGATTGTCTGTTTAACCTTTGTCTAGTGTAGATGATGAGTTATCTCTGTTATAATGCTTGGTGAACAAGTAGGTTTTCAGTTCTTGCGGAGTTCTGTGATCTCTGTTAGCTTTCGTAGGTCCTCTGGAAGGGAATTCCAGATAGTAGGGGCTATGTGCGAAAATGCTCTATTGTTTGTTGATTTGTGAGCTTTTGTAAAATCTTTCGGGATTTTTAATCTGTTTAGTTGTCCTTTTCTGTGTGTAGGCTTAGATGGTTCTTTGTGTATTAAGTTACATAACATGGATGGGGCCAGATCATATAAGGTTTTGAATGTTGTTATTATTATTTTGTAAATTATTCTACTTTGAATTGGTAACCAATGAAGGGAGGCTAGTATTGGTGATATGTGTTGAAGGGAGTTGATTTTCAATGTGATTCTGGCTGCAGCATTTTGTGCTAATTGCAATCGTTTAATACTTTGTTTTGTTAAGCCTATTAGGATTAGATTGGCAAAGTCAAAATGTGGGGTTATTGTGGCCTGTATTATGTTAATAAAGTCCTGTGTGAAAACTAGTGGACGAAGTTGTTTGAGAGTTTTAAGCTTGAAATAGATTTTCTTTATGGTATTGCTGATGTGTGTTTCCATTGTAAGGTGTGTATCTAGTATAACACCTAGATATTTTATTTCCTTTTTTATTTTGATTTCTTGGTTTTGGAGTCTTATGTGTGATGGAGGGTTATAGGTTCTGTTCTTGGTTACAATTAGAACTTCGGTTTTAGCATGATTGATGTGAAGGTTTTGTGCTTTTAGCCAAGTTGTGACTTCATTTGTGGTTGGCTTGGTTAGAGTAGCCATCCGTTTGTCTATTTTCTCATCAGTTATACCAGTGTTCCAGGTAGCATAAAAAACACATCCCCAATACGGGCAATAGTAGTCTGCCACTGTAGCAGTACTATAGCCTGATCCTGTTTTACCTGTACACTTCCACCAATTTGTGGCACCTTCTGGACACATATACTTATGGTCATTTCGATAAGCTTTCTCCCATGTACCACAGGTGGACTGACTATCTCTATTAATGGCATTACATGCATCAAAATTCAAAACAGCAGGTTTAGTAATGTCCTTAAGTGGTGGTGTAGCAGCTAATATAGGTCCATCTGCATCCTTCCATCTTATTTCCAACGTGTAATAGGATGGATTCTGATGCGGATTATAGCATGCTTTAATTTTGCCATGAGTGCAAACATTTAGTTCAGTGGTGTTATAGATACACCGAGTTATTGTTCCCTTGCAGGTATAGTAAGAATGGTAAAGCAAAGTCTGAGTTACTTTCAGTCCAGTTCTAGTAGAAGTAATGCAAGCAGTGCATGGAGGTAGAGCATAAGTCAGTTCAAAACCTCCAAAGAAGGCAACCAAGGCAAAGCAAAAACAAAGATACATGTTGATGTTGATTGGAGTTCTTCTGAATCCTCAGCTTGCTGATCTTGATCACGACGGTCTTTTATTCTTCGTCCCGTTTGCTAATGAAGCAATTTAACGGGTGCTGAGTGTTGATTGAAGATCCTCAAGATGTCCAGTACACATTAACCAACTTAGCAATTCAGCTGGCTTGTGAAGTCTGGCTTAGTCAATGTAGTCTCAAAGTAGTGTGTCAAATCACACACAAGTTGGGTTCGTTGAAACAAAACTGTTGCTGCATGGAAAACAGCAATCCTCTTCGAAAGACTTGGCTACTGCAAAGCACTTGTGATGAAGTGTCTAAGCTGCTGGTTGCCGTCTCAAAGTAACTCGCAAGGGTACATCAGGATGCTGTTCTGCTGTCCACTGCTCTGGTTCAGGATCGGCGGCGGGCTTGACTCTGCTGTGGTGGATCCAGGCGTCGATCTTGGCTACCTTTACTGCAGTTGGGGTAGACAGGATGACGGTGTACGGTCCCTTCCAATGGGGTTCCAACGGTATCTTCTTCCAATCTTTGATCCACACCGAAGTACCAGGCCGGTAGGGATGCAAGGGTTCCGTCAAGTTGATAGGCAACTGGTCTTGGATCCACGTATGGAGAGTCTGCAGAACAAAACTAAGAGCTAGGAGTTCTTGTCTGGTTACTTCTGAACCAATCTGGGCTAAACTTCCTTTGACTCCCTGCACTATTGGTGGGGGTTTACCATACAAAACTTCAAAAGGGGAAAATCCTGTTGACTTTACAGGAGCTGAGCGTATTCTGAGTAAAGCTATGGGGAGCACTTGGGGCCATTTCAAGTGTGTCTCCTGACAAAGCTTGGACATTTGGGCTTTCAAGGTACGATTCATTCGCTCAACTTTCCCTGAACTCTGGGGTCTGTATGCAGTGTGGAGTTTCCACTGTATCTGCAAGGCTTTTGCTAACTGCTGAGTAACTTGGGAGACAAATGAGGGTCCATTGTCTGACCCTATTACTGCTGGGATTCCAAATCTGGGGACAATCTCTCTCATTAAGACTTTGGTAACTTCTCGGGCTTTCTCAGTTCTGGTTGGGAATGCTTCTACCCACCCAGAGAAAGTACAAACTAATACTAGTAGATAATGATATCCATTGGCTTTTGGCATCTCGGTAAAATCAACTTGGAGGTTGTGCATGGGGGTGACACCTCCTGACTGAACTCGGGGTGCCGTAATAAGGCCTTGCTTGGCATTATTTTTGGCACAGGTTAGACATTGACGTGCTACTGAGGCTGATATGGTTGTCATCAGAGGGATGTAGAAATGTGGTCTGAGTGCTTTTTCCATAGCACTCTTCCCATAGTGGGTGGCTTCGTGAAAAGCTTTGACAAAAGATGGTCCTAATAGTTCAGGAATTACTATTCGTCCTGGAGGTTGACTGCCCTCTTCTGGTGGCAGCTCAATCCATCCATCTTTCAGTACTCCATTTTCTCTGTCACAATAGTAATCCAATTCTTTGGTGGTATATCGTGGGGTCCATAGATTCAAAGGTACTGGAAACAATGCTGCTTGCATTGGCATAGCTTGTGGGGCAATTTGTCCTGTCATAGCTGCTTGTCGTGCTGAGGCATCTGCAAATCTATTCCCTCGGGCAACTTCTCCTTTTCCTGCTTGATGTCCTCTGCAATGCATGACAGCTACACGTGTTGGGGCCCATACTGCATCAAGTAACATCAATATTTCGGGACCATATTTGACTGATTTTCCTCCAGATGTGATGAGTCCTCTTTCTTTATAGAGAGCTCCATGGGCATGCAAGGTAGTGAAGGCATATTTGGAATCTGTATATACATTTAGCACAAGTTTTTCTCCTAACAATAATGCTCTGGTGAGTGCTATCAATTCGGCTTTCTGGGCTGATGTGCCTGAGGCTAGAGCTGATGATTCAACTACTTCGTGTTGAGTGACGACTGTATATCCGGCACAGCGTCGTCCATCAAGGATGAGACTGCTCCCATCAACATAATAGATTTGGTCAGGATTGTCTATGGGCACATCTGTCAAGTCAGGTCGACTGGAGAACACAGTCTCCATGACTTCGATACAGTCATGTTCTGGGAGTTCTTCACTGATGGGTATCAAGGTGGCTGGGTTCAGGGCATGGCTCACTTCGAGTTGTATCTGTGGATTTTCACATAACATGCTCTGGTACTTCAACATTCGGGAATTGGTGAGCCAATAATTTGCTTTTTGTTCCATAAGGGCAAGGACTGCATGTGGCACAGTGACTCGTATGTTCTGTCCTAATGTGAGTTTGTCTGCTTCACTCACTAATAGCGCTGTAGCTGCAACTGCTCTCAAGCAAGGTGGCCATCCTTTGGCCACAGGGTCCAATTGTTTCGATAGGTAGGCTACAGGTCACTCCCAATTTCCCAATTTCTGAGTCAACATGCCTAAGGCATTTCCCTGTGCTTCATGTACAAACAGGTGGAAGGGTTTGTGGACATCTGGTAGTCCAAGTGCTGGTGATAACATCAATTCTTCTTTTAACTTCTGGAAGGCTGTATCCTGCTCAAGTCCCCACTCCAGTGGTGACTTTTCTTCTCCTTTTGTGGCTTCATACAGTGGTTTGGCAATTTGGGCAAAGTTAGGTATCCAGATTCGGCAATATCCTGCCGCACCCAGAAAGGCTCTGACTTGCTTTCTGGTTGTTGGAGTTGGAATTCTGCATACTGCTTCTTTTCTTTCTCTGCCTAATCTTCTGCTTCCTTGGGTGATACGAAAACCCAAGTATTTCACTTCTTTTTGGCATAGCTGTGCTTTGGCTCTGGAAACTTTGTATCCAGCTTCATCTAATAACTGCAAGAGATCTTTGGTGGCTAGTATACATTCACTTTCTGATACGGCAGCTATCAACAGATCATCCACGTATTGGAGAAGCACTCTCTTTCCCGGGGCTACTGGATAGCTTGAAAGGTCTTGATTCAGTGCAGCACTAAAGATGGTAGGTGAATTCTTGAATCCTTGGGGTAATCTTGTCCAGGTGAGTTGGCCCCCTCTTCCAGAGATGGGGTCCTGCCATTCGAATGCAAACAATATTTGGCTTACAGGGGCTAATCTTATGCAAAAGAATGCATCTTTCAAATCCAGTACAGTGAAATGGGTAGCTTCAGCAGGTATCAGTCCTAGGAGGGTGTAAGTATTGGGTACGACTGGATGTATGGTCTCAGCTGCATCATTAACTCTTCTCAAATCTTGTACTGGGCGATAATCATCTGTCCCAGGTTTCTTTACTGGCAAAAGTGGAGTGTTCCATGGGGATTGACATACTTTTAGTAGGCCATACTCGAGCAATCTTTGTAGATGGCGATGAATGCCTTCAATTGCGGCTCTTGGGAGAGGGTACTGTTTGACGTGCACTGGTGTAGCACTAGGCTTGAGGGTTACAATCACGGGGGCTATATGCTTGGCTAGGCCTGGGGGGCTGCCTTCTGCCCATACTCCAGGTGGTGCATCGATGTTCTTTAGAGTTTGTTCAAAATAGGTATCTTGAATGGAGTCATCAACGTAATACCTCCATTCTTCTTCTCGGGGAACTGTCAGCAGCATTACTCCTGCTGGTTTGGCTTGGGAATTTACTGTCATTTGCATTTCTCCTTGCTCAGAGAAAGATATTTGTGCTTGAAGCTTGGCTAGCATATCTCGTCCCAGTAGTGGTACTGGACATTCGGGCATGTAAAGGAATTGATGAGTTACTTGCTGTCCTCCTAGACTGCATATTCGGTTTTGAAGAAAAAACTTTGTGGCTTTGGCACCAGTTGCTCCTATAATGGTGACTGCTTTTGTAGTGAATGGGGCTATCTTTTTGTCTATTACTGAATGCTGTGCTCCAGTATCAACCATAAAATTCATAATTTGGTCTCCTATTTGTATTCCGACCATAGGCTCCTGGAGACCTAAAGCAAACTTGGAGCCCGGTCTGTCCTAATCCACGTCATCCTCATCATGGGCTGGTGTGGCCAATGCTTGAATGGCTCCTCCTCTCTCTCGCTGGTATTGTTCTCGATTGGCTCCTCCTCGGCCTCGGGGACGGCCTCGTCTTTCTTCTCGCCACTGATGATCGTTGTCGTCATCTTGCTGGGCGTCTTCGAGTTGCGGGCACGTATCTCTCCAATGTCCTTCCTCTCTGCAATAGGCGCATTGGTTCACGCCTAGTCTCTGGGTCCAGCCTCCGCCTTGACCCCGCCCTCTTCCTCTGCTCCTTCGACTAGGGACACCTCCCCTTTTCTTTTCAACTATGGCCGCAGCCAAAAAATCAGCTTTCTTCTTCATCTTTCTATCACATTCTCGCTGTCTTTCAGTATCACAATTCACATACACTTTATGAGCGACTTCCACTAACTGTGTTGCATTCATGCCCGCAAACCCCTCTAACTTCTGTAATTTACGTCTAATGTCTGGTTGAGACTGGTTTACAAAAGCAGAATTCACCATACATAAACTTCCTGGTGCCTCGGGATCATAGGGAGTATACATTCTGTAAGCTTCAGTTAATCTCTCATAAAAATCTGCTGGGCTCTCATCTATCCCTTGGATAACTCCTGCAACTTTGGAAAGGTTCATAGCTTTTTGGCCCCCCCTTCTCAGGCCTTGTAAAAAGCCTTGGCGAAAACGGGCTAGGGCTGTGGATCCTTCATCTGTATTTGGATCCCATTGGGGGTCTTCATTCGGGAATTCTCTCTGAGCTGCTTCCCGACGGTCTATTATATTCTGCCCTGGTCCCGGAGCTACGGGGTTTTCTGCCATCCATTCAATAGCTGCTTTTCTAATTCTTGCTCGTTCTTCTGTTGTGAATAGGGTGGTCAGGAGCTGACGGCAATCTGGCCAAGTGGGTTGGTGAGTTTCCATAATACTAGTTACTAATTCTGTCAGCTCCTGGGGCTTACTAGTATAGGAGGCATAATGCGACCTCCAATTTAACAAATCAGTTGTAGAAAAAGGGATATACATAAGTTAGGGGTCCCGCTACCACTTCATCATTATCATTCTTTACGGGCACTCCCGGGACTTGCCGTAAGGGAAACAGTTTGGCTGCCATAGGTGTCTTTTGGGATCTAAGGGTTATTGTCGTTGCCTTTGCAGGAGTCACTTTCTTTTCTCAACAGGTTTTGCTTTGGGTTTCTCTCTCACTGGCGCGCTAGTGCTAGCGCTGGCTCTCTCAATTATTTGTACACTGTCCTCCTCTTCTGGGGAATTCTCTCTTTCTCCTTCTTCTATCTCCACTTCTGACTCGCCTTTTATGTCCTCCTCTTCTCTTTCCACTAATTCTTCCTCTTTCTCTCCTCCGGGAGGGGGATCAGGGGTTGGGTCCCGCCTCGGCTCTGGCCGTCTCTGGGGTTCTGGGGCAGGACGCCGGGCTACTCTTACTGGACCTGGGGTTCGGGGCTGCCTGAGGACTATTTCTGGGGAATCAGGATCTACCAAGATGGGTTTCTTCTTGGCTTTCTTATCCTGCTCTTTCATTCTAGGCTGTTCCGTTTTCTGTCTAGAATCTGTTTTAGCTAACATTATTCTGCACTGTTCCTCATAACAGCGCTGCGCCCAGGGGGGCGGATCTTCACAAATACTTAACCAGGAATCTATATAGGGGTACTGATCAGGGTGCGCTACCCGCACTCTACGGTGTATTGACTGAATAATCTCTACAGTGAATGTTCCCTCTCGGGGCCAGATGGGGTCTAGATCGGGCCACTCCCTAGTACACAAAATCTGCAAACGGGCTGCTGTCATTTTAATACCATAATCTCCTGAATATCCCTCTTTAAAATGTGCGATCATACATTATAATGGAGTGTTTCTAGTAGACCCCGCCCCTCCCATTTCGATGTGTGCGCGCAACAACAGACAGAAGGGAAAAGGAGGGCGGACCGTGGGTAAGGGGTCCTCACGGCCCTGGAAACTTATAAGGAGTACAAATAACAAGACAAGACGACAATCGCTTCCCCCTTTTCGCGACCTGAACGCGGTCGCCCGGTCAGGAAATGCGCTACTCAGGGGTCCGCCTTCACTTGGTCCGTGCTGCCAGACCTCTCATTCACACCGTTCACACAATCATGCTAGCAACGTATCCCAGAATGCATTCGTTTCTATCTGTTCTGACTAGTCTTTTTCCCAATTACAAAAAGGATGAGGGTTTCACCCAGCGAATTCCCATGCAGGGTTACTCGGCTCTTCCTTGAGAGTTGATCATGCTCTCTTACCAATTCCCAATATCTCGAGATTACAAATTCCAAATTCCAATGGCAGTACTGCTCTTTCTATTTCTGTCTAGACCCAAAATTAAAACTATACTCACCGGATCCGGTCCTCAAACTTCCCAAGCAGGCGCATGAGTTGGACCTCGGACTCCCCTCACTCGGGTTCGAGGCGTTGGCTCCAACCGGGCCCGGCACCCGCCGAGGTCCGACCAGCTCCCTCCGATACAAGGGACCGGTGGCGCCAGGGAGCAGCCCTCGTCGGAAGGGCGCGATCCCGGCAGGACCAAGCCTATAGAGGCGGAAAGTCGTGGTATATTGCCCTATATACACTTTGATTCCACAACTTCCCGGCCAATGCACCAAGGAATATGTAGCAGCAAAGCGCAGACAAACCAATGATACCAGGAGTCTGTTCAGAAGGTCCAAATCATTTATTTGTGCACAAGTCTCAAGCAAGTCAATTTCAAAATGGCTGAGCAAAGTTTTCAAGCATTACAACAACTTTTATAGACTTCTGTTCCATTCTAGGTATAGAAAAACATTTCATTGGTCCCGGTAACCTCCCGTACCTCCCGTACCTCTTCCATTGGTCCCGGTACTGATAAGTTTATCCAATTATGTCCCTTCTGTGGGCATGACACCTGCATGCCCCCCTTCTAGTCCTAATTACAATGGTCAGTTCATCAACTTGTTACTTTCACACTCTCAAGGCTATAGAACCAATTTGTGCGTGCAGAAGAGCAAGGTTCTGTAACTCATCTGTCAGCACTCCTCATTATTTCTTTGCAGATGTACTTTTTCTTATCAGTAACTTTTAAACATGTCTTTTCTGTATTTTTCCATTTCTCAGTTCTTCAGTTCTGCCTACCTAAGCTAATTCAATACTTCTACTGAGTTCTATCTTACAATAGCAGCATATTGGGGGATGTGCAATCCTATATGCCTCTCCACAGGCCTCATTTACAGGTCAAGCTAGCCATGCTGGCCTGCTTATGTCAGACACCGTGGGTCACAGGCCTGCACCTGCCACAATAGTGGGAAGCTAAGAGTGGTGAATGATAAAAGTTTTGATAGAGTGAATGCTGAACAGCCTCGTGCAGGAAGTCCAAGGTGGGGGCAGGGTTGTTACTCCCCACAGAAGGATTCAAAGAGAGAGCTGAGCCAAGGGCAAGTGATACCTCCAGTGAAAGACAGACATTACCCAGAAGATGTATGTATATCAGAAGAGGACATTCTAGAAAGCCCTAAGAGTCAGAGAAAGCCACGCAGGCTAAAACCTGATACTAGGAGGAGAGTTAATAAGAACCCTGAGGGGTGGCTTCTCTCTCTCCCAGACGCTAAAGAGTACCAGGGCAGTTATTCCTGCCCTAGAGAAAGTGCTGCCAGGAAGTACTGTGACGGCACGGCACAGGGGAATTTGCAAACAGAGTATAATAAGGAGAATTCTGAGAGCTTGCAAGAACCGATGATAACTGATACATTCAGTGACTGTTCTAGCTATGGTGACCCGATGGATTGCACACTGATTTTATCAGATAAAATAGGATCTTTGTGCTAGTCAGAGCTGTATAGTGTGAGAGAAGAAAACACTATATCTCCTGTATTTGAATGCTTAACTTTACTTTGAAGCAAGAAGAAATTGTTCTGTTTATTCCTTTATGTTTTTGCCAGCAACCATGGCTTATTTATTTTGAGTACTTGTGTTTTGTTATTTTGAATGATCCGACCCCGGGAGGGGAATAAATCCTCATTTGCCTTTACCACTCGAGGCGTGCAACTATATTTCTTACCACCAGACGCAGGCCTGCTAGCCAGGAGGCAGTCTGCCCACCTGGTGGTGACAATATGTATATATATATATATATATATATATATATAGATAGATAGCTAATACTAATGACAGAGGTAATGACCTTGTGTAGCAGCAGCTGCTAATCCTTATATAAACGGCAATAAATTACAAACTAATAATGATCCCGTGGCTTGCTTTACACTCAGTACAGCACAGAACTGAGCTATCTAGCTAGATGCCCATCTTCCCCCCCCCCCTCACATTGCTGAAGAAAACATAGACCATTATCTTTTAGCCCTGCCTGAAGGAAGGAATGCTGCTGGGGTCCGAGTCAGATTCCATAGCAACCAAAAGTCCCAGGAGACAGATAAATTGGCAAGGCCGGCCCTAGCTATGGCGGGTTCTGCATAGGGCGATCAGAAGAAATATAGAGCATGTTAGATAGCAAAAGGAAAACCAAAGGCAAAAAGCACATAAGCATAAAGCAAAAGTCCAAACTTTTTCCATACATTCTTATTGTTTCTGCAGAGCTGTTATCTTGGCCCATGCCCCTTTCATGGGTTGGTCAGACCCTGAACTCCACAGGGTTGTTGTCAAATCAGGATGTGGCTTAAAGGAGACTATCATCTGCACAAGAGGCCATGGTGAGAGATGAAATCCAGAGGCAGATGACCAGTGTCTCAATATAAGAAAATGGAGAAAAAACAAAACTGACAAAGACAAAAAGCAATACCTATATGAACTTGCTGCCTACCACACAGAAACCGACAATGCAAAGAGAAACTACCACACCAAAACCATCACGACCGCTGCAAACAAACCTCGAGAACTCTTCCAAATCGCTAAAAAACTGACAAAGATACCAACCACTTCCGATCAACCTCCAGATATCCCCTCGGATCTCTTGGCCCGACAATACAAACAATTTCACCAACCTCAACAACCTTACCGCTGCGCTACAGCCACAAGAACATACCCAGGAATCACCATAAACACTAACTGGACTACATTCAATGACACCTCAAAGGAAGAAATATCCTCCACCATCTCCTGCCTGAACACCACTACCTCCCCACTGGACCCCTGCCCTACTGAATGGATAAAGAAAACCAAGGAAGACCTAAGTACCCCACTAACTCACATCGTAAATGAATCCTTTAAACAAGGATACATGCCAGATGCCCTCAAAACATCAATCATCCGACCAACCATAAAGAAGAACAACCTGGACCCCAAGGACCCCGCATCCTACAGACCAGTGGCAAGCCTCCCCCTCGCCACCAAGATAATAGAAAAGATAGTCCAACACCAGCTCCAAGATCATCTAGACACCAACGACATACTTGACCCACAGCAACACGGTTTCCGACCACTACATGGAGTTGAGACCCTCATGACCATCCTAATGAACACACTCATCATCGGAACACAAGAGAAAAATTCAGGGTACATCCTGATCTTCCTAGACATATCAGCGGCCTTCGACACAATCTCACACGAAATCCTCATACACAGACTACAAACAATCGGAATCAAGGACACTGTACTCCAATGGTTCAGATCCTACTTAACTAACAGACAGCAACGGATTCGCACCCTCTCCACAACCTCGCCCCCCTACAAACAACTTCAAGGAGTACCCCAAGGATCCACCCTATCAGCCATGTTGTTTAACATATACCTACGTCCACTATGTTCGATCATACGCACCCATAACATCAACTTCCACATCTACGCGGACGACATAATGCTCTACGCACCAATTACAACCAACAACCCAAAAAACGAACAGCTATCAGCCTGCTTCAACGACGTGACCAACTGGCTACAGGAGAACAATCTATCCATCAACATAAAGAAAACCGAAGCCCTAATAGTAACAAAAGAACCTGACTTCAAACCACCTACCCACCTCAACATGGGAACCACACAAATACAAATCCAGCCTCAAATAAGATATCTAGGCGTCATCATTGATCAAGCTCTCACCTTCAAACAACAAATCAACAAAACCGCTGGGATAATATTCCACAAAGCTAAAACTATCCAACGACTCAGGCCCCTCCTAGAACCTCACGACTTTAGGACAGTGATGCAAGCTGTGACACTCCCTCATCTAGATTTCTGCAACATAATCTATCATGGACTTCCTGCCTCGCACACCAACCCACTCCGTACTGCCTTAAACACCACAGCAAGGATTATTCAAAATACAAAAAAACGGGAGCACATCACCCCAATCCTAAGAGACCTTCACCTCCTTCCACTGCAAGCAAGAATCAAGTACAAAGCCATCTTACTCATCCACAAAACTATCCACCAAACACGGAACACCTCACTACACTCATTACTACCTCGACCATCCCACAACAGACCAACCAGACATTCCTCCAATAACTCTATCGTTGTCCCCCACAAAAGAACCAAATCTACACAACGGACCTGCAACAGAGCATTCGAACTTTATGCTCCATCCCTCTGGAACTCTCTACCAAACCACATCAAGAACAACAACGACATCACATCATTTAAGAAACAGCTAAAGACAATCCTATTCCGTGAACATCTTTCAACGGAAACACCACCATGACCTCACACTTAGATTTTAGCAGAAGTAAATCATGTCCATGTCCACCCATAATCATTAATTGTTGACCCTGGTGATGGCCCCATCCTAAAAGAAATTACCCCTCCCTATGTTACATGTTACACCGCTTTGACCCGGTGAAAAGCGGGATATAAATGCAGTTAAATAAATAAATATAATGGTATAAGTTCCAACGTCTGCAGGAACTCTCAGGCTAGGGAAAGATTGAAAATCCATTGTCAGTGGCAAACAGTTGTGATAAGGAAGCTTATCAGGACCTAGAAGAGAGGGGTAAAAAGAAGGAATTTGCCATAATAAAGGGACCCATTTTAAAAGGTCCGGGACTTAAAACTCCATTTGCTCCTAGAAAGCAGGTAATTCCTGGCTACAATAAGGAACAGAATGCCCCTAGTGGTGGAAAGGAGAGGGAATACAGGCCCAGGGTAAGGAACCCTTACATCACTACATTCCCTAATCACTCAGCTGCCACGAGGGAGTTTGATCTCTCTCACCTGAGAGGGGAGAGGGTGGAGCAGGAGCCTGAGGGGTTTAAGTTTAGCTCAGTTAGACGAGGGACAAGCAGACCAGGGACAAGCAGAAAGGAGAGGACAAGCAGGACACGTTGAGAGGAACTGGAAGGACTCCTGAGAGCTGAGAGTGCTGCAGCTGCTGACCAGAGGGAAAGAGAGAGCAGAAGTTTAGCCCACTCAAGAAGGAATGGAGCAGTAAGAGCCAGAAGCACTAATTGGAGAACAGGACGTGCTGGATGGTGGCCAGAGCATGTAAGAAGTGAAGCTACTACAGGCTTTGATCAAGGTATGAGTCCCAGAAGCTTAGCTAATAAGGAGCACTACAAATTTACCAGAGACAGCTTTAACCATAACAGAAGGCAGTCAAGTAAGTTATTTGAATCTGAGCCAGAGAGTGAACCAATGCAATTGGGGGAGCCATATTTACCTTGTGAAGAAGAGGTCTCATACATGGACTGCTCTGCATGCTAGTCTGCCAATTCAGAGGGGTTGCAAGGGTGTCAACCGTAAAGAGAAGCCTCCAGTGTCCAAAGCCCTAAGAGCTGTGTTAGCTTGTTAATGTTCTAAGTTCAGGAGAAGTGTGACACAGTGCAAAGCTGAATCTTCCTGATTATCTTTTGAGGAACAGCTGTGAGCAGTGCAGCGCTCACTCTGATGCCGTTTCAACTGAGGAAGTAAGAAATGCTTTTGTTTGACTAACTACTGAGAAAACCTTGAAAAGAGTTTTATCTGCTTGTGAGAATTTGACTATCTGTATGAAGTGTTGTGTTTAAGCATACAAGATAGCCAGGTATGTGTTCTGGACTGGAAAGGGCATGAAAACCTGTTTTAAAGTTTCTTTCTGTATGTTTTGGACTGTACGGCAAGCTCTGCTGAAAGCAGGTGCTGTTAATTAAGCTGAGGAAAGCAGTTTTGTTTCAGTTCAAGTTATCCTGTAATGAGTTACAAGAATTCCTGGTGAAATATCTAAAAAGGTGGATCTGTGAACCTAGCGTGTCTTTCTTTTTTTCTAATGAATAAATTCTTGTCAATGCACCTACTCAACCCAACTACAATGAAGGTGTTTTTTTTTCATCTGAGCCCAAATAATATCTAACTGAACTACCTTTCCCATAATGCATTAAAAGGCATCCAGTTAGAAAAGGCCAGAAAGTTGAAGCACCCCAATGGCAAAAACAAAACCACGCTCCTCCATACCGATGTAAGGGGCTAAGGGCATGACACAGTACTTGGCAGAAAGCGAATCTGTAGCATCAGCGGGTTTGGAGAAGGCTGCAGGTATTAGTCCCACAGCGCCTACCTTCACTGAGGATGTTCACATGGGTAGAATTTGGATGGAGCATTGGCAGAGAGCACAAGCACACACACTGACTAGAAATGATTCTAATTTACGTGTGAATAGTTCTAGGGCTGGTAAAATGTCTGCGCCTTAACTTTTTTTTTTTTTAATTTTATCTTTATTAACTTTACTCATATACACCAAGAATAAACTAAGCATACAGCGAATAAGGCAATACATCCAAAGGCAATAAAAAAATCAAAGAAATCATATAAACTTGGTGTAGACCACAACAAATACCCTCTATAAGGTTCCAAGAAAAAAGAAACAAATTGTATAAAGTAATAGCCAAAGGATACCCTAAATGGACATCCAGAGCTTAGTTGTTAAATGTGGCAGCCGGTGCTGGATCCATCCCAACCCTCTCTTTACCCTCTAGAAACAATCTTAATTGCGTGGGTTCAAAGAAAAGAAACTGCTTAGAATTGTAAACTATTAAACATTTACACGGATATTTCAATTTAAACTGCGTCCCCAAGGCAAGAGAGCGCTGGCGCAAGGCCAGAAACTCTCTCCTCCTCTTCTGGGTATCCCTTGCCAAATCTGGAAATATCAATATCTTAGAACCCATAAATTGAGAAACATTCATTTTAAGAAAATACAACCGCAAAACAGAGTTCCGATCAGATTAGAAAGCAAAGGACACCAGTAAGGTGGCTCTACTGGTTACTACATCTAACGAACTCTCCAGAAAACCTGTGAGGTCCATCTGAAGCGGCCCCCCAGACTCCACCGGGACTCTCCCACCAAGCACTTCTGAAGAAGAAATAGAGACATACTGGGCACGGACAATAGGAGGCAAGTTTTCAGAAGGCATAAGGAGAATCTCAGTGAGATACTTGCGAACCAGCTCCTTGGGATCCAACAAAGGAGATCTAGGGAAATTCAGCAGGCGCAGATTATTCCTCCTCACTTGATTATCCAGGAATTCCAGACTTCTTGCTATAATCAAACTGCTTTTGGCCTGGGAAGCCCCCAGGTCATGCATCTCCTCCGCCTGGGTTTCCAATCGCGAGAGTCTCGCATCGTGTCCATCTACTCTCGAACTGACGACCACACTCTGCAGCTTCAACTGAGACAATTCCTTGGAGAGAACAGCCACAACAGGAAGAAGGGTCTGTTGAAGGGAGGATATGGCATCCCACAAGCTCTCCATTGTCACCCTTGCCGGTCTTTCCAAAGCCTGTAACCCGGAGGAGGCCAGAGGCAAAGAGGAGCCCAAATCTACGCGCTCTAACTCACCGCTAACTACTGCCTGCTCCAACAACCCTCCTCCAACAGGCAGAGCAGCGGGAGAACTCTCCTTCTGGATCGAGGCGGCACCCCCCACTGCGGTCAAGCTCCCATCTTCCGGGGCCAAACCCACAGGCAAACTGACCTCCAAATCTCTTCCGGGTTGCGGCGGCAAGCCCTGTTGGGGGCTCAGATCAACCCCGTTGCTCAGATCAGCTGAGTTCCTCAACTGATCCGCCGAAGCCACAACCGCTGCCATCGGAGGGAAAAAGCCCGAAATCACCGACTGAGACGAAGCAACGGTAGGAGTAGAGGTTACAGGGGGTTTCTCAGCACGTTGCTTTCTCTTTCTCCCCATTTGCACAGCCAAAACCGGAGCAAGCTAAAACACATCCGACAGAGCGTCCAGCTCAACCGCCATCTTAGAGCTGTTTCCGTCTGCGCCTTAACTTAAGACGCATTTGGCTAGTATGCTAGTATCTTATAAAAAAAGGTAGATGCCTGTTTTGCTTTAGGCTTGAAATAGGTGTGTTTTGGGTTCCTTCAACTAGGCACTTTGTTATAAAATTACCTTCCATGGGGACGGTTTTATAAAGCTTTGTTTGTGTGAACATGACAAGATCACAACTTTGCACAACTTTGGTGCAGGTGTGTTCAGAGGCAGAGTTTGGAAAGAGCATGTGGTTGCAGGTATTGAGGCTTCTACATTGACACCATCTCCTGAGCATGTGTAAATGTATATCTGCTCATTTTACCAGCAATTTCTGCAGGATTTATAGGGCAATTTTATGAAGACACAGGTACCTAGATGTCTTTATAAAATAGGCCCAAATAAGGTGCCCACTTAGTCTCTCCACCTAAGGCAACCTGTTATAAAATTACTCTCCATACCCATACACTTTTACAGATGAGGTACCCCCACACATAGCAGATGAAAATTTGTGTGCATTATTTTTCCAAGTCTGCAAGTAGAAGTACCCACAAAGTTTGCACACATGTTTTGTTTGAACGTGGCCTCCAGTATGGTCTTATTTCAACATGCTCCTCAGCCTTCCCTGCTCTGTCACCTGGGCTTTAGACTATTAACTATTGACCCGGTGTAAAGCGGGATATAAATACAGCTAAATAAATAAATAAATATAAATAAATTAACTGGGCACTTTCCTTCTAAGGTGTGAATCCATCTGTTTTGTATTGTAGATGATATGGAAAGACAGACTAGATAGGCCTTGTGGTCTTTTTCTGCTGTTATGTTTCTATGTTTGCACCTTCTGGAATGTCTGGTTCATTAAATGGAAATGTTCAGATGTTACTAAAGACTGAGCAAGATCAGGCACTTCCTTGCATGGAGTGGAGGAGTGGCCTAGTGGTTGGGGCAAGGTACTTTGGGCCAGAAGGTCAGGGGTTCAAATCCCACTAGAGGACAGCAACCTTGGGCCGGAAGGACTGGGGTTTCTAGTCCCACAGGTGCTCCTTGTGGTCTTGGGCAAGCCACTTAACCCTCCATAGCCCATGTTCCCTGTAAAATAGTTCTCTGTGTGCTGTGCTTTCCTGTCTAATCAATGTGTTTATACCTCAAAAATTTCCTGTCATGATTTGACAATTTCCAATCTGTAATCAAACTGCTGCTGATTGCTGGAAGTAGCGGTATACAAATGTATAATAAATAAAATAAAAACAGGGCTTTGGCTACTATCTACTAAGTTTTGCCTCGCAGCACATGCAGAAGCTAATCCATGGCAAGCAAAGCCTTCACACTATATACTGAGGACGTTTCTAGCATTTAGTGGAAGACAGCTGTGCTGTTAACATGGGGCAATCATTACCACCGCATATTATAAATATTCTTTTGGAGATATCATTAAGTACTAATATGGAAGATAACATAAAATAGTTAACACTTGTTAATGACACTTGTGCTACCTGTAAGGTCACTTACTGTCCATGGCCCAGCTTCTTCCCTGCCCCCTGCTAAGACCTCCTACATTAGGAGGTCAATTATTAAACCATTTTCTGTTTTATGTGTGTGAATAGGCTCTTAGAAAATTAGATCATGCCTAAAAGTATGTACGGTGCACAACAGCACAAAGGGGTGGGATTTTGGTGTGATGTGGGTGGAGTCATGATTTATATGCACATTTTATAAAATACATGTGTACCCACATAAAGTACATTCTCTCAAGAGGGCGTAATCGATGCCATGAATATAGGTGCGATCGATGCAGGATTTGCACTGGTATTTTCTAAAGACACATAGAGCCCCTTTTACTAATATTTAGCTAAGGTTTTCTGTTGCATGGCTCATTTTATTCCTACAGGCTGGGTGGCAAATAGTTTGAGCTAAGTATTAGTAAAAGAAGCCTATAGGCACCTATGTATCTTTATAAAATAACTCCAAAATAGGTGCTTTCCTGCTCACTTCATTTAGGCATCCTGTAATACAATTTTACCCCCAAAGTGCTTAATGCAGCAGTTAATGTGGTACATTAACTGTTAAAAGCCCATACGTTTACAATAGGTGGTGCAGGGGGCATGATCGGGGTGGATCTCAGATGCAGGTGTTAATGATATGCATTGATTATAAAATACACTAATCTATGCATGTACCAGTGTACTCTGCAATGCAGACATTTACCTCTGCCCTGAGTCAGTGTAAATATCCCTAACCTGAGTTTCATCACAGTTGCTGCTGGATTTGTGTTAGTATTTCATAAAGAAAAATTGGTATCTATAAAATTGCCTAAACCTAAGCACTACGTTCAAAAATTGTACTAAATTGTTGTTTTGAAAAAAAAGCAATTTGTTGCAATCATAATAGTGGCATGCCAAGGGTGAGGTGGTGGAAGCAGTCTACCCTTGGTGCTGGCAAAAAGGGGGTTCAGATAGTGAGTGAAATTCTTGGCTGAGCCCACACATGGAGATGACGGCAGTGGTCTCATGTCTGTGCCCATGGTGGCAAATTTACTTTACTTGTTACTTTACTTACATGCCACTGCCTCTACTCCAAGCCCAATGCTGTTTCCTCTCCCGAAGTCTCATGATAACACCACAAGACGTCTCTCAGGAGGTAACAGCTGGGGGGGGCTAGAATTGGAATGGAGGCAGCAGCGTGTCGTGCAGCAAACAAGTAAAGTAAGTAGATTTGCTAGTGGGTGTCATGGGGGGGGGGGGGCATCCGCTCTGGGTGCCAAATAGGCTTTGTATGCCACCGAGTTACAATATCTACCAAAAATGCAATTTTGTATCACCTTTAACACACCATACCAGTTGTATAATTGTTAATGGGCCCGATATTAGTATAATAATAGTTAACAAGCCCAATATTCATCTGGGCAGGGCTAAGCACCTTAGCCGCTTAGCCCTGCCCACCGACCCCTTAACCCCAGCTATTCACTTCTGCGGTGACGGAAGTGAATGTCCAGGTCTGGCTCCACTGCCCAGTAGCTGCAGAGGTTAACCATGCTGCACAGTTAGCGCTCGGCACCTATAACATAGACAAGGTTTTTCCTCACCTATCTTATAGGTGCCGAACACTAACTGTGCAGCTTCCAATATTGGTGTTGCATAGTTAGCACCGGTCCCCACCTCTGCTGCACCCTGGAATGCCCCCGGTACTCCCCAATGCTAGCCGGATAGCATCGGGGTGCGTAGGGAACTTGGTGATATTCTACGGCACTACCTGTTTAAGTGCCGTCAAATATCCTGTTAGCAGGCATTTATACTGTTAACTAGCTGTTAACCGTGTAAATGCCTTTTGAATATCAGGCCCAACATTACTAAATCCAGTGGGAGCTCAAATGGCTTCACAATGCGACAAAACCTGCATCAACTTAATATTTATCATTGCTCTCTAAAATATCCATACTATTTCATTGTTCAAAAATGTAATATCATGTTTATATGCATTAGGAGAAGAATTTGTGCGGGCAGGATTGGGGTGTAGTTGATATCAATGAATTTTAAAAAGAATATGGATCAGTTTTAAATGGGTGGAAAAGTTCACAAACATAACTGGTGAAAATTTGTGTGCATAGTCTTCCTTTGGAAAACAATGTAAAGTCTGGAGGTAAAAATTATTCAACTTAAGGGAATGCAGGTTAGAACTTTATAACCAATAAAATCAGCACCAGAGGCTATCTTACAAAACTCTTGCCAATATCCTTCATCATGCCTATTAATGTAACCTCAAGGCAAGAATCTCAATGGTACGTTTCTGACAGATATAACATATACAAATGTATTGCTGGATGAATGGATAATTAGTAGCTTGATATACATAATTCATAGATCTGTTCAGCTATGAATTTATCCCACAATACTCCTGTATATTTCATGTACTGAACATCTAAATAAGACGTTACAAATAGATTTCACAAGTGAAATCTAGCTGATAGTAAACACACATAATAAAGCAGCATATGGGCTAGACTGGAGGCAGTCATAACATTGTAAAAATGATTCCCTTACATTAAATTTAAAAGAACATACTGTAGAACTATGCATGTATATATGTTTTTGCTAATTTATGGGCCAGATATACTAAGCATTGTTCACATAGACATAAAATGAAGACCAAACGATTTAGGACGACTATTTTATTTATCCTCTTGGTCGCCATGGGTCAAGATCAGCTCAGTGGCACTTAAGAACATTTGCCTTGAAATCGGGTCAAACCAATCCTTTTACCTGTAACATTTGCCTAACTTGAAATATGTGGTGGTTTGCTGTTTTGTGTCACTTTTCTGTCGTGTGTGTTGTGTGTCTGTCTGTCTTTTGTGTTAGTATTTTACAGAAGTAGGACAAGGTAGGATTGATGCATTGTTTCCTTGATGCTAATAGTTGTTTGATGTGGAGGATAAGTTTTATAAGAGGGCACCTAGACAGGGAATGCCACCTAGAAGCATATGTGCCTGTCTGCCTTTATAAAAACAGCCTCCCTGAAACCTCCCATACAAGGATCTCCAAAGCAGATATAGCGCTTCCAGTTAGGTTTGCATAGAATCATGAATACTTGAAACATACACGTCTAAAGGCCTAGATGTATTGAGGTAATTTTATAAGGAGCCACCTAGATTTATGTATGAACAACATGCATAAATCTAGAGATTTTAGTCATATATGGACATTTAGGAGCATATTTGATGTGGTTGCTATTCTGAAAGTATGTGCATTGGGTGTTCACACATTTTCACTGTGGATGTGTAGAGGGATGGAGTTTGGTCAGAACATGGGTGGACTACAAAGTTTTATGTATGCAAATTATAAAGTACTATAATTTCTAATGGGACATCCATCCCCCACTATTTGTGCCTTCACCTTGCCGTGACTAACTTCCCCGCTGGTTGTGTGGGGAAGTTTTAGATGGGGGCAGGGAAGGAGTAGCCTTGGAGCGGAGTCTTTGCGGTCGCTGGCCCCGGACACACAGAGCTGATTCTAATGTTAGCCCTGTACGTCGAGGACATTCCCCGCAGTCTGACCCTGGCCTTAGGAGGCCAGATTGGGAGTCGGACTGTGGGGAATAAACACTTTAATCTGACTGCCGGCATCGGGGCTATTAAATGGAGCTGTGGCGCCATGGTGCTGCGGCTCCATTTAAAAGCCTTGACTGAGTTAGTTGGGCAGGTCATTTATTTACATAGACAGTTTTGTATACCACCTTACCTTTCAATCAAAGTGGTCACAACACAATTGGGGGATACATTTAACACAAGGGGATATGAGACACATACACTAATACTTACAGGGAACATGGTCAATGGAGGGTTAAGTGGCTTGCCCAAGACCACAAGGAGCCACCTGTGGGACTAGAAACCCCATTCCTTCTGGTTGCTGTCCTCTAGTGGGATTTGAACCACCAACCTTCTGGCCTGTGGTACTGTCCCAACCACTAGGCCACTCCTCCCATATACTCCCATATACAAGGTCATATACTTGCAGGTCATACAGAATCTCAGTCCTGGCATACACGTACATGACTGATTGCGTTTCTGATCCCACAGAGCTAGACATGCCCTGCAGACTATACATAAAACATGCACATATATCAAAACAGATTACAAATAAATATACATACTGTACATAAAAAGAGGAGAGAAGAGAATTCCAAAACCAAAATTAAAATAGGAAGAAGCAGAACAGTGCAGATCAATGGCTCTATACTCCAACATCTATAGATCACCATCAACTGTGGTACAGTTTAGGGAGGAGTGGCCTAGTAGTTGGGGCAAGTTACCTCAGGCCAGAAGGTCAGGGGTTCAATTCCCACTAGAGGACAGCAACCTTGGGCCGGAAGAACTGGGGTTTCTAGTCTCACAGGTGCTCCTTGTGGTCTTGGGCATGCCACTCAACCCTCCATTGCCCATGTTCCCTGTAAAATAGTTATCTCCAAGTTATAATGCCCTGTTCAATGTAATTTCAGTTTGTTCAATGTAAACCACCTTGATATCATGAAAGGCGGTATATAAGAAATGTTAAATAAATAAATAAAAGCTTCTTTGAAAAAATACATTTACAGATTTAAAAAAAAAAATGATTTCAAAGAAGTATCTTGTCTGTTGTACAATGGAATGGAATTCCATAATGTTGGGGCTAGAAAAAAAATGCAGAGATATGTGTTGATTCATTCCAGACTCTATTTGAAGGCACTACCAGCCGATTATGGGTTTCAGAATGTAACATTCTAGATGAAACATATGGAATAAGAGAGTCAGGTAATGAGGTAATCTGGACGACCCTTGTAGCATCCAGTATCCCACCCATCCCCCACCGCAGCATCAAGATCTTCTATCTGATCCTCCAGCCTCAAGAATCACCCTCGCCCCACAACGTCCCCCCTGGCAGATCCCATCCCTGGTTCTTACCAGGGTCCCTAGTGTCTAGTGGGAGCAAGAACTATGCCCAGTTGATCCTGCCCAACCAGCCTCTGATTCCAAAATGGCACCCATGACCCCTAGCAGTAATCTTGTGGTACTACAGCTAGGGTCAGGTTTTTTTTTTTTTTAATATCTGCTCCTTCAAGTAGGCACTTCTTCGTGCCTTGGGGCAGCTGTAAATGCCGACATCTAGATTTTTTTTTAGCAATGTGGATTCTTATAAAAGGGGGAATACATATTGATATTGTAAACCTCCCAAACCACTCCCTCTCCATGCTCTAGCCACATCTCCTTGTAATCTAGATGTGGTACAGTTCTCCATATATAAATAGCAGTTTTCCAAAATCACTATTTGCATGTGTAGGTGATCTACAGGTGCAAAATTTACATATGAACTAATAACATATAGTGATCTCTAATGAAAGGCTTCAACCAATATGGACAATAATACCTGCCTCCCAAAAACAAACTGTATTACAAAATTCTAGCAATTATATTCAATACTTCCCAAAATGTTTTAGGCAAAGGGAGACCATCAGCAGGGATTTCAAGTGTTACTGACTCTTATAACACAGGTTTATATCCATCAGTCTCAATCTCCCTTTTATATCCTCATAATTTTTAGATTTTTGCAATAAAATTTCTAGTCATGAACTTTATTTCATCCAGTGCTTATCTTGAAGCCCAGACATGAATCCATGTTTCAAGACCGAAAGCTTTGCTTCAGGGGAATCTTCACAGTATGCATTCTCAGTACTCATGGCATCTACCTGCTCATTCATATTTATAAAGTTAGGATTTGAACAGCAAATTTTCTACTAAGATGGCATTAAAACCATATCTAACATAGAAATAGTGGACCCCCCTCCCCCACAGCTGTCAAGAATAAAGCCCCTGCCAGGCCAGTATCCCCTATAAGTAAAGGTAAGAAGAGGCCCTGTGGTTGGGAGAGCCTCCACCCACACCTAACCTTTTCATATTTTTCTAGAACACTGCATTGTGGTGTGCAAGGGCACATACCAGGGTAGTTGGACTGGGTGCTAGGGGGTATTCCAGCAGGTAGCTGGGAGCCCTAGCAACCAGTAATTGTAGGGGAATTGTTAAGGGAAGCTAGTCTCCTCGTAACACACCTTCGCTAGGAGCCATCATAAAGTAGGTATATTAAAGCAGTGTGAGGGCAAAACCACTTAGATGCCCCGGTGGTGGGTGGTTTATCAAGTATCTCCAATAAAGAGAAAAAATAATCTAAATGAGATATGACGAGAGTGAGGAACTGAGTTGTAATGGCAGAATCAGAAAGAAAGAAAAGAACAGAGGGAATGGATCTGATGGAGTGTAAAAAAAAAAAAAAGAAGAAGAGGGAGGCAAGATGGAGTCTTGAGAGGGCTGCATTCCGGAGGCTCGGCATTGCCTTTGGTGAGAGACCTACCCCATGTGCTATGCTGAAGCGCAAGGGCAAGCAGCCACACTGTGCGGCTGGAGCGGCTGTGGGAGGAAGTTGTCAGCTTACCCTTGATGCTCTGGGACTCCGGTCTGTGAGAGGAGAGCTTGCTGCCTTGGACCGCTCCAGAGGTTTTCCTTTGGAGCAGAGCACGGAGGAGGCTTCGTTGAGCCCTGAAGAAAGGGCATTTCCCCGGCAATCTGGAAGTGCTCCTGCGGGGGGGGGGGGGGGGGAGGAGTCGGATCGTCCGACTGCTGGTATTACTTTGACCAAAAATATAGGTCTCAGAAACATAAACACCCCCTCAAAGTAAAGCAATCGTGAAAAATACTTTTTTTGTCGGAATTCAACAACAAAGTACCAGGAATTCTGTCCAGGTACCACTGTGGTAATTCCCTTTTATTAGAAATATGGATAAAAAGTTTAAATCCAAACTTAGCTTTTTGTAAAGTGCTCTCCTCCGCACTACAATAGTCTGCCAGCAAAATATAGTTGCGACGTGGCTCCACGTTTCGGGTGTAATCTTAAATGTAGAAAAAACCTTAAACACCCTGCTTCAGGCCCATCCAAACTGGCGACATTCAAAGCTTGAATAAAACAACCTCGGAGGTGTACCTCACCAAATAGTCGTCGGCGTCTGACGTCAGCAGATACGAACAACTCTAATTCTCCAATCCCAAGACAGGACATCCCTGACACGGAGGGAAACCCACTGAAACAGGGAACCCCCACCAGGAGCCTATCAAAGACTAGTAGTACCTAAAAAATACCTAAATAATAGTATGCCAATCCACCTGAAGATTGAGACCGCGTGGGGTAACAGAGTCCAAAGAGTATATCCAGCGTTGTTCCCGCTGTTGAAGGCGTTGTTCCCTGTCGCCACCCCTAGGATCAACAGGAATGTGATCTAATATCCTCCAGCGCAATGAAGAAAAATCATGTGCCATTGATATACAATGATCCACCATAGGGGCAGAAAGGTTTCCAGTACGCAGTCGAGAGGCATGTTCTGCCAAACGTATTTTTATTGCTCATATAGTCCGCCCTACATAATACAAAGAACAAGGGCATATTATTATGTATACTACAAAGCAAGAGGTACAATCGGTATGCCATCTGGTTGTGTAAACTCGGGAGGTATGTAGATCTAACCAATCAGAGCCCTCTAATGTAAGAGGGCAATACATACAGTGTCCACAAGAAAAATGTCCATTGTCCCCATGCCGTTCCACAGGGCAATCTTGTGCTGAAGTCGTAGCATAACAACATCCCTCAAATTAGCTGTACGAGAATATGCAATCCGCAAAGGAACATCACAAACATTCATGTGATCCCAAAATGGGCCAAAAACGATGTAATAACTTGGTAACTTGTGGCATATTAGAAGTATAAGGTAAAACCCCAGTAACAGCCATATCAGGCGACGTAGTATTTTTAGGAATAAGTAGCCAGTCTTGGTGCAAATGACGGGCTCTCTTAAAGGCCCGTTCAACTATTGTCGTGGGGTAACCCCTATTTGTCAGACGTGATTTTAATTCTTTTGCATGAGAAAGAAAATCGGCTAAAGTTGAACAATTCCGCCGCAGACGCAAAAATTGACCATAAGGAAGGCCCCGTTTAAGTGCTCGAGGGTGAAAGCTATCAAAATGTAATAAGGTATTACGTTGAATTGGCTTACGATAGAGGGTGGTCTCAAACCCTTGAGGAGTCAGGATCACCCAAATGTCCAAAAATTGAATACGATAAGGGTTGATCTGAGCTGTGAATTGAATACGTGCCACATGAGAATTCAATGTGTCCAGAAATCGATCAAGCTCCTCCCGAGGACCTGTCCAGATAAAAAAGAT
The DNA here is from genome assembly GCA_033557465.1 of Ichthyophis bannanicus. Taxonomy (NCBI): domain Eukaryota; kingdom Metazoa; phylum Chordata; class Amphibia; order Gymnophiona; family Ichthyophiidae; genus Ichthyophis; species Ichthyophis bannanicus. The sequence continues at coordinate 498,072,539 of CM066033.1, forward strand.
GTCGTCCAAAAACCTCTTCCAAAAGGGGATGAATCGAAAGGTCACATCAGTATAAATGTAAATGGATTCAAAGGTAGCCATGTACAAAGTTGCTAATGATGGAGCAACAGTAGCACCCATAGCCAGGCCATGAATTTGTTTATAGAATTGTTGTTGATGTAAAAAATAATTATTGTTAAGAACCAACTCCAACAAATCCAATACAAAGGATTTAGGAATCCGATCTGGGAGGTCTAAGGATAAGTCCCGTAGGCAGGTAAGTGCTTCACCTTGATCAATATTTGTATAGAGAGATTGGACGTCAAGAGAGACCAAATATGTGTATGTCCCAACCTCAGTGCAACTCTTGAGTTGATTCAAAAAATCTGCCGTATCACGAATGTAAGAGCAAACCTGAGATGCCGCTGGTTGCAGAAAAAGGTCGCAGAATTTTGAGAGAGGTTCCAATATGGAATCTCTACAAGACACAATAGGCCTTCCAGGGTTGTGCACTTAGTGATTTATGTATTTTGGGCACCAAATTAAAGACCGGTATCTTGGGATGTTTTTTCTGAAGATAATCCAGTTCACGCTTAGTAATCCAATTATGAAGAAAAGCAGCAAAAACCACCGAATGAATGCGAGAACCAATCTCATCGGTTGGATCCCCCGGCAATCTCACATAGTTGGTCTGATTATGTAAATGGACCTCCACCTCCCTCTGATACTGATCCGCTGCTAAGAGAACCGTAGCTCCCCCTTTGTCCGCTCTTCAGACTACAATGTCTAAGTCCTGCAATTGACGAAGTGTTTGATGTTGAGTAGAAGAAAAGTTGGTATAGAATCGGCATTTTCTCCGTTCTAAAGCAATAAGATGTTGAAAAACCAGATCTTGATAAATCTTTATAACCGGGTCTGGAGCTCCCGGTTGGGATCCAACGAGAGGGATTCTGAACTAGAGAGCAGCCACCAACTTCAGGCTTGTCAGAAAAATGATGGATCACCCTTAATTTTCTGAAAAATCGATGTAAAGCCATTCTAGTGGTAAATCCATCATAGCGAGCCGTGGGAACAAAAGACAAGCCACGTTCAAACACTTGTAACTCAGAGAGAGATAACTGATGACCGGAAAGGTTTATGACGGACGATTCTTGGTCCGAGACCGTGTGTCTGGTCCTTGCCAAAAATCCTGTTGATAGTTACGTCGAGACCGACGTCCCCAAGAAGAGTTACCCCGGGAGCGATCAAACTGATTTGTGCGAGAATGCCCCGAGTCCGAAGAACGTTGATCAGCAATTTCAGAATCATTATCATAGTCCGATTTGTCTCGTTTGAATTCAAACGAGACAAATCGGACTATGATAATGATTGTGTTTATCACTGGCCCTCGATGCGTCAATTTTCTACAGGGAGAAAGGTTACGTTTGAGGGTGACTCTAGTGATACAACTGATTCTGAAATTGCTGATCAACGTTCTTCGGACTCGGGGCATTCTCGCACAAATCAGTTTGATCGCTCCCGAGGTAACTCTTCTCGGGGACGTTGGTCTCGACGTAACTATCAACAGGATTTTTGGCAAGGACCAGACACACGGTCTCGGACCAAGAATCGTCCGTCATAAACCTTTTCGGTCATCAGTTATCTCTCTCTGAGTTACAAGTGTTTGACCGTGGCTTGTCTTTTGTTCCCACGGCTCGCTATGATGGATTTACCACTAGAATGGCTTTACATCGATTTTTCAGAAAATTAAGGGTGATCCATCATTTTTCTGACAAGCCTGAAGTTGGTGGCTGCTCTCTAGTTCAGAATCCCTCTCGTTGGATCCCACCGGGAGCTCCAGACCCGGTTATAAAGATTTATCAAGATCTGGTTTTTCAACATCTTATTGCTTTAGAACAGAGAAAATGCCGATTCTATACCAACTTTTCTTCTACTCAACATCAAACACTTCGTCAATTGCGGGATTTAGACATTGTAGTCCGAAGAGCGGACAAAGGGGGAGCTACGGTTCTCTTAGCAGCGGATCAGTATCAGAGGGAGGTGGAGGTCCATTTACATAATCAGACCAACTATGTGAGATTGCCGGGGGATCCAACCGATGAGATTGGTTCTCGCATTCATTCGGTGGTTTTTGTTGCTTTTCTTCATAATTGGATTACTAAGCGTGAACTGGATTATCTTCAGAAAAAACATCCCAAGATACCGGTCTTTTATTTGGTGCCCAAAATACATAAATCACTAAGTGCAAGCCCTGGAAGGCCTATTGTGTCTTGTAGAGATTCCATATTGGAACCTCTCTCAAAATTCTGTGACCTTTTTCTGCAACCAGCGGCATCTCAGGTTTGCTCTTACATTCGTGATATGGCAGATTTTTTGAATCAACTCAAGAGTTGCACTGAGGTTGGGACATACACATATTTGGTCTCTCTTGACGTCCAATCTCTCTATACAAATATTGATCAAGGTGAAGCACTTACCTGCCTACGGGACTTATCCTTAGACCTCCCAGATCGGATTCCTAAATCCTTTGTATTGGATTTGTTGGAGTTGGTTCTTAACAATAATTATTTTTTACATCAACAACAATTCTATAAACAAATTCATGGCCTGGCTATGGGTGCTACTGTTGCTCCATCATTAGCAACTTTGTACATGGCTACCTTTGAATCCGTTTACATTTATACTGATGTGACCTTTCGATTCATCCCCTTTTGGAAGAGGATTTTGGACGACATCTTTTTTATCTGGACAGGTCCTCGGGAGGAGCTTGATCGATTTCTGGACACATTGAATTCTCATGTGGCACGTATTCAATTCACAGCTCAGATCAACCCTTATCGTATTCAATTTTTGGACATTTGGGTGATCCTGACTCCTCAAGGGTTTGAGACCACCCTCTATCGTAAGCCAATTCAACGTAATACCTTATTACATTTTGATAGCTTTCACCCTCGAGCACTTAAACGGGGCCTTCCTTATGGTCAATTTTTGCGTCTGCGGCGGAATTGTTCAACTTTAGCCGATTTTCTTTCTCATGCAAAAGAATTAAAATCACATCTGACAAATAGGGGTTACCCCACGACAATAGTTGAACGGGCCTTTAAGAGAGCCCATCATTTGCACCAAGACTGGCTACTTATTCCTAAAAATACTACGTCACCTGATATGGCTGTTACTGGGGTTTTACCTTATACTTCTAATATGCCACAAGTTACCAAGTTATTACATCGTTTTTGGCCCATTTTGGGATCACATGAATGTTTTCGTGATGTTCCATTGCGGATTGCATATTCTCGTACAGCTAATTTGAGGGATGTTGTTATGCTACGACTTCAGCACAAGATCGCCCTGTGGAACGGCATGGGGACAATGGACATGTTTCTTGTGGACACTGTATGTATTGCCCTCTTACATTAGAGGGCTCTGATTGGTTAGATCTACATACCTCCCGAGTTTACACCACCAGATGGCATACCGATTGTACCTCTTGCTTTGTAGTATACATAATAATATGCCCTTGTTCTTTGTATTATGTAGGGCGGACTATATGAGCAATAAAAATACGTTTGGCAGAACATGCCTCTCGACTGCGTACTGGAAACCTTTCTGCCCCTATGGTGGATCATTGTATATCAATGGCACATGATTTTTCTTCATTGCGCTGGAGGATATTAGATCACATTCCTGTTGATCCTAGGGGTGGCGACAGGGAACAACGCCTTCAACAGCGGGAACAACGCTGGATATACTCTTTGGACTCTGTTACCCCACGCGGTCTCAATCTTCAGGTGGATTGGCATACTATTATTTAGGTATTTTTTAGGTACTACTAGTCTTTGATAGGCTCCTGGTGGGGGTTCCCTGTTTCAGTGGGTTTCCCTCCGTGTCAGGGATGTCCTGTCTTGGGATTGGAGAATTAGAGTTGTTCGTATCTGCTGACGTCAGACGCCGACGACTATTTGGTGAGGTACACCTCCGAGGTTGTTTTATTCAAGCTTTGAATGTCGCCAGTTTGGATGGGCCTGAAGCAGGGTGTTTAAGGTTTTTTCTACATTTAAGATTACACCCGAAACGTGGAGCCACGTCGCAACTATATTTTGCTGGCAGACTATTGTAGTGCGGAGGAGAGCACTTTACAAAAAGCTAAGTTTGGATTTAAACTTTTTATCCATATTTCTAATAAAAGGGAATTACCACAGTGGTACCTGGACAGAATTCCTGGTACTTTGTTGTTGAATTCCGACAAAAAAAGTATTTTTCACGATTGCTTTACTTTGAGGGGGTGTTTATGTTTCTGAGACCTATATTTTTGGGTTGTTAATTTGGTTTCAGTGGGTTTAATCTTTAGGATTCTAGTGGGTATTACTTTGCCAGCAGAGGGAGGTAAGCCGGGCCGCCTCCTTGCTCAGTCTTCTCCCGAGTGCAAGACTGTAGTTTGTGGAGTGAGTGCCTTGCCAGATGATCATTTGAGGAGCAGATTTGTAGTGTCTTCTTCGGGGAAGGAACCCGCAATCACCATGAATGTGGAACTCAATCAAGTCCTTGGATGAGTCTCTTCATTCAAGTTTGACACATCTCTCTTTGAAGGTGGATTCTGTTACAGAACTGGTTTCTGCTCAGAAGAATGAAGTGGCCCAGCATGAGGGTAGACTTAAACAACTGGAAGGGCAAATGGTGGAGTGTGGTGCCTTTAAGGAAGACCAAGTTAAGGAAAGGTTTGGGCTTTGGAGGAAGGTGGAATTTTTGGAGAATCAGCTTAGGAAGAATACCTTGTGGTTTCTTGGTTTTCCTCGGTGCCCGTTGCTTGGACCAGTGGACCTGTCAAAGAAATATCTGGTCGAGGTCTTGGAGTGGGCAGTGGATAATCTTCCACCGGTGGCTCAGGTGTGTTTTGTGCCATTTTCTAGTGTTGGCTCTGGTATCCCTAGCCGCTCTCAGGAACAGTTGGACTTGACCGGATTTCTGGAAGGCTCTCTGGAACTGGTAACATCTCGTAGTACTCTGCTGGTTACTTTCACATTTGAGCAAGATAAAGTTTCTGTTTTACGTCTGTATTTTAGGCATATGCAAGAGCAGTTTATGGGTTCAGTTGTTCATATATTTCCTGATATTTCTAAACAGACTCAGGTCTGGCGAAGGGAGTTCTTGATCTTACGGTCTAGGGTCCTCTCATTTCATGGGTCCTGGCTCTTGAAATGTCCTTCTTTATGTTATGTTAGTTTTGGGGGGCAGAATTATTACTTTACTGAACCAAAGCAGCTCTTGGAGCTTATTATTTCTAAGGAGGAATCTCCGGGGCCTAATGGGGGAGCTCCATAGAGTGTGTTCTGCAGACAGCATTTCTCCTTAGCTCCCTCTGTTTTATAATGTATTTCCTATGATTCTTTTCCTGGTTCTTGCTTCTCTTATTGTGGGTGGATGAGTAGGCAGATTTTCTTTTCTTTATTGCATCTTTCTTATTGTTTATTGATGTATATTATATTGCCTATATTGTTATTGTGAATGGCTTAGAAATAAAAATAAAAGAGCGCTTGACGACTGTGCTGAACTGATCATGGGAAGAGAACCCACTGTCCAGAATAACACCTTGGTGCTTAAGTGATGGTACAAGGGTGATTGGGGAACCATCTAGTGAAGGGGCTAAAGAGGAAATAGAAGAGGAACCAGTGAGAAATATAGCAGATGTTTTAGAGGGGTTCAGCTTCAGGTGATTAGAGTGCAATCAAGAAGCCACCTAGGAAAGACAGGAATTGATGATGGTAAGATCAGGAGAAGGGTGGGTATGAAACAGTTAGTGCCCTAGCCCTGTGTGAGTGTTGCAGCCACACAGGGTGCAAAAGATTAGCGGTGCATTTCGGGTTGCCAACCTTGATTCCCTCTCCCACGCTGCCTGCCACTTCCCTGCCGCCACTACATTTTGTGTTTTCTCATCGGCGCCAGCAGCAGTGGAGCAGACCTGATCTCAAATTTTAAAGAAAGCACACGGGTCTTTCCGTCTCTGCACTTGTATGCAGGTCTGGTCCCTCCCTCCCTCTCTCCATCCTCTGATGTAGGTTGCATCAGAAAAGGGAGGGACTAGACCAGCCATTCAAGTGCGGAGTTGCAATAGCTGGTCTGGAACCTCCCTCCTCTGATGCAAACCTACATCAGAGGATAGAGGGATCAAATCTGCATACAAGTGTGGAGTCAAAATACCCACGTGGTATTTTTTTTTTTTAAATTTGAAATCAGGTCTGCTCCGCTGCTGCTGCCACCGAGAAAACACAAAAATGGCAGCAGCAGGGCAAGGAGAGGCAGCTGGATGGACATGGAAGTGTGGGTAAGATGGGAAGATGGGTGGGGAGGTGCGCCAGATGTGCAAGTCGCACAGGGCACAATTATAGCTTGGTACAGCCCTAGAAACAATAATAAAATATCATCTGTATAATAACAGGCCGACACCCCATGCTATTGAATAAGGGTGGCTAGGAAGATGTTAAAGAGCAAGGGAACCAAAAATGAACCCTGGAGAACATCACAAGATAGAGAAAAAGTGGGAGATGTTGTGGATCGAAATGAAACTGAATAGGAGCAGCCAGAGAGAAAGGAATTAAACCATTGGAGGACAGAGGCCTGCAGCTTCCAGACATGACAGAAGAAGAGTGACTAACAAGATCAAAGACTGATGAAAGATCAAGAGAAATGGCCAGAGAAATATTACCCCTATCCAGTGATTCAAGTTTCTCAAGGGCTTTGGAGAGGAAAGGAAGGTGAGAGACAGGATGATAGTGCACAGGAATAGATGGTTCAAGAGAGATTTTTTCAAAGGATGACCCAAAGCAGATTTCCAACAATGGGGGAAAATACTGGAGGATAAGCTGTTATTGAAGAGTGTGAGAATATGAGAGAGAAGGGCCAGAGAAGGGATTGAAATCCAGGAGGATGGAATGAGAACGGAGGCATAGGTAGTCTTGGAGGAAGCAGAAATGGTTTTCTGGAGAGCTGGTAGAAGAATAGAGTTGAAAGAAGATCAGGTGAGAGCTTGGTTAGCCAGGGGAGGGGATCAATGGACCCTCTCCTTTGCCTCTTCCCATCTTCCACCCATTAGACAATCTCTGTTGCAATGAAAAAACCTCGTCATGAAAGAATTGGTCTAACAGTTCAGCTGTTGGAGTTGCCAAGAGAGGAACAGAACATGTGTAAGGGGTGACGAAGAACAGTGTAAAGTTTTTTGGGAATTGTTCAATGTAGTAATCCCTTTTAGTAGATGTTATAGTCTGTCTGTCTGTCTGTCTGTCTGTCTGTAGAAGCTATGGAAATCACGGAAGGCAGAGAGAGTAGCAGGGGAGCAAAGTTTACACCAAGTGCACTTGGCCTTGCGTAGCTGCTGTTGGGTGAGGGAAAGGCTAGAGTGATACCAAAGATGACGAGAGAATCTATGGGGAGGGAACCTCAGGGTGAGCGGGGCAAGGGAATCCAATTATTGTGGAAAGAACAGTATTCCACATGTCGGCTTGGGCATCAATGGAGAGTGTTCCAAAATTGAAAGGAAAGAGGCGATAGAGGGTGGGAAGGCTCAAAGTGTGTCAGACGCTGGAATGAAACTGGGCTGAAGGGTAGAGATGAAGAAGAAGGGGCCTTGGTAGGTAAATGATGAGAGGCACTGAAAAAAACACCTAGGTGCTCTTTCCAGGGAAAGGATAGTGTGGAGCCAAGAAAAAAACAAAGTGATGGGTGTGAGCAATAGATCTAGAGTGTGACCAGTGACATGAGTGGGGAAATTGACATGTTAAATTAATGATAGGACTTATCATGGCAACTGAGGGGAGAGTCCACATGAATATTGGAATCATCTAGGATAAGCAAATCTGGAAAACTAGTTGATGTTTCTACCAAGGTGAGAAAAAGGGAATCCCAGACAGCATCCAGGGAGGGAGGAACATATAAGAGCAGAACATGAAATGAGTATGGAGGTGGGAGATGGAGAAGCAGTGATTCAGGATAATGCAAAGGTAAGACAGAGACTTCAATGAGCTTTATGGATTCTGTAACAAGAACAGCAACCCCTCTGCCAGTCCTGGAGTGACAGGAGGTAGAGAATGCAGAATAGTCAGGTGGAAGACAACAGTAGTGTATAGCCTTCTCACCTTCCCGAAGCCAGGTTTCGGTGAGGAAAAGTAGGTCTAGAGAGTGTGTTATGAGGAGATCAGAGCAGACTTGGCATGGACCAATCTACAGTTGAGGAGCATCCTTCGCAAACTAAGAAGTGGTAAGATGGAGTGCAGTAAGACAATGGAGCAGAGGAAGAAGTAGTAGAGAAAAGCTGGCAAGGCATCAGTACCTGAGACCTAGAGGGATCATTAGGGCGTTATCCCCAGAACATAGGTATAAAAGAGGGCATGTAAAAACAGCAGAGAAAGTAGAAGAGTAGTCAACGCGATCTTACATAGATATGTGGAAAAGTTGCAACCGTGAAAACATGAGGCACCAAATGGGGAAAATGATTTTAGTACAAATGAAAGCATGCAGCCGCCTGAGCATGCCCAAGGAGTAGGACCTGCTCCTCTGGCACACTGCCATGGCGCAGAATGCTGCAATGGTGTTGAATTTATTCAGGAAATGAGTCAAGGCTCAACTCTGTGTCTGGGCTAGTTAGAAAGTTTGGACTGAAACAACAACTGTTTTTTGGGGTTTTTTTTGCATGGGAAACGTTTTTGTACCAAGTAAAATAAATCTTTCCTTTTTCTTGTAATGACTCCAAAAGGAAGACGGGTTTAAAGGGGTTGAGTTTTTTCTCCTGACGTATTTTGGTTATAAGTTGGACTGCAGTGGTGGTGATCTGAAGCTTCTGTGAGAGCACCTTTAATCGGTTGCACTGATTCATACTGCCTCTGCAGAGACTATGAGGCCTAGGAGCTTCCAATGAACTTTGCTAACAATCAGGCTCTTAAAGGTATAGTGTCCTGTTATGACAACGAACATGTCTATTATACTTCCTGTATGCAAGTGAATTCTTTATTAGAAGTCATCTTTATTTTCTTCATACAGTATGCTTGTTTGGGTTTGGAATGGCTTGGAAATGAAGATTATGTGCACAATTTGAATGTTGACTGGAACTTAACCTTATTACTGTATGGTGAGTGGCTACCAGCTGAGGAAATAATAGTCATAGGGTGTGGAGGGCTATCCAGACACCCTGCAAGCGACCCACAGCACCTCTAGCTGTGACTGTGCAAGAAGGAATGTTGATATGCTGTTCCCAGTGTTACATAGAAACATAGAAAACTGATGACAGAAAAAGACCACGTGGCCTATCTAGTCTGTCCTTCCATATCAACAACTACAACAGTCCCCTTTTTTCCTTTACAGATCCTCTGTGTTTGTCCCATGCTTTTTTGAATTCAGATACTGTCCTCATCTCTACCACCTCCACTGGGAAACTATTCTACGGATCCACCACTCTTTCCGTAAAGAAAAATTTCCGCATATCACTCCTGAATCTATCCCCTTTCACCCTCATCCCATTTCCCCTTGTAGCAGAAGACTTTCAAGAGAGTGAAGGATTTGGCTCTGCGGGGATAACTTCTTGACTCAGGCTATTTGGGAGCTTGGAGAAGGTCCACAGAAACTTGGAGGTGGAGGCCCTTTGTCCGTAGAGGCTTTGGATTATCACAGAGGTGAAGAAGAGAGATTGGAGTCTCCACATGGATTTGAACAAGAAAACTCTTCCATGCTCATTCAGTAATTTACAAGAATAGGTGTATGCCAAGATTGTACATTCCTAGAGCTGAAGGAGGACTAGGACATATAGAGATTGACTACACCGACAGAGCTACTATTGTAGGCCTCCAAGACTATCTGACAGCATCATTGGATCTAAATAGGCAAAAAGTGCTGAAATATGAAAGTAAACATCCAGAATCTGTCTCCCTCATCATACCTGGACAAGCGTTCCGATGATTAGAAGGAATGAGTGAGAATCTATAGGTGTGTACGGGAAGGAAGTAATAGAATTTGAAAAGCAGGATAAAAAATTCTTCAAAGAATTAGATCAGCAGGCGAGGAAAAACAAGTGGCAAGTGGAAAATACAGTGTGTTACTCCAAGAACCTTTTGTCGATCAAGAATGGACACATGAATGGTTGAAGAGAGGTGAACTGAAACTGAAGGATGAAAGATTGATAGTTTCAGCCCAGGACAGCGGATTACGGTCAAGATGGCTTACGGCGAGTATTGAAAAAAGCTGGCACAAAAGACATGCCAGTTCTGTAATAAAGAGCTGGAAAAAGTGACTTACCTCACAGCAGGATGTGAAGTTCTGATGGCAGAAAATTTCTATATAGAAAGGCACAACAAAGTAGCACGCCTTTTCCACTGGAAGCTACTACTACTACTACTACTATTGAGCATTTATAAAGCGCTACAAGTCGTATGCAGCGCTGTACAAACAAATAAATAAGAGACAGTCCCTGCTCATCAGAGCTTACAGTCCAGTCAAGACAAACACAGACGCTTATAATTTAGATAAACAGACACAGAAGGGTGAAGGCAGGGGTAATGCAAGGGAAGGAGCAGGAGAGTCAAGATTCAAAAGCAGCAGCGAAGAGGTGAGTTTTCAGCCTGGATCTGAAGAGGGTAAGGGAAGGTGCCCGGCTCACAGACACAGGCAATTTGTTCCAGGCGTACGGTGCAGCAAGGTGAAAGGAGCGAAGTCTGGAGTTAGCAGTGGGAGAGAAGGGCACAGAAAGGAGCAGTTTACTGGAAGAGCGGAGTTTCAGAGGGGGGTTGTAGGGAGAAATAAGAGAAGAAAGGTACTGAGGAGCCACAGAGTGAATGCATTTATAGGTCAGGAGGAGAAGTTTGAACTGGATGCAGAAGCGGATAGGGAGCCAATGAAGCGACTTGAGAAGAGGAGTAATACGGGCATGACGAGGCTGGCGGAAGATTAGTCGCGCAGCAGAGTGTTGAACAGATTGAAGGGGAGAGAGATGATTCAAAGGGAGACAAGCGAGGAGTAGGTTACAGTAGTCAAGACGGGAGGTGATTAAGGAGTGGATAAGCATTTTGGTAGTGTGTTCAGAGAGGAAGGGGCAGATTTTGCTAATGTTGTAGAGAAAGAAACGGCAGGTCTTAGCTACAATCTGGATGTGTGTGGAGAAAGAGAGGAGTCAAAGACAACCCCCAGATTGCGGGCCAAGGAAACAGGAAGGATTACAGTTATCCACAGAGATTGAGAAGGGAGGAAGAGGAGGGGAGATTTTAGAGGGAAAGATAAGAAGTTCAGTCTGGAAACACTACAACATCACTGTCCCTGAAAAACACTGGGATCATGACCCTAAGAGGATAACAGAGAATGAAGAGGTTATGATCACCTGAGACATAACCGGGTACAGCGGACCGATCGCCCCTCCTCCCTTACCAATTCCCCCCCCCCCAACTCCCCACACCCCGCCATTTCTTACACAAAATACAACACACACTGTATTGGGAATTAAACTGGTCGCAGCTTTATTAACCGATAACAATAACCAACAATAATTTAACACAGATAACGTTACCTCCCCCCCCCCAGCAGAGCGAGCCCTCACCAGCCATGTGAGTAGCAAAGTGACGCCGCATCCGCTTCCACCACGTCTCAACCCCGGCAACTTGCCTCGCCTCCCTCATTCCGGCTTCGCCATATTATTAGCAAAAGCCTGAGGGACTGTCCTGGTCGGAGGTACCCCACCCCCGGCCTCCAGCTTGGCTCCGGCTCCGGACCCTGGAAACCTCCGGGATCCCGCCACCCCCCCCCAGCTGCAACACCCCACAACCGCCGACACCGACTCCGAAACCTTAATTCTGGGCGGGTGGGCGGAACGTCCATCTCCTACGGCTCCCGCGAGGGAAAGGCCGTAGGACGCCGCCGCGCCTACCCATAACTCCCTCTCGTCCTGCCTGCACACTCCCATTGGCTCCCGCGCCCTTCACTGGGCCGCGGGAGCCAATGGCCCTCCGCCGCCGCCAGGGCCTGCCCCCGCGAACCCTCGCGGCCAGTGCCCGAGACCGCGTGCGGCCGGCCGCCCCCCCCCCCCGGTTAGTGCCGGCCACGTGCACCGGGGAGCTCCGCGGCCTTGCTATAACCGGGTACGGCGGACCGGTCGCCCCTCCTCCCTTACCAATTCCCCCCCCCAACTCCCCGCACCCCGCCATTTCTTACACAAAATACAACACACACTGTATTGGGAATTAAACTGGTCGCAACTTTATTAACCGATTAACAATAACCAACAATAATTTAACACAGATAACGTTACCCCCCCCCAGCAGAGCAAGCCCTCACCAGCCATGTGAGTAGCAAAGTGACGCCGCATCCGCTTCCACCAGGTCTCAACCCCGGCAACTTGCCTCGCCTCCCTCATTCCGGCTTCGCCATATTATTAGCAAAAGCCTGAGGGACTGTCCGGGTCGGGGGTACCCCACCCCCACCCTCCAGCTTGGCTCCGGCTCCGGACCCTGGAAACCTCCGGGATCCTGTCACCGGCTCGGGCCCCCTACTAGCCCGAGCTTAACCCCCCCCCCCCCCCGGCAAAGCTGCAACCAGCACCCTTCCCATGCAAAACATCTTCCAAGGCCTCCTGCCAATCGTTTAAGAGCAAATCCATCCCATCCGGGGATAGGTGTACTCCATCCATCCTATATAGGCCGGCACAATATACATCAGCCCACGGGTGCAGAATCTGGCACCCCCCCTGCTCCCCCGCCCACCTGCCGATCTGGCGGTTAATCTTTGTCAAACCCTGCGACCAGCGCCGCTGATCCCTGCAAGCAGGCCTGGGAATGATGTCTGACCACAACAAATGCACACCAGGGAACATTGACAAGATCACTCGCAAGTCTTTAAGGACGGTCCGAATCAGCTGCCGACAAGTCCAGGACACCAGGTTGTTGTCACCCAGGTGTATCAACAAGGCCTCCGGTGTCCCTCGCATCCGCTCGTGGTGCCGCAGCAAAGGCAGGAGCTGAAGCCAACGCAGCCCACGCTCGCCCAGCCATGAGACAGTCACCCCGAGCGCGTCCAATCCAATATTCGGCCCCACCGGGCGCATTGCTGCTCGCCGACCGGCCCAGAAGACAAAAGAATGGCCGATCACCCAACAGCGACACAAAGAAGGAAAAGCCTCTGGAAAACAAAGAACACATGGTTAGCCCGCCCCCCACTGCCCCTAAGGGCGCACATATCTGCGGAAGGCCCCAGACGCCCATCTACCGATCCGCCGTATGTCCCCGTCTGGTAAACCCACCGCCGCAGCACTGGTCGCCGCCCCAATGAGAAAGTAATGTGGAGCGAACAAACTAGGATCCTCCCCGAGGAGGCTCAAGGATAGACGGAGGACCGCCATAAATTGGAACTGCGTGAGCACCGACCTGTCCTCGTGAAGAAACAAATAACCCCCCCAGGTGGCCGCTCTCACAAGTATGCCCGCAGCAGCCCCACAGGGCAAGTGGCGGACCCTTCAACCGCTCGCAAGCGCACTCACGCGCCCCGCCCTAATTGATCCATCTTGGATCGTGCCAAATAAAGCCCGACACCGCCCCCCGCCCACTTCACATGGTGCATCTGCAAGCCCCCCCCCGCCAGCCGCACGACCCGATTCTGCATTCAATTCCCCAATGCGAAAAGCCCCGAAAAATGCCAGAGAAAACACCGCCCGGAAAAGCACACATTCATATCCGGACGAAACCACTTCAGGCAACGCCGCACACAGCCGCAGCAGCAACTCGTGCGTTATGGGCCGCCGCCCATCCCTCTGTGCAGGAATGGAGTGCTCCCAGCCCTGCAGCAGCCTGCACGTTAAAAATCTCCCACCAGCTGCCCCCCACCCAACTGCCTTCGCAAAGAAAGAGTACTCTGCTAAATGCCTACTCACCGTGGCTTGTGAGAATCCCGACGCCTTAGCACCAAAACATACTGACCACCATGTGATCAGGAGGCGGCCCCTGCCGCCATCCCCGCTCCTCCAGGAACACCACCACGCTGTCGCAACCCCGCTGATAGGCCGTCCATGTAGCTGCTGATACCGAAGCCTGCAGGAGCTCGATCATTTCCCTAGGCCAATCTGCCATAACTCCGCGGGGACCACCCACCCCATCTCTTCGGCCTCCGGTGCCAGCTTCTGGAACAGCTCCCACTTAAAACGAGAAAGAGCATCAGCGACTAAGTTATTGTTACCCGGAATGTGTCTAGCCCGAACCACCACATTCAAGCGCAAGCAAGCCAACACAATCTGACGCATCAGGTCAGCCACCAACGGGCAGCGCGGCGTGTAGTTTTTTATCACGCTGACCACCGCCTCGTTGTCACAAAACCAAACGACGCGCCGATTGCTAATCCGATCCGGCCACAGCGCCAGCACCACCAGTATCGGGAACAATTCCAGGAAGGTTATGTTATTCGTGAGGTCCGCCGCTTTCCACGAAGCGGGCCATGCTTCCACGCACCAGGAGCCTCCGAAATACACCCCCAGCCCGAAACCGCCAGCTGCATCTGTAAACAAGCGGAGATCCCGACTGGAGAACTCTCATTCACGGAGCACCGTAACCTCATTGTACTCACGCAAAAACTCCCCCCAAATGGCCAGGTCGGCCCGGATGCTCCGCGACACCCAGAGCCGATGATGCGGCTTAACAACCCCCGCTGTGGCCGCGGCCAGACATCTCAGGAAAACGCGGCCCATGGGAATCACTCTGCAAGCAAAATTCAATGAACCTATCAAAGCCTGCAGCTCCTGTAAGGTCATCCTCTGGGAACCTAGGACGTTCGCCACCAGAACGCGGAGTCTAGCTACTTTCTGCGACGGCAAACGTGCTACCATCGCGACAGAATCCAACTCGATACCTAAGAACGTGAGACGCGTCGCTGGACCCTCCGTTTTCCCTGCAGCCAGCGGAACCCCCCACTCTTGCGCCATCTGCGTGAAACCATCGAGCAAAGCCTGGCACTGCCCCGACTGCGGACCCCCAACTACCAAGAAATCATCCAAGTAGCGTACCACTTGTGCACACCCCACCCGATCAACTAAGGCCCAATGCAAGAAGGTACTAAATCGTTCAAAGTATGCACACTAAATGGCACACCCCATAGGCATGCACCGGTCAAAGTAAAAGCTGCCCTCGAGCAAAACCCCAGCAAAGGAAAAGCCGATGGATGAACCGGCAACAAACGGAAAGCCGACTCAATATCCGCCTTCGCCAACAAGCATCCCCGCCCGCCACTGCTCACCAGCTCCACGGCCACATCGAAAGATGCATAGCGGACCGCACACAATTCCTTGGGGATCCGATCGTTAACGGAAGCCCCCCTAGGGAAGAACAGGTTATGAATCAACCGATATTTGCCAACCTCTTTCTTCGGAATGACCCCCAATGGAGACACCACGAAGCTTGCGAAGGGCGGCTCCTCGAACGGGCCCGCCACTCTCCCCAGCCTAATCTCCCCTGCTAATTTATCCCGCACGATGTGGGCGAAACGCCTAACCGATGGCGCATTGTGGGCTGCCCGAGTTGTGACCGAACCCAAAACTGGAATCTTAAACCTCTCCCGAAAACCCTCCTCCAAAATCACCCTATCCACCTTCCTGGGGTACCGGCGCAACCAACCCCGCAATGCATCGAGCCGTATCGGGGTCGGTGTAACCTCTCGACAGCTCCTACTGTTTAGGGGGGGGCATGCTGGTACCGACCGGCCCCCTCCTACCACATTTGTGGGCGGAATGCCCCCCGTTACAGACGGAACAGGCATGCCGGAATTTGCAATTGAAGAAAGGGCAGGAGGATTTGTTGAAGCGCCAGCATATGTCCCTCACGCCCCCCCTCCGGCCCCTTTCTGCCCCGCCGCCTGTTCACCTGCCCGAAAGGGCCGCAGGGACCCAGGCGCCGCACCCAACCCGCCCTTCGCAACCCCAGCCGGCCCGCTGGCCAGCCGAGCTGCCATTTGTGTGAGCCACAAATTAATGTCCTGTGTAGCCCATGTCAGCGACCGGTTCTCCTCCATCTTGTCACGGAACTTCTCGACATAGTTGAGCCAAGCCCAACCCTCATGAGCCTGAGATGCTTCCAAGATGGAGTCCGCGTACACCAACAACATCCCGTAGTGCTCGGGATGCGCACGGCCCCACACACTGGCCAGCCGTAAGAAAACCCTAGTCCAATTGGTCACATTACGTGCCACTTTCCGTACTCTGCCCGCTTTCTCATCCGCCTTCCGTTTGCGCCGACTGTCCCCCGAACGCTTCCTGCCCTCTAACAAATGAAAAATATCTATGTAACGCCGCTCCTGAATTTTTCATCGCAATCGTCTCGGCACACCCTCCCAGAGCTTGGAGAAAAACGCTACAGACGGCGTGGCTCCCGCCGACCCCGTCCCGCCCCCATCACCGTCGCCCTTACTACCTGCAGACGAAGACGAGGACGACGTGGATGCCAAGGACGAGGAGGAACCAGATCCTGACCTCCTACGCCGGCGGCGAGAATGCCGCCGCTTTTTCCTCAAATCCTTCCCCCTCTTGCTACCCCCAGGCGCAGCCCGGACTCACCTGCAGCAGCCGCAGCCGAATCCGAAACTGCCGCAACCTCCGGACGCCCCATCGTCGCCGGCTCCGCCTGCTGCAACGCTCGCACCGCCCCTCCAGGCGGCTGGACCTCCTCGACAAATCGTGACACATCTGCACTTGCCGGCGGACCATCCCGGCCCGAGTTCACTGTGCTCGGCCATCCCAAAGGCACCTGCAGAGAGAAAAAAGAAAAAGGCCCCGCGGGACCCCCCACAGCCCAGGGCTGCTGCCACGCCCCCAAACAATCCACCCTTGAGGAGCCCTGCCCCCCACTCTGCCAATGCTCCCAGCTAGGAGCGCACCCACCTCCCAGGAAACCGGGACCCCTCATGGGGCCCCTCCATCCCCACCAATCACTACCGCTTACACCCCCAGCTGACCAAGCCTGCCCCGTCCCAAGCCCCAACCCCGCCCCAGGAGCGCCAGGAGGCGCCTGTACGCATCCAGGGACCACCTCCTCCCTGACCGGCAGGGCCACAGCCGGGGCGGAATCAGGCCGCGCCACAGGACCACCTGCACCGGGTGCCTCAACGCCGGGCGCCTCCCCGCCCGCTGCCACGAAACAGCATGGTGCCATCCCCCACCCTGCTGTCCCCCCTATTTCTTTTTCCACGGCTAGGCGCCCTCCCCCTCACCCCCCCAGGCCCCTCCGCACCCCACTGCCCCTTATTTCCCCGGCTAGCCTGCCTCCCAGCGGTACCAGCGCCGGCCTGCTCCCCCCCGGACGCCCTTCCCCGCTGCCCGCCCCTTGCCCTTGGACTTATCAGCCCCCCCCAACCTTCCTCGGGGTTTGCCTGCCAGCACCTCCCATAGCCCCTAAGGCGGCTGAACTCGTAGGAGTGTTTACCAGCCGTATGCACCGTACCCCTCCTGCTTGCCTGCCCCCAAGCTCCCCGGCCTGCCTGGCCCCCACTCGCCCCTCAACCAAGCAAAAACCTCAGCTCTTGCCGTTGGGGTCCCTGACAGCCGCTTTTCAAGGGCTTGAGGTATATTTTTATAATAATTTACTCCGTTTTTTGTTTTTTTTTACTTTTTTAGCGCCCCCTCTACCAGCCACCTACTGCCGAATTCGCCTGCCTGTCCCTGCAAACCGCCCCCCCCCAACGCTGCAGGACCCACCAAATGCCTGCACTCACCCGACGTCCGTCTCCTACGGCTCCCGCGAGGGAAAGGCCATAGGACGCCGCCGCGCCTACCCATAACCCCCTCTCGTCCTGCCTGCACACTCCCATTGGCTCCCGCGCCCTTCACTGGGCCGCAGGAGCCAATGGCCCTCCGCCGCCGCCAGGGCCCGCCCCCGTGAACCCTCGTGGCCAGCGCCCGAGAGCACGCGTGGCCGGCCACCCCCCCGGTTAGTGCCGGCCACGTGCACCGAGGGGCTCTGCGGCCTTGCTATTCCCATTCTGACACAGTGGTAAAGGAGAAGAATACCAGAATGGTATTGATAAAAGAAGTGTCAGTACTGAGTGATTATTTTGTGAATTGCATGGAGAGGCAGAAGATCCTGAAGTACCAAGAAATTCAGCCAGAGACCAAGAAAATGTGGCAGAAAGATACAGAAATATTTCCCATTGTACTGGGAGCCACAGGTTTGATAAAGAAGAATTTTCATCTTGACAAACTACCCATACATGTTACATCTTGCAAACTCCAGCAGGAGGCTCTCTTTGGCACAATGCAAGTATTACGCTGAGCATTAGCAGTAAATTTGAGAGACTAAGCTCATACTCCACATTCCCTGGCTTAGAAGTGAGGTTCATGACTGCAATGGTATGCGCAAAACTAAAAATGCCCTTAGAAAAAGACTTTTAAGGCCAATTATTTTTATCAAAAAAGATTTTTAAATAACACAATAGTAAAGAAAGGCAAACACAACCTCAGGATGGCTCAAACCCTACATGTAGTGAAATTCATCACTGTAGGGAGTAGCTGACGCTCACATCACAGGTCACAAGCCTTCTTAAATCTTTTATTCTCAAATTATAACTTATTTGCTCCATTATATCCACAAAAGAACTTTTTAGGATTCTCAATCTCTGTAAAAAGACCATTTTTTAGAAAGAGAAAGCGTCTATGTTCCTAAACGGAACAAGTAACCACGGATTAGCACTTCCTTTTCCTGTAAAAAAAAACAGAAATTAAATCTTCTTAAAGAGGCTGCTTTTGCTCTGACTATGGGGCTTGTTTACAAAGCTGCGGTAGCGGTTCGCGATCGTTGTCGGAGCCACGGCCCCATTGATTTCAATGGGGCCGCGGCTCCGATAACGATCGCAAACCGCTACCACGGCTTTGTAAACAAGCCCCTATGTGTTGAATCCACGGATTTGTTCAGATAAGTGAATATAAACCTATCTATTTAAGAAGATTTATTTCTGTTTTTTTACAGGAAAAGGAAGTGCTAATCCATGGTTACTTGTCCGTTTAGGAACATAGATGCTTTCTCTTTCTAAAAAATGGTCTTTTTATAGAGATTATTGAAAATCCTAAAAAGTACTTTTGTGGATATAATGGAGTAAATAAGTTATAATTTGAGAATAAAAGATTTAAGAAGGCTTGTGACCTGTGATGTGAGCGTCAGCTACTCCCTATAGTGATGAATTTCACTACATGTAGGGTTTGAGCCATCCTGAGGTTGCGTTTGCCTTTCTTTACTATTGCGTTATTTAAAAATCTTTTTTGATAAAAATAATTGACTTTAAAAGTCTTTTTCTAAGGACATTTTTGTATATTGGTGTAATTAGTCCTTAAGAAGTTATTTTCATTTTTTTATGCACAAAACTTACCCATTTGGAGAAACTACCCTGAGTGAAGCCATTTGCTTCAGTTATTAATGACTAGTGCAAAAACAACTACACTTTGGGAAAGTAGTTAAGTTCTAATGTTACTGGAAAAGATTAATGCAAATTCCAACTTGTTTTAGCTCATTTTAATATTTCTGTTAATTCACTAATAGCCTGTATAGGTAACAGTTAGTCTAAGAAGCGAATGTAAAACAGCCACAAAACTGGGCCAGCAAATATAGTAGAAAAACAGGCAAGCTTCCCATTATCTAATTATGCACCATAAGGCCAATTATTCAACAGGATGGGTGGTATATAATTTGAAATGTGTAATGCATGCATTTTAAAATTATCTATATATTCAATGGCTCTACACAGGCAGCACAGAGAAGTTTCAGAAGGCACTGCTGCCACTCTCCCTTTTTGGAAGTTCTGCTCTGGACATCCCAGATTTTTCCTAGATGTCCCTTCTACAATGTAACTTAGGGGTATGTTTACTAAACCGCGCACACGAGCGGACGCTAATGATGCATTTAAGAGCTATTAAGCGCCGCGCACGCGTGCACGTCACATTAACGGGCCGGCGCACGTGTGCGGAGCGCTCATGTGCGATAGAGGCGGGGAAACGCTTACGGAGGGCGGAGGAAGGCTCCCGAGGGGCGGGGGGATGGGGTCAATGGGTGGAGAGAGGGAGGGGAGAGGCTCCCCGCACAGGAGTGGGGCTGAATTTCGGCATGAAAAACACCGCGAGTGAAACCCTTGCGTTAGAGCCGATTTAAAGGGAAGAGAAACCATTTCCGTCAGCAATGTACAGCAAAACTGGGGAAACCTGAAAAACGTGAGCAGTGTGATACATGTGCACAGAACAAAATAGCAAATATAAATTAAAAATGACCACAGCAAATGTCAAATAAATTATAATCCAGCTGGGCAACAGTGATATTAATGGGCAACCATAAAAAACACTCCCAGGAAAGCTCCAAAAAAAAGAAATGATTTTTGTAAGGGTCTACGCTCCGTAGACCCTTTCAAAAATCACTGCATGTCAATGGAGCTGTCCTGGGAGTGTTTTTCATGTTGCCCATTGATATCACTGTTGCCCAGCTTGGCTTTGGTTTTTTTCCTCTTCTTTTGGAGGCCATTTATGAGGTTTAATTGCACCCCTGTCCCCATACAAGGTAAACGAGCCCACAGTAAAATTGTGCAGAGCAGGGTGTCTGACTCGTGCGGCCAGGTTTCCTATCTCCAGAGACTGCACTGTCTCTGTGGCCACAGTGTGGTGCAGCAGACACAGCCAGTGCCTGTAGGATCAGAGGGTCACGGGTTCAAATCCAAGCTGGGGCTCCTGCCAACCCAGTCCCCATAGTTTTACCCACCACTAAACAGTGATAGTAGAGACACTCCTGTATGGCAGAGAACATAAGCATAGTTCCAACACCTATATTTTACCCTACACCGCACACAAACCATAACAATGGGCATTACCGACAGCCGAGTCCCCCAAATTCAGTCCTGGAGTGCCACAACTCAATCAGGTCATATGCTTTTTTCCAGATAGGGACATGTCTGCATGTTGGCGGAAGGGTACAGGTGGTGGAGGGGGCAGTGGCTGCAAACCACAGCAGACAGTGGCCTAGGCCTGTGCAGGCTGGCACCGTCCACCGTAACAGACAGCCTCTGTCGGATGTACAGTCATGGACTCCCCAGGGAGCACAGCACATCTGTGGCAACACGGTGGTGCAGTGCACACAGACAGCGTATGCAGGAACAGACGGTCACAGGTTCAAAGCCCAGCTGGGGCTACTGCCAATCCAGTCCACATATTTTTCCTACAACTAAACCGTGATAGTAAGGAGAAACCTTTATTGCTGAGAACATACGCATGGTTCACACGCCTATATTTTACCACACCACACACAGACACCATAAACAGCCGCATTACCCAGAGCAGAGTCACCCAAATGCAGTCCTGGAGGGCCCCACACCATTCAGGATCCATGCTGCCTCTACTAAAGATGCCTGTGCTGCATGTCTATGCACCACCCCCATGGTATGCTGATGTAGCTCATGCATATTCATGAGGGACAGCATGAAAACCCGAACAGTGGTTGGAACACCAGGACTGGAGTTGGGACACTCCGCCGTAAAGCAGCAGCCAACAGGGCCAGACACCCCCCCCCCCCCGGCCCCATTGGCCAATGCCTCCTAGAGAGGCAGGACATTGGACCCTGCCTGTATCCCCCAATACTAGCAGTTGCTTACCTTAGCACTGCCACCCTACACCTGGGTATATGGTACACAGCTACCAAACGTTGCCCATGATAACTGGCAGATATCAATTCCTACGTTAAGCACATGTTGCTCATTGATCTCCACCATAACAATCATTGTGATGTCTGCGGTGTGTGCTGCAGGTCTGGTCTCTGACAGTGTTTACCACCCTGGGGAGTGACCCCCAACAGTAGTGCATACCATATCCATGCCTGTACTGTGCCCAGGACTGGTGTGGTGGGTATGGCTGCTGGACCCCTCTATAGTAGC
Source organism: Ichthyophis bannanicus (assembly GCA_033557465.1). Lineage (NCBI taxonomy): Eukaryota > Metazoa > Chordata > Amphibia > Gymnophiona > Ichthyophiidae > Ichthyophis > Ichthyophis bannanicus. The sequence continues at coordinate 498,094,409 of CM066033.1, forward strand.
ACAATGCTGGCATAGGTGTGGGGGTGGCTGTCTGTCTATCCAGTGTGTGGTGGCTGCAAACACCTTCCACAGCCCACACTGCCAGCAATGTTGCCAGTATTGGGCTGCCAATGTGCATAATGAGGAGCAAGGTACCATGGGTATAGGCCGGACAGGGTGGCCTGGCCAGGGTGCATCTGCTCAGGGCATAGGGTACTGACTGGGACATATTAGTGCCCGGCCACCACCTACACAGACAGGGTGACCTCAGTATGTCCTGCTGAGAGATCACTCTTACCCTGACTGTGCAGTGACCACAGCATGGCTAGGCACCCCCATAGTGCTATATAGTATTTCTCTCATGTGATAGATATGGGTTTCCTTTTGGGGCCCAGTCACTGATTTAACTGCTTGCTGTGTATGCTGACATCCCAGTTCTGGGTGCATGCACCTCCACTGGGAACATGCACTGTGGACTAACTAGCACACTGTTTGCAGCTGGTATGTGTCTTGATGGAGCAGCTTGTGGGGTGCAGTGGCTGATGACCTGCTGCAGGAGAATATCAGATAGTGGTGGGGTGCAGCTCACCATATCCAGGCCTAATGTCTGTCTGCTATTGTGTTATGGATGTGTACAGAGCTGCATTGACTGCCCTGTAGGGTGTCTGTTCCCCAGCAGGACTGGGGTTGGTGGTCCCCTCTACTGCCACCTTTGCAGGGAGGTGGAATGTGGATCTATTGATAGGAGACCCTGTTTGCCACCCTCAGCCCTGGGGGGGGGGGGGGGTGGTGGTACATAGCCCACCTAGGGGTCCATAGGGGCTGCACCTGACTGAAACAGACAGAGATATCCAAGGTGTTTGTGCAGAAACTAACTATCTCACACATTAACACTGCTTTGGACCTCCGGCATGGCCTCTTTCAGCCATGGAAGGTGTTGTGGACCTGGTCCTGGGCACCTCATTGCACCCTCAGGGTGAGCACAGTACCCGCACAATGTGACGGTGTGTAGCTACTCTGTGCCAGTAAAACACACGGTCAGTACCCCCTACCAGGCCGAGGTGGTGTGTGGGTGCACATGGTCACTTCCCTCTACCGGGCAGAGGTGCTGTGGGGGTGCATTGCACATCTTGTGTTAATCTGTGGACAGCTGATTTGCATGTGCAGTGCATCATGGATATGGGTAGGCTAACCCTATCCTGGTGACCACAGCAGACTGTCTGTGTGGTGACGTGCATGCCCTCTGCGGCTAGCCAGGGGCTTGCTAGCAGTTGTAGCCCAATGGTTACTGCACTGCCTCTGAAGCCAGAGATCATGGGTTCAAACCCACAGTGGGGTTATATGATAGGGTTGTCCAACACATTATCTTTTTTTAATGTACATATTTTGATGCCAGCAAAAGCACCCTCAGCGTACTGTAACCATAAGGTGCCTCTGAGGGTGCTTTATAGGGCACCTTATGGTTCCCGTCCATATAAGGTGTACTATATATTCTCCTGTGATGCAACCTATAGGGTGCCCTATAGGGGACATTTTAGGGTGCTGTGGCGGACAGTGCAATTTATAATGTGCCCTATGGAGTGCCTTATAGGGTGCCTTATACGGCACCTTCAATTACGGCACGTGAGGGCGTGTTTGCTGGCAGCAGTTAATAACATAAATATAAAGTGCTGCAGGCCAAAATATGTACAATGCAAAGCTGATGCCACAGCCAGCCTTACGTATTAGGCACACTGGGGAGCAAACCCATGACCCCTGTATCATCAGTCAGTGCCTTAACCATTGTGCTCCACTGCTGCTCCTCCTTGCCTGTCAGCGCACCTACGTATGCTTTTCATTCCTTAAACTGCACAGTGCTGCCATAAAAAACAGTACACTGACCTTGCGGTACCTCATACAGCACCCTCTAAAGCGCTCTATAAGCAACATTCTAGGGTGCCTTGGCTGACAGTGCACTTTAAAATGTGCCTTATAGGGCACCTGATGTTAACATGCTTTGGGAGTGCGTTTGCTAGTAGTGGCAATTAAAATATGACTAAAATGCCTCCTAAAGCAATCTGCCCCATACTATGTTATGCCTCAGCCAGCCTTGTTCATTGGGCACTTTGGGGGATTGAACCCCTAATCCCTGCACCATTGGTCAGTGTCTTAACCATTGTGCTGTGGTTCTGTTCCTGTGATTACACATCAGCGCGCCGCCTTATGCCGCCCAATATTAACATGCCTCCTAAAACATTGGCGCGCCGCCTTGTGCCCATCAGCGCGCCGCCTTATGCAGCCCATCATTTATATGCCTCCTAAAATAATGCCTCAGCCAGCTGCCTCCATTGGGCACTGTGGGGGATTGAACCCCTGATCCCTGCACCGTTGGTCAGTGTCTTAACCATTGTGCTGTGGCTCTGCTCTTCTTCCTACACATCAGCGCGCCACTTATACCGCCCAGTATTATACTGCCTCCATAGACAGCGCGCCGCCTTAGGCCGCCCAGTATTAATATGCCGCCAAAAACATCAGCGCGCTGCCTTAGGCCGCCCAGTAGTAATATGCTGCCAAAAACATCAGCGCGCTGCCTTAGGCCGCCCAGTATTAATATGCCGCCAAAAACATCAGTATTTCTGCAACTCATAAATTACTGCCTCAGCCAGCTGTCTTCATTGGGCACTGTGGGGAATTGAACCCTTGATCCCTGCACAGTTGGTCAGTGTCTTAACCATTGTGCTGTGGCTCTGCTCTTCTGCTTGCCCATCAGCGTACCACATATGCCTCCCGCGCAGCCATCTGATGCGCTAAGGTGCGGGGCGTACAAGGGCGCCGCGCATCTTAGCGCATATTTAAATTCCGGCTTTTCTTTTTCAGGACAGAACGCCCACTCCTTATATGGCACCCGCACACTACCGGGGCCCGCACCTTACTGGGGTTTTAGTAAACATACCCCTTAGTGTGTCTGCAGTCTGGGTGGGTGCCCACTTGTGCATCATGGGTGACCACATGGTGTGATTTGAGATAAAAGCCAAGGCAGAGTCCAATTGCAGCAAAAACTCCAAATCCTAGATTTGAAAACTGCTGATCCTAGTAAAATGGGAAAGTACCTCAAGGAGAATCTGACAGAATGGGAGGAGATAAGGGAAGTGGAAAAGTAGTGGGCTAAACTGAAAGAGGCTATAAAAAAGGCAATGGATCTTTATGTAAGGAAAGTAAACAATCACAAGAAGAAAATGAAACTTTTTTATATGGTTCTCCAAAGAAGTGGCTGCAAAAATAAAAGCAAAAAAAGGCAATGTTCACAGAATTTAGATCACAAAGGAGGAACATAGTCTCTTTCTGCTTTATCCAGTATTCTTTTTTTTAAGAGAAAAATCAGGATGGCAAAAGCACATGTGGAAGAAATGTGAAGCGAGGTGATAAGACTTTTTTCAGGTATATTGGAGAGGAAGAAAGCAACAGATGGACTTGCAAGACTCCAAAGTGCTGAAGAACAATTTGTGGAAAGGAACAAAGAAAACACGGAAATGCTAAACAAATACTTTTTGTTCCATGTTCACAAACAAAAATCCTGGCGAAGGACCACTCATGATTGATAAAGGTACTAATGGGAATGGAGTAGATACCACACCATTCATGGAAGAAAATGTTTATGAACAGCTTGCAAAACTAAAATGTGGACAAAGCCTTTGGCCTGGATAAGATAGATAGATAGATTTATTTATTTATTTAATTAACCACATTTATATCCCATTTTTCACTGGGTCAAAGCGGTTTAACATAAAGGGAGGAGGGGGACAATAATCAAGTTGACAGAGAGAGAGAGAGGGGGGCCGTCACCGCGGGGGGGGGGGAGTGGATAACATAGTTGATCTTCACAGAAAGTAACAGTACTAGACAGTTGACATTTTACTGAAGTCTCTTAGATGTTTGCTGGGGGGGGGGGGGGGTAGGTCAGAGGGTTCGGGTGAACAGTTATTGAGAGATGTCTGTTTCAGGTCCAAGATACATCTCAAGATACTGAGAATGCTCAAAGAGGTTCTGGTGGGGTCTTTTTAAAGGATGTATTTAATAAATCCTTGGAGATGGGGGAGGTTCCATGGGATGGGAAAAGGGCCAATATGGCCCCTTGTCACAAAAGTGGTAATAAGAGAGGTGGTAAACTACAGGCCGGTAATCCTTATCTTGGTGATAGGGAAAAATAATGGAAGCGCTGCAAAAGGAAAGGATAGTAAACTTTCTAGAATTCAATGGATTATAAGATCAGGGGCAACATAGTTTTACCAAAGGAAGATTATGCTGAACAAATCTGACTGCTTTCTTTAACTGTGTGAGCAGAAAACAAGATCGAGGGTCTGCAGTATACGTGATCTACTTGTATTTCTGCAAAATGTTTGATATTGTTCCTCAGGGGAGGCTTACTGAGCAGCCTGAGGATAAGTCCCAAGGTGGTGAACTGGCTCAGAAATTGGTTGTAGTAAACCAACTGACTCAGAGGTTGGGAGTAAACAGAATTCACTCAGAAGTAAGAAAAGTGAATAGTGGAGTGCCTCGGGGATTGGTCCTGGGACTGGTACTGTTCAGTGTTTTTGTGAGTGATACTGCTGAAGGGTTAAAAGCAAAAGTGCCTTTTTGTGGATAAAGTGAAGATTTGCATCACAGTGGAAACCTCAGAAGGAGTGGACAAAATAAGAAAAGATCTACAAAAATTAGAAGCCTGGTCTTATTCTTGACTGTTAAGATTAAATGCAGCGCGCTGATGAATTTGGGATGCAAAAGTACAAAGGAATTGTTTTTGGTAGAGGGTGCAAGGATGAGGAGTAGAACTGTTGGATGATAGTGTCAGAGGATCTCAAGGTGGGAAAACTGTGTGGCAAGGTGGTGGCCAAAGCCAGAAGGATGTTTAGGCTGCATTCAGAGAGGCATAACTAGCAGAAGGAATGAAGTATTGATGCCCCTGTAGAAGTGATTGGTGAGGCCGCATTTTGAGTGTTTTCAGTTTTGGGGACCGGATCTCACGAAAGATATTAAAAAAACGTCATCAGTTTAGAAGAAGGTGGCCAAGATGATATGGGGCTTGTACCAGAAGACATGTTTGAGGAGACTTGGAACGTAAATATGTATATGCTAGAGTAGAGAAGGGGCAGGGGAGAATATGATAGACATTAAATACTTACAGTGTCATTAAACAAACAAACCCTTTTCAAAGATGGGGAAGCTGCAGAACTAGAGGGCATAAAGAAGCTGCAAGGAGATAAACTTAAAAGCAACATCAGGATATACTTTTTCATGGAAAACATGGTGGATGCCTGGAGTATCCTCTTAATGGAGGGATGGTAGAGGCAAAAACGGTGAAAGAATTTATAAAAGCATGGCACAGACACAGAGGATCTCTATATAGCAAAATGATGGAATCAAAGTATCTGCCACTCTGTGTAGGTTACAGTTCTAGCCTCCTTACTGGGCAGACTAGATGGACCATGCTGTTCTTTATCTGCTGCCATTTACTATGTTTTTCAATGAGATTTGGATATTTTGAAGTTGTTGAATATCACAGCTTAGATATTCAGATAACTTATCCAGATACCTCTGCCACTGATATTACAGGCTTAAACTATCTGGATAAATAAATCTTAAAGCTCATAAAAAGATAGCGTTGTGTTCAATGAGAGGTAGTTTCACCCAGAACTAATTTAAAAACCATTGGCAGAACTTTTCAATAATACAATTCAATAATGCGTTCCACCATATGTTGAATAATCTGTATTACATGTATTTGAGAGTTGGAAACCCTGTATACACAGCATTACAGTAATTGATCCCAGCTAACCTTACTGTCCTAAAATCAAGAGGATCTAGGAATGATTTTTAGCCTCTATTTTAGGCTGAGTTTATAAAACGCTGCCTTAGCTACCGCTTGAAATTAAGGCTTCAAGAATTACTTGCTGTTCCAGTTAACACCAAAGACTCTCACATGACAGGGAAATGGCAAAGCCACATCATGTAGTTTTTAGGTCATCAGTATTGCTGCTGTTTAGAGAGGAGCTTACAACAATCACCTCCATCAAATCAATTTAACAGCAAATGTTTTAACTTCTTATTTTAGAATGGCTATTTCACCCAGTCCCATATGACACAATAGAATTGGTGAGCTCAGACATTATGAATATAAATAATTGCCCTTTGGAAGACATCCAAGTTGATTATTATTGGGGACAATTTTCTCCAGTTAATATAAAAACAGTTCAACTTGTAAATAAAAATGCAAAAATCCATTGTAAGATCGACCCGTTTCCCACGGGAGCCTTCCTTGATGCCCCGATTTGAAGTAATCCATTGGATTTCCCTGTTGATATTTAAATTAAGAGAGGGTATTTTTCCTATTTCTATGGGTTCAGTTTTATTAATACTGATTCTTAAGAACTCTTCTGGGGACTTGGAATTGACGTCTTACTACCGACTTGTAGCAGATTTACCATTCTTAGCCAAGATAATGGAAGCAATTGTCTCCATTATACTTCAACAATATATTGACATGCATAACTTATTGCATCAGTCACAATCTGCTTTTGCTTTGCTTATAGTAGAGAAACTCTCTTAGCCAGATTATTGTATGACCTTCAGTTATTTTTGGACAAAGATTGTCAGGCCTTGGTCGTGAAGTTTGATATCTTGGCTGCCTTGGAGACTTTAGATCAGGGGTCTCCAATTTCAGTCCTGGAGTGCTGCAAACCAGTCAGGTTTTCAGGATGTCCCTAATGAATATGCATGAGATATATTTGCATACACTGCCCCCCATTGTATTCAGATTTACCTCATGCATATTCACTGGGGACATCCTGAAAACCTGACTGGTTTACGGCCCTCCAGAACCAGAATTGGAGACCCTTGCTTTAGATCATAACATTTTACTTTCTCAACTGAGCAAAATAGGAATATTTTGCCTTGAGTTGAATTGGTTTAAGGAATTTTTGTCTAATCATTCTTATATGGTTAAATGGCAGGAGAAAGACTCTTGGACTAGTTTGTATGGCGTTCCTCAAGGTTCTCCTTTGTCATCTATGCTGCTTAGCATCTACTTAAGGCAATTTGGAAAAAGGATGAAAAATCTAGGGGTCCTGTATTTGTCATATGCTGTTGATATTGTCCTAATAATTCCGTTTTGAGGCCAAATTCAGGCTGCTCACATACTATTAACTTAATGTTTTGATTTGGTTTATGGATGGATGAATGTCCTCTACCTAAAGTTGAATCCAAAGAAAATCTAATGTCTTATGGGTTGGTCATTCTCTGGATTTATTTCCTAGTGTTAACCTTATGCTGGAAGGAAACTCTGTTCCCCTCAGTACTTCCATGAAATTCTTAGGCGTTATTATTAATTCAACTCGGACCATGGAAAGCCAAATATATATTGTTATATCACACTGTCATTAATTATGCTTATTAAGACAGATTAGACTTTATGTGGCAGTCTCGTTAACAGCTGGTTACTAATTCATGCAATCACTGTATATCAATTAGATTATTACAACCTCCTTTATCTTGATTTATCACAAAAAGTATTATAAAAACTTGAAGTTAGAAAAATACATCGGCTAAAGTAATCTTAAAGGGCACTAAGTGGGATCATGCTATGCCCTTTCTAATAAAACTGCACTGATTGCCTATACATTTTAAGAATCTTATTCAACCTATTATGTTTTGTATGTAAAATCATGAATAGCATTGCTCCTATTTATATGATGGATATGTTTTGTTTTAATCACAATAATTTAAATTGTCCTAATATGAAGAACTATAATTTAAAAAGTACACTGGATAAGATATTTATTTGCCAGGCAATGATTCATTGGAACAAATTGCCTAACACTTTAAAAAAGAGAAGTTGTGTGCCCTTTGGAAAACAACTTAAAACTTATATTTTGTAATTTTTTTTCTTCTGTCCAGTTATCTGATTAACTCTTTTAATGCATTATTGTATTCATTTAGATTGTTTCATAACAATATTATATTTGTATTGTTGTTTTACAGCATTGTAGTCAGTCTTTTACTTTGTGTAAAGGCGGAAAACACATACTGAAATTAAATTAAATTAATCTTCAGCTCATTCTCATGTTACTGGCTCCCCATTGCTTGCAAGCATTTTATCAGGGTAAGTCAAGCCTCTCAAGGCAGTCAACCCTGAGGCAGATAAGCTTGAATATATGTGTGCATGTTCTGTATCCTATCACAGAATCCTTAATCACCTGCCCAGTGAAATTCAGATATATGTTAAACAGAGCCAGGGACAAAGATCTCTCCAGAAGCCCTGATTTTAAAAGCTCCATGATCTACTGTATACACCCCCTCATTTGCACCTACTGCTCCCAATGACTTGGAAATGATTCAAGCTATATTGCATTAATTTGCATGTGATACAACCCTGTCCTGGTATACCCCCTAGTCAGTCAGGTTTTCAGGATGTCTACAATGAATATGCATGAGACAGATTTAGAGGGGCTGCCTCCATTACATGCAAATCTCTCTCATGCATATTCATTGCGGACATCCTGAAAACCTGACACCAGGATGGGGTTTAGAACCACTACATTATGGAAGATTTTGTGCTAATAACACATATGTGAATGCTACTTTTTTTTATACTTATTAATGAAGACATTTGACATGTGGTGATACATTGCAATTCCTCAGTAAATGGGCCGTTCAAGATTATTTTCAGAAAACTGATTATATTGTTGATGGATGTTGAAAAGTATTGTGAATAATTGGCAGTTTAATTCATCACGCATGTTAAATGATATTAATCTTTTGGTGTTTCCAAGACAAATGTATTTTTTGGAACACTGCATTATTGTCATAAAAGGTTTCTGGATGAACTCTGTCTTTTTATCAGATCTACATTTGTAGACATTGGTCAGTTCCTATTTGTTTGTTTTCTGAGGTACTATCCCTAGGGCCAACCCGTCCACCAGGCGAACTACGCAGTTGCCTAGGGTGGCAGGCCCTGGTATGTGGCATCAGCCCCCTTCCCAGTGAAGCAGCAGTTCATCACCGCCCAGCCTCCCATGCCACCCCCCTGGTATCCATCTTCTTACCTGAGGGATGGGGCGGCACAGTGATACCTCTGCTGCGTTGAGCTTTAAGGTACCCATGCTAGCACGCTCATGGCCTGCCACTCCTGCCACTCTCTAATGCAACTTCTTGTTGTAGGGGAGAGGAGCAGCAGGAAGTTACATTGAAGGAGGCAGGAGTAATAGGATATGAGCGTGGGCACTTTAAAGCCTGACACTGCAGAGACATCACCATGCTACCCCCCCCCCCCAGGTGAGAAGATGGATGATAAGAAGGAGGGTGGCATGGTGGGCTGGGCGGTGATGAATTGCCGCTTCTCTGGAAGGAAGGGGGGCCGATGCCGCCCTGGGTGACTGCCTAGTTCACCTGGTGGGCAGGCCAGCCCTGAGGGTAGGATTTCAGCAAACAAACACAAATAGACATGGCAGTGTCATAGACCTTGAATGATTTTCAGAAGACTGTGTTTGTGAAGGGCTAGCTAAACTAAAAGTAGACAGAGCGATGGGATCAGATGGGATAAATCAGAGGATTTTGAAGGAAGTTAGGGAAGTTCTCCATCGCCCTGCTGTCTGACCTTTCTAAATGCTGCTTTAGAATTAGAAGTAGTCCTGGAGAACTAGTGAAGGGTGGATGTGGTTTCTCTTCACAAAAGCGGAATTGAGAAAATTGGGAATTATGGGCTAATTAGTCTAACCTCTATGGTAAGTAAATTTAATGGAAATGCTACTAAAATAGACAATAGTGCAGTTTCTGAAATCTAGTGGCTTGCAGGATCTGAGACAGCATGGTTTTATTGGGAGCAGGTCTTTGGGTGATCAGAGAGATGGAATGAGGGATAGCAGTAGACGTGGTGTACTTAGATTTATAAGTGACTTTTGTAAATAAACTGAATGCCCTTAGTATATGCCCTAAAGTGGCTGATTAGGTTAGAAACTGAGTGGAGGCAACAAAGGGTAGTGCTAAATGGAACTCATTCTGAGGATGAGGGTGTTACAAGTGGGGTGCTTTATCCAACAGTCGTTCAACAATATCACCAACAAAAAATGATTGAACCAGGTCAAGGACTGATCCCTCTGGCACCCCACTTGTAACACCCTCATCCTCAGAATGAGTTCCATTTAGCACTACCCTTTGTTGCCTCCACTCAGTTTCTAACCTAATCAGCCACTTTAGGGCATATACTAAGGGCATTCAGTTTATTTACAAAAGTCACTCCACCTCTACTGCTATCCCTCATTCCAACTCTCTGATCACCCAGAGTCCTGGAAGTTCAAAATAAGATTGGGAGGGATCTAGCAAAGATTGAGAATTTTGGTAGCTAAGTTTTATTGCTAAAAAATAAAAGGGCATGCATTTGGACTGCAAAACCCTATGGCAATACTTTGGTACATAAAAGAAAAGCAGGAACTGGGGGTGATGGCATTTATCTTTGGGTGGCCAAATGGGTAGAAAAGCCAATGGCAAAAGTGAGAATGATAGTTAGTTGCATAGCGAGAGGAATAGCCACCATGAAAAAGGCAGTGATAATGCCTCTGTATATGCTGAGATCTCATTTGGAGTAATATGTACAATTCTGAAGACCACACCTTCAAAAAGCTATAAACAGGATGGAGGCGGTCCAGATGAAAGCAGTTACTAAAATGGTCATTGGTCTCCATCATAGACTTAAAGATCTCAGTATGTATACCTTGAAAGAAAGGTGGGAGGGGGAGATATGATAGATATTTCAATGGCATAAATGCAGAGGAGGCAGGCCTTTTTCAATTGAAAGGAAACTATGGAACGAGGGGTCACAGGGTGATAGTGAAAAGGGATTAGACTTGGGACTAATCTAAAGAAATATTTCTTTATGGAAAACTTTGTGGATGCATGGAACAGGTAGTGAAAATGAAGACTGTATCTGAATTCAAGAAAGCATGGGACAAGTACAGAGAATCTCTAAGGGAGAGAAGGTTTGTGTGGCTTAGTAGTTGCTATGAATGGGCAGATTGGATAGGACATATGTTCTTTTTTATATGCCATCATTTTCTGTGTTTCGATGTTTCTATAAGTGGCAACAGGGATTTAAAATACCTTGATGTTTGCTCTCTTTAACCAGTAATTCTTTAAGGCTTCGTCAGAGTGAACTACAAGCATACACAATATCAAAAAGAATTCACTCAATCAATTATCATATAACCACGATCTCTTTTGCAACCTCTTGCTACTGGTCTCAGATAAACGGATAAATTTTGACACTTCTTTATGGGTAATCTTGTTCGCCCAATATAGTGTCCGTTTACATCAATGACCTTTTGCAAGTAGTTTTTTAGATATTGCTTTTATCTTTTTTTGTATATATATTTTTCATCAGCTTTATGTAAAAAGATAGCGTATGCCATTCCACTTATCTTAATCGTTGTAGAATGGCAGCAGTTAGTGTTTCTTATTGATACAAACAGAGGAAAACCCCAACGCCTCAATCTTTTAAGCGCTTCAGCGTTTCTCCAATTGGGTTTTTCAAGGGGAACTTGAATTTGTTTCGTATCAAAAACCATGCTGTATCCACATTTTTTCAGTATACAGGAACACTTTGCGGTCATAATCTCATATCGTTAGTAATCCTGCAGGGTTGTGAACACCCAGTAGGCGTTCTTAACCAGTAGGCAAATGTAATTGTTCTGGAAAGCATGGACTTGCTGTGAATGTCAACCTTTTGACCTCATACATTCCAGCTGTTGGTGACAGACCAGTGTGTCGCAACTCCCTAGTTGTGAATCACGTTTGTGCTACATATGTAACCAATTTTCTCACTAAGGACAGATTTTGAACCAGTGATTTCATTTCACCCATTTATAGGCCAGAAAGGAGGCCATAGCAACTAGGTTTTCAAGTGAATCAGAAAGATATTTTTAAATTATATTTTGAGATCAAAGTAGTCTTGCACAGGAAGCAAATAATACAAAAGATCATTTACTAACAGCATGCAATAACGCCATCAATGTGTGGTGTTAGTAAATGACCCCCATAATGAGATTTTTTTTTCTGGTCAAAGAAATCCCTGAGCTACAGAATGCATTGTCATCTTCTTTGCAATATACCTGAAGCTCATCCCTTTTTTGGAAATACAGATTTAACATGCATTTACTGGCAAATTAAGATGTACTGTGTCGATTAGCATGTGTTAAATCCCCAGATTTCAAGGGGATGTTTTCTTGGCAGGCGTATTTCATAATGGAAATGCACAGATTTAGGAACATTTTTTCCTCTTTGAGTTACATCTAACCCCTAGTTTATTTCTTGTAAGAGGATGGGAGGAGTCCTTGAAGAGGGAATTGTAATTAACTATCTGACATTCAGAATATCTTCTGTTCGCAAAAATTGAAGTTTCAGAGGCAGCTTGCTATTCAGTTCCTCATGGATATGTAGATTTACAAAATCCGCTACATATATAGACGAGTCAGATATGTGTAAGTGGAAAAATTGCATCTTATTCATGATATATAATATTACAAATAGCGCTACAAACAACACTGTAGTGATGCTGCTCTTTCCTCAAACATGCTGATTTTATAAAATGAGCTTTACTGCTGTGTGTGACACTAAGAGGGGCTTTTGAAGGGATGTCCAAGTGCAATCTAGGGCATCTAAGCCAGAACGTTGGAGGGGAGAGGAACCAAATAAAAAAGCAAGCACGTCCAGGTGCAAACATGATTTCACAAACATGGATATGCCCAATATAGATATCTGATGGGCGTCTACATAGACATCTCCAGAATAATATGGCAGAACCTGGATGCCTAGGAATAGCCTAATGGTTAGAGTAATTGGCTAAGAGAAGGGAAGCCGGGATTGAATCCCACTTCTGCAGTCATTGAAATTGTGCTGGGTACTGGGGCTGATGTAGGACTTTCTTCTCTACATTCTCTGGATGTTTTCATCCAGAATGACCCTGGAGCAGGTCTAAGCTTAAACACAACTCTGGCCATCCAGGACTTATCTGAGATCAGACATGGATGTCCGGGTTTCTGGGAATGTCCCGGCCATATCCCTGTAAAGACTTGGACATCCTCGCTCTGGGGATATTCAGACTCGGCTTCTAAAATGGCTCTGGAGATATCTCTGGGCTTTGGATGACTAAAATGGCTTCTAAAATGACTCCCAAATATATATGTATATGTGGTTTTTTTTGGTGGTGCAGCACATATTTTAAAAAAGGCTTAGCGCTGACAAACATTTTATAAAATACTCTGTGTAATCTTAAACGTAGATAGATATACATTTAGCTACCTAAAAGACCTAGAAAAAGTTATCCTTGTGACATATTACAATCCATTTAAAATCAGAAAAACAAAAGACATTTGTATAACTACTAGTCAGATTATTAATGGAGACTAAATGCCCTGTGCCCTGTGTGCTCTTTATTCTCCAAAGCACAGTGGATCGCCAAGTTCCTCCTTCCTCCTTCCTCCTCCCTCCTCCCTAACCCCACAATTAATTTCAAGAAAGGTCCCATGTCCCTCTGAGCATCCATCCAATGCCAATAATTTAAGAAATGCTCAAAGAGTATCCTTTAAAATATCTTTTTAAGTTGCAAATACTCCTGCCTCCTGTAATCTAATGCTCCAGTTTAATGACTGTAGGAACATGAACTAAAATTAAGACCTAAGCATTTTTTTACTTGCATCACAATAAATTATATATGTGTGTATATATGTATATGAGTGAGTGTGTGTGTGTATGTTGTCGTGACCCCAGCCCCGGCCGAGGGCCTAGAGGCATAGGGCTGCCAATTTTAGTACTCTAATAAAGGAATTAAACACTATTCTTGTCCACAAGGAGGCATTCTGGGACTTGTAGTTTTTCCTCGTTCAAGGATAGTCATGTAAGCCAAGGGTTAAAGGCAAAGACAAAAGTTTATTTTTACCCAAAAAGCACTAAGGCTCAAACACGCCAACGTCAGGATATTCTTCTCCAAGCAATACTTCAGAAATTATACATAAGCTGGAAATAAGGAAGCTTTATAAGCTTTTAAAACATGTGCAGTTGTTTTCATAAGATAATCAGCAAAACAAAATACAGCTTCTCTGTTCAGGATGTTTCCAAGTTTGTAAATCGTGCAGCCTTTGATTGTTTTGAGTGCATAAGCAGAACCTCTGCTATTGCCGTTGGTGCACGTCGGATTGCCTGGCTTCAGGCATCTGACTTGGAAATTTTGGTACAGGATAAATTAGGAAACATTCCTTGCACAGGAGAAAATCTCTTTGGCAAGAATTGGCAGGAGAAGGCTAATGAGATAGATGCTGACAATATCACTTTGGATAGATTGTCCAAATCTACAGCCGATCCTGCAAGGAAAAAATCCTCTTAAGAAACCATTTTTCAATATGAAAAAGAGGTTTTATCCTTCCTATACCCAACAGGGACACCACCCAGGTCAGACTGCCCAAAGGGGACAACAGCAACAACCTAGACAACAAAAGAAGCCAAAAGCTGCAAAACCTCAGTCAGCTCAGCAGGCCTCTGCCTCCTCAGGAGCTTTGACTCCTTCCTAGAGAACCTAGCCTTCCTGCCCCTGAACGGTCCAGAACTCTCGACCATACCAGGCAGGTTATGTCACTTTGCCCACAGATGGTACCAAATAACAGCAGAAAATTGGACTCTGTCCATTGTACAAGAGGGGTACAAGCTTCATTTTCACAGCATGCCCCCCTGCTACAATTCTAAAACAGTTCAATTCTCAGACCTCCCTCGACAGTCCCTTAGGTCAAGAAGTCACAATGCTTCTTGCTCAAGGAGCAATAGAGGAAGTACCCATTCCCCATCAGGGAACAGGGTTCTACGCCCCCTATTTCCTTATTCAAAAGAAAACAGGAGGACACAGATCCATTTTAGACCTCAGAGAATTGAACAAATATTTGTTCCGAGAAAAATTCAAAATGGTCTCTCTAGGAACTCTGCTGCCATACTTTCAAAGTCAGGATTGGCTTTGTTCTCTAGATCTCAAGGATTAGTATGATCTCCAGGAACAAGCAGGAATGAGTCTTCACTTATGGGTACGTCGGTACCGACGGAGCCCGCGCGGGAACGCCCAAACACTTCCCTCACATCAGTTTTTTGTTTTCCGCGGAGCCGACAGGACGTGTCCCTGTCACCACAGAAATTTTATCTTTTTTTATTTTAATTTTTTGTGGTGCGCCTGCCTCCGCTCGTCGCCCACCGGTACCGCCGGTGTTTTTCTTTCTTTTCTTTTAAAAATTTCTCTTTCTGGCAAATTTTTTCTGCTTTTAGTGCTGACTTCTGGCCGCTAGGCCTCAACCTTCTTCATCATGGAAAGGCCAGTCACTACCCTCAAGAAATGTTTAAACTGTGGCGGTACACTTCAATTTCTTACCACATTTGGGTATCTGCCTTGTTTAGCTCCTGACCATTGTCCTAAAGTCTGTTTTTCTTCTAGGAGTTTTACCAGAAGAGATCTTCAGCACCGAGTACAACTCGGTACCGGGTCTACATCTACCATGAGTCCACCGGGCAGAATCTCTTCTTCTTTCCATGGTCAGGTAACCCAACAACAGTCTGTTAAGACTAGCCAGTCCTCGAGAGGTAGATCTCTTGCTAAGCATCGAGATGCCCCTCGGCTTGCCCTCGAGGACACTATGGCTCAATCCTGGCGGGAGTCTTCGGGCTCCAAAGCATTCACAGGATCTCAGGTTGCTCCCGAGGCTTTTACCTCTGTCGATGCGCCTGAGCCATGTTCGGTGGCCCGGACCGCTTCGAGCGGTACCGATGCCTCGGCATGGGCTGTGGTGTTAGATAAAAGACTCCTCACCATGGAACGTAGTCTGGCGCATCTCTCAGTTACTTCGGTACCGTCAGAGTCGCCACAGACTGTTCTTCAGCCACTGGTATCCGGCGGTACGTGCGCCGACATTGGCGCCGCTTCCGGTACCAAATTGGTCATCAATACGGATGCCGGTACTTCGATGCCTCTTCCCATAGGCTCGCTTCTTCCGATGCCGAGCCTGGAATCGCTGTCTAGCCTTGAAGATTCGGTACTGACTTCCTTCGGTACCGACAGGGAGGAGTACCAAGCACACCTCATTTCAGAGGATCCGGTGCTTCGTCCTCCCCGGGTTTCTAACCCCGATGTGGCAGATACATCCATCGGTACCGTACCTGAATTTTCATCAGGTCCAGTTCTTACTCCTCAATTCAGAGAGTTTCTCTTAGAGGAGATCTCTTTTCAAGCTTTTCTGCTTGACATGGCAACGATACTCGCCATTTCTATACCTGGGAAGGAGTCTATACCGTGGGATTCAGAACTTCTGCAATCCCCCTGGTTTCCAGAGGAGGCAATTATGCTTCCCCTACATCAGATCCTACAGGATCTATTATTTAGAATGTGGGAGACTCCCTTAACAGTATCTCCACATTCCAAGAGAGTTGATACTATCTATAAAGTGCCACCTTCTCCAGGTTTTCAAAAGACTCAACTACTTCATCATTCTATAGTAGTAGAATCAGCAATGAGGCGTGTTAGGAGTGCAAAAAAGCACTCCTCTTATCCGCCAGGTCGTGAGTCTAGGACTTTAGATGCTTTTGGGCGTCGATGCTTCCAAGCATCTATGCTTTCAGCAAGAATCATTTCATATATTTTCTATATGGGATTCTCTCTGGAACAGGTTGCCAAAAGTTTAAAACTTTTCTACCCTTTCCTTCAGTAACATAAAAGAGCTGACTATTTATCACTAGTCAATCATGCTCATGATATTTCTACATTCCTTCATTGTGCTTCCCTAGATTCTGTTGAATCTGTCAGCAGATCTTCTGCTATAGCCATAGGGGCACGACGTTTAGCCTGGCTCCAAGCTTCAGGCCTGGATAAATGGGTACAAGAGAAGCTGGGAAATAGTCCTTGTACTGGAGAACATCTCTTCAACAAGGATTGCCTATTTCAAGCTAGTCAGTTAGACACTGATAATGCTACCTCAAGAGGATTGTCAAAACTTTCCTCCATACCAGCTGATAATGGATCTTCTAAAAGACTTTATTTCTCTAGGGGGAAAAAGTTTTATCCATCTTCTTCCCTTCAAACAGATGTTTCCCAACAAGGGCAACATCCAACCAGGCTAAAATAACGGAAACCTCAACAGATTCAGCAAACCCAGTACTACTGGATTTCTGATTTTTTCCAGCCACTATGAGGTTTCAAAACCTGTAGATATGTTTTTTCATCAAAAGAGCTGTCTAGTTTGACTCTCATCTATGCTGAGACAACTCTGAGTTGCCTCTAGGCAAGACTCTCTTATTTATTTATTTAACAGAATTTATATACCGTCTTTCTACAAATCAAGACGGTTTACATAAAACAAGAAAGGCAGTATGTTTCAACTCCTTTACATGGAACAAAGTAACGGATAAATAATGGTAACCAGGAGAACTTTTTACAAGAACAATGAACAACTATTTACAGCGGCACAAACAAATGGCTGTATGAGTAGATTTAGAGAATTAGAGAGGCCGGAGCAGGAAAGTGGGAGTAGGAAGTTAGGTACTAAGGTGGCAAGGAGAAATGTTCAAGGAAAAGAAGAGTTTTTAACTTCTTTCGGAACTCAGAGTGGGTTGGGCAGTTACGCAGCTCATGAGGGAGAGAGTTCCATAATGATGGGGCATAGAGGGAGAAGGCCCTGTTACAGATAGATTGTTTGCAATATCTTTTGGTTGTAGGGATAGTCAGGAGGTTTTTGGTAATAGAATGGCGGGTTCTAGTGTTAGTGGGGGAGGGAAGGAGAGGGGAGAGGCAAGGAGCTGACTCATTGGATATGATTTTATGTATAAGGGTAAGGACTTTGAATTTAATCCTGTATTGGATGGGGAACCAGTGGAGATCATATAGGACTGGGGTAATGTGTGATTGTCTGGAGTTATTGGTTATAAGTCGCGCCATCGTGTTCTGGGCTAGTTGGATTGGTTGTATGGTGTTCTTGGAAAGGCCATGATAAATAAGATTGCAGTAATCAATAGATGGGATAGTGAGTGCCTGACAGACAGAGCGAAAAGAGTTAGGGCTTAAGAGGGGTTTGAGGTTTCTGAGGGTATGAAGCTTTGCTTATATTGAATTGGTAGTTTTCTTTATTTGATTAGTGAAGGAGAGGTTCTGATCAAGGATAATTCCAAGATATTTTACTTGGTTTTTTATAGCAAGCGTGAAGTCTCCAATAGTAATAGTTGGAGGTGGGTTGTATGAACTATTGAAAAACACCTGTAGGACTTCGGTCTTGGCTTGATTAATTAGGAGGTTGTGTTGGGAGAGCCATGATTTTAGAGTGGTTAAGCAGTCGCTTAGTTTAGAAAAGTCTGGGTTAGCAAGATTAAAAGGGGTAAAGCACATCATGTCGTCCGCATATAATTGGTACTGAATGTCATAGCTTTGGAAGAAGTTGCACACAGGTTGAAGGAAAATGTTAAATAGGAGAGCCGACAGACTAGATCCTTGGGGGACACCTTGTTTTAGGGTAAATGGGAGGGAGGTATCATTACCAATACGGATCTGTTGGGTTCTGTCTTCTAAGTAGGAACGGAACCAGTTTAGGGTTGTTCCACTAAGTCCTATTTCATGGAGTCTGCTTAAGAGTTGATGGTGAGAAAGGGAGTCAAAAGCAGCGGATAAGTCGAGGAATATGAGTAGGAATCCTTGAGTAGGATTCAAGGTGTGCAAGTACAAGGAGTCTAGTAAGGAGGTAAGGAGAGTTTCAACACCATGGTTCTTTTTGAAACCATGTTGGAATAAGTCAAGAGGAGAGTGGACATCAATATAGTTTTGGAGTTGGGTTTGAACTAGTTTCTAAGCTATTTTAGCATGGAAAGGGATGCTAGAGATGGGTCTGTAGGAGGTAGGGGAAGTAGGGTCAAGTTTTATTCCTTTTAGGATTGGCCGGATAGTAGCACGCTTAAGTAGAGCTGGAACAGATCCTGTCTGGAGGGAGGTTTGTATAATAGACAGGATATAGGGGCTGAGGGAACATCTAGTAGATTTGATCCAAGGGACAGGGCAAGGGTCAAGGGCAGAGGTGGATGCATTTAGGTCTTTTATAACATTGGAAACGTTTTCGAGTGTGAGGGGATCAAAATCATTCCAAGATGTTAAGAGGGTTGGTTCATGAGGTTGGGTGCTGTAGTCAGGAGTATATTGGGGGATATTGGTTACAGAGGATGACGGGAAGAATTTAGAGATCAAGTGGTTGGCTATAGCTTGAACAGTTATTTTTGGTGGCTGGTCATGTAGGGAGGGTTCGTTTATTAAGGATTTAGCAATGGAGAAGAGTTCTCTGGGTTTGTTAAGGGACCGTTGGATCATGTTTTCATTGAATTCCTTTTTATGGTTGTGGGTTTCAGAGCAGTAGGTATGAAGTTTAGTTGTGTAAGCAGTATGTGCAATAGGGTCGTGCGAGCGTCTCCAGATATGTTCAAGACGCCTAAGTTCTCTTTTGAGGTTTCTTAGTTTAGTAGAGAACCAGGGTGCTCTATTGCGGGGTTTTTGTGGGAATTGTTTAGGTGGAAGAAGAGAGGATGTAGAGAGAATTTCGTTCCATTTAGAGATGTGGGACTCTTGGTCGAGTCTCATGTCATTTAGTTGGTCAAGGGATGGAATAGTTTGCTCTAGAAAGTTGGCTGCATTGAATTGTTTAAATTTTCGTGTACGTTGAGGATGGGTAGGAGGTTGAGTTTTGTGAGTAGAGTAGGGGAAGGAGAAGAGGATTAGAGCATGATCAGACCAGGGTATGGGTTGAATAGTGTGTAGGACTTGATCAGCAAATGGAGCTTGTTGTGGGATAAATATTAGGTCTAGGATGTTTCCTTTGGAATGTGTAGGGTGGTTTATGATTTGGGTGAAGTAGAGGGTGTTCATAGCTTGGAGGAAGGTAGAGGATTGAATAGGAGTTGTGGAATGTAAGTTTAGATCCCCTAAGATTATAAGGGGACATAGGGCAGGTTGTGGGGAGCAAGCTGCATCAAGAATCATAGAGAGGACTTCCGGTGATGCGGTGAACCCGAGCGGACGCACGCCGCTCGAGCTCTGGGCCCCTTGCTCCTCCGGCGCCGCCAAATGCCCGTTCGGGGCTGAAATCGGGGTTTCCACACCCCCCCCGGAGCTCCCTTACACCAGCCGCAGCAGGGAGAGATGATCCGGCGCTCCCCTCTCACCTGCGCTTAAAGATTCCGGAGGCGGCCTGGACCAGCGCGGCCCATGTTGCAGGCGCCGCGCTGAGAGCCACGTGGTGGGGTGAGTAGGCAGTCGGCGACCCAAGACAACCTGCCCGGGATTGCAGGGAGATCCCTGCGGCGGCCGCGGCCTTACGGTTGGTGCTCCTCCCCCCCCCTGTTTTTGCCTCCAGTTTGTCTCCAGCCTGTGCCCCGTGTGGTTGCCTGACGCGGGAGGGATCGGGGGAGGCTAAGATCCCTTATGGGGCCCGGCTGTGAAATGCCCTTTGTGTTGCCTGCTTCCACCCCCACCCCAGAGGGCCTGCAAGGGGCCGAGTGGCTATGACCTGAGCCCTCCTCTCTCCTCCATCGGAGCCACTGACCCCTGCCTCTTTCTGCCAGCTGGGATCCTGAGATTTGTCCTTTTGCACTGGGATATACTGGACTGCATCCTGCCCCCCCTGCCTCTGGCATCCTGGAGTCTCTGACCGGAGCCCTGCTCTCACCATTGAGGAGTCTGTAACCTGCGTCCTGCACCTGGCCTCCGGTGTCTAGGCGCCCGAGACTGAAGCTTATACCTCGCTGAGTGTAGGGGCCCGGGACTGGTGTTCCTTCTTCAGCGCACTGCCCCACCTTTGACACCTAGGGGCCTCAGAACTGTACCTAACTACGGGGCGTCAGTACCCGTGGCCCAGGCCTTCCCTCCAGAGCGCCGCCGACTGGGATCCTTGCCTTTCATTTAGTGCCTCAGAGCCCTGAACTTATACTACATCTCCTGTGTACAGAGGCCTGAGTAGCCCCGGCGACACCTGAGGCTCGGATCTGGGACTGTGTTGCGAACCAGGGAGGTCGACGAAGGAGGCCCTCATCGCCAGGCGTGTGGAGCGGACTCCCCCCTCCCCCTGCGTGGGTTCCAACAGAGGCCTTGGTGATGGCGGCAAAGGGAGGTCGTCGGGTGGAGAAGGAGAAGACTCCCCTGCCGCCCAGGGGGGGGGAGCAATCCTCACCGCTGCGGGTGGAGGCCAAGACCACAGCAGCGATGGTGGACGAAATTTCCATAGCTGTAGCGGGAGCGCTGTCTGCTCAGTTCGAGGACCTACGGGGCCGTATGGACCTTGTCCAGACCTCAGTGGAGGCCTTGGGCGGCCGCCTACAGGAGGCAGAGCACCGGATAGAGCAGTCCGAGGAGCACGTGCTGGAGCTACAGCGGGAGATGGTTCGGGTGAAAAAACTGCTTCAGGGGCAGGAAGCAAAACTAGATGACTTAGAAAATAGATCCCGCCGTAACAACCTGAGATTTCTTGGGATCCCAGACACCGTCGAGGATCGGGACCTGCGCCCATACTTAGAAGATCTGGTGAAACAACTACTGGCGAATGAACCCGAAGGTGCCTCAGTACAAATAGAGAGAGTGCACCGGGTTGGACCCCGGAGGACTAACGATACCCGACCCAGGGTGACAATAGCACGGTTCCTGAGATTTCCACAGAAAGAAGCGGTCTTGCGTGCAGCGCGTAAGACAGGGACCATTCAGAAGGACAATGCCCGGCTACGTATTGTTCAGGATTACTCAGCAGCCCTAGGACAGCGGCGACGTGATTACGGACCACTGTGCCAGACCCTGATAGACAATAATATTAAGTTCATGGTGCAATATCCCGCCCGATTGGTCTTCACCCACGACGGGATCCGTCGGACTTTTGACTCCGCATTAGCAGCAACGCCCTACGTGGAGGAGATACGGCGGAGGGCCGCAGTGGCAGCCGAGTCCTGAGGATCGGAGGAGAAGATTAATGCCCTGATGAACAAGCTAAGAGTTACTTGCTTTGGACTGTAAAGTGATGGTGATGGTAATTGTTGTGGGGGTGGAGGGCTGCTGGGATTGTCTTGACTGCTTTCAGTAGAAATGTTGGTTTCCTTTGGGTGTGGGGGATGGGTGGGGAGTAGTCCGGGTGGTGGCTGTGTCTTTGGGGGGGCCGGGGGGGAGGGGTGGTTTGTAGTGGAATGGGGGCGTTGGAGGAGTGGGGGGTACCGCACGCATCTAGGAATTCACTGAAGAGGAGCGGAGGATGGTAGTAGAATCAAGGAATCGAAGGGGGGTGGTGGGAGGGAGGGGGAGGGGTGGAGAGGGAGAGGTAGAAGTTAAGGGGGGGGAAGGGGGGAAGGGGGGAAGAGGGGTAGGGGGAGGGGGGGAGTCGGAACATTGTATTTTTGGGGACCAGTTGAGGTAGTGACGGGCCGAGGACGGTCTTTGAAGGGCTGTGGGGGGGGACCCCGGGCTGGGGGGGTGTCTTCCCTATATTTTGTATGGTACTTAGCAGACATTTGTGTGCCCAGTTTAATGATGTATGCCACTTAAGATAATCTCTTGGAATGTTTGTGGCCTGGGTAGTCCGATTAAACGGGCAAAAATTTTGCAGGCCTTGGCTAGGCAGGGAGCAGACATCGCTATGCTTCAGGAAACCCACCAGACTGCCGACGAACACCGTAAACTTTGCCGAGAGTGGGTGGGACAGGTCTGGGGGGCCCCAGCATCTGGTAAGAAGGGTGGGGTAGTGCTTTTGATTCACAAACGGGTAAGGATGGAGGTGGTGAAGGAACTCGTTGATCCGATGGGCCGATATGTACTGGTGCAGGGCGTCCTTGAGGGGAGGCCAGTAGTTCTTGGTAGCGTGTATTGTCCCAATGTACTTGATTTGTCCCTGTATGCGCGCCTTGCCTCCACACTTGAGACGCTGCCGGAGCACCCCGTTATTTTGGGGGGAGATTTCAACGGGGTCATGGATATTGATCTCGATACCTCTAAAGTGGGGGAGCAAAGGGAAAGACGGGCGACGGTGCAGGCACTGCGACGTTTCTGTTCCAGGCTGGGGCTAGTGGACCCCTGGCGATTACTACATCCGGGCGAGCGGGATTACACACATCAATCCCGGGCCCACGGCACAAGTGCACGTATAGACTATTTGTTGTTATCCGCTGAGCTGTTTGCCAAGGTGGGGGACGCCCAGATAGGGCCTGTAGAGATATCTGATCATGCATTTGTCTGGATGGAAGTCTTCTGGAGTGGGAGTACGTCACGGGCCTTTCAATGGCGTTTCCCATTGGAATTATACAGAGACGCCCAATTTCGCGCATTTATACAGCGGCGGTGGCAGGAGTTCGAGGCCGACCATAGGGGTCATCAAGATGACCCCGAATTGCTCTGGGAAACGGCGAAAGTCGTACTGAGGGGGGACATAATTGGGTTTCTTGCTAGAAAACGACGATTAAGGGCCGAACGTATTATGGTCTTAGAGCGATTGGTGACGAACTTGCGACGACGCTGGGCCCATACTCCCACTGCGGGCTTAAAAAAGCAGCTATGGGATTCTCAAATGGAATTAAACGAACTGTTACACCAGAGAGCAAAGAAGTCAGTCTTGTATTATCGCTATCAATTGTACCGTTATGGGGACAAGCCGGGGAAAGTTATTGGCTCGGTGCCTGCGTGGACCCAGGGGCTCTAAATTGGTGCCCGCCTTGCGAGATGATCTTGGCGTTTTGCAAAGAGACAGCCCGGCGATAGCGCGGGTCTTTCGCTCTTTCTTTCAGAAACTTTACACTGCGGAGGCGACATCTCCTGCGAGGATGGCGGATTATGTGAGGGGACTAGACTTGCCCTGCCTTTCCAATGAGCAAAGAGCTCAGTTGGATCAGCCAATTACGGTGGCCGAGCTGCACGGGGCCATCTCCAAGGCCAGCTGCTACAAATCCCCAGGATCCGATGGTCTAGGTGCCGAATTCTACAAAATCCTCAAGGAACAGATTTCCCCAACGCTGACTGCGGTACATAATCGGCGCGCGCAGCAGGGCTCTTTTCGGTGGGGGGTTAATCATGCTCATATTGTTTCTTATCCCCAAACCGGCCAAAGACCCTCTTTCTGCAGCCTCGTATCGTCCGATCTCCTTGCTCAACTTCGACCTTAAATTAATGGCCAAGATCTTGGCAGACCGCCTGGCGGAGTTTTTGGGGCAGTTGGTCCATGAGTCCCAGGTCGGTTTTGTTAAGGGGCGATACGCGGTCCGCAACTTACGTAAGATCATAGCGTCTTTAGAATGGGTTCAGTATAGACACCTGTCCTCCCTCTTGATTAGCTTTGACGCAGAAAAAGCCTTTGACAGGGTGGACTGGCAATATCTGCGCTTCATCCTCCCTCAGTATGGTTTGGGGCCGTTGTTTTGTAACATGGTCGACAGTTTATATGCCAACCCTACCGCAGCGATACTCTGTAATGGAGTCATCTCCGAGCCTTTTTCTTTGCAGAGGGGGACCCGTCAGGGCTGCCCCCTCTCTCCTCTCCTTTTTGTTCTTTCTTTGGACCCTCTTCTACGCCGAGTGGCGGGTATGCGGACAATCCGGGGCGTAAGTATTGGCCCTCAGGTCTTTAAGATTTCGGCCTTTGCCGATGACCTGTTGGTGCACTTGCTTTCTCCCGGGGATTCCCTACCCCCTCTGTTGCAGGAGTTCCGCGTTTTTGGGCAGATTGCGGGGTTTAGTATCAATAGGGATAAGTCTGAAGCCCTTGATGTTTCTGGCCGCCTTCGGGGTAGCTGGGTGGGCGACTTTCCCCTCCGATGGGCTGAGCGCCAGTTCATATACTTGGGAATTGTACTGTCTTGTCAGCCGGGTCGCCTATATAGGACTAACCTGCGACGGATGCTGACCAAGGTGAGGACTCAGCTGCAGGCGTGGCAGTCCCTCCCCCTATCCCTTATGGGGAGGATTGCGGCGATCAAATTGGTCCTCCTGCCGCGGATCTTATACTGGCTACAGACCCTCCCTGTGTGGATCCTTCGTCGGGATATCAGGTGCTTTGAGGCGGAATTTCGGGGCTTTCTATGGCGGGGGGTCGAGAGCTCGGGTCTCGTACCGTAGACTCATGGGGAGGATCCGTGGGGGGGGATGGGGGCTTCCAGATCTTGGTGCTTATGTGCTGGCCTGTCAAGCCCGCCATTTGGGGGACTGGCTCGGGGATAATGATCTTTATACCCCTAGAGCGTTTGAGGAGGCGTACGTGGCACCCCATTCTCTACGGGCCCTTTTGCATTTGGAGGTGAGTAGGTGGCCTACGCATTTAGCGGACAGCGTGTTATTGGCCCCGGTGTATAAAACCTGGCGGAAATTGAATGTCTATTGGGGCCGCCGGTGGCAGGTGTCGAGCTGGCTACCTATTTGGGGTAACGCCAATTTTACCCCGGGGACTGAAACGGCAGCGTTTCGTCAGTGGGGGGAGAGCGGAGTGCGGGCGCTGGGCCATGTGGTGGACCTGGCGGGTAAACCTACGCCCTTTCCCATGCTATCTCACGAATATAAATTGGGGCCGCTACACTTCTTTGCATACATGCAAGTGGCCCATTACGTGGCTTCCCTTCCACGGTCGGAACTCTGTGGCGACCGCTCGGCCCAGATAATAGCGTTTTTCGGGTTTGGCGACGCTGAGCGGCCGTCTATTCGGACCTTCCATCTTCGGTTGGAGCAGTTTCGACCACAGCCGGATTACAGCGGTGTGGAAAGAGCCTGGGGGGTGGAGTTGGGTCGAGAGATCCCCCATGGTACTATTTTGGTGGCTCTCCGGAGGGTGGCGAGCCTGGCGGATGGTGCTCGCTGGCGAGAAATTCAAATTAAGTGTTTAACTAGGGTTCATTTCTCCCCGCGGCGAGCCCTTCGCTGCCATTTAACCGCAGATGGTAGCTGTCCCCGCTGTGCGGAGCCCCTGGCGACCTTGTACCATATGTGGTGGGGCTGCCGGCGCATACGCCCCTATTGGCATAGAATTGCCCTCTATATGGCCGACCTCCTTGGACAACCTGTATACTGGGATGCGGCCTTGATCGTCTTGGATCTCCTGGGTCTCACCTCTCCAAAGGGGAAATGGAGTCGTTGGCTGGTGCGGAAGGCATGTCTGGTGGGTAAAGGCCCCATTCTACGTGGGTGGAGGGACGGCCACCCTCCCTCTTTTTGGGAGTGGCGGAACTCCTTCCATCAACTTATGCTCCTGGAATGTCGGGCTGCCCGAGGTCATGTGAAGCGATGGTCTGCTTTCTGGTTACTGTGGGAGCCCTATATTCAAAAGTTGAGTCCTCGGACACGTAATGTAACCCTGCAATTAGGCTGTTGATAGCCCTGGATGTATGTAGAGACTTACAGAGGTTCGGTACTGATATATATATGCTGGTCCAGGTTGGTTTCGCGTCTGGGTGGTGGGGGGGGGAGGGCGGGGGGGGGAGGGGGGGAAATAGGGGTATTATCTTAAAAACTATGTAACCATCTATGTATCCTGCACCTTGGGGATCAGAGCCCACCCCAGGGAGCGATTGTCTTATGCTCTGTATTTGATGTTCTGTTTGATGGTTCAAAATAAAATATTGAAAAAAAAAAAAAAAAAGAATCATAGAGAGGTCAGTTGAGTCTGTCAGGGGTGCACGGTATAGGAGGTGTAAGGATAGTGTTGAGTTGGAGACTGTGATGGAGTCCATGCCTGAGGTCAAGGTAGATTCAATAGTAGAGAGTTGTAGGTTGGATCTGGCAATAATAGCTACACCTCCTCCCTTGCTCTGAGTTCTGTTACATATATTGATTATGACTTGGGGCATAGTTGATTTATTAGGACCATGTCAGAGTCTTGAAACCAGGTTTCAGTGAGGCAAAGTACATCGAGGTCATAATCAGTTATAAGGTCAGTAAGTAAGGGGATTTTATTTCTGGCTGAGCGCACATTGAGTAAGGCGCATTTGAGGGGGGGAAGGGGGATGTTGGAGGGAGAGTTAGGCTTAAGGTTGGGAATTATGTTAATGGGTTTAAGTCTGCATGTGCGGTAATGGGGGTTATGGTAAGAGTGAGTTAGTTGTGGTGTGATATATAGGTGTCTAGGGGAGTAGATTATTGGGATGGAGGGAATATGGGTTAGAGTTAGTATGTAAGGGAAGGTAAGCAAAGAAATGTATAGTGTAGTGAGGGCAAGCCTCAGGGAAAATGGGTAGGACTTAGGAGGGGCCATTCTAGGGTAGGTAGGAGTAAATTGGGAATAAGGATATGGAAAAGGGTAATGTAAAGAGAGGAGAATGGCAGTGACAGAGTTCAGGTTGGAATAAAGGAGCGTCAGAGAGGCAATAGAGGAAACAGGGAGTATCACTGTGATTTGGATAGTTTGGAAAAATAGCAGTAGCGAATGTTACATTAATTAAGAACTTCTGTAGCAGGGAATGTAACAGTGTAGCAGCAGTTGTAAAAGTCGTAGCAGCTGAGAATGTTACGATAATTAGGAGCTTCCGTAGCAGGGGATGTAACAAAATGGTAGCAGTTGTAATAATTGTAACAGTTTGCAGCAATGATAGATAATACTGTTATTGATAGTAATACTGTTACAACTATAAATAACAGATAATAGTTGTAGCAGTGAGCAGTCAACAATATTGGTAGCAGTGCATGATATAGTAATTAGGAGTTCTTGTAGAACAAGGTATAACAGTATGGCAATACGAAGTTATGTATATAGAACATAGAGAGGAGAACAGATTAGCTTGGAGTATACAGTATGTATTTACGGTAGTGAGGTAAAAGAAATTCTTACAAATTCTCACGTGTGGAATAGTTAGTCTGAGAGATGTCGGTTCGTGGACTTCAGAAGATCTGCTAGCAATTGCGGTGAAGAGACTTGGACCCCGATCAGAGTGTAGAGCAAGTGGTGCCAGAGTGGTTCAACTACATGCGATGGTGCTGAGCTCAGTTCCACGCCAAAGGCGCAGGTGCGCCCGATGGCGCTGCTTTTAACTCGGTCCCAGGCTGCCCCGATTGGGCAGCTCTTGCTTCTTTGATGTGGCAGCGTTGCTCTGGCGTGCTCAATCCCCTCAGGGAGAGCTGATGGGCTGCCGGAGTGCAGGGAGAGCAGAGAGGACGAAGCGCCCGATGGTGCTGCTTTTAACTCGGTCCTGGGCTGCCCCGATTGGGCAGCTCTTGCTTCTTTGATGTGGTTGCGTTGCTCTGGCGTGCTCAATCCCCTCAGGGAGAGCTGATGGGCTGCCGGAGTGCAGGGAGAGCAGAGAGGACGAAGCGCCCGATGGCGCTGCTTTTAACTCGGTCCCGGGCTGCCCTGATTGGGCAGCTCTTGCTTCTTTGATGTGGCCGTGTTGCTCCGGCGTGCTCAATCCCCTCAGGGAGAGCAGATGGGCTGCCGGAGTGCAGGGAGAGCAGAGAGGACGAAGCGCCCGATGGCGCTGCTTTTAACTCGGTCCCGGGCTGCCCCGATTGGGCAGCTCTTGCTTCTTTGATGTGGCCGCGTTGCTCCGGCGTGCTCAATCCCCTCAGGGAGAGCAGATTCAAGAGAACTTTACTCTGTCAACTCTAAGAGCTCTTGAGCTATCTCAGGCCTACAGGTAATAAGTTTCTCCTTCCCTATTTAAAAAAAAAAAAAAGGGGGGGGGGGAAGACCAACCAAGAAACTTAACAGGGTGAGTGATACCTTTCACTTTTTGCCAGTTACCTGTAACACCTTCACTGCAGAGGACTCCACCTATAAGAACTTACTAATTTGTAGGTTTTTGAACTCTGTATTACTTATCTTTTAGTTGGAACATCCAGTCTCCAACCTGCATATTATTCAACTGGAGAGCTTCTTCCTGAAGCTATTGGGATTCCTACTCCAGTAAATCTTGTCAGTACAGAGTTTTTCCTTTTTAGGGTCCTTCTGCACTAGGGGTTTTCTTACAGGATGCAATTCAGCATTCTGAAAACCCCTATCAGATTTTCCTCTATATATTTGAGCAGAGTCAGCTCAGAAGGCTTCTAACCCCTCCATAGTAGAAATATGAATAACCCACTATGTGGGTTAGATGAGCTTCTTGGAACAGATAGCTCACGTGGGTTTCTGCCTTCTCTACACTGCTTGTGTTTTTAGAGCTGGCCTCTCAAATACTCCTTTATGACAGCTAATCAGACAGGAATTTACTTTATCATTCCTAGTTATGTCTGTTGGTCCTTTTGTTAATCTCCATGGGACCTTTTTTTCTGCTGTCTTTCTAACAGATGGCTTCAAAGCACCTTTTAGAACCCTCTGTTTAATTCATCATTGCAGAGGACAAAAGCCTATTATCATTTTTGCCATCTTCATTTCTCTTCCAACATAATTGATTAGGTTGCATACTGGCTACTCAATAGCCAGATCTCACCTAAGTAGCCTATAACATGCTCTCTGCAACTGTGCAATGAAGCTCTGCAACTATGGGCCTTTGTCAGAGAGCATCGTAGTCTACCCCTAGTAGGGAACGTCTGGGGGCTAAACAACCTTTGACTGGTAGGCTCTGCCCAGTCATGCTCTCATATGGCTGTTTGTTCCTATTTTCCATCTTCCTTAAAATTCCTTTAAGGAAAGGGAACCAGGGCCTGAATGACTTCAAGTTAAGAAATACCACCACTCTCTAATTTGTTCCATATCCCCAAGGAATCTTCCACTACTGGGATGCATTCCTAATCATTACGGTTGATCTTTATCTACTGTAAAATTTTCTACTTCTAATACCTCCTTGAAGTCTCCAAGAAACAACGAACGCATGATACTCATACTGCTCTCATACAGAGTCAGACATGGCCCTTCATTGCGTTTTTTTCTTCCAGCTTCTATCCTGAAGTGATAAGAAGATCCAGATCCTTTATCTTAGGATTAAGGATCTCCTCTGCCCTCCTTCGGGTACGACTCAAGGCCTACTTGTCTGAGGACTAGTCTCTCTAGGCCTAGACCTCTTGTCAGGGGTAAGGAGCATCTTACTGGTTTCCACGTATCCTTGCTTAAGATTCTTATACCTTGACTAATAAGTGATTCTCCCTAACTATTCATAAGGAGATCTTAACCCTTCTTGTTGTCAGACAATTCTCCTTATACAATCTGACCCTGAAATATTGTTACTGTCCATATCAATGCTGTCAGCATACCCTAAAGTCTTAAATGGACATCCAATTTGTCTGGTAAAGTTAGGAAATTCTTTCTTTACCATAACCTTTTTCTATCAGAATCAGGTTATCTTTTATCTGAAGCTCCAGGTAAGTTGTTAGCCTAAGTGCTATCACTTACGCAACATGCATTCCTGATCTTCAGAAATTGGGGGCTCAATCGCCCAATACAATTTTCTTGTCTGGATAAAGGGGTTCCGAGAACCCATTTTCCTTTTTCTGTAGGTTATTATAACCTTTTCATCCAGACTAGTCAGATTTGCCTTTTCTTTTCTTTCCCCGGGCACCATCCTGCTCTAGGGAAGGAAATACCTTAGTCTTTACCTTATAGAGAAGTTTATCTTCTCTTATGGGTCCCAACTTCTTATAAACTTCCCAGTTTCCCTGGGGTTTCTCCAGGCAATGATAATTTCTTATCTTTGTCTATAATGCAGCTCCATTCCCTTCACTCCTCATGATAGGAGAATTTCATATGAGGACAATGTGATGGTTCTTTTCAACAGACCCATATCCACTTTCCCCATATGTATAGATTTTTGCAATCCCTGGATAACATCTCTTTTCAAGAATTGGGAACTCTATCCTTACTAACCGGTCTCTCTACACAAGGACACTTTTCTGCTTCCTTGTTTAGTTCAGCTGTTCCACAGCACTTCAATTTTACTCTGTTAGCTCAACTCCTACCCTCCATCTCTTGGATGCCTGAGGTCCTCGGGAGCAAGCATGTCCCATTTTTTATTACTTGCTACATGCTGGGCCTCTCCCAGGCATCTTAGCATGGGAGTCCCCATATGTGAAGACTCATTCCTGCTTTTTCCTGGAGATAGCACAGTTACTTACCTGTAACAGGTGATCTCTGGGAACAGCAGGAATAAGTCTTCACAACCCACCCACCTCCCCTAGGAGTTGCTCTCTTTCTCTCTCTCTCTTTTTAATTTGTTACTTCCCTCCTTCGGTCTCAGCTACAAACACAACTGATGTGAGGGAAGTGTTTGGGCAGGAAGGCAGCGCGCATGCGTGGGGGATGCTCTCAAAAGCTTTCTTTTAGGATGCTGGGGAGCGTTCCCGCGCGGGCTCCGTCGGTACCGACGTACCCATATGTGAAGACTTATTCCTGCTGTTCCCAGAGATCACCTGTTACAGGTAAGTAACTGTGCTTTCTCATCCATCCAAATCACAGGAGATTCCTCTGATTCCTGTTTCAAGGAAAGCACTACCAATACAAGGTTCTTCCCTTTGGCCTGGCTTCTGCGCCAAGAGTTTCACAAAATGCATGGCTGTGGTAGCAGCATTTCTCCGCACTCTGGGAATATTCATCTTCTCTTAGACGACTGGCTCATTCGAGCCCCTACAGTGCCAGAAACCAGCTCTGCTCTGTTTCGTACAATGCAAATCCTTCAGTATTTGGGACTGGTCATAAACCTCCCAAAATCCAACCTTGCTCCCACTCAGTCTCTAGAGTTCATAGGAGCTCACCTGGATACCAGACAGGCAAGGGCTTTCCTTCCGCAGCCCCGCTGTCTTCGCATAGTACAACTAGCTTCCCAAGCAGTGCTCAAACCTTGTCTCACTGCTCTGGAAATGCTACAATTGCTAGGCCAAATGGCATCCACTGTGCATGTGGTTCCTTATGCTCGCTTCCATATGCAAGCAGCCCAGTGGACTTTATCCACTCAGTGGACACAGGCCTCAGGCTGCCTGTCAGACAAAATAACAAACTCAAACCGTCTTAGTCATCCCTCCAATGGTGGCAATCACCCAGAAACCTTCTGGTGGGGTCTCCTTTCTAGCAACCCCTATCCCAAGCCACCTTAACAACAGATGCATCACAGGTGGGATGGGGAACCCACCTGCACGATCTCTCTACCCAGGGTACCTGGACTCCACAGGAGGCCTGTCTTCACATTAACCTCCTGGAGCTCAGAGCAATCTTCTTTGCTCTTCGAGTATTTCACGCCCAGCTCAGCTTCAAGACAGTCCTAATTCAAATGGACAATCAGGTAGCCATGTTCTATGTGAACAAGCAGGGTGGAACAGGCTTTCTGTCGCTATGCAACGAAGCTTTGCGACTATGGGCCCTCACCAGAGAGCATCAGATTCATCTCCTTGCGGTGTATCTTCCAGGCATTCCAAACTCTTGGGCAGGCAAACTCATTTGAGTTCTGCTTCCACATGAATGGTCTCTCCATGCAGACCAGGTTGCCCGAATATTTCAGATTTAGGGAACCCCAGAGATAGACCTCTTTGCAAGTCCGCTGAATGCCAAATTTCCCTGGTTCTGTTCCAGAATTCCGGCTCGATGTTGTCAGGCAAAGGACTCCTTCCTCTTTCACTGGGGTCAGGACTTCCTATATGCCTTCCCACCCATTCCCCTCATCCCCAAAACCCTATTCAAGCTTCAGAGAGACAGAGGTCATATGATCCTCAGAGCTCCACGTTGGCCATGGCAAACGTGATACCCTCTGCTCCTACATCTCTCTCAAGCTCCACCTCTGGAATTGGAATCCGCTCCAGATCTTCTCTCCCAAGAGGATGGGATGCTCTGGCATCCGAATCCGCAGTCTCTGCATCTCAGGGCCTGGTTGAAAGCCTAGAACTTCAGGATCTTAATCTTTCCCAACAGGTAAAGGATATCCTTCATGCTTCTAGGAAACCCTCCACAAGATGCTCGTATGCCTTTAAGTGGAAAAGGTTTACCATATGGTGCTTGCAGAAGGGTCTTAACCCTCTATCTCCTTCATTTGTCAGATGCGGGTCTGAAGACAAATTCAGTAAGAGTCCATCTTAGTGCTATTGCAGCTTCTCACAAGCCTCTAAGTGGACAACCTATTTCCTCTCATCCCCTCATAGCGAGATTTATGAGAGGCTTTCTTTTAACAAAGCCTCCCTTTAAGCCACCACTGGTGGCATGGGACTTAAATCTGGTGCTCAGGCAGCTCATGAAACCGCCCTTTGAACCATTAGCCACTATATCTTTAAAATTCCTTTCCTGGAAAGTCATCTTCCTCATTGCAATCACATCAGCACGTCGCATCAGTGATTTGCAAGCATTAGTGGCTGATCCTCCTTATACAAGGTTCCACCAGGATAAGGTAGTTCTTAGGACTCATCCACACTTTATGCCAAAGGTGGTTTCCCCTTTCCATTTAAACCAAGCGGTTTACCCTCCTATATTCTTTCCAAGGCCTCATGCCTCCAGTGCAGAAAGGAACCTTCATACCATGGACTGTAAAAGAGCTTTGGCCTTTTACGTGCAAAGGACACAGCAACATGGAACATCTTCTCAACTCTTTGTTGCTTTTGATCCTAGTCATTTGGGACTTCCAGTTTCCAAAAGAACTCTATCTAACTGGATTGCTCAGTGCATATCCTTTGTCTATGAGAGTAAGAACCTTCCTCTTGAAGGCCATGTCACAGCTCACAGTGTGAGAGCCATGGCAGCCTCAATGGCTCATCTTCACTCTGTGTCTATTGACGACATCTGTTGAGCAGCTACTTGGGCTTCAGGACATAACTTCACAGTCCACTACTGCTTAGACAAGGATTCCCGCCGGGATGCCTTGTTTGGACAGGCTGTTCTACACCTTTTTCAGACTTAATCAACTCCTACCCACCGTCCCTGGTAGGATGCCAGAGATCCATGGGGGAGAAGTATGGCCCTTTCACAAGGGCTAACAGCTTCCTGGGGCCATCTCCCTGGCATCTGCAGCTAGGGAGTCCCCATATGTGAAGACTACATTCCTGCTTGTTCCTGGAGATAGTGTAGTTACTCACCTGTAACAGGTGATCTCCGGGAACAGCAGGAATTTAGTCTTCACAACCTGCCCACCTCCACTAGGAGTTGTATCTCTCTCTCTCTCTGTTTTGCCTCAGCTATAAACTGAACTGGAGAGGGACTGTTGGAAAGGCAGCACGCAGGCGCTGTGGGATGCTCCCAAAAGCTTTCCTATTGGACGCTGGGGAGCGTTCTTGCGCGGGCTCCGTCAGTAGTGACGATACCTATATGTGAATATTAAATTCCTGCTGTTCCCGGAGATCGCCTGTTACAGATGAGTAACTACGCTTTACCCTCCATTGCCTTAGAAGCAAAAAGCCTGGCAATCTACTCCTATCGAATCTTGCCAAGAAAGCCCAGGAGCTGCTGGGTTGCCAGGAGTCAGCATTGACTTGAAGGCACTTAAAAAATATTCTGTATGAATATTTTGCTGGTTAACTTATCCTATGGTTTGGTTAGTAGGTAGAGCTTATTTTTTAATCATATGAAGTATCATAATTAGGCTCTGTTGTTGACCTTAATATTTATTGTTAGACAATACTAAGGCTAAATTTATTAAAGGTGGTACCGCTGACCTTATGCTAATAAGCATTACCCTCTGTTATTTCCTGCAGATCCCATCTTATGCAATAGGACCTGTTTATTAATAACATTAATGATATTTAATACATGCTAATATGGCAGCGCAATGTAGTAAATCTAACCCTAAGTGAAGTAGACTAAGAATGAAGTACTGAGTTGTTATATTTTGCTCTTAGCATTGTCCATGGACTGGCTCATTGGCCCACGCCATTTTTTCACCACTTGGCCCAAAAATCTGATTCTCTTAGTCCTTTGCTTGGCCTGGAGCATCCCATGCTTTTTCTATATTTCTTTGCTCACTTGCAGAATTTTATACTGCTTATGTGTGAACATCATATTTCAATGATAGGGTAGATCAAATTGGTGGAGGGGTTGTGCTCTGTTAGAGAGGGCATTGAGTCACACAGACTAATTAAAGGTTTTGTAGGAATCAAAATACACTGTAGAACCTCTATGGATAGAAATTCCATGTAAAAAAGGGAAGACAATGACAGTAGGGTGTACTACTTACTGCCTGGCCAGAATGAATGAGATGGATAATGAAATGCTAAAATAAATCAGAAAAGCTAGCAAAAGTTACAACACAGTAATAATGGGTGATTTTCAGTTACCCCATTATCGACTGGATCAGTGTCACAGCAGGATATGCTAGGGAGATAAAGTTTCTGGATGAAATAAATGACTGCTTCTTGCAGCAGCTGATTCATGAACTGACAAGAGGGGAAGCTGTTTTGGACCTACACCTTAGTGGAACATAGGATTTGCTGCAAGAGATAGAGGTACTGGTGCCACTTGGCAATAGGGATCATAGCATGATTGCATTTGATTTAATAAATGGAGGAAGAACAGCTTTTTGCAAAAGGAGACTATGATAAAATGAAGAAAATATTTAAGAAAAAACTAAAAGGAGCAGCTGCAAAGGTTAAAGATTTAAATCAAGCATGGACATTGTTTAAAAATGCTATCTTGGAAGCCCAGACCAGATGTATTCCATGCTTTAAGAAAAGTGGAAGGAAGGCCAAAAAACTGCCAGCATGGTTTAAAGGTGATGTCAGAAAGGCTATTGTAGCCAAACAAGCATCTTTCAGGAAACGGAAAAAGGAGCTAAATGAAAAATGGAAAACATAAGCACTGGCAAGTTAGATGCAAGACAGTGATACGGCAGGCAAAGAGAGAATTTGAAAAACAGTTTGCTGTGGAAGCAAAACACATAATAAAACCTTTTTTAAAGTACATTTATAGCAAAAAACCTGTGAGAGTCAGGTGGGCCATTAGATGATAGAGGGGTAAAAGGGTGACTAAGGAAGGACAAGGCCATAGCGGCGACACTGAATGAATGAATAAATTCTTTGCTTCAGTCTTTACTGAAGAAGATGTAGGAAGGTTACCCATGCCTAAAATGGTATTCAAAGGTAATATATCAGAAGGACTGAAAGAAATATAGATAAACCGGGAAGATGTATTACAATTATTTGATAAACTAAAGAGTAGCAAATCACTTGGACTAGATGGTATACATCCGAGCATGTTGAACAAACTGAAATATGAGAGTGCAGACCTACTATTAGTAATCTGTGAACTATCATTAAAGTCATCGGTGGTACCTGAAAACTGAAGAATGATCAATGTAACACCAATTTTTAAAAAGCGTTCCAGGGGGGAACCGGGAAACTACAGACCGGTGAGCCTGACATCAGTTCTGGGTAAAATGGTAGAAACCATTATAAAGAAAAAAAAAACCAAAATATGTAGATTGTCATGGTTTAATAGGAGAAAGCCAACATGGATTTAGTCAACGAAAGTCTTGTCTTACTAATCTGTTAAGCTTTTTTGAAAGGTGTGAATAAATAGGTAGACAAAAATGTATTTGGATTTTCAGAAAGCCTTTGAAAAGGTCCCTCATGAGAAACTCTTGGCAAAATTAAAAACTCATGGGATAGGAGGCAGTGTACTATTGTGGATCAGGTACTGGTTAAAGGATAGAAAGCAGAGGGTAGGGTTAAATGGCCATTTTCTCAGTGGAGAAAGGTGAATAGTAGAGTGCCTCAGGGATCTGTGCTGGACCTACTGCTTTTTAGCATATTCATAAATGACCTGGAAATGGGAATAACAAGTGAGGTGATCAAATTTGCAGATGACACAAAATTATTCACTTATTAAAACACAAAAGGATTGTGAGAAATTGCAGAGGACCTTGATAAATTGGGAGAGTGGACGTCCAAAAGGCAGTTGAAATTTAATGTGGACAAGTGCAAATTTATGTACATGCACTTAGGGGAGAACAGCCCAAATTATGGTTCCACGATGCAAGGTTCCACATTAGGAACCACCACCCCGGAAAAGGATCCAAGATATCAATGTCCCTGTTTAATGTACATTATCAAGTTTAAGTTACAATGTAAACCGCTTTGACTAAAGTGATAAAGTGGCATAAAAATACCTGTTAAATAAATAAACAGGCATCATCATTTATAATACATTGAAACCCTCTGCCCAGTGTGCAGTGGCGGCCAAGATAGCAAATAAAATGCTAGGGAACATAAGGAAAGGAATATAAAACAAGAAAATTATAATGCCTCTGTATCGTTCCATGGTGTGACTGCACCTTGACTATTGTGTGCAATTCTGGTTGCCATATCTTAAAAAGGATATAGCAGAATTGGAAAAGGTATAGAGATGAGCCACCAAAATGGTAAAGGGGATGGAAGGATACCCCTGTGTGGAGAGGCTTAAAAAGTTAGGGCTCTTCAACTTGGAAAAGAGTCAGCTGAGTGGAGATGTGATAGAGGTCTATAAATTAATGAATGGAGTAGAATGGGTAAACGTAGATCGGTTATCTACTCCTTCTTCAAAAAGCAGAAAGACTAGGGGACACTCAATGAAGATAAACTGTAGCCCATTTAGGACTAATAAGAGAAAATATTTTTTCACTCAATAAATAATCAAACTTTAGAATTCTTTACCGGAGGATGTAGTAAAAGCTGTTAGTGTAGCTGGGTTTAAAAAAGGTTGAGACAACTTCCTGGAGGAAAAGTCCATAAACCATTATTAAAGAGGACCAGAGAAATCTACTGCTTACCTCGGGATAAGCATTGTTGAATCTATGTACCTCTTTGGGAACCTGACGGGTACTTGAGACCTGGTTTGGCCACTGTTGGAGACAGAATACTGGGCTTGATGGACTTTGGTCTGACTTATTATGGCATTTCTTATGTTCTTGTGTTTTTAGCTAACACCATTTTGAACTCAGCATTAGAATGGGCAGTAGAGACGGGGGATCATATCTGTCCTATTACCTCAAAGATTTGGATTTCCTCAAGTAGGCCAGGGGGGCCTATGAGGTTTTCAGGGGTTGGGGATCATCTTTGGGTTGTGTCAGGTTCGGTGGGAGCCTTTTGGGGGGAAAAGGGGTCTGGAAGTTACACAGAAAAATAAAAAATAATGGCAGAAAGAAACCATACTACGTATCCAGTCTATCTATGAGAACTATTACGTTCTACAATCCCTTCCTCTCCCTCGGAGATCCTCTGTATATGTCCGATGTTTTCTTCAATTCAAATACAGTTATGTATGGGGAACCTTCTGGGGAGATGGGGGCTCTAGACTAGAGGGAAGGGGTTTTGATATATTTTAGGATGGCACTGCCCCTTTAAGATGGCAGCTGGGAGTAAGGCTGATGTTTCCAACCAGAAAAAATAATGCCAGCTTTGAGGTGGCATTATTTTTCCTGGGATATTAAAGGTTGCGAAGTTCAGCACACGTTGTGTTATCTGATTAACATAATAATGAGGTGAGGTTCTTTGCGTGCTTTGCATTTTATTATTATGGAATGCAGGTTGTGGTGAAATTGCGTGTGTTAGGGTAAAATAATGTATGATTTTGCTCTTTAACTCATGTGAAGAAGCAAAAATCATGCTCTAAACTCTTAACCCATGTTAGCTTAATAACTACCCACCTAAATCTACGGCAAACAAATTATAAACATTTTAAACCAAGCTGAGACTTTTTTAAAATATAAAAACATAAGAAATGCCATACTAGGTTAGACCAAAAAGGTTCATCACGCCTAGTATCCTGTTTCCAATAGTGGCAAAAGCCAGGCCACAAGCACCTGTCAGATTCCCCAGAGGTAGAAATATTCCATGCTGCTTATCCCAGGAATAAGCAGTGGATTTCTGCAGTCCAATTTAATAATAGTTTGTGGACTTTTGCTCCAGAAACATTCACAAACCTCCTTTAAACCCAGCTACACAAACTGCTTTTACTACATCGTCTGGCAATGAATTCTAGAGATTGATTACATGTTGATTGGAAAAATACTTTCCCAGATTAGTCTTAAATGTCCTCCATTGTATCTTCATTGTGTGTCCCCCTTGTTTTTCTACTTTTGAAAGAGTAAACAATCGATCTACATTTAACTGTTCCACTCCACTCATTTTTTATAGACCTCTATCATATCTTCCCTCGGTCGTCTCTTTTTCCAAGCTGAAGAGCCTTAACCTTCTTGTTTAAGCTTTTTCTCAGAGGGGTATTCTTGCAGCCCCTTTATCATTTTGGTCACTCTTCTCTGTACCTTTCTAACTCTGCTATATCTTTTTTCAGATATGGCGTCCAGAACTGCATACATTATTCAAGGTGCGGTTGCACCATAGAGCAATAGAGGCATTATAATATGCTTGATTTTAGTTTCCATTCCTTTCCTTATGATTGCTAGCATTTTATTTGCTTTCTTATCGTCACTGCACACTGAGCAGAGGTTTTCAAGGTGTTATCCACAATGATGCCTAAATTTTTTCCTGGGTGGCGATTCCTAATGTGGATACTTACATCGTGTAACTATAATTTGGGTTGTTCTTCCCTAAGGTGGTCATTCATAACAGCGATTAGCAGGTTTGAACGTCTGGGTTGGACATCCAACCCACACTCAGTCCCTGAATGCAAGTCCTGTCCAAGCACTTCCCGCACGTACAGAGCGTTTGTGCAGGGAGCACTGGATGTGGGCTGGAGGGGGTGGAGCAGGGGCAGGGAAAGGCACCAAGACACACAGAGGCCATTCAGGACAGGCCTCTGTACGTCCCCCTGCAGCAAGATGGACACTCAGCTTATTCCACCCCATGCGGGAACCAGAATGTGCCTCCACGTGCCTAAGTTTGCATTGGTCCATGTTAAATTTCATCTGCCATTTGGATGCCCAGTCTTCCAATTTTTCAAGGTCCTCTTACAATTCTTCACAATCCTCTGGAGATTTAACTTTATTGTTCCCATTTACTGGTCTTTTATGAATATGTTTTAAAAGCAGCAGTTATAAGACCCTAACTAAATTCAGAACCAAGAAATTATGAACCTCTTAAACAAGGTAATCACTAATTTTTGCTTTTTTAATGCATATATCAATAAACCCACAATATCTCTTTTGTCCTAAGTTTTGTCATCCAATTTTCCAGGAAAGAAATATTAATATTAATATTAATAGGAGTGGAGGAGTGGCCTAGTGGTTGGGGCAAGGTACTTCGGGCCGGAAGGTCGGGGGTTCAAATCCCACTAGAGGACAGCAACCTTGGGCCGGAAGGACTGGGGTTTCTAGTCCCACAGGTGCTCCTTGTGGTTTTGGGCAAGCTACTTAACCCTCCATAGCCCATGTTCCCTGTAAAATAGTTCTCTGTGTGCTGTGCTTTCCTGTCTAATCAATGTGTTTATACCTCAAAAATTTCCTGTCATGATTTGACAATTTCCAATCTGTAATCAAACCGCTGCTGATCGCTGGAAGTAGCGGTATACAAATGTATACTAAATAAAAATAAATAAATAAATAAATAAATAAATAATTTCATCCACTCTCAAATTCCTTTGATGAACACTGTAATTTGTCTGCTAGAATAGCCTTTTCAGCTATTCTATCTTCCTAACTATACTTGAACATCTAGTAATCTCAATATCACAGTTTTCCTACTCTTTTGCAAAACAACAGACTCTTCCTTTTTAAGGCAGTTAAGCACTAAAAATACTAATACTATAATCTTCAAACCAAGCTAAGATCTGCCTGTTTGTTTTGGGATCATAAGAGCCTAACTAAATCTAAGAGAAATTATGAGCTTTTAAACCAAGTTAATAACTAATAGGGTTGCCAGATACCTTTGGTCCAAGATCAGGACATTTTTTCAAAAAATAAAATGGTTTTTTTTTTAAAGTGTTATTAGGCATCAAACACAATAAAATGTTATTTACATGTATTTACTGTTCGACGATATTTGATTTAGCAGATTTTCATCAGTGAAAATCTTTTTGTACATATCACAAGATAATGAATAGTTCATTTTAATTTGAAGCAAGCATTTTACAGTTTTAATATCCAATCAATTTCAATCATCCGTCCATTGCTTCATGCACATTGAAAATACTCGTTCCAAAGCAGCGTTTGATGTGGGAACTGAAAAAAATTATGCTAACTAGTGTTTTCAAATCGACACATTTTTGCTTTCAAATAAAGTGGAGCATTTTTTATCAATTGGCAAATTATTAATTCATCTGAAGATGTCTGTAGCAATAACTTCAATTTGTTAGTTTCGTAAAACAATGAATCTTTCATGGTAATGGTGGGTAATTGATATTCAGCAAATTTTCGAACTTCGTCATATTTAATACTAGCTTTTAGCATCAGCCAATTGGTTGAAGGTGGGTAATTGTCTAAGCTGAACCATTTACTAATGTAATTATCAGCCGTTGAATAAAATTCAGTGAATTCCTTCTTAAGTTTATTGGCTTAATTTGGATCATCTAATTCTAGACCTGCAAGCTCGGAACTTGTAATGGCGCCAAAAAAGATTTGCTGAAGTCGCTGTTTCATCTTCATTTGTACGAGGGGTGTCCGATATTAATGGTACAGGCCAAAATTACACTAACATTTGTATTTAAAGAAATTATTCAATACATTCCACCAAAAACTACATACTTTTGTTTACTTCTCCACATAATCGCCATAAACATTGAGACATTTATCCCAGCATGACACTAGTTTGAACATCCCTTCATGGTACAGTTGCGTGTCAAGTTGCTTGAAGTAGTCCATAACAGTATCTTGCAATTCCTCCTGATCCGCAAAGCATTTCCCCGCCAAGAATTTCTTCAAAGGTCCAAACAAATGAAAATCCGAAGAGGCTAAGTCCGGACTATACGGAGGATGTAGCAGGACCTCCCACTTCCGCTCTATGATTGCCACCTGTACCTTTAATATCGGACACCCCTCATATTATAATGTTCGTCTTAATCATCTGTCAAAACTTTACAGAAATTCAGGATGTCAGGACAAAATGCCAAAATCAGGACAAGCTTCCAAAAATTGGTACAATCCTGATAAAATCAGGACATCTGGCAATCCTAATAACTAATATAAGTCTGTTACTATGATATAAGTATGAAATGACTTTCATCGGCAGGATCTATGGCAGGAGGAAGATCCATTTCTTGGCCTTACTACACCATCTCAGTTATCCTGAGGCATGCTGATTTGGTAGGCAGGATCTCTAACTGTAGGACTCCTACTCAGCAAAATATTGTACTATCATTAAGAAGCAGAAGCTGTATTTATATTTCTAAAACATTTATTGGGGCATTTGTCTTAAAGGTCAAAAAGCCTGAGTAAATTGTGAAGAGAGAGAGATGAGTAAGGAAATGGGCGCACATCATGTGAACAGATCTTTGGCGATATGAAATGCTTCAGTTAATACTGTGTCATGTTCTCTCTCACTAGAATGTCCCTCCAGATCTCTCCATTTGCACCTTTGTACTGGAACAGTCCTTATCAGTGCGGGCTCTTCAGGAAATGCTGGCCACTACTGAGGAGAAAGCCGAAGGGGTAAGTCGTCATTTTCATCCTCTGGCATTTAGGCTGCTTCAGGCAGCACATTTTTCTTTCACAGGGATTGTCTTTACTATTATGAGGAAAAATGGCACATTAGTAGGATATTGGCAGGGCTATGATTCAGCAGTGAATTAAAATATCCTAAAAAGCTTACAACAGGGAGGTCAACATGGTTACAGGGATTGCAAGTGTTGTGTTCATAGTGATTAGGATGATCATGGCAAAGAAATAAAACATACTTTCTAGGGAGATGAAGCAAATCTACTCTCCCACGAACCCTTGCCAGTAGTAAAAATGAGGGTTACAATATCCTCCTTCCAAATGGCCATAAAAACTCAAACAGCTGGTATGTATGAATACCATTTCACAAGATATCTGACACAGAGAGACATGAAGGAAGTCAGAATAGGAATCTTAGAGTCATAAATGGGATAATATTGCTTTTGGACTCACATTTATATTCTGGAATGGTGCCCTTAAATTTTTTGGGGGGAATTTTAAAGTCATTGTAAAGAAAACCCAGGGGCTGAGTCACCAGGAAACAACATTGACTTGATGACACATATATTGCATTGTAAAGGTAGAAATACCAAGTGTTCAATCTGCTAAAAGGGAGATTTCAAAAAATCCTGT
This sequence comes from Ichthyophis bannanicus, assembly GCA_033557465.1. Taxonomy (NCBI): domain Eukaryota; kingdom Metazoa; phylum Chordata; class Amphibia; order Gymnophiona; family Ichthyophiidae; genus Ichthyophis; species Ichthyophis bannanicus. The sequence continues at coordinate 498,137,453 of CM066033.1, forward strand.
TCCAGTCTGGTTAATAGTATAAAAAACAAACCATAGTGGAAAACAGCCTTTTCCTCAGACTTCCATCTCTGTAATATTCTTTTAGCTCCTGACAAGATCCTTCCAGCTCAACAGAACTGACCTCTACTGAGCTATAAAATCTTCAGCCTTTGTTTGCAGATACCTGGGATTCTTTTTGTATTTTCCCCACAGGTTAATCCGTCATTGCAGCAACAATCCTCAGACAGGGGCCACAGATCATATTTCCTTTTGAAACTTGATTCACATGTACCATGATAGACTGATGCAGAAACCCTGCTTTAGCGCCCTGTGCAGGGCTTCTTAATGAAAGTTTAATGCAGACATTTTTGTCTCCGATGCTGTAAGCAAACAGTATACAAACAAGTTGTGCGCTAAACCAGGAGAGGATGTCAGACGCATGTGCACATGGCATTTGTGTGTCTTTTTGGCACTTGTGCACACGTTATGGAACGCTATCTGGTGCATAAATGGATTATTATTCTGTGTATAAGTTCAGCTTGGAATAATATCATAGTCATAAACACCGATATTCTGCCGGTATGATATAGATATTTATTCATCAGATAGCCTCCCAGCACATATGTATAGCATTGTTCCAGCGCACCGCCCCTGCTGTGTTTTTTTTTTCTTTTCAACACTCCCTTCAGCAAGGCCAGAAAATGGGTGTGGGTACTATACGTTCAATATAAAGAAGATACAGGCATAAATGCCTCACCAGCGCTGGCTGCAGACCTATGAGCTACTCTTTTACACCTCCTCAAACCTTGCATTAAAATCCCAACGCTGAGCTGATACTTGTGGTCTTTTGTGCTTTCCTCTGCATTTATGCTGAATAGTGGAGAATTGAGCTCCTGGCCCTCCAGCCTGAGATAACCTGTCCCAACCACTGAGCCACAGAGACTCTGAAGCTAAAAGGCAGCCACCGGCATCCTGCAGCTCAAGACTTCTCTGCACACTTCACACTGACTCCTTTGCATTATCGCAGCTGTGCCTGTTTCTCTGCATTTTCGCATGACTACGGCTCCAAAACAACCATTCAGGGGCACACGATACCACCATCATCAGAACCCGCCTAAGTCTGCAGGCACAGCCAAGACTATAACAGGCAGCTCCCTGCCATCAGCCAACAGCAGGTCAGTCGACCAGCCAGTGCTACAAACAAAGCCTCTCCTATGGTGACACTTTTCACCTGACCTTCCATCGCCAGACACATGCTGGGATCTGAATCTGTGACCCTGCTTCAAGACACACTGGCTGAGTGTGTCTTAAAGCTAATCTCCCTTCAGCCTGATGGCACAATCTCCAGGAACAAGCAGGAATGTAATCTTCACATACGGGTATTGTCGGTACCGACGGATCCTGCGCGGAAACGCTCCCCAGTTTCTAATAGGAAAGCTTTTGGGAGCATCCCACAGCACCTGCGTGCTGCCTTCCCACCTTTCCCAACTGTCCCTCTCCAGTTCTTTGTTTTCCGCGGAGCCGACAGGTCGCACATCCTGTCACCGCAGAAAAAAATCCCTTCTATTCTTCTTTTTTGTGGTCGCGTCTGCCTTCCCTCGATGCTACACCGGTACAGCCGGTTCTTTTTTCTTTTCTTCTTAAAAAAACAAAACGTTTCTTCTGGAGTATTTCCAGTAATTTTCTCTTCAGGTGCCACGTGCCGTTTTGGGCACTAGGCCCAACGTTTTCCTTCAAAAAGGAAAAACCCGCTTCGGGTTTTAAAAAGTGTTCTAAGTGTGGCGGTACCATCTCCGTCACTGACACCCATGAGTGGTGCCTCAAATGTTTAGGTCCCGACCACTCTATTTCGGAGTATGTTGCCTGTGGGATGATGTCGAAAAGGGGCCGGCAAAACCAAGCTGCTAAACTTAGCACCCTTTTCCCTCCGATGCAGCCTCTGTGGCATCAACGTCTTCCAGGGCTTCGTCTTCCTCCCATGGATTTCAGGTAACTAAACATAAATCTTGCCGGTCCTCAAAGGGTAGATCTCCTTCTAGACATCGAGATGCCTCTGGCGTTGCCCTTGAGGGACTTTCACCGGCAAAATTGCCCTGGCGGGAGGCTTCGGCTTCCAAAGCACTAACGGGGCTCCAGGATGTTCTCGAGGCTTCAACCTCGGCAGAACTACTGGTTCCATGCTCTGGGGTACCGGCCGCTTCATCCGGTACCGATACCCAAGCATTGGCTGCGTCGATATACCAGACAATTCAACCGGTACCGGCACAGACTCTGGTGCAGGCACCGACTGCAAAGACATCGGCAGGTATTCTACAGGGACCAAGTCATGCGTGTCTATCCAGCATCGACAAGTCGGTACCGGACCACTCCAATGCCAACTTTGAACGGTACCGGTACAGTGACTTGCACAATCACCCGGATCGGAGATACTTTGAATCCTCGGATGAGTCTAAAGACTCTGAAAGCTCTGCCGATACCAGAGTACTTCTTCCTGAGGATTCCTCTTCTCCTCAGCGTAGGATGTCTCCACCAGAGGATATGTCCTTTCAGGATTTTATCCGAGATGTGGCCCAAGGTCTTTCCATCACAGTGGCTCCTGAAAAAGAGCCTAGGGCAAAGGAATTAGAAATCCTGCAATACCCTAAAGCTCCCAAGGAGGCAGCTACCTTACCTATTCATGAGATCTTGCATGATCTCAAGTTAAGGATGTGGGAAACACCTCTAACCACGTCTCCTCACTCTCGAAGACTCGACACCATGTATCGAGTTCCTCCTTGTCCTGGGTTTTGGAAGACTCAATTACCACACTATTCCATGGTGGTGGAATCAGCTATGAGAAGGATAAAGAGTGCAGAAAGGCATGCATCTAAATCCTCCAGGACGTGAGTATAGGACTCTTGACGCCTTTGGACGTCGAACTTTCCAGGCTTCCATGCTTTCTGCTAGTATCAGTTCCTATATCTTATATATGGGAATGTTCCTTAAAGAGGTCACAGGAGATTTAGAGCTTATGTGCCCTCTCCTTCCTAATGATAAGAGGCAAGATTACCTCGCCCTTGTCAAACATGCCTAGGATGTTTCCAAGTTTGTGAATCGTGCAGCCTTTGACTGCTTTTAGTGCATAAGCAGAACCTCTGCCATTGCCATAGGTGCACGTAGGATTGCCTGGCTCCAGGCATCTGCCTTTGAAAATTGGGTACAGGATAAACTAGGGAATATTCCTTGCACAGGAGAGAATCTCTTTGGCAAGAATTGGCAGGAAAAAGCTAATGAGATAGATGCTGACAATATCACTTTGGATACAGCTGATCCTGCAAGGAAAAAATCTTATAAGAAACCATTCTTCAGTAAGAAGAAGATGTTTTATCCCTCCTATACCCAGCAGGGGCATCGTTTAGGTCAAGCTGCCCAAAAGGGGCAGCAGCAACAACCTAGACAAAGAAAGACAAAAGCAACTAAGCCTCAACCGGCTCAGCAGACTCAGCCTCCACAGGGGCTTTGACTCCTATCTAGAGAACTTTGCCTTCCTGGCCCTGAATGGTCCAGAACCCTCCACCATCCCAGGAAGGTTATGTCATTTTGCCCCCAGATGGGTTCAGATAACAGCAGAAAATTGGACTCTGTCTATTGTAAGAGAGGGGTACAAGCTTCTTTTCCTTAGCATGCCCCCTCCTACAATGGTAAGACAGTTCAATTCTCAGACCTCTCTCAATGACCAGTTAGGTCAAGAGGTCACTGTGTTCCTTGCTAAAGGGGCAATAGAAGAGGTACCCATTCCCCAATGGGGTACAGGGTTTTACTCCCCCTATGTCCTTATTCCAAAGAAAACAGGAGGACACAGACCCATTTTAGACCTCAGAGAATTGAACAAATTCCTGTTCAAAGAGAAGTTCAAAATGATTTCTCTAGGAACTCTGCTGCCATACCTTCAGAGTCAGGATTGGCTTTGTTCTCTAGATCTCAAGGATGCATACACTCATGTTCTCATTCATCCAACTCGCCGAAAGTTCCTTCGCTTTCTGTTTCAAGGGAAGCACTACCAAAACAGGGTTCTTCCCTTTGGCCTGGCCTCTGCACCAAGGGTGTTCACAAAATGCATGGCTGTGGTGGCAGCATTTCTCCGCACCCTGGGAATATTTGCCTTCCCTTACTTAGACGACTGGCTCATTCGAGCCCCTTCACAGCCAGAGGCCAAGGTTTCCCTTTCTCATACAATGCACATCCTTCAGTATTTGGGACTTGTCATAAACTTCCCAAATCCAACCTTGCTCCCACTCAGTCCCTAGAGTTTATAGGAGCTCTGCTGGATACCAGACAGACAAGGGTCTACCTTCCACAGCCCTGCTGCCTTTGCATTGTGCAGTTAGCTTCCCAAGTAGTGCTAAGACCTCACCTCACTGCTCGGGAAATGTTATAGTTGCTAGGCCACATGGCATCCACCGTGCATGTGGTTCCATATGCTCGCCTCTATATGAGGGCAGCCCAGTGGACCTTATCCACTCAGTGGACTCAGGCCTCAGGTTGCCTGTCAGACAAAATAGCAAACTCAGATCGCCTTATTTTGTCCGTCCAGTGGTGGCAGTCACCCAAAAACCTTTTGGTGGGGTCTCCTTTTCAGCAACCCCCACCCCAAGCCACTCTAACAACAGATGCTTCACAGGTGGGTTGGGGAGCCCACCTGCAAGGCCTCTCTTCCCAGGGTACCTGGACTCCACAGGAGGCCTATCTCCATATCAATCTCCTGGAGCTCAGAGCAATCTTCCTTGCTCTTCGAGTATTTCACACCCAGCTCAGCTACAAGACAGTCCTAGTTCAAACGGACAATTAAGTAGCCATGTTCTATGTGAACAAGCAGGGCGGAACAGGCTCTTTGTTGCTCTGCAATGAAGCTTTGTGACTATGGGCCCACGCCAGAGAGCATCAGATTCATCTCCTTGCGGTGTATCTTCCAGGCATTCAAAACTCTTGGGCAGACAGACTCAGTCGAGTTCTGCTTCCACACGAATGGTCTCTCCATGCAGACCAGGTGGCCTACATTTTTCAAATTTGGGGAACCCCGGACATAGACCTCTTTGCAAGTCCGCTGAATGCCAAACTTCCCCAGTTCTGTTCCAGAATTCCAGCTCAGGGTTGTCAGGCCAGGGATGCTTTCCTCCTCCATTGGGGTCAGGTCTTCCTGTATGCCTTTCCACCCATTCCCCTAATTCCCAAAACCCTGTTCAAGCTTCAGAGAGACAGAGGTCATATGATTCTCATAGCTCCACATTGGCCAAGGCAAGTGTGGTACCCTCTGCTCCTACATCTCTCTCAAGCTCCATCTCTGGAATTAGGATCTGCTCCAGATCTCCTTTCTCAAGAGGACGGGATGCTGTGGCATCCCAATCCCCAGTCTCTGCATCTCAGGGCCTGGTTGCTGAAAGCCTAGAACTTCACGGTCTTAACCTTTCCTAGCAGGTAAAAGATATCCTTTATGCTTCCAGGAAGCCTTCCACAAGACACTCTTATGCATTTAAGTGGAAAAGGTTTACCATATGGTGCTCGCGGAAGGGTCTTAACCCTCTTGCGATACCTTTTGGAATCATTGCTGGAGTATCTCCTTCATTTGTCAAATGCAGGGCTTAAGACCAATTCAGTGAGAGTCCATTTGAGTGCTATTGCAGCTTCTTTCAAGCCTCTAAATGGACAACCTATTTCCTTTCATTCTCTCATAGCGAGATTTATGAGAGGCCTTCTTTTGACTAAGCCTCCCATTAAGCCACCACCGGTGGCATGGGATTTAAATCTGGTTCTTGGGCAGCTCATGAAACCACCCTTTGAACCATTAGCCACTACCTCTTTAAAATTCCTTCCCTGGAAAGTTATTTTTCTCATTGCAATTACATCAGCACGTTGCATTAGTGAACTGCAAGCCTTGGTGGCTGATCCTCCTTATACAAGGTTCCATCATGACAAGGTAGTCGTTAGGACTCATCCACACTTTATGCCAAAGGTGGTGTTGCCTTTTCAGGCGATTTACCTTCCTGTATTTTTTCCAAGGCCTCACGCCTCAAATGCAGAAAGGAATCTTCATACTTTGGATTGTAAAAGAACTTTGGCCTTTTATTTGCAAAGGACACAGAAACATAGAAAGTCCTCTGAACTCTTTGTTGCTTTTGATCCTAGTCATTTGGGACTTCCAGTCTCCAAAAGAACACTGTCCAGCTGGATTGCACAGTGTATATCTTTTGCCTATGAGAGTAAGAACCTTCCTCTTGAAGGCCATGTCACAGCTCACAATGTGAGAGCCATGGCAGCCTCAATGGCTCATCTTCACTCTTTGTCTATCGACGACATCTGCTACTTGGGCTTCGGTTCAAACCTTCACAGCCCATTACTGCTTAGACAAGGACTCCTGCCAGGATGCCTTGTTTGGTCAGGCTGTTCTTCAACACCTGTTCCAGACTTAATCAACTCCTACCCACCATCCCTCGTAGGATGCCAGAGATCCATGGGGGGAAGTGGAGCCCTTTCACAAGGGCACACAACTTTCTGGGGCTATCTCCCTGGCATCTCTAGCTAGGGAGTCCCCATATGTGAAGACTACATTCCTGCTTGTTCCTGGAGATAGCATAGTTACTCACCTGTAACAGGTGATCTCAGGGAAAAGCAGGAATTTAGTCTTCATAACCCACCCACCTCCCCTAGGAGTTGTATCTCTCTATCTCTCTCTCTTTCTTTCTTTCCCTCTCTCTTTTGTCTCAGCTTTAAACTCAAATAGAGAGGGACAGTTGGGAAAGGCGGGAAGGCAGCACGCAGGCGCTGTGGGATGCTCCCAAAAGATTTCCTATTGGATGCTGGGGAGCGTTCCCGCGCAGGCTCCGTCGGTACCGATGATACCCGTATGTGAAGACTAAATTCCTGCTGTTCCCGGAGATCACCTGTTACAGGTGAGTAACTATGCTTTATCTCACAAGCATATGCTATATAACCTATGTACAAAACTGATACAACAGTTTTTCCAACAGCTTATTGTAAATAATTCCAACAGCTTTAATGTAAGTAAATTGAGTATCCAAAATTAATGTAAATAGCTTTAATGTAAGCGGATTGAGTACATGTTTGTACAATTCATATTGTAAACCCAACAGTTTAATATAAATAGTTCCAGCAGTTATAATGTAAGTGAATTGAGTACCTGTTTGTACAATTCATATTGTTGTTCCTTTTAAACCGTGTTTGATACTTGGGAAAACACGGTATATAAATGTATATTAAATACATACATACATAAATAAATAAATAAATGTAGACAGGGATATATCTAGGGGGAATGGTAAGGAAACACAAAGGAGATCAAGTGAGTCAAGATCTGAAAACGGCAGCAAAGAGGTGAGTTTTAAGCCTGGATTTGAAAAGGGCCAGAGAAGGTGTCTGATATACAGACTCAGGTAGTGTGTGCCAGGCATAAGGAGCAGCAAGGTGAAAGGAGCAAAATCTGGAGTTAGCAATAGAAGATAAGGGCACAGATAGAAGCAATTTGCCAGAACAGAGTTTCCAGGGAGGGGTGTAGGAAGGTATAAGGTACTGAAGAGCTGCAGATTGAATGCACTTATAGATCAGCAAGAGAAGATTGAAATGGATGTGGAAATGGATAGGGAGCTAATGAAGTGACTTGAAAAGAGGGGTGATATGAGCATGACGAGGCTGGTGGAAGATTAGCCTCACAGCAGAGTGTTGAACAGATTGAAAGGGAGAGAGATGATTCAAAGGGAGACCGGTAAGGAGTAGGTTTCAATAGTTAAGATGGGAGGTGATTAAGGAGTGGATAAGTGTTTTAGTAGTGTGTTAGGAAAGTAATGGGTGGATTTTGTTGATGTTATAGATAGCTAAGACCTGCCGTTTCTTTATCAGTTGGATGTGTATGGAGGAGAGAGAGGAGTCAAAGATGACCCCAGAGTTGTGAGCCGAGGAAACAGGGAGGAGTAGGGAGTTATCCAGAGACTGAGAAAAGATGAATAAGAGAGGAGATTTTAGGGGGAAAAATAAGAATCTCAGTTTTGGCCATGTTCAGTTTCAAGCGGCAGTGAGATATCCAACAGTAATGTCAGAAAGGCAGACAGAGATCTGGGTCTGGATTGCTGGAGAGGTTTCAGGTGTAGAGAGGTAGATCTAGGAGTCATCAGCATAAGGATGATACTGAAAGCCATGGGAAGAGATGAGCTCACCAAAGGACTGTGTATAGAGAGAGAAAAGGAGTGGACCCAAGACAGATCCTTGGAGTATACCAACTGAGAGTGGGATAGAAGCAGAGGAGGATCTACCACAACAAACTCTGAAAGAGCGATGGGAGAGATAAGAGGAGAACCTGGATAGTACAATGCCCTTAAAATTAACCAAGGACAGAGAATCAAGGAGAAGGTTGTGGTCAATAGTGTCAAAAGCAGCAGAGAGGTCATGAAGGATGAGGACTGAGTAAAGGCCCTTAGATTTTGCCAGAACAAGTCACTGGAGACTGGCAAGAGCTGTTTCAGTAGAATGTAAAAGATGAAAGCCAGATTGTAAAGAATCCAGGAGGGCTTGAGAGGAGAGAAAGTCAAGGCAATAGTAATTTTATTTATTTATTTATTTATTTATTTATTTATTTATTTAACATTTCTTATATACCGTGCTCTTTGTCATCAATGCGGTTTACATTGAAACAATATCACACTTGGTCAGTTAATTCTGGTCATCGTTTACAAATAACAGGGCATTAGCATGGAGGTAAAAACTGGGCGAAAATATATATATAATGAATTGTATAATAAATAAATTATATAATGAATAATGTAATGAATTGCATGTTCATGTAGTTTAGAAATGAAGGGGAAAGGGAGATGGGTCGATAGATAGAGGGATAGGTAGGATCAAGTGGGGGTTTCTTGAGGAGAGGTGTAACAACATGCTTGAAGGCTGCATGGACAGTTGCAGTGGAGAGCAATAGGTTGAGAATATGAGAGATGGAAGGGACAGCAGTGAAGGAGATGGAGCTTAGGAGACAGGTGGGAACAGGATTAGAGGAACAGGTAGTGAGTTTGGAGGAGGAAAGAAGGTGTGCGGTTTCCTCCTCAGAGATCATAGAAAAGGAAGAAAGGATAGTGGAGGTAGAGGGGGAAAGTTGGAAGTGAAGAGGGGGAGGAGGGGAAGTAGCTGACTTTGTGGGGAATTGGAGGGTGATCTTGTGGATTTTGTCATGGAAATAGTCAGCCAGGGTTTGGGCATAAAGGGAGAGGTTGGAGGCAGAGGCACCTTGAGGAGAGAGTTAAGCGTAGTAAAGAGACGGTGAGAGTCAGAGGCAAGAGAGTTATTCAGGCGGACATAATAGTTGTGTTTAACAAGTGCTATGACTGACTGGAAAGAGACCAGCATGAATTTGAAGTGTAGGAAGTCTGAACGGGAGAGGGATTTGAGCCAAGAATGCTCAGTTGAATGGGTACAGGAACATAGTGGGTAATGGAAGAAAGCCAGGACTGTGGTATAGTATGCTTCATAGGATGTGGCATGGGTGGAGTGAGAGCATCCAGAGCAGAGGAGAATGCAGCATTATAGGAAGCTACAGCCTCATCAACAGAGTCAGATGACATAGTGGAAGAAAGAGATGATGAGTGGAGGCGAGAGCCAAAGGGTGAATATCATGACGATTTCTAAAGAGGTTGGAGGAGACACGACGAGGTTGAGGCAGTGGGTGATGAAGTTTAGCAGGTGATGGTCAGATATGAGAAGAACTGTGGTACAGAAGTTTGAGGGTAAGCAATTAGAGAAAAATATAAGGTCAAGGCAGTGGCCATGCTGGTGAGTGGGGACAGTAGAGCAAAGTTGGAGTTCGATTGAGGAGGTAAGGGAAAGGAGCTTGAAAACATAAGGATCAGTGGGATTATCATCATGAATGTTAAAATCCCTGAGAATAAGAGGAATCCAGAAGGAAGGAAAGCCATGAGTCAAAGTCAGTAAGAAAGGTAGAGGTGGACTTGTCAGGAGGTTGATAAATAGCAGCTACGTGGAGAGGTAGTAGATTGAAAAGGCAGATGAAATGGACTTCAAAGGAGGGAAAGGAGTGAGACTGAGGTAGTAGGAGGGGTTGGAATTGACAGGAAGGAGAGAGTAGAAGCCTTACACCACCACCACCACCACCACAGCCAGTGGGACGAGGCGTCTGGGAGAACTGATAATCTCCATGACAGAGAGCAGCAACTGATGCTGTGTCTTCTGGGAGGAGCCAGGTCTCAGTTAGAGCAAGAAGATAGAGAGCATTAGAGATAAAGAGATCATGAGTAAAAGTAAGTTTATTTGAGATGAAGCGTGCGTTCCACAAGGCACATGAGAAAGGGAGAGAGGAAGAGGAACAGAGAGGGATATGAATAAGATTAGAGGTGTTGCGTGAAGATCTCTTCTCAAAGAATGACAAAAGTTGGGGGGGGGGGGGGGCAGGGTTGGTGTTGATATCTCCAGATGAGAGAAGGAGAAGGAATAGAGTGCGGGGCAGAGGAGATAGCATGACAGTAACAAGGGTGAGGTTGTCTTAGAGAAAGAGGAGATGGCTGAATGAGAGGGAGAAAGTGGTGAAGCTCAAGAACCGATGACATGGTAGAGAACAGGATGGAGGGGGAAAGTTAGGATGGTAAAGGGGAGATAAGGAGAGGAGGAGTGAAGGTGTTGGTAGGAGGTTAGACAATTAGGGAGTATGAAGAATAGGAAGACAAAGTGATAAGGAGCCATAGAAAAGAGATGGAGAGGAAAACAGAAGCCCGAAGAAATAAGTTTAGGTGGGAGAGAGACCACAGGGGATTAGGTATACCTGTGAATAAGCGAGGTCATGAGCAGGTGACAGCTATAAGAGACTGAGTGCCAAGGGGGGGGGGGGGGATAAAAGTTGTCCAGCTGAGAAAAGCTGAACACTAGTACAAAAGGTACAAATGAGGTAAGAGAGCACACTAACAATGATAAATATAGAGAGAGAAGCAGACAGGATTCACAAAAAGCAAGCAGGTTCAAAGTGCCAGAAGAGCTTCTAATGGAGTAGTTCTCTTCCCAGAGGAGCGAGAGGCAAACAGAGCTAAATGCATGTGGAAGATAGGAAAAGGGGCTACACGGCAGCAGGGAGGGATTAGTCACTCAGGTAGATTAGAACAGAGACAGGAAAAAGTTTTAAACTCTGCAGCAATGGAGACCGAGTTAGGAAAGATATTGAATTAATTGTTAACTTGGCCTCCACAGACATACCAGATAGTATTTATTTATTTAACAATTTTTCTATACCGACTTTTCATTTAATCAAGGCGGTTTACATTAACTTCAACTTTTACATAGAACTTGCAATTGTAAAGAGTGACATCAAAACTTCAAAACTTAAACAATCTCATAAGAGTTTCTATGTAGAACGAAGGGGAGGGTTCAGTTGACAGTTCTGAAACTAAACGTATATACATCGTAACAAGAGTGATGGGAGGATGAATGGTGCAGATAGCATAATTTGTGTAAATCGGCGTGTGGAGTGGAGTGGGCATGGCACCATGTAATGATTAGTGTGATTGGGGGTCTTCATTGAATTGTTCAATGAATAGGGACGTTTTGGGTAACTTCTGGAAATCTTTTATGTCAGCTGTGGATCTTAGCTTTTCAGGGAGTGCATTCCAAATAGCGGGGGCAGCAAGAGAGAAAGCCCTCATAGATGTGGATTTATTGTTTTTTGTGAACAGACTAGGGGTTGGTATGGTGGTGTTAGTGCTGTTCCTGTCGGGTCTATAACTTGCTTTGGTGCCGATGAGTTCTTGTAGTTTTCCTGCCAACATGTTATTTTTAATCTTGAAGATGGCAAGCGCCGATTTATATTTTGCCCGTGAAAAGATTGGTAGCCAGTGCAGATCATGTAGGATAGGAGTTATATGGTCTTGTGAAGCGCCAACAATAATATGGGCAGCAGTGTTCTGGACTAGTTGAAGGGGTTGAGTGGATTGTTTGGGTAGTCCTTGGAAGAGGAGATTACAGTAGTCCAGCACAGGTGTAATGATGGCCTGGCATACTGTACGGAAGTGTTCTTTATTGAGGAGAGGTTTTAGTCTTTGGAGCATTGCTAGTTTGAAGAAGGCGGTCTTCGATGTCTTGTTGATATGCGCTTGGAGGGTAAGTTGTTTGTCTAGTATCACTCCAAGGTACTGAACTTTGTCTTCTTGTAGTAGAAGGAAAGTTGCAGTTTGTGATGGAGAGGAGCAAGAGAGAGCTGAGAAAAGCTGAATAATAGTGCAAAAGGTACAAATGAGGTAAGAGACCAAGGACAGATCCCTGCGGCATTCCACTGTAACCTCCTTCTCCTCAGAGTGAGTTCCATTTAGCTGTACCCTTTGTCGCCTCCCACTCAACCAATTTCTGACCCAAGCAATAACTTTAGGTCCCATCCCTAGGGTGCTCAGTTTGTTTATAAGTCACCTGTGCGGAACAGTTCAAAGGCTTTACTGAAATCTAAATACACCATCTAGGGCTCTCTCTCAGTCCAGCTCCCTGGTCACCCAGTCAAAGAAATCAATCAGATTTGTCTGACAAGACCTGCCTCTGGTGAATCCATGCTTATTCGGATCCAGTAACCCGTTGGACTCAGAAACCTCACAATTTTCTCTTTCAGCAGCATTTCCAATAATTTACTCACCACAGAGGTTAAACTAACCATCCTGTAGTTTTAAACCACATCCTTACTTCCGCTTTTGTGTAAAGAGACCATATGTGCCTCTCTCCAGTTCTCTGACACTACTCCAGATGCCAAAGAAGCATTGAAAAGGTCAGTCAGTGGAGCTGCTAGAACGTCCCCAAGTTCCTTCAGTATTCTCGGTTGTATCCCATCTGGTCCCATCATTGATGGAAAAGAAATTGAAATAGTGGAGAACTTTATCTCCAGCAAGAAGCAAGAAGCTTTTGGGAGCATTCCATTGTGCCTGCGTCACTGCCTTCCTGCCTTTCCAACTCACATAAGAACATAAGATATGCCATACTGGGTCAGACCAAGGGCCATGAAACCCAGTATTCTGTTTCCAACAGTGGCCAATCTAGGTCATATGTACCTAGAAGTTTCCCCAAGGGACACAGGTTCCACAATGCTTGTATTGGTTCAAGCATTGATATCCTGGGTCCCTTTTTAATAATGGTTTATGGACCTTTCCTCCAGGAACTTGTCCAAACCTTTTTTAAACCTAGCTACACTAACAGCCTTTACTACATCCTCCGATAACAAATTCCAGAGTTTGATCACACGTTGAGTGAAAAAATATTTTCTTTTATTAGTCTTAAATAGTTTACCCTGTAGCTTCATTGCATGCCCCTAGTCTTTCTATATTCTGATAAGGTAAACAATCGATCTACGTTTACCCGTTCCACTCCGTTCATTAATTTATAGACTTCTATCATATCTCCCCTCAGCCGTCTCTTTTCCAGGTTAAAGAGCCCTAACCTTTTAAGCCTTTCTTCATAGGAGTATCCTTCCATCCCCTTTACCATTTTGGTGGCTCTTCTCTGAACCTTTTCTAAAATCGCTATATCCTTTTTAAGATACGGCGACCAGAATTACACACAATATTCAAGGTGCGGTCTCACCATGGAACGATACAGAGGCATTATAATATCTTTTGTTTTATTTTCCATTCCTTTCCTTATCATACCTAGCATTCTATTTGCTCTCTTGGCCGCCGCTGCACACTGGGCCGAGGGTTTCAACATGGTATCCACAATGACGCCTAAATCTTTTTCCTGGGTGGTGGTTCCTAATGTGGAACCTTGCATCGTGTAACCATAGTTTGGGTTGTTCTTCCCTAGGTGCATAACCTTGCACTTGTCCACATTAAATTTCATCTGCCATTTTGATGCCCAGTCTTCCAATTTATCAAGATCCTCTTGCAGGTTTCCACAATCCTCTTGGGTTTTAACAACTTTAAATAGTTTTGTGTCATCTGCAAATTTGATAACCTCACTCGTTATTCCACTTTCCAGGTCATTTATGAATATGTCAAAAAGCAGCGGACCCAGCACAGATCCCTGGGGTACACCACTATTCACCTTTCTCCATTGGGAAAATTGGCCATTTAGCCCTACCCTCTGCTTTCTATCTTTTAACCAGTTCCTGATCCATAATAGTACACTGCCTCCTATCCCATGACTCTTTAGTTTTGCCAAAAGTCTCTGATGAGGGACCTTGTCAAAGGCTTTCTGAAAGTCCAGATACACAATATCAACCGACTCACCTTTGTCCACCTGATTATTCACTCCTTCAAAAAAACATAACAGATTAGTAAGACAAGATCTTCCTTGTCTAAAGCCATGTTGGCTGTCTCCCATTAGGTCATGACTATCTACATGCTGAGTAATTTTATTCTTTATGATGGTTTATACCATTTTCCCCAGTACTGATGTCAGGCTCACCGGTCTGTAGTTTCCCGGATCACCCCTGGAACCCTTTTTAAAAATTGGTGTTACATTGGCGATCCTCCAATCTTCAGGTATTAGAGATGATTTTAATGATAGTTCACAGATTACTAATATCAGGTCTGCAATCTCATATTTCAGTTCTTTCAACACCCTTGGATGTATACCATCCGGCCCAGGTGATTTGCTACTCTTCAGTTTTTCTAATAGTTGTAATACATCTTCCCGATGTATCGATATTTCCTTCAATTCTTCCGCACCTTTAAATAGCACTTCAGTCATGGGTAATATCCCTACATCTTCCTCAGTAAAGACTGAAGCAAAGAATTCGTTCAGTCTCTCCGCTATCGCCTTGTCGCCTCTTAGTGCTCCTTTAACCCCTTTATCATCTAATGGACCAACTGACTCTCTCACAGGTTTTTTGCTACGAATGTACTTGAAAAGGTCTTTACTTCGCGTTTTTGCTTCCGCAGCAAGCTTCTTCTCAAATTCTCCCTTTGCCTGCCCTATCAATGCCTTGCATTTGACTTGCCAGTGCTTGTGTTGTTTCCAGGTTTCGTCGTTTGGCTCTTTTTTCCATTTCCTGAAAGATGCTTTTTTGGCAACAACAGCCTCTCTGACCTCACCTTTAAACCATGCTGGCAGTTTTTTGGACTTCCTTCCACTTTTCTTAAAGCATGGAATACAGCTGGTCTGGGCTTCCAAGATAGTATTTTTCAACAACAGCCAAGCCTGATGTACGTCTTTAACCTTTGCAACTGCTCCTTTTAGTTTCTTCTTAACTGTTTTCTTCATCTCCCTCTTCAGTTTTTCATTTTCCGCAGAGCCGACAGGCAGCAAATCCTGTCACTGCAGAAACTTTTCTTTTTGTGGTCGCATCTACCTTCACCATCGATGCCTATACCGGTACCACCAGTCTTTTCTTCATTTTCTTCCTTCTTTTCTAAAAAAAAAAAAAAAAGAATTCTTCTTTTTGGAGGGTCTGTCCCCTCTAGGTGCCAGGTGCCATTTTGGGCACTAGGCCCTCTTTTCTTCTAAAATGGAGAAACCAACTAGTGGTTTCAAAAAATGTTCAAAGTGTAGCGGTACCATTTCCGCTACCAACACCCATGACTGATGTCTTAAATGTTTAGGTCCTGACCATTTACCATCAGAGTGTCTCCTCTGTAGAAAGATGACCAAGAGAGGCCTGCAGAACAAAGCTGCAAAACTCGGCACCCTCTTTGCTGCAGATGTGATGTCCTTTTCATCAATGTCTTCCAGGGCTTCATCTTCCTCCCATGGATCTCAGGTAACTAAACCCAGGTCTTCCAAGACCGGCCGGTCCTCAAAGGGTAGATCTCCTTTGAAGCATTGAGATGCTATTAGCATTGCCCTCGAGGAAAACATACTGGCAAAACAGCCACGGCGGGAGGCCCCAGCCTCCAAAGCACTAATGGGGCCTCCAGGATGTTCCAGAGGCTTCCACTTCGGGAGAACTCCTGGTGCCATGTTCTGGTGTCGTAGCCACTTCCCTCCGGTACTGACTTCCAGGCATTGGCAGGGGCTATGGATCAACAAATCCTAGCCATCGAACACAGTCTAGCGGCTCTCTTAGCAGCTTCAGTACCGCTAAGACCGCTTCAGACGGTTCTGCAGTCATCGGTACTGGTACCGACTGCACCTGCTTTAACCGATGTGCTTCCCCCCATGCCGGCTCTTGAATCAATATCTGTTATCGAGTGCCCAGTATTGAGACAGTCCGAAGCAGACTTTGATAGATACCGGCACCAAGCAATGCAAGAACACCTGGCATGCAAAAATTTAGAGTCCTCCGATTCCGATGACTCTAACTCTACCGGTACCGGGGTGATTCTACCGGAGGATCCATCTCCTTCTCCTCAATGCAGGATGTCTCCTCCAGAGGACATGTCTTTTCAGGATTTCATATGTGATTCAATCACGGACTTTCAATCACGGTGACTCCTGAGAAGGAATCGAGAGCAGAAGAATTAGAAATTCTTCAATATCCGGCAGCTCCTAAAGAAGCAGCTACCCTTCCCATTCACAGAATCTTGCATGATCTCATGCTAAGGATGTGGGAAGCTTCTTTAACGGTGTCTCCACACTCTCGGAGACTCAATACCATGTACCGAGTTCCATAATGCCCTGGTTTTCAGAAAACACAATTACCACACCATTCAATGGTAGTGGAATCGGCGATGCGTAGGATCAAGAGTGCTAAAATACCTTTTTCGAATTGTCCAGGCTATGAATCGAGGACACTCGATGCCTTTGATGTTATCAGCCAGGATTAGTTCTTACATTCTCTACATGGGAATGTTTCTCAAGGAGATTACAAGGGATCTAGAGTTTATGGCTCCACTTTTCCCTGATGATAAAAGAACAGACTTCCTCACCTTGGTCAAACATGCCCAGAATGTTTCTAAGTTCATGAATCGTGCAACCTTTGATTGCTTTGAGTGCATTAGCAGAACCTCTGCTATTTTCATCGGTGCACGTCGCATTGCCTTGCTTCAGGCACCAGATTAAGAACAATGGGTGCAAAATAAGCTGGGGAACATTCCTTGCAGAGGAGAAAATTTCTTTAGCCTTGTCTTGCCAATCAGATTGAATCTGAAAATACAACCTTGAACAGATTATCAAAGATTACAGCCAACCCAGCAAAGAAAAAGTCAACTAAGCAACCCTTTTTCAACAAGAAAAAGAAATTCTACCCATCTTACACCCAGGCTGTCCACTGTCCAATTCATGCTTCCCAGAAGGGGCAACAACAGCCCAGACAGCAAAGGAAGGCACAAGTCCCAAGAGCTCAACCAGCTCAGCAGACTCAGCCTCCTCAGGGGCTTTGACTCCTTCCTAGAGAACTTAGTCATCCTGCCCCTGAAAGGTCCAGAACCTCTCACCATCCCGGGCAGACTTTGTCATTTTGCCAAAAGATGGCAACAAATAACATCAGAAAACTGGACTCTTTCCATTGTACGAGAGGGGTACAAACTCCATTTTCACAGTATGCTCCCTCCCACCATCACAAAACAATTCAATTCTCAGGGCCCTACCACCACTCTCTTATGTCAGGAGGTCACCTCACTACTTGATCAAGGGGCAATAGAAGAGGTACCCATATCCCAACAGGGCATGGGTTTCTACTCCCCCTACTTCCTCATCCCAAAGAAAACAGGGGGATGCAGGCCCATACTGAACCTCAGAGAGTTGAACAAGTATCTTTTCTGAGAAAAAATCAAGATGATCTCTCTCGGAACACTTCTTCCCTACATTCAGAGTCAGGATTGGCTATGTTCTCTAGATCTAAAAGATGCATACACGCATATTCTCATCCATACAGATCGCAGGAGGTTTCTTCAATTCCTTTTTCAAGGAAGACATTACCAATACAGGGTTCTTCCCTTCGGACTGGCTTCTGCCCCAAGAGTCTTCACAAAATGCATGGCATTAGTAGCAGCATTCCTGAGAACTCTGGGGATATTCGTCTTCCCTTACTTAGACGACTGGCTCATCCAGTCATCAACGGCTCCAGAAGCCAGCTTCGCTCTCTCCCACACGATGCAAATCCTGCAGTACTTGGGACTGGTCATAAACCTTCCAAAATCTCATCTCACCTCACCCCGTCTCAGTCCCTAGAGTTCACAGGGGCTCTTTTTGACACAAGGCAGTCAAAGGCTTTCCTGCCACAGCCACGTTATCTTCAAATACTCCAGCTGGCTTCTCAAGCAGATATGAAAACTTTGCTAACTGCTCGAGAAATGCTTCAGCTGCTGGGGCATTTGGCATCCACTGTCCATGTGGTTCCCTATGCTCGCCTTCACATACGGGCAGCCCAGTGGACCCTATACTCTCAGTGGACACAGGCATCGGGTCGCCTATTGGACAAAATCAGAAACTCAACATGTCTCATTTCGTCCCTACAGTGGTGGCAATCACTGGAAAACCTTCTCGTAGGCTCTCCCTTCCAGCAGCCAGTACATCAGGCCATCTTGATGACAGATGCGTCCAAGTCAGGCTGGGGGGCTCACTTGGACCATCTCTTCACCCAGGGTCTATGGACCCAGCAAGAGGCTTGTCTTCACATAAACCTGCTGGAACTCAGAGCCATCTTTTATGCTCTTCAAGTATTCCAAACCCACCTCAGCTACAGGACAGTTCTGGTACAGACCGACAATCAGATAGCCATGTTCTATGTGAACAAACAGGGTGGGACGGGGCCTCAAGCCTTGTGCAACAAAGCTCTACGCCTCTGGGCCTTCGCCAGAAATCTTCAAATCCACCTTCTGGCAGTGTATCTTCCAGTCACGCAAAATCTCTTGGCAGACAAACTCAGTTGAGTATTGCTGCCACATGAGTGGTCTCTTCATCCAGAGCAAATTGCTTGAATTTTTTCATGTCTGGGGAGCTCCAGATATAGACCTCTTTGCAAGTCCTCAGAATGCCAAAGTTCCCCGGTTCTGTTCTAGAACGCCGGCTCAGAACTGTCAGGCAAGGCAAGGTGCTTTCCACCTCCACTGGGGTCAGGACTTCCTCTATGCCTTCCCACCCATTCCCCTCAGTCCCAAAACTCTCTTCAAGCTTCAGAGAGATAGGGGCCATATGATTCTCATAGCCCCACGCTGGCCACGACAACCGTGATATCCTCTGCTTCTACATCTCTCTCGAGCCAGACGTCTGGAGTTGGGATGTGCTCCAGATTGTCTTTTCCAGGAGAACAGGACGCTATTGCACCCGAATCCTGAGATCCTGGAATTCCAGGATATCAACCTTTTTTCAACAGGTAAAGGATATCCTTTTGGCTTCAAGAAAACCTTCCACAGGACGAGCCTACACCTTTAAGTGGAAAAGGTTCTCTATTTGGCATTCAAAAAAGGAACTTAATCACTTTTCAGTGCCAGTGCAGGCATTACTGGAGTATCTCCTCCATTTGTCATCCTCTGGTCTTAAGACTAATTCAGTAAGAGTCCATCTTAGTGCCATTGCAGCTTTCCACAAGCCCTTGGATGGACAACCTGTTTCCTCTCAACCACTTGTAGCAAGATTTATGAGAGGTCTACTCTTAACAAAACCTCCCATTAAACCACCACCCGTGGCATGGGATTTGAATCTCATCCTTGGGCAGCTCATGAAACTGCCCTTCAAATCCTTAGCCACTACATCCCTAAAATTTCTTTCTTGGAAGGTGATCTTCCTAATTGCTCTCACTTCTGTAAGACATATCAGTGAGCTACAGTCTTTAGTGACTGATCCTCCTTATACAAGGTTCCACCATGATAAAGTAGTCCTTAGGACTCAACCTCACTTTGAGGTGGTTTCGCCTTTTCATTTAAACCAATTGGTTTACCTTCCTGTATTCTTTCCTAGGCCTCATGCCTCCAATGCAGAAAGGAATCTACACACTCTAGATTGTAAAAGAGCTTGGGCTTTTTACCTTCAGAGAACTAAGCAACATAGAAAGTCTTCCCAGCTTTTAGTTGCTTTTGACTCTAGTCATCTTGGACTACCAGTTTCCAAGCGAACTTTGTCTAAATGGATTGCTAATTGCATATCCTTTGCATATCTTTATCTTTATTGGTTCATTTAATATACCGCTCTTTACCGGTGGCATCAGAGCGGTGGACAATAACAAAATATATGAGCTGCTGAAAAGGAAAAGGAACGCCATAAGGAATTAAGAAAAGGATAGAGTGTAGAGGAAGAGTAAAGCAACAGACAGAACAAGCAGAGTGCACGGCAACAGGAATTGGTACATCTAAAATTAGCGAGGCGGGGGAGAAAGGAGGAAGATTGAAAGCAGTGCAGAAAAGGTGGGTCTTCAATCCAGCCTTAAAGTTTTTGTAGGAGGGCTCCAAACGGAGGGCGGGGGAGGGGGGAGCAAGTTCCAGAGTTGGGGGCCCAAAAAGAAAAATGCTGAGGAATGGGTAGACTCCAAGTGGGCTTGTGATGGGGAGGGAAGGGACATACGATTCAAGTGAACAGACCTAAGAGAATGGTGAGCTGAGTGAAGATGCATTAAATTGGCGCGATAAAGGGGGATACCAGTGTAGATGGTTCTGTGCACGTGTATGAGTACTTTGAATTGTATACGATAGACCAAGGGAAGCCAGTGAAGATGAATCAGAATGGGGGTGATATGATCGAAACGGGAGGTGTGAGTGAGAATACGTGCAGCTGTGTGCTGGCAAGTTGTAGTCTGCGCAGCTGGGTTTGAGGAAGGCCAGCCAGCACAACATTACAGTAGTCCAAATGAGATACTACCAGGGACAGTATCAATGTGGTCAAAGAGGAAACTGATATGAAGGGGCGGACAGTGCGAAGTTGTTGTAGGGTGTGAAAGGACCGCTGTATGACAGAGGAAATATGTTCTTTGAAAGACAGGGAGGAGTCCAGAATAACTCCTAGATAGCGCAGGGAAGAAACTACTGGCAAAGGGGAGCAGAACAAGATGGGGGCGAGAGAGGGAGTCGGGGCACCGGAGGTGAACCAAATGGCAGATGTTTTAGAGGGATTCACATGCAAAAATTAGCGGAGAATCAGGAGGACACCGAGGCTAAGCAGGAGTTGAGGGGGGCGAGATCCGGGATAGAGGGGTCTGTATGGTGGAGAAGAATAATATCATCAGCATAATAGTGGGCAGAAATGCTGTGCTGTTGAACTAAAAGTGCAAGGGGGGCCATGAAAACATTGAACAGGAGAGGAGCAAGGACAGAACCCTGAGGGACACCGCATGGGAGAGAGGTGGGAGGTGAAGAGGAGAGACCCGTGGAAACGGAAAAAGATCTAATGGAGAGGAATGAATGAAACCAAGAGAGAACAGTACCAGAGAGCCCAGCGTCATATGAGAGTAAGGGACTTTCTCCATATGAGAGTAAGGGACTTTCTCTCAAAGGTCATGTCACAGCTCACATGTGAAAGCAATGGCAGCCTCTATGGCTAACCTTCGCTGTGTGTCCATCGACAACATTTGTAAAGCAGCCACTTGGGCTTCGGTACACACCTTTGCAGCCCACTACTGCTTGGACAAGGACTCCCGTCGGGATGCCTTGTTTGGTCAGGCTGTTCTCCGGCATCTCTTTCAGACTTAGAACAACTCCTACCAGCCATCCTGTGTTTCGATGCCAGAGATCCTTAGGAGGAAGCATGACCCGTCTCAACCTAGGTTTCACAGCTTTCTGGGGTCATCTCCCTGGCATCTCTTAGTTGGGGAGTCCCCATGTGTGAAGACTACATTCCTGCTTGTTCCTGCAGATAGCTTAGTTACTCACCTGTAACAGGTGATCTCCGGGAACAGCAGGAATTTAGTCTTCACAACCCACCCACCTCCCCTCGGAGTTGCCTTTCTCTCTCTCTCTCTCCTTCTTTCCTTTGTCTCGGCTATAAACCCAACTGAAGAGGGAGTGTTGGAAAGACAGGAAGGCAGTGATGCAGGTGCAGTGGGATGCTCCCAAAAGCTTTCCTATTTATTTATTTAACATTTCTTATAAACTGCCTTTCATGATATCAAGGTGGTTTACATTGAACAAACTGAAATTACATTGAACAGGGCATTATAACTTGGAGATAACTATTTTACAGGGAACATGGGCAATGGAGGGTTAAGTGGCACCTGTGGGACTAGAAACCCCAGTCCTTCCGGCCCAAGGTTGCTGTCCTCTAGTGGGATTTGAACCCCCGACCTTCCGGCCTGAGGTAACTATTGGACGCTGGGGAGTGTTCCCACACAGGCTCCGTTGGTACCGACAATACCCATGTGTGACAATTAAATTCCTGCTGTTCCCGGAGATCACCTGTTACAGGTGAGTAACTACACTTAACCTGCTTGGATCAATAAAGAAATGACAAGCAGTCAACAAATCTGATGACACATTGCTCTTGGCAGAATGGCTATAGAGGACCTAGACAAGATTCTCAAGAGCAGAGATATATCTCTCTTCATATAAAGATTTGACTTGTCCAAGCCATGGTATTTTCAATAACATCTTATGGATGTGAAAGATAGGAAGAAAATCAATGCTTTTGAATTATGGTGCTGGCGAAGAATACTGTGTATATCATGGACTGCCTGAAGTACAAATCAGAAAGTACTAGAGGAGTTCAAA
This sequence comes from Ichthyophis bannanicus, assembly GCA_033557465.1. Taxonomy (NCBI): domain Eukaryota; kingdom Metazoa; phylum Chordata; class Amphibia; order Gymnophiona; family Ichthyophiidae; genus Ichthyophis; species Ichthyophis bannanicus. The sequence goes on from CM066033.1 coordinate 498,159,958, forward strand.
CTTAAGCTTTCTTTAGAAGCTCGAATGATAAGACTTCGACTTTCATATTTTGGAGACATCATGCGAAGGGAGAGACCATTAGAGAAAGACATCATGCTTGGGAAGGTTGAAGGTCAATGCAAAAGAGGAAGTTCCACAATGAGATGGATCAATAGAGTGGTATCCATAGCTGTTATTCTATCAAGGAGCCACATGACTGAAGACCGAACACAGTTTAGGACAGCTATCCAGAGGATCGCCATGAGTTGACAGAGACTCAGTGATACTTAACAACAGCCACCTTTAATTTTCTGCACATAGGTGGATACTGCCATGACCTTAACCTTCCTCACCAATAATTTACTGGGCTTATTTCCAAACTCAAAAAATCTTTGTTTCAACTCAGTTTCCTCCACGCGATACTCCTTTAGCTGCTGTCACATCCTTACTAATTCTTTCTATAGCTCTTTAGAGGGCGCTTCTTTGTACTGCTTCTCTAGCTGTGCTATATACTCCATACATAAGTGTTTCTGCCGAGTTGAAATTTCAAGTGTACTCTTGAAATGAGAATTAAAAGATTAGGTTTAGCTGCTGTTAGATAATAATGGCAAAATAAAGCAGCCTAGCCTGGAAAGAAAGTAAGGAAACAAATATTTGTGTAAGAGTCTTTTAAGTTGTACTTGAGCGTTCTTTTGTGGCTAAAAGCTAAAACTGATATATTATATACAAGAGACTTAATTTAACCTGCTTTTATAAATTGAATTTGACTAGTTTACTTCTAAAACAGTAAACATATTAAAATTTATTGGGGTTGGGGCCAAGATGGTTCTCTGAGTGGATGTGAGGGCTGTGTGCTGTAATCTCCTGAGGTTGCTGATTTACTTATCACTTCCAATGCCCCGTTCTCATGACGAAAAGAAAGGGAAGATCACTAGTGGTACCTCCACACCTGCGACACCCAAGCCACTAAGCCAGCACAAGATGAAGGATTATTCTATCCAGCCCCGTAAGGAGGAGCTCTCGCTTTCAGGTATCTCCGTGAAGAGCTTGATGGAGATGAGCATTGAAGGGGTGTGTCTCAGCCCTGCTGTGAGGGCAACTCCACTGCGACCCGGAAGTGCTCAGAGCAGGGAGGCTTGACTAGTGGAGAATGAGGTGGCTATTTCAGTAACATCACTGGTGATGGAGGTGACTCTTGTCACTGATTCCTCCCAGTTTGAGAACAGGAGAGGCACTTCCTTTGTCAGCCTGAGTCCAGTGATGATAAGGTCTGCTGCCATAATTCTCAAGACATTGTGGGATGCTATTAAGGGCGTGGACATATCTTTGAGATCCCTGGCTGGGAAATTTAAAATGGACCTATACCAAGTTATGGGCTCCATGGTATCTCAAGGTCAGTTAGCTGTCCACCTGGAGGAGGTGGAATTAACTATGAAACTGCTTCAAAGTGTGAGTACTGCACAAATCAAGGAAAAGGAACATTATGACTAGAAGACTGTATTTTTTTGAAAACTGAAGTAGGAAGAATAATCTTAGGTTCCTAAATTGTTGTAAGTGCCCCTTGATTGCTCCTCTTGAGATGGTGAAATATTTGCAAGAGGTTTTGCAGATGCCTGGAGAGGCTTCACCCCTGTATTATTTGGGCTCAGCTTCTTTCTTTGACTGCCTTACAACTTGGAGCCTTGGCAGAGGAGAGAGGTCCCAAACCATGGGCTGAACTGAACTTGATTGAGTTCCTCAAATCTTCATTAGAAATCATTACACAAAGGACTACCTTAATGGCATCATTTGCATTTGAGTCTGAGAGAAATAAAGCCTGGAAACCATATTTTCATAGTGTCTGGTTTTTTTTCTAGGGTCCAGGTATTTCCTGATGTATCAAGAGATATTCAGAGGGGGTGCAGAGAGTTCTTGGCACTTAAGAGTAGGGCTGTGAATCTCTGTGCCACTCTGAATTTAAGATTTCCTTGTAAATGTGTTTTTTTTATTAATAAATAGTTAGTAGTATGTTTTCCTTGAACTTTCCCAGCATCAGGAGTTTAAATCTGCCAGAGAACAATCCAGTCTCCAAGTGGTGATATCAGAAAATTAGAACTGATGTACTAGCTTGTGGGGTTTTCCTTCTTAATCCACTGTAAATTATTTTTCCTTTGTTCTTTTGTCTTTTTTCCCTTTAATTTTCTTGGCCTTTTATGATGGTTTCTACTGGAGGTCTATTGCATTTGATATTTTTTATTTTGTGTGATGTACTTTAATTCGGTGGGGGTTTGCACTATCAAATGTTTTTGGATGTGATGAAGAAAACGGCATAAATAAATAATAATAGTGACAGTATTCAGCAGTGTTGGTCAGCGCTTTTAAAGCTCCTGGGCGCCGCTGCTTTAATTATACCTAGATATTCAGCACCAGCAGCATTGTTGCATCTGGTTAGTGGCAATATGCAGACACTAGGGGTTCATTACACACTCCGCTAAATGACTGGCTCTCTCTTACGGCCACAGAGCTCCCCGAATGTACAGGCCACTTGTGGGGGGAGCTCTGTTTGTGGGTGGAAGAGGGTGGGCCAGGGGAGGAACAAGGGTAGGCAGGGATGCGACCTCGGATGTACAGGGCCAATTCTGAGGTCGGTGACCTGTATGTCCACCCAGGGTTGCACAATTAGATGGGGGAATTATTCCACCTTGGAGGTGGAATAAGTCCCTCTCAATGTCGGGGGATGGAGGTGCAGAGGGCCAAGCTTGAGGTGAGGAGATGCAGGGGGTTCCTCACAGCCGGACCCTAACCATGGGAGGCCCAATCAGAGGTCGGTTTGTGGGGAACAGACCTAGAACCAATGCCGCCGGTGATTGCAGTTCCTTCATGTAGCTGTGGTGCCATTGCGATTGAAACGCCATGACATTGCGGCTCCATGAGGGAGCCGAACTGAGTTAACCAGGCAAGTGGCTGGATGTCCGGGGGGTACCTGAATCGGGGCACCTGCCAGATGTCCAGCCACTGTGATGCAATTCTGCTCCCGTGGGGATGTCTAGTCCCCGTGGGAGTAGAATTGGGTGCATCCCCTGTCCTTCCGGATGTCTAGACGTCTGGATGGCCCGGGGATGCACAAACCTGAATGTGCCTCTAACAGGACAGCACAAACTGAATAGAGTTAGGGCAGCCATTAATCTGTCCTAACTTGTTATCTGGATTAGCTCTCTGGTTAGCTGTTAACTGGATAGCTGCCAGGAATTCCCCCATCCACCCACAGACCGCCCTGGTATTAACCGGGCATCTTTTCTGCAGTCCGCAGGGATATTTAGCAGTACTATCTGCGTAGTGATGCTGAATATCGGGACACTGGTTGAACTGGTTAGTGGGTTGTCAGCTCCAATTACTGAATCTGGCTGGAAAGCGATTTGGGGTTTTTTTCAGGGTGTTATATCTAGGGAAAGCCTTCACTAGTATTTCCTCCTGTGGTCACTGAGAGCAGGGAAGGTCCTGGACCCTTGAGTGGTTTACAAATGCTGCTTTATCCATGCATACATTTAGCTGCACTTAGGTGAGGCATTCACAAGGTAATGTTTTGGATGGAAATATAAAGCATTAGCTGTCAATGCAGCAGTTAACATTCTTGCTGTGTTAATGGGATTTACTGCCAATGTTAACAGTGAATGTGGAGTGGGTCATAGACTGGGTAGGGACTGCACCTTACAGTTAGTGTGGAGAGAGTACTACATGCTATTAGAGTAGAGAACGGGGTGCAGTTAATGGCACTTGAATAAGTGCAGCTAACTGCATCACATTACTGCAATACTGTAAAATGACATGTTCTTTACGATAACTAGGAAACAACTGGGAACACCCCCAATAGTACTGTATAAACTATATAGCATCTTAGTGGTTCTCATCCCAAATCGTGGGGCAGATCCAGTTGGATTTTCAGGATATCCACAATGAATATGCACGAGACAGATCTCTATTCAAAGAAGGAAGTGCATGTGAATTTATCTTATGCATATTCATTGTGGATATCCTGAAAACCTGATTGGGTGTGCCCCAAGGCCTTTCTCTGTCTAGATGTGGCCAGGTGAAGCCCCCTATACAAAGAGGGTGAAGAGAAAGGGTTCCAGCTGCATAGATGGGTGCAGCTGGGCTAAGCCTGACAGAAGATTAATTAGAGGCTGCTTGGTGACAGCAAAAGGGTATCAAAGTGGCAGATGTAGCCCAGTAAACCTGGCTGACCAGACTCCTTGTGACAGAAATTGAGACTGCTACCAGCTGAAAAAAATCAGGACTGATGCTTTAAATGAAGCACTGTTGGGACCACAAGCAGGAAGGGCAGCAGGAGCCTGCCTGCCTGGTACTATTCCCCTGCTGGTTAGTTTCTTAATGCGAAAGACACCAGCACCATGAATACTGTTTCTGTTTTCAGTTTGCATGCAATCTCAGTGAGATCAGCATTAGGCTCTGCTAGCCTGCCAAAATAAAAGTGTTCTCACTCGAGATGCCAGCATCTTGACGTTCAGACTGACTGCCTGGATGAAGAGCTACAAGAGGGCAAACAGACTCCTTCTGCTTCTCCCATTCATGGTCCTCACAGCGCTGCATTCAAAGCACTGCTCCTGATTTTCTTTGAGCTGGCAGCGGATCCTAGCTACTGCAGGAGGGGGGATATGAGATGCTGAAGGGCACCTAGGAGAGAGGGAGAGATTCAGGGTGGAAGTTCAATGGGAAAGAGGGGGAAAGGTAACAGAGAAGATACTGGGAAAGTGGTAAAGAGGGCAGGATAATGGTCACTGTGGGCCTGATATTTGAAAGGCATTTACACAGTTTACAGGCCTGTAAACTGTGTAAATGCTTTAAGCCGGATATTCAACGGTACTTACATGGTTAGTGCTGTTGAATATCCCCTCCTAACTCCCCTACGCACCCTGATGCTATCCAGTTAGCATCAGGGCGTGTCAGTGGCATTCTGGGGTGGAGCGGAGGTGGGGAGTACCGCTAACTGGGTAGCGGCGATATTGCACCACTACCCAGTTAGTGATCTGCGGCTAAAACTATCAAGGAAAAATTTCACTCCGCAGAACAAACAAGACCTAGCACAGCAACTCAGCCTATCTCACACCCTAAGACCTGGGACACATTCTGCTCACCCTCAACAGAGCAGCTCGCCCACATCATCTCCGCAATCAACACAAGCACCGCTCCTACAGACCCTTGCCCAGTGTCATGGATCAAAGCCACCAGATCAAGCTTCATCCACATCATCCACAACATGGTGCACAACTCCCTCACCCAAGGATTCATGCCAGATCAACTAAAGCTAGCCACAGTAAGACCAATACCAAAGAAAACAACCCTCGACAAGAACAACCCAGCAGCATACCGACCAATATCCAGCATACCCTTTCTGGCGGAAATCATCGAAAAATCAGTACAACAACAACTATAAGAACATATTGACAACCATGCACCACTGGATGACAACCAACATGGCTTTCGCCCCAACCATGGAGTCGAAACATTGCTGATTTACCTCTTCGACAACATCCTCCGAATCATAGACAACACCAAAAAAGGTATCTTAATGATCTTCATTGACATCTCTTCAGCATTCGACACAGTAGACCACAAAACTCTCCTGGAAAGACTAAAGAACATTGGGCTAAATGTTCCCACATTAAAATGGTTCCACTCATACCTAAGCGACAGGCAGATACAGGTCAAGGTAAGCCACAACACCTCTCAACCCATAAAAGTCCTCCAAGGAGTGCCTCAAGGATCCGCCCTCTCGGCACTACTGTTCAACATCTACATCCAGCCAATATGCGACATCCTGAAAGCGAACAGCATTCAATATACAATCTATGCAGATGATATCATGATATACACACCTATCTCAGTTGACAACCCAGACTACTCTAAAATAACAGACTGCCTCACACAGATGACAAGATGGTGTCAAGGCAACAACCTCGCAATCAACTACAGCAAGACGGAGGCACTAATAATCACTCACAACCCAGACTTCATCAATCCACCGGACATCAGAGTACAAAACACAACCATACCAATAAAATCTGAAGTAAAATACCTCGGAGTGACCCTGGACAATGAACTGAATCTCAAGCCACACATAAGCAAAACAATCAAAAATGCATACCACAGAATGAGAATCATCAGAAGACTTAAACCTCTCCTCGCCACTGAACACTTCCGTACTGTATGCCAAGCTCTAATAACTCCCTTACTGGACTTCTGCAACCCCATCTACCTTGGACTAGCAAAACAATCACTCAAACCACTACAACTAGCACAAAACACGGCAGCCCGCATAATATCTGGATCAACAAGACATGAACACATTACTCCTGTTCTGGAAGACCTACACTGGCTCCCAATCAGTTCACGCATCAAATACAAAACAATCATAAATATATATCTCCAGGAACAAGCAGGAATGAGTATTCACATATGGGTATCGTCGGTACCGACGGAGCCTGCGCGGGAACGCTCCCCAGCGTCCAAAAGGAAAGCTTTTGGGAGCATCCCACAGCGCCTGCGCGCTGCCTTCCCGCCTTTCCTAACCGCCTCTCTCCAGTTCTTCTTTTCCGCGGAGCCAGCAGGTCGTGTTCCTGTCACCGCTGAAGAATTTCTTTATTTTCTTTTATTTCTTTGGTCATGCGTCTGCCTTCTCGACGCTGGACCGGTACCGCCGGACTTTTCTTTATTTATTTAAAAAAAAAAAAAAAACGACTGTTTTTTCTCACTTCAGTGCATTTTCTTCTTTGGCCTTAGGCCTAGGACATTTTTTCCTCATGGAAAAGCCCGCCTCTGGGTTTAAAAAATGCACGAAATGCAGCGGCACTATTTCTGTCACGGACACCCATGAATGGTGTCTAAAATGTTTAGGTCCTGACCACTCCATTGCGGATTGTGAGTCCTGCTCCATGATGTCTAAAAGAGGTCTACAGAATCGAGCAGCTAAGCTCAGTACCCTGTTTCCCTTGGATGCAGCTTCGGTTGCATCGACGTCTTCCAGGGCTTCTTCTTCCTCACATGGATCTCAGGTAACCAAACTTAAATCCAGCCGGTCCTCGAAGGGTAGATCTCCCTCTAAGTATCGAGATGCCTCCGGGCTTGCCTTCGAGGAATCCGCACCGGCAAAATTACCCCGGCGGGAGGCTCCGGCTTCCAAAGATTTATCTATGGGGTCACAGGTTGACATCGATGGCTCGGCCTCGACCGATCACCTGTTGCCATGTTCTGGGGTACCGGTGGTTCCCACTGGTACCGACATCCAGACATTGGTTGAGTCAATGGATCAGAATATCCTGACCATGCAGCATGCCATCACGGCATTCATACAAGCTGCGACACCTTCGGTACCGCAACAAACTCCATTGCCGGTACCGACTCCAGCACCGGTACCGACATTGGTTCCGGTGCCGGTATCGATTGCATCGACATCCGCTTCGGTGTCGCTGCAGCGGTACACTGTTCTGTGATGCCCATCGGTACCGAACCGGTACCGATCACTCCCGATGTCGATACCAGCCGGTACGCGTATCGGGCTCTGCAGGAGCATCCAGACAGGCGACACTTCGATTCCTCTGAAGACTCTGATGAATCAGAGGTCTCTGTCGAAGCATCGGTGATTCATCCTCAGGAGCCCTCTTCTCCAAAAAGGAGAATGTCTCCTCCAGAAGACTTGTCTTTTCAAGACTTCATTAGGGAAGTGGCCAGGGGCCTTTCCATCTCAGTGGCCCCTGAGACAGAGCCTAGAGCCAAAAAATTTGATATTTTACAATATCCTAATGCTCCTAAAGAGGCAGCCACTTTACCAATACATGAGATTCTTTATGATCACATGTTGGGCATATGGGAGACTCCTCTCACCACTTCCCCTCATTCTCGCAGGTTGGACACCATGTATCGTGTTCCTCCTTGTCCTGGCTTTCATAAGACTCAGCTTCCTCACCACTCCATTGTGGTGGAGTCTGCTATGAAGAAAATAAAGAGTACAAAAAGGCACTCTTCTGTTCCTCCAGGAAGAGAATGCAGAACCTTAGATGCCTTTGGCAGGAGAATTTTCCAGGCCAGTATGCTTGTTGCCAGAATCAACTCCTATAGTCTCTATATGGGGATGTTTCTAAAAGAAGTTACAGATCACCTGCAAACTTTATCTCCTTTTATTTCCGAAGATAAAAGGGAAGAGTTCCTCACCTGGCTCAAACATGCCCAGGATATTTCCAAGTTTTCCAACCGTCCAGCCTTTGACTCTTTTGAAGGTGCCAGCAGAGCCTCGGCCATTGCCATAGGTGCACGCAGAGTTGCTTGGTTACAAGCTTCTGATTTGGAACCTTGGGTTCAAGATGGACTAGGAAACCTTCCTTGTACAGGTGAAAACCTTTTTGGCAAAGATTGGCAAGCAAAGGCCACCCAAATGGATGCTGAAAATTCTGCTTTAGATAGACTTTCAAAGTCTACTTCTGCTCCTTTTAAGAAAAGGTTGTTCAAAAAGGGATTTTTTCCCAAAAAAGGGAAATATTATTCTGCTTATGGTCATCAGTCATCTACTGCAGGTCGTTTTGCTACAAAGAGACAGCAACAACCTAAACAGGCCAAGCCTAAGGCTGCTAGGACTGCTACGGCCCAACAGCCTCAGCCTCCTCAGGGCCTTTGACTTACAACTAGAGAGCTTAGTCTTTCTGGCTCTAGAACATCCAGAGCCTCTCACCATTCCAGGAAGGTTGGCTTACTTTGCTCCCAGATGGGAACAAATCACAGCCGAGCAATGGACCCTCTCCATCATAAGGGAGGTGTATAAGCTTCATTTCTTAAACCTTCCTCCTCACACCATGGTGAGACAGTTCAATTCTCAAACATCTCTCCTCGACCTTCTGGGTCAGGAGATTACTACCCTTCTTGCCCAAGGAGCAATAGAAGAAGTACCCCTTCTTCAACAGGGCTCAGGGTTCTACTCCCCCTACTTTCTTATCCCAAAGAAAACAGGGGGCTACAGACCCATATTAGATCTCAGAGAATTGAACAAGTTTCTATCCAAGGAGAAATTCAAGATGATTTCTCTCGGTACTCTCCTTCCATACCTTCAGAGTCAGGATTGGCTTTGCTCTCTAGACCTCAAGGATGCGTACACCCATGTCCTCATCCATCCAACACACAGAAGGTTCCTTCGGTTCCTTTATAAAGGGAAGCAATATCAATACAGAGTGCTTCCTTTCGGTCTGGCCTCTGCACCAAGGGTGTTCACAAAATGCATGGCAGTAATAGCTGCATTTCTACGCACTCTAGGGATATCCGTCTTCCCATATCTGGACGACTGGCTCATCCGAGCTCCATCCCAGTCAGAGGCCCAGACTTCTCTAACCTGCACAAGCCATATCTTTCAGTATCTGGGACTTGTAATAAACTTTCCAAAATCCCATCTTACCCCTACTCAGTCTCTAGAGTTCATAGGGGCCTTGCTGGATACCACAACTGCAAGGGCTTATCTTCCACAGGCCCGTTGCCTACGCTTGGTGCAGTTAGCCTCACAAATTCAGTTAAAATCCCATTTAACTGCTCGAGAGATGTTACAACTTTTAGGCCACATGGCATCCACTGTGCATGTGGTCCCTTACGCTCGCCTTCACATGAGGGCAGCTCAGTGGACTCTGTCCACCCAATGGACCCAGGCATCAGGTTGCCTGTCAGACAAAATAGCAACCTCCAGCCTCTTTTGGTCCCTCCACTGGTGGAAGTCCACTCAAAATCTGTTGCCGGGGTCCCCCTTTCAACAGGTGTTACTCAAAGCAACACTTACAACAGATGCCTCTCCAAGAGGTTGGGGAGCTCATCTTCAAGATCTCTCCACTCAAGGCATCTGGTCTCTAGAGGAGACATCTCTACATATCAACCTCTTAGAGCTCAGAGCAATTTTTCTAGCTCTCAGAGTCTTCCACACCCTGCTCAGCTACAAGACAGTCATCCACACGGACAACTAAGTAGCCATGTTCTATGTGAACAAGCAGGGCGGGACTGGCTCTCTGTCGCTTTGCAACAAAGCTCTGAGATTGTGGGCCTTCACCAGAGAGCATCAAATTCATCTCATGGCAGTGTATCTTCCAGGGGTTCAAAACTCTTGGGCAGACAGACTCAGTCGAGTTCTGCTTCCACACGAATGGTCCCTCCATGGGGACCAGATAGCCAAGATCTTCCGAATTTGGGGAACCCCAGACATAGACCTCTTTGCAAGTCCGTGGAATGCCAAACTTCCCCGGTTCTGTTCCAGGATTCCGTGTCAGGGAGTTCAGGCCAGGGATGCCTTCCTCCTTCATTGGGGGCAAGACTTCCTCTATGCCTTTCCACCCATTCCCCTAATTCCCAAGACACTCTTCAAACTTCAGAGAGACAAGGGGTCTATGATCCTCATAGCATCACAATGGCCACGCCAAGTGTGGTACCCTCTACTTCTGCATCTCTCCCAAGCTCCCTCCCTGTACTTGGGATCTGCTCCAGACCTCCTGTCCCAGGAGGAGGGAACGTTGTTGCACCCAAATCCCCAGTCTCTTCACCTCAGAGCCTGGTTGCTGAAGGCCTAGACCTTCAAGATTTGCATCTTTCTCAGCAAGTGAAGGATATCCTTCATGCTTCCAGAAAGCCTTCCACTAGACGTTCCTATGCTTTTAAATGGAAAAGGTTTACCATTTGGTGTGCAGAGAAGGGTCTTAACCCTCTTGCAATACCTCTGAATTCTTTACTAGAGTATTTGCTGCATTTATCCCATGCAGGCCTTAAAACGAATTCAGTAAGAGTCCATTTGAGTGCTATTGCAGCATCCCTTAAACCTCTCAATGGACAGCCTATTTCCTCTCATCCTCTTATAGCAAGATTCATGAGAGGCCTTCTTTTGACTAAACCTCCCATCAGACCACCTCCAGTGGCATGGGACTTGAATCTGGTTCTTGGCCTGCTTATGCAGCCACCTTTTGAACCCTTAGCCATTACCTCCTTGAAATTTCTTTCCTGGAAGGTTATTTTTCTCATTGCAGTCACTTCAGCTCGCCGCATCAGTGAGCTGCAAGCCTTGGTGGTGTGGTGAAGAGGACACTGCAGAGGAAATGGAATGGCAGGGAGAGGAGCCCTGTTCCTTTAAATCTAGAGAGAAAAGCAGTTCCCATAGAAACCACAAGCCTCCAGGGCAGAGTATTCCGAGTGCTAAGCTCTGCCCACCTAGTGACGTCAGGGCTAGGTTGAGCACTGATGAGCTGCACATGGGCAGGAAGAAAGGCGTGGTGCCTGAAAGGCAGCAGTTTAAAAGTATTTCAGTTTTAGAACAAACAGAAGCGCAGCAGAGAGAAACGCAGCAGAGAGGAACAGAAATGAAGCAGCAGCAAGATGAGCAGGCAGTGTTTGGAGTCCGTGGAGTTCCAGAAGCAGTTCAAGTAAGGGGAGCTGATTCTGAAGGGAACAAGCCTGGAATCAGAAACTTGCAGGGATTTGAAGCAGGTACTTTAGTTCCATTGAAAAGAGGAACTTCAGGAAGAGACCTGAGTAAAGTAAAGGAGTAAAGGAGAAACAAAGGGTGTCTGGAACCCGGGGCAGGCAACAGTTTCCAGGACAAAGGAGTGTTTCCAGGTGGGGAAGTAGTTCAAGACAGCATTTAAACCCTGAAGGTAATGAAAATGTCTTTTCTTTAATTCCTAACCAAAGCCAGGCTGAAGGCATTGTTAAAGAATTAAGAGACAGTGCTAAACGCTGTGTGCCCCTGAACTCTGGAAAGCAAACCTTTATTAAGCCTAGAACTTATGCCAGTGACTGCCAAACCTCCACTCTAACAGAGCTTGCTAACTTGTTGAAAGGGAGAGAAACTCTGTTGCAAGAGCCTGTGGCTGGAGACCTTAGGGAACAGCTGTTGTTAAGATTGCAGGAGCTGATAAGGCAGGAGAATAACCAGTCAGCTGATATTCAGGATAGACACAGTGAATCTGGAAATGAAATGGATATAGATTTGCTAGAGGATCCTAATGGTTCAGATATAGAAGAAATGCAGTGTTCTCTGTGTCTGGCCAAGAACATGAATAGCTGCTGATTCTTTGCCTATGTAAAAGACTGTATCAGGAAAGCCATTTAAGGACTTGTGCTGTGCATAGCTTGGAGAAAGGAAGCTGTTGAAAAGAATGACAAGTGTTGGTCTTCCAACTTGTACAAAATAAAAATCCTGTTTTGAAAGTGAATATCAAGAAGCTAATCTGGACAACAGATTGAGCTTTAGAAGCTTGTTCCTCACTGGAAGTTGAAAGCTGATGTTTTAAAGGAAATCCTGTATTTTTGTCTTCAACCTGTTTTCACATTCTTGTTTGCCTTATTGGAGAGTTTATCCAATTTTAGTTGAGGTTTTTGAATTCAATGCGGAGGGGAAACCCCAAAATAAAATTCTCTGTTTTTCCTATTTACCGTGTGGTCACACCCCTTGCTCTAAAAACTACATTACCCAGCAGCCTTCCTTGGCAGCCATCTTGAACAGTAATTGTAGAGAGTAAGACAGGCGAGTTCACCTGCTCCTAGGCTACCGCCTGGATGAGTAGGTGTGACAGTGGCTAATCCTCCTTATACAAGGTTCCATCATGACAAGGTAGTCCTCAGGACTAATCCACACTTTATGCCTAAAGTGGTCTCACCTTTTCATCTGAACCAGGAGGTTTATTTACCTGTCTTTTTTCCAGGACCTCATGCTTCAAGTGCAGAGAGGAATCTTCATACCCTGGATTGTAAAAGAGCTCTTGCTTTTTACTTACAAAGGACACAGCAACATAGAAAGTCCTCTCAACTCTTTGTTGCTTTTGATCCCTCTCATTTAGGACTTCCAGTCTCTAAGAGAACTCTGTCCAATTGGATTGCTCAGTGTATTTCTTTCGCCTACCAGAGTAAAAACCTTTCTCTGGAGGGCCATGTCACAGCTCACAATGTGAGAGCCATGGCAGCCTCTATGGCTCATCTAAATTCTGTGTCCATCGACCAGATCTGTCGAGCGGCCACCTGGGCCTCGGTTCATACCTTCACAGCCCATTACTGCTTGGACAAGGACTCCCGCCGGGATGCCTTGTTTGGTCAGGCTGTTCTCAAACACCTGTTCCATACCTAACCAACTCCTACCCTCCATCCCTGGTTGGATGCCTGAGATTCATGGGTGGAGGTAGAGCCCTTCCCAGGGACTCACAACCTGGGTGATCTCCCAGGCATCTCTAGCTGGGGAGTCCCCATATGTGAAGACTCATTCCTGCTTGTTCCTGGAGATAGCACAGTTACTTACCTGTAACAGGTGATCTCTGGGAACAGCAGGAATAAGTCTTCACAACCCACCCACTTCCCCTAGGAGTTGTATCTCTCTATCTTTCTTTCCTTTCCTCTCTCTCTCTCTCTTTGTCTCAGCTTTAAAACTCGAACTGGAGAGAGGCGGTTAGGAAAGGCGGGAAGGCAGCGCGCAGGTGCTGTGGGATGCTCCCAAAAGCTTTCCTTTTGGACGCTGGGGAGCTTTCCCGCGCAGGCTCCGTCGGTACCGACGATACCCATATGTGAAGACTTATTCCTGCTGTTCCCAGAGATCACCTGTTACAGGTAAGTAACTGTGCTTTAAGATCAAACAACACACTTCAGCCAACAGCCTGCACACCCTCATACAACCAGACACCAGCAACGCCCAAGAAGAAAAGGAACCTCCAACCGAGTTAACATCCCTAGAGACTTCAGAAAAACACGCTAAGACACCACAGAAAGAGCACTCTCCCTGGCTGCCCCAACAATCTGGAACTCCCTCCCGTCACCTGATCTAACCAACAGGAACTACCAACATTCCCCCTTCCGACCCCCCGATAAGAAAATGTATAACGGCTCATGATGTATCTTAAACCCTCATTGTATAGAAGAATGTATTATAGCACATGCTGTATCATAGCACACAATGTACATAGTTCAACCTATTCCAACACACTATAACATCTTACACACAAATCATGACATATCTTTCACTGCATGAATTACACGTCCACTACTTTTGATTGTCTTGCTGTGATACCGCCTTGATTGTAGGATAAGGCAGTATAGAAATACTGTTAAATAAATAAATAAAACTAGACCAGCTTTTGGCTCGCCTAGCTTTAGCCATGGATGCTAACCAGGTAGTATGCAATATTGCCGCTATCTGGTTAGGCTCTGTGGCAGTGTTCTCAGAGTGCCAAACCCAGATATTCAATGCCGTCATTGCGGTATTGAATATCCGGGGTTAGGAGTGAGCAGGCAGGGCTATACGCTGTAGCAGCGTATAGCCTGCCTAGTTGAATATCGGGTCCTGGGAGTATAGGGCAAAGCAGGGAGTTAAGAACAAAATTTAAAACAATTGGGAAGAGAATGGATTCTCCAGATGTGGGTAGTGAATGGGTAGGGCGGGAAAGTGGGGATTTGGAGATTAGGTTGAGGGAGAGTGGGGAATAGAGATTAAGCAGTTGTGTGGTGCAGAGATGTATCTCTGTATATAAAGATTTGACTTGTCCAAGCAATAACGTCATATGCAAGTGAAAGCTGGATAGTTAAGAAAGGACAGTGTGTACCATGGACTGCCCAAAGAACAGATCAATTGGTATTAGAGGAAATCAAACCAAAGCTTTCCATAGAAGCTCAAATGTGACAACACTTGTCACACTCAACTTTCATACTTTGGACACATCATGCGAAGAGAGAGATCATTAGAGTGAGACATCATGCTTGGCATGGTTGAAGGTCAACACAAAAGAGGAAGGACAGCAATACGATGGATTGATATAATTACAGCTATGGATGCCACTCTACTGAAAATTAGCTGCCTGACTGAAAACGGAACACAGTTTAGGACAACTATCCATAGAGTTACCATGAATTGACATAGACTCGACTGCACTTAAGAAAAACAACAACATGAATGGAAATGTGTTACATAAGCTGTGAGGTATGTCAGAATGAAGAAAGGTAGGGAGATAGTTTGAAGGACCTGGAGGAATGGGAGAAGGGTTCTGGAGGCAATAGAAAGGGACAGGAGGCTGTGCAGGGAGGCATTTGAAGAATGAGAGAGGTGGAGATGGAGAAGGTGAAAGGGGGAATGTCAGGCTAGTTAGGGGCAAGAGACAAAAAATTAGGCTGAAGACAGTTTCATAAGTTCTAATGGAGGACTCCCAAGCAAAGTTTTGTTGAGGGGCCCCACATGGCAGGGGGGTTTGCCTAGTTGCTCCCTTTCCCCCAAAGCACATGAAAGAACTTACTTTAAATTGAGTTTGTCATGCTGCCTTCTGCTTCTGCTTTCTAGTAAAACGTTTCTTGTCTGACAGCTGCTGGGCCAAAGTCTCATGGTAACAGCTGCATGATTTCATGGTTATTATCATGAAACTTCAGTCTGACAGAGGGAGGTTTTGGCTGCTGGGCAAGAACAGTTTTACTAGAAAGCAATAGGAGGCAGTACAACAAATTTACTTTAAAGTAAACCATGTTCTCGGCCACTGCAATACAGGGTTGCTGTGATGTATGCACCCCCTTCTTGCTTGGGCCCCCCACATTGCAGGAGCTGCTTAGGCAGGTATTTACGCTTCTGTCTGAAGACAGGGGCAGGGATGAACAATACAGTAGAACTGATGAGAAGATATGAGACAGAGGAAGGCAGATGAGAGAGGTTAAGTACAGTGAGTAGAATTGGACTCGAGTGGGTGAAAGAGTATGAATTGACTGCGGGAGTGAAAGACCATAAGGCAGAATAGGGGAGGGAGGTACCAAATCTAGTTATGGGTAGACAGAGACAGACTACAGAAATAAAAAAACAAAACTAAACAAAAAAACCCCACAAAGATCACTGTCAGGAAGAAATGGAGGGGAGGATGGAAAGAAGATAGTGGGAGAAGAAAAAGAAAATGAAAAAACGGACTTAAGAAAAGATTAACAAGGAGAAAATGGAAACTGACATGACCTTTATAAAAAATTAAAGGATCAAACAGCAAAGCTACAAAAAAGCAATTACATTTGAAGTTTTTATGGATTGGAATATTTCAGGTTTAGGAATGTGCATTTCTTGTATCTTTGCATTTTGCTCAGTACGAGGTAATATGCATTTCCGTTTATCTTCAGCGTTCCACTGTTGGAAGTCTGGTTTCTTTGGCTTTCATTTCAGATTTTGTATGTGCGCCTGATTCTATTTTGTAGCCCCTTATTCTTCCCGTGAGGTATTTTGCTTGCATATAGTTTCTGTGTGTG
The DNA here is from genome assembly GCA_033557465.1 of Ichthyophis bannanicus. Taxonomy (NCBI): domain Eukaryota; kingdom Metazoa; phylum Chordata; class Amphibia; order Gymnophiona; family Ichthyophiidae; genus Ichthyophis; species Ichthyophis bannanicus. The sequence continues at coordinate 498,176,188 of CM066033.1, forward strand.
AGATCATGTTCTAGGGCAGCGATGGCGAACCTATGGCACGCGTGCCAGCTGTGGCACGCGAAGGCCTTGCAGCTGGCACGCGGGAAGGTCCGCCATCGAAAAAAAAAACAACAACCCTGTCTGCTGCCGTTGTCGGGGCCGCCGCGGCAGAATCGAGCGTGCCGCGGGGCCCCCCTGTACCCACCCGGCAGAGCCTGTCCTCCCCGTAGCAGCTCTCTTTGGAGCTGCAGTCAGACCGCGCCGGCTTGCAGAGCGCGAAGGGAAGAGTTTCCCTTTCGACTCTGTTAAGCCCGCGGGGGCTGATGGGAACTTCCCATCAGCCCCCGCGGGCTTAACAGAGCAGCGAGGGAACTCTTCCCTCGCGCTCTGCAAGCCGGCGCGGTCTGACTGCAGCTCCAAAGAGAGCTGCTACGGGGAGGACAGGCTCTGCCGGGTGGGTCCAGGGGGGCCCCGCGGCACGCTCGATTCTGCCGCGGCGGCCCCGACAACGGCAGCAGACAGGGTTGTTTTTTTTTTTAATTTTCCCTGGGCTGGGCTGGGCTGGGCTGGGCTGGGCTGGGCTGGGGGGGGGGGGGGTGGGGGTTAGGAGTGGTGATGGGCTGGGCTGGGCTGGGCTGGGGGGGTTAGGAGTGGTGATGGGCGGGGCGGCGCTGGGGGGGGGGTATTGAGTGGTGCTGGGCTGGGCTGGGCTGGGGGGGGGGTTAGGAGTAGTGATGGGCTGGGCTGGGCTGGGGGGTGTTAGGAGTAGTGATGGGGTGGGGGGGTTAGGAGTGGTGATGGGCACTGGGCTGGGGGGGTAGGAGTGGTGATGGACACTGGGCTGGCTGGGGGGGGTTAGGAGTGGTGATGGGCACTGGGCTGGCTGGGGGGGTTAGGAGTGGTGATGGGTGCTGGGCTGGGGGGTTAGGAGTGGTGATGGGCGCTGGGGGGGGGGGTTAGGAGTGGTGATAGGCGCTGGGGGGGCTTAAACTAAAAATTGAGTGATGGGGGATTAGGACTGGGAGTGGGCTGATGGGGAGGTTAGGACTGGAAATGGGCTGGTGGGATTAGGACTGGGAGTGGGCTATGGGGGGCTAGGACTGGTAATGGGTGGGGGGGGTTGCTAGGACTGGAAATGGGCTGAGTGGAAGGGGGCTTGAACTGCAAATAGCTGTTGGGGATGGGGCTTGGAATGGAAATGGGCTGAGGGACGTGGGGGGCTTGAACTGCCAATAGCTGATGGGGACGGAGCTTGGAATGGAAATGGGCTGAGGGGAAGTGGGGGGCTTGATGAAGGGAATGGATGCTGGGTGAGACTGGAACTAGAAGGGCGGTGTGGTTGGGGGAGGATTAGAATGGGATGGGGCTGGGAGAGTAAAATGGAGAGGGGAAAAATATTTTGTGTAGGAGGGATGAAAAATCTACAATTGGCCAGGTATTGGGAGAGTAATTGGGGATTGAGGATGGAGGGGTAAAATTTGTGTGGATGAAATAGGAATGAGGAAAGAGCAAAAGGAGAAAGATTAGTATGTTAAAGCAGATGTAGAGAGAGAGAGAATGGAAAAAAAACTAGAAGAGAGAAGAAAGGACAAATGGACAGCAGACGATGGAGAGTTAGCAGAAAACATGAAGAAACCAGAAGAAAATGGCTGGACCAATTGCAACTGAAAAAAAATGCACAAAAGGTAGAACGATATCTCTTTATTTTGAATTTATTAACTGGAATATGTCAGCTCTGGGAAATGTGCATCATTAACATCTGCGCTTTGTTTGGTACAAGAGGAAATTCCTATTTGACGTTGCCACTTGTTCTCTTTCCCCAGTATTCACTGAAATGTATTGGTTTAATATTTGCAGTGTTGCCTTTTGATAGGTAGGGTATGGTGCTTTGTGAGTCCTGGTAATGCTGTCAGGATACGGCGGGTTTGCTATGGGTTCTAAATGGGCAGCGTTTGTAGTAGTTCCTAATGTGCCTGGCGGTTGGCACTGGATTATAGTAATGTAGAAATCTTTTAGTCTTTCTTTATCCATACACTCATTAAGAGACATGTTTACTAAAAGTTAGTGTATGGTAACATTATGCAAATATTTATGCAAATAAGACCACTTATGCAAATGACGTGCTGGCACTTTGAGGAAATTCTTTGGTTTTGTGCGGCAGTTTGGGCACTCGGGCTCAAAAAGGTTAGCCATCACTGTTCTAGGGCTTTGTAATTTTACAGTGCTGCCTTTTCCTATGTTTTTTTTTTTTTTTGCAGTTTGAATATTGAGAGACAGGACTGGTATGATATAATAAAATTTGAAGTGTCATTTTTTTGTAATGTCTTGCGTTACTTCAGAGTGGCAGTGAGTGGAGCTTGCATGACTGTTTCTGAGATGACACCAGAACTTGTATATAGTTTTTTTTTTGTGTGATGGGTTGTAAAGTGAATCATCCTAGTTCTTCTGCTCTGCACCCACTGCTTTTCCTATGTTTTATTGTGGTTACTTATTCTCTGCCTTGAACATTCTGGAAAACGTATGAATAAAAGAATCCCTTAAAGCAGGGACAACCGGGAAAGGGGGGGGGGGGGGGCACGGCATGACGTGGCATGGTACGGCAGTCCTGAAGAGTGGATGGGACTGTAGTGCCAGAATTCCATGTGGCATCTCTTTGAAGTGGCACCAGAGTACAGCTCTAAAATAAGTGGGAGGAAGCTCATTTTTGGCTGGGTACTTGGCACCTCAACATTGGGTGCCCTAGTCCGTTGCCTATGTGTGAATCTGGGCCTGGAACCATGTGCATGAAAAGCAGGCAGGGCCTCCCTAAATATAAATACAACAACTAGAAGGAAAGCTGTAGTTCTTCTTCGCCAGATCCGTTCAATTCGTCCTTTCCTTACTCCACCAGCTCTCACCCCTCTCCTGCTGTCATTGGTCATGTCCCGTGTTGACTTCTCTAATTCCATCCTCACTGGTCTTCCTCAGTGACAATCACTTAGACTACAACGAATTCAGAACACTGCCGCTCGACTTATCACACACACAACACAGCGGGATCACGTTACACCTCTTATTCACCTCCACTGGTTGCCCTTTACTTTTTGCACTTTACTTTTTGCACTCACTTCAAAATACTTGTTCTAGTCCACCGAGCTCTCCATAACAGCACCCCACAATATTTGGCAGATCTTATCACATTCCATACTCCCAGGCACACCCCTCGTTCATTTCACATAAATCGCCTTCACCTCCTCTCCCCCTCCTATGCCCACTTTCAATCTACACGCTCCTCTGCATTTATTTTTCATTGGTCCCGCACTCTGGAACTCACTGCCTTCCTCCCTCAGGCTAGAACCCCATCATATCACTTTCAAAAAGAACCTTAAAACCCACCTTTTCTCCTTAGCTTTTGACCTTCCTTCCCCTTTTGTCTGATCCTGTCCTCCCAAGTATAACTTTTACTATGTCCTCTGTCTTGTTTTATCTACTCACTTTCACTGTCCTATCACAAATTGTAATTTCTTTTCAGTTTTCTGGCCTTGTGCCCACTCTGAACCTTTGTATTTTGTAAACCGCTCTGATTTTCAAAGAAGGGCAATATATCAAATAAATAACCATAGCCATAACCATAGAGCTATCCCTATGCGTGTTAAAGCTGCTGAAAAGTAAACCATATCAGGACCTAAAACTTCTAGGAGTTAAAATGTTTTGAGTGGCATGGACTATGAGCAGAACTGCATTGAGCCCAAACAGCTAGGCACTTGCCTCATGACTTCTTCAGCACTGGGGACTTTGGAATTGTTCCCCTGGGAGGCCATTGTCAAAGAAATGATGCTAGGTATGATAGACCTCTGATCTGATCAAACATGACTAAGAGCATAAGATATGCCATACTGGGTCAGACCAAGGTCCATCAAGCCCAGTATCCTGTTTCCAACAGTGGCCAATCTAGGTCATAAGTACCTAGGAGTTTCCCTAAAAGACACAGGTTCCACAATGCTTGTATTGGGGCAAGCAGTGGATATCCTGAGTCCCCTTTAATAATGGTTTATGGACCTTTCCTCCAGGAATTTGTCCAAACCTTTTTTAAACCCAGCTACACTAACAGCTTTTACTACCCTCTGGAAGTGAATTCCAGAGTTTGGCTCTTATGTTCTAATGAATATTTGGTTTGCTGCAATTATTTTTGCCATGTTGACTTTTCTGGAAAGGGGACTTTTAAAATAATACATTGAATCTGATATTTCTATCAATTGTGTGTTCTCTGATTTCTACACAGTATTCCTATGGATTTATTAACTGGAATAAACAAATAAATGAAACAGAGAAACATAGAAAATGATGGTCATGTGGCCTACCCAGGCACCTATCCCTAAGAACTGTGGGGAGATATGATAGAGGTTTATAAATTAATGAATAGAGTGGAACGAGTAAATGTAGATTGGCTGTTTACACTATTCAAAAGTAGAAAGACTAGGGGACATGCAATGAAGCTACAATATAATCCATTTAAAAATGATGATAAAATATTTTTTCACTCAACGTGTGGTCAAACTCTGGAATTCGTTACCGGAGGATGTAGTGGGAGCTGTTAGTGTAGCAGGGTTTAAAAAAGGTTGGACAAGTTCCTAAAGGAAAAGCCCATTAACCAAAGAGGACCTGGGAAATCCACTGCTTACCCCGGGACAAGTATTGTGGAACATGTGTACCTTTTTGGGAATCTGCCAGGTACTTGTGACCTGGTTTGGCTGCTGTTGAAACAGGATACTGGGCTTGTTCTTATGTTAACTACTAAGTTTCTACAGTCCCTTTCTCTCCTTCAGAGATCCTCTGCACTTGTGCCATTCTTGCTTGAATTCAGATGCAGTTCTCATCTCCACCACCTCCTCTGAGAGGCTGTTCCACATATCTACCAGTTTATTTCGCAAAGAAATATTTCCTCAGATTACTCTTTAATCTATCACATTTCACCTTTACCCTATGACCCCTGGTTACAGTGCTTCCTTTCAATTGAAAGACACTCTCTCCTCCTGTGCATTTATACCACAGAGGTATTGGGAACCAACCAAGCAGGCGACAAAGAGTTCAAGGAAAATTCTTTATTGAACCCCCAACGTGTTTCGGCTGCAGAGCCTTCTTCAGGGGGTATTTAAAGAAAACACGCTTCAAAAAACAATAATAAAAAGTATAAACATTAGTAAAAATGTACACAAACAAATCAATATAAATAATTAAACCATGCAAATTATAATAAAATTATGCAAAATATAAAACCACAGATAATCTTACAAATAAAATGAGGTTATATGTAAGATGTAGTCTCTAATAGACAGATATAGAGTACACGAATAGAAATGTGAATATTATTAAGAACATAAATATGATAAAAGCCATAAAATCAAAATGTTAAAATAATGACAAGTAGAAAAGAAGAGAACAGATGAGGAGGACAAGGAGTACCTTAGTTTTGTCGCGTAGTATAATGCAAAATAGACGCTAAGAATAATTAAATAAATGAATAATTAATCAATAGAACATCTAAATATTGACACCAGCTATGAAAACATAAGGAAAAACAATCTTGAAACAAATATTGATTTCTAAATTCATGAGAAAGTGTACTATCTACAAAATCTATAGAATGTGGTTGTTCAATTTTATAAAATGCTGTATTCTATGTATAATATTGTATGTAGATAAATTGTTCTAAAGGGAGAAAAAATGGAAAACCATAAAGTATTGCATACAGGGGCGATATTGAATTGATTTAAGGAGCAATATGTATTGCAAAAAGAATACATCAACTCTTAGTATACTATGATGTTATAAAGATTAATACAGAGAGACCTCTAAATACAGAAGAAGGTGTTGTAAATTGGACTTAAAGTATAATGGTCAGATTGTATACTATGAACTACCCTCCAAATATATATATATCCTACATCTAAAACGAAACGACTTTAAACATTGAATAAACTTCATAATAGAAAAAGATGCTGAATCTTAACTAAAAGTGATATGAAAAAATGTAAGCTTGTTGTTGTTTTATGATTACAGCTAACCAAACCGTAATAACAGATTGAAAGAGTATCGCAACTTGCTAGACACATTAGTCATAAACGAACAACGACACTGTCTACACTTCCTATTTAATATTTAAAGACTAGACTGTACGGTCTGATGTGTTAACTTGAAGGTTAATCCCACTAGAGGACAGCAACCTTGGGCTGGAAGGACTGGGGTTTCTAGTCCCACAGGTGCTCCTTGTGGTCTTGGGCAAGCCACTTAACCCTCCATAGCCCATGCTCCCTGTAAAATAGTTATCTCCAAGTTATAATGCCCTGTTCAATGTAATTTCAGTTTGTTCAATGTAAACCGCACTGATGCAGAATAGCGCGGTATATAAGAGAATGTAAATAAAATAAATAAATAAGGCATCGCTAAGAAACAGAACATCTATAAAGGAAATCTTAAAAGAGGCTTACCGTGCGATGCACGTTGTGCCGCTTACTCTTTCAGAGTGAAACGCGCTGTATTCTTGCAAGATTAAATGTTGGCGTTTTCCTGCTTCTAAAAGGTAAAAGGTCAACGGTACGCGAATCTTACCGTAGTTGTAAAATGATCCCAAGAATTGTGTATAGATTAAACATTATGAGCTGATTGACTAAAAAATATTAATTGAATACTGCATAATATTTTTTTGTATGATTATTATGTTAGAATGTCTTAATGATTGAACAAATGGTAAAATGAAGGGGGGGGGAAGAAGGAAGAGGGGAAGGGGGGAGGGGGAGGGGGAGGGGGAAAGGGGAAGAGAAAAAAAGGGGAGGGGGGAGGAGGTTGAGTATAGTGTGGAAAAACTATGATCTGAGTGGAGTGGAGTGGAGGAGTGGCCTAGTGGTTGGGACAAAGTACTTCAGGCTGGAAGGCTGGGGGTTCAAATCCCACTAGAGGACAGCAACCTTGGGCCGGAAGGACTGGGATTTCTAAGTCCCACAGGTGCTCCTTGTGGTCTTGGGCAAGCCACTTAACCCTCCATAGCCCATGTTCCATGTAAAATAGTTATCTCCAAGTTATAATGCCCTGTTCAATGTAATTTCAGTTTGTTCAATGTAAAACCACACTGATGCAGAATAGCATGGTATATAAGAGAATGTAAATAAATAAATAAATCTTGTTATTTACAATAACCCCTATTCAAAACATGATGTCAAAGTGGAAGGGTATCGCTTCTCACTGGCCACAATCATCAGAAACAAAATAACTATCTACACATCCCATTTTAAAATTTTTAAAGCCAAACATATTGACTTGGAGGGCTCATGAAGCATCGCTAAGATTACAAGGACGTATTTAAAAAGAGCCTTTAAAAACATAGAATAACCTACCGTGTGATGCACACAGTGCCGCTAGTTCTTAAGAATCACATTGTGTTCTTCCAGAATTAAATGCTTACGTTTTCCCACTTCTAAAGGATGAAGTTTACTTGGTGCACAAACCGTACTTGTCAAACAGTATCAAAATTATTATCATAAATCCTGTATGTATTGTATAATGTACTCACAGAATATGAAACATTAAAAGAAAAGAGGAGAGAGGAAGGGGGAGAAGGGGGGAGGGGGAGGGGAGGGAAGGGGGAGAAGGGGGGAGGGGAGAAGGGAAGGGAAAGGAAAAAGGGGGGAAGGGGGAAAAAGGGGGAAAAAGGGGGGGAAAAGGGGGAGGGAAAAGGAGGAAAGGGATAGGAAAGGGGGGGGGGGAGGGAGGCAAAAAAGGGGGGAGGGAAAGGGGGGAGAGGAGGGGGAGAAGTGGGAATTTTCCTTGAACTCTTTGTCGCCAGTCCTTGTACCTGCTTGGTTGGTTTCCATATACATTGTGCAGGTACTTTTGCTCCTTTTGGTACCACAGAGGTATTTGCATTTCTCTATCATATCTCCCCCTACCACCTGTCATCCAGAGTATACATACTGAGATCTTTATCTCTCTCCATATGCTTTATGATGACCACTGACCATTTTAGTAGGTGTCCTCTGCACCAACTCCATCCTACTGATATCCTTTTTAAGGTATGATCTTCAGAACTGTACAGAGTAATGCAAATTAGGTCTCACTAGAGACTTGTACAAAGGCACTATTGATTCCTTTTTCCTGCTGGCCATTCGTCTCCCTATGCATCCAAACATCCTTATGGCTCTTTCCATCACCTTTTCTACCTGTTAGCCCATCTTAAGATCAATACAATCGCCCCCAGGTCCCACTCTTTTGTGCATCAAAGTGCTCCATCCCCTACAGTTTACTACTCTCTTGTGTTTTTCTAGCTCATATGCATGGAATTGCATTTTTAAGCATTAAATCTTAGCTGCTGTATTATCAGCTGTTTTTCATGCTTTACTAGATCCCTCATATTATCCACATCTTCCAGGGTGCCTAACCTGTTTCAGATTATGGTATCATCCGCAAAGAGGTAAATCTTTCCCAACAGACTTTCCATAATATTGACTTCAAAAATGTTAAACAAGACCCTGTGGCACACCACTGGTAACCTAAAAAGACTTGAAAAGCTTTTTACCTATTTTATTAATATAGATTAATAAAGCATTTATCATAAAACACAGTTGAAGGTATTGCCAAATTATGATAGTTATTTTGTCATAATATTAGATGAGGTTTTTAAACCCTTTTCTGGATATTGTTTATTTTATTTATTTATTTAGCTGTATTTATATCCTGCTTTTCACTGGGTCAAAGCGGTCAATTGGGGGATACATTTAACACAAGGGGATATGAGACACATACACTAATACTTACAGGGAACATGGGCAATGGAGGGTTAAGTGGCTTGCCCAAGACCACAAGGAGTGCCTATAGGACTAGAAATCCCAGTCCCTCCGGCCTGAGATTGCTGTCCCCAGGTGGGACTTGAACCCCTGGCCCTCCGGCCTGAAGTACCTTGTCCTAACCACTAGACCACTCCTCCCTCAAAATATTTGTCTTAATAGCAGAGTTGTATCTAGTCAACTTAAAACGGAGCCTCCACACATATATGTTCTTTTTGAATGTTGGGTCAAAGCCTGTGGGTAAAAAGTACCCATGGGCTTTGTCCCAATGCAGACAGTCTGAAAGCAGTCCCTAGGTTGTATTTGCAATTTTGTTGAGCATTATGCATATGTATTTGTCAGCACTGAGCATGGGCCTATTTATGGTGCTGCCTCATGTAAAGTTATGCATATGTGTGTGTGATGTATAGCCATAGAGCAGTGTTATGGTGATAGACGATAGACCATGATGGCATGATGTTTGCATTTATTTTGCTGAATAACCTTATTTATGAAGGAACTACTAAAGAAGGCAGCAGATGTACCAATGGGAAAAAAAAAATTTGTTAATAAACTGCTGGTGTTTGCAACAATTGAAGCAGCTGTTCAAGATAGTCAGATGTTCCACCTAATTTAGGATGTGTCTTAATGATCAAATTGCATAACAAATTGTCTATCTCGCAAATTAAGACATCAGGATTAAGAACCCTTGGAATGTAGTATGTCTTGCTCATGTTTGATATACTATGGTAGGGCCTGGATCATGGCATTTGTACAGGAAGAGCAACCTGTCTTGATGGGAAAAACTCTACAGCTGTCCTGATCCCTTCCTCTCATACTATTCTCTAGCATTGGACTGTGTTTTTATTTGCATTATGCGTAGTATAAGAATATTATATAGATGGCATTCCCAGAGTAGAAATTAAAACCTGTGCCTTTCCTTAATGTTTCTTTTAACAGCCAGCACATTTCTGAGCAAGTACCCCAGAGGATGTGTGTGATGTAATGACTGGAGATGAAGCTTCCACCATAAGAAGCGCAAAGGATGCCCGATATTGAATTAATAGCTATGACAGTTTATTGAAGTGACCATACAGAGAGAAGCAGTGTAGGAAGGACTTTGTTCAAAGGATATAGGGAGAACCAGTATATGAGAGAGAGAGAGAGAGAGAGAGAGAGATCAATATGTAGTTCTGTTGTCCTTAAAATCATTTATGGTGGTTGTTACACTTTAAAGCTCTGGGTTATTAGAACGTGAGCCATCATTGTAAATTATTTGTAGTAGGCTGCTTCCAGGAATGTCTCGCACCACTCGATATTTCTTGCCTTGGCAAACAATGATCTATATAATAAGGCCCAATTTCAATTTGAAAGTAGCATTAAGACATCTTCAGTTGCAAAACTTACTGCACACAAATAATAGCTTTAGCTTTTTCCTCTTACGTCTTAATTTTTGTTCGGAAAATACCGAGAATCTGATAACATTAAGCCTGATGAATCATGCATGGAATGAATGCAGAAATATTTTTAGATTAAAGGTGGGTGGGGGAAGCCTGCCAACGATGATATTTTACTAGGTTGCACTTCGTTGTGTATCTAGTGACAGCCCTTGAATTACATGGTTATAGATGTTTTTTCAATGCATAGGTTCGGAAAACAACTTCAGACTGTTCCCAGACAATTGTTATTAGATGAATAATAATGTTAGGCTAATGTGAGCACTGAATGATTTAACATATTGGTGCAATTTTAGTATTTGATCTATGGTAACTATGCAGTTAAGTTTAATAAGGGGCATGTTTATTAACAGGTGTGCTGGTAGTGTGCATCCATGCCACTGCTGACAGTGGGGTGCTATTGCTCAGCACCATGCTAAAAGGATGGATGCACTTACCACCTCAGTAAGTGGTTTTAAGTGCCACCCGCATGCCAAACGGCAGCATCACGGTTAGCACATGCCCAAAATATCTGCACTAACCACAATGCGCTGTCAACACCCACATTCTGCCCTGAACTTGTCCATCCCCCCTCCAATCATGCAGTAACCAGTTGGCATGGGAATTTTAGCATGGGTGCTAATGGTTAGCTCAGCTCCCTTACAGCAGCGTTTGCCATACACTAACGGTTAACTTGGTTTAGGAAAAATGCCCTAAGATTCCATGTCTAAAGTGAGTGTGATTGAAGAGCCATCAACATGTTTAGTTGGTTCTGCGACTGTTTAGTCCATTGTAACTAAGTAGGTATTGGAGGAGTTGACACATGGGTCAATTTGCAGCCGACAGGGTCACCATATTAAATTAAGGACCAGCACTGGTATCTAATGGGGGTAATTTTAGAAGGTGCCCCTACATTTCTGGGTGTGTTTACATGCATAAATCAGAGTATATTAGTGGTTTATGCAATAAATGGCGTAAGTCGTTATTCTGACAGTACACGCATCGGGCCAATGGCGTATACTTTCACTGTGTGCAAGCACAGAGGAGGAGGAGCACTGACAGAGTACAAGTTTATTGCAGAAATTATAAAATCTATAATTTTTGTGCATTCTTGCAAAATCTAGACTTAGGCATTTACATCAGCCATAGTGCTGATATAAGTGTTTATGTCTAGTTTAAGGCATGTTTTTTTACTGCTTTTGTTCCTGATGTGTGTATCTTACTTTGTAAAATAGGCCTGAAATAATGCACATTAAAAGCATGTATAAATCTAGCTAAGCCTTATAACATGTTCCCTGTAAAATAGTTATCTCCAAGTTATAATGCCCTGTTCAATGTGATTTCAGTTTGTTCAATGTAAACCGCACTGATGCAGAATAGCGCGGTATATAAGAGAATGTAAATAAATAATAAATAAATAAATAACATTACCCCCTCATATTTATTTCACACCACTATCCATATAAGTAGTGGTGCTGAATATATGAATTAAGTTGTGACCACACCAGAACTATTCAGAACTCCTGAATTAAATGGATACCTTAATAACACAATAATTAAGTCAGAGCAAAGGTCCATGAAGCTCAGTATCCAATTTTCAACCGTAATCAATTCAGGTCACAAGCACCTGGCAGGATCCCAAAAGTTAGACAGAGGATAAGCAATGGATTTTCCCCAATACACTTTAATTATGGTTTATGGACTTTTCCTCCAGGAACTTGTCCAAACTTTTTTTTAAACCCAGCTACAATGACAGCTTTTACTATATCCTAGAGCAACAGAGCTCCTTTATGTTTTGAGTGAAGAAATATTTTCTGATTAGTCTTAAATGTACTGCTTTGTAGCTTTATTGCATGTTTTAGATCCGGCTGTGGATTAGCGCGGCTGGACACAGGCATGGTGGGAGGGGAGGGTGCGTGGCAATCGGCTATAAGAGCGCCGGTTGTGCCGCAGCTCGCCCTCCTTCCAGCAGGTCCGGAGCGAGCAGCATTAACAAAGAGGAAGGCAAAGAGCGGGAATGCATCGCGCGCAAGTGAGGCGGGCAAGACACCGTGGCGGAGTAGGCGGCCCCCAGCACAGCAACAAGCACAACCACCCATGCCAGCGACGTCCTGTAAGGAGTTAGACGATCTGTTTCGAGTTATACGCGAGCAGGTGAATCAACACGGCCTGAGCGCTTTCACACAATGACTGGAGGCATCTAATACGAGGTTGGAAGGATCGCAAACAGTGAGCAACAGCACGGCAAGCACCAGCTCAGCGAGCGGTAAGTTAGTGGGTAATAAGGGGGCACTTGTGTTGTCGTCTTCGTCATCAGAAGAATCTACCTCTGACACGAAGGGGAACATATCTTTAGCGACTGCAATGCAGAGCATTTTAAAAACTTTTAAAAGAAAAAATGATAAATCACGAAAGGATAAACAGTTAGCAGGGGTCTGGGCGGGGTGCAGAGAGGTACCCACACAGAGAGCAGAAACCGGCAAATCCGGTGCAATCGGCACGGCGACGACGGTCTCAGCAATGCTGACAAGCCCAGTGGTGGTTAGCGGAGACCCGTGTTGCGGTATGAGCTCTCTAGCCAGCGCTGTGCCTAGGAAGTTAAAAAAGCGGATTTGGCGAAGGGAATATATTGATATATTCTCCTTGCTGCTCAAGGACCAGGGGGTTGAGGCGAAAGAACAAAGATAGGGATAGGAATTGGGAGAAGAAGCCGAGAATTGTAAAGTCTATAAACAATTGGGTATCGGCTTTCCATATATTTGAGTGTGGTTCTGGAGCGGGAACCGGAATTGAGCCAGTATTTAATCAAATACCTGGACACCATAATGCAGGCACATAAGAGATTAGGTGGGTGAGCTTGGCTGAACTACGATGTTAAGTTCAGAAAAAGCATGGCGGAGGACCCAACCTTGACCTGGCAGAACAGGATCGTAGATTTGTGGCTGGAAGAAATGGCCCCCAACAGACCATGGAGTCAAGAAGGGACATCGCAGTCCTTTCAGGCGCCACAATGGTGGCAGAACTACCAACTGGCCGGTCGCCGAGCCTGCCGGCAGTTCAATGCGGGGAGCTGCACATGGCGTCCGTGCAAGTTTCAGCATGTATGTTCCAGCTGCGGGGGCAATCACCCTGTCGCCATGTGCCGAGCCAGCAGAGACGCCAAACCATTTCGGCCAACACAGCAATGTGGGAATGATGACCATGGCCCCAACCCCCATCAGGCTTGACCACATGCGGGCGTGGCTGCGAGCCTACCCGCTGCAGGACAAAGCTCTCGATATTGAGAATGACTTTGCGTATGGTTTCCGGATTCCAGCTTCAGTTCCAACGCTGGGGCAGGTAACCCGCAACTCCCCATCAGTCAAGAAATTCAACACGGTGGTGCAGCAGAAAATATTGAAAGAAATTGACTTGGGGGAGGGTGACAGGCCCATTCAGGAGCCTTCCCATCCCGAACCTGGTGCTGTCCTCGTTGGGAATCGTCCCAAAAAAGGAGCCATGAAAGTTTCGTCTGATACACAACCTATCATACCCAGAAGGGAATTCAGTCAATGACCACATTGATCCGTCATTATGTTCCGTGAGATATTCAACGATTGATCACGCAGTAGAAATCCTACGGAAGCTAGGACGACAGGCACGGCTGGCGAAAGCAGATATTGGATCAGCCTTTCGACTGCTCCCGGTCCACCCGGAGTCCTTTTCATTGGTGGGTTTCACCTTCAATGGGGAGTATTATTATGACAAATGCCTACCCATGGGCTGCTCAATATTCTGCACGTATTTCGAGCAATTCAGCGCATTTATACATTGGGTTGTAGAGGACATAGCAGGTCATCACACGGTGGTACATTACCTGGATGAATTCCTGTTCATTGGAAAGGATGGTGAGGACTACCAAAGGATCCTCAATATCTTTGAGCAAGTTGCCAAGTGCTTTGGGATTCCCTTAGCAAAAGAAAAGACCTGTGGGCCCGTGGGGACGATCGCGTTCCTGGGAATAGTGCTGGACGTGACAGCACAATGGTCTCGCCTGTCCGATGACAAAATAAAGAAGCTGAGAAACACTATTCAGGCCATTCAAGAACGGACAAAGGCAATGTTGGAACAGTTCCAATCTTTGCTGGGTCTGCTGTGTTTTGCATGCAGGATCATGCCAATGGGATGAGTTTTCTGCCGTCGCATGGCAATGGCGACAAAAGGGGTCACGAAAAAACATCATAAAATAAGGGTCACAAAAGGCAATAAAAGAGGACTTACGCATGTGGGAGCTTTTCCTGCAGTCATTTAACGGGCTGGCGTTCTGGCAAGAGCAGCCAGTGTTGAACGAGGACCTTGACCTGTTCACAGATGCGGCAGGGGGAATCTGTTTCGGAATCTATTTCAAAGGTGCATGGTGTGCGGAGGAATGGCCCTGCGGATGGCACTCCGAGGGAATCACAAAGGACATTACTTTCCTTGAGCTCTTCCCTATCACGGTAGCCTTATACATGTGGGCCCCACAGCTGGGCAACAAAGCAATCACATTTCACACTGACAACATAGCGGTGGTCTACGCAGTAAATGGAATGCGTGCACATACACTGGGGGTTGTGTCATTGCTAAGGCATATAGTGATGTTGTGCCTAAAACATAATATAACTATCAGGGCGAAGCACATTCCCGGTCAGTGTAATAACATCGCCGATGCTCTTTCTCGTTCCAAGATCCTGCTCTTCCGATCGCTCGCACCCGAGACCAACGCAGTCAAGACGGCCATCCCAGTGCAAGTATGGGACTTTGGTCCGCCGAAGTTTGGGAGCTTGTGCTGAGCTCACTATCCGAGTGGACGAAGCACAAATACCTGGCGGCTTGGGAAAAGTTTCAAGCCGGGCGTCAAGGACCGGAGTACAGCGGGCTGTGCCTCTTAAGAAGGGATGAAGCGAAATAGTAAATTGGGATAGATTTACACATGGTTGTTATGATGTGTAGGTTGGAATTTATGTATGATGGAATTATGTTATAATGTTTGGATGTTTGTGGATTATGCTGTGGCCAACAGTTTGGATACTGTATTTTCCGATGTTGACAAACAAATAAAGACTTTTCCTTTTGGTGCAAATCTGGATACAGTATGGTTATTTTAGCGGGGGGGAGGGGCGGGGGGGGGGAGGGTAGCGACCTGAGGCCGTCATGCTGGTCGCCTGGCTGTGTATTTTTGAAGAAGTAAACAACCAATTCATTTACTCATCCCATTCCGTTCGTTATTTTATAGACCTCTATTCATATCTCCCCTCAGCTGTCTCTTTTCCAAACTGAAGAACCCTAACCTTTTTAAGCCTTTCCTCATAGGGGTATCCTTCCATCCCCTTTATCAGTGTGGTAGCTTTTCTAATTCCATTATATCTTTTTTAGATGCAGTGATCAGAACTGCATACAAGACTCAAGGCATGGGCGCATCGTGGAACAATACAAAGGCATTATGATATGCTTTGTTTTATTCTTCATTCCTTTTCTTATGATTACTAGCATTCTATTAGATTTATTGGCCACTGCTGCATACCAAGCAGGAGATTTCAACTTATTATCCATGATGATGCCTAGATCAGTTTCCTGGGTGGTGGTTCTTAATGTGGAACCTTGCATTATTAGCTATAGTTTGGGTTCTTCTTCCTTAAGTGTATAACTTGGCGCTTGTCCACATTAAATTTCAGCTGCTTTTTGGACTCCCAAATCCTCAAGGTTCTCTTGCAACTTTTCACAATCCTTTTGTGATTTAACAATTTTGAATAATTTTGTGTTGATTGCAGATTTGATCATCTCACTTATTGTTCCCATTTCTAGATCATTTATAGATGTGTGAAACAGCAGTTGGCCCAGTTCAGATCTCTGTGGTACTCCACTATTTACTTTTCTCCTTATTCTGTTTTCTTTTAAACAATTTCTAATTCACAGTAGAACATAGTCTCCTATCCCATAACTCTTTAATTTCCTCAAGTCTCTAATGAGGGATCTTGTCAAAGGCTTTCTGAAATTCCCGATAAACTGTGTATCAACTGGCTCACCTTTATCTACCTGTTTACACCCTCAAAAAAAAAAGTAACAGATTGGTGAGGTAAGACTTCCCATGGCTAAATCTGTGGTGGCTTTGTCCTATTAAACCATGGCTATGTAAAGTAATTTTTTTCTTTATAATGGTTTCCAACATTTTGCCTGGCAGTAGTGTCTACTAGCTCACTGGTCTCTAGTTTCCTGGCTCACACCAGAAGCCTTTTAAAAAATTGACATTATATTGGCCAATTTCCAATCTTCAGGTACTATAGACACGTTTCATGATAGTTTACAGATTTCTAATAATAGGTCTGTGAGTTTCATTTTTTAATCCTTTCAGCACACTGGGATGTATACCAATCGGTCAATGTAATTTGCTACTTGTTAGCTTCCACGGCAAACTTCTTTTCAGATTCTCTTTTCCTGCCTTATCAATGCTTTGCATCTAACTTGCCACTGCTTATGCCATTTGCGTTTTCTTCATTTGGATCCTTTTTCCATTTTATAAAAGATGTTTTTTTGGCTATAACAGCCACTCTCGCCTTATGTTTAAACCATGCGGGCAGCTGTTTGGACTTCCTTTTCACCTTTTTTTTAAAGTGTGGAAAACATCTGGTTTTGGCTTCCAAGAAGGTATTTTCAAACAACATTCAGGCCCAATGTAAACTGTTAATCTTTGCAGTTGCTCCTTTTACTTTTTCCTAATCACTTTCCTCATGTTATTGTAGTTGCCTTTTTGAAAGCTAAACGTTTGTGTAGTAGACTTCCTTGCTGTCCTTTTATTAAATCTAATGTGATCGTGTTATGATCACTATTGCCAAGTGGCCCCAACACCATTATATCTCACATCTGATCCTAGGTTCCACTAAGGACTAGGTCTAAAATAACTTCTCCTTGTGTTGGTTCCTCAACCAACGGTTCCATGAAGCAGTTATTTATCTCATCTAGAAACTTTATCTCCTAGCATGTTCTGATGTGACACTGACGAAGTCTATACTGAGGTTATCGAAATTGCCCATTATTACTATGTTGTCAATTTTATTAGCTTCCCTAATTTCTGTTTTTATTATCGGTCTGTTCATTCTGGCCAGGTGAACTCTAGTAGCCCCTGCTCCCATTGCCTTCCCTTTTTTACATGGAATTTCTATCCATAGAGATTCTACAGTGTATTTTGTTTCCTGCAGAACCTTTATCTTGTTTAACTCTATGCCCTTTTTAACATATAATACCCCCCCCCACCACCACCACCACCACCACCACCACCAATTTAACCTTCCCTGTCATTGCAATATAATTTATACTCGTATCACGGTGTCCCATTGGTTGTCCTCCTTCCACCAGGTCTCTTGAGATGCCAGTTATATGCAACCTTTTATTCAGTGCTATATATTTTAGCTCCCCCATCTTATTTTTCTAGCATTTGCCTCCAAGCATTTCAAATAAAGTTTTTTGTTCATATTGACAGCTTGTTTATCAGTTGACAGAGGTAATTTGGGATCTTTCAACTCTGCCTGCTGTTTACTTACCTGGACTACTTTAACCTTTATTGCGCCTTCTGTCAGGAAACCCTTACTTCCCTATTTTGGTGGTATCCTTCAAAGATACATTATTCCAAACCATATAGGAAACTGCATAAAGTTAGGGCGGTCTTTTTTCTGGAATATGTGGTGGTTTATTTAGTATTTGGATTGCACCTTTACAGCAGTAGTTCATGGCGTGTTACATTCAGGTACAGTCGATATTTTCCTGTCCCTAGAGGGCTTACAATCTAAGTTTGTACCTGAGGCAATGGCATGTTAATTGACTTGTCCAAGGCCACAAGGAGTGTTAAAGGCCACTGTTCTAACCACTAGGCTGCTCCTCCACTCCAACTTATCTGTTTAGTTACTATTAAATGGATAATTTCTGGTGTGCTCTCTCTCTTCTCCAACTTGGCCCCTTATTATCTGAATAAAATCAGTCTGTTCAGCAATTTAAATGACCTAATGTTACTGCATATAAATGTCTGTCACAATGTCTCTGTGCAGTTGCTCTGTCTCCAGAAAGTCCTCTTTCAGCCTCTACCTCTCCATCCTGGTCCGCATGATGTCTCCAAGAGAGGCTGGGGAACTCTCTCTTAAAGTCTCCAAGTTCTGAGAGTCTATGTGGGATAGTCCCTGTACGTCTAGGGTGAATAAGAAAAATTAACAGTTACATTCCCTAGAATAGTTCAAAACAAGAATTCCATCACTTTTCTTCCTAGAACCAGAGTATCCTCATCTCAGGGGTAAGCAGTGGATTTCCCCAGTCTACTTCATTAATGGGTATTGAACTTTTCCTCCAAGAACTTGTTCAAACTTCTTTTAACCCCAGCTCCACTAACAGTTTCTACTACATCTACTGGCAATGAATTCCAGAGTGTGATTACATGCTGAATGAAAGAATATTTTTTTCAATTAGTCTTAAATATGCTGTTTTGTAGTTCCATTGCTTGTCTCCTAGTCTTTCTACTTCTAGAAGGCGTAAATAGTGATTTATGTTGAGCCATTCTGCTCCACTCATTAGTTTGTAGTTAGACATAGGGGTACCTTTCCATCCTTTTTATCATTTTGGTCACTCTTCTCTGTACTTTTATAAATTCTGTTGTATCCTTTTTGAGATAGGGCAATGAGGATTGCACACAATATTCAAGGTGTGGTTGTACCACGGAGTGATACATAGGCATTATAATATCTTTGGTTTTATTCTCCATTCCTTTTCTTATGATTCCTCAAGGAACTCATCCAAACCTCTTTTAAATCCAGCTACATTAACAGCTTTTACTACATCCTCTGGTAACAAATTCTAGAATTTGATTACGTGTTGAGTGAAAATATATTTTCTCCGATTAGTCTTAAATGTGCTACATTGTAGCTTCATTACGTGTCCCCCTAGTCTTTCTACTTTTTGAAGGAGTAAAAAATCAATCTACATTTCCCCATTCGACTCCATTCATTATTTTATAGACCTCTGCAGTATCATATCTCCTCTCAGCCATCTCTCTTTTCTAAGTTGAAGAGCCCTAACTTTTTAAGCCTTTCCTCATAAGGATATCCTTCCATCCCCTTTACTGTTTTTGTCACTCTTCTCTGCAGCATTTCTAATTCTGCTATATCCTTTTTAAAGTATGGTGACAAATGGTACACACTATTTAAAGTGTGGTTGCACTATGGCGTGAAACATAGGCGTTATAATCTCTTTTGTATTATTCTCCATTCCTTTCTTTATGATTCCTAGCAATCTATTTGCTTTCTTGGCCACCGCTTGCACACCCAGATCCTTTCCCTAGATGGTGATTTCTAATGTGGAGCCTTGCATCTTGTAACCCTAGTTTGGGTTATTCTTCCCTAAGTACATAATATTGCAATTGTCCACATTACATTTCATCTGCCATTTGAATGCCCAGTCTCCCAATTTTTCAAAGTCTTCTTGCAATTTTTCACAATCCTCTTGTGTTTTAACAACTTTAAATAATTTTGTCTCACTTCACTCGTTATTCCTATTTCAGGTCATTTATTAATATGTTAAAAAGCAGCCGGTCTAGCACAGATCCCTAGAGAGTACTCCACTATTCACCTTTCTGCACTGCGAAAATAGACCATTTAGCCCTACCCTCTGCTTTCTATCTTTTAACCACTTCCCAATCCACTATAGTACACTTCTTCCCTGTCTCATGAGGGACCTTGTCAAAAGCTTTCTGAAAATCCAGATATACTATATCAACCGACTCACTGTTATCTACCTGTTCACACATTAAAAAAAAAAATAGGTTAGTGAGCCAAGACTTTCCTTGGCTAAATCCATGTTGACTTTGTCCTATTAAATCTTGACTAACCAATAATTTTATGCATTATAATGGTATCTGCCATTTTGCCAAGTATTTGACTTTAGGCTCAGCAGTCTGAGTTTCCCAGATCACCCCTGGAACCTTTTTTAAAAAGTGGTGTTACATTGACCACTCTCCAATCTTCAGGCTGGAATAAATAGCTCTTCCGCATCGCCATACAACCATTTGTTTTTTCTAGTTCTTCCATATACTGTTCTATAGTAGCATTCTCTCCAATGTATGGTGATGCCATGAGGGCAGGGGCAACATACCTTCAAAAAGCTTTACCTCTCTGTATTGACGCGTTAAACTGAATCCTTCACAACTTGCCTTAATTGAAGATATCATATCTCATAATCTCCTTTGTTGTTTGGCTAAGGCTGCGGGCCTCAGGCTCTTAAGATTTTGTGTACAGTATGATGGGTTCACCATGGCTGTTGTGGTTTTAATTACATATTTCAGACACCATGTGGGATGGCAACCCTAGTGGTACAATGCTGATATGATGGAGCTGAATCTGAAGAGGTGGGTGGAATGTTTCTAAGTCCTCTTCCCTTTGCTTGATTTTTCAGGGCTTACATCATTTTGGAATACGGATTGCTCTGATCTATGCTCAAGTCTCAAAGGGCTCATTTCCTGAGCAATGATGTCGGACACTCTCTGATCAAGGACAGTGACCTCAGTCTCATGGGCATGTCAGATGTGCACTCTTTGTGTGATCCATGTCATACTTCCCTTTGTCCATGGGGATCCTGATTTCTCATTCAGATATTGCCCTTTCAAAAGAAGAATAGCACAAAACCTTGTCTGACATAACCCTACCCAGCCTCTGTGTTTTACAGTCCGAGCCTGCAGAACTAAAAATAAGCTGGATGCTGTTCTTTGCAAATCCAGGAGCCACTGATCCTATTAGTAGAGAATGCCCTGGGCAAAAATGATACTTTCTGTAAAGATCCATTTGGGTATACATCATGCTGATTCTCAGCTAATCAATACTGTCACGGAGGACCTCAATGCATTTTTTCTTACTTATATTTTGTTTTTACTGAAATGAAAAATTGCACAATGTTTAAGGGTACCACTTATATATTGTCCTATCAAATCTGTCTTTTTTTAATCTAAGCAGACAGGAGGTACAAGACAAATTTTACTTAGGTTCTTAATCTGACCGACTGCAAATTTTGCAAGGTAACAGAGGGACATTGACGGTATCTGCCTTAATGTTCAGCATTTGGTACTACAAGGCAATAAGACTCCAGTTACTGTATACAGTATGTATGTGAAACAGATTAACCTTTTCTCCAGGACCAAGCAGGAAGTCAGTCCTCACTTATGGGTGACGTCGGCGCCGACAGAGCCCTCGCGGAGCAATTTTCCCCAGCTTTCAAAGAAAGCCTTTGGGAATTGCAGCGCGCATGCGCGGTCCTCTTCCCGCCCAAGGGTGCCATCTTAGCCAGTCTTCTTTTTTCCGCGGAGCCCTACAGACGTCCCCGTCTTGTCCCCGCGAAAAAGTCGATATTTCTTCGTTATTTTATTCTTTTTCCTTCGGTTCGACGCCGGTCTTTTTCCCGCCCGGACTCGCGACGCCGGTCACGAGTCCGCTTCCTTTTTTCGGTTTTTCTGACTTAGTCAGCTTTCGTTTTCGATTTTTCCCTGGCAGCCCGGTCCTTTGACCTCGCAGGGGCCCTTTTTCCCCCGATGGCTGCCAGTGGTTTTAAGCGGTGTGGTCAGTGTGACCGAAATATGTCACTAACTGACACACACGACTTTTGCCTCCGCTGCCTGGGCCCAGATCATGAGGAACTGATCTGTGGGCCCTGCGGCAAAATGTCCTCCAAAGCGTTGAGAAGTCGGCGGCATCAGCGTGATAGGATCTTCGCTGACCCCAGCCGTACCCGGACCTCGTCGGAGGCCTCCGCGTCCAAAGGCTCCAGCTCGGACCGTCGCCGGAGTTCCTCCGACAGGGGTTCTCCCTCCGGGGACCATCGTCGGAAGGTGAAACCCGCGAGGGCGGCGTCGGTGGACGCTCCTGGCTCCGCGAGGGCCAGGTCGCATAGCCCCGACAGCCGCCCCGGGTCCTTGGAGAAGGAGCACCTCACGAAGCGCCCTCGCCTGGAGTCGGAGATGCCTGCTCGGGTAAGTCCTGTGGTCCTTCTGGACTCGCCTCCGCGACAGCCGACGTCGGGCCCGACGCCGTCGGGGCCCGAGTCGGGGGCTGCTGGGTCACCTGAGCTCGGACTCAGGTTGACGGCCTTGGAGAGCAGACTGTCTGCCTTCATGGACCAGCAGCGGGCACTGCTCGCTGGCCTCGCTGGCGCCGCTGCCCCGACCGCCGGGACGTCGACGTCCAAGTCGACCCCGGAGACCGAGCCGATCCTCGAGTCGATCCTCGGTCGAGGTCACCCTCGGCCTCCCGTTCGGGACCGAGGTCGCCGACGCCGACTCCCTCGGCGTCGGGGCGGCAGGCGCCGCGCCCTGCCCGGGCCGACCCCACCGAGTCCTCGTCGGAGTCGGTCTGGGAGTCTGAGGAGGAAGAGTCACCTGATTCTTTCCGGACTCGGTGTGTCCCCTCGGACTCACCGGAGTCCGAGCCTCGGAAGCAGTCCCCCCCGGAGGATGCCCGGTTCTCGGACTTCGTCAGGGATATGGCCAAGGCTTTGGCCTTCCCTGCGGACCCCCGAGGAGGAGCCTCGAGCCGAAGAGCTCGACGCCCTCCAGTATGACTCTCCCGCAAGGGAACACTTTACTGTACCGGTTCCTCCTATGCTGGAACGACTACTCTTCCGCATGTGGGAGAGTCCGGCCTCCTCGCCGGTCCTGAGCAAGCGGGTCGATTCTATCTATCGAGTCCGCAAGAGCCCTGGCTTTCAAAAGGCACAGCTACCACACCATTCCATGGTAGTGGAATCGGCCATGCATCGTCTTAAGAGCCAGAAGATGCACTCCTCGGTGCCTCCTGGCAGGGAGGCCCGTAACCTGGATGGCCTTGGTAAGAAGTGTTTCCAGGGCTCTATGCTCGCCTGTCGTGTCCAGACCTACCAGCTGTACATGGGCATGTATCTCCGAGATCTGGCTAAAGAGCTTGACGGATTCTCCGCTGGTTTGTCCGAGGAACCCTTGCGGAGGTTCCTGGCCTTGTCCACTGGCATTCGGGAATGCTCAAAGTTCATGTCCCGAGCAGCCTATGATGGCTTTGAAGCATCAGCTCGAGTGGCCGCAGCCGGCATCGGTGCCCGCCGACAGGCTTGGCTTCAGTCGTCAGACCTTGAGCCCTGGGTGCAGGACAAGTTGGTCGATGTCCCCTGCCGAGGCGAAAACCTCTTTGGCAAGCCCATGGCTGAAAAGGCTGCACAGATTGAGACTGAGACTCTCACCAGGACCAGGCTTTCTAGGAAGACCTCTGCCCCTTCCCAGAAAAAGAAGGGCTCGGGGAAAAAGTCCTTTTACCCGAGGAAGGCGGCTGCCTACAAACAATACCCCCATTATCAGGCCCCTGCAGCTCCCCAACAGGGCCAGCAGGCCAAGGGACGGGGTAACGGGTCCCATAGGCAGCAAGCCCCCAAGCCCGCACCACCAGCCCCTGCTCAGCAGGGTGGGGGTTTTTGACTCATTAAGCATAGCCTCTCCCCCCCCGCTGGTTCCTCCCAGCACCGGAGGCCGGCTGGTTCACTTCGCCCACAGGTGGTCCAGCATCACCACAGATGCCTGGGTGCTTCAAGTCGTGCGAGAAGGCTATCTTCTCCACTTCCACCAGGTCCCTCCCTCCTATTTTCCGGGAGAACCTCCACGACCCCCCCTGCACAGGGATTTACTCCTTCAGGAGTTAGCAGGTCTTCTGCAGGAACAGGCGGTGGAACCGGTGCCACACCACCTGAGAGGTCAAGGCTTTTATTCCAGGTATTTTCTAATACCAAAGAGAACAGGAGGCCTCAGACCCATCCTGGACTTGCGCAGCCTCAACAAGTTCCTTGTGCGGGAGAAGTTCAAAATGCTTACCCTTGGAATCCTTCTGCCCTACCTCCAGCAGGGAGATTGGCTATGCTCCTTGGATCTAAAGGATGCCTACACGCACATCCTCATCCACCCAAGCCACCGCCAGTACCTAAGGTTTGTGGTGGCAGGAAATCATTACCAGTACAGAGTACTGCCCTTTGGCCTGTCCTCCGCACCGCGAGTCTTCACAAAATGTCTCGCGGTGGTGGCGGCCCATCTCCGGCTTCACGGCCTCTATGTCTTTCCGTACCTCGACGACTGGCTCATCAGAGCGGCGTCCGCTCCGGAGGTCACCAGCGCCACACGCCGCACGGTGACTCTTCTGCAGCACTTGGGCTTTGTTATAAATTTCGCAAAGTCCACTTTGCTCCCCTCACAGGATCTCGAGTTCATCGGCGCAAGGCTCCGCACTCCTCAGGCACGAGCGTACCTTCCGCTCGACAGGGCTCAATGGCTCATGGACCTAGCCGACCGTCTTCGCAGCCAGCCCCTGGTCTCCGCCAGGCGCTTCCTGAGACTGCTCGGCCATATGGCTTCCACCGTCCATGTGACCCCCAATGCCCGCCTGAATATGCGGCCTGCTCAATGGTGTCTCCGCCAGCAGTGGCGACAAGCCACAGGCGGCCTAGCAGACCTAGTGCGCGTCTCCGAGCCGCTGATCTCGTCTCTCCGGTGGTGGCTTCGGCAGCCGAACCTGATATTCGGAATGCCTTTCCAGTCACCTCAGCCGACCCGGGTGCTGACCACGGATGCATCCCTCCTGGGCTGGGGAGCACATTGCCAAGGGGCACGTACTCAGGGCCTCTGGACCACGTGGGAGTCTGCTCAGCAGATCAACTTCCTGGAGCTCAGGGCGATCCGCCTGGCTCTCAAGGCTTTCTCCCACCTGACTTCCCACCAGTCCGTCCTTGTCCAGACGGACAATCAAGTTGCCATGTTCTACGTGAACAAGCAGGGGGGCACGGGCTCCTTCCTCCTCTGCCGGGAGGCACAGAAGCTCTGCTCTTGGGCCGTCAGTCACGGCATTCTCCTCAAGGCAGTTTATCTCCCGGGCCAAGAGAATTGCCTGGCGGACAAACTCAGCAGGTTCCTCCAGCCGCACGAGTGGCGTCTGGATCCCTGGGTAGTTCAGAAGCTCTTCCTAAAGTGGGGCCTCCCCACGGTGGATCTCTTTGCCAGTCCTCACAACCGGCAGCTTCCTCGCTTCTGCTCTCGTCAGCCACACCCCCTTCGGGTTGCGGCGGACGCTTTTCTAATTTCATGGTCGGGGAGCCTTCTGTACGCTTTCCCTCCCATCCCGCTAGTCTCTCGGACTCTTTTCAAGGTTCTCCGAGACAAAGCCTTCATGATCCTGGTGGCCCCTCGCTGGCCCAGACAGCCGTGGTTTCCGCTCCTACTGCAATTAGCGGTGGAGGATCCATTCCCTCTGGGGGTACAACCGGATCTCCTCACTCAGGATCAGGGGTCTCTACTACACCCCAACCTCAGGTCTCTCAACCTCATGGCCTGGCTGCTGAGAGGGTAGTCCTTGCTCCCCTTCTCCTGCCGGCAGAGGTGGAGGAGGTCGTCTTGGCTTCGCGACGGCCTTCTACCCGCAAATGCTACGCCCTTAAATGGCGTCGCTTTGCCGTCTGGTGTACCCAACAGTCTCAGGATCCCTTCTCCTGCCCGGTGTCGCTGATCTTGCAGTACTTGCTACACCTCTCTAATCTGGGACTTAAGTCCAACTCCGTCAAAGTTCGCCTCAGTGCTCTTTCGGCACATCATGTGCCGGTGGACAGTAGACCTCTCTCCAGCGACCCTCTCGTAGCGAGGTTTCTCCGAGGTCTCCTTCTACTTAAACCACCTCTGCGCCCGCCAGCGCCTGACTGGGACCTGAATGTGGTTTTGCAGCGGATCACCTGTCCGCCTTTTGAACCTATGGCTACCTGTTCTCTCCGTTTTCTGTCTTGGAAAACACTGTTCTTGATAGCCCTCACTTCCGCTAGACGCGTCAGTGAGTTGCAGGCCCTCGTGTCTGATCCCCCTTACACTCGGTTCTACAAAAATCGGGTAGTCCTACGGACTCACCCAAAATTTCTTCCAAAAGTGGTCTCCCCTTTTCACATCAATCAGGAGGTGGTACTTCCAACCTTCTTTCCCAGACCACACTCCAGCCGAGCTGAAACGGTCCTCCATACCCTGGACTGTAGAAGGGCATTGAACTTCTACCTTGACCGTACGCGGGAGCACCGTAAAGCTGCTCAGCTTTTTGTGTCTTTTGACCCCAATAAATTGGGGCTCCCGGTCTCCAAGCGTACTCTGTCCACCTGGGTTGCGGACTGTATCTCTTGGACTTATGGGGCAGCCGGACTCTCCTTAGAAAGTCGGGTCACGGCTCATTGCGTTCGGGCAAAGGCTACGTCAGTGGCTTACCTCCGCTCTGTTCCGCTGGCAGACATCTGCCGGGCCGCTACTTGGTCTTCGAGCCAGACTTTTGCGGTCCATTACTGTCTCGAGAGGGAGTCCCGCAGGGACAGTGCTTTCGGACAGGCAGTCCTCCGTAATCTCTTCGAGGTCTGAGCAACTCCTACCCTCCATCCCGGATGTGGGCTACCGGTGGGTAATAATTCAGCGAAGATTCTTTCCTTCTGTGCTGCTGAGCTAGAGGGAGCTCATTTTTGTGCTTAGGGTCTCCGGTAGCCTTGAGCTTGGGAGTCCCATAAGTGAGGACTGACTTCCTGCTTGGTCCTGGAGAAAGCGTAGTTACTCACCTGTAACAGGTGTTCTCCAGGAGCAGCAGGAATCAGTCCTCACAACCCTCCCTCCTCCCCTTGGAGTTGCAATCGTCTGTTTTAGTTTTTTGCAAATTTTTATGCTGTCTTTTTTAGCTATGTCATCTGACTGGCTAAGATGGCACCCTTGGGCGGGAAGAGGACCGCGCATGCGCGCTGCAATTCCCAAAGGCTTTCTTTGAAAGCTGGGGAAAATTGCTCCGCGAGGGCTCCGTCGGCGCCGACGTCACCCATAAGTGAGGACTGATTCCTGCTGCTCCTGGAGAACACCTGTTACAGGTGAGTAACTACGCTTTATTGGAAAATAGATGCATAAAAAATAGGATAACACTGGTCTTAAGCCTTACAAGAAAACAACACAGAAAGGAAGTTCAGTATACAATTTCTGAGATTAAATGTCAACTGTGATACTTTGGGCCATGTTTACTAAACATTAGTGCACGATACCTGCTACAGCACTCATGTTATTCCTATGGGCACAGTGGCAGATAGCATGTACTGTTGTTGTTGTTGTTGTTAAGTGCCGTCGAGTTGGTGACCCTCTGGATAGCTATTCTAAATTGTGTTCAGTCTTCAGTCAGGCGGCTCATTGCTGACCAACTGCTACCCATAGCTGCTGTTATTGTATCGATCCATCTCATTGCTGGCCTTCCTCTTTTGCGTTGACCTTCTATCTTGCCAAGCATGATGTCTTTCTCTAATGATATCTCTCTTCGCATGATGTGTCCAAAGTATGAAAGTCAAAGTCTTGTCGTCTGAGCTTCTCAAGAAAGCTTAGGTTTGATCTCCTCTAGTACTGACTGGTTTGTTCTTCGGGCAGTCCATGGTATACACAGTATTCGCCACCAGCACCATAATTCAAAGGCATCATTTTTCTTCCTGTCTATCTTTTTCACTGTCCAGCTTTCACATCCATATGATGTTATTGAAAATACCATGGCTTGAACAAGTCGAATCTTTGTATGGAGAGAAACATCTCTGCTCTTGAGAATCTTATCTAGGTCTTTCATAGCCATTCTGCCAAGAGCAATGCGTCGTCTGATTTCCTGTGCTTGTTGCTTCTTAATTGATAGTTGATCCAAGTAGGTTAAGTTGTTCACAATTTCAATTTCTTCTCCTTCAGCAATGAACCTGTTGATTATGCCAGTTGTCATGATCTTTGTCTTCATTACATTAAGGTGCAGGCCCATTTTGTGACTATGTTCTTTGATTGTGAGAAGCAAATGTTTCAGATCATCTTCACTTTCAGCCAGTAATGTGGTGGTAGGTTGTTGAGTCTTCCCCCAATCTTCACACCTCTGTTGTCTTCATACAATCCTGCTTCTCTGATGATTTGTTCTGCATATAAATTAAACAGGTAGGGGGAAAGTATGCAGGCTTGTCATACACCTTTGCTTATTTTAAACCATTCTGTTTCTCCTTGTTCCGTTCGAACTGTTGCTTCTTGATCAATGTACAGATTGTGCAAGAGAACAATCGGGTGTTCTGGTATACCCATGCTTCTTAATGTGGCCGAGAGTTTCTCATGGCTTTACACAGTCAAAAGCCTTGCTATAGTCGATAAAGCACAAATAGATATCATTTTGGTATTCTTTAGTCTTTTCTAGGATCCATCTCAGATCCGCAATGATGTCTCTCGTTTCTCGCCCTTTCCTGAACCCTGCTTGCACTTCAGGTAGTTCTTGTTCCAGGTATGGTTGTAGTCTCTTTTGAATAATCTTCAGTGGAATCTTGCTGGCATGTGGGATCAGAGCGATTGTGCGATAATTTCCACAGTCAGTTGGAACACCTTTCTTTAATATTGGTATAAACACAGATCTTTTCCAGTCAGTTGGCCATGATGTTGTCTTCCATATTTCTTGGCAGAGCCTTGTAAGAACGGTAACAGCTGCATCAGATTGCTGTAATACTTCTATGGGAATGCTATCAATGCCTGGTGCTTTGTTCTTTGATAAGGCTTTCAATGCTGCTTCAACTTCTTCTTTTATCACCAATGGTTCCCGATCATAAGGTACAGGTTGAAACAGCTGTTGGTCCACTTGATCTTTATCATATAAAAACTTGGTATATTCCTTCCACCTTTTCTTGATCTTCTCAGCATCATTCAACATAGAACCTTGAGCATCTCGTAACATTCCAATTCGAGGCTGGAACTTTTTCTTTAACTCTCATAGCTGTAGGAAAGCCGATCTTGTTCTTCCTCTTTAGTTTCTGCTTCTATTTCCTTGCATGCGTCATTGTAGTACTTT
The DNA here is from genome assembly GCA_033557465.1 of Ichthyophis bannanicus. Lineage (NCBI taxonomy): Eukaryota > Metazoa > Chordata > Amphibia > Gymnophiona > Ichthyophiidae > Ichthyophis > Ichthyophis bannanicus. The sequence continues at coordinate 498,205,288 of CM066033.1, forward strand.
TCCTTGTCCTGTCTTGCTGCATGTTGGAAATCTCTGAGTTCTGCAATTGTCTTTTTCTCCTCTGGCTTTAGCTTCTCTGCGTTTCTGGGCAATTTTCAGAGTTTCTTCCGTCATCCATTTTGGCCGTTTTTTCTTTTTCACCTTTTGTAGAGACTTCTCGCTTTCTTCCAACACAACCTTCTTGATGTCATTCCATAACTCTTCCGGAGCTCTGTAATTTGTATCTAAAGTAGCAAATCGATTTTGCAGGCAGTCTTTAAATTCCAGTGGTATATTCTCAAGGTCATATTTTGTTGCGTTCATGAGTGGTTTGCTCTTTTTCAACTTTAGCTTGAGTTTGCATACTAGTAGTTGATGATCTGTACCACAGTCAGCTCCAGGTTTTGTCTTTGTTGATGTTACAGAGCTTTTCCATTATTGACTTCCACAGATGTAGTCAATTTGATTTTTATACAATCCATTGGGTGAAGTCCATGTGTACAGTCGCTGCTTGTGTTGCTGGAAGAAGGTGTTTGAGATGAATAGATCGTTGGTCTTGCAGAATTCTATCAGTCTTTCTCCAGCTTCATTTCTGTTGCCAAGTCCATATTTTCCAACTACTTTGCCTTCTTCTTTGTTGCCAACCTTTGCGTTCCAGTCACCCATGACTATCAGGATATCCTGTTTGCATGTTCTGTCAATTTCACCTTGTACTTGTTCATAGAAATCTTCAATTTCATTCTCTTCTGCAGCTGTTGTTGGGGCATATACTTGAATTATAGTTGTGTTGATAGGCATGCCTCATAGACGAATCAAGATTAAGTGTTCGCTTACTGCATTGTATTTCATTACAGTTCTTGCAAGTTTCTTCTTTATTATAAATGCAACACCATTTCTTCTTTGTCTTTCATTTACAGCATAGTAGACGATGTGATCATCTGATGCAAAGTGCCCGATGCCAGTCCATTTCAATTCGCTGACACCCAACAGATCAAGTTGTACACGTTCCATTTCATTCTTGACCACCTCCAACTTCCCTTGGTTCATGCTTTCGTACTTTCCATGTTCCAATGTGTAAGACATCTTTACAGCTTCTGACTCTCATTTCATGCGCAGCTACATCAGCAGTCAGACGTCCTGAGGGCTTTGATCCAACCACATCATAAATGCTGGCTTTACTCTGAAAAGTCTTCAGCTCTTCCGCAATAGCTAGTTGAGTGCCTTCAGACCTGGGAGTCTCATCTGGCAGCACTATAGCACAATTTGTTTTGTTGTAACTATCCATTGGGTTTTCATGGCAAGATACAGAAGTAGATTGCCTGGCCTTTCTTCCGTGCAGTTTAAGTTTGGTAGTGTTGCCGTTGTCACAGAAATGTGATCCTCCGCCGTCAACACTATCCCATTCTGCTGCTGCCCAAATGGTGGTTTGTCTTGGTCTGGCACCTCAGCTGAGACCTGTCCATCTTGGGAGACCCTGCCAGTAGTTAAACTACCGATAGTTTAGCTCTCAGCATCACTGATGCACACAAGCCCTCATAGCATGACAAGCTGCAAACCAAGTGAGGGGCCATGGCATGCACTAATATTTAGTAAACATGGTCCCAAGACTTTAAGTTCACTCTAGTTTGAAAAATACAAATAACTAATTCAGGAGGCTAGTTACTTAATTGTGGTAAAATTTAGTATTTTATTTCAGCTTGGTTAACCACAAGCATCACTAACCTGTGTTAACTCAGTCCCACAGGCTAGTGACGTTCACAATAAAGGAACAATGCAGCTTGCAGTGATCACAGCAAGCTGTATTATTCCAGGGGAAAAATTAAGCTGGCATTATTTTTCCCAGCTGGAAGCACTGTACCGCTAACATGCAGCCTGCTAATCTAGGCTGTGCTCTTAAAGGGGCTGAGTGGTCAAAGTACCAACAATGGTCTAGGATCCCCACTCCACCTGGTACCACCAAGGAGCAGGGCACCACTCACAGGGGCTTCTGACACCCTCCTTGGAAATCCACCACACCTTTGGATCCCAGTCTGAACTCCCCTCAACCTCTAAGATCTCCCCGGGTCTATCTCTAAGAACATCTAGTGGTTTAGTGCAGGGGTCAACAAATTCCAGGTGCCAGGTCACCATGGCAACTAGAAACTTGCATTTGGTGCTTGGGATTTTTTGTCCTCACCCCCTCTATTCTTTTTTCATGCAATTGCGGCAAACACTTTTCCTGCCTGCAGAGCTCTAATCTCCTGCGGGCAGAATGCAAGGGAAGGCCACAATTGTGGCCTGGATTGCAGCAGGCTGCCTGTAGGGACTCATCTCCCATGCGAAGAAGGAAAAAGGCTGCTTTAGTATGAGTATTGACGTGCTGTGTATTGACTAGGTGCTGGATTACATAAGCCTCTGCCTGTTGCTTTTACCAAGGATTCTTTTACCAAGGATTCTCTTATTGAGTGCCTCTCAGCTTTGAGTTGGAAGCTCCTGATGAAGGCTTTGTTTTGCTGAAACATGGACGTGTAGGGTGGGACCTCAGGACATTCAAAAAGGTTTTTAGACACTTCCACGGTGTTTATCACCCTGCTCTTTGTACCTAATATATGCCCAAAGGTGCATTCTCCACCCCCTCCCCCATCTCATTAGAATGTAATGTGCATTGGGCAAGCAATTTCTGAATTACAGTAACATAATGTACATTATTATCCTTAAACATTCGTTAAGAGCTAAATAACAATGTGTGTTTTTGTCATAATACACTAACTACCTCCCTCAGTTCAGTGTGGGCAGAAAACTTAAGTCTGTGTCCTACTGAGGGTGGCTTTATAACAGACCACTTATGTGTGAAGACCGGGCAGGTGCCTCTTTTGAGTCTAAGACACATAGGTGCCTATGTGATTTTTTTAAATTACTAGAGGCAAAGTGGCAGAAATTCCAGCTAGATTGAAGCCGTTGACATATATTCCTGTTCAAGGGCAAGCACAAATGTTCCCATTTGAAGGATACACATATGTATTTTATCAAGGGCATACGTAAATTATAACTCAGACCCCCATGGCTGTGAATAGTGGCCGTGGAACACAGGGGGGCAGAGGGTGCCAGGCAGGTAGAGTTAAGGTGGGGGGGGGGGGCGGAGGGGCAGGAGGGCGGACTCTGGGGAGGCCTATTTTAGTGGCCCGCCAAGTTTGCCCTCTTGTCTCTCCGGAAGAAGCCATCTAGACAGCATCTTTAGACTACCTCCTGGTGTGAATAGTCCCAAAGAAGGAACCCGGAAAATTCCGGTTTATACACAACCTGTCTTACCTGGACTGTGATTCAGTTAATGATCATATCGACACACACTTGTGTTTGGTGCAGTACGTATCCGTTGACCAGGCCATAGCCTTGATGCGGGGAGTGGGCACTCAGGCGTATCTAGCGAAGGCAGACATTGAGTTGGTTTTTCGCCTGCTGCTCATTCACCCAGACTCATTTAATTTGCTTGGTTTCTGCTTTGAGGGGAGTTTTTATTTTGACAAATTTATTTTATTTATTTTTTTATTTATTTTATAGTTTTTTTCTATACCGCACTATTTACCATCAGCGCGGTTCACAGGAAACAAAAATTGTGCAATGAGGAAGAGCCACATTGCACTTACATTAAAACAGGGAGAATAGCTTGGTGAGCAGGTAAACTATATACAGAGTGGTATCTATATACAGATTGTTAACAGTAGGTGCAGCACCTAACAAATGCATGCCCATGGGCTGTTCTATGTCATGTACCTACTTAGAACTGTTTAGCTCCATTGTGCATTGGGTGATCGAAAAACTCTCGGGGCCGAGAAAGGTGGTTCACTATTTGGACAATTTCCTGTTTGTAGGCTCGGGTTATATGAAGTGCCAGCAGGTCATAACATCTTTCCAGCAGATTGCTCAGCATTTTGGAATACCCCTGGCGGAAGACAAAACCATGGGCCCGGTGACAGTAATCACCTTTTTGGGTATGGAACTGTACGCCCGGGCACAGGTTTCACACCTGCCACAGGAAAAGATTGACAAACTGAGAATAGCTATCAGGCAGATGAGGAGTGTGTGGAAAGCAATGCTGGAGCAGTTCAATCACTGATTGGTCTGCTCTGCTTTGCGAATAGAGTTATTCCCATGGGTAGGGTCTTTTGCTGGAGGCTGGCCATGAAAAGGTGTGAGAAAAAGGCATCATTATATTAGGGTGACTAAAGACATAAGGGACAATTTGGGCATTTGGGAGGTGTTTCTGCAGCCTTTCAGTGGCATGGCCTTCTGGCAGGACGCACCCATTTTCAGCTCAGACCTGGAACTCTACACAGATACCTCTAGCAGATTGGGATTCGAGATATACTTTTGCGGAATATGGTGCTCTGAACCATGGCCATCTGATTGGCACGTCCGCAGCGATACAAAAGATATCACATTTCTGGAACTGTTTCCAATTGTGGCGGGCCTATCTTTATGGGTCCCACAGTTCTTGAACAAGGCAATTACATTCTGCACAGATAATATGGCAGTGGTCTATGCTGTTAATAGGATGTATGCCAGAAAGCGAGAGGTGGTGGCTTTGTTGCGCCAAATAGTCCTGTTATGCCTGCTACACAACATCACTTGTAGAGCAGTGCATATCCCTGGTTCACATAAAGGCCTGGCTGATGCCCTCTCTCGTTTTAAGGTAATGTATTTCTGAAGCAGCGCCCCAGGCGCAGATGCGACCAAGACCCTCATCCTAGCAGTGTGGACCTTTGGCCCGCTGAAGTATGGAGCCTCTGGATGGGCTCTTTCGCCAGTTCGACCAGATGCTGATACATGAGGGCATGGGACCAGTTTCAGGAGTACTACCGAAGGAAGGGGATACGGAACTGTGATCGGTTTTGGACTGGCACTATCATACAATGGCTAATCTCATACAAGGATGAAGGGCTAAGCAAACCAGTGGTTCAGATGCGATGGGAGAACAGAGTCTGTCGGCTGACTATGTCATTGCTAAGGTGGTGAGGGGATGGTCGGCTGGGCGTGGCTGCCCATTGGATGCTGATGCCCAATTACACACCATCTGTTGAGAAAGTTGGTGAGGGCCAAGGGCATGGTCTGTCATGACGCATTTGAGGCATGGCTCTTCTGATGCGTCTCTGCACTAGCATTCTTTGGCACACTGAGAGTGGGTGAGATGGTGGCTCCTTCAAGGGGGGGGCTCCAGTTGGAGGATGTCACGGTTGGGTTTGGCAAGTTAGAACTCCACATTTGCAGATCCAAGACTGACTCGACAAGTAGGGGTGTTCGCGTGTCCTTGGTACCCCTGCTGGGGGGACACTATGTGCCCAGTGTGGAACTTCCGGGAGTACAGCCGAATCCGGCCGCAAGAAGGGGAGCAGCTCCTAGTGCATAAAGATAGACCTCCACTCTCGCGTTTTCAGTTTGGGAGAGTTCTGAAAATGTGTATTGGTAGCCTAGGGTTAGGGGAGGAGGAATTTGGCACATACTCCTTCCAGATAGGGGCGGCTATGACTGCGGCGAGGCTTGGCATGACATGGGAGCAGATCATGGTGATTGGCAGTAGGCCATGACAGGTCCCGTGCCAGAGCTGGGGCAGTTTGCGGGGGATACTCTTGCCTTAACTCATATCCTTTGATTGATTTGTCTTAGGTGAGAGGTCTGGATCTGCAGCCGCTCTTTCATACACTGGGCGCAGAGGAGGACTGGGGACCATCCTCAAGGAATTAACTTGGGGATGAACACGGCAAAGGTATCCATCATCTGGATGGGCCTGCGTAGTATGTTGTGGGATCTGCTAGTACCCACTATTCTGCATAAGAGGAAGGTACAGTGAGCCCCCTGGGCCTTGACTGTACACTGGGGGGGGGGGGGGGAATGACCTGGTGGGGACGTGTAGCGTGGATCTCGCCAGGAAGATGCACTGGGACGTCCTAGCAATGATGGATGCCCTTTTCTGGCACCCAGCTGTTCTGGTCCTGAGTTATACTGTGCAGGGTATGGAAGAGTGAACAGTTGCATCGGGCCATGGAGAAAACCCACTGCAAGGTCAACGATGGATGACACAATTTACAGAACCCATCAGGGGGTACTGTATCAGGCACGACCTTATTGAAGAGAAATGCTCTGGCTTGTATTGCTCAGATGGGGTGCACCTATCCGACACAGGCATGGATGTTTCCCTCTGCATGATACAAGACTCTGTGGAAATGTTATGGGAGAGGGTGAGGCTTGGCCACAGCTAAGCATAGGAGGGGGCCCACCGGCAAACGAGGAGTTGCTGTCTGTGGGCGATGGCATAATTAAGGTCACTAGACAGTGTGCGCAGCTGTGCAAGGAAACGAAAGGGGGAGTGGCCCAGAGAGAATTGTCCTCCCCCGTGCAGGGTAATGGGCCGCAGCAGGGACAGCAGATGGATGGCACCACACCCATGTCCCCCGCACTTGCACAGCATGGGGGGGGGCACATCTCCGTCACAGGAGCGAGTGGCTCTGGACTGACCTTTGACAGGTCAGGAGCAGAGCCAGGAGGTACAATTCCTGCTGTGACATCAGCCATTCTTCAGTCCTGAGGAACCTCTCCTGTTTCCAAGGATCTGTTGAAAACATCATTTAACGGCCCTGCAAGAACCTCTCTGAGCTCTTTCAGTATCCTGGGATGTATTTCATCTGGTCCCATGGCCTTGTCCACTTTCAGTTTTGCAAGTTGTTCTAACATCTTCTGTGAATGGTGTGGTATCTACTTCGTTCCCAGTTTTATATTTGGGAGCCACAGGTGGTCCTTCTCCAGGACTTTCCTTAGTAAAAACAGAGCAGAAGTATTCGTTTAGCAATTTCACTTTTTCAATGTCACTTTCCACGAGTGCGTTCCCAGCCCTTCTGAGTCCTGCAATTCCACCTCTGATCTTCTTCCTTTCTCCAATATACCTGAAGAAAGTTTTGTCGCCATACTTCACATCTTCAGCCATCTTTTCCTCTGCCTTTGATTTTGCTATCCTTATTTCTCTCTTTGTCTCATTGATTTTGATCCTGTATTCATTTCTGTGTTCCTCTGTTTGCAAGCTTTTGAATTTTGCGAAAGCTGTGTGTTTTGCCTTTATTTGAGCAGCCACCTCTTTGGAAAACGAAATAGGTTTTCTTCTCCTCTTGTTTTTGTTTACTTTTCTTACATATTTATCTGTTGCCCCTTTTATTGCCACCCTTAGTTTAGCCCATTTCAGTTCCACTTCCCTTATCTCCTTCCACCCTGTGAGCTCCTTCTTTAGGTACTTGGCCATATTATTGAAGTCTGTGTTTTTGAAGTTTATGACCTTGAGCTTGCTATGATTGGCCTGTACCATGGCTTTTATCTCAAACCACACCGTGTGATGATCGTTGCTGCTCACAGGGGCACCCACGCAGACATTCGACACGCTATCACCGTTGGTGAGCACTAAATCCAGCGTTGAGCTTTCCCTGGTTGGTTCTATCACCACTTGTCTAAGTAATGTGTCTTGGAGAGCATCCACAATTGTTTTGCTTCTTTCCAGATTTGCAGAAGGAGTAATCCAATCCACATCAGGTAGATTAAAGTCACCCGATATGATCGCTTCTCCCGTTGTGGCTATCTTGGCAATATCTATAATCAATTTGTTATCTATCTCTTCAGTTTGTGTCAGAGGTCTGTATAATACAGCAGTATGGATGACATTGCCATCTCCTTTTTCCAACACAATCCAGAGCGCTGCTTCTTTTCTCCATGCCCCCTGCATTTCACTAGCTTTAATATTGCCCTTGACATACAAGGCTACTCCTCTTCCTCTTCCATTTTCTCTGTCTCTTCTGAATAGATTATAGTCAGCTATGGCTATATCCCAATCATAAGATTCATTTAGCCAAGTTTCAATGTCCAAATCTATTTCCACCTTTAGGGCTTCCAGGTCCGGAACTTTGTTGGCTAAGCTTCTAGCATTAGTGCTCATTGCTTTCCAGGATTTAACTGGCTTGTGTGTATTTTGCATTGCTTTTGTTCTGCCCACATCTTCCTGCTTGTTTTTGCCCACATCTTTCTGCTTGTTTTTGATGTGTGGTTTAAAAGTGTGGCTGTTTCTGATGATGATCTGCTTTTGCAGGGGGTGACATCCAGAGCTTGACCTTCCACATCTGTGTTCACTTTCTGCTCTAAGTACTTCAACAACTTGGTTTGTATTCCTGCTGGCTGAAGAGTCTGGGAGGCACTTGACTATCTTCTCTCCATTGAACTGTGTTCCCAAGTTGGTGCCTCTGATGGTGGAATCTCCAAGTATTAGTAGTTTGCTGTTTGGTGAGGTTTTCTTCATATTTAGTCCTCTAGCAGGAGATTGGGCATTGTCTGTCTCATTTAAGGGCCCTTCAGTTTCTTTGGACTGGGCATCCTCATTAGCCAAGGCAGAGAAGGCATTATGCAGGGATATTTCCTGATGCATAGGATGTCTTTGTGTCACAGGTCGCAATCTACCAAAACCCACTGTGATCCATTTATTCCTGGGGTGTTTGATTCTTTCTTGGAGTTGTGGTGGATGTTGTTCAATTTGTATCTTAGAAGAGGTGCGTTTCATTGCAGCCAATTCCTCCCTCAGTTCCACATCCTCATTAGGCAAGGCAGAGGAGGCATTATGCAGGGATATCTCTTGATGCATAGGATGTCTTTGTGTCACAGGTCGCAATCTACCAAAACCCACTGTGATCCATTTGTCCCTGGGGTGTTTGATTCTTTGTGGGAGTGGTGGTGGACGTTGTTCAATTTGTATCTTAGAAGAGGTGCGCTTCATTGCAGCCAGTTCCTCCCTCAGTATGGTCACTTCTTTATGCATGGCAGCTAGGTCTTCCCATAGTAGAGTCAGTTCTTTATGCATGGCAGCTGACCTGAAGCACAGAGGACAAGCTCTCAGGTTCCAAATGATTTGTCTTGGAATGAATGTACCGTAGTTATTGCACTGAATACACGACATGCTAAATAAGCAGTCTTAGAAGAAGAAAGGAAGAAGAAGGGGCGGGCCTTAACCCAAGTTAAAAGGATAGATGGCAATGTATGCGACCACTATATAGGCAATGCAGCCCCTGGGGTGGGTGGGATGAGGGGTAGGATGGGCGGGAACCTAAGTGTCTCTGGCCAGTAGGCTGTTCCTAAACTGGGGAACCCACAGATATCTGCTCCAAGGCTACACAGGAAAGCAGTCAGTCAGAATATCCCCAAACGTAATATACAGCCACAGTTAAACCTTATATTAGCGATATCCCCAAAAAACAAACACTTAAACTCTATATTGGTAGCTAGAAACCAGCAGAGATAATAAAGAAAATTATAGTCTTAGCTGATGGCTTTCTGATCACTCCAGAGTTCATGCAGTCTGCCTTAGACCGGTATTAACAGTTGTAATAACACGTTTCAGTAGCAGTATTTTGAGACACTGAGACTAAAGAACTAGCATAAATACACAAACGTCCCCTGGTAGAGATGCCAGATTTGCTCATTAGTAACATGTGACGCTCATTTGAAGGCTGCAGGCCCAGGAGAAGCTTGCACACAACCTGTTCTCCATCTCATCCTTAAAAGCTAAACATAGCCAAGCTCCCTGCACCTGTGCTTTCTCACTCTATGCACCAGGAATTTGGAATGCACTCCCTGAAAACATACAAGCTGTTTCAGAGCTTACCGAATTTTGTAAAGAACTCAAAACACATCTATTCCTAGAGCACTTTGGCAATAAAACTTGAACCATCCAAAGGGCCAACATGCAAACTCCTCTATATAGACATTCTCAGTTTCCTCAGATACATATGAAGATGTTTATGTTTATTCAAGCATTTGATATACCGCCCCCCATTACATCGGGGTGGTTTACAACACAATAAAATACTTATCAGAAAGGAAAAGGAAAATTGCAATCAATATAGAGACAAGGCAGAGAGGAGAAAAGAAAAACAGTCAATGAAATTTAGTAAAGGTAGGGAGCAGGAATAGAAAAATCAGGGGGAAATTTTAAAGGCAGAGGAAAAGAGGTGGGTTTTCAGGAGGGAGCGGAATTTGGATCTTATCTTACTCTTACATTATCATTGTTCTAGGCATTAAATGTAAATCTGTAACAGTTCAGTGTACGAGGGGAGGGGTGGTGGGCACTGATAAGTAACAGAAAGCTACAAGCATACTTCAGTTCTGGAGGTCCGATTAATCTCTCTGCAGTTTCATTATCTCCAGGAACAAGCAGGAATGAGTCCTCACATATGGGTACGTCGGTACCGATGGAGCCTGCGCGGGAAAGCTCCCCAGCTTCCCAGAAAGAAAGCTTTTGGGAGCCTCCCACAGCGCATGCGCGCTGCCTTCCCGCCTTTCCTAACCAACTCTCCTCAGTTCTTCTTTTTCCGCGGAGCCAGCAGGTCATGTTCCTGTCACCGCTGAAGAAGTTCTTTATTTTAATTAATTTCTTTGGTCGCGTGTCTGCCTTCCCCGACGCCGGACCGGTAGCGCCGGTCTTTTCTTTTCTTTAAAAAAAAAAAAATAAATTATACTTTTTCTCACTTGGTGTATTTTTCTTCTTAGGCCTACAGGCCCACAAGAAAATTTTCCCTCATGGAAAAACCAGCCTCTGGGTTCAAAAAATGCACTAAATGTAGCGTTACAATTTCTGTTACAGATACCCATGAATGGTGTCTTAAATGTTTGGGTCCTGAACACTCCATTCCGGATTGCCAGTCCTGCTCTCTAATGTCTAAACGAGGGTTACAGAACCGAGCAGCCAAGCTCCATGTGCTGTTTCCCACGGATGCACTGGTGGTGGCATCGACATCTTCCAGGTCTTCCTCTCCTGATGGGTCTCAGGTAACCAAACATAAACCTAGCAGGTCCTTGAAGGGCAAATCTCCCTCTCAGCATCAAGATGCCTCCGGGCTTGCCCTCGAGGATCCTGCCTCAGCCAAACAACCCCGGCGGGAAGCTCCGGCTTCCAAAGCTCCTCCTATGGGGTTACAGGTTGACATCGATGGCACGGCCTCGACCGATCACCTGTTAGACTGCTCTGGGGTACCGGCACAATCTCCCGGTACCGACATCCAGGCAATCGTGGCGTCCATGGATCACACTGTGCAATCCATGCAGCAGGCTATAATGGCTTTTATTCAAGCTGCGATGCCGTCGGTACTGCAACGAGTCCCGTTGTCGGTACCGGCACCAATACCGATACCGGTACCGACTGCATCGACATCAGTCAGGATACCAACTCAGGTTCCTTGTCCAGGGCTATCTCTCGGTACCGATCCGGTACCGGGGATGCCCAATGTCGGTGCCGATCGATACGCGTATCGATCATTGGAAGGGGACAGACGATACTTCGATTCCTCTGATGATTCTGATTCATCAGATGAGTCTCCCGAAGTATCCATTACCCTTCCTGAGGAGCCTACTTCTCCAAAAAGGAGAATGTCTCCTCCAGAGGATTTGTCCTTTCAAGACTTCATAATGGAAGTGGCTAAAGGACTCTCTATTTCAGTAACCTCTGAAGCAGAGCCTAGAGCAAAAAAATTTGATATTTTAGGATACTCTAAGGCTCCCAGAGAGGCAGTCACCTTGCCAATTCATGAAATTCTTCATGAACATATGATTGACTTATGGGAGACTCCTCTCACCCTTTCTCCTCATTCTCGCAGATTGGACACTATGTACCGTGTCCCTCCTTGTCCCGGGTTTCAGAAAACTCAGCTTTCTCACCACTCCATTGTGGTGCAGTCAGCTATGAAAAGGATAAAGAGTACCAAAAGACACTCTTCTGTTCCCCCAGGAAGAGAATGCAGGACCTTGGATGCTTTTGGTAGGAAAATCTTCCAAGCCAGTATGCTTATTGCCAGAATCAACTCATATAGCCTTTATATGGGTATGTTTCTAAAGGAAGTTGCACAAAAGCTGCACAACTTTCTCCCTTTTATTCCAGAGGATAGAAGGGATGAATTCCTCCTTTGGCTTAAGCATACTCAAGATATTTCAAAGTTTTCCAACAGGGCAGCCTTTGATTCCTTTGAGGGTGCCAGCAGAGCCTCAGGCATTGCCATAGCTGCTCGCAGAATTGCTTGGCTCCAGGCTTCTGATCTAGAACCCTGGGTTCAGGATGGCTTAGGAAATCTGCCCTGTACGGGTGAAAATCTCTTTGGCAAAGAGTGGCAAATAAAAGCCACTCAAATGGATGCAGAGAATTCTGCTCTGGATAGACTTTCTAAGTCAACTTCCATTCCAGCCAAGAAAATGTCTTTGAAAAAGCCTTTTTACAAAAGGAGCAGATTTCCTTCCACTTCTGGCCAACAATCTTCTACAGGTCGCTTTGCTACTAAGCGTCAGCAACCTAAACAGGCCAGGCCTAAACCTGCAGGGGCTGCTACAACTCAGCAGTCCCAACCCCCTCAGGGTTTTTGACTTGATACTAGAGAACTTAACCTTTCTGGCTCTACAACAGCCAGAACCTCTCACCATTCCAGGAAGGTTGGCTCATTTTGCTCCCAGATGGGAACAAATCACATCAGAGCAGTGGACCCTCTCTATCATAAGAGAGGGCTACAAACTTCATTTTTCAGACCTTCCTCCCTACACCATGGTGAGACACCTCAATTCTCCCACATCTCTCCTCAACCTTCTGGATCAGGAGGTGACTACCCTTCTGGCCCAGGGGGGCATAGAAGAAGTTCCTCTTCTTCAACAGGGGTCAGGGTTTTACTCTCCCTATTTTCTCATTCCAAAGAAAACAGGGGGATACAGACCCATTCTAGATCTGAGAGAATTGAACAAATTCCTATGCAAGGAGAAGTTCAAGATGCTTTCTCTAGGCACTCTCCTTCCATACCTGCAGAGTCAGGATTGGCTTTGTTCTCTAGATCTCAAGGATGCGTACACTCATGTCCTCATCCATCCATCTCACAGAAAATTCCTACGTTTTCTGTTCCAGGGAAAACATTACCAATACAGAGTGCTTCCTTTCGGTCTAGCCTCTGCTCCAAGAGTGTTCACCAAATGCATGGCAATAGTTGCTAGATTTCTACGCACTCTGGGAATATTTGTCTTCCCATATCTGGACGACTGGCTCATCCGAGCTCCAACCCAGTCGGAGGCTCAGATCTCCCTGAACCACACCAGGCGCATTCTGCAATACCTGGGACTTGTGGTGAACCTCCCAAAGTCCCAGCTCACCCCTACTCAGTCCCTGGAATTCAAAGGGGCCTGGTTGGACACCACTTCTGCAAGGGCCTACCTTCCTCAGGCTCGTTGTCAACGTCTAGTGCAGCTAGCCTCCCAGATTCAGTCAAAGAGCCATTTAACTGCCAGGGAGATGCTACAGCTGCTAGGCCATATGGCTTCCACAGTACATGTGGTACCCTATGCTCGCCTACACATGAGAGCAGCTCAATGGACTTTGTCCACCCAGTGGACTCAAGCTTCAGGAGCTCTCTCAGACCAAATAGCAACCTCCAAATGTCTCTTTTGGTCTCTCCAATGGTGGATGTCCACTCAAAATCTGTTGCTGGGGTCCCCCTTCCAACCTTTGCTGCCCCAGGCAACCCTCACAACAGATGCCTCCCAAACAGGTTGGGGAGCTCATCTACAAGACCTCTCCACCCAAGGCATTTGGTCCCCTCAGGAGACCTCTCTTCATATCAACCACTTGGAACTTCGAGCAGTATTTCTAGCTCTCAAGGTCTTTCATACCCTCCTCAGCTACAAGACAGTCCTCATTCATACGGACAATCAAGTAGCCATGTTTTACATAAACAAGCAAGGAGGAACTGGCTCTCTGTCGCTTTGCAACGAAGCTCTAAGATTATGGGCCTTCGCCAGAGAGCATCAAATCCATCTCCTGGCAGTATACCTCCCAGGAATCCAAAACTCTTGGGCAGACAGACTCAGTCGAGTTCTGCTTCCACACGAATGGTCCCTGCACATGGATCAGGTACTCAGAATCTTCCAGGAATGGGGAACCCCGGACATAGACCTCTTTGCAAGTCCGTGGAATGCCAAACTTCCCCGGTTCTGTTCCAGAATTCCGTGTCAGGGAGTTCAGGCCAAGGATGCCTTCCTCCTTCATTGGGGTCAGGGCTTCCTGTATGCCTTTCCACCCATTCCTTTGATTCCCAAGACTCTGTTCAAACTCCAGAGGGATCAAGGATCTATGATCCTCATAGCTCCACGCTGGCCACGCCAAGTGTGGTACCCTCTACTTCTGCATCTCTCCCAAGCCCCCTCCCTGGACTTGGGAGCTGCACCAGACCTTCTGTCCCAGGAGGAAGGGACTTTGTGGCATCCAAATCCCAAGTCCCTTCACCTCAGAGCTTGGTTACTGAAGGCCTAGACCTTCAAGACTTCAATCTCTCTCAGCAAGTGAAGGATATCCTCCATGCTTCCAGGAAACCTTCCACTAGACGTTCCTATGCTTTTAAATGGAAAAGATTTTCCATTTGGTGTGCTCAAAAGGGTCTTGACCCTGTGGCACTTCCTGTGAATTCTCTATTGGAATATCTCCTGCATCTCTCTAATGCAGGCCTTAAAACGAATTCAGTAAGGGTCCCTTTGAGTGCTATTGCAGCATCCCTTAAGCCTCTCAATGGACAACCTATTTCCTCTCATCCTCTTATTGCAAGATTCATGAGAGGCCTAACTTTAACTAAACCTCCCATTCGACCTCCTCCGGTGGCATGGGACTTAAACTTGGTTCTTGGTCAGCTTATGAAGCCACCTTTTGAACCCTTAGCCACTACCTCCTTGAAATTTCTTTCCTGGAAGGTTATTTTCCTTATTGCAGTCACTTCTGCTCGCCGCATCAGTGAACTGCAGGCCCTAGTGGCTAATCCACCTTATACAAGGTTCCATCATGATAAGGTAGTCCTTAGGACAAATCCTCACTTTATGCCTAAAGTGGTCTCACCTTTTCATCTTAATCAAGAGGTATATTTACCTGTCTTTTTTCCAGCTCCTCATGCATCCAGTGCAGAGAGGAACCTTCATACTCTAGATTGTAAAAGAGCTCTTGCTTTTTACTTACACAGGACACAGCAACATAGAAAGTCTTCCCAGCTTTTTGTTGCTTTTGATCCTTCTCATTTAGGACTTCCAGTCTCTAAGAGAACACTGTCCAATTGGATTGCTCAGTGTATTTCTTTTGCTTACCAGAGTAAGAACCTTTCTCTGGAGGGCCATGTCACAGCTCACAATGTGAGGGCCATGGCCGCCTCTATGGCTCATCTTCACTCTGTGTCCATCGACCAGATCTGTCGAGCAGCCACCTGGGCCTCGGTTCATACCTTCACAGCCCATTACTGTTTGGACAAGGACTCCCGCCGGGATGCCTTGTTTGGTCAGGCTGTCCTCAGACACCTGTTCTATTCTTAAACAACTCCTGCCCTCCGTCCCTTAATGGATGCCTGAGATCCATAGGAAGACGAGGAACCCTTCAGGGTCTCATACCCTTGGGGATCTCCCAGGCATCTTAGCTAGGGAGTCCCCATATGTGAGGACTCACTCCTGCTTGTTCCTGGAGATAGCACAGTTACTTACCTGTAACAGGTGATCTCTGGGAACAGCAGGAATTAGTCCTCACAACCCTCCCACCTCCCCTAGGAGTTGTATTTCTCACTATCTTTCCTTTCCTCTCTCTCTCTATTGTCCCAGCTTTAAACTCGAACTGAGGAGAGTTGGTTAGGAAAGGCGGGAAGGCAGCGCGCATGCACTGTGGGAGGCTCCCAAAAGCTTTCTTTCTGGGAAGCTGGGGAGCTTTCCCATGCAGGCTCCATCGGTACCAACGTACCCATATGTGAGGACTAATTCCTGCTGTTCCCAGAGATCACCTGTTACAGGTAAGTAACTGTGCTTTATTTACCAAATAAAATGAAACTGCAGAGAGCTCGTTCGGACTTCCGGAACTGAAGTGTGCCCATAGCTTTCAGTTTTGTTACAAGGTCAGGGATTTATCGGCTCCCCCTCATATATTACGTTCTACATAAACATCTAAAGTTCATTATTGCTTGTAAATCACTTTGATTCCAGGATAAAGCATATATAAAAATGATTAAATAAATCTCTCTCTTATACTTCTTCAGTGCCTTCTCTCATTATAGGCCCTGTGCTAGTGCACTCATCCTGACCACTTGTTGTCAGCGCTGACTCATGACGACCCTCTGGATAGTTGTCCTAAACTGTATTTGGCCTTCACTTAGGCGACTCATTATTGATATGGTGGCATCCGTAACTGCTTTTATTTTATTGATCTATCGCATTACTAGCCTTCCTCTTTTCCTTCAACTTTCAACCTTGCCAAGCATGCTGTCTTTCTCTAAAGATTTCTCTCTTCGCAGACCTAAGAGGAGAAAAGCCAAGTGGCCCTATCAGTAGGAAGAAACCTGAGGACACTTTCCTTTGTACTTTGCCTCCCCCATTCCATCCATTTTCACGGCTTCTACATGTGCAAAGTATCACAGCATGTGTACTTACTTTTAGCTACTGAATTTACCCTGGTAATTGCTTAGTAACCTGGGTAAATTCCTTTGAAAATGATCTCATATTTCTTCTACTCTGTGTGCCTCTTTTCAGAGGTACCAAATAAAACAAATATTTTATGCTGCTTTTCTCATTTGACAAGCCATATAACACTTGCATCTTTCTATGGTGTTATGCTAGATACATCATCTGAAAAATCTCACTTTGGCCTTCAGCCTCACTCTTTGGGGCAATAAATCTCACTTTATTGGAGGGTTCGCCCTTGGCATCTCCGCCCCGGAGGTAAACTTAATGAATTGCACAGTAAATTGAACTATGTCATTGATGAAAGTTTTCAGTATCTTCAACAGCAACACAGTACAAAAAATAAGCATCTTACCTTTTTGAAACAAATAAAATAATTAAAATTGCTTTAGGCTTTCAAAAAAAAATCTGAAAGTTAATACACTTCTTAGTCTCCTGAAAGGCTTCTCAAACTGTCTGGAACATCAGCAGGAGATCACTAGTAACTAAATGGTAACCTGTCAGGTTTGTAAAGATACCTTAGCATACATATGTGAGAGATGATCGTAGAGAGTCGCAGTAGGCACAGAGAGGACATCAATCAAACAAGCAGGAAGTTTCAGGGGGAAACATAGAAGAGAGAGTTATGAAGAGCAAGATCATTTCCTTGCTATCTCCTTTCCTTTGGTATTTGCCCTCCCTTCCTTTGGTATCTCCCCTCTTTCTTTAACACTCCCATATGAACACATGGGTGATTTCAATTACCCCGGTATCGACAGGGTCAGTGTCACGTCAGGACATGCTAGGGAGATAAAGTTCCTAGATGAAATAAATGACTGCTTCTTGGAGCAGCTGGTTCATGAACCGACCAGAGGGGAAGCCATATTAGACCTAGTCCTTAGTGGAACACCAGATCTAGTGCAAGAGATAAGGGTGTTGGGGCCACTTGGCAATAGTGATCATAGCATGATCGCCTTTGATTTAATTAGTGGAGGAGGGATAGTAAGGAAATCCACAGTACTACCTTTTAACTTTCGAAAGGGAGACTAGGATAAAATGAGGAAAACAGTTAAGAAAAAACTAAAAGGAGCAGTTGCGAAGGTTAAAGACGTACATCAAGCTTGGGTGTTGTTGAAAAATACTATCTTGGAAGCCCAGACCAGCTGTATTCCACGCTTTAAGAAAAGTGGAAGGACGTCCAAAAAACTGCCAGCATGGTTTAAAGGTGAGGTCAGAGAGGCTGTTGTTGCCAAAAAAGCATCTTTCAGGAAATGGAAAAAAGAGCCAAACGACGAAACCTGGAAACAGCACAAGCACTGGCAAGTCAAATGCAAGGCATTGATAAGGCAGGCAAAGAGAGAATTTGAGAAGAAGCTTGCTGCGGAAGCAAAAACGCGAAATAAAGACCTTTTCAAGAACATTCATAGCAAAAAACCTGTGAGAGAGTCAGTTGGTCCATTAGATGATAAAGGGGTTAAAGGAGCACTAAGAGGCGACAAGGCGATAGCGGAGAGACTGAATGAATTCTTTGCTTCGGTCTTTACTGAGGAAGATGTAGGGATGTTACCCATGACTGAAGTGGTATTTAAAGGTGCGGAAGAATTGAAGGAAATATCGATACATCGGGAAGATGTCTTACAACTATTAGATAAACTGAAGAGTAGCAAATCACCTGGGCCGGATGGTATACATCCAAGGGTGTTGAAAGAACTGAAATATGAGATTGCAGAACTGCTATCAGTAATCTGTGAACTATCATTAAAATCATCTCTAATACCTGAAGAATGGAGGATCGCCAATGTAACACCAATTTTTAAAAAGGGTTCCAGGGGTGATCCGGGAAACTAGAGACCGGTGAGCCTGACGTCAGTACCGGGAAAAATGGTAGAAACCATCATAAAGAATAAAATTACTCAGCATGTAGATAGTCACAACCTAATGGGAGACAGCCAACATGGCTTTAGACAAGGAAGATCTTGTCTTACTAATCTGTTATGTTTTTTTGAAGGAGTGAATAAACAGGTGGACAAAGGTGAGTTGGTTGATATTGTGTATCTGGACTTTCAGAAAGCCTTTGACAAGGTCCCTCATCAGAGACTTTTGGCAAAACTAAAGAGTCATGGGATAGGAGGCAGTGTACTATTGTGGATCAGGAACTCATTAAAAGAAAGCAGAGGGTAGGGCTAAATGGCCAATTTTCCCAATGGAGAAAGGTGAATAGTGGTGTACCCCAGGGATCTGTGCTGGGTCCGCTGCTTTTTGACATATTCATAAATGACCTGGAAAGTGGAATAACGAGTGAGGTTATCAAATTTGCAGATGACACAAAACTATTTAAAGTTGTTAAAACCCAAGAGGATTGTGAAAAATTGCAAGAGGATCTTGATAAATTGGAAGACTGGGCATCAAAATGGCAGATGAAATTTAATGTGGACAAGTGCAAGGTTATGCACCTAGGGAAGAACAACCCAAACTATGGTTACACGATGCAAGGTTCCACATTAGGAACCATCACCCAGGAAAAAGATTTAGTCGTCATTGTGGATACCATGTTAAAACCCTCGGCCCAGTGTGCAGCGGCGGCCAAGAGAGCAAATAGAATGCTAGGTATGATAAGGAAAGGAATGGAAAATAAAACAAAAGATATTATAATGCCTCTATATCGTTCCATGGTGAGACCGCACCTTGAATATTGTGTGTAATTCTGGTCGCCGTATCTTAAAAAGGATATAGCGATTTTAGAAAAGGTACAGAGAAGAGCCACCAAAATGGTAAAGGGGATGGAAGGATACTCCTATGAAGAAAGGCTAAAATGTTTAGGGCTCTTTAACCTGGAAAAGAGACGGCTGAGGGGAGATATGATAGAAGTCTATAAATTAATGAACGGAGTGGAACGGGTAAACCTAGATCGATTGTTTACCTTATCAGAATATAGAAAGACTAGGGGACATGCAATGAAGCTACAGGGTAAACTATTTAAGACTAATAAAAGAAAATATTTTTTCACTCAACGTGTAATCAAACTCTGGAATTTGTTACCGGAGGATGTAGTAAAGGCTGTTAGTGTAGCTGGGTTTAAAAAAGGTTTGGACAAGTTCCTGGAGGAAAGGTCCATAAACCATTATTAAGAAGTGACCGAAGATATCAATGCTTGACCCAGTACAAGCATTGTGGAACTTGTGTCTCTTGGGGAAACTGCTAGATACATATGACCTAGTTTGGCCACTGTTGGAAACAGAATACTGGGCTTGATGGACCTTGGTCTGACCCAGTATGGGATATCTTATGATCTTATGACATTACCAAGACCCTTATCTAATCTCTGTTCACCTCCCATCTTCACTACTGCAACCGGCTCCTCGCTGGTCTCCCCCTGAATCATCTTTCCCCACTGCAATCTTTCAAACCTCAGATGCATGGTTAATCTTCTGCCAGCGCTGCTATACTCAAATAACTCCTCTTTTAAAGTCACTTCACTGGCTTCTTATCCGTTTCTGCATCCAGTTCAAAGTTCTCGTGCTGACCTACAAGTGCATTCATTCTGCAGCTCCTCACTATCTTTCCTCTTATCTCACTCTACATTTTTCCTCGGGAACTGTGCTCCTCTGGCAGATCCATTTTATCTATGCCTTTCTCTGCCACTGCCAACTCCAAACTTCATTCATTCCATCTTGCTGCTCCATGTGCCTGGAAATGAGGTCCTTATATACGACAAGGCCGTAGACCGCTTTCTAGACCGTAACATCATTGTTACGACCTCCGGAGCGTAGCCACGGCGTCGCAATCGTGCCCGCTCAAGAGCCAAGCTGTAAGCGAGAACCGATCCACCTGCGGCATCAAAACCGGTCCCTGGACCAACAAGTTGGCATGACTGGGCAGTTTCCACGGTCGATCCACTAGCAGCCGCATGAGATCCACATTCCATGACCGCTGCGGCCAATCTGGCACAATGAGAATCACCCTCCCGCGGTGATCCTCTATTCTCTGAAGGAGCCGAGCGATCATCAGCCATGGTGGGACAAATAAAGTAGCCCGTTGCTCAGCCAGGGCTGCACCAGAGCATCGAGCCCTTCCAACATGTGTTCCCTGCGTCTGCTGAAGAAACAAGATGCCTTGGCATTGTCGAGAGTGGCCATCAAGTCCATGATCGGACGTCCCCAACGCCTCATGATATCGTGAACAACCGTCGCATTCAGCTCCCACTCTCCGGGGTCTAACATATGACGACTGAGATAGTCGGCCTGCACGTTGTCCTTTCCTGCTACATGGGCTGCCGACAAGGCCAAGAGATGACATTCTGTCCATTGAAACAACAACTGGCTCTCCTTCAACAAGGCCGCGCTGCCTGTGCCTCCCTGCCGATTGATATAAGATACCGTCACCGCATTGTCAGAGAAAATGCACACTGCCTTGTGGGAAACCAGACTCTCGAACTCCAGTAGCTCCAACCTTAATGCCCGTAACTCCAAGAGATTGATCGACCATTGGGCTTCCTCCAACGTCCTGGTGCCCTGCGCTACCCGTGCCAAACAATGAGCCCCCATTCGGCGAGACTTGCATCCGTAGTGACCAGCAGCCAATCGGGCCACTGTAGCGGCACGCCCGCCTTCAGATGATCCTCCACTAGCCACCACTCCAAGCTGACCTTAACGTCTGCTGGACACACCAACCTTTGCGATAATGGTTGAGCATGCGGCGACCAGCAGGACAGGAGCGCCTGCTGCAGCGGCCTCATACATGCTCTGGCCCACGGTACGAGCTCCATGGATGCCGCCATCAAACCCAGCAGCTGCATGTAGCGCCACGCTGTTGGTGCCTCCAATCCTAAAACCCTTCTCACCTGAGCGATCAGCTTCTGTACTCTGCCTTCGGGTAGAAACACCAACCCGGCCTGCATATCAAACAAGGCCCCGAGATACACCAACTGCTGTGCCAGTTACAATTGACTTTTTTCTCGATTGACTACCCAGCCAAGCCGCTCCAGGAAGTCTACCACTGTCCTGGTTGCCTTAAGGGATTCCACTTCGGATTCTGCCCGAATCAACCAATCGTCCAAATAAGGATGTACTCTAATGCCCTCCTGCCGGAGAGCCACCGTGACCACCACCATCACCTTTGTGAAGGTACGCGGCGCCATAGCCAGCCCGAACGGCAAGGCCCGGAACGGAAAATGACCCATAGGTATGGCAAAACGCAAGAATCTTTGATGATCCTGTCTGATTGGAATGTGCAGATAGGCCTCTGACAGATCTATGGAAGACAGCACCTCTCCTGGCTTTACCGCCGCTATGACAGACCGGAGAGTTTCCATCCGGAAGTGTGACACCCGCAAGCAGTGGTTCACGCCCTTGAGATCTAGAATAGGCCAAAAAGAACCTTCCTTTTTGGGGACCATGAAATAAGTCGAGTACTGGTCCCATACTGGTCTAATGGGACTGGAACCACCGCTTGCAGCTGAAGCAAACGCTGCAGCGTCGCCTGTACCACCTCACGTTTCAACAGTGCCTTGCAGGGAGACATTACGAACGCATCCGTCAGTAGCATATCGAATTCTAGGGCATACCCCTCACGGACTACCTCTAGAACCCACTGGTCGGTTGTAACTTCGGCCCAGGCGGAGTAGAACTTCTGTAACCTTCCTCCTATTGGAACCTCCGGCTGGGCCTGTCCATCTTCATTGTGGTTTCTTGGATGGAGTTGACTGGGACGAGAAATAGCCCCTGCCAAACCCGCGCGCCCCCCGAAAGGTCTGTCCCCTGGACATAAACTGACCTCGTTGATAGGGTGCATACCGAGGTGTTTGAAACCTCCGGAAATTTTTGCCTTGGCCCCTCTGCGGACCCCCTGGTCTTTGACCTCTTTGTCTGTCCTCAGGCAGACGCCCGCCTTTGGAATCACCCAAGTCCTTCACAATCTTCTCCAGGGCTTCCCCAAAGAGAAGCTTGCCCTTATAGAGGAGTTTACTGAGACACGCCTTCGACGACGCATCCACCGCCCAATTTCTTAGCCAAAGAAACCGATGGGCCGCAATCATGGAAGCCATAGACTTGGCCGATATCCTCACGAGATCATAAAATGCATCTGCCAAATAGGCCGCTGCCGATTCCAACTTTGCTCCTTCTGAGGAGACAGACTCTTTCAGACGATTTGTCTCCCTGAAGCCACCTGATAGAGGCTCAAAAGACATAGGCCCCACAAATAGCGGTCTGTAGAGCCAAAGTGCCGGCGTCAAACGCCTGCTTGAGAATAGCTTTGAGCTTCCGAGCCTGCAAATCTTTAAGGGCAGTGCCCCCTTCAACCGAAATAGTCGTCTTCTTTGTAACCGCCGAGACCAACGCATCCAACTTGGGCATGCGCAGAAGGTCCCTCTCTTCTTGAGGGATGGGATACAAACGACCCATGGCTCTGCTACCCCATAAGGTAGCCTCTGGGCACTCCCATTCTGACTCCACCATTTTGTTTAATTACCCTAGGAACGGGAAAACACTTCTGTTCTGTTTTAAACCCTTGGAGCAGAGGATCCTCCAGTGGTTCTTCCTGAACTACTGGCAAAACTATGTTGAGTGCCGTAAGTGTATGCGCTATGAGCGCCCCCAGCTCTTCCTTACGAAACACTCTAAACGAGTTTGGATCTTCCCCCGGAAGAATCTCACCTTCCTCTATCTCTCCTTCCCAGGGATCCAGGCCTGAGTCCGAAAGGAGCTCTCCTTGCTCTGTACCTCAAAGCTCAGACTCCTGCTGACCAACCCAATCTGAGCCCGGATACAGAGCCACAGCCATGTTAGAGGACCCCTTTCCCGGATCCTCTTCCACCCCTAAGCCGTCAGTTGGAGAGCCTGATAGGTTGGGAAAGACTTCATTACTTAGGGCCTGCTTCTACTTAATACAATAGGCCCTGTGCAAAGACAAAATAAAATCCGTTGAAAACACAGATTCCACAGATTCTGGCAGCCCAGCTAAAGCTTTCTGTGGTTCTTGAGCAGCCTGTACTGGTTTCTTTCCCTTAGATTTACTTTTCTGAGACTTCTGAGGCTTTCCCAGCGTGGTAGAAACGGCTGGTTCCAACAAAATGGCCGCCGTTCCCGCTTTTTCTACAGGAGCCTGAGGCTTCCCCGAACTGTCCCCCGATCCTAACTTGGGGTACATGGCTTCCGAGAGAGTGCGCTCCACCGAACTCCCCTGCCAAAAACAAATGCGGCAGAGCCCGGGACCTGCTAATCCGCATCTGCTACCACACTGTGCACAAGCCGCCAGAGTCGGCAGCATGTACTCTCAGCAAACAAAAACACCGCCAAGCTCAAGCGCTCCGATGCGCTCCAACAATCTCCTCACAGTACTGGCAAAAAAAGCAAAGCTCACCTTTCTGTATCCCACTTGACTTTACATGCTCCTTCCCTCGCTGCTAGCGAGGACATAAGAAAACAATCCCAGGCGGCTGCGGAGGTAGAACGCGTGCTCAGGGGCTCCCAGGCACCATTGTTCTGGGCAGATTCGGCCTGTCAGTTTCCACGAGGCAGACTCTGCCTCCACTGACCTCTACGCAAGTTCCCCTGCCGATCAACAAAGGCCGCCGGTCTTACTGCCCTGCTAGGGCAAGCCAGCTCTGCCGCTGTATTTTACTGCCGTTTCTCTGGGTTGCAAACTTTTTATTTATTTATTTTTTTGTAAACCTCTACCATGTCTGTGTTGAGGGAGCTAGCTATCCTACGTCCTATTCAGCTGCTGAGGACTGAAGACTGAGCTGCTGGCACTAGAGGGCGCTAGATAGGGTGTCAGTAAAGTTCTGTTTCCAGTCCTCAGCTGTTGAAGGGGATTGAACACCCTACATTCCCTGGACTGGCCTGGAGAGACGATTAGGAACGACCATTGTGCAGCTGTCCCAAGACAAGAGTTCATTAGACGTAAATCTGGGAAGAGGGAGCCATCAGAGGCAATAAACTGGATATCAGGCTAATCCCAAAGAGTCTGAATCAAGGTGACTAACGGTAAAAGAGAAATATAGATGATTTTTATAGCAATAATTTGAATGCAAGCTTTTGCTTCTGCTTAAGAACTAAACAAAATTAATGGACTATTTCCTGGAGGTTATCTTCATGGTTTAGAGAACCAAGATGTTTTTATTGTAAATATTCCTGGCCAAATGTAAAAGTTCCTTTTAAGGAAAAAAGCAGAAAAACAGCATTTACCCTTCACTACTGAATTTCCACTATTTCATTCCCCTGTACTATGAAACTGTTGCCCATTCTTCACCTTGAACCAGCCAGAAAATATGCCATTGACCAATGTATGATCCACAAATAATCCCAGTCTCTCTCTGACCATATGCGTTTCAGTGTAACATTGCCTAAACCTGATATGCACTATACCAATGAATATTCCCCAATGTATAATAGTCCAGTGTGCTTCCTTCCAACAATCTCCAGTCTAAGGGGCATGTTCACAAAAGTTTAACATGGCGTTTAAAAAGGTTAACGCGCGTTAAGTGCTCCAATGGCCCACAGAAATGAATGGGCTGTGGCAGCACTTAAGGCACATTAACTTTACTTAACATGTGTTAACCTTTAATAAACATGTTTCTAAAAGTGTGACTGTAGATTTTAGATAGGGCACGGAGAGGGGAATTTAGACATCTAGATCAGGATGTGGAAACTCCCCATTATATTTTACTAGAGCCTGCCAAAGGCACTCACTTTCTCTTTCAGGAATTTAAATTGTCAAAAACAATCCATATCTGTTTGATGCTTTTCAAGCTGGTTCAACAGTCTTACTTTCAGCTATTTTTTAAATTAATTTTTGAGAATAAATAGGTTTTTAAGTCAGTAAAACAGACCTCATGGTGTATTTGGCAAATAGTGGTGTTTGCTCAAGTTTGTGATAAAGGCCCAGCAACATCACATTTATGCCAATCCACACGTCATGCTACTGTTCGCATGTGGGGATGCTTCTAAAATAACCTCCATAGTTTGGTAACCATGCATCAGGTGGTGTTTCAGGACCAGGTGGGGAGCAGTATATTTGGCAGCCAGTCGCCACATGTTCTCTCCTGAGTAAAGCGTGCGACTGTTTTCTTGGAACAGCACAACTATTGCTCTGCTCCTTCTATACAGTACTGTAGCTGCTGCTGTCACTTGATTTCCGCAGTGCTTCATGTCCACCATCTGGCATTGTCCCTGCCCCAGATACAAGCTGTTACATCTCAAACAGGTCTAAATCATCCCATCCAAAGCCAAATCTAATGCTGTTCCCAGCAAGAAGCTTCATTCTTCTGAGAAGTGTGATTAAGAACTTCTGAGTCAGAGACTAATTACACCACCGATTTGCTGTTATTCTTGCCTGACCTTGACAGTATGATGCCATGCACCTAGAGGCTTGCTTTGATTCAATAAAACAATTTCAGAAAGGGGCTCCCTGAAGCCCCCTCTATTACATCACCAAATATTAACATATAGGTGTAGAAAACGCTGGGAACCAAGATATGGCACATGTTAAATTGAGCTGTATTATTGCTGCAGAGTCATAGCTTGTACTTTTGGTGCCTTTAGAAAAATTGAAAATGCTGTGTCCAGGTGGCAGTGGTGTATCTAAACATCAATGGCTTTAAGAAAAAGAGCAGCCCTGCCTTCCAGTTTTGACCTTGTCCTAAGTGTGCAGCTTCCTCCCCCCCGTTTAGTGCAAAGCTTCCAAAACCTTAAGCACTGTTGCTATGAGGCTCACTCTTTTCATCTTTGCAAGAGACTGTTGAATAATTTATTGGAGTGCTGAATGCCTCCTGTTCATCTGTAGAACAAGCAAAGGAGCAGAAAGTTGGGTGGACTTTAATTCCATTGTATCTATAGCACTAAGCCAAATACAGAGAGAAGGAAGCGGTACTGATGCTGAATGACCTCAAATCCTTTTCTCCGAGAAAGGAATTTGTTAGGGAAACCAAGAATGCTTACACAGCTCTTTAGATACTACATTAATTTGATGATTCTTAAGTGGTTCCTAAAATATGCTTTTGTTTATAGAATGGTGAAAAGTCTAAAAATGTCAATTCCTTTTAATATACCCACATTAAAGCTAAGTATTGAAACTTATTGTATTTCCCTGCAGTCCCCAGGGTTATGCATGTCATTGATCAGTAAAAAGCTATAGAGTATAAGGGGAAGAATGAAATTGAATCTTACAATAAATAAGGCCTCTTTTTAAAGTAAGGTAACATTGTTTAATAGTATATTCATTGAGTTTACTGAAATTATTTTGGTATTAGAAGCAACTCCAGCATAATAAAATGAAGTGTTAATGATTGTATGATAAACCTGTAATTTCCATTTAAATTTTGATAAGGCTTGGTTTTGAGTGAACCACTCAGCAATGACTTGGTCAGTTCTATTTTAGCAACTGAAATTTAAGAAATTTTCATTCAATCCTAGCCTGCCAGATTTGGGGTACAAAATTAGCCTGTTAAACTTCTCTAGCTTTGTATTAGCCAACTAAGTTACAGAAAAGCGACACTGAAAATTCATCTAACTAAAGCCCCAAAGCTGGCTGTATCCTTCCATCCTGTATTTGTCATAGACAATATACCTGCCACCCTCCCTCCCCATCCCACAAAGCCCAGACAGGGTAACTCTGGCACTTTTGGACTGACAGCCACCCTCACTCCCATCCCTTAAAGCTCCTAGAGAAAGCCCAGTCCCCTCAGACTAGCCTTTGTCATTCCTTCCTTTCCAAAAATCCAGACAGAAATACTCTGTTCCCTCTGAAACAGACATTGTCTTACCTCCCCCTTAATCCCCAACTGGATTACCCATGGACTACTCTGAATTGGAGTGTTAAGCTTTAGACTGCTCAGTGGGGTTACATTTTCAAAGCCTTTAATCTAACCGGCTGAGCCCTTGCTTAGCCAGCTAGAGCCTTTTGGTAATAGACCAGAGCTCTACTGATTTTCCAATTTCATTGGTTCAACACAGTGAACTAATAACACAGTAGATGATTACAGAAAAGAATAATTGCCCACTTATACCTGTCCTCTTATGGAAAATCCTAGTGGTGATTTAAGTGCATCCCTGTAAACTGTTTCAGAAAACTCTATCTTTCTACTTTGCCATACTTGGTAATCACAGTGTGCATTATAGGGCCTAGTCACTAAGCCATGTTAGTTGTTTAACACAGGAATTAGCCTTGCTAAGAGTTAACACAATGTGTTAAAATTTGGATATTTTACTCGCTATTTTCAAATCCAGGCTCGGAATGCATGATAATTCCAAAAGGGAGGGAGGAGGAGGGGGGAGTGGTCTAGTGGATAGGACAAGGTACTTCAGGCTGGAGGGCCGGGGGTTCAAGTCCCACCTGGGGACAGCAATCTCAGGCTGGAGGGACTGGGATTTCTAGTCCTATAGGCACTCCTTGTGGTCTTGGGCAAGCCACTTAACCCTCCATTGCCCATGTTCCCTGTAAGTATTAGCATATGTGTCTCATATCCCCTCGTGTTAAATGTATCCCCCAATTGACCGCTTTGACCCGGTGAAAAGCGGGATATAAATATAGCTAAATAAATAAATAAAATAAATAATTCAGATACATGAGTTATATCCCTGCCAAAGGAAGACTGTAATCTAACAGCTAGAGTTACTAATGTGTGCTATTGTGTTAACACATGTTATTAGTAACTGGGCTCCTTGTATAAAACAGGACATATAGTAAAATTAATGTGTACAGTATCACTACCTGCAAGTTGTACTTGAAGCAATAGAGGCTGAAGTGACCTGCCCAGAACACACAGAGGACAATTTTATAACAAGGCGCCTAGGTTTGGAGGGCAAGAAAGTGCCTATTATAGTTCAATTTCATAAACCCACATAGGCACCTCTGTGCCTTTGTAAAATACTAGCACAAATCCAACTGTTTTTCTTCAACAACTTTTGGTGTTCTCTTGACCAAGTGTGTACTGTGGTAATTGATGGTATTTTTTGGATATTTGATCTGCCTTTGATTTGGTTGATTCTGTGCTGTTACAGTAGACTTTACCAAATTTAGGTATTTCTGGGACAGTAGTGAACTGGTTTCAGTTTTACTTGACCAATCATTATAGGTTGTCAGGCACCTGGTCACCGATAACACTGTTCAACAGCCAAAATGCTTCGGCCACGAAAGCAGCTGTTCTAAACTAATTTAAGGCTGATGAACACAGAAATCATAATGAAAATGACTGATTATGTCTAGTTGCTAAGATATATGCTATTAATTAGTCATTAGGGGCCATTAACTGTGTATTATGCAACATTGGTAGCATTCCAATTTGAGGATGGAATTTTTTCTTTAACTCTCATAGCTTTAGAAGAGCCGATCCTGTTCTTCCTTTAATAACTCCTGATTCTATTTCCTTGCATGTGTCATTGTAGTACTTCTCCTTGTCTTGTCTTGCTGCATGTTGGAAATCTCTGAGTTCTGCGATTGCCTCTCTCTCTCCTCTGGCTTTAGCTTCTCTACGTTTCTGGACAATTTTCAGAGTTTCTTCAGTCATCCATTTTGCCGTTTTTGCTTTTTCACCTTATGTAGAGACATCGCTTTCTTCTAATACAACCTTCTTGATGTCATCCCATAACTCTTCTGGAACGTTGTCATTTGTATCTAATGCAGCAAATTGATTTCTCAGGCAGTCTTTAAATTCCGGTGACATATTCTTAAAGTCATATTTTGCTACATTAATGAATGGCTTGGTCTTTTTCAACTTTAGCTTGAGTTTGCATACTAGTAGTTGGTGATCTGTACCACAGTCAGCTCCAGGTTTTGTCTTTGTTGATGTTATCAAGTTTTTCCATTGAAGTCTTCCACAGATGTAATCAATTTGATTTCTGTACAATTCATTGGGTGAAGTCCACGTGTACAAGTCTTTGGTGCTTGTGTTGCTGGAAGAAGGTGTTTGAGATAAATAGATCATTGGTCTTGCAGAATTCTGTTAGTCTTTCTCCAGCTTTGTTTCTGTTGCCAAGTCCATAATTTCCAACCACTTTGCCTTCTTCTTTGTTGCCAGCCTTTGCGTTCCAGTCACCCATGACTATCAGGATATCCTGTTTGCATGTTCTGTCAATTTCAGCTTGTTCTTGTTCATAGAACTCATCAACATCTTCCTCTTCTGCAGCTGTTTCTGGGGCATATACCTGAATTATGGTTGTGTTGATGGACTTTCCTTGTAGAGAAATAGAAATTAAGTGTTCACTGACTGCATTGTATTTCATTACAGTTCTTGTTTCTTCTTAACTATAAATACACCATTTATTATTTGTCTTTCATTTCCAGCATTACAAACCATATGATCATCAGATGCAAAGTGCCCAAAGCCAGCCCATTTCAGTTCACCGACACCCAACAGATCGAGTTGTTCACATTCCATTTCATTCTTGACCACCTCCAGCTTCTCTTGGTTCATGCTTCGTACATTCCATGTCCCAATATATAAGATATCTCTGCAACCTCTGACTCTCTTTTCATGCACAGCTACAACAGCAGATCCAACCACATCATAAATGCTGGCTTTACTCTGAGAAGTCTTCAGTTCATCCCCAGTAGCCATTTGAGTGCCTTCCAACCTGGGGGTCTCATCTTCCAGCACCATGGTGCAATTTGTTTTGTGACTATCCATTGGGTTTTCGAGGCAAGATACAGAAGTAGATTTGCCAAGCCTTTCTCCCACGCTGTTAATTCCAGTGTTGCATTTGTCACAGAAATATGATCCTTCGCTTCAGCACCGTCCCATTCTGCTGCAGCCCAGATGGGTGGTTTGTCTTAGACAGGTCTCAGCTGAGATGCCAGACTATCTTGGGATACCCTGCCATTAGCTAAGCTACTGATAGCTTAACTCTCAGCATCACTGATGCACACAAGCCCTCACAGCACGACAAGCTGCAAACCAAGTGATGCATAGCATCTAGAAAAAATAATGACCACTACGGCTAAATATTGACTGAAAGACAAAACATTTAATGCAAAGCTGAAAATATGAAAAATTAAAAATGAAAGTATTAATATAAAACAGAAGGGTGACATAGGATGATTCAAGCTTTGGGAAATATGTATCAACTCTTCTATTTAATTTGTATGTTTCTGCTGTCTGCTCATTGATTTAGGACTATGGAGTTCTCTTTCATGTATACACAGATGATTTTATGATAAAAGATATAGATATATAGATATAGATATATGTATGTATGTATGTATTTGTTATTCACTTCAGCTATCAATGTACTATTGTGGATCCAGGGACTGGTTAAAAGAAAGCAGAGGGTAGGGCTAAATGGCCAATTTTCCCAATGGAGAAAGGTGATTAATGGAGTACCCCTGGGGGAGGGGGGATCTACGCTGGGTCTGCTGTTTTCTTTTAGCATATTCGTAAATGACCTGGAAATGGGAATAGCGAGTGAGGTAATCAAATTTCCTGGTATCCTGCTGGCTTTACCTAAGACTGGAGCTGTCTTTTGCATCACCTATTCGTTTCACTTTAAAGTAGCAGGGATTGTCTTACATCTATATATTTGCCTTGTAGCACCATGAAAATGGTAAGTAGTAGTAGTTTATTTGGGACATCTTATGAATCACACCACCATAAAAGCTCAAAGCTGTGTGCAAAACAAATCGTCATACATGAAATATTAAGATATAGACAGTAAGAGAATTATGTAAACTATCATAATACAAAAAATAACCTTTAACACCATTCCTACTTTTTAAATTTTTAAGTAATCACCTTGATTATGCACTTCATCAGGTCAGGGTTTCCACAATATTGCCACAGAGATAAAGACCAATCAAAAGCACGCGTCAACCTAATGCCAACCTGCATGACTAACCTCCAAAGTCCTTTTCAGACACAACAGAGAGCACTTTATGCTTGTGCACATTGCACTTACATAATTCTAGCTTATCAACCTACTAGAGGTGGGCTCAGCCCATGTAGTGGTTTAAAGGTCTGAAGTAAGGATCTTGAATCTCATCCTAACCTTGACAGGTGATGAATGAAGTTGCTGTGTTATAGGTTTCAAACCCAAGACAAGTTTATCAGCAGAATTTTGAGAATTTGTAATTGCCTTACAGATTTTTGGGGAAGATCAAAGAGAACTGCATTACAACAGTCAAACTTTGGGGAAAACAGGCTGTCAAGGGGTTATAGGAAATATCCCCAGGACTGGCCCAAGGTTTTCTGTCACCCTAGGCAGAAGCCCTTGCCGTTCCACCTCCCATCCCGTGCATCGAGCCATGCTACCCTCCCTGTGCTGAGCCGCATTCCTGCCCTTTGCTTCCACTGATTCTGGCGGTGGACATGGCTTGCTGACAGCGGCAGGCCATGAGCTTTGTCACACATGGCCTGCCACCTCTGACCCCTTTGACACAACTTGGGGTCAGAAGTGGCAGGCCACATGTACTGAAGCACAAGGCTTGCCACTGTCACTGAGCCTAGCCGACTCCGCCACCGGAATCAGCAGCAGTGGGAGTGGCGGGGTGGCTCAGCACAGGGGGGGGGGGCAGGCCATGTGTGCTGTGCTGCCCACAGAAGTCTGCCACCCTTGGTGGCTGCCTAGCCCACCTCGTGGATGGGACAGCCCAGAATATCCCAAGTCCTCCTTGAAGAATACAACCCTGGATCACCTTAAGAGAAGCAGACCTTCAAAACCAGGGGAGATAGGCGAGGCCCAAGTAAAGAGCTTAAAAACTGAGGCACAGGCTGGAGGAAGGAATATATTAAGAGCATGTACATGTAAAGTGCTTTGTTGGAATCTTTTTGATCCTGAGAGGAAGCCAGATAACCTCCTTCTTGTTGCAAATAAATGTTTTTCTTGTTTAGTTGTGCATTTGGGATCTTCTGACTTTTTCTCTCCACAAGTCCTTGAAGCTTCTACACAGGGACTAGTTTACCCAGGGCTGAGGCAAGGATATGAGATCCTTCAGGTGAATCTCATTCCTGCTGCCCCTCTCCGGAACCTGCAGCAGTGTCGATGACTCTAAACAGTATTCAGAGCTTACCAAACCCTCCTGTGTTGTGTGCTGTTCATGCCTCTGCCCCCTCTAATGCAGACATCTCCAGGAACAAGCAGGAATGTAGTCTTCACATGTGGGTATTGTCGGTACCGACGGAGCCTGCACGGGAATGCTCCCCAGCGTCCAATAGGAAAGCTTTTGGGAGCATCCCACAGCGCCTGCGTGCTGCCTTCCCGCCTTTCCCAACTGCTCCTCTCCAGTTCTTCGTTTTCCGCGGAGCCGGCAGGTCGCACTTCCTGTCACCGCAGAAAATATCCCAGTTATTCTTCTTTTTTGTGTGGTCGCGTCTGCCTTCCTTCGACGCTACACCGGTACCGCCGGTTCTTTCTTTCTTTTCATTGTAAAAAAAAAAAATCTTTTCCTGGAGTCTTCCAGCTTTTTTCTCCTCTGGTGCCACGTGCCATTTTGGGCACTAGGCCCAACTTTCCTCTACAATGGAAAAACCCGCTTTGGGTTTTAAAAAGTGTTCCAAGTGTGGCGGTACCATCTCCTTCACCGACACCCATGAGTGGTGCCTCAAATGTTTAGGTCCTGACCACTCTATCTCCGAGTGTGTTGCCTGTGGGATGATGTCGAAGAGGGGTCGGCAAAACCGAGCTGCTAAACTTAGCACCCTTTTTCCCTCCGATGCAGCATCTGTGGCATCAACATCTTCCAGGGCTTCGTCTTCCTCCCATGGATCTCAGGTAACTAAACATAAGTCTAGCTAGTCCTCAAAGGGTAGATCTCCTTCTAAGTATCGAGATGCCTCTGGCGTTGCCCTTGAGGGATTCACATCAGCAAAATTGCCCCGGCAGGAGGCTTCGGCTTCCAAAGCATCATCGGGGCTCCAGGATGTTCTCGAGGCCCCAACCTCGGCAGAACTACTGGTGCCATGCTCTGGGGTACCGGCCACTTTGTCTGGTACTGATATCCAGGCATCGGCGGCGTCGATAGACCAAAGATTCCTGGCTATTGAACGCAGTCTGGTGGCTCTTCTCTCGGCATCAATGCCCCCGAAACCACTTCAGACAATTCAACCGGTACCGGTACCGGCACCTACATTGGTACTGGGGGCAATTGCATCCACGTCGGCAGGTGAACAACCGGTACCGATGCATGCTGTGCCCTCCGGTACTGACAAGTCGGTACCGGACCCTGTCGATACCGACTTCGATCGGTACTGGTATCGTGCACTGTACGATTACCCAGACAGGAGATACTTTGAATTCTCCAACGAGTCTGAAGACTCTGACAGCTCTTTCAATACCAGAGTACTTCTTCCTGAGGATTCTTCCTCTCCTAAACGTAGGATGTCTCCTCCAGGGGATATATCCTTCCAGGATTTTATCCGGGATGTGGCTCGAGGTCTTTCCATCACAGTGGCTCCTAAAACCGAGCCTAGGGCAAAGGAATTGGAGATTTTACAGTATCCTAAAGCGCCCAAAGAGGCAGCTGCTTTGCCTATTCATGAGATCTTGCATGATCTCATGCTAAGAATGTGGGAAACACCTCTCACCACTTCTCCTCATTCTCGTAGGCTCGATACTATGTATCTATACCCTGTCCTGGATTTCAAAAAACTCAGCTGCCCCACCATTCCATGGTGGTGGAATCAGCTATGAGAAGGATCAAGAGTGCCAAAAGACATGCATCTAATCCTCCAGGACGTGAATGTAGAACTCTTGATGCCTTTGGGCGTCGAACCTTCCAGGCCTCTATGCTTTCTGCCAGGATTAGTTCCTACATTTTATATATGGGAATGTTCCTTAAGGAAGTTACAGGAGACCTAGAGCTTATGAGCCCTCTCCTTCCTGATGATAAGAGACAAGATTATCTTGCACTTATCAAACATGCTCAGGATGTTTCCAAATTCGTAAATCGTGCAGCTTTTGATTGTTTTGAGTGCATAAGCAGAACTTCTGCTATTGCCATAGGCGCACGTAGGATTGCCTGACTCCAGGCATCTGACTTGAAACTTTGGGTACAGGACAAACTGGGGAATATTCCTTGCACAGGAGAAAATCTCTTTGGCAAAAATTGGCACGAGAAAGCTAATGAGCTAGTTGCTGATAATCTCACCTTGGATAGATTATCAAAATCTACAGCTGATCCTTCAAGGAAAAAGTCCTACAAAAAAACATTCTTCACTAGAAAGAAGAAGTTCTACCCCTCCCATACCCAGCTAGGTCATCGTTCAGGTCAGTCTGCCCAAAAGGGTCAGCAACAACCTAAACAAAGAGAAACAAAGGCTGCTAAGCCTCAACCGGCTCAGCAGACTCAGACTCCACAGGGGCTTTGACTCCCATCTAGAGAACTTTGTCTTCCTGGCCCTAAACGGGCCAGAGCCTTCCACCATTCTGGGAAGATTATGTTATTTTGCCCCCAGATGGGGGCAGATAACAGCAGAATGTTTGACCCTGTGCATTGTAAGAGAGGGATACAAGCTTCACTTCCTCAGCATGCCCCCTCCTACAATGGTAAGACAGTTCAATTCTCAGACCTCTCTCAACTCCCAGTTAGATCACGAGGTCAGTCTGCTTCTTGCCCAGGGGGCAATAGAAGAAGTACCTATTCATCAACAAGGTGCAGGGTTTCCCCTTTTTCCTTATTCCAAAGAAAACAGGAGGGCACAGACCCATTTTGGACCTCAGAGAATTGAACAAATTCCTGTTCAAAGAGAAATTCAAAATGATTTCTCTGGGAACTCTACTGCCATACCTTCAGTCAGGACTGGCTGTGTTCTCTAGATCTCAAGGATGCGTACACTCATGTTCTCATCCATCCAACTCACCAAAGGTTTCTTCGCTTTCTATTTCAGGGGAAGCACTACCAATACAGTGTTCTTCCTTTTGGCCTGGCCTCAGCACCAAGGGTGTTCACAAAAAGCATGGCTGTGGTGGCAGCATTTCTCCGCACCCTAAAAATATTTGTCTTCCCTTACTTGGACGATTGGCTCATTCGAGCCCCATCAGAGCCAGAGGCCAGGTTTCCTCTATCTCGCACAATGCGTATCCTTCAATATTTGGGACTTGTCATAAACTTCCCAAAATCCAACCTAGCTCCCACTCAGTCTCTAGAGTTCATAGGAGCCTTGCTGGATACCAGGCAGACAAGGGCCTATCTTCCACAGTCCCGCTGGCTTCGCATTGTGCAGTTAGCTTTCCAAGAATGTTAAAGTCTTACCTCACTGCTCGGGAAATGTTACAATTGCTAGGCCACATGGCATCCACCGTTCATGTGGTCCCTTATGCCCGCCTCCATATGAGGGCAGCCCAGTGGACTCTATCCACTCAGTGGACTCAGGCGTCAGGTTGCCTGTCAGACAAAATAGCAACCTCAGATCATCTTATTTTGTCTCTCCAATGGTGGCAGTCACCCCACAATCTGTTGGTGGGGTCTCCTTTTCAGCAACCCCCACCCCAAGTAACTCTAACAACAGATGCCTCACAGGTTGGTTGGGGAGCCCATTTGCAAGGCCTCTCTACTCAGGGTTCCTGGACTCCACAGGAGACCAATCCACACATCAATCTCCTAGATCTCAGAGCAATCTTTCTTGCTCTTCAAGTGTTTCACACCCAGCTCAGCTACAAAACTGTCCTAATTCAAACGGACAACCAGATAGCCATGTTCTATGTGTACAAGCAGTGCGGAACAGGCTCTCTGTCACTCTGCAATGAAGATTTGTGACTTTGGGCCCTCGCCAGAGAGCATCAGATTCATCTCCTTGCAGTGTATCTTCCAGGCATTCAAAACTCTTGGGCAGACAGACTCAGTCGAGTTCTGCTTCCACACGAATGGCCTCTCCATGCAGACCAGGTGGCCTAAATTTTCCAATTTTGGGGAACCTCAGACATAGACCTCTTTGCAAGTCCCCTGAATGCCAAACTTCCCTGGTTCTGTTCCAGAATTCCGGCTCAGGGGTGTCAGGCCAGGGATGCCTTCCTCCTCCATTGGGGTCGGGACTTTCTGTATGCCTTCCCACCCATTCCCCTAATTCCCAGAACGCTCTTCAAGCTTCAGAGAGACAGAGACCGTATGATTCTCATAACCCCACATTGGCCACGACAAGTGTGGTACCCTCTGCTGTTACATCTCTCTCAAGCTCCATCTCTGGAGTTAGGATCTGCTCTGAATCTCCTATCCCAGGAGGACGGGATGCTGTGGCATCCCAATCCCCAGTCTCTACATCTGAGGGCCTGGTTGCTGAAGGCCTAGAACTTCACGGTCTTAACCTTTCTCAGCAAGTAAAGGATATCCTTTATACTTCCAGAAAACCATCCAGAAGAGGCTCTTATGCTTTCAAGTGGAAAAGGTTTACCATATGGTGTTCGCAGAAGGGTCTTAACCCTCTTGCAATACCTCTGGAATCATTACTGTAATATCTCCTTCATTTGTCTAATGCAGGGCTTAAGACCAGTTCAGTGAGAGTTCATTTGAGTGCTATTGCAGCTTCCCTCAAACCTTTAAATGGACAACCTATTTCCTCTCATCCTATCATAGCGAGATTTATGAGAGGCCTTCTTCTAACTAAGCCTCCCCTTAAGCCACCACAGGTGGCATGGGATTTAAATCTGGTTCTTGGCCAGCTCATGAAGCTGCCTTTTGAACCATTAGCTACTCTCTCATTAAAATTCCTTTCCTGGAAGGTTATTTTTCTTATTGCAATCACATCAGCATGTCACATTAGTGAGTTGCAAGCATTGGTGGCTGATCCCCCTTATACAAGGTTCCTTCACGATAAGGTAGTCCTTAGGACTCATCCTCACTTTATGCCAAAGGTGGTTTCACCTTTTCATTTAAACCAAGCAGTTTACCTTCCTGTTTTTTTCCCAAGGCCTCATGCCTCTAATGCAGAAAGGAATCTTCATACTTTGGACTGTAAAAGAGCTTTGGCCTTTTACTTGCAAAGAGCGCAGCAACATAGAAAGTCCTGTCAACTCTTTGTTGCTTTTGATCCTAGTCATTTAGGACTTTCAGTCTCCAAAAGGACTCTGTCCAACTGGACTGCACAGTGTATATCTTTTGCCTATCAGAGTAAGAACCTACCTCTTGAAGGCCATGATACAGTGCACAATGTCAGAGCCATGGCAGCCTCTATGGCTCATCTTCACTCTGTGTCTATCGACAACATCTGTTGAGCAGCTACCTGGGCCTCGGTTTATACCTTCACAACCATTACTGCTTGGACAAGGACTCCCACCGGGATGCCTTGTTCAGTCAGGCTGTTCTTCAACACCTGTTCCATACTTAATCAACTCCTACCCACCATCCCTGGTAGGATGCCAGAGATCCATGGGGGGAAGTGGAGCCCTTTCAAAAGGGCACACAACTTCTGGGGCTTCTCCCTGGCATCTGTAGCTAGGGAGTCCCCATATGTGAAGACTACATTCCTGCTTGTTCCTGGAGATAGAATAGTTACTCACCTGTAACAGATGATCTCCAGGAACAGCAGGAATTTAGTCTTCACAACCCGCCCACCTCCCCTAGGAGTTGTATCTCTCTATCTCTCTTTCTCTCTTTCCCTCTCTCTCTCTCTTTGTCTCAGCTATAAACTCAACTGGAGAGGAGCAGTTGGGAAAGGCGGGAAGGCAGCATGCAGGTGCTGTGGGATGCTCCCAAAAGCTTTCCTATTGGACGCTGGGGAGCATTCCCGCGCAGGCTCTGTCAGTACCTACGATACCCATATGTGAAGACTAAATTCCTGCTGTTCCCGGAGATCACCTGTTACAGGTGAGTAACTATGCTATCCATGTGCATGAGGTCAGAAGTGACTAGTACAAAACGAAGGCTGAAGCATAGACATGAGCAGGGTTCCAAAGAAGCCATCCTGCAAAATGCTGTCGTCGTGAATAAAAATAAAATTTGGCACACCGACAAACTGGAAGCCAGTGAAGGGCTATCAGAACTGGTGCAATGTGATCAGACTTAATTAGCATTTACCAAAAAAAACCAACAGCATTGTGCACCCTTTGCAGAGTGTTAGTCATTGAGGAAGACAAACCAGCCAGCAAGTGAGGGAATACAAACATCGTTATATCACACGAAAATCTTTAGATTCCAAAATATTTGCAATTGATGCAGCTCAAATACAACTGCAACCATATGTTGCACATGTGCACATTAAACAAACTACAAATCAAGACTTACACAGAGGTTCATACAGGAAGCTACAAAGCAGCACAAGAACTAAATTCTAGAAAATTCAGTGCAAGGAAATGGGATAAAAGCTGCATTGAGTACCATCTGCTGGAATGTTTCATCTCATAGAGATCCGTTTGAGAACATTTTTGCTTGTAGATCTATGCAGACTATTTGAGTTTTAAAAAAATTGATAGCGCTTTTTAAAATCAGCTTTGCCTTGAGT
Organism: Ichthyophis bannanicus; assembly: GCA_033557465.1. Classification (NCBI taxonomy): domain Eukaryota; kingdom Metazoa; phylum Chordata; class Amphibia; order Gymnophiona; family Ichthyophiidae; genus Ichthyophis; species Ichthyophis bannanicus. Next base: position 498,244,100 of record CM066033.1, read on the forward strand.
CAGTGGAAGAGGTGGGGAGATGATGGTTCGGTTTTATTGTACTGATAAAGTGGCAGGATTGGCACATTTAAACTAGAGCTGTAGGCTTTCTGTGTTGTTGATTTTGTGATTTTTGTGTAGTTATACATTGATAACTATATTTTATGTTTACACTTTTATCCATTGGGGACTACATTTTCTTGTAACTGTTTAACTTGACAGGTGACAGTCGTGAACAGCATTGCATGACAATATAATACATATACAGGCTGATATAGTCAAAGCAAGTTATATGGTCACCAGCAGCTTGTGAATGTATAACTTTCTTATCTGTGGATTATAGGCTGTTATACAAATAGTCTGAACAGCCCAATGCTCTTTGTATTGTAAGAGGCCAGGCTGGGGGTCAAGCAAGACTGGGCCTTCAGATTATCTGGATAGTAGTGAGTTTCATTCTCTATCCAGATAAATTATACAATTAGAGGTAGATTTTGAGTAGGGTGTCTGGAAAATATCTAGAAGCATCTGGTTTAGGTGTTTCAAATGATGCTTATATTCAGCACTGCTGAATATAGGTGCATAGTTACTCACAGAGGCATGTGCATGCTTGGATTGCCTAGGCACCCAGTATCCATGCATCTGTGGTGAACTAGGTGCATTGGTGCTGGATATAAGCACCTCTATGCATAGCTCATAAGTATGGGTTAGATGGCCCAAGCTCCGCCTGGTTATTCTTGTCTGAGCCAAATGCATAAAGTATGGGCCAGATATTCAGTGCTGGTGACCAGTACTCCTACAGAGGCTAGCCACCAACACTGAATCTTAGACCCTGATATTCAATGCCTCAATATCGCCGCTGCCTGGTTGGCAATGGGTGCTGACCTGGAATGCCCCTGGCATACCCCGATGCTAGCTGGCTAGCATCAGAGATTACAGCAGTGTGACGCCTGTGAATATTCAGCGGTACTTTGAATATCAGGCTCTAAATTTATAAGTGCCACAAATTAGTGCCTATGCATTACATACATTAGCGGCCCTGCCTCTCCCCCGAGCACCCCAAACCCACACTACACACCATACACATCAGTTTATACATTGAGCAGAATATTAATATTCCACTCTACATGTAATGCCACCAAATGTATATATAAAAAAAAAAAGCATTTAGATATTTCGCATGGCGCCATATGTCTACATGTGTTTAAAATATTGACTGGTTAGGTTAGGCCTATATATACTGTAGGTCTGTAAATTATATTTTTTTGTTAAAGTTTATACTGAGGGGTCCGCGATCTCCTGGGAAATCGTTTACACATCTGATGGAACGGTCCACCAGCACTGTATTATCGGAAACAATTGAGATGGAGCTTAAGGATATTCTTTCCAAGAAGGTTTCATTGAATCCAGTTATCAGCTTCCTTGGTTACTAGCAGGAAGCAGATTTCAGCTGTTGAACAATCTCTGATGAATCATCATATCCATGCAGCAAGCTATACCATTGATAGGGTGCGGCTAGTACAATATTGCTGAATTGAGAAACTAAGGTGCACTCTTTAAGGGTAAAACTGAGCATTATGATGAAAAATGGCACAAGTATTTAGCAGCAACCATATCAATTTGAATGCTGGCGTCAGCATTTAAATTAATATGTAATCGTGCTAAATATATGAATCAGTTAGTATGGCCACCACTAATTGACTGCATAGCAGTTATCCACAACAAAGCAAAAATCCTTCTTAAGAACTCTTTAGAATTCAACTCATTAGATTTGTGCCCCCCTCCCCCATTTTCACACAATTCTGTGGTGATTAATATTGAACCCGCAGTGATCAGCATGTTTTTTAAAACACTGACTGCAATGGGTAAAAAAAAATGTGAATATTCAGCAGTAATATCCGGATAGTGGGTGTCACTGAATATCTAGATTATGCAGGCACTGTTCAGATAATGGCAATATTCAGCCACTGTTAGATAACCTATTCAGATAACACTTAGGACAGTATTTTTACCATCAAATCTTCCCCAGAGCATCCCTGACTTGTAAATTTAAGTTGTATGAAATCTGTAAAATCTTAAATTCCTCTCTTAACCAAGTAAAGCTTCTCCCAACTTATATGAAAGGGTCAGCCGGCCAGATGAAGGTCAGCATGCTGACCTTGAGATGGGAAAAGCTAGAATCTGGCACTGTACAAGCATATGCTGGAACAATTCCATGAGCTTTGGCAGCTCATTCATTTTCAGCAATTTATGCATGCAAACTGTTGGTGAATCTGTCCACTTCTGCAGGTCTTTGTAGATATGAGGGAGGAGTGGCTGTGAGAGAGGAGTGGCCTAGTAATTGGATTAGTAGCCTCGGTCCGGAGGGACCTGGGTTTAAGTCCCACTAGGGACAGCAGCCTTGGGCTGGAGAGACTGGGGTTTCAGTCCCTCTGGCACTCCTTGTGGCCTTGGGCAAGCCACTTAACCCTCCATTGTCTCAGTATGACCTTAGATTGTGAGCCCTTTGGGGACAGAGAAATACATACAGTACCTGAATGTACTTTCCTTAACCTCCTAGCTGCTACCCGCTATAGGCGGTATATCAAGTAAATAAACTATATAAGATCTTAAATATAATCAGGGTATAGTTAGCCTTCAATAAATCAGATTAGGTTAGGAGGGATATTAATACACACATAAACCTCAGTATAGTATATGGTCCTAAACAATTTGGCATAGTAATCGTGGGCACAACAAAATATTGACAGTTGATGAATGTTCCCTCTACTTCAAAGCCTACAGCAGCTGGGGAAGAGTGTATTGCTTTGTGCTAAATGCTCAATTGCCATGTCATAAATAAAAGCAACAGAGGGCAGCCCTGCCTTGTAGCGTATATGAGATAAGGGGAGCAATTTTATAAACAACCATGCAGTCAGCGCAAATGACCATGTGTGTATGTGGGGCCTGTTTTATAAAGTGAAGCAGGCATGCGCTTTATAAAATAGGGGCGTACTGACATGCCTTAAGCTAGTCGTCATAGTTAGGACTGCTCTAGAGCAAGCCTATGTGCCGTGCCTAGCTTTGCAGAACACACGCAGAAGGTTATAGCATTCTAGAACTTTTCATCATAAATAGAGGCGCCTTCTATGTTCCATTCATGCATCGCTCCCTTGCACACCCTAATGGAAAGTACATGTGATGGGACTTATGTACATACTTACAGAATAGCAACTTCCATTTTACTTCACATTTCCCCCAGACCTGTGTAGTTTAAAGGACTTACGCATGTGAATGGGAACTTGCAGTACACATGCACTTTTGGAAGTTGCTATTCTGTAAGTATGTACATAAGTCCCATCACACATACTTTCCATTAGGGTGTGCAAGGGAGCGATGCATGACAGGAACATAGAAGGCGCCTCTATTTATGATGAAAAGTTCTAGAATGCTATAACCTTCTGCGTGTGTTCTGCAAAGCTAGGCACGGCACATAGGCTTGCTCTAGAGCAGTCCTAACTATGACGACTAGCTTAAGGCATGTCAGTACGCCCCTATTTTATAAAGGCATGACAGAGCAATGTTTCTTAAAGGTCTCAAGGGCACATACTGCTGACAGTACCGAAATGTAGCTCATTGATTGATATATCTCTATTGCTGCGTGAGTGGTAAAGCTAACATCATATTCCTGAATATCAGAGGAGCGTTCAGCCTGGTTAAACACACATTGCTGCTGTTTCTTAAGAACAATGAAAATAGAGTTTTATTACAGGAGACTAATTTATCTAGGAATGAACACAATCAGTTGAAGAGAAGACCGGGTGAGCAAAGCTTTTTCAGTCCCCTTACTCCTTGAAGAGCAAGAGAGTCTGTGCACTGGTACAGAGGACTCTGCCTTTGCAGGTTGTGAGCTCCAAGCTTGATGCTTAAGGTCCATCGTTCGTTTCATGCGGTGAATTTTATTACAGGGCACCTGTGTGAGAAGTCCAAAAAGGGGCTATTTTAAAACTATTTTATAAAGGCAACATAGGCATTTGTGTGCCTTTTATAAAATAAGCTCCCAGCACCAGCCACAATAACATGAAAATGTTCAGACAAATTTATACTGCTTTGAAAGAGATGTAATTAAGCGCATATACTCAATGCATGTAACTGCACATTTTATCAAATATGCACCTACGTTTAAATACCATCTCCTTACCATCCAAACTGTGCCCCCCAGGAATGACAGTGTAGATAACATAAATATAAATGCACATTGTCCTTGCACATGCTGACATTTTGGGTTTAAAATGACATAGAAAATGTCCTTGACATTTCCTATGCCATTTCAAATGAATTCATATCCCTTCCCAGTATTAAGCAACTAAATCTAATATATGGCCTGCTTGATGGTGTGTGCTTTTCAATTATCAATGTAAACCACGCATATCAAAATTTCTAAACCATGGGCCGTTAGTGGGATCATTGAGATGAAGGTTAGAATCATCTGAAAGCACCAAGTTAATGTCCTTATTGGTTAATGGCAATATCAGCTCTATCAGGTCATTTATAACTTCTGCATCTCGACTTGGGGACCTATCAGCCCGATATTTAAACTCTGTGATCAGTATTTTAAATGCTGGCCATCGTGTTTAAACAAAATTTGTATATTCGGCACTGTTATCCAGATAGAGGAAGATTTTGGTGCACTGCTTCACACTAAAAATGTTGCTGAGTTTCTGTCAGGGAAAATCAGAGAATGTATGGGGAGTTAGGACTACCTCAAGTAAACTTCTGACCTTTACTCGGTAAAAATCCAGTGAACTGCAGTCAAATGGAGTCAGTTACAGAGAGGAAGCCCTGCATTATGGTGGTAATTGAGACCAATGTGCCTCCCTGTGGTGGGGGATCTGCTGCTTTTTTTTAAACTTTATTTTGATGTGTTTTAACAAAAATATCAACCCTTACAAAGAATATGGCAAACACAGACATCCTAAACAGCACCCAAGCATATAGAGGTGCATGTCAACAAAAGCCCAAATATCTTCTTGAATAATCTGTTCTCCTCCACAAACCCCCACCAAAATTGACCTCAGGAGAGGAGAGTCAGAAAACCAAAAGCTAAGCAATACAGCTATACTGCCATAGAAGGGCCCCTGCCAGTGTCTTGAAAGCTCGGACTCTTGCAGCACCCATATACTAAGAGGAAGAAGCTGTAAAGCTATTTATGTAATTGCAGTGGCCTTCTGTCATTGAGTCCAGGCAATAAATGGTGCCCACATATTTTCCAACCGTTCAAGTTTGTCATGATGTAATGCAGTCTGTGCCACAATCGCCACTGCAAGCATTGTTTCACAAGTGCTATTGAAGTTAGCCAGTGCCGGCTGGCTCATGTCTAACAATAGTTATGCATCCTAATAGAATATTAGATCAGGACCGTACTGCAACAGACTCATAAGAACATAAGATATGCCATACTGGGTCAGACCAAGGTCCATCAAGCCCAGTATCCTGTTTCCAACAGTGGCCAATCTAGGTCATACGTACCTAGCAGTTTCCCCAAAAGACACAGGTTCCGCAGTGCTTGTACTGGTTCAAGCATTGATATCCTGGGTCCCTTCTTAATAATAGTTTATGGACCTTTCCTCCGGGAGCTTGTCTAAACCTTATTTAAACCCAGCTACACTAACAGCCATTACTACATCCTCCGGTAACAAATTCCAGAGTTTGATTACACGTTGAGTGAAAAAATATTCATACCCTCCATTGCCACGGAAGAAAAGGCCTGGCAATCTACTGCCGGTCATACCTTACCAAGAAAACCCAGGGGCTGTTGGGTCGCCAGGAGTCAGCACTGACTTCATGGCACTTAAAAACAAACACCCCCCCCCCCCCAAAAAAAAACCCCAAGCCACAAATGCACCCTGTTCAACTAACAAATCTGGTGCCCAGCCATGTTCAGTAATTCACTATTTTTGAGTTTCCATCAGAGAAGCTGTGGAAGCAGTCAGTGATGTCTTTAGGTAAATTTGCCCGCTGAGCTCCCAACAATCTGTGTGCTCTGTCAATTTTAATTGTACTGTGCATGGGATCATACTGTGAGTCAGTAGTTGTCAAGAGAGCCCAACAGATATTTCCACATAGCACTGCTGTCCACATGGGGACCCCATGGAATTGCAAATTATTCCACCTGCTATGGTTCTCAAGATCCTAAAATTTGTCGGCAAGAGTTTCATCAGCCCTCTGCAGGTCCTCCATCTGCTTTTCAACAGTGGTTAAGGCTTCATTGTGCTAGTAAGCACGTAGCTTGACTTCTTCCGCTCAGTGCCCTAATTTCATGAGGTCAGCTTACAAGTCCACCCCTAAGCTGCTATCTGCTGCTGAACCAATACAAGGTCTTTCTTAATTTCTAAAACTACTCTTTCAGTTCAGCAAATGTTGTCTGCTTTGTAGCATCCCCATCATGCTTAAGCTCCCCACCACTCTCCCCCTCAAGCTAAGGAAAGGAGAGTTGAGGAGAGGGCAAAATTAAGTTTGCAATTTTATTGCTTAACGTGCAAATTTGGCTCCTGAATGGCTGTGTACCTTAATCAATTTATATATTCCAGCATAACCTTGTGTTCTTCCTAATGTTACCTGTTTAATATTCAATCCTATAAACAAGTGATTGGAGTGAAAAATCGGAACTGGGTTTTATCATTTGCCGGCACTGTAATTATTATGCCAGATGCGTGAGGAGGCTGACTTATTGACTTTTCCAAAAAAGATTAAGACTTACTTATCTTCCCAAGTTTTGGGGGTTTAGGTTGTTTCTTATGTTATGCTTGTATGTGTGGAGTTTGTTGTTTTATGTTATTATTTCTAATCTTTTTTTGTAATCTGTGCAGAATGTAAGATCTAGCGGACTATGGATGCTTTAAATAAACAGTTGCAGTGGACTGTAGGCACCATCTTGGAACTTACATGCTGGGAGGAACTGACACCTTTATAGGAGAATTTCTGAAGACTGTGGTTTTCTTTTTTGAGGCCGCTCCTGACAGGTGCTCTGGGGGCAGCAACCGGTATCTAAAACGTGCCTCAAAGCCACACAGATGCGGAGGAATTGGCACTTTAGTATGAGGGTAGCATGGAGCCTTAGACTTAGGTAGCCATACAGCATGGTGATGTCACTTCCTCCTCCGGAATCAGCTGCTTTTAAGTGGCAAGATTGTAAACATGCAATCCTGCCTTTGAATCTGTAAAAAACCTATCAGTCATGAAGTATTATAGAAAAATGCAAAGGAAAGCTCACTCTTTTTTGTGTTAGTATATCAGTCACTTGGCGACATCTGAGGTTGACAGGATCTGATTCATCTAATAATAGTTTCAGGAGTCTGTATTAAACTTCATTTGGCAGGCATGATAAAGTGGTGATACCAAAGAGAAAATAGTTATTCCAATCACATTTTCCTCATCTCCCAGATTTTCCTTTTATAACCTCCATATAAAAACTTGCACAAACCTTGCAGGTCATATTGCAGTGTTTGGTAAAGTCTAACGATTTTATTTCCAAACAACATTCTAAGAAAGTATGGTTTGTAGTTTATTTGGACTTGATATAGCTCCCTAGAAAATGAACTTAAGCAATGACTTACATGTAATACATACTGTCTGTAAAGGAAACTTATGTGCTTTTTCTAAATACGCTTTAGTATATTGTTAAAATTAGAGAATACAAAGCAGAACAAGCCATCAAACATATTGTAGAAGCATTTCTTTTCTTGCTTTTCAACATAGAGCAACATTATGCTGTATTCCAGAATACATAGTAAGTAGGGATATGCATTCATTTTAAAACTAATACTAATTATGATGAATAAGGACATTTTTGATTTGTGTTCATTTAAAGAAATGGAATGACCATGGGGCCGAAATGAGTCAGGTTTTCATTCATGCCATTTGTTTATAGCACCATTGTGCAGGGCTGGACACAGTGGAGCTGCTTTGGGAGGGGGAGAAGGAAGACGCAAGAGTCACTTCACCTATCCCTGCTTCATTTCACTCAAATGCCATGGCTGATAATGTCAGCAGCTCAACAGAATACTGAAAGCAAAATCTGTCCACTATTATTTTCTCTCCTCAAAGAGAACTTGGGAGGAAGGTGGTGGCTTTGCTGAAATCAAAAAGATGTAAAAAAAAATAATAGTGGGGGATATTTTCAAAGGCATTTACGTAGCTAGCAGACCTGATTACTGCCGCTGCTACCACTTCCTGGTGCTAAGCGGTTAGCTTTGGGCATTCCAGGATGGGACAGAGGCAGAACTCATTGCTACCTGGGTAGCAGAGATATTGAGCCACTGCCTGGCCAGCGATATGCGGTGAAATCCAGGCACAGGAAACCCTGCCTAATTTTCACCATGATAGCTAAGCGGGCAATGGCTCAATATCGCCACTGTCCAGTTAGCGTCGTGGCAATCCAGCAAACCCAGATATTGAGTGCCGGGGTTGGATATGATCCCAGAATTGAATATCCAGGTTTAACTTTCACCGACAGTGGCTATTCGTATTAGCAGCACTGAATATCTCCCCCAGTGAAATGAAATTATCCAATGAACAGAGACAGGGTTCTCAGAGTGAGAGAGAGAGAGAAAAAGATAGGTAGCTGAAAAGTGATTTTTAAAAAATATCTTCAGCTCTGTGACTCCCAGAGTCAAGAAAATTGCATAGTTGGAGAGAGCAGAGATGGGGCTCAGAGAGAGATTGTTTTGTCTCGCTGTCATAAAAGTTTTTTTGTAGATCTTTCCTCATGTTGTCCACTCCCTCGGGGGAGTCCACTCTTGCAAATTTTCATGTCATCTGCAAAAAGACAGACTTCACACAAAAATTTGCAACAGAATGGACTCTCCTGAGGGAGTGGATGACATGAGGAAAGATCTACAAAAAAACTGTAAATAATCAAGATTTTTTGTTATAATTCTGTAAATAATTAACTGTCTAAATAATCAAAGGTTCCTGTTATGAGCTATATATGATTACTTTTGTTTATACTGTTCCTTGTACATAGTTACAATGTTGCATAATGTTCCATGTTTTTGTTCACCATTGTTCTATGTAAACCGCCACTGATCTTGGGAAGGGGCGGTATATAAAAGTTTTCAAATAAATAAATAAATAAATCTACAAAAGCTGGAAGAATGGTCTAATGCTTGGCAGTTAAGATGTAATGCGAAGAAGTGCAGTGTCATGCATGATGCCGGAGACTGCTGACTGTCTTCAAATACCAGTGCTGATTTATTGTACTCACTCTTTTCTTGAGTAACTAATATGACCAATTATTTTGTTGTTCATTACAATGGCTGTTTTTAATACTTAGCGGATGTTGTTACTGGCCTTAGTTCAGCGGGAGGTCACTTCACACACCGCATCTGAAACTGCAAAGATAACTCTCACAGGTCCTTCCAGCGAGGGAGCATTATTTTCAAAAGAAATTGTAGTATCACATCTTCAATGCTCCCTTCAGGATATTTTAGTGGCACATGACATGCAGGAAAAAATGCAAGAAATCCGTAGGAATGATATGGGATTACACTGTAGAGTTATCCATATCGGACAGTGATGCAACCACCAGAGAACCAGCAGCCAGTGCTGCCGGTATAATGCCGCAGCCTTCCACTGGGTGTGAACTTTAAGAGCTCGTTCCTGAAGTTCTTTCATACCAGGACAGAGATGATGTGAACATGACACAGGGATACACCCCCTCCCCATTAACTGGTTTAGGAGATGTCTCGTATGTAGAAGGAAATGTGGGAGAACCAGTTTGCTGAGAGAAAAGGTGCATGACATTGGAGACTGTATCTGATATCACTAAAGTCCATGAAATCTTATTAACACAGTAAATGATAGGGATGTGCACAGACAAGAAAAAATGTTATTAGTTTTTATTTTATTTCACACATTTTTGGGGTGTGTATCTAGTTAGTTTCATACATTCATTTTAATAGAGAATTTTTAGCACATGCTAAATTGATTTAATGTAAACTAACCAATGAATTAAGGCAAGCTAAGTTTATTAAGGTGCATTAAATCAATTTAGTGCATACTAAATTTAAGGTGTCTTAATGAATTAAATGTGCATCCTTTTACTAATGATGGCAGATAGACTAGCGTGGCCCATCCATTCTACCCTGCAAAGTGGCCATAGCTGTAACTGATGCTGCACGCAGAATTACTGCCCACCCCCATGCCTTTGTTTAGGGTTATAACTGTGACTCTAGCCAGGTTAGTTCCTCCCCCAAGCAATTTGCTCAAGGGTACAGAATCTGCAGGAAAGCTGGGATTTGAGTCTTGAAGGACTACCAAGAGGGACTGCTACTGCTGGGAAGCAATCTACATTTAGAGAATTTCCCAGCAGGTAGATACTTATAAATCTTGGGAAAAAGGGAATTCTTTGGCATAAAGCTGATAGAATCTGTGTGTTTTAAAAATGCACAGTTTTTGTTAGGTCAGCTAGGGCATACTAAAGCAAGCCAGCTTTCATTAAAAGGGCTTACTATAACAAGATAGCTTTCAGTTAGTCTTTCTTTCCCTCCCACCCACCTCAGGCATAATCCTTGATTTATAGCCTCATAAACCAGTTAATGGGGAGGGAGTGATCTTGCTTACTTTCAGGTTTAACTGATTAGCTTAATAAGCAAGTTAGTAGGCTTGGGAGTAGATTAATCAAGACCTTGGAGTTCACCTTGAGGTGAAAACTAAAAGTTTCTAATACTTATAAGGTATAATTGTATTGTTTAAATATCCCTGTTCCCCTAGCAACTTTAAACAACTGAACAATTTTAAATAGATAGAAGTAATCTTTAAATCTTATGATGCAGACAACAGTCCAGCAGAGAGATTGGGGCTATCCAGTCTTTTGCACTGGGTGTTACATGTATGATTTTCTCCCAATTGATGAAAAGTTTTATGTGTGCACTAGGTGCAAAGAGCTCTTTGCTCGCAGGGAACGGGTTCAGTCTTTGGAGGCTAGAAAGTAGCAGACTTGAAGCAGCTGAGGCAGATGGAGGCATATAGATGAGACCTACAGGGATGTAGTAGAGAAGTCCCACCTTCAGTCTGGCAACTTTGCTGCTGCCATGGAGGAGAGAGGTCACGTGGAAGGATGGTATCACCTTGATGTGGCAGAAAGTGATCCTATAGCTAATGATGTAAAACCCTCTTGCACCAAGAATGTATCTCCAGGGCCTTGTGCCCATGAGGCACGTGTTAGGATGACTATAGTTGGCAATTTGATCATTAGGCATGTAGATAGCTGGGTAGCTGGTGGATGTGAGAATCACCTGGTAACATGCCTGCCTGGTGTGAAGGAAGCAGACCTCTTGCGCCACGAAGATAAGGTTTTAGATAGTGCTGGGGAGGAGCCTGCTGTCTTCATACATGGTGGTACCAATGACATAAGAAAGTGTGAAAGTGAGATTCTGGAAGCTAAATTTAGGCTTTTAGATAGAAAGTTGAAATCCAGAACTTCCAGGGTAACATTCTTAGAAATCTTTCCTGTTCCCTGCGCAAGACCCAAGAGGCAGGCAGCATTCTTGAGTCTCAATGCGTGGATGAGGCGATGGTGCAAGGAAGATGGTTTTGTATTTGTTAGGACTGGGCAACATTCTTGGGAAGGGCAGGGGGGGGGGGAGGGCTTTTCCAAAAGGATGGGCTCCACCTTAACCAGAGTGGAACCAGGCTGCTGGCCTTAACCTTTAAAACATAGAAAGAACAGCTTTTAAACTAGAAAATGGAGGAAAGCCAACAGTTGCACAAGAGAGCACGGTTCAGAATGATGTATCTTTGAAGGATACCAGCAAAACAGAGAAGTTAGAGGATCCTGATAGAGAGGTTCCAATAAAGGTAAAAGTAACCCCGGTACCTTTAAGTAAAAACCAGACTGAGTTGAAAGATTCCAAAGTATCTCTATCATCCAATAGCCAGGCTGTTAATATAAACAAAAAAACAGCCCTTTGAAATGCCTGTATGCAAATTCTAGAAGTCTAAAAAATTAAAATGGGAGAGCTTAGAATATATAGCACTGACTGGAAGGTTAGATATAATTGGCATCTCGCAAACCTGGTAGAAGGAGGATAACCAGTGGGACACTGATACCAGGCTACAAACTCTATTGCAATGATAGGGTAGATTACATAGGTGGAGGGATGGTTCTACATGTTAGAGGGCTTTAAAACAAAGTTTTGCAGGAAACAAAATACACTGTAGAATCTTTATGGATAGAAATTCCATGTAAAAGGGGGAAGGGAATGGCAGTGGTGGTGTACTACCGCCCGCCTGACCAGAATGAACAGACAGATGATGAAATTAGGGAAGCTTGCTAAGTTTACAACACAGTAATAATGGGAGATTCCAATTACCCCAGTATTAACTGGGTCAATGTTGCATCAGCCCATGCTAGGGAGATAAAGTTTCTAGATAAAATAAATGACAGCTTCCCCTTAAGTCTCTTTCTGAACCAGCTGCTCCTTGAAGCAATTTTAAATCTAGTCCTTAGAGGAAAGCAGGATTTATTGCAAGAGGTAACAGTGTTGGGGCAGCTTGGCAAAAGCGATCATAACATGATCATGTTTGATTTAATAAATGGCAGGAGGATAACAAGGAAATCCACTGCACTAGCATTTAACTTTTAAAAAGGAGACTGAAAAAATGACAAAAATGTTAAGAAAAAAACCTGAAAAGGAGCAACTGCAAAGGTTAAGAGTCTACATCAGGCCTGGACATTATTTAAATATACTGTCTTGGAAGCCCAGACCAGATGTATTCCATACTTTAAGAAAGGTGGAAGGAAAGCCAAATGACAGCCAGCATGGCTTAAAGGTGAGGTCAAAGAGGCCGTTATAGCTAAGAGAAAATCTTTCAGAAAATGGAAAAAGAGAGCTAAATGATGAAAGCAGGAAACATAAGCACTAACAAGTTAAATGCAAGACATTGATAAGGCAGGCAAAGAGAAATTGAAAAGAAGCTTGCTGTGAAAGAAAAAGTGCATAAAAACTTGTTCAAGTACATTTGTAGCACAGCACATGTGAGAGGGCCAGTTTAACCATTAGATGATAGATTGGTAAAAGGGGCACTAAGAAGAAAAGGCCATAATGGAGAGACTGAATGAATTATTTACTTCAGTCTTTACTGAAGAAGATGTAGGAAACTTACCCATGCTAGAAATGATATTCAAAGGTGATATATTAGAGGAATTGAAACAAATCCTCGATAAATTGGGAAGATGCATTACAGCTATTTGTTAAACTATAGAGCAGTGAATCATCTGGACTGGATGGAATACGTCCCAGGATGCTGAAATAATTGAAATATGAGATTGCAGACCAACTTTTATTTATTTATTTATTTAACAGTATTTATATACCACCTTTTCCTTAAATCAAAGTGATTTACATTGAACTCAGTTGTTTACATTGTAACAATATAATTTCCATTCAACTCTGTAACTTATATACCATTGTAACAATATTCTGGGAAGGGATGTACATGGGGGGGGAAACACAAACAATCTTAACAGGTTGATTCTTAATCAATTTGTTTACATGGGGGAATAGTCACTAATGATCTTTAACAGTTCGATTCTTGATTTATTTACAGGTGTTAATTATTTACATTTTGGAGGTGATCCTTTGTGCTATGTAATCTTCTTCCTTCATTTTCTTGTGTCTGGGTAGAGGGAGTGTTTGTATTAACCTATGTGATATTGCCAAAGTGTTCAATAAACAGGAATGTCTTTAATTTTTTCTTGAAACTTTTGGTGTCTTTCGTGGTTTTGATATCCTCAGGGAGGGCGTTCCATAGATTTGATACATACACTGATAATGCCTTGTCAGAGGTAGTCTTCCTTGTTTTGGAAAATTCGGATGGAGTAGCTAGTATGTGTTCGCTGTTTGTTCTTGCTGGGTGGCTCTCAGGATGTTTTGTTATGATTTCTTGATTGGCTGATTCATTCTGTAGTATATTGAAAATGTTCGTGGTTGCCTTGAATCTGGGGTTATGCTTTCTTGTTTGTTTATTTGTTCCTGTGAGAATGCGAGCTATGGTGTTTGATATCATCTGAAGCGGGTGGATGGTGGTAGCCAGTAGGCCTTGCTACAGTGAATTGCAAAAGTCGAGAAGTGGCATGATCATTGCTTGTAGGACTGTTCTGAAGTCATTATGGCTTAGGAGGGGCTTTAGTTTCTGGATGATTTTTAGTTTATAGTATGCGTTCTGTGTTGTTCTGTTGGTATGTGCCTATAGGTTTAGGTTCTGATCAAGGATAATCCCTAGATATTTCACTTTGCTACTTGTCTGTCATGTAATAATCTCTGAACAATCCTTAAAATCCTCTGTAGTACCTGAGGATTGGGGTGATCCGGGAAACTACACACCAGTGAGGTTGAGTTCTGTACCGGGCAAAATGGTAGAAATCATTATAAAGGACAAAATAACTGAACATGTGGATAGTCATGGCTTAATGGGTTTAGCCAAGGAAAGTCTTGTCTGACTAATCTGTTATATTTTTTCAAAGGTGTGAATAAATAGGTAGATAAATGTCAGCCGATTGATATAGTAGATCTGGGTTTTCAGAAAACCTTTGACAAGATCTGTCATGACAGACTTGTGTAAATTAAACAGTCATGGGATAGGAATCATTGTACTATTGTGGATTAGGAACTGGTTGAAAAGATAGAAAACAAAGAGTAGGGCTAAATGGCCAATTTTCTCAATGGAGAAAGGTGGAATACCCTAAGAATCTGTGCTGGGCCCACTGCTTTTTAACATATTGATAAATGACCTGTAAAAGGGAATAGCGAATGAGGTAATTAAATTTGCAGATGACACAAACTTATTCCAAGTTGTTAAAATGCCAGAGGATTGTGAAAAAATTGCAAGACTGGGTATCCAAATGGCAGATTAAATTTAATGTGGACAAGTGCAAAGTTATGCACTTAGGGAAGAACAACCCAAACTACAGTTACACACTGCAAGATTCCACATTAGGAGTCACCACTCAGGAAAATAATCTGGGCGTCATTGTGGATAGTACATTGAAACACTCTGCCCATTGTGCAGCCATGGCCAAGAAAGCAAATAGAATGCTAGGAAGCATAAGGAAAGGAATATAAAACAAGGCTATTTTAATGCCTCTGTATAGCTCCATGGTGTGACCGCACCTTGAATATTGTGTTCAATTTTGGTTACCATATCTTAAATGGGATATAGCAGAATTCGAAAAGGTACAGAGAAGAGTGACCAAAATGGTAAAGGAGATGGAAAGATAACCCTATGAGGAAAGGCTTAAAAGGTTAGGTCTTTTCAACTTGAAAAAGAGACGGCTGAGGGTAGATATGAGAGGTCTATAAAATAATGAACAGAGTGGAACAGTTAAACGTAGATTGGTTGTTTACTCCTTCAAAAAGTAGAAAGAATAGGGGACACACAATGAAGTTACAATATGGCACATTAAGACTAATCGGAGAAAATGTGTTTTCACTCAGTATGTAATCAAACTCTGAATTTATTACCGGAGGATGTAGTAAAAGCTGTTAGTGTAGCTGGGTTCAAAACAGATTTGGATGAGTTCCTGGAAGAAAAGTCCATAAACCAGTATTGAGGACTGGGGAAATCACTGCTTATCCCTGGGACAAGCAGCATGGAATGTGTATACCTTTGGGAACATAGCAGGTACTTATGACCTGGATTGGCCACTGTTGGAAGAAGGATACTGGGCTTGATGGACCCTTCGTTTGACCCAGTTTGGCATATCTTATGTTCTTAATCCTAGTTTCTTTTCGTTCCTCCAATTTAGTCCTCCACCACTGGGTTGTGCACCTCCTCCTGAAGCTTGGAGACTGGACAAGTCAAACTCGTGACATCACTGTATGTAACCTGCTGGCAACTCCCATCAGCCCCAGTGAATTCCAGTGTGTCCTGTCTCCATGCAGCAGGAGGACGTAGTGAGCCTAGGTGCTGGGCTCACTAGAGGAACATATAAGGAGCTTATAGTTAGGTTAATTTGGTTTAAATTTGGTTTAAAATTTTCAATTTAATTCTTTGATTTGATAGGTAGCAGGTAGCTGCGTCTTTAAAAAAAAAAAAAAAAAGAGAGCACAGGTTATTTAGCCGGCTGCAGTCTCTGCTTCCCCTTCTGCTTTACTAGATTTAGAGTCTGGAAGAGGCTTAGATCTCTTCCCCTAGATTGTACAGGGAGAAGCTCTGTCTGCCCGTCTCCCCGTCTCCCTCGCATTCGCGCTTGCAGTGAGTGCTGATCAGGAACCTACAGTACCGCGAAGAGCAGAAGCAGCAGTGCCTTCACTCGACCGGCATTTAGCCCTCGCTGCGGACATCGCTCACAGCAGGGCGGAGCGGCGTCGCGGCTTGCAGGGCTGCCCTTCAGCGGTAAGGACCATGTTTTTCTCCTTCGTCTGTGCAGCGGCATGCCATCGAAGCCGGTATCGGGAGGGGGGCTTGGCGCTCGTGGTTGCGGGCCCTGTCAGTGCGCACATTTTGGTGCCAAATCGGGTCCTGTGAGAACGGCGGCCATTTTCCCTACACTTCTCGTGCTTGGAAGCCGCATGGCAGGCCCAAACAGCAGGATACATTCAGAGGCCGCGGCAGAGACATCAGCTGATTCCCCGGGGGGGTTTTATTTACCTGCGGGGCTCAGTTCGCGAGTATTAAGTTTTGCAAGCCTGCTCTGATCTTCAGAGCTTGGCCTTTATTGCGGATTTTAAAAAAAAACGGGAAGACATCGGTTTTACTTTTGTTAGGCAGAGCACAGAGAGCTGCAGGGGGGGGTCAGCGCTGATGTCCTCTTGCCCGCAGTGTGTGGTCTGCGGTACTCGCAGGGGCACTGTGTCTGACACTGGCATTTGTCGTGGCTGCACAGCTATGTCTACCAGTGTGGAGCAGCAAATGGAAGAGAGAGGACTTGAGGAGGCCTGTGGGGGCGCGGCCGCGGCTGAAGGAGAGGGTTTGCTGGAGACCCAGGCCGGATCCCCCTCGGGCGGCCCTTCGGGCCAAGCCCCAGCGCAAACTGGAGTTGCTACGGAGTCTCCGCTCAGAGATTTCTGCCCTGATTTTGTATTAATCATGCATCAAGCCTTCTGTTTGAGATGACAGGGGAAGGTTCCTGGGCCCTTGCCTCCTGTTGCGAAACAGTAAGCCAAGGGGGAGGAGAGTGATCCTCTTTGTTCGAGGCCCTCTAAGAGGGTTCAGTCCATTGGCCAATCTTTCTCATAATTGGACTGGCCAGATCCGGAGGAGGTGGAGTTCAAGCCGGAGTCTGCACCAGAAGAGCTGGAGGAAGGCGAGTTTGTGGCCCTTATTTCCGAATCGCTTCAGACGCTCAATCTCGCTACGGCACAGCCAGTGGAAGAGGAGCAGGTCGAGGACCCTCTCATCCAAACTGTGAGGCAATCCCAGGTGGTGTTCCCTGTTCATCGGGTGGTATATCGGATGATACAGGACGAATGGGACCAGCCAGAAGCGGTGCTCAGGGGGGTCAGAACAATGAACAGACTCTACCCTTTGGCAGATAAAGATAAGGAAAAGTTCAGATCACCACGGGTAGATGCAGCGGTGTCAGCGGTGACTAAGAAGACGACCATTCTGGTGGAAGGCAGCGCTGCCTTGAAAAATGCACAGGACAGGAAGGTAGACGGTTTGTTGAAACAAACCTTCGAGGCTAATGCCTTAGCCTTATAAGCTTTCATCTGTGGGGCTTGGGTGGCAAGGGCGTGTCTTTGTTGGTCCCAACACTTACGCCAGGATTCTCATCTGGAGCTGGACAGTTCGATGCAAGCGGCTCGAATGGAGTCTGGGTCAGCATATTTAGCAGATGTACACTATGATTTGATTAGAGCCTTGGCAAATAGTACGGCTTCCTTGGTAGCTGCCAGGAGGTCCCTCTGGTTGCGGAATTGGGCGGCCGACGGATCGTCTAAGTCACGTCTCAGTAAGCTTCCCTTTAAGGGTAAGCTACTGTTTGGAGCAGATTTGGATAAGCTGGTCAAGGATTTGGGAGAGTCCAAGGGTGGTAGGCTGCCAGAAGACAAGACTAAGCAGGGGAAATTCATGCCTAGCTCCCGGAGTCAGTTTAGAGATTTCAGGAGATTTCGAACATCATGCTTGGGAGGTTTTCAGAGAGGAAGATTTGCTTCAAGAGGCCAGGGATTTCGGGGCTTTCATGGAGCAAGTAGGGACTTTGCGTCTGCCTCAGCAGTGGCCACTCGAAAACAACAATGAAGCGAGGCGGGTCCAAGTAGGAAGCCATCCGATAGGAGGGCATCTTTGGGAGTTTCTTCCAGCCTGGACCCAAATAACGTCCGATCAGTGGGTGCTAGAAATAGTTCAAGATGGATATGCACTGGAATTGGCACGTACGGTGCTCGACTCCTTCGTACTCTCCCCCTGCAGGGGTCCACGGAAAACTTTAGCGGTACGGAAAACGCTAGATCGCCTCCTACAATTAGGAGCGGTGTCTCCAGTGCCCATGGAAGAGCATGGTGTGGGTCGGTATTCCATATATTTCGTGGTGCCAAAGAAAGACGGGTCGCTCCGGCCTATTCTGGATCTCAAAGGGGTAAATCGTTGCCTACGGGTGCCTCACTTTCAGATGGAAACGTTGCAATCGAGGACCGTAGCTGTGCATCAGGGGGAGTTCCTGACCTCTCTCGATCTCATGGAAGCGTATCTGCAAATTCCTATCAGAGCAGCCCATCAAACGTTCTTGAGATTCGCCCTTCCTTGGGGGCATTTTCAGTTTCGGGCATTGCCCTTTGGTTTAGCAACGGCTCCATGCACTTTCACCAAAATCATGATGGTGGTGGCTGCAGCGTTGCGAAAGGAAGGCATCCTGGTACACCCTTATCTCGACATAAGAACATAAGATATGCCATACTGGGTCAGACCAAGGTCCATCAAGCCCAGTATCCTGTTTCCAACAGTGGCCAATCTAGGTCATACGTACCTAGCAGTTTCCCCAAAAGACACAGGTTCCACAATGCTTGTACTCAACGACTGGTTGATTCGGGCAAAGTCCGAAGCAGAGAGCGTACGGGTGACAGAGTGGTAACGTTCTTGCAGGAGCTAGGCTGGGTGGTCAACTCAGCCAAGAGTCATTTGGTGCCATCTCAGAATCTGGAATACTTGGGAGTACGCTTCGACACTCGAACAGGAGCGGTGTTCCTACCGGCCCGTCGAGCTCAAGTCCTTCGGCAATCAGTCCGCCAGTTCCTGGCCACTCCGGCACCGTCAGCATGGGGTTACCTACGAATGTTAGGCGGCAACCCTAGAAGTGGTGCCCTGGGCCAGGTGTCATATGCGACCATTGCAGAGGGCGCTCCTCCACCGGTGGTCGCATCAGAATGATTCGTTAAGCAAGCGCCTTCCCTGTCTCCCCCCCCCCAAGTCAGGAATTCCCTTCAATGCTGGATGGGTCCGGATCATCTGGAGGCGGGCCTGCCCTTTGAACAGCCGCAGTGGCTTCCGCTGGTGACAGACGCGAGTCTCACAGGTTGGGGAGTGCAATGCAAACATCTGTTTGCGCAGGGCACGTGGACGGTTCAAGAGAGCCGATGGTCCATCAACCGTCTCGAGCTTCGAGCAGTAGCTCTGGCGCTGCAGTCGTACGAAGCCACAGTACAACACCATGCGGTGAGAGTGCTGTCAGACAATGCCGCAACAGTGGCTTACCTCAATCGGCAGGGCGGCATAGGAAGCGTAGCCATGGAAGAGGAGGCAGAAGCATTGTTCTGGTGGGTAGAGCCCTGGCTACAGGTGATAACAGCGGCGTACATAGCCGGGAAAGACAGTGTGACAGCGGACTATCTCAGCAGGATCAAGGTGGATGCCACAGAATGGGAGCTCCATCCACAAGTGTTTGCCCAAATAGTCCACAGATGGGGACATCCGATTATGGATCTCATGGCGACCTTTCAGTCAGCAAAGGCGAGTCGTTCTTCAGCAGACGCCAAGAGCGGATGTCGGAAGGGATCGATGTGCTCATTCAGAATTGTTCGTCGACGGGACTTCTCTATGTTTTCCTGCCTTGGGCACTCATAGGACGAGTGGTTCAGCGCATCGAGGTCCATCCAGGAAGAGTGCTATTGGTGGCTCTAGATTGGCTGAGGCGTCCATGGTATGCGGACCTAGTTTGACTACTAGACGGAGATCCATGGAGATTACCACCATCGGAGGATCTGTTGTGTCAGAGTCTGTTGCAGATGCCTCAGGTGGATCGATTCTCGCTTACAGTCTGGCCATTGAAAGGGCGAGGCTAAGGAGAAAGGGTTACTCAGAAGCGGTCTTTGCTACATTACTCTGAGCCAGGAAAAGATCCACTTCCCTAGCTTATGTTCGTGTCTGGCATATTTTTGAGGACTGGTATTCGTGACATCAGGTTCGCGCAGCAACTGCCTCCATTCCTGTAGTATTGAGCTTCCTACAAGACAGTTTTGAAAAGGGTCTCGCGGCTAGTTCATTGCGAGTTCAGTTAGCAGCTCTAGCTTGCTATAGAGGCAAGGTGCAAGGGGTGGCCCTGGGTGCTCACAGCGATGTTCTCCGTTTCCTTAGGGCAGTGTCTAGGCTTCACCCTGCGCGCAGAATTGTGGTACCCCCATGGGACCTCAACCTAGTGCTCGGGGCTTTGACTAAGAAACCCTTTGAACCTCTGCGTCAGACTTCGGTGAAGGATTTAACTCTAAAGACAGTGTTTTTGGTGGCAATTTGTTCAGCTATATGGGTTTCGGAACTTCAAGCTTTGTCATGTCGAGAGCCGTTTTTAGTATTTTCCAGAGAAAAAGTGGTGTTACGGCTGGTCCCGTCCTTTCGGCCCAAGGTAGTTTCTCCATTTCATTTGAACCAGTCGGTGTCATTACCGGTCTTAGGCTCAGCGGACAACAACGGCTTGGACCATAGTTTGAAATGTTTAGATATAAAGAGAACGTTGCGCCAATATCTAAAAGTTTCGGAGTCATTTTGCAAATCCAAACGGCTTTTTGTTCTGTTCGGAGGGCCCCGTAAAGGGGAAGCGGCGGCCAAAGCGTCAATTTCCAGGTGGGTTCAGAAGGCTATTGCATTGGAATATATTTTGCAAGGACGTTGAGTGCCGGAAGGGTTACGGGCTCACTCTACCAGAGCACAAGTGGCATCTTGGGTGGAGCATGGTTTGGTTCCGCCGGTAGAGATTTGTAAGGCGGCCACTTGGTCATCACTGAACACTTTCAGCAAACACTATCGGCTCGACGTTCTGGCAGCTGGCGATGCCTGCTTCGGGTCAGTGGTGTTGCGATCCGGATTAAACGGTCCCTCCAAATGATTACCGCTCTGATACATCCCAGTGGTGGAGGACTAAACTGGAGGAACGATAAGGAAATAGAAATTACACTTACCTGGTAATTGTAGTTCCTGGAGTGACTCCAGTTTAGTCCTTTCAGTGCTTTCTTCTAGAAGCGGAGGAGAATCAGTATCGAAGAGTGAATGAGTTTGCTTCAGTTTCTGGATCGCAGTGAGTATGGATATCAGTACTATTCTATTTCCCTGTTCTGTCGTTCAGTGGGGGGTACAGGGAAAGTAAAGAATGAGGGGATGCAAGATCGTAGCAATGTATAACACAAAATGAAGTGTTGCGTAACATTCTCCCTGTTAGTTCAAGTGTTCAGAGTTACTGTTCACTGGGGCTGATAGGAGTTGCCAGCTGGTTACATACAGTGATGTCACGAGTTTGACTTTTCCAGTCTCCAAGCTGCAGGAGGAGGTGCACAACCCAGTGGTGGAGGACTAAACTGGAGTCACTCCAGGAACTATAATTACCAGATAAGTGTAATTTCTATTTTCTGTGGTTGTTGGCCATTTGTTGTGACCATTAGGCCACTCCAATTTGGTATTTCCGCATTAAACCAGGTAATGATTAGAACATGCTCACTCATATACTCACATGTAGCAAACATCTTCAACTTACATTGAACAAGGAACAGAAATTGGCATAGGAAGCGGATGCATGATGAGAATAGGTGGAAGTAGGCAAGATGGTAAAGACGGGCATGCTGAATTCCCCCCTCGCTGAATTTTTAAAGTTGTAATATCTGTGTCTGATGCTGGATAACGTCCTGTCAGAAGGTGCCGTGCGAAGTCCCAGATGAAGATATGATCTAAAGGTTTTGGTTTTTGCAAAATCTTGGGTGGAGATCTTATCTGGAGACACCTGCCAATGCCAAGTCATGGCTGAAAATCATTTTTGAAAGTGCTGGCCTCAGCTATGTTCATATTGAAGTTGTTGTCTCAAGCTGCCTGCCTTTGGTTGTTCCTTTGGGAAGTGATGCCATTCTACGTGATTGCTCAGCCAGAAGAATTCAGTAGTATACTCAGTTAGAGGTGTCGTTCTCTAGGGAGACTGGTACTAATTGATATTGACCTCAGTCCTAGCTGACTCGCCTAAAAGGCAGAGGAGTGACTTTTTTAAAATAAAACTATTTGAAAAGAGTATCCCAGTACTACTGTCTTGGCCTCTTCAATAGTTGCTGGGTTTGTAGTTCTCTGCTGGTTCCATGCCTCTTTGTTCCAAAGGAAACTATAAATCATCATTCTTGAACAGTAATTGAAAAAAAGAGGGAATAGCAACCCAAAATGGTCCTTTCTAGTTATCATATAATATATGGGTTAGATCCATGTTTCCCAATCCTTTCCTGGAGTCACTTGACATTCGAGTTTTCTGAGATTCTGCAGTGAATATGCATAAGGTAAATTTGCTTGCAACGGAAACACTGATTTTAGGAACGTATCCTGCATTTTCATTGTGGATACCCTGAGAAGCTGACTGGCTGGAGATAGGCTTGGGAATCCCTGTGCCAATGGGCTCTACCGCATTACTGCACGCTAACTACATTGATGTATGTTATGGCACTGAAAAGTGGACAGCAGGAGTCTATATGCTGAAGCTCTTTATTGGCAACTTTTGGAGAAAGATTACTTTGTTCGGCCACAGATTAAGCAGTAGTTTACAAAATAAGGTCTTTGATGGGTAGTGAATACAAAGTATATGATTTTTTTTATGTGGGCAGCAATTGTAATGAATTGACGAACTTTGGACTGTGAATAATAGAGAATGTATGAACACAATTTTTATAGAAGTGAAGATCTTGATGAATTGGACTATTGTATATTTTTGCACATCAGTTGTGATCTATTAAATAAGGTTTGATGAAAATATTTATTGTGGGAAGAAAAATAGCAGTTTTTTGGGGAATAACAGTCTTTTGTGAAATAATATTAAACAAAATAAACAGGAGTTTTTTGTGGATCAATGATGGATGCTAAGCTTAGTATATGAAATATATGAGACTGGAAATAATTTAACAAAGGAAAAAAAGTATGTCCTAGCCAGTTGTGGCTTTAAATTTGTAAATAGACCCAGCTACATATGGGAGCTATGGTAAATATGTGTTAACAGGCATTAGCGCACCTAAGTAAATTTGGTCCTATGTTATCTTTCCCCAAAGCATATTGCCAGCAGTATCTGGATATTTTAATTTCCTTGGCAAGATTTTATAATTCCTTATTCACATTCATATCTGCATTTCATTTATTACTATTGTGCAGTTTCAATTTCTTCTTGAGAATGTTTTGCTTGCTCTGCCGCTCTCTAAGGACCTGACTTGCATTGGTCTTACTATTCTTCTGGAGCTATAGTCCTAATGGATACTGAACCTATTACTGACTGAATTTGTAAGTTTTTATTCTAAGGCCCTCAGTTAGTTATTGGAACACTCCCTGAAGACCTAGACATGTGTCATCAGAAAAAGAGAGAGAAAAATGTTCTATTACAGCAGATGCTTTTATAATCACAAAAGACAAAGCACAGTTCTACTTGAAAATTGATTGATCACGTAGAGGCTCATTCCGATCTGAACATCCCCTGCCTGTCTGGGTGCCCAGAATCGGGATGTGCACCGGTTGCACCTGATTCTGATCCTGCGGGGGCTAGATGTGCCCACGGGATCAGAATCAGGAACAGGGCCTGGATGTCCAGGCCGTGCCCCGATTCTGGGTGCCCAGATGTCCAGAAAACTCCCTGGCCAGCCCAGCCAGGCTCCTGCATGGAGCCATGTTGGCATGGCACTGCGGCTCCATGCAGGAGTTGCGATCCCCAGCAGAACTCCACAAACTGCTTTCTCCGCAGCCCAACCCCTGATCGGGCCTGCTGTGGCCAAGATCAGGCTGTGGGGAACCTCCTGCACCCCTCACCTGCCCTTTCTGGGCCCGGACCATTCATTGTCCTCCTTCCAGAGGGACTTATTCCACCTCCAAGATGAAATAAGTCCCCCGTGCAAATGGCTAACAGGACCTCGGAATTGGCCCTGTATGTCAGGGGTGTTGGTGCTGCCCATAGTCCACCCTTGCCCCGCCTGAGGCCCGCACCCCACCCACCCACAAACAGAGCTCCCCACACAGCTCAGCTCTACGTGCAGGGAGCTCTGTTTCCCCGATGCTAGTCAGGCGAGTAGTGGGTCTGGATGTCCAGATTGGACATCCAGACCAGCTATTCCCTGAACATAATAGACCACAAACTGATCAAAGCAGATCATGTCAGGGCTATCAAACAAGACAAAGCAGATCATGTCAGGACTATCATGTAACTGTTTTATGGTTCTATGTAAACCGCCCCTGATCGCTGGGTATAGAAAAACTGTTCAAATAAATAAACATAAATAAATAAATACATTATACCATTTTCTCATTAGCCTTTCTGATAATTTCATCTTTGGCAGGGTAACAGTACTGTACTTCCATTTGGTTATGCAGCTTGCTTTTTTTAATACTGTTTGTTTAACATGTATATTAAAAACTTTATACATCACCTTTCTAATAAAGGCAAGGTAGTTTGTTGTTGCTAAGTGCCGTCAAGTCGGTGTCGACTCATGGCGACTCTCTGCATAGTTGTCCTAAATTGTGTTCGGTCTTCAGTCAGGCAGCTCATTGTTGACAGAATGGCACCCGTAGCTGCTGTTATTGTCTCAATCCATCTTATTGCTGGCCTTCTTCTTTTGTGTTGACCTTCTACCTGGCCAAGCATGATGTCTTTCTCTAATGATCTCTCTCTTCGCATGATATGTCCAAAGTATGAAAGTCGAAGTCTTGTCATCTGAGCTTCTAAAGAAAGCTTAGGTTTGATCTTCTCTAGTACTAACTGGTTTGTTCTTTGGGCAGTCCATGGCATACACAGTATTCGTCGCCAGCACCATAATTCAAAGGCATGAATTTTCTTCCTGTCTTTCTTTTTCACTGTCCAACTTTCACATCCATATGATATTATTGAAAATGCCATGACTTGAACAAGTCGAATCTTTGTTTGGAGAGAGACATCTCTGCTCTTGAGAATCTTGTCTAGATCCTTCATAGCCATTCTGCCAAGAGCAGTGCGTTGTCGGATTTCTTGACTGCTTGTTGCTTCTTTATTGATAGTTGATCCAAGTAGGTTAAAGTTGTCAACTACTTCAATTTCTTCACCATCAACGATGAACTTTTTAATTTTGCCAGTTGTCAGGATCTTTGTCTTCTTAACATTAAGGTGCAGACCAATTTTAAGACTATATTCCTTGATCTTGAGAAGCAAATGTTTCAAATCGTCTTCACTTTCAACCAGTAATGTGGTATCTCAGCATAGCGAAGGTTGTTGATGAGTCTTCCACCAATCTTCACATTTCTGTTGTCTTCATACAGTTCTGCTTCTCTGATGATTTGTTCTGCATATAAATTAAAGAGGTAGGGGGAAAGTATACAGCCTTGTCATACACCTTTGCTGGTTTTAAACCATTCTGGTGGTTTTACAAAAAAAAAAATACAATAAAAATGATGAAAAGAATGCCAAATAATGGCAGAAAGCAAAAGAAAAACAGAGAAAATGGTTCAGCGGTAGAGTGGGATCTGCTGGTCTCCCACAGTCAACCTAGGCCCAAAGGACTCAGTAAATAAATGTTTTGTGAGATATAGTAAGACAATTCAAGATTGAAGGAGTGTGGCAAGGAATTCCAAAGGATAGGTTCACAGGAAAAAAATGCCACTTGGGTGGGTAGACTCTAATCTAGCCTTAGAGGGAGGAGGAATGTAGAGTCTGTTATGCAGAGAACATGATGTCCGAGGTGGGGTGTGGAAAGTAAGATAGGAAGACAAATAAGAGGGACAGTCAGTACAGAGAAGTTTAGGAGCAAGGATTAGAAGCTTGAATTGAAAGAGAGCGGAGACAGGCAATGAGTGGTGATATTTCAGAAGTGGTGTTACATGACCATATTTACCTGCAGAAGATAAGAATTAGGTATATCTGTTCTATGATTCAAGATTATAAATTATATGGTCAGGAGTTACATCAGTGTTTGCCCCAAAGAGGTTATCCTGTTGATTTGGTTAAGCGAGCACACAAAAGGGCAGTGTGTGCTGATCGAGAATGGCTTTTGATGCCATAGCCTTACCAACAAGGGGATTTTATAACATGTGTGCTTCCATATACTATACGTACCCACCAAATTACAACTATTATTTAAAAAGCTTGGCATATGCTTTGGTGTTCATGAGTGTTTTAATCAGGAACATATGGTTGTATATTCCCGGGGAAGAAATATTCGTGATACGGTAGTTCATTCCATGATGTTGGCTCCTAATGTTATACCTCAAAATCCTGGATATTATGAATGTGGAGCTTGTGATTTTTGCCAGGACTCGATATGGGGATTTCATTGGCAACATCTTGTTACAAAACAAAAAGTTGCGATACGGTGGCAGACTACCTGTACTAGCATGTTTCTTGTTTATATGATTGTATACCCCTGCAAATTGTTCTATGTGGGAAGAACAAAGTGACAGCTTAAAGTGAGACTCGCTTGAATACTTGCAACGTTACTGCTCATTTAAAATGTGATCATGAATTTTACCACTTACATTGGCAAGCTATTGATTTTGTCCCATGTTGTTAAATGTTACCCTCAATTGTACTGTCTAAATGGTGTTAAGTAATTGTTCTGTCTAAATGTATACAAATACCCTAATGTTGAATGTAACCCTCCAATTGTGATGTGACGTGACCACCTTGATTGAAGGATAAGGTGAAATACAAATCTGTCGAAATAAAAAAATAAATAATTCAGTACAGCTCAATGGACTTAATTTGGAAATTGAATGGCATTCTAATATTTGAAGAGGCTTGGTAGGACTGATGGCGTTCACAGATATGGGCAGCTTTAAACGATGTGGTATAGAGTAAGCGTCAAGTAAGGCGGCTACTGCACAAAAGTTGCTATGCATTTTGGTGAAAGACAATGTTGCATTGAATGATGGAGTTTGAAATGAAGAATTGCTATGCATTTTGGTGAAAGACAATGTTGCATTCAATGATGGAGTTTGAAATGAAGAATTGCTATGCAGTATTAAATATGGATATTTGAGAGCCTGGATGCAGAAATGAGTTATTTGGTTTGAAACGGTGCTGGGTGGCGAAGATGAAGTGATTATATGATTATAAGGAAAACTGCTGCACGACAAGATAAGTTCTTCCTTTTATTGCACATATATTTAAAAATAATTTAAAAATAAAAAGGACCTATTGGGGATATTGGCTAAGTTTCTGTACCTAGCTTGTTATATAATACGGTCAGACAAAAACTTAATTTTTGATAGCAATTGCTTCTGGGGCTGTATGTTGATAAGTTTGGTTATAAAGGATACTTCTATAGGATTTTGTACCATGCAGTTAAGATACGGTTAGTTGTATTTTGGACTACTTGAAGTCACTTCAAGATGAAAAGAGGAAGGTCAATGTGAATAGTGTTGAAGGAGTCCAAATGTGTAATGACACAGCAGAATAAGAGAATTCAAGGAAAGGATGAACAGTGCGACATTGACGCAAAGCGAAAAACCCCTTTTTCACAATGGAATAAACATGTTACATGAAGGTCAGATCAGAGTCTAGAGTGACACCAAGATACAGCAAAGTAGTGATGGCTTGTATTGGTAATTGCTCGATGGAGGGTATAAAGGCTGTGGGAGTGATACCTTCTATGAAGCAGATTTGGATTAAGTTTAATGAGATCAAGAAAGTGACTATTCTGGGGAAGATCAGAGGTTAAGGAATCCAAATGATATAAGAGCAAAATAGCATCTGTGTAATAGTAAGCACTAATATTGAGGTCCTGAATCAAGGTGGCAAGAGGACTGAGAATACTGATATTTGGGAGGTAATTTTAGAGTCATTCCTATGGGGACAGACTTAAAGATCTTAATATGTAGATCTTAGAGGAAGGCGGGAGAGAGGAGATATGATAGAGATGTTTAAATACCTCCATGGCATAAATGCACAAGAGGAGAGCCTCTTTCAAATGAAAGCAAACTCTGCTATGAGGTGACAAGGATGAGGTTGAAAGGGGATAGACTCAGGAGTAATATGTAGAAATATTTCTTTACAGAAAGAGTAGTAGGTGCATGGAATAGTCTCCCAGTGGCGGTAGTAGAGATGAGGACAGTATCTGAATTCAAAAAAGCATGGGACAAATACAGAGGATCTCTAAAGGTAAAGAGAGGATTATTGTAGTTGATATGGAAGGGCACACTAGGCAGGCCATATGGTCTTTTTCTGCCGTCATGTTTCTAAAGGACCTCTTATAAAATACTGGCTGGTGTAAAGTCATGCGCTTTGCCATGAAGGTGCATACCTTGCCAGTAGGCATAGCATAAGGAATGGGCGGAGTTCTCATATGCATACATAGATTATAAAATACCTTAATCTATGCATGTATGTGCCTAAAGATCTCGCAAATATTTGCATCTGCTCGTGAGCAGCCATAAGTGCTCATGTCCACATTCAGGGCACAGTCTCTGCCACGTGCGCTAGTATTTTTTAAAAACAAGTAGATGCCTGCTTGTCATGATAAAATAGCACCTACATAGGTGCCCTGTTATAACATTTCCCTTTTGATGTCGGTATTGGACCCTGTGAATGACGACTCTTTCTCCCCCTCCCCTGCTGTTGATTAGTCCTCTCCTACCATTTCCCCTTGCTTTGCCTTGGTATGACTATGACCCTCTCCTGTTTGACTCTGGAGTTCCTTTTGCCTGCTCTTTTACTTTTGTTTTTAGTGTGAACTGCACTACTAACTTGTTTAAAGGGCAGTATATCAAATTTTAATAAACATAGACCTACTATTCCACAGATCCACTACCTTAAGAGTAGTGGATCCGTGGAATGGTCTCCCAGTGGAGGTGGTAGAGATGAGGACAGTAACTGAATTCAAAAACGCATGGGACAAACACAGAGGATCTCTAAAGGTAAAAAGGGGACTGTTGTAGTTGTTGTTATGGAAGGACAGACTAGATAGGCCATGTGGTCTTTTTCTGTCATCATATTTCTATGTTTCTATGTTTCTGTTTTGCCATATACTTGGAGACAGGATAATCATGAATCTTTGCAAATGACAGACCTCACCCTAGGTAGTTGCCAAACAAATTAATTTCAAAAACTAAGGTTGGATCATGTGTCTAGGAATTAAGTGATTCCTATGTTTTTGTTTTAGTGAATACCTTGCCAAATGCTGAAGAGCTAATTGAGCTTTTTTGGGTCACTACACCACCATCGCTGTAGAACAGTGGTTCTCAACCTTTTTTCCCATAGGGATACACCTGACAGACAGTGCTCGCATATGTGAGACACCATACACGTGACCCTAACAGACCTTTAGTCTGACATAGTATAATAATTAAATGTAAACATGTTCTGCATCACAAAACCCTACAACAGATGCAGATTGGAATTAGGAAATTTCTCCATGGAAATACCCATAGAAGAAATATTCTGATACACACGTCATTTGAATATCAGCAACATAACTCTTCCCACTACCAGATACATTGTGAAAGAACATAAAACCTGAAAAAAAATCACCACTCGCTCATATGTAACAAATGTGCCATACGGTGGCGGCACTAATTCCTATGAATCAAGCGGCTAGAACCCTACCAAAGAATAGACAGCACTGCAGATGATATACTGCGCCATAGAACATGGATACACCTACTACTGGTAAAACGGAACAAGTGGAGCTGCTCCAGATCTCTTCAGAAACTACACACTAATGCCATCACACTTCATTCACACACAAAACACTGACAGGCTCTCACCAATTACTACTAATTCAACTTATAGTTTATATAGTGCTATAAAGCGTATGCAGCGCTGTATGTATAGATGTAAGTGACATTCTCCAGGAACAAGCAGGAAGTCAGCCTTCACATATGGGTGATGTCGGCACCGACAGAGCCGGCACGGAAAATTTCCCCAGCTTTCAAAGAAAGCCTTTGGAACATGCTACCACGCATGTGTGGTCCCTTTCCCACCCAAGGGTGCGATCTTGCCCAATCTCCTTTTTTCCGCGGAGCCCAACAGATGTCTGTCCAGTTTCCCTGGAAAAATCCTTGATAATTATCCTTAGAAGTTAGCTTTCCTGGTTTGCGTACTGGTTCCTCTTCCCGCCTCGAGCCGGCGTCGATCTCAGCGCTGTTCTTGGCCCCTTTTCCTTTGTTTGAACGAGGCTTGCCTCGACTGGAATTTGCGCCTTTTTTTTGCCTGGGGGTCATCGACCCTGTTTCTGTGCTCCCCACCATGTCCCCCAGTGGTTCAAAAAAGGTGATTGCTGCAGTCAAACCATGTCAGTGACTGACACCCATGACTGCTACCTGGGACCGGACCATGACAGTATCTCCTGCTACCTGTGCCAGGCCATGACGCCTAAGACCAACAAAAAGAGGTCAGAGTTACGGGAAAAACTGTACCCTAGGTCCAACTCAGCCCCGGTTTCCCCAATGCCGAGCTCCAAGCCTAGCACTACCCATGAGGCCCAAGCGTCCTCTGAGTCCCGCGGCGGTGGCTCCTCCGAAAAGACCTCGGACCTGAAGAAAAAGTCCTCTAAGTCCGCTGAGGTTGCACCAGAGAAACCAGGTAAAACTGACAGGAGGGACTCGGGCGGCTCTGAGAAGTGCCCTGCCATGGTCCTCAAGAAGGATTCCTTGGCCGGAAGAATCTGTGCAAGGTTCCTCGAGGCCGTAGTCCTCATTGAGGACACACTCACAAGAGTACTGGTGCTGGGTCTAAGATCCTCGGTGCTGCGCCAAAAGCTGCGGAGCCTTCTGGCTTGGAAACCAAAATGGTGGCCCTGGAGCAGAATATCACTTCTATCCTGGCCCTGCAGCAGGCAATGATGGCTGGTTCATCTGAATCATCTGCCTCAATGACTGAGCCCCTGACTGTGGGGGAGTCCCTGGTCATCGAGCCGAGCTCTGAGTGCCACCGGCCTTAGATAAGCCCTCGGCACCGGTTGAGGTCCTGGTCCCATTCCTCAGACATCTGATACTCCCTGGTTAGTTTCCATGACTCAGACCCCAGGACTTCGAGTCCACTGGTCTTGAGACAATGAGTTGCAGGGCCTCAGATGCTTCATCACCACTCGACTCCGAGTGGGAGACCGACGACAAGGCATCCCCGGAAACGAAATGGCACTGAGATTTTCCCTCAGACCCATCTCCCCCGGCACCCCGGTGCCACTCTCCTCTGGAGGACATGGCCTTCCATGACTTTGTTAAGGACATGACCAGAGCCATCTCAGTGCAGACTGAGGAGTAGGAAGACCCGTGCAACAAGGAGCTGGAGATCCTCCAATATGAGTCTCCACCCAAGGAAACCGTCATGGTGACCGTGCGGCTGATCCTCAAGCAGCTACTGCTCAGAATGTGAGAGACCCCGGCATCGGTACTGGTGGTGAACCGGCTCCTCGATGACATGTACTGTGTCCAGAAAGAGCCAGGGATCCACAAACCCCAACTCCCACATAACTCCATGGTCAGCGAGTTGATCATGGAAAAACGAGTCAAAAGACCCACTCCTCCGTTCCCCCAGAAGGGAGGCTAGAACCCTTGATGCCCTCAGGTGCAAGTGTTACCAGGATTCTATGCTGGGGTGCCAGATCCAAGCCTATGAATTGTACATAGGTATGTACCTGAAGGCTCTAACCCAGAAGCTGTTGGGGTTTTTGGCTAATCTTGTCTGGGAACTTCTCCAACGGTTCCAGTTCCTGACCTCGGGGATCAAGACTGCCCCAAGTTCCTCTCTCGAGCAGCCTACGACAGCTTCGAATCGTGGCAACCGGCATCGGCACCTGACGCCAAACCTGGCTACAGTCTTCTGACCTCAAGCAATGGGTCCAAGACAAGCTGCTTGGCGTCCCCTGCACTGGGAAGAACCTATTCGGCAAACCCATGGCCAACAAGGCGGCAGAGATCGAGGCCGACGTGGTGACCCACCAGAGGCTCTCTACAAAGACCTTATTCTTTCCCTGCAGGAAACTACTGGGGAAAAGACCCCTGTTCCCGAGGAAAAAGGGTCCTTTCCCACAAGGTCACCACTACCAGCCTTTCTCAGGCCAGCAACAAGGTTCTCACTCTAAGAGGCAAGGCCACGAGCGTCAGAAGGTGAAAACACCGAAGCCTTGGGCCCCAATTCCCACCCAACCCGGGGGGGGGGGGGAGCTATTGACTCCCAGAGCAGGGCCTCCACTCCCCTGGGAGTCCTTCACCAGCTCACAAGGGGGCTCTGGTGCTCTTTGCCCACAGATAGACCAACATCATCTCGGACCAGTGGGTACTGCAAGTGGTAAGGGCAGGATACCTCCTCCACCTACAGCAGATACCACCCAGGTTCTTCCCAGGAGAGCCAATGCGACCCCTCCTTCACCAGAGACATCACAATAGAACCTGTACCCAAACACCTATGGGGAAAGGGCTTCTACTCTAGGTACTTCCTTGTCCCAAAGAGAATTGAGGGTCTCGGGCCCATACTAGACCTGTGAAACTTAAACAAGTTTCTGGTGAGGAAGAAGTTCAAGATGTTTTCCCTTTGAACACTGCTGCCTTGCCTCCACCAGGAATATTGGCTGTGTTCTTTCGATCTAAAGGATGCGTACACACAAATCCTAATACACCCGTCCACAGGCAGTATCTAAGGTTCATGTTAGGAGGAAGGCACTACCAGCACAGGGTACTACCCTTCAGTCTTGCCTCCTTGCCAAG
Organism: Ichthyophis bannanicus; assembly: GCA_033557465.1. Lineage (NCBI taxonomy): Eukaryota > Metazoa > Chordata > Amphibia > Gymnophiona > Ichthyophiidae > Ichthyophis > Ichthyophis bannanicus. Next base: position 498,277,154 of record CM066033.1, read on the forward strand.
GGTCTTTACCAAATGCCTGACTGTGGTGGCTTCCCACCTGAATCTGCAAGGGGCCTTCATCTTCCCCTACCTAGATAACTGGCTAATCAGGGGTGGCAGAGCCTCAGAGGCCAGTCAAGTGGCAGAGCATGAATCCTTCCTTCTGCAGCGCCTGGAGTTCATCATCAACTACCCCAAATCATATCTCTCTCCAGCCCAAAATCTGAAATCTAGATGCTCAGCTTGATACGCTGTGGGTCAAGGCGGTCCTCCCCAGAGAAAGGGCAGAACACCTCGGACAACTTGTAGGAGAGGTACATTGACGGCCAGTGCCATCTCATCTCCTCCTCTTTCTACTGGGCCATATGGCCTCTATGATCCCCGTAATGCCCTTAGCCTGCTTGCACATGTGGACAGCCCAGTGGTACCTCCACTCACAGTGGACTCAAGTCACAAGCAGGCTATGGGACAGGGTCAGAATTACCCACCAATTGTCGAAATCCCTCAACTCGTGGCGAAACCTCTGCCACCTTCAGGAGGGAATGCCGTTCCAAGCATCCACATCTCAGAAAACTCTGACCATGAACACCTCCCTCCTAGGTTGGCTGGTGCATTGTGGGGACCACCACACTCAGGGCAGCTGGTTTCAGGAGGAGTCACTCCTACAGATCAATCTCCTGGAGCTCAGTGCAATCTTCCTAGCCCTATGAGCGTTCCACCACTGCCTGCCTCCTCTCCTTTGCAGCTTGCAACAACATGCTCTTGCGAGCAGTTTATCTCCCGGGCCACGGCAATTGCCTAGCAGACAGGCTGAGCAGAGTCCTTTGGCCACACGTGTGGTGCTTGAATCCCAGGATGGCCAAGAGGCTCTTCTACCTCTGAAGCAGACCCGTGATGGATCTATTTGCCTCTCTGGGCAACACGCAGCTGCCTCACTTTGGCTCACTCCAACAGCACTCGGAGATAGTGGCGGCAGATACCTTCATGATCTCGTGGTCCGAAGGCCTACTCTGTGTTCCCACTGAACCCCCCCATCATCAGGACCCTCTTCAAGGTCCAGAGTGAGAGGGCGTAAATCATACTAATTGGCCCCAGGTGGCCGAGGCAACTCTGGTTTCCACTCCTGCTCTCCCCGTCTGCACTCCCAGTCCCATTGGGCCAAGTCCAGGATTTCCTGTCTCAGGAGGGGGGCTCCCTCCTGCACCCCATCCTGGCATGGCTGCTGAAAGGGTAGCATTGGCCTCTTTCAATCTTCCAAGAGAAGTCGAGAAGATCCTACTGGCCTTCCGAAAGCCCTCTACCAGACAGGTTTAAGCCTTTAAGTGGAGAAGGTTCTCTGCCTGGTGTGCAGAAAGAACGTAGAAACCCTTCTCCTGCCATGTTTAATTATTACTCCAGTACCTACTGCACCTGTCCCATACTGGGTTGAAGTCTAACTCAGTGAGAGTGCATCTGAGCGCAATAGCCGTTCACCACCACCCAGTGGAGGGAAAACTCCTCTCAAGCCAGCCCCTGGTCTCCAAGTTCCTCCAGAGCCTTCTGTTATCCAAGCCTCCTCTCTGCCCTCCAGCGGCAGAGTGGGACCTCAACGTGGTGCTCTCATAGCTCACCAGACTGCCATTCAAGCCCCTAACTATTTGCCACCTGCGGTACCTTTCTTGGAAAGTGGCCTTTCTGGTGGCCCTCACGTCTGCTTGAAGAATGAGTGAACTCCAGGCCCTGGTGGCAGATCCACCATATACAAGGTTCTATAAGAACAGGTAGTGCTCTGCACACACCCCAAATTCCTCCCAAAGGTGGTATCTCCTTTCCACCTCAACCAAGAGTACTTCTTCCCGCAGCCACATGCTGGCAGGGAGGAACTAGTACTTCATACACTGTATTGCAAATGGGCTCTGTCCTACTTACAGCAGACTCAGGCCCATCGCAAAGCTCCTCAGCTTTTCGTGTCTTATGATCCCAGTAGACCAGGGCTCCCCGTAACTAAGTGAACTCTATCCGCTTGGATGGCGGACAGTATTTTCCTCGCTTATGAGCGAGCTGGCTTCTCCCTCGAGCACTGGATCACAACGGATCGTGTGAGAGTGATGACTACTGTCGCACCCCCAGGTGCCCTACCGGTGAGGCCTTGGTACTGCCTGAGGACTCCCCTGAGGGTGGTAGTTGTACCTTCTCTATAAACCACAAAAGACACTTGTGTTCCAAACTCAGGGTTTTATTCCCCGTCCGTGAGGTATTTTCTCCTTGGCAAAACAAAGCAAACAACCCACTTCGGGCATATAACAGAAATCAAAAGGTTAAACAAAAATAGCTTACTTCAGCTTAAATGCAAAAAGAAAAGAATTAAACATTCTCAATGTTTTTCACAGGCTTTCCTTTTTTCTGCCAGAGCACAGCTCATTCACATGGTTTTCTGTGAGACACGTTTTCCAGCCCACACCTTGTGACTCTTACTCAGGTTATCTTCAACCCTTTTCACCTTAAGGAAAACTCTGGGTCAATTACCGAGACTGAGCATTCCATGGGCTCAGGAACTGTTGCTAACTCTGTATTCTGATATTCCATAGATTCTGGTTCATTAACACTCACGTTTTCAAGGTCAGCTGTTTCAAAAGGATAATGTAGGTTTTCCTCGTCAAGCAGGAAGTTGTTCTGTCCTTCTCTCTCAAAGCCTCCCTGGGAACTACCATATAGTTTTGTATGAGGCTTATGGGAGCTCAGCCCCTGCTGGTAAGCATAAGGACATTCAGGAACTTCCCTGGCTCTGCTGTTAGAGTGATTACGGTATACTCTGAGCGTGCTCGGGTCTAGCTTTTGCCTCACAGCTGCCCTCGATTGCACTGCTCTATACGGAGGTTGCTCAAACTCTGGGAGTTTAAAGTTGATACTAGAATCTCTAGCTTCTCCAAGTAAGTGAGCTTCTTTTCTCCTGGGTTTTCTAGCACAAGGGAAGGGATTATTTCTAAAGCTTATTTCTGGGTGGCTTTTTCTATTGCTGCAGGGTTTTACCCACTCGGGTAGAAAACAGCCACTATCAACACTTCTGGCTTTGTTACCTTGTACTATAACTCTCCCACGTCTCTCGTGCTCTTCACACATGCATTCAATATCTGGCTTCTGCCTTCCAAATGTTTCACTCTGGGTTTGAGACTCACTCAGACCTTCGTGTGGGCTTGCATGCTGTCCCAGTAATTCAGACTCTCCTTCATTCCACTTCCATACTTTTCCCAGCTTCTGCTGCACTGACCGTTGTCTCCCTTGCTGTGAGACTTGCTGGTTCACCTCCTCTCCCTCTCTAACTATTTGGGAGCGTATTATATCTCTGTGTTTCTGGGCTCCACCTCTACCCAGCTGATTCCTATCAGGCAAAGCAAACTCCCTTTGCTTGCTATCTGGATGTGTCTTCTCAGCCCTTACCCACGTGTGCCTAGGTTGTCTGTAGCAACCATCTGACAGTTTTTTGTTTATCCTGTCATCTCTTTCCTGATCACTGCTGCTGATTTCCATTTTCTCAGGCTCCGATAGGTCCACCTTGTGACACATTCCCCCCCTTAAAATATTACTTGCTGCCGCAATTTCTGGCGGACAGCATGTAATCCTGGAGAGCGCATCTGCGTTCCCGTGCATTTTTCCTGCTCGGTGCTGAACTACAAAATTAAAAGCCTGGAGCGCTAGATGCCATCTGGTTAAGCGGGCGTTATTATTTTTCATTAAATGAAGCCACTTCAATGGAGCATGATCAGTTATTAATAAAAACGTTCTTCCTGTAAGATAAAAGCGTAGAGCCTCGATGGCCCATTTTATGGCCAAACACTCTCTCTCTATAGTGGCATAATTTTTCTCTGCTGGGGAGAGTTTCCTGCTTAGATAGGCTACGGGATGCTCTCTACCCTCGAATACCTGGGACATCACCGCCCCCAACCCCGTATCCGATGCGTCCGTTTGTACAATGAACGGTAAGTTAAAAGCTATGCCTCTTAATACTGGGGCACTACATAATTTCTCCTTAAGGGTCTTGAAAGCTATTTCTGCTTCAGGGGTCCATCTAACATGGTTTGGAGCGTTCTTTCTCAACATTTCCGTGAAGAGAATGCTTTCCTCCGCGAAGCGGGGTATGAAACGGCGATAATAGCCTAGTAGTCCTAAGAAACTCCTCACCTGTTTCTTTGTTATGGGCCTGGGGAATTCTCTTACACTTTCCACCTTGCTAGCCAATGGTTTTACCAGGCCCCTTCCTACCATATGGCCTAGGTATTTGGCTTCCTCCGTCGCAAACAAGCACTTTTCAGGGTTAAGTGTAAGGCCTGCCCTCCGTAGTGCCCTAAGGACTGCTTCCACCCTTATAAGATGTTGTGACCAGGTTGTGCTGTGTATTACTATATCGTCCATGTACGCGAGGGCGTACTCGTGGTGGGGCCTCAAAACCTGGTCTACCAGACGTTGGCACGTAGCCGCTGCCCCATGCAACCCGAACGGCATCCGCCTGAATTGGTAGAGTGCAATTGGCGTGGAGAAGGCCGTTTTGGGCTTTGACTCCTTGGTTAAAGGAATCTGCCAGTATCCTTTACTTAAGTCCAATGTAGTTAGATATTTCGCTTGTCCCAAACAGTCTAAAACGTCATCTATGCGAGGCATAGGATATGCGTCAAACTGCGAAATATCGTTGACCTGGCGAAAATCTATACAGAACCTTAAGGTTCCATTGGGCTTCGGTACTAACACTATGGGACTGGACCATGGGCTCCGAGATTCCTCTATGATGCCCGTGGCCAGCATTTCTTTTACTTGGGTAATAACTTCCTGTTTCCTAGACTCGGGCATCCTATATGGACGTTGTCGTATGATTCGTCCCGGTACAGTGATAATTTCGTGTGCCACGAGATGGGTTTCGCCGGGTAAAGTGGTTAACACGTCTGAAAATTTTACCAATAGGTGCATTAACTCCTTTTGCTGTTGAGGAGTTAGCTCAGAACCTATCCTAGGGGCAGTTTGTTTTGTCCAATCCTCTACCTGGGGCCCTAGATCCTCTTCGGTCCTTTCCTCACCAAGGGCCGTTAAACCTTTTACTTCTCTTGCCCCTGTAGATCCAAACCCGCTTTTCCCCCTCTCAGTGGATGGTAATGTGGGTACTTCCTCCACAGTTGGGAATCCTACTCGTTCACAGATTAACTGTGCAATCCGATCACCCGTTCTTACTTTAAAATCTTTGTCCCCGAAATTAAATAATAGGACTTTTACTGGTCCTCGATAATCGGGGTCAATAACCCCGGCACCCACATCTATTGAGTACTTTACTGCCAACCCTGACCTCGGCGCTATTCACCCATAGCATCCATCTGGGACTTTAATCTGGATGCCTGTATTTATTAGCGCTTTCCCACCTTTTTCCACGACAGCGTCCTCCCCACTAAAGAGGTCGTATCCCGCGGCCATTGCCGAGGCTCTTTTTGGGCCTTTAGCCTGGTCGGTATCCCTACAAAACTGTAAGACAAACTTTTGTTTCCCAGCTGGAGGTGACTCCTGAGCCTGGGGTCTCTTTTTTGGGGGTTTCCCAAATAATGGATTGGGGATAGCGGCTGCCATGGCTTCTATCTTTTCCTCCTCAGGTACTGCTGGAGCTGGTGTGGGGGCAGGGACTAGTACCTCTTGGAGACCTTTCTCCATCTCTTGGCAGAAAGGAATCCAGTCTCGTCCAAGAACAACTGCATAAGGCAATTTAGGTACCACCGCAACTAGTATTTTACGGATGGACCCTAACCCTTGTATGCCTACTTCATATAACGGATAATGGGAAGCCTCCCCGTGTACGCACCTTATGCGAACTTGTCCTTCTACTGGATTCGAGGGAGACGACCGATATTTCTCTATGGTTTTCCAGAAATCCTGAGAAACCATACTTTGATCGGCCCCCGAATCCAGTAGCGCTAGGACCTGTATCCCATCTACCCGGATCATTTGTAAAAATCCCTCTGGTACTATTTCTTCTGTCCCTGTTATGAGGGCTGTCTTCACTCTACACTCCTTCATGAGATGTCCAGGTCTACCACATTTATAACATTTCCTCGTGTTTCCAGTCATCACATTCTTGCCAGAATCATACCTAAATGCCTTAACCCTTTCATCCTTCTTACACTCATCCATCTCTTTCACACCTGCCACTTTTAAGAGGCTTATTTTGGAGGTATCCGCTTGTTTGGCTTCCCTATATACTTCGGCCAATTTAGCTGCCTCCTCCGTGCTAGAGCAGTTTTGCAGTGTTAGAAAGGTTTTCATTTCTGAGGGTATTGCTATCAGGAATTGCTCTAGAATGATCTCATCTATGAGAGATTCTAGTGTTCTACCATCTGGGTCTAGCCACTTATACGCCAGACTTTTAAGTCGTTGGCATAAGGCTCTTGGTGTTTCATTCTCTAGCATTTGTGCTCCCCTGAACAACCTCTTATAATGTCTAGGAGTAAGACCAAGCCGATCCTTTACAGCTTTCTTGATCTCATGATAATCATTAGCAAGGCTAGCGGGCATGGCCTTAAAAGCAGACAGAGCTTCACCACTTAAAGTCATGGCAAATCTCATTGCCCACTGCTCTGCAGGCCATTTCAGATTTCTGGCTATACGTTCAAATGCTTCTATGAAATCATCAGGATTGTCCTCCTGTTTCAAATGTCTTAATGACAAAGCAAAACCAGAGTTCAGTTCTACTTGCGGTATGGTAGTAGATGCTGCTTCTTCTCCACGAGATTTGTTTACTAGTGCGCTGACTGCCTCCAGCAATGGCTGTTGCTGTTCTCTCATGGCTGTCATATACTGCTCCTGCAGATGTTGCACCATCCTTGCTTGTTTCTCCCATTGGGCATTCACCCAGGATAGCATGTCCTGTGGATCCATCCTCCTCTTCTGTGGATTCTGCACCTGCAATGGAAAAGAAAAGAAAGACCCACCAAGTGCGGTACTTTCTACAGGAAATTTTATCCCTGCTATAGCGCCCTCTTTCTCTCACTGGTATCCCGTACCCGTCTACCCAGGCTACTAGTACCTTAGTCTCCTGGTAGAATTCAGCATGTGAGAAAAAGCCTTTTGTCCGTCCTCTGGCCGATCTGCCAGTCAAATTTTTCCTCCAACGGTGCTTTGTATCCACCTTTTTTTTCTCCCAGAAATGTCCTTTTTCCTCTTGTCCAGGAAAATTGGCTTGTGCCACGGGAAAAAAAAAAAATCCTCAATACTACGCCATTTTGTCGCACCCCCAGGTGCCCTACCGGTGAGGCCTTGGTCCTGCCTGAGGACTCCCCTGAGGGTGGTAGTTGTACCTTCTCTATAAACCACAAAAGACACTTGTGTTCCAAACTTAGGGTTTTATTCCCCGTCCGTGAGGTATTTTCTCCTTGGCAAAACAAAGCAAACAACCCACTTCGGGCATATAACAGAAATCAAAAGGTTAAACAAAAATAGCTTACTTCAGCTTAAATGCAAAAAGAAAAGAATTAAACATTCTCAATGTTTTTCACAGGCTTTCCTTTTTTCTGCCAGAGCACAGCTCATTCACATGGTTTTCTGTGAGACACGTTTTCCAGCCCACACCTTGTGACTCTTACTCAGGTTATCTTCAACCCTTTTCACCTTAAGGAAAACTCTGGGTCAATTACCGAGACTGAGCATTCCATGGGCTCAGGAACTGTTGCTAACTCTGTATTCTCATATTCCATAGATTCTGGTTCATTAACACTCATGTTTTCAAGGTCAGCTGTTTCAAAAGGATAATGTAGGTTTTCCTCGTCAAGCAGGAAGTTGTTCTGTCCTTCTCTCTCAAAGCCTCCCTGGGAACTACCATATAGTTTTGTATGAGGCTTATGGGAGCTCAGCCCCTGCTGGTAAGCATAAGGACATTCAGGAACTTTCCTGGCTCTGCTGTTAGAGTGATTACGGTATACTCTGAGCGTGCTCGGGTCTAGCTTTTGCCTCACAGCTGCCCTCGATTGCACTGCTCTATACGGAGGTTGCTCAAACTCTGGGAGTTTAAAGTTGATACTAGAATCTCTAGCTTCTCCAAGTAAGTGAGCTTCTTTTCTCCTGGGTTTTCTAGCACAAGGGAAGGGATTATTTCTAAGGCTTATTTCTGGGTGGCTTTTTCTATTGCTGCAGGGTTTTACCCACTCGGGTAGAAAACAGCCACTATCAACACTTCTGGCTTTGTTACCTTGTACTATAACTCTCCCACGTCTCTCGTGCTCTTCACACATGCATTCAATATCTGGCTTCTGCCTTCCAAATGTTTCACTCTGGGTTTGAGACTCACTCAGACCTTCGTGTGGGCTTGCATGCTGTCCCAGTAATTCAGACTCTCCTTCATTCCACTTCCATACTTTTCCCAGCTTCTGCTGCGCTGACCGTTGTCTCCCTTGCTGTGAGACTTGCTGGTTCACCTCCTCTCCCTCTCTAACTATTTGGGAGCGTATTATATCTCTGTGTTTCTGGGCTCCACCTCTACCCAGCTGATTCCTATCAGGCAAAGCAAACTCCCTTTGCTTGCTATCTAGGTGTGTCTTCTCAGCCCTTACCCACATGTGCCTAGGTTGTCTGTAGCAACCATCTGACAGTTTTTTGTTTATCCTGTCATCTCTTTCCTGATCACTGCTGCTGATTTCCATTTTCTCAGGCTCCGATAGGTCCACCTTGTGACACTACGTCCATGGCCAATCTGCGCTCAGTGCTGGTGGTGGAGATATGCAAGGCGGCCACATGGTTTTTGATTCACACGTTCGCAGCTCATTACTGCCTGGAGAGTGAGTCCCCAGGGACACTGAATTTGGTCAGGAAGTACTCCATAATATTCTCAGGGTGTAGGCAGCTCCTGCCCTCTAACCCTTCCGTGTTCATGCTACCAGAGTGATAGTGTCACTGGACACCAGGGTCTTGCAGAGTCTCTTAATGGGGACTCATCTGCAACTCACAGCTACCTGATGGCCGCCATTGGTGCTGTCATGGTTCAGTCCTCGGCAGCCTGGAGCTAGGGAGTCCCTATAAGTGAGGACTGACTTCCTGCTTATTCCTGGAGAGAGCGTAGTTACTCACCTGTAACAGGTGTTCTCCAGGGACAGCAGGAACTAGTCTTCACAACCCTTCCTTCTCCCCTGGGAGTTGTCTCTCTAGTTTGTTTTATTTTTTACTACCATCCTTGCTATGTCATCTGACTGAGCAAGATGGCACCCTTGTGCAGGAAGGGGATCACACATGCAGAGTAGTATGTCCCGAAGACTTTTTTTGAAAGCTAGGGAAATGCTCCACGTGGGCTCTGTCAGTGCCAACTTCACCCATAAGTGAGAACTGATTCCTGCTGTCCCTGGAGAATATCTGTTACAGGTGAGTAACTATGCTGTCCCTGCTTATCAGAATTTACAATCTAATCCAGACAAAGAACATTACAAAACCTGGGACTAGAGAGAGGTAAGGTACGCATTAGTGGTAAACAAGAAAGTGAGGGACATCAGGATCCAAATACTGAACAAGGGATCACAAATTATAAATAGAAATATGAAGACAAAAATTGAACTGAGAATCACAAGTCAAACTCGTCAGTTACCGCAACACTGGAAAATTGCAAATATAAATGCATTTTCTCTTGTATTGAACAAAATATAAAAACATCTGCAATGCACATTTCCTAAAGCAAATATATTCTAGTTAATAAATTCAAAATGAAATATTTTTTTTCTACTTATTTTGTCTGAGTATTTTCTTTTTCCAATCATGTTGGTCCCATATTCTCTTTTCTGCTTTCTTCATATGTCTTCTGCCAACTCTTTCTAATGCATTTATCCTATCTTCCTCCATTCCTGCACTGTATCTACCTCTGACATATTGATCATTCCTTTTCTTTCTTTCATGCTTCTCTGTCCATTCAAATTTCATCCTCTTTTTCGCCTTCTAGTCCTTAGCCTCCTAGTTCTTAATTTTCACATACCTATCAACTTCCTATCTCCAGCCCAGCCCATTTCCCCATCTCATTTCATCCCGTCTCTTATTCCATATCTTTCACCCACTCCCCATTAGTGCATTTCTACCCTATGTACCCGCCATCCTGCTCTCACTTGTGCCTCCTTGACAACCCCCACAAGGTTCCATGCCATGCCCAGCATCTACTCTCTCCCTCTCTGCCCCCCCCCGCCACCCACTTCGTGGCCCAGCATCGCCCCTCCAATCCACCCCATAAATATCCATCCTCCCATCTATCCATCTAGCCTTCCACCCGTGTAGCTTCGCACCTCCTCACTCTGTCTGTTTCCTACCAACTCATTTCCTCTCTCTTTCCTATTCATTCATCCTATGTAATGTGGCATCTCTACTCTACTCCAACCCACCAACCTATGTAGCTGAACATCTTTTATCTTTTTTTTTCTCACCCAGCCAGCCAGCCAGCATCTCCCCCCCCCTTTCTTTCCCCCCATCTGCCAACCTATGAAGCCCTGCATTTCTCTTTTCTCTGCAGCCAGACAGCTGACCTTCTACCCCACTGTTGTAGTTCAGCATCTCCCTCCCCTTCTACCACTATGGTCCAGCATTTGTCTATCCCTTTTCTTCTTTGCCGCCAAACAGCATAACATCTTTGCTCTCAACCCTCCCTTTTCCATCAACAATGCAGCATCTTCCATTTTCCCTTCCCCCCCGACAGTGCAGCTTCCTCCTTGTCCTGTGCCATGGAGCTGGTGTATGGAGGGTCAGGAAATGCAGTTGCACCTACCCCAGCAATTGTTCTTTATGTTCAGCTGTGCTCCTTCCCTGGGCTGCAGCAGCATATGTGTTAATGTGATTTCACTAGTGCCGTACCGAGGAAAGATCGCGCCCTGTGCGACTTGCACATCGGGCGTGTGCCCCCCCCTGTGGCAGGAGAGAAGAGGTGCACCCATTGTGCAAGTCGCCGGCATGCTAAGCAGATCTTTCCCTCCCTGCAAGATCTGCTTAGCATGCTGGCGAGAAGGTTTAAGGGATGCATTTTAGCTGTCCTGCAATTGCCTGCCGCTGCTGAGAGAAGAAAAAGTGGCGGCGGCAGGCAATGGAAGACAGCTAAAATGCACCCCCTTAAATCTTTGCGCCCGCACTGCTCACACAGGGCTAGGTATGGGCCTGGATTTCACTTCTGTGTGTGCTAAATGAAATCTTAAGTGTCCCAAGGTGCTACGAGGTGGAGAAGCACAGCTGAATATATACTAAAAAAGAAATGTTTGGGGCCTTACAATCTGGTAAGACAGACAAACTGAACAACTAGGGACAAGGGAATTCTTGGGAAAATGATTAAAATTCAAATGGGTGAAGATAGGAGGTCAGGATCTAACAGCAGTCTCAGAGATGAGTTTTGAGCCTGGATTTGAATAGCACCAGGGATGGAGCTCAATGTACTTGGAATCGAACCCTGGTTGCTTGGTTACCAAGCCAGTGTTCTAACCACTAGGCTACTCCTCCACTCTTTGATTGAGGGATGGAGCTCAATGTACTTGACTTAGGTAGCCTATTCCAGGCATACGGTGCAGCACGAGTCTGGAGTTGGCAGTAGAAGAGAAGAGCATTAAGAGAATTAAGTGGGATTGATGTTTGGGTTGATTTGCTGTGGGATTAAAGATAGGGATAGTTAGAACCAGGCAGAGGAAAAACGAAGATGTGGCGATTTAAGCTTGTCCTTTTAACAGGCCTGAATTTTGGCATAGCAACACAAGCAACTGCCTAGGACATCAAATACTTATTTCAAAGAGGAACCTGCTCCTGCTTGCTTTCAGTTCAAGTGCATGTGCTGTTTCAATGGGGCATCACTGTGGCACTTTTGATTTTTTTGTATTGTTTTTTGGGTTTTCCAATCTTTAGAATCTCTGAACTTCTTTCCTGCCGTCTGCTCTCTGGGATCTTTGATTTGGTCTTGCCTATGGGCACCAAAATCTTAAATCTGGCCCTGCCTGGTAAAATCTTCAGAGATGAGGGTGTAGATTGCTTCAATCAATACTCTGTCCTTTGTAAGCTTTGTAAAGGTATGTGGTTCCCTTGTGCTGCTTTCTTTAATCTACATGATGTCCCCAGTTGACTATTCTCTTTTTTTCTAATCTGCTCCGGAGTTCCACGGTATTATCATATCTTCATACAGCAGTGCAACAGCAGCTATACGACAGGAGCAGAAAAAACATCTATCGATACTTAAGAGTTTAGTCGCACTGAAAACATTCTACTTCACTGTGGAGCAAAATAAAAAGGCTGTTTGTAGAGTGACTAGGAAGGTGGTAGTTACAGGGCAGGGCTTTGCATACTTGTCCCAGGGATCCTACAGCCAGTTGGGTTTTAGGATATCACCATTAAATATGCATGAGAAATGTCTGGATTCATTGGAGACCTGAATGCATATTCATTACAGGTATCCTGACAGATTTTGCCAAGGACAGATTTGGGAATCACTGTCATGGAGAGTGTTGGATAAAGTGGGAAGATTTTGTGGTTTGTTTACTCTGAGTTTCGGCTGGTTAGTACTTTTTATCCTGTGCTTGCTGCCAGTGTATTTTTAGTTCACATGTTTTCTGAGTTCTAAGGTAAATGATGATGGAATAAGTCTTAATGAGGGAAGCATTTTTAGATGAGGTCTCCGGACCCTCATTCAAACAAGCATATTGTTTATATTCTTGCGTAAACTGATGACTTGCATCTCCTGTGGCACAATAAATTTCATTATACTAATCATCCAAAGCTCTAATATTCCCATCAGTTTCTCTACGCTCTGTAATTTGAATATGAAGTAGAGGAAAATAGTTACTATATGAAACACTGTCACAGATTAGTAAGGCTTACTGGGTCTTGGGATTTGGGTATTTCTTTTCTTTTCTGTTAAGTCATGATAAGATGTTGTTGAATTTACAGTGCACTTTATTATTACACTGCAATAATTGTTGTAGTACTATGTTTTAAACAGCTATATTTGCATGCTCAGCAGAAGGATTTCCTTCATAGCAAGTACAGTCTAGATCAGGGATGGGCAAACTACCGCCCGCGGGTTGTATACGGCCCGGAAGACCTTTTAATCCGGCCCCCTCTGCCCAGCTGAACTCTCCCGGCGCGGCTGAAGCCCTCTGCTCCGGCTTGCAGATACGCGAAGGGAGAGTGTCTCCCTCGCGTCTCTGTTAAGCCCGCAGGGGCTGATGGGAAGCAGGGGCTGATGGGAAATTTCCCATCTGCCCCAGCGGGCTTAACAGAGACGTGAGGGAGACACTCTCCCTTCGCGTATCTGCAAGCCGGAGCAGAGGGCTTCAGCCGCGCCGGGAGAGTTCAGCCGGGCAGAGGGGGCCCCGCGGGACACTCCATGCTGCTGCGGCGGCGGCAGCGGCCAGCTTTTTTTTAAATTTTAATTTCCATGAGCCGATGGGGGTGGGGGTTAGGACTGGCAGTGGGCTGTGAGCCGATGGGGGGGGGGGTTAGGACTGGCAATGGGCTGTGAGCTGATGATGTGGGGGGGGGGTTAGGACTGGTAATTGGCTATGGGGGGGTTAAGACTGGCAGTGGCTGTGGGCTGATGGGGGCTGTCTGGAAATGGGGTGATGGGGGTTAGGACTGGTAATGGGCTATGGGGGGGGTCAAGCCTGGCAGTGGGCTGTGGGCTGATGGGGGCTGTCTGGAAATGGGGTGATGGGGGTTAGGACTGGTAATGGGCTATGGGGGGGGTAAAGACTGGCAATGGGCTGTGGGCTGATGGGGGCTGTCTGGAAATGGGGTGATGGGGGGTTAAGACTGGTAATGGGCTATGGGGGGGTTAAGACTGGCAATGGGCTGTGGGCTGATGGGGGGGTTAGGACTGGTAATGGGCTATGGGGGGGTTAAGACTGGCAATGGGCTGTGGGCTGATGGGGGCTGTCTGGAAATGGGGTGATGGGGGGTTAGGACTGGTAATGGGCTATGGGGGGGTTAAGACTGGCAATGGGCTGTGGGCTGATGGGGGCTGTCTGGAAATGGGTTGATGGGGGGTTAGGACTGATAATGGGCTATGGGGGGGCTAGGACAGGAAATGGGCTGGTCACTTGGGAGGATCTGGATATCCCACTTCCTGACGCTTCGGCATGCAGTAACTGCAGATTCATGTGAGGTGATTCAGAATCTTAAATCTCGCTCATATCTTGCCCACCCCATCTTTTTGGATGAAGCGGGTGGGACAGCCCCCACTTTGGCTACCACGCTTCAGAAACCAAAAGCCCCATCCACAGAAGGAAGTAGGGAGGCATGGTCTAGTGCAGGGATGGGCAAACTACGGCCACTAAAATTGAAGGTACTATTTTATGAAAGAAATACATTGCATAAAAGTTTTGTAAAATAACTCTTTTTATGCTTTTCTACCTTAAATTAATCTAAACATTTAATGTTACAAATTTAAATTTAATTTATATTAATTCACACATACACACCGTCCATCTACTCTTGGTCCAGCCCCCAGGTCCAATATATGAACCCATTGCGGCCCTCGAGTCAAAAGGTTTGCCCACCCCTGGTCTACATCCATACATATGCTGACAATATTTATAGAGGAGATGCTCAGTAATTAGGTTATAAAGGTTGAGTTACTGATCTCATATGTAAAAGCTGATTGTAAAAATATAAATATGTTTTTACAAATATATAAATATGTATTTACAAATATATAAATATGTATTTACAAATATTGTCAACCCTCTGCCCCCCCAGTATAATAATACATGAGAACACGAATGCCAATATAAATTGATCGTTTGCTGTGTACACCACCTTGATTGAAGGATAAGGCGGGATATAAATACCCTTTAAATAAAAATAAATAAAATAAAATAAAAAAAGAAGAAACCTTATGGGATGATGTGGACAACAGGTTCCATATTCTCTGATGCTATTCATTGAAAACTATTCAGAACTTTAAAATATCATCCAATATGTCTATTAGGTGATGCTTTGGATTCCAGAAGGAAGAGCTCTTTGGCACAATGCAAGTATCAAGAGGCACACCAGCAGCAATGTAAAGGCAACTGGCTAGGGTGCATAGTCACCAGCACTAACATGGCACCATGTCCTCAGCCCCTTCCCTCATCTACCCCTTCTGGGACTTTTTTATTTTTTTTTATTTTATATATTTATTAAATTCCAATATAACATCCAAGCAAAATTACATTGAATGAAAGAAACTTTATGGAAACATCATTAAACTAAACAGGTAATATCTAAGCAAAACCCCCCAAAAACTTTCCATTTATCTTAGTCCAAAACAAAAAAGAAAAGGGGGAAATACAAGGAAATATAAAGATAGACAGCATGTAATACATGCCCAACTATCACAACAAAACAGAAACATAGCAGATAAGAGCCTTACACGTCAGCCATATGGGTAGGAGCCACAACTTCAATCACACTTCCCTCTCTAGCTTCCAGAAAAGCTAGAAGTTGCTTTGGTTCAAAAAACAAATACATCAGTTGTTTAAATCCCACATAGCATTTAACAGGAAATTTAAGCTGAAAAGTGGCTCCCAAGGCCACCACCCTAGGGCGAAGGGCCAAAAAAGCCTTCCTTCTCAATTGTGAACCACGTGCCAAATCAGGAAAAACCCACACTTTAGAACAAAAAAAACCCCACTAGCACTCCTGAAATACATTCTGAGGATATACATCTTATCTGACTCCAGGGCTAATGTCACAAGGAGAGTAGTTCTTTCCGTTACTACCTCCAAGGAACTCTCAAGGAACGCAGATAGATCTCCCACCACAGGAGAAATAGAGGCAGAGGTGCCCGCTCTGTCCCTACTACCCAGGGACAGATATTGTGCTCTAGTAATAGGGGGGAAGTGCTCCTGGGGGATCTTCAAAACCTTCCTGAAATACTTCCGCACCATCTCCACCGCTGACAGTATTGGAGATCTAGGAAAATTCAGGAACCGAAGATTGCATCATCGGACCTGATTTTCCAGATATTCCATCTTCCGACTAGAGACATCTCTGTCCTTAATCTGTGCAGTGAACATTTCTCGCATCTCTGTTAACTCATTCTCCAACTTGGTGATTCTTCCACTTTGTTCCTCATATGACCTGGAGACAGTTTCACAAGCAGATTAGTGGTTGGGGCACGGTAGTGAAGGTCGGGGGTTCAAATCCCACTAGAGGACAGCAACCTTGGGCTGGAAGGACTGGGGTTTCTAGTCCCACAGGTGCTCCTTGTGGTCTTGGGCAAGCCACTTAACCCTCCATAGCCCATGTTCCCTGTAAAATAGTTATCTCCAAGTTATAATGCCCTGTTCAATGTAATTTCAGTTTGTTAATGTAAACCGCACTGATGCAGAATAGCGCGGTATATAAGAAAATAAATAAAATAAAATAAATAAATAAACGACCCATACATTTTTGTCAGGGAGAGGTTCAAAGTTGTAATCCCTTCCCACAGCGTTTCCATAGTATATGCCGCTGGTCTCACCAACAAAGGAATCCCAGAAAGCACCTCCCTCTGGGTCGGGTCGGCCACCACAACATTCTCCGATGTTAACCTTGCTCCATTATCCTGCCGCAGCACACAACCGGGAGAGGAATTCACCTCCAAACTGGCTCCTCCATTGCCCTCACACCCTTCGGAATAGCAAGAACAGCTGAGGTAGAGCTTCCGGGTCACGGCGGGGGGGGGGGGGGGTGCGTTCCTCCGGCGAAAGCCACACACCCGACACGCTCTGGGGTGAAGCTCCCTCTTCAGCCCCTCTGGGACTTTTTGTCTCTCCTAACTGCAGTGGATGAATTTTCTGCCATGGCTAGTAACACCCCTGCTGGGGTTGATTGGCTAGGGGGGAACTGACCTAGGGGTATATGAATACAGTGCAGACCTACCTCACTTTTTCTCTAGCACACGTCTCTTTGCTCATCATCCTTTAGTTGAGTGTATATCTAGAGTCCCTGCAAGCAGGGATAATTCACTCAGTGAGATTAAGCTGAGTCATTAGACTGTGTTTAATCATTGTAGAGGTGGTGCTGTGGCTGGCATTGGCCACTGTAGAGACAGCAATCCCTACATCATACGGCACAAGCTGGGTTTAGCTGTGCTTCTAGATGGGCAGCTTCACTTTATAGCAGGGGCCCTGGAGAGTGATGGAGGTGATATCAGCCTTGATGATCCCACGATGGGCAGGCAACGCAGAGAAATGAGGTGCTGGCTTCAATATCATTTGTTTGAAACATGCTGCTGATGGAGCTGTGGCCAGATCTTATATCACGAATACCTCCTATGTCTTCATGACTACTATGGAGTAGCATCCCCACTGGGGTTGGAAGGAGTCAGATAGATGGGAAGCATTAGGAAGCAGGGAATCTTGGCTGCCTATGTTACTATGAGACATTAAAATGCTGCCTAACATATCCCAACTTAGAGTGAGGTACATTCCTTTCATGCTATATGCAGTAAATATATTCATAGATACAATTCTATGACTAGTGAATGAAAGTGAAATTGGTGATATTCATTTAAAAAAATCCTTAAAAGAAAAGGATTACTGCCATTCTTGCAAGACATATGCTCTATGATTGTAGTGGTTGCAGGTTCTTTTTTATTTTTTTTTCATGTTTTTATAAATGTTAATTTCAGGGCAATTTTGTTATTGATGAGGTGACTGTGACTGCTGCCCACTCCACCTCCCCCCCCAAAAAAAACCCAACCAACAAAAAAAACAATCAAAAGGCTATTAGAGATTTCCAGGCAAATTAAAAATGACTCAAATGTATGTATGTGTAGGGGGTGTTGTACTTTTGCTAATAGCTATCATGGCTTAGGCTTGAACCAATGACCTTTACATTAAAAGGTAGTGATCTTCCAAGATGAGTTGTTATGCCTCTGAAAAGGCTGGTTCTAGCCATCCTGCTCTTAGCTGTGTCTTGTATTTCTGATAATTTTCATTCACATTTTCTGATTGGCCCAAAGCTTGATTATTTTTTAGCTCTGTGGAAAACTCTTCCTAGACTTACTGTCTTATCACTATCGGCTTATGCTGTAGAGTCTTACTCCAAAGACTTTTGTTTTGTCATGTTCATTTGCCAAAGATTCTATGAAACCATGGCCACGTATACTATCAGAGCCTACTCCAGATCACTAACTGGAAAACCAAGATCTTGAGTAGGCTTGGTAAAGGTATACCCCCTTTCAACAGCTAACAAAGAGATTTGCAGTTACTGCAAGGTCATTTTGGCTAGTACTACCCAATAACAGCAAAACCTTACACAAGGTTACAATGTGTTTACAAGGTTTACACAAGGTTTACAATTGTAAACACATTGTAAACCTTGTGTTTACACAAGGTTTACAATGTGTAAATTCTTTGTTCATTGTAAACCGCGCTGATGCTGAATAGTGCGGTATAGAAGAGACTATAAATAAATAAATGAAATAAATAAATAAAGGTAATAAATGGATCCTTATATGTATGTTCATTTTTGTCTTTAGGGATTTGAGGTGCCTAATTATCCCTCTTTTTAGAGAATCATTAATCGCATTAGTGAGTTTAAAGAAAACTACATTTCTGATGAACTGACAAGGAAATAACATTTTTTTACCTTTTTTTCTTATTGCAGAAATTGAGGATGAAGGTAAGCAAACATTTGCTTTACATAGTTTGACATTTTAGTTTGTCATTGTGTGATGGTTAATGCAATTATTTTCGTTATTTTGCCTGTGAAGATGGAGGGTAGTCAGGAATAGGGGTTTGTTTATGCTGCTGATGTTTCACAAGCTTACAAGTAAAAACTCATACAAGTTTGTTTGTTCTACTTATTTTAGGCCATATGCACTAATAGGCCAATTTTCACTAGTACGTGGAGACTGGAATTGAAACATCAGGACATACACAATTCCATCGGTCTTAATGGCCATATTGCCAAGACAACCCAGGAACTGCTGGGTGGCCAGGAGTCAGCATTGACTCAGAGGCACACATTGCATTTTAACAAAAGACTCTGCCAAACTTGGAGCCTTTTCTAAAGTATGTATAAGGATGTGCCAGAGTACACATGTATTTGCTAACACGTAAGCCGGAGAAGCCATTGTATAAATCTACATGTGGGAAAAAAAAATCAATGGAGGCAACTTGCCAACTTGCATATGTATATGCCAACATTTTTATATGTGTACGTTGGTATATTTCAACCTGTACATATAAATGTTACCAATTAACTATAGAGGCCGCTATCTTGAATTCATTTCAATTTGGAATAACCTCCTCGATCTCCTCCCCCACCATGAAGGGCTGGCCAAAATGAGCACTTTGGAAAAACTAATACGTGCTAAAGAGCAACTATAAATCCTGATGTGGACAATCTTAGCCATATATGTGCATTCCCTGTTTTAAATGTGGAATACATATGTAGATTTTTGACCAGGCTAACCACGTCCCTTTCAATTTCTACATATTTTGGACATCCACATGTAAATGGAGCTTCTTCTAAAATCACCATTGCCACATGTTAATACAGAATTTTTTTACATGGAAATTGTAAATGAGGCTTCTAAAATAACCCCCTATGCATTTTTCCGATAAACACAAAATATTAAAAGACCTTAGTACATCTGATCGTTAATGAGATTTTTTTTTGGCGGGGGGGGGGGGGTATTTTAGAGAGATTTTACTTGCAAATTGCAAAGTATGCATGTAAATTGCAGCAGAGGATATATATATATTTTTTTTTTATCAAGAGTAACTGTAACTGTACACATGTCTGCTTTTGTTAGATATATGTATAAGTGAAAGGAACGTGTGTGTATACTTTCCCTTTTATAAATTTCCACCATTTCCACTTACAACACCAACTTACACTGCTTGTGGTAAATCTAGGCCTCAAAGGAAGTTATATTAGACACATGTAACTAGTGGAATTTACACACACAGATTCCATGTTCATGTAAAAGACAATTTTAGGATGCCACCTTTTATACATGTGGCTGTCCCAGGACACACACATTCATAGGGAACGTGTTTTGGGCATGGCTTGGGCAGTCTAACAAATTGTATGTGTATTTCTCATCATTTTTTATTTTGTATTTATGCATTTTACATTGAATTCAAGCATACAAATACACTTGAAAGAAAAAGAGAGTGATCTAGTAATTACAACATCAATAAGAAACTAACGCTTAAGGAAATACTGAAATAACAAGACTCTCCACTAGCCCAAAATATGAATGGGAGTGACAGGATAAAACAATAATCATAATTTGAAAGGAAATACATCAGTAAGGCTCAGACTAACAACATACTAACTCTCAGCAGCGCTTCCTACCTCCATTGCAGCCATAGGAAAAAGCCTGCAACTTAACAGTGCACATCAAGGGAAGTTTTAAGAAGAATTGACCCCCCAACTGTTGAACTCCCAGACGCAAGAGGAGGAAATCACGCCTCCTTTTCTTGGACTCTCGACATAAATCTGGAAAAACACGTATTTGAAGACCTCTAAATTTAATCAAACGTTTTCGAAAAAAAAACATTTTCAGAAACCAATTCCTATCATGAGATAATGTGAAGGTCAGCAAAAGCATAGCTGGACTACAGGATTCCTCCCCAGATCCGCCAAAATAGCCGAGACATTGAGCGAACCTGTCTGATGAAGCCCTGGGATGAGCCCGGATCCTGAGACTCTCCGACTAGTTGGCAAATAATATAATTTAGTAACAGGGGGAGTGAGACTCACTAGGAACACAGAGTACCTCAGTCATATATCTCTTAAACATTTCTCTAGCATTGACATGTATTGAGTGGAGGAGTAGCCTAGTGGTTAGAGCAACTGCCTCATACCCAGAAGAGCAAGGGTTCAATTCCGACTGGCACTCCTTGTGACCTTGGGCAAGTCACTTTACCCTCCATTGCCTCGGAAGAAAAGGCTGGCAATCTACTTCCAGTGATACATTGCCAAGAAAAAAAACAGAGGTAACTGGGTTGCTATGAGTCACCACTGACTTGATGGCACTTAAAGAAAATAAAAACATGTACTGACCTTGGCAAATTAGTAAGTCTCAAGTTTCAATAGCAAGAAAAGTTCTCCAAATGTTCCAAACAAGCCTTCATTCCCATAGCATCCTTGGAAAAAGTAGCTTCAGAGTCCTCCAGTTGACCAACTCTTTCCAGCATTGAGGACAATGACCCCTGCAGATCAGATAACTCACCCACCTGCTGTTGCATAGAAACCACATTAGATTGGACTTGGGCCAAAACTGTTTGTACCTGATGAACGACAGATTCTCCAAGTTATTGAATCGCTGGCCAAATCATCTCCAATGTAAATTCAGCAGGACACTGTAAATGAAAGCCAGAAGGACCTCCTCCCACACTGGGACTCAGCTCCAAGGCTCCCAGGGACACCACTGTTCTCCACAACCCCGACTGAGACAATGTGTTCAAGTCTGTTAGAGCACTGACCTGGAAGGGCTACAATTGCCCTCTTTGACTGTTCCAAGGTCTGGCCTCCAGGATCCAGCAGCTCCCATCCCTGGAAACAGCTGATGTCCAGACTCTCAGGGCAGAGTGGCTCCAACACCAAGACTTTTGCTGCACGTAGCTGCTCCGGCAACAGAAGATCTAGCCCCGAACTGCTTGACGAGTGTCCCATCTCTGGCGAGCAGAGAGGTGGGGATATAGTTGCTGGTGAACTGCCAGCCTGCTGTGGTGCACAAACGAGGAATGGATCCAACCGACCAGAGGCAACCGAAGGTAAAGCACAGGGGGCCCCGGAGGGCTTCTTGCCACCCCTAGCCTTCCTTTTCCCATAAACAAAACTCGCAGCACCTTCAGACACCGAACCTCCGTAATCTTAAGACCACTCCCCCTTGCATCTGCCCTTTCTTTACTGCCCCGTGTATTTCTCATCTTACAATAGGAAATGCATATATTTGTCTAAAAATTTGCACCTCCCCAAAGGCACCTGTGGTGCAAGGCCAGAGTGTAATGGTAAGTGCTGAGTCGCAGTTCAGGAGTCACTGCCACCGCTGCAGGCTCTGGAGAGCGGTGGCAATGGGGGCGTGGCAGATGGAGGTCCACCTAGGGCGTTTTCAATCATTGCATATGAGTGTTGGCTAGAATAAATTTTGCGTTCGATCTTTATTTCTTTTGCTGTGAAACATGGTTCACTGGGTGAGACTGGTGCTTTCCTGGCCCTCCTTTTCTGTTTAAGCTTATGGAGATCCAGGTACTGGCACTTATCATAGATGCCACATTCTTCCTTCACTTCTATCTGTGTACCTATATGGTGGTTCTGACTGCTGATCCTCATGTTCGTGCCCAAAATCTCTCTATTTTCTTTTCATATCCACAATGAAATTGACATGTCAGAGATTTGCATAGAGCCTGTCCAAATAACTGATTGATTTGCATATTTTGGTTACCAGAACTGTTTGGTTGCCTCATTACCTGAAGTTAAGAACCACTGATTAGGAACCTCAAAGCTAAATCTAAAGAATGAAGAAGAGAAAACAAAATGACAGGGGGTGAAGGAAAGTTCTCTATTCAGAAGACGGCTATCACTACAATGGAATTAAAAAGTGCTTTTACAGTTAAGAATCATAATGCCTCATGTTAACTGCTTAGAAAAGTCAGTTTCCTATGTCTGTGACTTGATCCTATGTGTCAGGAGTAAAATTTATTATAATTTGCATATATTCACCTTCAGATTTTTCATTCTTTCTAACCCACTGGAAGTTGGAAGGAATTATAGAAAAAGGGCCAAGAAGGTTGGTCCGTCTGCCCTTCTACTACTACTATTGAACATTTATATAGCACTACTGTTTATCTGAGGACAAAATAACTCAAAAAACCTAACAGCATGGGCTGAAACTTGGCATGTGGGAAAAACCTGATAAAAATACGCATCAAGTTCAAAAAAGGGCCAAATCGGACTGTGGGTTCCAGAAAATAAGCCCTCCAAAAATAGTCCATTGCATTTCTATGGGAGATGGAGTTCCAGCTTCTGTAGCATAAAAACTTACATAAAGTGTAACCTAGCAGTTGGGGAATTCCTCCTATCAAACTCCCTCTCCTGTTCTCTACTTTCTTAACATCATGAATTACCGCACTCCTAAAGAATGCACTCCCACAACAACTTCACCACCCCATACACTGCCTCACTCCCCAAAAATACTCCTTTGCAACTGCCTTACCAACCTGCCAAATGCTCCCACCCTGGAAGAAAAAACTCTGTACAACTGCCTCACCATTCTACGGGCTGCCACTTCCAAAAACTACCCCACCACAACTGCCCCACTGCCTGCCTCATTCGAAAAATCTACCACCATACAACTGTCCCACCTCTCTACACACTGACCTACCACTAAAATAAATACTACCTTAAAACTACCTTACCACCCTATAACCTGCCCCACCCCCAAAAACTATCCCCAGAACTGTTCCACTACTTTTCTAGCTGCCTTCTGCATTTGCCTCACCACCCTGCAATCTGCTTCTTCCCCAAAAGTCTTCTGTCTCACAATTACCCCACCACCGAACTGCTCTACTCCCCTACCCCCAAAACTATCATCCTACAACTGTACCACCCCAAAAATTATATCCCCTTGAAACTGTCCTATACTCAAATCCCCCTCCCATACAACTGCCCCATCCCCCCAAAACCTCCCCACTGCAACTGCTCCACCCCCCCTCCTGTAACCTTTCCATGCCCTCAAAACTACTTTCACGCATCTATCTTACCCCTGGAAATGCCCCAACACTGCCAGCTACCCTCTACCATAGACACAACACATGCCCAGCACATACAACAAAGAGAGACAAATACAGGCATAGGGATTAGAAATAATTCCCTAGCTGTGATGTACTTCATTTTAAATTATTCACATATTTCATTTTCTTTACGTCTACTAAAAAAAGTTACTGACTGAATTGCACTGTTTTCTTCTTAGTTGCGAGTACAAATAGCAATCCATATCTATTGCTATGGGAAGGGCTAGATTAAGGCACCGGGAAGCTGAAAATAGACTTGGGGTCTAGAGTTTAGGGGGGCACTGTCAGATGTGCTCTGTACTCAAGAAGTTAGGGTTGATGACTGTCTAGCTTTTTTTTTCAGGATTCTACTGATTTTTACATTAATATTTGGAAGCTAGAAGAATGGCTGACATTTTTCATAGTTTAAAGCCTCAATCTGCAGTTTTTTACTCCTCTGCACTATGTGACTGAACCTGCCTGCTTCCAATATGGTTATGGTTAAGGCATTCGATATACCGCCCTTTACTTATGCATCAGAGCAGTTTACATGTATGTATTTACTAACAGGTACTTTTTAATTCCCTTGTCCCCGAAATTATTACAATCTAAGTGTACCTGAGGCAATGGAGGGCTAAGTAGCAGTAGAGACTGTGGGTAGGATCTAGCCAATGGGAAGGCTGTGGGTGGACACTGGAATGCTCCTCTAGTCATTGGAAGGAGAGGGGGTGGGCTGTGGGAAGTTTCTGCCTGTGGTGGGAGATGAAAGAGAAATGAAGCCCCCTAAACAATGCCTCAATGCATTTCAGTAGGAAAAGCTCTTCCAACAGCTTCAGCATATGATCACTGACTCACAGGGACAGTGATTTTGGAATTGCACCTATCAAACTGGTCTCATCTCCTGATCAGACACACAGAGAAATCAGATATAAACACACACACTAATTTGTCCATGCATGCACAAGCACATATGCGTAAGCATTCTTGCAAACACATGCAAGCATTCATACACACATGACGTGATACACAAATACATGCGCATACATAGAAACATTCACATGCATACCAGTCTACAGAAATATATGCACGCACGCACACATATATACACAAGAAATAAAAGCACTCATATGCACTGAATGCAGATACAAACAGATGTGTGTGTGCATTATAAGACACAGGTTCCACAATGCTTGTATTGGGTCAAGCATTGATATCCTGGGTCCCTTCTTAATAATGGTTTATGGACCTTTCTTCCAGGAACTTGTCCAAACCTTTTTTAAACCCAGCTACACTAACAGCTTTTACTACATCCTCCGGTAACAAATTCCAGAGTTTGATTACACATAGAGTGAAAAAATATTTTCTTTTATTAGTCTTAAATAGTTTACCCTGTAGCTTCATTGCATGTCCCCTAGTCTTTCTATATTCTGATAATGTAAACAATCGATCTACGTTTACCTGTTCCACTCCGTTCATTAATTTATAGACTTCTATCATATCTCCCCTCAGCCGTCTCTTTTCCAGGTTAAAGAGCCCTAACATTCATATACACACATAAAAACACAGGGGTTAGAAATAATTCCATGAGCCATGCTGTGCATGCTTTAGCCACTTATTTCTTCTTAGTATTTCTAGCAAGCTGTTTGGAGTCTGTTTGAAGTCTCATTAGTGATAATTGTTTTAAGGTTTTAATGACAGAACTGAACAATTCCATTTCCATATGTACAGCGCAATCTGCTTAAAGCTGCATGTTTCTGTGGCTAATCCATCAGTAGGTTCCATGTGTCCTTGGATTGCCCCTAATTTTATTTCCAATGCTTCTATACCATGTATCCTATACTTGGAGAGTATTGCAGTTTATTAGCTGTTCATATTATGCTTTACAAGTTAGCTGACCATACATCGCTAATTTAAACATTTGATTTCAGCAAAGGTGCTCAAAGTGCCAGGGCCAATGCAAGGACTAATCTCATCTCTTATGCCCCTGCCCCCTCTCCAACCCCCATTGCAGCTCCTATCGCCCCTGTCTGGAACCTGCAGTAAGGGCCTCAGGTTACACAATGCAAGGTTCCACATTAGGAATCACCACCCAGGAAAAAGATTTAGGCGTCATTGTGGATAACATGTTAAAACCCTTGGCCCAGTGTGCAGCGGCGGCCAAGAGAGCAAATAGAATGCTAGGTATCATAAGGAAAGGAATGGAAAATAAAAC
The DNA here is from genome assembly GCA_033557465.1 of Ichthyophis bannanicus. Lineage (NCBI taxonomy): Eukaryota > Metazoa > Chordata > Amphibia > Gymnophiona > Ichthyophiidae > Ichthyophis > Ichthyophis bannanicus. The sequence continues at coordinate 498,303,038 of CM066033.1, forward strand.
AAAGGATATTATAATGCCTCTGTATCGTTCCATGGCGAGAACGCACCTTGAATATTGTGTGCAGTTCTGGTCGCCGTATCTTAAAAATGATATGGTGTTAATAGAAAAGGTATAGAGAAAAGCCACCAAAATGGTAAAGGGGATGGAAGGATACCCCTTTGAAAAGAGGCTAAAAAGGTTAGGGCTCTTCAATCTGGAAAAGAGACAGTTGAGGGGAGATATGATAGAGGTCAATAAATTAATGAATGGAGTAGAACGGGTAAACGTAGATCGATTGTTTACATCATCACAATATAAAAAGATTAGGGGACATGCAATGAAGCTAAAGGGTAACCTATTTAAGACTAATAAGAGAAAATATCTTTTTCACTCAACGTGTAATCAAACTCTGGAATTTGTTACTGGAGGCTGTAGTAAAAGCTGATCTTCAGGAACAAGCAGGAATGTAGTCTTCACATATGGTATCGTCGGTACTGATGGAGCCTGCACGGAAACGCTCCCCAGCGTCCAATAGGAATGCTTTTGGGAGCATCCCTCAGCACATGCGCGCTGCCTTCCCGCCTTTCCAACTGTCCCTCTTCAGTTCTTCATTTTACGTGGAGCCGACAGGTCACATACCCTGTCACCGCAGAAAATTTCTTCTTTAACTTTTTTGCGATCGCGTCTGCCTCCGCATGACACCTACCGGTACCGCCAGTTCTTTTTTCTTCTTTTCTAAAAAAAAATATATATAAACTTCTGAACTTTTTCTCTTCAGATACTTTTTCTTTTTGGTGCTAAGCGCCATTTTGGGCATTAGGCCCCATTTTTCCCAAAAGATGGAAAAACCAGCTAGTTTTTTTAAAAAATGTACTAAGTGTGGCGGTACCATCTCCGTCACTGACTCCCATTAATGGTGTCTAAAATATTTAGGTCCTGACCATTTTCCATCTGAGTGTCTCTCTTGCATGGGGATGACTAAAAGAGGAAGACAGAACCGAGCTGCAAAGCTCAGTACCCTCTTTTCTTCGGATGCTAGGTCCATTGCATTGACGTCTTCAAGAGCCTCGTCTTCCTCCCATGGATCTCAGATAACTAAACATAAGAGCCGGTCCTCAAAGGGTCGCTCTCCTTCAAAACATCGAGAGGCCATTGGCATTGCCCTTGAGGAAACTCCACTGGCATTGCCCTTGAGGAAACTCCACTGGCAAAACAGCCCTGGCGGGAGGCTTCGGCCTCCAAAGCATCAACAGGGTTCCAGGATGTTCTCGAGGCTTCGACCTCGGCAGAATGATTGGTGCCATGCACAGGGGTTCCGGCCACTTTTACCGGTAGCGATACCCAGGCATTGGCAGCGTCGATAGACCAGAGATTCCTCCCTATCTAACGCAGTCTTGCAGCTCTCCTTACAGCTGCGGTACCGTTGACACCGGTGGTTCAATGGACACTGGTACCAGCACCGGTACAGATACCGGTACCAGCACCGGTCTAGATACCGGTACTAGCACAGATGGTACCGGCCTCGGTGGGAATTCTTCCCATGCCGACTTTTTCTGGCATCGAAAGATCGGTACTGACTTCGATCGATACCGAGACCGTGTTTTGCATGAACATCGGGATCAGAGATACTTCGAATTTTCTGATTCCGATGACTGATAATTCTGCTGGTACCAGAGTGTTTCTCCTGGAAGGCTCCTCTTCTCCCCAACGCAGAATGCCTCCTCCGGAGGACATGTCTTTTCAGGATTTTATTCGTGATGTGGCCCAAGGCCTTTCAATCACGGTAGCTCCTGAAAAAGAACCTAGAGCAAAGGAATTGGAAATTCTCCAATACCCTAAGGCTCCCAAGGAGGCAGCTACTCTGCCCATTCATAAAATGTTTCTTGATTTGATGCTCAGAATGTGGGAGACACCTTTGACCACATCTCCTCATTCTAAGAGACTCGATACCATGTACCGAGTTCCACCATGTCCTGGTTTTCGAAAGACTCAGCTGCCACACCATTCAATGGTAGTGGAGTCAGCCATGCGTAGGATGAAAAGTGCAAAAAGACATGCATCTAATCCTCCAGGTCGTGAATGCAGGACTCTTGACGCTTTTGGGTGTCGAACATTTCAGGCTTCCATGCTTTCAGCTAGGATCAGCTCATATATTTTATATATGGGAATGTTCCTCAAAGAGGTCACAGGAGATTTGAAGCTTATGAGCCCCATTCTCCCTGATGACAAATGGCAAGACTTCCTTACTCTTGTCAAGCATGCTCAAAATGTCTCCAAGTTTGTAAATCGTGCAGCCTTTGACTGCTTTGAATGCATCAGCAGAACCTCTGCTATTGCCATTGGTGCATGTTGGATTGCCTGGCTCCAGGCATCAGACTTGGAGATTTGGGTAGAGGATAAATTGGGAAACATCCCTTGCACAGGAGAAAACCTCTTTGGCAAGAATTGGCAGGAAAAGGCTAATGACATAGATGCTGACAATATCACTTTAGATAGATTGTCAAAATCTACAGATACTCCAGCCAAAAAGAAACCCTATAAAAAAAAACTTTTTCAGCAAAAAGAGGAAGTATTATCCATCCTATACCCAGCAAGGGCAAGCTCAGGGTCAAGTTGCCCAGAAAGGTCAATAACAACAGTCCAGACAAAAGAAGCCAAAAGGCCTTAGATCTCAACCAGCTCCACAGGCCCAGCCCCCTCAAGGGTTTTGACTCCTTCTTAGAGAACTTAGCTGTCCTGCCTCTGGAAGGTCCAGAACCCCTAAACATTCCAGGCAGGTTGTGTCATTTTGCCAACAGATGGCACCAAATAACAGCAGAAAATTGGACTCTGTCCATTGTGGGAGAGGGGTACAAGCTTCATTTTCACAGTATACCCCCTCCTGCAATCATAAGACTGTTCAATTCCCAAACCTCTACAGACAATCTACTGGATCGAGAGGTCTTAGCACTCCTTGCTCAAGGAGCAATAGAGGAGGTGCCCATTCTTCAACAAGGTACAGGGTTCTACTCCCCCTGTTTTCTTATTCCAAAGAAAACAGGAGGACACAGACCCATTCTAGACCTCAGAGAATTGAACAAATATCTGTTCCGAGAAAAGTTCAAAATGATTGCTCTGGGAACTCTTCTGCCATACCTTCAAGTCAGGATTGGCTTTGTTCTCTAGATCTAAAGGATGCATATACTCACATTCTGATTCATCTAAATGACAGGAAATTCTTATGATTCCTTTTCAGTGGAAAACATTTCCAGTACAGGGTTCTTCCCTTTGGTCTGGCTTCGGCACCAATGGTATTCACGAAATGCATGGCAGTAGTAGCTGCATTTCTGCAAACCCTAGGGTTATTCGTCTTCCCTTACTTAGACGACTGGCTCATTCGAGCCCCCATGGTTCCAGAGGCCAGCTCTGCACTGTCTCGCACAATGTGAATCCTTCAATACTTGGGATTGGTCATAAACCTCCCAAAATCCCAACTTGCTCCATCTCAGTCCCTGGAGTTCATAGGAGCTCATTTAGATACCAGACAGTCAAGGGCTTTTCTCCCACAACCCTGCTGTCTTCGCATAGTGCAGCTAGCTTCTCAAGCAGCTGTGAAATCCTTCCTAACTGCTCGAGAAGTACTACAACTATTGGGACATATGGCATCCATGGTTCATGTGGTTCCCTATGCTCGCCTTCATATGCGAGCAGCCCAGTGGACCCTATCCACACAGTGGACACAGGCCACAGGACATCTGTCAGACAAGATATCAAACTCACAACGACTGATTTTGTCCCTCCAATGTTGGCAATCACTGGAAAATCTTCTAGTGGGATCTCCTTTCCAGCAACCCCTATTCCAGGCCACCCTAACAACAGATGCATCACAGGTGGGATGGGGAGCACACCTGCATCATCTTTCTACCCAGGGTACCTGGACTCCACAGGAGGCTTGTCTTCACATAAACCTCTTGGAACTCAGAGCAATCTAACTCTTCAAGTATTCCATGCCCAGCTCAGCTACAAGACAGCCCTAGTCCAAACAGACAATCAAGTAGCTATGAACAAGCAGGGGGGAACAGGCTCTCTGTCATTATGCAACTAAGCTTTACGACTATGGACCCTCACCAGAGAGCATCAAATTCACCTTCTCGTGGTATATCTTCCAGGAATTCAAAACCTTTGGGCAGACAAACTCAGCCGAGTACTGCTGCCTCATGAATGGTCTCTCCACCTAGACCAGGTGGCCAAGATATTTCAGATTTGGGGAACCCCAGACATAGACCTATTTGCAAGTCCACTGAATGCCAAACTTCCCCGGTTCTCTTCCAGAATTCCGGCTCAAAATTGCCAGGCAAGGGACGCATTCCTTCTTCACTGGGGTCACAACTTCAGAGAGACAGAGGTCGTATGATCCCCATAGCACCACAATGGCCACTCCAAACGTGGTATCCCCTGCTTCTACATCTCTCTCAAGCTGCACCTCTGGAGTTAGGCTATGCTCCAGATCTCCTCTCCCAAGAGAACAGGATGCTATGGCACCCGAATCCCCAGTCCCTGCATCTCAGGGCCTGGTTGCTGAAAGCTTAGACCTTCAGGATCTCAACCTTTCCCAACAGGTAAAGGATATCCTTCAGGCTTCTAGAAAACCTTCCACAAGACGCTCTTATGCATTCAAGTGGAAACATTTTACTATATGGTGTTCACAGAAGGGATTAAACCCCCTTATGATACCTTTGGAATCGATACTAGAGTATCTACTTCATTTATCAAATTCTGGTCTAAAGACCAATTCAGTAAGAGTCCATCTTAGTGCTATTGCAGCTTCCTATAAGCCTCTAAATGGACAACCAATTTCCTCTCATCCACTCATATCAAGATTTATAAGAGGTCTTCTATTAACAAAGCCTCCCATCAAGCCACTACTGGTAGCATGGGATTTAAACCTAGTTCTCAGGCAGCTCATGAAACTGCCTTTTGAACCTTTATCCACTACAACCATAAAGCTCTTGTCCTGGAAGGTCATCTTTCTAATTGCAATCACCTCTGCCCGTCGTATTAGTGAACTGCAAGCTTTAGTGGCTGATCCTCCTTATACTAGATTTCATCACGATAAGGTTGTTCTTCGAACTCACCCACACTTTATGCCGAAGGTGGTTTTGCCTTTTCATTTAAACCAATCAATTTACCTTCCTGTATTTTTTCGAGGCCTCATGCCTCTAATGCAGAAAGAAACCTTCATACTTTGGATTGTAAGAGGGCCTTAGCCTTTTACATTCAAAGAACACAGCAACACAGAAAGTTCTCGCAACTTTTTGTAGCTTTTTACCCTAGTCATTTGGGACTTCCAGTCTCCAAAAGAACTTTATCTAAATGGATTGCCCAATGCATATCCTTTACTTATAAGAGTAAGGGTCTTCCTCTTCAGGACTATGTCACAGCTCTCAATGTGAGAGCCATGGCAGCTTCTATGGCTAATCTCCACTCTGTGTCTATCGATGACATTTGTCGAGCAGATACCTGGGCTTCGGTACACACCTTCACAGTCCACTACTGCCTAGATAAAGCCTCCCATCAGGATGCCTTCTTTGGCCAAACTGTTCTTCAAAATCTCTTTCAAACCTAAACCAACTCCTACCCACCAACCCTGGTGGGATGCCAGAGATCCATGGGAGGAAGGATTCTCACTTTCGACGGTGGCACTTTCCTGGGGATATCTCCCTGGCATCTTCAGCTAGGGAGTCCCCATATGTGAGGACTTCATTCCTGCTTGTTCCTGGAGATAGCGTAGTTACTCACCTGTAACAGGTGATCTCCGGGAACAGCAGGAATTTAGTCCTCACAACCCACCCACCTCCCCTAGGAGCTGTCTCTCTCTCTCTTTGTCTCTTTCCTCTCTCCCTCTATCCTTTCACTCAGCTACAAACTTAACTGAAGAGGGACAGTTGGAAAGGCGGGAAGGCAGCGCACATGTGCTGAGGGATGCTCCTAAAAGCGTTCCTATTGGACGCTGGGGAGCGTTCCCGCGCAGGCTCCGTCGGTACCGACGATACCCATATGTGAGGACTAAATTCTTGCTGTTCCCGGAGATCACCTGTTACAGGTGAGTAACTATGCTATTTGTCCTGACTAGTTTGTAAGCTCTGATGAGCAGGGACTGTCTGTTTGCCTTTTATTTAAATAGAAATGCGCTGTAGTACTAATAGTAGTAATGTGAGAAAACCAACCTGGTTTTGCCCTAACTAGATTTTTGCTCTGTGTGTTTCTTGTCTTGATTAGATTGTAAGCTCCGACGAGCAGGGACCGTCACTCTTAAATGTCTGTACAGCGCTGCATACAAGTAGTGCTTTATAAATATTAAATAGTAGTAGTAGTACCTCGCAGGGGCCCTTTTTCCCATGATGGTTGCCAGTGGGTTCAAGAAGTGTGATCGATGTACAAAGTTAATTTCCCTCACCGACACACATGACTGCTGTCTCCGTTGCCTCGGGCCCGATCACGACCCGAAGGTCTGTGGCCCATGTAGGAAAATGTCCTCCAAGGCCTTGAGGAGTAGGCAGCAGCAGCAACATGATAGGATTTTTCCTGAGTCCACACCCGCTCGGGTCCGGACCTTGTCAGAGGCCTCGACATCTCGGGAGCTCTCTGATCCTGAGCAGCATCGGTTGTCCTCTGAAAGGGGGTCTCCCTCGCGGGAACACCGGAGGAAGAAGAAATCTGTGAGGGCGGCGTCGTTGGACGGCTCCTAGCAGCCTGGTCCCTCACAGGCCAGGTCGCGGAGTCCTGACTGCCACCCAGGATCCTCGGAGTTGGAGCGCCGAGCGAAACTCCCTTGCAAGGAACCGGAGACGCCGAGGCAGATAACCACAGTCCTTGTTGTGGACTCTCCTCCAGGAGAACCAGCGTCAGGCCCAATGGCTGCGGAGCCTTCTGAGCTCGGTCTCAGAATGGTGGCCTTGGAGCGCAGCATGTTTGTCTTCATGGACCAGCAGCGGGCGCTGATTGCTGGTCTCACCGGTCCTTCCGCCCCGACCACTGGGACTTCGACATCCAAGTCGACCCCGGAGGCCGAGCCGATCCTCGAGACCCTAAGAACTTGAGTCAATCCTCAGCTGAGGTCCCCCTCGACCTCCCATTTTGGACCAAGGTCATCGACGCCGATTCCACCGGCGTCGGGGCAGTCGAGGCCGAAGCCCTCAAGGCCAGAGCCGCTCGATTCCTCTTCGGAGTCGGGATGGGAGACGGAAGACAAGGAGTCACCGGACACTGATTGGACCAAATATGTCCCCTTGGACTCCTCAGGTTCTGAACCTCGGAGAAGGTCCCCTCCGGAGGATACTCGGTTCTTGGACTTCATCCGGGACATGGCTAAGGCTTTGTCATTCCCGGCGGAGGCTGAAGAGGAGCCTCGAGCCGAGGAGCTTGAGATCCTCCAGTATGATTTTCCCCCTCAGGAAGCCCTTACTGTACCGGTACCTCCAATTCTGTAACGGCTGATGCTCCGCATGTGGGAGACCCCAGCCTCGATGCCGGTTCTCAGCAGGCGAATTGATTCCATTTACCGAGTTTGCAAGAGCCCTGGGTTCCAAAAAGCACAACTGCCGCATAACTCTATGGTTGTGGAATTGGCCATGCGCAGGTTCAAGAACCAGAAGACGCATTCCTTGGTGCCTCCTGGCCGGGAGGCCTGCAACATGGATGCCCTCGGCAAGAAGTGCTGCCAGGATTCAGTGCTGTCATGCCGAATCCAGACATACTAGCTGTACATGGGCATGTACCTATGAGACCTGGCAAAGGAGATTGCCGGGTTCTCAGCTGGTCTCTCCGAGGGACCTTTGCAGTGCTTCAAGACCTTGTCCACTGGGATCCGTGAGTGCTCGAAGTTTATGACTCGAGCAGCCTATGACGGCTTCGAGGCGTCAGCCCGGGTAGCTGTGGCAAGCATCAGTGCGAGCCGCCAGGCATGGCTACAGTCGTCAGACCTGGAGCAATGGGTACAGGACAAGTTGGTCGATGTCCCTTGCTGAGGTGAAAACCTCTTTGGCAAACCCATGACAGAGAAGGCTGCTGAGATCGAGTCCGAGTACCTGACCTGGACACGGCTCTCAAAGAAGACTTCTGCCCCTTCTAAGAAGAAGGGCTCGGGTAAGAAGCCCTTTTTCCCAAGGAAAGGTACTGCTTACCGCAACTACCCCACATATCAGGCCTCCCCAGCTCCCCAACAGAGGCAGCAGGCCAAGGGACAGGGGCATGGCCCGCGTAAGCAAAAAGCTCCCCAGCCCCAGGCTCCGGCTCCGGCCCAGCCTGGAGGGGGTTTTTTGACTCCCAAAGCATAGTCTCTCTCTCCAAAGAAGTAAGGCCATGCACAGGAGGAAGGCTAACCCTGTATGCCCACAGGTGGCCAGCCATCACAACAGATACCTGGGTTCTCTAGATAGTCCAAATGGGTTATCTGCTACATTTAACCCAGGTATCTCCCTCTTACTTTCTAGGGGAACCTCTCAGACCCCCTCTTCACAGGGTCCTCCTCTTGCAGGAGCTAACAGGTCTTCTCGAGGATCAGGCAGTAGAACCAGTGCCCTACCACCTGCAGGGAAAGGGCTTCTACTCCAGGTATTTCCTGATACCAAAGAGAAGAGGAGGCCTCAGACCCATCCTCGACCTGCGCAACTTAAACAAGTTCCCGGTGAGGGAAAAGTTCAAGATGTTTTCCCTTGGAATATTGCTGCCTTACCTCCACCAGGGAGACTGGCTATACTCCTTAGACCTAAAGGATGCTTACACATACATCCTAATTCATCCAGACCACAGACAAAATCTACGATTTGTGGTGGGAGGAAACCACTTTCAGTACAAGGTACTTCCCTTTGGCCTCACCTCTGCACCCAGGGTGTTCACAAAGTGTCTAGCAGTGGTGGCGGCCTTCCTAAGAAATCAGGGGGTATTTGTCTTCCCCTACTTGGACGACTGGCTCATCAGAGCCTAGTCAGCCCTGGAAGCCAAACATGCCACGTCTCATACTATCCAGTTGCTACAACACCTAGGGTTTGTGATCAGTTACACAAAATCCACTCTGGTTCCCACTCAAGGGCTGGAGTTCATAGGAACAAGGCTAGATACCCTTCAAGCAAGGGCTTATCTACTGGAAGACAGGTCTCAGAGACTCTTGACCCTGATGCAGCAAGTAAGTCGCAGATCTCAGCAAGACACTTTCTGCGCCTTCTGGGTCACATGGCCTCCATGGTGCATGTGACATCCAATGCCCACCTCAGGGACCAGTGTACACAGGCCACAGGCAGACTTAGAGACAGGATCAAGGTGTCCAAACGACTGGTGAGGTCATTGACCTGGTGGCTTCAACCGCACCACCTACTAGAGGGGGTGCCATTTCAGCCTCCATAGCACACGAGAATGCTGACTACAGATGTATCCTTGCTGGGCTAGGGGGCCCACTGCCAGGAATTGTGCACTCAGGGTGTGTGGGCTCCACAGGAGAGAACACAACAGATCAACTTCCTAGAGCTTCGAGCTATCCACCTAGCTCTACGGACCTTCTGTCCAACCCTGACTCACCAGCCTGTCTTAATTCAGACAGACAACCAGGTAGCAATGTTCTATGTGAACAAGCAGGGGGGGCACAGGGTCTCGCACCCTCTGTCAAGAGACCCTGGACCTATGCTCTTTTGCAGTCAAGCAGGGTATGCATCTCAAAGCATTTTACTTGCCAGGTCAGGAGAACTTCTTAGCCGACAAGATAAGCAGAATTCTCCAGCCGCATGAATGGCAACTGGATCCCAACATAGCCCAACAGCTCTTTCAGTACTGGGGGCGACTATCCATAGATCTGTTTGTGAGCCCACAGAATCACCAGTTGCCCTGCTTCTGCTCCAGACAGCCACACCCATGCAGGGTAGCTGCAGATGCTTTCCTAATATCATGGTCTGTGGGCCTCCTGTTTGCGTTTCCTCCCATGCCTCTGGTGACCAGGACTCTGTTCAAGATCCTTCAGGACAAAGCCTCAGTCATCCTGGTAGCCCCCAGATGGCCGAAGCAGCCATGGTTTCCGCTGCTGCTTCAACTGGCGTCAGAAGCCCCGATTCCTCTGGGATTATATCCCAACCTCCTATTGCAGGAAGAGGGCACTCTCCTGTATCCCAACCTCAGGTCTCTCAACCTGATGGCATGGCTGCTGCAAGGGTAGTCCTGGCACCACTTCTCCTTCCTAAAAATGTAGAAGTACTGCTAGCCTCAAGGAGGCAGTCGACTAGGAAGACCTATGCGTTTAACTGGCATAGGTTTATTTATTTATTTAGACAGTTTTTGTATACCAACTTATCCTTCAATCAAAGTGGTCACAACACAATTGGGGGATACATTTAACACGAGGAGATATGAGACACATATGCTAATACTTACAGGGAACATGGTTTGAGGTGTGCTCCGACAAGCAGAGCGAAAACCCTTTCTCCTGCCAAGTGCAAGTGGTGCTGCAGTACCTGCTTCACCTATCAGATTTAGGCCTCAAGTCAAACTCTGTCCGAGTCCACCTTAGTGCCTTGTCAGCACACCACTCTCCAGTGGAAGGACAACCTCTTTCTGCACACCCTTTGGTGTCCAGGTTCCTGAGAGATTTGCTTCTACTGAAGCCCCCGGTTCGCCCCCGGCGACCCAGATGGATTTGAATATGGTCTTAGAGCAGCTTACTCGCCCACCTTTTGAGCTGATGGCTACCTGCCATCTCTGCTTCCTCTCTTGGAAAGTGCTTTTCTTGGTGGTACTCACATCGGCCAGATGAGTGAGTGAGCTGCAGGCTCTGGTTTCCTTTAGACTGTACACATGGTACACACGGTTATATAGGAACAGGGTGGTGCTTCACACTCACCCCAAGTTCCTTCCGAAAGTGGTCTCTTCGTTCCACCTCAACCAGGATGTGGTGCTTCCGACCTTCTTTCCCAGGCCGCATGCCAGTTGGGCAGAAGCAGTTTTGCATACCCTGGACTGTAAGAGGGCTTTGGCCTTCTACATGGAGTGTACGCGGGGACATAGAAGGGCTTCTCAGCTCTTCGTCTCTTTTGACCCCAGTAAGCTGGGGATGCCTGTCTCCAAGCGTACGTTGTCCACTTGGGTGGTGGACTGTATTGCCTGGCCATACAGGGCGACCGATCTTCCTTTGCAGGGTCGAGTTACGGCCCACCGGGTCAGGGCTAAGGCAGCATCAGTGGCTCACTTCTGCTCTGTTCCGCTGGCAGATATCTGCTGGGCCACCACCTGGTCTTCGGGTCAGACTTTCGCGGCCCATCAGGCTACCGGAGTGTTACATTCTCAGTTGAACTCCTATTATGGCTGCTGCGGTTCTTCTAGAGGGAGCCTATTTTCAGCTATGGGTTCTCGGTAGCCTATAGCTAGGGAGTCCCATATGTGAGGACTGACTTCCTGCTTGTTCCTGGAGAAAGTGTAGTTACTCACCTGTAACAGATGTTCTCCAGGGACAGCAGGAATCAGTCCTCATGACCCTCCCTCCTCCCCTGGAGTTGCAGTCCTATTATATTTTGTTCATTTTGTCATCTTTTTAGCTATGTCATTTGACTGAGCAAGATGGCATCCTTGGGTGGGAAGGGGACCGTGCATGTGTGATGCAATTCCCAAAGGCTTTCTTAGAAAGCTGGGGATTTGCTCCGCATGAGGGCTCCGTCGGCGCCGACGTCACCCATATGTGAGGACTGATTCCTGCTGTCCCTGGAGAACACCTGTTACAGGTGAGAAACTACGCTTTACTGTTATCTGTAGAACTGCTTTAATTGAAAAGTGGTATACAAAACTTGTCAAATAAATATGGGGACAGACTTAAAGATCTCAATATGTATATGTTAGAGGAAAGGCGGAAGAGGAGATATGATAGAGACGTTTAAATATCTCCATGGCATAAATGTACAAGTGGAGAGCCTCTTTCAATTGAAAGTAAGCTCTGTAATGAGGGAGCATAGGATGAGGGTGAAAGGGAGGATAGACTCAGGCGTAATAAGTGGAAATATTTCTTTATGGAAAGAGTGGTACTGTAGATGCATGAAATAGTCTCCCAGTGGAGGTGGTAGAGATGAGGACAATATCTGAATTCAAGAAAGTATGAGACAAATACAGAAGATCTCTAAAGAAAAAAAAGGGACTATAGTATGTGATATGGAAGAGCAGACTAGATAGGCCATATGGTCTTTTTCTGTTAACATGTTTCTATGTTCCTATGAAATGGCAAGCCGGGACATGCTAGTCTCATAACTTAGTTGCTCCTCTTCTGAAATATCCCTGCCGGCACTTCAAAGTCCCCATTCCTTAGACCATGCAATCTGGGTTCATCCACAGTTGTGAAATGGCCTACTCCCATGCTTGCACCAAGCCTTGCTATCTGCACGAGCTAATCTCCATTACCAGTTACAGGGATACTCATTTTTCAGGGTGGTGGTGAAATGATTTCAGAAGACGCTTTATATGTGTCGCCCTTCACTGCTGCAATTCCCCCTGATTTTTTGATGTTCTGTTCTGGACATCTCAAATTCTACCTAGACATCCCTTCTAAAATCCCACTTTTAGCAGGTAGCAAACTCTGCACTAACAGCGTGATTTAGTAAACATGCTTTTAATGGGAAAAGTACTCTTAAATTTTTTTAAAATGACATTCCATTTTTTAAAACTAATCATGCCTCTAATTCAACACCAGTCTACCTGACATTTGAGGCCATGTGCCCATTGTTTAGTAATTTTCACCCATTAGTCTTCATCAATGATAGACACAGGAATAAAAATCGCAGGAAGTTGGTGGAATAATGTTGCAAGAATGAAAGTGACTTAAAATTGTTCTTTATAGACAGGGGTATAATTTTCCTCGTATAAAAAAGCTGGGTTCTTATGTAGTATAATTTGTAACACGATAACATTTGAAACTAATTTATAGAAATGTTACATGTATCTGAGAGCTGTCTTGTACCTAGCAACAAGATTGAAAGGTCTGTATTGTGCAATTAGAGAAAGCATGTTAGAATATCAAAGATATAAATTGGTACAATATTCCAGCTTGATCATCAGTGCGCAGAGCATGGCAGAATAACATTAATTTCTAGCTCTCAATTGGTGTATAGGCTTAAAGCTGAGAACATTTTCATATATACTAACACTTAGAAATGTTTTTAGTCTGTTTAGCCTGTTTTCTTTCTACCCAGACTATACTCTTCAAGGGAGTAATTTTAAGAACATAAGAAATGCCATATTGGGTCAGACCAAAGGCCCATCAAGCACAGTATCTGGTTTCCAACAGTGGACAAAACAGGTCACAACTAACTGACATATCCTACAAATAACCAGTTGACAAATGTGCTAAGGCAATTTTCTTCGAGGAAAATTGAGCAAAATGAAAAACATCACCCAAGCTGAGGGCTATGCTAGCAATGACCTTAAACAGGACCTATATAAATAGCTAGAAGTAGAGGAAGGAACAACCCTCGAGCAGAAATTACTGAGAGAAAAGATCAGTAGAGAATACTACTGGAGACTAAAATCATTATTGGCAAGTGCTTTTACATCACAGAATAAGATACAAGCCATCAATCAGCTGGCAACTCCTGTACTCTTAGAGCTTTAAGATTGTAGACTGGCCTCTTAAAGATCTTGAAAAACTGGATGTGCAAATAAAACTCCTCCATGCCCATGAGATAATTTGCAAGAATCCGTGTATGCTGAGACTGTACATCCCTAGAGCTGAAGGAGGGATAGGCCTAATAGAAATTGATTACATATACAAAGCTGTTATCATAGGCCTCCAGGCTTACCTAACATCATCATGGGATCTTTGTCCAAAACTTTTTTAAGCTCAGCTACACTATCTGCTTTTACCACATCTTCCAGCAATGAGTTTCAAAGACTAATTACATTTTGAGAGAAAAAATATTTTCTCTAATATGTTTTAAATACATTTCTTTTTAGCATCATGGCAAGTCCCCTAGTCCTTGTATTTTATTTTTTGAAAGAGTAAACAATCAATTTGCATCTAGACATTCTACTTCACTCAAGATTTTATAGACTTCTATAATGTCTCCCCTCAGCCATTTTTTCTCCAGGCTGGAGAGCCCTAACCTCTTTAGCCTTTCATTACAAGAGAGTCGTTCCATCCCCTTTATCATTTTAGTCACTCTTCTCTATGCCCTTTCTTATGCCATTTTATATTTTTTGTGATGCGGAGACCAGAATTTCACACAGTCCTCAAAGTACAGTCACACCATGGAGCGATACAGAGACACTTTGTTATATTTTCTATTCCTTTTTCTAATGATTCCTAACATTCTGGTTCCATTTTTGGCTGTGCTACATACTAAACAAAATATTTCAATGTCTACAATCGCACCCAAATCTTTTTCTTGAGTGGCGACTCCTAACATGGAACCTAGCATTGTGTACCCATAGTTTGGGTTATTCTTCCTTACAAGTATCACTTTGCACTTGCCTGCCATTGCATGTCTCAGTATCTGACATGCAAGGCAGGACATGCTAGTCTCCTAACACCTCTCCCCTTCTGACTAACCAGGCTGGGGCTTCCGGGTACCCGATTCTGCTGGTGTACACTTCAGGGACATACACATTTGTAAACTGGCCTACACCCGTTCCTGTACCCGGCCTTGCTATCTGCACAGGAACCGTCTCCAGAACAGATTACTGGGACAATCATTTTTTGGGGTGGAGATGCAGTGATTTCAGAAGGCACAACTGCCACTCCCTCATATTTAGGACATTCTGCTCTGGACCTACCAGATTTTTCTCCAGGACCAAGCAGGAAGTCAGTCCTCACATATGGGTGACGTCGGCGCCGACGGAGCCCCCGCGGAGCAATTTTCCCCAGCTTTCAAAGAAAGCCTTTGGGAATTGCAGCGCGCATGCGCGGTCTCCTTCCCGCCCAAGGGTGCCATCTTAGCCAGTCTTCTTTTTTCCGCGGAGCCCTACAGATGTACCCGTCGTGTCCCCGCTGAAAAAGTTGATTTTAGTGATTTATTTCTATTTTTTTCTTCGGTTCGACGCCGGTCTTTTTCCTGCCCGGACTCGCGACGCCGTTGCGAGTCCTTCTGTTATTTTTCGGTTTTTCTGATTTTCTGTCAGTTTCGTTTTTCAGTTTTTCGCTGGCAGCCCGGTCCTTTGACCTTGCAGGGGCCCTTTTTTTTTCCCCCGATGGCTGCCAGTGGTTTCAAGCAGTGTGTTCAGTGTGACAAAAATATGTCACTCACTGACACACATGATAATTGCCTCCGCTGCCTCGGCCCGGATCACGAAGAACTGATCTGTGGGGCCTGCAGCAAAATGTCCTCCAAAGCGTTAAGGAGTCGGCGGCACCAGCGGGAACGAATCTTCGCTGATCCCGCCCGTACCCGGACCTCGTCGGAGGCCTCGGCGTCCAGAGGTTCCAGCTCTGACCATCGCTGGAGTTCCTCCGACAGAGGTTCTCCCTCCGGGGACCATCGACGGAAGGTGAAACCCACGAGGGCGTCGTCGGTGGACGCTCCTGGCTCCGCGAGGGCCAGGTCGCATAGCCCCGATAGCCGTCCCGGGTCTTTGGAGAAGGAGCATCTCCCGAAGCGACCTCGTCTGGAGTCGGAGTTGCCTGCTCGGGTAAGTCCTGTAGTCCTCCTGGACTCGCCTCCGAGGGGTCCGATGTCGGGCCCGACGCCGTCGGGGCCCGAGTCGGGGGCTGCTGGGTCACCTGAGGTCGGACTCAGGTTGACGGCCTTGGAGAGCAGACTATCTGCCTTCATGGACCAGCAGCGGGCACTGATCGCTAGCCTCGCTGGCGCCTCTGCCCCGACCGCCGGGACGTCGACGTCTAAGTCGACCCCGGAGACCGAGCCGATCCTCGAGTCCATGCGGGCTCGAGTCGATCCTCGGTCGAGGTCACCCTCGGCCTCCCATTCGGGACCGAGGTCGTCGACGCCGACTCCCTCGGTGTCGGGGCGGCCGACGCCTCCGCCTGCCCGAGCCGACCCCACTGATTCCTCCTCGGAGTCGGCCTGGGAGTCTGAAGAGGAAGAGTCACCTGATTCGTTTCGAACTCGGTGTGTCCCCTCGGACTCACCTGAGTCCGAACCTCGGAAACAGTCCCCTCCGGAGGATGCCCGGTTCTCGGACTTCGTCAGGGATATGGCCAAGGCTTTGGCCTTCCCTGCGGATCCCGAGGAGGAGCCTCGAGCCGAAGAACTCGATGCCCTTCTGTACGACTCTCCCGCCAGGGAGCACTTTACTGTACCGGTTCCTCCCATGCTGGAACGACTACTCTTCCGCATGTGGGAGAGTCCGGCATCGTCGCCGGTATTAAGCAAGCGGGTCGATTCCATCTATCGAGTCCGCAAGAGTCCTGGCTTCCAAAAAGCACAGCTACCGCACCATTCCATGGTAGTGGAATCGGCCATGCATAGGCTTAAGAGCCAGAAGATGCACTCCTCGGTGCCTCCTGGCAGGGAGGCCCGTAACCTGGATGGCCTTGGTAAGAAGTGTTTCCAGGGCTCTATGCTTGCTTGTCGGGTCCAGACCTACCAGCTCTACATGGGCATGTATCTCAGAGACCTGGCTAAAGAGATAGCTGGATTCTCTGCTGGGCTGTCCGAGGAACCTTTGCGGAGGTTCCTAGCCTTGACAACTGGTATTCGGGAATGCTCCAAATTCATGTCCTGAGCAGCCTATGATGGCTTTGAAGCATCGGCTCGAGTGGCCGCAGCCGGCATCGGTGCCCGCCGACAGGCTTGGCTTCAGTCGTCTGACCTTGAACCCTGGGTGCAGGACAAGTTGGTCGATGTCCCCTGCCGAGGTGAGAACCTCTTTGGCAAGCCCATGGCGGAAAAGGCTGCACAAATCGAGACGGAGACTCTCACCAGAACTAGGCTTTCTAGGAAGACCTCCGCCCCTTCCCAGAAAAAGAAGGGCTCGGGAAAGAAGTCCTTTTACCCGAGAAAGGCGGCTGCCTATAAACACTACCCTCAATATCAGGCCTCCGCAGCTCCCCAACAGGGTCAGCAGGCCAAGGGACGGGGTAACGGGTCCCGTAGGCAGCAAGCCCCCAAGCCTGCACCACCGGCCCCTGCTCAGCAGGGTGGGGGTTTTTGACTTCATCAGCATAGCCTCTCCCCCTCAGCTGGTTCCTCCCAGCACCGGAGGCCGGCTGGTTCACTTCGCCCACAGGTGGTCCAACATCACTTCAGATGCCTGGGTGCTTCAAGTCGTAAGAGAAGGCTATCTTCTCCACTTCCACCAGGTCCCTCCCTCCTATTTCCCGGGAGAACCTCCACGACTCCCTCTACACAGGGACTTACTCCTTCAGGAGTTAGCAAGTCTTCTTCAGGAACAGGCTGTGGAACCGGTGCCCCACCACCTGAGAGGTCAAGGCTTTTATTCCAGGTATTTCCTAATACCAAAAAGAACAGGAGGCCTCAGACCCATCCTGGACTTGCGCAACCTCAACAAGTTCCTCGTGAGGGAGAAGTTCAAGATGCTTACCCTTGGAATCCTTCTGCCCTACCTCCAGCAGGGAGATTGGCTATGCTCCTTGGATCTAGAGGATGCCTACACGCACATCCTCATCCACCCAAGCCACCGCCAATACCTAAGGTTTGTGGTGGCAGGAAATCATTACCAGTACAGAGTACTGCCCTTTCGCCTATCCTCCGCACCGCGAGTCTTCACAAAATGTCTCGCGGTGGTGGCGGCTTATCTCCGGCTTCACGGCCTCTATGTCTTTCCGTACCTCGACGACTGGCTCATCAGAGCATCGTCCTCTCCGGAAGTCACCAATGCCACACACCGCACTGTGACTCTTCTGCAGTACTTGGGCTTTGTCATAAACTTCGCAAAGTCCACTTTGCTCCCCTCACAGGATCTCGAGTTCATCGGCGCAAGACTGCACACTCCTCAGGCGCGAGCTTTCCTGCCTCTCGACAGGGCTCAACGGCTCATGGACCTAGCCGGCCGTTTTCGCAGCCAGTCCCTGGTCTCAGCCAGGCGCTTCCTGAGACTACTCGGCCATATGGCTTCCACTGTCCACGTGACCCCCAATGCCCGCCTGAATATGCGGCCTGCTCAATGGTGCCTTCGCAAGCAGTGGCAACAAGCCACGGGCGGCCTAGCCGACTTAGTGCGCGTCTCCGGGCCGCTGGCCTCTTCTCTACAGTGGTGGCTTCATCGGCCGAACCTGGTGCTCGGAATGCCTTTTCAGTCACCTCAGCCGGCTCAAGTGCTGACGACCGATGCTTCTCTCCTAGGATGGGGAGCGCATTGCCAAGGGGCATGTACTCAAGGTCTCTGGACCACGTGGGAGTCTGCTCAGCAGATCAACTTCCTGGAGCTCAGAGCAATCCGTCTGGCTCTCAAGGCTTTCTCCCACCTGACTTCTCACCAGTCCGTCCTTGTCCAGACAGACAATCAGGTTGCCATGTTCTACGTGAACAAACAGGGAGGCACGGGCTCCTTCCTTCTCTGTCGAGAAGCACAGAAGCTCTGCTCTTGGGCCGTCAGCCACGGCATTCTTCTCAAGGCAGTTTATCTCCCAGGCCAAGAAAATTGCCTGGCGGACAAACTCAGCAGGATCCTCCAGCCGCACGAGTGGCGCCTGGATCCCTTGGTAGTTCAGAAACTTTTTCTGAAGTGGGGCCTCCCCACGATGGATCTCTTTGCCAGTCCTCTCAACCGGCAACTTCCTCGCTTCTGCTCTCATCAGCCGCATCCCCTTCGAGTAGCGGCGGATGCTTTTCTGCTCTCATGGTCGAAGAGCCTTCTGTATGCCTTTCCTCCCATCCCGCTAGTCTCTCGAACTCTTTTCAAGGTTCTCCGAGACAAAGCTTCCATGATCCTGATAGCTCCTCGCTGGCCCAGACAGCCGTGGTTTCCACTCCTGCTGCAATTAGCGGTAGAGGATCCGTTCCCTCTGGGGTTTCAACCGGATCTCCTAACACAGGATCAGGGGTCCCTGCTACACCCCAACCTCAGATCTCTACATCTGATGGCCTGGCTGCTGAAAGGGTAGTCCTTGCTCCCCTTCTACTGCCGGCAGAGGTGGAAGAGGTCGTCCTAGCTTCTCGGCGACCTTCTACCCGCAAATGCTACGCCCTTAAATGGCGTCGCTTTTCCGCTTGGTGTGCCCAGCAGTCTCAGGATCCCTTCTCCTGCTCGGTGTCGGTGATCTTGCAGTACTTGCTCTACCTCTCTAATCTGGGACTTAAGTCCAACTCCGTCAAAGTTCACCTCAGTGCTCTTTCAGCACATCATGTGCCGGTGGACGGCAGACCTCTTTCCAGCGACCCTCTCGTAGCGAGGTTTCTCCGAGGTCTCCTTCTGCTTAAACCACCTCTGCGGCCGCCAGCACCTGACTGGGATCTGAATGTGGTTTTACAGCGGATCACCTGTCCGCCTTTTGAACCTATGGCTACCTGTTCTCTCCGTTTTCTTTCTTGGAAAACTTTATTCCTGATAGCCCTCACTTCCGCTAGACGCGTAAGTGAATTGCAGGCCCTCGTGTCTGATCCCCCTTACACTCGGTTCTACAAAAATAGGGTAGTCCTACGGACTCACCCAAAATTTCTTCCAAAAGTGGTCTCCCCTTTTCACATCAATCAGGAGGTGGTACTTCCGACCTTCTTTCCCAGGCCACACTCCAGCCGAGCTGAAATGGTCCTGCATACCCTGGACTGTAGAAGGGCATTGAACTTCTACCTTGACCGTATGCAGGAGCACCGTAAAGCTGCTCAGCTTTTTGTGTCTTTTGACCCCAATAAATTGGGGCTCCCGGTCTCCAAGCGTACTCTGTCCATCTGGGTTGCTGACTGTATCGCTTGGGCTTATGGGGCAGCCGGACTCTCGTTAGAAAGTCGAGTCACGGCTCATTGTGTTCGGGCGAAGGCTACGTCAGTGGCTTACCTCTGCTCTGTTCCGTTGGCAGACATCTGCCGGGCCGCTACTTGGTCTTCGAGCCAGACTTTTGCGGTCCATTACTGCCTCGAGAGGGAGTCCCGCAGGGACAGTGCTTTCGGACAGGCAGTTCTCCGAAATCTCTTCGAGGTTTGAGCAACTCCTACCCTCCATCCCGGATGGGGGCTACCGGTGGGTAATAATTCAGTGAAGATTCCTTCCTTCTGTGCCGCTGAGCTAGAGGGAGCTCATTTTTGTGCTTAGGGTCTCCGGTAGCCTTAAGCTTGGGAGTCCCATATGTGAGGACTGACTTCCTGCTTGGTCCTGGAGAAAGCGTAGTTACTCACCTGTAACAGGTGTTCTCCAGGAGCAGCAGGAATCAGTCCTCACAACCCTCCCTCCTCCCCTTGGAGTTGCAATCATCTGCTTAAGTTTTTTTGCAAATTTTTATGCTGTCTTTTAGCTATGTCATCAGACTGGCTAAGATGGCACCCTTGGGCGGGAAGGAGACCGCGCATGCGCGCTGCAATTCCGAAAGGCTTTCTTTGAAAGCTGGGGAAAATTGCTCCGCGGGGGCTCCGTCGGCGCCGACGTCACCCATATGTGAGGACTGATTCCTGCTGCTCCTGGAGAACACCTGTTACAGGTGAGTAACTACGCTTTCCTAACCTTCCTTCTAGAATGCCACTTTCCATCAACTTGCTCACCTTTATCCATATGTTAATTCATGCCTTCAAAGAAATGGAACAGATTGGTGAGGCAAGACTTCCATTGGCTAAATCCATGTTGACTTTGCCCCATTAAACCTGGTCTGTCCAAGTATCCAGTAATTTTGTTCTTGATAATGGTTTCCACCATTTTGTCTGGCACCAGTCTAGGTGATTTGCTGCTCTTTAATTTATCAATTTGTTCTACTACATCTTTCAGGTTAACTGAGATTATATTCAGCTCTTCAAACTCATCACTACGAAATACCCTTTCTGTCATAGGTATCTTCCTCAGTAAACAGCAAAGCAAAGAATTCATTTAGGGGCCCTTTTTACTAATGGGTGCTACAGGGGTTGCACTTAACATGCCAAAAGCACTGAAACTATGGCATGTTAGGTGCAAAACCACTGTGTTAACTCTTAGGATGTGAAAAGCATTTCCCCAGCAGTTAACATGGAGCCCTGTCCCTTAGCACAGGGCACATCAGCATAGGTGCACTTAACTCTATCTATTGAGGTGTGTTATGTGATCTGCACTAATGCAATTAGCATGGTATGTTAATCCAGTGCTAACTTACATAGAGCACTCCATGTCCACTTTCCGCCCTGACCCTGCCACTCAGGCCCCTAACATAGGTTTAACGGTTAGCTTAGGAATCATCCTGTGCTAACTGTCATGGCTTTGTGCTAGCTAGCAATGCATGTCCCAATGCGCATTCAGTGCACGCACCAGAACATGCATTGTCAGCTAATGCCCTTTAGTAAAAGACACCCTTAGTCTCTCAGCTATGACCTTGTCTTACTTGAGTGCCCCTTTTACCCCTTGATCAACTAATTTTTGCTTTTTATTGTGAGTTTTTGTCTCTATGACAAGCTTCTTTTCATATTTGCTTTTTTACTTTCCTTATCAGTGCCTTGCATATAACTTGCCAGTGCTTATGCTGTTTCCTGTTTTCTTCATTTCCATCCTTTTACCATTTTTGGACTTGAGTAGCCTCTTTCATGTAACCTTTTAACCAAGCTGGATGTTTGGCCTGCTTTCCATCTTTCTTAATGTGTGATACATTTGGTCTGGGCTTCCAAGATCATGTTTTAAACATCATCTTTGCCTGATGTAAAACCTTTTTTAGTTTTTTTTCTTCTAACCATTTTCCTCATTTTGTTTTAATCTCCCTTTTGGGGGGGGGGATTATCTAGGAAATATCTTCAATATCTTCATGCTTTGCAGGTTTCTCATAGTAACCTAGTATATGATGGCAGATAAAGACCAGCATGGTCCATCTAGTCTGCCCAGTGAGGTAGCGAGAGTAGGTGCACCTGCCGCTCCATGCAGGTCACCCGTATTTGTTGAGATATAAGAGATACGTTTATTTTGAATTTATCCTGTTTTATAAAGGGATTCACCTTGTCTGTCCCATGCCATTTTGAATTCTGTCACTGTATTTTCCCCCACCACTTCCATCGAGAGGGTATTCCAAGCATCCACCACCTTTTCAGTGAAAAAACATTTCCTGACATTGCCCTTCAGTAACCCCTTGTAGCTCCATGTTATGCCCTCTAGTTTTACAGCTTCCCTGTCTTTGAAAAAGGTTTATTTGTTCATTAATACTCTTTATGTATTTAAAGGTCTGTTTCATATCTCCTCTGTCCCTCCTCTCCTCTAGCATGTACATATTTAAGTCTTCAAGTCTCTTCTCATAAGTCTTCTGGCACAGGCTCCAAATCATTTTTGTCTTCTTCCTCTGAACCGTTTCCGGTCTTTTTATATCCTTTGCGAGATATGGTCTCCAAAACTGAACACAATATTGCAAGTGAGGACTCACCAGCGACTTGTACAGTGGCATTGGTACCTCCTACTTTCTGCTGGTAATTCCTTTTCGAATGCAACCCAGCATCCTTCTAACTTTGGCCACCACCTTTTCACACTGTTTCACCATCTTGAAATCCTCAGAAACAATCACTCCAAGGTCCTTCTCCTGATCCATGCACACCACCCTCTCGCCCCCTATCGCAAACAATTCCCTTGGATTTCTGCATCCCAAGTGCATGACTCTGCACTTCTTCACATTAAATCTTAACTGCCAAGCATTAGACCACTCTTCCAGCTTTTGTAGATCTTTCCTCAAGTTAGCCACTCCCTCAGGGGAATCCACTCTGTTGCAAATTTCCATGTCATTTGCAAAAAGACAGACTTTTCCATTCAGTCATAAGAACATAAGAACATAAGATATGCCATACTGGGTCAGACCAAGGTCCATCAAGCCCAGTATCCTGTTTCCAACAGTGGCCAATCTAGGTCATACGTACCTAGCAGTTTCCCCAAAAGACACATGTTCCACAATGCTTGTACTGGGTCAAGCATTGATATCCTGGGTCCCTTCTTAATAATGGTTTATGGACCTTTCCTCCAGGAACTTGTCCAAACCTTTTTTTAAACCCAGCTGCACTAACAGCCTTTACTACATCCTCCGGTAACAAATTCCAGAGTTTGATTACACGTTGAGTGAAAAAATATTTTCTTTTATTAGTCTTAAATAGTTTACCCTGTAGCTTCATTGCATGTCCCCTAATCTTTCTATATTCTGATAACGTAAGCAATCGATCTACATTTACCCGTTCCACTCCGTTCATTAATTTATAGACTTCTATCATATCTCCCCTCAGCCGTCTCTTTTCCAGGTTAAAGAGCCCTAACCTTTTTAGCCTTTCTTCATAGGAGTATCCTTCCATCCCCTTTACCATTTTGGTGGTTCTTCTCTGAACCTTTTCTAAAATTGCTATATCCTTTTTAAGTTACGGTGACCAGAATTGCACACAATATTTAAGGTGCGGTCTCACCATGGAACGCTCTCTAGAGGCATTATAATATCTTTTGTTTTATTCTCCATTCCTTTCCTTATGATACCTAGCAGTCTTTCAACAATATCACTCACAAATACATTGAAGGGTACTGCTCCCAGGACTGATCCTTGGCACATGCCGCTAATCACTTTCCTTTCATCCGAATAAGTTCTGTTTACCATCCCCTTTTGTTCTGTGTCAGTCAACAAATTTCTGATCCAGTACACCACCTTGAGACCCATCCCCAGGCTGTTCAGTTTATTGATAAGCCTCCTGTGAGGAACACTATCAAAGGCTTTGCTGAAATTTAAGTAGATCACATCCATCGCATGCCCTTGATCTAGTTCTCTGGTCACCCAGTCAAAGAACACAATCAGATTTGTTTGGCATGATTGTCCTTTGGTAAAACCATGTTGTTTCAGATCATGCATGCATTTAATTTTTGGTCTTTCACAGTATGACCTTGTCTCTATTTTTAAAGTAATTACATTGAACATAAGAAATGCCATAAACGGTCAGACCAAGGTCCATCAAGCCCAGTATCCTGTTTCCAATAGTGGCCAGTCCAGGTCACAAGGTCCTGGCAGGTTCCCAAAAAGATACACAAATTGCACAACGCTTGACCTAGGGTAAGCAGTGGATTTCCTGTGTCCTTTTTAAGAATCGTTTATGGACCTTTCCTCCAGGAACTTGTCCAAATCTTTTTTTTTAAACCCAGCTACACTAATAGTTATTACTACATCTTCTGGTTACTAATTCTAGAATTTGATTACGGGTTGAGTGAAAAAATATTTTCTTTTATTAGTCTTAAACGGGTTACATTGTAGTTTCTGTGCATGTCCCCTAGTCTTTCTACTTTTTGATGGCATAAACAATAGATCTATGTGTACCCGTTCCACTCCATTCATTAATTTATAGACCTCTATCATATCTCCCCTCAGCCGTCTCTGTTCCAGGTTGGAGAGCGCTAACCTTTTAAGCCTCTCCTCAAAGCTGTATCCTCCCTTCCCCTTTAGCATTTTGGTGGCTCTTCTCTGTACCTTTTCTAATTCCACTATATCCTTTTTAAAGATACGGCAACCAAAACTGTACATAATATTCAAGGTGCAGTCTCACCATGGAATGATACAGAAGCATTATCATATCCTTAGTTTTATTCTCCATTCATTTTGTTATGATTCCTAGCAATCTATTTGCCTTCTTGGCTGCCGCTGCACACTGGGTGGAGGGTTTCAATGTGTTATCCATAATGATGCCTAAATCGTTTTCTTGGGTTGTGGTTCCTAATGTAGAACCTTGCATCATGTAACTATAGCATGGCTTGTTCTTTCCTAGGTGCATAACTTTGCATCTGCCATTTGAACATCCAGTCTTCCAATTTATCTAGGTCCTCTTGCACGTTTTCTCAATCATCTTGGGTTTTGACACTTTGTATAATTTTGTGTCATCCGCAAATTTGATTACCAGCTCGTTATTCCCATTTCTACGTCATTTACGA
The DNA here is from genome assembly GCA_033557465.1 of Ichthyophis bannanicus. Lineage (NCBI taxonomy): Eukaryota > Metazoa > Chordata > Amphibia > Gymnophiona > Ichthyophiidae > Ichthyophis > Ichthyophis bannanicus. The sequence goes on from CM066033.1 coordinate 498,327,962, forward strand.
ACATGTTAAAAAGTGGACTGAGCATAGATCCCTGGGGTACTCAGCAGTATTCACCTTTCTCCGTTGGAAAAATTGGCTATTTAGTCCTACCCTCTGCTTTCTTTCTTTTAACCAGTTCCTGATCCACAATAGTACACTGCCCCCTATCCCATGCCTTGTTAATTTCACCAAGAGTCTCTCATGAGAGATCTTGTCAAAGGCTTTCCATATACACTATATTGAACAGCTCACCTTTGTCTATTTATTCATACCTTCAAAAAAATATAACAGAATAGTAAGACAAGTCCTTCCTTGGCTAAAGCCATGTTGGCTTTCTCCCATTAAACCATGACTATCTATATGTTCAGTAATTTTCTTCTTTATAATGATTTCTACCATTTTGCCTGGTACTGACATCAGACTCACTGGTATGTAGTTTCCCAGATCACCCTTGGAACCCTTTTTAAAAATTGGCGTTAAAAATTCGCCAGTCTTCAGGTATTACAGATGATTTTAATGATAGTTCACAGATTACTAATAGTAGATTTGCAGTCTCATATTTCAGTTCTTTCAACACCCTCTAATGTATACCATCCAGTCCAGGTGATTTGCTACTCTTTAGTTTATCAAATAGTTGTAATACATCTTCCCGGTTTATCAATATTTCTTTCAATTCTTCCAAAGCATCTCCTTTAAATACCATTTTAGTCATGGGTAACTGATGTTGTGTCAGCCTTTTGGTTGCTCTATCTATCCCAGCTCCCTTCATTTACTGGGGTTTCATTTTCAGGGGAAATACCATGTGGACAAGTGCATGCCTATGGGTTTCTCAGTGGCCTGCACCTGTTTAGAGGCATTTTTGTCTTTCATAAACTGGGCAGTTCAACAGACAGCGGGTTCTAATTCTATAGGGCAATGGCTCAGAAGAGTGCGGTTGATTGAGAATATTCCATCAGGTTGCAACAGTTTTTCATTTACCCTTTACTGGCAAGAAGACTGAAGGTTCAAGTTCAGTGCTCACCTTTTTGGCAATAGAGCAGCATTCCATGTGCAATGGAGTCTTGCTTACCTAGGGATAAGGTATGGAAGTTGGAGGAGGTGATACAGTGAGTCTTGACACTGTCAAAATTGACTTTGCGAGAAGTGCAGGAATTACTGGGGCTCTTTAATTTTGACTATTGGGTTATAACTATGGGTAGACGTTTATCTCCAGGAACAAGCAGGAATGTAGTCTTCACATAAGGGTATCGTCGGTACCGACGGAGCCTGCGCGGGAACGCTCCCCAACGTCCAATTAGAAAGCTTTTGGGAGCATCCCACAGTGCCTGCATGCTGCCTTCCCGCCTTTCCCAACTGCCTCGCTCCAGTTCTTCTTTTTCCGCGGAGCCAGCAGGTCATCGTTCCTGTCACCGCAGAAAAATTCCCTTATTACTCTTTCTTTTTTGTGGTCGCGTCTGCCTTCGACGCTATACCGGTATTGCCGGTTTTTCTTTTTCTTTTCTTCTTCTTTATAAAAAAAAAGGAGATAAATACTTTCTTTTTTCTCCCTCAGGTGCACACGCCTTTTTGGGCCTTAGGCCCAAACTTCCTCTTTCATGGAAAAACCCGCTTCGGGTTTTAAGACGTGCACCAAGTGTGGCGGTACCATCTCCGTCACCGACACCCATGAGTGGTGTCTTAAATATTTAGGTCCTCACCACTCCATCACGGAATGTATGGCCTGTGCCATGATGTCCAAAAGGGGTCGACAAAACCGAGTTGCTAAGCTCAGTACCCTGTTTCCCTCCGATGCAGCCTCGGTGGCATCGACGTCTTCCAGGGCTTCGTCTTCCTCCCGTGGATCTCAGGTAACTAAACATAAGTCTGGCCGGTCCTCAAAGGGTAGATCTCCTTCTAAGCATTGAGATGCCTCTGGCGTTGCCCTTGAGGATTCTGCACCAGCAAAATTGCCCCGGTGGGAGGCTTCGGCTTCCAAAGCATTATCGGGGCTCCAGGATGTTCTCGAGGCCTCAACCTTGGCAGAACTACTGGTGCCATGCTCTGGGGTACTGACTGTTTTCTCCAGTACCGACACTCAGGCATCGGCAGCGTCGATAGACCAGAGGTTCCTGGCTATTGAACGCAGTCTGGCGGCTCTCCTTGCGGCATCGACACCCTCGGAACTGTGTCAGACAGTTCAACCGGTACCGGCACCGACTCCGGCACCGGTATCGGTACCGGTACCGACAGCATCAACATTGGTGTCCGCATTGCCGGCACCCAGTCATTCGATGCCTTCCAGTACCGATACACCGGTACCGGTTCCCCCCGGTACCGACTTCGGTCGGTACGGGTATCGGGCTCTACAAGAGCATCCGGACAGAAGGTACTTTGAATCCTCGGAGGAATCTGAGGATTCTGACAGCTCTGCCGGTACCGGAATACTTCTCCCAGAGGAGCCTTCCTCCCCTAAACGCAGGATGTCTTCTGCAGAGGATATCTCCTTTCAGGACTTCATCAGGTAGGTAGCTTGGGGTCTCTCCATTACCGTGGCTCCTGAAACAGAGCCCAGGGCAAAGGAGTTGGCGATTTTACAATATCCCAAAGCTCCTAAGGAGGCAGCTACTTTGCCTATCCATGAGATCTTACATGATCTCATGTTGAGAATGTGGGAGACACCTCTTACCACCTCTCCTCACTCCCGTAGACTGGATACTATGTATCGAGTACCTCCATGTCCTGGTTTCCAGAAAACTCAGCTTCCTCACCACTCTATTGTAGTGGAATCAGCTATGAGAAGGATCAGAAGTGCAAAGAGACATGCCTCTAATCCTCCAGGACGTGAGTGTCGAACTTTGGATGCCTTTGGACGTTGTACTTTCCTTGGCTTCCATGCTTTCTGCTAGAATCAATTCCTCTATTTTATATATGGGAATGTTCCTTAAGGAAGTTGCAGGAGATTTAGAGGTTTTGAGCCCTCTTCTTCCTGAAGATAAGAAGCAAGACTTTCTCACACTGGTTAAACATGCCCAGGATGTTTCTAAGTTTGTCAACCGTGCAGCTTTTGACTGTTTTGTGTGCATAAGCAGAACCTCTGCCATTGCCATAGGTGCACATAGAATTGCTTGGCTCCAGGCATCCGATTTGGAGCCCTGGGTGCAGGACAAACTGGGCAATATTTCATGTACAGGTGAGAATCTCTTCGGCAAAGATTGGCAAGAGAAGGACAATGAGTTGGATGCTGACAACTCCACCTTGGATAGGTTATCCAAGGCCACAGCTGATCCTGGAAGAAAGAAATCTTTCAAGAAACCATTCTTCTCCAAAAAGAAGAGGTTTTATTCTTCTTATTCCCAGCAGGGACGTTCTGCAGGTCAGCCTGTCCGGAAGAGTCAGCAACCTCCTAAGCAAAGGAAAACAAAGACTGCTAAGCCTCAACCGTCTCAGCAGTCTCAGCCTCCACAAGGCCTTTGACTTCCATCTAGAGAACTTACCCTTCCTGGCTCTCAATGGACCAGAGCCCTCCACCATTCCAGGAAGGTTGTGTCACATTGCCCCCAGATGGGGGCAGATAACAGCAGAACAGTGGACCCTCTCCATTATAAAAGAGGGGTACAAGCTTCACAGTACTACCTTTTAACTTTCGAAAGGGAGACTATGATAAAATGAGGAAAACAGTTAAGAAAAAACTAAAAGGAGCAGTTGCGAAGGTTAAAGACGTACATCAAGCTTGGGTGTTGTTGAAAAATACTATCTTGGAAGCCCAGACCAGCTGTATTCCACGCTTTAAGAAAAGTGGAAGGAAGTCCAAAAAACTGCCAGAATGGTTTAAAGGTGAGGTCAGAGAGGCTGTTGTTGCCAAAAAAAGCATCTTTCAGGAAATGGAAAAAAGAGCCAAACGACGAAACCTGGAAACAGCACAAGCACTGGCAAGTCAAATGCAAGGCATTGATAAGGCAGGCAAAGAGAGAATTTGAGAAGAATCTTGCTGCGGAAGCAAAAACGCGAAATAAAGACCTTTTCAAGTACATTCGTAGCAAAAAACCTGTGAGAGAGTCAGTTGGTCCATTAGATGATAAAGGGGTTAAAGGAGCACTAAGAGGCGACAAGGCGATAGCGGAGAGACTGAATGAATTCTTTGCTTCGGTCTTTACTGAGGAAGATGTATGGATGTTACCCATCACTGAAGTGGTATTTAAAGGTGCGGAAGAATTGGAGGAAATATCGATACATCGGGAAGATGTCTTACAACTATTAGATAAACTGAAGAGTAGCAAATCACCTGGGCCGGATGGTATACATCCAAGGGTGTTGAAAGAACTGAAATATGAGATTGCAGAACTGCTATCAGTAATCTTTGAACTATCATTAAAATCATCTCTAATACCTGAAGATTGGAGGATCGCCAATGTAACACCAATTTTTAAAAAGGGTTCCAGGGGTGATCCGGGAAACTACAGACCGGTGAGCCTGACGTCAGTACCGGGAAAAATGGTAGAAACCATCATAAAGAATAAAATTACTCAGCATGTAGATAGTCACAACCTAATGGGAGACAGCCAACATGGCTTTAGACAAGGAAGATCTTGTCTTACTAATCTGTTATGTTTTTTTGAAGGAGTGAATAAACAGGTGGACAAAGGTGAGTCAGTTGATATTGTGTATCTGGACTTTCAGAAAGCCTTTGACAAGGTCCCTCATCAGAGACTTTTGGCAAAACTAAAGAGTCATGGGTTAGGAGGCAATGTACTATTGTGGATCAGGAACTGGTTAAAAGATAGAAAGCAGAGGGTAGGGCTAAATGGCCAATTTTCCCAATGGAGAAAGGTGAATAGTGGTGTACCCCAGGGATCTGTGCTGGGTCCGCTGCTTTTTGACATATTCATAAATGACCTGGAAAGTGGAATAACGAGTGAGGTTATCAAATTTGCAAATGACACAAAACTATTTAAAGTTGTTAAAACCCAAGAGGATTGTGAAAAATTGCAAGAGGATCTTGATAAATTGGAAGACTGGGCATCAAAATGGCAGATGAAATTTAATGTGGACAAGTGCAAGGTTATGCACCTAGGGAAGAACAACCCAAACTATGGTTACACGATGCAAGGTTCCACATTAGGAACCACCACCCAGGAAAAAGATTTAGGCGTCATTGTGGATACCATGTTAAAACCCTCGGCCCAGTGTGCAGCGGCGGCCAAGAGAGCAAATAGAATGCTAGGTATGATAAGGTAAGGAATGGAAAATAAAACAAAAGATATTATAATGCCTCTATATCGTTCCATGGTGAGACCGCACCTTGAATATTGTGTGCAATTCTGGTCGCCGTATCTTAAAAAGGATATAGTGATTTTAGAAAAGGTACAGAGAAGAGCCACCAAAATGGTAAAGGGGATGGAAGGATACTCCTATGAAGAAAGGCTAAAAAGGTTAGGGCTCTTTAACCTGGAAAAGAGACGGCTGAGGGGAGATATGATAGAAGTCTATAAATTAATGAACCGAGTGGAACGGGTAAACGTAGATCGATTGTTTACCTTATCAAAATATGGAAAGACTAGGGGACATGCAATGAAGCTACAGGGTAAACTATTTAAGACTAATAAAAGAAAATATTTTTTCACTCAACGTGTAAACAAACTCTGGAATTTGTTACCAGAGGATGTAGTAAAGGCTGTTAGTGTAGCTGGGTTTAAAAAAGGTTTGGACAAGTTCCTGGAGGAAAGGTCCATAAACCATTATTAAGAAGTGACCGAAGATATCAATGCTTGACCCAGTGCAAGCATTGTGGAACTTGTGTCTCTTGGGGAAACTGCTAGGTACATATGACCTAGATTGGCCACTGTTGGAAACAGAATACTGGGCTTGATGGACCTTGGTCTGACCCAGTATGGCATATCTTATGTTCTTATGTTCTTGGCATGCCCCCTCCCACAATGGTAAGAAAGTTCAATTCTCAGACCTCTCTCATCAACCTGTTACATCAAGAGGTCACTATGCTTCTTGCCGAAGGGGCAATAGAAGAGGTACCCATACCTCAACAGGGTACAGGGTTTTACTGCCTCTATTTCCTTATCCCAAAGAAAACAGGGGGACACAGACCTATTTTAGACCTCAGAGAACTGAACAAATTCCTGTTCAAAGAGAAATTCAAGATGATTTCTCTAGGAACTCTGCTGCCATACCTCCAGAGTCAGGATTGGCTTTGTTCTCTACATCTCAAGGATGTGTACACTCACGTTCTCATCCATTCAACTCACAGAAAGTTCCTTTGGTTCCTTTTTCAGGGAAAGCACTACCAATACAGGGTGCTTCCTTTTGGCCTGGCCTCAGCACCAAGGGTGTTCATGAAATGCATGGCTGTGGTGGCAGCATTTTTCTGCACTCTAGGAATATTCGTCTTCCCCTACTTAGACAACTGGTTCATTTGAGCCCCATCAGAGTCAGAGGCCAGGATTTCTCTATCTTGCATAATGCGTATCCTTCAGTATTTGGGTCTGGTCATCAACATCCCAAAATGCAGCCTAACTCCCACTCAGTCTCTAGAGTTCATAGGAGCTTTGTTGGATACCGGAAAGGCAAGGGCCTATCTTCCTCAGAACCGTTGCCTTCACATGGTGCAGTTAACTTCTCAAGCAGTGCTAAAGTCTCATCTCACTGCTCGAGAAATGTTACAACTACTAGGCCACATGGCATCTACCGTGCCTGTGGTTCCTTATGCTCGTTTCCATATGAGAGCAGCCCAGTGGACTTTATCTATGTAATGGTTCCAGGCATCAGGGTGCCTGTCAGACAAAATAGCAAACACAGATCACCTTATTTTGTCCCTCCAATGGTGGCAGTCCACTCAAAACCTGTTGGTGGGGTCCCCATTTCAACAGCCTTCACCCCAGGCAACTCTCACAATGGATGCTTCACCAATGGGTTGGGGAGCTCATCTGCAAGACCTCTCCACCCAAGGCACTTGGACTCCACAGGAGACTCATCTACACATCAACCTCTTAGAGCTCAGGACAATCTTCCTTGCTCTTCGAGTGTTCCACACCCTACTAAGCTACAAGACAGTCCTCATACATACGGACAATCAAGTAGCCATGTTCTACGTGAATAAGCAGGGAAGAAAAGGCTCTCTGTCGCTTTGCAACGAAGCTTTGCGACTATGGGCCCTTGCCAGAGAGCATCAGATCCATCTCCTGGCAATGTATCTTCCAGGTATCGAACACTCTTGGGCAGACAGACTCAGTCGAGTTCTGCTTCCACACGAATGGTCTCTACATGCAGATCAGGTGGCCAAGATTTTTCAGATTTGGGGAACCCCGGACATAGATCTCTTTGCAAGTCCATCGAATGCCAATCTTCCCCGGTTCTGTTCCAGAATTCCGGCTCAAGACTCTCAGGCCAGGGATGCTTTCCTCCTTCATTGGGGTCAAGACTTCCTTTATGCCTTTCCACCCATTCCCCTAATTCCCAAGACCCTGTTCAAGCTTCAGAGAGACAGAGGCCGTATGATTCTCATAGCTCCATATTGGCCATGGCAAGTGTGGTACCCTCTGCTTCTACATCTCTCTCAAGCTCCCTCTCTGGAGTTAGGATCTGCTCCAGATCTCCTATCTCATGAGAACGGAATGTTATGGCATCCCAATCCCCAATCTCTACATCTCAGGGCTTGGTTGCTGAAGGCCTAGATCTTCATGATCTTAACCTATCTCAGCAAGTAAAGGATATCTTTTGTGCTTCCAGGAAGCCTTCCACAAGACGCTCTTATGCTTTCAAGTGGAAAAGGTTTTACCATATGATCTCCAGGAACAAGCAGGAATGAGTCTTCACATATGAGTATTGTCGGTACCGACGGAGCCTGCGCGGGAACGCTCCCCAGCGTCCAGAAAGAAAGCTTTTGGGAGCATCCCACAGCACCTGCGCGCTGCCTTCCTGCATTTCCTAACCGCCTCTCTCCAGTTCTTCTTTTCCGCGGAGCCAGCAGGTCGTGTTCCTGTCACCGCTGAAGAAGTTCTTTATTTTTCTTTATTTCTTTGGTCACGCGTCTGCCTTCTTCGACGTCGGACTAGTACCGCCGGTCTTTTCTTCTTTCTTTTAAAAAAACAAAACAAAACCAAAAACTACCGTTTCCCACTTCTGTGCAACTTTTCCTTTTGGGCCTTAGTCCTAGCAAATGTTCCTCATGGAAAAGCCCGCTTCCGGGTTTAAGAAGTGCACGAAGTGCAGCGGTACTCTTTCTATCACCGACACCCATGACTGGTGTCTAAAATGTTTGGGCCCTGACCACTCCATCACCGATTGTGAGTCCTGTTCCATGATGTCTAAAAGAGGTCGACAGAATCGAGCGGCCAAGCTCAGTACCCTGTTTCCCTCTGATGCAGCTTCGGTGGCATCGACATCTTCCAGGGCTTCTTCTTCCTCCCATGGATCTCAGGTAACCAAACATAAGTCCAGCCGGTCCTCGAAGGGTAGATCTCCCTCTAAGTATCGAGATGCCTCCGGGCTTGCTCTCGAGGATCATGCACCGGCAAAATTACCCCGGCGGGAAGCTCCGGCTTCCAAAGCTTTATCTATGGGGTCACAGGTTGACATCGATGGCGTGGCCTCGACCGATCACCTGTTGCCATGTTCTGGGGTACCGGTGGTTTCCACTGGTACCGACATCCAGACATTGGTTGCGTCGATGGATCAGAATATTCTGACCATGCAGCGTGCCATTACGGCATTCATACAAGCTGCGACGCCTCCGGTAGCGCAACAAACTCTGTTGTCGGTACCGGTTCCGGCACTGGCTCCGATATTGGTTCCGGTGCCGGTACCGATTGCATCGACGTCGGCTTCGGTGTCAACTACAGCGGTACCCTGTTCTGTGATGCCCATCGGTACCGAATCGGTACGATCACTCCCGATGTCGATACCACTCGGTACGCGTATCGGGCTCTGCAAGAGCATCCAGACAGGCGATACTTCGATTCCTCCAAAGACTCTGATGAATCAGAGGCTTCTGTCGAAGCATCGGTACTCCTTCCTCAGGAGTCCTCTTCTCCAAAAAGAAGAATGTCTCCTCCAGAAGACTTGTCTTTTCAAGACTTCATTAGGGAAGTGGCCAGGGGCCTCTCTATTTCAGTGGCCCCTGAACCAGATCCTAGAGCAATTGGATATTTTACAATATCCTAAGGCTCCTAAAGAGGCAGCTACTTTACCAATTCATGAGTTCCTTTATGATCACATGTTGGGCATATGGGAGACACCTCTTACTACCTCCCCTCATTCTCGCAGGTTGGATACCATGTACCGTGTTCCTCCTTGTCCTGGCTTTCATAAGACTCAGCTTCCTCACCACTCTATTGTGGTGGAGTCTGCTATGAAGAAGATAAAGAGTGCAAAAAGACACTCATCTAATCCTCCAGGAAGAGAATGCAGAACCTTGGATGCTTTTGGCCGGAGAATCTTCCAGGCCAATATGCTTACTGCCAGAATCAACTCCTATAGTCTCTATATGGGGATGTTTCTAAAGGAAGTTACAGATCATCTGCAAACTTTATCTCCTTTTGTCTCAGAAGATAAAAGGGAGGCGTTTCTCACCTGGCTTAAACATGCCCAGGATGTTTCCAAATTTTCCAATCGTGCAGCCTTTGACTCTTTTGAGTGTACCAGCAGAGCCTCGGCTATTGCCATAGGTGCATGCAGACTTGCTTGGTTACAAGCTTCTGATTTGGACCTCTGGGTCCAGGATGGATTAGGAAATCTTCCTTGTACAGGTGAAAACCTTTTTGGCAAGGATTGGCAAGCAAAGGCCACTCAGATGGATGCTGAGAATTCTGCCTTAGATAGACTTTCAAAGTCTACTTCTGCTCCTGTTAGAAAAAGGTTATTCAAAAGGCTTTCTTTCCCAAAAAAGGGAAATATTATCCTGGTTATGGTCACCAGGCATCTTCTTCAGGTTGTTTTGCTGCAAAGCGTCAGCAACAACCTAAACAAGCCAAGCCTAAGGCTGCAAGGACTGCTACAGCCCAACAGCCTCAGCCTCCTCAGGGCCTTTGACTTACAACTAGAGAACTTAGCCTTTCTGGCTCTAGAAGAACCAGAGCCTCTCACCATTCCAGGAAGGTTAGCTCACTTTGCTCCCAGATGGGAACAAATCACATCAGAGCAATGGACCCTCTCCATCATAAGGGAGGGGTACAAGCTTCGTTTCTTAAACCTTCCTCCTCACACCATGGTGAGACAGTTCAATTCTCCAACATCTCTCCTCGACCTTCTGGGCAAGGAGATTGCTACCCTTTTTACCCAAAGGGCAATAGAAGAAGTACCCCTTCTTCAACAGGGTTCAGGGTTCTACTCCCCCTATTTTCTTATCCCAAAGAAAACAGGGGGCTACAGACCCATATTAGATCTCAGAGAATTTAACAAGTTTCTATGCAAGGAGAAATTCAAGATGATTTCTTTCGGTGCTCTCCTTCCATACCTTCAGAGTCAGGATTGGCTTTGTTCTCGAGATCTCAAGGAGGCGTACACCCATGTCCTCATCCATCCAACACAGAGAAGGTTCCCTCAGTTCCTTTATCAGGGAAAGCACTACCAATACAGAGTGCTTCCTTTCGGTCTGGCCTCTGCTCCAAGAGTGTTCACAAAATGCATGGCAGTGGTAGCTGCATTTCTACGCACTCTAGGAATATTTTTATTCCCATATCTGGACGACTGGCTCATCCGAGCTCCATCCCAGACAGAGACACAGGCTTCCCTAGCCTGCACAAGGCGTGTTCTTCAGTATCTGGGACTGGTAATAAACATCCCAAAATCACATCTCACCCCTACTCAGTCATTAGAGTTCATAGAGGCCTTGCTGGATACCACAACTCCAAGGGCCTATCTTCCCCAAGCCCGTTGCCTCCGATTGGTGCAGTTAGCCTCACAAGTTCAGTTAAAGTCCCATTTAACTGCTCGAGAGATGTTACAACTGTTAGGCCACATGGCATCCACCGTGCATGTGGTTCCTTACGCTCGCCTTCACATGCGAGCAGCTCAGTGGACTTTGTCCACCCAATGGACCCAGGCATCAGGGTGCCTGTCAGACAAAATAGCAACCTCCAGTCGCCTCTTTTGGTCTCTCCAGTGGTGGAAGTCCACTCAGAATCTGTTGCTGGGGTCCCCCTTTCAACAGTTGCTACCCCAAGCAACCCTTACAACAGATGCCTCTCCAAGGGGTTGGGGAGCTCATCTACAAGATCTCTCCACCCAGGGCATCTGGTCTCCACAGGAGACATCTCTACATATCAACCTCTTGGAGCTCAGAGCAATTTTTCTAGCTCTCAGAGTCTTCCACACCCTGCTCAGCTACAAGACAGTCCTCATCCACACGGACAACCAAGTAGCCATGTTCTACGTGAACAAGCAGGGTGGGACTGGCTCTCTGTCGCTTTGCAACGAAGCTTTGAGATTGTGGGCCTTCGCCAGAGAGCATCAAATTCATCTCATGGCAGTGTATCTTCCAGGGGTTCAAAACTCTTGGGCAGACAGACTCAGTCGAGTTCTGCTTCCACACGAATGGTCCCTCCATGGGGACCACATAGCCAGGATCTTTCGAATTTGGGGAACCCCGGACATAGACCTGTTTGCAAGTCCGTGGAATGCCAAACTTCCCCGGTTCTGTTCTAGGATTCCGTGTCAGGGAGTTCAGGCCAGGGATGCCTTCCTCCTCCATTGGGGGCAAGACTTTCTCTATGCCTTTCCACCCATTCCCCTAATTTCCAAGACACTGTTCAAGCTTCAGAGAGACAAGGGGTCTATGATCCTCATAGCTCCACGTTGGCCACGCCAAGTGTGGTACCCTCTACTTCTGCATCTCTCTCAAGCTCCCTCCCTGGACTTGGGATCTGCTCCAGACCTCCTGTCCCAGGAGGAGGGAATGTTGTGGCACCCAAATCCCCAGTCTCTTCATCTCAGGGCCTGGTTGCTGAAGGCCTAGACCTTCAAGATTTGCATCTTTCTCAGCAGGTGAAGGATATCCTTCATGCTTCCAGAAAGCCTTCCACTAGACATTCCTATGCTTTTAAATGGAAAAGGTTTACCATTTGGTGTGCAGAGAAGGGTCTTAACCCTCTTGCAATACCTCTGAATTCTTTACTAGAGTATTTACTGCATTTATCCCATGCAGTCCTTAAAACAAATTCAGTAAGAGTCCATTTGAGTGCTATTGCAGCATCCCTTAAGCCTCTCAATGGACATCCTATTTCTTCTCATCCTCTTATTGCAAGATTCATGAGAGGCCTTCTTTTAACTAAACCTCCCATTAGACCACCTCCAGTGGCATGGGATTTGAATTTGGTTCTTGGCCAGCTCATGAAGCCACCCTTTGAACCCTTAGCCACTACCTCCTTGAAATTTCTTTCCTGGAAGGTTATTTTTCTCATTGCAGTCACCTCAGCTCGCCGTATCAGTGAGCTGCAAGCCTTGGTGGCTAATCCTCCTTATACAAGGTTCCATCATGACAAGGTAGTCCTCAGGACTAATTCACACTTGCGAAGCTTCTTGAAAGGTGTGCTTTTAGCCAACTTAGTTCCCATGTCGAGGCTATCAACGCTCTTCATCCCCGTCAGGCGGGATTCCGCAAGGGCCACAGTACTGAGACTGTGCTGTTGGCTTTACTTAATGAACTCCACATATCTCACAATCGTGGTGACATCACTCTCCTTGTTTCCCTGGATTTGTCCGCAGCATTTGACCTGGTTGACCACCACACACTTCTTTCCCGTCTCTCTGATATTGGTCTTTGTGGTTCTGTTTGGTCTTGGTTCTACTCTTTTCTTTCATCCCGCTCCTTCTCAGTCCATGTGAAGAATCAATCCTCATCCATCCTCCCCCTTTCATGTGGTGTCCCACAGGGCTCGGTCCTTTCTCCTCTGCTGTTTAACATCTTCCTGGCCCCTCTGCCCCTGATAATACAGCAATACTCCATCTCCTCCTATCTGTATGCAGATGATATAGTTCTATTGTTTCATACATCACCCCTTTCCCCCGATATCACGCAATTAAACCTCTGCCTCTCTCACATTGCTTCCTGGCTATCAGAAAACTTTCTTCATCTTAACCCAGCCAAATCTTCAGCAATGTGGATCTCACTCAGTGGTGCATGCCCTACTCTCGCACCTTCCATCGGTTCAACTAATATTCCTTTCACTTCCTCTGTTCGGTATCTGGGCGTAACTTTAGATTCTTTCTTAACATTTTCTGAGCACATTTCTAATGTCTCCCGCCGTTCCTTTTCTGCTCTACGGCAGATTAGGGCTGTTCGGTCTGTGTTGCCCTCTAGCGCTCTTATTACTCTTATTATCGCCCATGTAATTAATAGACTGGATTATTGTAACGTATACCTGGCCAATCTTCCCCAATATTGTCTTAAACGGTTACAACGCATCCAAAATACTGCCGCCCGTCTCATCACCTTCTCTAGCAGATATGACCACATCACTCCGGTTCTACTTCAATTGCACTGGCTTCCACTTCAATACCGTTTCCATTATAAGTTTCTGATTCTTCTTCACCGAGCCATTTACACGTGCACTCCCCGGTATTTGGCAGACTGTATCTCCCGCTACACCCCCCATCGGTTACTCCGTTCCACTCAAACGAACCGTCTGTTTCTTCCGTCACCCTCACAAGCCCGTCTGGAGCAAACACGACACTCGGCCTGGTTTTTTCTTGGCCCCTCAGTATGGAATACACTTCCCACCTCATTACGTCTAGAGTCTTCCTACCCTCAGTTTAAGTCTCTGCTCAAAACTTACCTTTTTCAGAAAGCTTTTGACCTTCCCCCCGAAAAATCCCTAAATGATTTGTTTGTATGTTTACCCCACGTATTGTCTATGTTTCTGTGTTTCTGTACCCTGGTTGGTTAACATCATCTTTATGATTTGTTATGATTTGTTATTCTCTGTTAAAATAAGTTGTGTCCAACCTATTATGAGTTATTGTTCAGTGTCTCTAATTTGATTTGTTCACTTTTCTTTAACCCTCTTTCCTGTCCTAAATTTTGGCGTTCTGTTTCTTGGATTGTGGTGCTAATCAATTTTATTGTACACCGCTTAATGCTTTGCCACAGCGGTATATCAAATTTTAATAAAGATAAAGATAAAGATTATGCCTAAAGTGGTCTCACCTTTTCATCTGAACCAGGAGGTGTATTTACCTGTCTTTTTTCCAGGACCTCATGCATCAAGTGCAGAGAGGAATCTTCATACCCTGGATTGTAAGAGAGCACTTGCTTTTTACTTACAAAGGACACAGCAACATTGAAAGTCCTCTCAATTATTTGTTGCTTTTGATCCCTCTCATTTAGGACTTCCAGTCTCTAAGAGAACTCTGTCCAATTGGATTGCTCAGTGTATTTCCTTCGCCTACCAGAGTAAGAACCTTTCTCTGGAGGGCCATGTCACAGCTCACAGTGTGAGGGCCATGGCAGCCTCTATGGCTCATCTAAACTCTGTGTCCATCGACCAAATCTGTCGAGCGGCCACCTGGGCCTCGGTTCATACCTTTACAGCCCATTACTGCTTGGACAAGGACTCCCGCCAGGATGCCTTGTTTGGTCAGGCTGTTCTCCAACACCTGTTCCATACCTAATCAACTCCTACCCACCATCCCTGGTAGGATGCCAGAGATCCATGGGGGGAAGTGGAGCCCTTTCAAGGACACACTACTTCTGGGGTTCTCTCCCTGGCATCTAAAGCTAGGGAGTCCCCATATGTGAAGACTACATTCCTGCTTGTTCCTGGAGATAGCATAGTTACTCACCTGTAACAGGTGATCTCCGGGAACAGCAGGAATTTAGTCCTCAAAACCCACCCACCTCCCCTAGGAGTTGTATCTATCTATCTCTTTCTCTTTCCCTCTCTCTCTCTTTTTGTCTCAGCTTTAAACTCAACTGGAGAGAGGCAGTTGGAAAAGGCGGGAAGGCAGCACGCAGGTGCTGTGGGATGCTCCCAAAAGCTTTCTGATTGGACGCTGGGGAGCGTTCTCGCGCAGGCTCTGTCAGTACCAACGACACCCATATGTGAATACTAAATTCCTGCTGTTCCCGGAGATCACCTGTTACAGGTGAGTAACTATGCTTTCAAGGAGATTGGCTTGACTGATGAGGGGAGTTGTAAGGAAGCATCATTTTATTTGAGTGGGCAGTAGGGTGAGGGCTGACTTAGCACTTTGGTTGCATTTTCTACAGGATTTGAATGGTGTGTGTATGTGGCAATCTCCCTCTGTCTCAAGTCTTGACCTTGAGTTGTATACAGATACTTCAGGAGGCATTCGGTTCTGGATTTATTTTGGGGCAGCTTGGTGTACAGAGCCTTGGCTGGATAGTCGGCATAATAGAGGCTGGTGCCAGAATATTGCCTTTTTGAAACTGTTTCCTGCATGGGTAGCCTTATCAATATGGGAGGAACACCTGCATCGCCAGAGCATAGCCTTGTGCTCAGACAACATGGCAGTCATGCAAGTGATAGGCTGTGAGTTCGCCTTTGGTGGTAGAGTTGCTGCATTTGCTCGTGCTGCGATGTTTGCATTTGAATATGATGCTTACAGTGAAACATGTCCCGGTGTGGATAATGAGATAGACTTTTTATCTCATTTTCAGTGGGCCCACTTTTGGGCAATGGCACCAGGAGCGGACACCTTTCCTTCGCAGATGCTGGGGCATTTTTGGGATGTCCTTCTGGACCACTTGCAAGATTTCTGAAGTCCTCACTAACAGCATTGACGTGGATGGCTTACAAGGCAGGATGGCGCCATTTCTTAGACCTGCTGCCAGCTGGGTTTAGTGTTCCAGATGAAGTGATTATTCAAAGGTTTGAATGCTGTACAGTGCCAGCCTTCTCCCCCATGCGTTGTCTGGGACTTTGGATAGTATTGCCTTTGTTAAGATTCAGGGGCTTCCCAAGTAGTCTATTCAGCGTGTTCATCGCTGGCGTTCAAGTGCTTTCATGCTATATATTTAGTAATTTCTAGGTCATTAGCAGGCTCTTTATTTGTTGTTTTCTTTTTCAGTTTGTTCTGTGATCCTAGGGAGGAGAGAATTCCTGGTCTGGGTGTGTGGACATTCTTTCATTTTCTGGGCCCAGAAGAGGGTGGCAGAGTCAAGATGGGGACTGAATACTGGCTTAGCAGGGGGTGGTGCCCTATTGCAGTGGATGGGCCTGAGGGGAATACGTTAGTTCCAACTTCTTCCTGTTTTGTTGGTGGTTTGACAGTATAATCCACCACAATGTATTTTTATTCTTTTGGAAAGGAATGATCTTTGTGAGGTCAAAGGGTCGACCTTATCTGACAAATGAAGCAGGATATTTTCTTAATATGTTGCTGTTTTGCTGTTGTGACCTTTATTTGGTAACTGATAATTCCACAGAGGCTTTGGCATGATGTTATTAAGCCAAAAGCTGTGAAGTGCCTATGCAAGCAGGTGAATGCCGATATATCCAAATTCATAGTTTTGATAAATGGTTTAGTCCTGGCTCATGATCTTATTTCTCTGGACTGTCCTGGTTTGTACCACTTGGACGGTGTGCATTTGTCTGATATAGGTCAGGATATTTTCATTAGTTCCGTTCAGGATGTTTTGTAGGGGTGTTGTAAGGCATTTGTGGCTGCAGCGAATGTGGGGCATGGCGGAGGCATGAAAGATGTAGTCTCTGCCTATGGCAGCATGGGAAAGTTGGACACCTCCCCCCACTGTTAATTTATCACCTAAAAGGTGGGGAGAGAGACTGGGGAGTAATGGATTGTGGCATCCACAACATGGATGTCCCCGCCATGTGTGACACAAGTCACAAGGAAGTCTCCCACAGTTTGAAGTAGGCTCAGTCTGGTGCCACCACAGGCTGGGGGAGGAGGGGATGAGGATACATGACTGACATTGGTCAACATAGGGCTAGGACGCCACCATCTAGCCTGACCGGTTGGCCTGTGTTGGATACAAGTATTGTTAAAAAATGTCTTATGCTATAATAATTTGGTTGTGCTAATAAAGCTGCTGCCATGTTTTGCCAAGCTCCTAGAATATTTTTGTTCTTATACAGTACTGCATGAAGAGTTGAGTGATTGGATGGTGGTAGTGTGAATGCAAATGTTAATTTTGTCTATTTATTTGTCTGGTAATTGTTGGGACCGCCACTGTTTCTGTGACTTATTTTACAATATACCTGGTACTGGAGGGGGTTTCTGTGGATTTTACTGAAACCAGAATCAGAATTTTTTTTGTATGGTGAGGTCTACAGGGAAAATGTCCTAGTTCTGCTCTTGAAGGAGAGATAGAAAAATTACTAGTTAAAATAAAACCAAAGAAAACAAAATACAATTGTGTGGTGCTCCTTTCATTTGCAAAGAAATACAAGATGCACATCTTTCCAAATTATATCCAGAATGCATCTTGAGAAAAACCTCACTCATTAGCCAATCTCTTTCACTGGGATGGTAGTTCTCACTGTTTAGGATGGGCCGCATTTGAATTCTCTGGAGGATTTAAACTTGACAAGTACAGGAGCAAGAATATGGTTGTAAGAAACCAAGTGCATGAGCATTAACATTGCAGGAATGGAAAAGTTTTGTAGCTCACATTCTTTAAACATTATAATTATGTAGATGAGGCAGCATGTTCCTACTAGAGAAAATGTAGGCGAGCCTTTAAAGGCTGCCAGAAACCAGTCACACATGTATATATAAAAAATGATAAAAAGCAGTAACTGATCTATTATCTCATTTATTTTGGTAACTTACAATAGGTTACACACTGTAAAAAGAAGACCCTGCTGCAGAATTATAGCTTTTAAAATTATAATTTTATTGTGAAGAGAACTCATCTTTATTTATATATACTTTAGAACTGGAAATTTCTTATGAATAGGTACATTGATATTTGTAGAGATTTTTTTAATCATATTTTAAAATTATGTTAAGATCTTGTGCAGAGTTTTAGATCATAGATGAGTAAAAGGTGTTTTATTCCCTGGAAGTGCTTCAAAACAACCTGCTTAAAATCATGTTAAATTTAATGAAGGTTTAATAAACCATCCTTGAGAATTTTACAGCTATCTCCCAAGATTACTTCTAAGCAAATAAGAAAATTTTGCCAGTTTGGTAAAGCCTTGAATTTGGGTTGAGTTTTAGATCATTGTTTCAAAACAAACTGAAATTCTTTATCGCTCTTTAAAAGTCTACTTACTTTCAGCCAATGAAGTACTGTGAGTGCCATGTTAATCCACTTGAATACACAGAAATGAAGGGTAACAAACAAAACAAACCTGTATATATTACTGCAAGTCCTGATAAGGCCACTGAACTGTGCCATCAGCTCCTAATGACTCATACTGCTGTGAAGCTCGAAGGACTTTTTTCTTGGATCCATGCATTGTACTGCCAGAAAGCCAAACATACCAGCTAAAGAACAGTGAGAAGTACAACCTCTTGGAGAGACAAAGCTTAAGCTTCAGGAAAAGGTGTAGTAAATTAAGAAGAGCTGCTGAGAAGCAGGACCAAATTATCTGAAGAATGGAAGATGCGGCAGAGCCTCCAAGAAAAATCTACAGCTTGTAAAAACAGTGAACAATAGTGACAGTCAATAACTAGAGATTATACGCAAGTCAAAAGGAAGCCTCTCTCCTAAGCCAGTGAGGCCGAGCCAGCAAGTAATGATGGAGTCAATAGAGTACGAGAAAGAAATGATTGGTATTTATCTGAAAGAACTTGATACTTAACCTAGAAAGAAGAAATAGAATACTCAAAAACAAAACTAGTAAAGATATGTCAAGAAACAGGATTTACTTGAGTTCAAGCATTACCATTATCCCTTATGAGCATGAGGAGCATGCCAAATTGGGGGAAAAAAACTGGTTTAACACCACGTGAAATTGTTACTAGCAGACCTATGAAAGCGCTTCCATCGATGTTTTTCCTCCAGATTTGAATTTGTTGAAAAAGTGAAGTTTTATCACCTTGAGTACACAGAAATTTCATTGGGCCATTTACAAACAGAACTTGTCAAGGTGATTTTGAAACCTAACAAGGAAGGTAGAAAAGCTTCAGGTAGTACTAAACTCTGTTGCTTGGGCAAATAAATAAAGCTCAATAGCTGAAATTATAGCTAGCCAGATTGTCTCAAGATAGTGCAGATGTGAAATAAAAAGGACATCTGTTTCTTCAAGTATTCTTAAAGGCTCACTTATAGCATAACACCTGATGCAAGGCAGGTTAAGGCATAAGCACACTAACCATGTACCTAGGGCCCAAATATTTAAGAGGCGGTGGGGGGGGGGGGGAGGGGAGGGGCCTGTCAGACGTACTCAAGACTCAGGAGGTTAGGATTGCCAGATGCCTGGCTTTTTCAGATTTCTACCTTCCTCTACACCACACGATTCCTTGAAGTTTACCTTCAGGTTTACTTGTGCTAATTATTTATTGAATCTGTGTTGACTTCCCTAGGAGTGTGTACATCATCAATGCTATCGAAACATAAAATAAAAGTTTAATACAGTTGTGATCAATATTATTGGCACCCTTGCACTTCAACCCCTTAATGTCCAATATCTCCTTAAAAAACGGCCAGCGAAATGGCTTTGGGCTATATATTCACACTTATTTTACACACCAAATAATCAAATAAAATAAGATCAATTAAAAAAGGAAATAGTAGGAAACTGCGTAAAAACGGGGACATTGCCAGGACATGATTATTACTCAATTAAAGGGACCCTATTTAACTAGTCTACAAAATGACCTATATCTATTGCAATAATTTTTTTGTTGGATTGTTTGTCTTGAAAGAATAACTTTTATTAAAGGTATGCTTGATAAACTTATAACTGCTGTCTGGAGTAAGAACGGGTTGTGGGTTCCCTTCAACTCTCTCCTTGATTACAGCAATATGGCCGGCGAAAACAAGGGCAGCCTCTCTGAAAAACCTGTTGTATACTCTGGGCACCTGTACTATCCCTTTGATCTTTGTATGATCTAGTGGAAGAATCACTGCTTTCTTCTTTCAATGAAATCTCACACCAGATAGCAGTTATAAATTTATCAAGCATACCTTTAACAGAAGTTCAAAATGATGTATTGATCCTTGGACTTTCTTTTGTTCCTTCATCGATGTATGATCCTTTTAAGAAGGGATACCCTTATACCGTTTTTTTTTCATAAATTGCAGATTACACATTTTTTTTTGCAGAAGTTTATAATGTTATAATGTTTCAAAATGGTTGCCTCCGGGGACAGTTGATGCAGCCATCTTAACGTACCAGAATTTATTTAAAACATTCACTGAGACGGTTGTTTTCTATTATCTCATCACGACAAAATAGAATCTTGTTAGATCTAGGGGCTCAAGACAGATCTTACAATTCAGAGGGCAGATAAAGGGGGAGCAATAGTAATTCAGGATCAAAAGATTTACTGAGAAATTTTATTAGAGCACCTGGCTAATGTAAAACACTATCAAATGCTGCAGCAGGATACTACTGAAGGATTAAGACGTCAGATAGAAGAATACACCATGGCAGCATATTTGAACAACTGGATCACCAAGAAAGAATATGAATTCTTAAACAAAAAAACATCCTAGTAGATCTATTATATATGTGGTACCCAAGGTTCATAAATCCTTAGATAGACCACCCAATCACCCAATCATGTCTGGCCGGGATTCTGTATTAGAACCTTTATTTCAATATTGTGAAAAATGTTTACAACCTCTTACTTTACATATACAGTCGTATTTAAAGGACTCTTTCCATTTCATTTCCTTGTTAACACAAAAAAAGTTAGACTGCCAATCGTTATTTTTGGTAATGATGGATGTGGTAGCTCTGTACACTAATTTTGATCAAGAAGAGGCATTAGGAGTTATAGCACAGATTCCATGATTAGAGCTACCGTCCAGGATACCCAAACAGTTTGCTATGGATTTGCTTCAATTAGTAATAAAAAATAATTCTTTTTTATTTGAATTTCTGTTTTATTTACAAACTTATGGAGTAGCCATGGGAGCAACGGTGGCACCTTCAGTGGCCTTCGTTGTACATGGCTCAGTTTGAAAAGTCTTATATCTATAATTAAGAATGGTATTCTCATATTCCCATATTCCCTTTTGGTCCAGGTTTTTTGGATGATATATTTTCTGTGGGCAGGCACAGAAGATTGGCAACATTTTTTGAGTGGAATTAATTCTCTTAAATCCAATTTACAATTCTCTCCCAAATAACACTGGTCACAAATTGAATTTCTTGATTTAATGATATACAAACGAGGTTCACAATTGTATACTACCTTATATAGAAAAATAGTTCAAGGGAACACTTTATTACATTATAAAAGTTATCATGCAGGCCCTTTGCGACAAGGTCTACTTATAGTGCAGTTTATAAGACTCCACTGGTTGTGCTCTACGGATTTGAAGTTTCATAAACATGTTGAAGATTTGATCCAGCAGTTATTGGCAAGAGGATACCCTCTCACAATTGTCAAAAAAACGTTTAAGAGAGCACGTTATAATCATCTGGAATGGTGGCAGGACCAAGCCGTCAGGGGCTCAAAACACGATGGGATTACTAAATATGTCAGAGTCTTACCGTATATACCTAATTCAGAAGCAGTTACAACGATTTTAAAGAAGCATTAGCATATTTTGACACTTCATTCATGCTTTCAAGTCCTTTTGATGATGGCCTATCAATGGGACCGGGATATAGGCGATTTGGTAATTCATTTAACTGTATTTATATCCCGCCTTTCACCGGGTCAAAGCAGCATTACATATAAGGGTGGGGAAATTAGGTATCAGGGTGGGGCCATCACCAGGTAGGCAACAATGATGATTAGGACATAAGACAGACTTTAGACATAGACAGTGGAGTGTAGTTGTTACTTAGAGGTCCGTGATGAGTTCAGGGGTTGGTGCAATTTTTGGTGGGGGTTGTCTTGAAGTATTCTTGCAAGAGGATGGTTTTTAGCTGTTTTCTGAATGAGAGTAGGTCGTTATTGTTTCTGAGGAGGCTCGGTAGAGAGTTCCATAGGGATGGTGCATAAAGTTCGAAGGCTCAGTTGCATGTCCTTTGTGAGCATTTGGTTCTTTTGTGAGGGACGGTGAGATAGTTGTTGGAGGTCTGTCTAGTTGTTTTGCTGTGGGTTGGACGAGTCAGCAGGGTGCGAAGCTGGGTGTTCTCCGTTTGGTGGATGGCTTTGTGGGTGAGTAGGATGGACTTGTATTTAGTTCTTGCTTCGAAGGGAAATATGTGTAGGTCTCTTAGGATTGGGGTGATGTGGTCACTTTTCTTTGCTCTCTGAATAATTCTTGCCGTGGTGTTTAATGCAGTTTGGAGGGGGTTAGTCTGTGTAGCTGGTAGTCCATGGTAGATTATGTTGCAGTAATCCAGATGAGGGAGAGTCATAGCTTGCATCACTGTCCTGAAGTCTTGAGGTTCGAGGAGAGGTCTGAGACGCTGCACTGTTTTCGCTTTATGGAATATATTTCCGGTGTTTTTGGTAATTTGTTGCTTGAGGGTTAGAGCTTGGTCAGTGATAATACCTAGGTATCTTATTTGTGGCTGTATTTGGATGTGTGTGGCTCCTATGTTGAGGTGTGATGGTGGTGTGAAATCAGGGTCTTTTGTTACTATGAGGGCTTCCGTTTTCTTTATGTTTATAGATAGGTTGTTTTCTTGTAGCCAGTGGGACACTTCGGAGAAGCATGCTGAGAGGTGCATATTTGTTGGGTTTGCGGTTGTAATTGGGGCGTACAGCATGATATCGTCAGCATATATATGGAAGTTGATGTTGTGGGTACGTATGACTGAGCAGAGTGGTTGTAGGTAGATGTTGAAGAGCATGGCTGATAGCGTGGATCCTTGGGGTACTCCTTGGTGTTGTTGGTAGGGGGGCGAGGTTGAGGTGCTGGTACGTATCAGTTGTTGTCTGTTGGTTAGGTAGGATTGGAACCATTGAAGTGTGGTGTCTTTGATTCCAATTGACTGTAATCTTCATATGAGGATGTTGTGGGAGATGGTGTCAAAGGCCGCTGATATGTCAAGGAAGATCATGAGATATCCGGTGTGTTTTTCTTGGGTTCCTATGATGAGGGTGTTCATCAGAGTGGTCATGAGGGTCTCAACTCCATGGAGTGGGCGGAAACCATGTTGTGGGTCCAGTATGTTGTTGGTGTCTAGGTGTTCTTGAAGCTGTTGCTGGACTATCTTCTCGATTATCTTGGCGGTGAATGGTAGGCTTGCTATCGGTCTGTAGGATGCTGGGTCTTGGGGATCTAGGTTTTGCTTTTTTAGGGATGGTCGAATGATAGTAGTTTTGAGGATGTCTGGCATGCGACCTTGAGAGAGGGATTCGTTGACAATACGGGTTAACGGTGTGCTCAGGTGTTCTTTGGATTTCTTTATCCAGTCGGTGGGGCAGGAGTCCAGCGGGGAGGTGGTGGTGTTTAGGCGGGTGATGGTGGATGATATTTCTTCTGCAGTGGTTTCTTTAAAGGTAGTCCAGTCCTTGTATTTGTTGGGGTGGTGGTTTGTTGTAGTTGACTCAGAGCTCAGATGTGGGTTTTGTGGTTGTTTGAGCTGTTTGTATTGTCGGGCTAGCAGCTCTGGTGGGATCTTTGGTAGTTGGTCTGAGTTATTGGGTGCTTTCGTCAATTGTTTGACAATCTGAAAGAGTTCACGAGGTTTATTTATGGATGTGTTTATGATTTTCGTGTGGTAGGTTTTCTTTGCTTTGTCAGTCTCAGAGTGGTATGCATTGAGTTCACATATGTATTTTGTTTTGTCGCTGTCATTTTTGGTTTTTCTCCATTTTCTTTCTGTTCTTCTGAGTTTTGTTTTTAGCTTTCATACAACATTAGATTGGACTGAAGGCGCCACTGATATTTTGGATAAAGGACATTTTGCATGTATGGCTTGTGAGTTCTGCGCGAACACATTGAGCAGCCCAAGTTGGAGGGATTGGTCTACAGACAAGGTGTACAAGAGTCATTACAGGACTTCTTGTTTATTGACTTTTGTTGTTTATTTGATGGCTTGTCCTTGTTGGCTGAAATATGTAGGGAGGACCATCAGGTCAATAAAAATACATTTACAGGAGCACCATTCTAGAATAAATTCATCTGCCCCGATTGTAGCCCATTGTCAGCAACAGGGGCATTCTTTTGAAGAATTGCAATGGAGAATATTGGATCATGCAACTGTTAATTCGAGAGGCGGAGACGGAGTGGTTCGATTACAACACCTTGAACAAGCTTGGATTTTTTGACTAAATACTATAACACCGGATGGACTGAACCTTGAAATAGATTGGTGGACTTTGTTATAAATAAGCGATTTCATGGATTGATCAGAAAAAGGGTCAGTTTGTGAACGACATTGCTCTTATTGGTTTTTACGGGTTCTCCGATGAATTAACATTATTAATGCACCTGGGGATTCGTCTGGCGTCACTGATAACCAATGGCCTGTTTTGGGACGATAAAGTTTGGCAAGAATAAATATGAGTTGATAGTGAAGTAAAGTAATTGTTTGCTTGAGGAAGAGCTGAGAGGATTCAGTGGCTTGAAACACAGCGTTATTTTGCGTGTTTTCTTCCCCGTATATAGAGAGTTTGTTCCTGAGGAGAGCACTGTATTGTTTATGGGGGGTTCTCCAAATACATTACTAAGGATGCGCACAATATCGTCCTGGAGTACACTACAGTATTGGTAGTTAAATGAAGACCTGCTCTAAGGGCTTCAGAGGAAGAATTCGATCAAAGTACCGGAGCTGTTTTGGAGTTTCGGACCAGATAATATACCCAGGAGTTTGATTGCCAGGACCTCATCATACAAGTTTCGCAGTGCCTTATTTCAGCTAAGTATATCTTGGGGGTTTACTTATTATGTTGTCCCTTTGTGTACTTATATGAGGCTTGCAGCCTTTTAAAAAAGAGAAAACTGAGGGTTTTGCCACGAGAGAGGTTATTCTTTCAAGGCAAACAATCCAACAAAAAACTTCTTGGAATAGATATAGGTCATTTTGTAGAATAGTTAAATAGGGTCCTTTTAACTGAGTGATATTTAGGCAAGGGATTCAGCCAGTCTTTTTTGGGAATAGGACATAATTATTGGCACCCTTATAAATTATTCAAATCAGTTTTAATGGAAGAACCACATTCCCATTGCAGTAAAATTAGAGGCACCCGTGATCAATTGTCAGCACTCACATGCCTTGAATCAACCAATGAAAGATGACTCTAATGTTTAAAATGGCCACATTCACTCCCTGTGCCATTTTCAGAATGGTGAAGAAAAGAGAGCAGCCTGACTGTCAGAAAAGCCATTATCACCAAACATCAAACTAAAGAGGGGTACAAGGCCATCTCCAAAGACATTGGGATTCCTCTGTCTGCAATTTGCAAAATTATTAAGATATTTTCTGCTCATGGAATTGTCAGATATGGTGGGAAGAGGAAAATTAATCCAAGAAGTCTTTGAAGATTAGTGTGAACTATTGGAAAAACACCATGTACAACATCCAAAGAGCTTAAGGCTGATCTGGAGCAATCTGGAAAGGTGGTTTCAACCCGCACCATATGCCGTGCACGAAACAAAGGATTTCATAAGCAAAGGCAAAAGAGAACCTCACGACTCAAAGACAGACATAAACAGACATGCCTGATTTTTGCCCAAATCCTCCTTGAGAAACCACAATCCTTCTGGCAAAATGTGGGCAGATGAAACCAAACTTGACCTCTTTGGCAATGCAGACATTTACAGGCAGAGAAATGAAGCTTATAAGGAAAAATACACCCTTCCTGTAGTTAAATGTGGTGGAGGTTCCATAATGTTGTGGAGCTGTTTTGCTGCCACAGGAACTGGAGGCTTGTAATGTATTAATGGAATCATGTAGTTAGAGGACTACCAAGGTATTTTGGAGTGAAATGTGTTACCTAGTGTCAGAAAGCTAAATCTGGGTCGAAGGTCATGGGTTCTCCAGCAGGACAATGACCCAAAACATACATCCAAAAGTACAAAAGAATGGTTAAAAAGGAAAAAATGGACAGTTTTAAATTGGCCAGCAATGAGTCCTGATCTCAGTCCAATTGAGAACCTTTGGAAAGAGCTGAAATCTGCCATTGGTAAAAGGAATCCTGGAAACATTCATGAGCTGGAACAAATCGCAGATGAAGAGAAGGAGAAACTACCAGCAGACAGATGTACGAAACTTATAGATGGCTACAAGAGACATTTGGAGGCTGTCATCACTGCAAATGGTTGTGCAATCAAATATTAGTGAAAGGTGCCATTAATCCTGTCCAGATCACATTTTGTTTTTTTTCCTCAGAAATTACTAAGTTGCACAGAGATCTTTTTTGCTGTATACCTTTGAACATATGTACTATTAAAATATTATGATGACAGTTGGAATATTTCCATTTATTTCTCAAGATATTGTACATAACATACCTAAAATGCAAGGGTGCCAATAAAGTTGACCACAATTGTATGCAGCACATAGATACATATAGATGCTCAGTAAGGAGAGGAGCATGGCTGGAACTCTTGGGTATTGGGGCAGATTTTCTTTCGTACTGTTTCTCAGATCCCTATGCAGAGTTTACTCTGTTTCTTTGGATTTGCCAATGATTCTACAACAGGTGTAACACTCTCAACAGGTAAAATGTTAAGTTAAGTATTCAAGGGCCTAAGGACTTCAGTCATCCCCAAACTCCCCTACGGTCTTATCTCAGTGACGTTTTCCATGTGGTTTTATAAGAATGGAGCAGTCCAGTGGTTAGTATAGTGGCCTGTGAACAAGACAAGCCTGGTTGGAATCCCACTGCCACTCCCTGTGATCTTGAGCAAGCCACTTACACTCTGAAGCAATGGAGAGTTCAAACCTTCTAAGGGATAGGAAAACTACCTACAATACCTGAGCTGCTCCTGGAAAAGGCAAGGGCTAAATCCAAAATCCTCGCCCCTGGGTACATTTAGCAGTTGAACTCAGTTTGTGCAAGAATAAATGGAAATCCAGTGAAATTCAATCACTCTCAAATTATTTTCACATCCAAGGGCAGATAACGAAAAAGTATAGTTAAAAAAAATGAAATAGTGGCCATTTTTATGCTGCTTTTTTAAGAAAGTGTGAATCACATGAAATTCTGTTTGCACGCACAAAAATAGCAAATAGCAGCTAACACTGTGTTATAACAGATATCCCATTAGCTTTTGAGAGAGAAAGGTCATCAGATACGATATTTAATTGCTGAAAAAAATGTACATAGCTATACATATCTCATTACTGTATAACTCTGGGCAACTATGCAGCAAGAATATGAATGCAGCAGTATGTAACCCATTGGACTAAACTACAGTATTACCCATGATACAGACTCTTCATAGTAGTAAATTACATTTCTGAAAATATTATTTTCTAAGTAAATTTCAAGTGTCCTGGGAGTACCATGCTCCAAACTGTCCCCTACCTTCACGTAAAAGACGATCAGAGCTGTTTCCAGAATATTGGAGACAGGTGGGGCGTGACAGGACGGCGTGAGTCCCCCTGATGGAGATCAAAGTGAGTGCAAGAAATGAGGTATCTCCAGGAACAAGCAGGAATGTAGTCATCACATATGGGTATCGTCGGTACCGACGGAGCCTGTGCGGGAACGCTCCCCAGCGTCCAATTAGAAAGCTTTTGGGAGCATCCCACAGCACCTGCGTGCTGCCTTCCCGCCTTTCCCAACTGCTTCTCTCCAGTTCTTTGTTTTCCGTGGAGCCAGCAGGTCGTGTTCCTGTCACCGCAGAAAATTTTCCTTCTTTTTTGTGGTCGCATCTGCCTTCCTCGACGCTTTACTGGTACCGCCGTTTTTTTCTTTTTTTCTTTCTTTCTTTCTTTTCTTTAAAAAAAAAAAAAATTCTTTGTACTTTTTTCCCATTTTTTCCAGGTGCACGCGCCATTTTTGGGCCTTAGGCCCAAAATGTTTTCCATAATGGAAAAACCCTCTTCAGGTTTTAAAAAGTGCACCAAGTGTGGCGGTACCATCTCCGTCACCGACACCCATGAGTGGTGTCTGAAATGTTTAGGTCCTGACCATTCCATCTCGGAATGTATGGCCTGTGCCATGATGTCCAAGAGAAGTCGACAGAACCGAGCTGCCAGGTTCAGTACCCTGTTTCCCTATGATGCAGCTTCGGTGGCATCAACGTCTTCCAGGGCTTTGTCTTCCTCCCGTGGATCTCAGGTAACTAAACACAAGTCTAGCCGGTCCTCAAAGGGTAGATCTCCTTCTAAGCATCGAGATGCCTCTGGCGTTGCCCTTGAGGATTCTGCACTGGCAAAATTGCCCCAGCGGGAGGCTTCGGCTTCCAAAGCATTATCGGGGCTCCAGGACGTTCTCGAGGCCTCAACCTCGGCAGAACTACTGGCGCCATGCTCTGGGGTACCAGCGATCTTCTCCAGTACCGACATCCAGGCATCGGCAGTGTCAATAGACCAGAGAGTCCTGGCTATTGAGCGCAGTCTGGCGGCTCTCCTTGCAGCATCGACGCCCTCGGAACTGCGTCAGACATTTCAACCGGTACCGGCACTGACTCCGGCACCGGTATCAATACCGGTACCGATAACATCGACATCGGTGTCCGCATTGCTGGCACCCAGTCATCCGATGCCTTCCGGTACCGATACTACGGTACCGATTATTCCCGGTACCGACTTCGGTCAATACGGGTATCGGGCTCTTCAGGAGCACCCGGACAGGTGGTACTTCGAGTCCTCAGAGGAATCTGAAGATTCTGATAGTTCTGTTCATGCAGGAATGCTTCTCCCAGAGGAGCCCTCCTCCCCTAAGCGCAGGATGTCTCCTCCAGAAGATATTTCCTTTCAGGATTTTATCAGGGAGGTGGCTCGGGGTCTCTCCATTACTGTGGCCCCTGAAACAGAGCCCAGAGCAAAGGAGTGGGAAATTTTACAATATCCCAAAACTCCTAAGGAGGCAACTACCTTGCCCATCCATGAGATCTTGCATGATCTTATGTTAAGAATGTGGGAGACACCTCTTACCACCTCACCTCATTCTCGTAGACTGGATACTCTGTATCGAGTCCCTCCTTGTCCTGGTTTCCAAAAAACTCAGCTTCCTCCCCACTCTATTGTAGTGGAATCAGCTATGAGAAGGATCAAGAATGCAAAGAGGCATGCCTCTAATCCTCCAGGACGTGAGTGCAGAACTTTGGATGCTTTTGGACGTCGTGTCTTCCAAGATTCCATGCTTTCTGCCAGGATCAGTTCCTATAGTCTATACATGGGAATGTTCCTAAAGGAAGTCGCAGGTGATTTAGAGGCTTTGAGTCCTCTTCTTCCTGAGGATAGAAGGCAGGATTTTCTCACATTGGTCAAACATGTCCGAGATGTTTCTAAATTTGTCAACCGTGCAGCTTTTGACTGTTTTGAGTGCATAAACAGAACCTCTGCCATTGCCATAGGTGCACGTAGAATTGCTTGGCTCCAGGCATCTGATCTGGAGCTCTGGGTACAAGACAAACTGGGAAATATCCCTTGTACTGGTGAGAACCTGTTTGGTAAAGATTGGCAAGAAAAAGCCAATGAGTTGAATGCTGACAACTCCACCTTGGACAGATTATCCAAGTCCACAGCTGATCCTGCTAGAAAGAAATCTTTCAAGAAACCATTCTCTTCTAAAAAGAAAAGATATTATCCTGCTTATTCTCAGCAGGGACGTTCTTCAGGTCAGCTTGTCAGGAAAGGTCAGCAAACACCCAAACAAAGGAAAGCAAAGACTGCTAAGCCTCAGCCGTCCCAGCAGTCTCAGCCTCCACAAGGCCTTTGACTTTCAGCTAGAGAACTTAGCCTTCCTGGCTCTCGTTGGACCAGAGCCTTCCACCATTCCAGGAAGGTTGTGTCACTTTGACCCCAGATGGGGGCAGATAACAGCAGAGCATTGGACACTCTCCATCATAAAAGAGGGGTACAAGCTTCATTTTTCGAGCATGCTCCCTCCCACAATGATAAGGCAGTTCAATTCTCCGGCCTCTCTCATCAACCTGTTAGGTCAGGAGGTCACTATGCTTCTTGCCCAAGGGGCAATAGAAGAAGTACCCATCCATCAGCAGGGTACAGGGTTTTACCCCCCCCCCCCTATTTCCTTATCCCAAAGAAAACAGGGGGATACAGACCTATCTTGGGCCTCAGAGAATTGAACAAATTCCTTGTCAAAGAGAAATTCAAGATGATTTCTCTTGGAACTCTGCTGCCATATCTTCAGAGTTAGGATTGGCTTTGTTCTCTAGATCTCAAGGATGCGTACACCCATGTTCTCATCCATCCAACTCACTACCAATACAGGGTGCTTCCATTTTGCCTGGCCTCAGCACCAAGGGTGTTCATGAAATGCATGGCTGTGGTAGCAGCATTTCTCTGCACTCTAGGGATATTCATCTTCCCCTACTTAGACGACTGGCTCATTCGAGCCCCAACAGAGTCAGAGGCCAGGACTTCTCTATCCTGCACAATGCGTATCCTTCAGTATTTGGGTCTGGTAATAAACATCCCAAAATCCAGTCTAACTCCCACTCAGTCTTTAGAGTTCATAGGAGCGTTGCTGGATACCAGAAAGGCAAGGGCCTATGTCCCCCAGGCCCGTTACCTTCGCATGGTTGAGTTAGCTTCTCAAGCAGTGCTAAAACCTCATCTTACTGCCCGAGAAATGCTACAACTACTAGGCCACATGGCATCTACTGTGCATGTGGTTCCCTATGCTCGCCTCCATATGAGGGCAGCCCAGTGGACTTTATCCACTCAATGGACCCAGGCATCAGGATGCCTGTCAGACAAAATAGCAACTGCAAGTCGCCTTATTTTGTCCCTCCAGTGGTGGAAGTCCACTCAAAACCTGTTGCTGGGGTCCCCTTTTCAACAACCCTTACCCCAGGCAACTCTCACAACAGATGCTTCTCTGATGGGTTGGGGAGCTCATCTGCAAGACCTCTCCACCCAAGGCACCTGGTCTCCACAGGAGACTCATCTACACATCAATCTCTTGGAGCTCAGAGCAATCTTCCTTGCTCTTTGAGTGTTCCACACCTTGCTCAGCTACAAGACAGTCTTCATTTATACGGACAATCAAGTAGCCATGTCCTACGTGAACAAGCAGGGGGGAACAGGCTCTCTGTCGCTTTGCAACGAAGCTTTGCGACTATGGGCCCTCACCAGAGAGCATCAGATTCATCTCCTGGCAGTGTATCTTCCAGGCATACAAAACTCTTGGGCAGACAGAGTCAGTCGAGTTCTGCTTCCACACGAGTGGTCTCTGCATGCAGACCAGGTGGCCAAGATTTTTCAAATTTGGGAAACCCCAGACATAGACCTCTTTGCAAGTCCGTGGAATGCCAAATTTCCCCGGTTCTTTTCCTGAATTCCGGCTCAGGGGGCTCAAGCCAGGGATGCTTTCCTCCTTTACTGGGGTCAAGACTTCATGTACGCCTTTCCATCCATTCCCCTAATTTCCAAAACCCTGTTCAAGCTTCAGAGAGACAGAGGTCGTATGATTCTCATAGCTCCACATTGGCCATGGCAAGTGTGGTACCCTCTGCTTCTACATCTTTCTCAAGCTCCTTCTCTGGAGTTAGGGTCTGCTCCAGATCTCCTATCTCAGGAGGACGGAAGGTTATGGCATCCCAATCCCCAGTCTCTGCAACTGAGGGCTTGTGTGCTGAAGGTCTATTTCTCCATGATCTTAATCTCCCTCAGCAATTAAGGGATATCCTTTATGCTTCCAGGAAGCCTTCCACCAGACACTCTTATGCTTTCAAGTGGAAAAGGTTTTCCATATGGTGTTCGCAGAAGGTTCTTAACCCCATTGCAATACCTCTGGAATCATTACTGGAGTACCTCCTTCATTTATCCAATGCAGGACTTAAGACTAACTCAGTGAGGGTCCATTTGAGTACTATTGCAGCTTTCTTCAAGCCTCTAAATGGACAACCTATTATCTCCCATCCTCTTATATCAAGATTTATGAGGGGCCTTCTGCTAACTAAGCCTCCCATTATGCCACCTCCTGTGGCATGGGACTTAAATTTGGTTCTTGGTCAGCTCATGAAGCCACCTTTCGAACCCTTAGCTACTACCTCCTTGAAATTCCTTTCTTGGAAGTTTATCTTTCTCATTGCAATCACATCAGCACATCGCATCAGTGAGTTGCAAGCACTAGTAGCTGATCCACCTTATACAAGGTTCCATCATGACAAGGTAGT
The DNA here is from genome assembly GCA_033557465.1 of Ichthyophis bannanicus. Lineage (NCBI taxonomy): Eukaryota > Metazoa > Chordata > Amphibia > Gymnophiona > Ichthyophiidae > Ichthyophis > Ichthyophis bannanicus. Next base: position 498,360,195 of record CM066033.1, read on the forward strand.
CCTTAGGACTCATCCACGCTTTATACCAAAGGTGGTCTCGTCCTTTCATCTAAACCAAGTGGTCTACCTACCTGTGTTCTTTCCAAGGCCTCATGCATCAAATGCAGAAAGGAACCTTCATACTTTGGACTGTAAAAGTGTTTTAGCCTTTTACCTAAAAAGAACACAGCAACATAGAAAGTCCTCTAAACTCTTTGTTGCTTTTGATCCTTCTCATTTGGGACTTCCAGTCTCCAAGAGAACACTATCTAACTGGATTGCTCAGTGTATTTCCTTTGCCTATCAGAGTAAGAATCTTCCTCTGCAGGGCCATGTCACAGCTCACAATGTGAGAGCCATGGCAGCTTCAATGGCTCATCTGCACTCTCTGTCTATCGACGACATCTGTCGATCAGAAACCTGGGCCTCGGTTCATACCTTCACAGCCCATTACTGCTTGGACAAGGACTCCCGCCGGGATGCCTTGTTTGGTCAGGCTGTTCTCCAACACCTGTTCCATACTTAATCAACTCCTTCCCACCATCCCTGGTAGGATGCCAGAGATCCATGGGGGAAAGTGGAGCCCTTCTCAGGGACGCACAACTTCATCTAAAGCTAGGGAGTCCCCATATGTGATGACTACATTCCTGCTTGTTCCTGGAGATAGCATAGTGTAATGGGGAAGATCCATCCTTGGCCTTGAAAACACAGGATTCTGTGAGAACTAGGTCAGAATCTGACAGGCAGGCAAACCACATGATCAATAGTTGTCAGGAGCAACGTAAACAGACCCAGCCACGAGGTCTGCAACCCCGCCCAACTAGCAAGCAATTCTTAGCTCCTGAAGCAAATAGTTTTCACCTGAGTGGGGGAAGTGCTAATCAGCACTATAAGAAACACTCAGTAGAGGTAGAAAGGGGAGAAGGAAGAAACAGGAAGGAACTCAGAGAGAGATCCAATGACAGACCCAGAGAGAGAGCGAGAAACAGCTGTGAGAGTCAGTTTGCTGTGACGCAGTTTGGAGCTCAGAGACAACGTGCTTTGCAGAGTGACTGGAAGCCTGAGAGAGTGGAACCGTATGTATCTGAGAATTGTGACCCTGGAAGTGATTCTGAACCAGACTTAAGGAAACTTACTGGCAGCAGAAATACCTTGAGAGTTAATGCTCAGAAGCCTCGTGGGAAAAGTCCAAGGCTGGTGCCGTGCTGGGAAGGCCACCAGAAGGATTTAACAGGAGAGCTAGCGTGGGAGCATTTACAAGCCCCTGAGAGGGAGAGGTATTGTGTAGAAGATATCTGCATGTCAGAAGAAGAAGAGTTTGAAAAGCCTAAACCTCAGAGAAAGCTTCCAAGGGAAAAACCCTTTGCTAACAGGGTAGAGCAGTTCCATTATCCTCAGCCAAAACCTGAAGGTAGGACAAGCAAATACTTTAAAGGGAAAAGTTCTTATAAAAAGTTATATGCTGAAAATCCTGGAAGGTGGGTCTCTCCTCTCTCACACTCTGATATATATGGTAACTAATTCTTACCTTAGAGAGGGCTGGCTGGATAAGCCCCGTGAAGATACATTAGAAGGAGGTTTACAAACGTTGTGCAATAAAGAAAACGTTTGTCCAGCTGAAAGTCAGCAGGAGCCTATGATAATTGATTCTGCTAGTGAAGATTCATTTGGTGATCCAATGGATTGTACGCTAACCATTTCAGACAAGATTACTTCTTTGTGTTAAGCCAGCGTTTGTGCATTGCTTAAGGCTAGCTGTAAAGATCACAAGATTTGCTGTTCATTTGCAAAGGAACTGTATGCTGAGAATATTGTTTCCTGTGGATATAATTTGAGTAAGAAGCAAGAAGAAGCTGTCTTTCATTTTCCTTTATCACATGCCAGAGTGTATGGCTTTATTGTCCTAAGTTTGTTGTGTTGTATATTTGAAAATCCAACCCCGGGAGGGGAAAGAAAATCCTATCTTGTACCTGACCCATTCGTGTCCACAACTACTCCTTCAGCGAAAGGGTCATCAGGCGGACAGACCCGCTCCCCCTAGGCGGCGGACTGGCCACTGCCTGACAATAGTTACTCACCTGTAACAGGTGATCTCCCGGAACAGCAGGAATTTAGTCCTCACAACCCACCCACCTCCCCTAGGAGTTTTATCTCTTTATCTATCTCTTTCCCTTTCCCTCTCTCTCTCTTTGTCTCAGCTTTAAAACTCAACTGGAGAGAGGCAGTTGGGAAAGGCAGGAAGGCAGCACGCAGGCGCTGTGGGATGCTCCCAAAGGCTTTCTAATTGGCGCTGGGAAGCGTTCCCGCGCAGGCTCCATCGGTACCAACGATACCCATATGTGAGGACTAAATTCCTGCTGTTCCTGGAGATCACCTGTTACAGGTGAGTAACTATGCTTTACTTGAACACACCATGCTGACAATCACCACACATATAATTTTCTGTTTGTTTCAGATTTCCTTGAATGTTAAAAACATGATAATTTCCTGCCATTTAAGATACTCACAGGGAGCATTTCTAGCTAGCCAGCTTTTTCTATGCTGAAATTAAACTTTTAAGAGCTAAATTATTTCTAAGAGATAGAAACGGAGCAATCTCTAAAGGACACAATACAGATATGCAAAAAAAAGTGTGACTATTTTCAAAAAGTCTTTTGTACAAGGAGAAAGATGGGGGAAGCTTTTATTTAAAAATAATTGTTCACTATTTATTATATTCATAATTCTCAGATTACATAAACTAAAGGTCTGCAGAGTTGATGCAGAGGCAACTATTGCAGGAGATTGCCAAAGTGAGTGATAATGACCTATGCCTTAAGAAAGAGAAGGCATTTTTTGCAATATTTTCTCATATTGGAGGTGAGGGTGGATGGCTGAAATAACCTATCCGTGGTGACAGGAGCAACCTAAAACACACTAACCCAATGGAAGTCAGGCATACTTGGAAGAGATCCAGTGAAACCTTCTTTTCTTCATGTGCCGCCTGATATTTCTGCCAATCCCATCCCTCCTAATATTTGAGAGGGGCAGAACTAGCAGAGCTATCCGTGCTGCACAGGAAGAGAAAGTCTGCACACCTTTATGGGTAACTGGCTGCCACCACCACAGGTTAAAGGAAGTGGTTGCACTGTGGAGGGAAAGCCGTAAACAGATATCTGGGGGGCCTGGGGGAGAGGGGTTTTGCAGGGTGGGGAAAGAATGAATGTGACTGTTAAGGGGGGCTTCATAGAAGATATAAATGGGGGTCTGTGGCCCGATATAGTGTTAATCTGGCCCTGTACTGATGCAAGGTCCAATTTGAATTCCTTTGAATGTGGGATTACTGCAGTCTGAAGTCTGCTATAGATGTTTTTAACTTAACAACAACAATGAAGTCCTCTAAACCAGTAAATTCAGTTGTAGTCTGAAGTAGTAGCCTTGACCCACAATACCAACTCTGTGTACACAATAAACTGTACAGTCATTCCATTCCAGTCTGGGCAATTCAGTTCCAAATCCTTAAAAGGAGCTGCAAATTGCAGGATTTTTCAAACAGTCCTCATAGCTTCCACATACATCATCTCTGAAACGGCTGCTGCAGTCTTTCTCAGCAAAGTTCTAACAGGTTTCCAAAGAGCCCTTGCCACAGAAGACCTGTTATCTTTTCTGTATTAAAGTCCCATCATTCTTCACAGTCTTTAGCATTCAGCATAAAAAAATAGTGCTCAGCAGCTCCAAATTCTTAATAGCAGCCTCCACCAAGCAATAGTATTTTTGTTCCAGTCAAATTTTCAAGTGCTCTTGGGACGTTTCACAAAACAAAAAATAAAAAAAATAAGCATTTACCCCTCAATGACCTCCATCTTTTCCTTTTCACTAGATGTTTCAGCTTTTCTTTCTATCTCCATCTTCTCCTCTTCATTCTAAATAGCTGTCTCTAGCTGTTTCCTTCTCATCTAAACATCTCTGACTATTCTCCAGCTGCCTGGGCCACTCATTTCAACCACCTAGTGCTTGCAGGATGTCACTTACCTGTTCTCAGAGCCCCGCCCCTCAGAACCCCATTGGCCCTCAGATACTGTAAAACCCTCCTTGTGCAAACTATTGACTTTTCTGGCTCTGAGTCGGGTGTTGTGGAGCTACAGTTTTACCTTTACATCTATGCTGGGAGGCCCCACCTCCATCGCAATATAAAAATGGCACAATACATTTTTATTTGACTGACTTAATAGATTTCTTGTCTAACTCTCAGGCGCTAACTTTCTCTTCCTCCAGCCAAACCAGAGTGAGACCAAGTTGTCAATCATAAAAAGTCTAAGTGGAAAGAAATGGAGGAGGGCGAGGCAGATTAGAATTTGACAGGCAGTAGAAGGTTTATATGACTCCTAATGAGTGAAAAAGCTGAGATTATGTTTGTTTATGCAATTTCTTGATATACTGCCCAGGCTGAAGGGCATCAGAGTGGTTTACAATCACTATAAGCAGGCACTGGATACATTCCCTTGTCCCCAAAGGGCTCACAATCTATGTGTAACTGAGGCAACGGAGGGTTAAGTGGCTTGCCCAAGGCCACAAGGAGTGCCTATAGGACTAGAAACCCCAGTCCCTCCGCCCTGAAATTGCTGTCCCCAGGTGGGAATTGAACCCCTGGCCCTCCGGCTCTCCTAGATTGTTAAAATGTCTTTAAGTATACCAGTCCTAAGATATAATTGATGTAGTGATCTGGTCCCAAATAATGATCTTGGGTCTGTGTGAGTTCTTTCTGCACATGTTCTGTACTAAATAGTGTACTCTAGAGGAAGAACATGAATAGGGGATCCCCCCCCCCCCCCCTCCAGCTGGTGCATATGGGGCCCTGCAATATGCGCTGGCTTAGTTTGGAACATTGTATACTGCAGGGATTTATGTCATCCTCATCTTACTGAGCCTTTGTTAGAAAATTGTGTTTTATTACTTATTACTTCAGATTAGGTTCTTGCACTGATGGAGCAGGGATATTTCTTTCAGTGATTTATACCAAAATAGTGACTAGGTCTTTTTCAAATTTTTTTTTCAGATCTCCTTTATGGACCTGATTATTTTAAGTCATTTATATGGTTTCCAGACCTTAAACTGTGTAAATGCCCCTAAGCGGGATATTCTGCAGCATTAATACGGTTAGTGCTGCTAAATATACACGGGTACCACCGCTATATGCCTCGATGCTAACCGGTTAGCATCAGGGTGTTCTGGGACGTTCCATGGGCGGTACCAGTCAGCGGCGATATTCAGCCACTTTCTGGTTATCCCTTGGTAGTGAAAGTAAGGTGCCGCAAAGGCTGGCCTAACTTTCACCACAGAGGCTAACCAGGCAGTGGCTGAATATCATCGCTGCTCCGTTAGATTCCTGCTTCTGCATCTGACCTGGATATTCAATGCCAGGGCCATTTAGTGTTCAGTCGCGACTGCTAGCCGCTCTAATCACGCTAGCTGCCGCCGCTGAATATTCAGCCTTATGTGTCCTACAAGAGTTACTCTCTCTGTGGTTTTCCACTTTTTAGTGCAGTAGGTTTCTTCTGAGTGGGTAACATAAAGAAGCAATCTTCCTGGAGATTATTTGGGGTTTGCAGCCCTTTTAGTTTTTTGGAAGGATTCAGTCAGGATTCTTAGGCATTTGTTCTGTCCTGAGAAAAATGGACATATGCACACAAGCAACACCAATTTTAAAAGGGAAAGTACATGTAGTGGGTTCCTCGCTAGACTGTTTGAGGAATACCAAGGGCTACAGATCTTGAAGGTTGAGACCTCTCTTTACCTTCTGTTGTTGAGCTGTACGAAGGGGTTGGAAGACTTGTGCTGGGGCGTTTAACCCGGTTAAAAGGCAGATCCTCTCAGCGGCATTTATGTGGTTTGCAGATCCTCCAACCACATAAATGCTTTTGAATATGCCTCCCAGGTATTTGCCTAGATTCTTTGCCAAATCTTGGTCTTTATTTATTTTATTTGACTGTGCTTTTATACTGCTTTTCACCACGGCAAAGTGGTGTACATTACAACAACTGATTTTACATAAAACAGCAGAACTTATTTACACAAATTATTGCTATGAGCAATAAGTGATACATAGAACAAAATTTGATAGAACAGTAACTGGTACATTGAACAGCAGAACTTATTAAACAAGACTTATTACTATGTGCAGTGGTTGATACATAAAGCGAAATGGCTTATATACATGAAGGGTACATAGGGGAAAGACAGTAGGGGCAGTACGTTAGATTCATACTAGGTTGGATATATAATTGACTGTTATTTTTTTGGTACTGTTTGGGGGGATGGAGGAGGTGAGGTTATGTAATGGGACCAAAATGTTCGTTGACCAGGTGAGTTTTGAGGAGTTTTGTGTTGGTCTGTGCTACTTGTTTCCTCACTGTGATTCTACTACATTCCTGGTCTTGATTCTTTACTATGAAATCTTCCTCGGCCCTGAGCCAGTTCCCCTGCAGCTAGGACCAGTGCAAGTAGATGAGGCACTCTAGGTGAACCTCATCCCTTGCACCCACTCTCTCCCCACGGTGCTTACCTTAAATGTCAGCACTGTGGGGCTGGTTGCTTCCGCCCCCTCCGATGCTAGCCTCCAGCACAATTGGTAAGTCTGAGGGGGTAGAAGCAAACGAGCCTTGCAGCACTGAAGTTTTGACGTAAGCACAGTGGAGCTGTTTGTGGTCATTGCCATTGCTGTAGATCCTGGAGAGGTGTAGAAGAGGCCCTGGACTACTGGTGCTCTAGGCAGATGCCTAGTTTACCTAATGCTCATGCCAGTCATGCCTACTGCGATCCAGCCATGTTGGGACCTCTTGGCGAATGTCAGCATGCTCTTCAGTTCCTGTCTTATTGCTGGGTCCCTTTGGTTTCAGTTCTACCCTCATCAGGCTCTAGCTTTGCACAGCTGAAGCCTGGTGCCTGTCAGCACCAGAGGGCTGAACACAAAGGAGAGGTGGTCACAGCAGGCAGAAGACCACACGCCTACTTTCCTGGTTCTGGGATGCTTTGTCCAGCAGCTTATCTTGTCTCTGGTGTCTTAAGCTTTTCACTATATCTGGGTCATAAGAACATAAGAACATAAGATATGCCATACTGGGTCAGACCAAGGTCCATCAAGCCCAGTATCCTGTTTCCAACAGTGGCCAATCTAGGTCATACGTACCTAGCAGTTTCCCCAAAAGGCACAGGTTCCGCAATGCTTGTACTGGGTCAAGCATTGATATCCTGGGTCCCTTCTTAATAATGGTTTATGGACCTTTCCTCCAGGAACTTGTCCAAACCTTTTTTAAACCCAGCTACACTAACAGCCTTTACTACATCCTCCGGTAACAAATTCCAGAGTTTGATTACACCTTGAGTGAAAAAATATTTTCTTTTATTAGTCTTAAATAGTTTACCCTGTAGCTTCATTGCATGACCCCTAGTCTTTCTATATTCTGATGATGTAAACAATCGATCTACGTTTACCTGTTCCACTCCGTTCATTAATTTATAGACTTCTATCATATCTCCCCTCAGCCATCTCTTTTCCAGGTTAAAGAGCCCTAACCTTTTTAGCCTTTCTTCATAGGAGTATCCTTCCATCCCCTTTACCATTTTGGTGGCTCTTCTCGGAACCTTTTCTAATAACGCTATATCCTTTTTAAGATACGGCGACCAGAATTGCACACAATATTCAAGGTGCGGTCTCACCATGGAACGATATAGAGGCATTATAATATCTTTTGTTTTATTTTCCATTCCTTTCCTTATGATACCTAGCATTCTATTTGCTCTCTTGGCTGCCGCTGCACACTGGGCCAAGGGTTTTAACATATTATCCACAATGACGCCTAAATCTTTTTCCTGGGTGGTGGTTCCTAATGTGGAACCTTGCATCGTGTAACCATAGTTTGGGTTGTTCTTCCCTAGGTGCATAACTTTGCACTTGTCCACATTAAATTTCATCTGCCATTTTGATGCCCTGTCTTCCAATTTATCAAGATCCTCTTGCAATTTTCCACAATCTTCTTGGGTTTTAACAACTTTAAAAACTTATTAAAAGAGGGCTGCTACACAGTACCCTGTCCTATGCTGCTGAGGTAAGCTATATTCTTATTTTTTTTAAATTATAGCTCTTTGCTGCTGCTAGGCTCTAAGTTATTATGAAATTTAAACTACAGCTCTCTGTTGGGTTCCAAATTTAACCAGAAAGCTCTCTTCTGTGTTTTAAATTTAAACTAAAAGTACTTTGCTGATGCTAGGCCCTGAGTGACTATTAAATTAAAACTACAGCTCTCTGCTGGATATGAAATCTAACCAGAAAGTTCTCTTCTGTGTTTTAAATTTAAACTTAAACTGCTGCTACTAGGCCCTGACTGATTTAACAAAAATAGTGGGTTTACAGATTAAATAGCTTTAATAGAAAGAATTCCTTTCAGAAAATGCCCTGAAGTATATACTCACAATTGCAGATCTCTCTCCAGAAGTACAGTCACCTTTTCTAGTCCCCCTTCGGTCTGTTCTGCCGATGAAATATGTAACCACCAGAGCCCTACCTGCCTGCCATCAGTAACTCCAATGGCAGTAGCTGGACTCTGCTAGACTGTCAGGCTCCGGTTCCCCTCAGATATAATATATGAGATCCTAGAATCAGGGTTTTGGGGACTAAATGCCAGAGGAAAGGTGGGAAATGGTCAGCTTTGAGTGTGTAATTTTAGGTTTAAGCCCTTTCTTTCCCAATAACAGATTTCTCCTCAATCATAAATAAACAGCACATGCCGGCAGATTTATGCAGTAAACCTCTACCTTAACATAAACACCTAAGTATGAAAAATGAAAGCAAAACCAGCTAAACATGGATAGGCCATGGATATTAGACAGAAATAAAGGCATTTCCTTATACCTTCTACTGCTCCAGCTAGCGGAGGGGGAAATTTAAGAGAATAAAAAGAAATCAAAGCCCCTGTCCAGGACTGGGATTTGAGAAAACCCAACAGTAGAAGTAACTTCCAAAAAGTAAAATCTCTAATGGTGGGGGCCCCAATTGGTGGATTTAGTGAGTCTCTTGGTGGCTAACCTTCTCCTGATAAGCTAACATTCGTCCACAGTGGCCTGGGCAAATAGCCCAAAAACCCACAACCTGTGAATTTTTTCCCTGGCTGGGGTAAAAAAGTTGCATTATTTGCAGATCCTTCACAGAACAAAAAAAGTATGTTAGGATTTGTTGAATAATTTTCTAAGAGGATGCATAGGCTGGAAAGGCACACAAGTACATATGATTTACCTCTTTTATAAAGATAATATATGTACCCATATGTCTTTGCAAAATAGGCCATCGGAAAGCGGCTCCAAGGCAGGAATACCTTTCTGTGTGTATATAACAGCAAGAATTGGCACATAGCTGTGGTTTTTTTTTTTGAGATACATGCACAAGTATTGATTCCACCCATCTCTGTCCTCAGGAATGCCAATGTATATATTGCATAAAAGTACCTAGCACTTACTTGCATGCATGTGTATATTGAGGTAATTTGCTAGGTGCCTAATTCAGTGCATAAAAACTCTGTTCTCCACGCAGAAGTCCTTTATAAAATTTCCCCCACAGGGAGTAATATTGTAAAGGTCTTTCATATGTGAATCCATGGAAAAGGGTTTATATAAAATAGTGCTGCTGTATATTCTCATAGACTGTGCATCAACAAGATGGCGATACTTATTACATGCGCCGGGTACAGGTCTTCCTGGGGACATCTTTCGGCAAAGGAAGGACTGAATTCAGACGCACCTGCATATTTTATAAAACACAGATGTTCACGCGTGAAGTGTAATTTCATAAAGGCATTTTCTTGCTAAAATGCCAGGATACACAGATAAAATGTCTCAAAATTACCCCATGCGTGACTTTGATATGTGCATGTTCTGGGGAGGAGTTTGGCAGGAGCAGAGGCAGAGTCACAGTTTACATGTATACTTCATAAACCATACACATACATTGACACCTGTTTCTGAATTGGCATAAATATGTGTGATTTCTGCAGGATTTGTGCTAGTATTTTATAAAAACACATACTGTAGGCATCCATGTGGCTTTAGAAGATGGTCTACAAATAGTGCCTAATTGCCCTACACACATTGGTCACCTCTTTTAAAATTATCCTTGAGTACACACATGCATGTTTTAAGCTGCCTCAGAGTGGGTGTACATTTGTGTGTGAGAATTTGTGTGCTGTGGGGATAGTTCTAGGTGGTAATTTTATAAAGACACATAGGTGCGATGTTTATTTCAGTAATAGTTTTATTTTCTGGTTTGTTGAGCTGAATGTATTTTTTTTCTTCAAACAGACTGCTCAAGGTGGAGGTCATCGAACTCTCCTCTACGGACATGCAATATTGCTTCGGCATTCCTACAGTGCAATGGTAGGTACCTCAGTAGGCGTGGGGAAGGACAATATTTTGTTTAACTGTTTTGCATTTTCTTTTCAGTCTCAATATAAATCTGCCCACGTTTTAGAATCAATACAAGTATGTTTTAGAAGAGAGATGACAAAACCCCATCTTTGTATAAAATGAACCTGCTTAGTTTCCAAACGGTCTAAACTAAGGCCCTTATTTTAGAGGCGTCTGCATGTGTAAATAGGGAGATTATAAAACTGCTGTTTGTGCGTGTAGGTCCCCAGGATGTATTACTTTCTAGGGGCTGTGTTAGGGGCATGATTTGGGCGGGCGCTAAAAATGGATGTTAATTTCCAATTTTATAATGGGAAAACGCGCCAATTTGAAAAGATTTCCATGTTTAGCATTTGCACCTGCCTTCAGGCTTGTGTCGGTGCCAATAAAGGGGCAGATGCAAGGCAGCATTGATACTCCACTTTCCTGATTCCCCCCTAAACAGCATACAAACCCCTCCCCCCACTGGGGGTTTCCTTGTTGGGTAATGGGGAAGGGGCGATACACAGATACTCCTGCTCAGTGGATGAAGCAGTTCCAAAGGGCATCATTTGACCCCCCCACAGGGAAATACTCCTGTCCTCATCAGTACCCGTCAGGGAAACTCTCTGTAGATGGCAAGGATGGGGGTGGGGACACGACAGTGCAAGGGTATGAGGCACTCTTCATGAGCCTCATTCCCTGCATCGCACTGCTCCTTCTCCCATGCCTGTTGCCACCCTTCTCCAGGATGTGCAGTGGCAGCAATATATTTAAAAAGTCACCGCGGCGCTGGAGTTGCATTCTCTCCTGCTGCTGTGATGCCGTTTGCACTTCCCCCCCTTCGGATTCCAATCTCCAGAGAAGGGTGGCATAGTGGTAATTGGTGCCCTCCAAACATTAGCGCCTTAGGGGACTGCCTAGTTTGCCTAATGGTCACGCCGGCACTAGGGAAGGAAGGTGTGGAGGGGGGTATATTTTGTTGTCTGGAGGTGTAGGGGATGAGCCAGAGCTTTCTATGCTCTCAGGGAGGGAGAGTGGGGTGGAGATTTTTCTGTTGGGAACAGTGATTTAAGAAAACGGCAGCAACACATATTAGGTAGAGCAGGGCACTTTCTTTCCCCACCCCCCCAGGTGCAGCTTTGTTAAAATCGCTGTATCTTCCGGACATGCTGGCAGTGCCCTTGGATTTGCTGACATCATTCTAGCTATTTTACAAAAGGCTCTGTGTTCTGGAGAATCTTTTGTGAAATATCAAGGGAATTGAGCACACTCCAACCTGGATGTCTCCATCAAATTTCAATGCACTATTTAAATGAGCCTTTTTCGTGTCTTAGAACAGCATAATTTGTCATATATAATGGCTATACTTGCAAAGCTAAGGCAGAATATTAAACGCAGTTGCCGATAGGTTACAGAGTAGCATTATATAGCATGTATCCTTTATTTTTGAAAAATGGGTCATGGAATCATTCAAAAGTTCCCAGAAATGGTGGAACAGCCTCTGAATAGAAATGACAGAGGTAGTAACAGTGACAGGATTTAAGAAATCCTGGTATAAGCATGGAGAATGCTCACTCATGAAGGTATGAAGGGAAAGCCAGAGATCAAAGTGCCTATGCAATTGTTTTTTCCTTATTGTGCATACTGAAAATAGTATGCTATCTGGGGATATGGAAGGGCACAATTTTTATTTTGCTTTACAAAATGTTTTTAGTAATTGTTTTCTGTTCATTTTATTTGGTTGTTATACAACTTAAATCTTCTTAGGAACATATAATTCTTTTTAGCTCCAGGAACAAGCAGGAATGAGTCTTCACATATGAGTACGTCGGTACCGACGAAGTCTGCACGGGAACGCTTCCCAGCGTCCAATCAGAAAGCTTTTGGAAGCATCCCAACACGCCTGCGTGCTGCCTTCCCGCCTTCCCAACTGCCTCTCCTCAGTTTTTGTTTTTCCGCGGAGCCGGCAGGACGTCCTCCTGTCACCGAAGAAAATTCTTCTTTTATTTTTTAGTTTTCTTGTGGTCGCGACTGCCTTCCCCGACACCACCGGTGTTTCTTTTTTCTTTTCTTGTAAAATTTTTCCTTTTTAAGGAATATTTTAGTGTCTCACGGTTTCTCAGGCCTGTTAGGCCTCTCCTTTTCCTTCATGGAACCGCCAGCCACTATCCCCAAGAAATGTACAAACTGTGGCGGTACAAACATATTTTTAGACACTCACAATTGGTGTCTAACCTTCTTGGGTCCTGACCATTTTCCTCCGGAGCCCTCTGGCAATAGTATTGTGGGAAGACGTTTTCAACATCGAGTTCCCCTCGACACGCGGTCCCCATCTAACTTCAGGGCACCGACCATATCTTCTTCTACACAGGATCAGGTAACCCAAAAACTGTTAAGACTAGCCAGTCCTTGAGCGGCAGTTCTCATGCACAGCATAGAGATGCCTCCGGCCTTGCCCTCGAGAAACCACTGGCTTCAAAACCCCGGTGGGAGTCCTCAGCCTCCAAAGCCTGTGTGGGGTTTCAGGTTGTTGCTGAGGTTCACCCCTCACAGAACATACCTGAGCCATTCCTGGTGGTGGCATCCGCTTCGAGTGGTACCGATACCCCGGCATCGGCAATGGTGTTGGATGAAACATTCCTCACCAAGGATCGTCGTCTGGCATCCTCGGTACCTACGGGGCCGTTGGATACGCTCCAGACCGACCTTCCAGTATCGGTACCGGTACTAGTACCAATGTCGGTACCCTCCAGACGTGCATCGATAGACTCGCTTCCTTCGATGCCGAGTCTGGAATCGATCTCTAGTCTGGAGGACTGGGTACCGACTCGCCTTGGTACTGACACCAGATGGTACCGAAGGCTCGGTTCCGATAATTTGGATCCGCAACTCTCGGTTTCTTCGATACCGTTAGAGTTGCCACCGGCTGGCCTTCATCCACCGGTATCGGATACGGTACCGAAGTCGGTACTTTTATCCGCATTACCATTGCAGTCGGTGCCTTCCATGCTTCTCTCCTCAGGCTCGCTTCCCTCGATACCGAGTTTGGAATCGATCCCTAGCATGGACGATGTGCTACCGACTGGCGCTGGTCCCGACCTCCCGCAGTACCAGCGACCATCCTATAAGGATTCCATACTGCACCATCCAGGATCTTCTATTCCTATAAACTTGGATAGATCCCTCGGTGACAACGCTAGTTCTTCATCAGATCTAGCGTATCCAAAGGAAGTTCCCTCTGGGGATCCTTCTTTTCAGGTTTTCCTCCTAGATATGGCAAAATCCCTTGCCATTTCTATTCCTGGACAAGATCCTACACAAGGCAATACTGGATCCCTCTATATTCCTGAGAGAGCAAAGGAAAACATCATGCTTCCTTTGCATCATTCCTTGCAGGATCTCCTTCAGGATATAGTCCTGAAGTCCCACCTCCAGTCTGGCAGCACCCCTGTTGCCATGGAGGAGAGAGGTCACGTGACAGGAGAGCATCACCCTGGTGTGGCAGGAAGTGATCCTGTAACTAGGACCTGTCCTCCGGTGATGTAAAACCCTCTCGCACCGAGGAAGCTTCTCCAGGGCCATGTGCCCATGAGGGAAGGGTTAGGACAGCCGTTATAGTTGGTGATTCGATCATTAGGCATGTAGATAGCTGGGTGACTGGTGGACGTGAGGATCGCCTGGTAACATGCCTGCCTGGTGCGAAGGTAGCGGACCTCACGCGCCACCTAGATAAGGTCTTAGATAGTGCTGGGGAGGAGTCTGCTGTCTTGGTACATGTCGGTACCAATGACATAGGAAAATGTGGTAGGGAGGTTCTGGAGGCAAAATTTAGGCTTTTAGGTAGGAAGTTGAAATCCAGAACTTCCATGGTAGCATTCTCCGAAATGCTTCCTGTTCCACGCGCAGGACCCAAAAGGCAGGCAGAGCTCCGGAGTCTCAATGCGTGGATGAGACAATGGTGCAGAGATGAGGGTTTTGGATTTGTTAGGAACTGGGGAACATTCTGGGGAAAGGAAGGGCTCTTCCGAAGGGATGGGCTTCACCTTAACCGGGATGGAACCAGGCTGCTGGCATTAACCTTTAAAAAGGAGATAGAGCAGCTTTTAAACTAGATATTAGGGGAAAGCCGACAGTCGCCCAAGAGCGGATGGTTCGGAAGAATGTATCCTTGAAGGATACTACCCAAAGCAGAGAGGTTCCACAAAAGAGTAAAGTAGCCCAAATGCCCTCAAGTATGGAGCAGACAGAGCTTAAAGATCCCAATTTACCCATGTCTAACAATAGCCAAATTAACATGAATAAAATACATTCTCTAAGATGCTTGTATGCAAATGCTAGAAGTCTAAAGAATAAGATGGGAGAGTTAGAATATATAGCACTAAATGAAAGGTTAGATATGATTGGAATATCAGAGACATGGTGGAAGGAGGACAACCAGTGGGACACTGTGATACCTGGGTACAAACTATATCGTAATGATAGAGCTGATCAAATTGATGGAGGGGTTGCGCTCTATGTTAGAGAGGGCATTGACTCAGAAAGGATTAAAGTTTTGCAGGAAACAAAATCTGCTGTAGAATCTATATGGATTGAAATTCCATATAAAAGGGGGAAGGCAATGGCAGTGGGGGTGTACTATTGAGCACCTGGCCAGAATGACCAAATGGATGATGAAATGCTCAAAGAAATCAAGGAAGCTAACAAAAGTTACAGCGCAGTAATAATAATGGGTGATTTCAATTACCCCAGTATCGACTGGGTCAGTGTCACGTCAGGACATGCTAGGGAGATAAAGTTCCTAGATGAAATAAATGACTGCTTCTTGGAGCAGCTGGTTCATAAACCGATCAGAGGGGAAGCCATATTAGACCTAGTCCTTAGTGGAACACCAGATCTAGTGCAAGAGATAAGGGTGTTGGGGCCACTTGGCAATAGTGATCATAGCATGATCGCCTTTGATTTAATTAGTGGAGGAGGGATAGTAAGGAAATCCACAGTACTATCTTTTAACTTTCGAAAGGGAGACTATGATAAAATGAGGAAAACAGTTAATAAAAAACTAAAAGGAGCAGTTGCAAAGGTTAAAGACGTACATCAAGCTTGGGTGTTGTTGAAAAATACTATCTTGGAAGCCCACACCAGCTGTATTCCACGCTTTAAGAAAAGTGGAAGGAAGTCCAAAAAACTGCCAGCATGGTTTAAAGATGAGGCCAGAGAGGCTGTTGTTGCAAAAAAGCATCTTTCAGGAAATGGAAAAAAGAGCCAAACGACGAAACCTGGAAACAGCACAAGCACTGGCAAGTCAAATGCAAGGCATTGATAAGGCAGGCAAAGAGAGAATTTGAGAAGAAGCTTGCTGCGGAAGCAAAAACGCAAAATAAAGACCTTTTCAAGTACATTCATAGCAAAAAACCTGTGAGAGAGTCAGTTGGTCCATTAGATGCTAAAGGGGTTAAAGGAGCACTAAGAGGCGACAAGGCGATAGCGGAGAGACTGAATGAATTCTTTGCGTCGGTCTTTACAGAGGAAGATGTAGGGATGTTACCCATGACTGAAGTGGTATTTAAAGGTGCAGAAGAATTGAAGGAAATATCGATACATCGGGAAGATGTCTTACAACTATTAGATAAACTGAAGAGTAGCAAATCACCTGGGCCAGATGGTATACATCCAAGGGTGTTGAAAGAACTGAAATATGAGATTGCAGACCTGCTATCAGTAATCTGTGAACTATCATTAAAATCATCTCTAATACCTGAAGATTGGAGGATCGCCAATGTAACACCAATTTTTAAAAAGGGTTCCAGGGGTGATCCGGGAAACTACAGACCGGTGAGCCTGACGTCAGTACCAGGAAAAATGGTAGAAACCATCATAAAGAATAAAATTACTCAGCATGTAGATAGTCACAACCTAATGGGAGACAGCCAACATGGCTTTAGACAAGGAAGATCTTGTCTTACTAATCTGTTATGTTTTTTTGAAGGAGTGAATAAACAGGTGGACAAAGGTGAGTTGGTTGATATTGTGTATCTGGACTTTCAGAAAGCCTTTGACAAGGTCCCTCATCAGAGACTTTTGGCAAAACTAAAGAGTCATGGGATAGGAGGCAGTCTACTATTGTGGATCAGGAACTGGTTAAAAGATAGAAAGCAGAGGGTAGGGCTAAATGGCCAATTTTCCCAATGGAGAAAGGTGAATAGTGGTGTACCCCAGCGATCTGTTCTGGGTTCGCTGCTTTTTGACATATTCATAAATGACCTGGAAAGTGGAATAACGAGTGAGGTTATCAAATTTGCAGATGACACAAAGCTATTTAAAGTTGTTAAAACCCAAGAGGATTGTGAAAAATTGCAAGAGGATCTTGATAAATTGGAAGACTGGGCATCAAAATGGCAGATGAAATTTAATGTGGACAAGTGCAAGGTTATGCACCTAGGGAAGAACAACCCAAACTATGGTTACACGATGCAAGGTTCCACATTAGGAACCACCACCCAGGAAAAAGATTTAGGCGTCATTGTGGATACCATGTTAAAACCCTCGGCCCAGTGTGCAGCGGCGGCCAAGAGAGCAAATAGAATGCTAGGTATGATAAGGAAAGGAATGGAAAATAAAACAAAAGATATTATAATGCCTCTATATCGTTCCATGGTGAGACCGCACCTTGAATATTGTGTGCAATTCTGGTCGCCGTATCTTAAAAAGGATATAGCGATTTTAGAAAAGGTTCAGAGAATAGCCACCAAAATGGTAAAGGGGATGGAAGGATACTCCTATGAAGAAAGGTTGAAAAGGTTAGGGCTCTTTAACCTGGAAAAGAGACGGCTGAGGGGAGATATGATAGAAGTCTATAAAGTAATGAACGGAGTGGAACGGGTAAACGTAGATCGATTGTTTACGTTATCAGAATATAGAAAGACTAGGGGACATGCAATGAAGCTACAGGGTAAACTATTTAAGACTAATAAAAGAAAATATTTTTTCACTCAACGTGTAATCAAACTCTGGAATTTGTTACCGGAGGATGTAGTAAAGGCTGTTAGTGTAGCTGGGTTTAAAAAAGGTTTGGACAAGTTCCTGGAGGAAAGGTCCATAAACCATTATTAAGAAGTGACCGAAGATATCAATGCTTGACCCAGTACAAGCATTGTGGAACTTGTGTCTCTTGGGGAAACTGCTAGGTACATATGACCTAGATTGGCCACTTTTGGAAACAGAATACTGGGCTTGATGGACCTTGGTCTGACCCAGTATGGCATATCTTATGTTCTTATGAATGTGGGAAGCTCCTTTAAAGGTATCCCCACTTTCCAGAGCAACTGATCTTCTATATCAGGTGGCCCCCTCTCCAGGATTTCAAAGGACTCAACTTCCTCATCATTCCATTGTTGTGGAATCAGCAATGAGGCGGGTGAAGAGTACTAAAAAGCACTCTTCTTATCCTCCAGGTCGTGAGTCTAAGACTTTAGATGCCTTTGGACGCAAAACTTTCCAGGCATCCATGCTTTCAGCAAGAATTTTCTCATATATTTTTTATATGGGTTTATCTCTTGAGGAGGTCACAAAGAAGTTACATCTTTTGACTCCTTTTCTTCAAGAGCCCAAGAGTGCAGACTATTCCTCACTGGTTAGTCATGCTCAAAATATCTCTAGATTTCTACTCGTGCTTCCTTAGACTCCTTTGATTGTTAGCAGGACTTCTGCTATAGCTATAGGAGCACGACGTAAAGCCTGGCTCCAAGCTTCAGACTTGGACAGATGGGCACAAGTTAGACTGGGAAATACTCCTTGCACCGGAGAAAATCTCTTTAACAAGGAGTCTTTACTCCAGGTTGCTCAGTTAACAACTGACTGGCCTGTTTCCAGAGGCTGTTCTACGCCTTCTTCTTTCCCAGTTGGTAGGAAATGTCCTGCCAAAATTTCTTCCCCTAGGGGAAGAAGATTTTATCCATCTTCTGCCCATCATACAGATGTTCCCAAACAGGGGAAACATCACCCTGGTCTGAAGAATCCACAACCTCAGCAGGGTCAACAAACCCAGCAGTCGCAGGGTTTCAAATAGTTCATCATTGCCCCTCTTGGTTGGTGGTTAGAGTAGCAGTCTGCTTCTTTTCATTTGCAGTATCTGCACTAAATTTATTCTAACCTTCCTAGATATCTCTTCATGAGACATCTTTTCTTTAACTTTAAGGGGCTTGTTTACAAAGCTGCGGTAGCGGTTCGCGGTCGTTATCGGAGCCGCGGCCCCATTGAAATCAATGGGGTCGCGGCTCCGATAACGATCGCGAACCGCTACCGCAGCTTTGTAAACAAGCCCCTAAGAGTCTTTATGATGATCATGCCCATACTTAACAGGGTTTCCCTCTTCCTCTTGGAGGAAAGAGAACTAGCAACTATTAATAGACAGTTGTTTTCCCTGTACTGGCATGTATCATCTCACCTGTCAGAGACTTCCTCCATAGTCAGTCTCTTTCAACTCTGTCTTACCTCCCTCTTACTATAACATTTGGTTTGTAAGAGGGACCCTTTTACACTGGTAAGCCCCTATGGTCCTCTACCTGTTCTACCGGGGGATTCTCCCTTTCGGAGTTGTCTCCCCCCCTTGTTACCCTAGGGCAGCCCATCAGACAGTAGGAAATCCTACCAGGTATGTTGTTTCTTTTTCCCAATCTAAAAGAGGGAGAGGGAAAAGAAATTTTCTACGCTGCCCTGGTACGTTGCTGCAGATACAGCAATTCCTAGTGGTTAAGCCACTGGTTCTGTCCACCACACAACCAGGGATTCTCCTCCACTAGCAATCCTTCTAGCCTCAGTGCTTAGTCCCAAATAGGTTATCAACATCGTTTGGGAAACCCTCTTATCACAGCCTGATTGGTTAACTTCTATTCTTTGCCCCCTTGTCCTTGGCAGAATACTTGGTTACCTGCTGGCTTTCCACAGCCAGTTTTTCTTCTAACCAACCTGCAGCATGGTCTCTGCAACTCTACAGAGTAGCTTTGCACTATGGGCCCTTGCTAGAGAGCATTAATATCTTGCCTAGCAAATAACCACAGATGGTTAAAAGGGGTTCCCCCAGTCATGTTTCCATGACTGGTAGGTATTTCCTACCCTTACCATCTCATCTTAAATCTCTTTTGAGACATCAGTCTCAGGCTTTTCATTACGTGAAAACCTAAAGAAGGGCCAATTCCCTGGCTTGGCCCATATCTCCTTTGGTCTTCTCGTCTGAGATAATTTTCTTCAATGGCAGCTAGAGGACGCCCAATACCCCTATTGCCCTCATAGGCAAGTCACTCAGGTATCTTCCTCCAGTGGCGTCCTCTATCCATTCTCCATATGGCAAGTCTGGAGAAATCTGGACTTCCTGCCTACAGTCTGAAGTTATCATCTGCCTTTTTCACGTAAGCCATCCTGGTTATTCAAAAGCTCAAATTCTGAAAAGAATCCAGACTTCTTCTTGTCAGGGAGACCTCTCCTCTGACTCTGACAATCATAACCAGGAAAAGAGAATTCTCTGTATATCTATTCAAGCAGGTATTAATCTTCTTGCTGTTAGATGAATCTTCCTCTCTCCCTATATCCCTAGGGGGGGTCAGCTTCTATAGACTTCTCTCCTTCCACATACCTGGAGATATGTGTCTATATGTCTACATATTCATATATATATATATATATGTATATATATACACACACATATATATATATATATATATATGTATATGTATATATTCATCTATATCTATCTGTGTGTCTTCTGCCCCTACATATCTCCTATAGATATATGCATATATACCCTATATGTGTATATATTCAATATATATATGTATATATACATAGATATATTTATAGATCTACTGAGATATATTTTTAGATAGATATGTATCCATATACTCATCTATCTGTTCTGTTAGGTTCAGATATCCTTATATTCCTATATGATCCTGACAGATGGGCACTACCCCTATCAATGCTATGCCAGCATACTTAGGGGGCGACACTTATAACCACTTCCTGTGGTAATTAACAAAATGTTTCCTTACCATATAGGTTAGGTACTCCTGAAGCTCTCCATGTACCTTTCTTCTTTCCTAATTGACCCCATTTAGGAAAGACATTGCGGAGCTTCAGTTAACCTAACGCTTAGCGCTCCTGAGTCTGTCCTTACTTTCTTATCAGATACAAGGGTTTCCATACCCTTTCTCCCCTACATGGACTGATTCCATCCCCAGTCCAGTTAGGTCAGACTCATTTTTTCTTTGGGTCCTAAATTTATACTGTTTTTGGACCTAAACAGCTTAAGCTTTCTTTAATACTGCCTTCTGCGTCTCCGCTGAAGCTCTACCTCTTATACTACTCCAGTCTTTCCCCCTGGGGCTATTTCTCACCCTGAAGGGTTCTAACCTCCACTTGTTTTTTTTCTACTTTTATTACCTCTACTTCTCAGTGAGGTACCCCTTGAGCACATTCACTGGCTCTTCTAACAGATCCATATGTACCTGAAGGGAGGCCCAGATTACAATATTTTACTACAAAATACCCTCTATACAGGGTCTTCCCCTTTAGAAACCCTGTTCTAGCCAGCTGTTCCACAGCTCCTCTTCTGTATTCAACTCCTACCCTCCATCCCCAGGATGCCTGAGGTCTTAAGCAATAGCATGGCTCGTTCTAGACTTGCAACATGCTAGGACTCCCTCTGAGCATCTGAGCTTGGGAGTCCCCATATGTGGAGACTCATTCCTGCTTGTTCCTGGAGATAGCACAGTTACTTACCTGTAACAGGTGATCTCTGGGAACAGCAGGAATAAGTCTTCACAACCCACTCACCTCCCCTAGGAGTTGCATTTTCTCTATATCTATCTTTCTCTTCCTTGCTCTCTCTCTCTCTCTTTGTCTCAGCTTTCAAACTTAACTGAGGAGAGGCAGTTGGGAAGGCAGGAAGGCAGCATGCAGGCGTGTTGGGATGCTTCCAAAAGCTTTCTGATTGGACGCTGGGAAGCGTTCCCGCACAGACTCCGTCGGTACCGACGTACCCATATGTGAAGACCTATTCCTGCTGTTCCCAGAGATCACCTGTTACAGGTAAGTAACTGTGCTTTATGCATGCAAGTCAATTCTGCATGCTAAAAAATCAACTATATACTTGTAATGTGAATGTAAGTTTATAAATGCAATGAAACACAAAGAAAGGCACATCCAAAATGCTCCACAATAAAGTCTCTTAATAGACATGCTCAAACTAGTGCAGCCTTACTTATAAATGATGGTGCGTCATATGCAGATTACACTTTTCTAGGCCCATAGGAATTACTGTGGTATTTTTGCCATACCCGCTATTTCCTGAGGGCTCCTTCAAAAGGTTAACTATAATATCTGCCTTTGACCAGGTGTTACAATTTTTTAATGTACAAAGCAGTCCAAAATCCCTTCTGCTAACCTACCCAAAATGAAAGTGTGGGGATGATGTTCCTGGAAGAGGGGGTCTCTTGCTCTGTGCTGGGATTCAAAAGGAGAGTAAATTCCCCTTGCTAACTGTCTGAAAGTGAAAGAACCAGTTAGTGTAGTGACTCTCTGTCCCAAGCTAGTATGCACTAATTACACTCCTTTTTTTTTTCCTTTTTTTAGATCCTATGCAGACTAGCTAAAATATAACGCATGCATGGTAAATGTTTTTCCATATTGCTCTAAAGAGGTCATTTACTAATGGTTAACATGCGCTAATGGCGTTAGTGTGCGCAGTCTGCTGCAGTACCCAGTACCCAGCCTATATGCTGTCAGTAAATTAACTCCTAAGTGGTGCTCTACTGTGCATGTACTGTATATTTTTTTCCTGACTTGCACGCAACAACAATTTTTAGTGTGAGTTTTATTCCACTGGCTCCAAAGTGTTGCTTTACAGTATTGCGACAGAAAGACATTGGACAACTGAAATGGGCTATCTCCAGGAACAAGCAGGAATGTAGTCTTCACATATGGGTATCGTCGGTACCGACGGAGCCTGCGCGGGAACGCTCCCCAGCGTCCAATAGGAAAGCTTTTGGGAGCATCCCACAGCGCCTGTGTGCTGCCTTCCCACCTTTCCAACTGTCCCTCTCCAGTTCTTCGTTTTCCGCGGAGCCAACAGGTCACATACCCTGTCACCGCAGAAAGATTTCGTCTTTAATCTTTGTTTTTGTGGTCGCGTCTGCCTTCCTTCGACGCCATACCGGTACCGCCGGTTCTTTCTTCTTTTTTAAAAAAAAAATATATACATAGTTTCTGAGGTATTTTACTTTAGAAACTTTTTTTCCTTGATGCTAGACGCCATTTTTGGCACTAGGCCCAATTTTTTCCTTAAAAATGGAAAAACCTACTTCAGGTTTTAAGAAATGTTCTAAATGTGGCGATACCATTTCCGTCACTGACACCTATGATTTGTGTCTCAAATGTTTAGGTCCTGACCACTCTATTTCAGAGTGCCTCTCCTGTGGAACCGATGTCAAAAAGGGGCCGGCAGAACTGATCTGCTAAACTTGGTACCCTTTTTCCCTCAGACGCAGCATCTGTTTCATCGACATCCTCCAGGGCCTCATCTTCCTCCCATGGATCTCAGGTAACTAAACATAAATCTAGCCCATCCTCAAAGGGTAGATCTCCTTCTAAGTATCGAGATGCCCCTGGTGTTGACTTTGAGGAATTTTCACCGGTAAAACTGCCCCAGCGGGAGGCTTTGGCTTCCAAAGCACTAATGGGATTCCAGGATGTTCTCGAGGCCTCAACCTCGGCAGTACTACTGGTGCCATGCTCTGGGGTTGCGGCCGCTTCTACCGGTACCGACACCCATGCATCAGCAGCGTCGATAGACCAGAGATTCCTTGCTATTGAACGGAGTCTAGTGGCTCTTCTCACAGCTTCGGTACCGTTGAAACTGCTTCAGACACCTCAACAGATACCGGTACCGATACTGGAACTGGTACTGACTTCACTAACATCGGCAGGTACACCACCCATACCGAAACATGCGTCTGTCTCCAGCATCGACAGATCCGTACCGGAACAACCCGATGCCGACTTCGATCGATACCGGTACCGTGCTCTGCACGATCACTGGGATCGGAGGTATTTTCTCTCTTATGATGAGTCTGAAGACTCCGAAGACTCCTCCGATACAAGAGTACATCTCCCCGAGGATTCCTCTTCTCCTCAGCGCAGAATGTCTCCGCCAGAGGATATGTCCTTTCAGGACTTTATCCGTGATGTGGCCCGAGGCCTTTCCATCACAGTATCTCCTGAAAAAGAGCCTAGGGCAAAGGATTTGGAAATTCTCCAATACCCTAAGGCTCCCAAAGAGGCAGTTACTCTGCCTATTCATGAGATCTTACATAATCTTATGCTAAGGATGTGGGAAACACCTTGAACCACATCTCCTCATTCTCAAAGACTCGATACCATATATTGAGTTCCACCTTATCCTGGCTTTCAAAAAACTCAATTACCACACCATTCAATGGTGGTGGAATCAGCCATGAGAAGGATGAAAAGTACAGAGATATGCATCCAATCCTCCAGGTCGTGAATGCAGGACTCTCGATGCCTTTGGGCGTTGATGCTTCCAAGCTTCCATGCTCTCAGCTAGGATCAGTTCCTATATCTTGTATATGGGAATGTTCCTTAAAGAGGTCACAGAAGAGTTGGAGCTTTTGAGCCCCCTCCTTCCTGATGACAAAAGGCAAGACTATCTTACTCTAGTCAAACATACTCAGGATGTTTCCAAGTTTGTAAATCCTGCAGCCTTTGACTGTTTTGAGTGCATAAACAGAACCTCTGCTATTGCCATTGGTGCACGTCGAATTGCCTGGCTTCAGGCATCTGACTTGGAAATTTGGGTACAGGATGAATTAGGAAACATTCCTTGCACAGGAGAAAATCTCTTTGGCAAGAATTGGCAGGAGACGGCTAATGAGATAGATGCTGACAATATCACTTTGGATAGATTGTCCAAATCTACAGCCAATCCTGCAAGGAAAAAATCCTCTAAGAAACCATTTTTCAATAAGAAAAATAAGTTTTATTCTTCCTATACCCAACAGAGACACCGCCCAGGTCAGATTGCTCAAAAGGGACAACAGCAACAACCTAGACAACAAAAGAAGCCAAAAGCTGCAAAACCTTAGTCAGCTGAGCAGGCTCAGCCTCCTCAGGGGCTTTGACTCCTTCCTAGAGAACTTTGCCTTCCTGCCTCTGAATGGACCAGAACCCTCAACCATCCCAGGCAGGTTATGTCATTTTGCCCACAGATGGTACCAAATAACAGCAGAAAATTGGACTCTGTCCATTGTACGAGAGGGGTACAAGCTTCAATTTCACAGCATGCCCCCTCCTAAAATTGTAAGACAGTTCAATTCTCAGACCTCTCTCGACAGTCTCTTAGGTCAAGAAGTCACAATGCTCCTTGCTCAAGGTACAGGGTACAGGGTTCTACCCTTATTTCCTTATTCCAAAGAAAACAGGAGGACACAGACCCATTTTAGACCTCAGAGAATTGAACAAATATTTGTTCCAAGAGAAATTCAAAATGGTCTCTCTAGGAACTCTGCTGCCATACTTTCACAGTCAGGATTGTCTTTGTTCCCTAGATCTCAAGGATGCGTATACTCATATTCTCATCCATCCAAATCAAAGGAGATTTCAAGGAAAGCGCTACCAATACAAGGTTCTTCCCTTTGACCTGGCTTCTGCGCCAAGAGTGTTCACAAAATGCATGGCTGTGGTAGCAGCATTTCTCCACACTCTGGGAATATTAGTCTTCCCTTACTTAGACGACTGGCTCATTTGAGCCCCCCACAGTGCCAGAAGCCAGCTCTGCTCTGTTTCGCACAATGCTGATCCTTCAGTATTTGGGACTGGTCATAAACCTCCCAAAATCCAATCTTGCTCCCACTCAGTCCCTAGAGTTCATAGGAGCTCACCTGGATACCAGACAGACAAGGGCTATCCTTCCGCAGCCCCGCTGTCTTTGCATAGTACAACTAGCTTCCCATGCAGTGCTGAAGCCTTGTCTCACTGCTCGGGAAATGCTACAATTGCTAGGCCACATGGCATCAACCGTGCATGTGGTTCCTTATGCTCGCCTCCATAAGCAAGCAGCCCAGTGGACTTTATCCACTCAGTGGATACAGGCCTCAGGCTGCCTGTCAGACAAAATAACAAACTCAAACCATCTTATTTCATCCCTCCAATGGTGGCAATCACCCAGAAACCTTCTGGTGGGGTCTCCTTTCCAGCAACCCCTATCCCAAGCCACCCTAACAACAGATGCATCACAGGTGGGATGGGGAGCCCACCTGCACGATCTCTCTACCCAGGGTACCTGGACTCCACAGGAGGCCTGTCTTCACATCAACCTCCTGGATCTCAGAGCAATCTTCTTTGCTCTTCGAGTATTTCACGCCCAGCTCAGTATACAAGACAGCCCTAATTCAAACAGACAATTAGGTAGCCATGTTCTATGTGAACAAGCAGGGCGGAACAGGCTTTGTGTCGCTATGCAACGAAGCTTTGCGACTATGGGCCCTCACCAGAGAGCATCAGATTCATCTCCTTGCAGTGTATCTTCCAGGCATTCAAAACTCTTGGGCAGACAAACTCAGTCTATTTATGCTTCCACACGAGTGGTCTCTCCATGCAAACCAGGTTGCCAAAATATTTCAGATTTGGGGAACCCCAGACATAGACCTCTTTGCAAGTCCGCTGAATGCCAAACTTCCCCGGTTCTGTTCCAGAATTCCAGCTCGATGTTGTCAGGCAAGGGACGCCTCCTCCACTGGGGTCAGGACTTCCTATATGCCTTCCCACCCATTCCCCTCATCCCCAAAACCCTATTCAAGCTTCAGAGAGACAGAGGTCATATGATCTTTATAGCTCCACGTTGGCCACGGCAAATGTGGTACCCTCTGCTCCTACATCTCTCTCAAGCTCCGCCTCTGGAATTGGGATCTGCTCCATATCTTCTCTCCCAGGAGGACGGGATGCTCTGGCATCTGAATCCCCAGTCTCTGCATCTCAGGGCCTTGTTGCTGAAAGCCTAGAACTTCAGGATCTTAATCTTTCCCAACAGGTAAAGGATATCCTTCATGCTTCTAGGAAACCCTCCACAAGACGCTCGTATGCCTTTAAGTGGAAAAGGTTTATCATATGGTGCTCGCAGAAGGGTCTTAACCCTCTTGCGATACCTCTGGAATCGATACTAGAGTATCTCCTTCATGTGTCAAATGCGGATCTCAAGAAAAATTCAATAAGAGTCCATCTTAGTGCTATTGCAGCTTCTTACCAGCCTCTAAGTGGACAATCTACTTCCTCTCATCCTTTCATATCGAGATTTATGAGAGGCCTTCTTTTAACAAAGCCTCCCTTTAAGCCACCACCGGTGGCATGGGACTTAAATCTGGTGCTCGGGCAGCTCATGAAACTGCCCTTTGAACCATTAGCCACTACATCTTTGAAATTCCTTTCCTGGAAAGTCATCTTCCTCATTGCAATCACATCAGCACGTCGCATCAGTGAATTGCAAGCGTTAGTGGCTGATCCTCCTTATACAAGGTTCCACCATGATGAGGTAGTTCTTAGGACTCATCCACACTTTATGCCAAAGGTGGTTTCGCCTTTCCATTAAAACCAAGCGGTTTACCTTCCTGTATTCTTTCCAAGGCCTCATGCCTCCAGTGCAGAAAGGAACCTTCATACCTTGGACTGTAAAAGAGCTTTGGCTTTTAACTTGCAAAGGAAACAGCAACATAGAAAATTTTCTCAACTCTTTGTTGCTTTTGATCCTAGTCATTTGGGATTTCCAGTTTCCAAAAGAACTCTATCTACCTGGATTGCTCAGTGCATATCCTTTGCCTATGAGAGTAAGAACCTTTCTCTTGAAGGCCATGTATCTCTCCCTCTCTCTTTTGTCTCAGCTATAAACTCAACTGGAGAGGGACAGTTGGAAAGGCAGGAAGGCAGCACACGGGCGCTGTGGGGTGCTCCCAAAAGCTTTCCTATTGGATGTTGGGGAGCGTTCCTGCGCAGGCTCCGTCGGTACCGACGATACCCATATGTGAAGACTAAATTCCTGCTGTTCCCGGAGATCACCTGTTACAGGTGAATAACTACGCTTTGCTGTCCTAATCTTCCATCATACTCTGATTTTCTATACTGTATTATTGTCATGACGCTATCTCAGTGCTAATCGAAAATGGCTTTAACCCTTTCCAGACCGATCCCAAAACTCTCGGGATCCAAAATTCTGACTAAATATTCCTATCAAATGGTATATAATACATGACCATAGCAGAAGGAAAATCACTATTAGAACATATGGAATAAGACGGGTACAATTTTCCTGAAATATGCAAAAATTAACCCGGCTGCAGAATGTGGATTAAAAATTTAAAGTAGGCCTTCAAAGGGTTAAGATAGTAGCAGTCTGCTTCTTTAATAGTGCAGGCCTTTCCTTTAGACAAGAGAATTTGAAAAGACTTTTTCTTGAACTGATGAGGCAAGCACATCTCTTTATTCTTTTTTAATGACTTAGCTTGGGGATTCAGTTCATTGTTTTGGAAGTTTGAAAATTTTCACCTGCCCACGTTTTAGGGCATTTTCAAGTCACTCATTTCTGAACAGTTAAACTGGTTATTGCCTTTACACACCATACTATAGAATGCACAGAAACTGAAAGCCTGCGCAGTGCTTTAAATCTTTTTCAGGACTTGACAATCCACTAGGTTTATGGATTTCTCTACAAAGACCAAGGTGTTGAAATAATCCCTGAAATCTTTACTTGTTCGTTTGTTTCCAGTATCTCTGTTGCCTCTCCACCTCTCGATCTTCAACAGATAAGTTAGCGTTTGATGTTGGATTGCAAGAAGACACAACAGGTGAGTTGTAGGTTTGTTGAAAGCTTATTTCTCCGGCGTCTTCTCTTCAGCCTTTGCCTTTGATAGAAAAGGTAGAAGAGGGGAAGGGGATGAGAGACTTTGAGCAATTCTTAATTTTTTATTT
This sequence comes from Ichthyophis bannanicus, assembly GCA_033557465.1. Lineage (NCBI taxonomy): Eukaryota > Metazoa > Chordata > Amphibia > Gymnophiona > Ichthyophiidae > Ichthyophis > Ichthyophis bannanicus. The sequence goes on from CM066033.1 coordinate 498,388,611, forward strand.
ATTTATTTATCTATTTCTTCTATACCGCCCCTTCCAGAGATCAGGGGCGGTTTACATGGAACAAGTAAACAAATTTGTATACGAATGTATACATTACATGGAACAGAGATTTTTAACTTTATACAGATAATAATTATTATATTACACGGAACAGAGATTTATAACTTTATAACTTTATACAGATAACTGTGCATTAATTGTCGGAACTATTTACATTATATACATTAATAAGTTTCTGTATCGTAGTGTTGATCAGAATTTTCTACCTTTTTACAGGTAGTCAGAGTTTTCTACCTTTCATATGTGTGTGGAGGAATTTATTTCCTTTTTTTCTCTTGAGAGTGTTTTGGGGTGTCTGTGGTGGGTGTATGTGTGGTGTATGTGGTGAGTGTATGTGTGTGGGTAGTTGAGTGTGATTTTAGTGCTTTGTGTTTGAGTGTCTGGGGATGGTGTGTGGTTGGACTTGGGGGTAAGGGATTTCAAAGTGTTCGGAGAAAAGGTATGTCTTGAGTTCCTTTCTAAATTGGGTGAGGTCTTTTATGATCCGAAGGTTTATTGGGAGATTATTCCAGAGCATGGGGGCAGTGAATGAGAAGGCTCTGGTGCTGGTGGATTTTTTAGTTTTTTTGAATGAATTTGGTATTTCAAGTGAGTGTGTTGCGTTTAGTCTGCGAGTTCTTGATTCAGATGGGGCATGTAATAGTGTGGATAGATATGAGGGGGCGATGTTGTTCAGGAGCTTGAATGTGGTTAGGAGGATTTTATATCTGATTCTGCTGTTTATAGGGAGCCAATGCAGTTCCAGCATTATTGGGGTTACATGGTCTACTAGGTGGGCTTTAGTGACTACTTTGGCACAGATGTTCTGGGCTCTTTGAAGCAGGTATGTACTTTTTTGTGGTAGGCCAATTAAGAGACTATTACAATAGTCAAAGTGTGGAGTGATGAGTGTGTTAACAACTGATCTAAAGTCATGGGTGTCAAGAAGGGGCCTTAGGTGTTGTATGGTTTTGAGTTTGTAGAATATGGTTTTTACTGTCTGTTTTATATGTGGTAGCATGGTGAGTGTATGGTCTATTATTACCCCTAGGTATTTTACCTCTTTTTTGACGGGTATAGTTGTATTTATGATTAATGGTCAGTGTATGTTTCCACTGGGCTAAACATTGTAAAGAGTTGGCATGTAGTATTACATAGATTGCTAGCACATTCTCCTGCTAGCAAGATATAAGCAAAGCTATAGGTCAGTGGTTTCCAAATGGGGCACAGAAACAGATCTACTCCTCACCTCTCTGAACCTCCCTCTGCAACCTGTGCTCAGTATTGGTAGTAAGCATGGGTGTCTGCGAGTTTATGAATGTTCACAAATCTGCCCTTTCTCCTGTACAGGTTTGTTGTTAGACTGGCGCTGGGGTCTGTGAGAACACAAAGGCGCACAGTGCCAATACTTACTACTACTACTGCCTACATGCTTTAGATAAGAGTGGGGGGAGGAGGAGGAAGAGGAAGTGGATAAGGGAGGGAAGGGAATGGATGGGAGGTTTGATATTTCGATTTTATCATTTGGGATGACGTGAATTTTTAAGTGTTAAAATGGGGTCATATTGGATAAATGTTTGGGAAGCACTGCTATAGGCAGAATCAAGAATGAGCATAAGCTGCTTATGCAAACTAATGAAACACAAAAATAGTAGCTCTAGTCCAGCAGCACACAGAGATGCCAAAGATGAGCGATCCCAAAGAGTGAAATTTTCTGCTCAGTGTGTGAGACCGAAGCCCAAAGAATGAGATTTTTTCAAATGGTGCATCCACAATGCAAATCTAGAAAGATTTAAATGTACTGTTGCTTTGCAGATGAAAAAAATAGCATAAAATTATATTTACTTTTCTCCGGGAATAAGCAGGAAGTCAATCCTTACATATTGGTGAAGCTGGCACTGACAGAGCCCTCGCGGAAGCATCTCCCTGGCTTTCAAAGAAAGCCTTTGGGAGATGCACCATACATGCGTGTTCCTCTTTCTGCCCAAGAGTGCCTTCTTACTTAAGTCTCCTTTTATCCAAGGAGCCCTTTGGGCGTTGTCCAGTTTCCCCAGAAAACGTGTGATTTTTTTTTTTTTTTGTTACGTTTTGTCTGTTCTGTGTACCAGTTCCTTCCTGTCCCCGAGCCAGCTCGCCTTGACGTTGCTCTTTGTGTTCATTCATTTGTTTTCTCCTTTTGTCATCAAGGTGTCCCTTGACCAGCATTTGTGCCATTATTCAGGCAACGGCTTCAGATCCCTGCCGGGCAGCGGGGACCCCCTTTTTCGGATGACTTCTAGTGGCTTCAAGAAGTGCGACCGATGTGGCAAAATGATGTCACTCACCGACCTGCCTGACTGCTGCCTCTGGTGCCTTGGCCCAGAGCGTAACGGCTCAGACTGTGAATTCTGTAGAACTATGACCTCAAAGGGCTTAAAGAGCTGTCAGCAGCAGCAGGAAATGTTTTTTCAGAAGTCTGACTCTGCCTGGAGTCTCCGGTGGCACCACACTCCAGGGCCCCCTCCGATAGCTCTGTGTCCCGTGAAGACAGAGCCTCTTTGGAGTCCCGTGGTCGCAGTTACCCAGGGTGGAGCACAAGAAGAAAAAACCCCTCAAAGACCGCCTCGGAGGATGGGTCTGGGAAGAAGGGAGATACCTCCCCAGGCCCCGCAGTCCCAAGTGTAAGTCTGAGGAGTCGGGGCAGAAGCTGCCTTCCAAGCTTCTCTGCAAGGAGTCATCAGCACCTGCTGACTGGTCTCAGACCTCCAAGGCCATCCTCATCGAGGATACCCCTCGACAATACCAATGCTGGGTTCGAAGCCCTCAGTGCCCGTGTCGAAGGCTGTTGAGCTAACTGGTAAAGAGACCAGTACATCTGCCCTCATGGCCATGCAGTGGTTGTTTGTCTGGTATGTCCAGTTCATCCACTTTGACGACTGGTCCCTTGACATCGAGGGCTTCATCGGATGTCCAGCTGGTCCTCAAGCGCTACCAGCTTCGAGAGAGCTCCCCGGCACCGGACATGGTCCTGGTCTCGCTCCTCAGGGCACTGGTCCTCCCCGACGAGCATCCAAGGCTCAGACCACAGATCCTCCGGAAGTCGCAGACTGCCTGGAGTGAACCTCGACCAAGGTGATCGTGTAGCATCTGATTCATACTCAGACTTTGAGTCCGAATGGGAGATTGAGGACAGAGAGTCCCCAGTGCTCACTGCTGCTACTGCCTTCATGCTTTCGATAAGAGTGGGGGTAGGAGGAGGAAGAGGAAGTGGATAAATGAGGGGAGGAAATGGATGGGAGGTTTGATATTTTGATTTCATCATAGAAACATAGAAGCATGACGACAGAAAAAGATCACATGACCTATCTAGTCTGCCCTTCCATATCAACCACTGCAAAAGTCCCCTTTTTTCCTTTAGAGATCCTCTGTGTTTGTCCCATGCTTCTTTGAATTCAGATACTGTCCTCATCTCTACCACCTCCACTGGAAGACTATTCCATGGATCCACCACTCTTTCCGTAAAAAAATATTTCCGCATATCACTCCTGAATATATCCCCTTTCACCCTCATCCCATGTCGCATAAGAACATAAGATATGCCATACTGGGTCAGACCAAGGTCCATCAAGCCCAGTATTCTATTTCCAACGGTGGCCAATCTAGGTCATATGTACCTAGCAGTTTCCCCAAGAGACACAAGTTCCACAATGCTTGTACTAGGTCAAGCATTGATATCTTCGGTCACTTCTTAATAATGGTTTATGGACCTTTCCTCCAGGAACTTGTCCAAACCTTTTTTAAACCCAGCTACACTAACAGCCTTTACTACATCCTCCGGTAACAAATTCCAGAGTTTGATTACACCTTGAGTGAAAAACTATTTTCTTTTATTGGTCTTAAATAGTTTACCCTGTAGCTTCATTGCATGTCCCCTAGTCTTTCTATATTCTGATAAGGTAAACAATCGATCTACGTTTACCCGTTCCACTCGGTTCATTAATTTATAGACTTCTATCATATCTCCCCTCAGCCGTCTCTTTTCCAGGTTAAAGAGCCCTAACCTTTTTAGCCTTTCTTCATAGGAGTATCCTTCCATCCCCTTTACCATTTTGGTGGCTCTTCTCTGAACCTTTTCTAAAATCGCTATATCCTTTTTAAGATACGGCGACCAGAATTGCACACAATATTCAAGGTGCGGTCTCACCATGGAACGATATAGAGGCATTATAATATCTTTTGTTTTATTTTCCATTCCTTTCCTTATCATACCTAGCATTCTATTTGCTCTCTTGGCCGCCGCTGCACACTGGGCCGAGGGTTTTAACATGGTATCCACAATGACGCCTAAATCTTTTTCCTGGGTGGTGGTTCCTAATGTGGAACCTTGCATCGTGTAACCATAGTTTGGGGGGTTCTTCCCTAGGTGCATAACCTTGCACTTGTCCACATTAAATTTCATCTGCCATTTTGATGCCCAGTCTTCCAATTTATCAAGATCCTCTTGCAATTTTTCACAATCCTCTTGGGTTTTAACAACTTTAAATAGTTTTGTGTCATCTGCAAATTTGATAACCTCACTCGTTATTCCACTTTCCAGGTCATTTATGAATATGTCAAAAAGCAGCGGACCCAGCACAGATCCCTGGGGTACACCACTATTCACCTTTCTCCATTGGGAAAATTGGCCATTTAGCCCTACCCTCTGCTTTCTATCTTTTAACCAGTTCCTGATCCACAATAGTACACTGCCTCCTATCCCATGACTCTTTAGTTTTGCCAAAAGTCTCTGATGAGGGACCTTGTCAAAGGCTTTCTGAAAGTCCAGATACACAATATCAACCAACTCACCTTTCTCCACCTGTTTATTCACTCCTTCAAAAAAGCATAACAGATTAGTAAGACAAGATCTTCCTTGCCTAAAACCATGTTGGCTGTCTCCCATTAGGTTGTGACTATCTACATGCTGAGTAATTTTATTCTTTATGATGGTTTCTACCATTTTTCCTGGTACTGACATCAGGCTCACCGGTCTGTAGTTTCCCGGATCACCCCTGGAACCCTTTTTAAAAATTGGTGTTACATTGGCGATCCTCCAATCTTCAGGTATTAGAGATGATTTTAATGATAGTTCACAGATTACTGATAGCAGGTCTGCAATCTCATATTTCAGTTCTTTCAACACCCTTGGATGTATACCATCCGGCCCAGGTGATTTGCTACTCTTCAGTTTATCTAATAGTTGTAAGACATCTTCCCAATGTATCGATATTTCCTTCAATTCACCTTTAAATACCACTTCAGTCATGGGTAACATCCCTACATCTTCCTCAGTAAAGACCGAAGCAAAGAATTCATTCAGTCTCTCCGCTATCGCCTTGTCGCCTCTTAGTGCTCCTTTAACCCCTTTATCATCTAATGGACCAACTGACTCTCTCACAGGTTTTTTGCTACGAATGTACTTGAAAAGGTCTTTATTTCACGTTTTTGCTTCCGCAGCAAGCTTCTTCTCAAATTCTCTCTTTGCCTGCCTTATCAATGCCTTGCATTTGACTTGCCAGTGCTTGTGCTGTTTCCAGGTTTCGTCGTTTGGCTCTTTTTTCCATTTCCTGAAAGATGCTTTTTGGCAACAACAGCCTCTCTGACCTCACCTTTAAACCATGCTGGCAGTTTTTTGGACTTCCTTCCATTTTACTTAAAGCGTGGAATATAGCTGGTCTGGGCTTCCAAGATAGTGTTTTTCAACAACACCCAAGCTTGATGTACATCTTTAACCTTTGCAACTGTTCCTTTTAGTTTTTTATTAACTGTTTTCCTCATTTTATCATAGTCTCCCTTTCGAAAGTTAAAAGGTAGTACTGTGGATTTCCTTACTATCCCTCCTCCACTAATTAAATCAAAGGCGATCATGCTATGATCACTATTGCCAAGTGGCCCCAACACCCTTATCTCTTGCACTAGATCTGGTGTTCCACTGAGGACTAGGTCTAATATGGCTTCCCCTCCGGTCGGTTCATTAACCAGCTGCTCCAAGAAGCAGTCATTTATTTCATCTAGGAACTTTATCTCCCTAGCATGTCCTGACGTGACACTGACACAGTCGATACCGGGGTAATTGAAATCACCCATTATTATTACTGTGCTGTAACCTTTGTTAGCTTTCTTGATTTCTTTGAGCATTTCATCATCCATTTGGTCATTCTGGCCAGGTGCTCGATAGTACACCCCCACTGCCATTGCCTTCCCCCTTTTATATGGAATTTCAATCCATATAGATTCTACAGCAGATTTTGTTTCCTGCAAAACTTTAATCCTTTTTGAGTCAATGCCCTCTCTAACATAGAGCGCAACCCCTCCGCCAATTTGATTAGCTCTATCAGCTCTATCAGCTCGTAGAAGACCTTGCTTTCAATCGAAAGAGGCTCTCCTCCTATACATTTATGCCATGGAAGTATTTAAATGTCTCAGTCATATCCCACCTTTCCTCTAAGGTGTACATATTAAGGGAGGGAGGAGTGGCCTAGTGGTTGGGGCAAGGTACCATAGGCCAGAAGGTCAGTGGTTCAAATCCCACTATAGGACAGCAACCTTGGGCCAGAAGGACTGAGGTTTCTAGTCCCACAGGTGCTCCTTGTGGTCTTGGGCAAGCCACTTAACACTCCATTGCCCATGTTCCCTGTAAGTGTTAATGTATATGTCTCATATCCCCTCGTGTTAAATGTATCCCCCAACCACTTTGACCCAGTGAAAAGCAGGATATAAATGCAGCTAAATAAAATAAATAAATTAATTAAGTTTGTCCTCATATGTTTTATAATGAAGACCATTAACCATTTTAGAAGCCAACCTCTGTACCGATTCCAGCCTGTTTATATCCCTTTGAAGTTGCGGTCTCCAGAATTGCACACAATATTCCAAATGAGGTCGCACCAAGATTTATACAGAGGCACTATCACCTCCTTTCTTCTGCTGGCCATTCCCCTCCCTATGCACCCAAGCATCCTTCTAGCTTTTGCTGCTCTTCTTTAGTGGACAAAAGTATTTCACCCCCTATACTATATTGCTCCCTTGGATTGTTGCAGCCCAAATGCATGACCTTGCATTTTTTAACATTAAATCTCAGCTGCCAAATTCTAGACCATTCTTCAAGCTTAGCTAGATCCCTCCTCATGTTATCTACACCTTCCTGGGTGTCTACTCTATTGCAGATTTTGGTATCATCTGCAAAGAGGCAAACCTTATCCAACAGCCCTTCTGCTATATCTGCTAAAGATTTTAAAAAGAATTGGACCAAGGACAGATCCCTGGGGTACACCACTAGTAACCTCCATCTCCTCAGAGTGAGCTCCATTTACCTATACCCTTTGTCGCCTCCCACTCAACCAATTTCTAACCCAAGCAATAACTTTAGGGTCCATCCCTAGGGTGCTCAGTTTTGTTTATAAGTCACCTGTGAGGAACGGTGTCAAAGGCTTTACGGAAATCTAAATACACCACATCTAGGGCTCTTCCTCTGTGCAACTCCCTGGTCACCCAGTCAAAGAAATCAATCAGATTTGTCTGACAAGACCTGCCTCTGGCGAATCCATGCTGCCTCGGATCCTGTAATCCGCTGGACTTCAGAAACCTCACTATTTTCTCTTTCAGCAGCGCTTCCAATAATTTACTCACCACCAAAGTTAAACTAACCAGCCTATAGTTTTCAACCACATCCTTACTTCCGCTTTTGTGTAAAGGCACCACATGTGCCTCTCTCCAGTCTTTGGCACCACTCCCGACTCCAACGGTGCATTGAAAAAGTCAGTCAGTGGAGCTGCTAGAACGTCTCCAAGTTCCCTCAGTGTTCTAGGGTGTATCCCATCTGGTCCCATCGCTTTGTCTAACTTACGTTTAGCTAGTTTCTCACGAACACAGTCTTCTGAAAATTGTTCAAGATGCCCCTTCCTTCTGTTCCTATTTGTGGGTGTTTTCTGAGGTCCTGCTCCTGGTTCTTCATCTGTGAACACAGAACAAAAATATTTGTTAAGCAATTCCGCTTTATCCTTATCAGCTTCTACATATTCCTCCCCTGCACCCTTGAGTCTGACAATACCACTCTTGCCCTTCCTCTTCTCACTAATATATCTGAAAAATGTCTTATCCCCCCATTTTATTGCATTGGCTATTTCCTCCTCCTTTTGAATCTTTGCCTTCTTGACTACTTTGCTAGCTTCTCTAAGTTTTTCCAAATACAGATGCCTGTCTTCCTCTCTCTGTGATCTCTTGTATTTCATTAAGGCCTCCCTCTTTTTCTTCACTTTTTCAGCTACTTCTTTCGAAAACCATAGCGGTCTCCTTTTCCTTTTACCTTTATTTACCATTTTAACAAAAAGGTTGGTTGCCCTTATAATATCCCCTTTCAGTTTTTCCCACTGTTTTTCTACATCCCTCAGCTGTTCCCATCCAACTAACGACTCCCTGAGGTATTGGCCCATCTTCGCGAAGTTAGTCTTCCTAAAGTCTAAGATCCTCGCCTTTGAATGGATTCTAACAGCCCTAGTCCTAATACTGAACCACACCATCTGGTGATCACTGGATGCAAAATGATCTCCCACTTCAACATCAGAAACACTTTCACCATTGGTAAGCACCAAGTCCAGTATGGCCCCTTCACGTGTGGGATCTGTTACCAATTGCCTGAATAGTTCTCCCTGTAGAGAATCCAGGATCTCCTTACTTCTAGATGATACTGCAGCAGGAATGTGCCAATCAACATTTGGCATATTGAAATCTCCTATCAGTAGCACTTCCCCTTTCCTAGCAATGCTGCACATGTCTTCAATTAACTCTCTGTCCACCTCTTCCTCTTGTGAGGGAGGTCTGTATATCACACCAATGTAAATAGATTTCTCTTTCCCTCTTTCTAGTTTAACCCACAATGCCTCCCCTCTCCCTTTTAAGCTCTGTAATTCCAAAGCTTTAATAGTAGTTTTTACATATAGTGCCACTCCTCCTCCCCTACTTCCTACCCTGTCCTTTCTGAATAAAGTATAGCCAGGTATAGTTATATCCCAATCATGGTTTTCTGTGAACCATGTTTCTGTAACTGCCACTAAATCCAAGTCAGCCACTCCCACCAAAGCTTCAACATCAGGGATCTTATTTCCCATGCTACGGGCATTTATACACACTGCTTTCCATATGTTACCCCTTTTACCCATTTCCATAAAGTTATTTAATGTATCACCTACCTGGGGGCTTTCACTTACCTGGGGGCTTTCTTCACCCATCCCCAACGAATCTAGTTTAAAGCCCTCTTCAGTAGATTAGCCAGTCTACTTCTGAAGACGCGTTGACCTTTCTTGGACGGATGGATGCCATCTCTGCTCTGCAACCCTTGGAACAGCATCCCATGGTCTAGGAAACCAAAACGCTCTCGATGACACCATCCACGCAGCCATGCATTCATCTCCAGGATGCAAGCCTCTCTGCCTTGGACACCAAGGACAGCACACTGCCACGCAGACACCAGCAACACAGTACAAATACGTAGGAAGGTGTAGGTTCTCACCAAAACTTTATTGATCCATACATGTAAAGGGAGACCTGACCCGACACAGGCCGTGTTTCGATAAAATCTTCCTCAGGGGTTGGCTCACCTTTATACTGAAAGGACCGTACTGGAATATATTAGCACAGTTGAAATGTACCAAAACTGATACCACCTTTTACAGATACTCGAACTGTAGCTCCGTAAATACGCCATGCACCAGTGGTTTTCTATTTAGGTCTATGATGAGAACATTTGATGCTGGTTTCAAGGTGTTACGGAGCTACAGTTCGAGTATCTGTAAAAGGTGGTATCAGTTTTGGTACATTTCAACTGTGCTAATATATTCCAGTACGGTCCTTTCAGTATAAAGGTGAGCCAACCCTTGAGGAAGATTTTATCGAAACACGGCCTGTGTCGGGTCAGGTCTCCCTTTACATGTATGGATCAATAAAGTTTTGGTGAGAACCTACACCTGCCTACGTTTTAGCCTCTCTGCCTTGGCCTTTATCCTCAACAGGGAGGATTGAAGAGAACACCACCTGTGCACCTAACTGCTTTACCCTCTGTCCCAGAGCCATGAAGTCACTTTTGATACTTTCTGAGGTATACCCGGCAGTATCATTTGTTCCAACATGGATTAGCAACATTGGGTAATAGTCAGTGGGCTTGATGAGTCTCAGCAAACTCTCCGTAACATCTTGGATTTTGGCACCAGGCAGACAGCATACCTCTCTGGACATCAAGTCTGATCGGCAGATGGACGCCTCAGTACCCCTCAGAAGAGAGTCTCCAACCACCACTACCCTTCGTTTCCTTGTGGTTACTGATTCTGCAACTTTGGGGTACTTGAGCTCTGGTTCTTCCCTTTCCAGAGGTACTTTCACCTCCTCCACTTCCAGGGCTGCATAATGGTTCTTCAATTCAAGGGCTGGAGAAGTTGGATTGGTGATTTTGCAGGCCCTGGTGACTTGTGTCCAACCATCGACATTCTGTTGGCACCCATCTTCTCCTCTGCTGGAGAGCTTGGTTGCTGCAAGAAGCATCTCATCAATATACTTCTCACTGTCTTGAATGATCCTCAGCCTCGCCACCTCCTCTCTGAGTTCCTCCACTTGTTTCCTCAGAGCTTCAGCATGTAGGCACCCTGCACATGGAACCGGTCCTTCAACTGGCATGAGGATCTCTGTCTGGACCGAGGCAGAAGCTGTAATGGGGCAACAGCTTTAGCGATACGATTTTTCCCAGCCATTGTTCTGTTCGTGGAGCTTAGGTATCTGTTAAAACAAAAGAGCGAGATCAGCTGCATTTGACAGTGTTAATCACTTAACAATGTTAAACAGACTTCAACAAATTGGAATTACATCTACTGTTTATAATTGGTTCAAATCATATCTATCAAACAGAACTCAAACAGTAAGAATCCACACCCAAATTTCTAACACCTTCAAACAAACTCAGGGTCTCCCGCAGGGTTCTGCATTATCTGCGCTATTATTTAATATTTACTTACAACCAGTTTGTAACATCTTTAAACGTCACAATGTTTATTATCATATCTACGCTGATGATATAATGTTCTACCTCCCATTTGAAATCCCACACCCACCTCTTCAAAAAATAACAGAATGTTTCAATGAACTAACTGAATGGCTCAAAGAACAAAATCTACTTATCAACTTTACTAAAACTGATATATATTCATCACTAAAAATCAAACATACATACCCCCAAACACGATCACACTAGATACTCATGAAATAAATACAAAAAAAGAAATAAAATATTTAGGTGTAATACTTGACAATAATTTAAATATGGATTCACATATAAAATATCTAACTAAAAAAATACATTACAAACTCAAAACACTAAAACAATTAAGACCATTGATTCATCTACAAGACTTTATTAATATAATTCATGCTATCATCACCCCACATTTTGATTATGCAAACACAATACTTAATGGCATTTCAAAACAAAATATTAAAAAGATACAAATAATTCAGAACATAGCTGCCAGGATGATTATGAATATAAGCCCACTTGAACATGTTACACCAATTTTGGCTGAACTTCATTGGCTACCTATTTACTCCCGAATCAAATATAAAATTCTTGTCACTACATTTAAACTTATAAATAATCTTGCACCATCGGCACTCAATACACTGATTAATATAGACATCGATAAACGATCCCAAAGAAGCAGAAACTTAAATACCTTAACAATACCAAAAGATTTCACAACAGCCAAAACAAACAAATAAGAGAGCTTTCTCACACTCTGCTCCAATTCTTTGGAACAATCTACCTGACAACATTCGCCTGCTATCTGATATAAAGGAATTTAGAAAAAAATTAAAAACTCACTTATTCATATTACACTACAATACACCCTCAGAACAGAATACTCAAATAGATACAGGCTAACATTTATACATTATTATTACATACTCTATTTTCAAAATAAATATCACTAATACACTATTAACCATACCACACTCTCATTCACATGATGATTATAGATTTAAACTAACAATGTATATATGTTCTAATATGTTATACCTTTAATGTTACAACATTCCTTGTAAATTATAATTATCTGTTCTATGTAAACTGACTTGGTATATTACATACCAATTAACCTACTGTTCCATGTAAACCGCACTTGATACTAGGGAAAGAGCGGTATATAAATAACTGTTAAATAAATAAATAAAATAAATAATCTACCAAGTACCAGCCGGTTTCCCAGCTGTCCTTTCAGAGAAAAAGCAGTTAAATCTCCTTAATTATATTCAAAATGTGCTGGTCCAATTCTCTGTGCTTTGTCAAATGGGGAGGTGCCCTATAAAGCAAAACTACTCGCTAGGGGTGGGTGGGAGTCGGGGTGGGTAGGGAGGGAACTAACACCTGATTAGGTGTTAGCAGTTCCCAAAGCTGAGGAGGTTACTGGAGTTCAACCATCTACTGTGCTCAAGGAAAGTCCCACTAAAGCACCAAAAAAAGTAACCTTGCTTTAAAAATGTACAAAACACCCTTTTAAGAGCTCCCAGTCAGAGAGCTAACAACTTAATATAATAAAACAAACCCTTAAATCCTTACTGTTGGTTGATCTGGAGAGCTTCTGTAGGAAATGTACTGTTGCTTTGCTGATATTAAAAGCAGCATAAAATGATATTTACTTTTCTTTGGAGCCTCTGAAAGGATACAGATAACTGAATGAATTAGCAGAGGTGTGAGATTTGCCACAACAATGTCTGCTGGTAACGGACATTAACTCATCATATACAAATGTGGACCAAAATGAAGCATTGCAACTTATTCAATCTCTGGATTGGGGAGAGCTATCAATTACTAGGATTCCAAAGCAGTTTGTTATTCAGAATGAATTTAACATTAGAAACATGTTCTTGCGTTGGGGCCCCTTTCTCCTTGAGCTGACAGTGTGCCCTGTGTTCATCAGTTGCTACAATAGCTTGTTTTGAGGATATATATATATCTTTTTGATGACTTCTATTCAGATATGGAAGTGATTCTTGGATGATATTTTCATCGTTTGGATGGGAACATAGAAGTTACTGGAGGGGATTTTACTAGCTGAAAGGTTTCTATCAAGGGATTACATAACAGTGATGAAGAAAGCTTATTTGGGGCTTTATATGTCTAGCATGAACTGCTTCTTCAATATAAGACTTCTAGTGAAATGGACAGAATGGTTGGCATGCTTCCATGTTCCTTCTGGGCTACGAACGTAGCAGCAATTGTATTGAAGCATTGAGAAATTATAGCATCTCATTCTTTCTTTGTGGAATGACCCATCATGGCCTCTAAGAGAGGGAAAAACATAGGAAATTATGGGTTCAAATCTATCATATGGGGTCAAGAAGTAACAGCAGAGGAGAACCACTAGATCATTTTACTTGTAGAAATTATGAATTGTATCAAACATTGCTAGAGGGTCCAGAGTGGAGGGACCCTATTATAATTAACTGGTTTTATCTAACCCCCAGATGTCGTGTTTGACATCATTAGTTGTGTACATTTTGGTGTGTCCGTGGAAGAAGATGTTAGTGGAACACAAGATCTGGTGCAAGAGATCAGGGTGGTGGGGCCACTTAGCAATAGTGATTGTAACATGATTGCGTTTGATTTAATAAATGGAGGAAGAACAGCAAGGAAATTCACAGTGCTGCCTGTAAAGTTACAAAAGGGAGACTATGATAAAATGAGGAAAATAATTAAGAAAAAACTAAAAGGAGCAACTGTAAAGGTTAAAGATTTACATCAAGTGTGGGCTTTGCTTAAAAATACTCCCTTGGAAGCCAAGACCAAATATATTCCATGCTTTACGAAAAGTAGAAGGAAGGTCCAAAAACTGCCAACATGGTTTAAAGGTGAGGTCGGAGAAACTATTGTAGCTAAAAAAAAAAAAAAAAGTATCTTTCATGAAATGGAAAAAGAAGCCAAATGACAAAAACAGGAAATATAAGAACTGGCAAGTTAGATGCAAGACATTTATATGGCAGGCAAAGAGAAAATTTGAAAAAATGCTTGCTGCAGAAGCAAAAAGGCATAATAAAAACTTCAAGTACATTTGTAGCAAAAAACCTGAGCGAGAATCAATTGGAATATTAGATGAAGAGAGATGATAGGGGGCAGACACTAAGAGAGGATAAGGCCATAGTGGAGAGACTGAATGAATTCTTTGCTTCGGTCCTTATTGAAGAAGATGTAGGGAAGTTATCATGTTTGAAATGGTATTTAAAGGTGATGTATCAGAAGAATTGAAAGAAATATTGATACACTGGAAAGGTGTAGCACAACTATTTGTAGAGTAGCAAATCACTTGGACTGGTTAGTATACATCCAAGGGTGTTGAAAGAATTGAAATATGAATGAGATTGTAGACCTACTATTAGTAATCTGTGAACTAAAATCTTCTTTAGTACCTGAATATTGGAGAATTGCCAATGTAGTGGCAATTTTTCAAAAAGGGTTCCGGGGTGATCCGGGAAACTACAGACCCATGAGCCTGACATTAGTACTGGGCAAAATGGTAAAAAACATTATAAAGAATACAATTACTGAACATGTAGATAGTCATGGTTTAATGGGAGAAAGCCAACATGGATTTAGCCAATATAAGTCTTATCTTTCTAATCTGTTATATTTTTTTGAAGGTGTGAATAAACAGGTAGACAAAGGTGAGGCAGTCGATATAGTGTATCTGAATTTTCAGAAAGTCTTTGCCAAGGTCTCTCATGAGAGACTGTTGGCCAAATTAAAAAGTCATGGGATAGGAGACAGTGTACTGTTGTGGATCAGGAACTGGTTAAAAGATAGATAGCAAAGAGTAGGACTAGATGGCCAATTTTCTCGATGGATAAAGGTGAATAGTGGAGTACCCCAGGGATCTGTGCTGGGCACACTGCTTTTTAATATATTCATAAATGATCTGTAAATGCGAGTAACGAGTCAGTTGATCAAATTGTAGAAATTATGAATTGTATGAAACAATGCTAGAGGGTCCAGAGTGGAGGGGCCCTATTATAATTAACTGGTTTTATCTAACCACCGGATAACTAATTTCTCAACATACAGGGGTGTCCTACACGTAGCGGTGGGTTCACCACTAAAACAAAGACATGGGGAGGGGTGGCCTGCACAGAGCAGCAGGTGCACCTACTCTTGCCATCTTACCGGGCAGACTAGATGGATCATACTGGTCTATCTCCAGGAACAAGCAGGAATGTACTTCTCACATATGTGTATCATTGGTACCAACGGAGCCTGCGTGGGAATACTCCCCAACGTCTAATAGGAACGCTTTTGGGAGCATCCCTCAGCACATGCGCGCTGCCTTCCCGCCTTTCCAACTGTCCCTCAGGTAACTAAACACAAAAGCCGGTCCTCAAAGGGTAGCTCTCCTGCTAAGCATCGAGAGGCCATTGGCATTGCCCTTGAGGGAACCACACCGGCAAAACAGCCCCGGTGGGAGGCTTCTGCTTCCAAAGCATCGATGGGGCTTAAGGATGTTCTTGAGGCCTCAACCTCGCAAAAACTACCTGTGCCATGATCAGGGGTTCCAGCCGTTCTTACCGGTACCGACACCCAGGCATCGGCAGCATCAATAGACCAGAGATTTCTTGCTATCGAATGCAGTATCGCAGCTCTTCTCTCAGCTGTGGTACCGGTGGTCCCAAGGGCACCGGTGCCGACATCGACACTGATGCCGGTACAGACACCGGTACCGACATCAACGATGCCGGTACCGACGGTACCAGCCCTTGTGGGAACTTTTCCCATTCCACCTCCGGCTGGAGTCGAAAAAGTGATATCGGGTCACCTCGGTACCGACTTCAGTTGGTACCGGGATCGTGCTTTACAGGAGCATCGGGGTCAGGAATACTTCGATTCCTCCGATTCCGAAGACTCTGACAATTCTGCTGGCACTAGAGGGTTTCTCCTAGAAGATCACTCTTCTCCCCAATGCAGAATGTCACCTCCAGAGGACATGTCATTTCAGGATTTCATCCGTGATATGGCTAAAGGTCTTTCAATCACAGTACCTCCTGAAGAGGAACCCAGAGCAAAGGAATTGGAAATCGTCCAATATCCTAAAGCTCCTAAGGAGGCAACTACTCTGCCTATCCATGAAATTCTGCATAGCTTGATGCTCAGAATGTGGGAGACACCTCTGACTACTTCTCCTCACTCTAGGATACTATGTATCGAGTCCCACCATGTCCTGGATTTCAGAAAACTCAGCTGCCACACCATTCAATGGTAGTGGAGTCAGCCATGCGTAGGATGAAAAGTGCAAAAAGACATGCATCCAATCCTCCAGGTCGTGAATGCAGGACTCTGGATGCTTTTGGACGCAGAACTTTTCAAGCTTCCATGCTTTCAGCTAGGATCAGCTCATATATCCTATATATGGGAATGTTCCTCAAAGAAATAACAGCAGACTTGGAACTTATGAGCCCATTTCTCCCAGATGAAAGTCTTGTCTCTTCTTACTCTGGTTAAGCATGCTCAGGATGTCTCCAAGTTTGTTAATCGTGCAACCTTTGACTGCTTCGAATGCATCAGCAGAACCTGCTATTGCCATTGGCGCACGACGGATTGCCTGGCTATAGGCATCAGACTTGGAGACTTGGGTACAGGACAAGTTAGGCAACATTCCTTGCATGGGAGAGAATCTCTTTGGCAAGAACTGGCAGGAGAAGGCTAACGAGTTAGATGCTGACAATTCTACCTTAGATAGATTGTCAAAGTCTACAGCCACTCCAGCCAAAAGGACGCTTTAGCAAAAAGAGGAAGTTTTATCCTTCCTATACAGACTCGAAGGCACACATTGTTTGTTATACCCACCAGACTCAGACTCCAGGTCAGGTTGCTCAAAAGGGACAAACTAGACCACAAAAGAAACCAAAAGGCCCGAGAGCCCAACCAGCTCTCCAGGTTCAGCCCCCTCAAGGGCTTTGACTCCTTCCTAGAGAGCTTTGCCTTCCTGCCTCTGAGGGGTCCTCAACCGCCCAATATTCCTGGCAGGTTATGCCACTTTGTCAACAGATGGCATCAGATAACAGCAGAAGATTGGACTTTGTCCATTGTAGGAGAGGGGTACAAACTTCATTTTCACAGCTTACCCCTTCCTACAATTCTAAAGCAGTTCAATTCATAGAACTCTGCAGACAATCTGCTAGATCACGAGGTCTCCACACTTCTTGCCCAAGGGGCAATAGAGGAAATACCCATTCTTCAACAGGGTTCAGTGTTCTACTCCCCCTATTTTCTTATTCCAAAGAAAACAGGAGGACACAGACCCATACTAGACCTCAGAGAATTGAACAAATATCTGTTTTGAGAGAAATTCAAAGTGATTTCTCTGGCAACTCTTCTGCCATACCTTCAAAGCCAGGACTGGCTTTGCTCTCTAGACTTAAAGGATACATACACTCACATTCTTATCCATCCAGATCACAGGAAATTTTTATGTTTCCTTTTCAGGGGAAGACATTTCCAGTACAAGGTTCTTCCTTTTGGTCTGGCATCAGCACCAAGGGTATTCACGAAATGCATGGCAGTAGTAGCTGCATTTCTACGAACCCTGGGGATTTTTGTCTTCCCTTAATTAGACGACTGGCTCATCCGAGCCTCCACAGTGACAGACGCCAGCACTGCACTGTCTCATACAATGTGAATCCTCCAATACTTGGGATTGGTAATAAACTTCCCGAAATCTCAACTAGTTCCTTCCCAATGCCTAGAATTCATAGGAGCCTGTCTGGATACCAGACAGGCAAGGGCTTTCCTTCCACAAGCCCGGTGTCTTCGCATAATGCAGTTAGCTTCCCAAGCAGCAGGCAAATCCTCCCTAACTGCTCGGGAGCTACTGCAGTTACTGGGACACATGGCATCCACAGTTCATGTAGTCCCATATGCTCGCCTCCACATTCGAGCAGCTCAGTGGACCCTCTCCATACAGTGGACACAGGCCACGGGTCATTTGTCGGACAAAATAACAATCTCTCAACGACTAATTTTGTCCCTCCAATGGAGGCAATCATTAGAAAATCTGACAATAGGGTCTCCTTTCCATCAACCCCTCTTTCAGGTCACCCTAACAACAGATTTATCACAGGTGGGTTGGGGAGCACACCTGAATCATCTCTCTACCCAGGGCACCTGGACTCCACAGGAGGTTGGTTTACACATAAACCTCCTGGAGTTAAGAGCAATCTATTTAGCTCTTCGAGTGTTCCACACCCAGCTTAGCTACAAGACAGTCCTAGTCCAGACGGACAATCAGGTAGCCATGTTCTATGTGAACAAGCAGGGTGGAACAGGCTCTCTGTCGTTATGCAACGAAGCTTTACGACTATGGCCTTCGCCAGAGAGCATCAAAATCACCTTCTAGTGGTATATCTTCCAGGCATTCAAAACCTTTGGGCAGACAAACTCAGTCGAATACTGCTACCTCACGAGTGGCCACTCCACCTAGACCAGGTGGCAAAGATATTTCATCTCTGGGGCACTCCAGACATAGACCTCTTTGCAAGTCCACTGAATGCCAGACTTCCCCGGTTCTGTTCCAGGATTCCGGCACACAACTGTCAGGCAAGGGACGCCTTCCTCCTTCACTGGGGTCAGGACTTCTTCTATGCCTTCCCACCCATTCCCCTCATCCCCAAGGCACTCTTCAAGCTTCAGAGAGACAGGGGTCGCATGATTCTCATAGCACCATGATGGCCACGCCAAACGTGGTATTCCCTGCTTCTGCTTCTCTCTCAAGCGGCACCTCTGGAGTTAGGGCATGCTCCAGATCTCCTTTCCCAGGAGAACGGGACACTATGGCAGCCGAATCCACAGTCCCTGAACCTCACGGCCTGGTTGTTGAAAGCTTAGACCTCCAGGATTTCAACCTGTCCCAGCAGGTAAAAGATATCCTTCAGGCTTCTAGGTAACTTTCCACAAGAAGATCTTATGTCTTCAAGTGGAAACATTTTAATATATGGTGCTCCAAGAAGGGATTGAACCCCCTGGTCATATCCTTAGAATCGATACTAGAGTATCTCCTTCACTTATCGAATTCTGGGTTAAAGACCAATTCGGTAAGAGTCCATCTTAGTGCAATTGCAGCTTCTTATAAGCCTCTAAATGGACAACCAATTTCCTCTCATCCACTCCTATCAAGATTTATGAGAGGCCTTTTATTAACTAAATCTAGTTCTGGGGCAGCTCATGAAGCCGCCTTTTGAACCTTTAGCCGCTACAGCCCTTACGTTTTTGACTTGGAAGGTCATCTTCCTGATTGCAGTCACCTCTGCCCGTCGCATTAGTGAATTGCAAGCTTTAGTGGCTGATCCTCCTTATACTAGATTTCATCATGATAAGGTTGTTCTTCAAACTCACCCACACTTTATGCCAAAGGTGGTTTCGCCTTTTCATTTAAACCAATCAGTTTATCTTCCTGTATTTTTTCCGAGGCCTCACGCCTCTAATGCAGAAAGAATCCTTCATACTTTGGATTGTAAAAGGGCCTTAGCCTTTTACATTCAAAGAACACAGCAACATAGAAAGTGTTCGCAACTGTCTTGAAGGACTAGAAAGGACTAGAAAGGGGACTGTTACTTCTGGAGAGAAATCTGCAACTGTGAGTATATACTTCTGGTAATTTTCTAAAAAGAATTCTTTGTATTAAAGCTACTTAATCTGTGAACCCACTGTTTTTTGTTGGATCAGTTAGGGCCTAGTAGCAGCAATTAACGTTTGAATATAAAACACAGAGGAGAACTTTCTGGTTACATTTCATACCCAGCAGAGAGCTTGTAGTTTAAATTTCATAAGAGGTTAGAGCCTAGCAGCAGCTAAGAGCTATAATTTAAATCAAATCAGAATTTAGCTTACCTTAGCAGCACAAGACAGGGCACTGTGTAGCAGCCCTCTTTTAATAAGTGTTATTTCCCTCCCTCCCCACACCCACCCACCCCTGGGATAATCATAGCTTTATAGGTACTTACACATCTTAAAAGACAGGAGGTGCTTTCAGGTGAAGCTCATTACCCAAATCAGTCATACACTAAGGACCTGAGATTAATTAAGCTTCAGGTGAACAAGGTATATTAAACGTATTAGGTACAGTTTTATTGGTATAAATACCCATAGCAACCCCTAGTAAGTAAGAACTTAAAGATCTAGACACAAACTTAAAACTAAGATGCAGACAGCAGTCCAGCAGTGGGATGGGGGCTTTCCAGGCTTTTGCATTGAGTGTCACATCTATGATTTTCTCCCAGTTGGTGAGAGGTCTTACATGTGCACTAGGTGCAAGGAGCTCTTTGCTCTCAGGGAACAAGTCCGTTCTCTAGAGGCTAAAGTAGCAGACTTGGAAAACATAAGACAGACAGAGAGGTACATAGACGAGACCTACAGGGATATAGTCCTGAAGTCCCACCTCCAGTCTGGCAGCACCCCTGTTGCCATGGAGGAGCGAGGTCACGTGACAGGAGAGCATCACCCTGGTGTGGCAGGAAGTGATCCTGTAACTAGGACCTGTCCTCCAGGTGATGTAAAACCCTCTCGCACCGAGGAAGTTTCTCCAGGGCCATGTGCCCATGAGGGAAGGGTTAGGACAGCCGTTATAGTTGGTGATTCGATCATTAGGCATGTAGATAGCTGGGTGGCTGGTGGACGTGAGGATCGCCTGGTAACATGCCTGCCTGGTGCGAAGGTAGCGGACCTCACGCGCCACCTAGATAAGGTCTTAGATAGTGCTGGGGAGGAGTCTGCTGTCTTGGTACATGTCGGTACCAATGACATAGGAAAATGTGGTAGGGAGTTTCTGGAGACAAAATTTAGGCTTTTAGGTAGGAAGTTGAAATCCAGAACTTCCATGGTAGCATTCTCCGAAATGCTTCCTGTTCCAAGCGCAGGACCCAAAAGGCAGGCAGAGCTCCGGAGTCTCAATGCGTGGATGAGACAATGGTGCAGAGATGAGGGTTTTGGATTTGTTAGGAACTGGGGAACATTCTGGGGAAAGGAGGGGCTCTTCCGAAGGGATGGGCTTCACCTTAACCGGGATGGAACCAGGCTGCTGGCATTAACCTTTAAAAAGGAGATAGAGCAGCTTTTAAACTAGATATTAGGGGAAAGCCGACAGTCGCCCAAGAGCGGATGGTTCGGAAGAATGTATTCTTGAAGGATACTACCAAAAGCAGAGAGGTTCCACAAAAGAGTAAAGTAGCCCAAATGCCCTCAAGTATGGAGCAGACAGCTTAAAAATCCCAATTTACCCATGTCTAACAATAGCCAAATTAACATGAATAAAATACATTCTCTAAAATGCTTGTATGCAAATGCTAGAAGTCTAAAGAATAAGATGGGAGAGTTAGAATATATAGCACTAAATGAAAGGTTAGATATGATTGGAATATCAGAGACATGGTGGAAGGAGGACAACCAGTGGGACACTGTGATACCTGGGTACAAACTAAATCGTAATGATAGAGCTGATCAAATTGGTGGAGGGATTGCGCTCTATGTTAGAGAGGGCATTGACTCAGAAAGGATTAAAGTTTTGCAGGAAACAAAATCTGCTGTAGAATCTATATGGATTGAAATTCCATATAAAAGGGGGAAGGCAATGGCAGTAGGGGTGTACTATCGAGCACCTGGCCAGAATGACCAAATGGATGATGAAATGCTCAAAGAAATCAAGGAAGCTAACAAAAGTTACAGCACAGTAATAATAATGGGTGATTTCAATTACCCCGGTATCGACTGTGTCAGTGTCACGTCAGGACATGCTAGGGAGATAAAGTTCCTAGATGAAATAAATGACTGCTTCTTGGAGCAGCTGGTTCATGAACCGACCAGAGGGGAAACCATATTAGACCTAGTCCTTAGTGGAACACCAGATCTAGTGCAAGAGATAAGGGTGTTGGGGCCACTTGGCAATAGTGATCATAGCATGATCGCCTTTGATTTAATTAGTGGAGGAGGGATAGTAAGGAAATCCACAGTACTACCTTTTAACTTTCGAAAGGGAGACTATGATAAAATGAGGAAAACAGTTAATAAAAAAACTAAAAGGAGCAGTTGCAAAGGTTAAAGACGTACATCAAGCTTGGGTGTTGTTGAAAAATACTATCTTGGAAGCACAGACCAGCTGTATTCCACGCTTTAAGAAAAGTGGAAGGAAGTCCAAAAAACTGCCAGCATGGTTTAAAGGTGAGGTCAGAGAGGCTGTTGTTGCCAAAAAAGCATCTTTCAGGAAATGGAAAAAAGAGCCAAACGACGAAACCTGGAAACAGCACAAGCACTGGCAAGTCAAATGCAAGGCATTGATAAGGCAGGCAAAGAGAGAATTTGAGAAGAAGCTTGCTGCCGAAGCAAAAACGCGAAATAAAGACCTTTTCAAGTACATTCGTAGCAAAAAACCTGTGAGAGAGTCAGTTGGTCCATTAGATGATAAAGGGGTTAAAGGAGCACTAAGAGGCGACAAGGCGATAGCGGAGAGACTGAATGAATTCTTTGCTTCGGTCTTTACTGAGGAAGATGTAGGTATGTTACCCATGCCTGAAGTGGTATTTAAAGGTGCGGAAGAATTGAAGGAAATATCGATACATCGGGAAGATGTCTTACAACTATTAGATAAACTGAAGAGTAGCAAATCACCTGGGCCGGATGGTATACATCCAAGTGTGTTGAAAGAACTGAAATATGAGATTGCAGACCTGCTATCAGTAATCTGTGAACTATCATTAAAATCATCTCTAATACCTGAAGATTGGAGGATCGCCAATGTAACACCAATTTTTAAAAAGGGTTCCAGGGGTGATCCGGGAAACTACAGACCGGTGAGCCTGACGTCAGTACCAGGAAAAATGGTAGAAACCATCATAAAGAATAAAATTACTCAGCATGTAGATAGTCACAACCTAATGGGAGACAGCCAACATGGCTTTAGACAAGGAAGATCTTGTCTTACTAATCTGTTATGTTTTTTTGAAGGAGTGAATAAACAGGTGGACAAAGGTGAGTCGGTTGATACTGTGTATCTGGACTTTCAGAAAGCCTTTGACAAGGTCCCTCATCAGAGACTTTTGGCAAAACTAAAGAGTCATGGGATAGGAGGCAGTGTACTATTGTGGATCAGGAACTGGTTAAAAGATACAAAGCAGAGGGTAGGGCTAAATGGCCAGTTTTCGCAATGGAGAAAGATGAATAGTGGTGTACCCCAGGGATCTGCTGCTGGGTCCGCTGGGTCTGCTGCTTTTTGACATATTCATAAATGACCTGGATAGTGGAATAACAAGTGAGGTTATCAAATTTGCAGATGACACAAAACTATTTAAAGTTGTTAAAACCCAAGAGGATTGTAGAAAATTGCAAGAGGATCTTGATAAATTGGAAGACTGGGCATCAAAATGGCAGATGAAATTTAATGTGGACAAGTGCAAGATTATGCACCTAGGGAAGAACAACCCAAACTATGGTTACACGATGCAAGCTTCCACATTAGGAACCACCACCCAGGAAAAAGATTTAGGCGTCATTGTTGGTAACATGTTAACACCCTCGGCCCAGTGTGCAGCGGCGGCCAAGAGAGCAAATAGAATGCTAGGTATCATAAGGAAAGGAATGGAAAATAAAACAAAAGATATTATAATGCCTCTATATCGTTCCATGGTGAGACCGCACCTTGAATATTGTGTGCAATTCTGGTCGCCGTATCTTAAAAAGGATATAGCGATTTTAGAAAAGGTTCAGAGAAGAGCCACCAAAATGGTAAAGGGGATGGAAGGATACTCCTATGAAGAAAAGCTAAAAAGGTTAGGGCTCTTTAACCTGGAAAAGAGACGGCTGAGGGATGATATGATAGAAGTCTATAAATTAATGAACGGAGTGGAACGGGTAAACGTAGATCGATTGTTTACCTTATCAGAATATAGAAAGACTAGGGGACATGCAATGAAGCTACAGGGTAAACTATTTAAGACTAATTAAAGAAAATATTTTTTCACTCAACGTGTAATCAAACTCTGGAATTTGTTACCGGAGGATGTAGTAAAGGCTGTTAGTGTAGCTGGGTTTTAAAAAAAGGTTTGGACAAGTTCCTGGAGGAAAGGTCCATAAACCATTATTAAGAAGGGACCCAGGATATCAATGCTTGAACCAATACAAGCATTGTGGAACCTGTGTCTCTTGGGGAAACTGCTAGGTACATATGACCTAGATTGGCCACTGTTGGAAACAGAATACTGGGCTTGATGGACCTTGGTCTGACCCAGTATGGCATATCTTATGATCTTATGATTCTTGTGGATAAGGTTTTGATGCCTGCGGTAAAGAGGTGCGTGATACGGGAGCGGACGTGGTCAGACCACTCCCCAGTGATTTGTGAGATTTGAATGGGAGGGATGAGACTGAATAGAGGGTGGTGGAAATTGAATGAATTCCTTCTGGAGGATGCTGAGGTGGTGAAGCAGATAACGAAAGGAATAGTGGAATACTTATCATTAAATGATACGGGTGAGCGTACCCCAGGCACGGTTTGGGATTGCCTGAAAGCAGTAGTTAGGGGAAAGCTGATTACTATAGGGGCTTTTAAGAAAAAAATGAAAGAAATGAAGCAAGAATGCTTGATAGCGGAGATTGGGAGGGTGGAGAAACAGTTAAAGACGGACACGAAGGCTAGTGGGTTAACCAAAGAGCTGAGGGAATTACGAGGAGAGCTAAGTGAGCTGTACATGCAGGATATTCGATATCAGCTGACGCTGTTACAACAGCGGAGCTTTGCCTTTAGCAATAAAGCAGGGCGGATGCTAGCTCGCAAAGAAAAAACTAAGGACTAGAAATGCTATAGTTCGAATTAAAGGTAAACAAGGGGAGGATATCTGGTGGGGAAGGCGATCGAGGAACGCTTTATTCAATTCTATCAGCATCTATACACACCGGAGAAGTTAGTGGAGGAAAACAAGGTGCAGGAATACTTAGCGGGGGCTAGGTTGCCTTCACTTACGGAGGAAGAAGGGGATGAGTTGTCAGAGCCCATACGAGAGCAGGAAGCTCTCGCAGTGATCAAAGGGTTACCCGGGCATAAAGCACCAGGGTTGGACGGCTTCTCCAACAAGTTTTATAAAGTTTTTGCGGGAGTAGTGGTGGGCCCTCTGGTACGAATGTATAATTCGTTTAAGGCAGCAGACAAGATGCCGGGTTCGATGCAGCTGACAGGAATTAGCATTCTCCATAAAGAGGGGAAGGATCCCACTGAGTGTGGTTCATATAGGCCAATATCATTGCTGGGGGGGGATTTGAAAATCTTCACTGGCTAATAGGTTAGGATCATTAATGGGGAAGTTCATCCATCCTTATCAATCTGGATTCGTCACGGGGAGATATACATCGGACAATATTCGACGGGCTCTGAATGTAATATGGCAGGGGAAAGAAAGGGGGGAGGGAATGGAGCTGCTCGCTGTAGATGCTGAAAAAGCCTTTGATAGGGTTAACTGGACTTATCTCTTTAAGGTGTTGGAGAGAGTGGGTGTCAAGGGGAACTTCTTGAAGTGGGTTCAGAACGGGGGGGGTGTCTAGGGAGTTTGAGCTGTTTAGAGGTACTAGGCAGGGGTGCCCACTGTCGCCCTTGTTATTTGTATTGTCAATGGAACCCATGGCGCAGAGGATAAGGGATAGAGGAGATGTGATGGGGGTGACTATGGGACAGCAACCGCAAATAAGGTCTCGCTATTTGCTGATGATGTACTGTTTTTTGTTACTGACCCGCAGAGGACCTTGAGGGCCATAATGGAGGAACTTAGTGAATATGGGGAGGTGTCGGGGTTCTGGATGAATGTTACGAAATCGGAACTCTTGAATCTCAGCATATGTAATGAGGAGGAGGCTATTCTGAGACGGGAGTTCCCCTTTATGTGGGCGGGTGTTAGTATTCGGTATCTGGGAGTGCAGATTACAGCGCGGAGGGAAATGCTATTTCGGGAAAACTATCTGGGAGCGCGGAAAAGGATGTTTCAGGAGTTAGAGGATTGGGGGAGATATGAGGTGTCCTGGTTAGAACGGCGCGATTTGGAGGTGCCGAAGGGGTTTCTGAAACAGCTGCAAGATGGAATTATGAAATTTATATGGAAAGGTCGGAGACCGCGAGTGGCCCAGAGGATCCTATGCACGGGTACAGAGACAGGGGGCATGGGGGTACCCAGGCTGTCTCACTACTACGAAGCGGCAAGAGTGAGGACTGTCTTTGAGTGGGAGCTGCGGGGTGCGACAGAATGGGTGAGGTTGGAGAGAGGAGAACAGGATACGGAAGGAGGGGCTACAGAGAGTATCTGGATTAAGGGGGGAGTGCCGCCTAGGATGAGACAGGGGAATCCTTATGTTATGTTAATAATGGGGTACTGGTGGAAATGGCACAAGAGGTGGTATGGGGTTGGGGGTGGACCCCGACACATAACCCTTGTGGGGAACCCGGAGTTTCCGGCTGGGATAACGGATCCGACCTTTAAGAAATGGGCAGAGGGAGGCTTGAGGGTAGTAGGGCAATTTAAGGAAGGGGAGACTGGGTGTCGTTTGAGGAGATGCAAGAGGAATTTCAGCTGCCAAATACTGATCGGTTTAGATATATGCAGGCCCTGCATTACTGTAAGGTGGTGGAGCAACGAGGCAATGG
This sequence comes from Ichthyophis bannanicus, assembly GCA_033557465.1. Taxonomy (NCBI): domain Eukaryota; kingdom Metazoa; phylum Chordata; class Amphibia; order Gymnophiona; family Ichthyophiidae; genus Ichthyophis; species Ichthyophis bannanicus. The sequence continues at coordinate 498,415,358 of CM066033.1, forward strand.
CCCTAAGGGGGAGGTGATTGATGGGCTCTTTGGGAGAGGAGGAGTGAAGGGACTGATATCCCAGCTATATCGGGTAATGGAGGAAGAGCCAGGGAGAGTATGGGTGCACCGACGGGCGTGGGAGTCTGACTTGGACAGGAGCTGGGACAGTTCGCAGTGGGAACGTATATGTAAGGGGTTGTTTAAAGGGGTAATCTCGAGCAATATTTTAGAACACAATTATAAAATGCTGTACAGATGGTATATGACCCCGCTGAGGTTGCAGAAGTGGCAGGGGGGCGGTGGGGACTGTTGGCGTGGCTGTTGAGAGGTGGGATCCTTTCTACACATCTGGTGGGGGTGCCCAAGGTTAGCTCCGCTGTGGAAAGCGGTGGCGGGATGATTAAAGGAGATTTGTGGGGAAGGGGTGGAAATGGGGCCCTGTCTAGCATTGCTTAATATTGAGGCGGGGGGGGGGGGCAGAGGAAAGAAGGCCGGGGTTGGTGTGGCCTGGTGTGCACGGCAGCCAGGCAGCTGATAGCGAGAAGGTGGAAGTCGGCACAAGTGCCGAATTTGGCGGAGGTCCAGGGGCGAGAGGAACATTTCTGCTCAATGTATCGCTTTGCAGCGGTACATCAACGCAGTATGATGCATTTCCAAAAAGCTTGGGACCCATATCTTAGGTGGAGGGTTGGGGTCTCTGATACGGGTTAAGGAGGGTAGGACAGGTTGAATAAGAAGCAGCGTGGCACGGATGGTGGGGTGTTGGAGTAACCCAACTACTAAAGGTGGCGCCAGAGGGAAGGGTAAGGTTTAGACCCACTGGACCCCTAATCCTGGGAGTGGGGCATGGTAAGGAGTTGGGGGACTCAATTTCTGGAAGTTGTGTTTAGGTGTGGGGGGGGGGGAGGGGATAATAATAACATAAACTGAATTGAGACAAAGTATTGTTGTAACTGTTTATTATGAAGCGCATTGGGTTAGAGATATGAACTTAATAAATACCTGCTATGCTTTGAGGTTGTATTGCTATACAGATATATTGGATTATAGCTACCCAATGTATAGATGAAGGAATGCTATTGATAAATGTAGATGGTTATGTTAAGGAACTGTTGTCAATAAAAACTTAAATATATAAAAAAAAATGCCTCTTGTAAAGTTACCTCATGCGCACAAATTTGCGCAATGGCAAGAATACACCTTTAAATACCATTTCATGGGATAGGAGCTAGTGTACTATTGTGGATCAGGAACTGGTTAAAAGATAGAAAACAGAGGGTAGGGCTAAATGGCAAATTTTCCCAATGGAGAAAGGTAAATAGTGGAGTACCCCAGGGATCTGTGCTGGGTCCACTGCTTTTTGACATATTCATAAATGACCTGGAAAAGGAAATAACGAATGAGGTTATCAAATTTTCAGATGACACGAAACTATTTAAAGTTGTTAAAACCCAAGAGGATTGTGGAAAATTGCAAGAGGATCTTGATAAATTGGAAGACTAGGCATCCAAATGGCAGATGAAATTTCATGTGGACAAGTGCAAAATTATGCACCTAGGAAAGAACAACTCAAACTATGGTTACACGATGCAAGGTTCCACATTGGGATCCACCACCCAGGAAAAAGATTTAGGCTTCGTCATGGATAACATGTTAAAACCCTCTTCTCAGTGTGCAGCGGCAGCCAAGAAAGCAAATAGAATGCTAGGTATCATAAGGAAAGGAATGGAAAATAAAACAAAGGAATATTATAATGCCTCTGTATCGTTCCATTATGCGACCGCACCGACTGCACCTTGAATATTGTGTGCATTTCTGGTCGCTGTATCTTAAAAAGGATATAGCGTTATTAGAAAAGGTCCAGAGAAGAGCAACCAAAATGGTAAAGGGGATGGAAGGATACCCCTATGAAGAGATGCTAAAAAGGTTGGGGCTCTTCAACCTGGAAAAGAGACGGCTGAGGGGAGATATGATAAAGGTCTATAAATTAATGAATGGAGTGGAACGGGTAAACATAGATCGATTGTTTATATCATCAGAATATAGAAAGACTAGGGGACATGCAATGAAACTACAGGGTAAACTGTTTAAGACTAATGAGAGAAAATATTTTTTCACTCAACATGTAATCAAATTCTGGAATTTGTTACCGGAGGGTGTAGTAAAAGCTTTTAGTGTAGCTGAGTTTAAGAAAGGTTTGGACAAGTTCCTGGAGAAAAGGTCCATAAACCATTATTAAAAAGGACCCAGGATATCACTACTTGACCCAATACAAGCATTGTGGAACCTGTGTCTTTTGGAGAAACTGCTAGGTACTTATGATATGGATTGGCCACTGTTGGAAACAGGATACTGGGCTTGCTGAACCTTGGTCCGACCCAGTACGGCATATCTTATGTTCTTATACTTGTACCCATCTCTGTAGCAGACATGTTCAGATGTGGATTTTGGGCATAGTCCTGATTAACATGCATAGTTTATAAAATATTTGTATTCGCACATTCTTTATGCACAGACAAGTACATCTGCTGTCATGCAAGTGTAAATTCTTCATTTTAGAGACTATTAACTTAGCATGTTGCTAGATCAGTTCAGACAAGTGAGTTATTTATTTTATTTATTTATTTATTTAACGAGTTTTATATACCACCTTTCTTGCATTCAAAGCAGTTTACATAGGACATTGCAACTTTTAGAAATTACATTGAACAAGTACTCGAACTTGGAGTTAAGAGTGAAATGTAGTACAAGATTATTTTTTCCATCCAGTGGCTGGAGACAGACTTGAACAACTTTCAGTGATTTCATCACTCAGTACTGTATATCCTCTGGTGCAGAATTGAGAGGAGCCTGTATTGTCTGCCTCCAGCAAGTGACAAGGTGTATGGACCGGTGCAGCAGTGCAGATAAGCCCGTCTCCCCTGGCCTAGACTATGATTCTGTAGCCGGTATGCCTGAGACTAGTATGCATATGACAGTCTGGAAAGTTTTTGAGAAGTGGTGTTCCTCTCAGGCTGAAGAGACCAGGAAGGGGGACACTGTTGCGTGGACAACTAAGGGTTGTCCTTGATTTCTCTCAAGATTCAGATTGTGAAGCCCTGGAGTGCTACAGATGGTGTATTCAATGCATGTCCTTGGCAGCCCAACCCAACATCTCCCACTTCATAAAGGGAGTGAAGGAGATACCCTGCCAATGTGTCCAGTTTTTCCTTAGTGGCGTCGCTCTATGGTGTTGAAGGCATGGAAAGGGTTTCCCTTTGATCCCTTTCACAAAGCCTCTCTCAAGTATTTGACCCTTATGGTGGTTTTTACTGGTTGCTATTGTGTCCACCAGCTGGGTATCAAAGCTAAAGGCCTTTTCGTACATGGAGCCTTCTAGATCATCTCAATAGCTTTTGCTTCCTTGTGGGCTATTTCATCCTTTCTTCAAAAGGTACTGTCTCCCTTTCATCTTTACCATACTGTCATCTTGCCCTCCTTCACAGAGCAAGACCTTGGTGCCGACCCCTCTCTACATCTGGTGGATGTGAGAAGAGGGTTAGTTAGATACCTGGAAATTACTTATGCATTCTGTTAAACAGACCATCTCTTTGTCCTCTTCAGCTATCCAAGGAAATGTCTAGAACAGCCAAGTCCTCAAATATATGCTGAATTGAGGAGGCCATTGGCTCAGCATACCTGTTATCTGAAAGGAGCTTGCCAGAGGGAGTCAGAGCTCATTCCTCTAGGGTACAAGATGCCTCCTGGGCAGAGCCTGCCTTGGTATCTGTAAGGTGGGTACCTGGTTGTCTCTGAGCACCTTTGTGAAGTACTATAGGTTGCATATGGGGGCTAAAGCAGATGGCGCCTTTGGCAGGCCAATTCTGTCCAGAATGTCAGTTTCCTCCCACCCTGGGTCCTGACTGTTTAGTTATATCCCACTTGTCTGGACTGGTCTAGTAGGATGATAAGGAAGAAGTCCTTTTACATACCTGATCATTTTCTTTCCTTGAATCCTGCTAGATCAGTCCAGGACCCACTTTGAAAGATTTCTCATATAGATTTGGGAGTACTGCTGCCTTTTGATTGCATGATCAGGTTCAGAGCCTGATGCAGAATCAGTTATGGCAAGAAAGCCAAATGCATATTCTTATTGATTGTTCCAGGTTATGGTTGTTGAATAATAACATTTATAGTTTGAGTTTTTCAGTTTTGCTTATTGCTTGGGAAGTATCATATTGGCCGCTCGCAGTGCTGCACCAGAAGACATACCAAGTGATGACATCACTGAAAGCTGTCAGTCTGCTTCAACCTGCTGACTTCGGAGCATAACACACTCATTTGGACTGGTCTAGCAGGATTCAAGGAAAGAAAATGATCCGGTATGTAAAATATTTCCTTATGCATCTTCAGTGGGGCAATTTTATATAAAGTCACATAGGCATCTAAGTGTCTTTATAAAATAGGCTACAAATAGGCACTTATTTTATCTCCCCATATAGGTGACATTTTGTAAATTATCCTTAATGTGCTCAAGGTTCACTAAAACTTTATTGGCAGCCGTGAGAGCCTGCAAACCACATAAACCCCAGCGATCCCAATATTCAGCTGCACTAACTGGTTAGTACCACTGAATATCACCACTGACTGCTCCAAAAACATCCAGTAAGTTTTGGGGTGGTTCTGGCTCCTATCCGATTAGCACCAATATTCAGCCGTTAACCAGATAGCACAACTACATAAAGTTAGGACAGCTCAATGACTGTCCTAACTTTATGTGGTTGTGCTATCGGGTTAACAGCTGAATATTGCTGCTAATTGGATAACCACCATGGTTGGCAATGAAACTAGATATTCAGCGGGTGTGCACAGGGCCTTTAAAAACAATGACTGTCACTACTGAATATTGACTCGTCATCTTCAACAAATCATTAAATATTCTCTCTTCTATCACTGTTCATTATTTCTTCTATTTTTTCTCTTTGGTTGGGTTACCAATGCAAATACAGGTGAAGCCTGCTGGTGGACCATACATCCTGCCTCCAAACAGCGCTCAGAAGGGGAGAAAGTGCGCGTTGGGGATGATCTCATTTTAGTCAGTATTTCTTCAGAAAGGTACTTGGTAAGTGGAGAAGGAAAAAATTTTCTCCTAGTTCCTTGAGGTTTCAGTTATTTACAGATGAACGAAAGGTAGGGTATGGAAAAAACAGCATAAACGTTTCAGTAAGTGATCATTCGGATTTGGAAGGCCTAGAGAATTATAGCACTTTAACGTAAATAAAACTGTCAAAATATCAACTTTATTAGTCTAGCTTAGCTGACTCCTATAGAAATAGTGTCATGGAGGAGCATCCTGCTCATACAGAAAGCCTGTGTTCAGTTCTTGGACCGCATTTCTGCTTCCTGGGCCAGCCAGAGCCGGGGGTGCTGCAGAGGTAGCTCTTGGAGGTGGAAGTCTCAGCCATCATTCAGTTGTGGCATCCGCTGATCAGATTTAAGGTCCATGTTAATCAGTTTCCAGAGGGAACCATGGGTATGTCCTTGACCAAGTACTGTGACACAGTGTTGATTGGACAGGATTGGGAGGCCAGTATAAAAATAAGGACCCCCCCGCCAAGGTATTTCCAAATGAAGTCTTGATAGATGGAGATTCTGGTTAAACTGGAAGCCCAGAGCAGCAGGAGGAAAGAAATGTAATTGAACAAACACTGTAGTTGAGTAAAATCCTCCTGCATCATGAAATAATGCTACTGAATGCAATAATAGCTATACATTGGAAAACTGCAGGTCCTTCAGCAATGTCACATCCTCAGAGTGTGATTTTGCTAGATATGGCCCAGTAAGAACTTTTACTAGAACTCTGAAATCAACAGGGATGGGTTTTGGGAGCAGAAGATATAGTCCATTTAGGAGGTAATTTTATAAAGAAATATTAACTCATAAAAGCCGTTTACAGGTTATGCACATTAAAATATGTAGGTATATTCTGGGGCAGACTTTGGGCAGAACATGGGCACTGTAGCGATTTACCTACATATTTTATAAAATACACATGCATGCTCATATTCTGCATGCTAACATTTTACATTTGTCCCTGAGCAGATGTAAAGGTCCACTGCTTCAGTCTAGCCACTCTGTCTGCTGGTTCACCACTAGTAGTTTATAAAGACACATAAATGCCTACATGGCCTTCATAGATAGGCGGCCTGTTATAAAATTACCTTGTCTAAGTTCCATTCTTTCTTAAATAAAATGTACTCCTCTGAGTATTTGTCTACACTACTTAGCGTATACATATACAGTAAGTGATGATTTTGTATGGCTGCACACAATAATTTAAAGGAGGCAGCTCCTGAATGTATTCTTGGCAGGCCTTATAGGTATACACTCAGAGCCGTACCGAGCCAGAATTGCGCCCTGTACAACTTGCACATTGGGCACGCGCCCCCCTCACCTATACCTCCGTGGCTCCTTCCAGCCGCTGCCTGCACTTGCCCTGCTGCTGTCACCCTCTGTTTGCAGAGCAGACCTAACTTTAAGATGTGTTAAAAAAAAAAAAAAAAAAGCTGGTCTTTCGACTGTGTTCTTTAAACAGATCTGATCCCTTCCTGCTCTGATGTCACGTCAGAGGAGGGAGGGACCAGACCTGTGGAAAGACCCACATGGTTTGGGGGGGTTATTTTAGGTCTGCTCAGCTGTGGCCAGTGCCGCTCCACCACTGAGAGAACAAAAAGTGGCAGTAGCAGGGCAACAGCAGGCAGCCGAAATGTGCCCCCTAAGCCTTTGCATACTGTACAGCTGCACCGCTTGCATAGGACTAGGTACAGTGCTGTATACACCTATTATTTTGGAATGGCAAGATAGATACATGGCAAATACTTAATTTTAAATGGGCAGACTTTGACATCCATTTCCCTGTAGGTAAAATGTGGGTGTCATAAGAACTAATACTTCTTCCTCCCAAAATTATCAATCTGAGTAATTGGATATCTAGACAATAAACAGCTTAAGCAAGGTCTTTGTCCTAGATAAGTTTAAGGTACAACATAGATGACAATGTCGGCATATGAAATAATTTAGGTTTATTATAATATTTGATATACCATGCTTCATACATATATCAGTGCCGTTTACAATAATCAATATATAAATCATAATAAATAAAACTATAAAACAATATAAAAAAATCAAAAGAAAAAGTAATTGTCACATATGCTGCTTACCCAGTTAATAGTCCATTCAAATTGCAAATACCTTGGGAAAAAAGTAACACTTGAGAGCAGCTTTAAATTTACGAGCTAATGGAGGCTGCAAGTTTATATATAAGCTAAAATAATTGCTTAGTTACAAGAGAGATTTCCATGTGAAGACTATAAGGATCATGTCTGTCTATTCCCCCCTACTGGGGAAGGGCAAACTTGCCTACTCTATCCTTTACAAAGTGAAGTAAACTACAATGTCTTGTTCTCCCCGCACATGGTCTGTGAATGTTGATCAGGGTCCTTGTAGCCAAGACACATCTACCAACATCAGAACACAGGAGAGGATAGTTTAGCAGGCACGCTCCAGCTGAGGTTTCACAGCGACCAGCCAAAGAGAATATTTTCTTAACAGTTAGCATAGAAAGAAAGAGTAAAGATGGGAGAGTCTGGCAGCAGGTAAACATGCATTTTCAGAGAATCTTCAGGGTGTAAACCCCTTCTTTTGTGTGAGACCATCTTTTAAACCTTTCTGCCATTAGTATCAGTCCAATACCCATAAGAAGGAATTGTAAATGTCCACTATTGATTGGATGTAGCAGTACTCTCTGGTGCTTACAGACAGGGCTGGTGCTACCATTAGGCAAACTAGGCAGTTGCTTAGAGTGTTGGGATTTTGAGGCTCCCATTGTCACTGCCGCTGCTCCTCTCTGGAGCCAGCAGCATCAGCAATGGCCAAAGAACTGAGGCGCAGCACTCGCCAAAGGTTCTGGTGCTGTGTCGCAGTTCCTGCCTGCTATCGTCGGGCGCTTCCACACCCTTCCGACGCAGACTTAGAAATCAATCCCCAGCCCTGGCGCTGGCCCACCCTATTCCGCTACCTATGCACCATAAGTTCCTGTCTGTTAGTAGAGAGCGGTAGACAGCAGCATGAAGGGCTTCCACCATTCCTCCTTCCTGGTCCTGGTGGTCTGGTTTGTAACATATGCAACCACTAGAAATATGCTGTGTGGCATCACATGAGGGAGCATTGTTGCCAACTTTATGCTAAATGCAGGGCAAGTAAATTTACTTCTATAGAGGCAAACATGCTAGTTGCCTTGTTTTTGGATTAGAGAATAAGATTTATACTGCACTATTATTATTATTATGCCAGTAGTTATGATCTGCACATAAGAAACTTTGATTAATGACTTTGATAATCACAATACATGGGTTAAGTTAATAATGTACAAGCAATAATGTCTCTTCATCATGGACTTGAAAGGTCGATTGATGGGCATACATTTTTACATGTTAAGTTTCAGTAAGCTGCTGTAACACTAAATAAAATGCATATTTTATGCTGGAGAAAGCAAATCTACTTCGCCAAACTGGGTAATCATAAAAAGCTGTTAGTAATTGTGAATAATGTTAATCTCTCGGTCCCTGTCTCCTTTCAAAATGCACATTTACATTGTGTTTGACTGCATCCCTCAGTGAGAACTTTAACTGAGGGGAAACTCCACATTTATTTGTAGGACAGGCTCAGTTGCAAGCATGTTGAGAACTGGCAGAAGTAAAGGTAGTTTCCTGCAAGTCAGGTTACGGATATGTCAAGTCTCATTTCTCTTATGCCGTCTATGAAGCTCTTCTTATTTGATACTACCTTGAGAGAACCCAGGGTGGCTTTTCTTCTGTGTAGTTATAGAAGCTGTTGATTCTTAGCATAATGTGAAATCCGTTGCAGTTTCGCACTTCTGTGATTGATTGAGTGTCGACTATGATCAATTTGTTTTTCTTTTCTTTTTTTGGTAATGCAGAATCCTGTCTAGGTAATGGATTTATCTGATAGCTACCTGGGGAAGCTGAAAAAGGGAAGCAGAGAACTGTGGAGTAGTCACTGTATAAATATAGCACTTGGAATTAGATTAGACAGTAGAGTCGTCAACATTTTCCTTGAGGGTGGTCTGCAGCAGTGCAGTTATCTTTCCTTACTCCTCTTCTCAGGGCAGAGAACAATAAAATACAAGCAGGGTATATGTACAGAGGTTGATATTTGAAAGCCCTTATGTGATTGGTGGCAAGGCCAGCTGTCTAAGTGTTTTGTCCCTAAAAGCCTAGATCTCTCGAACGGATAACTTTGGATGTATAAATCATATATCCAAAATTAAGCATCCTAAAATAAAACAGGATTTGATGTGTTCTGGTGGTAGCGACACTCATAGAAACATAGGCCATGTGGTCTTTTTCTGCCGTCATGTTTCTATCTAGTCTGCCCTTCCATATCAACTACAATAGTCCCCTTTTTACCTTTAGAGATCCTTTGTGTTTGTCCCATGCTTTATTGAATTCAGATACTGTCCTCGTCTCTACTACCTCCACTAGGAGTCTATTCCACGCATCTACCACTCTTTTCATAAAGAAATATTTCCACATATTACTCTTGAGTCTATCCCCTTTCATCCTCATCTTAAGTCCCATTGTAACAGAGCTTGCTTTCAAACGAAAGAGACTCTCCTCCTGTGCATTTATACCACAGAGGTATTTAGAACATAAGAACATAAGATATGCCATACTGGGTCAGACCAAGGTCCATCAAGCCCAGTATTCTGTTTCCAACAGTGGCCAATCTAGGTCATACGTACCTAGCAGTTTCCCCAAGGGACACAGGTTCCACAATGCTTGTATTGGTTCAAGCATTGATATCCTGGGTCCCTTCTTAATAATGGTTTATGGACCTTTCCTCCAGGAACTTGTCCAAACCTTTTTTAAACCCAGCTACACTAACAGCCTTTACTACATCTCTATCATATTTCCTCTATCCCACCTTTTCTCTAAAGTATACATATTAAGATCTTTAAGTCTGTCCTCATATGCTTTATAATGAAGACTAGTAACCATTTTAGTAGACACCCTCTGCACCGACTCCAATCTCTTTATATCCTTTTGAAGGTGTGGTCTCCAGAATTGCATACAATACTCCAAATGCAGTCGTACCAGAGACCTATACAGAGGTACTATCACCTCCTTTTTTTCTGCTGGCCATTCCTCTCCCTATGCACACAAGCATCCTTCTAGCTTCGGCCATTGCCTTTTTTACCTGTTCAGCTACTTTAAGATCGTCAGACACAATCACGCCCAAGTCCTGCTCTTCCTTCGTGTACAGAATACTTCACCCCCTACACTGTACCGCACCTTTAGATTTTTGCAGCCCAAATGCATACAATACTACAGAAGAGGTCGCACCAACGACTTATAAAGTGGCACTATCACCTCCTTTTTTCTGCTGGCCATTGCTCTCTCTATGCACCCAAGCATCTTTTTAGCTTTTCCAACTGTTTAGCTACTTTAAGATCATCAGACACAATCACACCTAGGTCCCACTCTTCTTTTGTGGACAGAGGTACTTCATCCCCAGGTGCGGCTCAAGGCAATCTGCTGCCTGAGGCGAAGGATGAGATGGTGCCCCCCACCCCATAGAGGGGGCGGGGCTTTTTCAAAACACCAATCAGGGACTGAACCAAACCAAAAAGCTGATTAGATTATACGGAGGAAATGCAAGATGTTTGCACACCAAGGAACTAAAAGAGAGCGAGAACCACAGCACAGTTTATAACATTAAATTATAACTCATTCTTATTTTGTTATTATAAACTGCGTTATGGTTCTTGCTTTTTCTTTTTCAACATATATTTTGCATCCACAGAACCCTCTTCCTCAACAGTGGGTGCAGAGCAGAACCAGGACATTCACCCACAGAACTCAATATCTTAAAAAAAAAATAAAACAAATCTGATTCTGATTATCTCACTAACAACAACAACAAACATTCTCCAGTACCAGGCATATGGTGAACTAATACAAAATTCTACAACAAAGTCAATGAGTATCTATAGAGCAAATCTACCATACTATACCATATCAGCACCAACTTCCAAAACTCACATAAGGAGCCCACCAAAAAAAGTGGCACTGTAAATACTATAGTGGTCCCTGGAACATCCATACACCTATTTGAAAAACTGAACATATCAAACTACTACAGTACAGTATAGATCTTTATGTACAAACTCCATGTTAACAGAACACCTGGACTCAGTCACACACTCAGAACACAGACCCTCACCAAATGCAGAATAAGTAACCACAATCTAAAGTAAAAATAAAAATATGTAGACAAAATTTAAACTGAAACTCCAAGAAGCCAGACTCCTCATGCAGTGCAAAATCAGATAAATAAGATATGCAGTTCCCCCATATTCCCATTGTACTGGGAGCCACAGGCCTGCTAAAGAAGAATTTCCAAGCATATCTTGACAAACTAACCATACACATTACATCTTACGAACTCCAGCAGAAGTCTCTCTTTGGCACGATGCAAGTATTATGCCGAGCATTTAGCAGTAAATTTGAGAGATTAAGATCATATTCCACATACCCTGGCTTAGAAGTGAGGTTCACGACTGCCATAGTATGTGCAAAACTAATCCATTAGGAGAAACTACCCCGTGTAAAATATAAAGATAGCACAAAGTCCAATCACTAAAATGAAATAAAATTATTTTTTCTACCTTTGTTGTCTGACCATTTTATTCTCTGATCATGCTTCTCCCGATCTGAGCTTCTGCTTTCCTGTCTTCTCTTAGCTCTCTTTCTGTGGTCTATGGTCCATCTGCCATTTCTTATCTCTTCTTTTGTTTTCTTCACTTCTTTCCATCAGCCTATTTCCAGTCCCAGTACCCCTTCCCAGTATCAACCCCTTTCCAGTCCTCCCTCCCAGTACCTTCCAATGTGAACTTGCATTCCCATGACTGCCACTGGGGTCAATTCCCTTCCAGTCCCCCTCCTTCCCCACTGTCCATTTCCTTCTAGTCCAAATACCATGGCAGCTCCTCAGCATCCACTCCCTTCCAGGTCCCATTCTCCCATCTCCTCGCATCAGCCCATTTGTATAGCCCTAGTCCCCCAGTTTTCTTCCAAGACCAGAAGTTCTGTCCTCCCCTCCCCACCATAGGCCCATTCCTAGTCGAAGCCCTCCAATCAGCTCATTTCCAGTGCTAGTCCCCCCTCAACCCCATTACCAGTACTAGCCTCCCCTAATCAGCCCATTACCAGTCCTACCCCCCATCAGCCCATTACCAGTCCTAGCCTCCCCTAATCAGCCCATTTCCAGTACTAGTCCCCCCTCAGCCCATTACCAGTGCTAGCCTCCCCTAATCAGCCCATTACCAGTCCTAGCCTCCCCTAATTAGCCCATTTCCAGTGCTAGTCCCCCCCTCAGCCCATTACCAGTGCTAGCCTCCCCTAATCAACCCATTACTAGTCCTACCCCCATCAGCCCATTACCAGTGCTAGCCTCCCCTAATCAGCTAATTTCCAGTGCTAGTCCCCCCTCAACCCATTACCAGTCCTAGCCTTCCCTAATCAACCCATTACCAGTCCTAGCCCCCCGATCTGCCCATTACCAGTGCTAGCACCCCCATCAGCCCATTATAATCCTAATCAGTACTGTCTCTCCCCTTTGTCCAGCATTTATCCCGTCTGTCCAGTATGTCCCTCTGTCTCTCCCCTTTGTCCAGCATTTGCCCCCCTGTCTCTCCCCTTTGTCTAGTACTTGTCCCCTTGTCTCCCCCTTTGTCCAGTATGTCTCCATCTTCCCATTTGTCCAGAATTTCCCCCCGTCTCCCCCTTTGTCCAGTATTTGTCCCCCGTCTCTCACCTTTGTCCCCCGTCTCTCACTGTAATAGCGAAGGGCCTGCAACCCCAATAATACCCAGAGTCAATGGACGAGGATTCAACTCCCTTTTTATTGTATATACAGTCTCAGCACTGGCATACAAAATGTCTGAGCCCCGGGCTCAGAAAAATGACAGTTTATATACTTTTCTTCTCCAGTCTAATACAGGCAAAACTCCTCATTGGCCACAGTGGCCCACTTACTCTCATCCAATAGACATCTCTGACCGGGCCCAGGACTCGCTCCCCCTGCTTGGGTCTTACTAGCCACGGGTCAGCAACTAGACATAGCACTAAACATAATACTTCTGCTAAAGTATACAGTATATTTCACTACTCTTGCAAGGTCAGTTAGCCACAAAGATAGTGGAAGGCATATCAGAAGCATTCTCATCAAAAGCAAAACAAAGCGAGGCCAAACAAAGCAAGGTTAAGACGTGTCTCTAGCCCTGGCTCAAAACACTAAACAATCTTCATAATGCTAGACAAAACATTCTTACACTGTTCGGCTTCTCTGCTATATTTTCATCCTAATTACGAGGTCAGTACATATCTAGCAAAGATACAGTGGAGGACATTCCTACTAAAGCAGACATCTGGCTTACCTAAACAATAAACAGTAAAAGTTGTAATTCTCTTATCTCCAGGAGAGCAGAACATGTTATCAAACCAGAATAGAACAGTATTTCTTTCTAACAGCTAACAGCATTCTATAATTTTCCAAAATCAGCAATAACATTTTAAAGCAGGAGAAAAAGGGCTTCAGACCTAGCTCTGCTACATGCTAGGCCATCGCCTATCACATCACCTTTGTCTCTCCTTGTCCTCCTCCTGTCCCCACTCCCTCCACCTGCACCTCTCATCCGGCGGTGGCGGGGCACTCTGGCTGTTTTAATTTTAGATTTTGCCGCCTCTGCCCTGCCTCTGCCTTCCTGCCACTTTTTTCCCCTCAAGATGGCTTGCAACAAAAAAAAAAAAAAATGGTGGGAAGGTAGAGGCAGGGCAGAGGCAGCAAAATCTAAAATTAAAACCGGAGTGCCGCCACCACCGCCGCACAAATCAACCTGATTTGTGCAGCAGCAGCGTAACTCCGGTTGTTCCCGCTGGATGAGAGGAAACCCTTGTCAGTTCCCTTCCATTTGCCTCCTCCCGCAGTGTCAACCCAATTGCAGACCCCTCCTTCCCATCATGTCAATTCCATTCCAGCCCACTCCTCCCCCTGTGTCATCCCTATTGCAGACTCCACCTTCCCCTCATGTCAATTCCCTTCCAGCCCTCCCGTCAGCCCAGTTGTAGACCCGATCTTTCCCTTGTCAATTCCCTTCCAGCCCCCTCTCTCCCCATGTCAGCCCCGTTGCATATTTATTAGGGATACCCTGAAAACCTGACTGGTTTGCGGCCCTCCAGGACTGGAATTTGAGACCCCTGCCCTACACTGTACCCTGCTCCCTTGGATTTTTAAGCCCAAATGCATTTTTAGCATTAAATATCAACTGCCAAGTTCTTGATCATTCTTCAAGCTCAGCTAGTTCCCTCCTTATGCTATCTACTCCTTCCTGGGTGTTTAGTCTATTGCAGATTTTGATATCATCCACAAACAGGCAAACCTTACCGACAGCCCTTCCTTAATATCACTAACAAAGATGTTAAAAAGAATCAGACCAAGGACAGATGCCTGCGGCACACCACTGGTAACTTCCTTCTCCTCAGAGTGAGCTCCATTTACCTGTAGCCTTTGCTGCCTCCCACTCAACCAATTTCTAACCCAATCAGTAACTTTAGGGTCCATCCCTAGGGTGCTCAGTTTGTTTATAAGTCACCTGTGCGGAAAGGTGTCAAAGACTTTACTGAAATCTAAGTACACCACATCTCCCTTGATCCAACTCCCTGGTAACCCAGTCAATGAGATTTGTCTGATAAGACCTGCCTCTGGTAAACCCATGCTGCCTCAGATTCTGCAATCCGCTGGACTCCAGAAACCTCCATATTCTTTCTTTTAGTAGCGTTTCCAATAATTTACTCACCACAGAAATTAGACTAACCAGCCTATAGTTTTCAACCTCATCCTTACTTCTGCTTTTGAGTAAAGGGGCCACATGTGCCTTTCTCCAGTCCTCTGGCACCACTCCCGAATCCAAAAAAGCATTGAAAAGGTCAGTCAGTGGAGCTGCTAGAATGTCCCCAAGTTTCTTCAGTACTGTCGGATTATCTCATCTGGTTCCATCGCTTTATCTACTTTTAATTTAGCCAGTTAAAGCTACTCAAGCATCTAGCTTAAATATCTAAGCAGTGATATTAAGTGATTAAGCATTTAAGTTAGATATCCAAGTGGCCCTCACAAGTAGAGAACATTTTTATTAAGTTGTGCCTAGTTAGCATGCCTTTTGCACTCATTTCATGCCTATTTTATAAAGTGAAGTACACAGATGCTCTAAAATAGGGTTGTACTGTAAGTAGTGTGATATGCGCAATCAGTTACACCAACCCTTGAGCTGGTGTTAATATCTGCACCTAGATTTTTAAGGAATGTGCCTAAGTTATGAGATGCCATAACTCACGTGTGCAGATTTGTGCTCTGCCGCTGTGCACACCCACAGTGAAAGTGCACATCATCGGTCTGATGCATGTACTTACAGAAGAGTGACCAGCTAAAGTATGTGATTAAAGGTCCATTCATATGTATAAATCATTGAAAATAGATTGATGGTGTGTATCTTTGTCTCCTTATAAAATTATCTTCATAGTGGGTATAACTTGACATGCCTTTCTAACGTTGTTGCAACTTCTGTATTCTTTGTGTTGCTGAATGTTGACCTCATAAGGGTTTTATGTTAATGGTGTCTAGGGAATGAAATGCATATTGTTTTCCACTGCTGTAGTTTTCATTGGGTTCATGACAGAGGATTTTGCACACTCAGTTTCTGACCAAAAACTATGTAGTTGATGTCTGCATATTGAATTCAATGATATCACTTGGAGCGGCAATCTTTTATTCTGCACAAATACTACAGGAAGTGAAGTTCTCAGAGCTAGCAGTGATAATTGGGAAAGAGGAGTTAGTATGGCAAGGTTTATCCTTCATTTCCTATCACTGGACATTACATGTCACTCTAAAACAGCTGTGCACAGATAGCATGAGAATAATTTCATAAGCCAGTGCCTAGTTTGCATTTTCATGTACATTCCCACTAGCACGCCTTGTGGCCTTGGGCAAGTTGCTTAACCCTCCATTGCCTCAGAAGAAAGTCCTGGCAATCTACTTCTGGTCACACTGCCAAGAAAATGCCAGGGGTCAACATGGACTCGAAGGCACACATTGCACTTCATGCCTATTTTATATAGTCACGTACGCACATACTTGTCTTTATAAAAAAGCGAGTAAGTGAAAAAGTATGTGTGTACATTAAGGTGCGATTGCATACACCATCCCTAAAGCTGGTGTAAAAGACTGTGCTTAAATGAGCAAATTTTATAATTTATGTGCGTAATTGTTGTTCTGGTCTTTTGTTTTAATGTAAACCATGCTAATGGCGAATAGTGTGGTATATAAGAAACTGTAATAAATAAATAAATAAATTGCTTGCACCGACATTGCTTCGCTCAAACTCTGACCATGTATAAACCCACAGTGAAAGTACATGTGATGCAAACTACAAGCGCACGTTCATGCTAGTCAGTATTTTATAAGAGGTCATTTATGCATGTCAGTAGCCACACACTTAAATGACTAAAATACTGGAATTTACATGGGTGGTTCATGCATAAATCTAGGCAGCTCTTTATAAAATTATTCCCTTTCTGTGGTTTTCAATGAATACCCTGACAGAAAGTGACCTTTATTTAATGTCTTGGTGATGCATCCAACATTATCCTTTTTTCACAGCACTTGTCCTTTGGCAATGGAAGCTTACACGTCGATGCAGCTTTCCAGCAAACACTTTGGAGTGTGGCCCCAATTAGCTCAGGGAGTGAAGTAGCCCAAGGTAAGACCCTTTCAGCTTTTATTAACCAAATTTTTGCACAATGCTTTACTAGACTTGGACAAACCAGTGACTTCCTAATTGGTTAAAATAAATCTGCACTCGAAGGAAAGGGTTCTTTGTACTTAGGGTAAAAAAGCTTTGAGGAATGCTTTTTATTGGAAGTCAGCCTAGTCACTGCAGTAAATATTTTGTGCACGTGCTGCAGTTGTGTGTGTAAGCAGAGATAAATTTACTGATACTCTATGGGGCAATATTGAACCACTGAGGGCAGCTGGCCAAAGTGGTTACATAAGATGCTGTCTAGATAGAAGCCGGTGCTGAATATACATATACTGTGGTCAGCATTGGCAATTATGTGGATAGCGGCAATATTCAGTCTGCTATCCAGATAACTAGCCACATAGCTCTAAGACAGCCTTTTTATTGTCCGAAATTCATCTGTACAGTTATCTGGATAATGGATCTGGACTGAATAATCGCCACCATCTGGATAATTACTGGGACCGCTCACACTTTGCCCCAGCACTATGCCGATAGTGCCTAGACAGTCACTATGATTTTCAGCGGCACTATCCAGATAGTGGCCCTAACCAGTGGCCCTTACCCAGATAGCCACTGCTTTCTGGATATGTTTTTTTTTGCTAACTACCCTGACAGAAATGACATCCTTGCTGCTTTTGAATCCTGATACTCTTTTTCTCCTGTTTATCACTACATGCGTTATACCATTTCCCTTCAGTTCCACCCTAGTCCTCTGTTATGTTTGTCCATCTTACTTAGGTTGTAAGCTCTATGGAGCAAGAACTGTCTCTGATATGTATGTGCACAGTCCTGCGTATACTTAGTAGTGCTATAGAAATGATTAATAGTATTTGTAGTATTAATAAGCACCACTAGTTGGGTCTGTCCACTGCTATCTGGATAAGTGCTTTTAAATTTTAGGCTGCTAATTTCGAAGTGTAAGTTAATAGAAATTGCTCTTATCACTTTTCTATTATTAATTGCTGCATTCAGTATTCTGCCATTTCTTCCATAGCACAAAGCAGGTGCTAGTAGATCAGATGCATGTAACACCAACACAAATTAAAAATGTAACAATTATCAGAAAGCTGGCTTCCTTTTTATAAAGTTATATCTTTATAATACATTGTTTTCATGTTTTCCCATATTAATTAAAAATCATACACACAAGCCCACTTCAAAGGGAGCATCATAAACTTTAAACATAAAAAACTACAACCACTGAGAATCCTCTAATAACCCCTTTTCCATAACCCAGGAATAATAAAAAATAATAAGAAACAATGCTCAATTAACTAACCCTTTCCCTGTATGACAACTTCCAATTGGGGAGAAGATCAAGAGTTCGATTCCCACTGGCACTCCTTTTGACTTTGGGCAAGTCACTTTACCCTCCATTGCCTTGGAAGAAAAGGCTGGCAATCTACTTCCGGTGATACATTGCCAAGAAAACCCAGAGGTAGCTGGGTCGCTATGAGTCGACACTGACTCGATGGCACTAAAAAAAAAAAAAAAAAAAAGACATACTTTTGCTCTTGATAGGAAATTAGACATTTACACGGATACTTAAGAATGAAAGTGTCCCCTAAAGCCAAGATACGAGACCTAAGCTCTAAGGGGGCCTTCCTTTGCCTCAGAGTCTCCTGTGATACGTCCAGGAACATTTGAATCGATTTAGCAAAAAATGTAACCTGTTTTTTTGGAAAAGTATAAATGAAGAATCTGCATCTTATCTGCTTCCATCACAAATGATACCAAAAGAACCATCCATGTAGGAATATCCTCCACAGAGGACTCTAAATAAGCAGACAAGCTAGGAACATTAAGATAATGTAAGGCCTGTTCTTCCTCTGCTGAACTCGGAGCCAACACAGTAACTCCGGCCAGTAAATAATAAATCTTCGATAAGCGTATCTCCTTAGAGTTAGACAGAAGAAGAACATCCTTCAAATATTAAACAGGATTATTGGTGATAAGAAATAAGCTCAAGTATAATTTAGAAATTCTAGAGCGATTCATATTTTCGAATAGTTCATTTTGACAACATAAAGCAAGGAGATCTTGAATAGTGGAAGCGAGGACCTCTTGGACAGCAGAGACTTGAGTTTCTAAACTTCTACTAGAATTTTTTATGTCCAGGATGCGCGCTATAGGACACTGACTGTCACGTGGTCTGCTGAAGGGCTTTAAACACTCTGCCCAACTGCAGGTTCGTGGCCACAGGCACATGCCCGTGGGCACATGCTCCGAAGGGGTGTACCCAAAGGGGCAGGCCTGTCCCGTTGGAGCACGGAGGAGTACTGAGCACAGAGGAGTATGGAGAATGTGGGAGGGCAAGAAGAGAGTGTCAATGGCAGCTTCCACTAAGGCAGCAAAAACTGTAGGCCCGATGGACCTACATGTGTTACTGAAAGATTCTGTGGTAAAAGTTAGTACGCCAGTGAGAGATGAAGAAGCGCTTTCTTCTTCTGTAAGTACTGGTTCTTCTCCTTCTCCTGTTCTACAGGGTTTCTCTACCCCTCCCAGCCCCAGAAGTAGAGTTTCTACCCTTGGTCTGGACCCCACATCTGATATTGATGTTGGGGTTCTTCCTGGGCCCTTTTCCCTTTCGAGCTCTCTCCAAAATGTGGATTTGCCTCATGGAGCACCTGTATCCCTGCCTTTACCTTTCAAATTTGCTCTGCTTCAGGATAAATTCCATCTCTGGATTATATTTCTCTTAATGATATTTGGCGGGCAGTGTCACTGACAGATCATTCCTTACAGTTGTCTTTGGCTAAAATATCTTCATTTGCTAAAGAAGTGGTGGTCAACTTTGTGCATCATGAGAATAGGTTTTTGGACATAAATAATTCTTGTAGAAGTTGGCTTCCTAATTAATAAAAATTTTATATCAAGTGATCCAGTTTCAAAGGAAGTCATATGTTTACTAACAGCTGATAAATGTGTAACCTCCCTGTCTGTAGATTTTGAAATGCTGCATGGGCTGAAAATTTGTCTAATTGCCCCACCATGATCCATTCAGTAAAGGGACGGAGTGAGGGTGGCAGCTAAAAAAAAAACCAAAAAGCAAATCCACATGGGGGAAATTTTACAGGGAGACACTTTTAAGGGGCATGTTTACTAAACTGGGCTAACGATTAGCATGCACTATTTGTAAATAGGTCTCATATCCTTCAACAGGACCTAGTTACAAAGAGCGCGTGGTAACTGTTAGCCCAGCTTAATAAACATGCCCATAAGTGTGAAAGTAGGCGCCTAAATGGGGCTATTTTATTCATTTCCATGCATGCATGGCCACATATGTGGATAAATGGCCTATAAATAGCTCAGACAACAGTTGCTTAGCTACAAATCTCTTTATTTGGCATAGCAAAATAATTTATAAATGCAGATAGCAAGTGTCTGTCTGAGAGGTGGGCAGCGTTCTCTCTGCAAGGGGAGAAAAACACTGCCCATGCCCTTCTGCTGCTGTCTTGTTATATACCCCTCTGTCTCAGAGTTCTAGCAAATTCTGCATAAATTCTTTCTCGGGACCCTAGGACCCTCCCCTCTTAATCATTCTTTTGCAGTTGCTGTTTCAAGGTCTGCCTTATCTGTAGCCGTCTGCAGCCCTCTGCTGTACATGTTATCTCAGTTTCCTGGCACCATCTGTAATCTTCAGGGCTAAGAGAATTTGTTTGCTCATTAGTTTTGTGAATTCCTAGCTTGGCCTGTATTTCTTGTCTGGGCCTAGGCCTATATCCTTGGACACTTCTTTCCAAAGTATGGCTGCTTAGGCTTTATTATAATAGGCTGCATATTCTCTCTTGTAGCCCACAAGTGCTGTTTCTTCTTGTCCCATTCATGTTAGACTGTGTACAGTTCAAGCAGCCAGGGGTGCAGTTGCAGAAAGCAAGAGGCTGACCTGAAATCTAGACCTAAACCAAATTATCCCCACAGTCCCCAGTTTTTCTTTTTCTTTTCTGGTGGAGGGAAGCAAAAGTAATCCCACTAAGGGGCATGGACAACAACCATTTGAGATAGAGAGGGATCATCAAGAGGCAGCTGCTGGTACTGTTCCCTAGAGATTGGTACTTTGTAATATAATTTTCTTGCAGCAACCCAATAATATTGAAAACACATAACATGAAAGTATGTCAAAAGCGGCAGTGCTTAATAATGTGATAAAGAAAGCTCTGAGAATAGTACAGCAAAACTTGAGCTGGTGGGGAATTGCAATTGCTGAAGCCCAAATGGCTTGTAGATTTCAGTTACTTTCTAAGAAAACAATAATAAAAGGATAACAATACAATCATTCACAAAAGCCCCCATCAGTCCAATAGTCCTCTTCCTATTTTCAGATGATTTGGTCCTGCTTCTCAGCAGTTCCCCAGGACCTCGCAGTGTGCTTCACCTTTCTCTGAAGTTTAAGTTCTGTTTCTCTCAAAATTTGAACCTCTCATCCTCATAGGTGAATATTTTGTCCCTTTTTCAATGTGACGCACGAATCCAGGTAGGGACTCCTTCACACATTTCTGTGGTGTGTAGTTCAGAGTTCTTGGAATGGTCTGTTCCATCTGGATTCTGGCCAATTCCCTCTGTTGGAATCTCCGGATTGCAATTGGTGACATGGCTCCAGGCTTTTTTAAGAGGAGCAGCAACCAATATTAAATGAAAAGACTAAATTTAAAAATACTTGGACTAATCTTGAAACTGCAGTCTCCACAAGGATTTGTGTAAGCTACTCATTAATTATGGTGTCAAAAAAGATCCTTTTGAGGTGAGAGACCTAAAAGGGTACAAGGCATTTGTGGTTGGGCCTCATCTTCTCCCCTCTCTCTCTCTCATTCTGTTTCTCAAACCTCTCCTGGATCATTGCAGACAAGCAAGATTTGGTTTTGTCCAATCAACTCAAGTTAATGTTATTGTTTTTATTTGTAAATAACTTTACAAATATTCTCATATTTTCTGGGAACACAGTTCCATCTTACCACTAAATGTGCTCTACATACTTGGGAACAAAGCAATTCCAGATCAAAACAAAGTACACTTTTTCTCTGGACACCAACACGTAAAATTCAAATAAAGGAAAACAGGTGAATTTATCCTAAAATTCAATATTGTAACAAATAAAACTGTAAAGATCAGTGTAGTGACCACCTATGGTGTTACTGTCCTGTTCAGCAGTCATCAGCACTGAGCTTAAGAATGCAAAGTAATTACCTTAAATCTTACAGTTCAGAAAAAAGAAATCATTCAAATGACATGAAACTGATACCTTTTCATGAAAAGGTTGGTGGATATCTGGAATGCAAACACTCCCCTTTTAAGTTATTTTAAAGCAAATTACTTAGAGTTATAGCTAACCTTGATGTTATCTTAAACACAGATAAACAGTAGGTTTCTTTTCTGTTCTTCAAAGCAACTGTAAATTACCATGCAGCTGAACAAGAGAAAGAGCCTTTTAACGTTTAATTTTGCTCGATAGCATATACAGTCAAATTCAAATATATATATATATATATATATATATATATATATATATATATATATATATATATATATATATATATATATATATATATATACCAGAGATAAAAGCAAGCACGATGAACTTCTTATTCACTCAGGATTTAAATCATTTTCAAGTTGCAATCTGGTAACTACTGGCTCAGAATGCCCCATTGTTCTGTCAGGGCTCTTAACCTCTACTTTGAAGGTCAAAGGAAAACAGAAGCTGTTTCCTTAATTTGCTATTTTTTTTTTGTTTTGTTTGTTTCGTTTAGCATTAGTAAAGAATTCTAGGCAGTTCAGCGCCAGGGACCATAAAATCTACTGGAGTAGCCAGTAATGAAAGAAGAACAGTGTTTACTAAGACATTTAAACACAAGACAAAGCTAAGCTTACAAGTGCATTATGCCTAACAGCCTATAGTCATTTTGTTTAAAGCACTGAACTAAACATCTTTGCTTCACAAGGGTACATATTTTCCTAAACAGTTTGTATTTATTTACCTATAATTAGTTAAAAAGACACATAGAAAGCTATTAGAATAATGATAACTAAAAGCAGTTAATTACAGAAGAAAAAGATAACTAGAAAGCTAATTACAGAAGAATAATACTTGACTGAAAGAGTTCTGAATTTCATCTCCTGTCACACTTCGATTGAATGGATCCCCTATTCAACCAGACAAGAGAGACTTCTCAATCTGGAGTTTCTCTAGGCGATGCGTCCATCTCCAGAAAAGACCCCTAACTTTTGCTAAAATGAGCAGGTCGAATGATCCTCCCGCTGGCCAGGCGAGAGTAGGATCCCATTTCTCCCATTTTTTAGAACAATCTTTTATTGAGGATTCCAACAGGGGGTTCTGTTTAATGAGGCAATCTGTAGGGGAAGGGCAGGGCTCAGCTCCTTTCTTATTATCAATTCCCTCGTTGGATTTTTTCTTAAAATTCTCCTTAACTGTCCCTCTTCCTATAATCTGTAAACCTGGTGTTTTCACTGTTTGGGGACACTTTAATTACAGGAAAGATCCTGTATAATAATTTCACCTTTTACCGATTCAAAATCGAACCTCTTTATCTGCAGAGGAGCTGGTAACTTCGCTGTTACAGATAGAAATTCAAACCTCTTTACTTACAGAGGTGCAAAGTTACAAATCCAGGACTCATACAAACACACAGTCCTTGTGCTTTGTCCAAACCGAGCCGCCCCCCTCGCGGGAGTGCGGAACCATGGATAGGGACACACAGTCGCTTTGCACCAATGATACATACAGTCTCACGCATACACCAAGCTATCCTGGAATTATGAAGACCTAATGTCTGGGCAAACTTTCAAACTTTCTTTCCCTAATATTACAACTAAACACAGAAACACTCTAATAGTTTTCTACACAACAAAACAACATTAATTACATAAAATACATATGCATATGTCTAAATTTGGTACTCACCCACCAATCGAACCTGGGTAAGTCTTCTGTCCTTGTTTGTAGGCAGGTAACGCAGCAATATTCACCACTGGAGTCTTCCTAGGGTATTCTTTTTCTTTTTCTTTTTTCTTCTCTCGTAGTCACTCAGGACGGTAACCTCATCTCCTGGACCGGCAGGAGGTATTCTCGTCTTCTGGACCAGCAGAAGGTATCCTCATCTCCTAATGAGATGGTATCCCCATCTCCTGTTTTGTCTTTTAAAACAGGAGGTATCCTCTCTGACGAAAACGCAGCCAAAAGCGCAGTCAAAGGAATCCTTGGACAATTTAGAAAAATTTAGGAGTGGCTACACTCCATTTAGGGGTGGGTTTTGGTACCAATTGTGAGCCTAGTTTCCCCACAAAATTCCCCAAATATTACCAATTACCAATAAATAGCTCAGACAACAGTTGCTTAGCTACAAATCTCTTTATTTGGCATAGCAAAATAATTTATAAATGCAGATAGCAAGTGTCTGTCTGAGAGGTGACGGGCAGCGTTCTCTCTGCAAGGAGAGAAAAACACTGCCCACGCCCTTCTGCTGCTGTCTTGTTATATACCCCTCTGTCTCAGAGTTCTAGCAAATTCTGCATAAATTCTTTCTCGGGACCCTAGGACCCTCCCCTCTTAATCATTCTTTTGCAGTTGTTGTTTCAAGGTCTGCCTTATCTGTAGCCATCTTCAGCCCTCTGCTCCTTCCTTTGTTCTGTACATGTTATCTCAGTTTCCTGGCACCATCTATAACGTGACACTGGGGAGCGTTCCCACGCAGGCTCCATCGGTACTGATACCCATATGTGAGGACTAAATTCCTGCTGTTCCCGGAGATCACCTGTTACAGGTGAGTAACTACGCTTTACATGCATCCTTGCATAATATAGGTTCAGCTCTAGCGCTGGTGAACATGTCCGTGCCTTAAGATGCAATTTCTGCCACTAATGCTATATATTATAAAGGCAAGTAGATACCTACTTGTCTTTATAAAATAGCGCCTGTATGGGTGCTTACTTTCATGCTTATAGGTGTCTCCTTATACAATGTACAGCACGTAACGATATTTAACAGCTGTAGTAATTATTTATATGTTTAGTTTAGGCCTGCACTCACCTTTTTCCATATATATTCAGCACTGAGACTTTATATATAAATGGTATATATCTTAAACACCCTGTGTAAATTGAAATGCTGCCCTCCACTGCTGAATATTACCTCCCATGTCTTTATTCATTTCTTGAACCAAAGAGCCTGATTCTCCATAGGGATCCCTGGGGACAATGTTCACAATGGCAGTGCAAAATAGTTAAAGGTTTCCCACCTATTAGATGTGAGCCTGGCCAATTAAAAGGATGGAGTGCCCAGGAATGCTTCTTGAGCTTGGGTTTTTTCCCTCCTATTTTATCCCCAAACATACCTAGTTTCGGAATTCCCCAACTGATAGCACAGATTCACAGAGGCATAGACACACAGGAAAAAATGACACTCGTGTCGCCATCTAACCTTTAGGTGGGGGCCACCAGCATGGTCATTTTTCAGAGTTAGCCCTTACATATGCCCTAGAGCAGCAATCTTTCACCTACAGCTAGAAATTGAAAATAGTCGTCCTGTAAGAAAGCTGATGTTGAATCACACACATTTACATCTATCATTAATCCATCTAGTGTTATAAGACCTTGGGGAGGTTCTATCGGCTCCACTGTCTGAACGTTTCAATGCTTCTTTAGAATCAAGAGTGGTCCCAGAGGACTGGGGAAAGGTACATGTGGTCCCTTTATACAAAAATGGAAGTAAGGATGAGGTTGAGAACTACAAGCCGGTTAGTCTGATCTCTGTGGTGAGTATATTAATGGAAATGCTGCTAAAACAGTGGATTGTGAGGTTTCTGGAGTCCAATGGATTGCAGGATCCGAGGCAACATAGGTTTACTAGGGGCAAATCTTGTCAGACAAATCTCATTGATTTCTTTGACTGGGTGACTAGAGAGTTGGACTAGATGTGGTATACTTAGATTTCAGTAAAGCCTTTCACACTGTTCCACACAGGTGACTTATAAATAATTTGAGCACCATAGGGATAGACTAAAGTTACTGACTGGGTTAGAAATTGGTTGAGTGGGAGATGACAAAGGATACAGGTAAATGGAGCTCTCTCTGAGAAGAAGGATGTTACCAGTGGTGCAATTGGATTCTTTTTAACATTTTTGTTAGTGATACTGCGGAAGGGCTATTGGGCAAGGTTTGCCTGTTTGTGGATGATACCAAAATCTGCAAGAGTAGACATCCATGAAAGAGTACATAACATGAGGAGGGATCTAGCTAAGCTTGAAGAATGGTTGAGAATTTGGCAGCTGAGATTTAATGCTAAAACATGCAGGGCCATGCATTTGGGTTGCAAAAATCCAAGAGAGCAGTATCGTATAAGGGGTGAAGTATTTCTGTCCACAAAAGAAGAGCGGGACCTGGGCATGACAGTTTCTGATGATTTTAAAATGGCTAAACAGGTAGACAATGTGACGGCAAAAGCCAGAAGGATGCTTGGGTGAACAGGGAGAGGAATCGTCAGCAGAAAAAAAGGAGGTGATAGTGCCTCTGTATAAATCTTTGGTGCAACCTCATTTGGAGTATTGTGTACAATTCTGGAGACCACACCTTCAAAAGGATATAAACAGAATGGAGTCTGTGCAGAGGGTGGCTACCAAAATAGTCAGTGGTCCTCGTTATAAACCATATGAGGGCAGACTTTAGAGGAAAGGCGGGATAGATGAGATATGATAGAGATGTTTAAATACCTCCATGGCATAAGTGCACAGGAGGAAAGCTTCTTTTTATTGAAAGTAAGCGCTGCAATGAGGTGGCATAGGATGAGGGTGAAACTGGATAGACTCAAGAGTAATATGCAGAAATATTTCTTTACAGAAAGAGTGGTAGATGCATGGAATAGTCTCCCAGTGGAGATAGTAGAGAGGAAGACAGTATCTGAATTCAAGAAACATGGGAATAACGCATAAGATCTCTAAAGGTTAAAAAAGGGATTATAGTAGTTGATATGGAAGGGCAGATTAGATAGAAACCCAGTCAGAACCGTGGATAGCAAAGGAAGGAATTCTCTTTATTGATCACAAAAAGCCTATGGTATTGTGCTTGTTTGTTGGCACCTAGGGCAGATTAGATAGGCCATATGGTCTTTTTCTGCCATTATGCTTCTATGTTTCTATCTTTGCTAGACCAAATGGATAGAAAACTACATCACAGATTTTATTTATTTAGCATTTACCTCGTGCCTTTCCAGGAGTAGTTCAAGGTGAGTTATAATTAGGTACAGTAGATAGTTCCCTGTCCCCAGAGGGCTTAAAATCTAAGTTTGTACCTGTGGCAATGTAGGGTTAAGTGACTTGTCCAAGGTCAGAAGGAGTACCAGTGAGATTCATGTCCTACCCTTATTCTCTGGGCAGCCACTTAATGAAATTCTACCAATTTGTATTTGCTCTGTGAAATGCACAAAGTCATTTAAAGCATGGGTGTCAAACTGCTGTCCTCAAAGGCAATTAACCAGTCTAGTTTTCAGAATATCTATAATACATATTCAAAAGAGATATTTGCATGCACTGCCTCTATTATATGCAGATATATCTCATGAATATTCATTAGGGATATCCTGAATACCCATCTGGATTGCAATTTGACACGCATACTTAAAAGTGTTCTTTAATTTATTTATTATTGCAATCTGATTTCTCGCCAGTGCTGTATAACATTAAGACAAGTGCCCCGCCCCTCTGGTCACCAGAGATCTACAAAGCCATATCTACCATACCATAGCAGCATAAACTTCCAAAACTCATACAAGGGGCCTACCTAGAAAAAAGCAGCACTATAAATAGTGCAGGGAGCACTAGAACAATCATACACCTATTTGAAAAGATGACCAAATTACTACAGTACAGTATAGATGCCTACGTATAAACTCCATGTTAACAGAACACCTGGCCTCAGATCCTGACTCACCTGATCTCCTTGTGTTTCCTTTGTGTTGTCTGTCTTGACTAGATTGTAAGCTCTGATGAGCAGGGACCGTCTTTTACATGTCTGTGCAGCGCTGCGTACGACTTGTAGCGCTATTCAAATGCTCAGTAGTAGTAGTAGTTTTACTTTGTTTTTAAATTCTTAGCACTATTGCACTGTGGCTCTGTAAGATGCAGGTGCCGCAGGTGGAGCAGAGGAGAGGGTGAGGCTGTGCCAGGGAGGTACAAGAAGAGATAAAACGCCAGTTTTCTGCTCTGGCTACTCCCGTCCCATGGCTAGAGCAAAAATCTGGCTTTTCTATGGCCTGTTTTAGATCTCTGCCGGCAGCCGGCCTGGCCATGTAAAAACCAGCCAAGCCAGCTGAAAACTGACCTGTTGGCAACCCTAGGTCAAACCTGTTCACACTCTTCAACTGTTAGTCTGGGGCAAGTACATAGAGATCAGAGGTATTCCGGAGATTTCGCTTACCAAACCCTCCAAGTGCTTATGCTTGTAAAAATGTATTTGATGTAACATGTAACTAAAGGTGAGGCTAAAGGGAATAATTAATAGCTGATGTGTCCCTTTCTGTGCAAATGTATTTGATAATCTGTGATTATAGGTTGCCATAAAATTTCAAAAATGTTAGGATTTCTTAAGTTACATTTTTGACCTTGGCCCTCTCCCTGTATGAAGGATGTTGTCTTTCCTTTCAATTATGGCGTTCCTTTCTTTTTCTTTCTATTGCTGATTTTTATTGTACACTGCCCTGCTGCATACATGAAGGGTGGTATCAAATGCAATTAACATAACATTACATAACAGACAAAAGCCCTATTTATGGTGAGGGGATACCTTTCCCACTGAATTTCCTTTCAGATTTTATCTGGATAACAGAGATTCTCAGGGGTGGTTAGCTGTGCTGTGTTACATTTAGTAGGGCATTGAATACACTGCTGTAGCAGTCAATTGATAACAAGACTCCTAAGGGAGAAGTCCCAAAAAGTGACTATTTTATGCCTATTTTATAAAAGCCACTCAAAACCACACCAAACTCTGTATATTGCACAAAGCTCCTAGGAACACACACAAATACACCATGTTGTGTCAGGGATCCGGTATTGAATATGGCATACAGCTGTTCCTTTTCTCCTACTCGACTTGAGTTTTGCCTTTTGGTGCTTCTTTAGAAAGGCAAAACTCAAGTCGAGTAGGGGGCAGCCTTATTCATGCATTTTCATTATATGTGTGATGAACTGGGTGAAAGTTTGCATACAAACACAGAGACCATTGTTTGAAAAGAAGAGACAACTAGTAAAGTGGCCGATGAAAGATATTGCACAGGAGCACGATTTGGTAGCAAACCTGTATGGTCAGGGTGCCTCGTTCTGAAGCCTCTTTTACAGAAGAAAAAATAATATGTGTGGTGTCAGGTGCTTTGGCAGTATACCGAATTTGGTGTGGTTTTGAGTGGATGTTCAATATGAACACACAAGATTGTTGGAGTTGTTCAGAGGTAGTTTATAAAAGTGACCTAGCCTATGTACCTTTATAAAATAAGCTTCCAGAACCAGCCCCTGTGTCATATGAATGCCTCTACCCCTGCTCCAGAATGGATGTAAAGAATGTGCTTGTACTCTGTGTACTATATGTATGTATGTACTATATATATGTATTTATTTATCCGTTTTTATATACCCCTCTTAGTCAATAATAATGAAGGCGTAACATTACACTGAATATGTAAGTAAGATATACTTGTAAAATTAACATTAACAAGGTCATAAGGTTACATGCAACTACTACTACTACTATTTAGCACTTCTAGAGTGCCATGCACGCAGCGCTGCACAGCTAACCTAACCTACAAGAGGTAGTCAGCATACATGAGACAGTCCCTGCGCGTCAGAGTCATACTCATCAGAGCTTACAATCTAGTTAGAGAAGTACATTAGTTAAAAACAGTGTAGAGTGCAATATTTTGAGTAGTTAATATATAATAACATGGTTGTAAGATTGTATAGGGTTTTTAAGAAGATATGTGAGTTAATACAGTGGTCATGGTATTTTGGGGGGGGTGAGGAAAGGATTGGGGTGTTGTACTAGTTGGCGAGGTGTTGGTAATGTGGACAAGTTAGTGATTGTGCCTTTTACCGAGGTTGGGTTGGTTGTTACAATAAAAATAGCTCACTCGGTATATATTAGTGGGGTTATGTTTCATTTCCAAAGGTTTCCTGGAAAAGCTGAGTCTAATTCCTTCTGGAAGCTTGGAAGATCAGCTATGGCACGTACTCTATCTGGAAACACATTCCAGAGACTCGGTACTTATGGAGAGAATGTTCGGGAACGGGTTGCTTGGCTGCTTCTCGCTTTTCCTGCTGGGATGGTGAGTGCGTTTAGCATGCTGGCTCTCCCCATTCTGTTCTTGTGTAGGATGGTCTGGAGAAGATTTAAGGAGAGAGAGTGTGTGATATTTTAAATGTTGTTAATAGGACTTTGTATTTAATAAGGCTCACTATAGGTAACCAGTGCAGCTGTTTTATGCATGGGTGCTACATGCTCTGATCTTGAGGCTCTATATAGAATATGGGCAGCAGTGTTCTGTGCCATCTGTAATGTGTGATCTCCAGGAACAAGCAGGAATGTAGTTTTCACATATGGGTATCATCGGTACCGATTGAGCCTTTGCGGGAACGTCCAGTAGGAAAGCTTTTGGGAGCATCCCACTGCGCCTGCACCACTGCCTTCCCGCCTTTCCATCTCTCCCTCTTCAGTTTCTCGTTTTCCGTGGAGCCGACAAGCAGCAAACCCTGTCACCACAGAAAATCATTTTTTTTGTGGTCGCGTCTGCCTTCCCGTCGACGCCTATACCGGTACCACCGGTGCTTTTCTTTATTTTCTTATTTCTTTTCCTTAAAAAAAAAAAGAAAGAATAACTTCTTTTTTGAGGGTCTGGCCCCAGGCGCTATTTTGGACACTAGGCCCTCTTTTCTTCCAAAATGGAGAAACCATCTAGTAGTTTCAAAAAATGTTCAAAGTGTAGTGGTACCATTTCTGCTATCGACACCCATGATTGGTGTCTCAAATGTTTAGGTCCTGACCATTTGCCATCGGAATGTCTCCTTTGTAGAAAGATGATCAAGAGAGGCCTGCAGAACAGAGCTGCAAAACTTAGCACCCTCTTTGCCTCGGATTGCATCGACGTCCTCCAGGGTTTCATCTTTCTCCCATGGATCTCAGGTAACTAAACCAAGGTCTTCCAAGACCGGCCAGTCCTCAAAAAGTAGATCTCCTTCTAAGTATCGAGATGCTACTAGCATTGCCCTCGAGGAAAGCATACTGGCCAAACAACCCCAGCGGGAGGCCCCTGCCTCCAAAGCATTAACGGGGTTTCAGGATGTTCTCGAAGCTTCCACCTCCAGAGAACTCTTGGTGCCATGTTCTGGTGTCGTGGCCTGCTCCACCGGTACCGACATCCAGGCATCGGCGGGCTCCATGGAGTAACGTATCCTGGCCATTGAGCGCAGTCTTGCGGCTTTACTAGCAGGCTCGGTACCACTCAAACTGCTTCAATCGACACAGTTGTCGGTACCGATATTGGTATCAAATGTTCCTGCATCGACCGATGCGCCTCTCTTCATGCTTCCTCCCATGCCGGTCCTGGAATCGGTCTCCGGCATTGAGGGTCTGGTATCGAGGCAGTCCAATGCTGACTTCGATTGATACTATCGACAAGCAATACGAGAGCATCTGGCCCAACAATATTTCAAATCCTCCGATTCCAATGATTATGATGACTCTGTTGGTACCGGGGTGGTTCTTCCAGAGGATCCCTCGCCTTCACTGCAGCATCGGATGTCTCCTCCAGAGGACATTTACTTTCAGGACTTCATACGTGATGTAGCAAGGAGTCTCTCGATTACCGTGACCCCTGAGAAGGATCCGAGAGCTGAAGAATTGGAAATTCCTCAGTATCCGGCAGCTCTTCAGGAGGCTGCTACCCTTCCCATTCACCGAATATTGCATGATCTCATGCTTAGGATGTGGGAATCACCCTTAATGGCGTCTCCACATTCTCGAAGACTCGATAGAATGTACCGGGTACCGCAATGTCCTGGTTTCCAAAAAACACAGTTACCACACCGTTCAATGGTAGTGGAATCGGCAATGTGTAGGATCAAGAGTGCTAAGACGCATTCATCCAACCCTCCAGGTCGTGAATCGAGAATGCTCGATGCCTTTGTGCATCGATGCTTTCAGTCCTCTATGCTGTCCGCTAGAATAAGCTCTTACATACTTTATATGGGTATGTTTCTTCAGGAGGTTACAAGAGATTTGGAACTCATTGCTCCACTTCTTCCTGATGACGAAAGAGCTGACTTTCTCACTCTAGTCAAACATGCCCAGAACGTTTCTAAGTTCATGAACCGTGCAACCTTTGATTGCTTTGAGTGCATTAGCAGAACCTCTGCTATCTCCATTGGTGCACATCGCATTGCCTGGTTACAAGCATCTGATTTAGAACAATGGGTGCAAGACAAGCTGGGGAATATTCCTTGCACTGGAGAAAACCTCTTTGGCAAGGATTGGCAGGACAAAGCTAATCAGCTTGAGTCCGAGAACACCACCTTGAATAGATTATCAAGGACCACAGCCAATCCAGCTAAGAAAAGGACAGTTAAGAAACCCTTTTTCAACAAGAACAAGAAAAAGAAATTCTATCCATCTTACACCCAGGCTGTCCACTGCCCAGTTCATGCTCCCCAGAAGGGGCAGCAGCAACCCAGACAGCAAAGGAAGGCCCAAGTCCCCAGAGCTCAACCGGCTCAGCAGACACAGCTTCCTCAGGGGCTTTGATTCCTTCCTAGAGAACCTAGTCATTCTACCCCTGAAGGGTCCAGAGCCTCTCACCATCCCAGGCAGACTCTGTCATTTTGCCGAAAGATGGCAACAGATGACATCAGAGCAGTGGACCCTCTCTATTGTAACAGAGGGGTACAAACTCCATTTCCACAATTTGCCCCATCCCACCATCACAAGACAGTTCAATTCTTGGGGCCCCTTCACCACTCTCTTGTGTCAAGAGGTCACCTCCCTACTTGCTCAGGGA
The DNA here is from genome assembly GCA_033557465.1 of Ichthyophis bannanicus. NCBI lineage: Eukaryota > Metazoa > Chordata > Amphibia > Gymnophiona > Ichthyophiidae > Ichthyophis > Ichthyophis bannanicus. The sequence goes on from CM066033.1 coordinate 498,448,306, forward strand.
GCAATAGAAGAGGTACTTATGTCCCAACAGGGCATGGGTTTCTACTCCCCCTGCTTCCTCATTCTAAAGAAGACAGGGGGATACAGGCCCATACTGGACCTCAGAGAGTTGAACAAGTATCTGTTCCGAGAAAAATTCAAAATGATCTCTCTCGGAACACTTCTTCCTTACATTCAGAGTCAGGATTGGCTATGTTCTCTAGATCTAAAGAATGCGAATACACATATCCTCATCCATACAGCTCACAGGAGGTTTCGTTGATTCCTTTTTCAAGGAAGACATTACCAGTACAGGGTTCTACCCTTCGGACTGGCTTCTGCCCCAAGAGTCTTCACAAAATGCATGGCAGTAGTTGCAGCATTCCTGAGGACTCTGGGGATATTTGTCTTCCCCTACTTAGGCGACTAGCTCATCTGAGCATTGACAGCTCCAGAAGCCAGCTCCGCTCTCTCCTGTACAATGCAAATCCTGCAGTACTTGGGACTGGTCATAAACCTCCCAAAATCTCATCTCACCCCTTCTCAATCCCTAGAGTTCATAGGGGCTCTTCTAGACACAAGGCAGTCAAAGGCTTTCCTGCCACAACTACTTTGTCTTCGAATACTCCAGCTGGCCTCTCAAGCAGCTATGAAAACTTTTCTAACTGCTCGAGAAATGCTTCAGCTGCTAGGGCACATGGCATCCATTGTCCATGTGGTTCCCTATGCTCGCCTACACATGTGAGCAGCCCAGTGGACCCTAACTTCCCAGTGGACACAGGCGTCGTGTTGCCTGGGAGACAAAATCAGAAACTCTGCACACCTCATATTGTCCCTACAGTGGTGGCAGTCGCTGAAAAACCTTCTTGTAGGGTCTCCTTTCCAGCAGCCACTGCACCAAGCCAACTTGGTGACAGATGCGCCCAAGTTAGGTTGGGGGGCTCACTTGAACAATCTCTCCACTCAGGGTCTCTGGACCGTGCAGGAGGCTTGTCTTCACATAAACTTCCTGGAACTTGGAGCCATCTTCTATGCTCTTCAAGTTTTCAGGACCGCCTGAGCCACAAAACGGTTCTTGTCCAGACCGACAATAAAGTAGCTATGTTCTTTGTGAACAAGCAGGGTGGGACGGGTTCTCAGGCGCTGTGCAACAAAGCTCTATGCCTCTGGGCCTTCGCCAAGGATCTTCATATCCATCTACCAGCAGTGTATCTACCAGGCACACAAAATCTCTTGGCGGACAAACTCAGTCGAGTACTGCTGTCAGACGAGTGGTCTCTTCATCCAGAGCAAACTGCTTGAATCGTTCAAATCTGGGGAACTCCTGATATAGACCACTTTGCAAGTCCTCAGAATGCCAAACTTCCCTGGTTCTGTTCCAGAATTCTGGCTCAGAACTGTAAGGCAAGGTATACCTTCCTCCTCCACTGGGGTCAGGACTTCCTCTATGCCTTCCACCCATTCCCCTTATTCCCAAAACTCTATTCAAGCTTCAGAGAGACAGGGGCCATATGATCCTCATCGCCCCATGCTGGCCATGACAGACGTGGTATCCTCTGCTTCTACGTCTCTCTCAAACCAGACCTCTGGAGTTGGGATATGCTCCAGATCTTCTTTCCAAGGAGAACGGGACACTATTGCACCCGACTCCTCAGTCTCTACACCTCAGGAAATGGCTGCTGAAAGCCTAGAGTTCCAGGATATCAACCTTTCTCAACAGGTTAAGGATATCCTTTTGGCTTCAAGGAAGCCTTCCACAAAGTGGGCCTATGCCTTTAAGTGGAAAAGGTTCTGTATCTAGTGTTCAAAAAAGGAACTTAATCCATTTTCCGTACCAGTGGAGGCGTTACTGGAATATCTCCTCCATTTATCATCCTCTGGTCTTAAGACCAATTCAGTAAGGGTCCACCTTAGTACCATTGCGGCTTTTCATAAGCCCTTGGATGGATAACCTGTGTCTGTCCTCTCAACCACTCGTAGCGAGATTTATGAAAGGTCTACTCTTGACTAAGCCTCCCATTAAGCCATGAACCGGTGGCATAGGATTTCAATCTTGTCCTTGGGCAACTTATGAAACCACCCTTCGAACCCTTAGCCACTACATCTCTGAAGTTTCTTTCTTGGAAAGTAATCTTCCTAATTGCTCTCACTTCTGCAAGATGCATCAGTGAGCTACAAGCTTTAGTGGCTGACCCTCCTTATACAAGGTTCCACCATGATAAAGTAGTTCTTAGAACTCACCCTTACTTTATGCCAAAGGTGGTTTCGCCGTTTCATTTAAACCTGGGGTCACCAACCTCCAGAGGGCCGCGGACCGCACAGCCGACTACCGGGAGCCTCGCGGGCCGCACCCCCCTTCTCCCCGCCCCCGCGAAAAAAAACAACAAACGCAAAATTATGAAAACAATGGCTGATCACCTTTATTGAATTTAATGAGATGGCTGATGATTCATGCTAGCAGACAAACGCTTAAAGTCCGGCTTCACAGATGACACTGACAGGAGAAGGGACGCTTGCAGGTGGTCGTCGGTGAGCTGCGAGCGCGTGGATGACTTTATCAATTTCATTCGGCTGAACAGCTGTTCGCAGCAGTAGGTTGAGCCGAAGAGAGCAGCAACCTTGCGTGCGTTGGTGGCCATGGACGGGTGGGTGGCCGCCTGTGTCTTCCAAAATGTGACAGGGCCCATAGCCATGAAGCGCGACTTCTGTGCGTCGTCACACTGCAGTTCGATCAAGTCCATTTGAAGGTCAGAGGGCACGTCGATGGGGTTCATCTCGAAGGGGGCACTGAAGAGGGCAAAGTCTTGCGAGTGCTTGGTGAAGTCTTGGAAACGAGCCTCAAACTCCGTCTTGAGATGACGGATGGTGGATGCGTAACGGCGAGCAGCAGCCGAAGGCGTCAGTGCGGCGAGCTACGCAAAGTGTGCGAAGTTGCATGCTTGCAGCTGCTTTTCCCACAGCATTAGCTTCACTTGAAAGGCCTTGACCTTGGCGACCATGTCTGAGACGAGGAGCTCTTTGCCTTGCAGTTGGGTGTTGAGCTAATTCATGTGAGCTGTCAGGTCGACAAGGAACGCTAAATCCTGGCACCACTGAGGATCACGCAGCTGCGGGAAGTCGAATCCCTTGGCTTCGAGGAAAGACGCCAGCTCCTCTCTCAGCTTGTAGGCACGCTGAAGCATCTTCCCACGGCTGAGCCAACGCACCTCGCAGTAGTACAGCAGATCGCCATACTGTGCGTCAGCCTCTGCGAGCAAGTCCTTGAACTGGCGATGATTCAATGCGTGCGACAGCACCAAGTTCACAGCCTTCACAATGACCGACATGACCTCAGCGATGGTTGCAGACTTGGCACAAAGGGCTTCTTGGTGGACGATGCAGTGCAATGTCTTGATATCCTGTTTGTGGCCGAGGTCGCGCACGTGCTTCACAAGAACGAGGCAAAGCCGTTCCTCTTCCCCAACATGGTAGGGGCGCCGTCAGTGGTGACACCACACAGACGCGACAAGTCAAGTTCAAAGTCCTTGATCCAGGAGAGCACAGCTGCCAACACATCAGCGCCAGTGGTGGTTCCGCTCATCGGCACAAGCTGAGCGAACTCCTCGATGACGTCGAAGGAGTCTGTGACGCCACGGAAGTAGATCGCCAGCTGAGCGGTATCCTTCACATCTGTTGACTCATCCAAGGCAATCGCGAAGTGCCGACAGTCACGGAAGCGCTGCTTCAAGGTGCCCAAGACGTCGTCCTTCATATCTTCGACGCGGCGAGTGAGGGTCGGGGCAGACAGGCTGACCTTCTTGAAGACCGCCTTCTTCTCAGGGCACACTTCATCGGCGATGGCGAGTACACAGTCCTTTACGAATTTGCCGTCAGTGAAGGGCTTGAGACGAGTTGCGGCGAGGTAGGCAACGCGGTAGCTAGCTGTGGTGTTGCTGGTGACTGCAGTCTGGGCGGCTGTCACGCTCTTCACAAAGAGAGCGGACTGGCGTTGGAGCGCAGACGACACGCGGGTAAACTCCTGCTTCTTCTTGACTGCATCCATCTTGGCGTACTCTGGGTGGACGGACTCGAAGTGGCGCTTCACATTGTAGTCCTTCAGAACGCCAACGGTCTTCTGACAGATGACACACAGCGCACGATCCTTGTGCAGCGTGAAGAAGAGCTTGCTCCACTCAGGGTTGAAGCCGCGGTTCTCATCGCTGAGCTTGCGCTTCTTGTTCGTGGGGGAAGCCATGGGGAAAAAAGAGAACAGGAATTCTATCGATAGCTGCAAAAACAGAATCAAAGTTTAAGCCTTATTGCTGATTGGTCCTCTAATTTGCGCGCTGCTCTTGGGAAACCGGTCACGTGCCGTTGAACCCGCCGAGCATGCCGCGGGCCGCAGATACAATGGCGGGAATCCTTGGCGGGCCGCACGTAATGTTAACTGGGGTAGAGCCTCGCGGGCCGCACGAAGGGACCTCGTGGGCCGCAGGTTGGTGACCCCTGATTTAAACCAATCGGTTTACCTTCCTGTATTCTTCCCTAGGCCTCATGCCTCCAGTGCAGAAAGGAATCTTCATACTCTGGATTGTAAAAGAGCCTTGGCCTTTTATCTTCAGAGAACTGAGCAACATAGAAAGGCTTCCCAGTTTTTTGTTGCCTTTGACTCTAGTCATCTTGGATTACCAGTTTCCAAGTGAACTTTGTCTAAATGGATTGTAGATTGCATATCCTTTGCATATGAGAGCAAGGGACTTTCTCTCGAAGGTCATGTCACAGCTCACAATGTGAGAGCAATGGCAGCCTCTATGGCTAATCTTCGCTCGGTGTCCATTGACGACATTTGTAGAGCAGCCACTTGGGCTTCGGTACACACCTTTGCAGCCCACTACTGCTTAGACAAGGACGCCCGTCTGGATGCCTCGTTTGGCCAGGCTGTTCTCCAGCATCTCTTTCAAACTTAGAACAACTCCTACCCGCCGTCCCGGGTTTCGATGCAAGAGATCCATGGGAGGAAGCATGACCCATCTCATCCTGCATTTCGCAGCTCTCTGGGGTCATCTCCCTGGCATCTCTCAGCTGGGGAGTCCCCATAAGTGAAGACTACATTCCTGCTTGTTCCTGGAGATAGCGTAGTTACTCACCTGTAACAGGTGATCTCCAGGAACAGCAGGAATTGAGTCTTCACAACCCACCCACCTCTCCTAGGAGTTGTATCTCTCTCTCTCTCTCTCTCTCCTTCTCTCCTTTGTCTCAGCTATAAACTCAACTGAAGAGGGAAAGTTGGAAAGGCGGGAAGGCAGCGGCACAGGCTCAGTGGGATGCTCCCAAAAGCTTTCCTATTGGACGCTGGGGAGCGTTCTTGCACAGGCTCCGTAGGTACCAACGATACCCATATGTGAAGACTCAATTCCTGCTGTTCCCAGAGATCACCTGTTACAGGTGAGTAACTATGCTTTTTGGTAAACCCTAGAAAATGATATTACAATAATTGAAGTGTGGGAGTACCATAGCCTGATAAACGGAACGATAATCCTGAGTGTCAAGAAGTGAATGTAGGTGGCAAAACGTTCTTATTTTGTGGTATATCAATTTGGTGGTTCTGGTAATGTGTGATTGCATTGAGAGTCATTAGTCAAAGGTGATTCTGAGGTATCAAACTTCTGGTTTCACCTCTAAGCCTGCTTTCTGTTTTCTTATGCTTGGTGGTGGTGTGAATGTTGTATCTCTGGTTATGCATAGAACTTCGCTTTCCATGAGCCAGTGTGATATCACATTGAAACAGTCAATTATTGTAGTGTAGGGGGGATTTGTTGTGGAGAAGGATGAGTAGAACATGTCATCTGTGTAGAATGGTAGTAGATATTGTGGGCTTGTATAAGTGAGCATATATGTTCTATGTATATGTTGAAGAGTAGTGAGGCTTGTTGGAGTCCTTGTTCTTACTTTTATGGGTTGGATTTGTCTACCATGATTTTTATCTGCTGCTGGCAGGTATGAATAGCACCAGTCCAATACTGTCTTGAATTCCTGTTGTCTGGTGGCGTGATATTAGGGTGTCGTGGAAGAGTGAAATACAGCAGCTATGTCCAAGAATATTAAAATGAAGCCTTGCTTTGGTTTTTCATTGTCTTTTATAAATATGTCTAAGAGTGATGTTAGTTGAATCATTTTTATTGGTTCTCAGCATTCCATACCAGATACACTTACAAACAATAGTACATTACACCAGCTTGGTCTTAGTAAAACACATTTACAAGGACTGTGGTACATGTGATAAGTTAGGCTAATTGGCTAACCATACCATAAACTTTATTGGTTCATTTTTTAGCCCCGAGTGCCTTCTCGAAGGCATCACACTGCCAATTCCCGTTATGGACTAGACATCTAACTCCTAGCGCCCTGATATGGTAATTTACTGCTACGCACCACTCTAAAAGCTCTCACATTGGGCAGGTCCTCCCACCTCACTTAACTCTGCCCCCCAACTCAAACTAAGACAGGCCCTACCTATTCAGCACACAAGAACACCGAGCTCCTAACCCCCCCCACCAATATTCTCTTTCCCCTCCCTTCCTATTCCATCCATCCTCCCTTCCCCCTCCCATCCAGCCTCCCCTAGCAAATCAGATACAATCACTGGCCCCGTTCATTCCCTCTGTCCCGCCCTCGACCCACCACAACATACTGGCCCCCAGATCCGCAGATAATTATCCCACCCTTTTCCCCCTAACAGCTGGGCTGAACGTCTCTCCATCTTCATCAACTCCATCATTGTCCGTTCCCACTCCCCCACTGTGGGGGCAATATCATCCATCCAATGTCGTAGGATGCATTGCTTCACCACAACAAAGCCTTTGACACACAGCCTACGCTCCTCCCTGGCTAATAGGCGCTCCCCCGCATATGAATCAAACAAACACTACTCAAGGTTTATCTCCACATCCTACCCCAGCCACTCCCCTAGTTTCCTGCCCACACCTAGCCAGAACCCCTGTATGTGTATGCAGAACCAAAACCGATGCGCAAAGCCCCCCCCCCCTTGTCACCTTGCAGAGACTACACACATCTGTCGCCACCAAACCCATTCTCGCCGCCCAGACATTACGCACATATGCCCTCCAGAGGAACTTATATTGAATCTCCTACAGCTGGACTGCTTCAGAAATTGACCTGATGGCGTCAAACACTCCGCGCAGACGCTCCTCCGTGACTTGCGGCACTCCATCTTTCCTCCACTTCTCTACCAATGCCACCAACTGTGCTCCCGCCACCTCTGGGCGAAAAGTCATCTCCAATCTCCTAACCGTTATCTTCCCTTCCAGACTGTTAAACAAGTTGAGCATATCACCCGTCGCCGACCAGTGCTCATTTCCCTTTCGTAATGCGAGGGCATAATGGCGAGCCTGAAAATAAAAGAATTGGTCTTGGGGTCCTAAACCAAACCTCTTCCGCAATGAAGCAAACAAATCTATATCTACCCTTCCCTCCATACGCAACTGCCCGACATACCTCAATCCCCTTTCCACCCATCTCTTTGCTACTATTGTCGTCATTCCCGGGGGAAACTCCGTATTACACACTAAAGGAATACAGTCAGTTCTATTCCATGGCATCTTTCGACAGCTGCAGAGGGTCCGCCATGCTATACGCAGCGCCCTCCAGAAACCCGAAGCCTTACAACCCTCCGGGACAGTCCCCAGGGTCCCCTGTATTACTGCCATTCTGTGCTGCGGGGCCACGGTTTGTCAGACGGCTGCCTGGGTGAGAATCTTCACAGTCTTGTCAAGTGCATATATCTATATGATTTGCAAGGTATTGTGGGCAATGTAGTTCATTCACACCAGACACAGCTGCTGACAATAATTTAGTTGTGCTCTTGGGTAAAGCCAATAAGATATTTATTTATGGGGTTATTTCTCCCAACACAGATATGCTTGGTAGCACATAAATTAGGTTACTTGCTTTCAGTGTTAACTTGGAAAAACAAAGTCAAAATCAGGAAAACAACAAATGAAAAGCCACAAAGCAAGAAACAAACTGTTCTTTTCAGGTTAACTTCTGATTACTTCCCACATAGATACAAAAGTGATTCTCTCCTAGCTCACAAGCAATTAGGTAAGGCTTAATTGCTAGCAGTCACCAGCTGAAACCTCTTAGCTGGCTTGCCTTCCACTGTGTGGGTCAAATCCTGCTTCAGGAGCTTTTCTGAGTAGATTAAAGAACAAATTTGTATTTCTTTATGATGGTTGCTGTACTTTATAACAGAAAGTTACCAACGGAGTTTAGACAGAGAACAGTCCATATAAATAGGATCCTCATCTGCTATTATTCCCCCTTGTTCAACAAGCATGGGTTCAATATCATGGATTGGCACAGATGAATCTCTCAATGGAGCACTTTCAGGAGAATACTTGTTTCCCTGCTGTCTTTCAAGGTTATAGCTAGGGCATAGATCAGTGTTCATACCTGAGCTTCCATTGCTGTTAGAGTTCCTCTCTATATAGCCTGGCCAGTATGTAGTCCAGTTCTTATGTCCAGCCTTCCAATCCAGATCCCTGGACACTGGATCTCTCTTCACATACCTTCTGGCATAGGTCTTAGGGTCCCTTCCACGTGCAGCCGTCTCCCTCACAGGTAGAGTCTTGAGATTCCTAGCTCTGCAGCACCATTCCTCTGGCTTTCCCCAGTCCAATGGTGTATGCTGGCCCTTGGAATACCTCCCAGTATACGTACTGCTTTGGACTCTTCTAGACCTCTCAAAGGCTTTTCTCCTCTTTCTTCCAGAGGGTCTCTTTCCCTCTCTGTCCGTCCGGTTTGGCTTCTGCTTCTGATGATCCTTCAGATGAAACTGATGATCCTTCTCTGGATATCCAAGGTGATCATGAAGATGGTCATCTGTAGAATAAACTCTACTCTTATTCTGCTTAGATAAGTGCTCCTCCCTAACACAGTGCAGCTGTGCTGAATCAGGCCCTGCCCTTTGAGATGAGTGCTTAGGGATTACCTCATAGCCCTCCTGATTGAACACACGTTTCCCCACTTCAGCTCCTCTAATGGCTGTTGGAAACCTGGTGCATTCTGCGACTGGTAGTCTTTTATGGCAAAATTCTGTTTTCTTATTTCTACCAGAACTGACAGGTTGCTTGTTCAGAGTCACTTCACCTTTTCTATAGCTCCTTCCTGAGCTATGATAAGCTTCCTTATCACAGGTTTCATCTAGAATTGTCAAAGGAACGACCTCCGACTCCCCTTCCACCATATCTCGGAGAATCCGCGCCCAGCACACCATGTTATACCCTCGCACCGACAATAAACCAGCTTCACTGCACTCTGTGGGCTGCAGTAAGGTGTCCAGCGCTATACATGCTTTCCGTCCCTGCCATAAAAATCAAGATAAATGACTCTGCAAGATTCTCCCCTCCTTCCGCCCAATCCACACTGGCAGGTGCCGCAATATATACGCCCATCGGGGAAACTCCACCATGTTAAAAAACTCAATCCAGCCCCGCAGTGACAGCGGCAGCGACCTCCTTCTCCACAGCCGATCTATAGTCCCCTCCAGTAGGGCCAAAATATTCGCCATATAGAGCTGTTCCAGCCTTGCAGGGATCTGTATACCCAGGTATCGAATCCGTCCGTCCGCCCACTGTAACGGGAAGACACTCTGCCAGAGCGCCCGAGTTCTCCCCCCCACATCCAACCCCAGCAACCTGGCTTTATTAATTTTTAACCCTGAAAAGGCCCCAAAGCCATCAATAATTTGTAACGCTCTTTCCAACGACTTCTGTGGGTCGGTTAGACAAAGAAGCATGTCGTCTGTGAAGGCACTTATTTTTATCCCATCTCCCTCCCAATTAATCCCTACTACCTCCTCATGATGCATCAACTTTATCAACAAAGGCTCCAGCTGGAGTATGAATAGGAATGGCGACAGGGGACAACCCTGCCTAGTTCCCCTCCTTAACACAAAAGGAGACAAGACCTCGCCCCCCATCATTATGTATGCGCGGGGTTCTGCGTACAACGCTTTAATCCAACCTACAAATTGCCCCTCAAATCCAAAACGCCGCAGTACTTCAAACAGATAATCCCACGAGACCCGATCAAAAGCCTTCTCCGCGTCTAGGCTGGCCAGCAGCAAAGGCACGTCCCCCTGGAGGCATCGTTCCATACCCAGCAGGACCTTCACGATGTTGTAGCCTGCCACTCTACCCCTCACAAACCCTGCCTGGTAGCGCCCAATAAGACGTGCCAAAACCTCCTGTGCCCTCGCCCCCAGGATCGATGCCAAAAAATCTTCATATCAAAATTAATAAGCGAGATCGGCCTATAAGAGGCCGGGTCTGCCGGATCCTTCCCCGATTTGTGAATAAGCGAGATAGAGGCCGTTCGCATGTCCCTCGGAAAACCCCCAGTATCTATTACCTCTGCATATACTGTGGCCAAAGTGGGCACCACCTTCTCCCCAAGTATTTTGTAGAACTCTGCTCCATACCCATCTGGTCCTGGCGTCTTGTGTACTTTCCCTGCTTTGATAACTGACTGAATCTCTGTCCCCGAGATAGGTTTATTCAACGCCTCTCTTGCGGCGTTACTTGTCGCAAGACCACACTATCCAAAAATCTACTATCCTCTCGCTCTGGTGTATAGAGTGCTCTATAAAAACCAGCAAACTCCCTAACTGTTTCCTTCGGCTCAGTAAGCTCCTCTCCCTTGCTGTCCTTGATTCTCATCACCAGATTAGTGCCTTTCCAGTCCCGCACAAGCCGGGCTAGAAGCGTCCCTGAATGGTTCCCGAACCGAAAAAACTGATGCCTATAATACTGCATAGCAAATATTGCTCTCTCTTGCAGCAGACTGTTTAATTGCCTCTGCACCTCCATGTATCTCCGCAACGCCCCGCCCTCTGGTTTCCGCAGTGACTATCTTTTCCCTCCTGGAGTTCTCGCGCCAACCTTACCAGAACCTCATCTACTCTCTTCCGCTCCTTGGCCACATAAGCAATAATGTGTCCTCTAACTACCACTTTGCCCGCTTCCCACAGCGTTGCTACAGAGGAGACACTACCTTCATTATCTGCAAGAAACTCACTCCATTTTGCTCGCACAAACTCTTGGAACTCCTTCCTTTTCCACAACTGCCGGGGAAAAGACCACCTGCCACCCAAGCGATGTCGCCCTTTCCAACTAATGCTCACCATCGCATGGTCCGATACCTGTATTGGACCAATCACTGCACTACCAACTCTGCCAAAATCTGCCTGCGTTACCAAAATATAATCCAGCCTAGACCAAGTACGGTGGGCTCTAGACAGATGGGTGTAGTCTCGCTCTCCCCCATGTAGTGTGCGCCATACATCTAGCAGCCCCCCTGTCTGACATAAATATGATATCCCACGCAAACTCCAACCCCTCGCTCCTGGAGGCGCTGCTGATTTATCTAATAAAGGATCATGTGGAAAGTTAAAGTCCCCAGCTAGAATTGTTGGTATGTTAGGAATACTCCCCAACTTCCGTCCCAGGGACTTGAAAAACTCATGCTAATAAACATTAGGCGCATACACATTCCCTAACACCATTTCTTCTCCATTGATCCGTACCTGCATCCAGATGAATCTCCCCATGGGGTCGCTATCCTCCTGGAGAACCTCCACTTGAAGCTGCTTATGGAACAGGATAGCAACGCCATTTTTCCTCCCCCCTGCCTCCGCTGCCGCATGAATGCGCCCTACCCAGGTTCTCTTAAGCTTGGCATGTTCGCTTTCACTAAGATGCGTCTCTTGCAGAAACCCCACATGTGCGCCCTGCTTCTTTAGGGCCTGCAACACTTTAGTGCATTTTACTGGCATACCTATGCCCCCAACATTCCATGAGATGAATTGCAATTCAGTCCCCATTGGCCAGCATCCCCCTCTCATAATCCATTGCAGCCTCCAGCTTTAAACAAGTGGCTGCGAGCCACCCAGCCTCAGCTCCCAGCCCCCACCGTCCTTTAATCCCAAATGTTCGCCCTAGCCCAGACCTCCTGGTACCTGATTTGCACTCCACCACATCTTTCCCACGTCCTCCCCACCCCCTCCCCTCCCCTCCCCCCTTTACCCCTCTCTCCTTTCTACATACAATCGTCGCCCATTCTCCCCAGCCACCCCCCCCATAGTCCTCCCCCCTACCCACCTTCCCTACCCCCCCTCCCTAGCACCCCATTTCCTTGTCCCCACTTTCCCCCCAACCTCCTAAAAACACTCTCCATGCTACTCCTGGCTCTCTGTGCCAGGCTCGGATCCCACATTTGTGCGCTGCAGGGCTGCCCCACCCCTCCCACCAGTATGAAACATTCACCATCCCCCATTTCCATATGTTTACAGGTGTAAAGCCCTCCCAAAGTGTATGACAGTTCAACCGAACCCCCGCTCGGGATCTGGAGCTCCACCTTCAAACAATGGCCCTGTATACAACCATAACAATATTATACAACAGTGACAACTATAACTTATGCATAACACCCGTTCCCTCCCCCGTAAAGACCAAATAACCCCACACACTAACTGCAATACAGAATCCTATGGTCTCACGCAAAATCATAGTGCATCCAAAGCCTTATGTGGCACCTGCATAGCATAGTCTACTAGCTCTCAACTTCTTGGTGCACAGCGCTCCATTCTCTGGCCTTCCGGCGATTGACTGATAACTGTCCTTCTGCCCGTAGCTTGATGCTCTTCCCGTCACGTCTCCCTCCTGTTCTCTGGCTCCCTCTTCTCCAGGTCCGCCATAAACTGCCGCGCCGCCACTACAGTTGACAGCACATGATTCTTCCCTTCATGTTGTTGCATACGGAGCGTTGCAGGAAACGCCAATGTGAAGCGGAGCTGCTTTTGGAATAAAGCAGAACAGATCGGAGAAAAGTCCTTCCTCTTTGCTGCGACAGCGGCGGAGTAGTCCTGAAATAGAAGGATTTTATGGTTGTCCATCAGCAGAGCCCGCTTCTTCCGATATGCCTGCAACAGCCGCCATTTATGATGGAAATTCAAAATACGTGCTATAACCACTCTAGGCCGCTGATTAGTCTCTGACTTGGGCCCAATACGATGTACCCGCTCTGCTTTCACTTCGCCCACTAGGTCCTCAAGTCCCAACTCCCGCGGGAGCCATGACTCCACCATGGGCAAAAGCATAGCATCAGTGTTGGACTCCAGAACTCCTACCAGCCTTATATTGTTCCTACGAGATCGATTTTCCAAATCATCCACTTTATCTCGTAATGCCTCGATAGTTTTTTGCAACTTGGCCTGCTCCCGGGTCTGACTTCCCTCTGCATCCTCTAACGCTGACACTCGATGCTGTAGCTCCTCCACCCGCTGACCAAACTCCGTCAGCGTCTCCCCGACCGTCTCGAGCTTTGTAAGAATCAGGTCGAACTTCGGCTCCAGGAGCTTTGCCACTTCCCTTGCTAGCCCCTCAGACCCTGATTCCACACTCTGTTCTCCTGGTGAGCGCGGCTGCGCCATGCTGGATGTTAACTTCCCAGTCGAGGCAGCCCCCGTCCTCGGGGCTTTCTCACGCTCCTTTCTCGCTGGAAGAGGCATATTTAGAGCTAATTTTGCAACATTCACCTCCAGAATCACACACCTTTCCAACCATGTGCCTTATCGATGCGTTCACTGGGGAATAGTCTTGAAAAGATCACTATAATGCTGAGGCAGCCCCGGAGCGAGCAGAGAAACCTCTTACTCGCTCATGCATCACGTGGTCCTCCTCCCTAAGAGTGATGTTAATAGTTGTTCGACTACGTGGTATTGTCTGAAGCCATGCTGGTGTGGGTCCATTGGTGCATGTGAATCAGTGTGGAGTTGGAGTTGATCCTGTACTCTTATTTTTTTGCTTTTCTTTGCCTAAAATGGTAAGCTGTATACTGTATGGGTCTGTAGGAATGTGGGTGGTTTGTGTTTAAGGTGGGGTTCTTCAGTATGGGACGCACAGATGCGCTTTTAAGAGTGGTGGGCATTTGTGTATTTTATATAGTAAGCATACTGCTGTAAAATTTCCTGTGTGCCAAAAATGCATCCACGCTAAAAATCCTATGCTATCTGAGTAGTGCATGTTGGGGCAGAGACTGGACAATTCAGGGGCAGAGTTTGCACATTGTTGATAGCGCAGGCATCTTTAGCGTGGCTTGTTGACGATGTTGCACTTAGTACAGGTGCACTTACTGCCACTTTAATAGATGGCATCAAGTGCATCTGCACAGATCTCACCAAACAGAATGAGCACAAGGGTGGCATGAAACCCACGCTAGTTACATGGGGACATACTGGGCACACCTCCCTTTTTTTTAGAATGGATTGAGTGCCACCTGCACCTCATTTCTGGGGTGGAACACAGATAGGCACTCGGATTTTAGTAAACATGCCACATTGTGACTACGCCTCTGCTCTGTCCAAACTATTACTACTACTACTACTGAGCATTTGTAAAGCACTAACCGTCGTAAGCAGCGCTATACAGACATGTAAGAGACAGTCCCTGCCCATCAGAGCTTACAATCTAGTCAAGACAAAACATAAGATAAAACACCACCGATATAGGTACTTATTGTCTTGGCATTAGGCGTACTTATACATATCAATATTGGTCAATTCTTGAACGTTAGACCTCTTGTCAAAAATAGTACTATTACGTTCAATATAACAAATGGGAAGACAATCCCTTAAATTACTACTCCTCTGTTCTTTCGTGTTCAACAAGAAAATGTCTCATATCTTCAAAAGCTACATTAATGGAAGAGATATGCTAAAACACATCAACGACCTCCACGGTAGCAGACTGCAATACGTAAGGTTAGCGAGGGTGATCTTAAACCTCATAAAATGTCACTGAAATATGGCTCAAAAGGTAAATGTATTTAATGAAGTTCCTCAACGCTAATCCTCACGGCTGTTCTCTTGAAATATCATACAAAGATCTTTTATTTTAGCATATCTCTTCCATTAATGACGATCTCGTCTTAGGAATTGATGCTAGTCTGAGACCTCCAGGTAGCTTTTGAAGATATGAGACATTTACTTGTTGAACACGAAAGAAGAGAGGAGTAGTAATTTAAGGGATTGTCTTCCCGTTTGTTATATTGAACGTAATAGTACTTATACATATGCCTACCATTGGGTAATTTATAAAATAGTCTTTACACAAGGAAAAACCTTTATAAAATTAGCCCTTACATGTGTGTACATGTAAGCTTGGGTTCCCGTGCTTTCTGTTTATGGCTGTTCTTGTGAGCCAGCATTACTTCTCTGTTTGTTTTCCGATTAAGAGGCCAGCCAAGCTGTTGCCCTTCAGACAGAAGTTCTGTATTGTTTACACACTGACCTTAGTCTTGGTCATATCTGCTGTGTATTATTGAAAGCGGAAGTGGAGGTTATGTAATTATTTGATGTTGTACCAGTGCATGGCATTCCCAGTTTGCTACAGATGTCACCGGTTACAAGTTGTCATTTTATTTTCATATACCCTTCGTTTCATTTTTTTTCTCTGTCAGACCGTACTACTTTTTTCATTGGTCTTCTTTCTTTTTGTCTATAAACCTTTTACTAAAAATGGGTATGTTGGAGCAGGAAACACAGCAGCAGCCCCAGCAGGAGGAGGCAAAGAAGACCTCCACTCCACCCAATAATTGCAGAAGCAAGGAAAAAGATGGCACCAGCCATCACTTCCCTCCCCATCCCCAAAGATTGTGAGAAAGTGGCTGTGGTTAAGGTGTAATGTATGGTCTGTGTGGGGACAGATGATATATGTATGTAATAGACTGACTGAGAAGAATTTACTTAAGTAATTCTCAACCAATCTTCTATATCACCCTAGTTGGTCTAGTTCTTAGGATATTGACAATAAATATGGATGGGATATATCCATTTGCATGTACTTAGATGACAGTGTATACATATGCATTATAGATAGCCAAGAGTCACATAGCTTTGAAAATACAAAACTGCCCACGTTCGTTTATTTATATACCGCTAGAGGGTGAGACTGTGCCAGGGGGGGTACAAGGAGTGATTTACATATAACAACTTGGCCTAGTTGGCTTACATAGAACATTAATAACTTAGTGGAATATATAGAACTGTCAGCAATAAACAATTATTGTAACATAATGGGGGTCATTCTGCGCTACAAATACCAGGGATGTATGCGTCCTGACTGGATGTACTACCCTGCTATTCGTCTCCCTGCTGATCCTGGTGCAACGGCTCCCCATATGTACAGCGATGTTGTACGGGGAGCCTATGATGGGGGCTGGAAGGGGCGGTCTGGAGGTGGAGCGAGGGCGGCCCTGTACATTGGGGCTCAGCCTGTCAGAGGTGGAATAAGTCCCCCTGGACGTGGGATGACATCGGCAGCCGATGGCGACGGACAGTTGAGGGATACAGGAGCATCTCCAT
Source organism: Ichthyophis bannanicus (assembly GCA_033557465.1). Classification (NCBI taxonomy): domain Eukaryota; kingdom Metazoa; phylum Chordata; class Amphibia; order Gymnophiona; family Ichthyophiidae; genus Ichthyophis; species Ichthyophis bannanicus. The sequence continues at coordinate 498,464,704 of CM066033.1, forward strand.
AGTCCAACCCTGGCCATGGGGGCTGGATCGTGGGTCAGGCTGCGGGGAAAAGAGGTTTTCGGCAGACTTGTAGCTTGATGTCCAGGGTGCCAGAATCAGGCTACTCCCTGGACGTCCAGCCACTGTGCTGTGATTCTGCTCCCGTGGGGACATCTAGGCCAAGGCTCAAGTAGGGGAGGGATGATGAGAGTGGTATTGTGTTCTGGAATATGAAGGGGATTGAATGAACTCAGAAAGCTAAGATGATATTTAATGTGGAGCTTTGGCAAAATTGGTCTATGATAATGTTACAGAAAATTCATATGAAAAAAAAAATGACATTAAGAATAAAGGGTCACAATCGGGTCTTTTGTAATTAAAATAAGAAGGGGAGCAGAGAAACAGGAGTGACTTTTGCTTAGGGCAGATTTTAAGTTTCAGCTGACAAAGATGTATAAAGATGGAGATGGGAGGTACCTGGCTATAAAGGGGAATCATGATAATCATAAGTAGACTATAGCACAAGTGTACACACCTAATATGAAACACAAAGAGTTCTTTCAACAATTAGAATGGGAATTGCTGGAGTTTGTGGAGGTGTATGTTATAATGGGTGGAGATTTAAACACGGTAATGAATAGGGAATAGGATCACTCAGGGAGGGAAATTCTATAGTGCACAGGGTAGGAAAAGCGTATTTCATCTTCTGAAGGTTTTGAATCTTATGGATGTGTGTATATTGCATTATGTGAGACAATGAGATTATTCTTTTTACTCACAAGTCCACCAAATATAGCTAGACTCATGGGCTGGAATCTTTTTTCTAATGAGGAGTGGTCTGAGGGTGGAACAGAACTATTTCTGATCATACCCCAATCTGGGTGAAGATAGGGGGATGGGGAAAGGAAGAATGCCAGAGGTTTTGGCGATCGAATGAAAATTTAATGAAGTATGAGAATGTGATCAGAGAGGTGAGAAGGGAAATGGAAGTGTATTGAGAAAAGAGTGATAATGGAGAGGTGTAAAAATGTGGTATGGAATGCTATGAAGGCAGTGGTGTGGTGCATCTCTATTAAATGGGGGGGGGGAGGGCTAGAAATTGGGAAAGGCTTATAAATCTAGAAAACTTAGTGCAGTTGGAGAGGCAATGCAAATCAAACCTGAACAAAGAATTATAAGGAGAACTTGAGAGGTTTGGGGGGGGGGGAGGGGGCAATGTAATTGGCGGAGATTGAGCTCAATCTGCAAAGGTTTAGGCAGAGGGTTTTTGAGTTTGGGAATAAGCGGGGAAGAGATTTGGCTAGAAAATTGATGGAGGTTGTGCAAGAGGTTTCAGGGAGAAATGGTGGGTAAGATGACTGAGCTGTTTAATAAGTTAATTCAGGATGCTGTTTCCCAACTTTGATGAAAGTAGCCAATCTGGGAAAAGATTTGACCAGATGATATTCGATTCACCCAGTCTCACTACTTAGGGGTATGTTTACTAAACCGGGCTAACGGTTAACCCGGGCTATCTGCAACTAGGTCCCATTGAATAATATGGGACCTAGTGGCAGATAGTCCGGGTTAACCGTTAGCCCGGTTTAGTAAACATACCCCTTAATGTAGATGTGAAGATCCTAGTGAAGGTTACTGGTAGTGAGGTTAGCTGGGGAAACTGGGTTTTTGATTAACAAAGGTCAAACAAGATTTACCCTTGCAGTCAAGCCTCAGACAGTTTTAAATGCATACTTAGTTGGCGTGGTCCGCACAGAGGGTGGATGCCTTTGATGCTTGTGATAGATGCTGAGAAAGCTTTCGATAGTCAGTTGGCTCTTCTTGATGGGGAGTTATTCAGAAATTAGGCCTGGAGGAGAATTTTTTGGGATGGGTAGAGAAATTATACAATGGCCAATGGCCAGGGTTAAAGTGAATGGGCAATACTCAGGAGAGTTTAAACGGGGAAGAAGATAAGACAGGAGTATCCTTTATCGTCGCTTCTTTTTGCCATCTCTGTAGAACTCTTAGCTGCAGTAACACAGATAATAGGCCTCTGAATTAAAAAAAAACATAACACAAAGGATGCATATATAGCAAGAGGAGCATACCTGCTGCAAGCAAAACTTAAATGACTTTATACAGTCAAAAAAATAAGCACAAAGTGGGGGTAACCTGCACAGAGCGACAGTTACAACACAAAGTAAAATCACATTGCTGGGCAGACTGGTTGGGCTGTGCTGGCCTTTGCTTGCTGTTATTTACTATATTATGATGTTACTATCTTTTGAAGGGGCTGTGTTAACAAAAAAGAAAAACCCTGCTTCTATCCCACCTCAAATCCCCCTCCTTCATCACTTCATTCATGAATCTCCTCCCACCCCTGATCCCCAAACTTGTAATCCATTCACCTCCTCCCATCCAACTGAATCTCTCCCCAGCACCTGCCAGAGCTTTCCCTGGTGTTTAGTAGGTGGGCAGATGCAATCTCCAGTTACTCTTGCCCTACTTAGTGGTTGGGTTCAGAGTTGTAATGGTTGACCCGTAGTGGTAGTCTGACAATACTATCGTTAGGAGTCAAGCTACCAAATAAGGGTATGTAGGGGTTTTTTTGTTCCAACTTTATCTGGATAGTTATCTGCCACTAACCAGATAATTTGCTGCTTGGTGCCCACATTATCTGGATAGGACCGAGATGGTCTCTAAGGATATCCAGCAGCAATATTTGGATAGTGCTGCTGAATATCCATGGCTAGCAGCACCTTTGAATATTCCTCAGTTAAATAATAAAATAACTCATGTTGGCTAGAGATGGGGATGCTGCTAGGGCTAAACGTACATCTCATGATTGGGGGAAGGGGGAGTCGTTATCTTGGCGTTAGAATTATAGGGCTCTTGGGAGAGCCTGGTGCATGGCCCCTGTTTGAGGATATTCTATATCAAATAGATGTAAGTAAATTGTGGGATGGTATAGAAGATGGGCAAACAAATCAGCAGATAGTTGTAGATGAAAGTTCATATCACCATATCCCAACCCCGGTTCTGCTTGAGCTGGAAGCACAAATTAACAGGGAGAAATTACTAGATCAAAAATAAAATTGCTCCAAGCCAGAGAAATAAGTTCAGATCCAAATGCTGTTTGTGACTTTAGGAAGGGAGCTTAGACATTTTTATTCCCTGTGGAAGATTAAAGGGCCATTTAATAAATTCTAGTAAGACTGTGCACTTAATGTTAGCTATCAGTGCATGACCAGCATGTTCCTGGCAGTTGACGAGTGACTGGGTATGTTAAGATGTACAATTAAAGCAGCTGCATCTCATGGTACCCATCCCAATGGTGCCACGTTAACGGTGCTCATGCTCTAACGCGCTCTCCATGATCACGCTCCGCCCCTAACCCGCTGACTCTTCATATTAGCGTGTGAGTGCCAGTTAATGTTCGCTTTAGTGGTTGATAGCTGCCATGCTAGTGCGTTAGGGTTCACCTTGGACAGTTACTGCATCTTAACTTGTTAGAGGCGCTTAGTTATTTTAAACCTAACTTGCTATGAAAGGGAATTTGTTTTTTTCTGTATCCTCCTGCACCATTGTAATGTATTATTATTTTATTCAAATTGTAAAGCGTTTTGAATATGTCGCAAAGATGGTATAAAAATGTAATGCATAAATAAAGCAGAGGTTTGAGGTGCTAGTGACTCCTCCTTCATATGCTCTGAGAGGGTAATTGTATAAAGTCCTGTCTTCTTCTTGTGCATTTCTATGCGCCCATGTCAAGCTTATTTTATAAAGAGAGGCAGGAACCTACTTTTCTTTATAGAATACTAGCATAAGTGGCCAAATACATTTTTATCATTTATGTGCTTACGTGTGCGCTTTACCCGCCTCTCCCCATGCTCCACCTAGGTATATATCCACAGTGAAAGTATAATGCCATTGGCCTGACTTGCATACTTTCAGAATAGTGAGCACCTCAGTAATGCATGCAAATGCACCTTTATGCATGTAAATCACTAAAATACCGTGATTTACGCACACAGATGGCATGCAATTTTAGGGGGCTCCATATTCAATTATGCTCTGTGACAACTGTTTTTTTGTAGCTTCCAAATAATGTTTTTATGGCAATTAATTCAGATCTGAATATTTTCTGCTACCGGGCTACCTCAACTAAAATGGTTTTAGGTGAATCATGCCCAGTGTTCTTGCATAATCAAGCTATTTGGCATTTATTCTAATTATAACAGTTGGCATTTGCAATCCAGTAAACCCCTCCATTACTGAGTACTTAAATGAATGGTGCGATTCACAATCACAGTTTTAAAATGTATTTCTATTTTATTGTATCTTTAACTAAGAGTTGCAAGGAATATATTCAGAACACAGTACCTCCAAATATTGAACATGATTCCATCACAAAACAAGAGAGATGCTAGGATTAATATCTAACTTCAGACCCCTCTCCAATTTCCTCATGATACAATATGCTGCACGTAGCACACTTGGGGGCGTGTTTACTAAAGTGTGCTACCACATAGTGCAGGATTTAGTACATTCCAAGTGTGCCATGGTAAAAGGTACTACATGCTAAAAATGTAACCATGCTTAAAAATTCTTTACACAAAAAGAAATGCGGTCGTGCTAAAAATCCCACATTAGCCAAGTAGTGTGAGTTGAGGGCGGAGATGGGTGGTTTTCAGCACAGTAATGTTGCATCTCAATGGGTGGCGTTAAGAACAGCCATGCTGATTGCACCACACAGTAGGAGTGCAGGGATGGGGCAGAACCCACACTAGCAAGATGAGGCATGCCGAGCCCGCTTCCATTTTATTGTGCAGGTCGAGTGCCACCCTCATGCTCATTTTCTAGGCTGATTGCACACTACTCTGTGAATTTTAGTGTACAAGTGCTATCACACATATTTGACAGACTTGGAAATGGGCAAAACCAGTGAACTAGCAGGATGCAAAAAGTGAGGCATAGTCAGTAGGAAGGGAAAGATTATAGTGCCTCAAGCACAGGTAGTTGGAGAGACCTCATCCAAATTACTGTGTCTAATAATGGAAGCTGTACTTCTAAAAGGCCGAAGGCAGTTCATAAAAGGGCTACCAAAATGTTGCCACATCTGGACCAAAGCTCATATGAAACAAGACCTAAATTTGTATGCTCAAAGTTGATAATTTTATAAGACGCTGCATAAAGTTGTGCACCATTAGCACACAGAAATCACATACAGGGTGGCCCAAAAAAGTGAGAACATCTCATAAATTAAAAGCTTAAATAGTTTACTTATTTACCTTTTTCAGCTATATAACGTCTTTATTTCGAGAATTTCCGGTCGCCATCTTTTTTTTTTTTAATTTGTCAATCATTTACATCTGTCTTTTTGAATTTTTAAATAACATATATGCTACGAGATGTTCTCACTTTTTTTGGGCCACCCTGTATTTTCAGTGACTTAGACATTTGGTAGGGCCTTTATATGCGCATTTTAGCTGATTGCTGTTCTATGAATACCTGCATCCACTTTCAATGTGGGTGTGCACAGAGATGGAATGTAGGTAGAATGCAAATCTATTCAAGTGAGTTATAAAATACTGTAACTTACACGTGTTCCCTAAAAATAGACATGATAGATGTGCGGCATCTGGTGCATTAACTCTGAATGACTGCATAAATTTACCCTCTATAGGTGAGAGAGTGCATATGAAAGTATATATCAAAGTATAAGAAATGGGAGCCGGGATCTAAGATGACACCAGTCTAACTCTACCGGCACAACACTGTGGCTCCCTCAGTCTTCGGTGGTAGGGAGTATAGCCTGTACCATGGGCAAGCACAAAGGGAAAGGACAGACTGGGCTCCAGGGATAGCATCCAGACCCAACCGCTGTGACAGACGACCTTGGAGGGTTTTCAAGTGCCTGCCGGATCTCCAGGAATCCCCACTTTGAATCAGTTCACAGTTCAGCATGCAAGCAGCAGTGACGGGGCTTTTGCTGGGCCCTATTGCCCACACGCCACCGCCCAGACCCAGAAGTGGTTGGTTTGCAGGGGATCAGGAGGGCTCTCAGGCTGAAGTGACTGGTGGAGTCATCTTACCTGGAGGCTCTCCTGTGGTGGTATCCTTCCTCCTCCTGGAAGCGGGTTCAGCGGCTTGTCTGGAACCCTTACAGCGTACCGTGAGTGGCATCGCACAGGGAGGAGATGTTTAACTCCAGGTGTGTTCCAACTTAAGGGTGCTAAAGCTAAGGCGGGTGTGGTGACAATGGAGTCTCTCTGGGAGGCTAGATGGACTTAGCTCTCTGGGATGCAAGGACTTAGCTCTTCCCTGCAAATGTTTTCTACTCGTTATATGAGTGACTTGGCAATTGTATCTCAGAGTTTGGTGGATTAACCCCTGATGCAGGAGAATTTGGCTACTAGGTATGATGTGCTGGAACCGAAAGTCAAAGAAGTTCAAGAGTTAGGAAAATCCTTGGTTAAGGACAGGACTGCAATGTCTTTCTTGCTAACCTCCCAAATTTCCAGCTTCAGCGGTTGCAGCTCATTCAGAATGCTGCAGCCCGTCTCATTACCTTTTTCCATCGCTTTGATCATATCACCCCTATTCTTTTTCGCTTGCACTGGTTACCCCTCCGTTATTGTTTCCATTATAAATTTCTTATTCTGATACATCGTATTATTTACACCAATAATCCTTTATATCTTGCAGACCGCATCTCCCATCATACCCCCTACCGTCAGCTTCGCTCTATCCATGCTAATCGTTTATCATTACCCTCCCCATCGCAAGCCCATTTGGAACAAACCTGCCATGCTGCTTTTTTCTTTCTGGGCCCTGTGTTGTGGAATGCACTACCACATACTCTCCGGTTAGAACCCTCTTACTCTCAATTTAAGATATCACTCAAAACTCATCTGTTTCAGCAAGCCTTTAACCTCTCTCCCGCTGTTCTGCCCTAAGCTGCTGTTAGTCTTGTTTTGTTTGGTTTGCTCCTATGTTTTGTCCTGTCTCCCCTGGGTTTGGATCTGTCACCTTGTTTTGTAATTGTATCATGGACGTCTTGGTTTTAGTGTCTATCTACTTGTTTATACTTTATTTTACTCTTTGCTTTCCTATTTTATTATGGCGTTCTTTTCCATGTTTTTGCATTGCTAACCTTTTATTGTACACCGCTTTATGTTTCGACAAAAGCGGTCTATCAAATGTTGAAATAAAGATAAAGATAAAGACTTTAATCCATCAACAGTTGTAATATTTGGACAACTAAGTATGAAGGAACAACCTTCATTTCCTGAACTTTCCTAGGTCTCCTTTGGTTACTCCTGTGGATATGGTTAAAAGATAATTGACAGAAGTCCTGGGAATGTCCACAGAGCTGCTGGTTAGGGCTCAATATCTGGCATGGGAGAGGGGTCCTCTCCTTGGTGAAGGTGGGGGAACAGAGGAGTTAAACCTTATGAACTTCCTTGAATCCTCACTAGTGGTGGTTACTCAAAGAACCACACTTATTGCCACTTTCACATTAGAGTTTGACCGCAATTCTGTTATGTGATTATATTTCTGAACAGTAATAAGTTGTTTTTTGGTACAAAGATACATATTTTTCCTAATTTATCTAAATCAATGCAGAAGAGATGCCAGGAGTTTCTGGTGCTGAGAGTTATGGCCCTGGGTCTTTGCTTTTGCCATACGATTTCCTTGCATGTGTGTGGTTACATTTGAGGGTAAAACATTAGTGTTCTATGAGCCGAGACAACTTAATGATTTTCTTGTGGCAAGAGAGGGTGCTAATGGTTAGGTGGAACCCCAGAGGCACACTGTGATTCATTGGCAGTGGTCTCTTGAGGGGGGTTGGGGAGACTTTTGTTTTGTAAATACCTCATGATAATTCCTTTCTTGATCAAAAAGTATTTCCTTGATTTTGTGGTCTAATGAGGTACATTGTTTTTTTTATTCTGGAAGCTATGAGGTGGTATTTTGGTTTATTATATTTCTGAATTTCTTCACTTAAATTGTTATATTGAAGTGTATTATCGAAAATGATAAATAAATTTTTTTTAAAAAGTATAAGAAATGTACAGGAAGCAGACAAAAATATATTCTAGAACAAGAGGTTATGATATGAAGCTCAGAAGTGGTAGACTAGGGAATAATGGTGGAAAATCTTACTTCAAAATAAGGATGCTAAATGCATGAAGAAGCCTTTCAGCGGAAGTGGCAGAGACAGTAATAATAATAAAAGTGAAGAAAGGCTAGGATGAGCACACAAAGTGAAATGAAAGTATAATATCAATGGGACCACATGCTACTGCAACAATAAATGGTTTGGGCAGACTAGATGGGCTTCATGGTCCTTATTGACCATCATCAGTGCCCCCCAGTATCTCATGATTCTGTGGGCAATTTCTCCAAATGGATTAGTTTTGGGCATCAAACATCAACCACTGCCAAACAGGATACTAAAGTCAATTCCTCACTCAAAATAAATCCCTCACAAGCATTCATCGAAACTTAAAAGATCTTTAAATCTACCTTACTATTTCTTAACCTACGGTATAGAATTAAAGATGGAAATTAATTATTATCAGCGAACCCAGTCAACTATCCAAACTAATCTACAATAAATGGAGAAGAAGACCTCAATGCAGCCGGTACTTTCTCTATGCGGTGAACTTAATCACCATAGGGGAATTATCATCTCACATCACTGGTCTACAAAAAACTTCCACTTTTTATTATAATTTTCAGAAAAATCTCTTTATATATTTTTTTCAAAATCATTTATAATTATTAAAACTTCTATATAATTAGCATATTATCTTGAGTTACTCAATCTCAACAACCTGCCACTAGAGCAATCAGCTTCCACAAATCCGACTTCCTGTAACAAAACAGAACAGCAGAGCAGTCATCAACAAACAATACTTTCAATCTTAGCAATTCTGTTACAATTATCTGAATGGATTCTTTGCTTCAGTCTTTACTGAGGAAGATGTAGGGAAGTTACCCATGACTGAAATTGTATTTATAGGTGGTTACCTCAGGCCGGAAGGCCAGGGGTTCAATTCCTGCATGGGGACAAGCAACTTCAGGCCGGAGGGACTGGGGTCTCTAGTCCCATGGCCGCTCCTTGTGGCCTTGGGCAAGCCACTTAACCCTCCATTGCCTCAGGTACACTTAGATTGTGAGCCTTCGGGGACAAGGGAATAAAAAGTACCTGTTAGTATACATGTAAACCGCACTGATTCTAAAGAGCGTGGTATAAAAAAAATAAAATAAAATAAAATAAATGTATCAGAAGAACTGAAAGTAATATTGATAAACTTGAAAGATGTATTACAACTATTTGATAAACTGAAGAGTAGCAAATCACCTGGACTGGATAGTATACATCCGAGGGGGTTGAAAGAACTGAAATATGAGATTGCAGACCTACTATTAGTAATCTGTGAACTATCATTAAAATCATCTATAGTATCTTTATCTTTATTCATTGCTTTATATACTGTCCACACCAAAGTACCAGAGCGGTTTACAATATAAAAATCAAAATTAGAGGTTGCAGAAAAGGGAAACAGAACTCCATTGGTTGGATAGGAAAGGGGTAGAACTAAAAGTAAAGATGAGCAGACAGACACAAGACTCTGAGGAACAGACTAACAGGGGAGAACAAACTATGTAGGAGGCTGGGGGGGATAGGAGGGGGGGAGGATGGTGGGATCAGGTCAAAGGCAGCACAGAAGAGATGGGTCTTTAGGCCAGCCTTGAATCTGACAAAGGAGGGTTCGAGATGAAGCGCGGGAGGGAGCAAATTCCAGAGCTTGGAGCTAAGGAAGAAAAAGGCAGTGGAACGGGTAGATTCTAGGTGGGTGAGGGAGGGTGAGGGGAGGAATATGTGGTTGGCATGGATGGATCAGAGTGAGCATTGGGAAGTGTGAAGGTGAACCAAATTGGAGAGGTACTGGGGGACATCGGTGTGAATGGCTTTATGGACAAAGGTGAGTATTTTAAACTGGATTCTGTAGGACACAGGAAGCCAGTGGAGACGGTTGAGAAGGGGAGTGATGTGGTCAAAGTGGGTAGTGTGTGTGAGGATCCGAGCTGCTATATTTTGAATGAGCTGAAGCCTGTGCAGTTGATACCGGGGGAGTCTGGCAAGAGATATGTTACAATAGTCTAAATGAGACTTGACAAAGGAGATAAGCAGAGTGGTCATGGAGGAAACAGGGAGAAAAGGACGGACAGCACGGATTTTCCTTAGAGAATGAAAGGATCGTTGAATCAAGGAAGAAATATGTTCCTGAAATGACAGAGCAGAGTCCATAGTGACACCAAGGTAGCGTAGGGAAGAGATAACAGGAATGGGGGAGGAGGAGAGCAAGGGAGTGATAGTGGGAATAGGGATTTCGAAGGTGAACCATATGGCCATGGTTTTGGAAAAGGTTGATGTGAAGGTAATTAGTGGACATCCATGAATCAATGGAGGAAAGACAGGAGTTAAGGGAGGTGAGATCAGGTGAGATAGAGTCTGTGTGGTATAGGAGGATGACATCATCAGCGTAATAATACTGTAAGCAGAAATACCAAATTGCTGCACCAGGAGGGTAAGGGAGGCCAGAAGACATTGAACAGGAGGGGAGCCAGGAGAGAATCCTGGGGGACACCACAGGTGAGCAGATGTGCAGGTGAGGATGAGGAGCTAGAGTGAACTGAGAAAGATTTGCTGGTTAGGAAGGAAAGGAACCAAAGGAGAACAGAGATCCCAATATCGTGAAGACAAGTAAGCAGGGTATGATGGTCAACAAGATCAAAAGCGGCAGATAGGTCAAGAGTAACTGCAATGGAAATGGAACTGTGATCGTGTGCAGAGTGAAGTTCATTCAGGATAGCAAGAAGAATAGACTGACATGGGTGGAGGGATAGGGTGGCATAGAGGTGAGAGGAGAGTTGGGAGAAGACTAGTTTCTCTAGAAGCTTGGAGAGAAAAGGGAGATTATAGATGGGGCGCCAATTAGCTGGGACAGAGGGGTCCTGAGAAGCTTTCTTAAGGATGGGTCAGATTAAGACATGGGGATGGAAGGATACTCCTATGAAGAAAGGCTAAAAAGGTTAGGGCTCTTTAACCTGGAAAAGAGACGGCTGAGGGGAGATATGATAGAAGTCTATAAATTAATGAACGGAGTAGAACGGGTAAACGTAGATCGATTGTTTACGTTATCAGAATATAGAAAGACTAGGGGACATGCAATGAAGCTACAGGGTAAACTATTTAAGACTAATAAAAGAAAATATTTTTTCACTCAACGTGTAATCAAACTCTGGAATTTGTTACCGGAGGATGTAGTAAAGGCTGTTAGTGTAGCTGGGTTTAAAAAAGGTTTGGACAAGTTCCTGGAGGAAAGGTCCATAAACCATTATTAAGAAGTGACCGAAGATATCAATGCTTGACCCAGTACAAGCATTGTGGAACTTGTGTCTCTTGGGGAAACTGCTAGGTACATATGACCTAGATTGGCCACTGTTGGAAACAGAATACTGGGCTTGATGGACCTTGGTCTTACCCAGTATGGCATATCTTATGTTCTAGGGAGATGGGAAGGAGCCAGAAAGAAGACTAAAATTAAACATGGAAAGAATGAGTTGGACAAGGACCAGAGAGGGGTCAGAGAACCAAGAAGAGGGAATAGGATCGGAAGGACATGTTGTTTTGCGGGTGGAAGCTAAGGCCTTGGATAATTCTGGGATAGTAATGGGATGGAAGTAAGACCACTGGTGGGAGAATATGGAACCCTCATGGCTAGAAGGAGAGATAGAGGAAGGAGGGGCAGGAGAGAAGGGGGGCAAGAGGGGAAAAGAGGAAAGTAGTTTATGAACCTTGTCACTGAAATGCACAGCCAGCAAGGCTGGATCAGGAGCAGACGGAGGTGGGGCAGGGGAGGCAAAGGAGTGAGAGACAGAAAGGGAATGCAAGATGGAATAAAGCTGGTGGGAGGAGTTGGAGGCTGAAGAGATAAGATCAGAGAAATAGGCCAGTTTACTGGAATGAAGAAGAGAACGATAGTGACTGTGGCAATGGAGATAGTGGGCCAGAGTGTCAGAGGAGGGGTGCTTGCGCCAGAGATGCTCAGCTCTGCAGAGATAAGAACGGTGAAGGGGGAAGTCTGAGTTATACCAGGGATGGGCATGTGAACGACGCACGCCTGAAACAGTCTGAAGAGGTGCGAGATCATCTAAGGTAGCCGAGAGGGTGGCGTTCCACATCTGGACTTAGGAGTTGGGGAAAAGTGAGTGAAAATTGGTGGGAAAAGGGATAAATTATCAGGCAGAGGGAGCAAGGGGGAAATTCTGCAGAGACAAAACCAGATCGAGGATGTGACCCACAGAGTGGGTGGGAATATGCACATGTTGCTGAAGGGAAAGATCAGCGATATGAGAGAGAAAAAAGGTATCACGAGTCCTGTTGGGGTGATCAAGGTGCACATTGAAATCCCCTAAGATAAGGAGATGGGGGAAGAGGAGGGAGGCCTCAGAGAGAGTAAGAAAGTGTGAGTCCCAGAGATAGGGCCGGAGGGAAGGAGGGGCATATATAGACCAGGAGTAGGTGGAGGGCAGGGGAGGAACCAAGATGGAGCAGGAGATACTCGGGGTAGTGGAGAGCCGGGGAGGATAGCTCCTGAATGGGAAGGGAGGAGTGACAGAGTGCTGCAACCCCCCCATGATCCTTCCACGGGGGGGAGGGGAGTAGAGAAAGCTGAGTAACTCGGGGGGGGGGGGAGACAACGATTAAGAAGGGGCTCCTCACCATCCCTGAGCCAGGTTTCCATGAGTAATAGAATGGCAAGGGAATGCTGAAGAACCAGGTCAAGAATGGGGATAGATTTGGAACAGAGTGAACGGCAGTTAAGTAAAGCCAATTGCAGAAGTGGAAGCGGAGATGGAAGAGGAGGGTCCCGAGGGTCCCTAAAGGAAAGCAGGCAGCGAATAAGGTTGAGGGAGTTCCAGGCGAGGAGTACAAGAGGGGAATGAAGATTGGAGAATGGCCAATGTAATGCCAGTTTTTAAAAAGGGTTCCAGGGATGATCTGGGAAACTACAGACCAGTGAGCCTGATGTCACTATTGGGGAAAATGGCAGAAACCATTATAAAGAATAGAATTACTGAATATGTAGATAGTCATAGTTTAATTGGAGAAAGCCAACATAGATTTAGCCAAGGAAAGTCTTGTCTTACTAATCTGTTAGATTTGATTGTAGGTGTGAATAAACAGGTAGACAAAGGTGAACCCATCAATGCAGTGTATCTGGATTTTCAGAAAGCCTTTGACAAGGTCCTTCATGAGAGACTCTTAGCGAAATTAAAAAGTCATGGGATAAGAGGCAGTGTACTATTGTGGATCAGGAACTGATTAAAAGATAGATAGAGCACAGAGAGTAGGGTTAAATGGCTAATTTTCTCAATGGAGAAAGGTGAATAGTGGAGTACCCCAGGGATCTGTACTGGGCCTGCTGCTTTTTAACTTTTTTATTTTTTTTTTTTATTTCCAAGTTTTTATATACTGCCTCTTCCGAAGATCAAGGGCGGTTTACAAATAACAAACAGATACATTAAACTTGAAACAGTGCTTTTATAAATGATTCTTGGAGTGAGTAAGGTAGGATCATGCCAAATTTAAAGGAAACATATAATACAAATAACATATTTACGGTAGATTTATATATACAAAGTCTTTTTCATAGAGCTATTAGATTAGGGATTAGGATAATAGACTGTGATGTGGAGTGCATGGATTCAGGAGTTTCTTTAAGTTATTCATAAACATATTCATAAATGACCTGGAAATGGGAATAACAAGTAAGGTGATCAAATTTTCAGATGACACACAGTTATTCAAAGTTGTTAAAAACACAAAAGGATTGTGAAAAATTGCAAGAGGACTTTGATAAAGTGGAAGACTAGATTTTAAAATGGCAGATGAAATTTAATGTGGACAAGTATAGAATTATGCATCTAGGAAAGAACAACCCAAACTATGGTTACATGATGCATGGTTCCACATTAGGAACTACCACCCATGAAAAGGATTTAGGTGTCATTGTGGATAATACATTGAAACCCTCTACCCAGTGTTCAGCAGTGGCCATGAAAGCAAAGAGAATGCTAGGAATCATAAAGAAAGGAATCGAGAATAAAACCAAGGATGTGACCGCACCTTGAATATTGCAATTCCACTCTCCATATCTTAAAAATTATATTGCAGAATTTGAAAAGGTACAGAGACAATCCACCAACATGATAACGGGGATGGAATGATACCCCTATGAGGAGAGGCTTAAATGGTTAGGGCTCTTCAACTTGGAAAAGAGACGGCTAAGGGGGGAAGATATGATAGAGCACTCATACCCAAGGTTTAAGGTCCTACTAAAGACTTACCTCTTTTACCAGGCATTTGACCTACCCTCCGCCTCCCCTTCCTAATTTTTGATATCTCTTTGTCTATCTTATGCTCTGTGTGTGTTCTGTCCTCCTACCTTTCCTCTCTTAAATGTTGGCGTTCCTTTTCTGAGTGCAGCCATTTATTTACTTATTTTTTGTAAACCGCCCTGATGCTTTCGGCCCGGGTGGTCAATCAAGCAAAATAATAAAGTTAAATACAAAGAGGTCTATAAACTAATAAATGGAGTAGAATGGGTAAACCTAGATCAGTTGTTTACTCCTTCAAAATGTAGAAAGACTAGGGGTCTCAATAAAGCTACAATGTAGCCCATTTAGGACTAAAAAAAAAAACATCTTTTTTCATTCAATGAGTAATGAAACTCTGGAGTTCGCTACCAGAGGATGTACAGTAAAAGCTGTTAGTGTAGCTGGGAGGAAAATTTCATAAAACCATTATAATTATTAAAGAGGACGTGAGAAATCCACTGCTTACCCCGGGACGAGCATTGTGGAACCTGTGTACCTTTTTGGGAACCTAAGTCCAAAAACGTAGCACCAAGAAGTATTTGTATTATTTATAGGTGTTGTCTCATTTATTCAAAGTGGTTCACTTGGGGGGCGGAGCCTGATGTCCAGCGGGTAAGACGCTTCGCGCTGAAGCTCCCGAGAGGCCTACTTAGAATCCTGACATAATACCTATACAAACTTACTATTTCGCTCCGGGCTGACCGGGGTACCTCGGGGGGGATGGCGGCCCATAAACCAGCGCGCTTGGACTTCGGGTCTCCTTCTTCTTCTCACGGAAAACGCTCCAAAACAGAGGTGTCCTCCCCACAGAAGATGGTTCCATTTCGGGAGAACCCCGAAATGCACCTGGAGATTTTAGAGGAAATACGCGGCGTGAAGGAATTGGTGCAGTCCAATGGAGAAGCGCTTAGAGCCATGCGAGAAGACTTTGGAGTGCTCCAGGACCGACTTGAAAGTCTCTCATTACGGCAGGACAATATGGCGGGGGTCCTCGACTCGCACGCGGTGCGCTTGGGCACACTGGATAAGGCTGAGCGCCAGATACAGAATCTTCAAAAGGAGTTAGAAGATAGCAATAATCGAGCCCGTCGCAACAATGTGAGGCTCATTGGAATACCGGAGGGGGTGGAAGCGGGAGATATGAGAGAATTCCTGCTCAAAACTCTTCCCTCCTTGCTGAAGATCACCTTTCATAAAGAACTGGAAATCGATCGAGCACACCGTGTTCCTACCCACATGGCGCTCAACCGAACGACCCCCCGGCCTATTATCTTTCGCTTGCTACGATATCAACAAGTGGAACAAATTTTAAATGCTGCCCGGGCGAACCATCATCTGGAATTTGAAGGTCACAAAGTCTCCTTCTTCCCTGATTTGGCAAAGCCTACAGTCGACCGACGGAAGAAACTCCTTGCTTTTCGCCCTCGACTTCAACAGCTACAGGCTCGCTTTGGCCTGTTGTATCCCGCGAAGCTCCGAGTGACTCTCCACAACCAAACCAGGACATTCGAAGATCCTGATCTACTATCAACATTTTTAGACTCCAAAGAAGCAGAGCAGATGCGCTAATCCAACGACTTGGACTTTTATTTGCCGGCTCTGTCCGCCATTTTGAAGGGCCCGATGCGGCGGTCATAGTTCAGCACAGAGACTACCTGGACTTTCTTACTTTCTTTCTATGACTTTTGTTTTGTGGTCTCCTATCCCTCCATGATGTGTGCCTCGGTCGGATTCGGAGCACGCACAGTCCTACAGGTTATGTGTTTGTTCAATTTCGGCCTTCTCTGGGGCTTCTCCCCGCAGACACATGGTCGCCAGTAATTTTTGGGGTTCTGCTTCTTCTCTACCGCGCTGCGGTTTTTCTTTGTTAATGTGGGGCGCTTCATTGTATTATCTAAGCTTATTTTCTTTTATGCCATATGTACAGCCAGATACAGTCAATATGAGGGACATTGTGAACTTATGTGCGCTATCATGCTCAGAATTTTTAACTTGTCTGAATGGCTTTATGTAAAATCTTATCACTCAACGTAAAGGGCATTAATAGTCCAATCAAGAGAAAGAAAATCCTTAGCTATCTTAGCCATGAGCATGCTGATTTAGCGTTTCTTCAGGAAACGCACTTAAACTCTGCTGAAACACTGAAACTCAATGTTAAGCCTTACATGGTGGCTGCCTATTCTCCCGCCGTTTCCAAACGGTGCGGGGTAGCCATTTTGGTTAAGAAATCTTTGCAAGCTACTGTAATTGATACTAGCGCTGACAAGGAGGGTAGATGGGCCCGCGTACATCTTAAGGTTGGAGATAGTGAATTTACATGTATTTGCATTTATGCCCCGAATGTGGACAACCCTGCTTACTATGCAAGTATTGCGCAGTTGGCACAGGCCTCTGCCAATACTCCATTAATACTTGGTGGTGATTTTAATCAAGTGTTAGACCCTCTGATAGATAGACAGCCGCCTAGAACGAGTAGTCCACCCAAGAGTCTTGCTACCCTTACAGCTCTGATGCAAGATCTTGCGCTGGTAGATATATGGAGGCTGCTTCACCCCTCCGACTTAGAGTTCACTTTCTTTTCTGCCCCCCATCACTCCCAATCTAGAATAGATTTCTTTCTCATTTCCAAAGCACTGATTTCTCAAGTAGACACGACTAGGACTCATCCTCTCCATATTTCAGATCATGCTGCCATATCTTTATCATTACGTGTCACTGCGCGGGACGATTCTCCCCGAGCTTGGTTTTTTGATAGATCCCAACTGGGTCAAAAAGATTTTCAGGCTGATATAAAGGCCGCTATCCAAGATTATTTTCATTTTAACTCACCCCATGACACAGCGAGCTGGGCTTGGTGGGAGGGTTTTAAAGCATCTATCCGCGCCACTATAACTAGCTATCAAATTCGGCAGGGGAAGCAAAGAAAGCAGCATTTACTGATTCTAGAGCAGCAGATACAAGCTGGGGAGCGTCTCCTCACGTCCCGTACTGACCCATGTATTTTACTCCGTTTACAACGCTTGCGTTTTCAATACAATCAGCTTTTGTACACTGCTGCTGTTAAAAATATCGAATCTCAACAAGGGCTATATTATCGGGAAAATAATCGTGCTGGCAAATTATTAGCAAATGCCCTAAAAGGTCAAAAAGAAGCCAAGCGTGTTACCGCCCTCCGTAATCCGTCGGGGGGGGGCTTGGTCACTAAAGATACCGAAATCTTAGAACTCTTTCGTGATTTTTATACCCGGCTTTATCAATCTGAATGTGATTTTGAGCCAGATGTATTTGAACGCTTACTTTCAGGGGTACAAAGACCGACCCTATCTGACGAAGATAGAGTGGCCTTGGACACACCATTTACTGTCTCAGAAATTCATTCTGCTATCAAGAAATGTGCCTCAGGTCGAGCCGCAGGCCCAGACGGTCTCCCTGCTGAATTCTACAAAACTTTTCACGCTGACTTAGCTCCAGTTTTGAAAATTTATTTTTCTGCTCTGGCCGAGGAGGGTTCTCCTTCTGGGTCCTTTTCAATGGCAAATGTAGTAGTTTTTGAGAAAGAGGGGAGAGACCCGCAACTAACAGCTAATTCTCGTCCAATTTCCCTCCTAAACGCGGACTATAAAATATTTGCCACCATTCTCTCTACCCGGCTCTCGGATAGGATGCCTACCTTAATACACCCAGATCAATGCGGTTTCATTCCTGGTAGATCAACTGCTGACAATGCTCGGACTCTATGCCATGTACTGACTACCGCAGTTAATCTTGATCGCCCATTTGTTGGCCTCTCACTTGATGCTGAGAAGGCCTTTGATCGCTTAGAGTGGCCCTTCCTGTTTGCAGTCCTCCGCTGGTACGGATTCGGGGAAGGTTTTCTCCGTTGTCTTCGCACCATGTACGCACAGCCTACAGCCAGTATATGTGCCAATGCTTTAAAGTCTCAGCCTTTTCCCCTTCAACGCGGCACTCGCCAGGGATGCCCACTGTCTCCACTTCTCTTCGATCTTGCACTTGAACCCTTGGCTTTACTAATCCGGCAATCGGAGGAGATTCATGGAGTCCCCTTCACCCATAGGGAAATCAAAATTTCAGCGTATGCTGATGACCTTATGCTTTTTGTCTCTATAGACTCAGTACCGGCTGTCCTAGAGCAAATTGGTAAATACTCACAACTGTCCGGTTATAAGATAAATTGGACCAAGTCGGTAGCCTTTCCATTAAATCCTTTGCTTCATCAGGCAGATATGCAACCCTTCCCCTTTTTATGGCAACCTCGCATGGTCAAATACCTTGGGGTTCACTATTGTTCTCCTTTGGAAGACACTATCTCCTTCAATGCCAAAGACTTAATCTCTAAAGTCCGGGCGCTAACTCACCGCTGGACTCCTTTAACACTTACCTGGTGGGGTCGATTAGAAACCATAAAAATGATGATTGTTCCGAAAGTGAATTATATCTTAGAAATGTTGCCCTGTCTCTTCCCTCGACGTATATATAAAGATATAGAGGGCCTTCTGACTAGATACTTGTGGCAAAACAAGACACCTAGGATAGCGAAACATAAGCTGCAAGCAGATAAGGAAAATGGGGGTGTCAGATTCCCTGATTTCCTGAAGTATCATCAATCTTTTCTTCTCAAACAAGGCGCTCGCTGGCTGGAAGATCCAGTACCGAGTAGACCTGTGTGGCTAGACATAGAAGAGGACCTTTGCAAACCGATTCCTCTTACTTTTCTCCCTGGTATGACTCTCCCATCAGACTCCCACTTTCCACCAATGCTTTTAGACACCTTAGGTGCCTTTACTACTCTTATGCACTCTTTAGACTCCCGACTCTGTCCGTTGGACAAGCTCCCACTTTGGTATAATACTCGATTTCGAATACAAAATAAGCCGATGGCGTGGAGCCCCTGGTACACTAGGGGCATTTGGATTCCTAGTCAGTTGTTCCATGAAGGTCGCTGGAAAACTTTTAGTGAATTGCAAATTGAATTTGGTCTCCCAGCGAAACACTACTTTCAGTTGGTGCAACTTCAGCATTGCCTTCGGAGTGCTACGGTGCTCCCGCCATCGGCCTCCCCTACACAAGGTTGGTTGGAGACTATCCGATCTATCGGTAGTTCACCGGGTGTAGCATCCAATTTTTACAAAACCTTATGTAATGCTATAACTAGAGATACCCCTATAGCGCAGAAAGCATGGGAGAGAGAATTGCATGTGACTTTGACCCCGGAGCAATGGAGCCTTGTCTGGAGTAGAGTGACACGGGTCTCCCGATCCGCCTCACTCACTCAGACACTCTTCTTTCTAGCCCACCGGTGTTTTTACACTCCTGACAGATTAGCCAAATGGAACACTACTCAGGGCAATAGTTGTTGGACATGCCATGCGGCCATTGGTTCACTACCTCATGTTATGTATGAATGCCCCGCACTACAGTATTACTGGCGTCGGGTCTGGGGTCGTATCCAGTCTATTTTGCACTTTCAAGAGCCCCTTTCTTGGAGGATAGTGGGACTTCGCTCAGCTGCGGGGATCCCCTCTCTTCCAAAAACGGCTAACTTCCTTTTGGACTTTATGCTTGGCATTGCTATTTCCCTAATTACGAAATACTGGAAAAATAGCTCCCAGCTGAGCCCCAATGAATGGTGGAATCATGTCTGTCTCTACAGTAAATATGAACAAATACCTCGTATGTTTGCTTCTCCCACTCAGACTCCTCATCATCGGTCTAAATGGAAGATGCTCAATGACTATGTACATTCTGCTCAATGCTCTCATCTGACTGTCTAAATTTGTATATATCTTTGTCCCATGATTATTCTGTATCGCAGATACTCTTTTGATTGTTTTGATGTATAATCACTGTTGTTTGGAAGCGCTCACATGCTGACATAATCAGCTAGAGAAGAAGCGTGGGGGTGGGGGGTAATTGGGTTTACTTTTCTTTATTGTATACTTGTTTTGTCTCCTTTGGTGTGTTGTTTCTTTTGTTTGTTGCAAAATGAAAATAAAAGTTTAAAAAAAAAAAACAAAGTGGTTCACTTGATATTAAAGATTTTAATGGATTTTATTGTTTTAGTATGTATGTATTTATTATGTAAAATTTCATACATGTGTATTATTATATTAATTCCTTTCCTTCCTCTTATACATTTCATATATTTCATTGGTGGTTATTTTTGTTTTTAATGTAATTTTTTATGTGTTTTAATTTTGTTTGTTTTATGATTCCAGTATGCCAATACCCCTGATGAAGTTGTGACCAAACACGGCCTGTGTAGGGTCTTTGGCACGCAATTTCGATTAAAAATAAAATACTTTTTAAGCATTCCCTTCTTGGTGCTACGTTTTTGGACTTGGGCTCCTGGTTTGCGTGGTACAGTGCTTTTTTGCTGGAACCTTTTTGGGAACCTGTCAGGTACTTGTGACCTGGACTGGCCACGAACAGGATACTGGGCTTGATGGACCTCTGTCTGACCCAGTATGGCGTTTATGTTCTTATGGCTGGCTGTGGAAATGGCAGCTCTCCGATGGTGCATGCTAATGGCAGCTCTTCGATGTTGCATGCTAATTCAGTCCCCCTTCCCTAGTCAACTCCTGCCTCCCATGTTGATCCAGTAGTGGAAAGAGGAGGAGTGCAGTGGCAGCACACCCAGTCACATCTTCCTCTGCCAACAGGCTATTACTGTGCACCATGCAATGGAAAGCAGCAGTCTGGCACCAGCTGGCAGAGGAGGTTGGATGCAGTCACTTTACTCTTAGGGGCTTGTTTACAAAGCTGTGGTAGCGGCTTCCGCCCGATATCGGAGCCGCAGCCCCATTGAATTCAATGGGGCCGCAGCGCCGATATTGGGCGGAAGCCGTTACCGTGACTTTGTAAACAAGCCCCTTAGTATACAAAATATATTTACATTATTTAATAGGCAAAATAATTTAAAGGTATGCAAATGTGCTGCATAATTGCCACAGACTTTCAGAAACTTTGTCACAGTGTTTTCTAACTTGTCACAGCATCTACCGAGAGCTAACAAAGGAAGAGGGTACTGTGGTCATTATATTCTGTGTCAGTGTTTATGGTGTTTGCTGGTTTCACTCTTGTGTAGAAATGCTAATATGCAGTCACTGGAAATAGAAACAGGAAAAAAAATCAATATTTATGTTGGAGTACAAAAGAATATATCTGCTTATAAATTTTCTAGTATGTCGTGGTAATAAATTTACAAGAGTTGTAATGTCAGTTTTGAAGAAAATGTGTCCAACAGCCATGGAAATATGTTGGCATGAAATGATTATGCAGATTGATCTTTCCAAGTTGTGACAGTCCATTTCATAAAAGTTTGATCTTGAAGTTTATTGGTGTCAGTATATTTGAAAATAAGGCAGCTTTAACTTATCTTTCATGACTTTATATTTTTAGCACAATTGGAAAATTAAGGATAATGATTAGATTGTAATCTCTGATGAACAGGGACTCTGTCTTGCATCTATATGTACAGCGCTGTGTATGCCTTGTAGCTCTATGCAAATGATTAGTAGTAGTAGTAGTCATGAAACTACATTAATAATAGTCTCTATCTCACAACACATTCCATTGTCTTTTGATTCCTTACCAGAACTTCCTTCACAAACCGAAACATTGCTCTGTACCATGTGCTCAAGTCAGTTCTAGTTTCTTGATATTCTTTGAGTGTGCCTGGCTCTTTGCTCACTGGGTTTATAGCCTTTGTGCTGTAACTCAGCATTTCATTAAGACACAAAATACAATCTTTGAAAGTAATTTCTGAGTGTGGTGCTCTGCCACTTTTCCAAATTTGCAGCATTGTTTTGTTCTGAAAATTAGGCCTCTTGGGGGCAGTAGTCAAAAGTATTTTCCCAGTTGGCAACACGCACAGACCACATAAGTGCTTTTTAAAACACAATTTCCATTATTTTTAGAGTTTAGTTTCGAGAATTTAGTGAGAATCGCTATATGGCCAAATTAACCTGGCCAAAATGGGGTGGGATTTGGAGTGGGCCTGGGGCAGGGCAAAAAGTTTTATAAGAGGCATTTTAGAAAGGACGTCCAAATTAAATCGGGGACTTCCAGGGCAGACATCCAAAGTGTGAATATTGATTTTAAAATAACACCCTATAAGAATAATGGCGATAGTCATCTGCTAGCCATATGATGTATATGTACAACTGTGAATACATAATTGGCAGGAATAACGTTGCACACATGTTACATGTGTGTAGGGGAGTGTAATTTTGTAAACTTTTCATGTGTATTAAAGGGCTTTTATAAAATGACCCTATGGGACACGCTTATACAAGTACATTCAGTGATAAGAATGCACATACTTGCACACCACCTATGTGTAGGCGTGTTCTGGGACAAAGTTTGGGTGGAATGTAGGTGGAGTTGCGAGACAAGTGTGTTCCTTATAACATTTCATTGTTGCACAGTTTGCACATCCACGGATTCAGTCTAGCTGTGACTTCTGCTGGTTTTTCTCTAGTATTTTACACAGACATATAGGACCTATGTGTCTTTATAAAACAGGCTAGATATCGACACCTGCTTACCTTCTCAACCTAGGCAGCTTGTCAAATGACCCCCATATTATCAGTCGGGGATTTTCAGCTTTTGCTGCAGACCACTTTGGCTGAAAAACCATATCAAGTTATTCAGATAAATTATCAGCAGAATTTATGTACTCTCCAACTGGCTGAATATTTACCTCTGTTTATTTTTTAGCAAAGAGTCTTGTTTCATTCTGCTGGAATTTGCCTTGAATGGGGAATGGATGTTTCCAGCACATTAGGTGTTCTGTGCAGAGGACACGGCTTGCTGTCCCCTCTGCCTGTTTTCTTGTAAACAGCTCTTCATGGATGCAATCAGAGTGGTTAGATCCTCTCACCTTTCTCATGCTGTGGATTTGGTTGATCGATTAATTGTCATAGTTTTCATGGGCACTATCTCTTGTTCTGTATAGGAAATCAACCAACTGCTGTCGAAAGCTATTAATGACAACAGCTTTATATGGGAACGATAAATGACTCATTTCTTTTCTTTTGTTCAAGGATACTTAATAGGAGGTGATGTGTTGAGGTTGCTGCATGGCCACATGGATGAATGCCTCACTGTCCCATCCGGGGAACATGGAGAAGAGCAGAGGAGGTGAGAGACCTTGAGCTGAAAACTACAACAAATAGATTGGAAATTGAGTGTTGATGGCAGTAATCTTTTAATCTTCTCTTCTGCTTGGGAGCTTTCATATAGTTCAGGCTCTGGAAGTGTGCTCCCAGGTCATCCATCCCAGAAACAGTTGTGTGGTCCTTTTTTATATGTTCTTTCAGTATTTGAAGGACTCTTTCTCTGTGTGTGTTTTGAGGGTACAGGACTCCGAAATACATTCAGTTCATGGGAACATGACGGGTACCTGTGACCTGGCTAGGCTGCTGTTGGGAATAGGATACTGGGCTTGATGGACGTTGGTATGGTCCAGTATGGCATATCTTATATTCTTATGGCTACTGCAGAGTCCTTGTGTTCTCAACTATTCTTCCACTCGGCATGGCAAATCAAATTCACTCCACAGCTGACAGAGCATATGCAGTTTTCTAATTAATCTCATTCTAATTTCAACTTGTAATAAAATCTGTGATAACAGTGAAAATAAAAAGCATTATGAACCTATTCTACAGCATACTTGCAATATAGTAATTCAGTAGTTACAAATTCAATTTAACTTTATCATCCAGTTTGAAAATTAATGTGAAGAATTACGTTTGCATTCATAGATGTAATTTTTTAAGATAATTTCTCTGCTTGTCTGGCAGCTTCCTTTCGCTCCTTTTGATATCCTGCTGAATCGGAACTGGCAGCTAAACCGTCATGGGGAAGTTCTCAGCCAGGCAAAATTTTGAACTGACCATGAATTTCTTTGGGTATGGGTACATCGTGGGTTTAAAATTTATAAGTAATTTTTGCATGTATAGGCTAATATGCAGGCTTAAATTGCCCCAAGCCTAAAAGTGCTCATGGTGGCAACAATGTGTGTATAGTCATGTTGCTCAGGTGTAGGACTCTTCAGGGGAAAGGTTTGGGAGGAGGACATTTTATAAATTATTTGCATAACACATGTATTTTACGTGTGAACATTTAAGCCTGCTCCTAACGGTGTGTATAACTGCTTTTTAGTTGTGATTTCTGCAGGATTTGTGCTACTATTTTATAAAGATAAATAGGGGTTCTAACTAAAGTACATTAAGCAGTTACCATGGGAATTAGTGCACAGTAACAAT
Source organism: Ichthyophis bannanicus (assembly GCA_033557465.1). Taxonomy (NCBI): domain Eukaryota; kingdom Metazoa; phylum Chordata; class Amphibia; order Gymnophiona; family Ichthyophiidae; genus Ichthyophis; species Ichthyophis bannanicus. The sequence goes on from CM066033.1 coordinate 498,489,411, forward strand.
TGCCACATACCCTCAACACTCCCCATGCGCTTATTCCCGTAAGAACTGCTTGCTGCTGCACAGTGCGGGAAAGAGTTGGAGAATGGAGGAGTCTTGGGCATGGACAGCACTTGCCCTTAGTGTACGGTAAGTTACCATATGCTGTTATCACTGCAAATAGCGCAGATGCACTTCCTGCCATTTCAAAAGAAGATGGTAAGTGCATCTGTATATTGGCATGCATATACAATGCTAGCTGCAGGGGGAAAAATGGCTAATCCCTTTGAGCATCACCCCCCATCCCCAACTCCTACCTCCCGATCAATAGCAGCATGATGCCACTGACCCCACCACAAAAGCAATCTAACCCTATTCTCACCCGCCACCCCCCATCATTTACCAGAGGCCAACCTGATGGTACAGCAGCAGGGCAGGAGTGATCCCCAGACCCTTCTGCCCTATTGCTGTCCTGGGGACAAAATGTCTGATCTAACCTCTAGCGGTAGTCTTCTGGTGCTACAAGTAGGATTAAACTGTCTAGGGTCAGAGCTACCATTTTGAACCCAGGGCAGCAATGCCAGGGGAGCGTATGGGGGGAGGGGGATTGGGTAGCTCTTCAGGAGAGGTGAAAGGGTACGGGATCATGCTGCTACTGATTGGGGAGTTTAGTGATGAGGGTGGTGATGCTCAGGGCTCAAGTATTTTTCTGCATGGGGCCATGATAATTGCATTGGCAGATAGCATGGTATGTGTATCTGCATCATCTGCCGATGCATTTACCAAATGGTAAGTGTCTGCCCTGTATGGTAATGTAATGGGCACACCCCCAACTATTAGTGCAGAAGCTTCATAATTTGCACTTGTTAATTTTTTCACTTAATGCATGGTAAAATAGGCTTGGAATAAGCACCTTTTTGCCTGCCCACATAGGCGCCTTGTTACTCTCCCTTCATCTAACCAGGACGTGGTACTATGGGATAGTCAAGGCCAGCCTGTCCACTAGGTAAATTAGGCAATCACCTAGGGTGGCAAGCTCTAGTGGGCAGCATAGACCCCCGCCCTCCCCTGCAAATCAGCAGTTAACGCGCCACCCAGCCTGCCATGCCATCCCCCCCCCCCCCGGCATACATCATCTTGCCTGGGGTGAGAGGGCAGCACAGCAATCGTTCTGCTGCATCAGGCTTTAAGGTGCCTGCACTGGGGTGCTTATGGCCTCCTGCCCCTGCCCCCTCCAACAGGAAATTGTGTTGGAGGGGGCAGGCACAGAAGACCGTGAGAACGCCAATGTGGGCACTTTAAGGGCCTGACACAGCGAAGGCGTCACTGTGCTGTCCTCTCTCCTCCAGGCAAGAAGATGGATACTGGGGGAGGGGGGGCAGCATGGTTGGCTGTTGGCGCTGAAAGCCTCAGGGGCGGCAGAAACCCTTGGGCTGGCCCTGAGGGGATAGTGCTTGGGGAATTCCTCCTCCCTGGCTGTGAATGCTGACTACCTGGCCTCTGCTGGCCCCAAGAGCAGAAACTGCACTTGGAAATGGAGTGTGTATCTCCAACATCGCTGTTTAAATGTAATCTTTGGGGAACATTTTCGTTATCTAATTGAGTCATTGCTAATTGGTTCTTTTCATCAAGATCTGTCAGAAGCAGCCATGTATGGATAGCTGAACAAAATGTATAGCAGCAGGGAACTGCACTTTTTCCATGCTGGAGAAAAACTTGTGAAAAATGACTACTTCGTAAAATTTTTCCATCATGAACTTTATTTTTCAAACTTTAGAATAAACATGCTGATTAAGAGCAACATTTGCTTTTCAACTGTATGTTGGATGTTGTAGTTCTAGTACAGCGGTTCCCAAACTGTGTGGGTTGGCACTCCAGATAGGATCCCTCGTCAGTGAAGGGGTCACTAATAGGATGCTTCCCCTCCCTCTGGACCTCCACTATGATTTGTCCAGCAGTGGCATTCTGCATTACGGCCTGTGAAGAGTCGGTGAATGTCCTCCTGTGTGGGCTTCCTGTTAGACTGGAAACCCATACAGGGTGCACACTGACACACACAGCCCTGTAGACTGCCGCTACTGTTGCCTCCACTGCTCTCTTCATGATCTGGATAAGTGGGGGAAGAACAATGTGGAAGTGAGATGGGAGCTCTTCTATTTTATTTTCATCATCTGGGGTCATATTGATTTTAAGTGTTAAAATGCGATCATATTGTATAAAGGTTTGGGAAGCACTGATCTAGTGGGTTTGCAATTTTCTTAGCTCATCTGGCTTTGTTTTTCTAATCATGCCCATGGCAAATAAGTTCAGAATGAAAAAACATTTTGTTATACAGTATGAAAGGAAAATGTTGTCTTGCACTTCCATCAAGGTAGTAAGTGGAAGATTTGTAATGACATTGATCCCCTGCTGTCAGATATAGGGAAATAAATATACCCATGTAGTTTGCAGCTAGGCTTCTGAAATGCTTCTAGAGTTGCCTGTTTTCTAAGGGGACAAACATATGACTATTATAAAGGTATGCATAGAGTTTCAGGCAGCTAAGAATTCACTTATCTCATGGCTGACATAGATGTGCTAACTCTATTTTCACTTGCCGTGTGGTTTTACGCCATAATGACTATAATTTTGTAATGGTCTAGGATAAAGATAGCCCAATTTAAAAATTAACCCCCCCCCCCCCCCAAATTCTGCTAAAATCAACCTGGCAATGAACATTTAACTTAAAAAAACAACAACAAAACTCTCCAAAATCAAAGAGCACCTTTTGGGCTGTGCTCAATTCATCCCTCTTTATCATGGGACATCCTGGTTTGGCAGATAGCCAATGTTGTAAAAGTGGGTAGTTAGGGAATATCTGACAGAGTAAGGGATTGGAAAGATGTAAGACCAAGCTGAAAAAATGGTATTTAGGACATGCTGGTGACCTATGGATGCTGTATTGATATTTTCCATACAATGTGTGCCTTTGAGTCAATGCTGACTCCTGGCGACCCAGCAGCATCTGGGTTTTCTTGCCAGTGTAACTGGAAGTAAATTGCCAAGACTTTTTTCAAAGGCAATGATGGGCTAAGTGACTTTCCAAGGCCAGAGGGAGCACTAGTGGGAATTGAACCCTGGTCAGTAAGCCAGGGTTCTAACCATTAGGCTACGCCTCCACTCCATAGTTTCCATACCTCCTACAAAATGGCCTTTTTTTCATCTACACATGTATTTGCCTTTGAATTATCTCCCAGAAGCCCTTAGACTCAAATATGTTTACTCCTGCCAATAACTAAATACCTTCAGTAAGACTTTTGCCATCACCGCTCAGATCTCAGCATGGACTATGGAGCCATTTCATCACTTCTTTTCTTCTACGAAAAATAGAAAAGGCTTCCTTGAACAAGTTATGCCACATTACTCTAACCTATGTCATGAGAGGAAAATATGGAGAAACATTGGGGCCGATATTCAAAAGCATCTATGCAGTCAGTGGTGATGCAAACTATATAAGTACTTAAAAAAAATTGGGACAAACATATATGGATAAGTTTTAGACTGCTAAATTTCCAGAGTTATCCATTTAAAAAAGGGGTGGGGGGGCTTCTCAGAAAGCTATCCATTTTAGAGGTGATATTTGGCCACTAAACAGAATGATGCTGCACACAAAGCAGGGAAAGTTAAATGAATATCTGATCCGTTTAACTTTGGTGATGAATTTTTCAGCAGCACCACTTAAACAGTGCTGCTGAAAATCTGTTTAAAGTGAAATGGATCAGATATCCTTTTCAGTTTGTGACTGACCCACAGTTGATGTGTGACCTCATTCGTTTCAGAAAAAGATAATGATTGCATTTTATATCTCTGTATGAGATTTTGGTGCTTTCTTTTTTAAAGCAATTTAATCCTGATGACGACCTACATTGTCTTTCTCTGTAATCTTCAGCTTTTATTTCCAGTCACTCTATAGCTTCCTCCACCTTCGCTTACAAATCATCACTCTGTCGTCTGCCCTACACAACACACTTTGAACATAATACAATAAACAGACACCAGAAGTCAATTAAATGCAATTATTATTAAATATTTCAAGAATAAACAAACGGCATCATTACATTTTTAGACACAGATCCTTTGCTGCAGATTCTGTCAGTGGGTCTTGTGATCCGCTATGGCTGTGGCTGCATGGTTGGGAACATTTCTTTTTCCTCCAGCTCCTGTTTATCTTCTAGCAGAGGCAATAGGAACACAATGTTGTGTGACTGAAAACCATCATTGTGACAGGGTATATACATCCCGTCACTCAAGTGAGAAGAGCAAGAGGAAACAGCAACCATAGGATTATTCTCAGCATTCTAGGGAACGGGGCAAAACTCTCATTGGTTGCCAATGATATAGAGAATCATGTTTAAGATTATAAAGTTGATTTCCTTTTAATATCATTCATGTATTCGGGAATATGCACAGGGTCGTTGCCTTTGTTCTTCTCAGAGGAACTTATTACAGGTACCACCAAGAGTCAAATTGATTGAGATTTTGTATTGTGTATGGGTCCTGCCAGAAGATCTGAAAGCCACTGATGATGCTTTAGAATTTCATAAGAGACATACGGCTTTGTTCTTTAGTGGCTTTTAATTGATGAGTTTAATTGATGAATGTAATTGTTTTTATGAATTACTGTATAGGATTTATTATGTGATAGTGTAGGCTTTGTTCTACTTTGTAAAACATTGTGTATATTGGGAAGGCGTGGTATATAAAATTTGATAGATACTGTATACTTTAATCTCTTCCTGTAACACAGAAAGTCGTCATTGCCATAACAGCTTTTAAAGTAGTGCCCTCCTCAGCCCTTTTCCCATTCCCACAATTGAGACATGAGACATAATATTTTCTCTCCCTTTTGGTATTAATTGAAGAAGGACTTGGAGTAAGACCGCTGCTTTTTGTAAAGAATATGAATGGTAATGGCATAGTTCACAGAAAAGAGTATTTGGTTGGGACTACCAAAATTGGAAGTGGACAAAGCCATGGGACCATCCTGGATGCACCCTGGGCTAATCAGATAGCTCATGGATGTTTTGGCAGGTCTACAGAAGGACCTGTTCAGTAGGTCTTTGGAGAGAGTGAGGTTCCATGGCACTGAAGAAGTGTAGATATTGCCCAATTTTAGGTTGGAAATTATAGACCTGTTCATCTGATTTTGGTAATGGCAAAATTAGTAGAGATTCTTCTGAAGGAAAGTATAGTAAAGCTTCTGTAAGTCAGCAGGTTGTGGGATCTAGGACAGAATGAGATTACCAGAGATCAATTTATTTGATTGGGTAACTAGAAAATTAGATCTGGTGTATATATGTAGTGTATGCTATTTACTTGAATTTCAGCAAAGCTTTTCATACTTTATTGGATAAGAGGATCATAAATAAAGTGACAAACCTGGGAGCAGACTGGATTAGAAACTGGCTAAATGATTGATGACAGAGGTTTGTGATAAATGGCATTTGCTCTGAGGAAAGATAGGTGATTAGTGCCGTGACTCAGGCATTGGTCTTGAGTCTAGTGCTGGTCATTATCTGTGTGAGTGACATTGCAGAGATATTAGGAGTAAAAAATGCCCTTTTTGGATGATGCTAAGATCTGCAACATAATGGGCATGCCTGAGGGAGAAATTGGAATAAGGTGTGATTTAAGGAAGCTTGAAGAGTGGTCAACTGCTTGGCAGCTACATTGCTATACAGAGCAAATGTAGCGTTTTATTTCATTTTTATTTATTTGTTACATTTCTATACCGCCCCTTCCAGAGATCAGGCGCGGTTTACAAGAAACCAAAAACATGTTACATGGAACAGATGTAAACATTTTACATAGAACAGAAAATAAACTTTTTACATAAAACTTGGTTTGAGGGTAGAAATAGTGATTTGGGAGTTTAGGAATGTACTAGGTAGTGTTTAACTACAGTAGTGGCCAAAAAATTAAGGCAGGTATCTTTTTCTACAATTTATTGTTAAATAATATACTGTGGAGATGTCACGCGTGCCTACTTATTTAATCAGCATGGCAATTAGTCACACCATGTGTCTGGCGTCCATTTTAGTTTACTTACACTCTGTAGTAGGTTTCTTGGATGAAGTTTTGAATATTTACAACTAGGAAAAGATTGAAAGTTACATGTAAAATATACAATCAAGATGGGTAGAAAGTGCGATATTAATGACTTTGTAAAGGAACAAGTTGTCACACTCCATGCTGAAGGATATTCGCAATGTGCTATTGCAAAACATTTGCATATATCAAGATGTGCAGTTCAAAATGTTCTGAAATCAGGTGGCCGTACACGTCGTTCGAAATGTGGGCACAGGCGGATAACTACTGGACGAGATGACCGATTCCTCAAAAGCATTATTACATCTAGTCCACATACTTCATCTCAACGTGTGGCTCGGTTAGCTAATGATCGAGGAATAAAGATAAGTGCCAGATCTGTCCGATGACGGCTTGTGGATGAATTCAAACTCGTGGCCAGAAGACCTGCCAAGAAGCCTATGATGACCAGGAAACAAATTGCTGCCTGCATACAGTTTTGTAGCATGATGAAAGACAAATCTGCTGAATGGTGGGAGAGGGTAATATTTACAGATGAAAGTACATTTCAATAAGTACGTGGGAGTGGTTACAACTACGTCCGTCGACCAGCAGGCGAGAGACTAAATCCGAAGTACACCATCAAGACTGTTAAGCACCCTCCATCGGTCATGGTATGGGGTGGTATCTCGGCAAATGGACGATGTGGCCTGCACATTTTTGAGAAAGGCGAAAGAGTAAATTCTGCAAAATACATATCCGTGCTGAATAGTAAAGTTAAAATACACATGAATGTTTCTGGCACAACTATATTTCAGCAGGACTCGGCACTGTGCCACACTGCAAAAACAGTCAAAAAATGGTTCGTGGACAAGATCGAACTGCTACTAAGTTGGCCATCAAACTCTCCGAATCTCAATGTAATTGAAAACTGTTGGAATCTTATGAAGAAAAAGGTGGCAGCACACCGTCCAACTTCAGAAGCAGATTTAAAAGACATACTCAAGCATATATGGGTTAACAAAATCACTCCAGCATACTGTAAAACGCTAGTTAACAGTATGCCTACAAGAATCCAGGCTGTGTTGAAAAATCATGGACACCCTATCAAATATTGACACATAAATTGTTTCCTGAATAAAATTTTGAAAATGACATATATATATTTGGTTCTTAAATCTTTTGACCATGAAAGTGGCAATAGCACATACTTTTCTAATAAAGTTCTGATATTTTGGACTCTGCCTTAATTTTTTGGCCACTACTGTATATACAGGAAGTCTTATGTCTGTGTGGACAGGTTTATCTCCAGGAACAAGCAGGAATGAGTCTTCACATATGGGGTACGTCGGTACCGATGGAGCCTGCACGGGAACGCTCCCCAGCTTCCCAAAAAGGAAAGCTTTTGGGAGCATCCCACAGCGCCTGCGCGCTGCCTTCCCACCTTTCCTAACCATCTCTCCTCAGTTCTTCTTTGCCGCGGAGCCAGCAGGTCGAGCCCTGTCACCGCTGAAGAAGTTCTTTATTTTATTTCATTTCTTTGGTCGCGTGTCTGCCTTCCCCGACTCCGGACCTGTACTGCCGGTCTTTTTCTCTTCTTTCTTTCAAAAAAAAAAAAAATCTATTTTTCTTCACTTAGTGTATTTTTCCTCTTGGGCCTCAGGGCCTACAAGAAAATTTCCCTCATGGAAAAACCAGCCTCCGGGTTCAAAAAATGCACTGAGTGTAGCGGTACTATTTCTGTTACAGATACCCATGAATGGTGTCTTAAATGTTTGGGTCCTGAACACTCCATTCCGGATTGTCCGTCCTACTCTCTAATGTCTAAACGGGGTTTACAGAACCGAGCAGCTAAGCTCCATGTGCTGTTTCCCGCTGATGCAGCGTCGGTAGCATCGACATCTTTATTTTATTTTATTTATTTATTTTATTTATACACATTTATATACCGCATCTTCCAAAAGTTCAGTTGCGGTTTACAGTGAACAACAATCAACAAAGCTAGTTTGTTTTACAGGGAACGTCGTATTAAAACAGAACATATTTACAAGGAACATCATATTATATGTAAAATAAACAGTCTAAACAATGTGGGATAATACAGAACAGAGTAAACTATATACAATGTTATATATGTATATATATACATGGATGTGAAATGACATAAGCCGTGAGATCATCTTGAGTGTGTGCTATCTGTGTATGTTAAGGGGTATTAGCATGAGGCAGACGGAAACTTCTTTAACCTTTAATCTTCCAGGTCTTCTTCTCCTGATGGATCTCAGGTAACCAAACATAAACCTAGCAGGTCCTCGAAGGGTAGATCTCCCTCTAAGCATCGAGATGCCTCCGGGCTTGCCCTCGAGGACCCTGCACCAGCAAAACAACCCCGGCGGGAAGCTCCGGCTTCCAAAGCTCCTCCTATGGGGTTACAGGTTGACATCGATGGCACGGCCTCGACCGATCACCTGTTAGAATACTCTGGGGTACCGGCACAATCTCCCGGTACCGACTTCCAGGCATTCATGGCGTCGATGCATCACAATGTTCTGTCCATGCAGCAGGCTATTACGGCCTTCATTCAAGCTGCGACGCCGCTGGTACCGAAACAAACTCCGTTGTCGGTATCGGCTCCGGTACCGGCACCAGCGCCGATACCGGTACCGACTGCATCGACATTGACCAGGATACCGGCTGCAGCGGTTCCTTGTCCAGGGCTGCTTATTGGTACCGATCCGGTACCGGGGACGCCCGATGTCAATACTGCTCGATACGCGTATCGAGCGTTGGAAGAGCACCCTGACAGGCGATACTTTGATTCCTCTGATGATTCTGATACATCAGACGACTCTCCTGAAGTATCCATAGCCCTTCCTGAAGAGCCTTCTTCTCCAAAAAGAAGAATGTCTCCTCCAGAGGACTTGTCCTTTCAAGACTTCATAAGAGAAGTAGCTAAAGGACTTTCTATTTCAGTAACTTCTGAATCAGAGCCTAGAACTAAAAAATTGGATATTTTAGGCTATTCTAAGGCTCCTAAAGAGGCAGTCACCTTACCAATTCATGAGATTCTTTATGAACACATGATTGATCTATGGGAGACTCCTCTCACTCTCTCTCCTCATTCTCGCAGATTGGACACTATGTATCGTGTCCCTCCTTGTCCTGGATTTCAGAAAACTCAGCTTCCTCACCATTCCATTGTGGTGCAGTCAGCTATGAAGAGAATAAAGAGTACAAAGAGACACTCTTCTGCTCCTCCAGGAAGAGAATGCAGGACCTTGGATGCTTTTGGTAGGAAAATCTTCCAAGCCAGTATGCTTATTGCCAGAATCAACTCATATAGCCTTTACATGGGTATGTTTCTAAAAGAAGTTGCACAAAAACTGCACACTTTCCTCCCTTTTCTTCCAGAGGATAAAAGGGAGGAATTCCTCATTTGGCTTAAGCATACTCAAGACATTTCAAAGTTTTCCAACAGGGCAGCTTTTGACTCCTTTGAAGGTGCCAGCAGAGCCTCAGGCATTGCCATAGCTGCTCGCAGGATTGCTTGGCTCCAGGCTTCTTATTTAGAACCCTGGGTTCAAGATGGTTTAGGAAATCTTCCCTTTACAGGTGAAAACCTATTTGGTAAAGAATGGCAAATAAAAGCCACTCAAATGGATGCAGAAAACTCTGCTCTGGATAGACTTTCAAAGTCAACCTCCATTCTTGCCAAGAAAAAGCCTTTTAAAAAGTCTTTAAAAAGGGCAGATTTCCTTCTACTTCTGGCCAACAATCTTCTACAGGTCACTTTACCACTAAGCGTCAGCAACCTAAACAGGCCAGGCCTAAGCCTACAGGGGCTGCTGCAACTCAGCAGGCCCAACCTCCTCAGGGTTTTTGACTTGATGCTAGAGAACTTAGCCTTTCTGGCTCTAAAGCTCCTCAAAATGACATCAGAAAAACACGTAAGAACACCTCTGAGAGAGCTTTCTCTTTTGCTGCGCCTTCCATCTGGAACTCGCTACCTAATGATCTGAGAGCAGCTCAGGACATCAATGACTTTAGGAAGCAACTGAAGACGGTTTTGTTTATGGAAAACTACGGTCATGCAATCAATTAATTAGTTTTTAGAAAGCAAATCATATATACATATTGTATAATAGCTCACTTTATAGTATAGCTCACAATGTAGATAGTACACCTTTTTCCAAGACATTATATCATATATGTACAAACTATGTATCTTTTATCACTGTATGTTTTAGTATTACTTGTTATATTTTTGTTTGTTGATCTGCTTTGATTTTATGATAAGGCGGTATAAAAATCCAATTAAATAAATAAATAAAATAAATAAATAAAAATAAATAAATAAATAAAGCAGCCAGAGCCTCTCGCCATTCCAGGAAGGTTAGCTCATTTTGCTCCCAGATGCGAGCAAATAACATCAGAGCAGTGGACCCTCTCCATCATAAGAGAGGGCTACAAACTTCATTTCTCAGACCTTCCTCCCCACACTATGGTGAGACACTTCAATTCTCCCACATCTCTTCTCGACCTTCTAGGTCAAGAGGTAGCTACCCTTCTTGCCCAAGGGGCAATAGAAGAAGTTCCTCTTCTTCATCAAGGGTCAGGGTTCTACTCCCCCTATTTTCTCATTCCAAAAAAGACAGGGGGATACAGGCCCATCTTAGATCTCAGAGAATTGAACAAATTTCTATGCAAGGAGAAGTTCAAGATGCTTTCTCTGGGCACTCTCCTTCCATACCTTCAAAGTCAGGATTGGCTTTGTTCTCTAGATCTCAAGGATGCGTACACACATGTCCTCATCCATCCCTCTCACAGAAGATTCCTACGGTTTATTTTCCAAGGAAAACATTACCAATACAGAGTCCTTCCTTTCGGTCTGGCCTCTGCTCCAAGAGTGTTCACCAAATGCATGGCAATAGTTGCTGCATTTCTACGCACTCTGGGAATATTTGTCTTCCCATACCTGGACGACTGGCTCATCCGAGCTCCATCTCAGTCAGAGGCCCAGATTTCCCTGGACCGCACAAGGTGCATTCTGCAGTATTTGGGACTTGTGGTAAACCTCCCAAAGTCTCAGCTCACCCCTACTCAGTCCCTAGAATTCATAGGGGCCTGGTTGAATACCACTACTGCAAGGGCCTACCTTCCCCAGGCCCGTTGCCAACATCTAGTGCAATTAGCCTCCCAGATTCAGTCAAAGAGCCACTTAACTGCCCGGGAGATGCTACAACTGCTAGGCCACATGGCTTCCACAGTGCATGTGGTACCCTATGCTCACCTACACATGAGAGCAGCTCAATGGACTTTGTCCACCAAGTGGACTCAAGCTTCAGGAGCTCTCTCAGACCAAATAGCAACCACCAAACGTCTCTTTTGGTCTCTCCAATGGTGGATGTCCACTCAAAATTTGTTGCTGGGGTCCCCCTTCCAACAGTTGTTGCCCCAAGCAACCCTCACAATAGATGCCTCCCAAACAGGTTGGGGAGCCCATCTACAGGACCTCTCCACTCAAGGCACTTGGTCCCCACAGGAGACCTCTCTTCATATCAACCACTTGGAGCTTCGAGCAGTTTTTCTAGCTCTCAAGGTCTTTCACACCCTCCTCAGCTACAAGACAGTCCTCATTCATACGGACAATCAAGTAGCCATGTTTTACATAAACAAGCAAGGAGGAACTGGCTCTCTGTCGCTTTGCAACGAAGCTTTAAGATTGTGGGCCTTCGCCAGAGAGCATCAAATCCATCTCCTGGCAGTATACCTCCCAGGAGTCCAAAACTCTTGGGCAGACAGACTCAGTCGAGTTCTGCTTCCACACGAATGGTCCCTGCACATGGATCAGGTACTCAGAATCTTCCAAGAATGGGGAACCCCAGACATAGACCTCTTTGCAAGTCCGTGGAATGCCAAACTTCCCCGGTTCTTTTCCAGAATTCCGTGTCAGGGAGTTCAGGCCAGGGATGCCTTCCTCCTTCATTGGGGTCAGGGCTTCCTGTATGCATTTCCACCCATTCCCTTGATTCCCAAGACTCTGTTCAAACTCCAGAGGGATCAAGGATCTATGATCCTCATAGCTCCACGCTGGCCATGCCAAGTGTGGTACCCTCTACTTCTACATCTCTCCCAAGCCCCCTCCCTGGACTTGGGAGCTGCTCCAGACCTTCTGTCCCAGGAGGAAGGGACTTTTTGGCACCCAAACCCCAAGTCCCTACACCTCAGAGCTTGGTTACTGAAGGCCTAGACCTTCAAGACTGGAATCTTTCTCAACAAGTGAAGGATATCCTCCATGCTTCCAGAAAACCTTCCACCAGGCGTTCTTATGCTTTTAAATGGAAGAGGTTTTCCATTTGGTGTGTTGAAAAGGGTCTTGACCCTCTAGCACTACCTTTAAATTCTCTGTTAGACTATCTCCTGCATCTTTCCAATGCAGGCCTTAAAACGAATTCAGTAAGAGTCCATTTGAGTGCTATTGCAGCATCCCTTAAGCCCATCAATGGACAACCTATATCCTCTCATCCTCTCATTGCAAGATTCATGAGAGGCCTAACTTTAACTAAACCTCCCATTAGGCCCGGTGGCATGGGACTTAAATTTGGTTCTTGGTCAGCTTATGCAGCCACCTTTTGAACCCTTAGCCACTACCTCCTTCCCCTTTCCTAGCAATGCTGCGTATGTCTTCAATTAACTTTCTGTCCACCTCTTCCTCTTGTGAGGGAGGTCTGTATATCACACCAATGCAAATAGATTTCTCTTTCCCTCTTTCTAGTTTAACCCACAATGCCTCCTCTCTCCCTTTTAAGCTCTGTAATTCCAAAGCTTTAATAGTAGTTTTTACATATAGTGCCACTCCTCCTCCCCTTTTCCCTACCCTGTCCTTTCTGAATAAAGTATAGCCAGGTATAGTTACATCCCAATCATGGTTTTCTGTGAACCATGTTTCTGTAACTGCCACTAAATCCAAGTCAGCCACTCCCACTAAAGCTTCAACATCAGGGATCTTATTTCCCATGCTACGGGCATTTATACACACTGCTTTCCATATGTTACCCCTGTTACCCATTTCCATAAAGGTATTTAATGTATCACCTACCTGGGGGCTTTCACCTACCTGGGGGCTTTCCTCACCCATCCCCAGTGAATCTAGTTTAAAGCCCTCTTCAGTTTATTAGCCAGTCTACTACCAAAGACATAAGAACATAAGATATGTCATACTGGGTCAGACCAAGGTCCATCAAGCCCATTATTCTGTTTCCAACAGTGGCCAATCTAGGTCATATGTACCTAGCAGCTTCCCCAAGAGACACAAGATGCATTTACCTTTCTTGGACAGATGGATGCCATCTCTGCTCTGCAACCCTTGGAACATCCCATGGTCTAGGAAACCAAAACGATCTCGAGGACACCTTCCACGCAGCCATGCATTCATCTCCAGGATGTGAGCCTCTCTGCCTTGGCCTTTACCCTCAACAGGGAGGATTGAAGAGAATACCACCTGTGCACCTAACTGCTTCACCCTCTGTCCCAGAGCCATGAAGTCACTTTTGATACATTCCGAGATATACCTGGCAGTATCATTTGTTCCAACATGTATTAGCAACATCGGGTAATAGTCAGTGGGCTTCATGAGTCTCGGCAAACTCGCCGTAACATCTTGGATTTTGGCACCAGGCAAACAGCATATCTCTCTGGATATCAAGTCTGGTCGGCAGATGGACGCCTCAGTACCCCTCAGAAGAGAGTCTCCAACCACCACTACCCTTCGTTTCCTTGTGGTCACTGATTCTGCAACTTTGTGGTACTTGAGCTCTGGTTCTTCCCTTTCCAGGGATGGTTTCACCTCCTCCACTTCCAGGGCTGCATAATGGTTCTTCAATTCAAGGGCTGGAGGCATTGGATTGGTGATGTTGCAGGCCCTGGTGACTTGTGTCCAACCATTGACATTCTGTTAGCACCCATCTTCTCCTCTGCTGGAGAGCTTGGTTGCTGCAAGAAGCATCTCATCAATGTACTTCTCACTGTCTTGAATGCTCCTCAGCCTTGCCACCTCCTCTCTGAGTTCCTCCACTTGTTTCCTCAGAGCTTCAGCATGCAGGCACCCTGCACATGGAACTGGTCCTTCAACTGGCATTAGGACCTCTGTCTGGACTGAGGCAGAAGCTGTAATGGGGGCAACAGATTTAGCAGTATGATTTTTCCCAGCCATTGTTATGTTCGTGGATCTTAGGTATTGTTGGTTGATCTGTTGAGCCCCTGTTAGGAAAGGACTTACCACCTACCATCTCCTAATCTTTTCTTTGTGTCTCTCCTTCCAGCCTCACCTGGTATGATTGTGCTTTCTTTCCTGTCACAGTTTATTGCATTCCTTTCATTCTTTCTTTTCTTTTATTTTTTGTAAACTGCCCTGCTGCCTATGTGAAGGCACGGTATAGCAAGTCTAATAAACATAACTCATGTAAGAATGTGTATGCTGAGCTGTCTAGACCATAAAGCTAGACAAAATGATTTTTGTTTTGTTTTTTACTTTTGTTTAGTGCTTTGTAGTGGTGTTCCCAGCCCCTTGTCATCCAGGGCGGGCACCTCCCCCTCACAGTGCTGTGCCCTGCAGTGCACAACCCCTCTTGCCGGGCAACAGAGGCAGCGCGGCAAACTTACCAAAAAGATGGCCGGCTGCGCTGTCTGCAGGCCTGGCCACTCATCTCTTCTGGGCTGAAGTCCTGCGATTCATGAGATTTTGGCTGGAGGAGAAGAGTGGGCCGGCCTGAAGCAGGGACAGCGCAGCAAGCCAACTTTATGATTGCGCTGCCTCCGTGGGTCCAGCGAGAATGCACCCCCCTCCCAGCCAGCACCCTGGGTTGGCGGCACTGACTGCCTCATCCTTGGTATGCCACTGGTGCTTTGAATATGCCAGCTGTGGGAATCTGAGTGTGCTGGATCTCTGATATCTTTGCATTTTGCACAATAGAGGAGGAAATGCATTTCTGTTTGTTTTCTCCAGTATTATAGTGCAAGCAGAGTCCAGCTTCTTGGGGAGTTTCCAGTTCATTTTTTGTCTGCTCATTTCTGTTTCTAATATGTGGTCATTTATTCTCTATTTGGTGAGGTTCGATACATATTTTGCATGTGTGACTAAGGTGAAGTCTTTTTCAAGAATGTAGTTTCTCCTAATGGGTTTGTTTTGCACATACCATGGCAGTCGTGAACCTCACTTCTAAGTCAGGGTATGTGGAATATGATCTTAATCTCTTAAATTAATTGCTAATGCTCAGCGTAATACTTGCATCATGCCAAAGAGAGCTTCCTGCTGGAGTTCATAAGATGTAACATGTATGGGTAGTTTTCAAGATGTGCTTAGAAATTCTTCTTTGTCAGGCCTGTTGGTCCCAATACAATGGGAAATATTTCTGTATCTTTCTACCACATTTTCATGGTCTCTGATTGCATTTCTTGATACTTCAAGATCTTCTTCCTCTCCACGCGATTCACAGAACAATCACTTGGTACCGACACTTCTATTATCAATGCCATTCTGGTGTTCTTCTCCTTTACCACTATGTCAGGTTTTCTGGCATCCAGTTTCTTATCCGTCGGAATGGGAATGACCCAGGTGATCATAAACTCTTCATTCTCTGTTATTCTCATAGGGTCATGATCCCAGTGCTTTTCAGGGACAGTGATGTTGTATTGTTTATAGAGTTTCCAGAGGAGGAGGCATGCTACTTTGTTGTGCCTTTCCGTATAGAAATTTTTACCATCAGAACTTCACAACTTGCTATTAGGTGAGTCACTGTTTCCACCTTTTTCTTACGGAATTGTCATATGTCTGTTGTGCCAGTTTTTTCAATACACGCCATAAACCATCTCGTCCGCAATCCCCGCTGTCTTGGCCTGCAACTGTCATCCTTTGGTTTCAGTCTACCTTTCCTCAACCATTCATGTGTCCGTTCTTGATTGTCAAAAGGTTCTTAGAGTAGCACTCTGTATTTTACGTTCTGTAATGTTCTGACTAGATTGTAAGCTCCGATGAGCATGACTCTGACGGACAGGGGCTCTTGTATTCTGGCTGACTTTTGTTGGTTAGTTGTGCGTGTGTGGCACTCTATAAGTGTTAAATAGTAGTAGTAGTAGTATTTTCCACTGTATTTGTGCATTTGCCACTTGTTTTTCCTCACCTACTGATCTAATTCTTTGAAGAGTTTTTTCTCTTGTTTTGCAAATTCTGTTACTTTCTTTCTCATAGTTTCTGTGTAGGATTTGTAGCGGTCCATCTTATTCGCCTTTCACAAACAGCAGTGTATTCCAAGGACTAGTGTAATACGAGACATGCTGTCTTCTCATTTATTTATTTATTTATCTATCAAGTTTTATATACCACCTTTTCTTTCAATCAAAGTGGTTACAAAAAAGGGTGGGTAGAGGGGACATTTAAGGGGGGGGGGAGAGGAAAACAATACAGAACAATAAACAATGCTGCAAGGTAATAGAGTGTGGGGATTATTGGTTGATGGAGCCATAGTGTTCATCAAAGAGTAGTGTCTTGAGCATCTTCCTGAAATCCCTAAGGTCCTTTGTCGAGCGCATTGGTTTGGGGAGGGCATTCCAAAGTGTAGGTGAAGCGAGAGAAGGGGCTCTTTTGGTGGTGGATTGGTTGGCACGTTGGAAGCCGGGTGGAGTAATGATTTTGTTCGTTATGTTGCTTCGTCTGGGTCTTGAGCTGGAGTCCTTGGTTATAATGTGCTGTGGTGCAGAGGCTGAGAGGTTATGAAAAAGTTTAAATATGTTTAAGGTTTCTTTATATCTTATCTCATATACTCTGTGGCCAATTTCAAGGTGAAGTGGCTAGTGTTAGTGGGTACTGACATCTCTATTGCTAGAAAAGAAGCACTAGATCTTACTAGATCCATTTTTTGGTTTGATTATGTCTGGCAGGCTACAAGTTCTGTAATTTAAATAGAAGTCCTAGAAGAAATTCATTTATTTATTTTCCAATGTATTAGCTACCTTCCCATAGCAAAATAGTGTCCTTGTCTTTACTATGTTCTGTGGACTATGCAAGTCTGCATATGGGGAGAGGAGGGAAAAAAGGAGGAGGGGTGGCTGTTATTGCACACAAACGGTGGAGTGTGGATCAAAGAAATTGGGAGCCTCCTAAGGAATGTGAGGATATGTTATAGGGTTCTAGGGATTTTGGATGCATTTGGACCCAGTACCTGGGTATCTGTTGCAGCGATGCCCATGGATGGTAGAATTTAATTAATGCATCCCTTATGCTATGACTTACTGAAGAAAACCTTGGTGACCCTGGTACCTAAGGGGGGGGGGGTGATTTGGTTTATGAGCATCTGAGACCTAAATTTTCTCTTGCTACAATATAGCCCATTTGAGACTAATAGGAGAAAATATTTTTTCATTCAATGTGTAATCAAATTTTGGAATTTGTTACTGGAGGAAGTATTAAACGCTGTTAGTGTAGCTTGGTTTAAAAAATGTTTGGACAAGTTCCTGGAGGAAAGGTACATAAACCATTATTAAAGAGTATCAGGGAAATACACTGCTTACCTCAGGATGAGCAACATGGAATCTGTGTATCTTTTTGGGAACCTACCAAGTACTATCCATTGGGTTTTCATGGCAAGATACAGAAGTAGATTGCCGGGCCTTCCTTCCGCGCAGTTTAAGTTTGGTGTTGTTGCCGTTGTCACAGAAATGTGATCCTCCACCGTCAACACTATCCCATTCTGCTGCTGCAGGACTGTATGAAGACAACAGAGGTGTGAAGATTGGTGGAAGACTCATCAACAACCTTCGCTATGCTGATGATACCACATTACTGGCTGAAAGTGAAGATGATCTGAAACATTTGCTTCTCACAATCAAAGAACATAGTCTCAAAATGGGCCTGCACCTTAATGTAAAGAAGACAAAGATCATGACAACTGGCATAATCAACAGGTTCATCGTTGAAGGAGAAGAAATTGAAATCGTGAACAACTTTAACCTACTTGGATCAACTATCAATAAAGAAGCAACAAGCAGTCAAGAAATCAGACGACGCATTGCTCTTGGCAGAATGGCTATGAAAGACCTAGATAAGATTCTCAAGAGCAGAGATGTCTCTCTCCATACAAAGATTCGACTTGTTCAAGCCATGGTATTTTCAATAACATCATATGGATGTGAAAGCTGGACAGTGAAAAAGACAGACAGGAAGAAAATTGATGCCTTTGAATTATGGTGCTGGCGGCGAATACTGTGTATACCATGGACTGCCCGAAGAACAAACCAGTCGGTACTAGAAGAGATCAAACCTAAGCTTTCTTTAGAAGCTCAGATGACAAGACTTCGACTTTCATACTTCGGACACATCATGCGAAGAGAGAGATCATTAGAGAAAGACATCATGCTTGGCAAGATAGAAGGTCAACGCAAAAGAGGAAGGCCAGCAATGAGATGGATTGCTACAATAACAGCAGCTACGGGTACCAGTCTGTCAACAATGAGCCGCCTGACTGAAGACCGAACACAATTTAGGATAGCTATCCAGAGGGTCGCCATGAGTTGACTCCGACTCGACGGCACTTAACAACAACAACACCAAGTACTTGTGACTTGGATTGGCCACTATTTGAAACAGAATACTGGGCTTGATAGACCTTGGTCTGACCCAGTATGGCATATTTTATTTCCAGTCTCTCTTATACCGCGCTATTCAACATCAGTGTGGTTTACAATAAACATAGAACTACACATTTCCTAGGGTACTCTGTGTTTACAATTAACAGGTGTTAAAACTTGGATAACATAGGGTAACTATTTACAATCATGCAACAGAGTAGGTTCGCCATATCTTAAGTTCTTATGTACTTTTACAAAAGTCATGGAATAGGAGGTGGTAGAGCAATTGGATGAGTTTTTGGAAGTGGTGGATGGGCAAGATTTGGGGTTGAGAGACAGGTTTTCAGAGGGGATCTGGAACAGAATCTCTACAGGTAGCAGTGACAAGGTGTGGTCAATTGGACATAGCTGGCATAGCTGACTCCTTTCTGCAAGGGTGGAGATTTAGAGTATGGTGGGGTGAGCAATATGATCATTATGGCATTTGTCCTGTGGGATGCTGCAGGGGGTCTGCACTCTCACAGTTGTTCAATATTTTTCTGCAGCCCCTGGCGACTATTATCCAGAGTTTTGGGTTTTGAGACTTATATGCGGATCACATTCAAATTGTGGTTCCATTAGGGTGTGATGGTGGAAGACCATTAAGAAGCTGAACGGTTGTTTAGAGAGGATGTTGGAGTGGTTAAATGAGAGTTGTATGGTGCTGATCGCTCAAAAGTCCAAGATTTTGGGTGTTCAGCACCCAAAAGAGACTTGGAACCAGAGCTATCAACAGATTGGTTGGTTATTCAGGGCGAGAGGTTAGGCTGGAAGAATGAATTCAGGATTTGGGAGTACTGCTGGATGCTAAGTTGTCCATGCTGGCTCAAATTACCAAAGTGGTGGTTTTGACTTATGGACAGCTGAGACTGGTGTGCCAGCTTCGTCCAGTTTTGGATGAGGCGGTGATGCACCTGGTAAAACAGGCAGTGGTAATTTTGGATTTGGACTACGGCAACCTCCTATATGTGGGATTGCCTGATTATTTTTTAGGAGGTTGCAGGTGTTCCAAAAGGTGACCACACGTATGTTATTCAGCAGGAGTCGGAGAGAAGCCATTGCAGATGTATTGAGGCAAATACATTAGGTCTTAATTTGAGAGCACAATGTTGCCCTTAAATCTTGACAGAGGTGGACCCAGCAATTTTCTTGGAGTGTTAGAGTGGTACCTTTCAGGCCATGTCTTAAGATCTAGTCAAGGGAGTTTGCTGGTGGTTCCCGATAGTTGAAAGATGTGGCAACAGAAATGGAGGGAGTGTGGCTTTTGGGCAGCTGTGCCAGTGTGGTGGAATAAGCTTTCCATTGTGGTGTGGTAGGAATTCAATTGGAGCTGGTTTTGGAAAAGTTTGAAGACCTTTTTTTTCCCTAGTTAGGTTGTAGTAGAGGGAGGGGATGAGTGGAGGCCACAGTCTGTTTTGTTATTTTGTATTTTTCCTGTTATATATTTGGCATGCTCTTATTGTAAACTGCTTAGAATGTTGTACATGGTAGCAGTATATAAATGTTTTTAATTAAAGAAAGAAAGAAAATACATGCAAAGCAGCAAACAAAGTTTAAAACATGCATAAAATAAAAGATATAGTAAAACACCATACACAAATAAAATAACTTAAACATCAGTAAATTAGTATTCCCTTCCCTTCTACTCCTTCACTGTCCTACTCTGTTATTATCCCCATAAGGAAAAAGCCATGCTTTCAACTATTCATGAAAGGTCCTGTAATTCTCATGTCTTAGGTTTTTGGGGCAAGAAAATGTGTTCTTGTGCCAGGTTCATCTGGAAAACTTTGTGGGGCATCTAGGAGGCTGTATGTTTGGACTATTTACGGCCTGATATTCAGTGGGCCTTGTCCAGTTAGCAGCATCTGCTAATGTGTTAAGCCCGATGTCTGTGATATTCACCAGTACAGTCCGGAGGGTGCTATTGAATATCACTACAAACCACTTTGGCATTATCCAGATTGTGCTGGGGCGGTCTTGTGGCAGAGTTCTAAATTATCCACATAGAGGCAATTTCCAACCACACCATCTGCATAACTTAGGAAAGCAAAAAAATTAAACTGAAACCCCAAGAAGATTGATGAGAAAATAAGACAAGGATCAATGTGATTGTTGTCTAGACATTTTTGTTTTCCCAAACATTTTTGTGTTTGGAATATATGAGCACTGACAGTGTTTATCTCCTATATCTTTATACTTTGCTCAGTACTAAGCATCTAAAATGGGGCAGCTTCCTCAGAGCTCCAGTAAGGGAACAGTGGGTTTCCTCACTCAGAATACTGTACTGCTCAGGTGGTTGCCCTAAGAAAAAAAGAAAGCAACATATTCCCAGGCTAGATAATTAACAAAAAAAATTGCAATCGCTGGTTATATGCAGCAAAAATTGTAGAACTTTAATTATGTAGCCTGGGACTCTAATACAAAACATTCCAACTCCTGACACTGCATTGCCTCTATGTGAAAAATAATATATATTCTAGGAAAAAAAAAGGAAAAGCAAAGTACTTGCACATGAAACAAAAAAAAAACAGCGAGAATGATAGCAGAATTTATAACACCAAAATAGTTATTTTAACTAATTTACACACATATCTCCAGGAACAAGCAGGAATGTAGTCTTCACATATGGGTACCGATGGAGCCTGCGCGGGAACGCTCTCCAGCATCCAATAGGAAAGCTTTAGGGAACATCCCACAGCGCCTGCATGCTGCCTTCCTGCCTTTCCAACTGTCTCTCTCCAGTTCTTCATTTTCCACGGAGCTGACAGGTCACATACCCTGTCACCACAGAAAATTTTGTCTTTAATCTTTGTTTTTGTTTTCACGTCTGCCTTCCCTCGATGCTATACCAGTACCGCCAGTTCATTCTTCTTTCTTCTAAAAAAACCTCCAAAACCCTATAGTTTCTGAGGTATTTTACTAAAGAAACTTTTCCTTCCATTTTGGGCACTGGGCCCAATTTTTCCTTAAAAATGGAAAAAACAACATCTGGTTTTAAAAAATGTTCTAAGTGTGGCGGTACCATCTCCGTCACCGACACCCATGATTGGTGTCTCAAATGTTTAGGTCCTGACCACTCTACTTCGGAGTGCCTCTCCTGTGGAATGATGTCAAAAAGGGGTCGGCAGAATCGAGCTGCAAAGCTTAGCACCCTTTTTCCCTCAGACGTGGTGTCTCTTGCATCAACGTCCTCCAGGGCCTCATCTTCCTCCCATGGATCTCAGGTAACTAAACACAAATCTAGCCAGTCCTCAAAGGGTAGATCTCCTTCTAAGTATCGACATGCCACTGGCGTTGCCCTTGATGAATTTTCACCGGCAAAACTGCCTCGGTGGGAGGCTTTGGCTTCCAAAGCATTAACGTGGCTCCAGGATGTTCTCGAGGCCTCAACCTTGGCAGAACTACTGGTGCCATGCCCTGGGGTTCCGGCTGCTTCTACCGGTACTGACATCCAAGGATTGGCAGCATCGATAGACCAGAGATTTCTTGCTATCGAACGCAGTATAGCGGCTCTCCTCATGGCTTCAGTACCGTTGAAACTGCTTCAGACACCTCAACCGATACCGGTACCGACGGCATCGACGTCGGTGGGTATGCCATCCATACCGAGTCATGCGTCTGTCTCTGGCATCGACAGATCGGTACCAGAGCAACCCGATACCAACTTTGATTAATATTGGTACCGTGCGCTGCACGATCACTGGGATCGGAGGTATTTTGAATCCTCTGAGTCTGATAACTCTGAAGACTCTGCCGATACAAGAGTATTTCTCCCAGAGGATTCCTCTTCTCATCAGCGCAGAATATCTCCGCCAGAGGATATGTCCTTTCAGGATTTTATCCGTGATGTGGCCCGAGGCCTTTCCATCGGAGTAGTACCTGAAAAAGAGCCTAGGGCAGCGATGGCGAACCTATGGCACGCGTGCCAGCTGTGGCACGCGAAGGCCTTGCAGCTGGCACGCGGGAAGGTCCGCAAAAAAAGAAAAAGCTGGCTCTGACTGCTGCCGCGGACGCGGCAAGGGCAGAATGCAGCGTCCCGCGGGGCCCCCTCCTCCCGCTAAGCCCCTCTGCAAGAGCTTTCAGATTCGCGAGGGAGAGCATCTCCCTCGCGTCTCTGTTAAGCCCGCAGGGGCTAATGGGAAATTTCCCATCAGTCCCTCGCGTCTAAAGGGGCTGATGGGAAATTTCCCATTAGCCCCTGCGGGCTTAAAAGAGACGCGAGGGAGACGCTCTCCCTCGCGAATCTGAATGCTCTTGCAGAGGGGCTTAGCGGGGGGAGGGGGCCCCGCGGGACATTGCAATCTGCCGCGGCAGCAGCCAGAGCCTGCTTTTTTTTTTTTAAATTTGCCAGAGGGGGGGGGGGGGGGGTAGGACTGCTAATGGGCAGGGGGGGGGGGGTTGGGACTGCTAATGGGCAGGGGGGGGAGGTTAGGACAATGGACTAGGGGGGGGTTAGGACTGCTAATGGGCAGGGGGGGGAGGTTAGGACAATGGGCTAGGGGGGGGGTTAGGACTGCTAATAGGGAGGGGGAGGGACTGCTAATGGGCAGGGGGAGGGGGGGTTAGGACTGCTAATGGGCAGGGGGGGGCGGGCGGGCAGGGGGAGGGGGGGTTAGGACTGCTAATGGGCTAGGGGGGGAAAGGACTGCTAATGGGAAGGGGGGGGCGGGCGGGCAGGGGGGGTTAGGACTGCTAATGGGCGGGCGGGGCGGGCGGGCGGGCGGGGGGGGGTTAGGACTGCTAATGGGCGGGCGGGGGGGGGTTAGGACTGCTAATGGGCGGGCGGGCGGGGGGTTAGGACTGCTAATGGGCTGGGGGGGGTTAGGACTGCTAATGGGCGGGCGGGTGGGGGGGTAGGACTGCTAATGGGCTGGGGGGGGTAGGACTGCTAATGGGCTGTGGGCGGATGGGGGCTGTCTGGAAATGGGGTGATGGTGATGGGGGTTAGGACTGGTAATGGGTTATAGGGGGGGCTTAAACTGAAATGGGGTGATGGGGGTTTAGGACTGGAAGTGGGTTGATGGGGGGGGGCTAGGACTGGTATTGGGTTGGGGGGTTGCTAGGACTGGAAATGGGCCGATGGGGGGCTAGGACTGGAAATGGGCTGATGCAGGGACTAGAAGGGAATGGATGCTGGGTGAGGCTGGAACTAGAAGGGAGCTGATGTTGGGGGAGGATTAGAATGGGATGGGGCTGGGAGAGTAAAATGGAGAGGGGAAAAATATTTTGTGTGGGAGGGATAAAATATCTACAATTGGCCGGGTATTGGGAGAGTAAGTGGGGATTGAGGATGGAGGGGTAAAATTTGAGTGGATGAAATAGGAATGAGGAAAGAGCAAAAGGAGAAAGATTAGTATGTTAAAGCGGATGTAGAGAGAGAGAATGGAAAAAAAAACTAGAAGAGAGAAGAAAGGACAAATGGACAGCAGATGATGGAGAGTTAGCAGAAAACATGAAGAAGAAACCAGAAGAAAGTGGCTGGAGCAATTGCAACTGTGTAACTGAGCTGAGGTATTCTGTTTATGTAATTCCTTTTTGACATTGCCACTTGTTCTCTTTCCCCAGTAGGTCATGTATTGTTATTGTCTGAAATGTATTGGTTTAATATTTGCAGTGTTGCCTTTTGATAGGTATGGTGTGGTGCTTTGTGAGTCCTGGTAGTGCTGTTAGGATACGGCGGGTTTGCTATTGGTTCTAAATGGGCAGTGTTTGTAGTAGTTCCTAATGTGCCTGGCGGTTGGCACTGGATTATAGTAATGTAGAAATCTTTTAGTCTGTCTTTATCCATACACTCATTAAGAGACATGTTTACTAAAAGTTAGTGTATGTTAGCATTATGCAAATATTTATGCAAATTGACGTGCTGGCACTTTGAGGAAATTCTTTGGTTTTGTGCGGCAGTTTGGGCACTCGGGCTCAAAAAGGTTAGCCATCACTGGCCTAGGGCAAAGGAGTTGGAAATTCTCCAATACCCTAAGGCTCCCAAAGAGGCAGCTACTCTGCTTATTCATTAGATCTTACATGATCTTATGCTGAGAATGTGACAAATACCTCTGACCACATCTCCTCATTCTTGGAGACTCGATACTATGTATCGAGTTCCACCTTGTCCTGGCTTTCAAAAAACTTAATTACCACACCATTCAGTGGTAGTGGAATCAGCCATGCGTAGGATGAAAAGTGCAAAGAGACATGTATCCAATCGTGAATGCAGGATTCTCAATGCCTTTGGACATCGATGCTTCCAAGCTTCCATGCTCTCAGCTAGGATCAGTTCCTATAACTTGTATATGGGAATGTTCCTTAAAGAGGTCACAGGAGACTTGGAGCTTATGAGCCCCCTTCTTCCTGATGACAAAAGACAGGACCATCTTACTCTTGTCAAACATGCCCAGAATGTTTCCAAGTTTGTAAATCATGCAAATTTGTAAATTTGACTGTTTTGAGTGCATAAGCAGAACCTCTGCTATTGCCATTGGTGCACGTCGGATTGCCTGGCTTCAGGCATCCGACTTGGAAATTTGGGTACAGGATAAATTAGAAACATTCCTTGCACATGAGAAAATCTCTGGCAAGAATTGGCAGGAGAAGGCTAATGAAATTTATTTATTTATTTATTTAACAGTTTTTATATACCGTCTTTCTACAATTCAAGACGGTTTACAGAGAACATAACACAGCAGTATATTTCAACTGATTACACAGAAACAAATATAGCAAGGGTATAGGTGGTTAATATAAGTAATTTTGTCCATGGGGAGTCTTCATGGACAAGAACTATTTACATGCTTATTTACAGGAGAGGTGGGGGGAGGTCAAAGGAGATGAATTGGGTAGGGTATTAGAGGGAGGGTTGAATGGGAGAGAAAGGGTGTAGAGGGAGGGCTATGGTGGTAGGGAAAAAATGTTCCTGGAAGAGATGGGTTTTTAGCTTCTTCCGGAACTCAGAGTGATCAGAGCAGTTCCGTAGTTCATATGGTAGGGCATTCCATAAAGAGGGGGCATAAAGGGAGAATGCCCGATTACAGGTCGTTTGATTGCATTTTCTCTTAGTAGTTGGGATAGATAGAAGGTTTTTAGTGATGGTGCAGCGTGTTCTATTGTTGTTGGAACTGGATAGGAGCGAGGAGAGGGATGGAACTGACTCATTGGAAATGATTTTATGTATGAGGGTGATTAATTTGAATTTAATTCTGGATTGAATGGGGAGCCAGTGGAAATAGATGCAGACAATATCACATTGGATAGATTGTCCAAATCTACAGCCAATCCTGCAAGGAAAATATCCTCTAAAAACATTTTTCAATAAGAAAAAAAAGTTTTATCCTTCCTATACCCAACATGGACACCGTCCAGGTCAGTTTGCCCAAAAGGGACAACAGCAACAAACTATACAACAAAAGCTGTAAAACCTCAGCCAGCTCAGCAGGCTCAGCCTCCTCAGGGGCTTTGACTCCTCTCTAGAGAACTTCGCCTTCCTGACCCTGAAGGGTCCAGAACCCTTGGACATCCCAGGCAGGTTATGTCATTTTGCCCACAGATGGTACCAAATAACAGCAGAAATTTGGACTCTGTCCATTGTACAAGAGGGGTACAAGCTTCATTTTCACAGCATGCCCCCTCCTACAATTGTAAGACAGTTCATTTCTCAGACCTCTCTCGACAATCTCTTAGGTCAAGAAGTCACAACACTCCTTGCGCAAGGAGCAATAGAGGAAGTACCCATTCTGCAACAGGGTACAGAGTTCTACTCCCCCTATTTTCTTATTCCAAAGAAAACAGGAGGGGACAGACCCATTTTAGACCTCAGAGAATTGAACAAATATGTGTTCAAGAGAAGTTCAAAATGGTCTCTCTGGGAACTCTGCTGCCATACCTTCAAAGTCAGGATTGGCTTTGTTCTCTAGATCTTAAGGATGCGTATACTCATATTCTCATCCATCAAAATCACAGAAGATTCCTCCGATTCCTGTTTGAAGGAAAACATTTCCAATATAAAATTCTTCCCTTTGGTCTGGCTTCAGCACCAAGAGTATTCACGAAATGCATGGCGGTAGTAGCTGCATTCCTGCGAACTCTAGGAATACCGATCTTCCCTTACTTAGACGACTGGGTCATTCAAGCCCCTACAGTGCCAGAAGCCAGCTCTGCTCTATCTCGCACAATGCGGATCCTTCAGTGTTTGGGACTGGTCATAAACCTCCCAACATCCAATCTTGCTCCCACTCAATCCCTAGAGTTCATAGGAGCCCATCTGGATACCAGACAGACAAGGGCTTTCCTTCCACAGCTCCGCTGTCTTCGCATAATACAACTAGCCTCCCAAGCAGTGCTCAAACCTTGTCTCACTGCTTGGGAAATGCTACAATTGCTAGGCCACATGGCATCCACCGTGCATGTGGTTCCTTATGCTCGCCTCCATATGCGAGCAGCCCAGTGGACTTTATCCACTCAGTGGACACAGGCCTCAGGTTGCCTGTCAAACAAAATAACAAACTCAGACCGTCCTATTTTGTCCCTCCAATGGTGGCAATCACCCAGAAACCTTCTGGTGTGGTCTCCTTTCCAACAACCCCTATCCCAAGCCACCCTAACAACAGATTCATCACAGGTGGGATGGGGAGCCCACCTGCATGATCTCTCTACCTAGGGTACCTGGACTCCACAGGAGGCCTGTCTTCACATCAACCTTATGGAACTCAGAGCAGTCTTCCTTGCTCTTCGAGTATTTCACGCCCAGCTCAGATACAAGACAGTCCTAGTTCAAACGGACAATCAGGTAGCCATGTTCTATGTGAACAAGCAGGGCGGAACAGGCTCTCTGTCGCTATGCAATGAAGCTTTATGACTATGGGCCCTCGCCAGAGAGCATCAGATTCATCTCCTTGCGGTGTATCTTCCAGGCATTCAAAACTCTTGGGCAGACAAACTCAGTTGAGTTCTGCTACCACACGAATGGTCTCTCCATGCAGACCAGGTTGCCCAAATATTTCAGATTTGGGGAACCCCGGACATAGACCTCTTTGCAAGTCTGCTGAATGCCACACTTCCCCGGTTCTGTTCCAGAATCCCGGCTCGACATTGTCAGGCAATGGACGCCTTCCTCCTTCACTGGGATCAGGATTTCCTATATGCCTTCCCACCCATTCCCCTCATCCCCAAAACACTATTCAAGCTTCAGAGAGACAGAGGTCATATGATTCTCATAGCTTCACGTTGGCCACAGCAAACGTGGCACTCTCTCTGCTTCTACATCTCTCTCAAGCTCCGCCTCTGGAGTTGGGATCTGCTCCAGATCTTCTCTCCTAAGAGAACGGGATGCTGTGGCATCCCAATCCCCAGTCTTTGCATCTCAGGGCCTGGTTGCTGAAAGTCTAGAGCTTCAGGATCTCAATCTTTCTCAACAGGTAAAGGATATCCTTCGTGCTTCTAGGAAACCCTCCACAAGATGCTCATACGCCTTTAAGTGGAAAAGGTTTACCATATGGTGCTCGCAGAAGGGTCTTAACCCTCTTGCGATACCTCTGGAATCGATACTGGAGTATCGCCTTCATTTTGTCAAATGTGGGTCTTAAGACAAATTCAGTAAGAGTCCATCTTAGTGCTATTGCAGCTTCTTATAAGCCTCTAAGTGGGCAACCTAGTGCCTCTCATCCTCTCATAGCAAGATTTATGAAAGGTCTTCTTTTAACAAAGCCTCCCATTAAGCCACCACTGGTGGCATGGGCCTTGAATCTGGTGCTCGGGCAGCTCATGAAACCGCCCTTTGAACCATTAGCCACTAAATCTCTGAAATTCCTTTCCTGGAAAGTCATCTTCCTCATTGCAATCACATCAGCACGTCGCATCAGTGAATTGCAAGCATTAGTGGCTGATCCTCCTTACACAAGGCTCCACCTTGATAAGGTAGTTCTTAGGACTCATCCACACTTTATGCCAAAGGTGGTTTTGCCTTTCCATTTAAACCAAGCGGTTTACCTTCCTGTATTCTTTCTGAGGCATCATGCCTCCAGTACAGAAAGGAACCTTCATACTTTGGACTGTAAAAGAGCTTTAGCCTTTTACTTGCAGAGGACAAAGCAACATCAAAAATCTTCTCAACTCTTTGTTGCTTTTGATCCTGGTCATTTGGGACTTCCAGTTTCCAAAAGAACTCTATCTAACTGGATTGCACAATACATATCCTTTGCCTATGAGAGTAAGAACCTTCCTCTTGAAGGC
Organism: Ichthyophis bannanicus; assembly: GCA_033557465.1. NCBI lineage: Eukaryota > Metazoa > Chordata > Amphibia > Gymnophiona > Ichthyophiidae > Ichthyophis > Ichthyophis bannanicus. Next base: position 498,518,334 of record CM066033.1, read on the forward strand.
CATGTCACGGCTCACAATGTGAGAGCCATGGCAGCCTCAGTGGCTCATCTTCACTCTGTGTCTATCGACGACATCTGTCGAGTAGCTACTTGGGCTTTGGTACATACCTTCATAGCCCACTACTGTTTAGACATGGACTCCCACCAGGATGCCTTGTTTGGTCAGGCTGTTCTTCAACACCCTTTTCAGACTTAGTCAACTCCTACCCACCATCCCTGGTAGGATGCCAGAGATCCATGGGGGGAAGCATGGCCCTTTCACAAGGGCTGACAACTTCCTGGGGCCATCTCCCTGGCATCTGCAGCTAGTGGGTCCCCCATATGTGAAGACTACATTCCTGCTTGTTCCTGGAGATAGCATAGTTACTCACCTGTAACAGGTGACCTCCGGGAACAGCAGGAATTTAGTTTTCACAACACGCCCACCTCCCCTAGGAGTTGTATCTCTTTCTCTCTCTCTTTCTCTCTCTCCCTCTCTCTCTGGTATCAACTATAAACTCAACTGGAGAGGGATAGTTGGAAAGGCGGGAAGGCAGCACGCAGGCGCTGTGGGATGCTCCCAAAATCGTTCTTATTGGACACTGGGGAGCGTTCCCGCACAGGCTCCGTCTGTACCGACGATACCCATATGTAAAGACTAAATTCCTGCTGTTCCCGGAGATCACCTGTTACAGGTGAGTAACTACGCTTTCTCTGCATGCAGAGTCTGACTTCTTGGGGTTTCAGTTTCATTTTTGTGTGCATATATCAATTTTTAGTTTGTGGTTACTGATTCTGTACTTGGTGAGGGTCTATCTGTGACTTGAGTGTGTGATGGAGGCCAGAATTTTTGTTAGTATGAAATTTCTGTGCAGGGTTCTGTAGTAATCTGACATGTTGAGATGGGCACTGGGCAGTATGGAGGCATTCCCAATGCAGCACTGCTAGCATGGGTTTTATGGTCCATGCTAAATGCACTTGGTGCCAGCAGCATGGTTGCAACTAATGCCACTTTAATGAGTGCATTAGTTGTCCTTGCAGCTAGTTTGCTGCATTGATGTGCAGTGTTCCTATGCTAACTGTAGGGGGGGACAGATATATTGTACATACCTCCCTGCAGACAACATGAAGGCTCATGCTGATATTGCAGCCCACACATACATTACTAGTGTGGGACATAATAAACATGCCCCTAGGTGAATGACCACCATCGGACTACCTTAGATGTAGACGACATTATGATGATTCCCTCCTTTGTACTTGGACCAATCAGTACCACTCCAATAGGCAGGAACCTCCCCTACCATCCTGGGTGTCTATCACTCTCTTCATTGGTTCCTATTATCTAGGGAAACCCATCTTCAAGAAGAGATATAACTCTATCAATGCCTGTCAGCGAAAGTGGAGAACAGAGTGTGAGTCTTAAGATAATCTCCAAATCCAGAATTTCCATACTACCCATTTGGTATTCCTAATTACAACAGAGAAAGAAAGGCCTGGCAATCTACTTCCGTATCTTGCCATGAAAACCCAGTGGATAGTCACAACAAAACAAATTGCACTATAATGCTGGAAGTTGAGACCCCCAGGTTGGAAGGCACTCAACTGTCTACTGTGGATGAGCTGAAGGCTTTTCAGAGTAAACCCAGCATTTATAATGTGGTTGGATGAAAGCTCTCGGGATGTATGACTGCTGATATAGCTGCGAATGAAATGAGCATTAGAAGCTGCAAAGATGTCTTACATATTGGGACATGGAATGCATGAAGCATGAACCAAGGGAAGTTTTAGGTGGTCAAGAATGAAATGGAACGTGTACAACTCGATCTGTTGGGTGTCAGCGAACTGAAATGGACTGGCATCGGGACTTTACATCTGATGATCATATGGTCTACTATGCTGGAAATCAAAGACAAAGAAGACATGGTGTTGCATTTATAATCATGAAGAAACTTGCAAGAACTGTAATGAAATACAATGCAATCAGTGAACGCTTAATTTCTGTTTGTCTACAAGGAATGCCTGTCAACACAACAATTCAGGTATTTGCCCCAGCAACAACTGCAGAAGAGGAAGAAGTGGATGAGTCCTATGGACAAGTTCTATGGGAAGCTGAAATTGACAGAACATGTAAACAGGATATCCTGATAGTCTTGGATGACTGGAATGCAAACGTTGGCAACAAAAAAGGCGGCAAAGTGGATGGATAATATGGACTTGGCAACAGAAATGAAGACGGAGAAAGACAGACAGAATTCTGCAAGACCAATGATCTATTCATCTCAAATATCTTCCAGCAACACAAGCACTGATTCTACATGTGGACCTCACCCAATGGATTGCACAAAAGTCATATTGACTACATCTGTGTAAGTCAACAATGGAAAAGTTCCATAATGTCAATAAAGACAAAACCTGGAGCTGACTGTGCTACAGATCACCAACTACTAGCATGCAAACTCAAGCTAAAGTTGAAAAAGAGCAAGCTACTCATGAATGTAGCAAAATATGACCTTGAGAATACACCATCTGATTTTAAAGACTGCCTGCAAAATCAATTTACTGCTTTAGATGCGAATGCCAGAGCTCAAGAAAAGTTATGAGATGACATGAAGAAGGTTGTGTTGGAAGAAAACGAGAAGTTTCTATGAAAGGTTGAAAAGCAAAAACAGCCACAATGGGATGACTGAAGAAGCTCTGAAAATTGCCCAGAAATGCAGAGAAATGCTAAAGCCAGAGGAGAAAGAGAGGCAATCACAGAACCAGATATTTCCAACTTGCAGTGAGACAAGACAAGAAGTACTACAATGATGCATGCAAGGAAATAGAATCAGAAAGTATTAGAGGAAGAAGAAGATCAACTTTCTTAAAGCTATGAGAGTTAAAGAAAAGATTCCAGCCTCGAATTGGAATGTTACAAGATGCTCAAGGATCCATGTTGAATGATGCTGAGAAGATCAAGAAAAGTTGGAAAGAATATACAGAGTCATTATACCATGAAGATCAAGTGGACCAACAGTCATTTCAACCTGTACCTTATGATCAGGAACCATTGGTGATGAAAAGTTGAAGCAGCATTGAAAGCCTTATCAAAGAACAAAGCACCGGGTGTTGATGGCATTCCCACTGAAGTATTACAGCAATTGGATGCAGCTGTTACTATACTTACAAGGCTCTGCCATGAAGTTTGGAAGACAAATTCATGGCCAACTGACTGGAAAAGATGTTATTCAAGATCATTCAGCAGAGACTACAATTTTATCTGGAATGAGAATTGCTTGAAGTGCAAGCAGGGTTCAGGAAAGGGTGCAGAACAAGAGACATCATCGCGGATGTGAGATCGATCCTTGAAAAGACAAAAAAAAAGCAAAATGATATCTATATGTGTTTTATTTACTACAGCAAGGCTTTTGACTGTGTATAACATGAGAAATTCTGGATCACTTTAAGAAGTACGGGTAAACCAGAACACCTGATAACTTCTGTTGCACAACTTTTACCTTGATCAAGAAGCAATAGTTTGAATGGAACAAGGAGAAAAAGAATGGTTTAAAATCAGCAAAAGTGTACAAAAAGGCTGCATACTTTCCCTTTACTGTTTAATTTACATGCCGAATAAATCATCAGAGAAGCAGGACTGTATGAAGACAACCAGGGTGTGAAGATTGCTGGAAGACTCATCAACAACCTTCGCTATGCTGATGATAATACATTACTGGCTGAAAGTGAAGACTATCTGAAACATTTCCTTCTCAAGATCAAGGAACATAGTATTAAAATGGGCCTGTACCTTAATGTAAAGAAGACAAAGATTCTGACAACTGGCCAAATCAATAAATTCATTATTGATGGAGAAGAAATTGAAATAGTGGAAACCTTTACCTAGTTGGATCAGCAATTAATAAAGACAGGAGAAGCAGTCAAGAAATGTGATGACGCATTGCTTTTGGCAGAATGACTATGAAGGACCTAGACAAGATTTTCAAGAGCAGAGATGTCTCTCTCCATATAAAGATTTGACTTGTCCAAGCCATGGTATTTTCAATATCATAATATGGATGCGAAAGTTGGACAATGAAAAAGATAGATAGGAAGAAAATCGATACCTTTAAATTATGGTGCTGGCAATGAATACTGTGTAAATCATGGACTGCGCAAAGAACAAACCAGTCAGTATTAGAGGAGATCAAGCCTAAGCTTTCTTTAGAAGCTCAGATGACAAGATTTTGACTTTCATAATTTAAACATATCATGTGAAGAGAGAAATCATCCAAGAAAGATATCATGTTTGGCAAGGTACAAAGTAAACGCAAAAGAAGGCGGCCAGCAATGAGATGGACTGATACAATAGCAGCAGCTATGGGTGCCACTCTGTCAACAATGAGCTGCCCGATTGAAGACCAAACACAGTTTAGAACAACTATCCAGAGGATTGCCATGAGTCAATACTGACTCGACAGCACTTAACAACAACAACAATTACAACAGAAGAGTCGACTAGGCCTTAAGCCAATTGTGCTGTATCTACAGTTTGCTCTTTGACCTTTGCCTTTTCTTTTCCTTACTATTCATTAATAAACTTTAATTGGATAACATCTGGCGGTATGCTTTCTAACGATTAACGCTCGTTAATTAAAGTTAACGCACGTTAAGTGCTTCCATTGCCCATTCATTTCTATGTGCGTTAACTTTCATTAATGTGCGTTAACCATTACTAAACATACACCATGTTGTATTGATGCTGTGGTCAATTTCCAGTATGGTTTTTATAAAATATGGCCAAATGCATGCTTCACTGGCTCCCTATCCGTTTCCATATCCAGTTCAAACTTCTCCTATTGAACTATAAGTGTACTCATTCTGCTGCTCCTTTCTCTCCCTACACCCTTCCTTGGGGTCTCTGCTCTTCTGGAAAATTGCTTCTATCAGTACTCTTCTCTTCCACTGCCAACACCAGACTTCAATCCTTTCACCTTGCTGCTCCTTATGCCTGGAACAAACTACTTAAGTCTGTACTTCAGGCTTCATCTCTGGCTCTTTTCAAATCCAGGCTGGAAATTCACCCCTTCAAGACCGCTTTTGGATACTGATCCACTTCGTCTCACGTGTTTCCTTACTATTCCCCTAGATCGGGGCATTCAAATCCAGTCCTGGAGGGCCACAAATCAGTCAGATTTTCAGGATGGCCCTAATGAATATGCATGAGATAATTTGAATACAATGGAGGCAGTGCATGCAAATATATCTCATGCATATTCATTAGGGACGTCCCAAAGACCCAATGGGTTTGCGGCCCTCCAGGACCAGATTTGGAGACCCTAGATGTATACCTGTCCTCAACTGTTTTATTTATCCTGACTAGACTGTAAGCACTGATGAGCAGGAACTGTCTCTTGCATGTATCTGTACAGTACTGCGTACAATGTAGCATTATACAAATGATCAGTAGTAGAAGTGCAATTATTTACACTAGCTCTAGAGATGGTACAAGTGACCATGGCTTTATGTACATGAATGAACAGTCACTTAGCTATTTTATAAAGTCAAATCTGCAAAGAATTCACGTCATAGGAAAGACGCAATTAAGGCACTTAAAAACACTCCCCCTCAGAATTATCCTCCGCAAGTCTATCCACCCCAAAATCTGATGCACAGGGTCATGGGTGTCTTACATTTACATCGGGCTTCAATGAGAAACTGTGGGTATACTCTCTATTTGAAATTTGACGCAAGATCTGTAAGTAATTTTTATCCATAAAGTCTGAACCAATCTTCAAAAAGGAAACTTGTGCATTATTTTACTTTGAAATATGCTGTGGAATAAAGCTAAATATGCACCTATTCTTCTGAATTTGTTGTGGCATGAGTTAATTACACTTTTACTCTAGATTAGGAATCAGGCCCTCAGAGTTCAGATGAGGCCTGGGCCATTTCATATTGCAAGGGCCCTTCACTGTTTGGGAAGAGGAATGAAAAATATTTCAGTGTAAAGAATGGCATGAAAAAATGTTTTCAAAATTCAAAAATTTATTAAACAAGAAAATATAGAGTGATATATCCAAAAAGAATATGAGGGGAGGGGCTTTCTGGGAGTGATAATCATATTAAACACAGGAGTACTAACTTTTAGTTTTTAGTGTGACTATGGAGGGATTCCCTTTATCTCTTTGTCTAGCTCAGTCCTTATGGGGTAATTTTATATTTTCCTGCATATAAAATACCTTTTATAAAATTATTACATGGATTACACACATAAAGGTATGTACAGTGAGAAGAAGGCACAAACGTTTAAGCAACCTTGGTGTAAGCATGTTCTGTGGAAGAGTTTGGGTGGAACACAGGCAGGGTCGTTAGCTATGCATATATTTTATATACAGTAATACCCATGTATGTGCATACTGTATTTGCAAACATTTACCCCTGCTCCCAAGAAAATGCAGATTAATTTATTTAACATCTTTTGTTATACCATCTTTCTATTAGTTAAACCGGTTACAGTGAATTCAGTGCAAACAACAACATTAGGAGCAAAAAGAAGCATGTGCTACATGTAACATTAATGAGAACTAATGTAATAGGTAACAATAGGTAAAGAAAAGGAACCAAAGAGTGGTTAATGAGACTTAGCTTAACTTAGTTTAACCCATATACAATGTATTGGTTATGGTGGTATGAAGCGAAAGAGTTATAGTGGCGTTGAAGTAAAAAGGTATTTGGAGGACTGGGGTGTAGGAATGAGTGATTCCATTGCTGTATGTAGGTGGCTCAGTTGAATGTTTTTGTGTATGGATTGAGGCTGTGGGGTGATAGTTGATGTGGTGTCCAGTGGCCTTGTTGCGTGATTTATGATCTATTTATTCCTGCTGGGGTTCCGCACCATAGAATTCTAAGAATAACTGGGTTTTCAGTTTTTTTCCCCAGAAGTCTCCTAAGGAGCTAGGAGGTAGGGCACTTCAAATGGCTGGGGCATAGAGGGAGAAGGCCCTGTTGCATGTGTTGTTTGCTCTTGAGCCTCTGGGGTGGTATGTCAAGCAGATCGAATGCATTTCGCCTGCTTTGACTATTTTTCATGGGTTTTTGTAGTAGTGTCTGTAAGTACTCTGCCGATTGATTGTTTATGACCTTGTGGGCATTGAAGATGACTTTGTACTTGATTCTGGAGGTGATGGGTAGCTAATGTAGTTTCTTAAGGATGGCAGTGATGTGAGTCTATTGTGCTATGCCTTGTATGAGTCTTGCTGCTGTGTTCTGGGCTAGTTGCAGTGGGTACAGAGTGTGTTTGGGTAGACCCATGTATATTGAGTTGCTGTAATCTAGGAAGGGGGTTATGATTATCTGGCAGACTATACAGAAGTCTTTGGGTTTATGGAGAGGGTGAAGGTTTTTTAGTGTTTTGAGTTTGTAGTAGATGGCTTTGGTAGTGTGTTTTAATTTGCACTTGTAGGTTTAGACCTTGGTCAAGAATGATGACCTCAGTTTTGACTTTGATTTTTCTGTTACCCATCTTGATTGTTGCTGGTGGCTTTAAGCTTTATTTATATATTTATTTAATAGGTTTTATATACCGCTACATCATTTCAATCAAAGCAGTTTACATTGAAACTTAAACTTGGTAATGTACATTAAACAGGGACATTGATAACTTGGATTTTTCTGAGGCAATGGAGGGTTAAGTGACTTGCCCAAGGCCACAAGGAGTGCTAGTGGGAATTGAACCCTGGTCTCTGGGTTCCCAAGCCAGTGTTCTTAACCATTAGGCTACTCCTCCACTCTTGTTATGTGAAGGACTTTGGTTTTGTTATAGCTGATGTTGAAGTGGTTGTTATGGAGCCAATTGGACATTTCTCTGAAGCATTTGAATGTTTTGGTGGAGTCCAGTGAAAATGTGGAGAAAGGTGTGTAGATCATGGATTATCTGTGTACATTAGATAGTTAATTTTGAAGCTATGGATAATTGCGCACAGTGGCTGGATGTCAATATTGAACAGTATGGATGAAAGGGAGAAGCACTGGGGGAACCCCTTGGTGTAAAGTGTAATGAAGGGATTTTTGGGTTCTTATTTTTTTTTGTTGGCTGCGATCTGAGAGGAATGAGTGGAAATGTTTGTGACTTCAATCTAGTCACAATTTTTGTTGGTTTATCCTCTAGTATTTTATTAAGATACTTTGGCCCCTAATATCTCTCTGTAAAACAGGCAACACATAGTCCCCTACTAGCCCTCTCAGTCTAGGTGACCTGTTATAACATTATCCCCTATATGCTAAGGTTTTTCTTCTTGTAAGAATCCTGCTTTTTGTACACCCTGTAATATTCTATTTCCTGCTTGGAAGATCCTATTTACCATGGGCAGTTATTTTGCATTTCTCAGTTCAGTTGTTCGTCAATTTATTCCATTTTTTCCAGTGAGAGCCTGCGATTTCTTGAATTTGTCTCATCAGTGGCATCAGGCACAGCCCTTATAGCACAGCCTTACAGCATTGCTTATTCTTTGATTGGTCATTGCTTTTATACAGTACATAAAAGCAGGCTACATTTTTTACTGACAAATACACCAGTTTATGGCATTTGTGTGAGAGAGTGGTGGTACCCTACAGAGCGTAAACTAGACTCCAGTGGGTTATACACAGCAATGCAGCATACAGAGCAGCAAGTGATGCAAGACTGATCCAGGGAGGAGCTGACTGTGATTCATTTAAAGAGGAGGCGAGGGAATGGTATCCATATATTCTCACTATAAAGAGCAGCTCAGTATGCCAATGGCTCCCGGGGTGGAGTTTCTAGGAAGTGAGAGGGCTGAAAAGTGCTCAGGGCATGACAGCTAGTGCAGGTTCCTTAATCAGGGAAACTTGCAAAGGTTCAGGCAAGTCAACGCAGGAGAAAAGTGGTTTGACGAATCTACTACTGTGCAAAGCTGTATACTAAAGAGAGGCTGGTTAACTCTATAGGAGGTTAAAGTCAATGCAGATATGTTGCTGACCTGTGAAGACCATTCGTGTAAAACAGCCCTATGAATAGTATGTGGTGGTAAAGATTTGCAGTTCCTGAATGGTAATTGCCAAAAGTCTTTGGTGTTAACTGTTGTGGATTTTCCCCAATATCTTCCCATTCAGTTAGCTGTTCACAGAAATTAGTGCATGTTAGCTGCAAAGGTGCCACATTAATTGTTAGCAGTGTCCATATTAATTGTTCGCACACCTTTAACTGCTGCATTGGCAGCTAACACAGCTTAGTAAATAGGCCCCATTGTGCTAAGACACCTAAACTGGAACAGCACTTTGGTGTTTGGCCAGGGCCAGTGCAAAAATATGAGGCGCTCTGTGACTCTCATTCCTAGTACCCTCCCTTGCTCCAGCTCCCGCACCCATTGTTGCTGCCACCCCTCTCCAGGATATGTAGTGGTGGCAATGCTTTTAAAATGGTACTGGAGAGCTTTCCTTCACTTCAGGTGCTGCAGTACTGTTCCTGTTCCTGTTTCTGCTAGCCTCTGATTCCACTTCCTATTTGCATGGGGGTGGCAATGTCAAGGCCAGCACTACCATTAGGTGAACTAGGCGGTTGCCTAGAGCATTGGCCTTCTGAGGGTGTCCATTGCCACCGCTATCGCCCCTCTCCAGAACTGCAATGGTTACAAACAGCCCCGCGGAGCTTACCTTCAGGCTCCTGCACTGTGGGGCTGTTTGTTTCCACCCCTCTCTGACTCTCAATGTCGACTTCCTGTTTGAATGTGAAGCCGGCATTGGGTGTTGAAAAGCGGCGGAAGCAAACATCCCTGTGGCTCCAATGCTTGAAAGTAAGCTGTGTGGGGCTGCTTCCGGTTATTGCTGCCACTGTTCTTCTGGGAGTGAGGTGTCAGCGGTGGCAATGGGCGCCACCGGGGGAGGGGGGTGCACAAGGGATGAGATTCGTCAAAGGTGCTTCATCTCCTTGCACCGGCCCTGGGCAGCGCTTCTACCCCCATGCAAACAGGAAGTGGAATGGGGGGGGGGCAGATGCAGGAAAAGCAGCGCAGCACTGGAGGTGAATGTAAGTGCTGCAGTGCCTTTTACAAGTATTGCCTCCGCAGCACGACTACCTAGTTCACCTAATTATTTTATTTTATTACAATTTCTTATATACCGCGCTATTCGGCATCAGCGCGGTTTACATCATAACACAATGAACATAACAACAAGCTGTCTGGTTTTACATCGAACAGGAGTACAAACTTGGATAACAGGGGTGAACTATATACATGAGATATTTACACGGAACAAGGTTAGGTAAAAATCACATAACAAATGTAAGGGTCTTTCTGAGTGGGTCATTATAGTGCCGGCCCTGTGTGTGGCTCTGCTTTCAGAGGCCCATCACACTTTTTTCTACAGTAAGCTACTTTTATAACAATCTTAATTTCAAAGAACCATCCACAGCTTTATAATCTCAAAATAAATTAACACGAAAGATCTCAGACAGTGATGTCAGTATTGCTCACTCACAAAGACTTTTCATACACACAGATCATAGTGTTTTATTTTTCTGCACAAGATGGGGAAGGAATTTCAATTTAAGGCCTCTGTGTATGTAGTTTCTTGGCTACACTTGATCTCCTTTCGCTACTGGTTCAGTTCCTCAGGACCTGGTATGACCTGTCTCTAAGCTGATAAGGAGAGCCGGCAGGTGATTAGCAAAGTCCCCACATTTCATAAAGTTTAGCTGAATACCCCTGATTGCAGCCTGATGTAATGAACAAAGATAATAAGCAGAAACATTATGTTGGGCAGGCTTGATGATCAGGTGTAACGAAATAGAAATTGGTTTTCTGAAGGCTTTGCTTATAGCTAAGAAGAAAACCAAATAGGCTTAGTTCAACTAGCTAGGTCTAGGCTCATATTAAGTTGTTAAGTCCTCCCAAAAGCACTAAAATACTATCCTAACAAAATGAAGAGATTAGCTTTCATTCCCCATGTAAAGAGATCCTCATAGAACAGCTTTTAGATCAGAGGTGATCCCAGACTTACACAAGTGCCATGTGGACAACATCACCTGAGAACCCCATGTTCTGGGACAGTGCTGGCAGTCTCATACACTAACCCCATAAATGGGAGATAACATTGTGCTGGCAGTGCTGGCAGTCTCATACACTAACCCCATAAATGGGAGATACAAAAGAGCTCATCGTGAAAAGCTGATCCTTGGCTCCACCTCTCCAGCAGCGTGTCACAGTGCATCTCTGCCCAATCGGGGCCCAGCTCTCCTCTTTAAAAGGAGAACGCTACAAGTGCACCCGCGCCTTGCGGGCCCGCACCTGAGGGCCACGCAAGAGGGCCCTTTGGCACGGCCCTTAGGCAAAGGCTCTGCAAGATCCTCGAAAGCCCACGAATACTTGGAAGAAAAGCAACGCGGAGACAAACTTCTTCCTTCGGTACTGCTGAGCTCCCTTAGGGTTGAGATCGCGTACCGCACCGAATCGACACTCTACCAAACCGCAGCAAGTATATCCGATGACAAGCAATCACTAACTAGCATCCACATTTTATCTGGTATAGCTTGATCACTGTTGTTAATAAGATATATTCACAGAGCTGCATTACTATCGTTAGTATTATTACATATTGCCACTACAAATTATCTCTGTCCGAATTTAATACTGTTGTCAGTAGCATATACCCACACATAGTGTATAACCTGTATGATTTAATTACTGTTGTCAGTAAGATATATCACAGAAATGCTATACTGCTGCCAATACTAATTGCATCTTTGAAATTGATCTGAATATAATACTACCTGATAATTATTTTACCTGAACAGCCTAATGATTACATTGTTATCAGAATAGTATAAATAACTACTCAATGTTGATTTAATAGTTGCAAAACTGATACTGATACCAAAATTGAATACTTCACTAGCTCTCTCTGCATCATTGTTGTCACCAGTACTCATTACTGCTACCAGTAGTATTTCACCACTCAGAACCGTTGTCAGTAGCTAGCTAGCAACTAACTGTCATACATTTTACTACTGATTTCAGTATATTATCATCAATTAGTACTGTTAGTAGCTATCACACAATTTTATATATATACTGTTGTCAGTAGCTTTCATCAATTAGGTTCAATATTGTTTCTAGCAGCTCTCATTTCAACTTTCTGTATAACACAACTTCCTAGTGATTTTCCTTTTCTCTCATTTCCTACCCTGGTTTATAACCGCTTAGCTCCACTAACAGCAACCCATCTAAAATGCCACGTACAAACATAATGCTAATGAAACTATCTTATATCGGTTTAGTCTTAGCAATACTAATCATAGACCTAACACTAAGCCTACACAACAATAACCATAAAACAATTCCCATAATTCACACACACACTAGAAACAACTTCCATACTGGACACATTTATCCATACAACCATCCTAGACTAAATTTCCATAGACTAATTCACATAAAACAAATAAACCCACATCAAACAACTAAGGGAACATGCACCAATAACTCAACATCCCTCTCATGCATCCTTATCAATGCACGCTCCATGAAAAACAAGCTACCCATATTTAATGACTTAATATCTGACTTAAAACCAGACATATTATGTGTCACTGAAACCTGGCTCACCGATACCGATACAGTCTACATAAATCAACTAAATAATGAAGACTATGACACTTTCTATAAACATAGAACCAATAGGAAAGGCGGAGGTGTATTAATGATGACAAAAAAGGTACTAAGTGCCAAAACAATCCAATCAAACATCTCCAACAACATAGATACGTTATTAATAAAAATTGGTATCATGAAACTCTGTTTAGTATATAGACCCCCAGACCAAAACCCAGATTGCCTTGACGCTTTTATTGAACTCCTCAGCTCCTCCACTGAACAACACCCTATAATCATGCTAGGAGATTTTAACCTTCCTTCTCTACCAACACTGGACGCTAAACTATTCTTTGACACAATATCAGACATGGAATATCATCAGATAATAAACACTTCTACACACATCAAAGGTGGAACTCTCGATCTTGTCTTTCTCCCTAATACAATCTTCAAACTAATCAACCCAAATTCAGTTGAATGTACACAGATACCCTGGTCTGATCACTACATCATCAAATTTACATATCCCCTCACTAGCACTAACAACCAATCCAGATTTGTCCCAACTACAAGATTTAAAAAGTTCAACAATGAAGAATTTATTGATTTAACAATCCCTCACCTCTTATCACCAGCAACGAATTTAGATGACACTGTCAAAAACTGGCATGAAACTATCAACAATGCAGCCAAAATTAATCACACACACAAAAAGATCACTTACTCTGAGACTAATACCAAACCATGGTTCAACAATACACTAAAGCAAATGAAACGGAACCTGAGAAAACTAGAACACAACTGGCGCAAATCTAAATTGACAATACACAAAGAAATATACAATAACCACCTCAATAAATACAAAGAAACCTTGGACAGCACAAGAAAAGAATATTATGCTAAAATACTATCAAAATCATATAACAGGCCAAGAGAATTATTCACCATTGTCAGAAATCTAACCAACCCTCAAACCTCTAACAGCGAAATTACAGACATCTCAGTTCAAACCTTAGCCCACCATTATCAAAACAAAGCAAAAATGCCGTCAATGTCTATAGACATTACCAACTTATCACACCAGCCAAGATGAATGGTCCGAGTTCCATCCCATAACTAAAGAGACACTAAAAAACATTATCACCAGTCTCAACACCACAACTTCATATCTAGATCCATGTCCAGTAACATGGATAAAAAATACCCTACCAATTTTATTACCCTACATTCTCTCAATAGTGAACCTCTCACTAACCCAAGGCTACCTTCCACCATCACTCAAACACGCACAAATACGGCCAATCCTCAAGAACAGCAAACTTGATAAAACTTTACCTGCATCATATAGACCCATTTCAAGCATACCATTCTTGGCTAAAATAATTGAAAAAGTGGTTCAATTACAGACACAGGACTTTCTAGACTCATCTTACCCTCTTGATGAGCAACAGTATGGCTTTCGGCCACGCCATGGAGTTGAAACACTCCTCACAGTTTTAATAGATACGCTCCTAAGAGGGATTGACAATAATAAACAGGCCTTCATTCTACTTTTCATTGATATATCTGCTGCGTTTGACAGCGTACACCACACAATAATGCTCAATAGCTTGAGACAAATAGGCTTAAACTCTACAGTACATAAATGGTTCTCATCCTACCTAGATAATAGAACGCAAAATGTAAGAATTGGAAATCAAAACTCAACCACATATAAACAAGAAATTGGATTACCACAAGGTTCAGCGCTATCAGCCCTGCTTTTTAATATCTACATAAAACCAGTCTGCAACATTTTCAAAAAATTTGGAGTAAAATATCATCTATACGCAGATGATATTATGATGTATATTCCATTCACGATACCCAACCTACCGCTACAACTCCTATCGGACTGTTATAATGAAATTACTACTTGGCTAAAAGCACAAAACCTCCACATAAACCACACTAAAACTGAAGTTCTAATCATGACCAAGAACAAATCCTATATCCCCCCAACACACATAAGACTTCAAAACCAAGAAATTAAAATAAAAAATGAAATAAGATATCTAGGCGTAATTCTAGACATACACCTTACGATGGAAACACACATTAGCAATACCATAAAGAAAATTTATTTCAAACTCAAAACCCTCAAACAACTTCATCCGCTAGTATTTACACAAGACTTTATCAACATAATCCAGGCCACCATAACTCCACATTTTGACTTTGCCAATCTAATTCTAATAGGCATATCAAAACAAAACATCAAACGATTGCAATTAGCGCAAAACGCAGCGGCCAGAATCATATTGACAATTAACTCAATCCAACACATATCACTAATACTAGCCTCTCTCCATTGGCTACCAATTCAAAGTAGAATAATCTACAAAACAATAATAACTTCATTCAAGGCCTTATATGATATGGCCCCAACTATGCTATGTAACTTAATACACAAAGAACCATCTAAGTCCACACACAGAAAAGGACAATTGAACAGATTAAAGATCCCAAAAGATTATACAAGAGCCCATAAATCAACAAATAACAGAGCCTTTTCCCACATAGCCCCAACGATCTGGAATTCCCTCCCAGAGGAGCTACGAACACTAACGGAGATCATGGAACTCCGCAAAAAATTAAAAACTTATTTGTTCACCAAACACTATAACATAGATGACTCACAACCTGCTTTAGACAAAGGTTAAACAGGTATCTATCTGCATCAAGCAAAAACCCTAACCCACACAATTGACACACAATCATGATGACTTCACAGCTTATGTCCTTTCACTTCCATGTATATAAATACATATATAAAACTGTATATAGTTTATTCTGTTCTGTATTATCCCACATTGTTTAGACTGTACGAGGGGGTACCCAAAAAAAACAGGAATTATTTTTTAAAAGCTATTTATTTCAAATTCTTTACAAAACAACCTTATCCTCTTCATAATACTCTCCATTACAACTGATACATTTGTCCCACCGGTGCTTCCACTGTTCAAAACATTTTTTGTAGTAATCTTTAGAAACAGCTGACAGCTCCTCCCTCCTTTTTTTCTTGACTTCTTCAATGTTGTCAAATCAGTGTCCTTTCAGGCCCCTTTTCATGCGTGGAAATAAGAAAAAGTCGCACGGAGCCAGGTCAGGCGAGTAAGGTGCGTGGGGCAGCGGAGCCATGCCATTTTTAGCCAAAAACTGTCGAACAGAGATGGCTGTGTGTGCAGGTGCGTTGTCGTGGTGGAAGAACCAGTCTCCTGTCTGCCACAAATCGGGTCTTTTTTGACGAACACTGTTGCGCAATCTTCTTAAAACTTCCAAATAAAAGGTTTGATTGACGGTCTGACCTGGGGGAACAAACTCTGAATGAACTACCCCCTTGGCATCAAAAAAGCAAATCAGCATTGTTTTGATGTTTGATTTGACTTGACGACATTTTTTTGGACGGGGTGACGATGACGTCTTCCATTGGCTTGACTGTTGCTTTGTTTCTGGGTCGTAACCATAGCACCATGACTCATCACCTGTAATGACCTTTGACAGAAAATCTGGATCAGTTTCAAGCTGTTGTTTCAAAACACGACATGTTTCAACTCGATGTTCCTTTTGATTGTCAGTCAGAACCCGAGGAATAAACTTGGCAGCAACCCTTTTCATTCCCAAATCTTCCGTTAAAATTCGCTGAACCGAGCTCCAAGATAACCCACTAATCTCTGACAGTTGATCAATTGTCTGTCGACGGTCTGTGAGCACAAGCTCTCTAATGTTTTCAATATTTTCGTCGATTCGGGCAGTTGATGGACGCCCAGAACGAGGTTTGTCATCAATCGGCATGTCGCCATTTTTAAACCGAGCAAACCACTGGTACACTTGACTTTTTCCCATAGCGTCATCTTGATAAGATGTTTTCAACATTAAAAAAGTTTCAGCAGCATTTTTACCGAGTAGAAAACAAAATTTCACAGCTGCACGTTGTTCACTTAAACTTGTCATCATAAAAAAAAAAAGAACAAAACAGCGCTAGCAAAAACAATCACTGCAGATGAACAGAACAAGCCAGGTCGACAACACAGACGGCACTGAACTGACAATGAGTTGCACTATACACGCCTAGCGGCAGAAGTGCGTACTACAGAAGCTCCGCCCACGGCAATGTTATTCCTGGTTTTTTTGGGTACCCCCTCGTATATTCTATATATAATATGATGTTCCTTGTAAATATGTTCTGTTATAATATGACGTTCCCTGTAAAACAAACTTGCTTTGTTAACTATTGTTCACTGTAAACCGCAACTGAACTTTGGAAGATGCGGTATATAAATGTGTATAAAATAAATAAATAAATAAATAAACATTATTTACTTTCAATCCAGGAAATAAATTTACAAACTTTAAAAAAGGGTTAAGCACTGGGAGTCCAGAGTTAAGGAACCATAAATCAGAGACTGCCCCAGCATCTGCTTAGTCCCCATTTACCCAATGACTAACTACCCAAGCCAGTTATTCTCCCACCCACTCACTAAATACTTTCATTCACATAAATATTCTACCCAGCCATCTATTTACCCCAGCCATCTACTAGCCCACCCACCCAACCCACCCAATTACTGGCTAATATCATCATTCACTAATCCCCCTCCACCTCCAACCAATCTAACCATCCAATTACCCTATCCATTTCCTAATTAAATCTCCTGACCTAACTCCTTGACCAAATAATTTCCCCAGCTTACCTATCCCACCTATCTGCTAACCTACCCATCTACCCATTCACTAAATATCTGCACTCACTCAGTACACACACACATTGGATTAGTGAATAGGTGGGAGTAGTGTGGTTGGTGGGGATAATTAGATGGGTAGAGTAGTTAAGAACATCAGAACATAACATAAGAACTTAAGGAATGCCATACTGGGTCATTCCAAGTATTCAGGATACTGGGATGCCCAGTATCCTGTTTCTAACAGTGGCCAATCCAGGTCACAACTACCTGGCAAGTTCCCTAAAAGGTATACAGGTTTCACAATGCATGTCCCGGGTAAGCCATGGATTTCTCTAGTCCTTTTTTAAACATAGCTACACTAACAGCTTTTACTACATCCTCCGGTAACGAATTCTAGAGTTTGATTAAACGTTGAGTGAAAAAATATTTTCTCTTATTAGTCTTATGTGGGTTACATTGTAGCTTCATTGTGTGTCCCCTAGTCTTTCTACTTTTTGATTGTGTAAACAAATGATCTACATTTACCCACTCCATTCATTAATTTATAGATCATATCTCTCATCAGCCGTCTCTTTTCCAAGTTGAAGATCCCTAACCTTTTTAGCCTCTCCTCATAGAGGTATCCTTCCATCACCTTTACCATTTTGGTGGCTCTTCTCTGTACCTTTTGTAATTCTGCTATATCCTTTTTAAGACGTAGCGACCAGAACAGCACACAGTATTCAAGGTGCGATCGCACCATGGAATGATACAGAAGCATTATAATATCCTTTGTTTTATTCTCCATTCCTTTCCTTATGATTCCTAGCACACTGGGTCGAGGGTTTCAACGTCCACAATGACGCCTAAATCTTTTTCCTGGATGGTAGTTCCTAAGGTGGAATCTTGCATCATGTAACCATAGTTTGGGTTGTCCTTTCCTATTTTTCATAACTTTGCACTTGTCCACATTAAATTTCATCTGCTATTTGGATGTCAGGTGTTTCGATTTATCAAGGTACTCTTGCAATTTTTCACAATCCTCTTGTGGTTTAACAGCTTTGAATAATTTTGTGTCATCTAAAAATTTGATCACCTTACTCATTATTCCCATTTCCAGGTCATTTATGAATATGTTAAAAAAAAACAGCAGGCTCAGCACAGATCCCTGCGGTACTCCACTGTTCACTTTTCTCCATTGAGAAAATTGGCCATGTAGCCATGCTCTTTCTATCTTTTTAACCAGTTCATGATCCACAATAGTACGCTCCCTCCTTTCCTATGAATTTTTATTTTTGCCAAGATTCTCTCATGAGGGACCTTGTCAAAGGCTTTCTGAAAATCCAGATGTGCTATATCAACTGGTTCACCTTTGTCTACCTGTTTATTCACACCTTCAAAAAATATAGCAGATTAGTAAGACAAGACTTTTCTTGGCTAAATGCATGACTATCTTACATGTTCAGTAATTTTATTCTATATAATGGTTTCTACTATTTTGCCCAGTACACATATAACCCCTCTTCTCAAGTCACTTCATTGGTTTCTATTCTGTTTCTGTATCTAATTCATACTCCTCCTCCTGACCTTTAAATACATTCGTTCTTCTGGTCCTCACTATGTTCCCTCTCTCCTCTCCCTCTATACTCCTCCTCTGAATGCCGCTCTTCTACCAGCTTGCTCCTCACCTTGCCCTTTTCTTCCACTGCTAATGCCATACTTCAGTCCTTTCATCTTGCTGCTCCTTATGCCTGTAACAAACTTCCTAAGTCTGTATGTCAGACTCCATATCTTCCCCTTTTCAAATCTATACTGAAGGTTCACCTCTATGAGGCTGCTTTTGGATCCTGATCCCTTGTTTCCTTGTGTCTCCTTACCCTTCCCTATTCTATCCTTATTCCTATCTTTTGCCTTGTCTGTTTTGATTAGATTGTAACCTCTGATGAGTAGAGACTGTCTCTATCTGTGTTTGTGCAGCACTGCTTATGCCTTGTCACGCTTTATAAATGTTTAGTAATAGTATTAGTATTGACATTGTGCTCACTGGTCTGTATTTTCTTGGATCACCTCAGACCACTTTTCTAAAATTGGTGTAACATTGGCCATTCTCCAGTCTTCAGGTACTAAAGATGATTTTGATAATAGTTCACAGATTACTAATAGTAGATCTAAAATCTCATATTTTAGTTCATTCAACACCCTCGAATGTATACCATCCGATCCAGATGATTTGCTACTCTTCAGTGTATCAATTAGTTGTAGTACATCTTCCTGGTTTATCAAAATTTGTTTCAATTCTTCTGATACATCACCTTTAAATACTGTTTCAGGTATGGGTAACTTCCCTATATCTTCTTCAGTAAAGACCAAAGCAAAGAATTCATTCAGTCTATCTGCTATGGCCTAGTCTTCCCTTAGTTCCCCTTTTACCTTTCTGTCATCTAATGGTCCAAGTGAATCATAGGTTTTTTGCTATGAATGTACTTGAAAACATTTTTATTATGCATTTCTGCTTCCATGACAAGCTTTTTTTGAAATTCTCTTTGCCTGCATTATCAGTGCCTTGCATTTAACTTGCCAGAGTTGGTTATATTTTGTCCCATTTTCATTATTTACTCTTTTTTCCATTTCCTGAAAGATGTTTTTTTGGCTAGTCCTTCCCCCTTTTACCTGGAATTTCTATCCATAGAGTTTCTACAGTGTATTTTGTCTCCTGCAAAACTTCAGTCCTGTGTGAGTCAATGCTCTCTCTAACATAGAGTACACCCCTCCACCAATTTGATCTTCCCTATCATTGTGATATAGTTTGTACCCAGGCATCACAGTGTCCCATTGGTTGTCCTCCTTCCACCAGGTCTCTGAGATGCCAATCATATCTAACCTGGCCCCTCTTCTTAAGTCACTTCATTGGCTCCCTTTTCGTTTCCATATCCAGTTTAAACTTCTCCTACTGACCTATAAGTCACTCATTCTGTTGCTCCTCACTACTTTTCCTTTCTCATCTCTACCTACATCCCTCCTTTGGCACTTTATCTTTATCTTTTTATCTTTATTTTTGAACTTTATATACCGCTTTGGCCAAGGCATAAAAGTGATTTACAATAAATAAAATAATAACTACGCTACCTGACTAGAAAAGGAACGCCAAATAAAATAGGAAAGAGGGAGAAGGACAGTGCAAGACTAACAATAGACAAACCAAACACAACTGAAAGAACTCAAGGAGGGGCAGTGGGAGGGAGGTCAAAAGCTTTCTGAAACAAATGGGTCTTCAGTAATTCTTTGAACTTCAGATATGAAGATTCTAGACGGAGAGTGGGTGGTAAAGCATTCCAAAGCATGGGGCTAAGAAAAAAAGAATGCTGAGTGACGAGTTTGTTCCAAATGTGCTTGAGACAGAGAAGGCAGGGACAGACGGTTAGCATGTAGAGTACGGAGCTGACGGTAAGGAGTGTGGAGAGAAATGAGATTAGATAAATACGCAGGAGTAGATGTATAGATGGCTTGTGTGTTAGGATAAGGAATTTATACTGAAATCTGAAACGGAGCGGTAACCAATGAAGACGGCAAAGGATGGGGGTGACATGATCAAAGCGACGGGCTGATTAATAAGGCGAGCTGCAGTGTTTTGTATAAGTTGTAGATGCTGTAATTGGTAAGCTGGAAGGTTAGCCAGCAGGATATTACAGCAGTCCAGCCTGCTGATAACTAATGCCAATGTCAGGGTGACAAGGGAGCTAGTGGGAAGGAGGGAACGGACGGCTTTAATCTGGTGCAGTATTGCAAAAGAGCGCCATGTAATGGCAGAGATATGACTATGAAAGGAGAGGGAGGAATCCAAAATAACCCCCAAATACCGAAAGGAAGTAACAAGTGGAATGGAAATATGGTCAATTTGAGGGGCCACTGATGGACAGGGCCCACTTAAGGAGACCCACATCGCAGTGGATGTTAAGGGATTCAGATGAAGCAAGTTTGAAAAAAGCCAGGAGGAAATGTGGTTAAGACATTGATTGAACTGTGAAATATCTGGGAGAATAGGTGAGGTGTGGAACAGAAGAATAATGTCATCTGCATAAATATATGATGAGACCGGATATTGCTGGAGCAAGAGGGGCAGGGGAGAGAGAAAAATATTGAATAATAAGGGAGAAAGAACCGAACCCTGTGGCACACCACAGACAAGAGGGAAAGAGGAGGAAGACTGATTATTAGAATGTACGGTAAAGGAACGGGCTGTAAGAAAAGAACGGAACCACCGCCACACAGTGCCACGTAGTCGAAAATCATAGAGGCGAGCAAGGAGTGCTTGATGATCAATGAGATCGAATGCTGCTGACAAATCAAGTGAAACAATAAGAGTGATGTCCCCATGGTCATGGGCAACGTGAATCTCGTTCAAGAGGGCCAAAAGAACAGTTTCTGTACTATGGCCAGGTCGAAATCCGGCCTGGTGGGGATGAAGGGTATTAGTGGTTTCAACATGTGAGTTTAGTTGTAAGAAAGCGAAGCGCTCCAACAACTTTGGCCATAAAAGGGAGGTTGGAAACGGGACGCCAGTGGGAAGGAACAGACAGATCAAGAGAGGGTTGCTTTAAAAGAGGGTGAACCATAGCAGATTTCCAAGAAGCAGGAAAGACGACGGACGAAAAGCTAGTGTTGATAATAGTAGTCATAATAGGAACTAATTGTAAGGAGGATTCAGCCAGCCAATGAGATGGAATTGGATCAAGTTTACATGTCGTCTTTCTGCACTGGGAGAGAGCGTGTAGCAACTCAGCAGGGGTAATAGCAGAAAAGGAAGACCAAGTATGAGCCAGTGCCTGGTTGGAAGGAGAAAGGGAGGGGTCCCCAGAGGTTCTGGGCAAGATGATCTGTCAACAGTAGCCAAAGAAGAAGGAGAAAGAGGTAAGGATGATGGAGATGGAGATGAGGGAGGGGGACTAAGAAAAGAGATCCGCAAATTCAAGATCTTGGTAGAGAAAATGGTAGCCAAAACTTGAGGTGGTGGAGCCTTGATGGACTGATTGGGGGAAGACGTAGTAGAGGACAGTCTACGCAAAATCATAAAAAGTTGCCTGGAAGAATTTGCGGCGCCAGCAATATTTGCAATGTAAAAAGAATGCTTAGCGGACTGTACAGCTGAACGATATGTTGAATAAATCCGTTTAAACTGAAGGAGCGTCACAGGTGATGGGTGTTTAACCCAGTGGCATTCTGCCTGTCGAAGCTGCGACCGCTGGAGGTGAAGGCCTGGGTGATACAAGGGGGAACACGTCTGATGAGGATGCCCAGTATAAGGGCAAAGAGGAGCTAAACCATCAAGAGCCTCAGTAAGGATAGAATCCCAAAGCAGGGCTTGTGTGTCAGACGAATAAGAATCAAAATCAGAAGGAAAAAGTGAAGAAGCAGATGGAAAAGCACTAAGAGTCGCAGGAGGAATACGGCGATGCAAACTTGTCGGAGGATGAGGTACCAATAAATCAACTGCATTTGACTGAGAATAAGACCATGAAAAAGAGACGCAAAAGTGATCTGACCACGGAACATGGTGAGAAGTGGGGGCAGAAATTGAGGGTTGTAGGGTGGCAGGAGAAAGAACGAGGTCTAAAGTATGACCTGCTATGTGAGTAGGACCAGAAACATGCTGGCAGAGAGAGATACCATTCAAAAGATTTAGGAAGGCCTGGTCCCTTTGCCTAGAGGGGGAGTCTACATGGATGTTGAAATCACCTAGGATGATTAGGTTAGGGTAGTGATTGCTGGCAGATTGCTCCTATCTGTGCCCTTCTACTGCCAACTCCAGACTTTGATCCTTTCACCTTGCTGCTCCTTATGCCTGGAACAAACTACATGAGTTCTGTACAGCAGGCTTCATCTCTGGCTTTTTTCAGATCCAGGCTGAAATCTCACCTCTTTGAGTTCGCTTTTGGATCCTGATCTACCTAGTCTCCCATGTATTTTCTTATCATTCCCCTAGATGTATCCTTGTCTTCAGCTGTTACGCTGTCTGTCTTGACTGGATTGTATTATTGCAAAAAAACCCCCTTCAATCAATGACAAATGAATTACATTCAGAAAAGAAGGTCATTGAACATCCCCACCAGTAGCTACTACTGGAAAGTAAAAGTCCCACACCATTGTTATTTTTTGTCGGGGGCTATCGGTTGGAGAGGAAGGACAGCACCTTTCCCCTCATTACCGAAAGAACCCTTTTTAATCAGAAAAGGCCACCACGTGCCCAACGCTAATAAAATCCAAAGCATTCAATCAGTACTTATCTTGACCAGACAAAACCAATGTCTTCTTTAGGCGAATATTTGCATCCACAATTTGCCACGACATGGCATGCATGTTACGGGCCCCACCGGGTCCTGTCTCAAGTGGTATATCGCCCAAACAATCGCCCACCTTGACTGGATTGTAAGCTACGATGAGCAGGAACTGTCTCTTACATATGTCCATACAGCACTGCATATGCCTTGTACAGTACTAGTAGTAGCAGTGCTGTTAGATTCCTGGGCAGTGGATGGGTCTGGGGGGTTTTAGTTGGATAGGGATGGGTTACTGGATAAGCGAGGTTGTTCTATAGATGGAAGGTATTAGTGGGTATGTGGGTGGTAGGCTCCTAGGGCAGTATCCGTTTAGTTTAAGGGTCCTCAGTTGGATTAAAGAACCTGCAATTTAATTCAATATAATTAAAGGTGTGTGGTAGACTTATTTCCCATTTCTAACCACTGAAGTTAAAAACAGTTATAAAGTTAGCTTGCATTTTTAATTAATGATGCATTTGCTTACTACATATCATGTGTTAACTGTTTTTTTAACTCTGATGTTAAAGTACTGAATCTTTGCACTTATTTTCTTATATTGACTTGATTAAGAGCCTACAAATAGTCTTTTCACTGATCAGCAAGTCTTTGCTATGGTCTAAAACAGGCTTGTTGAAGTACAGGCCTGGGTTTCAGGATATCCCTAATGAATATGCATGAGAGGTATCTGCAAACAATGGAGATAGTGGACATGCAGATTTTTCAAATGCATATTCATTAGGGATATCCTGAAAATCTCAGCTGTTTGCAGTTCTCAATGACTAAACTTGAAAAAGCTCAGTCTAGAATGTAGTACCCTCTCTGCAGCATATGCTAAGCACTGATTTCACATGCTATAAAGGCTTCCTGATTGCCACAAGCAGATCGTAGGAGAACATGGAAGCATATGGCTGCTGCAGCAAGAAAGGAAAAAAACGCCTGGCCATGTCCCTGGACAACCTGCTACTGGCAACAGTGTAACTCGGCTCCCTCTTGAATACCGTCCCGGCTGCACACTTTGCACTTACCCTTTCTAGTTTTCTAAGGTCACCTCTATGCGATCCTCCCCCAGTACTTTCCACCCGCGAGCTTTGTACTAATTTTCATAGTATAATCACATTCATACTTTTACTTGGAAAACTGCTTAAGAAAGTGTCCACAAGCACTTGCACCTCCTTAATGCGTAGATTCTTTTGCATACTAAAAAGAGCGTGCGCTTTTGAAGTACAAAAGTATGTTCATTGTTTGCATTCACAGCCCATTCCTGACCATGGAAATATCTTTTATTCATTTATTTATTTAAGTATTTATATACCGCCTTATCGTACAATCAAGGCGGTGAAATAACAATACAAACAAAAGTAGTGAGAGTGTGATTCATGCAGTGAAGGAGGTTATAAGAATTACGAGTGGAAAGTGTATTAGATTACAATGAACAAAGAATATTTGCGCTATAGTACAGTATGAGCTAAAATACAAGGTTATATACAATTAGGGATAAAAAATATCAAGGCTCACTGTACAAAGATTAAATGACAGGACCATAATTTTCAATGAAAAGCATTGTTTTCAACTGTTTACGGAAGTC
The DNA here is from genome assembly GCA_033557465.1 of Ichthyophis bannanicus. Taxonomy (NCBI): domain Eukaryota; kingdom Metazoa; phylum Chordata; class Amphibia; order Gymnophiona; family Ichthyophiidae; genus Ichthyophis; species Ichthyophis bannanicus. Next base: position 498,543,504 of record CM066033.1, read on the forward strand.
TTTGAGGTCCGTAGCTGATCTCAAATCATCTGGGAGTGAGTTCCAAATTATTGGAGCAGCCAGAGAGAGTGCTCTCTCAGTTGTGACCTTTCGTGAATTTCTGAAGTCACTTGGAAGTGTTGACTCTATTTGAAGTTCCCCTTCTTCTTGGTCGAGTGCTGATCTCTGTATGAATGAGGGAGTGTAGGCTGTTGGCTGAAATATGGTGTTTAATTTTAAAAATATTAATTATTGTTTTGTATTTAATATGTGAGCAAATAGGGAGCCCCAGTGTAGGTCTTTCAAAACTGGAGTAATGTGGTCATGACTAGTTGATCCAGATATAATGCGGGCTGCAGTGTTTTGAGCTAATTGAAGAGATTTGAGTGATTGCTTTGCAAGCCCAAGGAAGATGGGATTGCAGAAGTCCAGTAAAGGAGTGATCAGCGCTTGACATACAGTACGGAAGTGATCAGTTGCAAGGAGAGGTTTGAGTCTTCTTATAATTCTCATCCTGTAATAAGCATTCTTGATTGTTTTGTTTATGTGTGCTTTAAGATTCAATTCGCTGTCCAGTGTTACTCCAAGGTATTTAACTTCCGTTTTAATTGGTATGGATTTGTCTTCTACTTTGATGTCAAGTGGATGTAAAAATTCTGGGTTGCGAGTGATTATTAGAGCCTCCGTTTTGCTGTAGTTAATTGAGAAGTTATTGTCATTACACCATCTTGTCATTTGTGTTAAGCAGACTGATATTTTGGAGTAGACTGGGTTGTCAATAGAGATGGGCGTATAAATCAAAATATCATCTGCATAAATTGTGTACTGAATGCTATTAGCATTCAGGATGTCACATATTGGTTGTATATATATGTTAAATAAAAGTGCTGAGAGGGCGGACCCTAAAAGCAGGCCTGGATTTAGGCATAGATAACACAGGCAACTGCCTAGGGCCCCACATTTTGAAGGCACCAACAACTTGGGCTAAACAGAAAGCTGATTCTGCTTAGTTTAGGATAATGCTCTGTGATCTCTGGGAGGGAGACTTCACGTTTCCATTGCTCTTTGGTTCTGCCTAGGGGTGCCATCTTCTTACATCCAACAGTGGGTAAAAATCAGCACTTTTTTGCTACGCATATCACCTACAGCCTGGAAAGGTTCAAAAAGCCCAGTTATATACAAACGGGACAATTTAATACCGGATTTGAGTATGTAGGGCAGCATTTATGTGCTCAGGTAGACTCTTAAATATTTTCCCAGTGTATACACACATAAAATGTAGATTCAAAACCACAAAGCAACTTTGTTTACACAGTATGGGTGTAAGCATCCCTGGGATGGGGAATAGAGCAGAATTGGCACTTGGGTGTACATTTTATAAAATATGCTCATATGTGCCTGTTTTTATCCAAACATTAGGGTCGCGCAAAGGCAATGTTTTAAATTTTATTTTCAAATTTTGAAGACTACCTCTAGACCTTTGGTGGAGTGAGGGCAGAGGGTTTGGATTTGTTTTAGACATTTTTTAAAATAGAAAATTTAATGCAAATTAGGTCTTTTTGACATGCACAAAATCAATTGTATGTGCATTAATTCATAGGTTAATGCATATTCAATCAGTTTTGCACACTTTTTTTAAGTGCACTAATGAATGCATATCCCTACAGCATATATGCACACATAGTTGCAACTACTTTGTAGGAAGCATAAATATGTGCACTTTCTTTACCTGGAGAAATGTTGGAATGACATTTTGCATTTTGAAAATAGGTGCAACATATGTAGATTTAATTTTGAAACTTCAGTGTGCACTTGAATGTATTGTAATCTGGTTTAGAATTCACTCTTCTAACTAACAAGATTCCATGTTTTCTCTCTATGAATTACGTTGCTGTTCCAGCTAAGAGGGTGGCTGTCCAGATAGGTTTTTCTTGAGTTATGAAATATTCTTTTAGAGATGTCCATTCCAATTCAGACATAGGAACATTTTTACTAAATGGCTCTAATAGGTATATATAGCCATGTTTAAAATCTGGCGCCACCTGAATAGCAAGGGTTGGGGCACAGATGGAACAGTTCAGGGGTGGAGCATGCACATTGCAGTTAGCATGGCATCTTTGGCTCATGCTTACCAGCAATGTTGTAATTGGTGTGTGTATACTTACTGCCATGGCAGTGCGTGGTGTTAAGTGCACCCGTGTTGATCTTGCCAAATGGAATGAGTGTGAGGTGGTGCAAAGCCCACTTTATCTACATGGGAACATACCAGACATACCTCCATTTTTAGTGCAGTCCCGCACCATCTCTGTGCTCATTTTTGGGAAGGAATGCATGGTAGGCACCTGCGTTTTAGTAAAAATGTCCCATAGTGCAATTCACCTAATGGCAATTTTGCATTAGACTGCAGGCCAATAAGACCATTATAGTGCTAATGTGCTTGACAAGTCATCAGTATTTCCTTTTTCAGAGACATCCAGGTACTCCCAATATATTTCTTGGATATGAAGAGCTAGAGTTCTGGAAAGGTTTTCATAATGTGTTAATCTCTATTTGGGACCTTAGGAGGCACTGTATAATGCAGCATCTTGGTGGGAATTCTATTTTTGCAGATGTACTAGCTAATTTGGAAATTGTTTTGCTTCTTAGAGAATCTCTAAGATTAAGGGGCCCAGGTGAGTCCAAATGTTGGTTCTGGGTAGGCCTAAATACTTATTTTTGGTTCCTGTTTCTTGTAGTGATAGTCTGGACATCAGCAGGGTCCCATCGGTTATCTCTCAGGGTTCTTTTTGTCTTGATATGGTACTTTGAAAGTATTCACCACCAAAATGTCAATGAAGTCCTGTATTTGCATCAGAAGCGAACCTGGGAGGAGGAAATGAGTCTTAAGCAGATTTGTAGGGTTGCTTTAGGGAGCTGGTCAGAAAGAGAGATAAGGATTGGTCTGACCATACTCATATTCAGTCCAGTGTGTGAGACTGCTCAGAAGAAGGACTGACCCCATTTCCTGAGGAATGTTACATATTTTATAAGGGTGTTAAGAAGGTTTTACTGTACTAGTTAATGCTACTGTAGATGAAATGATTGATTGTTGGCATATACAGCTACATGGAATGCTAGTTAAAATTGCTCCTCTAGGACACTATAAATCAAGGAGCAGCAGAACCTCGGTATGATTCACATCAGAGTTACAAATTGTAAAACAGCTTGACTGCAGTCTTGAATGCTGGTGGTGAAAATCACGCCTGGAATCTGATGAAGTAATCTGTAATGCATATTATAGTAATAAAGTGCTATTACACTAGCAAAGAGAAGCTATAGTATTTCTACTGCTACTGGAAAATCCAATAAACAGCTATATTTATTAATAAATTAATTTTTCACAAACTAGTTATCAAATGGACTCTTGGACACTTCAGTAAAGTGCTGCAATAATTTTGGCCATCACATTTTTGAAGAAATTACTGATTTACAGAAAGTTACAGATCAGGACTCTTGTTTAAGTATTTTTAAATTTAGACATTGAAATTTCTTCTTTCAGTTTACTAAGCAACTTCATATGATTGATCTTGAGGTTAACAGGGAATGTCTCATTAATTTGAAACGCTATACTAGTAATCTAGACCCTTGCTCATGAGGGCAGCACCTAGCTATAATCAGGTAGCAGTAATATTGAGCTGCTTCCCAGTTATCGCTAAGCGGCAAAAGTCAGGCGCAGTAAAGACTGACCTAACTTTCACTGCTGAAGCTAACTGGGAAGTCGTTGAATATTGCCATGCCCGGTTAGCTTCACAGCAATCTGGACAACCTGGAAATTCAATGCTGGCGTCTGTGTATGGTCCTGGCATTGAATATTTGGGTCTAAGGTTCAGTTGAATATTGGGCCCAGAATGTTTACCTGTGATATAGGGTTAAAGAAAGGAAAGAGCTCTTTAAGGCTACTCAACCTGCAAAAGATAAGGGAATCATTTTGTCTATGTAAAATTTCTGTTTATCATAGAAAATTTCAGCAAGAACTTTGTTTATTACTAATGCAACTGTACACTTCATTTAAATCTAGTATTCAAAACATTTCATTTATACTTTTAAATTGATTTCTTGTCTCACTTATAATTTATTTTAATAATAATCAAAATTAGCTGAATTTTCCACAATTATCTCTTAACCCCAACCTCCAGGGGAACCAATGTTTATTATTACTTTGTAGAAAGAAATTGTGCATGGCTAGTTTTGGCACCCTGCCCTGACTAAGGAACTGTCCAAGGTATTTTGCATATTTGTTCTACATTGAAGAAGATGATTAATAAAGGACATTTTAGAAGAGCTATTTCAGTTCGGAACCTGTAGACATGGCAGAAAATGACCTTCCCTGAGACATGTCATTTAAAATTTGTGTAGGCGAAATTGCCTCAGGAATTTTGAACGTCTGTGCTTTACCTTTACCCAAAATCTAAATCTGGAAACATTGGCTAGAACTCTGTCTGCGTTAAAAATAATTCATGCTATATAGGTTTCTCTTACACGAGGTATGTTTCTGGAGAAATATCTTGAGCTGTTACAGTAATTGACTAGTGGGAAAAGCATACAGAGCATGGCTTAGGAATTCTTTGCAACTCCTCTGCGTGTGTATGTGCAATTGTGTGTACACAAGCATATGCACAAAGTCAAAACACAGATACAAGATGCACACAGACAATGCAGATATGAATGGGTGTGCATCTCTGTTATCTGTTTTATATGCATATGTGTGTGTGTATCTGAGCTTCTTCAGTGGATGTGGGAAGTGAATACTAATGTTATCTTTACTACTACTACTGAGCATTTAGGGAGCATCTTTAGGGAGGAAAGGACTAGAGAACGGGATGCTGATGGTGCTATGCTTGGAGTAAACAGGGCAAAGATGAATTCAGGTTTTGTTTTCATATTTCTGTGTCTAATTTCTGATAGTTTTATTCGTATTTGGTTAGGGCTTGTGTTCTGGGTGTGCAACAGAAGGTGAGCTATTCTGCTAGTACTGTATCTGGTTTCTTTTTAGGGATCTGTAGCGGTGCAATTTGTTCTATTTTTCCCGGTAGGAGTTGTATTGGCTTCTAGGTCTTGAGCAACATTCCAGTGCTGCCTTTTTATAAAGGGTTTTGTTTGAGGTTTGGGAATTATTGCTCTTTTGGTAGACAGGTGTTCTATATAGCTGTCTTCTGAGCATTGTTATTGAAGGATTTTGTGCTGACCTTCGTCTTTTTTATAGGGAACTGTTCTTAGACACTATGACAAGAGTTTCTGTTGTCCCTTTAGTGGTTTTTCAATGAAATGTAACATTGGGTCAAATTAAATGCAGAGAACAATATGTCATCTTTAGAGGTTTGAAGTCTTATTTATATGCATTAAAAAAATTGTATATGTCAGTGAGATCCATGATTGTATATTTTTCAGAACCGTAAGAAAGTTATTTGGTGTTGTTGTACCATGAAGGCAAAAAGTTGGATCTGCAAAAACAAATCTATTGTCTTGAAAGGATATAATGCATTTACATTGAAAATACAAATAAGAAGTTGCATTAATGCTGAAATAAAAAAGTTAAAAAAACAAATAAACAAAAGGGTCAGATACATATAACAGATTTTAAATTCAGAACCCAGCAGAGAGCTTCTAGTTTACATTTAATACTCAGTCAGGGCCTAGTAACAGCAAAGAGCTTTAATTTAAATCAAATCAGAATATAACTTAGCATAAAAGGCAAAACAGGGTCAGTATTCTTTGAGCAATAAATTATTTCTAGAGACCTTTACAAAGAGGCCTTCTACATAGGGGGCAAGAGACCTGTGAAATTATTTTAAATAGGTGTTAAAGCCAGGTGTCAAATCAAAGGGCCATTTTGAAAGACTACTTCTATCCAAGCAAGGATTGTGTTAATCACCCAGGAAATTGATCACAGTTTACCTCAGAAGCACAAGCATAAATAGTTCAACCAGAGTTCTGTGATTTTCAGTCTTGAAGGACTACAAAATGGGACTGCTATTTATATAGAGAGATCTGCAATAGTAAGTATTTACTTCTGGGAATTTTTCTAAATCTTCGGGGAAAGGGAATTCTTTAGATTAAAGCTGATTAATCTGTGAACCCAGTGTATTTGTTAAATCAGTCAGGGCCTAGTAGCAGCAAAGAGCTTTCAGTTTAAATTTAAAACACAGCAGAGAGCTTTCTGGTAAAATTTAGAACCCACGACTCCCTTTATTCGAGCAAGGGCTGTGGGACTCCCCCTGGAAATTGGTCACAGATTACCTTAGAAGCACAGGACTGGTTACTGTGTAGCAGCCAGCTTTTTTAATAAATCCTTTTTCCTCCCTTCCTCCCCAACAACCACCCACCCCTGGGATAATTGTAGCTTTATAGGTGCATAAACCTCTCAAAGGAAAAGAGGTGCCATATTCACTCTCAGGTGCAGCTGTTTATCCTCATCAGGCATACATTAAGGACCTGAGATTAATTAAGCTTCAGGTGAACAAAGTACATTAAATGTATTAGGTGTAGTTTGATTAGTATAAGTACCCCGACCAACCCTTAGTAGGTAAAGAACTTAAATACCTAAGATGCAGACAGCAGTCCAGCAGCAAGATGGGGGGTTTTCAGTCTTTTGCATTGCGTGTCACATGTATGATTTTCTCCCAGTTGGTGAGGGGTCTTATGTGTGCACTAGGTGCAAGGAGCTCTTTTGCTCTCAGGGATCAAGTCCAATCTCTGAAGGCCAGAGCAGCAAACTTGGAGGACATAAGGAATACAGAGTGGTACATAGATAAGACTTACAGGAATATAGTACTGAAGTCCCACCTCCAGTCTGGCAGCATCCCTGTTGCCATGGAGGAGAGAGGTCACATGACAAGAGAGCATCACCCTGGTGTGGCAGGAAGTGATCCTGTAGCTAGGACCTGTCCTTCGGGTGATGTAAAACCTTCTCGCACCGAGGACGTTTTTCCAGGGCCATGTGCCCTTGAGGGAAGTGTTAGGACAGCCATTATAGTAGGTGATTCAGTCATTAGACATGAAGATAACTGGGTGGCTGGTGGACGTGAGGATTGCCTGGTAACATGCCAGTGGAGGAGTGGCCTAGTGGTTGGGGCAAGGTACTTCAGGCCGGAAGGTCAGGGGTTCAAATCCCACTAGAGGACAGCAACCTTGGGCCGTAAGGACTGGGGTTTCTAGTCCCACAGGTGCTCCTTGTGGTCTTGGGCAAGCCACTTAACCCTCCATAGCCCATGTTCCCTGTAAAATAGTTATTTCCAAGTTATAATGCCCTGTTCAATGTAATTTCAGTTTGTTCAATGTAAACCACACTGATGCAGAATAGCACAGTATATAAGAGAATGTAAATAAATAAAATGCCTGCCTGATGCAAAGGTAGCAGACCTCACGCGCCACCTAGACAAGGTCTTAGATAGTGCTAGGGAGGAGTCTGCTGTCTTGGTAGTACATGTCGGTACCAATGACCTAGTAAAATGTGGTAGGGAGGTTCTGGAGGCTAAATTTAGGCTTTTAGGTAGGAAGCTGAAATCCATAACTTACAGGGTAGAATTCTCCGAAATGTTTCTCGTTCCACGTGCAGGACCCAAAAGGCAGACAGCTCTGGAGTCTCAATGTGTGAATGAGATGATGGTGCAAGAATGAGGGTTTTGGATTTTGTTAGGAACTGGAGAACATTCTGGGGAAGGAGGGGCTCTTCCGAAGAAATGGGCTTCACCTTAACTGGGATGGAACCAGGCTGCTGACATTAACCTTTAAAAAGAGAGAGAACAGCTTTTAAACTAGATAATAGGGGAGAGCCGACAGTGGCCCAAGAAGACATGGTTTGGAACAATGTATCCTTGAAGGATACTACCAAAAAAATGAAGTTAGGGCATATCAGCAGAGATGTTCCAAAAAAGACAAAAGTAGCCCAACTGCCCTTGAGTACAGAGCAGACGGAGCTTAAAGATTCAAAATTACCCCTACCTACCAATAGTCAGACTAATATGAATAAAATAGAGTCTCTAAAATGCTTGTATGCAAATGCTAGAAGTTTAAAAAATAAGATGGGAGAGTTAGAATATATAGCACTAAATGAGAGTTTAGATATGATTGGTATCTCAGAGACATGATGGAAGGAGGACAACCAGTGGGACACTGTGATACTTGGGTACAAACTATATCATAATGACAGAGCTGATCAAATTGCTGGAGGGCTTGCACTCTATGTTAGAGAGGGCATTGAGTCACAAAGGATTATAGTTTTGCAGGAAACAAAATTTGCTGTAGAATCTCTATGGATTGAAATTCCATGTAAAAAGGAGAAGGTGATGGCAGTAGGGATGTACTATTGACCGCCTAGCCAGAATGAACAAATGGATCATGAAATGCTCAAAGAAATCAGGGAAGCTAACAAAAGTTACAGCACAGTAATAATAATGGGTGATTTTAATTACCTCGGTATTGACTGGGTCAGTGTCATGGCAGAACATGCTAGGGAGATAAAGTTTCTAGATGAAATAAATGACTGCTTCTTAGAGCAGCTGGTTCATGAACTGACCAGAGGGGAAGCCATTTTGGACCTAGTCCTTAGTGGAACACCAGATCTGCTGAAAGAGATAAGGGTGTTGGGGCCACTTGTCAATAGTGATCACAGTATGATCACGTTTCATTTTATTAATGGAGGAGGGATGATATGGAAATCCACAGTACTACCTTTTAACTTTCGAAAGGGGTACTATGATAAAATGAGGAAAATAGTTAAGAAGAAACTAAAAGGAGCAGTTGCAAAGGTTAAAGACTTATAACAAGCTTGGTGGGGGTTTTTTTAAGTACTATCTTGGAATCTCAGACCAGCTGTATGCCACACTTTAAGAAAAGTGGAAAGAAACCCAAAAAACTGCCAGCATGGTTTAAAGGTGAGGTCAGAGAGGCTGTTGTTGCCAAGAAAGCATCTTTCAGGAAATGGAAAAAAGAGCCAAATGACAAAAACTGGAAATAGCACATACACTGGCAAGTTAGATGCAAGGCAAAGAGAAAATTTGAGAAAAAGCTTGCTGTGAAAGCAAAAACACATAATAAAGACTTTTTCAAGTACATTCCTAGCAAAAAAAAACCTGTGAGAGAGTCAGTTGGACCATTAGATGATAGAGGGTTAAAAGGGGCACTAAGAGGGGACAAGGCTATAGTGGAGAGACTGAATGAATTCTTTCTTTCGGTCTTTACTGAGGAACATGTAGGGATGTTACCCATGACTGAAGTGGTATTTAAAGAAGATACTGCGGAAGAATTGAAAGAAATATTGATACACCGGGAAGATGTATTACAACTATTTGATAAACTGAAGAGTAGCAAATCACCTTGATTGGATGGTATACATCCAAGGGTGTTGAAAGAACTGAAATATGAGATTGCAGACCTGCTATTAATAATCTGTGAACCATCATTAAAATCATCTGTAATACCTGAAGATTGGAGGATGGCCAATGTAACGCCAATTTTTAAAAAGGGTTCCAGGAGTGATCCGGGAGCCTTACGTCAGTATTGGGAAAAATGGTAGAAACCATCATAAAGAACGAAATTACTCAACATGTAGATAGTCATGGCTTAATGGGAGACAGCCAACATAGCTTTAGACAAGGAAGATCATGTCTTACTAATCTGTTATGTTTTTTGAAGGTGTGAATAAACAGGTAGACAATGGTGAGTCAGTTGATATAGTGTATCTGGACTTTCAGAAAGGCTTTGACAAGGTCCCTCATTAGAGACTTTTGGCAAACTAAAAAGTCCTGAGATAGGAGGCAGTGTACTATTGTGGATCAGGAACTGGTTAAAAGATAGAAAGCAGAGGGTAGGGTTAAATGGCCAATTTTCCCAATGGAGAAAGGTGAATAATGGTGTACCCCAGGGATCTGTGCTGGGCCCGTTGCTTTTTAACATATTCATAAATGACCTGGAAATGGGAATAACAGGTGAAGTTATCAAATTTGCAGATGACACACAACTATTTAAAGTTGTTAAAACCCATGAGGGTTGTGGAAAATTGCAAGAGGATCTTGATAAATTGGAAGACTGGGCATCCAAATGGCAGATGAAATTTAATGTATACGAGTGCAAAGTTATGCACCTAGGAAAGAACAACCCAAACTATAGTTACACAATGCAAGGTTCCACATTAGGAACCACCAACCAGGAAAAAGATTTAGGTGTCATCGTGGATGATATGTTAAAACCCTCTGCCCAGTGTGCAGTGGCGGCCAAGAGAGCAAATAGAATGCTAGGTATCATAAGGAAAGGAATGGAAAATAAAACAAAGGATATTATAATGCCTCTGTATCATTCCATGGTGCAACCGCACCTTGAATATTGTGTGCAATTCTGGTCACCATATCTTAAAAAGGAAATAGCGTTATTAGAAAAGGTACAGAGAAGGGCCACGAAAATGGTAAAGGGGATGGAAGGATACTCCTATGAAGAGAGGCTAAAAAGGTTAGGGCTCTTCAACTTGTAAAAAAGACGGCTGAGGGGAGATATGATAGAGGTCTATAAATTAATGAATGGAGTGGAATGGGTAAATGTAGATCAATTGTTTACGTCATCAGAATATCGAAAGACTAGGGGACATGCAATGAAGCTACAGAGTAACCTATTTAAGACTAATAGGAGAAAATATTTTTTCACTCAACGTGTAATCAAACTCTGGAATTTGTTACTGGAGGATGTAGTAAAAGCTGTTAGTGTAGCTGGGTTTAAAAAAGGTTTGGATAAGTTCCTTTAGGAAAGGTCTATAAACCATTATTAAAATGGACCCGGGATATCACTGCTTGACCAAGAACAAGCATTGTGGAACCTGTGTCTTTTGGGGAAACTGCTAGGTACTTATGACCTAGATTGGCCACTGTTGGAAATAGGATACTGGGCTTGATGGACCTTGATCTGACCCAGTATGACATATCTTATGTTCTTAAAAAAAAACTTCCTATATATTAATGTGTTATGACATACTTCAGGAAATATGGATACTTTAGAACTACTGAAAAGTGATTCCCTATACTTACAGAAAGATTTCAGAACAGTCTTTTTATCAGCCTCTGAAATAAAGGAGACCAAAAGGATAGCCCTGGTGGATATATCATCAGAAGGATCTTCAAGAAACGCTGTCAGATTAGATGCAGGATTATCCACCAGAGCATCTATTTTGTCCCCACTCTGGCCAGTGTCCTCATCTTATTTATTTATTAGCATTTTCCACAACATCAAAGGTGGTTTACATTAAACCACAGGGTCGGATACATATAACAGATATAAACTATGTACAGTAAAACACTGAACATATCTTAAGCTCATGCTAGAATAAGTTGATAACTATGTATAGTATACAGTACCCTTAGATACAATTAAAGTCTGGGGTGACTCATAATGTTTTCTGGTTTGTGTGTGTTTTCTTTGAGTGTGAGGAGGGAATTCTGGATTTAAGGAATTGTCTTTTATGAGGTGACCTAGTTGTATTTGCTATGGGGGCTGCCAGTGGGTCACCAAAGTGTTGCTTGAAGAGGTGGGTTTTTAGTTTTTTATGGAATGTGGTAAGATTGTTGCTTTCTCTTAGCTTTTCTCAGACAAATAACAAGACTTAGGGGCCTTTTACTAAATGCCTCTAAGGTTTCACAGTGAACAAGCGTTACCAAAGCACATTAAGTTCTAATCCTTTTTATTAGCTATTGAGTGAACTGGCATGTTCCTATCAGCTAATGCGCGACTAGGTACCATCATGAGTGGCAAAGTAATCTGGCACCCATAGAAGTGCTGTTAATGTGTCATTTTGTGTTGGTTCATCTAACTTCAAGCACATGCTAATATGGTTCGCCAAGCCCATGCTTCACCTCTAATCTGTCCACTGTCCACATTAGCATGCGAGTTCTAGTTAACATGCATTTGAGCAGTCATTAGCTAGCTTGTCCAGGTGGCACTGAATTGCATGTTAACTATTAGCAGCCAGACTGCTAATGCCACTACTTACAGCTCTTTTCTGTGGCTACTTAATTCGCTATGGGTCAGAACAGGAAAGATGCAGTTTGTCCCTCCTGTATGGCTGCAGGCTGAGGTTTACCATTCAGCTCGATGGATTATTTTATAAGCCATACACAAAGCTCATCATCCTCCACAGGAGGAGCCTCTAGAAGGAAAGACACCTAGCAGCAGGAGTACGGTGTCCTTTGTGCTTACAAAAGTCAACCTGAAGGCTGAGTTAAAAAGGCATCCTCCCAATCCGTTGTCTGCTATACCGGTCTCTGGGAGGATTGCTGTATCAGCACAACCGCTGGTGGCATCTGCAGGCATAAAGTTGGAGAGTAGATCATCCAACCAGGGTCCTTTAGGGGATAATCTGGGCTGCTGTTTGCCAGTGCATCTGTGCAACTTTGGCCTATGCTTCAAACTCAAGACTGTACAATTCCTCAAGCGTCTCCTAACACCAGAACTTTTGCACTGCCCTTCAAGCTCTCATTTTCCCACATCTGGACTACTGCATCATCATCCTCCAAAGTCTACCGAAGACATCAATCCACCCACTCCAACTTGCCCTCAATACAGCAGCACGTACCCTCTGCAATGCACAAAGAACCGAACATATTACTCAACATGTTCCCATCAGCTAATGCGCGACCAGGTACCATCATGAGTGGCAAAGTAATCTGGCACCCATAGAAGTGCTGTTAATGTGTCATTTTGTGTGGGTTCATCTAACTTCAAGCACATGCTAATATTTATTTATTTAACAGTCGCTTATATACCGCTACCTTCCAATGATCAGGTGCGGTTTACATATAACAGGTAAAGAAACAGTATAACATATGGTTCGCCAAGCCCATGCTTCACCTCTAATCTGTCCACTGTCCACATTAGCATGCGAGTTCCAGTTAACATGCATTTGAGCAGTCATTAGCTAGCTTACTCAAACAGCTACACTGGCTACCCATCATTGAACACATGAAATTCAAATCTATCCTTACAATTTTCAGAGTCCTCAATGGCCTATCATCCACCCACCTTCAAACACTAATACATGAGACCAATGACAGCCATGCAAGATGAGGAGACTTCCAGAACACCCTAAGCACCCCAGTGCCCTTCACCAGATCTAACACCAGCCTTCTCCTTATATGCACCCTCCCTCTGGAACTCAATCCCATGCAAACTCTGAGCCACAAAAAAACTACTAATTTTCAAAAAAAGCCTCAAGGCTCCTATTTACAAACTGCTTCACAGATGACAAGACATCATCCCATCTCACAATACCCTTTGTCCCCACCACCTCTCCCCCTTCTCCGAAATCACCCTGTTATCCCCAATCTCCTCTCTCTCCCTAATTATTCTTGATCCTCCATTATTTAAGTTTTCTCTTGAGTTCTGTTTTGATGTAAACTGCTTTGACCATAGGGTAAAGTGGTATAGAAAAACTGTTAAATAAATAAAATAGTGAAGTCTCAGCAAATAACAATGGAGTCTCTTTGGCTGGTGATAGAGGGTCTGGGTAAGGCTCTCACAAGCCAGTTTAATGTTTTTTTTTTCCAAACAGATTTCTAAATAGACTAGATTCTCTGCAGCTAATGCTATTGAAATCGAGACCTGTAAAGTTAAGATAAAGGAGTGTGAAGCAAAGGCTGATAAGGTTGCTTATGATACAACAACTGGTTAAAGACAATTTGGCTATCCATAGGAAACTTGACTTTCTGGATAATTCTTTTTAGATGAAAAATATTTGGTTTGTGAATTTTCCCAAACTTCCACTTACTTCTGCAAAGGAATTGCTTAAGAGATATATGATGGATCATTTGAAGACAGCTTCAGAAGATGGGGGCTTTGGATCCTAACTGAGACTTCCCTCATTTGCTCAGATAGTGTGACCTTAACCCATTTTCTTTTTTTTTTTACTTTTTATATATAAGCATTAACAAATAGACAAAGGCAATATCCAAAAAAGGATCATAAAAAGAAAACAATAGGAAAAGATATTCAAAAGCAAATCAAAATATCATTGCCACTTTGACCACAATAATTATAAGGCAAGAAGAGTAAAATAACAAAAGGAAATTAATAGTTATCATTGCAGAGGCAGAAGGTATCCCATCACAAACGGAGCGCACTGAGTCCCACCCTCAACCCTGGATTTCCCTTCACATGAAATCAATAAATCTTGAAGCCGTTTAGGTTCAGTAAAGAAATAATTTCTATCATTAAACTAATATAACATAGACAAGGAAATTTTAGTGCCCAACTGCCCCCCCCCCCCCCCAGTGCTAGTTTTCAAGGCCAAAAGGCCAACAATTCTTTGCGCCGAGTCTGCGTAGGCTTTGAAATGTCAGGGAATATATGGACCTCTGAGCCAAAAAAGAGCTCCTTGATAGTCCTAGAGTAAAGATGTAACACAGAGTTCTTATCCTGTTCAAAGGTAAAAGTCACCAACCAATGAGTACTGCGAGCAGTCATCAGCTCCAATGAATTTTCCAAGAAGCCAATCAAATCCATTTGGTTTTGGAGCTTATTGGGGCCCCTGGAAGTCCTACTGGCAGCAGACAAATAATAACCCTGCCTTAAAGGAGGTAAATTGTGTTTTGTCCAGCCCAGGATATCCACCAGATACTTCTTCACGATATCAATTGGGCCAAGCAGATGAGACTGGGGGAAGCCCAAAAACCTTAAATTATTCCTCCAGGTTTAGTTGTCAAGATTTTCTAGAGCTCTCTTTAATATGAGCAACCTTTACCACCCTTAACTCCTCCACTTGCTACTCTAGCTCTTCTAATTTAGCAATATGTCTGCCAACTTCCACCTTCTGAGTAGCAACAAAGGAATCCACCTTTGCACCAATTTTCTCCACATTTAAATTCAGGGCGGTGTTCAGAGTTTTAATGGAGTCCCACAATACATTCAGGATAACCAGAGAGCTACGTATTTCCCCCACTTTCAAGTGGACCAAAACTTCCCCTGGATTGATGGTTAATGGGCCTACTTCCTTTCAGCCCCTTCTTGCTGTTTTTACTTGGAGAAGACAACGCCAGGGGAAAGCCCAACATATCTCCCAACACCAAAACAGCCTCCAGGCAGGAACACTTCCAGGCTGCAGAGGGAGTACTTTCTCTTTGGGGCTTAATGACGCTCCTTCTGTGCTCTGCTACAGTACAATCTCACCAGAGCAGTCCAGACCAACGGGACAATCCTTCACCGGGCGAACCACAAGCAGGTCTAAGGGAGGAGTAGCCTAGTGGTTGGGGCAAGGTACTTCAGGCCGGAAGGTCGGGGGTTCAAATCCCACTAGAGGACAGCAACCTTGGGCCGGAAGGACTGGGGTTTCTAGTCCCACAGATGCTCCTTGTGGTCCTGGGCAAGCCACTTAACCCTCCATAGCCCATGTTCCCTGTAAGTATTAGTGTATGTGTCTCATATCCCCGCATGTTCAATGTATCCCCCAATTGTGTTGTGACCGCTTTGATTGAAGGATAAGGCGGTATACAAAAACTGTCTAAATAAAAAAAATAAATAAAATAAATAAATAAGGTAAACTGGCTTCTTTTTCCTGATTGTGGCCCCAATGGGTGAGCCTCATTCTTGCCCTTCCATTTTGGCATTGCCATTGGAAGAGAGAGACGCTACTCAGACGCACAGAGCTCACTATGCTAAACTTCTGTGATCTACTCTCTTGCCCCTTAACCCATTTTCTAGAGATTTCCCAGGACAAGGGTGCTATGGCAGCCATGATTGTCACTTTTGCCTTTGAAGCTGATTGAGATTTGGTACTTAAGTTACATTTCAACTTTAAACATGTTTTGTTTTGCAAGGTTAAGATTTCGGCTTTTCCAGATGTATCTAGGGCTATGCAAAAGAGGCAATTCCTCTTGCTGAAACTTAGGCTTCTCTAATTGGGCATATTTGTTTTCCTCAAATATCCATGTAATACATAAAGTACAAACTCTTAAATATGTTTTTTTTATCTGTCACAATGTATTAGTTTCTAGAATTACAAGCCCCCCAAAAAGGTTACCGCAGATGAGATATCAGCTAGCAAAGCTAAATAATGCCTTTTGTGAATATTCTGAGCTTAGATAGGTGCTAGTATTTTGCCATGTTATTTTCCTTCAACTAATTATTTTCCTTTTTCTTTCCTGTTTTGCTATCTCCGCCTCCCCCCCCCCCCCCCCTTTATAGTGGACTTTTCAGTGGCAAATAATAATTATGAGAATTGGTTTTCCTATTTTTCGTTTTTGGAATACTTGCCTTTCTATTTCTCTGAATGCCTCTGTTTTCCCTGAGTGTTGTATTTGATGCTTTTTTTTTTATTAAATGCGATAAATAACACTGGTCAACAAATTTTTACAAAAGTCATGTTACTAAAATAAAATAGTAATTTCTTATCAATTTTTATATGCTGAACACGAATATGACAGTGAAATTGCAAAGTTGGCTCTAGTTTTTTTGTAATCTACAAGAATTAATGTTTACATCACGAAATGTATGTCAGTTGTAAATATAATAGGCCTTCGGTTAATACCTGTAAAAAAACCAAGTCATAGACTACTTCTTAGATTTTTTCGCCTGTCTCTTGTACGGGAGCTTCTCTGGGGAGTGGCCAGCAGTAGTCAGCCAGCATTGTGGTGGACCATTTTCCCTGGTATCTTTGCTCCATCGTTGCGATATCCTGGTGAAAACGTTCGCCCTGTTCATCACTAACCATACCACAGTTGTCAGGAAAGAAATCGAGATGGGAATCAAGGAAATGGATCTTTAGAGACATATTGCAGCCAAGTTTCTGATACTGCATCAGCATGTCTTCTACTAGTTCCTTGTAGTTTTCTGCCCTAACATTCCCGAGAAAGTTTGTTGATACTAGGCGAAAAGCATTCCATGCTTGTTTCGCATCACCCCTGCAGCAAGTTGTTGAACCGGTCATCTTTGAAGAGCTCTCGAATCTGAGGACCCACAAAAACTCCCTCTTTAATCTTTGCTTCGCTGAGTCAAGGGAATTTTTCATGCAGGTATCGGAAAGCTGGCGAAGTGCGGTCCATGGCTTTCACAAAGTTTTTCATCAAACCTAGTTTGATGTGAAGGGGTGGTAGCAGGATTTTGTGAGCCTCAACCAGAGCTGGATGCTGGATATTCTTCTCTCCAGCTGTTACATTTTGTCTGCGATTCCATTCCTTAAGCAAGTAGTGCCAATCCCTTGCTCGGCTATCCCACTCACACAAGAAACACATGTATTTTATATATCCCTGCTGCAGTCCCATTAAAAGGGCAACTACCTTCAAGTCACCACAGAGGTGCCAGCTGTACTTATTATAGTTAATGGAAGTCAGTAGATGCTTTAAGTTATCGTATGTCTCTTTCATGTGGGCGGCATGCGCTACTGGAATAGATGGAAGACGGTTTCCATTGTTCAAAACCACAGCTTTCAGACTCATTTTTGAAGAGTCTATAAATAGTCTCCAGTCTTGTGGGTCATGAGTGATTTTTAAGGCATTCATGAAGCTTTCAATATCGGAACAGAATACCAGATTACTTTCCTTTCTGAAGAAAGGCTCCAACTGCTGGTGGCGCTTTCGATATGAAGCAATGTTGACATCTTCTTCTAGAAGATTCCATTGTTGGAGTCTTGATCCTAGCAATTCTGCCTTGTTCTTGGATAAGTCCAAATCACAAACCAGGTCATTTAGTTCTTCCTGTATTATTCTGTGTTGAGTTGATAATGCATCCCAGTGAAAATCTGGGTCACTGCATTCTGACGGACCAGGAGAAGAACAGGCCGGCTCACCCTTGTCCTCATCAGATGAATCAAGAGAATATTCTGATGGATGTTCTGGAATAAGAAGTCCCTCACCATGTGGAACTGGTCTCAATGCAGACGGAATGTTTGGGTAGACTATGTTCGACTTCTTTTGCTCCATTATTCCGCTGGAAAGAGGAGGAACCAAGCAGAAGTAACAGTCATTTATGTGGTTGCTTGGCTCTCTCCACACCATGGGGACTGAAACGGCATTGATGGTCTTTTGCAATTCAACCACTGTGAAAGCTGTGTTGTACATTTAGTGCAGCATATATGCGGGGCCCAAGGCTTGTCTTGGTCACCAATCTTGCATCCGAAGTAAAGATGATATGCCTTCTTCAGTTGAGAAGTGATACTTTTCTTCTGGTTGGCAAATGTCACTTCCCCACAAATGTAGCAGAAATTGTCAATGGTATTAACGCACTTTCGTGGCATTACTGTTCTGTATTGTACCTAAATGGCTAAAATTATATGATTAATAAAAGTTACATGTAACAGTAGCTTAAACTGTCTCGCACACAGTCTGAAATATTTTAAATGCTCAACCTTTCTGACTGCGTATAGTACACTGCTAACGTCAGATGGCTTCAGCAGCCGTCTGGCAGTAATATTGCATTGCATCAGAAAATGATGCAATCAACTCTGGATGATGTGTGCATGCTGGTATTATGCAATGTGATGCAATATTACATCATTCAAGGATTATTTGGGATGTTGTTGATGTCCTACTGGATAAATTTACACGGTGAAACGTCAAAAATGAACTACATGCAATATCTTCAAAACGAGAGCCAATAACATTTTTTTTTTTTAAACTTTTATTTTCATTTTGCAACAAACAAAAGAAACAACACACCAAAGGAGACAAAACAAGTATACAATAAGGAAAAGTAAACCCAATTACCCCCCACCCCGATGCTTCTTCTCTACCCGATTATATCAGCATGTGAGCGCTTCCAATTAACAGTAATTATACATCAAACGATCAAAAGAGTATCTACGATACAGCATGATCATGGGACAGAGATATATACAAAGTTAGACAGTCAGATGAGAGCATTTAGCAAAATGTACATAGTCATTGAGCATCTTCCATTGAGACCAATGAGAAGGAGTCTGAACGGGGGAAGCGAACAGACGAGGTATTTGTTCATATTTACTGTAAAGACAGGCATGATTCCACCATTCATTGGGGCTCAGATGAGAGCTAATTTTCCAGTATTACTTAATTAGGGAAATAGCAATGCCAAGCATAAAGTTCGAAAGGAGATAAGCCATTTTTGGGAGAGAGGGGATCCCCGCAACTGGGCGAAGTCCCACTATCCTCCAAGAAAGGGGCTCTTGAGAGTGCGAGATAGACTAAATACGACCCCAGACCCGACGCCAGTAATACTGTAGTGCGGGATATTCATACATAACATGAGGCAGTGAACCAATGGCCGCAGGACATGTCCAGCAACCATTGCCCTGAGTAGTGTTCCATTTGTCTAATCTGTGAGGAGTGTAAAAACACCGGTGGGCTAGAAAGAAGAGGGTCTGAGTGAGTGAGGCGGATCGGAAACCCGTGTCCCTCTACTCCAGATAAGGCTCCATTGCTCCGAGGTCAAAGTCACATGCAATTCTCTCTCCCATGCTTTCTGCGCTATAGGGGTATCTCTAGTTATAGCATTACATAAGGTTTAGTAAAAATTGGATGCTACACCCGGTGAACTACCGATAAATCGGAAAGTCTCCAATCAACCTTATGTAGAGAATGCCGATGGCGGGAGTACCCTAGTACTCCAAAGGTGATGCTGAAGTTGCACTGACCAGAGTCGGGAGTCTAAAGATTGCATAAGAGTATTAAAGGCACCTAAAGTGTCTAAAAGCATTGGTGGATAGTGGGAGTCTGATGGGAGAGTCATACCAGGGAGAAAGGTAAGAGGAATCGGTTTGCAAAGGCCCGCTTCTATATCTAGCCACACAGGTCTACTCGGTACTGGATCTTCCAGCCAACGAGCGCCTTGTTTGAGAAGAAAAGATTGAGGGAACACTTGAGTAAAATCGCCACCAAGTATTAATGGAGCATTGGCAGAGGCCAATGCCAACTGCGCAATACTTGCATAGTAAGCAGGGTTGTCCACATTCGGGGCATAATGCAAATACACGTGAATTCACTATCTCCAACCTCAAGGTGTACACGGGCTCATCTACCCTCCTTGTCAGCGCTAATATCAAGTACAGTAGCGTGCAAAGACTTCTTAACCAGAATGGCTACCCCGTACCATTTGGAAACGGTGGGAGAATAGGCAGCTACCATGTAAGGCTTAGCATTGAGTTTCAGTGTTTCAGCAGAGTTTAAATGCGTTTCCTGAAGAAACACTAAATCAACATGCTCATGGCTAAGATAGCTAAGGATTTTCTTTCCTTTGAGTGGACCATTAATGCCCTTTACGGTGAGTGATAAGATTTTACATAAGGCCATTCAGAAAAGTTAAAAATTCTGAGCATGATAGCACACATAATTTCACTATGTCCCTCAGACTGACTGTATCTGGCAATACACATGACATAAGAAAAATAAGCTAATATAATACAATGAAGCGCCCCACATTAACAAAGAAAACCGCAGTACGGTAGAGGAGAAGCAAAACCCCAAAATTACTGGCGACCATGTGTCTGCGGGGAGAAACCCCAGAGAAGGCCGAAATTGAAAAAACACATAACCTGTAGGACTGTGCGTGCTCCGAATCCGACCGAGGCACACATCATGAAGGGATAGGAGACCACAAACAAAAGTCATATAGAGAAAGAAAGAAAGTCCAGGTAATCTCTGTGCTTGGCTATGACCGCCGCATCGGGCCCTTCAAAATGGCGGACAGAGCCGGCAGATAAGAGTCCAAGATTTGGGATTAGCGCATCTGCTCTGCTTCTTTGGAGTCTAAAAATGTTGATAGTAGATCAGGATCTTCGAACGTCCTGGTTTGGTTGTGGAGAGTCACTCGGAGCTTCGCTGGATACAACAGGCCAAAGCGAGCCTGTAGCTGTTGAAGTCGAGGGCGAAAAGCAAGGAGTTTCTTCCGACGGTCAACGGTAGGCTTTGCCAAATCAGGAAAGAAGGAGACTTTACAACCTTCAAATTCCAAATGATGATTCGCTCGGGCAGCATTTAAAATTTGTTCCACTTGTTGATATCGTAACAAGCTAAAGATAATAGGCCGGGGGGTCGTGCGGTTGAGCGCCATGTGGGCAGGAACACGGTGTGCTCGATCGATTTCCAGTTCTCTATGAAAAGTGATCTTCAGCAAGGAGGGAAGAGTTTTGAGCAAGAATTCTCTTATATCTCCTGCTTCCACCCCCTCCGGCATTCCGAGGAGCCTCACATTGTTGCGACGGGCTCGATTATTGCTATCTTCTAACTCCTTTTGAAGATTCTGTATCTGGCGCTCAGCCTTGTCCAGTTTGCCCAAGCGCACCGCGTGCGAGTCGAGGACCCCCGCCATGTTGTCCTGCCGTAATGAAAGACTTTCAAGTCGGGCCTGGAGCACTCCAAAGTCTTCTCGCATGGCTCGAAGCGCTTCTCCATTGGACTGCACCAATTCCTTCACGCCGCGTATTTCCTCCAAAATCTCCAGGTGCATTTCGGGGTTTTCACGAAATGGAACCATCTTCTGTGGGGAGGACACCTCTGTTTTGGAGCGTTTTCCGTGAGAAGAAGAAGGAGACCCGAAGTCCAAGCGCGCTGGTTTATGGGCCGCCATCCCCCCCGAGGTACCCCGGTCAGCTCGGAGCGAAATAGTAAGTTTGTATAGGTATTAAGTCAGGATTCTAAGTAGGCCTCTCGGGAGCTTCAACGCAAAGCGTCCTACCCGCTGGACATCAGGCTCCGCCCCCCATTTTTTTAATGTTATATTCATGTTCAGCCCACCAGGATACTACAGATTAGGGTCTTTTAAAGTCAGTAACGATTTCAATGTTGACCAGTGTAATAAAATTTAAAAAAACAAACAAACCTCTTAGTGGCGTTGATTAAAAGGGTGCCTTAGAAATTGAATAATAGCCCTATCCATAAGCGGTAATATTTCCTTAAAATATTTTAAGTAATATTTTAGCTGAAAGTAAATGTATTTTGGAGAAAGTTAAAGTTCTCAAATTTTTACTGCTTAGAGAAATCTTAAATGTCTCAGTTTTGTAATGAAGAACCAAACTGTCCTTTACTGCAGATGCTGAAGTTGACTGAAGAGAAGGTATCAGAGCATCCAAAGCCAGATTTTAGTTAAAATGGAGACTTGATCTTCTATTTCTTTAAACTTAGTAACAGCTTCCTCTGTGAAAGCATGGGCATAAACATTTTTCTATATGAGTTGCAACCTGCCAAAAATGGGCTGGAGAGACTTGAGAACCAAGTTTCTTAGGTTTGTTTGTTTGTTTATTGTGCTTGATATACTGCACCTTCACAAATGCAGCAGGGCAGTGTACAATTTAAAATAACAGATAAAGATACAGAAAAGAACACAATTTTGATAATTTGATTTGATAGGAGAGACACCACAGTCACACAGAGGGGAATAGGGCAGACGGAGCTAGGAGTGGCAAGTCAAAGGCTATTTGGAAAAGGAGGGTCTCGAGTAAGGAGATTAGAGGGTAGAGCATTCCATGAGGCTAGTCCAAGAAAGTAAAAGGCGGAATTACAGGTGGATTCAAACCAAGCTTTTGAAGCAGAGGGGAGGTGAAGGCCATTTGCATGAATGGTGCAGAGGACACGGTGAGGAGAATGGAGATGCAGAATGTCAGAGAGATATCTGGGGGGTGCCGGTATGTGCAGGATAAGAAGTTTAAACTGAATGTAGAACCTGAGGGAAAGCCAATGAAAACGGATCAGAAAGTGTGTGTGTGTGTATGTAGGAGGGGGGCGGGGTGGTAACATAGTCAAAACAGGAAGCATGGGCAAGGATTTGAATGGCTGTGTTTTGAATGAGCTGCAAGTGGTGAAGTTGATATTGCGGAAGACCCAGGAATATAATGTTGCAATAGTCGAGTCGGGACATGACGAGAGTAAACAGAAGAGTGGTCAGAGATGAGGGAGAGAGAAAAGGATGTACTGCACAATTCTGATGAAAGGAGAGGAATGAACAAAAGAGGAGAGGGTGAAGTGGCGGCTAAGGCGTCTTTTTCTAGATGGATCAGTGAAGCGATCTCGTCGAGGTATCTCCTCAAGGGTAGGCTGATACCGATGTGGTTATGGGCGCATTCTACCAGGGCGCAAGCGGCTTCTTGGGCGGAATGCAGTTTGGTTCCACCAGTGAAGATTTGTAAGGTGGCCACCTGGTCGTCGTTGCATACCTTTGCGAAGCATTGCTGTCTGGATGTTCAGTCTGCGGGGGATGGTTGTTTCGGTTCGGCGGTGCTCCGGGCCAGTGCGGCAGATCCCTCCCATTATGCTTAATTGCTCTGTTACATCCCAGAGGTTCGGGACTGGACTGGAGGGATGATAAGGAAGACAAAATCAGACTTACCTGATAATTGTTGTTCCTTGAGGAACTCCAGTGCAGTCCTGTATCCCACCCGTTTAGCACTTCTCAGGATATTGGTCTGCGGCAGGTTGGAGGATGGTTTCTCTCGTGCAGTGCTTGAGTGTGGGGCCGGGTTTGGGCATGGTATGTTCTCTCACCCGTGGGGGGGAGATAGGAGGATTCCCTTCTCCACAGCGGGAGGTGACATTAGTTCTAGGTTTAGTCAGAGTGTTAGATACTGTTGTTGTTGTTAACTACTTATTTGTTGCTCCTGTGAGTCTGCTTTATCAATAGGTTACTGGTCAGAAGGGCCGGTGCTCGCTCTATTAGTAGTACTGTCATCAAAAGATAACATGCTCAGTCTCCAAGCTGCTGGAAGAGGTGCATTGCCTAGAGGTTTGGGACTGGAATGGAGTTCCTCAAGGAAAAACAATTAGCAGGCAAGTCTAATTTCGTCATATATGTGTACTTTACTTTATAGAATAGGTCCCAAATCTACACAGTTAATGCATGGTTTCAGGTGCATGAGATTATAGAATTAACCCTCCATGTGTTTATCATCGGACCTGATGGAGCTGCAGACTGGGGCAACTCCTTCTTATTCATAGGCTTCTACTTACCTTGATAAGGCATACCTAACTTCAAAAAAGAATCTCAATCTTTATCAATTTTATTGTTGCTTCTTAGGTGCTCCAAGGAGCTTGCAAGGAGCAAGGCGTGCCCCTTAAGGCATGTCCACAGCTGTATGTTCATGGCTGTGCACTGTTGCACCATTGGGCTATGAAGGCCTTCGCCTCTGATGTCACTTGGGGAGCTATGGAGATATCTGCTCCCAGGCCAGATGTCAGCTGCAGAGGTCCAAAAAAAACCCTTCCAGCTTAGTGGCTGAACAAAATATTTTTCCAAGGTGTATATTCCAAGAGAGAATTCCTGTTGGCATCTAGGGCTTGGGGGTATGCTGCTTTAACTGCTTCAACAGGATGTCCTTTGGATAAAAACCTCTTGGCCAAATCAACAGCTTGGCACATAGGGGAATGTTTACTAAAGTGCAGTAAGATTTTGCATGTATATGCATTATCTGCAGAAAATAATGCATGGTAAGTGCAGAGCCTGTGTACTATTGTGGAGTCTGCCTAGCAGGTGCCCTGCATTTAGTGCACATGACAGACTCCACATGAGCCTGAGTTCCATGCCTCAACAGATAACCTACCTGCACTACCTGCCAAGGCATAGAACACAGGCCCAGTGCAAAGTTTAATAAAAATAAATTGTAGTGTGATGATCCTACACAACCTGATCCCCCAGCACATTGCTCTCCCACTTCCCCTTTCAAGATCACCCATCCCCCAATCCAATTCCCCTGCCATCAAGACCCTCCCTGATCCATGGGTAGGGAGTACCAACAGTACTCCTTTAATCAGCATATCACCAGACACCAACACCATGACTGATTTGGCCCTCCTGATCAACACCCCTCCACAAGTAAACGCCACCAAAAAAAGTCCTCCCCCCCAAACAGAGGCCCACAACACCATACCCTGACCTTCCCCTATCCCTGAGCCACTAGGACTCACCCAGGGTATCCCTGGTAGTTTATTGGAACAGGTTGGGACCAGTACCCCTTTACTTCCACCCTGGTAACTGCTAGGCTTCAAAATGGCTATGATCCCTAGCAGTAGCCTCATGGTTGCTACTACTACTAGGGGTTACCTTGACATGTAAGAGCAATCACTCCTTGCATAGTAGATTGACCCCTAATGATAGCATGGTGAGACTAGTACTAGGGGTCATAGCCACTGTTTTGAAACCCGGCAGCTACCAGGGTGGAAGCAAAGGGGGATCACACATAAGAACATAAGAACATAAGACATGCCATACTGGGTCAGACCGAGGTCCATCAAGCCCAGTATCCTGTTTCCAACAGTGGCCAATCTAGGTCATACGTACCTAGCAGTTTCCCCAAAACCCGCCCTGTTCCCCAAGATTACCAGAGAAATCTCGGATGAGCCCTGCAAGGAGTCAGGCGCCTGAAGGGAGTCAGAGTATGATTTCGGAGAGCTTCTCTTTGAGGGGCTTATAATGGGAGGGGATCTTACTTCTGGGGGGGGGGTCTGATCTGGGTTTGTGGGAGAGTCTTGCTGTCCATTGAGAGGGGATACTGTTGGGGGGATTCTGGATCAGGAGGAGGTTTGGATGGTGGGTGGGAGATTGGATTGGGAGAGGGAACCTTGGCTATATGAGTCTTTCTTTTTTAAAGCATCTTTGGGTACCAGTTGTGCCACATGATTGCTGCTAGTGGCTGCACGTAACAGCACTTCCTGATGGGGTTTTAGAGAGGGAATTCATGATTTTTTTTTCTTAATTGTTTGTTTTAACTTTTTTTTCTGATATTATTATCCAAGAAGAGGGTATATAAAATTGTATAAACAAATAAATTGGCACTAAATGCAGCTGTACTATACTGACAGTCTTGATAGCTTCTGCATGGTAATGTACCGCACAAATAGCTGCCATTGCCAGCCATGCCCAGTGTCCACCCACAACCTGCATAATGTTGCCTAGTTCCTAACAAATCCAAAACCCTCTTCCTTGCACCATTATCTCATCCATGCATTGAGAGTGGAGCTTTGTCTGCCTTTTGGATCCTGCGTATGGAATGGGAAGTAATTCAGGGAATGCTATCCTGGAAGTTCTGAATTTCAACTTCCTACCTAAAAGCCTAAATTTGGCCTCTATAACCTCCCTCCCACACTTTCTTATGTCATTGGTACCAACATGTGCCAAGACAGCAAGTTTCTCCCCAACACTATCTAAAACCTTGGCTAGGTGGCGCTTGAGGTCTGGTATCTTCACATCAGGCAGGCATGTTACCAGGCGATTCTCTCATCCACCAGCCACTCGGCTATCTACATGCCTAATGATTGACTTGCCAACTATAATGACCATCCTAACCCTTCCCTCATGGGCACATGGTTCTGGAGAAATCTCCTCGGTGCGAGAGGGTTTTACATTATCTGAAGGGTAGGTCCTAGTTACAGGATCACTTCCTGCCACACCAAAGTGATGCTGCCCTTTCACATGACCTCTCTTCCATGGCAACAGAGAGGCTGCCAAACTAGAGGTGGGACTTCAGTGCTACATCCCTGTAGGTTTCATCTATATATCTTTCTGTCTTCCTTAAGTCTTCCAAGTCTGCTACTCTAGCCTCCAGTAAATCAGACTTGTTCCTTGACAGCAAAGAGCTCCTTGAACCTAGTGCACATGTAAGAACCCTCTTGAACTGGGAGAAAATTGTACATGTGACACTCAATGCAAAAGACTGGATAGCCCCCATCTTGCTGCTGGACTGCTGTCTACATCTTAGTTTTAAGGTTTTATTTAGCTATTTAGGTTGTTTACATACTTAAGGTTGCTAGGGATACTTGTACTAATACAACTATACCTAATGGGCCTGATTCTGTTCCGCATGGCTGTCCCCTTTGAACGTCCGGTCTGAGCTGGGTATGCAAAGGGGATCGCGATTCTGATCCCACGGGGAATGTCTAGCCCCACGAGATCAGAATTGCGATCAGACCGGTATGTGCAGGCTGAGACTGCGATTCAGTCCCGACCTGCACATACAAGCACTGCCCAGATAGCTCAGTCAGGCTTTTAAATGGAGCTGCGGTACCATGGCGTTATGTTGACATGGCACTGCGGATCCATTTAAATGCTGCGATGCCAGCCGCCACAGAGGAAAGTTTATTCCCTGCAGCTTGACCCCTGATCTGGCTTCCTAATGCCAGGACCAGGCTGTGGGGAATAAACCCTGCACCCCAGCCCCTTCCGTACCCCAGAGTGCACAAAATTAAAATGTCCAGGGAAGTTATTACACCTCCCCAGCCATTTTGCTGGCCCTGGATGTACAGGGCTTGTAACTTCCCACTGCCCACCCACTCTCCTCCCCTGCCCCTGACTTAACTTCCCTGCACAACCAGAGGGGAAGTTAGTCAGGGGCAGGAGCCACCACAAATAGTGGGGATGGACGTCCCCTTTGGGACGTCCATCCTTGCTATTCGTGGCTCAGAATCGGGTCCAATATGTTTAAGGGACTTTGTTCACCTCAAGATTAATTAATTAATTTCAGGGCCTTAATTAATCTATTCCTGATGAGGATAATCAGCTGAATCTGAAAGTGAATGTTGACCCTCTTTCACTTTTATAGGGTTAAGAGCCTATAAAACTAAGATTATGCCTGGGGTGGGTAGGAGGGAAAGAACACTTAGTAAAGCTGGCTTGATACACAGTGACCTGAACTTTGCTTCTAAGGTAATTGTTTAATTTCCTGGGTGATTCACACAGCCCTTGGTTTTGATAGAGGGGGCTTTTCAAATTTCCCTTTTGATCTGTCACTTGGCTTTAACACCTATTTAAGACAGCTTCACAGATCTCTTGTTTCCTAACTGGAAGGCCTCTTTGTAAAGGAAAATTGCAAGAAGATCTTGATAAATTGGAAGACTGGGCATCAAAATGGCAGATGAAATTTAATGTGGACAAGTGCAAAGTTATGCACCTAGGGAAGAACAACCCAAACTATGGTTACACAATGCAAGGTTCCACATTAGGAACCACCACCCAGGAAAAAGATTTAGGCGTCATTGTGGATAACATGTTAAAACCCTCGGCCCAGTGTGCAGCGGCAGCCAAGAGAGCAAATAGAATGCTAGGTATCATAGGGAAAGGAATGGAAAATAAAACAAGCTATTATAATGCCTCTATATCGTTCCATGGTGAGACCGCACCTTGAATATTGTGTGCAATTCCGGTCGCCGTATCTTAAAAAGGATATAGCGTTATTAGAAAAGGTTCAGAGAAGAGCCACCAAAATGGTAAAGGGGATGGAAGGATACTCCTATGAAGAAAGGCTAAAAAGGTTAGGGCTCTTTAACCTGAAAAAGAGACGGCTGAGGGGAGATATGATAGAAGTCTATAAATTAATGAACGGAGTGGAACGGGTATACGTAGATCAATTGTTTACGTTATCAGAATATAGAAAGACTAGGGGACATGCAATGCAGCTACAGGGTAAACTATTTAAGACTAATAAAAGAAAATATTTTTTCACTCAACGTGTAATCAAACTCTGGAATTTGTTACTGGAGGATGTAGTAAAGGCGGTTAGTGTAGCTGGGTTTAAAAAAGTTTGGACAAGTTCCTGGAGGAAAGGTCCATAAACCATTATTAAGAAGGGACCCAGGATATCAATGCTTGACCCAGTACAAGCATTGCGGAACCTGTGTCTTTTGGGGAAACTGCCAGGTATGTATGACCTATATTGGCCACTGTTGGAAACAGGATACTGGGCTTGATGGACCTTGGTCTGACCCAGTATGGCATATCTTATGTTCTTATGTAGGTCTCTAGAAACAATTTCTTTCTTTCTACTCAAAGAATATTTACCCTGTTCTGCCTTCTATACTAGGTTATACTCTGATTTGATTTAAATGAAAAGCTCTCTGGTGGTTTGAAGCCCTGACTGACAACAAAAACACAGAATTCTAAAATACACAGATTTATCAGCTTTAACCCAAAGAATTTCCTTTTCCCCAAGATTCAGTGAATTTCCCAGAAGGTAAATACTTACAAGTGCAGATTTCTTTCCAGCAGTAGCAGTCCCTTTGAGTAGATCCTCAAGACTGCATTAAGCACCTGCTGTGGAAAGAGGTTTGTCTCCTTTTTTAATAATCAAAATGTCTAATAAAGCTATTTTATGATAGCCATAGTCACATTAAATTTTATTTAAGGCCAGTGAATTTAAGCAATGATCAGACTGTTAAAGATATTCTATATTGGAGCCAAGATGGCATTGGGGGCAGCTGGTTGAATCGTCATGCCACATCCTACCAGGTGTTTTAGCTTCTGCCTTCTATGCTACGCTATACTCTGGGTGCAAAAGGAAGGGAAAGGCTAAGATGCTTACCTCCATGTCATTGCAGCCCTAGGCAATGGGTCAACCAACTCTGGAATGTTACAGGTTGATGACAATTTGAGAATCTCTTTCTGCTTCAGCAGTTTCTAGCTCAGGAGGAGCTGGGAGCAACATGCCAAGAACTAGATAACACTGCTGAGGCCAGGAGGTGTGGAGTTAATCTCTGTGAGAATCAAGCACCTTGGGGCACGTGCAAGATGCCTCAACTCCTGCTTTGGAATAGAGCTTTGGGGACAGCCCACCTCACTATTGAAAGATGTCTTGATGTATAAGAATGCTGTAATTATGCTTTTTGCACTCTGGGATGCGGTTCAGAGGATGAACTCACTTCAGACTTTACTGGGAAAGACTCAGGTTGAAGTCGCTTTATTGTCTTCTAAGACCATTGAGTTTGATCAATAACTTCAGCAGCAAGTGACTAGAATGGTAGAACCGAAGACTGAGTAATGCTCAGATTATAGAATAGAAAACCCCATTCTTTAAAGTTGATTTTCTTGAAAACCACCTTAGGAAAAATAACTTGTGATTCTTTCATTTTCCTAAGTGCTCTCTGTTATCTCTTCTTGAAATGCTTTGTAAATATTTGACTAAAGTTTTGAAAATGCCCCTGGATTCTCTTCCTGCTATTGTGAGGTGCAATGCATGGCTTCAGGGGAGTCAGGGGACCAGGTTGTGGGTCATTCTGGTTGGAATTTAACAGATTTTCTAGAAAGTTCTTTGGATGTCATTACTGAAAGATCTACCCTAGTCACCTGCTTTGCATTTGAATCTGATAGAAATGCAGTGCTTCCCCTGTACTTCCAGAATATTTCAGAACGTTTTTTTGGATTTTAAAATTCAAATATTTCCTGATATCTGAAGAGAAACTCAACAGAGGCGCTGGGAGTTTTTGGTCCCTAGGTTTAGGGCACAGGCACTTGGAGCAACCACAATATTGAAGTTTCCTGGCAAGTGTCTTATTTCTTTAGCTGGCAAGCATTATATTTTCTTTGAATCCAGGCAATTGAGATATTTTATTTTGGCAAGAGAGAAACCTGCTCTTGTGCTTTCTGCTGCCATGAGGCTTGTGTGCAGTTTATATGTTGGCTGCATGAAGGCCTTCTCGGCAACTGATAGTATTTATTTGTTGATTTCCCTTTGTATTTTTTTACCTTGTTTTTTGGCTCTTCTTTTTTTCCTTTTTTTTGTAATCTATTGTAAATAAGCTTTTTTATTCCTGTATTTTCATAGCTATATTCTTTTTCTTTCGGGTTTGATTCTTGGATGCAAAATTTAAATTGCCTTTTATAAATTGAAGAAAAATAAAGATATTCCATATTAGACTGCTAGAGAAATAATGTCATCAATTTAGCGGACCCATTATAAAATGTATTTAAACCACTCGTAGGCATAAAGACACTGTTCTTCAAACTGGGCAGCATAAAAATTAACAGTCGATGGGGTCATAGTGACTCATTGTTGTTCCATCTGTAGGCAGAACTGACCATCAAAATAAAAATAAGTGTGGCATAATGCAAGTGTTGCTAAAGTGCAGATAATGAAGGTGATCTTTCATGTGATCTAGGTCTACTGTATAAAAGTGTCACAATCTCCTGTAAGGCTACTAACTGTAGAATATTTATGTATAAAGCTTCACCATCAATGTTACTAAAACTGTAATAAACATAACGCTTGTGACTGTATAAGGAGATTATGCATTTGTTGTGGTTTCTTCAGGATGGTCTTTCATATAAGTTTAAGAGAGCAGTCAAAAAACCTTGAACTTCCATCGTAAAAGGGGAATTCCACAATACCAGTGGTTGCAGACCTGCTGATTAAAATGGCATATTTTATTCCAGCTATGGAACTCCTCTTAGCAAGGATGACAATATTGTTATTCATAGAGGGAGTGAAAAGGATTAATAAGAAAGGAAGGAGGCAGCTCAAACTTAGAACAGGTAACCGACCCGACAATTCATTTCATCATTGTCTCACACCCTTCAAAACCCCTTTTTTTTAAATTATATGCATAACTCATCCTATCACTAGCCTCAAAAAATATATAAATGGAAATAGAAAGTGATCACTTATCTCGTAAAAAATGTTACTAGGCCATGGAGTCCAGACATTAAAAACAAAATATTTTCCAGTTCAACCTTGCCCAAGTTTTCACCATCGCCTTTTCAAGGGAATGAAGTTGTCCCAAAAACTGAAAAATATGTATACAAATGGTTAGAAGAATACACTGGGGGTCATTCCGAGCTGCAAATAGCAGGGGTGGACATCCGGTTTGGACATCCAACTCCTGGTATTCGCAGGGAGCGAATTTCATACACCTGGCTCCCTGCATGTAGCACGTTGTTGTGCAGGAAGCTCTAGATGGGGTGGGAGGGGGAAGGCCAGAAGAGCAGCAAGGTCGGGGTGGAGGCGGGATCCTGGCCCTGGATGTACAACGCCATTGCGGTCACGGCCCTGTACATCTGGGGTTGTCATCTTAGATGGGAGACTTATTCCACTTCGTGGATGGAATACATCCCCCTGATGTTGGAGGACAGCACAGCGGGCCCAGCTCTGAACAGGTGAGTGGTGCAGGGGAAGCCCCGCCACCTGATCTGGCCTTGACAGGCCCAATCGAGGGTCCGGTGGCAGAGAGTGAGTGGATTACCATGCTTGCAGCTGAATGGGGCTCCTGCATAGTATCCCATGGCGATGGGACACCATGGCACCGAGGCTCCATGCGGGAGCCTTTGGTGTGTTGTATGGAGAACAAGCCGGACATGCAGCGGCACAGAATTGGGGCATGTCCTGCATGTCCAGGCTCGTTGCACCTGATTCTGATCCTGCAGGAATGTATAGCTCCCATGGTTTAGAATTGGGTGCCAATCCAGCCCGTCCATATTTTGGACATCTGGACAGGCCCCAATGGTAATTGGGCCACTGTATTCCCAATCCTTATAAAACCTTTATACTGCTCAAAAAGCTGATTCCAAACCTTACTTATTAGTGCTGGGAAGTCATGCCATGCAGTGATCATCACACAGTGTGGTTTGAGGTAAAAAGCCAAGGCAGAGTCCAATCACAGCAAGCTCAAAGTCCTAGTCTTCAAAAACACTGACTTCAGTAAAATGGCAACGTGCCTGAAGGAGGAGTTGGCAGGGTGGCAGGAAAAAAGAGAACTGGAATTGCAGTGGGCAATAAAAGGGGCAATGGATATATATATGTAAGGAACATAAATAAAACAAGAGGAAAAGGAAATGTATGTTTCTACAAAAAAAGTGACTGCACAAATAAAGGCAAAAAACGCAGCTTTCACAAAATTCAGAAGATTACAAACAAAGGAACACAGAAAATAATACAGGATAAAGCTAAAACAGACAGAGAAATTTGGAAAGCAAAGGTGGAAGAAATGATGACTAAAGATGTGACGCGTGGAGACAAAACGTTTTTCAGGTATATTCGGGAAAAGAAGAAAAAAAGTAGTGGAATTGCAAGACTCAAAAGTGCCAAGGACAGATTCGTGGAAAGCGACATTCAAAAAGCGAGAATGCTAAACAAATACTTCTGTTCTGTATTCACTAAAGAAAATTCTGAAGAAGGACCATGCATGATTGACAAATATACATAGGGGAATGGAATAGATACCACACCATTCACAGAAGATGATGTGTTTGATCAGCTTGAAAAACTGAAAATAAACAAGGCCATGGGACTGGATGGGATACATCCCAGGATACTGAAAGAGCTCAGAGAGGTTTTGGCAGGGCCTTTAAAATATGTTTTTAGTAGATCCTTGGAGATGGGAGAGGTTCTGCAGGACTGGAGAAGGGCTGATATGTTTGCCCCTTCACAAAAGTGGTAATAGGGAAGAGTTGATAAACTATAGGCCGGTAAGCCTTTGTGGTGGGAAAAGTAATGGAGGCACTCCTGAAAGAGAGAATAGAAACTAATAGATTGCATGATCCAAGGCAGCATGGTTTTACTAAAGGACAATCATACCAAACAAACAAATTTGATTGAATTCTTTGATTGGGTGACCAGAGAACTAAAACAAAGGCATGTGATGGATGTGATCTACCTAGATTTCAGCAAAGTCTTTAATACTGTTCCTCATAGGAGGCTTATCAATAAACTCGACAGCTTGGGGATGGGTCCCAAGGTGGGGAACTGGATCAGAAATTGGTTGACTGATAGATGAGAAAGGGTGGTTGTAAACGGAAGTCACTCAGAAGAAAGGAAGGTGAGTAGTGGTGTGCCTCAGGGATCGGTCCTGGGACTGGTACTGTTCAATGTATTTGTGAGTGATATTGCTGAAGGAGTGAATGGAAAATTCTGCCTTTTTGCAGATGACACAAAAATTTGTAACAGAGTAGACTCATCTGAGGGAGTGGACAATATGAGGAAAGATCTACAAAAGCTGGAAGAATGGTCTAATGCTTGGCAGTTAAGATTTAATGTGAAGATGTGCAGAGTCATGCACTTCAGTTGCAGAAATCCAAGGGAATTGTATGCGATAGGGGCCAAGAGGTTGGTGTGCACGGACCAGGAGAAGGAACTTTGATATCAAATTGGAGGTGCTTGGAGATCTCGGTTTAGTCTGAGATGTACAAAAATGAAAACACCATTTAGAATACTGCCTAACCTCAGACACAGGTCAGTCACAGATAAAAAGGATTTTGCCTGAAGGCAGTGGAATGGACTAGATGACCTTTGGAGCTCCCATTCTGCATTTTCTGTTAGTGAGATTCTTCTTGGTATGCTAATAACGATGCTCAAATATAAGACTTTAAAAGCAGCAGATCATACTTGAAAGGCTAGTCTTCTCATTTCTTAAAAATTGCATTGTATGCTTAATTCATTTTTTTTAATGCCATCAAGTCAGTGTTGACTCATAGCAACCTCTGGGTTTTCTTGGCAATGTATCACTGTAAGTAGATTGCCAGCCTTTTCTTCTGAGGCAATGGAGAGTAAAGTGACTTGCCCAAGGTCACAAGGAGTGCCAGTGGGAATCAAACCCTTGATCTTCTGGGTACTAGGCAGTTGCTCTACCACTAGGCTACTCAGGTAGATAAATGGTGCCAAGAGGGAAGTCTGAACTCTTCTTTTCATGCCGATTGTCTAGACTTCCACATCTACACCGTAGGTGCTGGCTATGTTGCAATATGATTAGAATGCATACATGTGCTGGCATTGGAAGAAAGGCCAGGGAGAATGCAAACCTCCTCCTATCTCCTAGTCCTAATTAGAGCAGCGGCCTGACAACCAGGTAACTTGGCTTGGCTAAAAATTGCTCTCTTCTATCTGGATAATATATGGGCTTCCACAGCTTTTCTACTTTTAGTTGAAGTAAAAAAGAAGTGTTCCTTAGGGTCTATTTAAGTTGGGAGGGGGAGTGTCAACACATTTATATGGCATTTTGAAATGTATTTATGGTATTTAAGCCCTGTTCAGCTACCTGTATAATTGCAGGTACAAAATATGCAGGGAGTATGTTTGTAGCATTTGTTTTCTCTCATGAGAGAGACCATGTACTGCGCCTGTTTTTTTTTTTTTTGTTGTTGTTGTTTTTTTGTAATAAGGATGTAGGTCTGATATTGCAAGGCATTTACGCGGTTTACAGAAGTGTAAACCATGTAAGTGCCCCTAAGTGGGTTATTCAGCAGCATCAACACAGTTAGTGAATATCCCGAAGTAATGCCGCTAAACGCCCCAATGCTAACTGCTTAGCATCGGGGCTGGTTGGGGGCATTCCTGGGGCGGTAACTGAGGATAATCATGCAGCCACGATATTCTGCTGCTGCTCAGTTATCCCTCAGCAGGAAAAGTTAGGCACAGGAAAAGCTATCCTAACTTTTGCCACTGAAGCGAATCGGGCAGCGGCTGAATATCGCCCCTGCACGATTAGCTTCTGCGCCATATGTGGCTGTGTGGCATACCTGGATATTCAATGCCAGTGGCTGGATAGGGCCCAGATTGAATATCCAGGGTTAAAGTTCAGCGGCAATGGCTATGTGCCTTAGAGGTGCATAGCTGTTGCAACTCAGTATCGGGCCTGTATTGTTTATGGGGTTCAAAGTGTGGATTTACCCTGACCTGTGTCTTGCTACGAAGAATGGAAGAGAGAAATTTGAGTGTGCGCCAAGAGGTTTTGTTTCTTGGCTGTTAATTTCTTTTGCATTTCCCTTTTATGTGCATGGTGATATTTTTCAACTGTTATATATATATTTTTCAACCTGATCTACTTTGATTTCCTTGAGCACTAAGGCTCTGGAATTGCTCAGTACTCCATAGGATCAGGGTAGAAGGATGCCGACAGTCCTTGGAATTAGGGCTGTTGGTTAACAATAATACTTAGTCAGTACATAAGAACATAAGATATGCCATACTGGGTCAGACCAAGGTCCATCAAGCCCAGTATCCTGTTTCCAACAGTGGCCAATCTAGGTCATACGTATCTAGCAGTTTCCCCAAAAGACACAGGTTCTGCAATGCTTGTACTGGGTCAAGCATTGATATCCTGGGTCCCTTCTTAATAATGGTTTATGGACCTTTCCTCCAGGAACTTGTCCAAACCTTTTTTAAACCCAGCTACACTAACAACCTTTACTATATCCTCCGGTAACAAATTCCAGAGTTTGATTACACGTTGAGTGAAAAAATATTTTCTTTTATTAGTCTTAAATAGTTTACCCTGTAGCTTCATTGCATGTCCCCTAGTCTTTATATATTCTGATAATGTAAACAGTCGATCAGTAGATTCTTAGGATTTTTCTTATTTTTTTTTTCACACTTTCAGCCCCTTGCTTCAGGGTTTGCCTTGCATCCCCTTCTCCTTATATAGGGCAGATACTTGATGTTTCCTGTTTTTTTTTTTATGTTTTCTTTGATTCACGGTGCTATTTTATAAAGAAAAGAAGGCAGATGTGCTCTTGTGAGCAGCCATAAATTATTGTGCATACTTTATGCACATACATACATAGATTAAGGTATTTGTGTGCAAATACGAATTCCGCCCATACTCTGCTCAACTCTGCTCCTCTGCACACCCACAGTAAACGTATGCACAATGAAATCAGCGTGTGTATTTTAGGGATGTACTTTCATTTGAAACAAAAGCCGGGATCGCTGCAGAATGGGAAATCATAAGGTTGTCATCATTTCCCAGTTCCCATCAATAGTGCGCCTTCTTTCATGAGGGTGTGAGCTATTGAGCAATAATGATATAAGACAAAAATATATGAAAAACCAAGATGAAATGAAACTAACATTTTTGGCTGCACATCCCTAGTGTACATGGTATGCTGGGCATTCGTTTTCAACTGGAGAAGTCTAGTCAAAAATTTAAAGCAGGTTTGAAGGCCTGTTTTATTTTTGCAGAGGTGTTTGGGTTGCACTAGCCAGCACATGCTCGGGAGCAGCCCAGGAATCCCTTCTGGCTTTCTTTTTCTTTGAGGCAGTTTCTCCAAAAGGGTTAGTTTTGTGTATACCGTGATAGTCATGAACCTCACTCCTAAGCCCCAGGGTATGTGGAGTATGATCTCAGTCTCTCATAGAAAACTTCCTTCTGGAGTTCATAAAATGGCACATGTATGGGTAATTCATCAAGATGCAACTCACGTTTCTTTTTTATCAGGTCTGTGGCTGCCAATATGATGGGAAATACATATTTCTGTATTTTTCTGCTACATTTTCTTGTTCTCTGACTGCATTTCTTGGTACTACGTGATTCACAGAATAGTCACTTGGAACCAACACCTCTATTACTCTTTCTTCTGTGTTATGTGGTTGATGTGCAATGTAAACAGTTCTATTTTTTCTTTTCTTGTGATTTTGTATTGTAAACCACTCTGATATAATTATGGAGGGTGGTATAGAAAGAAACAGGCTCATTCCAAGCCGCGAATAGCGGGGATGGACGTCCCAATGGGACATCCATCCCCGCTATTCATGCCCCTTCCCGCCAGCATCTAACTTCCCTGTCAGTTGTACAGGGAAGTTAGACGGGGAGCGGGAAAGGGGAGGATTGGGGCAGCATTAGGGTGGGTAGTGGGCGGTCGCTGGCCTTGGACATACAGGACTGATTCTAATGTCATAAGAACATAAGAACATAAGAAATGCCATACTGGGTCAGACCGAGGTCCATCAAGCCCAGTATCCTGTTTCCAACAGTGGCCAATCTAGGTCATACGTACCTAGCAGTTTCCCCAAAAGACACAGGTTCTGCAGTGCTTGTACTAGGCCAAGCATTGATATCCTGGGTCCCTTTTTAATAGTGGTTTATGGACCTTTCCTCCAGGAACTTGTCCAAACCTTTTTTAAACCCAGCTATACTAACAGCCCTTACTACATCCTCCGGTAACAGATTCCAGAGTTTGATTACACGTTGAGTGAAGAAATATTTTCTCCTATTTGTCTTAAATAGTTTACCCTGTAGCTTCATTACATGTCCCCTAGTCCTTCTATATTCTGATAGCGTAAACAATTGATCCACGTTTATCTGTTCCACTCCATTCATTAATTTATACACCTCTATCATATCTCCCCTCAGCCGTCTCTTTTCTAGGTTAAAGAGCCCTAACCTTTTTAGCCTCTCTTCATAGGAGTAGCCTTCCATCCCCTTCACCAATTTGGTGGCTCTTCTCTGTACTTTTTCTAATAACTCTATGTCCTTTTTAAGATACGGTGACCAGAATTGCACACAATATTCAAGGTGCGGTCGTACCATGGAGCGATACAGAGGCATTATAATATCCTTTGTTTTATTCTCCATCCCTTTCCTTATGATACCTAGCATTCTATTTGCTTTCTTGGCCGCCGCTGCACACTGGGCGGAGGGTTTTAACATGTTATCCACAATGACTCCTAAATCTTTTTCCTGGGTGGTGGTTTCTAATGTGGAGCCTTGCATCGTGTAACTATAGTGTGGGTTGTTCTTTCCTAGGTGCATAACTTTGCACTTGTCCACATTAAATTTCATCTGCCATTTGGATGCCCAGTCTTCCAATTTATCCAGATCCTCCTGCAGTTTTCCACAATCCTCTTGGGTTTTAACAACTTTAAACAGTTTTGTGTCATCTGCAAATTTGATAACCTCACTAGTTATTCCCTTTTCCAGGTCATTTATGAATATGTCAAAAAGTAGCGGACCCAGTACAGATCCCTGGGGTACTCCACTATTCACCTTTTTCCATTGGGAATATTGGCCATTTAGCCCTACCCTCTGCTTTCTATCTTTTAACCAGTTCCCGATCCACAATAGTACACTGCCTCCTATCCCATGACTTTTTAGCTTCGCCAAAAGTCTCTGATGGGGGACCTTGTCAAAAGCTTTCTGAAAGTCCAGATACACTATATCAACCGACTCACCCTTGTCTACCTGTTTATGCACACCTTCAAAAAAACAGATCAGATTAGTAAGACAAGATCTTCCTTGTCTAAAGCCATGTTGGCTGTCTCCCATTAGGCCATGACTATCTACATGCTGTGTAATTTTGTTCTTTATGATGGTTTCTACCATTTTCCCTGGTACTGACGTCAGGCTCACCGGTCTGTAATTTCCCGGGTCACCCCTGGAACCCTTTTTAAAAATTGGTGTTACGTTGGCGACCCTCCAATCTTCAGGTATTACAGATGATTTTAATGAAAGTTCACAGATTACCAATAACAGGTCTGCAATCTCATATTTCAGTTCTTTCAACACTCTGGGATGTATACCATCCGGTCCAGGTGATTTGCTACTATTCAGTTTATCAAATAGTTGTAATATATCTTCCCGGTGTAGCGATATTTCTCTCAATTCCTCTGCAGTATCACCTTTAAATACCACTTCAGTCTTGGGTAACATCCCTACATCTTCCTCAGTAAAGACCGAAGCAAAGAATTCATTCAGTCTCTCTGCTATAGCCTTGTCTCCTCTTACTGCCCCTTTTACCCCTCTATCATCTAATGGTCCAATTGACTCTCTCACAGGCCTTTTGCTACGAATGTACTTGAAAAAGTTTTTATTTCGTGTTTTTGCTTCCGTAGCAAGTTTCTTCTCAAATTCCCGCTTTGCCTGCCTTATCAATGCTTTGCATTTAACTTGCCAGTGCTTGTGCTGTTTCCAGTTTTCATCATTTGGCTCTTTTTTCCATTTCCTGAAGGTTGCTCTTTTGGCAGCAACAGCCTCTCTGACCTCACCTTTAAACCATGCTGGCAGTTTTTTGGACTTTCTTCCACTTTTCTTAATGTCTGTCCTGTACATGCAGGGCGGGCTACTTGAACGGGGAAGTTATTCCACCACTGAGGTGGAATAACTTCCCCGATTCTGCAGGATCGATGGGCCCAGGGCTGGGAAGGGGCGGCAGGGTCAGAGGGTATTCCCTGCAGCCCGACTCTGGCCCTGGGAGGCCAGAACGGGGGTTGGGCTGTGGGGAATTAGCTGCAGGAGCTGGCAGCTGGGGATCACGGCTTTTAAATGGAGCCACGGTGCCATGGCTCCATTTAAAAACCCTGAGTTAGTCGGGCAAGGCCTGTACGTACAGGCCGGGCTGAATCGCAGTCCCAGCCTGCACATATAGGCCTGATTGCAATTCTGATTCCATGGGGCTAGATGTGCCCCAGAGGATCAGAATTTTGACGTCCTGTGTACATCTGGTTCAGACTAGGTGTACAGAGGGTATGTACATCCGGGACGGAATCAGGCTGAAAGTGAATAACATAAACATGTACATTTAATTTAATTTAATTAACAGTTTCTTATATACCGCACCTTCCAGAGATCAGGTGCAGTTTACATGGAACAACAATGTAACAGGTCAACGTCTGTTAATACAGAGAACAATTTAAAACAACTTATATTACATTACATAGAACAGCCTTAAACCATAACATCTTAAATTACATTACTTGAAACATTATGAACTGTTTACATGGAACAGAGAGAAAACTATATACAGCTGTGAGTGAAACATGGTTGAGTCATAATATATAAGCATTTGGGTTTCAAATCCTATGTCAAGACCGAATTAACTTAAGAGGACTGGCCTTATATTATCCGTTTTCTAGTTGGGTAGGTATGTTTGACAGAGGTCCGTAGTGTGAGGTGAACAGGTGTGTTTTGAGTTTTTTGCGGAATTCGATGATCTCTGAGAGAGATCTAATTTCGTCTGGAAGGGCATTCCATAGAATGGGGGCTGCATGTGAGAATGCTTTATTGTTTGTTGTCTTTCTGGCTTTTATAAATTCCTTTGGAGTCTTTAGTTTGTTAGTGTGATCTCTCCTGTGTTGGGATTTGGCAGGTTCTTTAGTGATTAGGTTGAATAGAGTAGGTGGAGCCATGTTGTTTAGAGTTTTGAATGTAGTTATTAGGGATTTATATATTATTCGGCTTTGTATCGGTAGCCAGTGTAAGTACGCTAGAATCGGTGTGATGTGTTGAAATGGGGGGACCTTCATAATGGTTCTAGCCGCAGCATTTTGTGCAATTTGGAGTCTTTTCAAGTTTTGTTTTGTTGTGCCTAGTAGTGTTAGATTTGCAAAGTCAAAATGGGGAGTAATTATGGCTTGTATTATGCGCTGGAAGTCCTGTAAGTGCATTAGTGGGCGAAGTTGCTTTAGGACTTTAAGTTTGAAGTATACTTTCTTCGTTGTGTTTCTTATATGTGTTTCCATGTTAAGGTGTGTGTCAAGTATTACACCTAGATATCGTACCTCATTTTTTAATTTGATTTCTTGGTTTTGTAGAGTAATGTGTGTGGGAGGTGAGTATGAGAGGTTTTTTGTTACAATTAGGGCTTCTGTTTTTGCATGATTGTAGTAGAGGTTATTTTCATTTAGCCATGTAGAGAGTTCATTAAAACACTCTGTGAGCAATTGAAGTGGTATGTTGGGGATTGTAAATGGGATGTACATCATTATGTCGTCTGCATATAAGTGGTAATAAACCTTGAATTTTTTAAATATATTGCAGACATGCTTTATGTATATATTAAAAAGGAGTGCTGATAATGCCGATCCCTGAGGGAGACCTAGTTCCTGATTGTATGTCTCAGATGTCAGGTTACCAATTTTTACTGTTTGTGTTCTATTGCTTAGATAAGAAGTAAACCAATTAAGAACTGTTGATTTTATTCCTATTTGATTGAGTTTATTGAGCATTGAAGCATGGTTAACGCTGTCAAATGCCGCAGAGATGTCTGTGAATAGGAGTAAAAATGCTTGCTTGGGATTGTCTATTCCTCTTACAAGGGTGTCAATGAGTACTGTTAAGAGTGTCTCAACACCATGGCGTGGGCGAAAACCATATTGTTGTTCATCGAGTGGGGCTGAGGTGTCGATGTATTCTTGGGTCTGAATTTGTACAACTTTCTCAATTAGTTTTGCCATGAAAGGAATACTTGATATGGGTCTATAAGAATTAGGTAATGTTTTGTCAAGGGTGGCATTTTTAAGTATTGGGCGGATCTGAGCATGTTTTAGTGTTAAAGGTAGATATCCAATTTTTAGTGATAAATTGATTATAGGTAGTATGAAGGAGGATAAAATTGGGAGGGAGTTCTTTATCCAGGATACTGGACATGGGTCTAGGTAGGATGTTGTTGTGTTGATATTTATTAGTTATGGGGTTGAACTCAGACCATTCATCTATATAATGGGTTTTATATGTGTGTATGATGTTAGGTAGAGGAGGATGGAGCTTAGTTTTATTTATGTAGTAATTAGCCAATGTTTGAGGTGAGATTTCTGTGATATCATTACTGGAGTTGTTAGTGTTGCTCGTTAGTTTTTGAACAATTGAGAATAATTCTCTTGGTCTGTTTAATGAGTTTGTAAGGATAGATGTGTGGTGATTTTTCTTGGCATTGTCTATTGCTTCCTTATACAATTTAAGTTGATTGTGGAATATCTCACTATTAATGGAGTTTTTATGTTTCCGCCATATAACCTCAGCTTTTCTTAGCCCCTTTTTCAATTGTTTTAATGTGTTGTTAAACCAAGGGGCATTACTGACTCTTGTATGTGTGTTCTTTCTATTGACATAGTTATTAGAGGCTGCATGATTGAGAGTTTTATGCCAGTTTGCTACAGCATCATCCAGATCAAGTGGCGATGGGGATAGATGAGGGATTATTAAATCCAAGAACTCTTCTTCATTAAATTTTCTGAATCTTGAGGTTGGGATATTTGTTGGTCTATTTTTATCTGTTGTGATGTTGATTGTAATGTTGAAGTTAATGAGATGATGGTCCGACCATGGAATTGGGGTGCATTTGAGTGTGGTAGGATTAAATGGTTTGTGGAGTACTTCAGGGAGGAGGACGAGGTCTAGTGTATTTCCTTTGTTATGTGTTTCAGTGTTAATTATTTGGTGATAATCCATATCTGTTATTGTTTCTAAGAAGAGGGTAGAATATGATGCTGGCAGGGAAGGGAGGTTAAAATCACCGAGCAAAATTATTGGATTGTTGTCAGTGGAGGAACTGACAACAATCAGTTGTCACATGCATATGTGGCTTAAAATAGGTAACTTCCTATAAAATTACAGCCTTGGTGTCAGGTTTTTTATTTGCTACATGTGTTTTTCTTTAGCAGCTTTGTTTTCGTTTGTGAAATGCTATATGTTGTATAAATAAACTGTTTAAAAAATACGCAGTCAGGTTTAGCACACAGACTTGGTACTTGCTATATTCCAAAGGAAAACTAGGCAGGTTGTTTCCCTCTGGGATTACCTACAATATACATGGACTAAGCATGTCTGTATGCATTTCAGATGACATGAGCTATTCAGAATTGTCCCCTTCCAGTATGCATTTGGGAATAAAGTTTTGTAGTAAATTGAATACAAGGGCAACTAAAGTGAGCCTGCTATTGTAATAAGCAGCTTCTGCTGGTTAGAGTCAAAAACTGGTAACTTCATGTTTTGTCCTTATATTTACAATGCTGTGTGTACTGCCAGTGAATTCATCAAGGATATGTTTACTAAACAGCTCTAGCGGCTTCTGTGCGATATCGGAGCCGCGGCTCCAATATCGCACAGAAGTGACTTCCGCTGTTTAGTAAAAACATACCCCCCCCCCAAGTGTGGCATATGAAGTAACACTCTTGTTTACTGCTCTGTATTGAGGCCAGAATTGCATTGCTAAGGCAGATGTTCCACACTTCTTCACAATATTCCAATAAAAATATCAAATGGCCAAAGGTTCGCCTGGGGTAGAGTGATTTACAATAACTCTGGTAACCCGGAAGCCCTCCTCGCCTCCGACTACATCAATACACAGCCCCTCGAGTACCTCACCCCCCCCCCCAACAAAATCACAAACAACTGTATTTGGTACAAACATTTTGGTCGCAGCTTTATTTACAACTTGTAAACCGCCCAAAGGGCCTGAATAACAATTAAACATAACCCAGCCCCGCACCCCTTTACCGGAGGATGCCCCCCCACCCGCCATCTTAGTAGCAAGGCGGAGCATCCTCCTCCCCCCCCAAACCCCGCCGCCTGCCTCGCCATCCTAGTAGCAGAGGCCGGCTCCCACCCCCCCACTACCGGGTCGAGACCCCCAACCGGGCTGCCTCGCCCCACCCCCAAGGAGCATTTCGCCCCCCACTGCTCATAACCAGGTCAAGCCTGCGCCGCTCCTGCGAGCGCAGACTCTGTACCCCGCCACCGGTGCGAGGTATAAACTATCCTCGCACCGCCCCCCCCATAAAGCTGCGACCAATCAGTTCCAAAGCTTCTTGCCAATCATTGAGCAATAAGTCCTGGCCAACCGGGGACAAGTGTACCCCGTCGGCACGATACAGTCCAGCGCACCGGGGGTCCGCCCAAGGGTGCTGGACCTGCCACCCGCCAGCCTGCTGCAACCACCGGCCGATCTGCCTGTTGATCTTGG
This sequence comes from Ichthyophis bannanicus, assembly GCA_033557465.1. NCBI lineage: Eukaryota > Metazoa > Chordata > Amphibia > Gymnophiona > Ichthyophiidae > Ichthyophis > Ichthyophis bannanicus. The sequence continues at coordinate 498,587,598 of CM066033.1, forward strand.
CCAGCCCTCTCGACCACCGCCGCTGCGACAAGCAGGCCGGCCGCGAGATGATGTCCGACCACACAATCGCCAAGTCCGGCCACTGCTCCTGCAGCGCCCGCAGATCCCGTTGTACAGCACGAATAAGTTGCCGGCACGTCCAACCGGAAAGATCATTGCCTCCTAGGTGTATCAGAAGTCCCAACGGCAGCCGCCGCCTCTCCGCGTGCTCTCGAACCACTGGAAGTAGCTGCCACCAACGCATGCCCCGCTGGCCGAGCCACACCAGCCGGAAATTACAGGACTCCAAGCCCAGATGTAGACCCAGCGGACGAGTTGATGCTCTGCGTTCCGCCCAATAGACGAAGGAATGTCCCAGAAGCCACCATACGCCTGGCGGGCCCCGTGCAGCACTCCCAGTCGGCACGCTTGATTGAACACCTGGAAAAGAAACACAGCATTAATACCCCCCCCCCACACAGACCCCCCGACGCCCCTGCCGTTCACAACTGTTCTGGGCGCACATAACCCGTGTAAGCCCTGGAGCTCCAACGCCCGATGCGTTGAATCACCTCACCCCCGAGGCCCGCGGCCGCAGCACTGGTCGCCGCACCAATCCGAAAGGAATGAGAAGCGTACCCGCGCTCGTCGACGCCCAACCGCCTCAAGGCCAGGCGGAAGACCGCAGTGAATTGAAACTGGGTGACGGCCGAACCGTTCTCATGACAAAAGAAACAGCCCGCCCCCACCCGACGTTGACGCCGGTACATCAACAAGTTCTGCACCGGACAAGATTCCAGACCAGGGATGGCCCGCAACAGCACCCACCGCCCCCGCCCCTGCGGGTCAGTTTTCGAGCGATCCAGAAATATCCGAACCAACTGCACCTGCAGGTCCACCTGGTGCTCCTGCAACCCTCCCCGACCCCCCCGCCCGCCCGCCTGGGGGACCAGTTCGCTAACTCGAAAGGCCCCAAAGAATGCTGTGACAAACAACGCCCGGAACAGGACGGCCTCCCACGCGGAAGCCGCAACCGCGGGCAAGACGCCCCAAATACGCAGCAGCAGGTCATGCGACACGGGACGACGCCAATCCGATGCAGGGGGCTGCACTCGAGCCCAACCGGCTAAGAGCCGCTTCACTACGTACGAAGTGCCCGGATTGCCCCAACCCGCCACCCTGCAAAAGAAGGAGAAACCGACCAAAGCCGCCCGTGCCGCTGACCGGGACCAACCAGACTCCTTCGCCCAGACTATGAAAGACCCTGCCAAAAGGTCCCCGACGCTACCACCCCTCCAGCCCCTTCCCCACAGAAAATCACGAACCCGTGCATACCCCCGTAGATAGGCTTTCCACGTACCTGGAGCCAGGGAAGAACGCAGCAACGAGATCATTCCGGCGTCCCAAGCTGCCAAAGGTGCTCCGGCACCACCGCCGCGGACCCGTCCGCCCCCGGTGCCAATTCCCGAAACCGCTCCCACTGGAAACGAGACAAAGCATCAGCAATCCCATTCTGAACGCCCGGCACATGGCGAGCCCGAGCCGTGATATTAAGACGAAGACAAGCCAGCACAAACACCCGCATCAACGCTGCTACCCGTGGACACTTGGGAGAATGGCGATTAATGACTTGCACCACTGCAGCATTATCACACCAGAAAACAACCCGCCTCTCCCGTAACTTCTCCGGCCACAGCCATAAGGCCACCACGATCGGAAATAATTCGAGGAACGTCACGTTGCGCGTCAAACCACCCGAAAGCCACGATGCGGGCCACGGCACAGCACACCACGCGCCCTGGAAATACAATCCCATGCCCGAACCACCGGCTGCATCGGAAAACAATTCCAGATCCTGGTTGGACATCTCCCCGGACTGTAACAACGAGCAACCATTGTAGTCCGCCAGAAACGCATCCCAAACGCGCAGATCGGCTCGCATCCCCGCAGTGACACGGATGCGATGATGCCCACATCGGACCCCGGCCATCGCCAAAGATAATCTTCGCGCAAAGGGCCGCCCCATAGCAATAACCCGACATGCAAAATTCAGGTGACCAACTAAACTTTGAAGCTCGGTCAAAGTCACCTTTGCAGCGGAACCGACCGCCGCCACCAAGAGCCGCAGCCGCTCTACCTTATCCGCAGGCAACCGGACCACAAACTTACTCGAATCAATCTCTATCCCCAGAAAGGAGATACGAGTCACCGGTCCGACCGTCTTACCCTCTGCCAACGGGATGCCAAAATCAGCCGCCAAGCCTTGGAAAAGCCCCAGCAAAGATCCGCACACGTCGGACTGGGCCGGCCCGACAAACAAGAAGTCATCAAGATAATGCACTATAGTCCGCCGCCCAGACATCCGCACCAGCACCCAGTGCAAGAAAGAGCTAAAGGCTTCAAAGTAGGCACACGAAATCGCACAGCCCATGGGCATGCATTTGTCATAGTAGTACTGATTGTCAAAACGAAATCCGAGCAAGGGGAAAGCGGACGGGTGCACCGGCAGGAGACGAAAGGCTGACTCAATGTCCACCTTCGCCAGCAGGGCCCCTTTTCCACATTGTCGCACCAGCTCCAATGCCTCATCAAAGGACGCATATCGCACCGAGCACAGCTCACGCGGGATATGGTCGTTCACCGAAGCACCGAGGGGGCAAGAAAGATTATGGATCAGCCGATACCGCCCCGGCTCCTTCTTCGGGATGACCCCCAGCGGCGATACGATAAAAGGCGAAAAGGGGGGCCGTTCAAAAGGCCCAGCCACTCTGCCTAGAGCACGCTCCGCCGCAATCTTTCCCCGGGCCACCTCCCCCAACATCCTCACCGATACCGCATTCCCCCGTGCCAACCCCTGAACCGCCCCCCGCACTGGGATACGAAAGCCCTCGGAAAACCCTGCCCATAACATCGACCCCGCCTTGCCATGTCTGGTAGCCGCATAAAGCTCTAGCCACGGCTGCAGCGCCCGCCTCTTAATGGGGGTAGGCGCTAGCCCCTCTGCATTCCCGTCACTTACTGGCCGCAGCCGTCCCAGGCACCGCTCGGCGGCTGCACTTGATGGCCGAGTGACCGGCGCCGCAAAGCGAACAGGCATGCCGGAACTTACAGTCCGGGAAGGGGCAGGACGTTTTATTGAAGCGCCAGCACAGGTCCCCGCCAGGACCGCTCGCTCCCGTTCTGCTCGTTTCGGGCCCCGGGCCCGCTGACCGAAAGGGCTGCTGGCCGAGCGGAGCCGCCGTCCCCCCCGCCTTACCCGGACCCGTACCCCCCCCCACACCGCCCCTTTTTGCCGACATTTGCGTGAGCCAAAGGTTGATATATTTCATTCCCCACGTCAACTGCCTGTTCTCCTCCATCCTGTCGCGGAACTCCTCATCATAGTTGAGCCAGGCCCAACCTTCGTGCACCTGAGAAGCCGACAAGATGGCATCAGCGTACGCGAGAAGCTCGCCGTAACAACTCGGGTCCCCATGGCCCCATACACTCGCCAGCCGCAAAAAAGCCCGCGTCCAATTCAACGTGTTCCGTGACACCTTCCGTACCCTCCCCGCTTTCTCGTCCTCTTTACGCTTCTTGCGGCTCTCCCCTGAACGTTTTCTCCCCTCTAACAACCGGAAAATATCCAGGTAACGCCGCTTCACGATCCGCCTCCGCAACTTGCGCGGAACACTCTCCCACAATTCCGCGCAACGGACCACCGCGGACCCCGCCCCCTCGCACCCGCCCCCACCTGCGGGACAACCGTGGAGTCAGCCGAGGAAGAGGCTGAAGACCCGGACGACGAAGAGGACGACGACGTGCTCCTCCGCCGATGCCGTCGGTGCTTCCGCTTCGCCTTGGCTTTTCGTGCCGGCGGAGCACACTCGCTCGGCCCCACCACCACCCCACCGCCCCCCACCGCAACCCCCGAACACTCACCTGCTGTCAACTGCGCCGCCGTCGCCTGCGCCCCCGAAGTGGACTCCGTCAGCTCCACCGAAGACTGGCCCAGCTGGCCAGCGGTCGAAGACATCACCGTGGTTCCGCCAGCCGCCGCTGAGGACCCACTCGGAGGAACCGGAGCAGACCCCGACACCTGCAAAGAGAGAGGAGAGCCAACACACGGGGAGCCAACCCCCGGGGAAGGCGGAAAGCCCGTCCCCGGAGGCGCCCACCCATACGGCCCCATCCCCCACCCCACACCCCGTCCCTGCGCCCCGCCAGAGGATCCTAACCCCCCAGCCGCCCAGTCTGCCGCCCCCCAGGGGGGTTGCCCAACAGCCGGAAGCCCGGCACCCCACTGGTTCCCCCCCCAGCCCGCCCCCCAGGCCGGAGCTTGCCCAGGTACCGGGGACCAAGCCGGCCACCCTCCCCCTTGCAAACCGGCCCCCCCCCAACCCATAGATAGGGGCCCATAAGCCCCAGCTACTGCCTGCCCCCACCCAGGCCCCCCCCCTCCTGTACCATCCACCCCATCACCAACACCCCGTGAGACAAGCTCGCCGCACCCACCCCCCCTTCCGCCCCCCTCCCCCCGACAGCCCATCAACCTCCCCTGTTCCTGGGCCTGCGCCCACCCCCAGGGGGCTCCCCACCTCCCCGGGAGCATGAACACCACCTGCAGAGGCAGGGGGAGCCCCCCGCTTCCCGGCCCCACCCTGCCGCTTAGCCGCCTTCCTGCTGCCCCCCCCGCACTACTCCGCGACCCGCTCCGGCGCCTGGCGCCGCTCCCGCCCCGCGGGATCCCCGCGGAGTACCCCCAGCCCGAGCCCCCGACGTCCTCCCGGCTCTGCTGGAGCCAACCATGATAAGGCTGCCCTACCCTGTGCCACCCCCCCACTGGTCCCCTCACCGGCTTTAGCGTGCTGCTTGCAGGAATTTTATTGTATTTGTATTTTTTTTTTTTTTTAACAGCCCCCTCCCTCGAAGCACTCCCCCTCACCGCAATCGCCTACCCCGCGACCCCAAAATCCCCCCCCCCAACGCACCCAACTCACCGGACCCTCACCTCCGAACAGAAACACGTCCGGTTTCCCGAGGAGCCGCGGCCAGACAAGGACGGCCACGCGGCTCCTCGCCGGCACAGCACCGCCCCCCCGCCGATCGCCGGCCAATGAAATCGCTCCGACGTTATGACGGAGCGCTTTCAACCGCCGCGCCCGCCGTTCCCTCTCCACCCACCCCCCCCCCCCCCCCCCCCCATCGACCCAGCACGCTGGAGGCCGAGGCCGGGCCCGGGCCCAGGTTACTGACGGCCGCGGGACCCGGCCCGCGGCCTCGAGCATTAATCTGGGTTTCTTTTGAACTCTTGTAATTAATCTGTTATGATAATTGAATGTGGCAGATTCTGCTGTCTAAGCCCTGTTTCTTGATGTCCAAGAATTGTTATACATACAAACCCATACTTTATTCCTTGCCTTTTTGGAGGTTTTTTTTTTTCAGGATTAGGCATGACTGTGCTTGGAATAGCAAGCAGCAATTTGATTAATGCTTCCGCCCCCCTCCTCTTTTGCAAGTCCCAACAGTGTCACAGATGCAGTGCATTGCAGAGCTGAAAAGGGAAGGCTTGAACAAAAGAGGAAAATCTGAGCTGTCCATGGTCCTGCACCGCTTCTGAGCTCCAGCAAATTAGTGTATCAGGCAAACTCCAGGTCTATTGGGTTTAATATACCACCATTCTGCATGCACTCAAAGCATTTATAATCCAAGTTCAAGTAAAATTTAAAATTGGATAAAAAGAATTCATAAAAATGGAGCAAGGAACACCATTTTGTTTAGGAAAGGAGAAGAAACCACTAAACAAAGAAGAAAACACTGAGAAGTATGTTTATATAAGGAAGTGCGGGGAGGAAAAGTATTTGGCTCATACCAGCACAACCACTGAGAACACCCCTAATTCCCCATTCCAAAAGCCTGTTATAAAAGGTGGGTCTTTAGACTAGTTTTGAATTTCTGGAAAACTGGCTCCAGGTATGTACTTGTAGGTAAGCTGTTCCAAAAAAAAAAGAGGCTGTAAAGCAGAAAGAGGAGTGGTATGTCGAATCAAATTTCACCTTAAAAAGTGGGGGTACATGTAGCCAGTTTGCATGAAGGGAGCGAAGACAGTGAGCAGTGGCATATATGCAAATCGGAGAGGACAGGTATTCTGGGGTAGTGTTGCAGGAATCAAAGGCAGAATTTTATTACATATCTAATTCAAAAGGAAACTAGGAGCCAATGGTGATCGATAAGTAGCGGGGTGACATGAACAAACTTCTTAGTATGCAAGAGAATTAATTCTGCTGTATTCTGGATTGATTGTATACGTTTCATTTCATTTTGTGGCAGACCTGAGTAAATGCCTGGGCTTGGAAGCAGAGCTTAAGTGAGGAATTGTCACTAACCCTCAGGTGTTCAAAACCACCTCAAAATACAGTACCAAAGGTTTGCTTTTTAGAGCTTGGGTTCCTGAACCAGTTCCTCAAGGATGTGCAGTTTTACAGAATCCACTGAGGAGCCGCCTCATGTCTTGGTCTATTCTCTTCTTTTAAATATAATGAGCATGCTTTTTTTCTTTCTTTCTTTTTAATATCAAGTCTTATCCATTTCCTGTAGGAATAACAGATGCTGTAATGTAGTATGATCAACATCAGATAATGCTGATTAGAGTTTGCTTTGCACGTATGATCAGAATTTGAAATTACATGCAGTGCTTTTATTAGACCATGTGATGCCCAATAAAGGCTGCTTTCTAATAGATCCTTGGAGGGCAGTTTTCAAAGGTATTCCCTCAGGCAAAGTAGTGCTAATTGCCTAGCCTGTGTGCACGTAAAAGGCCATACATGCCGAGGGGACCATTTTAAAAAGGGGGACCTACTTTATGCAGCAACGTTTATGCATACTTTGGTTATATTTTAGTCATTTTTGCATGTATGTGGACACATAATGTGTGCTAATGGTCTCTTACAAAATACCAGCCAGTGTGAAAGTACATGGTTTGATGTGATGGCATTTATGATGTTGGTAGATGTTTCCAGGGATGGCATTTGGGTGGCGCTTAGGCGTTTGGCATAGGCAAAATGCACAAATATGCACATAGATTATAAAATACCATAATCTATGTGCATAAAGTAACTTCACCCCTAAATAAGTTCTTCAGCACTCTATAAAATATGTCTGTTATCTTCACCTTCTCTTCCACATTTAGAAAGCTGAAAAAATCCCCCCCCCCCCAAAAGAAAAAAGAAATAAGGCTATCAAGCAAAGAAAAAGAAAGAAGATCCCTCCCTTCTCCCCTAATCCATCCTTCCACCACTAGGCCTTTATAGCCTCTTTAGAGTCCCTCAAGTCCTCTTGATCCATTTACAATTGCACAGACTCTCCTTTTCCACCAGTCCTAAAATCTTTTCCAAATGCCTCCATCTTTTCCTTGACATAGTGTGAAACTTATGTCACGTTACTAATATGAGATAGATCATAGCCGGAAGTTTTGTTTTTGAGGGCTTTTGCTTTTTTGGTTTCCATCTTTTCCTTGACATATAGCCATCAGTCTGCTTGAATGATACCAATTAATAAGTCTTTTTGCAAAATCCCTGAACATCAGACAGCATTGGCCTTTTCCAATGAAGGATAATCTCTCCCCTTTTGCCACAATACGATATTTCAAGAACCCCCACTCCTTAACTCAAGCCCATGCAGAGTAAAGATACAACAGAAGTATTCTTGGATCTCTAGACAAATGTTGCCGTACAATTTCCTTCATTATTTTAATATAATCTTTTCAATAATGTGCCACAACAACCAAATGTGGAAGTATGACCACATATTTGCCAACATAGGTTCTCTCCTCCCTTCACAAATTTAGCCACTCACACCAAGGTTAAATGCTAACTATATAGGAGTTTCAAGTCATTTTCAATTAAATCGACTGCTATGGAGATCTTGGCAATATTTTGATATATCCTACTTCATTTTATCTCATCAAATTCCTCCCCAAGTCAACTTCCTAACTCTTAAGATGCCTAGCTAAATCCATTGGAGTTACTAGGAGAGTGCCATAGGTTTTTTTGACATCATCCTCTTGGACCCCAATCTTCATCAATAGACATTCAAAAAAGGTCTTGTCTCCCAGTAGTTTCTGTCTTCCCCAAGCATTAGATCATAATGCTTAATCTGAAAACATTTATATAGGTCTTTCTGATTTAGCTGATAAGTTGCATTTAATTGTTCAAACGTCAGCAAATTTCCCTCATCTATTAAAAAATCCAATCTATCTAGCCCCTTAGTTTCCCACATTCTAAACACGTCATTCTGCTTTTCTGGGAGAAATTCTGGGTTATATCTGTTGAATGTCAAACCTCTTCCTGCACTTACTGTAGTTTCAATGTATGTTCAACATAGGAATTATCACCCATCGTACCACTGCCTCCCCCCTCCCGTTCATAGATGAAGTGGGCCCAGCTACTACTACTACTACTGCTGCTACTGGAAAGGCATGAACTAAATACAAATAAATAAATAAAACTTTCCTCCTTTCACTGAAACTTGGTCAATTTGTCCCCACTATTTATGGGGGCTTCTAGACCATTCCATATGCAAAAATGTTTTTCACACATGTAAATGGCATGTTAATTCTCTAAACTGTGTGGCAGCATAATATCGCTGGAGATCTGGCACACTAAACCATAAACCGCCTAATTCCCCTTATCTCCTTGCTCTTAAGAGGACAGATCTCGCCACCCAAGGAGGACTCCCCCAAATGTAGATATAAATCTTATGTACACTTTTTAACACCCTACCTGATATAGCAATTGGAAGGATCTGGGAGAGATACAAGAATTTAGGAAAAACAGCCATTTTTGTTAGCAATGCACCATAACCAGGACAGTTATACGTTGCCCATTTCTTCAGATCTAGTTGTCATCCTCTTAAGAATTTGCTTATAATTTGCTTGAAATGGGCAATTCCTTTCGGTCAGGAGATGGATACTGTGATAAGGAGAGTGCAGCCCAGCCAGGGAAAAGTGAAAAAAGGAAGAATTTTTCCTCTTTGCGGGGGATGGGCACACAGGATCACATAGTCCACAGCAGGAACCTGGAGAGAAACCTAGAGGGCAGACCTAGCTGGAAGTCACGCCCACACTCCAGGTCAGCCACAGACAGGAGTACAGAAGGGCGGAGCCAGGAAGGGAGTTGCCCTGCTCAGTGTTTGAAAGGGAGCAAGCAAACACTAGAGATAGAGTCGGTTGGAGAGTTGGTTGGAGGGCTGGTTCAAGAGGTGGTTCAGAGTACGGTTGGAAGCATGGTTGGAGAGCTGATTCAGGAGTTGGTTCAAGTGCTGGTTGGAAGCATGGTGCGAAGCATGATTGGAGATACAGTTCCAGTTGCAGTGGCAGTTGTTGTCGGAGTTGCAGTCCAGGCCTAAGTGGGAGTTGCAGCTCAGGTTCCAGTCCTGGTTCCAGAAGGTACAGAGGGAACAGGGAGGAGTGGCCTAGTGGTTAGGACAAGGTACTTCAAGCCGGAGGGCTGGGGGTTCAAGTCCCACCTGGGGACAGCAATCTCAGGCCGGAGGGACTGGGATTTCTAGTCCTATAGGCACTCCTTGTGGTCTTGGGCAAGCCACTTAACCCTCCATTGCCCATGTTCCCTGTAAGTATTAGTGTATGTGTGTCATATCCCCTCGTGTTAAATGTATCTCCCAATTGACCGCTTTGACCCGGTGAAAAGCGGGATATAAATACAGCTAAATAAATAAATAAATAAACAGCCCTGTAGCCAAAAGGAGCAGCAGAAAAAGGAACTGCTATAAAGACAGCCAGAGAAGGTACAAAGGAAGCCACCATACTCAGCACAGTAGCCACCGAGGATATAGGGAAGGTTCCAGGGGGAGAACCACCTACCCTAGCAAGAGAGTGGGAAAGTGTTACCACAGGTCTCTGCCCTACGTTGAGGCAGAGGGAGTCCTGACTGGCCAAAGCTCTAACCAGGAGAATATTGCACAAGAAGCCCAAGGTAGGAGAAGGGAGGCAGCAAGGCCTTCTAAGTATGTTTATTCTTCTGACTCTGATGAAACTGTTATGCCACAGATAACACAGCACAAAAAGAAAGGTTGTACCAGGAAGGTTAAGCAAGAGCAACCCATAGGAGACCTGCCTAGAGCAGGGAAGGCAAGAAAGTGGGAGAGGTTGTTTAACCTGTTAAAAAGTCTAAAGCAGAAAGTTCCTGAGCGGTACCTAGCAGAACCCTGCTACAGCTCAGCAGAAAGTATGGACATTGCAGCCAAGGAGGCTGAGGTAAATTCAAATATCTCAGAGATGGAATGCGATGCCTGCACTAAGGTAAATTAGTGTGAGCCAGAAACACTTGATATTTGAATTCACTGTTGTTTTGTTTTGGACATTTGTTACTGGAGAAGTATCCACTATTTTCTTTTGTCTGGAGAGTACATGTGTTTGGGAGAAATTGTATCCACTTACCTGCAAGGAAGCTGAATAAATTCCTGTGCGCTTTATAAACCACTCGGCCTCATCATTCCTTACACAACTACAACCCTAGGAAATAGAAGAGGTGATCACCCGTCCCTACTAGGCGGCCGCCTGGTAGGGGCGCGAGCGTCACAATACCTAAGTACTTAAGCCCTCTTAGCACCCACTTAAAGGGGAATTTCTCTTTTAACCTAATCACTTGCTCAGGAGGAAGGTTGATATTCATAATTATCAATTTATCCCTGCTAAACTAGAATCCAGATAGCCTCCCATATTCCTCCATCTCCCATTGTAGCATCGGGAGGGTTATGTGTGGTCTAGCTACTGTAAATAGGATGTCATCAACAAATAAGTTATAATGTGCTTTTCCTCCTGGACCTCTATGCCTCGGTCAAACTCTCTGGTCACCCAGTCAAAGAAATTAATTCAATTTGTTTAACTTTTTTGGATCCTGTTGGGTACTTGTGACAAAAAAAACAGGATACAATGCTTGATGGACTTTGGTCTCACCCATTTATAGCACTTCTTATGACTTCTTCTACCCCCCCTCCCCAGGGCTGTGAATGGTACCTCCATAGAATCCCCAGAACTGGCTGGCACAAGAACCAGAAGCAAGCCTCAGAAACCCAGCCCAATCTCTTGCATGGCAGTGCTGCCACTCCGAGCTGAGCTTGAAAATAAAATAGTCTAGGTATCAAGTAACAAGCTTTTGGATGAAATAAGTAATTAGAAATCTTGATGCAATGAATTTTCAGTTGAGCAGGGTGTTTTTTACTAGCTATTGCAGCATAAAATTGCTATTGGAATGGCAGAATGAAACAGCTGACATACCTAATGAGCTGCAGATAGGGAGGCAATGCTGCACTGGATGTGTGGTAATGAAAAACAGTGAATTATAAACATGTACCATTATAACTGAAGTGTGCCCATAAATTGCCTCCTCTGTGCTAATGGTTTCTCTTCTGGTGTTCATTGTGGCTTGCCTCCAGTCAACAAGGAAGTTGCAGGTTAGACACTTTTATTGGACTAATTTAATATATCTGACTAGCTTTTGAGAGATATCCTTTCTTCATTAGACCACTGAAAGAGCTGCAATGAAAATAAAATTTGAGGTTTGTCTGTAAAAGTTCTTAAGCTATTATAATGACATCAGTGAGACAATGTTATTTACTTTAGAGAATAATGTTATAATTTCAAATAGACCTAAACAAAAAAAAGATTAAATTCTACTAGACAGGGTTAAACTTTTCCTTAGGTTTACTTTAGAGATCTGAGGACAGAGACATGAAGTTCCTAATGAGTCATGGAATGGATACAAATAAAGGGGCTTCTTATGGTGATAGGGGAGTGGTAAGAAATGCATGGTACTGAGCTGTCTGGAGAAATGTATTTAGATATATTTTGTTATTGTCTTTCAGTGAAAATTAATATAAGTGACTTCACAGGTAAAACAGCATTTGACACACTGACGTAGGCACTTATAAAGCTTTCCTAGTGTATACATGCATACGAGTAAGTGATAGGACAATGCAGATTCTACTTTTATGCGACATGTGCATAAGCAGTAGGGGGTGTGCATTCATCAGCATGTATTCGGTATGTTTGGGTGTCTAAAGAAATTTTGGGCACGCAAATGCTTGTGCACAGGTATACCTACAAATTAATGTCTACACAATCAATTTGTGCATGCAAAAAGCCTTTAAGGGCATGTTTAGAAAAGGTTAATGCATGATCATTGATGTTACTCTGCGTTAAGTGCCAGGCGGCTCATTTTATTCCTGCAGTCATGGCAATACTTAACACACAGTAATTTTTATTTAACAGGTCTTTTTATACCTCTTTATCATTTCAGTCAAAAAAGTTTACATTGTAACTTTAAACATGAAAATGTACATTAAACAGGGACATTGATAACTTGGATTTTTCTGAGGCAATAGAGGGTTAAGTGACTTGCCCAAGGCCACAAGGCGAGCTAGTGGGAATCCATTACTGCATGTCAACCTTTAGAAAACCTGCCTCTAAGCACACGTGGAAGATGAACATTTAAGACTGCACAAAAATATGAAAACAACTCCACAAAAAAAGGGGACACTTAGGAACATAAGAATACTAACTGAACTCTTTTTTTTTTTTGACTGTGCACACCTCTAGTAGGCAGAGCCCGAAATGGGTGGAGGATGGCATGTGATCTGCATGTATGTATGTATCTTATAAAATAAATGCTTAAGTGCCAGTTCTTACCAGTACATACATGCAAAAAGTTAAGTCTGCCTTGGAGTAGGTGTAACTTTGTGTGGGAGCTTTTGAGGAGGCCATTTTATGAAGGCAAATAAAGGCACATAAATGGAATTTATGCACCTAAGCATCCTCGTATAAAATTACTGTTTCTGCATTTACTTGAAAAAAAAAAACAACTCAGCAAGGCCCAGTTTTCTTTTCTAATTCTTGCAGTGTATTGCTACAGAATTTGAGGAGCTTGTTGTACTATTCTTGAATAATAAATACCAAATTATCTGTTTAAAATCTCAGTTAAGCATAGATTGTTTTGGCCAATATGTAGATGCCTTCTTGCCTAAATGCAGTTCCATGGTATATTTAAGCCCCTTTTACTAAACGGTTACTACATGTTGCAAAAATTAGTGCATGGTAACTGCAAAGCCTCTGTGATATATTTACCATGCATTAACTGCACTGCAGATATTGCTGATGTACTTAACACCTCCTATAGAGATGGCATTATCTGCTCCATGTTACAGTATCTGCTGCAGTTAACAGTTACCATTCCTGTCACCATGTTTTATCTGCAAGGCACAGTCTATGCCCATGCTACACTATACAATTAATATGGGGATTAAGTATTAGTCTACTGCATTAAGGGGCATGTTTACTAAATGTTGCTCTGCCAGCTCGCCTGTGGCACTGATAACAAGCACAGAAGTGGCGGTCAACCCACACTAGTAAATGGTGGCATGCCTGGCACAGCCCCATGTTACACTGGTCAATAAATTTTTACAAAAGTCATGTTACTGAAATAAAAAATAGTCATTTCTTATCAGTTTTCATATGCTGATCACGAATATGACAGTGAAATTGCAAAGTTGGCTCTAGTTTTTTTGTAATCTACAAGAATTAATGTTTACATCACAAAATGCATGTCAATAGTAAATATAATAGGGCTTCGGTTAATACCTGTAAAAAAACCAAGTCATTGACTACTTCTTAGATTTTTTCACCTGTCTCTTGTAGAGCTGTTCGGGAGCTTCTCTGGGGAGTGTCCAGCATTAGTCAGTCAGCATTGTAGTGGACCATTTTCTCTGGTATCTTTGCTCCATCGTTGCGATATCCTGGTGAAAACGTTTGCCTGTTCATCACTAACCATACCACAGTTGTCAGGAAAGAAATCGAGATGGGAATCAAGGAAATGGATCTTTAGAGACATATTGCAGCCAAGTTTCTGATACTGCATCCGCATGTCTTCTACTAGTTCCTTGTAGTTTTCTGCCCTAACATTCCCGAGAAAGTTTGTTGACACTAGTTGAAAAGCATTCCATGCTTGTTTCGCATCACCCTGCAGCAAGTTGTTGAACCGGTCATCTTTGAAGTGCTCTCGAATCTGAGGACCCATAAAAACTCCCTCTTTAATCTTTGCTTCACTGAATCGAGGGAATTTTTCATGCAGGTATCGGAAAGCTGGCGAAGTGCGGTCCATGGCTTTCACAAAGTTTTTCATCAAACCTAGTTTGATGTGAAGGAGTGGTAGCAGGATTTTGTGAGCCTTAACCAAAGCGGGGAGCTGGATATTCTTCTCTCCAACTGTTACATTTTGTCTGCGATTCCATTCCTTCCGCAAGTAGTGTCAATCCCTTGCTCGGCTATCCCACTCACATAAGAAACACATGTATTTTATATATCCCTGCTGCAGTCCCATTAAAAGTATTTGTCTATGTAGAAACTGGGTCTCAGACTGACAGGAGCTATGGCATTAACTTTTTAACCACAACGCTCCGATTTGCATCAACGACCCATTTTTTTTGTTATTTTGTTAATTCACTTAATTCAATTTAAAATCAAAATCATTCAAAAAACCAAGCAAGTCAGGCTTATCTTAAATGAAAAATCCCAACGCCAGTTTCAGCGCTGCTGCGTTTCACGAATATATCGTTTCTTCAGGGGTTGTGCACTGACTTTCACAGTTGTCAATATCAACTAGGAAAATAAACAGAACGTTCTCCAGTTAGTAACCCACAATTTAACTAGTTGTTTTGTGAAGAAATATATATGTATAACATCCGCATTGAAAAAGATAACTCAGATGCCAAACTGCTCACCACAGACGGCCCCTGCTGACTAATTTCTATGGCAATGTGAAAAGACGCCGCGCATGCGGCTTAGACAGGAGGAGAACCGGTAGATATTGAATGATGAATAAAAATCCTTATTAACTTAATTGGATTAGATACACAAATTCCAGTCAATTTGGGAGTTGAGACCCCCTGGAGAGATGGTTTGCAAAATGAAAATCCAGCGTTGTTCTTTATAAATCAACGTTTGGTCTAAGGTTTTACCTCTGCTGCTTTTAAGAACTTGATCTACACAGAAACACCGAATATCAGTGAATGCATGATTATAGGTCGAACAATGTTCTACAATTGGTGCTGTCAAAGTTTTGCAGTGAATTCTACTCCGATGTTCAGCCAATCTCACTCGGAAGGGACGCAGTGTTTTACCTATATATATCAATTGGCAAGGGCATTGTATAGCATATATGACCTGTGAAGAAGAACAGTTAGTTGAATGCCGTAGAGGGTAATCTTTTCCATGATAATTAAAAGAAGAAATCTCCCAATTCACCTCACATAGGGAACATTGACCACATTGTATGTGACCCATTGATGCAGTTGAAATGAGATCAGTTGTAGAAGGAACTACCGCAGGACAAAGAATTTCTTTTAAATTGCGATGACATGTCCACACACAACGAATGGATTTATCTCGCAGGGCTGGAATGCTATGGATCACATTCATATGTTGTTTGATGATTTTCGCAATGTCTTTACTGTATGGTGAATATGGGGTCACTAAAGTGATAGAAAAGTCAGTCGGGGCAGATAATTTTGGAACTAAAAGAACCTCCCAGTGATTATACAAGGCACGTTTATATGCCAATTCAATTGTGTGTTTAGGGTATCCCCTTTCAGATAGTTTCAATTTCAGAATGTTAGCTTGAACTTTAAATTCGCGCAGATCAGTACAATTGCTCCGATACCGGAGGAATTGAGAAAATGGAAGACCATCTTTCAATCTTCTGGGATGTAAACTGTCATAATGTAACAGTGCATTGCGATCTGTGGGTTTACGAAACACATTTGTTACCCAACCGCTAGTGCTCTTAGTAATCTCCACATCCAAAAAAGCAATTCTCTCTTGACTGTAAGTGCTAGTAAATTGAATAGTAGCTTCCCATTCATTAAGCCAGCCCACAAAATCTAATAGTGATTGGGATGTGCCAGACCAGATGTGCCCCAACTGACTTTTCTATCACTTTAGTGATTATCATGGAAAAGATTACCCTCTACGGCATTCAACTAACTGTTCTTCTTCACAGGTCATATATGCTATACAATGCCCTTGCCAATTGATATATATAGGTAAAACACTGCGTCCCTTCAGAGTGAGATTGGCTGAACATCACTGCAAAACTTTGACAGCACCAATTGTAGAATGCATTCACTGATCTTCGGTGTTTCTGTGTAGATCAAGTTCTTAAAAGCAGCGGAGGTAAAACCTTAGACCAAACGTTGATTTATAAAGAACAACGCTGGATTTTCATTTTGCAAACCATCTCTCCAGGGGGTCTCAACTCCCAAATTGACTGGAATTTGTGTATCTAATCCAATTAAGTTAATAAGGATTTTTATTCATCATTCAATATCTACCGGTTCTCCTCCTGTCTAAGCCGCATGCGCGGCGTCTTTTCACATTGCCAGAGAAATTAGTCAGCAGGGGCCATCTGTGGTGAGCAGTTTGGCATCTGAGTTATCTTTTTCAATGCGGATGTTATACATATATATTTCTTCACAAAACAACTAGTTAAATTGTGGGTTACTAACTGGAGAATGTTCTGTTTATTTTCCTAGTTGATATTGACAACTGTGAAAGTCAGTGCACAACCCCTGAAGAAACGATATATTCGTGAAACGCAGCAGCGCTGAAACTGGCGTTGGGATTTTTCATTTAAGATAAGCCTGACTTGCTTGGTTTTTTGAATGATTTTGATTTTAAATTGAATTAAGTGAATTAACAAAATAACAAAAATGGGTCGTTGATGCAAATCGGAGCGTTGTGGTTAAAAAGTTAATGCCATAGCTCCTGTCAGTCTGAGACTCAGTTTCTACATAGAAAAATACGTTAAGAGTTTTAACAAAATCACATGGGAAGTTATAAACTTATTGTTATGTATTCTCATATGGATGGAGTAATTAGATTATTTATGGCTTAACTGTGTTATTACTCTAAAAAATACAGACCATTTTGATTGTCCCATTAAAAGGGCATCTACCTTCAAGTCACCACAGAGGTGCCAGCTGTACTTGTTATAGTTAATGGAAGTCATTATATGCTTTAAGTTATCGTATGTCTCTTTCATGTGGACGGCATGCGCTATTGGAATAGATGGAAGACGGTTTCCATTGTTCAAAAGCACAGCCTTCAGACTCAGTTTCGAAGAGTCTATAAATAGTCTCCAGTCTTGTGGGTCATGGGTGATTTTTAAAGCATTCATGAGGCTTTCAATATCGGAACAGAATACCAGATTACCTTCCTTTCCGACTGTGTCAGCCGTCTGTCAGTAGTATTGCATTGCATCAGAAAATGATGCAATCAACTCTGGATGATGTGTGCATGCTGGTATTATGCAATGTGATGCAATATTACATCATTCAAGGCTTATTTGGGATGTTGTTGATGTCCTACTAGATAAATTTACACGGTGAAACGTCAAAAATGAACTACATGCAATACCTTCAAAACGAGAGCCAATAAAAATTTTTTAATGTTATATTCGTGTTCAGCTCACCAAGATACTAGAGATTAGGGCCTTTTAAAGTCAGTAACGATTTCAATGTTGACCAGTGTTATTAGTGTGGGTATTATCCTGCCTCCATGCTTGTTTTCTTGGGCGTGATCAGTGCAGATGCAGTTTACTTTCTACACTTCATATTCATGCTTAGCTCCTTCCAGTCAGCCATAGCACTTGCCAAGCAGGGCTACTACATCCATCTGACCAACTCCCTTGCCTCTGATCCTCGCCGTCTCTTTAACACCCTCAATTCTCTCCTTAAGGTCCCCCCGCCCCCGGTCCAGCCCTCCCTCTCTGCCAAACCCTAGCCGACTACTTCCATGACAAAATCCACAAGATTACCCTCCAATTCCCCACCCCCTCATCCACCTCCCCCCTCCCCAATTCTCCCCCCTTCCATACTCCCTCTGCTACCCTCTCCTCCTTCCCTCCATAGCCCATGTTCCCTGTAAAATAGTTAGCTCCAAGTTATAATGCCCTGTTCAATGTAATTTCAGTTTGTTCCATGTAAACCGCACTGATGCAGAATAGCGCGGTATATAAGAAAAATGTAAATAAATAAAAAATAAATAAATAAATCTCTGAAGAAGAAACCGCACTCCTCCTTACCTCCTGCAAACCCACCACCTGTTCATCCGACCCTATCCCCACCCATCTTCTACACCCCATCTCCCCCACCATTGTCCCCCCATCTCTCATATCCTCAACCTTTCGCTCTCCACTGCAGCTGTCCCCGTTGACTTCAAGCATGCTGTTGTCACACCCCTCCTCAAGAAACCCTCACTCGACCGCACATGTCCATCTAACTATCGACCCATCTCCCTCCTTCCCTTCATATCTAAACTACTTGAACGTGTAGTCCACCGTCGCTGCCTTGACTTCCTCACCTCCCAGGCCCTTCTGGACCCACTACAATCCGGATTCCATCCCCTACACTCCACTGAAACGGCTCTTACAAAAGTCTCCAATGACCTGTTTCTGGCTAAATCTAACGGCGTCTACTTTATCCTCATCCTTCTTGACCTCTCCACTGCCTTTGACACCGTCGACCACAATCTTCTCCTCACCACCCTCTCCTCGCTTGGTTTCAAGGACTCCATACTATCCTGGTTCTCCTCCTACCTCTCCCATTGCTCATTCAGTGTGTATTCTGGTGGCTCCTCCTCCTCCCCTACCCCGCTCCATGTAGGTGTACCCCAGTGCTCCATCTTGGGCCCCCTCCTTTTCTCTCTCTATACCCATGGCCTTGTCCGCTTATCTCCTCCCATGGTTTCCAGTACCATCTGTATGCCGATGACTCCCAGATCTACCTCTCTAAACCTGATATTTCTCTGACAACCCAGTCCAAGTTCTCTGCCTGCCTTTCCGACATTGCCACCTGGATGTCTCATCGCTGACTGAAACTGAATATGGCAAAGACTGAACTCCTTGTCTTTCCCCCAAATTCCTCCCCTCCTCTTCCCCCATTCTCAGTCTATGTGGACGGTTCCAATATCCTTCCTCTTCCCTCGGCCCGCAATCTAGGGATTATCTTTGATACCTCTCTCTCCTTCTCCGCACATATCCAGCTTGTAGCTAAGACCTGCCACTTCTTTCTCTACAACATTAGCAAAATCCGCCCCTTCCTCTCCAAACACACTACCAAAACCGTTATCCACTCCTTAATCTCCTCTCGCCTCGACTACTGCAACCTACTACTTGCGGGTCTCTCCGTGAGCCACCTCCTTCCCTTTCAATCTATACAAAATCACGCTGCTCGACTAATCTTCCGCCATTCTCGCCATGCCCACATCACTCCACTTCTCAAGTCGCTTCACTGGCTCCCTGTCCAATTCTGCATCAAATACAAGCTTCTCCTACTGACCTATAAATACATTCACTCTACAGCGCCTCAATACCTCTTATCTCTTGTCTCTCCCTATGTCTCCTCTCAGAACCTGTGCTCTGCTAGCAAATTACTTTTATCTATGCCTTTCACCCACACCGCCAACTCACGACTTCGCTCCTTCCACCTCACTGCACCATACACCTGGATCAGCCTACCTGTGTCTGTACGCCAGGCACCCTCCCTGGCCCTCTTCAAATCCAGATTGAAGACCCACCTCTTCACCATTGCTTTCAGATCCTGACTTCTTTCCCTATCTTATGCCTTGCACTGAACTGACTTAAGCTCTGTATTACTCTGACTAGATTGTAAGCTCTGAAGAACATGACTGATGGGCAGGGACTCTCTTTTGTATATGGGCTGCCTCTTATAGGTCAGCTGTACAGCGCTGCATGCGTGGCACTCTATAAGTCCTAAATAGTAGTAGTAATTATTAGTTAACACCTTCCATTGATGTAGCAAGACGTATACTCATGCTAAGTGCCACACTGACAGGGAACATGTGGCAATAGCGCTTGCGCTTCTCAAGATGTGGCTGCCCTCCTAAGAACTGCCCATTTCATGCCCCAACCCGTGCTTCTCGGCATCTTTAGCGTGATCACATTTTCAGCATGTGATACTTTTGACCGCAGCACACTGGGCATGCTTTGAACCCCACATTACCCAGTGACACATTTTAGTATATATACCCCTAACTGTTAGTGCAGCTGTGCATTAACAGTAGGCACTAATTCTCCTGTTAAGTACTTAATGAGCTTTAGTAAAAGGGTCCCTAAATTTGATATGAATACCTTTAAATTTTTGCCCTCAGAAGTTGAACGGGTTTATTAGAATAGTGCTAATTTTATCCATAAGAACTGTGTTTCTCCTGTTTGTTGGTGTTGCCTGCAAATATATAACCAATAAACATTTCAAACAAACAGAAGTAAAATACATACAACTCAATTATACTCCCTAATCATCAATTTATCCTAAAACTATACACAGCAGAAATAATCTGGAGAAACTATCAGATCAGTATAGGAACTAGTTAACGGGCAAAACCCTATAATCGGGTCCCGACCATATCATTCACCGGTCTCATACAGTAACAATATATAAACAAATTTTTCACCAATCCTCAGCGGATATTCTTCAATCTATAATTTCAAAAGACAAGAGCATAAGACCAAGACTATTTCAAAATAGCAATAAACTTAATACTCCTTTGAACTTCAACAAATGAAAACAAATGACTTCTAAAAGAGTGTTTTCCTTTATGGCACCAGAGTTATGGAATTCTATTCCTGAAGACTTAAGAACTCAGGAAGACATTAAGGACTTTCGCAAATCTTTAAAGACTTATTTATTTATAGAATCATTTGGTGATATAGCTTAAATTTACCATTATGTATTGTGGCACCCCCACTTGTCTAGGCGGTTGCCTATAGGCAGGGGCGTACCTCCTAATGTCCCTTTTTAGTATGGGTTCCCAGAGCCGAGGCTTCTGGGACTTGTAGTTGTGTGAAATGATGAGTAGGCCGAGGGTTTGAAGGCAAAAACACAGGAAAATTTATTTTTCTCTTCCTTTGCACCAAAAACACATAATAACAAAATTAGGATACTTCTCCCACAAAAGAAAAAGAATTTCCAGATCAAGAACTTCAGAGTGACAAAAGTTGCAATTGCTTCTTCAGCTGTTACATAATGCAGCTTGATAGTTCCTTTACTTCTGGCTTAAACAACTGCTTTTCCAAACTGTGCAATATTCAAATTAAAGCTTCTTTTACTTCTGGCTGCTGCCCACTCAGATAGTTCTTTCTTAAACATTCAAATCAAGCCTTTGAATATTTTCTAGCTGCTTTAAAACACCAGCCACTTCATTTCAAACGTTTTCAGCACTCTAGACACAAGACATACTGGTATAATAGCTTCTGGGTCTTTCCACATTTAAACCCTATAGCTTCTTCATTTTGTCTTTATACAAAAAGAGCAATCCATTTGAGATTCTGTAGAGGCATTATCAGACTCATAATTATCTATCTGCATGCCCTCATAATCAGGATCTTTTGTTTCCTGACTGGAATCAGCTTGTGGGAACGTAGGCTTAATCTCTTCTAACAATTTTAAAACCTTTTCCCAGTGAGACCTCTCTCTAGGTTCAGGGGTTTTGGATGGGCTATGGAGATCCTTATCTTTCAATAAACTGTTCAAGGCTTCTAATGGGCTCACCTTCTTTCTAGCAACAATTCTTTTCACAGGCCTTTCCAGAAGTGAAACTCTCCCCACAGGCTCCTGCTGGGCTGTTCCCGTACCTTGCTTATAGTCTGCAGCTTCCTCAGGCCAAACGCTCCTGTATCCAGGGCCAGCTGTAATTCTTCTACAACACGGGCTTCCTTCAGGACTGTAGTTTCCTGTGTTTTGGCTGCAATGGGAATCCCTTCTGAGGCTGTCTTTGGAGCACCTCTCTCTCTCAGCTTCCCTGAAAGATTCCTTTCCTTCTGGTTCCCTCGTGATCTCCTCGTCCTCAATTTCCCTGGTGGTCTCCCTTATTCCTGTTCCCTGAGGCTTAAATGAGTGGGGCTGCCCTACAGCCTCCAACTCGTCCCCCAGGTGCTTCTCATTACCTCTCTTGGTTGCCTTGGAGCTTGGGCGTGGTCTGAGCTCAGCAGCCCCGTGTGTGTTTTTTTTTCACTTTGGCTGTACTTTGAAAGTCAGTGCTCTCTGGGCTATCCCTTTGCTTGAAGGTAAGTGCTTGTCTTTTATCTATTTCCATGGGCTCTAATACAGTTTCGCCACCACAGTATATTTAATTTCACTATGATATAGTATTATATGAGTGGAGGAGTAGCCTAGTGGTTAGAACACTGGCTTGGTAACCAAGCAACCAGGGTTCAATTTCCACTAGCACTCCTTGTGGCCTTGGGCAAGTCACTTAACCCTCCATTGCCTCGGAAGAAAGGCCTGGCAATCTACTTCCAGTGACACTGCCAAGAAAAACCAGGAGCTTCTGGGTTACCAGGAGTCAGGACTGACTCGAAGGCACACATTGCATTTTTTTTTTTGCATAGTATTATAACATACTGTTTTGTTTTGTATTTTATTGTAATGTATCGTTTTTGTTTTCCCATACCCTCAGTATGTAAACCTTTGTTGTTTTGTGAACCATTTTGATTGAAGGATAAGGTGGTATACAAAACTGGTTAAATAAATAAATAAACATGTGGAGGCACATTCCAACATGTGCATTCAGGCCCCTGTGCACCCAATCAGAATTGGAACGCACAGAGGTAGATCCAATTCCGATCCTGCAGGGGCTAGACGTGCCCCGTGGGATCAGAATCGGGTCTAAGGTCTGTACGTGTAGGCCGAGGCCCAATTCTGATTGGTCTGCATGTACAGAGCCATGCCCTCCTAACTCAGTCAGGCTCCTGAATGGAGCCGCGGTGCCATGACGTCCCATTGCCATGGCACCGTGGCTCCATTCAGGAGCCGCGATCCCCGGCTGTCGACCACTCTTTCTTGTCCCCACAGTCTGACCCCAAATCTGGCCTTCCATGGCAGGGTCTGGCTGTGGGGAACCTCCTCACCCCCTCGGCTTACTTGAGCTGCCTGGGCCTGCTGTCCCCTGATGACCAGGGGGACTTATTCCACCTCCGAGTCTGCCGACCCGAGACATACAGGGCCGACTTCAGAATTGGCCCTTTACATCCGGGGTTGCGGATCATCCACTGCCCGCCCTAACTCTGCCTCCGTAACACCCCCTCCCACCCATGTCTCTCTGTACAAACTCCTTGTTCATACGGGGAGGCTTTTGACAGGGCCGGCAGAGGGGCAAATTACGGGGATGGATGTCCCAGTGGGACAGAATAGACCCCATAGTATCAAAATTCTGACAAGTAATACAAAGTTTTAAAAAATATACATTAGAAGCACATTTTACTTAGCTTAGATGAAGAACACCAGCAGCAATCTGACATTAAATTACGTTTCAGGCTTAACAAGGCCTTGTCTCAGGGGAAATCTCTCACTAACACAGTACAAAACTGGCTACTACACCCCGAAATGCACAGCTGTTGTACAAAACAGGAAACAACATCAGAATCTAAAGGAAGAACAATCTGACTAAATAAATTTAATCATACTAATGAAACCCACTCTTTATTTATTTAGCTGCATTTATATTCTGCTTTTCACTGGGTCAAGGTGGTTGGGGGATACATTTAACATGAGGGGATATGAGACACACACTAATACTTACAGGGAACATGGGCAATGGAGGGTTAAGTGGCTTGCCCAAGACCACAAGGAGCACCTGTGGGACTAGAAGCCCCAGTCCTTCCGGCCCAATGTTGCTGTCCTCTAGTGGGATTTGAACCACTGACCTTCTGGCCTGTGGTACCTTGCCCCAACCACTAGACCACTCCTCCCTCCCTATTTCATTATTAAGCCCACCAGGTTCCAGTGAATCAAGGTGGAAGATCCGTTGTTGCTCTTCATAATTCAATTTGCACACTAAATCACCCCCCCCCCCAGCCAATCAACCAAAACTTGATCAATTACTCTCCAAATAAATTCCCTAGTCATATACTTTTTTTCCATAAAATGGGCAGAAAGATTGCCAGTGGTTATTCTACTAAAATGCTCATTCAGCCATATCCGACCAATCTTGTAGTACATCCTACATATAATTTAGGACACGGACACATAATGAAATACACCACATTTTGAAAATTACATATTGTAATTTGGTGAGCCCTATAGGTTCTCTGGGTGATTGGGTGGGTCCAAGTGGTCCCTTCAATTGTATTAGCACACCAGCGACAATTTCCACAGGCTTGATAGGTCCCTTCAGCAGGCAATGCTGCCCCAACTCCTAGGTGATTACTAATATTCTTGCCCCGCTGAAATGCAAAGCACAGGAGGATTTCAGCAGGAATATCATGTACCTGCAGGGTGCGCCAATGAGACCTGATCAAAGTCGCTATACAAGTGGCCATATCAGAATAAGGTAACACACATACCAACCTATCATCCCCAGACCTACCAATGGGCTTTATCAACCACTCACGATGAGCAAAACATACTCGCTTAAATGCATTTTTTATCACTGAAAGCGGATAACCCCATTGCAATAATCAAACTTGCAAATCATTTGCCTTAATCAAAATATCATCAAAAGAGGAGCAGATGCGGTGGCAAACTTTCTTTAAGACGCCGGGGTGATCACTTTGGAAACGCAATAATGTATTATGATCTACTGCCTTACAAAACAGGGAGGTTTTAATACCTGCTGAAGTTAAAGTGACTGGCACATGCAAAAATTCAATCTGATCAAAAGATTATTTCATCATAAATCTTAAATAATCATTCTGTGTAATCAACCATTGCAAAACCTGCTCAAGTTCTTGCAAAGACCCATCCCATAAGAAAAAAATATCACCTAGGAATCACTTCCATAGGATAACCTTAGAAAAATATGTAGATACATGTACCACAGATTCCTCAAAATGAGCCATATATAACGTGGCTAATGAAGATGCAACTGAAGCACCCATTGCGATGCCATGATGTGGCAAATAAAAAGACTCAAAATAAAAAGACTCAGAATTGGAACGCACAGAGGTAGATTCAATTCTGATCCTGAAGGGGCTAGATGTGCCCCGTGGGATCAGAATCGGTTCTAAGGTCTGTACGTGTAGGCCGGGGCCCAATTCTGATTGGCCTGCATGTACAGAGCCATGCCCTCTTAACTCAGTCAGGCTCCTGAATGGAGCCGCGGTGCCATGACGTCCCATTGCCGTGGCTCCATTCAGGAGCCGCGATCCCCGGCTGTCGACCACTCTTTCTTGTCCCCACAGCCTGAACCCAAATCTGGCCTTCCATGGCCAGGGTCTGGCTGTGGGGAACCTCCTCACCCCCTCGGCTTACTTGAGCTGCCTGGGCCTGCTGTCCCCTGATGACCAGGGGGACTTATTCCACCTCCGAGTCTGCCGACCCGAGACATACAGGGCCGACTTCAGAATTGGCCCTTTACATCCGGGGTTGCGGATCATCCACCGCCCGCCCTAACTCCGCCTCCGTAACACCCCCTCCCACCCATGTCTCTCTGTACAAACTCCTTGTTCATACGGGGAGGCTTTTGACAGGGCCGGCAGAGGAGCAAATTACGGGGATGGATGTCCCAGTGGGACAGAATAGACCCCATAGTATCAAAATTCTGACAAGTAATGCAAAGTTTTAAAAAATATACATTAGAAGCACATTGATGACAAATAAAAAGACTCGGCAAAATAGAAATAATTACGAGTAAGTACTAATTTCAACAATGGACACAAAAATCCTGCTGTTACCTGATGAGATTGCTGAGACACCGATAATTTTTCACTAACAATAGCCAAAATGTCATGTTGAGGAATAACAGTGTAAAGTGACTGTACCTTCAATGTTACCAATGTTAGCAAGAGCACAGCACTTCCAGATACATCTACCTGAATAGCCAGTGGGTTAAGAAAAAGATCTATATGCTTAGATAAAGGCTCCAGGATAGTACATATAAGCAACACAATAGGTTGCCCCAGTGGATTATTAAGATCTTTATGCACCTTTGGCAACATGTAGATATAAGCAGTCATATAAGCCTGGAGTGTAATATGGGACTTCAATAATCCATCCTGTACATAATCCTGAATAATAGCCTTGATCTCCAAAACTGGATCACCAGGTAATTTGTTGTAATATTGATCATTTTCCAACTGTTTATTTACTTCCAGATGACATTGCTAGGATGATTGCACCACTATACTACCACCCTTATCTGCCCTTTTAATAATCAAGCCAGAATTTCTACTTAAAAATTCAAAGCTAGTTTGACAAATTTGATCTAAACCGGCAACTAGTAGATTTCTCAAGTTCCTCTAGATCTTTAAGAACCAAGTCCCAAAAGGTGGCAATAGCTGAATTAATAGGGCCTGGAGGCACACCCTACAGGTACATGATATTTTTGCTAAAAACTTCCCATGCTTTGCCTTTCGGCAGGGCAAGAATATTAATAATCACCTAGGTGGTGGGGCAGCATTGCCTGCTGAAGGGACCCATCAAGCCTGTGAAAGTTGTCGCTGGTGTGTTAATACAGTTGAAGGGACCACTTGGATCCACCTGATCACCCAGAGAACCTATTGGGCTCACCAATTTACGACATGTAATTCTCAAAATGTGGTGTATTTGATTATGTGTCTGTGGCTTAAATTATATGCCACTTACATCTGCAAGCTGCTGAGTTGGTGCCACACATTTTTCTCATGTGTATAACTGTAAAATGGCTCTCCCTACTCTGCATGGAAGCATATCCTCATCACTTCTGCATATCTTCATATGTATTTTTACAACAGACTCTATATTTGGTACAGCCTTTGAAAAATACTGTAGGAATTTCTAGTTTCCCAACCTAAATGTTTTAATTTCCCTCTCTTTGACCTATCTAAAGTTGGCCTTCCTGGCACCTATGTGACTTTATAAAATAGCAGTACAAATCCAACAGCACACCTTATGAAATTACCTCAACAGTGGCTGATATTAAATAGTTTTGGTCAACATTATTGGCACCCTTACAATTCAACCCCTTAATGTCAAATAACTCCTATTTAAAAAAAAAAAGTGGCCAGTGAAATGACACATAAAAGGATCAAATAAAACATGACCAATTTAAAAAAGGAAATAGTAGGAGACATTGCCTGGGACATTGCCAGGACATGATTATTCCTAAAAAAAGGTAGACATTCTCTGATCTCCCATGCTACAATGTCCAATCTCCCAATTTTAATGAACAGTAGTAAAAAATTATTTTTTTGTCGGATTACCTACCATGAGAGTGGAAAAACCCTCTCCTGAAGTAGGCCCTCTATTTTAATCATTTAATGAGAATGGCCAACCGGCCAACATACAGGAGACAAACCACTCACTAGAGCAAATCCCCTCAACATTCAAAGATACTGCTGATCCCAGCTAGTGCTTCTACCGCACACTTCATTCTATGTCCTTGACAAAACACCACCCAGCACAAACGGTCATGTTTCAAGCCTGTTCGTTTCCCGGCTCTTCTTCGAGCAATGTTACCCAAACTTCCTGTTCCGGTATTTATACAAGTACGTCACATGGAGCTGTATTCAGCATGTAGGACATGATTATTGGCACCCTTATAAACAATTCAAATGAGTTTGAAAAGAAGAGCCACATTCCCATTGTAGTAAAATTAGACGCACCTATGATCAGTACTCACATGACTTGTATCAAGCAATGAATGATGGTTCTAATGTTTAAAATGGCCACATTCACTTCCTGTTCCATTTTCACAATGGTGTCTGAGGCCGTCAGGTACACCATTATCACCAAACATCAAACTTCAAAGGGGAATAAGACCATCTCCAAAGATCTTGGGATTCCTGTGTCTATAGTTTGAAATGTTATTAAGTTTTCTGCTCATGGAACTGTCACAAACCTCCAAGGATGTGGTGGGAAGAGGAAACTTAATCCTAGAAGTCTTCAAAGGTTAGTGTGAACTGTTAGAAAAACACATTCCAAAGAGCTTAAGGTTGACCTCGAGCAATCTGGAGTGGTGGTTTCAACCCACACCATACGCCGTGCACAAAACAAAGAAGGACTTCATGGGCGAAGGCCAAGAAGGACCTCACTGCTCAAAGACAGACATAAAAGGCATGCCTGATCTTTGCCCAAACCCACCTTGAAAAACCACAATCCTTCTGGGAAAATGTTCTGTGGACAGATGAAACCAAACTTTTGGCAATGCAGACCAGCAATACATTTACTTGCGACGAAATGAAGCTTATAAGGAAAAAAAAAACGCCTTTCCTACAGTTAAATATGGTGGAGTTCCATAATGTTGTGGGGCTGTTTTTCTGCCTCAGGAAATGGAGGCCTGTAATGTATTAAAGGAATCATGAAGTCAGAGGACTATCGAGGTATTTTGGAGCGAAATGTGCTACCTAGTGTCAGGAAGTTAGGTGTGGGTCAAAGATCATGGGTCCTCCAGTAGGACAGTGACCCAAAAATAACTTACTTATCCGTTTTTCCATACCGCCTTTCTACAAGTCAAGATGGTTTACATGAAACTCAGTGCAGGAACAGAAACTACTATAACCAATAGTGCACGTTACATAGAACAAATATTAAACATATTATAACATGCTAATAGGGTTAGTTAACTATATACAAGTTATGCTGAATTATGAAACAGATGGATATTTGATATTGAGGTGATGATGGAGGAGTTATTCATTGTTAGGCTTGGTCCATAGTTTTTGAGGAATAAAAATGTCTTCAAACTGTCTTCCATGTGTTGTGTGGCTCTTACTTGTGTGGAAGTGAGTTCCACAGTGATGGGGCATATAACTAGAAGGCCCTGTTGTTGGCCCTTTGACTGCATTTTGCTCTTTCTTTTGGTATTTCAAATGTATTTGTGTTCGTCTGTCTTCTAGGTCTTCTGAAGCTGTGGGTTGTGATTAAGGATTCTAGATTGACTGCTGAGAGATTGTTGATGATTTTGTGCATGTTGATGATGGCTTTATATTTGCTTCTTTGCCAGTAACCAGTGTAGTTGTTTGAGGAGTGAGTCTTGTTGCCATGTTCTGTGCTAACTGAAGTAGATATAGTGAGCTCTTTGGGATACCATGATATATTGTGTTGCAGTAATCAAGCATAGGTGAGAGTGCCACTTGGCAAACTGTGCAGAAATCTGTAGGTGATAGGAGTCGGTGTAGGTTCTTTGTACATCCAAGAGTACAAAAGAATAGTTAAAAAGGAAAAATGGACTGTTCTAAACGGGTCAGCAATGAGTCCTGATCTTAATCCATCAAGAGCCTTTGAAAAGAGTTGAAATCTGCCATTGGTAAAAGGAATCCTGGAAACATTCATGGGCTGGAACAAATCACAGTTGAAAAGTGAGAGAAACTACCAGCAGACAGATGTACAAAACCTATAGATGACTACAAGAAATATTTGGAGGCTATCATCACTGCCAAGGGTTATGCAATCAAATATTAGTGAAGAGTCCTATTAATCTTGTTCATGTCATATTTTGTGTTTTTCTCAAAAAATATTGTCTAACTTGCACAGACATCTTTTTTGTAGTTGTATACCTTTGAACATACTATTAAAATGACGACATACAGTTGGAATATTTCCATTTATTTCTCATGATATTGTACACAACATACCTAAAATACAAGGGTGCTACAATTGTATGTATAGCTGGGTGAAATACCCTTATTCTGTCCCAGCACTATACGGATAGTCCCAGAGCAGTCAGAGAAAATTTGCTGTGGCACTATCCTTATAGTGCTACTGAAAATTTATGGATAGGCAGTTGCTATATAAATAAGTCTGAACATTTCATTTATTGAAAACTCTGAGACCTATTTATCAACCTTTGCTAAGATTTTGCATCTAACATGTTAACGGCAAAAGTTAAGGTGTGTGCAGTATGAAATGTCTGCTTTAATGGCAGAGAGCATTTTGGCATTTTAAGGAAAACAGCTGGGCAGTTATTGCATAGTAGTGAATGCTTGAGTTGTAGCTAACTGTATTGTGTTAGCTAGAACATTAGCAATTAACACACAATAACGAGGCTCCATGTTAACTGAAAGGCATTGCTTCCCCCCCCCCCCCCCATTTCCCACCCATACCATGCCTCCTAAGAGAACTCTCATTGTTAAGTGTTTAATGCAGCAATTAACACACCCTTGTGGTTAATGTATTGTGTTAACTGTCAGAATAGGCCACGCTGCTAGGGTACTACTAAAATTAATGTTAAACACCTAACCCAGCTTAGTAAGTAGGCCTCTAGGCAGTATTATACAACAGAATATACAAATAGATTGGAGGGAAGGAATAAAAATTGGCTTTCATTCATTATGTATGAGATGATGCTCGTTAACAGTGCACGTATCTCAGATTCCTAGTGTAGGAGTAAAACAATTTTGTTCCCTGACCTTTGCATATTCCCTAATGCACTACACATAAATATTTTAACAAAATCAATTAAGCAGTTTACAGTGTGAAATACTAAACATAGCAATACGTTTCTTACCTAGATTTAAATCACTGGTTCCGAAACCTTTTCTCTGAAGCCACAAGTTGTTCAACTTTTCAGAATGCCCAGAAAAAATATCCATGAGATACATTTAAATGCTTTGGAATCCTAGTATATGTAAAACCAAGTCATACAGTATTCAGCCAACCAAAATGCTCAAGTAATACCTTGCATAGGCAGCACCTGGGGGAAGTGAAGGAGGAATGAAAGGTGGGAAGACATTGAATTAGGGAGCAGAGTATCTTTTCTTTGCTCTGCCTGACCACTCCAGCGTTATTCTTCTCATCCCATTCCCTCCAGTTTTAGGATTCACAGATTTAAGGCAGAATTCACTTGTGTGAGAATCCAACCGTTTCCTTTTATTTTCAGTGAAATATTAGTTCACTCCATTGGCCAGTATAGATGTTCACCATCCACCAATAAGGTCTTCACACTGTTGCACTGGTCTCTTATATCAGCTCTCTGGTCAGGAACTCGGGTCTTCCCTTTTCCACAGACGAAGCATGCCACTGGTTTACTACATGTATGCTATATTTACAAAATTAGGTGAATGCTTTACTGTGGACTTCTAATCAGTAACTTTCATAGCTAAATGCAGCCCCTTGCATATATTAATCTTACACACATTTAATCAATTACGTTCCCTCTTTCAGTTGCAGTGTCCCCCACAGTTCAGACTGCAGTCTGTGAGTTTTAATGTCCCATCTTGTTAGCATCTATGTTTCTATGTTTAATTACAATGAGTTCACATCATTTCAGAGCTCTTGTCTGGTATTTTGAACTCTCTCTAGCAGTGAACTGCTGTACAATTGATGGCTAGCTGCCCAGCACATCTTAACACATTACAAAGATGATAAAATTGGCCCTACATAAG
Organism: Ichthyophis bannanicus; assembly: GCA_033557465.1. Classification (NCBI taxonomy): domain Eukaryota; kingdom Metazoa; phylum Chordata; class Amphibia; order Gymnophiona; family Ichthyophiidae; genus Ichthyophis; species Ichthyophis bannanicus. The sequence goes on from CM066033.1 coordinate 498,618,944, forward strand.
GCTGAAGGATGACTGCCTTCGTAAGAATGCCCTGCTGGTACATAAATGATTTTCCTTCCAAAATTCAGCAATTATTTCCAGAGTTGACTCGTTTTCAAAAAATAGCAATCACTATCAGCAGTACTAAGACTGCATTTTATGGTCTTGAAAGGTATGGGAAACTGATCGCGTGTGCATTTTTTAACATTGCTATTTTTTATTTTCTTTTTTTATATTTTCTAACATAACAAACAAACAAGAAAACCAAATTACAGTAAATTAAAATGCACAAATCTCGGTAACATGAGATAATCCAAGACTGATCACAGCCCACCCCACCCTGTCACTCCCAATATCATGCGATCATCAGGGGCCATATAAAGAAAACATAGAACATCTGCAAGCCTACTAGGCCTGCAAGGGCTATAGAAGGGCAAGCGCTCCACTACAGAGAAATAAGGAGATTTGTCTAATAACCCATATGGTATCTTATACCATATTTTAAGGAAACAATTCTAGAGGAGTTTCCACTTAAGAAAAGAGGAAAATGCAAGAGAGCTACCACACCATAGTATTTGCACGTATAGGCCGCATAAGCACAAGTGTGCCATCATGTGTATCGACCAAGCTCTGTTGTATTTTTCCAGTTAGAAGTAGCGGAAAAAGGGGCACTCCCAACACAGATCCAATTTAGACTGACAATCCCTTTATAATGACGAGATGTCAATTACTGATTGAAAAATGACCCCAGATCAGGAGAGAGTGGCCCAGAATCCCAGTACCACCTTAATACGGTTCCATATTGAAACCCAGTAAGACTGAATGTTAGGACAGTCTAACACCACCTACTTCAAAGTGCCGACATCTCCTTAATGAAACTAAACACATTATTCACAGCTGCTTGATCCCATTTAGCACTTTTTCAATAAGCTATCTTCCATAGGATTTGTACTTGCTAATTGTTAGAAGGCTTTCCGATTATCCAGTATAACCTATGAGGCTACAACCTCTCAACAGACACTCTGCCAGGAAGAAAGTTCTAGGGGAACGGATTATTTAATCTTTCTTCTATTTCAAGCTATATTGGATGTATGCCTATGGCCCCCTCCACCCATCATGGACCTTGCTTTGGCAAAGCCATAGTACTAGGCCAGAAAAACAGGGAAACTCACCCCCCCCTTCCTCTTACTAATACCCAAGCTTCCAAAGAACAGATCTCGGTGATTATCTCTCCATGGAAGCTAAACTAGAGTTCTATCAATTTGACAATATATTTTACTTGTAAGGAAAACTAGTAGTATTCCTATTATATGATTCACTTTAAGAGTGATAGACATATTTATTTTACGCCATGGATATTTATATCTTCAAAACGACCCCACCAAGAAACAGACCGACGACCACGGTTGCTGTATATTATTAAAGCTCGTTAAGTCAAATAGGGTAAATGAGATTACAGCATGATCAGAACTGTGAGCCACATGGACAGTAGACTCACTAGTTCTAGAATAAAGTCCCTTGGAAGTTAGGAAAATCAATACGTAATACTGAAAAAAAACATGGGGAGTAAGACTTTCCTCACTAATATGGCTACCCCATTATTCTTATGATGGACAACAGAAGAAACCCTTAAAGAGTAGGGCTATATATCTAGTTTCAACAGCTCCATTACCTTCAAGTGTGTTTCCTGCAGCTGTAAGATGTCAGCACGTTCTTTCCTACCATTCAGAGGAGAGCATTCCTCTTAATGGGATTATTAATGCCCTTAACATTCAGTTAAACGACCTTAAAGGAAAGTCTATTGACATTATAACTCCGAATTAACATCTGTTGCAGAAACTGACCAATTTAAAACATTTAGTTTTACATTGTGGAACAGCTTCTTAAGTGCCTTCAAAGTGTGGCTGCATTTATAGCCCAAAGAAAGGAAAAGAGAAAAAAAAGAAAGAAACCAAACCAAAGAGACACATTTTAGCCCTGGCACCATCATATGATCAGACACAATAAACACCTAATACTGAAAAAACATTTTCCCAAAACCACCTAAACCCTGGGGGGCTATATAACACCCAAAACTTTACAGGTGAGCCCACCAGGACAAGACAGATATGGAAGGTCCAATGACCCAATACCACCACACCTCTGCAACACTCAGAACATTGCGTCCTGCCCACCTCCCCACCATGAATAAAGACAATGTCCTTCAAAAGAGACAAAATGGATGGCCCAGTATATAACAATGTTGCATGTTTAACTGTCGCTTCTGCGTCGATAAGTCACTTTTGCACGCCTTCAAACCAGTCAAGCGCCCATGATAGCAAGCGCCATAAAACTGTAGCAAGTAGAAGTTCCAATATTACCTTTACCACATCACCGCTGACTCCTTATCCTCCAGAAATGCACATAACTCCCCGGGATCATCAAAAGTCTTGGTCTGGTTCAGGGGCGGCCCAAGGGGGGTGCGGGGCCATGTGCGGAGACTCGGTGCGGGGCCTCATTTGCATAAGTGGCCTTATTTGCATAAATATTTGCATAATGCTAACATACACTAACTTTTAGTAAACATGTCTCTTAATGAGTGTATGGATAAAGACAGACTAAAAGATTTCTACATTACTATAATCCAGTGCCAACCGCCAGGCACATTAGGAACTACTACAAACACTGCCCATTTAGAACCCATAGCAAACCTGCCGTATCCTAACAGCACTACCAGGTCTCACAAAGCACCATACCCTACCTATCAAAAGGCAACACTGCAAATATTAAACCAATACATTTCAGAGAACAACAATACATGGCCTACTGGGGAAAGAGAACAAGTGGCAATGTCAAATAGGAATTACATAAGTAGAATACCTCAGCTCAGTTACACATGCAGAACATAGACCATCACCAAACAAGGAATCACAATTTAGAAACAGGAAGGCAATAATTAAACTGGGAACCCCAAAAGCCAAACTTGGAATGTACAACAACACTGTAGAAATAAAACTATAAATTAATTTCCTCTTGTACCAAACAAAGCGCAGACGTTAATGATGCACATTTCCCAGAGCTTTCATATTCCAGTTAATAAATTCAAAATAAAGAGATATCTTTCTACCTTTTGTGCATTTTTTTTTCAGTTGCAATTGCTCCAGCCACTTTCTTCTGGTTTCTTCATGTTTTCTGCTAACTCTCCATCATCTGCTGTCCATTTGTCCTTTCTTCTCTCTTCTAGTTTTTTTTCCATTCTCTCTCTCTACATCTGCTTTAACATACTAAACTTTCTCCTTTTGCTCTTTCCTCATTCCTATTTCATCCACTCAAATTTTACCCCTCCAACCTCAATCCCCACTTACTCTCCCAATACCCGGCCAATTGTAGATTTTTTATCCCTCCCACACAAAATATTTTTCCCCTCTCCATTTTACTCTCCCAGCCCCATCCCATTCTAATCCTCCCACAACATCAGCTCCCTTCTAGTTCCAGCCTCACCCAGCATCCACTCCCTTCTAGTCCCTGCATCAGCCCATTTCCAGTCCTAGCCCCCCATCAGCCCATTTCCAGTCCTAGCAACCCCCCAACCCAATATCAGTCCTAGCCCCCCCATCAACCCACTTCCAGTCCAAACCCCCCATCAGCCCACTTCCAGTCCTAACCCCATCAACCCATTTCCAGTCAGCCCCCCATAGCCCATTGCCAGTCCTAACCCCCCCATCATCCCACAGCCAGTCCTAACCCCATCAGCCCACCTCAAGTCCTAACCCCTCCCCATCAGCCCATTTCCTGTCCTAGCCCCCCCACAGCCCATTACCAGTCCTAACCCCATCAGCCCACCTCAAGTCCTAACCCCTCCCCATCAGCCCATTTCCTGTCCTAGTCCCCCCATAGCCCATTATCAGTCCTAACCCCCCCATAGCCCATTACCAGACAGCCCCCATCAGCCAACAGCCCATTACCAGTCTTAACCCCCCATAGCCCATTACCATTTCTAACCCCCCCCAACAGCCCACAGCCCATTACCAGTCCTAACCCCATCAGCCCACCTCAAGTCCTAACCCCACCCCATCATCCCATTTCCTGTCCTAGCCCCCCCATAGCCCATTAACAGTCCTAACCCCCCCCCATAGCCCATTACCAGTCCTAACCCCCCATCAGCCCACAGCCCATTACCAGTCCTAACCCCATCAGCCCACCTCCAGTGTTAACCCCCCCTCAGCCCATGTCCAGTCCTAATCCCCATCACCCAATTTTCAGTTTAAGCCCCCCATACCCCATTACCAGTCCTAACCTCCCCATCAGCCCACTCCCAGTCCTAATCCCACCAGCCCATTTCCAGTCCTAATCCCCCATCACCAAATTTTTAGTTTAAGCCCCCCCCATAGCCCATTACTAGTCCTAACCCCCCATCAACCCGCTTCCAGTCCTAATCCCATCAGCCCATATACAGACTTAGCTCCCCCATAGCCCATCACCACTCCTAACCCCCCTCAGCCCATCACCACTCCTAACCCCCCCAGCCCATCACCACTCCTAACCCCCCCACCCCCCCATAGCCCCACACCACTCCTAACCCCCCCCAGCCCATCACCACTCCCAACCCCCCCCCCAGCCCATCACCACTCCTAATCCCCCAGCCCAGCCCAGCCTAGGGAAATTTTTTTTTAAAAAAAAGCTGTCTTCTCCCGCTGCCGGGGCCGCCGCGGCAGAATCGAGTGTGCCGCGGGCCCCCCCCCCCGCCCCGCCGAGCTTGCCCTCCCCTGTATCCGCTCTCTCTTCACAGCTTCAGTCACACGCGCCGGCTTTCAGAGCGCAAAGGGACTAGTTTCCCTTTCGCGGCTCTGTTAAGCCCGCGGGGGCTGATGGGAACTTCCCATCAGCCCCCGCGGGCTTAACAGAGCAGCGAGGGAGAAACTCTCCCCTCGCGCTCTGAAAGCCGGCGCGTGTGACTGAAGCTGCGAATAGAGAGCGGATACAGGGGAGGGCAGGCTCTGCTGGGCAGGGGGGGGGGCCCGCGGCACACTCGATTCTGCCGCGGCGGCCCAGACAGCGGGAGAAGACAGCTTTTTTTTTTTTTTAAATTTTAACTTTAGGATCAGAATGTTTTTTGCGCGGGGCCCCCTGAAACGCGGGGCCCTGTGCAAAAAACATTCTCGCTCAATGGACAGGCCGGCCCTGGTCTGGTTATGCAGCATGACTTTCATGCGGGCAGGACACAGCAGCCCAAAACGGGCCTTCAGTTGAACCAAGCGTGGACGCAATGCCAAAAGACTCTTTCTCCGATCCACCATTGCCTTCACAAAGTCTGGGAAAAATAAGAGTTTATGTCCCTGATATTTCAAGACTGAGAGTGCTCTGGCTGCTCCCATTATTTGCAGTACTTGTTGAAAACGCAAAACTTTCAAGATGATTGGGCGTGGACGCTTGCCAGTGACCACAGACTGAGTAGGCACTCTATGGGCGCATTTGATCTCGAACGGCATAGTGAATTGCAACTTTAACACACCAGGAATCATAGCCTGCAGAAAGGACACCATGTTATGACCCTCTGCACCCTCAGGAACTCCTAGTATTCTTATGTTGTTCCGCCGAGAGCGATTATTACCGTCTTCCACCTCTCTTTGCAATGAACGTATCAGCTTGGCCTGCTTCTCAACAGCCTCGAGCCTCTCCCCATGCGACGCCACCACATTCTCCATCCTCTCCAAACGAGCCGTGTTTGACTCCAAAGATGATCTCAAAGCGTTGATATCTTCCTGCATTGCACATAGCGATTCTCCATTAGCTTTAACCAATTCTCTGACTGCCCGAATCTCAGCCAAGATCTCCTGCAAGGTCTCAGGACTATCTCGGATGACCACAATCTTGTGAGGTGAGAGAGGTTCCGTCTTGGTTCTCTTTGCACTAGCATTTTGAGATACTTGAAAATCCAGCCGCATCTGTTTGGAGCCCGACATGTTGTTGTTGTTAAGTGCCGTCGAGTCGGAGTCGACTCATGGCGACCCTCTGGATAGCTATCCTAAATTGTGTTCGGTCTTCAGTCAGGCGGCTCATTGTTGACAGACTGGTACCCGTGGCTGCTGTTATTGTATCGATCCATCTCATTGCTGGCCTTCCTCTTTTGCGTTGACCTTCTATCTTGCCAAGCATAGAAGCCCGACATATCCGGGATCAAATGGTATCAAAATAGGTAGGAACTATTTGATTAAAGATTGCAGAAGTCAGGATTCTTGTCTCTTGCCCTCCGGAGCACAGCTCTTACACGTTCATCTTGACCAGAAACCAAACTCTGCCCCCGAGCAACATTGCTATTTTTAAAAGAACATGTGGAGGGTAGTTTTATAATATGGTGACTGTTTAGGTCATACTACCAAGAAACCCAGGAGCTGCTGGGTCACCAGGAGACAGCATTGACTCAAAGGCACATGCTGCATTACATTGCCTAGGTTTAGAGGGCAAGAATGCACCTATTTTATAAAGACACATAGGCACCTGTTCGTCTTTATAAAATACTTCTGCAAATCCAGTATCAATGGCATTTACATTGAGGTCATGGATATTTATTTGCCCAGGTGCAGACGTAAATGTCGACACACAGAATATGTGAGAATGCATGTAGAGTAGCATATTTTAATCAATGTACATAGTTTGTGACTCCACCCACTCTCCTCTCAGACTGTGCCCCCAGCAATGCCCACAGGAGAAGTTCAAATGTTAATCCCACCTTGCATTGTTTTATGCCTAAGGTAATTAATTTTATATAGAGCCATTTTACCCATGTATATTTCCACATGTGCTTAAATGATCTTATAAAGTTACCCCCTATGGCTTAAGCGTGTAGAACACCATTTTACATAAACTCTTGTAGGCACTCATAACATTGCCACATCATATATACATATAAAAGAAGATACTTGGAAAACATAGCACCTGACTATTTTATGCGGTACACATGCAGTCTTTCCTGGGGGCAGAGAATAGGTGGGATCAGCATTATGCATATATCTTATTAACTATATGCATAAATCCTGATTCTTACTGGCACATGCGCACACAAAGTTATTTTTGTCTTGGAGGAAGTGTAACTTTGTACGTGGAGCTTTTAGGTAGGCTATTTTTTAAAGGCATATTTGCACATATGTGGTTTTTAGAAAATAAGTGCAACATATGTACCTATGTGACCTCATAGGCTCTGTGCCCTTTTATAATATTACCCTTACAGAGTAAAAGCATTTTCAGTATGAACGCTTTGTATCACTTTTGCTCTCTTTCTCCCCTGACTTACCTAGAAACAAATTTGCCAGTTGGTTGGCACATCACAAAGAATTCTAGTGTATGAAATTTGTGGATATTTCTTATGATCTGGGTTGAGAAAGAGGACTTGATATTTGTGGTGTTATTGATTAATACATGGTTTATGGCTGGCACCACACTGACCCACAAGAAACCAATCATTGTAGAAATTACATGTACTTTAATAAAGTCATCAGAAAAATTTGTTTCTGAGAGGCAGACAGAGACCTAAAAGTCTATTTCTTCTCAGTCCTTTATTTTTAATTAAAGGACACATTTATGAAACTGGGCATCTCTTTGCCCTGTGTTTGACCAACATCTGGTCACCATCCAGTCAATGTCTACTATTTGTATTTTTATCAGGAGATTGTAACCTATTCTGGATCCTTGAAGAAGAATGGTATACAAACTGAAAGTAAACACTGAAACAATGTCTGTGTCTGTTCCTTCACAAGCAATAACAGACTCATTCATAGTCGCTGCAGGGTTTCCAAATATCGATTACAGGCATTTCACATCCTAGTTGATTTAAGACCTCATAACAACACTCTTTAAATGCTGTGTCCTAAGTTGCTAACCTTAGTAGCAACCTTTCCCCAGCTTGAATGTCGAGCTGTCTCCCATGGAGATGGTAGCTCTCACCTTATCTTAGTCACACAACAGTAGTATAGTTGTTACTCCTTGCAGCCTTCTGCGCCTGACAGCTGTTTCTCCTAGGTAAGCCTTTAACTCTCTCCATCTATCTCTAATACTCATTCCTGAGCGGTCCTCCAGTTTAGTCCTTCACATCCGGGTAGTGCACCTCCTCCTGCAGCCTGGAGACTGGACCAATCAGAATCTTCCTCTGTCAGGATGTATGCTGTCGGAGCTCCCATCAGCCCCCAGTGTGTCCAGTCTCCTTGCAGCTGGAGGACGTGTGTGCCTGGTTTAGGCTCACTTAGGGACGCTTGGAGGCAACACTAGAGAGTTAGTTTTGGTTTTTTTTCTTTCTCCCTCCTATATTTCTTTGATTTCTTTTTATTAGGTAGATGTCTCTTTAAAAAAACAAACAAAAAAAAACAGGATTTCAGCGGTGACTGAGGAGCCGGTCTGCACTGCCCTTCTGCCCTTTCTGCTGGGGTGTTAGTTGCAGTCGGGGAGGTTGGATCTCTCCTCCTGGACTTCACGGAGGAGAGATCTGCCTTTGCCAGAACTCTGTTTGGGTCGGGGAAGTCTTTCTTAAGTCCTGGCTTCCTTCTTGGCGATCCCCAGTGCCTTGGCCTTGATTGACAGCCCGGATCGGCAGCGCACTCCCGCTCTGGATTTGAGCGGTGGGGAGTCTGCCGGCGATTCTTTGACTGTGCGGTGAGTGTTTGCTTTTTAAGGAGCTGCTTTTAGTTCGCGTTAACTTTTTAATTTCTTTAGTTTGTTTTGCTTCTTTTTTTCGCGCCATTTTTTTTTCGCCGGCAAAAAATGGCCAGCGGCCATTTTCGGACTCCGTTTTTTCCCGCTCAATTTGAGAAGTTGGGCACAGGTTTCCACTGCGTTTTTGAGTATTTTTAGACTGGCGTTTTTGATTGCGGGCTCCTGACAATTATTTCTGTGTGTTTTAAAAAAAAAAAAAAATTTGACAGAAGCCTTTCCTTTTCTTTTCTTTTTCTGGGCTCAGTTGTGCACTGCTCCCTGGAGTGGCTCTTCGACCTGCATGGCTGCCAGACCGCAGTGTGTGATCGGCGGTTCGCGCAGGGGGGCTGTGGCGGAGTCTGGTATTTGCAGGGGCTGCGCCTCAGTTTCCTCGGACTTGGAGCATCAAATGGAACACAAGGAGCTGTCAGACCCAGAAAGTCCGGCTGTCCAGACGGAGCGGAGGCCTTCACCTGGCCCTCTCCCTTCTTTCTCTGCGGTCCCTCCTAAGGGACAGGTCGATCTGTTACCGCTTGATGCTCCTGAGTCTGCCTTCACCGATTTTTCCCCGGACTTTGTCCTGCTTATGCACCAGGCCTTTCGATTGGGGCACTCGGGCAAGTTGCCAGAGACCTGGCCATCGCCCCTTCCCTCCTTGAAGGGAGAGGAGCCCCGGAGAAAACTCCAGCCTTCCGCTAAGTGCTTTAGATCATTGGATCTGGAGCGCGATGACCTGAGCTGCCCTGATCAGGATACGGAGCTGGATCCCAATGCTGGGGTAGAGGAGCTCGAGGACGGTGAGATCCCCGAGCCGGAGGATCAGGCCCGAATTATTCGGGTGTTTCGTAGGGAGGAGCTGGTGCCTTTGATTACGGAATCTCTTCAGACTCTTAATCTGGCGGCCGCCCGTCCTATTGAAGAGGACGGGTTGGAAGATCCTCTCATTCAGGCGGTGCAGGAATCGCAGGTAGTCTTTCCGGTGCACCGGGTGGTCGAGCAAATGATTCAAACTGAGTGGGATCAGCCTGAATCCGGTCTGAAGGGGATTCGGACTATGAACCGCCTGTATCCCCTCGCAGACAAGGATAAGGAGAAGTTTAAGTCGCCGCGGGTTGATGCCGCTGTTTCGGCGGTGACCAAGAAAACCACGATCCCTGTAGAAGGCAGTGCGGCTTTAAAGGATGCGCAGGATAAGAAGGTGGATGGTTTGTTGAAGCAGGCCTTTGAGACTAATGCCTTATCTCTACAGGCCTCTATCTGTGGTGCTTGGGTGGCTAGAGCCTGCTTGCGTTGGGCGCAGCATTTGCGACAACTTTCCGGCTTGGATCAGCAGGGGTTGCTGGAAGTGACCCGCTTAGAGTCTGGGTCGGCGTATTTGGCGGATGTGCATTATGATTTGATCAGAACCCTGGCGAATAGTATGGCGTCCTTGGTGGCGGCGCGCAGATCTGTTTAGTTACGGAATTGGGCGGCCGACGTATCTTCTAAATCTCGCCTCAGTAAGCTCCCTTTTAAGGGCAAACTATTGTTCGGAGACGATCTGGATAAGTTAGTTAAAGACCTCAGCGAGTCTAAGGGCGGTAGACTGCCGGAGGATAAGCCTAAGCTGACTAGAAACTTGCCGTCAGTTCGGGGTCAGTTTCGAGATTTTCGCAGATTTCGTTCTTCCCGCCTTTGGAGTTCCCAGCGCGGCCGTTTTGGCGCACGGTCCCACGGCTTTCGAGGTTTTTGAGGAGCGGGAAGAGGTTTTTCGGCAGCGTCCTCATCTTCCTCCTCTTCCTTTAGTTGAAAGCCACAATGAAGCGAGGCAGGCTCTGGAGGAAAGTCTAGTCATCGGGGGTCATCTACGGGACTTTCTTCCTTCCTGGGCCCAAATAACCTCAGATCAGTGGGTGCTGGAAATAATCCGGGAGGGTTATGCGTTGGAGTTCACCTGCCTGCTTCCGGATTCCTTTGTCCTTTCTCCCTGCAAAGGAGAGCAGAAGACGCGAGCCATTCGGTTGACGCTGCACCATCTTTTGGCCCTGGGAGCGGTGATCCCTGTTCCTCCTTCCGAGCACAGCGGCGGTCGCTACTCTATTTATTTTGTGGTGCCAAAGAAAGACGGTTCGCTCCGCCCGATTCTGGATCTCAAGGGCGTAAATCGTTTTCTTCGAGTACCACACTTCCGGATGGAAACCTTACGATTCGTCATCGTGGCGGTGCGTCGCGGGGAATTTCTCACGTCTCTCGACCTCTCGGAGGCCTATTTGCACATTCCCATTCGGGAGGCTCATCAAAAGTTCCTGCGGTTCGCCTTCCCCTGGGGCCACTTTCAGTTTCGCTCCATGCCCTTCGGCCTGGCCACAGCTCCACGCACCTTCACAAAAGTAATGGTGGTGGTTGCGGCGGCCTTGCGAAAGGAAGGGATATTAGTCCATCCTTACCTCAACGATTGGTTGATTTGAGCAAAATCCCACGGGGAGAGCATGCGAGTGACAGCCAGAGTAGTTGTGTTGCTGCAATCCCTCAGCTGGGTGGTCAACGAGAAGAAAAGTCATCTGGTGCCCACTCAATCCCTCAAATACCTCGGTGTTCATTTTCACACGGCGAGGGGTATGGTGTGCTTGCCGGAGCGCCGTGTCCAGGCCTTGCGGAGGCTCGTGCGCACCTTCCTAGGGATTCCCGCACCGTCCGCCTGGTGATATCTACGGCTGTTGGGCACTATGGCGGCGACGCTGGAGGTCGTTCCTTGGGCGAGGTTTCATATGCGTCCGCTACAGAGCACCCTCTTACGTCGTTGGTCGAATCAGTTCGAATCGTTGAACAAGAAGTTACCTTGTCCAATGTCCGTTCGTCTGTCACTCCGGTGGTGGCCATGCTCGAAGAATCTGCGAATGGGGATGCCCTTGGAGCAACCTCTTTGGGTCCCGTTCATGACGGACGCCAGCCTCTTGGGCTGGGGAGCCCATTGCGAGGGCCGTTTCGCACAGGGGACGTGGTCCCCCCTCGAGGCTTCTTGGTCGATCAACCGTCTCGAGCTCCGGGCGGTGAGACTCGCGCTGCTAGCCCTCGAGACGCTGGTGAGGGGGCGAGCGGTGCGTGTCCTCTCGGACAACTCGGCAACGGTGGCCTATATCAACCGCCAGGGGGGCACCGGCAGTGTGCCCATGGAAAGAGAGGCAGGGGCTTTGTTTGCTTGGGTGCAGTCCTGTCTTCAGGCGCTTTCGGCAGCGCATATCGCAGGAAAAGACAATGTGATGGCGGATTATCTCAGCAGAGTACGGGTGGATCCCGGAGAGTGGGAATTGAACCCACAGATCTATACGCAAATCGTTCGCAGATGGGGGCCTCCGATCATGGACCTTATGGCGACCTTTCAGACAGCCAAGACCGGTTGCTTCTTCAGCCGGCAGAGGGAGCGCATGTCCGAGGGCATCGATGCGCTCATTCAACCGTGGCCGGAGGCCAGGCTTCTTTATGTCTTTCCCCCTTGGGCGTTGATCGGTCATGTCGTTCAACGTATCGAGGCACACCGGGGGCGGGTTCTGCTGGTTGCTCCGGATTAGCCCCGGAGACCGTGGTATGCCGATCTGGTGCGGTTACGCGCCGGTCTGTCTTGGAAACTTCCACCGTTACCGGATCTGCTAATTCAGGGTCCGCTTTGGATGCCCTAGATGGATCGATTCTCGCTTACGGTTTGCCATTGAAAGGGCTCGGTTAAGGAAGAAGGGTTACTCCCCAGCGGTGGTCGCCACTCTTTATCGGGCGCGGAAATCCTCCACCTTGCTCGCGTATGTGCGGGTGTGGAGAGTTTTTGAGGACTGGTGTTCAAAGCGTGGTGTTCGAGCTGCGAAAGCTTCGGTGCCCGTAGTTCTCAGTTTTCTGCAGGACGGTTTTGACAAAGGTTTAGCGGCCAGTTCTCTGAAGGTTCAGTTGGCGGCGCTCGCATGTTACAGGGGCAAGGTTTTGGGGTTTTCCAAGAGGGGCACACCCCGACGTACGGCGTTTTCTTCGGGCGGTGTTCAGATTGAGGCCTTCGCGCAGAGTGTCAGTGCCTCCTTGGGATTTGAACCTAGTGCTACAGGCCTTGGTACGCAAACCTTTTGAGCCCCTTCGGCGGGTGTCTCTTAAGGATCTCACTTTGAAGACAGTTTTTCTGGTGGCGATCTGTTCGGCGCGGCGCATTTCGGAGTTGCAAGCGCTCTCGTGTCGAGAACTGTTCTTATCTATTTCTCGAACGCGTGGTTCTCCGACCAGTTCCATCTTTTTTGGCTAAAGTGGTTTCGCCTTTTCATCTGAATCAAGCCGTTTTCCTTCCGGTGCTTCCCGCGGGTGCGACGGGTGCTTCGGACGATGGATTACATTGCCTGGACGTCCGGCGGGTCCTTCGTCACTACTTAAAGGTGTCAGAATCGTTCCGTAAGACTGACCGGTTGTTCGTGCTTTTTGGTGGAGCATGACGAGGTGAGGCGGCGGCAAAGGTGTCCATTGCTCGATGGATTAAGGAAGCGATTGCTTTGGTTTATATCTTGCAGCGTCGGCCGGTTCCGGTGGGTCTGCGGGCGCACTCTACCAGGGCTCAAGCGACGTCCTGGGCGGAGCATAGCCTTGTTCCACCTGTCGAGATTTGTAGGGCGGCTACCTGGTCGTCTCTGCATGCCTTCAGTAAACATTATCGGTTGGATGTGCTGGCCGCTCGGGATTCCTGTTTTGGTTCGGCTGTGCTGCGCGCCGGTTGGCAAGGTCCCGCCCGGTGTTGACTGCTCTGTTACATCCCGGATGTGGAGGACTAAACTGGAGGACCGTTCAGGAAATAGAAATTACACTTACCTGGTAATTGTAGTTCCTGGAGGGTCCAGTTTAGTCCTCCTTCCCTCCCAGGTGTCAGCTTTGTTTTGTTACGAAGCGCGTACTGCGGAGTGGACGCATATATCTTAGTAAACTATGGCAGTATTTTTCTTCGGGTTCTGTCTCTCGGACTCGTTACGGCGTGCTTTTCCTTCCAGCTCTGGAATTCTTGATTTCTTGGGGCTGGGATTAGGTCTGCTTCTGCTACGGGTTATGGGCAGAGGCAATGTGCAGAGTTCTGGCTTCCTCGTTTGGGGAGGGGGCCGCTTATTTCCTTAGGGGACTAAATTTCTGTTCCAGTTACATTTTTTCTAATAATCTCATGTGTTGCTTCTGTAAGTCTGCTTTGTTACTAGTTCACTGGGGGCTGATGGGAGCTCCGACAGCATACATCCTGACAGAGGAAGATTCTGATTGGTCCAGTCTCCAGGCTGCAGGAGGAGGTGCACTACCCGGATGTGGAGGACTAAACTGGACCCTCCAGGAACTACAATTACCAGGTAAGTGTAATTTCTATTTGTTACCTCTGTTTAGTGAGGGTACTACTCCAAGTTCGCTCCTTGAAAATTTCTCATCCTTCATGCAGGTAGCATGAGATGTGTTGTGGAGTTTCGTTTGAAGGTATTTCTGTGGGTAAGCTAGGTTCATGGATTCAACATTCCCAAAGGTACAAATCTCTGTAAGTGCTTTTTCCTGTGGCAATAATCAAAGCAAAATACTCACATAATTTAGCTTTCATTAGTGGTGCAAACCCATGAATAGAGACTAACCATGGAGTTTACACCAATGTTGACAGTTTGATGATTGCCTCCTAGGTTAATTCCCGTTTTTCTGATCAGTTCTAACCTATGAATACTTAGAACTATCACTCTCAGAAGTCTGCTGCAGTCTGTTGTTTGTTTTTTTTAACTTTCCTCAATTAGAGCTAATTTGTTTCTATTCCTATCATGCCCTCTACAGCTGTGGCCCTCCATGTCCTGGGTTGTCTGTCAATGTGTGTGAGGTGTCCACCTTATCAGGATTACTTATAATGGAATGCCTATGAGTGTATTAAATATTCCAAAATCTGATCAGATGTTCCCTTTCTTGACTTACTGTAGCAAGCACAAAATGTTTATTGAACTGTACAGTGACCTTAAACATAGAAAGTGGGTTCTAAATCTACACATCATGAGCAAAACAGCCAATTTGGTTTTCAGGCTATTTGCAATGAATATGCATAGTATTTATTATGTGTGTATTGGAAATTAAGTGCATGCTAATATCTCTTTCATATTCGTTGTGGTTATTGTATAAAAACAGACTGAGGACTAGATTTAAAACCACTAACTTTAATATAAACACTAAAGGATTCATGGTCAAAGGCATATTTTAGATTGGAATGGTTTACTCAGGGCAGTCAGAATTATAGAATTCCTTTCTTATGAGTGGTATTGCGGAAGGATTAGAAGGAAAAGGTAGACTTTTGTGGAAGACACAAAGATCTGCTACAGAATGGATACCTCTGAGGGAGTAGACAAAATGAGATGCGATCTATAATGTCTTTATCTCCCGTCATTTTATATGTTTCTGTGTGATAGGAAGGTAGAGGATGATGTGCACAGACCAGGAGAGAGATCTTAGGGTGACAATGCCTGATGATCTCAAGGAAACAAAACAATGTCACAGGGCTGCAGATAATACTGGATGGATGTTGGGCTGCATACAGTGAGGAATAATCTGCATTTAAAAAGGGGATGGCTTCTGGTTCTAGCGGAGATATAATCTGATGGAAACTGGTGGAACTCTGATATTGCTGCATTATGAACCCATCATTTTTGTATTTAGAGAGAGCCTCAGTCTGCTAAATTGGTGAGATCACAATTCCCAAATTATAAAAAGGAAAAGCAGGGAAGACTATTAAAGTTCTCTATGTGGAGAAAGCTAAAAAATCTCTCACCTCTGTGTAACGAGCCTGCTGAGATGATGGATCCCAGTGGGAAAGAGGGCAAGAACATGGAGAATGGTAGCAATCCTGAAGTAGATTTAGCAATGATTTCACAAAAAATTGGAGACTCAAAAGCTGAAATAGTGACTGCAGTTTTTGAGACTCACTGAGGTGGAGGAGAGAGTAGGGTATTGATGGATGAGCATACCACTGAGAGGGGATTTCTAAACTTTGCAAGATGGTTTGGTGGCTTCAGGAAAAGGCAGAGGACCAGGAGAATAGAGATCAGCAGTCCAATATTTGCATTTTTGGAGTTTTAGAAAGCATAGAGCTCCCTTACCCCAGAGCGTTTGTTAAGCAACTATTGGACATGTTTCCCACTGACTTGTTTCTCCCAGATATGAAACTGAGCATGCACACACAAAACCAGGACCAAGACAGGATTTGGCAAGTGTCTGTGAACTATCATAGTGCGGCTGCTTCGTTACCATGAAAAAGAGCATGTCAATACTCTCCTGCGGAAGTGGCTACTTTATTTCAGAAAGAGTATAAGAGCTATTGGCTCCGAAGAGTCAATGACTGCAGAGCTCCGGAGGAGACCTCCCCCCATGTCAGGCAGAGTACAGAGTTGAAGCTACAATTACAGCTCCGGAACTTACAGCAGGGCAATCTAAGTCAACAGAGGTACTTGTACATGAGGATGAACGGGGCAGTCAGTCCCTGATGATGCCAAACTAAGGGCAATGGAGGAAATTGCTGCTAGGGTCATGACAGATGAAGCGATTATGGAAGTGAAAAGCTCAGGAGACAACAGCAGCAGCGGATCATAAGAACATAAGATATGCCATACTGAGTCACCAAGGTCAATCAAGCCCAGTATCTTCTTTCCAATCTAGGTCATAAGTACCTAGCAGTTTCTCCAAAAGACACAGGTTCCACAATGCTTGTATTGGTGCAAGCAGTGGATATTCCGAGTCCATTTTAATAATGGTTTATGAACCTTTCCTCCAGGAACTTGTCCAAATCTTTTTTTAAACCCGACTACACTAACAGCTTTTACTACATCCTCCAGTAGCAAATTCCAGAATTTGATTACATGTTGAGTGAAAAAATATTTTCTCTTATTAGTCTTAAATAGGTTACCATGTAACTTCATTGCATGCCCCCTAGCTTTTCTATATTTTGATGGCATAAAGAATTGATCTAGGTTTACCTGTTCCACTCCATTCATTAATTTATAGACCTCTATCATAT
Source organism: Ichthyophis bannanicus (assembly GCA_033557465.1). Taxonomy (NCBI): domain Eukaryota; kingdom Metazoa; phylum Chordata; class Amphibia; order Gymnophiona; family Ichthyophiidae; genus Ichthyophis; species Ichthyophis bannanicus. Next base: position 498,635,595 of record CM066033.1, read on the forward strand.
CTCCCCTCAGCTTTCTCTTTTCAAGGTTGAAGAACCCTAACCTTTTTAGCATCTCTTCATAGAGGTATCCTTCCATCCCCTTTACCATTTTGGTAGCTCTTCTCTGTACCTTTTCTAATAACACTATATCCTTTTTAAGATACGGCGACCAGAATTGCACACAATATTCAACGTGCGGTCGCACCATGGAACAATACAGAGGCATTATGATATCCTTTGTTTTATTCTCCATGATACCTAGCATTCTATTTGCTCTCTTGGCCAGGGCCGGATTTACCTTGAGTGAGGCCCTACGCCAACAAAAATTGTGGGCCCCCAGCAGGGGCAGCCCAAGGGGGGTGCGGGGCCTCATTTGCATAAATATTTGCATAATGTTACCATATACTAACTTTTAGTAAACGTGCCTCTTAATGAGTGTATGGATAAAGAAAGACTAAAAGATTTCTACATTACTATAATCCAGTGCCAACTGCCAGACACATTAGGAACTACTACAAACACTGCCCATTTAGAACCCATAGTAAACCCGCCGTATCCTAACAGCACTACCAGGACTCACAAAGCACCATACCCTACCAATCAAAAGGCAACACTGCAAATATTAAACCAATACATTTCAGAGAACAACAATACATGACCTACTGGAGAAAGAGAACAAGTGGCAATGTCAAATAGGAATTATATAAACAGAACACCTCAGCTCAGTTACACATGCAGAACATAGACCATCAAACAAGTAATCACAATTTAGAAACAGGAAGACAATAATTAAACTGGGAATCCCAAAAGCCAAACTTGGAAAGTACAACACTGTAGAAATAAAACTATACATTAATTTGCTCTTGTACTAAACAAAGCGCAGACGTTAATGATGCACATTTACCAGAGCTGACATATTCCAATTAATAAATTCAAAATAAAGAGATATTTTTCTACCTTTTGTGCATTTTTTTCAGCTGCAATTGCTCCAGCCACTTTCTTCTGGTTTCTTCGTGTCTTCTGCTAACTCTCCATCGTCTGCTGTCCATTTGTCCTTTCTTCTCTCTTCTAGATTTTTTTCCATTCTCTCTCTACATCTGCTTTAACATACTAATCTTTCTCCTTTTGCTCTTTCCTCATTCCTATTTCATCCACTCAAATTTTACCCCTCCATCCTCAATCCCCACTTACTCTCCCAATACCCGGCCAATTGTAGATTTTTTATCCCTCCCACACAAAATATTTTTCCCTTCTCCATTTTACTCTTCCAGCCCCATCCCATTCTAATCCTCCCCCAACATCAGCTCCCTTCTAGTTCCAGCCTCACCCAGCATCCATTCCCTTCTAGTCCCTGCATCAGCCCATTTCCAGTCCTAGCCACCCATCAGCCCATTTCCAGTCCTAGCAACCCCCCAACCCAATACCAGTCCTAGCCCCCCATCAACCCACTTACAGTCCTAACCCCATATCAACCCATTTTCAGTTTAAGCCCCCCCTATAACCCATTACCAGTCCTAACCCCCCATCAGCCCACTTCCAGTCCTAACCCCATCAACCCATTTCCAGTCAGCCCCCCATAGCCCATAGCCAGTCCTAACCCCCCATCAGCCCACAGCCCATTACCAGTCCTAACCCCATCAGCCCACCTCCAGTTTTAACCCCCCCATCCCATTTCCAGTCCTAGCCCCCCCATAGCCCATTACCAGACAGCCCCCATCAGCCCACAGCCCATTACCAGTCTTAACCCCCCCAAAGCCCATTACCAGTTCTAAACCCCTCCAACAGCCCATTACCAGTCCTAACCCCATCAGCCCACCTCCAGTCTTTACCCCACCCTGCCCCTTTCCAGTCCTAGGCCCCCCATAGCCCATTACCAGACAGCCCCCATCAGCCCACCACAGCCCACAGCCCATTACCAGTCTTAACCCCCCCCAAAGCCCATTGCCAGTTCTAAGCCCCCCCAACAGCCCACAGTCCATTACCAGTCCTAACCCCATCAACCCACCTCTAGCCTTAACCCCCCCAGCCCCAGCCCCCCCCCAATAGCCCATTACCAGTCCTACCCCCCACCCCCGTCGGCCTAAAGTAAAATTTAATTTAAAAAAAAAACCTGCTGGCCGCCGCCGCGGGGCCCCCTCTGCTGCCGCGGCAGCACCGACTGACCCGCGGGGGCCCCCTCTACAAGCTGAATCCGTCGGTTCGTTCCTTCCTCCCTCCCTCCGTGCACGCTGTGAGAGGCGCGAAGGCAGAGTGTCTCCCTCGTGTCTCTGTTAAGCCCGCAGGGGCTGATGGGAAATTTCCCATCAGCCCCTGCAGGCTTAACAGAGACGCGAGGAGACACTCTCCTTTCACGTCTCTCACAGCCTGCATGGAGGGAGGGAGGAAGGAACGAACCGACGGATTCAGCTTGTAGAGCGGGCCCCCGCGGGTCGGTCGGTGCTGCCGCGGCAGCAGAGGGGGCCCCGCAGCGGCAGCCAGCAGGTTTTTTTTTTAAATTTTATTTTAAAAAAATTAACTTGTTCTTTTTTTGTGGGCCCCTGCCAGCTGTGGGCCCTACGCCATGGCGTACATGGCGTATAGGTAAATCCAGCCCTGCTCTTGGCCACTGCTGCACACTGGGGAAGGGTTTTAACATGTTATCCACGATGACGCCTAAATCTTTTTCCTGGGTGGTGGTTCCTAATATGGAATCTTGCATCGTGTAACCATAGTTTGGGTTTGTGCATAACTTTACACTTGTCCACCTTAAATTTCATCTGCCATTTGGATGCCCAGTCTTCCAGTTTATCAAGATCCTCTTGCATTGGTTGCATTGGTAGTGATTCTAGATCTGACCTTGAGCTCTCAGCCACAATGATTGCGAGTATCTAACTCTTGAGTTGCTGAGTTAGTGAGAATTGAGGCTGGATGCCTGGATGTTCTGATTTACCCCTGGCTGCTATAAGAGGAAATATCTTTGATTGTACTTGCAGAGAATTTGTAGGGTTTACGACCTTATAACACTTTAGATACTTAGAAGCCTGGGGACAGAAGCAGTGGTAGGATGGTATACTTTTCTCTTTCATAGATTATACTACTGAGCCCTGGGCAACCTTGAAGCCTTTAAAGCCTTCCTTGACAGAATCTGTTTGAAGTCATTGGATGAACAACAGAGGCATATTCTTAAGAGACTTCTCTGTGCTGGAAGTAAAAGCTGCTGTTAAGGCTTTTGTCTCGGGGGGGGGGGGGGGGAGCAGTTGAAATGCATGATCTCCCTGCAGAAGTCTATAAAGGAATGATAGGACTATTGGTGCCTATGCTACAGAGAATCTTTAATGAAGCCCTTGATAGGCTCTTTGCCTCTTTCTGTGTATGAGGTGGAGGTTACACTGATCCCTAAAGATCAGAAGTTTGCATCTCAATGTAGTAGTTACCAGCCTCTCTCACTTGTGAACAGTGAAATTTTGCAAGAAATGGACTGGAAAGTGTCATACAGAATTTGGTTCATCCAGATCAAACTAGCTTTATCAGAGGGAGACAGATTTCTGATAATATGAGGAAGTTATTGTATGTAATTTTAGCAGTGCAGAGGGAGTGACAGTCCACATAGGAGTGTAGTACTGGATGCTGGAAAATGTTTGACAAAGTGGAATGGAAATATGTGTTTTCAGTGCTGGAGATGTTACAGTTGGGAGAGTGGTTTGTTCAGTGGCTAAAGGTATTATACACAAAGCCTAAGGCTCAGGTGTTAGTAAAAGGGTTTGTTCTGACATTTTCTGGTCACATAAGGGCACATGACAGGGTTGTCCACTCTCTCCACTTGTATTTGCCTTGGAAATCAAGCCCTTTGCATGCATCCTGAGAGATAGACCTGACAGACTGCCATTGATGATAGGGGGAGTGCCCATCAGAGGTCCTTCTATGTAGATGGAAGGCTGATCTTGGTCTGAGACCTTGAAACATACCATTACTGCTAGAGGAGTTGCATTATTTTTCTGAGATATCTGGCTTTAAAGTGAATCTTGATAAATCTGAGGTTTTACAGATTGGGAATAAGATTATGTTTCCGGCAGGTGTATGTTCACTTGGGAGTGCCCTGGAAGGTATTAAATATTTAAGGGTCAGAATTGGTGCATGTTTGGATGGTCTTTTTCAACTTACTTTCCACTGGTGCATGAAACCAAAGATGAGCTGCATAGATGGGAGGAATTGATTTAGAGTTGGTTGGGTAGAATTGTAGGTATTAAGATGGCCATAGTACCTAAGATGGATTTTGTTTACTCATCTCCCCATTGTTTTTCCAGTGACCTTTCTATATAAAGTAGAGCAGAGGCTCAGCAAATTTATATGGAATGGGAAAAGATCTCAGCTGAGCTGGCACTGTTTCAAAGATGCAGGTTCAGCTTGTCCAAAGTTGATCTTGCATTATAAGGCAGCAGTGCTAATGGTGATCCAATGTTATGCTAAGCCATCTGGTGCTCATTGGGTGAAAATGGAGCAAAATTGGTTGGCCCAAAGTCTTTTTTAAGGAGGTTTGGGAGGGGTAGGGTAACAGTGTTCTAGAGAACTTAGGGTTTGAATCTAAGCATCTATTGTTTTGTTGCTTTTGTGGATCTGGGGACAAGTGAGGAAGAAATGTGAATTGCATGCATCTTTCTTCTTTAAGGCCACCTGAATACTGGATGAGATGTACCACATGAGTAGTATCACAAGTAGTATGAAACCTTAAGCGCCACTCCTTTTTTTTGGTTCAAGTGGCCTTAAATATGTTGGCCGCACGGTTCGTTCATTTAAGAAGAGACTGGCAGAACATGCTTCGCACATATATACAAAAGTTCTCTCTGCTCCAATGGTGCAACATGTGGTACAGAACGATCATGATTTTTCTAAATTTACTTGGAAAGTGCTGGAATGGATACCACCGTCTATCAGGGGTATTGACAGACAGGTAGCATTACAACTTCGTGATCAACAGTGGATTTTCCGGTTAAACACTGGTTCTGTTCGGGTTAAACTTGGAGTTGGATTGGTACAGCTTGGTTTAGTTGTATTGGCTATATAGAGAGGCGATTACATAGTTGTTCGCCGCCCCTTATGGGCCAAGCTATAAGCAATCAGATTCTGATAACGTCAGATGCCATGGGTTTTAAATGGTTCTTCAATTCTGTGGAGAAGGCCAGCCTGAAGCAGGGTTTAAGAATTTAAAAATCCGAAACATGGTGCTATGTCGCCAATTTATTCTTGGCTTTGGCTACACTCCGAATGGGACTTTTATTCACATAAATGTATTTAACTCTATTACGGCTGAGGCCCTGTGTGTCTTACTGCAAAATCAATTAAAAAGGACCGGACTGTTTGTAGTGGTTAACCCCCACACGCAGTCATTGTCTGAGAAAAAAAGATTTTTCTGTTATGTCCAACTGAAGAGCAATGGGGGATATTGTTCCAGGATAGGCTACAATTGATTAATAATCATGTCCTGGTATTTTCTTTTTTAATTGTTCTTGTTTTATTTGATTCTTTTATGTGTCAAATATGTGTGCATATATAGTCCAAAGCCATCTCATTGGCCACATTTTTTAGGAGATATTGAACATTAAGGGGCTGAACTGCAAGGGTGCAATAATGTTGGCCACAAGTGTAAAGGTGGCTGAGGGAGGGGAGTACTGGAGAGGGTTTGGGGGGGTCAGAGTATCATTTTACATTTGTGATGAGAGTGCAGGGTTATTCATCACAACCCATCACTGTCCACTGGGACCAGCGCCCCTTTCAACCCACAGGACTGGTTCCTGACCACTTGGGCGGAATGCTGCCACCCTTGTGCCTTGTCTCCCTCCTCGACCTCTCCTTTCACATTCTCTGTCCCTTCCTATGTACTCCTGAGTCTGGCCATGTTGAACTGTAGATCCCTCTGTTCCAAAACTTCCCTTCCCTCGTACAGGATCTCTGTGTTCAGCAATCCTTGGATGCCTTTACCATTCCTCCCTCATGCTCATTGAAGTGTCCGTCCCCGCACATTATCCAGAGTCCTCCCTGTACTGCTTGGATGCCTCTCCTCTGATTCATTTTCTCCTGGTCTATGTCCCTCCCTCCCTTTGTCCTGACCTCTGGGATGCTTTTCTTGTGACATTAACTGAGGCCTCACTCTCCTTCCCCCACCTATTGGTCCTAGGTGATTTCAACTCGCATCTGACCCCGTCCCTATGCTCACATGACCAGGCCCTTCTCACTCTCTTCGATGATCTATCCTTTCGGTAACACGTCAGCTGTGCTGCCCACTCCACTGGCCACACCTTGGATTTAATTCTCTTCTCCACCAGTCTCTCCTGTCCTCCTACCAGCATCTCTACCTTAGTCTTGCCTTGGATGGATCACTACTGTCTTTTGTTTTTTTTGTCTGTGCCTGTCTCTCACACTACCTCCTCAGCCTCCTCCTCCGCATCCTCTGCCTGGCCCCAAGCTCCACTAACTTGCTGAATCACTCCAGCCACCTTGCATGCCTTCCTGTCGGCTGACACCCTTTTTCCCTCTGATTTTGCCACCCTCTCCACAGATCTGCAGGCTCGCATGCGGGATATCCTACTATCCACCACTTTGGATAAACTGGCCCCTAGGGTTCCTGCTCTTCCCTGCCACTCCCCTTCCTTGGTTCAATGATAGTTTGAGCCTGCAACTCTCCTATCTATATCGTGCCAAATGCCTTTGGCATAGGCATCCTTCAATAACCTCCTTAGCTAGGTTTCGCTCCTCACATTACCTTTATAGAAGCATGATCAAGTCTGCCAAGCTCACCTACAACTCTATTTTATTTATTTTATTTATTTATATTCTCTTATATACCGCGCTATTCTGCATCAGTGCGGTTTACATTGAACAGACTGAAATTACATTGAACAGGGCATTATAACTTGGAGATAACTACTTTACAGGGAACATCTAATCGCATCTCTTCAGCCTCCAGTTCATCTCATCAACTATACTCATCTTTTCGCTTCCTGTCAGCACCTCGCTGCCCCAGCCTACTCACTGCTTATCCCCCTAGTGCCCCTGACCCCACCAGCCTTGCCACCTTCTTCTCTGATAAGGTCTAGTCTTTGCGTCTCTCTTTTCAGAATTGTCCTGCTCCCCTTTCCACAGTTTTTCCCTCACCTTCTTGTGCTCTTCCCGAAGCCCCTTCCCCAACTAACATTAGTTGTTCACACATCTGGACTTCATTTCACCCCATTACTCAGTCTGAGCTCTCCAAGCTCCTCGGTTCATCTCATAAGACCACCTGTCCCTCTGACCCCATCCCCTCCCACTGGTTGCCCGAACCATCGCTGGCCCTCTGTCCATTCTTGCTCTGTATGCTTAATTCCAGTCTCTTCTCCGTTTTTTCCCCTTCCTCCTGGAAACATCAATTGTTCATCCCATCCTGAAAAAACCTTCCTTGGACCCTTCTGCTCCTGTGCATTGGCGGCCTGTCACCAATCTCCCTTTCTTATCCAAAATTCTGGAGAAGGCGGTTTTTTCACAATTATCCTCTCATCTCAACTCTACCTTGGCTCTTCACCCCAGACAGTCTGGTTTCCGTGCTGGCCACAGTACGGAAACCATCCTCATCTCCCTTTTGAATGAATTGCATGTAGCAAATAAACAGGGTGATTATTTCATAGCGATATCTCTGGATCTTTCCTCTGCGTTTGACCTCGTGGATCACGGTACACTCCTGTCTCGACTCCATGATTATGGGATCCATGGCACGGTTTATCGATGGCTATGGTCTTTTCTTTCCTCATGGTCTTTCTCAGTTCATGTTGGCTCTTCGTCATCACTCTCTACTCCACTCCTATGTGGCATCCCATTGGGTTCTGTGCCAGCACCAACCTGTTCCTTGCACCGCTAACTCTTCTTGTACAATAATCTGGTCTTTCAGCATATTACTGTGCCGATGATATTATCCTCCTGTTCCACACTAGCTCTCTTTCCTTGGATCTCACTCCCCTGAACACCTATTTGGCTCAGATGTCCTCTTGGTTTTCATCTAATTACCTCCATCTGAATCCTGCCAAACCAGCCGCCATCTGGCTTACCTTCAGTGCTCCCTCTCCCTCATTGGCTCCTACTCTCTCTGGCACTGCCATACCCCTCACCCCAACTCTCCGATATTTGGGCGTTACCCTGGACTCCTCACTCTCTTTTAACTAACATGTCTGTTGTACGTCGCTCCTTTCTCATGCTGCACCAGTTGAGAGCAGTACATTCTGTTCTCCCAGCATCTTCTCTGATTACCCTTACATTGTCTCTTCTCCTGTCCAGACTTGATTATTGTAATTCTGTTATGGCCGGCCTCCCCCAATACCAGCTGCACCATTTACAGTTGTTACAGAACACAGCTGCCCGGCTCATTACTCATGCCTCCTGTACTGCTCATATATCTCCCTTCTTTTCAATGTTCACTGGCTCTCTCTTCAATACCGGTATCAGTACAAGGTCCTTATCACTGTACATTGGGTACTTCACACTGGCATTCCTCAATATTTGTCAGACCTGTTGCACATGCACCCCCTCCCCCATGCCCTCCGTTCCATTCACAATAACCGCCTGTTTCTTCCCTCCCCAGCTTGTACACGTCTGGAACTCACACACCATTCTGCATTTTTCTTTCTCGGTCCGGCCCTTTGGAACTCTTTGCCATCTGCCCTCCGTGCTGAGCAGTCATTCCAACGATTCAAGGCAATGCTGAAAGCCCATTTCTTCGGCATTGCCTTTGATCTTCCCCCTGCCTAGGATCATCTAACATCTCCCCCCCCCCCTTTTTTTTCCTTTTTCTTTATTTCTCTGCCCATTTCTGTTTTCTATCTCTCCTGCGTGCCCTGTTCTCTTCACTGTCCTGTCATGACTTTGGCGTTCTTTTCTCTCTTTTTATCAGTGATTATTTGTTTTTATTGTATACCGCCCTGATGTTTCAGCCTGGGTGGTTAATCAAATGTATGAATAAAGATATTAGATTTGCATTTTAGGTTGGATTATAGAGATCACAGGGGTGGTTCGTAGAAGGGGCCTGATTGTGAGTTTACTGGGTTTCCTGGATCCGATGGATTTAGTGGGGCCTGAGAATAAATATCTGTTGTAATTGCTCTTGTCGGGGTTGTAGCCCATTGTTGGAAGAGAGAGTGGGGCCAATGGTTTGGAAGTGGTTTATGTAAGTCAGTGAGCTTAAGTGCTTTCATAAGCTTTCATATTGGGTAAAAGGCAAAATGGATGACTTTTATGCAGTATGGGCTCCGTTCTGCCATCACGTCAATAGAGTTGATGTGAGGGAATATGGAAAGTGGGTGTGGATGCCCAGTGAGTTGGGAAGTGGGTCATTTTTGTTTTTGTTTTTTTTATATTGTTTTGTTTTGTTCTGTTACCATTTTCATCTTGGTATCGGCCACAAGTACTACTTCTCTTTGTCACATATTAATGTGAATCAGACATGGGTTTTTTCTTCTTTTTTCCCCTTTATAAACTCTAGTACAAGTTGGATCATCAAAGTGGTTGAGAAGGTTAAAATCATGAAAGCTGTGTGTTTTGTAACTATAGTTTGTGGCTGTGGATTGCTATTGTTTGTATTTCTTGTTAAAAATAAGTTGATCAATATAAAAAGAGGAGGTGATAATGCCCTTATAGAGGTAATTGGTCAGACCTAACATGTATCATGTTCAATTTTGTAGCCATATATCATTATGGATATAAGAGGCCAGAGGCAGTTCTGATATAAGCTACCAAAATGATGTGAGGTCTGTACCAGGATACATAGAAGGAGAAGACGTGACATAATTTGGATACATAAGAAGAGAGGCTGGGCAGGGGAGATATGATAAAACAATTAAGTGAAAGGCATTATTGCACAAGAAATAAACCCTTTCTGATAGGTAGAACCAGGGGGCATGTTATGAAGCTACAGTGAGGAGTAGCCTAGTAGTTAGAGCAGCAGCCTGGGATCCAAAAAGACCAGAGTTCAAATCCCACTGATACTCCTTGTGGCTTTGGGCAAGTCACTTAATCCTCCAGTGCCTTAGGTACAGACTTAGAATGTGAAAGGCTTAAAAGCTTAGGGTTCTTCAACTTAGAAAAAAGATGGCCGAGGGGAGATGTGATAAAGGTCTTCAAAATAATTAACGGAGTGGAATGGGTAAATGTAGATTGGTTGTTTATTTCTTCAAAAAGTAGAAAGACTAAAGGACATGCAATAAAGTTACAATATAGCACATTTAAGACTAATCAGAGAAGATATTTTTTTCACTCAATGCATAATCAAAATCTAATTCATAACCAGAGGATGTAGTAAAAACTGTTCTTGTAGCTGCGTTTGGACAAGTTCCTGGAGGCAAAGTCCATAAACTATTCTTAAAGAAGACCAGGGAAATCAAAATCTGTCTACCTTTTGGGAACCTGACAGATAGTTGTGAACTGGATTGGCTGCTGTCTGATATAGGATACTGGGCTTGATGGACCTTTTGGTCTGATCCATTATGGCAGTTCTTATGTTGCGATACAACAACAATTTTTCCCCAGAAAGGGTGGTAGATGTCATCCTGAAGGAGGCAGTAATTACAAAAATGCTAATAGAATTCAAAAAGACATGGGATAAATACAAAAGATCCCTTCATCAAAAGAAAATGGAAACCAAGCACTTAGCAGTTCAACACAAAACAGTAGTGAAATGACTTTTTGCACTTCTATAAAGGCATGGGAAGTAACCTTCATGGACTATCAATTTCAACCCTAAATGAAGGCAATGATGAGGGATAACTTGCACAGAATGGCACTTGCAACCTTAAACAATGGCATAAGGGTAATCTGCAAGGAGCAACAGTTAAAACACTGACTACCATACTGGGAAGACTGGATGAGCCATTTGGTCTATATCTGTCATCATCTATCTTTCTATGTCATTATATTACATGCACTTACAAATGAAAGGAATAAATTGAACAAAGAAATTAAGTAGAGGCATGGGAGGGTTTCAAACTTAATGAATTGCTTTCTTCCTTTTTCAGAAATGTTCATTATGAAGGCGGGGCTGTGTCTATCCATGCTCGGTCCCTCTGGAGGCTAGAAACACTAAGAGTGGTGTAAGTAAAATGCTCTTACTATTTTAAGAGAGAGAAATGAAAAGATGCTCAAATTTGATAACTAGGGATGTGTATTCATTAGTGTACCTTAAAAGATTTAGGGAGGAACTTTTACTAAAGTCTGAAAAGCAGTTAATGGACATTTTAGCAGGTAGTAATGACTCACTGTGACAGCTAACATGTGGGCACGACAACTACTGGCTGCTATAATGCATGTTAATTGCCCATTGCGTGAAGGAGTGGGGAATGGGCAGGGCATGGGTGGAGTGTGGGCATGAAGAGCATATAGAGTGAAATGTTCCTCATGCTAATTACAATCTATCAATATGTCATATAGTGGCCATGTGTCCGGGAATGTGTCCATGAGGTAACTGCTGGGAATATGCTTCCCATGCCCCTGACAGTTGCTGCAGAAGCCTTGCACTTAATGCATGTATGTTTTTGCACTAAACGCACATTAAGTGCAAAACCCTTACAGGCTTTAGTAAAATGGCCCCTTATGCTGCACTAAATTGATTTAATGCACCTTAACCTTTGAATTAACATGCATTAAAATGTGTTAAAGTTTTGTTTATTAAAACAGATGTGTGAAACAAATAAAAAAAAATCTGAAAAATCAAGAAAAAGGCCCAAACAGAGAGAGAATGAAATGGCCTGCCAACGAATGCATGTCCCTATCAATAACTAAGGCCCTGAGGTTCAAAAGTGCTTCTTGCTATCTGGATAAGTGCCGCTGGCTAACTCTGGCCATCAGTTTTCAGTGGCACTGTTCAGATAGTGCCACTTAAAATCATTGCAGTTGCTATTTGGATTAGTGTTAGGTTGGAGTGTGGGCATTAGTGGTGATATTCAGTCCGCTTGTCTATCTAAATAACCTTAGGACTGAACAATGGCTGTCCTAAAGTTATCCAGAGCATTATCCAGATAGCGGACTCAGTATTACCACTATCCCCACACAATGGTGGCACTCGCTGCCCTGTCTGCATAGTCGGTGTCATTTGCAGTTCGGAAAGTGGCACTGAATGTTCAGATTATTTTTAAATGCTGTGCCTCACATTTAAAAACAAAAAACACCAGCCCTTATTGATGCATGAAGGAGGCAACATAGGTGCACAATTTGGGACTGCAGAGATAATTTTGAGTTTAATTCTTTAGTTTGCCAGTGTCAATTACAGTGTGTGCTTTTATTCTGCTGCTCAAGTTATGCAGGTGGCAGTTTACGCTTGCTAATGGCCTCTTATAAAATACTAACTAGTCTGAAAGTGCATGCATTGAAACTCTTAGGTGTAGCCAGAGGTGCAGTCTGGGTGTAGCACAGGCAGAGTTTGCAAGTACATCTATTGATTAGAAAATACTTTACTTTATGTAAATACTCGCATATTTTACATACATTTGATTCCACTCATTAGGAGTATTGTGTTCTGTTTTGGAGACCGTACTTTGCAAAAGACATAAAAAGACTTGAAATAGTTCAGAATAAAGCAAGCAAAATTAGTCTTGAAGGACTAGAAAAAGGGACTGTTAATTCTGGAGAGAGATCTGCAATTGTGAGTATATACTTCTGGGAATTTTCTGAAAGGAATTCTTTCTATTAAAGCTATGTAATCTGTGAACCCACTATTTTTTGTTAAATCAGTCAGGGCCTAGTAGCAGCAGTTTAAGCTTACATTTAAAACACAGAAGAGAACTTTCTGGTTACATTTCATACCCAGCAGAGAGCATATAGTTTTAATTTAATAGTCACTCAGGGCCTAGTATCAGCAAAGTATTTTTAGTTTAAATTTAAAACACAGAAGAGAGCTTTCTGGTTAAATTTGGAACCCAGCAGAGAGCTGTAGTTTTAATTTAATAGTCACTCAGGGCCTAGCATCAGCAAAGTACTTTTAGTTTAAATTTAAAACACAGAAGAGAGTTTCTGGTTAAATTTAGAACCCAGCAGAGAGCTTGAAGTTTAAATTTCATAATAAGTTAAAGCCTAGCAGCAGCAAAGAGCTATAATTTAAATCAAATAAGAATATAGATTAGCACAAAAGGCAAAACAGGGTCAGTACTCTTTGAGCAGCAAATAAAGTCTTCTAGAGACCTTTACAAAGAGGCCTTCTACCTAGGGGGCAAGAGATCTGTGCAAACATTTTCAATAGGTGTTAACACCAGGTGGCAGTTCAAAAGGCCATTTTGAAAGACTCCTTCTATCCAAGCAAGGACTGTTAATCATCCAGGAAGCTGGTGACAGCTTACCTCAGCAGCACAGGCATAAATAGCTCAACCAGAGCTCTGTGATCCTCAGTCTTGAAGGACTAGAAAAAGGGACAGTTACTTCTGGAGAGAGATCTGCAATTGTGAGTATATACTTCTGGGAATTTTCTGAAAGGAATTCTTTCTATTAAAGCTATTTAATCTGTGAACCCACTATTTTTTGTTAAATCAGTCAGGGCCTAGTAGCAGCAGTTTTAAGTTTAAATTTAAAACACAGAAGAGAACTTTCTGGTTACACTTCATACCCAGCAGAGAGCTTATAGTTTTAATTTAATAGTCACTCAGGGCCTAGTATCAGCAAAGTATTTTTAGTTTAAATTTAAAACACAGAAGAGAGCTTTCTGGTTAAATTTGGAACCCAGCAGAGAGCTGTAGTTTAAATTTAATAGTTACTCAGGGCCTAGCATCAGCAAAGTAGTTTATTTTAAATTTAAAACACAAAAGAGAGCTTTCTGGTTAAATTTAGAACCCAGCAGAGAGCTTGTAGTTTAAATTTCATAATAAGTTAGAGCCTAGCAGCAGCAAAGAGCTATAATTTAAATCAAATAAGAATATAGCTTACCTCAGCAGCACAGGACAGGGTACTGTGTAGCAGCGCTTTATTAATAAGTGTTATTTCCCTCCCTCCCTCCCCACACCCACCCACCCACCCCTGGGATAATCATAGCTTTATAGGTACTTACACATCTTAAAAGACAGGAGGTGCTCTCAGGTGAAGCTTGTTACCCAAATCAGACATACACTAAGGACCTGAGATTAATTAAGCTTCAGGTGAACAAGGTATATTAAACGTATTAGGTACAATTTTATTGGTATAAATATCCATAGCAACCCTTAGTAAGTAAAGAACTTAAAGATCTAAACAAAAACTTAAAACTGAGATGCAGACAGCAGTCCAGCAGTGGGATGGGGGCCTTCCAGTCTTTTGCATTGAGTGTCACATGTGTGATTTTCTCCCAGTTGATGAGAGGTCTTACGTGTGCACTAGGTGCAAGGAGCTCTTTGCTCTCAGGGAACGAGTCCATTCTCTAGAGGCTAGAGTAGCAGACTTGGAAAACATAAGAAAGACAGAGAGGTACATAGACGAGACCTACAGGGATATAGTCCTGAAGTCTGTGATAAGGAAGCTTATCATAGCTCAGGAAGGAGCTATATAAAAGGTGAAGTGACTCTGAACAAGCAACCTGTCAGTTCTGGTAGAAATAAGAAAACAGAATTTTCCCATAAAAGACTACCAGTCCCAGAATGCACCAGGTTTCCAACAGCCATTAGAGGAGCTGAAGTGGGGAAACGTGTGTTCAATCAGGAGAGCTATGAGGTAATCCCTAAGCACTCATCTCAAAGGGCAGGGCCTGATTCAGCACAGCTGCGCTGTGTTAGGGAGGAGCACTCATCCAAGCAGAATAAGAGTAGAGTTTATTCTACAGATGACCATCTTCATGATCACCTTGGATATCCAGAGAAGGATCATCAGTTTCATCTGAAGGATCATCAGAAGCAGAAGCCAAACCGGACGGACAGAGAGGGAAAGCGACCCTTTGGAAGAAGGAAGAGAAAAGCCTTTGAGAGGTCTAGAAGAGTCCAAAGCAGTACGTATACTGGGAGGCATTTCAAGGGCCAGCATACACCATTGGACTGGGGAAAGCCAGAGGAATGGTGCTGCAGAGCTAGGAATCACCAGACGCTACCTGTGAGGGAGACGGCTGCACGTGGAAGGGACCCTAAGACCCGTGCCAGAAGGTATGTGAAGAGAGATCCAGTGTCCAGGGATCTGGATTGGAAGGCTGGACATAAGAACTGGACTACATACTGGCCAGGCTATATAGAGAGGAACTCTAACAGCAATGGAAGCTCAGGTATGAACACTGATCTATGCCCTAGCTATAATCTTGAAAGACAGCAGGGAAACAAGTATTCTCCTGAAAATGCTCCATTGAGAGATTCATCTGTGCCAATCCATGATATTGAACCTATGATTGTTGAAGATGGGAGTATGATTGCAGATGAAGGATGTGTTTATATGGACTGCTCTCTATCTAAACTCCGTTGGTAACTTTCTGTTACAAAGTACAGCAGCCATCACAAAGAAATATAAACTTGTTCTTTAATCTACTCAGAAAAGCTCCTGAAGCAGGATTTGACCCACACAGTAGAAAGCAAGCCAGCTAAAGGGGTTTCAACTGGATAACTGCTAGCAATTAAGCCTTACCTAATTGCTTGTGAGCTAGGAGAGAATCACTTCTGAATCTATGTGGGAAGTAATCAGAAGTTAACCTGAAAAGAACAGTTTGTTTCTTGCTTTGTGGCTTTTCATTTGTTGTTTTCCTGATTTTGACTTTGTTTTTCCAAGTTAACACTGAAAGCAAGTTAACTGATTTATGTGCTACCAAGCATATCTGTGTTGGGAGAAATAACCCCATAAATAAATATCTTATTGGCTTTACCCAAGAGCACAACTAAATTATTGTCAGCAGCTGTGTCTGGTGTGAATGAACTACATTGCCCACAATACCTTGCAAATCATATAGATATATGCACTTGCCAAGACTGTGAAGATTCTCACCCAGGCAGCCGTCTGACAAGTCCCACCTCCAGTCTGGCAGCATCCCTGTTGCCATGGAGGAGAGAGGTCACGTGACAGGAGAGCATCACTCTGGTGTGGCAAGAAGTGATCCTGTAACTAGGACCTGTCCTCCAGGTGGTGTAAAACCCTCTCGCACCGAGGAGGTTTCTCCAGGGCCATGTGCCCATGAGGGAAGGGTTAAGACAGCTGTTATAGTTGGTGATTCGATCATTAGGCATGTAGATAGCTGCGTGGCTGGTGGACGTGAGGATCGCCTAGTAACATGCCTGCCAGGTGCGAAGGTAGCGGACCTCACGCGCCTCCTAGATAAGGTCTTAGATAGTGCTGGGGAAGAGTCTGCTGTCTTGGTACATGTCGGTACCAATGACATAGGAAAATGTGGTAGGGAGGTTCTGGAGGCTAAATTTAGGCTTTTAGGTAGGAAGTTGAAATCCAGGGCTTCCATGGTATCATTCTCCAAAATGCTTCCCGTTCCACGTGCAGGACCCAACAGGCAGGCAGAGCTCCGGAGTCTCAATGCGTGGATGAGACAATGGTGCAGAGATGAGGGGTTTGGATTTGTTAGGAACTGGGGTACATTCTGGGGAAAGGAGGGGCTCTTCCGAAGGGATGGGCTTCACCTTAACTGGGATGGAACTAGGCTGCTGGCATTAACCTTTAAAAAGGAGATAGAGCAGCTTTTAAACTAGATAATAGGGGAAAGCCGACAGTCACCCAAGAGCAGATGGTTCGGAAGAATGTATCCTTGAAGGATACTACCAAAAGCAGAGAGGTTCCAAAAAAGAGTAAAGTAGCCCAAATGCCCTCGACTATGGAGCAGACAGAGCTTAAAGATCCCAAATAACCCATGTCTACCAATAGCCAAATTAATATGAATAAAATACAGTCTCTAAAATGATTGTATGCAAATTCTAGAAGTCTAAAAAATAAGATGGGAGAGTTAGAATATATAGCACTAAATGAGAGGTTAGATGTGATTGGAATATCAGAGACATGGTGGAAGGAGGACAACCAGTGGGATACTGTGATACCTGGGTACAAACTATATCGTAATGATAGAGCTGATCAAATTGGTGGAGGGGTTGCGCTCTATGTTAGAGAGGGCATTGAGTCAGAAAGGATTAAAGTTTTGCAGGAAACGAAATTTGCTGTAGAATCTCTATGGATTGAAATTCTATGTAAAAAGGGGAAGGCGTTGGCGGTGTACTATTGACCGCCTGGCCAGAATGAACAAATGGATGATGAAATGCTCAAAGAAATCAAGGAAGCTAACAAATGTTACAGCGCGGTAATAATAATGGGCGATTTCAGTTACACCGGTATCGACTGGGTCAGTGTCACGGCAGTACATGCTAGGGAGATAAAATTCCTAGATGACATAAATGACTGCTTCTTGGAGCAGCTGGTTCATGAACCGACCAGAGGGGAAGCCATATTAGACCTAGTCCTTAGTGGAACACCAGATCTAGTGCAAGAGATAAGGGTGTTGGGGCCACTTGGCAATAGTGATCATAGCATGATCGCCTTTGATTTAATTAGTGGAGGAGGGATAGTAAGGAAATTCACAGTACTACCTTTAACTTTCGAAAGGGAGACCATGATAAAATGAAGAAAATAGTTAAGAAAAAACTAAAAGTAACAGTTGCAAAGGTTAAAGACTTACATCAAGCTTGGGTGTTGTTGAAAAATACTATCTTGGAAGCCCAGACCAGCCGTATTCCATGCTTTAAGAAAAGTGGAAGGAAATCCAAACAACTGCCAGCATGGTTTAAAGGTGAGGTCAGAGAGGCTGTTGTTTCCAAGAAAGCATCTTTCAGGAAATGGAAAAAAGAGCCAAACGATGAAACCTGAAAACAGCACAAGCACTGGCAGGTCAAATGCAAGGCATTCATAAAGAAGACAAAGAGAGAATTTGAGAAGAAGCTTGCTGCGGAAGCAAAAACATGAAGTAAAGATTGTATCAAGTACATTCGTAGCAAAAAACCTGTGAGAGAGTCAGTTGGACCATTAGATGATAGAGGAGTTAAAGGGGCACTAAGAGGCGATAGCGGAGAGACTGAATGAATTCTTTGCTTCGGTCTTTACTGAGGAAGATGTAGGGATGTTACCCATGACTGAAGTGGTATTTAAAGGTGCGGAAGAATTGAAGGAAATATTGATACATCAGGAAGATGTATTACAACTATTAGATAAACTGAAGAGTAGCAAATCATCTGGGCCGGATGCTATACATCCAAGGGTGTTGAAAGAACTGAAATATGAGATTGCAGACCTGCTATTAGTAATCTGTGAACTATCATTAAAATCATTTCTAATACCTGAAGATTGGTGGATCGCCAATGTAACACCAATTTTTCAAAAGGATTCGAGGGGTGATCCGGGAAACTACAGACCGTTGAGCCTCACATCAGTACCGGGAAAACCATCATAAAGAATAAAATTACTCAGCATGTAGATAGTCATGGCCTAATGGGAGACAGCCAACATGGATTTAGACATGTTATGTTTATTTGAAAGTGTGAATAAACAGGTGGACAAAGGTGAGTCGGTTGATATAGTGTATCTGGACTTTCAGAAAGCCTTTGACAAGGTCCCTCATCAGAGACTTTTGGCAAAACTAAAGAGTCATGGGATAGGAGGCAGTGTACTACTGTGGATCAGGAACTGGTTAAAAGATAGAAAGCAGAGGGTTGGGCTAAATGGCCAATTTTCCCAATGGAGAAAGGTGAATAGTGGTGTACCCCAGGGATCTGTGCTGGGTCCGCTGCTTTTTGACATATTCATAAATGACCTGGAAAGTGGAATAATGAGTGAGGTTATCAAATTTGCAGATGACACAAAACTATTTAAAGTTGTTAAAACCCAAGAGGATTGTGGAAAATTGCAAGAGGATCTTGATAAATTGGAAGACTGGGCATCAAAATGGCAGATGAAATTTAATGTGGACAAGTGCAAAGTTATGCACCTAGGGAAGAACAACCCAAAGTATGGTTACGTGAAGCAAGGAACCACCACCCAGGAAAAAGATTTAGGCGTCATTGTGGATAACATGTTAAAACCCTCGGCCCAGTGTGCAGCGGCAACCAAGAGAGCAAATAGAATGCTAGGTATCATAAGGAAAGGAATGGAAAATAAAACAAAAGATATTATAATGCCTCTATAACGTTCCATGGTGAGACCGCACCTTGAATATTGTGTGCAATTCTGGTCGCCGTATCTTAAAAAGGATATAGTGTTATTAGAAAAGGTTCAGAGAAGAGCCACCAAAATGGTAAAGGGGATGGAAGGATACTCCTATGAAGAGAGGCTACAAAGGTTAGGGCTCTTTAACCTGGAAAAGAGTAGGCTGAGGGGGAGATATGATATAAGTCTATAAATTAATGAACGGAGTGGAACGGGTAAACGTAGATCGACTGTGTACGTTATCAGAATATAGGAAGACTAGGGGACATGCAATGAAGCTACAGGGTAAACTATTTAAGACTAATAAAAGAAAATATTTTTTCACTCAACGTGTAATCAAACTCTGGAATTTGTTACCGGAGGATGTAGTAAAGGCTGTTAGTGTAGCTGGGTTTAAAAAAGGTTTGGACAAGTTCCTGGAGGAAAGGTCCATAAACCATTATTAAGAAGGGACCCAGGATATCAATGCTTGACCTAGTACAAGCATTGCAGAACCTGTGTCTTTTGGGGAAACTACTAGGTATGTATGACCTAGATTGGCCACTGTTGGAAACAGGATACTGGGCTTGATGGACCTTGGTCTGACCCAGTATGGCATATCTTATGTTCTTATGTTCTTATGACTATTTTTAAATTAGGTCAGATGAAAAAGTATCCATATTGTATGGACACATGCATTTTTACTGTAGGTGTTGCTGAGGGCAAGATCTACTTTAGGCAAATGTTCTCAATTCAGAGGAATACTAAATAACAACACCCTCAGATGTTCGCTTTAGGACTATACTGAAGGAACAAGCTCCATGCAACTGGTCGCAGCGTTCTCATTCATTGGTCTCATCTGTGTAACCAAGCATTTCACTAAACATACGCAATTTTCAATAAACAAAGTATTAAATATTAAAATACTTAGCTGAATCTTAAATAACATACAGCAACCCAACATGACATGTTTCAGGTTATCTGAGACTTGCTTCAGGGAAAAATTTACACGACAACCAGCATTGACAAACAATCAGCTGATTTAACAAGTACCAGAACTGATGTCAGAATGTATACCAGTGCCCTTAACAAGGAAATAAACCCCCAAATAATACATTCAAATGCAAAATAACAATAGAAATTCATTGAGTGGGAGGCAACAACGAGTACAGTAATGGAGCTCACTCTGAGGAGAAGGAAGTTACCAGTGGTGTGCCCCAGGGATCTGTCCTTGGTCTGATTCTTTTAAACATTTTTGTTAGTGATATAGCGGAAGGGCTATCGGGTAAGGTTTGCCTCTTTGCGGATGATACCAAAATCTGCAATAGAGTAGACATCCAGGAAGATGTAGATAACATGAGGAGGGATCTAGCTAAGCTTGAAGAATGGTCTAGAATTTGGCAGCTGAGATTTAATGTTAAAAAATGCAAAGTCATGCATTTGGGCTGCAGCAATCCAAGGGAGCAATATAGTATAGGGGGTGAAGTACTTTTGTCCTCTAAAGTAGAACGGGACCTAGGCGTAGTTGTGTCTGTTGATCTTAAAGTAGCTAAACAGGTAGAAATGCAACAGCAAAAGCTAGAAGGATGCTTGGGTGCATAGGGAGAGGAATGGCTAGCAGAAAAAAGGAGGTCTTAGTGCCTCTGTATAAGTGGTGCAACCTCATTTGGAGTATTGTGTGCAATTCTGGAGGCCGCACCTTCAAAAGGATATAAACAGGATGGAGTCAGTACAGATGGTGGCTACTAAAATTGTTAGTGGTCTTCATTATAAAGCATATGAGGACAGACTTAAGGATCTTAATATGTACACCTTAGAGGAAAGGCGGGATAGAGGTGATATGATTGAGACATTTAAATACCTCCGTGGCATAAATGCACAGGGGGGGAGTCTCTTTCGATTGAAAGCAAGTTCTGCTATGAGGGGACATGGGATGAGGGTGAAGGGGGATAGATTCAGGAGTGATATGCGGAAATATTTCTTTACGGAAAGAGTGGTGGATCCGTGGAATAGTCTCCCAGTGGAGGTGGTAGTGATGAGGACAGTATCTGAATTCAAAAAAGCATGGGACAAACACAGAGGATCTCTGAAGGAAAAAAGGATCTGTTGTAGTTGTTGATATGGAAGGACAGACTAGATAGCCATGCAGTCTTTTTCTGTTGTCATTTTTCTATGTTTCTATGTAACTAAACAGCCAATGGCATAATTATCCACTTAAACAATAAATAACTAGGTGACAGCTAGAGAGGTCCACTCGATTTCACCGTTGAGCCCTTGAGGCTCCAACAAGCTCAAACAATAAATCCATCTTTTACCCTAAAGAACTCAATCTATGTAATGAATCACCTCCTCGCCAATCACTAACCACCTGATCAATCACTCTCCAACTAAATTGTGATGCCTATGCTTGTATTCAACAAAATGAGAAACCATCAGAGCTGATAATGTGCCGTTGGAGATCCTGCAGAAATGTTCATTCAAGTAATTGCGAACAGGCCGAGTTGTACGACCTACATATAATTTGGGACACGGGCAGATAATGGCCTTGGACAAGCCACTTTAACCCTTTGTTTCCTCAGGTACAAATACATAGATTGTGAGCCCTTTGGGGACAAGAGAAAATATATATACATTATCTGATTGTACACCATTTTGAATGGTGGAAAAGCAGTATATAAGCCTAGTTAAATAAATAGTAATGTAAACCACATTACATGAAATACAAGAGGTTGTATACCTCAAGCCATATTGCTCATGCATGATCGGGTGAAATCACTGTGGTCCAGCTGTCGTATTGGCACACTACTGACACAAACCATAGATCCCTTCAGCAGGTAAGAGAGTTTGCATCTACAGATAGTTGTTATAAGCAAAATAAGAGGGCAACTCTAATAAACTATCTACTACCTGCAGAGTGTGCCAAGGCTGTTTGATCATGTTAGCTATATAGGGGGCCATATGAGAATAAGGCAGGACACAAACCAGTCTATCAGTAACATATTGGTTAGAATTCATTGGTAATCACAACCAATCATTATGGGCATGTTTGACTCTTTTAAAAGCCCGTGTAATGGCAGATGAAGGACATCCTCTTACCGACAACCATTGCTGCAGATCTTTGGTTTATCGAAAAAATCATCAAACAAAGAAAAAATTCATCGCAAGCGCAAGAACTGCCCAATCGGCAAGCTCTTCCTAAGACGCCTAGAATGATTGGTCTGAAAGCACAACAATGTATTTCTCTCAACAGATTTATGATAGATAATTGCCAGCATTGACTGATACAGGCATATCTAGAAATTCAATCATACTATCAGAATATTTCATAGAAAATTTCACAAACTGATTTCGCTCATTAAGCCAGCAGGCAAAATCTCTAGGAAAAAGCAGGAATGTAGTCTTCACATATGGGTATCGTCGGTACTGATGGAGCCTGCACGGGAACGCTCCCCAGCGTCCAAATAGAAAGCTTTTGGGAGCATCCCACAGCGCCTGCGTGCTGCCTTCCCGCCTTTCCCAACTGCCTCTCTCCAGTTCTTCATTTTCCGCGGAGCCAGCAGGTTGTCGTTCCTGTCACTGCAGAAAATTATCCTATTCTCCTTCTTTTTTGTGGTCGCGTCTGCCTTCCCTCGATGCTATACCGGTACCGCTGGTTCTTTCTTTCTTTCTTTTAAAAAAATAAATAAATCTAATAATATTTTTTTCCAAAACTTTTTCTTCTTCAGGTACACGCGCCATTTTGGGCACTAGGCCCAAAATTTCCTTTACTATGGAAAAACCCGCTTCGGGTTTCAAGAAGTGTACCAAGTGTGGCGGTACCATCTCTGTCACCGACACCCACGAGTGGTGCCTTAAATGTTTAGGTCCTGACCACTCCATCTCGGAGTGTATGGCCTGTGGGATGATGTCGAAGAGGGGTCAACAAAACCGAGCTGCTAAACTCAGCACCCTTTTTCCCTCCGATGCAGCCTCTGTGGCATCGACGTCTTCCAGGGCTTCGCCTTCCTCCCATGGATCTCAGGTAACTAAACATAACTCTGGCCGATCCTCAAAGGGTAGATATCCTTCCAAGCATCAAGATGCCTCTGGCGTTACCCTTGAGGGTCTTGCACCGGCAAAATTGCCCGGCGGGAGGCTTCGGCTTCCAAAGCATTATCGGGGCTCCAGGATGTTCTCGAGGCCTCAACCTCGGCAGAACTACTGGTGCCATGCTCTGGGGTACTGGCTTCTTTCACCGGTACCGATACCCAGGCATCGGCAGCATCGATAGACCAGAGGTTCCTGGCTATTCAACGCAGTCTGGCAGCTCTCCTTGTGGCATTGGCACCCTCGGAACCGCATCAGACAGTTCAACCGGTTCCGGCACCGACTCCGGCACCATCGACATCGGTGTCTGCATTGCCAGCACCCAGTCATGTTATGCCTTCCAGTACTGATACACCGGTACCGATTCCCCCCGACACCGACTTTGGTCGGTACGGGTATCGTGCTCTACAAGAGCATCCGGATAGAAGGTACTTTAAATTCTCGGAGGAGTCTGAGGATTCTGACAGCTCGTTTGGTACCGGAGTACTTCTCCCGGAGGAGCCTTCCTCTCCTAAACGTAGGATGTCTCCTCCAGAGGATATCTTCTTTCAGGATTTTATCAGGGAGGTGGCTCGAGGTCTTTCCATTACTGTGGCTCCTGAAACAGAGCCCAGGGCAAAGGAGTTGGAGATTCCACAATATCCCAAGGCTCCTAAAGAGGCAGCTACTTTGCCTATCCATGAGATCTGACATGATCTCATGTTAAGAATGTGGGAAACACCTCTTACCACCTCTCCTCACTCTCATAGACTGGATACCATGTATCGAGTGCTTCCGTGTCCTGGCTTCCAGAAGACTCTGCTTCCTCACCACTCCATTGTAGTGGAAACAGCTATGAGAAGGATCAGAAGTGCAAAGAGGCATGCCTCTAATCCTCCTGGATGTGAGTGTCAAACTTTGGATGCCTTTGGACGTTGTACTTTACAGGCTTCCATGCTTTCTGTCAGGATCAGTTCCTATATTTTATATATGGGAATGTTCCTTAAGGAAGTCACAGGAGATTTTGAGCCCTCTCCTTCCTGATGATAAGAGGCAAGATTTTCTCACACTGGTTAAACATGCCCAGGATGTTTCTAAGTTTGTCAATTGTGCAGCTTTTGACTGTTTTGAGTGCATAAGCAGAACCTCTGCCATTGCCATAGGTGCATGTAGGATTGCCTGGCTCCAGGCATCTGATTTGGAGCTCTGGGTGCAGGACAAACTGGGCAATATCCCTTGTACAGGTGAGAATCTATTTGGCAAAAATTGGCAAGAGAAAGCCAATGAGCTGGATGCTGACAACTCCACTTTGGATAGATTATCCAAAGCCACAGCTGATCCTACAAGGAAGAAATCTTTCAAGAAACCATTCTTCTCCAAAAAGAAGAGGTTTTATCTGTCTTATACCCAGCAGGGACTTTCTGCAGGTCAGCCTGCCCGAAAGGGTCAGCAACCACCTAAACAAATGAAAGCAAAGACTGCTAAGCCTCAACCATCTCAGCAGTCTCAGCCTCCACAAGGCCTTTGCCTTCCATCTAGAGAACCTAGCCTTCATGGCCCTCAACGGACCAGAGCCTTCCACCATTCCAGGAAGGTTGTGTCACTTTGCCCCCACATGGGGGCAGATAACAGCAGAAGATTGGACTCTCTCCATTATAAAAGAGGGGTACAAGCTTCACTTTCTTTGCATGCCCCCTCCCACAATGGTAAGACAGTTCAATTCTCAGACCTCTCTCAACAACCTGTTAGATCAAGAGGTCACTATGCTTCTTGCCCAAGGGGCAATAGAAGAGGTACCCATTCCTCAACAGGGTTCAGGGTTTTACTCCCCCTATTTCCTTATCCCAAAGAAAACAGGGGGACACAGACCTATTTTAGACCTCAGAGAATTGAACAAATTCCTGTTGAAAGAGAAATTCAAGATGATTTCTCTGGGAACTCTGCTGCCATACCTTCAGAGTCAGGATTGGCTTTGTTCTCTAGATCTCAAGGATGCGTATACTCATGTTCTCATCCATAAAACTCACAGAAGATTCCTTCGGTTCCTTTTTCAGGGAAAGCACTACCACTACAGGGTGCTTCCTTTTGGTCTGGCCTCAGCACCAAGGGTGTTTATGAAATGCATGGCTGTGGTAGCAGCATTTCTTCACACTCTAGGAATATTCGTCTTCCCCTACTTAGACGAATGGCTCATTCGAGCCCCATCAGAGCTAGAGGCCAGGATTTCTCTATCTTGCACAATGCGTATCCTTCAGTATTTGGGTCTGGTTATAAACATCCCAAAATCCAGCCTGACTCCCACTCAGTCTCCAGAGTTCATAGGAGCTTTGCTGGATACCAGAAAAGCAAGGGCCTATCTTCGACAGCCCCGCTGCCTTCACATTGTGCAGTTAGCCTCCCAGGCAGTGTTGAAAACTCATCTCACTGCTCGGGAAATGTTACAATTACTAAGCCACATGGCATCTACCGTGCATGTGGTCCCCTATGCTCACCTCCATATGAGAGCAGCCCAATGGACTCTATTCACTCAATGGACTCAGTCATCAGGCTGCCTATCAGACAAAATAGCAAACACAAGTCGCCTTATTTTGTCTGTCCAATGGTGGCAATCAACCCAAAACCTGTTGGTAGGGTGCCCTTTCCAGCTGCCCCTACCCCAGGTCACTCTAACAACAGATGCCTCACAGCTGGGTTGGGGAGCTCACCTGCAAGATCTCTCTACCCAAGGCACCTGGACTCCACAGGAGACCCACTTACATATCAATCTCCTAGAAATCAGAGCAATCTTCTTTACTCTTCGAGTGTTCCATACCCAGCTAAGCTACAAGACAGTCCTAATTCAGACGGACAATCAAGTAGCTATGTTCTATCTGAACAAGCAGGGAGGAACAGGCTCTCTGTCGCTTTGCAACGAAGATTTGCGACTTTGGGCCCTCGCCAGAGAGCATCAGATTCATCTCCTTGTGGTGTATCTACCAGGCATTCAAAACTCTTGGGCAGACAGACTCAGTCGAGTTCTGCTCCCACAGGAATGGTCTCTCCATGCAGACCAGGTAGCAAACATTTTTCAAATTTGGGGAACCCTGGACATAGACCTCTTTGCAAGTCCACTGAATGCCAAACGTCCCCGGTTCTGTTCCAGAATTCCGACTCAGGGTTCTCAGGCCAGGGATGCTTTCCTCCTCCATTGGGGTCAGGACTTCCTATATGCCTTTCCACCCATTCCCCTAATTCCCAAAACCCTATTCAAGCTTCAGAGAGATAGAGGTCATATGATTCTCATAGCTCCACATTGGCCACGGCAAGTGTGGTACCCTCTGCTCCTACGTCTTTCTCAAGCTCCATCTCTGGATCTCGGATCTGCTCCAGATCTCCTGTCTCAGGAGGACGGGATGTTGTGGCATCCAAATCCCCACGCTCTGCATCTCAGGGCTTGGTTGCTGAAAGCCTAGACCTACATGGTCTTAACCTTTCTCAACAAGTAAGGGATGTCCTTTATGCTTCCAGGACACCTTCCACAAGACGCTCTTATGCTTTCAAGTGGAAAAGGTTTTCCATATGGTGTTCGCAGAAGGGTCTTGACCCCCTTGCGATACCTCTGGAATCATTACTGGAGTATCTCCTTCATTTAACTAATGCAGGACTTACATAAGAACATAAGAACATAAGACATGCCATACTGGGTCAGACCGAGGTCCATCAAGCCCAGTATCCTGTTTCCAACAGTGGCCAATCTAGGTTATACGTACCTAGCAATATCCCCAAAAGACAGGTTCCACAATGCTTGTACTGGGTCAAGCATTGATATCCTGGGTCCCTTTTTAATAGTGGTTTATGGACCTTTCCTCCAGGAACTTGTCCAAACCTTTTTTAAACCCAGCTATACTAACAGCCCTTACTACATCCTCCGGTAACAGATTCCAGAGTTTGATTACACGTTGAGTGAAAAAATATTTTCTCTTATTTGTCTTAAATAGTTTACGCTGTAGCTTCATTACATGTCCCCTAGTCTTTCTATACTCTGATAGCGTAAACAATTGATCCACGTTTATCCGTTCCACTCCATTCATTAATTTATAGACCTCTATCATACCTCCCCTCAGGCAAAAGAGCCCTAACCTTCTTAGCCTCTCTTCATAGGAGTAGCCTTCCATCCCCTTCACCAATTTGGTGGCTCTTCTCTGTACTTTTTCTAATAACGCTATGTCCTTTTTAAGATACGGTGACCAGAATTGCACACAATATTCAAGGTGCGGTCGTACCATGGAGCGATACAGAGGCATTATAATATCCTTTGTTTTGTTCTCCATCCCTTTCCTTATGATACCTAGCATTCTATTTGCTTTCTTTGCCGCCGCTGCACACTGGGCGGAGGGTTTTAACATGTTATCCACAATGACTCCTAAATCTTTTTCCTGGGTGGTGGTTTCTAATGTGGAGCCTTGCATTGTGTAACTATAGTGTGGGTTGTTCTTTCCTAGGTGCATAACTTTGCACTTGTCCACATTAAATTTCATCTGCCATTTGGATGCCCAGTCTTCCAATTTATCCAGATCCTCCTGCAGTTTTCCACAATCCTCTTGGGTTTTAACAACTTTAAACAGTTTTGTGTCATCTGCAAATTTGATAACCTCACTAGTTATTCCCTTTTCCAGGTCATTTATGAATATGTCAAAAAGCAGCGGACCCAGTACAGATCCCTGGGGTACTCCACTATTCACCTTTTTCCATTGGGAATATTGGCTATTTAGCCCTACCCTTTGCTTTCTATCTTTTAACCAGTTCCCGATCCACAATAGTACACTGCCTCCTATCCCATGACTTTTTAGCTTCGCCAAAAGTCTCTGATGGGGGACTTTGTCAAAAGCTTTCTGAAAGTCCAGATACACTATATCAACCGACTCACCTTTGTCTACCTGTTTATGCACACCTTCAAAAAACATATCAGATTAGTAAGACAAGATCTTCCTTGTCTAAAGCCATGTTGGCTGTCTCCCATTAGGCCATGACTATCTACATGCTGCGTAATTTTGTTCTTTATGATGGTTTCTGCCATTTTCCCTGGTACTGACGTCAGGCTCACCGGTCTGTAATTTCCTGGGTCACCCCTGGAACCCTTTTTAAAAATTGGTGTTACGTTGGCGACCCTCCAATCTTCAGGTATTACAGATGATTTTAATGAAAGTTCACAGATTACCAATAGCAGGTCTGCAATCTCATATTTCAGTTCTTTCAACACTCTGGGATGTATACCATCCGGTCCAGGTGATTTGCTACTATTCAGTTTATCAAATAGTTGTAATATATCTTCCCGGTGTAGCGATATTTCTCTCAATTCCTCTGCAGTATCACCTTTAAATACCACTTCAGTCTTGGCTAACATCCCTACATCTTCCTCAGTAAAGACCGAAGCAAAGAATTCATTCAGTCTCTCTGCTATAGCCTTGTTTCCTCTTACTGCCCCTTTTATCCCTCTATCATCTAATGGTCCAATTGACTCTCTCACAGGCCTTTTGCTACGAATGTACTTGAAAAAGTCTTTATTTCGTGTTTTTGCTTCCGTAGCAAGTTTCTTCTCAAATTCCCGTTTTGCCTGCCTTATCAATGCTTTGCATTTAACTTGCCAGTGCTTGTGCTATTTCCAGTTTTCATCATTTGGCTCTTTTTTCCATTTCCTGAAGGTTGCTTTTTTGGCAGCAACAGCCTCTCTGACCTCACCTTTATACCATGCTGGCTTTTTTTTGGACTTTCTTCCACTTTTCCTAATGCGTGGAATACAGCTGGTCTGGGCTTCGAGGATAGTATTTTTAAATAACACCCAAGCTTGCTGTAAGTCTTTAACCTTTGGAACCGCTCCTTTTAGTTTTTTCCTAACTATATTCCTCATTCTATCATAGTCTCCCTTTTGAAAGTTAAAAGGTAGTACTGTGGATGCCTTTACTATCTGTCCTCCACTAATTAAATCAAACATGATCATACTATGATCACTATTGCCAAGTGGTCCCAACACCCTTATTTCTTGCACCAGATCTGGCGTTCCACTAAGGACTAGGTCCAGTATGGCTTCCCCTCTGGTCGGTTCATGAGCCAGCTGCTCCAAGAAGCAGTCATTTATTCCATCTAGAAACTTTATCTCTTTAGCTTGTCCTGCTGTGACACTGACCCATTCGATACCGGGGTAATTGAAATCACCCATTATTACTACTCTGTTGTGACTTTTGTTAGCTTCCTTGATTTCATCATCCATTTGTTCATTCTGGCCAGGTGGTCGATAGTATACTCCCACTGCCATCACCTTCCCCTTCATAAATGGAATTTCAATCCATAGAGATTCTACAGCAAATTTTGTTCCCTGCAAAACTTTAATCCTTTCTGACTCAATACCCTCTCTAACATAGAGCGCAACCCCTCCACCAATTTGATCAGCTCTATCATTACGATATAGTTTGTATCCAGATATCACAGTGTCCCACTGGTTATCATCCTTCCACCATGTTTCTGAGAGTGCAATCATATCTAACCTCTCATTTAGTGCTATATATTCTAACTCTCCCATCTTATTGTTTAGAATTCTAGCATTGGCATACAAGCATTTTAGAGACTGTATTTTATTCATATTAAACTGGCTATTGGTAGGCAGGGGTAATTTGGAATCTTTATGCTCTGTCTGCTCCTTACTCAAGGGAATTTGGGCTACTATACTCCCTTTTGGAACCTCACTGCTTTTGGTAGTATCCTTCAAGGATACCTTCGTCCGAACCATGCACTCCTGGGTGACTGTCGGCTTTCCCCTATTTTCTAGTTTAAAAGCTTCTCTTCTTTTTTAAAGGTTAATGCCTGCAGTCTGGTCCCATCCTGATTAAGGTGAAGCCCATCCCTTCGGAAGAGCCTCCCCTTTCCCCAGAATGTTCCCCAGTTCCTAACAAATCCAAAACCCTCATCCTTGCACCATTGTCTCATCCACGCATTGAGACTCCGGAGCTCTGCCTGTCTTTTGGGTCCTGCACGTGGAACAGGAAGCATTTCGGAGAACGCTATCCTGGAAGTTCTGGATTTCAACTTCCTACCTAAAAGCTTAAATTTAGCCTCCAGAACTTCCCTACCACATTTTCCTATATCATTGGTACCAACATGTACCAAGACAGCAGACTCCTCCCCAGCACTATCTATGATCCTATCTAGGCGGTGCGTGAGGTCCGCTACCTTCGCACCAGGTAGGCATGTTACCAGGCGATCCTCACGTCCACCAGCCACCCAGCTATCTACATTCCTAATGATTGAATCACCAACTATAACAGCTGTCCTGACCCTCCCCTCGTGGGGACATGGCCCTGGAGAAACGTCCTCGGTGTGAGAGGGTTTTACATCACTTGGAGGACAGGTCCTAGTTACAGGATCACTTCCTGCCACACCAGGGTGATGCTCTCCTGTCACGTGACCTCTCTCCTCCATGGCAACAGGGATGCTGCCAGACTGGAGGTGGGACTTCAGGACTGTATCCCTGTAGGTCTCGTCCATGTACTTCTCTGTCTTTCTTACGTCTTCCAGGTCTGCTACTCTAGCCTCTAGAGAACGGACTCGTTCCCTGAGAGCAAAGAGTTCTTTGCACTTAGTGCATATGTAAGACCTCTCACCAACTGGGAGAAAATCATACATGTGACACTCGATCCAAAAGACCGGAGAACCCCCATCTCGTTGCTGGACTTCTGTCTGCATCTTAGTTTAAAGCTTGTGTTTAGGTCTTTTAAATTCTGTATATAATAAGGATTGGTGTAGATGCTTATACCAATAAAAGTGTATCTAATACCCCTAATACACCGTGTGTACCTGAAGCTTAAGTAATTAATCTCAGGTCCTCTGTTTATGACTGATTTGGATAACGAGCTGCACCTGAGAGCAGCCCCTTTCCTCAATGATGTGCAAGTACCTATAAAACTACAATTACCCCAGGGGTGGGTGGGTGCTGGGGAGGGAGGGAGGGAAATAAGTCCTATTAAAGAGGGCAGTTACAAGGTACCCTGTCCTGAACCCTCATTAGGGGGGAGGGGGGTACCACACAAAGCCCAGTTAGTTGAGAGAGGCAAGGTAAGTTATAACTGAGAAGGCTGAACTAGCACACCACTAAGACAAACAATAAATAATTAAATAAACAGACAAACAATCAATAATTAATAAACAGCTAGAACTCACAGCAAGGTGTCACAGGAGGCAATATCCACTTCTGGACTTGAGGCTAACTCAGTAAGAGTCCATTTAAGTGCTATTTCAGCTTCTTTAAAGCCTTTAAATGGGCATCCTATTTCCTCTCATCCTCTCATAGCGAGATTTATGAGGGGCCTTCTGCTAACTAAGCCTCCCATTAGGCCACCACCAGTGGCATGGGACCTGAATCTGGTTCTTGGCCAGCTCATGAAGCCGCCCTTTGAACCTTTAGCTACTACCTCCTTGAAATTCCTTTCCTGGAAAGTTATTTTTCTCATTGCAATCACATCGGCACGTCGCATTAGTGAATTGCAAGCATTGGTTGCTGATCCTCCTTATACGAGGTTCCATCATGATAAGGTAGTCCTTAGGACTCTTCCACACTTTGTGCCAAAGGTGGTCTCACCTTTTCATTTAAACCGAGCAGTTTACCTTCCGGTATTTTTTCCAAGGTCTCATGCTTCAAATGCGGAAAGGAATCTTCATACTTTGGACCGCAAAAGAGCACTTGCCTTTTACTTACAAAGAACATAGAAAGTCCTCTCAACTCTTTGTTGCTTTTGATCCTTCTCATTTGGGACTTCCAGTCTCCAAGAGAAAATTGTCCAATTGGATTGTACAATGTATTTCCTTTACCTATCAGAGCAAGAACCTTTCTCTGGAAGGCCATGTCACAGCTCACAATGTGAGGACCATGGCAGCCTCACAATGGCTCATCTACACTCTGTGTCTGTTGACGACATCTGTCAAGCAGCTACTTGGGCCTCTGTTCATACCTTCACAGCTCATTACTGCTTGGACAAGGACTTCCGGCGGGATGCCTTGTTTGGTCAGGCTGTTCTCCAACACCTGTTAAATACTTAGTCAACTCCTACCCACCATTCCCGGTAGGATGCCAGAGATCCATGCGGGGAAGTGGAGCCCTTTCACAAGGGTACACAACTTCTGGGGTCTCTCCCTGGCATCAGTAGCTAGGAAGTCCCCATATGTGAAGACTACATTCCTGCTTGTTCCTGGAGATAGCATAGTTACTCACCTGTAACAGGTGATCTCCGGGAACAGCAGGAATTTAGTCTTCACAACCCACCCCCTCCCCTAGAAGTTGTATCTCTTTTCTTTCCTTTCCCTCTCTCTCTCTTTGTCTCAGCTTTAAAACTCATCTGGAGAGAGGCAGTTGGGAAAGGCGGGAAGGCAGCACGCAGGCGCTGTGGGATGCTCCCAAAAGCTTTCTAATTGGACGCTGGGGAGCGTTCCCATGCAGGCTCCGTCGGTACCGACGATACTCATTTGTGAAGACTAAATTCCTGCTGTTCCTGGAGATCACCTGTTATAGGTGAGTAACTATGCTTTCCTGTAACTATTGCAGAGAACCATACCAAATCACAAAAATATTGTCCAAGAAATGCTTCCATAGACCAAACTGTGATAAATATACAGAATAGATATTTGAATCTTCAAAGCGGGCCGTGTACAGCTTAGCCAGTGAGGGGACCACAGATGCCCCCAAGGCAATACTATGGTGCTGCAGACAGAATTGACCATTATAATGAAAATAATTATGGGTCAATGTCAGCTCAAGCAACTGCATTAAAAATGCAACAGTGACTCAATGAGATAATTATGTGTCTTCCAATTTATGTCTAACAATATTAAGAATCTTGGGAAAACAGCATAAAGAGATCTAGGCAAAGTATAGATGGAGTCCAGAAGTACACACATTGATTATAAAATATGATTGTCACGAAATTCCAAGGCATTTCGACGGTTTACAGAGATGTAAACTACTTAAATATCCCTCAACAGAAAATTCAGTGGCATTAACATGGTTAGAGTTGCTGAATATCCCCAATTAATGCCGCTATGCACCCCAATGTTAACCGCTTCGCATCGGGGTGTGTTGAGGACATTCTGGGGTGGAGTGGAGGTGGTGCCAGTTACTAACCAGGCAGCGGTGATATTGCACTACTGCCCGATTAATTACCTGTGGGTGAAGATAGGCCAGCTTTTGCTGCACCTATCTTTAACTGTGGGAGCTAACCAGGCAGCAGCTCAATATTGTCAATGCCTGGTTAGCATCTGCAGTATTTCAGGCTGTGCGGTGACCCCAGATATTCGATGCCAGGACCAGATAAGGTCCCGTCATTAAACCTCTGGGTTAAGTCTTCAGCACCGACAGCTAGCCGCTGTAATCACACTAGCCGCCAGCACTGAATATCGAACATGATAATCTATGTGCATAGTCACATACTTCACAGGTATACTACTACTTGAACAGGTGTAATATTTGTGCCTTCAACGTAGGCACTATTACTGTTGGATTTGCACCAGATTTTATAATGACACCTAAGCCACATACACCTATTTTTAGTCTTTTTCATAAAAACACGTAAGAGGGTAATTTTATTATAGGGCGCTTAGGTTAACAGGGCAGGAAGGCACTTATTTTGAAGCTAATTTAAAAAGACACATAGGTACCTATGTGTCACTATAAAACAGTAGCACAAATCTTGCAGACACTGTACCTCGACTGAAGGTGTTGACATTATGTCTGCTTGAACAGGAATATTGCTAGGTGTTTCCCGAGGAATCGATTGAGAATCCCTGGTCTATGGTTCTGAACAGTCTTGACTATCGCAACACCATATATTTGGGTCTTTCATCCAATGGTGGAGCCAGATCGTGAAACTTAAAGCCGTGGGTGACTTGCCATGCTGCCTTTACTCCTGGCCCAGCGGCTGTTCTATCCCAGCCAGAGTTTCAAGAGAGAACAGCTGCCAGGAGAGACCAGATGCTGGGCCTGGAGCAGAGACAGCATGGCAAGCCACCCAGGGCTTTAAGTTAAGTTTGCCATGCTGGCTCTTCCATTTGGGGTTGGTGGGAGTGCACCCATTCCCTGTTGCCACCCGGGGTCAACTGCACCCACCCTTGGTACACCACTGAATGTACTAACATGTGTTGTTAGCTATTGTTTTGTGAACTTTTGCTACATATGAAAATGAGCATCATAGCAGTATTCCAGGCTATGGCAACAGCTATGAAATTTCTCACATTGACCCCATTTACCTGAGGGGCATAGTTTAGAGAGCCCACACTGTCCTGGTCATAACTATCCCCTTCCCCCAGTGGTGTTGTGTAAATCACTGATGGTGTGAGCACTAAAGAGAATCAAATGGTATAAAAGCTCTCCCATAAATTAGAGCAAAAGTCCCTTACTGCACCCCGTACTCACCAATCTTACCCCCAAAGTTTGAAGAGTTACTAGGGGGGCAGAAGCAATCCCCACTTATTTCAGCCACACTAATGCCATCTCAGTAAATGGCATCAGCTGACCTGTGATGCTTCTGTGTCCCTCACATGCAGGGAAAGAGGAACACAGGGTCAACCCGTGTAGTTTTCCAAGATGGTGCTACTGCGGCAGGAGGGAGTGGAGATTGATCTCGCTCTGTACTGACTCTGAACTATAGTGGTAAGCTTTAGGGCAGTGGATCATGGGGAGCAGGAGGGAGGCACCAAGAACCTTATGCTCCAATTTGTGATAAGCGGATGGGTTTCATAATGGTAAGGGCTTAGCTTCACACATTTTGGGAGCCCGTGTGGGTTAGTGGTAGTTCCCAGGACCTACTGCATGGTCAGGGGTCTACCCACACTACCAGTGAAAGGGGCGCCTCAGGCATTCCTTTTAAACTGTGCCCTTTTGTGCAAAGACAAATTCCCAGAATGCTTCCTAGAAAGGTAACCAGATCTCACTGAAGCACGGTTATCTTTCTTTGCAGAGACCTGTGTGTAATGATTTTGCCTGCTTGTTTTCTACAAATACATTATTTTACATCAAAGCATCTCATCATTTATGAATTTAAATATATTTTTTACCCATAGTGGATTATGTGCTGAAGTTCACAGCAAAACTTAAATAGTTTTCCCAGTTTTTTTTCACAAATAGTTCTTCACATGATAAAATATGCAAAGATGCTGAAATCTTATCATGCAAAGCCCCTTTTGTGAAAGACTGTTTGCCTTTTATATCTTTCAGTCGGAAGCTTGTGCATAATCAATCCATTTATCATTAGGTGGAGTGGAAGCCATATCCGCTGGGGACAGCCCTTCAGACTTCGGCATGTAACAACAGGAAAATACTTAAGTCTTATGGATGACAAAAGTCTTCTCTTAATGGACAAAGAAAAAGCTGATGTGAAATCCACAGCATTTTGTTTCCGGCCCTCCAAGGTAGGCAAGCTGTTGCATGTCAAGTTCTAGTGAATTTGAAATTGTAAACATACGTACAATTTTCTAGCTAACATTGGGTGACATTTTCCAAAGGTTCTGTTTTATTTCTCTTGTTTCCTCATCTTTTGGTTGCTGTCACACATTGAATAGAGAATTTCAATGTATTCTACATGGCGCTTAAATCCTTTTCCCGGGTGGTGATTCCTGGGAGGTAATTTTATAAATCTTTTTTACATGCAAATGGCTTCTTCTATAATTAATTCATGTCTAAAATTATGTGTGGTGCAAGTAAGTGTATATTTCTAAAGAAGGAATGCTCAGGAGGAGTTTGGGTGTGAATGAGGATGAGTTATAATTTACATGCATATCATAAAATACACACATAGGCTCATACTTTGTAGTAACAAAGCAGGTATAAATGTCCTTCCCTTCAAAGTAGGTGAGAGTTTTGCAGGATTTGTGCTAG
Organism: Ichthyophis bannanicus; assembly: GCA_033557465.1. NCBI lineage: Eukaryota > Metazoa > Chordata > Amphibia > Gymnophiona > Ichthyophiidae > Ichthyophis > Ichthyophis bannanicus. The sequence goes on from CM066033.1 coordinate 498,671,614, forward strand.
TATTTTATAAAGACACCTATGCACTTATGTATCCTTAGAAATTAGGTGAAAAATGGCTGCCTGCCTGCCCAAATAACCTAGGCGACCTCTTATAAAATTGCCCTTTTTTGCAGCATCTAGCATTGTGTAGCTATAGTGTTATTCTTCCCTATGTGCATCACGTTTCAATTGTCCAAAATAAATTTAATCTGACATTTGGACAGGGTCAGCCCAAGGGTATCTGCCACCCTAAGTGAACCTTCAGCTGTGTGTCGCCTTCTTTCCCAAAATGACCGAAGGCCCTACTCCTCCACCATCTCCCTTTCTCTTTGCTACTCCCCCCAGATGTCCAACTTCACCCTTCCCTTCCCTTCCCACCCCTCCCCTCTCTGTGTCCTACATCTCCCCTTTCTACCCCTGCCGTACAGCATCTTCCCTTCCCTTCACCCCTCCCCCCCCACTGTTTTCTAGCATTCTTCTCCCTCCTTAGCCTCCTTCCCATGTCCATCATTTCTCCTTCTCTTCACCCTCCAGGTATCCAGTATCTCTCTGTCCTCCCCCCCCCCCAAGGTATCCAGCTTTTCCTTCTCTTTCCCCTGTTGATGCCACCCTTGTTGCTGTCATCTCCTCTCTATCTTCTCTGCTGGACCAGAAGACTGTCTCCAGGAAATTCAGCATGTCGACAGGTCTTTGAGCACCTTGCACATAAACTCATCGCCTGCCAGTTATGCCTCCTCTGATGCATATTTACTGTTGGAGGGGGACAGGAGTGGCAGGCTTTGAGCGCATGTGCACAAGTGTTCAAAGGTCCACCACTGTGTGGACAGCTGCTGTCTTGCTGGCTGTGCTGGTGCTGCGCTGCTGCCCTCAGCAGACACCTAGTCTGCCTTGTGGATGGACCAGCCCTGCATTTGCCCAGGCTCCCAATCTCTAAAGGTCCTCTTGTAATTTCTCAGTCTTCATTATTTAACAACTTCGAATCAAATTTGAAGATGACACAAAATTTATCACCTCAAACATTGTTTCCATTTCCAGATCATTTATAAATGTTAAAGACTAGCTCCAATACAGATCCTTGAACACTAACTTTTCCTTTGAGAAAACTGATCAGGTCTATTCTCTGTTTTCTGTCTTTTAATCAGTTCCAATTCCACAATAGGACATTGTCTCCTGTCCGATAACATTTTTTAATGTCGGGAGTTTCTCATTTATTTTATTTATTTATTTGTTACACTTTTCAATACCACCCTTTTCAGAGATCAGGGGCGGTTTACAAATAAGCTACATATAGCAGTATAGTGAATTAACCGGACAGAAACTATTTACATATCAACTCTAACTATTTACATAACAGCTATTAGCAAAGTTTACAAGAGTTATAAAATCTTATGTCAGCTATAAACAATGCCTACAAGATTTATAAACTCAGGTGGGGGGAATTTGAGGTATTGATGGTGCGATCTGTGTGAATATGGGGTGGTCACTGTGTGTGAGACTGGGTTGGGTGAGCAGCATTACTGTCCTTCGAGTTTCCATAGGGTTCTTTGGATAGATACATTTTAAGCTCCTTTCTGAATACTTGGAGGTCCTTAATCAAGCGGATTGAGACAGGTAGTGAATTCCAAAGACTAGGGGCTGTGTAAGTGAATACTCTGGAGCTCGTGGCCTGTTTAGTTTACCAAATAGAGGGGGGATTTCAAGGGAATGCTGAGTGTTCTCCCTTCAGGATCTTGTGTCTGAAGGGGTGTGGAGAAGGGTCGAGGGGAAAGACAGTGCAATATTGTTGATCAGTTTGAAAGTAGTCATTAGTATTTTGTATTTTATTCGGCTCATGATTGGGAACCAGTGGATGTCATATAAGATGGGCGTGATATGATCAGTTAGTCAGGCCTGACAGATGATTCTGGCTCTAACATTTTGTGCCCTCTGGAGGATGTTCAGGTTCTTTATGGGAGTGCCCTGTAACAAGTTGTTACAGTAGTCAAAGTGGGGGGTGATGAGGGCGTGTACCACAAATCTAAAGTCTTGAGTGTCAAGAAGTGGTCTCAGGTGCTGGATGGTCTTTAATTTGAAAAGGATGGTTCTGGCTGTTTGCTTTATATGAGGTAGCATACTGAGGGATTGATCGAGTATTATTCCCAGGTATTTGACCTCTTGTTTCACTGGGAGTACAATGTTATTAAGGGTGGTAGATTGAGGGGGGAGGGTCAAATTTTGGTTTCTAGATATGTATAAGACCTCAGTTTTCTTATAGTTAATATTGAGGTTGTTGGAGTTTAGCCAGGATTCCATTTCTCTAATGTAGTCTGATAGGTTGTGATAAGTGGGGTTCATTATGTCAATAGGGAGATACAGCATAATGTCATCCGCATATATGTAATATCCAATGTTAAATTTTTTGAATATGTTGGTGATTGGTTGAAGGTATAGGTTGAATAAAAGGGCTGAGAGGGCAGAGCCTTGAGATATTCCTTGTTTTTGGGGGAAGGCGTCAGAGGAATCTTGACCTGCTTGAAGACGTAGCATACAGTCTGAAATATATGACCTGAACCATCTAAGGATTGTTCCATTAAGACTAATTTGTGCTAGTCTTGAAAGGAAGGTGTCATGATTAATATTGTCAGTCAATAAAGACCAGGATGAATGCCCGTTTTGGGTGATTCTGTCAAATGCTTTCTGAAAATCCAGATACATCATATCAATCGGCTCTCTTTTATGTACATGTTTGTTTGCGCTTTCAAAAAAATACAGCAGATTGGTGAAACAATATTTTCCTTGGCTAAATCTATATTGGCTTTGTCCCATTAAATCATGATTATCTGTTGTTCAGTAATTTTGTTCTTTTAAAGTTTTCTACAATTTTTTGAGCACTGACATCATGCTCACTAATCTGTAGTTTCTCAGATCGCCTCAGAAATCCTTTGCATTACATTAATACAGTTATGCTAGGTACCATAGACAATGTTAATAGACTGTAAATTACTAATGACAGGTATGCAATTTCATTTATGAGTTCTTTCAGTACTCTATGGTGTATTGTCAGACGGCTGCCTGGTGAGAATGTTCACAGTCTTGGCAAGTGCATATATCAATATGATTTGCAAGGGATTGTGGGCAATGCAGTCCATTCCCACCAGACACAGCTGCTCACAATAATTAGTTGTGCTTCAGGGTAAAGCCAATAAGATATTTATTTATGGGGTTATTTCTCCCAACACAGATATGCTTGGTAGCACATAAATCAGGTTACTTGCTTTCAGTGTTAAACTTGGAAAACAAAATCAGGAAAACAACATTTGAACTTGTCAGGCAATCAAAGCAAAAGAAATAAGACCTGGTTGGTAACAAACTGGTCTTTTCTGTAGGCTTTAGCTAATATTTTCTTAGCAGTATATCAAACAACAAACAATATCCACAAAGAAGAGAAAAACTGTTCTTTTCAGGTTAACTTCTTATATCTTCCCACTAGATTCAGAAGTGATTCCCTCAGAGCTCACAAGCAATTAGGTAAGGCTCAATTGCTAGCAGTTACCCAGCTGAAACCCCTTAGCTGGCTTGCTTTCTACTGTGTGGCTAAAAATCCTACTCAGGAGCTTTTCTGAGTAGATTAAAGAACAAGTTTGTATTTCTTTGTGATGGTTGCTGTACTTTGTAACAGAAAATTACAAAAGGAGTTTAGACAGAGAGCAATCCATGTAAACACATCCTTCATCTGCAATCACTCCCCCTTCTTCAACAATCATGGGTTCAATATCCTGGATTGGCACAGAAGAATTTCTCAATGGAGCACTTTCAGGAGAATACTTGTTTCCCTGCTGTCTTTCAAGGTTATAGCTAGGGCATAGATCAGTGTTCATACCTGAGCTCCCATTGCTGTTAGAGTTCCTCTCTATATAGCCTGGCCAGTATGTAGTCCAGTTCTTATGTCCAGCCTTCCAATCCAGATCCCTGGACACTGGATCTCTCTTCACATACCTTCTGGTACGGGTCTTAGGGTCCCTTCCACGTGCAGCCGTCTCCCTCACAGGTACTGTCTGGAGATTCCTAGCTCTGCAGCACCATTCCTCTGGCTTTCCCCAGTCCAATGGTGTATGCTGGCCCTTGGAATGCCTCCCAGTATACGTACTGCTCCAGACTCCTCTAGACCTCCCAAAGGCTTTTCTCTTCTTTCTTCCAAAGGGTTTCTTGCCCTCTCTGTCCGTCCGGTTTGGCTTCTGCTTCTGATGATTCTCCAGATGAAACTGAGGATGAGGATATCCAAGTTGATCATGAAGATGATGAGGATGATTCTCTGTAGAATAAACTCTACCTTTATTCTGCTTAGATGAGTGCTCCTCCCTAACACAGCGCAGCTGTGCTGAATCAGGCCCTGCCCTTTGAGATGAGTGCTTAGGGATTACCTCATAGCCCTCCTGATTGAACACATGTTTCCCCACTTCAGCTCCTCTAATGGCTGTTGGAAACCTGGTGCATTCTGGGACTGGTAGTCTTTTATGGGAAAATTCTGTTTTCTTATTTCTACCAGAACTGACAGGTTGCTTGTTCAGAGTCACTTCACCTTTCCTATAGCTCCTTCCTGAGCTATGATAAGCTTCCTTATCACAGTATATAATTAAGTTTGGTTGATTTGCTATTATTTAGTTTGCCCTATTACGTCTTCTAGGTTTACCAAAATTTGTTTTAGTTTTTCTGAACTGTCACTGTTAAATACCATTTCTGGGATGCGTATTTCTCTTATATCTTCCTCAGAAAAACAATAGAGGAAATAAATCATTTAGGGCTCGCTATTCGGTGATGGCGGCTAGCACTGCTAAAGCAGCTAGCTGGCACCACTGAACCTTAGGTCCAGATGTTCAATTCTGAGGCCATCTCCAGCCACCAGCATCGAATATTTGGATCAGTTGGATAGCGATGAAGCTAACTGGGCAGCGATAATATTCAGCCACTGCCCAATTTAGTTTCTGCAGTGAAAATGGACAGCTTCTAAAGTGCATAAGCGAGCACAGGCTCAATATTGCTGCTGCCTGGTTATCTCTGGATGCCACCTCCGCCCTGACATTAGAATGTCCCGATGCTGGCTGGCTAGCATTGAGGCATGCAGCGACAGCACCTGGGGATATTCAGTGGCATAAAAGAAACAATAAGTTAAAACTTCACAGAAAAGATAAAATACCAAAATCCAAAAAAATAAAAACATAAAATAACTAATAATTGTCTGCCCACCGGGGGCGGAGCCTAGTGCTGAACGAGATGGCCGCATAGAGCGTTTGCTCCGGAGGGTTTGGGAAGCATCCTGTCTAACACTCCACGGTTTTGAGCCGAGAAGCAGAGAACTTGGTGACTGTTAGCTTGGGGAGAATGTCCGGGCCTAAGCCGACGCGGCTTGAGTTCCCTACTGCACAGAATAACAGTGCGAAGCGATAAAAAATGGAACCCCCCTCTCTACAAAAGATGGCGCTCACACGAGAGCCTGAGGCCCTGCAAGAGTTGCTCTCGGACGTGCGAGCAATCAGAGAGATGGTCTGGGCGAATTGGGAGGCGCTGACAGTGGTGCAAATCGACGTGGGGGCACTGAGAGCTTCTATGGAGGCGCTTACCTTAAGGCAAGACAAGACGGAGAACATGCTGAGTGCTCATGATGAGCGACTTCGTCTCCTGGAAAGACAGGTGAAACAAATCAAAACTTTGCAGAAGGATCTGGAAGATGAGAACAATAGAGCACGAAGGAATAACGTGCGGATTGTTAGTGTCCCAGAAGGAGCTGAAGGTAAAGATATGGTGGCGTTCCTTCAGAAAATGATTCCGCAAGTGTTACATTTAACATTTGCGCTCCCCTTCGAGATAGAACGTGCGCACAGGGTCCCCTCTCAGCCTCAACTTAATAGCAAGCGCGAGAGACCAGTCATTCTCAAGGTTCTTCATTTCCAGCAAGTGATGCAGAATATGGAGGCCTTGCGGGCATGTGTCCCAGTAGAATATGAGGGGCATAGGCTGTTCTTTTTCCCAGACTTTGCCAAGCATACAGTGGATCAACGGAGAGGCCTGCTAGCTTTGAGGCCACGGTTGCAACAATTGCAAGCAAGGTTTGGGTTGTTCTACCCGGCTCGGATGAGGGTGACCTTACACAATCAGACCAGGACTTTCGAGGACCCGGAGGCTTTAGCTGCGTACCTAGAGGAGAAAGAACTGCTGCAGATGCACTGATTTAATCAAGAAGGGACTATAATGAACCAAGTGGTTTGCTATGATGGGCTGCTCCCCATACTTGAGTAGGGGGATCGCTGCTCCTGGACAATTGTTATACGGTCTCCATCGATGCCCAATGGATGTGCTCTTTTGGAAGAGGGCAGTGGACTGTGAAGTGTTTGGTGTTGTATGTCATACAAAGTTAGTATGCTTGTAGGGGGGTGGGTGTAGGGGGGAGGGAGCCATGGCTTCAGACTCTTCATCTTTTTAAGCCCTGTACGATTTAAGCAATGGTTTTGTTAGGTTGGGGATTGGGTATTAGTTCTGACCTTCCGTGTCCATCTTGTTTCCCCTGGGTTTTCCCTTTAAATTTGTTAAGAGGGTTCCCCTTCCGGGGTTCACAGCAAGACTGTCGATTGGAGCAGCATGGTGTGCAGTGCAATGGGGTGAATCTTGTATTTGTTTTGGGGGCATGTGGTGGGCTATTATAATATTGTGGGGTGGGGCAGGCAATGTGAGAGGCAAATGTGATGGGGTATGGGCCCAGTTTACAGCAGGATCATGGAGTCGCAAGCATGGTGAACATTAAGACACTCTTCCTGAATGTCAAGGGGATTAACAATCCTGTTAAGCGGAAGAAAATAATTTTATATGGGAGTCATGAAAAGGCCGATGTTTTGTTTCTTCAAGAAACACATCTCAACTCAAGAGAATCCTTGAAGCTTAGTATTAAACCCTTCATTGTAGTTGCATACTCAGCAGCTGTGCATAAGCGAAATGGCGTAGCCATTTTGATGCGGAAGTCTCTTTTCCCTGGGGTGCTTCAAACGCGCTTGGATAATGAAGGTAGGTGGACCAGAGTTCTTTTAAAGTTAGGGGGGACAGAGATCGCATTTAGCAGTATATATGCTCCAAACGTGGACAGCCCAGATTTTTTCAACTCCATAGCGGAAGAGATTCATGCCATTTCGCCAACGCCGATAATTCTGGGGGGTGATTTTAATTTGATGTTGGATTCCCTGATTGATAGGTCCCCCCCCCTCCCCCCCCACCGAAAATAGTGAAGTCTTCTAGGGCACACGCAATCCTGCAGCTTTTGCTGCAGGATGCTGGGCGGGTTGACATTTGGAGGCTGCAGCACCCGACAGGTCGAGACTTTACCTTCTTTTCTCCTCCACACAAGACCTCCTCTCGAATTGATATGCTGCTGATTTCTAAGGAATTGATTCCCAAAATAGTGGAGTCCAAGATCCACGCAATCCATATTTCGGATCATGCAGCTATATCCATATTGCTTAGGATAGATGCGCAGGCCTCTTTCTCCGGGAGATGGTTCTTTGATAGGGGTCTTCTGGATGAGGAGGACTTTCGGTCTAAAATACAGTCAGCGATAGGGGAGTACTTCCAACTGAATAGATTGCAGGACATGGCGGGTTGGGCTTGGTGGGAAGGTTTTAAGGCATACATTAGAGCAGTTATAACAAGCTACAGCATCGGCCAAAAGAAAAGGGTCATGGGACAACTCAGGGATCTTGACACACAAATAAAGGCTGGTGAGTGTATCCTTTTCCGTCATTCTGACCCTTGTATTCTGCTGCGACTACAGCATTTGCGGTACTAATATAACCAGCTTTTATCAAGCGAGGCGTCGCGTAGTATAAAAGCGCAGAATGGAATTTATTATTGGGAAAGTAACAAGGCGGGGAAACTGTTAGCTAATACTTTGCGGGCCCGTAGGGATCTGGGGCGGATTGCAGCCATTCAGGACTCACAAAGTGAGAACCTCTTAGTTTCTGATGCGGCGATTGCCGAGGCGTTTGGATCTTTCTATAGGGATCTTTACACCTCTGAGGTAGATTTTGCGAAGGAGGGGTTTGCGGCTTTAATTGCTGAGTTGCAGAGACCCACTCTGGACAAAGAGGCTGCGTATAGGTTGGATGCGGCCTTCTCAGTGGGGGAAATACGCCAAACGATTGCTTCTCTGGCAGGGGGGAAGGCAGCCGGTCCTGATGGACTACCTATTGAATTTTTTAAAGCATTTTCTGCAGAACTAGCTCCGCAGCTTCAGCTATACTTTCAATCCTTAGCACTGGAGCCGGCTCAACCTGGAGCTTTTGCTGCAGCAAATGTAATTGTGCTGGAGAAAGCAGTTAGAGACCCTCAGTTGGTAAGCAATTACCGTCCCATCTCCCTGCTGAACTCAGATTATAAAATTTATGTAATGGTCTTGGCTCGTCGAATGTCCGAGGTTGCTCCTCTGTTGATTCACCCAGATCAATGCGGGTTTGTGGAAGGCAGGTCAACTGCTGATAATGCCAGGCTGCTGTGTTACATCCTTGTGGGGGCCGAGCAGGTGAGCCACCCTGTCATCGGTTTATCGCTTGACGCTGAGAAGGCGTTTGCCCACTTAGAATGGCCTTTTATGTTCGCAGTATTAGAATGGTTTGGTTTCGGAAGAGGATTTGTCAATCTACTTAAAGTGATTAATACACGCCCCATGGCCACTATTTGTGTGAATAACACCCAATCGAGGGGCATGGTGTTGGGCTGGGGCACCTGGCAAGGGTGTCCCTTATCCCTGTTACTATTTAATCTTGCTCTGGAACCTCTGGCGCTATTGATTCGGCAGAATCAGCATATCCACGGGATCTCCGTGGCGGGCCTAGACGTCAAGCTTTCGGCATATGCTGACGATCTGCTCTTATTTTCCACCCCAGGTTCAGTGTCAAAGATTCTTAGCCTTATTGATCAGTATTCCTGTCTGTCAGGATATAAAATAAACTGGTTGAAATCTATGGCTTTCCCGCTAAACTCTCTTGCGAAGAAAAGTGATTTGGAACAATTTTCTTTTGTTTGGGATTCAAAAATGATCAAGTATTTGGGGGTGCAGTATTGCTACCCATTGGAAGAGACAATTAGATTTAACTCAGGGTTGCTACTAGCTCATATTCGGGCCATGTCTAGTAAGTGGTCTCCCTTGGCCTTGTCATGGTGGGGGCGGCTAGAGACTATCAAGATGACTATTACCCCAAAGATCAATTACATTCTTGAGATGCTTCCATGTTACTTCCCAAGGCAGACCTATCGCCAGATTGAGGGGCTATTAAGTCAATATCTATGGAGAAATAAGCCCCCAAGAATTGCTCTGAAAAAATTCAAAGCTAGGAAAGAGAAGGGCGGGGTTAATTTCCCCAACTTTTGGTCTTATCACAATGGCTTTTTACTTAAACAGGGATCCAGGTGGATGGAGCAGGTAATGGATCGAAGTCCTACTTGTCTGGTTGTGGAGCGAAAACTTACTGCCCCCATTCCTAGTAATCTTTTGCCTCAGATGGTATGCCCAAATGGGGTTGTCCCCGTAATGATAAGCGACTCGCAGAGAGCTTTTTTAATTTTACGGCACGCCTTGCTATATGACAGAGAGGTACATGAATCCACGCCTTTGTGGTATAACCCTTTATTTAAAATTCAACATGAGGTATTTGCCTGGCACAAGTGGTATTCGCGAGACGTATGGGAATTAGGGTAGCTGGTTGAAGAGGGTGGGTGGAAGTCTTTTGATAGGCTGCAGTGGGAATTCAACCTCGCAGGGGCCCTGTATTTCCAATGGCTGCAAATCAGACACTGTGTGGGGAAAGTTGGGGTGGATATTAAGCGACTGGGCAAAGAGAGCAATATAGCTATCTTGATCCAACAGGTCTTGCAGATGGCCGGGGTAGCATCTCATTATTACAAATTACTGCATCAGAACGATCCCTCTTGTATAAGAGGGTTACAGGGTGTTTGGAAGCATGATGTTGATGTTGCTCTCCCCACCCTGAGCTGGGAAAAATACTGGTCGAAGACAGTCAGGGTGTCTAGAGCGGCATCGATTACTCAATCACTTCTCTTTTTTTGCGTATAGGGCTTACTGTACGCCAGTTAGACTGGCTAAATGGGACGAGACTTCCGACAACAAGTGTTGGTCTTGTCAGAAGTCCATAGGTACTTTAGAGCACACAGTGTTTAGTTGCCCTTGCATTTGTGGCTTCTGGTTGCAAACATGGGATTGGATTCAATTAGTGCTGAAATTCAAGGCTCCCCTCTCTTGGGCCACAGTCGTTTTTCGATCCCGGGTGGGGATCCCTTCCCTGGATAAGGATTGTTATTTCCTTCTTGACTTTATGGTGGGAGTTGCTGTACATTTGGTTATTATGAACTGGAAACATACTTATGATGTAAATTGGTATGTATGGTGGAATCTGGTGTCCATGTATAGTAAATATGAACAAATGCCTAGAAAGGGAGTGACAACGGATATGTCTAAGCATGTGAAATGGAAAGTTTTGAATGAGTTTGTTGCCCATGCTCGTGCAGGTTAGTAGGGATTGCCCTTGCCCTTTAAATTGCCATTGTTGTTAGTTGCCTGACTTGTGGAATGTCTGCTGGTGGACCCGGGGGAAGGTGGGGAGGATAGGGGGGGTTTGGGGGATGGGGGTGAATGGATGTACTTTGCTATATCCGGTGTTGAGCTCTGTATTGTGTTGATGTTTTGTTTGGTAGTTTGAAAAACTAAATAAAGTATATAAAAAAAAAAATAATTGTCTGCCCACCAGAGGAGTACCACTGCCCAGAAGTCACATACAAATACAGGACTTATGAGGACCATCAAAGGCCTGCTGAAACTAGTATGCAAAAAAGCAAGTAGCCAGACGGTGCCAAAGATTTTCAAGGGAGCAAGTATAAATTCAGGCGTGGACAATTTCAGCTTTACAAGTGCATGCCCTATATGAAATCGGGGCTACACGTATATCTTTTTTTCCTGCCCAGATACACCCCTGTGTAACTCAGAGGTGATCAGGACAGCCATGTGTAAATTCTGACTTTTCTAAAATGGCTATTTGCAGGTGGATGAAATTTAACTTGGACAAGTACAAAGTTATGCACTTAAAGAAGAGCAACCCAAATTATAGTTACACAATGCAAGGTTCCACATTAGGAATCACCATTCAGGAAAAGGATCTGGATGTCCTTGTGAATAATCCATTGAAAACCTCTGCTCTGTGTGCAGCCATGGCCAATAAAGTAAATAGAATGCTAGGAATCATGAGGAAAGTAATAGAAAATAAAAACAATGATACTATACGTAATGCCTCTGTATCACTTCATGATGCATCTTGAATATTGTGTGCCGGTCTGGTCACCATATCTTAAAAAGGATATAGCAGAATTAGAGAAGATCAGCCAAAATGGTAAAAGGGATGGAAGGATATCCCTATTTTTTTTATTTAGTTGATTTGTTTTTTTTTTTTTATACCGCCTTATCAATAAAGCGGTTTACAGAGAACTAAACAATATGCAAGAACATTGTATATGGAACAAAGGAAACACAAAAGAACTGATTATAAACATGAGGAAAGGCTTAAAAGGTTAGGGCTCGTCAACTTAGAAAGGAAATGGCTAAGGGAAGATATAATAGAGATCTATAAAATAATGAATGGAGTGGAACAGGTAAACATAGATCTGTTGTTTACTCCTTCAAAAAGTAGAAAGACTAGAGGACATGCAATGAAGCTACAATCTGGCACATTTAAGACTAATCTGAGAAAATACAGTATTTTTCCACTCACTGTGTAATCAAACTTAGGAATTGGTCACCTGAGAATAAAGTAAAAGCTGTTAGTTTAGCAGGATTCAAAACAGGTTTGGACAAGTTGCTGGAGGAAAAGTCCATAAGCCATTATTAAAGAAGACCAGGAAAATACATTGTTTATCTATTATTTGTACACTTTTTATACTGTCCTTTGTGACATCAGAGCAGTTTACAATATCAAAATTCAAAAAAGAAGGCCAAAAGCCAGAAAAGGAAAGGAACTACATTGTTTGACAGGACAGAGGACAGTCATTCATGCAGCCAAAGAAGTGTAAAGCAACAGAAAGAAGGTTAGGAGGTGGTAGATGGCAGGTCAAAAGTGGAGAGAAAAAGGTGAGTTTTGAGAGGAGACTTAAACTGGGGGACAGAGGGTTCTAGGCAGAGAGCAGTTGGGAGGGAGTTCCAAAGGGAGGGGTCCACAGAAAAGAAAGCGGAATGGTGAGTGGATTTGAGGTAGCCATTGTTTGGTGATAGTAAGTGAAGACGGTTGATATAACAGTTGATATGGCCATGATCTTGCGTTGATACCCTCATGATAGTGGACATTTTGTTTCGGCCTTATGACAGGGTAGGAGCCTAGAGGACTGCTCCTTACCCATTTTGCCACTAGACAACCAGATTGAGTTCAGATATGTGTTTGGAGAGTGTGGGCTTAGGAGGGTTGCAGGGTTCCCCCTTTGCCAGCTGGCTAGCTGGGGCAGTATTTTAGTATCAGGGAGGTGAGAAGGGGAGGGAGGGGGGCCACAGGGCTGCCTAAACCCTTCCACTACTTGATCGGGAGGGGGTCTTAGCTCGACTGGCTAGCCGGGATATTATTTAATTCGGGAGTGCACCGTACCCACCTGGGCAGCTCCTGATGGGGATTGGTGATGCAAGGGGGCCACCACTTTTATTTTTAATATTGTCAGCACCATGGATCGCAACACCAACAATATTGTGGAGAGGAGGAAGGCTCAATCAGGGCAGTTGGGTACCCAGTTGCCTCCAGTGCAGAGTTCACTTTCTTCAGGCCTCCTGGCAGATAACTCTACCTCTTGCTATGGCATTATCTGTTGCCGTGATTGTGCCTGATTTTGCCAGTCACTATATGAAATCTTTTTCGCACAGTGACAGCCTACCATAGCCATCCCCCTCCAATCCTGCCCTTTAGGGTCTTGCAATGCGTGAAAATCAGATATCGTGGAAAATTGCCTGCAATATCTGATCTTTTTTTTCCCCCTACAAGTTAGGTGCCACCGTGAGGCATTAATCCTGCATTAGCTGTGCAGTAGCAGCTAATGCCTTTTAGTAGACGTACTCTTTAATCATTCCTACATCCATTTTTCATATAAATCATACCAGAAGTTGCCTATGTGGAGAGATCCATTAGTTGCCCATGTGTAACCTATTTATATAGCCACATTGGTACCTATCTTTATAACATTTCCCCAGAAAAGCTGCAGAAATCATGGCTAAAATGGGGCCACATACATTTACACCTAGATGTAAATATTTGCTAGTAAAGTACAAGCAAACTGTAAACTGAGCTTGCACTGCATCCAAAATGCGCTACTGAATATGCCTGTTATGGAGTCACATATGAGTATGTTTTTTTCCTTCATACAGGGCCTCTTATAAAGCGTAGTTACTCACCTGTAACAGGTGATCTCCAGGAACAGCAGGAATTTAGTCTTCACATATGGGTATCGTCGGTACCGACAGAGCCTGCGCGGGAACGCTCCCCAGCTTCCAATAGGAATGCTTTTGGGAGCATCCCTCAACACATGCACGCTGCCTTCCCGCCTTTCCAACTGTCCCTCTTCTGTTAAGTTTGTAGCTGAGTGAAAGGATAGAGGGAGAGAGGAAAGAGACAGAGAGATAGAGAGACAACTCCTAGGGGAGGTGGGTGGGTTGTGAAGACTAAATTCCTGCTGTTCCCGGAGATCACCTGTTACAGGTGAGTAACTACGCTATCTCCAGGAACAATCAGGAATGTAGTCTTCACATATGGGGACTCCCTAGCTGAAGATGCCAGGGAGATAGCCCCAGGAAGGTGCCACCATTGAAGGTGAGAATCCTTCTTCCTATGGATCTCTGGCATCCCACCAGGGCTGGTGGGTAGGAGTTGGTTTAGGTTTGAAAGAGATTTTGACGAACAGCTTGGCCAAAGAAGGCATCCCGATGGGAGACTTTATCTAGGCAGTAGTGGGCTGTGAAGGTGTGTACCGAAGCCCAGGTGGCTGCTCGACAAATGTCATTGATAGACACAGAGTGGAGATTAGCCATTAAAGCTGCCATGGCTCTCACATTATGAGCTGTGACATGGTCCTGAAGAGGAAGACCCTTACTCTCATAAGTAAAGGATATGCATTGGGCAATCCATTTAGATAAAGTTCTTTTGGAGACTGGAAGTCCCAAATGACTAGGGTCAAAAGCTATAAAAAGTTGTGAGGACTTTCTATGTTGCTGTGTTCTTTGTATGTAAAAGGCCAAGGCTCTTTTACAATCCAGAGTATGAAGGTTTCTTTCTGCATTAGAGGCATGAGGCCTTGGAAAAAATACAGGAAGGTAAATTGATTGATTTAAATGAAAAGGTGAAACCACCTTTGGCATAAAATGTGGGTGAGTTCGAAGAACAACCTTATCATGATGAAACCTAGTATAAGGAGGATCAGCCACTAAAGCTTGCAATTCACTAATGCGACGGGCAGAGGTGATTGCAATTAGGAAGATGACCTTCCAGGTCAAAAACCTAAGAGCTGCAGTGGCTAAAGGCTCAAAAGGCGGCTTCATGAGCTGCCCGAGAACTAGATTTTGATCCCATGCCACCGGTGGTGGCTTGATGGGAGGTTTAGTTAATAGAAGGCCTCTCATAAATCTTGATAGCAGTGGATGAGAGGAAATTGGTTGTCCATTTAGAGGCTTATAAGAAGCTGCAATTGCACAAAGATGGACTCTTACCGAATTGGTCTCTAACCCAGAATTCGATAAGTGAAGCAGATACTCTATTATCGATTCTAAGGGTATGACCAGGGGGTTTAATCCCCTCTTGTAGCACCATATAGTAAAACGTTTCCACTTGAAGGCATACAATCTTCTTGTGGAAAGTTTCCTAGAAGCCTGAAGGATATCTTTTACCTGCTGGGACAGGTTGAAATCCTGGAGGTCTAAGCCTTCAGCAACCAGGCCGTGAGGTGTAGGGACTGGGGATTCGGGTGCCATAGCGTCCCGTTCTCCTGGGAAAGGAGATCTGGAGCATGCCCTAATTCCAGAGGTGCCACTTGAGAGAGATGTAGAAGCAGGGAATACCACGTTTGGCATGGCCATCGTGGTGCTACGAGAATCATGCGACCCCTGTCTCTCTGAAGCTTGAAGAGTGTCTTGGGGATGAGGGGAATGGGTGGGAAGGCATAAAGGAAGTCCTGACCCCAGTGAAGGAGGAAGAAGGCATCCCTTGCCTGACAGTTGTGCGCCGGAATCCTGGAACAGAACCGGGGAAGTTTGGCATTCAGTGGACTTACAAAGAGGTATATGTCTGGAGTGCCCCAGATATGAAAAATCTTGGCCACCTGGTCTAGGTGGAGTGACCACTCGTGAGGTAGCAGTACTCGACTGAGTTTGTCTGCCCAAAGGTTTTGAATGCCTGTAAGATATACCACTAGAAGGTGAATTTGATACTCTCTGGCGAGGGCCCATAGTCGTAAAGCTTCGTTGCATAATGACAGAGAGCCCGTTCCGCCCTGCTTGTTCACATAGAACATGGCTACCTGATTGTCCATCTGGACTAGGACTAGGATTGTCTTGTAGCTGAGCTGGGTGTGGAACACGCGAAGAGCTCAGGAGGTTTATGTGTAAACCAACCTCCTGTGGAGTCCAGGTGCCCTGGGTAGAGAGATGATTCAGGTGTGCTGCTCAACCCACCTGTGATGCATCTGTTGTTAGGGTGGCCTGAAAGAGGGGTTGATGGAAAGGAGACCCCACTGTCAGATGTTCTAGTGATTGCCACCATTGGAGGGACAAAATTAGTCATTGAGAGATTATTTTGTCCTACAAATGACGCGTGGCCTGTGTCCACTGTGTGGAGAGGGTCCACTGAGCTGCTCGCATGTGGAGGCGAGTGTATGGGACTACTTGAACTGTGGATGCCATGTGTCCCAGTAACTGCAGTAGCTCCCGAGCAGTGAGGGAGGGTTTGCCTGCTGCTTGGGAAGCTATCTGCATTATGCGAAGACACCGGGCTTGTGGAAGGAAAGCCCTTAACTGTCTGGTATCCAGACAGGCTCCTATGAATTCTAGGCATTGGGAAGGAACTAGTTGAGATTTCGGGAAGTTTATTACCAATCACAAGTATTGGAGGATTTGCATTGTACGGGACAGTGCAGTGCTGGCCTCTGCAGTGCTGGCCTCTGCAGCTGTGAAGACCCGAATGAGCCAGTCTAAGTAAAGGAAGATGAAAATCCCCAGGGTTTGTAGAAATGCAGCTACTACTGCCATGCATTTCGTGAATACCCTTGGTGCTGAAGCCAGACCATAAGGAAGAACCCTGTACTGGAAATGTCTTCCCCTGACAAGGAAACGTAAAAATTTCCTGTGATCTGGATGGATGAGAATGTGAGTGTATGCATCCTTTAAGTCTAGACAGCAAAGCCAGTCCTGGCTTTGAAGGTATGGCAGAAGAGTTTCTAGAGAAATCATTTTGAATTTCTCTCAAAACTGATATTTTTTCAATTCTCTGAGGTCTAGGATGGGTCTGTGCCCCCCTGTTTTCTTTGGAATAAGAAAATAGAGGGAGTAGAACCCTGCCCCCTGTTGAAGAATGGGTACCTCCTCTATTGTCCCTTGGCCAAGAAGTGTGGAGACCTCGTGATCTAGCAGATTGTCTGCAGAGGTTTGTGAATTGAATTGCTTTAGAATTGTAGGAGGGGGTATGCTGTGAAAATGAAGTTTGTACCTCTCTCCTACAATGGAAAAAGTCCACTCTTCTGTTGTTATCTGATGCCATCTGTTGACAAAGTGGCATAACCTGCCCAGAATATTGGGGGGTTGGGGACCTCTCAGAGGCAGGAAGGCAAAGCTCTCTAGGAAGGAGTCAAAGCCCTTGAGGGGGCTGAACCTGGAGAGCTGGTTGGTCTCTCGGGCCTTTTGGTTTCTTTTGCTGTCTAGTTTGTCCCTTTTGGGCAACCTGACCTGGAGTCTGACTCTGCTGGGTATAGGAAGAATAAACCTTCCTTTTTTTGCTAAAAGAGGGTTTTTTATAAGGCTTCCTTTGGCTGGAGTGGCTGTAGACTTTGACAATCTATCTAAGGTAGAATTGCATCTAACTCGTTAGCCTTGTCCTGCCAGTTCTTGCCGAAGATATTCTCCCCCGTGCAAGGAATGTTGCCTAACTTGACCTGTACCCAAGTCTCCAAGTCTGATGCCTGTAGCCAGGCAATCCGTCGTGTGCCAATGGCAATAGCAGAAGTTCTGCTGATGCATTCGAAGCAGTCGAAGGCTGCATGATTGACAAACTTGGAGACATCCTGAGCATGCTTAACTAGAGCAAGAAAATCTTGTCTCTTATCATCTGGGAGAAATGGGCTCATAAGTTCCAAGTCTCCTGTGACTTCTTTGAGGAACATTCCCATATATAGGATATATGAACTGATCCTATCTGAAAGCATGGAAGCTTGAAAAGTCCTGCGTCCAAAAGCATCCAGAGTCCTTCATTCACGACCTGGAGGATTGGATGCATGCCTCTTTGCACTTTTCATCCTACGCATGGCTGATTCCACTACCATTGAGTGGTGTGGCAGCTGAGTTTTCTGAAATCCAGGACATGGTGGAACTCTATACATAGTATCAAGTCTCCTAGAGTGAGGAGAAGTGGTCAGAGGTGTCGCCCACATTCTGAGCATCAAGCTATGCAGAATTTCATGGATAGGCAGAGTGGCTGCCTCCTTAGGAGCTTTAGGATATTGGAGGATTTCCAATTGCTTTGCTCTGGGTTCCTCTTCAGGAGCTACTGTGATTGAAAGACCTTTGGCCATATCACGGATGAAATCCTGAAATGACATGTCCTCTGGAGGTGACATTCTGCGTTGGGGAGAAGAGGGATCTTCTAGGAGAAACCCTCTAGTGCCAGCAGAATTGTCAGTCTTCGGAATCGGAGGAATCAAAGTATTCCTGACCCCAATACTCTTGCAAAGCATGATCCCGGTACCGATCGAAGTCGGTATCGAGGTGACCCGGTACCGCTTTGTCAACTCCAGCCAGAGATGGCATGGGAAGAATTCCCACTGGGGCCAGTACTGTCGGTACCGGCATCGTCGGTGTCTGTACCAGTGCCGGTACCGCAGCTGAAAGGAGAGCTGCAATACTGCGCTCGATAGCAAGAAACCTCTGGTCTATTGACGCTGCCGATGCCTGGATGTCGGTACCGGTAAGGACGGCCGGAACCCCCGAGCATGGCACAGGTAGTTCTTGCGAGGTTGAGGCCTCAAGAACATTCTGAAGCTCCATTGATGCTTTGGAAGCCGAAGCCTCCCGCCGGGGCTGTTTTGCCGGTGTGGTTCCCTCAAGGGCAATGCCAATGGCTTCTCGATGCTTAGCAGGAGAGCTACCCTTTGAGGACCGGCTTTTATGTTTAGTTACCTGAGATCCATGGGAGGAAGAAGAGGCCCTTGACGATGTCTATGCAATGGATCTGGAATCTGAAGAAAAGAGGGTACCGAGCTTTGCGGCCCAGTTATGTCTTCCTCTTTTAGTCATCCCCATGAAGGAGATACATTCAGTTGGAGAATGATCAGGTCCTAAACATTTTAGATACCAATCATGGGTATCAGTGATGGAAATGGTACCGCCACACTTAGTACATTTTTTAAAACCACTAGTTGGTTTTTCCATGATTCAGGAAAATGGGGCCTAATGCCCAAAATGGCGCCTAGCACCAAAGAGGAAAGTTTCTGAAAAGAAACAGTCTAAGTTTTTTTTTTTTATTAAAAGAAAAGAAAAGAAAAGAACCGGCGGTACCGGTAGGCGACGTACGGTAGGCAAACGCGACCACAAGAAAGAAATTTAAAGACGGAATTTGCGGCTCCATGGAAAATGAAGAACTGAAGAGGGACAGTTGGAAAGGCGGGAAGGCAGTGCGCATGTGCTGAGGGATGTTCCCAAAAGCGTTCCTATTGGACACTGGGGAGCATTCCCACGCAGGCTCTGTCGGTACCAATGATACCCATATGTGAAGACTTCATTCCTGCTTGTACCTGGAGATAATAATAATAATTAGATCCTACCTCAGAGTATGCATGGTGCAGGTAGGTATTTATTTATTTATTTTATTTATTTATTTACATTCTCTTATATACCACGCTATTCTGCATCAGTGCGGTTTACATTGAACAAACTGAAATTACATTGAACAGGGCATTATAACTTGGAGATAACTATTTTACAGGGAACATGGGCTATCGAATGTTAAGTGGCTTGCCCAAGACCACAAGGAGCACCTGTGGGACTAGAAACCCCAGTCCTTCCAGCCCAAGGTTGCTGTCCTCTAGTGGGATTTGAAGCCCTGACCTTCCGGCCTGAAGTACCTTGCCCCAACCACTAGGCCACTCCTCCACTCCATGCTTAGAGGAGCAGTTTGGATGGATTGTGGGTGGCAACTTGATTTAAACGGGAACTTTACAGCCTAATACAAATTTGTGTTAGTATTTTATAAATATATGTATGCATCTTCTCTCTTCTGAATGTATAAAATTATCCTCATGGAGTATAATTTCATTCACATGCCACATTCCCAGATCTACCAATAAAATACCCTCAACAATGGGTAAAGAGCAGAAGTAGAATTTTTTGCTTCACAGTTCAACATACAAAAAAAATATTTTTAAATTCCGTTTTCATATCATTAACAACACAAATTCCCTCCACTGCCACACACTATGCAAAATAACTCAAAGTCTGGAATTGAACACTTAAAAGCTTTCCTTATCATATCATCATCGAGTCCAAGGACTCAAACTGCCCCACCCTACCTGTCATGACTGCGGTCAGACTCCTTGGGGAACCCCAGAGATCGTTAGCCTATTGCTCACCTATTACAGCCCCCTTTCCCTTCAGGTTGAGCCATCTGGTATATAGTGGCTGCCAGGACTTGATTGAAGCAAAAGCCCAAGGCATTCCCTGCAGAAGTAGAGCAGACATCAGTCTTAAGGTAGGAGAAGAAGGCCAGAGAAGAGCTGGGATACAGGAGCTAAACTAAAGTAGCAGGCAGGAATAAATTGCAGAAACGAGCAAAAGTCAGGGCAGGCACAACAGCTTTGTTACCAGAAAACTAGCAGAAGTCAAATACTGAAAAACAGCAAATGACGTAACGCATTCAGGAACTCGCATGTGATACCTATCCAAGGGCAAGATGGACGAGAATTCCTGGGTTTAAATAGATGTAGGGAGCCAATCAGTAGAGATGCATTCTTCAGAAACCAGTCAACCCAAAATGCACCCTGAGAGCGTTATTTTGGGATAAGTTGCATCATCAAACTGAGATTAACAACAGTATAAATAGCAGGAACTGAGCTGAGCTTACATGCTGTATGGGGATGGCATTTTAGAAAGTAAAAGAACACCAGGGGAAGAAGAACAACAACAATCTTCCTCAGAAATCACAGGAGTCACCAGAACAGCACAGGGAGGACGCGGGCACAACCCTTAAAAACAAAGAAACCTTTTATTTCATAAAACCTTCAAAGATACAGACCCGACTTGGCCAAGTTTCGGCTGTCAGCCTGTATTAGGGGTCAAAAAACAAAACACATGAATATTAAAAATACAGTAATCTCCAAACTGTACAGTAAAGAACAAACAAAAAAATAAAATACAAAAGAAACATACAATAGCAATTACGATTCAATTGCATATATTCTTCAGTGGCGGTCAGGACATTGTAACAAAAACATATGGAACCTAAAAGGTGCATATGAGAAAGTACAATTGCTACAGAGAGTAGCTTCATGATCTTTACATAAACATAAAAAAACAAGAGAAGACTAATAGCAGCTAAAACAACTTGGACAAAACAAATAATCCACAACTGCTAACTGAACTTAAACCTTTACAAAGAAAGGGAGAAGGAGAGTAAAAATTGGAAAAACAAGCTATTGCAGTCCTACCAGTAGCTGAAAGCTCAATAAGCGCTTCTCAGGTATGCCTGTAAGCAAAGGGAAAAAATCATAAAACATAATACTCATAATCAGCTGACTAGGTAATATCAGACAATGGCAGGTAACACAGCAGTACAACAGTGGAATAAAAAGAACCCCTACTTCTCCTCACTTATCTCATTAAAGAAAAAGAGAAAGTCTTTCAGGGGGACAAATATTGCGGAAACACTCTTTAATTCATACCCTTATCATGTAGCCAAATAATTATCTCCAGGAACAAGCAGGAATGTAGTCATCACATATGGTAACGTTGGTACCGACGGAGCCTGCGCGGGAACGCTCCCCAGCGTCCAATTAGGAAGCTTTTGGGAGCATCCCACAGTGCCTGTGTGCTGCCTTTCCGCCTTTCCCAACTGCCTCTCTCCAGTTCTTCATTTTCCGCGGAGCCAGCAGGTCGTGTTCCTGTCACCGCAGAAAATTTTCTTCTTTTTTTGTGGTCGCGTTTGCCTTCCTCGACGCTTTACCGGTACCGCTGTTTTTTTCTTTCCTCATTCTTTTCTTTAAAAAAACCAAATAAATAAAAATTTCTTAGTACTTTTTCCTTTTCTTTTCAGGTGCACACTCCATTTTGGGCCTTAGGCCAAGGATTTTTTCCATAATGGAGAAACCCTCCTCGGGTTTTAAAAAGTGCACCAAGTGTGGCGGTACCATCTCCGTCACCGACACCCATGAGTGGTGTCTGAAATGTTTAGGTCCTGACCATTCCATCTCAGAATGTATGGCCTGTGCCATGATGTTCAAGAGAGGTCGACAGAACTGAGCTGCCAAGCTCAGTACCCTGTTTCCCTCTGATGCAGCTTCGGTGGCATCGACGTCTTCCAGGGCTTCGTCTTCCTCTCGTGGATCTCAGGTAACTAAACATAAGTCTAACCGGTCCTCAAAGGGTAGATATCCTTCTAAGCATCGAGTTGCCTCTGGCGTTGCCCTTGAGGATTCTGCACCGGCAAAATTGCCCTGGCGGAAGGCTTCAGCTTCCAAAGCATTATCGGGGCTCCAGGATGTTCTCGAGGCTTCGACTTCGGCAGAACTACTGGTGCCATGCTCTGGGGTACCGGCAGTCTTCTCCGGTACCGACATCCAGGCATCGGCAGCGTCGATAGACCAGAGAGTCCTGGCTATTGAGCGCAGTCTGGCGGCTCTCCTTGCGGCGTCGACGCCCTCGGAACCACGACAGACAATCCAACTGGTACTGGTACCGGCACCGGCACAGGTATCGGTACCGGTACCGATAGCATCGACATTGGTGTCTGCATTGCCGGTACCCAGTCATCCGATGCCTTCCGATACCGATACTCCAGTACCGATTACTCCCAGTACCGACTTTGGTTGGTACGGGTATCGGGCTCATTCAAGAGCATCCGGACAGATGGTACTTCGAGTCCTCAGAAGAATCTGAGGATTCTGACAGTTCTGTTGATGCAGGAATGCTTCTCCCAGAGGAGCCCTCCTCCCCTAAGCATAGGATGTCTCCTCCAGAGGATATTTCCTTTCAGGATTTTATCAGGGAGGTGGCTCGGGGTCTGTCCATTACTGTTGCCCCTGAAACAGAGCCCAGAGCAAAGGAGTTGGAAATTTTACAATATCCCAAAACTCCCAAGGAGGCAGCTACCTTGCCCATTTATGAGATTCTGCATGATCTCAAGTTAAGAATGTGGGACACCTCTTACCACCTCTCCTCATTCTCGTAGACTGGATACTCTGTATCGAGTCCCTCCTTGTCCTGGTTTCCAAAAAACTCAGCTTCCTCACCACTCTATTGTAGTGGAATCAGCTATGAGAAGGATCAAGAGTGCAAAGAGGCATGCCTCTAATCCTCCAGGACGTGAGTGCAGAACTCTGGATGCTTTTGGACGTCGTGTCTTCCAAGCTTCCATGCTTTCTGCCAGGATCAGTTCCTATAGTCTATACATGGAAATGTTCCAGAAGGAGGTCACAGGTGATTTAGAGGCTTTGAGTCCTATCATTCCTGAGGATAGAAGACATGATTTTCTCACATTGGTCAAGCATGCCCAAGATGTTTCTAACTTTGTCAACTGTGCAGCTATTGACTGTTTTGAGTGCATAAGCAGAACCTCTGCCATTGCCATAGGTGCACGTAGAATTGCTTGGCTCCAGGCATCTGATCTGGAGCTCTGGGTACAAGACAAATTGGGAAATAT
Source organism: Ichthyophis bannanicus (assembly GCA_033557465.1). Lineage (NCBI taxonomy): Eukaryota > Metazoa > Chordata > Amphibia > Gymnophiona > Ichthyophiidae > Ichthyophis > Ichthyophis bannanicus. Next base: position 498,694,755 of record CM066033.1, read on the forward strand.
CCCTTGTACTGGTGAGAACCTGTTTGGTAGAGATTGGCAGGAAAAAGCCAATGAGTTGGATGCTGACAACTCCACCTTGGATAGATTATCCAAGTCCACAGCTGATCCTGCTAGAAAGAAATCTTTCAAGAAACCATTTTTTTCTAAGAAGAAAAGATATTATCCTGCTTATGCTCAGCAGGGACGTTCTGCAGGTCAGCCTGTCAGGAAAGATCAGCAACCACCCAAACAGAAGAAAGCAAAGACTGCTTAGCCTCAGCCGTCCCAGCAGTCTCAGCCTCCACAAGGCCTTTGACTTTCAGCTAGAGAACTTAGCCTTCCTGGCTCTCATGGGACCAGAGCCTTTCACCATTCCAGGAAGATTATGTCACTTTGCCCCAGATGGGGGCAAATAACAGCAGAGCATTGGACACTCTCCATTATAAAGGAGAGGTACAAGTTTCATTTTTCGAGCATGCCCCCTCCCACAATAATAAGGCAGTTCAATTCTCTCTCATCAACCTGTTAGGTCAGGAGGTCACTATGCTTCTTGCCCAAGGGGCAATAGATGAAGTACCCATCCATCAGCAGGGTACAGGGTTTTACTCCCCCTATTTCCTTATCCCAAAGAAAACAGGGGGCTACAGACCTATTTTGGACCTCAGAGAATTGAACAAATTCCTGTTCAAAGAGAAATTCAAGATGATTTCTCTTGGAACTCTGCTGCCATACCTTCAGAGTCAGAATTGGCTTTGTTCTCTAGATCTCAAGGATACGTACACCCATGTTCTCATCCATCCAACTCACAGAAGGTTCCTTTGGTTCCTTTTTCAAAGAAAGCACTACCAATACAGGGTGCTTCCTTTTGGCCTGGCCTCAGCTCCAAGGGTGTTCACGAAATGCATGGCTGTAGTAGCAGCATTTCTATGCACTCTAGGGATATTCATCTTCCCCTACTTAGACGACTGGCTCATTCGAGCCCCAACAGAGTCAGAGGTCAGGACTTCTCTATCCTGCACAATGCGTATCCTTCGGTATTTGGGTCTGGTAATAAACATCCCAAAATCCAGTCTAACTCCCACTCAGTCTTTAGAGTTCATAGGAGCTTTGCTGGATACCAGAAAGGCAAGGGCCTATCTCCCCCAGGCCCGCTGCCTTCGCATTGTGCAGTTCGCTTCTCAAGCAGTGCTAAAGCCTCATCTCACTGCCCAAGAAATGCTACAACTACTAGGCCACATGGCATCTACTGTGCATGTGGTTCCCTATGCTCGCCTTCATATGAGGGCAGCCCAGTGGACTTTATCCACTCAATGGACTCAGGCATCAGGATGCCTGTCAGACAAAATAGCAAACACGAGGCGCCTTATTTTGTCCCTCCAATGGTGGAAGTCCACTCAAAACCTGTTGCTGGGGTCCCCTTTTCAACAACCCTTACCCCAAGCAACTCTCACAACAGATGCTTCTCCGATGGGTTGGGGAGCTTATCTGCAAGACCTCTCCACCCAAGGCACCTGGTCTCCACAGGAGACTCATCTACATATCAATCTCTTGGAGCTCAGAGCAATCTTCCTTGCTCTTCGAGTGTTCCACACCATGCTCAGCTACAAGACAGTCCTCATTCATACGGACAATCAAGTAGCCATGTTCTACGTGAACAAGCAGGGGGGCACAGGCTCTCTGTCACTTTGCAACGAAGACTTGCGACTATGGCCCTCGCCAGAGAGCATCAGATTCATCTCCTGGCAGTGTATCTTCCAGGCATACAAAACTCTTGGGCAGACAAACTCAGTCAAGTTCTGCTTCCACATGAGTGGTCTCTGCATGCAGACCAGGTGGCCATGATTTTTCAAATTTGGGGAACCCCGGACATAGACCTCTTTGCAAGTCCGTGGAATGCCAAACTTCCCTGGTTCTGTTCCAGAATTCCGGCTCAGAAGGCTCAGGCCAGGGATGCTTTCCTCATTTACTGGGGTCAAGACTTCCTGTATGCCTTTACACCCATTCTCCTAATTCCCAAAACCCTGTTCAAGCTTCAGAGAGACAGAGGCCATATGATTCTCATAGCTCCACATTGGCCAAGGCAAGTGTGGTACCCTCTGCTTCTACATCTCTCTCAAGCTCCCTCCCTGGAGTTAGGGTCTGCTCCAGATCTCCTATCCCAGGAGGACGGAATGTTATGGCATCCCAATCTCCAGTCTCTGCGTCTCAGGGCTTGGTTGCTGAAGGCCTAGATCTCCATGATCTTAATCTCCCTCAGCAAGTAAAAGATATTCTTTTTGCTTCCAGGAAACCTTCCACAAGACGCTCTTATGCTTTCAAGTGGAAAAGGTTTACCATATGGTGTTCGCAGAAGGGTCTTAACCCCCTTGCGATACCTCTGGAATCATTGCTGGAGTATCTCCTTCATTTTTCCAATGTAGGTCAGTAAGAGTCCATTTGAGTGCTATTGCAGCTTCCTTTAAACCTCTAAATGGACAGCCTATTTCCTCTCATTGTCTTATAGCAAGATTTATGAGAGGCCTTCTTCTAACTAAGCCTCCCATTAGGCCACCACCGGTGGCATGGGACTTAGAGCTGGTTCTTGGGCAGCTCATGAAGCTACCTTTTGAACCCTTAGCTACTACCTCCTTGAAATTCCTTTCTTGGAAGGTTATCTTTCTCATTGCAATCACATCAGCACGTCGCATTAGTGAGTTGCAAGCGCTAGTAGCTGATACACCTTATACAAGGTTCCATCATGACAAGGTAGTCTTTAGGACTCATCCACACTTTATGCCAAAGGTGGTCTCGCCTTTTCATCTAAACCAAGCGGTCTACCTACCTGTGTTTTTTCCAAGGCCTCATGCATCAAATGCAGAGAGGAATCTTCATACCTTGGACTGTAAAAAAGCTTTAGCTTTTTACTTACAAAGAACACAGCAACATAGAAAGTCCTCTCAACTCTTTGTTGCTTTTGATCCTTCTCATTTGGGACTTCCAGTCTCCAAGAGAACACTATCCAACTGGATTGCTCAGTGTATATCCTTTGCTTATCAGAGTAAGAATCTTCCTCTGGAGGGCCATGTCACGGCTCACAATGTTAGAGCTATGGCAGTTTCAATGGCTCATCTGCACTTTGTGTCTATCGATGACATCTGTCGAGCAGCCACCTGGGCCTCGGTTCATACCTTCACAGCCCATTACTGCTTGGACAAGGACTCCTGCCAGGATGCCTTGTTTGGTCAGGCTGTTCTCCAACACCTGTTCCATACCTAATCAACTCCTCCCCACCATCCCTGGTAGGATGACAGAGATCCATGGGGGGAAGTGGAGCCCTTCTCAGGGGCATTCAACTTCTGGGTTCTCTCCCTGGCATCTAAAGCTAGGGATTCCCCATATGTGATGACTACATTCCTGCTTGTTCCTGGAGATAGCATAGTTACTCACCTGTAACAGGTGATCTCCGGGAACAGCAGGAATTTAGTCCTCACAACCCACCCACCTCCCCTAGGAGTTGTATTTCTCTATCTATCTCTTTCCCTTTCCCTCTCTCTTTCTTTGTCTCAGCTTTAAAACTCAACTGGAGAGAGGCAGTTGGGAAAGGCGGGAAGGCAGCATGCAGGTGCTGTGGGATGCTCCCAAAAGCTTCCTAATTGGACGCTGGAGAGCGTTCCCGCGTAGGCTCCGTCAGTACCGACGTTACCATATGTGAGGACTAAATTCCTGCTGTTCCCGGAGATCACCTGTTACAGGTGAGTAACTATGCTAAAGTGTACATCTGCCCTATCTAGCCTTATTACAACAGTAAAGACAGTTTAGAAAAACTTGTGTTCTAAATAACAAGGCTGACCTTACATGTTCTGTGACAGATGCCCATGGCCACTACCTGTTTCAACCCTGTGTTTCTGTTCTGATGTGAGATAGCACTGATCCCCATTTTTTGAGATTAGGTAGATGGATGGTTTTTGGTATTTCGCAATGCTGTGTGTCCTCATGGCAGAACGGACTACGAAATATGGGTACATGTTTGCACTGTCAGCATATGCATGTGGATACAGCTTGGCATTCTAGACATGATATGGCTGATAGCTACATCTGACAGATGTTGGTGCATTTAGAAACAGGGCTGATGATCATAGGTGGCGAGTTACAGCCTGTGGCTATACCTGATCAGCGGTGTCACACTGTGTTGTGAGTCACTATCTGCACATGCAGTCAGTCATCTGCTCATGGTCCGGTTTGGTTGAGGTTTTACGAAGATGCTAGTACAGTGCTTGTCAGGCTAATCCTTCTCTCAGGATTTGACTTTTGGTGTTTGTCTATATACAACTTGCGGATTGATTGAAGGATCATTTTGATGCTCTGTATTGGCCCCAGTAGTACTGATCAGATTTCAGCAGAGCCTATGATACTGTTCTTCAATGGGGGCTTATCAGTAAATAAACATCTTGGGAATGGGTCCCAGGATGGTGAATGGGATCACAATGGGTTGACTGACAGATGGCAGAAGGTGATGATAGACGGAACTCACTTGAATGAAAGGGTGGTGATTAGCGGTGTGCCCCAAAGTAAGGTCCTGGGACCTGTATCATTCTATGTATGTGTGAGTGATAGTGCTCAAGGACTGATGGATACCTCTGTCATCTTGCAGAGGACACATAGATGTCAAACAGAGTGGATCCCCCTGAGGGAGTGGATAACATGAGGAAAGATAAACAAAAGCTGGAAGAATGGTGTAATGCTTGGCAGTTCTACTTTAATGTGAAGAGGTGCACTGTCAGGCACTGGGAGGCAGAACTCCAAGGGAATTGTATGCGATGGGGTGAGAGGTTGGTGTGCACGTACCAGGGGAAGTACCTCGTAGAGATAGTTTCTGAGGATTTGAAGGTGGTAAAACAGCATAACAAGCAAGAGTCAGAATCATGCAAGGTTGTATACAGGGAGGTATTTCCAGCAGAAAGGAAGAGGTACTAATGGTACTGTACAAGTCGCTGGCAAGGCATCACTTGAAATACTGTATTCATTTTTGCAGACCATCTCTCACAAAAGTCATTAAAAGGCTAGAAACAGTTCATAGGACGGTAGGCCAAATGATTTGGAGCCTGCATCAGAAGACCTATGAGAAGAGACCTGAGGACTCAAAAAAATATGTACACTCTAGGGGAGAGGAGGGACAGGGGAGATATGATTTAGATGTTCAGAAACCTAAAAAGTATTGATGTACAAACAAACCTTCTCCCAAGAGGTGGGAGCTGTAAAAGTATAGCGTGTAACATGTAGCTGCATGGGTGTAAACCACAGGCAATGTCTGGAAATACCTTTTTAATGAAAGGGTGGTGGATGCCTGGAATGGCCTCCCAATGGAAGTGGTGGGGGCAAATACGGTGACAGAACTAAAAATGGCATGGGACCGACCCAGTGGATCCCTTTATAGCAACAGCATGTAATCAAACATAACATTACCACCTCTTCTATCTCGGTAAGTTGGGGTGACCTAGACGGAGCAGTAGGTACACTCCTGATCCAAGACATTGGGAGGGCTGACCTGCACAGATCAGCAGGTGCACCTACATTTGCCGCCTTGCTGGGCAGACTAGACCGGTCAGTATCTGCCATCATTTGCTATGTTGCTCTGTTTCTCCGGGAACAAGCAGGAAGTCAGTCCTCACATATGAGTGACATCAGCACCAATGGAGCCCTCATGGAAGCATCCCCTCAGCTTTCAAAGAAAGCCTTTGGGAGATGCCACCACGCATGCATGGTCCACTTCCCGCCCAATGGTGCCATCTTGCTCAGTTTCCTTTCTTCCGTGGAGCCCTTCAGACATCTGGTTTGTCCCCAGAAAAAGTTGATTTTTCTCTCCGCGTTTCATACTCCCCTCCAGTATTGCACCGGTACTCTTCCCGCTGACCGACCTCGCTGCCTTGGAATCGAGTTTGGTCTCTTTTTGTAATCTTTCATTCTTTTTTCCTTTTCTGGCATCTTCGCACCTTTTTTCTCGCACTGGCAGCCCAGAGAGTCTTCGACTTTGCAGGGGTACTTTTTCCCCCCATGGCTACCAGTGTGATCAGTGCTCTAAAATCATGTCTTTGACCGACACACACACTGCTGTCTCTGCTGCCTTGGGTCAGACCATGATCTGGCAACCTGTGGTCTCTGCAAGAGGATGTCCAGTAAGGCCCTCAAGATCCGCCAGCAGCAGCATGGTAAGTTTTTCTCCGAGTCCCTGATGCCGTCTGAGATCCCCCAACATGTCAGGCTGAACCCTCCGAACCCGAGCCTCATTGTGGGTCCTCAGAAAGGGGGTCTTTCTCGAGGGAACCCAGGAAGAAGAAGAAACTCTTGAAGACGCTGTCTTTGGATAGTTCCGACCAGCCGGGTGCTCCCTGGGCCTGGTCCTGCAGTCCAAGGCATTCGTCTGAGCTGTCGGACAAGGAGTGGCCTGCAAAGGTTACCCGGAAAGATCTGACCGTGGACTGGCCTCTGTCCCCAAACACCATCCTCGTCGAGGATTCATCTTCGGGGGAGCCGGTGTTGGGCCGGAGTCCCTCGGTGCCCACGCTGAAGGCTGCGAAGCCTTCTGGTCTGGAATCCAGAATGGCGGCTCTGGAGTGTGGTTTGTCTGCCTTCATGGACCAGCAGTGAGCACTGTTGTCTAGCATGACCGATTCATCTGCCCCGACCACCGGGCCCTCGACATTCAAGATGTCCCCGGAGGCCGAGCCGATCCTTGAGGTCCTTCGGCCTCGAGTTGATCCTCGGCTAAGGTCGCAATCCGAGTCCCGCGATCAACCCCGGCAAGTTTGCCGGGTACTGGCCGCAGGGCATCAGGGACCTCGAGGCTCACAGAACAGTCTTCCTATGAGTCCTCAATGGACTACTCTGAGTGGGAGACAGAAGATGAGGAGTCCACCGATACCATTGCTACCTCGATGTCCCATCTGACTCTCCCATCTTGGAGCCTCAACAGCGGTCCTTTGTCAAGGACACGTCTAAGGCTCTGGCGTTCCCGACCGAGTTGAAGGAGGACCCTCGGGCAGATGAGTTGGAAATCCTCCAATACGAGGCTCCTCCCAGGAATTGCTCATGATGCCCATCCCTCCCATCCTGGAATGGCTGATTCTCCGAATGTGGGAGCACCGGCCTCGGTGCTGGTGGTGAGCAAATGGCTCGACTCGATGTATCGAGTCCACCAGAGCCCGGGCTTCCAAAAGTCACAGCTGCTGCATAACTCCATGGTGGTGGAGTCAGTTATGCGTCAGCTGACGAGCCAGAAGACGCACTTCTCGGTGCCCCCCGGCAGGGAGGTCCACACCCTGGATGCCCTCAGCAGAAAGTGCTACCAGGGCTCAGTTCTCATCGGTCACATCCAGGCCTACCAGCTGTACATTGGTATGTACCTGAGAAACCTGGCGAAGGAACTCCCTTGGTTCTCAGTTGGTCTCTCCAAGGAACCCTTGGAGCTGTTCAAGAACCTTGCCAAAGCAGTCCATGAATGCTCCAAATTCATGTCTTGAGCAGCCTATGATGGGTTCGAGTTGGCAGCTCAAGTAGCGGTGACAGGGATCAGTTTACGCCGCCAAGCTTGACTACAGTCATCCGGCCTCGAGCAGTGGGTTCAGGAGAAATTGGTCAATGTCCCTTGCCAAGGAGAGAACCTCTTTGGCAAACCCATGACCGACAAGGCTACCGAGCTGGAGTCCAAGTTCATGACGAGGACCAGGTTCTCCAAAAAGACCACTGCCCCACCCCAATGGAAGGGCTTGGGTAAAACATTTTTTTACCCAAGGAAGGGAGCTGCTTACTGAAACTACCTACCTTATCAGGCTTCCCTAGCTCCCCAACAGAGTCAGCAGGCCACGGGATATGGGTATGGCCTGTGTAAGCAGGCTGCTCCAAAACCCCAGGCACCGGCTCTGACCCAGCCAGGGGGGGAATTTTTGACTCCTTGAGTATAGCCTATCTACCCCAGGAGAGCAGCAGCCCACAGGGGAACGTCTGACCCTTTATGCCCAGTGGTCGGTGGCCATCACCACCGATTCCTGGGCACTTTGGGTAGTCAAGGAGGGTTAACGCCTCCACCTGACACAGACACCTCCTCCTTATTTCCCGGGAGAGCCTCTCAGGTCCACCCTCCACCGAGACCTCCTTCTGAAGGAGTTGGCAGGTCTTCTTGTGGACAAAGCGGTGGAACCGGTGCCTCACCATCTCAGGGGCAAGGGGTTGTACTTCAGGTACTTCCTCATTCCAAAAAGAACAGGGAGCCTAAGGCCCATTCTTGACATGTGCAACCTCAACAAATTCCTGGTGAGGGAGAAGTTCAAGATGCTCTCCATTGGAACATTGCTGCCATACCTCCAACAGGGAGACTGGCTATGCTCCTTAGACTTCAAGGATGCTTATACCCACATCCTCGACCACCCCAATCACAGGCAGTACCTGCAGTTCGTAGTGGGGGGCTGGCATTTTCAGTACAGGGTGCTCCCCTTCAGCCTAACCTCTGCCCCAAGAGTTTTCACAGAATGCTTGGCAGTCGTGGCCACCTTCCATCGGCTCCGAAGGATCTTCATCTTTCCTTACCTGGATGACTGGCTCATAAAGGGAGGCACGGCCTCAGAGGTGCAGCAAGCCACTGCACGCATCATCCAAGTTCTACAGCACTTGGGCTTCATCAGAAATGTCTCCAAGTCTCACCTCCTCCTGACACAGTGTCTGGAGTTCATTGGGGCAAAAATTGACACTCTCCAGTCGAAGGTTTTCTTGCCCAGGGACTGGGCACTCATCTTAGGACTCTGGCTCAGGACGTACAGCATCATCCCTCAGTGCCTGCCCAACTTCTCCTGCACCTCCTCGGGCACATGGCTTCCATGGTCCATGTCACCCCGATACTCACCTCCACATGAGGACAGCACATTGGTGTCTCTGGGACCAGTAGTCTCAGGCCACGGGCCTCCTCCGAGACAGAGTTACTGCGAACTGCCAATTGGCAGATTGTTTGGTCTGGTAGCAGTCTCCCCAGCATCTCAAGGCCAGCATGCCCTTTCAGGCCCCAAGCCCCTCAAGGGTCCTTACCACAGATGCCTCCCTGCTCAGCTGGGGAGTCCATTGAGGAGATCTCTGCACTCAAGGCAACTGGTCCCCAAGCGAGAACACCCAGCAGATCAACTGTCTGGCGCTCTGGGACATACACCTAGCCATGAGGGTCTTCTGTCACCACCTGCATCACCAGCCGATGCTGGTCCAGATGGACAACCAGGTGGCAGTGTTCTACGTGAACAAACAAGGGGGCACGGGGTCTCGTACTCTTTGTCAGGAGGCACTGGTCCACTGCTCATATGCAATCCAACAGGGTATCCTTCTGTAGGCAGTGTACTTGCCAGGCCAGGACAACCTGCTGGCCGACAGGCTCAGCATAGTTCTCCAGCCACACGAATGGCAGCTGGACCCCAGGGTAGCCAGTCAGCTGTTCCATCTCTGGGGGGTACCCTTGATGGACCTGTTCGCCAGCCTGGACAACTTTCAGTTGCCCTGCTTCTGCACCTGGGTGGCCCACTCCTCCAGGGTGGCAGTGGACGCGTTCCTGGTCTCATGGTCTGAAGGCCTCAGGTATGCCTTCCCTCCTATGCCGCTGATCGCCAAGACCTTGTTCAGGACCCTCCATGACAGGGCCTCACTCATCCTGATAGCTCCTCGGTGGCCCAGGCAACTGTGGTTCTCGCTGCTTCTACAGTTGACGATGGAGACCCCCATCCCCTTGGGGACTGCCCCGGGACTCCTATCTCAGGATGGGGGCTCTCTTCTGCACACCAACTCGGGGTCCCTGTTGCTGACAGTGTGGCTGCTGAGAGGCTTACTCTGGCCCCTTTCAATCTTCTAGTTGAAATGGAAGACATTCTGCTGGTCTCTCACAAGGCCTCTACTAGGAGGGCTTACGCCCTCAAATGTTGCAGATTTTCAGTTTGATTCGCCAAGCGTGGGGCTGACCCTTTCTCCTGCCCAGTGGTATTGGTGTTACAGTACCTTCTCCATCTCTCTCAATCCAGGCTCCAGTTTAACTCCGTCCGGTGGATGGCAAGCCTCTCTCAGTCCAGCCTTTGGGAGCCTGCTCTTATCGAAGTCCCCAGTTCACCCTCCAGCAACTGAATGGGGCCTCGACATAGTGCTGGGGCAGCTCACTCACCCACCCTTCGAGCCTCTACCTGCCACCTTTGCTACCTCTCTTGGAAGGTGGTTTTCCTGATTGCGCTCACCTCCGCTCGCAGAGTTAGCAAGCTTCAGGCCCTTGTGACGGAGGCACCTTATACCAGGTTTGACAAGAACATAGTGGTGCTTTGTTCTTCTATATCCAATGCATTCAGGGCTACCACAAAGCTTCTCAGCTTTTCATCTATGTTTTTATCTCCTATGACCCCTGTAGGCTGGGGGAGGAAGTGACGAAGTGTACGCTGTCCATATGGGTGATGGACTGTATCGCCCTCACTTATTAGCAGATGAGGCTTCCGCTGGAAGGCCGCATCATGGCTCACCGTGTAAGGGCCATGGTGGCCTCAGTGGCGAACTTGCACTCTGTTCCGATGGCAGACATCAGCCAGGCCGCCACCTTTTCTTCAGTCCATACCTTCGCAGCTTATTACTGCCTGGAAAGGGAGTTCCGATGGGACAGTGCCTTCGGCCAGGCTGTTCTCTGTAACATTTTCAGGGTTTAAGCAACTCCTACCCTCTGGCTCCTCTGTGTTCAGGCTACCGGAGTGCTGGTTTCATCGGACACAAGGGTCTTACTGTGGTCTGTGGATACAGACTCAATTGCTAGTGCTTGCAGCACTCTGTGAGGGAGCCCCTGTGGTTTTGCTATGGGCTTTCTGTAGCCTTCAGTTGGGGAGTTCCATATGTGAGGACTGACTTCCTGCTTGTACCCAGAGAACTCGCCTGTAACAGGTGTTCTGTGGAGATTTATTTATTTATTTATTTATTTAACAGTATTTCTAAACCGCCTTATCCTAATAATCAAGGTGGTATCACAGCAGGAATAGCAGGATATCAGTCCTCACAACCCCCTCCCTCCTCCCCTTGGAGTTGCTCCTTTTACCATCTTTTATTTTTGCTGTCTTTTAGCTATGTCATCTGACTGAGCAAGATGGCACCCTTGGGCGGGAAGGGGACCACACATGCTTGGTGTCATCTCCCAAAGGCTATCATTGAAAGCTGGGGAAATGTTTCTGTGAGGGCTCCGTTGGTGCCGATGTCACCCATATGTGAGGACTGATTCCTGCTGTCCCCGGATAACACATGTTACAGGTGAGTAACTACGCTTACTATGCTTTGGACACATTGTATGGCACATTGGCAGATAGCAGTGGGGAACGGTTGCAAGACCACAGGTCATCATCCCTTTTGCTATGTCACCCATAAGTACAGTCTGGTCCATACAGTTGTCCACAAAAGAAACATATTGCTATGATTAGGCACCCCCCTAGGAGTAGTGTGTATCACCTGTTCAGTCACATGTAACCTATATGTGGTTCTATTTAATGACAGGCCTCTGACTCTGCTCCAATACAATGCAGCCAACATGTTGATCATTGTGCACTCCACGCAGGTCACAGACAAGGTTGTGCAGACATATGACTCCAGGATCGATTTGGGAAACCATGTTACAACCTCCTATAATCCCATGCTCTGACATTCATTCCAGGCTAACACACTGCAAATAATGTGCCACCACAGAAAAGTGGACCACGGGGGCCATACACAAGGACCCACAGACCTGCCAGGGAAATCATTGATGAACATTATGACAAACAAACCAACATTAACAAACAGGCAGCATGGATCCACAGTAGAGATGGGGACATCGGTTTGTGAGGGAACTTTGCCCCATTGACTCCACAGACTGGGGCTCTTTGGAGGCTCACATATATATCCCTGCCATTGCACAGGAGGAATCATAAAACTGTGAGGGACGCACATTTGAGGTTTATGCAACATGTCATGGACACCCACACACATGGATGGAGGATATCTGTTCAGATGTTAACCGTCGGGAGTACAGTGACCTCTGGCATGGTCATGCATATCCCCCATGTGCAACACTGAGCCCACACGTCCCATCACCCCACAAACAACATTCTGACAATGCAAATGGTGGTGTGAACTGCATGTTGTGAGGATGTTTCTCACCAGCATGGATGGGAAAATGGGTCAGGGTTTGGGGAACACAGACTGCCACTACATAAGTGGCCCTACAATGCCTTGTCAACGTATTTATCCCCTTGGTTTCTGTCCTGTTTTGTAACATTACATAGAACCTTGCATGAAAATAGAGGTTCATTAGGATGTTAGGTAATGGACCTGACAATATGGTTGGGAATGGTGAAATATGACAATACGATACCATACTTCATTTTTTAGAAATATGCAACAGGTGAAAGGTTATGTGTGGATATGTATTCATCCATTTTGCTATGTGAACCCTAATTAAGATCTGGTCCATCCAGTTAACCTCAGAGGTCACATAATTCAGTGATTAGGATCCAGCTGTGTGAAAGCAGTGTCACTGTGACACTGATGCCTGTATACATGTACCTGTTCTGATAGGCCCCGGATACAGGAACACCACTGAACAGGCAATACGAAGACCGCTGAGTGCTCCAAACATGTCAGAGACAAGGTTGTGGAGACATATAGATCAGGTTTGCACTATTGAACAACATCCAAGACCCAACATATGTCACAGCGTATCATTATATACATGTGACAACATAGAATGAATATGGCACCACTACACACCTAACAAGAGGGGACCACCTACCAAAACACACAGACCAGGCAAGTAAGGCATTAATCAGAGATGGTACAAAGTCACCAATGATAACATTGTAGGAGCTTCACAGATCCACAGTGGAGATGGGAGTATCTGTCCACAAGACCCCTTTAAGCCATACAATCCGCAGAGTGGGGCTTTATGGAAGAGTGACCAGAAAAAAAGGCACTGCTTAAAGAGAGACATAAGAAAACATGTTTGGAGTTTTCACAACAGCATGTGGTACACCCCCCCAAACACATAGAAGAAGGTTCTCTGGTCAGATGAGATGAGATTTGCACTTTTTGGCCATCATGGGAATTACTATGTGTGGCGCAAACCCAACACCCCGAGAACACCATTCCCACAGTGAAACATGGTGGTGGCGGCAACATGCCGTGGGGATGATTTTCATTGGCAGATACATGAAAACTGGTCAGGACAGAGGGAACAATGGATGCCACTACATATAGGGAAATTCTCAAGGACACCCTGCTATTTCTGCCTGAGTTTTGAGACTGGGATGACTGTTCACCTTCCAGTACGACAATGACCCTAAACATACTGCTAGAGCTACACTGGGATTGTTTAAGGGGAAACATGTAAATGTCTTGGAGTGGCCTAGTCACAGCCCAGACCTCGATCCAATTGAGAATCTGTGGCATTAGCTAACGATTGCTGTACACTAATGCACCACATCACACCTGAGGGAGTTTGATCAGTTTAGGCTTCGGGAATGGCTGGAGGTCCCAGTGGCTAGATGTGCTAGGCTAATAGGGACATACCCCCAAGATACATGCAGCTGAAATTGCAGCAAAAGGTGGCTCTACAATCTCCTGACTTTGGGGGGGGGGGGGGGGTGCAAACATAACCACACTCCTGCATCCATGTATTTTTAGGGTCATAATTATTGTTTGTGTCACAATAAAGGATGTTTTGCACCTTCAGAGTGGTAGGCATGTTGTGTATATCACATGGTGTTAACCCCCAAAACTCCATTTTAATTCCAGGTTGTAAGGTGACAAAACAGGACAGAGACAGTGGGGATGCATACATTTGCAATGCACTGTATTTGTGTCTCACCCTGCCTGAGGGTTGTGAGTGGGACAGAGGTTCACCTTCCAATGGTACAGTGATCCTACACATACATTTCATACCCCAATGGAAGTTACTTTACTTTCATGAGTTGCCCTAGGGTCGGTCTGAAAATCCCAGAGGCTTGATGTGGTGGGCTGATGGAAACATACCCCAATAGGCTTGCATCTGGCGGCACATTAGGGTCTGCCGCTCAAACCTCATGACCCTGGATGGTGTATACACATGCACATTCCTTGTATTTTTTTTTCTTAAGGTGCACATACTTGCAGTTACAGTAGTGACAAAGTTATGGAAACCTCACACTTCCTAGGTCATGGCAATGTTGAGTACTACACATACTACTATCCCCTGTACTTTTGCAGGGCCACGTATATGTCACAATTACCCCTCCCCTAAGGTCACGCTACACTGTCATGTACAGCTGATCACCTCACAGATCTAAGACTACTCTGTGTGTATGGTGTGCCCAGTAGATGATGTGTGTTGCCTACAACCTGCTATGTTGAGCTAAGTTGGTTGTGGTACCTGTCCCCATGGACTTACCTCTCGTGGCTATTCAGACTGCGAATTGAAGCACCTCTGGAGGTGGTGCCAGGGGCATTTCACCCTAAACAGGTCCTGCCTGATGCTGGAGGAGGGAAAAAGTTGCTGCTGAGAAGCTCCAGATCAGTCTCGGAAAATCTGGGCTTACGGGAACAGGCAGCCATTTTGTCTTGTGGTATTATTGAACAACGTCTTGGGTTTGTGGTGTCTTCACAGCATGCCCTATGGTGGGTTGCATCAAGGTGCCTTACTGTTCTGTGTGGGTGCCTAACCTCTCTTCATGGCACCTTATGCTTACAGGGCCATGATGCTGAGTCCTAAACCTGTGTGATTTTCGTGTACGGGTTTCTCATGTTGTACTGTCTTTTCCAGTGCTGTGTCCTGGTGAGTGAGATGACTGTGCGTTTCCCTGGACACAGTAACAATAGTTACAGATCAGCAGGCCTTTTCTTAGGGGGCAATGCAGGATGATGTAGGGCAATGTGATGTGTGCTAGGTCACAGGGAGTGTCAGTGGGGATTGAACCTTTGATGTGCTGCATACTAGGTAGTTGCCTTAACCACTGGGCTACCCATTCAACACCATATGTACCTGTATAGCTCTACATATATATGCATATATATGTCTACATGCATATATATACATGTATGGCCTGTGAAGGATAGTGAAGGAGGAACATATCTATATGTATACATCTATGTATTTATATATCTGTGTGTACCTGTGCATACACATATAGATGTATCTCTGTACAGATACATATGGTGTGGAGGGTTGGCCCAGTGGTTAAGGCAACTACCTAGTACACAGAGGATCAGGGGTTCAATTCACATGGTCACTCTACTTGACCCTGACCACATCACATTACACTCCTTTGCCTTCTATGAAAGGCCTGTGTGTGCATATATGTTTATTTTTCTCTGTATGTATGTTTATAACTCAACATATCCATTTGTGCCAGGTAGTACCTCTGTGTCTTACTACATCGGTCTTTGGTGTTTGCCCTGTCAGATTGCCTTTAGGCAGCACATGGTCAATCGCAGACCACCCTGGACCTCCATGGGGTACCATGCATACATCTCCAATCATCCTAGCTGACAGGCCATTTTTGGGAACACGCCCCATCGTCCCCTCCTTCCTTTCTGCCTTTGGTGCTGCTCTGTGTTCTGCTATTAGTTCATCCCACCATCCCCCATGATGCATTGCGCATTCAAACCTGCTGTATGCATGTCCTTCAAGACCAGCAGAGGCTTTGTCCCTACACATACAGCACAATGGAGCAGGAGAGCCACGCCACTGAAGGAAAGAGCTTTATTGTGTATCAGGTCCACCCAACATGTGTTTTGGCCAAAGCCTTGAAGGGAACAACATGTATATAGAGGAAGAGCATTATACACATGGAGAGGAGGGAGGCAAAAAACAAAAGAATGTGAAATGTAAAAAATGGCAAGTAGAAAATATGCTCATGGGCTACGGATGATCTTATTTGTATAATAATTACAAATAGCCACGGTATGACTAAACTTCCCACGGGGTATCATCGAGAGTACATCCGTAGCATGTTTTAAACTTTCATAATAGAGTTAACATTTATATTAAAAAGGAAGAACAAAACTAATGTTAATGTTAAAAATGATCTCACAAACAGATGGGTCTCGCACATAGTTAAAAATCATCATTGTGGACAGGTGAAAAAAGCCGGGAATGTGTGTGATAAAATACATATCTCCTGTCGGTCAGAGTGTAAACCATATAACTAATGTGTTAAGATGCATATCTTTCTTAAAAAGGTAAATTATCAGATTACCTATAATAATAAAAATGAGAAAAGGAAGAAAAACAGGGACTGTCAGTTTGGCGGGAAACCGAAGGAGGAACAAATCTAAATAAATTCACAACATCAATTGCCCTGTGCGATATGGATTATGTAACATCCAGAAACAATCATTCAAATACCATACCAGTATAAGGGTAAGGAAAGAGTATGCTTCTCATCTCACTCAAGGAATGCAGAAAACACCAACTAAGGGGCAGAGATTATTTAAAGCTCCATCTAATTGACGTCATGCTGACGAGATCTCCTATGCAAAACAAGTCCCGTGGCATCCCTCATCATTTGCAAACCAGAGCTAAGCATATCGATGAGATAATCATATCATTATAAATAGAATCAGGAGGAATTTAGATGTTCTCAATAAAAAATCTATATAGATTCACAAAATCAATTACCCTATGCGATATAGATTATGTAGCATCCAAAACCAATCATTCGAATACCATACCAGTATAAAGGTAAGAAAGAGTATGCTTCTCATCACACTCGAGAGATTGCAGAAAATGCCAACCAAGGAGCAGAGATTACTTAAAGCTCCTTCTAAATTAATGTCATGATGACAGGGTCTCCTATGCAAAACAAGTTTTGTGGCATCCCTCATCATTTGTAAACCAGACCCAACATATCATTGCATCTAGAACTGGGAGGAATTTAAACATTCTCAATAAGAAATGTATTGAAAGGAGGAAATCCATAAATTGTACCGATCAGTAAAAAATCACTGTAATATAAAAATATACTTTAAAATTCGGGTATAAAAAGCATGGGTCAATAGGAGGGTATCATAAAAATTGCCATAGGCAAGAAAATGATGTAAAAATGGGAGGGTGTGTATCTAAGTACATCCTTACAGAATTGTACTCATACAAAGTCAAACCACCAGAAGAATAAAATAAAGAATAAATGCGGAATACATAAAAACATTTGGGTATC
Organism: Ichthyophis bannanicus; assembly: GCA_033557465.1. Taxonomy (NCBI): domain Eukaryota; kingdom Metazoa; phylum Chordata; class Amphibia; order Gymnophiona; family Ichthyophiidae; genus Ichthyophis; species Ichthyophis bannanicus. Next base: position 498,711,920 of record CM066033.1, read on the forward strand.
TAAAAATAAATAGATAAACAAATCATACAGGTCCTATGGATAAAAGACGTATTCTTTAAACCAATCCACAAAAAGAGAAGAGTAGATAAAAATACTGTAACATTGATCATATAAAAAGACAATATTATAAAGGAGTGGGGATCTTAATAAAAAACAAATGGACCCAACATAATATATAATAAGTATAAATATACTAGGATAAACCGAGACTGTAAAGGTTAAAAATAAAGATAAAAAGGGGCTGTAGAAGGTTAAAAAATAATAACATGTCTAATTAGCCAGGCATCAGGGGGCTCAACAACAGAGGGGTAGCCAGGAGATACCGGCATCAGAGGCAGCCTAAAAACCAAGTACCATTCCAAAAAAAGGGGGGGGGGGATGTGAATTTATGAAGGAACACATAATGAGAACAGGGGATGAGATGCCTATAAGGTCCATAAAAACAAGCAAATAAATAATTAAAAAATCAAATTGTGCTTATATGGATCTATAAAAAAAATAAAGGTAGATTAAAAACTGCTTAAGACCATCCAGTGCTAAGAAGAGATGGGCAATAAAAAAAACATGAAAATCTCTTATAAAAAACAGTAAGGAGGGGGCGGAGCTAGCCACTGAACAGAATGGACGCCTGAATTTTTGCTCCCATTGCTGCCCAAGAATCCTGAACATATCCCGGTATTAAATTGAAGTTTGTACCCCCTACCTACATCAATAACACCGAAATATAGCTGGATGGCAACCCTGAAGCCTGCCCGGCTGGAATTTCCGCAGGGATCCGGCTCAGCAGCGAAACGATCCAAACCCGAAGTGGGTTCCCCGCAGAAAATGGCCGCGGGAGAGAAGGAGGGAGTGACTGCCGGTGGCCTACGTGAAGTGCTACAGGAATTGAAATGCGTTAAAGAAATGATCGCAGCCAATTCTAGTTCACTGAACATGATTCAAGAAGACTTACTGGAGGTAAAAGAGAAACTCCTCACCATCACCACTCGACTTAGTGCAGTTGAATTACAAACCCAGAAGCATGGCGTTGCATTAGAACAGCTGGGCCCTTTGGTCAAACGAGTCCGGCACATAGAAAGTCAGATTGAAGATCAAAACAACCATGCCCGTAGAAATAATATCCGCCTTGTTGGAGTCCCTGAAGGCGCTGAAGGCACCGATCCGATTGGATTTCTGGAAAAAACCATACCGGAGATGCTGCAGCTTGTCTTTGCAAGGCCTTTTGAACTAGAACGGGCCCATCGAATCCCAACACACAAAGCTGAAAACACACGATACCCGCGCCCACTCATAATGAAGGTACTGAGATACCCACAGGTCCTACAGATCTTTCAAGCTGCACGGAAAGCCGGATCACTGCAAATCCAGGGACACAATGTGGCACTCTATCCAGATTTGAGCAAGCAAACGGTAGATCGGAGAAAAGCGTTGCTGGCCTGTAGACCCATGCTACAAAGTGCACAGGCAAGATACGGGCTATACTACCCAGGAACCATGCGGGTCACGCTGCATAATGAAACGAGGAATTTTGTTGAAGCTGAAAAACTGAAAACTTTCCTACAAGAAAAATGCGGTATGGAAACCTGAGGTCAATATTCTGATCTCTCACGCAGTGTAGAGAACTCAGCATATACTCAGGGGGTGCGGCCGTGCGTTCTCACAAATTTTAGAACGCCTTAAGCCTTGTTAAACACCTCATTGACTGTATTTCTGTTGTTCTAAATAGTTTTAATTAACCAGATATTTCTGCTTGAAATGTAGGGGTGGCAACGGGAGGTCGGGGTTGGTTACTGTTTCAGTGGATTGTGTTCACCTTAGCGATACAATGTTTGCCAGTTATGCAGTTATTTGTGTCAGTCCAGTCCAGTGCAAAACCCTCCACATACACGCAAAATGCAAGTACGCGGCAGACCTATCCATAGGATAGCTTTCCCCTATAAGACAGCTTATTCCAACATTGATGTCTAGTGATCTCCTAATGCTTTCGTTAAATGTAAAAGGTATTACTGGCCCTGTCAAGCGAAAGAAGATTTTAGCGTACTGCCAACAAAAAAAAGCAGATATTGCCCTCTTACAAGAGACACATTTAACAGATACTGAATCGCAGAAAGTAACCTCTAAATATTTCCTGGTGGCGGCCTCGGCCTCTGCCACTCAACGCAAAGGGGGGGTAATAATATTAGTGCGCAAATTCCTGCAATCCGCCATTACCGGCACACAGATTGATCCGCTAGGTCGATGGGCCAGAGTGACGATGAAAATAAATCAACAGCTTTACACATTCTTCAATATTTACGCACCCAACCTCGATGACCCTAACTTTTTCAAACTGATAGCTAAAGAAGTTACAGCCGCAGCTCACACCAATATCATCTTAGGGGGCGATTTCAATGTCATCTTGGATCCACTGTTAGATCGCACGCCCTATCGGGCTGTAGACAAAGTCAAATCGCAGGCGATTCTTAAAGGAATCATAACAGAGCTACACTTGGTAGACCCATGGCGCCTACTTCATCCCCAAGAAAGAGACTACACATTTTATTCCATCCCACATAATACCCAAACAAGGATCGATTTCTTCCTACTGTCCACAGAGCTGATGCCTCAAGTGTTGTCCGCAGAGATATATGCTACAACGGTATCAGATCACGCCGCTGTCTCCCTAGTGCTGGATACCAACGTTACACAACATGTTCCGCCAAGATGGACATTTGATAAATCCCTACTAGCAGATGACTCCTTTGTACAGCTACTGTCAGGGGAAATTGAGACCTATTTTAAATATAATACACCCACTGATACCTCCATCTGGAGCTGGTGGGAAGGTTTTAAAGCGACAATACGAGCTCATATTACCACCTACACCATTAGACGGCGTAAAGCCAGGAAAAAAGAAAAAGATGAACTGGAACTCCAAATAAAAGCTGGGGAAAGGTTACTAGCCAAAAGAGCTGACTCAATGATATTGATTCGACTCCAAAAATTGCGATACCAATATAATGCTCTCCTCAACAAAGAAGCACTGAGTAGTATCCAGCTACAACGTAGTACATACTACTATGAAAGCAACCGCTCTGGATCCCTCTTAGCTCGGCAGCTCAAACCAAAGACCAGCAAGACCGCTATAGCGGCGTTGCAAGACAATTCCGGGGGCCTTCTCCTGAGATCTGACAAAATACTAGACCGCTGCAAAAAATTCTATGAGGAACTATATCGCTCAGATACCCAATATAGTGACAGAGCCTTTGAAGATTTTGTCTCCAAGATAGTAGGACCCACATTAACCAGTCATCAAAGTCGAACGCTGGAACAAGAGATCTCTGTAACTGAAATACAAGATGCGATCAAACAGATGGCTCTTGGCAAAGCCTCCGGTCCAGATGGTATCCCACTGGAATTCTATAATAAATATTGCATTCAATTGGCTCCCATGCTACAGATCTACTACAGTGGCCTGCAAGATGAATCTCCAGAGATTGGAGCTCTGGCAGAGGCTGTGGTGGTAATTCACCCCGAAACCGGGCAGGGATACACAAAAGATAGAGAATTACAGACCCATCTCTCTCCTAAACTCTGATTATAAAATCTATGCTAAAGTGCTTGCTAACCGATTAGGACGGATCTTAAAAGATTTGATACATGAGGATCAATGTGGATTTATACAAAACAGATCCACTACAGATAATGGAAGATTATTGGCACATGTACTGGCATCTGCCAAGACTAAGGCCGAGCCCCTGATAGGGCTAGCATTGGATGCCGAAAAAGCCTTCGATCGACTGGAATGGTCCTTTCTATTTCGATCCCTACGGTGGTTTGGGATAGGAGAAAAGTTCCTAAAACGCGTTGAATTGTTATATACCAAACCCACAGCTCGAATAGCAGTCAACTCACACCTCTCAGCCCCTTTTCAGTTGCAAAGAGGGACCAGACAGGGTTGCCCCCTGTCACCGATGCTTTTTAATTTAGCCCTGGAACCCTTATTAATAGCGATCCGACAGAAGGAAAACATAAAAGGAATTGAGTTAGCTGATGGTCCCTGTAAATTGTCAGCATATGCAGATGACCTGCTCATTTTTCTACAACCATCAGACCTTCCTGAAACACTGCAACTCATAGATGCATATTCAGCGATATCCGGATATAAAGTAAATCTGAATAAAACAACAATTATTCCTCTGAATGAACAGGTCAGCGAAGAAATGATGCGTGGATACCCCTTTCAATATGAGAAGTCATCCTTTAGATACCTGGGCGTGACCTATGGCACCACCTTGGAAGAGACTGTCGCAATCAACATTAAGATGTGTCAAGAAATTGTACATGATAATGTCTGCAGGTGGACCCCCTTCATTTGAGTTGGTGGGGCAGGCTAGAAACGATAAAAATGATGTTGGTACCAAAACTCAGCTATATATTAAGTATGATTCCCTTACGCTTCCCGTCAGCCTTCTATAAGAAAATGAATAGTCAACTGATAGCCTTTTTATGGAACAACCGAGTACCTAGAATAGCTGCCTGGAAACTGAAGTTACCTAATGCACAAGGAGGTGTCCATTTCCCAGATCTCGGCTGGCTGCACACTGCCTCTCTTTTAAAGCAGGGTGCTCAATGGGTCGACTCTGACGACACGGATAAAGGACCTAGATGGTTGAGTGTGGAGCGGGCCATACATTCCCCCCTACCTACATGGCTCATGGTTGGCACAGTAGTAGACCAGACTGTACCACATAATGCTATTATCCGAGAAACACAGCATGCCTGTCGATTATTGGCATCATGTATCGATGGAGGGGATGACTTCGCCGCAGATATGCCCTTATGGCTGAACCCGCGCCTTATCATTGGAGGGAAGCCTGTCTTATGGAAAAAATGGGTGGAACATGATCTTATAACCATTGGACAACTGATCAATGGAAGTGCATTTAAAACCTTTGACAGATTAAGAACGGAATTCCAATTGCCTAATACATGCTATTTCCAATGGTGTCAGCTCCGATACTGCATGAGCAAAGCCGGTGTGTCACCTGTCTTGATACGTACTGGATGGCCACTGCGACAGAAACTTCAAGAATTACAAACAGATGCCAAAGCTGTTTCGAGATGTGTTGCGATTCTCCGATCCAAAAGTGACAAGACATGTTTTAAGATACAGTCGTGTGGGCTACTGAAACCGGTCAAGATATACCTCCGGAAAATTGGGACACTTTTTGGGGAACTCAAATACGTGCCACGAGAGCAGCGTCTCTCACACAATCTATGTACTTTATAGCACATCGAGCGCATATTACACCGGCTAAGAAAATGAAATGGACACTACAGGAGGGAAATCGATGTTGGTCCTGTAACATGGAAATCGGGACACTGGCACATATGTTGTTCCATTGTAAATCCCTGGAAATATATTGGAACAGAGTATGGGAACGCATATCACAAATCCTCAACTTACAAACTCCTATCACTTATCGGATAGTAATATATAAATCCATAGCTCTGGAACCTACTCTGATGAAATGGGATAGTAAACTGCTGGGCTTAATGCTCGGGATAGCGCTTAAAATAGTTCTAATACACTGGAAGAATCTCGACAAAGCTTGTTTCGAGCATTGGTGGAGTCTCTTAATCCTACACAAGACCTACGAAGAGATCTATATAGCCAAGAACCCATGGTCTGGTAAACTAAGTAAGAAATGGTCAGCTTTACAAAATTATGTTTGATGAAAGTGATTGATGGAGGCTGCCTTGTGGAATGGTCTCTGCTGTAACCACATTGAACGGAGAGAGGGAGGGTGGCGTGCTGGCATGGACTGATACTAGTTCTTGTTAAAGTTATTGTACTGTCTTGTTCAAGTTATTATATTCTTTTGCTATTTTGATCAATAGCATCTGCTTGTATCCTTCTATATCATGATCGTTTGTACTGTTATTTTATATGTTTAAACTGAATAAAAACTACCATTAAAAAAAATAAAAATAAAAAACAGTAAGGTCAATTTCCTGATTGAGGCCTTTCGGATGTAATGTTTCCAAATGGAAAATAGTATGTTGTTCCAACCTGAGCAAGGTCACATTTAAATCAGAGACCATTACCTAGCAGTTCCGAAGGTCACCATGAATGGGAAGTGGGTCACACAGCCCACATATCAGTACTGCACTACCTGAAAATGTCTGATTCAGCCACAGATCTTCATCACAGCTATTGGGCTACATGTGTAATCTGTATTGCCTGCTGCTGTGCGTAATGGGACCATGTTGGCATGTCCTGACCTCTCTTGTAGGTGGACCCTTTTCCTCCTGGCCTTTGGCCAATGTCAGATATCCCATTATAGACAGCTGGGTTGCAGCAACAGGTTCACATATGGTGTAACTTGGCATAGAGGATGGTGGGCGGAAGGTGTGGAGGCCCCATTATGGCTGACAGAGGTGGTCCAGAAACTCACAGCAGCACAGGCTCACACTCATCACTGCACATTCGGTTCTCACCCATCGCTGCAGCTATGGCCATCATCACCCTGATGGGCCAATCGGACACAGCTGATGCTGTCACTCTGCATATATCAACAGGCCCAGGGACATTAGGTGTGTGCACACCCTAGCTGGTCCAGAATATATGTGTTTAGTGCAGTCATGTGTAGCCTGTTTCTCTGAAAATCTCATCAACCTGAGACAACAGGTGCAAGACCTGAGATACCAGGCAGACAACTGCAGCTTTAACCTATGCATAACACAATGTGGCTACATAGCCAAGCCAGAGTCACACCATAGTCAGGGTGATGGTGGCCTATCAGCATTCTCTGCTGTTTGCACCCTAGTCAGGCTAATGGTTATCACATTTTCACCCATATCTTCCATATACATTCCCTCTCGCACATGTGCATTCTGTGGTAATGATGCTGTTTCATGTATTTCCCAGCATCCTCTCCCCTTCATTTGCATCACATTCTACTGTGGAGCTGTGCTGTGGGACTGCAGTGCATAGTGGACTGGTTGATGGCTGATGTGCTTTATTCATGCTGCAGATGCATGCTGCATCACAGCAAGCTACATCTGCCACATTCCCAGATGCTGTGTGCCCCTACTCTGCCTGTGTCAGTGAGCAAGACACCAGCAACTGTGCCTTTGTTTATCCATCCTGTTTTCTGTCTGCCACAAGACCATATTGCCATGGCATGAGAGGCAAATGCAGTCGAATACCCATAGTGTCGAATCCATCATTACTGCTGTCATGAATGAAATACATTCTTCACATGATCGTGGTGATATCTTGGTGGCGGTGTCTTTAGATCTCTCTGCTGCTTTTGATTTGGTTGATCAGTCTCTTCTTCTCTCTAGATTACAGGATACAGGTGTTCAAGGTACTGTCTATCACTGGTTCCACTCTTTTTTATACTCTCATTCTTTTGCTGTGACCTCTGCTTCATCCACCACAGATCACTTTCCTCTTACCTGTGGTGTCCCACAGGGTTCGGTGTTAGCTCCACTATTATTTAATGTGTCCCTGGCCCCTTTGGCATTATTAATTCAACAATCAGGTATTTCAGGATATTATTATGCTGATGACATTTTCCTCTTACATCACACCTCCTCTTCCCATCCAGACATCACCCCTTTAAACGAGTACTTATCCCTAGTTTCTACCTGTTTTTCCTCAAACTGTCTTGTTCTCAACATTTCTAAAACTGCTGCTGTCTGGTTTCCTCACAGCTCTGTCTGTCTGTCACTTACTCAATCTTTCTCAGGTACTCCAATTTCCTTAGTACCTAAGCTCCGTTATCTAGGTGTCTTTCTCAATAGTGCTCTCACATTTAACGATCACATCTCCCAGGTCTCCTGACGTTCTTTTATTTGCCTTCAGCGCATTCGTGCCATCAGGCCGTTCTTATCCCCTCAAGCTTTGATCACTCTCCTTCTTTCACTGGTCATCACTAGATTCGATTTTTGTAACTCCATATTTACCGGTATCCCTCAATATCAGTGTCGACGACTACAACTCCTACAAAACACTGCAGCCCGGATGGTTACCCATGCCTCCCCTCGCGACCATATTACTCCAATTTTGCAACAGCTTCATTGGCATCCGCTGAACTTCCGGATACAATTTAAGATCCTCACACTGATCCATCAAGCTATTTACTCCCACAGACCCCAGTACCTAGCCAACTTATTAACCTTTCATACACCCACCCGAAGCCTCCGCTTTATCCATATCAACCATTTACACCTCCCTTCCCCTTCACAAGCACATTTCAGTCAACTAGACAGTCAGCTTTCTTTTATGTTGGTCCCTCCCTGTGGAACTCCCTACCTACTGCCCTTCAACTGGAAGAGTCTTATCCCAAATTCCGCTCCCTCCTAAAAACCCACCTTTTCTCGTCCGCCTTCAGCCTTCCCCCCTAATCTCTTGATTCTCCCCTCCTTTTTATTTCTGAATATTACTATTTTCTTTTTTATTCTCTTCTTCTTTCCTTGTTTATATTGACTGTAATTTCCTTCTTTGATTTTTTTTTATGGATTGTAAACCGCCCCGATGTAATGTATATCAAATGTTTAATAAACAATAAACAGTCACTTCCACTGCAGGTGCAGTGGGCACCACCACGGGTAGCCACGTGCATTGGGCCTGTGCACAGTATGCACATTTGGGGAGTGGGAGCCCAGCAGCACATTGTAGATATGATCATACTGTTAAACCATTACATGCATGCACACTGCATAGCTGTAACTCACACTCCACGGGGCACACCCCTCCCCACCAAATACTGTCTAGACTCTCTTAGGAATGTTGTTCAACATATGCTTGTTAAATAACCTTGGATTGGATGTGGCTGCACCCTATATATGCATTATTGCAACTCACATGCACTTGCCACAGCCATCCCACCGTAAATGCTCAACTTGTGTGATTTGCCATCATGCCTTACATTGGCCATTTACTCCTTTTTAACTCTGCATGTGAGGATCCCTGTCTGCTGTGATGTGGCAGGTTGCACATACTACCCCTGGTCACAACTGCTCTGGTACAGCCATGACAGTCATTTCTATCATCGTTAATCCACATGTTGGCCTTGCTCCTGCATCCCCTGACTCATTCGCACACTGACCTTGTGCTTGGAATAACAGAACTGCTGTACTTTTCTTTGTCACCATATTTGGATGTCCATTTTCAGGGTTCATATGGGCCTAATGTCATGTGTGCCTATGTGCACTTAGCTGTCTGCAGGCTCTGTGATTTACTGCATAGCTGTACCTACAGTTTCATTTTGTTTGTGTACATGAGGGTTAGTATAGATAACAGGGTGGGTAATGGCTCCCATGCAGGGTCTGTGACAGGGTTGGGAGGCACAGGTGGTGAGTTGGTTGGAGTACAGAGTGTGCTTCCTTCCTTACTGATTGTGACAAAGGGCGATGGCTGACTGGGGTGCAGGGAGGGTTGGATGATGAGGGATAGGGGTGTATGTGTCAGAGTTCACAATGACTGAGGTGGGCCTTGTGACTGCAATGAGTCATGCATGCCATTGAGAGGGGGAGGGGGGAATGAGACCCACAGATCATGTCCTAGGATGGTATGTTGACATAAAAGGAATTGAGTCTAGCTATGGTGATCCATGGACTGGCCTTGGACCTGCCACCCTACAGTCATGCACAAAATGACCTTAGGTTTTGGGCCACAGGGTTGCCGGATACAAAGGCCATACAGGTATACTTAGATGTTCCATACAAGGTGCATGTGGGCATGTGTTGGTGTATTCCTATATGGACATAGTTGACTGCTACCTCTGTGACATATTCACACCCACACACGCATACTCAGTCAGAGTCTTATTGACACTCTGTGCAAGAATGGGGCTAGTATACTTGATCTGCTGTCATAAACTATGTTACAATGTTACTATTCCTGCATGCCACTCTGGTCCCAGTCTCAGCTTGGCCATTGTTAAGGTGTGCTTATTGTTTAGGAGCAGGTAGTGCACTCTGTTGGCAGCTGCTCAGTGTGCCGGTGGTGTCAACTTGACTGCATCCAAATGTGGATAGTGGAGCCTGTTTGTGTGGATGTTTGTACCTTATTGGCCGATTCTTTGGTGGTTGCACATGTTGTTGTTGTACCTGCATTGTGGGAGAAAATTTAGCCACAGGAACATGGAAACATAATCCACAGCCAGGACCCTCTACTTCTCTACACATCAACTGTGTGTGGTACACCATGGAGATTGTATGCTTTCCATCAGACAGACCTTGGCAGATGTTGTAATGTGCATGGCGCACTGGTTCAGGACATGGCTTTTGTCAGCTGAACAAGCTGGTATTGTACCTGCACTGTGAGATATCATTTTGCCACAGGGATATGGAAAACATGATCCACATCCAGGACCTGAACCTGTGACCCTCTGCTTCTCTACACACCAACTGTGTATGGTGCCCAACAGTGCTGCCACATTGCTACCACCATCCATGGAGATTGCATGCTTCCCATCAGACAGACCTTGGCAGATGTTGTAATGCGCATGGTGCACTGGATCTGGTCATGGCTTTTGTCTGCTGCAGGTGGGTACCGCTCCCTCCCCCCTTACCCAAATGCCATGCTGACATGCCCATGTGCCATCAGTGTTGGTGGTGCCCAGTCCCAGGCCCGCCAATGTGCGGATAGGTGGGTACCTAGGGCGCAGGCTCCGTGAGGGGTGGAGGCATACATGGACAGACACACATCCCCCCCCCCCCCCACAACAATCTACCTCTCCAGGGTCCCCATCACCACATGGCACTGTTATGTCTCTTTGACCTGGAGAAGGGACGGCTGTGTGGTGTTAGTTTAGAGGTCTGGGGAATATTGTCTGTAGTGGAAGAGATAATCGTTGATCAATTTTCTATACCATCTGAATGTTGTAGGACTAGGGGACATGCAATGCAGCTACAGTGTAGGCCACTCCGGACCTCTATGTGAACATATGTTGTCCTTCCACACATCATCACACCCTGCACTCCATTACCAGAGGATGTAGTAAAGGCTGCTAGTGTACTGGGTTTAAAATATGTTTGGCCAGGTTCCTGAGGAAGGTCCCTAAATCATTGTTAGTGAGGACCCCATATTTGCACTGCATGCTCCATTGCAAGCATTGTGGATCATGTGTGTCTTTTGGGGTAACTGCTAGGTACCTGTGCCCTAGTTTGGACACTGTTGGTCACAGGATACTGGGCAAGATGGACCTTGGTCAGACACAGCCTTACATATTTACAGGTCTTCTATTCGTATGTGCCACCTGGGCAGCTGCCTGGTCCGCCCTGTGCCCCAGCAGCCCCCACTGCATGATCCACATGCACCCTCCTATGCCCCATTTGCACCATCAACATAGTGCCCTTTCATACTTGGGCACTCTGCTGTTGTTTGAAATAGAGCACTGCTATCATTTTCTTAGGCTCACCTGTCTGTGCAGCACATTGCAGATGTTTACATAGGCACTCTCTCCTCAAACTGCACCCTTACCGACAGGTTTTCACTTGCAATAATGTTCCTGGTGTTAAGCTGACAGCGTTAATGTAGCAGGGCCTTGTTCCCGCCCACTCCCCGCCCATTGACCCCCTACTCTCCTCCCATAGGGCGCTTTACGCTGCTGGTCCCATTAGCACGTGCTAAGGCAGCGTTTTACACACATTAAAAGTGCAATTGTGCTGTTAGCGTGCGCTAACTGCGCACTTGCTCCTTTAGTGCGGTTTAGTAAACATCCCCTAGTCTCTTTTGTATCACCTCAGCGTGCCATGTCTAGCTCAGTTTAAAGTCGCTATCTTATGACCTGTGCAGGTAATTTATGCTTGTCTACAGTCTACATTCTCTATTTCCCTTTTATAACTGAATAATTTTCTTTTCCTTACCTTTTTGTTTGGATCATCCTGATTTTCATGGGCTTGTGTCCTTCTTGGTGCGTTACTATTTCTTTATATGCATTGTATGGTCTGTTTTGATTCTTTCCATGCAGGATTTTTCTGCACAAGTATGTATTACTTGAGTTATTGTCAAATTTATTAAAGATAAAATTTAAAAAGAAATCCAAATTTGTAGGCAACACTTAACCATAAAAAGTTAGAATTTTAAAAAAAGTCATGCGGGATAACATGACCTGTAATCTGATTTATCTGTTATGTTATCATGTTTCTATACCTTGTAAAATGTTGAGTTCATTGTAAACCGCTTTGATCTATGGAAATGCAGTGTATAAAAAATATTAAATAAACAAAAGGACCTTTGTACTAGGGATAAATAATTTATGTAAAAATAAACATCTCCAAACATCACTGCTTCTGTGGAAGGTGTTAAAAAAATAATTGTAAGCTCTCATAAATCTTCTTCAACAATACAAATAACGCAAAAAAATGTAAAACATTGCCTAAAGGCTCCAAGTCCCCATGTTTCTTCAGATGCTTGCTTGAAGGGATTTAAATGATCTACTTTAACCAATATGGGTTTTAAAATCCAGATCAAAGATAATATAACCGTTACGCTCTCTAGCTTCTGAAGAGCTGTGAACATGAAAACCCCTCAGCTGGGACTTTAAACAGAATTGAAAAGCATTCACACTGCAGGCATCATATATTTTCTTACAGCATGTTTGTCATCTCTCCACATTTCACAAACATTTTTCCAGCTTTTCTCACAAAAAATGTTTTTCTCTTTTTATATAGCATTAATTCTTCTTTAACATAGTAGCAAGATTGCCTTACCTATTAAAGCCATGATTGCAGGCCTTACAAAGGACTTTTAACAGTTAGGGCACACATCTCTACTTGAATTTAAATGAAGGAACATCATATGCACAATGAATACATTTCCGGCTTTATTGAGCCCATGCATAACACATTAACACCTACCTGAGGCCAGGTATTACATTTTTAGTGGGCCCACTGCTGGTAAATCTCACATACTAACTGAGCTGAGGTGAAAGACCTAGTTAGTAGGGGCAGCTTTGCCCTGTAACCATTCTGCCCACTACTGAATAGGCTGACACTCCCCAGATATTACAGACTCCCTCCTGAGCAAGTACAAGGGCAAGCAGTAATAGTAAATTTGAGAGATTGAGATCATACTTAATATAGCCTGACTTAGGAATGAGGTTCATTTGGAGACATTGTCCGAAGAGAAACCATGTTTCTTCAAATTCGTGCTTCAAGAGATAAAATCTTTCAATCTTAACCAATACGAGCTGGGAAAATGAATTCCCCTTAATATAAACAAATCTGAAAAAAGCATTCACACTGCAGGTATCATATGCTCCATGTGCCAACTGGTCTAAAGTGAAAGGCCTTGATTACCTCTTCAAATCCAGGCTGAAAACTCATCTCTTCGCTGCTGCTTTTGGATCTTGACCCACCTGATCTCCTTTTCTTTCCCCTTGCTTTATCCCTGCTTACACCTTCTGTGTTTGTCTTGACTAGACTGTAAGCTGTGATGAGCAGGGACTGTCTCTTACATCTCTGTGCAACGCTGCGTATGACTTGTAGCGCTATATAAATGCTCAGTAGTAGTAGTAGTAGCTGGAATATCCCTTTCCCAACTTCCTCCCTTGCCTACAGATCCCCCTACCCCAGTAGGGAAAACAGAACTCCCTTTGACTTCTTCACCCCTCCTAGGTACAATGATGCAACTCTTTTTGGGTCATTCCAATGAAGAAATGTGTCTCCTTCTGCATCACCAGATCAAGGCACTATGCTGCATAAGGCAAGGGATGATATGGTTCTGTCCTCCTCAAGACACTAAGGACTGAGGAAATGTCCTCTTCAGAACTCTGTTCATGGAATGAAGAAGGGCGAGAAAGAGTCCCCTCACTCAGAATGCCAGTCAGTTCCCCACCCCATTCCTTTTCCTCCCTCCTGTCCCACCTTCCACCAAACCAACAGCACAAAAGGGGCTTGGTGACCCTACATATCACTATCTACCCCCCAAAACCTTACAATTCTGGGTGACCTGAACATCCACATCAACTCTCCCTTCCGACCCAGAGACAAGACCTTCGTTTCACTTCTCTCTGCTTTCCCTTCATCAGCACATCTCCCTCCCCACACATGCAGCCGGTCACACTCTCGATCTGCTTCTTACTGCTCCCTTGTCATCTCTGGTCCTCTCTATGATCACAACTTTGTGTCTTCCCTGAACTGACCACCTATGTGTGTTCTTCTCCTTGTCCCTTCCAACTACCCCTCTTCCCACTCAGTCTATCTCTGCATCCGCACACTTGAAGCCGCACATCACTCCTAACATCCTTCTTCACTTCCTCTCTGGTGACTCCATCTTTCCTTCCAATTTTGGCTCGTCATCTACCAATGTCCAGGTTCACTCCTGGCATTCCACTCTCTTCGCTACCCTCGACAGGCTGGCCCCCCTAGAATCATGCACTATTCATCCTACCCTTCGTCGGCATCCCTGGTTCATACATGATCTCTCATAAGAACATAAGATATGCCATACTGGGTCAGACCAAGGTCCATCAAGCCCAGTATCCTGTTTCCAACAGTGGCCGGTCTAGGTCATAAATACCTAGCAGTTTCCCCAAAAGACACAGGTTCCTCAATGTTTGTATTGGGTCAAGCAATGATATCCCGTGTCCCTTTTAATAATGGCTTATGGACCTTTCCTCCAGGAACTTGTCCAAACCTTTTTTAAACCCAGATACACTAACAGCTTTTACTACATCCTCCGGTAACAAATTCTAGAGTTTGATTACACGTTGAGTGAAAAAATATTTTCTCTTATTAGTCTTAAATAGGTTAACCTGTAGCTCCCTTCTCTGAGCTCAGCTCCGCAGAGCTGAGCATCTCTGGCGGTGTCAACCTACTCCCACTAGCCTTCTTTGCTTCCATCTTTCAGCTTTTACCGCTGACACCCTCCGCTCACCTCCGCAGCTACCCCGATCAGGGTAGAACGCCTGACGGGAAGCCCTCCCGCTCAGAAGCTCCTGCCCAATCGGGGCAGTGGGAGCAACAAAGCAGGACATAAAAGCGGCGCCCCAGCAAGGCACGCCCGCGACTGGCGGACCTGCACCTGAGGGCCTCGCCAGAGGGCCCTTGGGCGTGGCCCTTAGGTGCAGCCACAGGAGTGGCACAACGCAACTCCAAGCAAAGGGACACCACACGGAAGACCAGACCAATAAAGAATGCCCAGAGCATCAACATCCACAACAGCCTAGTAAGTTCGCCCAAACCAAACATGACCACAACCATCTACCTACCAATATGCCTCCTCCTAACCCAACTCATCCCCCAACACACGGAAAACCTCTACTCACCCTCAAAAACCCTATGGATACCAACAACAATGCCGATATACGCCCCACCTCAATATACAACCTGAAGAACACCCAAGAAAAACACATACAAGAGACACCAAAACCACAAACCTAACCCACATGCAAACACAAAGACAGCCCTGAAGGCTCCAAACACACCAACCACCACCTCCATAGAGCTCATAAACGCCAGATCAGTGAGAAACAAAATAAACACACTCAGAGACCACATAGTTGACCAACAACCTGACATCCTCTGCATTACCGAAACATGGCTCACACCCACAGACAATGTACTCCTCAATCAATTAGTCCCCCCCGCATACACAGCTTTCAACAACCCACTCACACAGAAAAGAGGAGGCGGGGTTCTGATCATTGCAAAGAACACCCTAAAGCTCAAAACCCACACATCAATAAACTCAGACCAATGCAATACAATTATTGTAGAAAATAAGCAGACAGCCCTGTGCCTCATCTACAGAGTCCCCCACGCTCCAACAGAAGAACTAGCCTCCACACTAGAGGCCATCTGTGCAGTCAACTCAGCCCATAAACCACTACTACTAATGGGAGACTTCAATCTCAGCTCAGCTACCAGCAAGGACAAAGAGACCTTCCTGCAAGCCATGGACTCACTACAATACACACAACAGATCAGCACCCCAACCCACAGACATGGATCATCTCCAGACCTCATATTCGCCCCCAACTACCTACGCGACAAAGGTGGCATCTCAGCACCCACGGTCACTCCAGTACTGTGGTCAGACCACTACAAAACACAAGCCACTCCACCAGGGCCAAGAAGATTCAAACGCTTCGACAAGGAACAATTCCTACAAGAGACACTACCCTACCTTGACCCAGAAACAGATGATCTGAGCAAGCAAGTAAGCACGTGGAACAACATCAATGCAGCAGCCAAAACCAACAGACACGAAGCAGCGACAGCAACCAACACTAAAAGACAGCATGCCCCATGGTACTCCAAAGACATACGTAGCACAAAAAGACACCTGAGAAGGATAGAACGCCGCTGGAGATGATCCAAATCTCCCACCACCCAAGCCTTATACTTAACAAAACAAAGGCACTACAATGAGCTCATTAACCAAACAAAAAGAGAACACCACTCAAATATCATTCTGAAGGCCTACAACAAACCAAGAGAACTATTTGAGATAGTAAAAAATCTAACTAACGAACCAAATCCCGAAAAAGACGTGCAGATTGACCCACAAGCCTTCGCAGATCACCTAAAAGAGAAGCTGGACTTGACACCACAACAAAAAACAAGAGGATCTGCCAACCCAACCAAGCCCACCGAGATATGGGATAAATTCAGCGTACCATCCACAAAACAAATCTCTGATATTATCTCTGCGCTCAACATAAGCACCGCACCAAGAGACCCATGCCCAGTTACCTGGATCAAGGCAACAAAGGAAAGCTTCATCGGCACCATACGCAACATCGTAAACAACTCACTAGCGCAAGGATCCATGCCAGACCAGCTGAAGCTAGCCACGATAAGACTGATCCCAAAGAAATCCACACTGGACAAGAACAACCCATAAGAACATAAGATATGCCATACTGGGTCAGACCAAGGTCCATCAAGCCCAGTATTCTGTTTCCAACAGTGGCCAATCTAGGTCATATGTACCTAGCAGTTTCCCCAAGAGACACAAGTTCCACAATGCTTGTACTGGGTCAAGCATTGATCTCCTCGGTCACTTCTTAATAATGGTTTATGGACCTTTCCTCCAGGAACTTGTCCAAACCTTTTTTAAACCCAGCTACACTAACAGCCTTTACTACATCCTCCGGTAACAAATTCCAGAGTTTGATTACACGTTGAGTGAAAAAATATTTTCTTTTATTAGTCTTAAATAGTTTACCCTGTAGCTTCATTGCATGTCCCCTAGTCTTTCTATATTCTGATAAGGTAAACAATCGATCTACGTTTACCCGTTCCACTCCGTTCATTAATTTATAGACTTCTATCATATCTCCCCTCAGCCGTCTCTTTTCCAGGTTAAAGAGCCCTAACCTTTTTAGCCTTTCTTCATAGGAGTATCCTTCCATCCCCTTTACCATTTTGGTGGCTCTTCTCTGAACCTTTTCTAAAATCGCTATATCCTTTTTAAGATACGGCGACCAGAATTGCACACAATATTCAAGGTGCGGTCTCACCATGGAACGCTCTAGAGGCATTATAATATCTTTTGTTTTATTTTCCATTCCTTTCCTTATCATACCTAGCATTCTGTTTGCTCTCTTGGCCGCCGCTGCACACTGGGCCGAGGGTTTTAACATGGTATCCACAATAACGCCTAAATCTTTTTCCTGGGTGGTGGTTCCTAATGTGGAACCTTGCATCGTGTAACCATAGTTTGGGTTGTTCTTCCCTAGGTGCATAACATTGCACTTGTCCACATTAAATTTCATCTGCCATTTTGATGCCCATTCTTCCAATTTATCAAGATCCTCTTGCAATTTTTCACAATCCTCTTGGGTTTTTACAACTTTAAATAGTTTTGTGTCATCTGCAAATTTGATAACCTCACTCGTTATTCCACTTTCCAGGTCATTTATGAATATGTCAAAAAGCAGCGGACCCAGCACAGATCCCTGGGGTACACCACTATTCACCTTTCTCCATTGGAAAAATTGGCCATTTAGCCCTACCCTCTGCTTTCTATCTTTTAACCAGTTCCTGATCCACATTAGTACACTGCCTCCTATCCCATGACTCTTTAGTTTTGCCAAAAGTCTCTAATGAGGGACCTTGTCAAAGGCTTTTTGAAAGTCCAGATACACAATATCAACCGACTCACCTTTGTCCACCTGTTTATTCACTCCTTCAAAAAAACATAACAGATTAGTAAGACAAGATCTTCCTTGTCTAAAGCCATGTTGGCTGTCTCCCATTAGGTTGTGACTATCTACATGCTGAGTAATTTTATTCTTTATGATGGTTTCTACCATTTTTCCCGGTACTGACGTCAGGCTCACCGGTCTGTAGTTTCCCGGATCACCCCTGGAACCCTTTTTAAAAATTGGTGTTACATTGGCGATCCTCCAATCTTCAGGTATTAGAGATGATTTTAATGATAGTTCACAGATTACTGATAGCAGGTCTGCAATCTCATATTTCAGTTCTTTCAACACCCTTGGATGTATACCATCTGGCCCAGGTGATTTTCTACTCTTCAGTTTATCTAATAGTTGTAAGACATCTTCCCGATGTATCGATATTTCCTTCAATTCTTCCGCACCTTTAAATACCATTTCAGTCATGGGTAACATCCCTACATCTTCTTCAGTAAAGACCGAAGCAAAGAATTCATTCAGTCTCTCCGCTATCGCCTTGTCGCCTCTTAGTGCCCTTTAACCCCTTTATCATCTAATGGACCAACTGACTCTCTCACAGGCTTTTTGCTACGAATGTACTTGAAAAGGTCTTTATTTCACGTTTTTGCTTCCGCAGCAAGCCTCTTCTCAAATTCTCTCTTTGCCTGCCTTATCAATGCCTTGCATTTGACTTGCCAGTGCTTGTGCTGTTTCCTGGTTTCGTCGTTTGGCTCTTTTTTCCATTTCCTGAAAGATGCTTTTTTGGCAACAACAGCCTCTCTGACCTCACCTTTAAACCATGCTGGCAGTTTTTTGGACTTCCTTCCACTTTTCTTAAAACGTGGAATACAGCTGGTCTGGGCTTCCAAGATAGTATTTTTCAACAACACCCAAGCTTGATGTACGTCTTTAACCTTTGCAACTGCTCCTTTTAGTTTTTTCTTAACTATTTTCCTCATTTTATCATAGTCTCCCTTTCGAAAGTTAAAAGGTAGTACTGTGGATTTCCTTACTATCCCTCCTCCACTAATTAAATCAAAGGCGATCATGCTATGATCACTATTGCCAAGTGGCCCCAGCACCCTTATCTCTTGCACTAGATCTGGTGTTCCACTAAGGACTAGGTCTAATATGGCTTCCCCTCTGGTCGGTTCATGAACCAGCTGCTCCAAGAAGCAGTCATTTATTTCATCTAGGAACTTTATCTCCCTAGCATGTCCTGATGTGACACTGACCCAGTCGGTACCGGGGTAATTGAAATCACCCATTATTATTACTGCACTGTAACTTTTGTTAGCTTCCTTGATTTCTTTGAGCATTTCATCATCCATTTGGTCATTCTGGCCAGGTGCTCGATAGTACACCCCCACTGCCATTGCCTTCCCCCTTTTATATGGAATTTCAATCCATATAGATTCTACAGCAGATTTTGTTTCCTGCAAAACTTTAATCCTTTCTGAGTCAATGCCCTCTCTAACATAGAGCGCAACCCTTCCACCAATTTGATCAGCTCTATCATTACGATATAGTTTGTACCCAGGTATCACAGTGTCCCACTGGTTGTCCTCCTTCCACCATGTCTCTGATATTCCAATCATATCTAACCTTTCATTTAGTGCTATATATTCTAACTCTCCCATTTTAGAGAATGTATTTTATTCATGTTAATTTGGCTATTGTTAGACCTGGGTAAATTGGGATCTTTAAGCTCTGTCTGCTCCATACTGGAGGGCATTTGGGCTACTTTACTCTTTTGTGGAACCTCTCTGCTTTTAGTAGTATCCTTCAAGGATACATTCTTCCGAACCATCCGCTCTTGGGCGACTGTCGGCTTTCCCCTAATATCTAGTTTAAAAGCTGCTCTATCTCCTTTTTAAAGGTTAATGCCAGCAGCCTGGTTCCATCCCGGTTAAGGTGAAGCCCATCCCTTCGGAAGAGCCCCTCCTTTCCCCAGAATGTTCCCCAGTTCCTAACAAATCCAAAACCCTCATCTCTGCACCATTGTCTCATCCACACATTGAGATTCCGGAGCTCTGCCTGCCTTTTGGGTCCTGCGCGTGGAACCGGAAGCATTTCGGAGAATGCTACCGTGGAAGTTCTGGATTTCAACTTCCTACCTAAAAGCCTAAATTTAGCCTCCAGAACCTCCCTACCACATTTTCCTATGTCATTGGTACCAACATGTACGAAGACAGCAGACTCCTCCCCAGCACTATCTAAGACCTTATCTAGATGGCGCGTGAGGTCCGCTACCTTCGCACCAGGCAGGCATGTTACCAGGCCATCCTCACATCCACCAGCCACCCAGCTATCTATATGCCTAATGATCGAATCACCAACTATAACGGCTGTCCTAACGCTTCCCTCATGGGCACATGGCCCTGGAGAAACTTCCTCGGTGCGAGAGGGTTTTACATCATCTGGAGGACAGGTCCTAGTTACAGGATCACTTCCTGCCACACCAGGGTGATGCTCTCCTGTCACGTGACCTCTCTCCTCCATGGCAACAGGGGTGCTGCCAGACTGGAGGTGGGACTTCAGGACTATATCCCTGTAGGTCTCGTCTATGTACCTCTTTGTCTGTCTTATGTTTTCCATGTCTGCTACTTTAGCCTCTAGAGAACGGACTTGTTCCCTGAGAGCAAAGAGCTCCTTGCACCTAGTGCACACGTAAGACCTCTCACCAACTGGGAGAAAATCATACATGTGACACTCAATGCCAAAGACTGGAAAGCCCCCATCCTGCTGCTGGACTGCTGTCTGTATTTTAGTTTTAAGTTTGTGTCTAGACCTTGAAGTTCTTACTTACTAGGGGTTGCTATGAGTATTTATACCAATAAAACTGTACCTAATACGTTTAATATACCTTGTTCACCTGAAGCTTAATTAATCTCAGGTCCTTAATGTATGACTGATTTGGGTAATGAGCTTCACCTGAAAGCACCTCTTGTCATTTAAGATGTGTAAGTACCTATAAAGCTATGATTATCCCAGGGGTGGGTGGGTGTGGGGAGGGAGGCAGCAGCCTACAGACCAATCTCCACCATACCCCTACTGGCAAAGATTATAGAAAAGGCTGCACAACAACAGCTCCAGGACCATATCGACACACATGCCCCGCTGGACATACATCAACACGGCTTCCGCCCAAACCATGGAGTCGAAACACTACTGATATATCTATTCAATGACATGATCCAAATCATAGACAACCACAAACAAGGAACACTTATGATCTTCCTAGACATCTCAGCTGCATTTGACACAGTGGACCACAGAATCCTCCTAACCAGACTACAGAACATTGGAATAACCGGCACCACCTTAAGATGGTTTAACTCCTACCTAACAGACAGACAGTTCCAGGTCAAGATTGGCTCCAACACCTCACGACCCGCAAAGATCAATCAAGGGGTGCCACAAGGCTCCGCCCTATCCACACTTCTATTCAACATATACATCCAACCAATATGCAACATCATGAAGGAACACAAAATAAACTACACAATCTATGCAGATGACATCATGATATACACCCCAGTCAACCTAGATAACCCCGACTACACCAAAATAACAGACTGCCTAAACAGCATGTCCAACTGGCTCCAGGACAACAACCTGACAATAAACTATAACAAGACAGAAGCACTTCTCATCACACAAAACAACTTCTTCAGCCCCCCCACCCTCATCAACATCAACAACACAACAATACCTCTAAAAAACGAGGTAAAATACCTCGGAGTAACACTCGACAAGGAACTAAACCTACAATCACACATCAAACAGACCACCAATAACGCATACTACAAAATGAGAATAATCAGGCGCCTCAAGCCCCTACTCACACAAAATCATTTCCGCACAGTGTGTGAAGCTCTAATAACCCCCATCCTTGACTTCTGCAATCCGATCTACAACGGCATGCCAAAACAGTCACTCTGACCACTTCAGATGGTTCAAAACACGGCGGCTCGAATAATAGCCGGATCATCAAAGCAAGACCACATCACCCCCATACTAAAAGACCTCCACTGGCTCCCAATCAGCTCTCGTATCAAATACAAAACAATACTAAACATATTGAGGATCAAACACAGAAACTTCGCTCTCAGCCTCCAACCTCTCATACAACCAGATGCCAGCACAAGACCCAGGAGAAGGACCACAGCAGACACATTCAATACACCAAAAAACTACACAAAAGCATGCAAATCTACCACACGAAGAGCTCTATCAATGGCAGCACTAATAATATGAAACACACTCCCAGATGATCTACGAGCAACAGAAGATCCAAACGACTTTCGAAAACAACTAAAGACATTGCTATTCATAGAGCACTACAGACCGAGCATATGACAAAATCACCAGACCCGGCTAATACCTTACCTGCAGCCCACTGTATAGATATGAAAGTACATCTATATAACTGTAAAAAGCGCATACTTTAAATAGCTCATCTTAATCATACCACTCACACTCATACACCCTCACTGTAAAGTATAAGAATACAGGAAAACACAACCACAAACTCTATTGATTGTTTGCTGTGTACACCGCCTTGATTGAAGGATAAGGCAGGATAGAAATACCCTTTAAATAAATAAATAAATCTTTCCCGCCGCCACTACAAAGCCCAAATCTCCTCAGCTAAAAAGACCTATTACACCACCATTATTTCATCTACTTCAAATTCCTCCAGGCAACTTTTTTCAGTGTTTTGCTCTCTTTCAGAGGTCACCGACAGCTCAGCACCCTCAGCCCACCCCCCTCTGCCAGACCCCTCTCGTCTTGCCAGCTACTTCTCTGAGAAGATTGCTGTGCACCATTCCAAGTTTCCCCCTCTCCATGCCCCCGGAACAGAAGTTTTATCTTCCCTCCCCATCCTTGGCTTGGTGCCTTCACCACCATCCTCCCCCTCCCTACCCACCTCTACCTTCCCTCATCTTTGTTCTTCCTTCTAGCCCATCACTGCCACCACCCTACTCAAGGTTATCAATTCATCCCGTAAGACTACATGCCCCTCTAACTCTATCCCTTCCCCTTGGATCATGTAACCGTCCCTTGCCTTCCTTCGTTTTGTACTTTCCATCTTTAATTCCAGTCTCACTTCGGGTATCTTTCCCTCTCTATGGAAGCACACCCTTATCCGTCCCATCCTTAAAAAGCCTTCACCTGCTCTAGACACTCTGGCTAACTGGTGTCCAATTTCTAATCTTCCCTTTATTTCCAAGGTCCTTGAGAAACTAGTCTTCTCTCAACTCTCTTCACACTTGGATTCCACTCACTTCTTGCATCCATGCCAGTTTGGTTTCTGCACTGGCCATAGCACAGACACTATCTTTCTTTCTCTGCTCAGCAAAACACACACTGCTCATGAACAAGCAACATCTCTCTTGCAATTTCCTTGGATCTCTCTGTAGCCTTTGATTTGTTAGATCACCCTCTTCTACTTTCTCGTCTCTCTGACTGTGGACTTCGGGACACAACCCTTCACTGGTTTCAATCTTTCCTATCATCACATTCCTTCTCAGTGCTTTGCGGTTCTGCCTCATCCCCCCTATCCCACTAGCCTGTGGCATCCCCCAGGGCTCAGTTCTGGCCCCCCTCCTCTTCAACATTTTCTTAGCCCCCCCCCCCCTTACACTACTAACCTAGCAACTTGGTATCTCTGTCTGCTTTTATGCAGACAATATCCTCCTTCTCTGTCACACAAACGCTCGCTTCCTAGATGAAATAAATGGCTGTTTCTTGGAGCAGCTAGTTCATGAACTGACCAGAGGGGAAGCCATATTAGACCTAGTCCTTAGTGGAACACCAGATCTAGTGCAAGAGATAAGGGTGTTGGGGCCACTTGGCAATAGTGATCATAGCATGATAGTAGTAGTAAGGAAATCCACAGTACTACCTTTTAACTTTCGAAAGGGAGACTATGATAAAATGAAGAAAATAGTAAAGAAAAAACTAAAAGGAGCAGTTGCAAAGGTTAAAGACTTACATCAAGCTTGGGTGGTGTTGAAAAATACTATCTTGGAAGCCCAGACCAGCTGTATTCCACGCTTTAAGAAAAGTGGAAGGAAGTCCAAAAAACTGCCAGCATGGTTTAAAGGTGAGGTCAGAGAGGCTCCTGCTGCCAAAAAAGCATCTTTCAGGAAATGGAAAAAAGAGCCAAACGATGAAACCTGGAAGCAGCACAAGCACTGGCAAGTCAAATGCAAGGCATTGATAAGGCAGGCAAAGAGAGAATTTGAGAAGAAGCTTGCTGCGGAAGCAAAAACGCAAAATAAGGACTTTTTCAAGTGCATTCGTAGCAAACAACCTGTGAGAGAGTCAGTTGGTCCATTAGATGATAGAGGGGTTAAAGGGGCACTAAGAGGCAACAAGGCGATAGCAGAGAGACTGAATGAATTCTTTGCTTCGGTCTTTACTGAGGAAGATGTAGGGGTGTTACCCATGACTGAAGTGGTATTTAAAGGTGTGGAAGAATTGAAGGAAATATTGATACGTCAGAAAGATGTATTACAACTATTAGATAAACTGAAGAGTAGCAAATCACCTGGGCCGGATGGTATACATCGAAGGGTGTTGAAAGAACTGAAATATGAGGCTGCAGACCTGCTATTAGTAATCTGTTAACTATCATTAAAATCATCTCTAATACCTGAAGATTGAAGGATCGCCAATGTAACACCAATTTTTAAAAAGGGTTCCAGGGGTGATCCGGGAAACTACAGACCGGTGAGCCTGACGTCAGTACCTGGAAAAATGGTAGAAACCATCATAAAGAATAAAATTACTGTCTAAAACCATGTTGGTTGTCTCCCATTAGGCCATGACATGTAGATAGTCATGGCCTAATGGGAGACAACCAACATGGTTTTAGACAAGGAAGATCTTGTCTTACTAATCTGTTATGTTTTTTTGAAGGTGTGAATAAACAGGTGGACAAAGGTGAGTCAGCTGATATAGTGTATCTGTTCTTTCAGAAAGCCTTTGACAAGGTCCCTCATCAGAGACTTGGCAAATCTAAAGAGTCATGGGATAGGAGACCTTGTACTATTGTGGATCAGGAACTGGTTAAAAGATAGAAAGCAGAGAGTAGGGCTAAATGGCCAATTTTCCCAATGGAGAAGGGTGAATGGTGGTGTACCCCAGGGATCTGTGCTGGGTCCGTTGCTTTTTGACATATTCATAAATGACCTGGAAAGTGGAATAACGAGTGAGGTTATCAAATCTGCAGATGACAGAAAACTATTTAAAGTTGTTAAAACCCAAGAGGATTGTGGAAAATTGCAAGAGGATCTTGATAAACTAGAAGACTGGGCATGAAAATGGCAGATGAAATTTAATGTGGACAAGTGCAAAGTTATACACCTAGGGAAGAACAACCCAAACTATGGTTACACGATGCAAGGTTCCACATTAGGAACCACCACCCAGGAAAAAGATTTAGGCGTCATTGTGGATAACATGTTAAAAGCCTCGGCCCAGTGTGCAGCGGCGGCCTAGAGAGCAAATAGAATGCTAGATATCATAAGGAAAGGAATGGAAAATAAAACAAAAGATATTATAATGCCTCTATATCGTTCCATGGTGAGACCGCACCTTGAATATTGTGTGCAGTTCTGGTCGCCGTATCTTAAAAAAGATATAGCGTTATTAGAAAAGGTTCAGAGAAGAGCCACCAAAATGGTAAAGGGGATGGAAAGATACTCCTATGAAGAAAGGCTAAAAAGATTAGGGCTGTTTAACCTGGAAAAGAGACGGCTGAGGGGAGATATGATAGAAGTCTATAAATTAATGAATGGAGTGGAACGTGTAAACGTAGATCGATTGTTTACGTTATCAAAATATAGAAAGACTAGGGGACATGCAATGAAGCTACAGGGTAAACTATTTAAGACTAACAAAAGAAAATATTTTTTCACTCAACGTGTAATCAAACTCTGGAATTTGTTACCGGAGGATGTGGTAAAGGCTGTTAGTGTGGCTGGGTTTAAAAAAGGTTTGGACAAGTTCCTGGAGGAAAGGTCCATAAACCATTATTAAGAAGGGACCAATGATATCAATGCTTGACCCAGTACAAGCATTGTGGAACCTGTGTCTTTTGGGGAAATGCTAGGTACGTATGACCTAGATTGGCCACTGTTGGAAACAGGATACTGGGCTTGATGGACCTTGGTCTGACCCAGTATGGCATATCTTATGTTCTTATGCTCCCTAGATATAACCCCCTTAAATGCATGTTTATCCTCTGTCACTGACTGGCTTCATTCAAATCGTCTCTCTCAATCCCTCCAAATGTTCCACAATATGGCTTACCTTTAATAAAAAGAAACTCACCATTAGGCACATTCACAATGAGCATGACTACATTACGACTCTAATACATAATATAACTTAAATAATTTATAAGCTCCTTTGTTTGAACTGTATATAGTTACCCTGTTACTTCCAAGTTACAATCCCTGTTACAATGTAAGCAAAAGATCTTGTTCTAATGCAAAATGTTGTTACTATGTAAACTGCACTGATACTAAATAGCGCGGTATATAAGAATTTGTAATAAATAAATAAATATCCCACGACCCACAATAGCCCCTTCTCTGTCTAACTCCCCAGTCCCCTTTGTTCACTCCCTCTGCTATCTTGGGGTCATTCTAGATTCCTCTCTATCATTTCTTGGCCACATTTCCTCCCTTGTCCAACAGTCTTTCTTCTTCCTCCGTCTGATCTGTGCTCTTCATTCTTCTCTCGACCAGCACTCTCTTACTACTCTCCTTCTATCATTAGTAATTTCTAGAATAGGTTATTGCAGCAGTGCTCTTGCTGGTCTTCCCAACTACCAACTTCATCGATTGCAACTTCTTCAAAATACTTCAGCCTGGATTATCACTTACACCTCGCACCGTGAATACATCATTCCCACTCTGATCTGACTTCACTGGCTTCCCATAGAATTTTGCATAAATTACAAAATTCTCATATTCACTCACCAGGCAATCCACACAGGCATACTGCAATATTTGGCTGACCACCTTCATTTTTACTCACCCACCGTCTCCTCAGAACCCTCTACACTCACCGCTTGACCCTCCTCTCAGTTTCCTATGCATATTTGTAACAAATGCATCATTCTGCTTTCTTTTTCCTTGTTCCTGCCTTATGGAATTCCCTACCTGCCTCACTATGTGCAGAGACCTCCTTTCTACAGCTCAAATTTCAGCTCAAAACACACCTGTTTCAGTTGTTTATTGTTTATAATCACTTGATATACCACCCCCCATTACATCGAGGCGGTTTACAATAAAACTATAAAATATATAAAATGATTAAAAAGAAAAGGAAAATAACAATACTTTAAAAAAATACTTTTTTTCTTAAAAAAAAAAAGAATAGGAGAAAAAGAAGGTCAGGATAGAGAAGATAGATTGCAAATAGGAGCAAATCATAGGAGAAGCAGAAGTCACTGGAAAAGATTAAAAGCAGTAGAGAAAAAAATGTGTTTTGAGACGGGAGCGGAAATTAGGAATGGACTGTTCTAGACGGAGGTCAGTGGGGAGGGAGTTCCAGAGAGCAGGACCAATGTGTAAAAAAAGGCTGATTGCTGGGTAGAGTGAAGGTGAGCTTGAGAGGGAGAAGGGAGGTGCAAGTGATTAATATGAACTGAACGAAGACTGCGGGTGGGAGTGTGAAAGGTTAATAGATTGGATAAATACTGAGGTGTGTGCAGATAAATAGCCCGATGGACAAGAGTGAGGATCTTAAACTGAATTCGAAAGTTTATTGGCAACCAGTGAAGATGCTGAAGAATGTGAGTGATATGGTCACGGGGAGAGCCATGGAGGATCATCCGAGCTGCAGTATTCTGTATGAGTTGTAATCGGTGGCGCTAGTATTGGGGAAAGCCAGCATAAACAGGATTGCAAAAATCTAACCTAGTGATAACTAAAGAAAATAAGAGGGTGGAAAGAGCCTGAGGGGAGAGAAATGGTCTGATGGCACGGATTCGTCTAAGGCAATGGAAAGAGCGACGAGACACCTGGGAAATGTGATCATGAAACGAGAGATTACTATCAAGAAAGACACCTAAATACAGAAGCTTAGAGACTAGAGATATTGGGGTACCCGAAAAAGATGGAGCAAGTGATGGAGCAGTAGAGCTGTGGGGAAACCATATAGCCGCGGTTTTAGAGATATTCAACACAAGACAATTTGTAGAGAGCCAGGAAGAGACCATAGATAGGCATTAAGGGGAGCAATATCAGGTTGGGAAGAGGATGTGTGGTGTAGAAGAAAAATATCATCTGCATAGTAGTAACCCGAAATACCCGATTGCTGTATCAAAAGGGCAAGGGGGGTCAGAAACAGATTAAATAAAAGAGGAGCCAATATAGAGCCCTGAGGGACACCGCAAGAAAGAGGAAAGGCATCAGTAGTGATAGAGGAGGAAGTGACTGCAAATGACCGGGAGTATAAGTAAGAATAGAACCAGTGGTAAACAGTACCCCGGAGACCTGCATCCCGTAATCGAGCAAGAAGAAGAGAGTGATCCACCAGATCAAAGGCAGCAGAAAGATCTAAAGAGACCGCCACCGTGATGTCACCATGATCATGAGATGAGTGAATTTCGTTCAGAACTGCTGTAATAATGGTTTCGACACTATGTCCGGTCAGTTGGCTTATGACCTTCCCTCCCCTTCACCATCAGAAAAGGAACTGACTTTTGAGACAATGATGGGTAGCCTAAGGAGCCAATGGCAATGAGTGTACAGCTTTTGATCTCCCACTGGACTCCCTCAATTGACTTCCTTATGTTTCCTACCCACTCCCCTCCTCCTCTCTCATCACCCTCCTCCAGCCCTGTCTTGTCACGTCTCATTTTGCCATCTGTCCTATACATACTTGCATTCTTTTCATTTTCTGCTTCAGTTTTTATTGTATTCTATTGTAAACTGCTTTGCTGTATCCACATTAAGTGGTATATCAAATCATAAAGAAATGAAATGAAATGGTGCCAGCTTCTGTACTCATACTGGGATGACTCCTAGCTCACTCATAAATGCAGCTACATGACCTGTGCAAACATTCCCAAAATACTGTGTGCTAATTGATTGTTTTTGCCACCCCCTGAGAAGTGCCCTTGAAGCCATTGCCTCAGGTGGCCTAATGAGAGTCACTCCTGCCCCTCTTGTTGGCTATCCAAGGCCTTCCATCCGCCCCTCTGTATTAGGCACATACTATTTCAGAAGCATCCCTTTCTTCAGTGGAAGTAGAGACTGAAGAGCACTTCTGCTGGCCAGTGTGACAAATGCCAATGGCTAACATTACTTCACTACCTATCAATTTTAGCGTCACTTGATATGTAGTGATGTGCCACTAGGTGGCATGTTTTGGAGTTCAGCAACTGTACTGGCAAGAAGGCTCTGAATTTTCTCATAGTGTCAAAAGGAGCTCTTCTAGAGTGGTAAATGCCCATTTCCTAGGGGCTATGTCATTCATCTGAGTAGGTGGAAGGAGGAAAATATTTCATAGGACTATGTCACTCTGCATTTGGGGGGGGAGGGGGGCTTGTAATTAGAGATGGAAAATTACCCTGTATAACTGGGGTTTTTTTTACACTTTGGATTGATTAGCATGTGGGATGTTCTGGCAGCCAGCATGGATGGTACGTTTTTCTATATTAAAATTAATTGTATTGAGGGTATGTTTTAGTGGGACCTTTGTAAGCTGCATTGTAAAAACATAAAGATGTGGAGTTAATATTCACAAGCTCTTATCTGGTTAGCAGCACCTGCTGTTGAAAGCGATATTCAGTAGTACAGTACGGATAGTGCCACTGAATATTCTCGCTGGCGCCTTGGCACTTTCTTTATGAAACAGGCTAAAATAAGTGCCTACCTATTCCCCTCGCCTATGCATCCTTTTATAGAATATGTGGTCAACATTAATGGCACCCTTACTTCAACCTCTTAATGTCCAATATCTCCTTTAAAAAAAGTGGCCAGTGAAATGGCTTTGGACTATATATGCACGCATATTTGACACACAAAAGAATCAAACAAAACCAGACCAATTAAAAAAGGACATAGTAGGAAATAGTATAAAAACCGGGACATTGCCAGGACATATTTGTTTGATCATGGTGTTTTTCAGAGGAACCCTGTTATAGAGACATCGCTTGAGGAAGAGCTTGGAAAATATTGGGCTCGAAACACAGAACTGTGTCATGTTTCGACTTGGGGGATTTCTAACATCTCTTCTTATGCCTTTCTGGAGAAGTATCTCCTCCACTGTTTGTTGTAGATTTAATCCCTGAAACATTCTTTATATTGGGACTTGCTACACTCTCGCTGTTTTCTGTGGCTGCCTACACAGTGGTGATGTAATCCACCAGTGGAGAAGTTATTTTGTTTTGTTTTTTTGTGTGGTACGCTGATGTAGCATTTGCCATATGAATGGGCATTTATTTGCTCTTTTTAAATAGAATAAAATGGAAGGTTTGATTCAAGAAATGGTTTGTTCCCTTTCATGACAAACTCTCCAACAAAAATTTAGGCAAATATGATATTACCTTCACAGTAGGTTAAAAAAATAATATCTTCTTTGGGATATTTGTGATCAAGCTTTTTTTCATTTTGAATACTTATGTAGTATTGATATTAGTCTTTTCTTTTATAGGACATGATTATTGGCATCCTTATAAACAATTCAAATCAGTTAGAACAGAAGAACCACATTCCCATTGCAGTAAAGCTAGATGCACCATTGATCAACTGTCAGTACTCGCATGACTTGAATCAACCAATGAAAGATAGCTCTAATGTTTAAAATGGCCGCATTCACTCCCTGTTCCATTTCCACAATGATGAAGACAAGAGAGCTGCCTGAGTGGTCATAAGCCATTGTCACCGAACATCAAACTTCAAAGAGGTACAAGGCCATCTCCAAAGACTTTGGGATTCCTGTGTCTACAGTTCGCAGTGTTATTAAGAAGTTTTCTGCTCATGGAACTGTCAAGAACCTTCCAGGATGTGGTGGGAAAAAGAACATTAATCCAGGCAGTCTTCAAAGCTTAGTGCAAACTGTTGGAAAAACACCATGTACAACATCCAAAGAGGTTAAGGCTGACCTGGAGCAATCTAGAGTGGAGGTTTCAATATGCACCATATGCTGCACACTAAATAAAGAAGGACTTCATGGGCAAAAGTCAAGAAGGACACCACTGCTCAAAGACAGACATAAAAAGGCACGCTTGATCTTTGTCCAAACCCACCTTGAGAACCACAATCCTTCTGGGAAAATATTCTGTGGACAGATGAAACCAAACTTGTGCTCTTTTGCTATGCAGGTGAAAAAAAATGAAGCTTATACGGAAAAAAAACACCCTTCCTACAGTTAAATATGGTGGAGGTACCATAATGTTGTAGAGCTGTTTTGTTGCCTAATGAACTGGAGGCCTAGAATGTATTAAAGGAATCATGAAGTCAGAGGACTACCAAGGTCTTTTTGAGTGAAATGTACTACCTAGTTCAGAATGCTTAGTCTGTGTCGAAGGTCAATGGTCCTCCAGCAGGACCAAAGCATACAGCCAAAAATACAAAAAAATGTTTAAAAAGGAAGAAATGCACTTTTTCAAACTGGCCAGCAATGAGTCCTGATCTCAAACCAATCGAGAATCATTGGTAAAAGGAATCCTGGAACCATTCATGAGCTGAAACAAATCACAATTGAAGAGTGGGCGCAACTACCACAAAATTTACAATGTACAAAATTTATAGAGGGCTACAAGAAACGTTTGGAGGTGATCATCACTGCCAAGGGTTGTGCAACCAAATATTAGTGAAGGGTGCCAGTAATCCTGTCCAGTTCATTTTTTTTCTCAGAAATTGCTATGTCTAAGTTGCACAAACATTTTTTTTGTTGTTGTATACCTTTGAACATACTATTAATATATTATGATGACATACAGTTGGGATATTTTCAATTATTTCCAAAGATATTGTACACAACATACCTAAAATGCAAGGGTGCCAATAATGTTGACCACAGCTGTATCTTCTGAGGAATTGATTTCACAAGGGAGATGCAGAAAGTTCTGTGCTGTTTATATGCATAAGTCCATATAAGGCAATTCACGCATGCTTAGGCAGTCCCCATTCTGGAGGTGTGTACTTTTCAGTTTGGTTTTCATAGGGGCAGAGAGCAAAGCATAGGCACAACCTAAATTTACACATGCAAGTTATTATGCACGTTTCTCTACAATCTAGGCATGGGCATTTATTGCTGCAAATACATATATTAAAGCATATCTTTATGCAAGCAAACACAGTGGGGATGATATAGAAGTCTACAGAACTCCTCTTTACACCCCTATTTTATAAAATAAGTGCATGCATACTTCACTCTAAAATACTGTAGGTCCCAAATACGTGCCTGGCAACATGTGTTAATTGCACAAGTGTTTATAAAATTACTCCCACAAAGATGATTTTATAACTGAGCACCTAAGTTTGGAGGTGGAGAAAGTGCCATTTTTAGTCTATTTTATAAAGACGTAACACAGCCCGGGTTTCTTTCTAAAAAGCTAGCACAGACCATTCAGAACTAGTACCTTGTGGGCGCTGACATCTGGGCCTGTGTAAATGTTAGTAAAGTATGCATACATTATATAAAATATGCACATAGATCATAACTCCACACACACTGTTTCCAAACTCCTCCCCTGAGTATTTCTACTCTGCAAATAAGATCCTAAGTGCAACATGGGTACTTTTAGCTGTGGCCTAATTTTGCAAGAGACATTTTACATGGGGAAAAGGTTTACAAAATTACCTCTTAAGTGTAAAGACTATAGACGAATATAAGAAAAGCCATGCTGCATCAGACCATTGAAGCCTGCATCCTTTCTGACAGTAGCTAGGCTGGGTCACAAGTACCTGGCAGATCCCAAAACATAAATTTTTTTTCTCATAGTTCATTTCCAGGTATGAGCAAAGGCCCTTCCGAGTCTGCCTGGCTCATAATTTGTTATGGACGTTTTACCCAGGAACTTCTCCAGATCTCTTTTGACCAAATTCTCTGCAACAGACTCCAGTTTAATTCTGTGCTGCATGAAAAAAATCTTTCTATGATTTGTTTTCAATTTGGTCAAAATTTCATGGAGTGTCCTCTTGTTTTTGTATTGTTATGAGGTTGAAGAACTATTCCCTATTTAAGCATTCCATCCACTCATGATTCTGTGAACTTCTCTTATAACCCTTTTCAGCTGTCTTTTCTCTTATTTGAAGAGTCCTAATTTGCTTAACCTCTCTTCAGAAAGGAGGTGTTCTGTCCTCTTTGATCAGTTTTGTCATCCTTCTCTGAACCTTTTCTATTTGCTCTATATTCTTTTTGAGATGGGGCAACCAAAACTGCACACAATACTCAAGATGAAGTCACATCAAGGGTCAATACAGAGGCATAATGATATTCTCAGTTTTGTTCTTCATCTGTTTTCAAATAATTTCTACTAGTTTATTTGCCTTATTTTTTTAGAAGCTACAGCACACTGAGCTGATAATGTCAGTTTTGTCCACGACGACTCCTTTTCTTGGGTAGAGGCTCCTTACTGACAATCCCACATTTTATACCTATAATTGAGGTTATTTTTCCATATACGGATCAGTTCACGTTTGTCCATATTAAATTTCATTCACCTCACCTAGTCTCACAAGATGCTTCTGCAAATCCTTGCAACCTTTGCTGTATTAATGACTGAATATTTCTTTGTCATTTGCAAATTTCATAACCGCTCTCATAACTTCTATGTCCAGGTCACTTATGGATATGTTAAACAGCACAGGAATCAATACCAACCACTGGAGTGGAGGAGTAGCCTAGCGGTTCCAACAACAGCCTGGCACCAAAAAGATCTGCGTTTGATTCCCACTGGTGTGCCTTGTCACTTAACCAGCCATTGCCTCACATATAAATTTAAACTCTTTGGGGACAGGGAAAATACCTACATACCTGAATGTAACTCACCTTGAACTACCATTGGCAAGGTGTGAGCTAAATATAAATAAATAAATACATACTAGTGGCTCTTTCCATGTGGATAACAGGTCATTTCATCCCGCTCTCTGTTTCTTGTCTTTTAGCCTGTTTGCAGGCCTCCTATGATTCTTTAATTTCCTAAGGAGCCTATCCTGAGTGGTTTTGTCAGATTCCTTCTCAAAATCCAAATATACTATATCAATTGGTTCACCATTATCCACTTGTTTGTTTACACATTCAAAACAAATCTAATAAACTGGTAAAGCAAGACTTGTTGACTCATCCCATTTGCCTAGCTCGAATGTCGGGCTCACTGGTGTAATGTTTTTCAGGCTCACCCATTTTAAAAATTTGTTATAGTGGCCATCCTCCAGTCTGGGTGTCATGTTTTGAATGATAGGTTAAAGGGCACTAATAACAAATTGGCAATTTCATGTTTGTGCTCTTTACCCAAATTTTTTCTAAGAGACTGTACCTACATGTTGTTGTTGTTGTTAAGTGCCGTCGAGTCGGAGTCGACTCATGGCGACCCTCTGTATAGCTAACCTAAATTGTGTTCGGTCTTGAGTCAGGTGGCTCATTGTTGACAGACTGGTACCCGTAGCTGCTGTTATTATATCGATCCATCTCATTGCTGGCCTTCCTCTTTTGCGCTGACCTTCTATCTTGCCAAGCATGATGTCTTTCTCTAATGATCTCTCTCTTCGCATGATGTGTCCAAAGTATGAAAGTCGAAGTCTTGTCATCTGAGCTTCTAAAGAAAGCTTAGGTTTGATCTCCTCTAGTACCGACTGGTTTGTTCTTCGGGCAGTCCATGGTATACACAGTATTCGCCGCCAGCACCATAATTCAAAGGCATCAATTTTCTTCCTGTCTATCTTTTTTACTATCCAGCTTTCACACCCATATGATGTTATTGAAAATACCATGGCTTGAACAAGTCGAATCTTTGTATGGAGAGAGACATCTTTGCTCTTGAGGATCTTATCTAGAACAACCTTCGCTATGCTGATGATACCACATTATTGGCTGAAAGTGAAGATGATCTGAAACATTTGCTTCTCACAATCAAAGAACATAGTCTTAAAATGGGCCTGCACCTTAATGTAAAGAAGACAAAGATCATGACAACTGGCATAATCAACAGGTTCATCGTTGAAGGAGAAGAAATTGAAATCGTGAACAACTTTAACCTTCTTAGATAAACTATCAATAAAGAAGCAACAAGCAATCAAGAAATCAGATGACGCATTGCTCTTGGCAGAATGGCTATGAAAGACCTAGATAAGATCCTCAAGAGCAGAGATGTCTCTCTCCATACAAAGATTTGACTTGTTCAAGCCATGGTACCTACATGATTTGCCTTTAAAATTTGGGAAAGCTACACACCTCAAAACTGTCTGCCTGGTTTGCCTTTACAGAAGCTGTTTGTAAATTGCCCTTATATCTATAACTCATACCTAATGACAAAATAATTTATTTATCGTGTATATTTTTGGGGTAATTTTATAACAGTTTCCCACATGTAACACCTGTTGTAC
This sequence comes from Ichthyophis bannanicus, assembly GCA_033557465.1. NCBI lineage: Eukaryota > Metazoa > Chordata > Amphibia > Gymnophiona > Ichthyophiidae > Ichthyophis > Ichthyophis bannanicus. Next base: position 498,747,630 of record CM066033.1, read on the forward strand.
ATGCAGAAAAGGCTTTTTATACAATTGTGCAGCAGTATACATGCATATAAGTGCAGGCGGTGATCAGACGTGTATTTATATGCATGTCATGTCTAGGCCACCTTTACTCCTGATGGACTTCTGCACACAAAACGTAAACGTCCGTGCCAAAAGGTTTGAATTATGCAAAATTATGCATGCTTTGTTTGTCAAAATAACAAAGCATATTGTTTTTGAGTGATACTAAATTTAAAATATAATGCAGAAAAAAATGTCTCTCAAAGTGCAAATTTTGAATTATTATGTGCAGAATTCCAGCAGGAGGTATTCTTGGGGGCACAGTGTGGGCCAGAGGAGAGGTGGATTTGCAATATATGTGTGTATTTTAGAAATTATTAGAGTACATGCATAGAGTATACACACATGCTAACACCAGCTTTGGAGCAGCTGTGAATGTGTGTATCTGCAGTTGTGCACTGCAGAAACTAGTTCTGGATGCCTATTTTATAAAGGCACATAGGTGTCCTCATAAAATCAGATCCTTTAACACCCATCTTAAGCCTAGTGCCACTGAATTGCTTGATGGACTAGCAAAAAGATGGTCTTGAATGTTATTCAGTGGTTTATATGAAATTGGTTGAAGGTGCTTGTCTGTTATCCTGTTGTCTGTCATTGAACTCCCTCTCTCTTTCCATTTGCACTGTTGGCAGTCTCAGTAGATAAGCCAAGAACTGAATAAACTTTGAGATGGAAGTTTCTTCTCACTTTTGGGCATACTCCTTACAGTTAATTTAGGATGGTCTGTGCTGTACTAGCCCTGGGGAAGACTGTGGTTATTAATGTTATAAATCAGGCACCTTTCAGAAGAACCATGTTCTTTCAAAGAAAACAAAAACATTTCAGACATTTCACATCAAATCATTCATTTCCTGGCATTTCGGTATGTCACAGTACATACGGTTGGAAACATAAGGCTGAAACCCTGAAATACAAGTTCCATTGGGTAGATTCTCTGACAAGCAGCGACCTCTGCTCTTTCCGAATTCTTGAGTACAGTGGTTTATTCTTGTTTTCATGTTTAAAGGGGGCAGTAGGAAGAAATTGTGATTTGCTCTTTTACTTTTCTCTGAGCCAAGAAAAGAATTGAGACCTATTTTTATAAAAGCAAATTTTAGATAGGACATCCATGCTGGGATGTGGAAAATGTCCACGGTATTTTACAAAGGCTTAGCCAAAAACAGAGCCTTTTGTAAAATACGTTTAAGTATGTACAGGACTGCACATCAGTGTCTCCCCACATCCTACAGGAACAGCAATTTATAAAAGCTGCATCTGGAGAAAAAAGTGTACAGCTTTACCCCATCTGCACTCTCAATTCCCTACTGCGAGCAACATTTCCACCCCCAATCACTACTACTACCATTAATCATTTATAAAGCACTACAAGGCATATGCAGCACTGTACATACACATACAAAGATGGTCCCTCTCATCAGAGCTTACAATCTAATTAAGACAGACAAGAAAAAAGATCAACCCCCTGACATCGCTACCTACCTGGCCTACCCATGAGCTCTGATACCCCTTGCCCCACCCCCTGACAAGAAAAAAGATCAACCCCCTGACATCGCTACCTACCTGGCCTACCCATGAGCTCTGATACCCCTTGCCCCACCCCCTGACAAGAAAAAAGATCAACCCCCTGACATCGCTACCTACCTGGTCTTCCCATGAGCTCTGATACCCCTTGCCCCACCCCCTTGACATCCAACCCCCCCCCCCCCATAGCATCTGACCCCCATGGTATCTGATCCTTCGCTTGATCCCCCTGCCATGGCCCGCCCTCTGCATATCCTCTTTTCTGATCCCATCCCTGACTCTTACTGGGATTCCTGGTGTCTAGTAGGAGCAGGAGCAATCCTGAATCACTTCTGCTTATGCTGGCCCTAGGTTTCAAACTGGCGCCTGTGACCCACAGCAGTAATCTCAAGTTACTATTTGGCAGTTTCAAGTTACTTGAAGCCTCCAAATAAGGACAGAAATTTTGAAACCTGGGGCTGATATGAGCAGCAGCAAGTAAATGAGGTTCACTTCTGCTTCTACTAGATACAAGGGATCCTGGTAAGAGTCGGGATGGGACTGAGGGTGTGGATAATAGATTTGCCAGGGAGGACCATGGGATCGGGAAATCTTGATGTAGGGAGTGGGTTTGAGTGCCAAAGGGGGGACCAGAAGCCAGGGGGATGTTGGTTGGGGGTGCAGTGTTGGGAGGGGAGTGATCAGGAGGGATGCTGACTTCACTCTTTACACCTACTCCTTCAAGTGGACACTTATTTGTACCTTGGCTCAGTTGTAAATGTCAGTGTTTAGATTTTTGTATATCGATGTAAAATGGGACATATACGTATATTGTAGGCCCACCCAAACCACCTCTCTCTTCATGCCCTAGAGATCTGTGCAGTTCTGCCCGTGAAAATACCAGCTTTCTAAAATCACTTTTTACACATATTTGTGATCTACACATGCAAATGTCAGTATTTATATGTGAGAATGCTTCTAAAATAACCCCCATTGTGTGATTTTGCAGAAACATGATTTTGACTTTCTCTGTCTTTTTTATTTTCAAAAGGAAAAGTTGGATGCAGGGATGAGGAAAGAGGCAGATGGAATGGGAGTGCCTGAAATTAAATATGGTGACTCAGTCTGCTACATACAGCATGCAGACATGGGGCTGTGGCTCACTTACCAATCTGTTGATGCTAAGTCTGTAAGAATGGGATCGATACAGCGCAAGGTAAGATTGAAGGTAGAAATGTGTTATTTAATGCAAAAATTATACATATGGGACAAGTATAAAGAAATACATATACCCTCTAATAGAGATGTGCATTCGGTTCAGTAGCATGCCTTAAATTAGTGCATGCAAATGCACATAAATGTACAAATTAATGGGCTCTAAATTTAGCCCACAGCGGTCAGTGCTTGAAAGGCACTTGGCTGCTGCAGTCTAAAGTAAAACCGGGAGAGTGAGGGCCATATGGTTCATACTGAGTGAGATATTCAGCAGCACATACCCAGTTTATGCCACTGAATATCCCCTCCAAATCCAGCTCTATACCCCAATGCTAACTGCTTAGAGTTGAGGTATATTTGAGTAGGCACCTAAGGTTATCCAGCCAGTGGCAGTGAATATCCAGTTTGCCCAGATAGCAATACTGAGCTACTTACCACCTTACCCAAGCCAGCTAACATTAATCAAACAAAAAGCTGGCTTAACTTTAGCTGGTTTAGCTATCCGGCCAACAGCTGAATATCTCCCCTGACCAGATAGCTATCTGGGCAAACAAGATATTGTCATTGTCCAGATATGGCCCTGGCACTGACTATCCGGGCATTATTTAAAGCAGCAATGGCCAGCTACTTTAATCATGCTAGCCACCACTGCCGAATATGCCCTCCCCCACTGGCTATTCCGTATCGGATGTCGTATATCCCCTTACACTGAATATCTGGTTTCATTGCCAACCTCCATTGCCGTCCAGACAGCAGGGATATTCGGCTGCTAACCAGATAGCAAAACTGCATATTTTTATCTATCCAATTAGTGAATGAATATCACCACTAACCAGAGAGCTGCTGGGCGTGCTCCGGCACTATCCGCATTGTGCCAAGGCAGTGTAAGGGGAGATTCAGCGGCACTGTCCATTAGTGCTGCCGAATATCTGGCTGAATGAGGCTTACACAGTTAGCAGGTTCTGCCAACTGCGTAAACTCTTTTGCATATTGGCTCCACATGTTTACAATAAATTTACACACATTAAAAAGTTCTAATGCACCTTACAATTTTTTAAAAATTGAAATGAACTGAAAGAATAAAGAAAAAAGTAGGAGAGAGGCCAAATATCATGAAAATGAATCTAACATTTTTGACTGTGCATATTTCTACTTGCTGTTAATAACAGATTTGTTATTCTAATGATATAATTCTGGACCACTTTTCTATGAAAAATGTTTTAATTAAGAAAAGATATAATGTGCGGCAACAGAGATTGTGAATGATTAACAGAATTATTCTTTCTTTTTCCTTTGATATTTTTAAATCACAAGAATGAGATGTGGAAGCTTTTAAAAGTGTTCATTCCAGGCTGGGGGGGGAAGGGGTAGATGCTGTAGGGGTAATCGGCAGGGCCGTGCCGAGCTTGAATCGTGCCTTTTGTGACTTACATATTGGGTGGGCACCCCCCCCCCCCCACACCTTAATCCAGCCACCTTCTGGACGGTGGCAAGAGAGAAGAGGCGCGCCTGATGTACAGTCACCTGCACTCTAAGCAGATCTGTCCCTCCCTGCTCTAACGTTGCATCAAAGGAGGAAGGGACCAGATCTGCTTAGAGTGCCACAAGAAGGCTTAAGGAGAGTATTTCAGCTGTCTGCCACTGAGAGAAGAAAAAGAGGCGGCGGCAGGCAACGGCAGACAGCTGAAATGCACCCCTTAAGCCTTTGCGCTCTGTGTGTCCGCACCTCTCGCACAGGGCTAGGTACGATCCTGGTAATCGGTATAACTATAGGGATGAATAAGTAGTACATGCATATGCTTCCCTGTGCATGTGCTGGCAAATCTTCATATAACCCCTCTTCTCAAGTCACTTCAATGGTTTCCTATCTGTTTCCATATCCAGTTCAAACTCCTCCTACTGACCTATAAGTGCACTCATTCTGCTGCTCCTCACTACCTTTCCTCTCTTATCTCTGCCTATCCTCTCCAAGAAATGACCCAATCTAGAAATACCCTCACACTGCAGTGTAAATAGTTTATGTATATAGTTAACCCAGTTATCCAAGTTTGTTCTCCTGTTCAATGTAAAACCTGACAGTTTGTCGTTATGGTCGTTTTGTTATGATGTAAACCGCGCTGATTCTAAATAGCGCGGTATATAAGAAACTGTAATAAATAAATAAATAAATACACCCCTACTCGGGAACTCTGCTCTTCTGGCAGATCGCTTCTATCTGTGCCCTTTTATTTAACATTTCTTATATACCACCTTTCATGATATCAAGGCGGTTTACATTGAACAAACTGAAATTACATTGAACAGGGCATTATAACTTGGAGATAACTATTTTTCTTTTGCCAACTCCAGACTTTGATCCTTCCACTTTGCTGCTCCTTTTGCCTGGAACCAACTACCTGGGTCTGTATGTCAGGCTTCATCTCTGGCCCTTTTCAAATCCAGACTGAAAACTCACCTCTTTAAGGCCGCTTTTGGATTCTGATCTGCGTAGTCTCCTGTTTTCCAACTAAAAGGAACAGCTGCAAAGGTTAAAGATTTGCATCAAACACGGGCATTGTTTAAAATTACTATCTTGGAAACGCAGACCAGCTGTATTCCATGCTTTAAGAAAAGTGGAAGGAAGGCCAAAAAACTGCCAGCATGGTTTAAAGGTGAAGCCAGAGAGGCTGTTGTAGCCAAAAAAGCATCTTTCAGGAAATGGAAAAAGGAGCCAAATGACAAAAATGGGAAACAACATAAGCACTGGCAAGTTAGATGCAAGGCATTGATAAAGCAGGCAAGGAGAGAATTTCTAGAAAAGCTTGCCATGGTAGCAAAAATGCATAATAAAAACTTTTTCAAGTACATTTGTAGCAAAAAATCTGTGAGAGAGTCATTTGAAACCATTAGATGATAGAGGGGTAAAAGGGGCACTAAGGGATGAAAAGGCTATTAGCAGAGAGAGACTGAATGAATTCTTTGTTTTGGTCTTTACTGAAGAAGTTGTAGGAAGATTACCCATTGCCTGAAATGTTATTTAAAAGTGATGTATCGGAAGAATTTAAAGAAATATCAATAAACCGGGAAGATGTATTACAACAATTTGACAAACTCAAGAGTAGCAAATCACCTGGACTGGATGGTAATACATCCAATGGCATTGAAAGAACTGAAATATGAGATTTCAGACCTACTGTTAGTAATCTTTGAACTATAATTAAAATCATTTGTAGTATCAGAAGATTGGAGAATGGCCAATGTAACACCAATTTTTAAAGAGGGTTCCTGGGGTGATCCGGGAAACTACTGACTGGTGAGCCTGACATTGGTACCGCAATATGTCAGTTGGTCTGTTCTTAGAGGGTTATTAGACTAACAATAAAATAGAAATACGGCCCTCCAGTCATTAAAGATATTGCCGATTGTACAATACTACATTCTCACCATCTAAAGTAGAATAATACCCACAGAAAATGAGTTATAAAAATAGAACCAATGGTCTCAGTCTGGAGATAGCAATACGGGGTGACTTACCCCTAAAATGCTTACTCTTGTAGCATCAATGACCATAGATATGGTTCTTAATGTTCTACTGGGTGTTCATAGTTAAATGAGAATCGGAACTTATCTTAATATTAAATCAGATTTTTGAAATTCAAAAGATTGTGCTTCTATCAAACGATATTCAACGATATCCCCAACGCCACCTTTTAGGTACCGTCTCTCTCCACGTTTCAGCTCTTCTTCAGGGGGTATATATTTCGGAAATAGCACTATCTGCAAAGAGGTACAGCAATGTCAGATGCAACTGTATGTAATGTGGATGTCCCATTAATAAACTCGGTAAGGAATATCACTCTTACCTTAGCTCTACTTTCCAAATAATCTTGAAATCAAGTATAGCTTGCGGCGTGTTATACCGAAGCACTCCAGCTTTCACAAAAACGCCGCACATGCGAGTATGATGCTATGGTTTAAAAGAAGTCTAATGACGTAACCATGAGGTCAGGCTGTTAAATGCTAATTGTTAGGTAAATGATGTTCTCATTCAAATTGACTGTCTAAACAAATTTTTTTTAACAAATTATTTTAAAGAAAAAAAAATACTAAACATGTAGATAGTCATGGCTTAATGGGAGAAAAAGCTAACATGGACTTAGCCAAGACAAATCTTGTCGCTCCTCCCTTCCCCAAACTTCTGCCACCCTTTCTTCCTTCCCTATGGTCTCTGACGAGGAAACGTCGCTCCTTCTCTCTTTCTCCAAACCTACTCTTCTGACCCCTTCCCCACCCACCTCCTTAGCTCCATCTTTTCATCTCTCATCCCTTCTATTTCTTATATTCTTAACCTCTCTCTCTCCACTGCAACCTTCCCTTCTGTTTTCAAGCATGCTGTGGTTACACCCCTCCTCAAAAAACCTTCACTTGATCCCACTTGTCCTTCTAACTATCGTCCCATCTCTGTCCTTCCTTTTGTCTCTAAACTACTTGAGCGTGCAGTCTATCACCGTGGTCTTGAATTCCTATCCTCTCATACCCTCTTGGATCCTTTACAATCCGGCTTCCGTCCCCTACACTCCACTGAAACTGTTCTTACTAAGGTCTCGAATGATTTGTTCTTGGCAAAGTCCAAAGGCTTTTACTCTGTCCTCATTCTTCTTGATCTCTCTGCTGCCTTTGACACCGTTGACCATAACCTTCTTCTTATCACCCTATCCTCACTTGGATTCAAAGACTCTGTACTATCTTGGTTCTCTTCCTATCTAGCCCATCGCTCTTTCAGTGTGTGCTTTGATGGCTCCTCCTCCTCTTCAATCCCACTACCTGTAGGAGTTCCTCAGGGTTCCATCTTAGGTCCACTCCTCTTCTCTCTCTATACCCAATCCCTTGTCACCTTTATCTCTTCCCATGGCTTTCATTATCATCTCTATGCCAACGACTCTCAAATCTATCTTTCTGCACCTGTTATCTCTCCTGATATCCAGTCTAAGATCTCACTCTGCCTCTCTGACCTTTGCTGCCTGGATGTCCCACCGCCACTTAAAACTGAACATGGCCAAAACTGAGCTTCTTATCTTTCCCCCGAATGCTTCCCCTCCTCTTTCCCCTTTCTCTCTTTCTGTTGATAACTCTGTACTCCTCCCTGTTTCTTCAGCACGTAACCTTGGTGTTATCTTCGAGTCCTCTCTCTCTTTCTCTTCACATATCCCGCTCATTGCTAAAACTTGTCGTTTCTTTCTATACAATATTTCCAAAATTTGCCCCTTCCTCTCTGTTGACACCACTAAATTGATTGTCCACTCCTTAATCACGTCCTGTCTTGATTATTGTAACATTCTCCTTGCCGGACTCCCTGCAAGCCACCTCTTTCCTCTTCAGTCAATTCAACACTCCGCTGCTCGACTCATTTTCCGCCAGTCTCATTTTTCCCACATCACTCCTGTCCTCATGTCGTTTCATTGGCTTCCCATCCGTCTCCGTATCCAATTTAAACTTCTCCTCCTGACCTATAAATGTATTCACTCTTCTGCTCCCCAGTACCTTTCATCTCTCATCTCTCCTTACACCCCCTCTCGGTTGCTTCGCTCTTCTAACAGTCTTCGTTTATCTGTGCCCTTTACTCGTACTGCCAATTCCAGACTTCGCTCCTTCCAACTGGCAGCACCCTTTCCTTGGAATAGTCTTCCTATCTCTGTGTGCCAGGCATTCTCCCTGGCCATTTTCAAGTCCAGACTAAAATCCCACCTCTTCACTATTGCTTTCCGTTCCTGTCTTACCCTATCTTGATCTCTCTATCAACATTTGCTTCCTTTGTCCTGTAAAGTTTTGTTATTTGTATTATGTAACTTATTTTGTTTTCTGTATTATTAGATTGTGAGCTCTGATGAGCAGGGACTGTCTCTCTTCTATGTTTGTACAGTGCTTCGTATGTTGCAGCACTTTATAAGTCTTTAATAATTAAATAATAATAACTAATCTGTTATACAGTATTTTTTTGAAGGTGTGAATAAACAGGTAGACAAAAGTGAGCCAGTCAATATAATATATCTGGATTTTCATAAAGCCTTTGACAAGGTCCCTCATAAGAGACTCTTGGCTAAATTAAAAAGTTATGGGATAGGAGGCAATGTACTATTATGGATCAGGAACTGGTTAAAAGATAGCAGAAAGTAGAGTTAAATGGCCAATTTTCTCAATGGAGAAAGGAGAATAGTGAAGTACCCCAGGCAGGGGCGGCCCAAGGGGGGTGCAGGGCCATGTGCAGAGACTCAGTGCGGGGCCTCATTTACATAAATATTTGCATAATGTTACCATACACTAACTTTTAGTAAACATGCCTCTTAATGAGTGTATGGATAAAGAAAGACTAAAAGATTTCTACATTACTATAATCCAGTGCCAACCCCCAGGCACATTAGGAACTACTACAAACACTGCCCATTTAGAACCCATAGCAAACCCGCCGTATCCTAATAGCACTACCAGGACTCACAAAGCATCATACCCTACCTATCAATAGGCAACACTGCAAATATTAAACCAATACATTTCAGAGAATAACAATACATGACCTACTGGGGAAAGTGGCAATGTCAAATAGGAATTACATAAACAGAATAACTCAGCTCAGTTACACATGCAGAACATAGACCATCACCAAACAAGGAATCACAATTTAGAAACAGGAAGACAATAATTAAACTGGGAACCCCCAAAGCCAAACTTGGAATGTACAACACTGTAGAAATAAAACTATAAATTAATTTCCTCTTGTACTAAACAAAGCGCAGACGTTAATGATGCACATTTCCTAGAACTGACATATTCCAGTTAATAAATTCAAAATAAAGAGATATTTTTCTACCTTTTGTGCATTTTTTTTCAGTTGCAATTGCTCCAGCTACTTTATTCTGGTTTCTTCGTGTCTTCTGCTAACTCTCCATCGTATGATGTCCATTTGTCCTTTCTTCTCTCTTCTAGTTTTTTTCCATCCTCTCTCTACATCTGCTTTAACATGCTAATCTTTCTCCTTTTGCTCTTTCCTCATTCCTATTTTATCCACTCAAATTTTACCCCTCCATCCTCACTCCCCACTTACTCTTCCAATATCCGGCAAATTGTAGATTTGTCTTCCCTCGCACACAAAATATTTTTTCCCTCTCCATTTCACTCTCCAAGCTCCATCCCATTCTAATCCTCCCCCAACATCAGCTCCCTTCTAGTTCCAGCCCCACCCAGCATCTGCTCCCTTCTAGTCCCTGCATCAGCCCATTTCCAGTCCTAGCCCCCCATTAGCCCATTTCCAATCCTATCCTATCCCCACCATCAGCCCATTTCCAGTCCTAGCTCCCCCATCCATTTCCAGTCCTATCCGAGTCCCTCCATCAGCTCATTTCCAATCCCAGCCCCCATCAGCCCATTACTAGTCCTTTCCTAGCCCCACCATCAGCCCATGTCAAATCCTAGCTCCCCTCCACTCAGCCCATTTCCAATCCAAGCCCCCCATGAGCCTACTTCCAGTTTTAGCCCCTCCATGAGTCCATTTCAATTCAAGCCCCCACTACAGCCCATTTCCAATCTTAGCACCCCCCAACAGCCCATTTCCAAACCTATCCTAGCCCTTCCATCAGCCCATTTCCTGTCTTAGCCCCCCCCCCACTCAGCCCATTTACAGTCCTTAGCTCCCTCCCCTCACAGCCCATTTCCATTCCAAGCCCCCTCCCCATCAGCTATTTGCAGTATAAGTCCCCCTTCCACTCAGCCCATTTCCATTCCAAGTCCCCTTCCCCATCAGCTATTTGCAGTTCAAGCCCTCCTTCCACTCAGCCCATTTCCAGTCCTAGCAACCCCCCCAGCCCATTACTAGTCCTAACCCCCCCATCAGGGCCGGATTTACCTTGAGTGAGGCCCTACGCCAACAAAAATTGTGGGCCCCCAGCAGGGGCGGCCCAAGGGGGGTGCGGACCTCATTTGCATAAGGGGCCTCATTTGCATAAATATTTGCATAATGTTACCATATACTAACTTTTAGTAAACGTGCCTCTTAATGAGTGTATGGATAAAGAAAGACTAAAAGATTTCTACATTACTATAATCCAGTGCCAACTGCCAGACACATTAGGAACTACTACAAACACTGCCCATAGTAAACCCGCCGTATCCTAACAGCACTACCAGGACTCACAAAGCACCATACTCTACCAATCAAAAGGCAACACTGCAAATATTAAACCAATACATTTCAGAGAACAACAATACATGACCTACTGGGGAAAGAGAACAAGTGGCAATGTCAAATAGGAATTATATAAACAGAACACCTCAGCTCAGTTACACATGCAGAACATAGACCATCACCAAACAAGTAATCACAATTTAGAAATAGGAAGACAATAATTAAACTGGGAATCCCAAAAGCCAAACTTGGAATGTACAACACTGTAGAAATAAAACTATACATTAATTTGCTCTTGTACTAAACAAAGCGCAGATGTTAATGATGCACATTTACCAGAGCTGACATATTCCAATTAATAAATTCAAAATAAAGAGATATTTTTCTACCTTTTGTGCATTTTTTTCAGCTGCAATTGCTCCAGCCACTTTCTTCTGGTTTCTTCGTGTCTTCTGCTAACTCTCCATCGTCTGCTGTCCATTTGTCCTTTCTTCTCTCTTCTAGATTTTTTTCCATTCTCTCTCTACATCTGCTTTAACATACTAATCTTTCTCCTTTTGCTCTTTCCTCATTCCTATTTCATCCACTCAAATTTTACCCCTCCATCCTCAATCCCCACTTACTCTCCCAATACCCGGCCAATTGTAGATTTTTTATCCCTCCCACACAAAATATTTTTCCCTTCTCCATTTTACTCTTCCAGCCCCATCCCATTCTAATCCTCCCCCAACATCAGCTCCCTTCTAGTTCCAGCCTCACCCAGCATCCATTCCCTTCTAGTCCCTGCATCAGCCCATTTCCAGTCCTAGCCATCCATCAGCCCATTTCCAGTCCTAGCAACCCCCCAACCCAATACCAGTCCTAGCCCCCCCATCACCCCACTTACAGTCCTTAACCCCCCATCACCCCATTTTCAGTCCTTAACCCCCCATCACCCCATTTTCAGTTTAAGCCCCCCCTATAACCCATTACCAGTCCTAACCCCCCATCAGCCCACTTCCAGTCCTAACCCCATCAACCCATTTCCAGTCAGCCCCCCATAGCCCATTGCCAGTCCTACCCCCCCCCCATCAGCCCATTACCAGTCCTAATCCCATCATCCCACCTCCAGTTTTAACCCCCAGCCCATTTCCAGTCCTAGCCCCCCATAGCCCATTACCAGACAACCCCCATCAGCCCACAGCCCATTACCAGTCTTAACCCCCCCAAAGCCCATTACCAGTTCTAACCCCCCCCAACAGCCCATTACCAGTCCTAACCCCATCAGCCCACCTCCAGTCTTAACCCCCCAGCCCATTTCCAGTCCTAGCCCCCCCCATAGCCCATTACCAGACAGCCCCATCAGCCCACAGCCCATTACCAGTCTTAACCCCCCCCCCCTAAAGCCCATTGCCAGTTCTAAGCCCCCCCCAACAGCCCACAGTCCATTACCAGTCCTAACCCCATCAGCCCACCTCTAGCCTTAACCCCCCCCAGCCCAGCCCAGCCCAGCCCAGCCCCGCCCATTTCCAGCCCCAGCCCCCAAATAGCCCATTACCCGCCCTCCCCCCCCCCATAGCCCAGTACCCGTCCTACCCCCCCCCCGGCCTAAAGAAAACTGTAATTTAACAAAAACCTGGTGGCTGCCGCCGCGGGGCCCCCTCTGCTGCCGCGGGGGCCCCGTCTACAAGCTGAAGCGGTGCGGTGCGGTGCGGTGCGGTCGGGTCGGGTCCGGTCGGGTCTCTCCCTCCCTCCTTCCCTCCCTGCAGGCTGCGAGAGACGCGAAGATAGAGCGTCTCCTCGCGTCTGTGTTAAGCCGGCAGGGGCTGATGGGAAATCCCATCAGCCCCTGCGGGCTTAACACAGACGCGAGGAGACGCTCTATCTTCGCGTCTCTCGCAGCCTGCAGGGAGGGAGGGAAGGAGGGAAGGAGGGAGGGAGAGACCCGACCGCACCGCACCGCACCGCACCGCACCGCACCGCACCGCTTCACCTTGTAGACGGGGCCCCCGCGGCAGCAGAGGGGGCCCCGCGGCGGCAGCCACCAGGTTTTTTTTTTAATTGAGTAAAAAAAAATTACCTGGTTCTTTTTTTGTGGGCCCCTGCCGGCTGTGGGCCCTACGCCATGGCGTACATGGCGTATAGGTAAATCCGGCCCTGCCCCCCATAGCCCATTACCAGTCCTAGCCCCCCATAGCCCATTACCAGTCCTAAGCCCCCCACAACCCATTACCAGTCCTAAGCCCCCCATCAGCCCACTTCCAGTCCTAACCCCATCACCCCATTTTCAATCTTACCCCCCCCCCCACAGCCCACTTCCAGTCTTAGCCCCCCCCCCATAGCCCAATCTCCAGGAACAAGCAGGAATGAGTCTTCACATATGGGTACGTCGGTACCGACGGAGCCTGCGCGGGAACGCTCCTCAGCGTCCAATCAGAAAGCTTTTGGGAGCATCCCTCAGCGCCTGCGCGCTGTCTTCCCGCCTTTCCAACTGTCTCTCCTCAGTTTTCGTTTTTCCACGGAGCCGGCAGGACGTCCTCCTTTCACCGCAGAAAATCTTTTCTTTAATTCTTGTTTTCTTGTGGTCGTGGCTGTTTCCCCGCCTCCACCAGTACCGCCGGTGGGTTTTTTCTTTTCTTTTTCTCAAACTCAGGGAGAGTTTTCCCTCAGTTTCTGTCTTAAATTTTTTGGGCCTGTAAGGCCTCTCCATCATGGAGCCTTCTTCTCCTAAGAAGTGCCTTAACTGTGGAAACACAGTTTTCTTTTTAGACTCCAATAACTGGTGTCTGACCTGTTTGGGTCCTGACCCTTTTCCTCCGGAGCCATTAGGCTACAATTTTATGAGAAGAGATTTTCCATTTCGAGTTTCCCTCAATACCGAGTTCCCTTCCAGTGTCAGGGCACCGACCATTTCTTCACTACAGGATCAGGTAACCCATAAACAGTCTGTTAAGACTAGCCAATCCTTGAGTGGTAGGTCTCATGCCAAGCATGATGACGGCTCCGGCATTGCCCTCAAGACCCTATTGGCTTTAAAACCCCGGCGGGAGTCTTCTGTCTCCAAAGCCTTTCAGGGGTTTCAGATTGTTCCTGGGGCTCACCCCTCACAGAACATACCTGAGCCATGCTCGGTGGTGGCATCCGCTTCGAGCGGTACCGATACCCCGGCATCGGCACTGGTGTTGAGTGATCCACTCCTCACCAGGGATTGTCATCTGGCGTTCTCGGTACCTTCGGGACAGATCGATACGTCCCAGATTGACTTTCCAGTATCGGCAGCATCGCCGATACGACCACCGACGCCGGTACCCTCTAGACATGCATCGATAGACTCGCTTCCTTCGATGCCGAGTCTGGAATTGATATCTAGTCTGGAAGACTGGGTACTGACGCGTCTCGGTACCGACGCTTACCGGTTCCGGATGCGCGGTATCGAGGATACTCACCAAGAGTTTTTGGTTGCCTCGGTACCGCTTGGGCAGCCTCCGATGACTGCTTCGATGTCGGTATCGCCTCCGGTTCCGGCACAGCTACCGGTATCTGTATCGATGCCGGTTCCTGCAGTAACATTGGGACCAACTACTTCCATGCCTTTTTCACCAGGATCGCTCCTTTCTATACCTAGTTTGGAGTCAATACCCGGCATGGACGATGCAATACTGACTGTCTCAAGTCATAACCGCCAGTACCAGTATCCATCCATTAGAGCTCCTTTTCTGCACCGGTCCGGTGCCCAGGCTAGTTCTTCAACTTTAGCCTGTCCAGGGATGGTTCCCATTGGAGATCCTTCTTTTCAGAAATTTCTCCTTGACATGGCTACATTCCTTGCTATTCCTATCCCTGGCTATGATCCTACACAAGGCTCTTCTGGGGAAAAGGAAAATATAATGCTTCCTTTACATCATTCTTTGCAGGATCTTCTTCTGAGAATATGGGAAACACCTTTAAGGGTTTCCTCACCTTCTACAGCAACTGATCTTCTGTATCAGGTGCCCCCCTCTCCAGGGTTTCAAAAGGCTCAACTTCCCCATCATTCCATTGTAGTGGAATTAGCAATGAGGAAGGTAAAAAGCAAAAAGAAGCATTCTTCTTATCCGCCAGGTCGTGCTTCTAGAACACTGGATGCTTTTGGACGTCAAACCTTCCAAACATCTATGCTGGCAACAAGGATTCTCTCATATATTTTTTTATGAGTCTATCCCTTCAGGAGGTCACAAAGAAATTATCTCTTTTGACTCCTTTTCTATCAGAGCCCAAGGCTGCAGACTATTCCTTACTTCTTAGTCATAGCCAAAATATATCTTGGTTTCTTTCTCGTGCTTCCCTTGACTCTTTTGAGTCTGTTAGCAGAACCTCTGCTATAGCCATAGGAGCACGACGTAGAGCCTGGCTCCAAGCTTCAGACTTGAACAGATGGGCACAACAAAGACTGGGTAATACTCCTTGTACTGGAGAAAATCTCTTCAATAGGGAGTCTTTACGTCAGGTTGCTTATTGCTCCACTGACTTCCCTGTTTCTGAGGGCTCTCCTAAGCCTTCTCCTTCCCCAGTAGGTATGAAATGCCCTACCAAACCTTCTTTCCCTAAAAGAAGAAGGTTTTATTCTTCTCCTGCCCATCATACAGATGTTCCCAAACAAGGGAAACCTCGCCCTGGTCTGAAGAATCCAAACTCAAGCCAGGAAAATTAACCCTCAATGGGGTTCTAATTGATCTCTTATAACATACAGTTCACTTCTTCTCAGCAGAAGTTTTTTCACTGTTTTTTTCATTTGAAACTCTACGCATGGATTCCTGTTTCCAGGATATCCACTTGCTCTCACGTAGGCTGAGCTGTCAGGAGATTCATGTCTGTGGGTCACAGGGTTTTCCTCCTCTTCCTACCATGAAGAGAGGTTTGTCACTATCTCATGATAGTTTCCCTGTGCCACTATAAATTTTTTCCTTCTACAGACTTACCATATTGCAAGTCTCTCTTCAGCTCCTATTTTTCTTTACCCTCGTTCCCAGGGCTTCCCCTGTACGAGTGGTACCATACGACTGGAAGGCTTTCTTAGCCTTTCTAGTCTTCCTTTCCTTTCCAGTGTAGAGTTTTCTCTGGAGTAACCTCCCTGCTTTCATTGGGCAGCTCATCAGACATAATCAGAATTTTCTCCTCTTGTTCTGTCTGTTCTCTCCATTACAAGCAGAAGGATTCTCTCTGCTGGTCTATTCAGCAGCTGCCCATGCAGGAGTTCCAGTGATTGGACTACTGGTACTTCCTACGAGTTCCAGTCCTGTCTTCCACTACTTTTTTCTGGTCTTAGTAGTGCTTCCAAGATAGTGCTCATCTGTCTTGGAAAATCCTTCTCGCTTCTTTTCTGTCGTCTCCGAATCCCTGGAGTTGGCAGCATAACTGAGGTGGCAGCTGGTTTCCTCCAACAGCCACTTTTATTTCCCAATTCTCCTGCATAGTGCTCTCTGCAATCCTACTGAGAAGCTTTCCACTATGGGCCCTTGCTAGAGAGCATGGGGATTTTTTCTCTAATTACTATCCTATATGGTTGAAAAAGGCTTCCTCAGTCATTCCTCATGACTGTAGGGGTTCTTTACACCCTTCTATTTCCTTTTAATAAAGGACATAAGCCTTCTCTATGTGACAGTCTAAAGAGTTACCCAGTTTCTACAGGAAATATGCTCTTTTCCCCTGCGGCTTGTCCTCATGGTATCCTAATCCTTCATGGACAGCACATATTTAATTAAACGACGCATGATACCCCCCCCCCCTTTGTTCCTCAAGTGGGTCAACCTGGTATCTCATCCTATGCGTTTTTCTGTCCATTTACCATGCGAGAGTTCTATAGGACTCAGGACTTGCTTTTTACAGACTGATATTATCCTCTGTTTTTCACGCAACCATCCTGGTTATTTCACTGGATAGCATTCCTGCACCATCTTAGCCAGGGGGAACAGATTCTCTATATATCTTCTCAAGTAGGTTCCACCTTCTTGTTATTGAATGAATCTTTCTCCTTCACATCTCCCCTGTGAATGTTCATATGGGCATATCTCTATCTGCTTAGTTGCAGACTTTTATCTTTAGATATCTCATGTATGTATATATTTCTATATACTTCTCTATAGATACATATGTCTGTAAGATGCGTGTGCATATCTTATGCCCCTCCAGATCTCACTATAGACATATATATATATATATATACACCCCTGTGTATATGTATATATATATATATACACATATATCTATATATATCCTTATATATATGTGTATTTGTCGAGATGCTTCCTTACAGGTAGATATGTATTTACATACTTATCTCTCTAACTGTCTATGCTTATAAAAGGTTTTTACCTTCCTATAGGTTCCAGACAGTTGCATATCTTCATACTGTTCCTCAGGTTGCATATTTTCATACTGTTCCTCAGTATGTCTGGGGTATTATGCACACAACCACTACTGTGGTATTGACAGCTCCTACTTTAACCCTAGGTCTAGGTATCCCTGAAGCTCCATGCTTCACTATCTTTTCTATCTCTCAACAGATAGGAAAGACAGGGTGGATCTTCAGTAGATCTGAAGTTTCAGCCCTTCAGACATCTGTCCTCCTTGGGAATATGGGCTTTTTTCCATACCCCTTCTTCCCTCCAGGACTGGGCTAGTTGTCCAAATCAGTCAGTCTTCCTCTTTTGCTCCTAAATGTTACTAACTCTTTATCTAAAAGAGTTCCCAGCTTTTTCCATAAAGCTTCCACTAAAGACCTGATGTTTTGGTACTACCCCAGGTGACGCCTGGGTCACCTGTCAATTCCAGATTTGGACCTTCGCCTTCACTTCAGTGATATCACCTTGAACATTCCTCTGCTGGATCTCCAGTAGACTCCATCAGCCTCTCTACTTCCTGCAATCCAGTAGGTGAGGTCCATATTATGTTTGTTCATGTCAATATTTTTCATGGTAATTATCATACATACACACACTTTGGACACATCATGCGAAGAGAGAGATCATTAGAGAAAGACATTATGCTTGGCAAGATAGAAGGTCAACACGAAAGAGGAAGGCCAGCAATGAGATGGATCGATACAATAACAGCAGCTACAGGTACCAGTCTGTCAACAATGAGCCGCCTGACTGAAGACCGAACACAATTTAGGATAGCTATCCAGAGGGTCGCCATGAGTCGACTCCGACTCGACGGCACTTAACAACAACAACATCATACATACAAGGACTCCTTACCTGTAGTCCTTAGGTTAGCTGTTTTTCCTACAGCTCCTCTCTTTTCAACTCCTACCCTCCATCCTCAGGATGCCTGGTCATATGAGGTGTAGCATGTTCCAATCCTCACCATGCTCGGGCTCCAGGCATCTTAGCTTGGGAGTCCCCATATGTGAAGACTCATTCCTGCTTGTTCCTGGAGATAGCACAGTTACTTACCTGTAACAGGTGATCTCTGGGAACAGCAGGAATAAGTCTTCACAACCCACCCACCTCCCCTAGGAGTTGTATCTCTCTATCTATCTTCCTTTCCTATTTCTCTCTTTTGTCTCAGCTATAAAACTCAACTGAGGAGAAACAGTTGGAAAGGCGGGAAGACAGCGCGCAGGCGCTGAGGGATGCTCCCATAAGCTTTCTGATTGGACACTGGGGAGCGTTCCCGCACAGGCTCCGTCGTACCGACGTACCCATATGTGAAGACTTATTCCTGCTGTTCCCAGAGATCACCTGTTACAGGTAAGTAACTGTGCTTTACCAGTCCTAACCCCCCCATCAGCCCATTTCCAGTCCTAGCCCCCCACATAGCCCATTACCAGTCCTAACGCCCCCATCAGCCCGTTTCCAGTCCTAGCCCCCCCATAGCCCATTACCAATCCAAATCCCCCCCATCAGCCCACTTCCAGTCCTAACCCCATCACCCCATTTTTAGTCTTAGCCCCCCCATAACCCCCCCATAGCCCATTACCAATCCTAACCCCCCATCAGCCCACTTCCAGTCTTAGCCCCCCTCCCCCATAGCCCCAGTCCTAACCCCCCATCAGCCCATTTCCAGTCTTAGCCCCCCTCCCCCATAGCCCCAGTCCTAACCCCCCATCAGCCCATTTCCAGTCCTAGTCCCCCACATATCCCATTACCAGTACTAACGCCCCCATCAGCCCATTTCCAGCCCTAGCCCCCCATTACGTCCAAATCCCCCCATCAGCCCACTTCCAGTCCTAACCCCCATCCCATTTCCAGTCCTAGCCCCCCATAGCCCATTACCTGTCCTAACCCCCCATAGCCCACGTCTAGTCTTAGCCCCTCCCATAGCCTATTACCAGTCCTACCACCCATCAGCCCACTTGCAGTCTTAGCCCCCCCCCCATCGCCCATTACCAGTCCTAACCCCCCTCCCCCCCCACAGCCCAGCTAGATTAAAAAAAAAACACAAACCGGCTGCTGCTGCTGCCGCCGCCGTGGCAGCGGCAGAATCGAGCACCCCGCGGGGCTCCCCCTGCCCTGCAGAAGCCTCCTTTCAGCATGAGCTCCCAAAGTGCGGGCTTTTCAGAGCCACGAGAGGAGAAGCTCTCCCTTTGCGGCTCTGGTAGCCGATGCTGAGGGAGCTGATGCTGAAAGGAGGCTTCTGCAGGGCAGGGGGGCCCCGCGGGGTGCTCGATTCTGCTGCTGCCGTAGCAGCAGCCGGTTTGTGTTGTTTTTTTTTTATCTAGCTGGGCTGATCGCTGATGCAAGATGTTTTTTGCGTGTGGCCCCCTGAAACGCGGGGCCCTGTGCAAAAAACATTCTTGCTCAATGGACGGGCCGGCCCTGACCCCAGGGATGTGTGCTTGGCCTGCTGATTTTTAACATATTTATAAATTACCTGGAAATGGAAATAATGAGTGAGGTGATCAAATTTGCAGATGACACAAAATTATTTAGAGAATTGTGAAAAATTGCAAGAGGACCTTAATAAATTGGAAGACTGGACATCCAAATGACAGATGAAATTTAATGTGGATAAGTGCAAAGTTATGTACCTAGGAAAAAACAATCCAAACTACGGTTATATGATGCAAGGTTCCACATTAGGAACCACCACTCAGGAAAAGGATTTAAGTATCATCGTGGTTAATACGTTGAAATCCTCTGCCCATTGTGCAGCCATGGTCAAGATAGCCAATAGAATGGTAGGAATCATAAGGAAAGGAATGGAGAATAAATCCAAGGTTATTGTAATGCCTCTGCATCGTTCTATGGTGTGACCTGACCTTGAATATTGTGTGAAATTTTGATTGCCGTATCTTAAAAAGGATATAGCAGAATTAGAAAAGGTACAGAGAAGAGCCTCCAAAATTTAAAGGGGAAAGAACAATACCCTTATGAGGAAAGGCTTAAAAGGTTAGGGCTCTTGAACTCGGAAAAGAGATGGCTGAGGGGAGATATGATAGAGGTCTATAAATTAATGAATGGAGTAGAAGGGGTAAATGTAGATTGGTTGTTTACTCCATCCAAAAGTAGAAAGACTAGGGGACATGCAATGAAGCTACAATGTAACCCATTTAACAGTAATAAGAGAAAATATTTTTTTACTCAACATGTAATCAAACTCTATCGGAGGATATATTAAAAGCTGTTAGTGTAGCTGGGTTTAAGAAAGATTTGGGCAAGTTCCTGGAGGAAAGGTCCATAAACCATTATTAAAGGGAACTTGGGAAATGTACTGCTTACCCCTTTAGTGGAAGCTATATACCTTTTTGAGAACCTGCCAGGTACTTCTTTCCTGTATTTTCCACTGTCGGAATGTCCTTAATGGACCTTCGTCTGACCCAGTTTGGCATTTCTTATGTTCTTGTATATCATTCCCCTAGACATATCCTTGTCCCCAGCTATTGTGTTGTCTGTCTTGGCTAGATTGTAAGCTCTGATAAGCAAGGACCATCTTTTACACGTGTCTGTACAGCGCTGAGTACGTCTTGTAGTGCTATTCAAATGATCAGTCGTCATAGTACTGATTCCACCTATTAAGTCAGTGCTGCAGGTTCCAAATATACCATGTTAGGACTGTCAGAAATCTAGGTATAGCCTAAAATCTTGCTTTTGGAACAGATTAACTTGGTAGGCCTGCTTACTATTATACTATCAGAGACATTGAAATGTTCTAACTTTATGCAGTTTACCTGTCTGGTTAGCAGTTAAATGTTGTTGCTAACTAAATAGTCACCGGGAGCATTCCAGCTCTGCCCGAAATTAACCAGATGTTTTCAAGGTGGCCTGTGGAGATATTCAGCAGCACTAATCAGTTAGTGCTGCTGAATATCAACTCAATTTTTTTATATGGAGAGAAGTATATAGATAAAAAACTAGATATGGAGACAATTTTCAAATGATTTACCTATCAAAACTTTATTTAAAAATGTTTTTAACTTGCCAGTTCACTACCGTTCTCCACAAGAAACAAACAAACACCATAAGTGATGATATAAATTCAGGCACAGGCATCTGTCTGCAGAGAATCGCATTGCAATAAGGTTTGAAAACAAAGAAAAATTCAATAAACTACTGTACTTTTTTTATGTAACAGGCTATCATGCATCATGAAGGCCACATGGATGATGGCTTAACTTTGTCTAGATCACAGCATGAGGAGTCTCGAACAGCTCGAGTGATCCGTAGCACTGTCTTTCTCTTCAATAGATTTATAAGGTTTGTTGAAACTTTTTCCTCTTGTGAAGGGTAATTGTATAACAGAGTGCCCAGGCAGGAAAGGCACACTGGTGCTTATTTTGTGCTGGTTTTATAAAGTATTATCATAAATTATGAAAAAAACAAACCCCTAGTAGTGTGAATTTATTAATATATTAGAGTAAATTTATATAACAAGGGGGCATATTCAGTGGGAAAGGCTAGCACTGTCAAAGCAGCTGCCCGCTGCGGCTTTAAATTATTTGTATTTATTTATTTATTCTTATATACCGCATTTCTGAAGATCAGTGCGGTTTACAGGGAACAAAGTTCAGCATTACACGAAACAGGAGTACAGGAACAGTTAACTCTTATAAATGGAACAGGTAGATAACACTATTTATAACACAGAACTGTAACTATATACAATTAGAGAGTCGCTTATGTGCGGTTAGTCAATGCCAGAGGCTATATCCATCCACCGACGTTGAATATTTGGGTTGCCTGGTTAGCATTTTACCTAACTGGTCAGTGACGATATTCAGCTGCTGGCCAAATAGCTAAACAGGCTAAAGTTAGGAATGACTTTTTTCTGCCTAACTTTAGCCTGTTTAAGTTAACTGGCCTTTTTGAGTTAACTTGCTGGTCACCGGTTAACTCTAGTGCCACTCCTAGGATACCCAACGCTAGCCACTTAGCATTGGGGCATACAACACCAGTTAGCAGGGGATATTGAGTGGCATTGAATGGTTTAGTGATGCTGAATATCACACTTTCCACAGTTTAACCGGCTAGCAGGTCCTCTAACCAGTTAAATCACTTTGAATATGCTCCCCTAAATTTTTAACCTATATATGATACATTTTTGCTGCATTTTTACTGACCTCAAATAGGGCACTAATGGATAGTGTGGTGATGAAAGCCCTTTGGAAAACATGGAACTGGATGAAAATCCTGAATTCCCCATAGAAGTAGATGGCAGTGCACATGTCAAGGGGAATTACAGCCCAGGTCAGAAGCAAAGTCAGCTCCCTGCAAGAGTCAGACCACGCCCTAGCTCAGGGGTGGAGACAGGATTCCCTGCTGATTGGTCACATGGGGGCAGAGAGCAGGGAAGGCCCAGCAGGCAGCAGTGGTTAAAAACAGGTGCAAAGCAAAGGAAGACAGAAGCACCGGGAGTCAGACAAGGAGAACCACCGAGAGGCAGTTGGAGAGGACCGCCCAGAGAAGCATCCAGAGTCAGCTGGAGAGAAGCAGGCAGGGAAGCACACGGAGAGACCGAGGCAGTGGCAGTCTCAGGCTGGAGCCCGGACACAGATACAGACCGGGAGGAGGAAGAGATAGAGCCAGCAACTGAAGGCAGAGGCACGAGTGAATGGAGGAGAACTGGACGTCAGGCAAGGAACAGGAACAGCTGTGAGAGCTGGAAAGGTCCGAGAGAAAAGAAAGAGGCTGAAGCAGTGCTAGGCTGGAAGAGAAGGCCAGAGAAAATCTCTCCAGAGAGCAGCTACTTCAGAGGGACTGGAGTAGGACAGAAGGAGCCTGCACTTCAAAGCCTGGAGAGACCCAGGAGGAAAGAAAGCAGTGCTTATGTGAAGAAACAGCCTCAAGGTAAAGCCAACACTTTCATTTCTGATAATATAGCAGAAAGACAATTTGCTAGTTTTAAAGGGCAGGAAGTTGAGCCCTCACCTCCCATGATTAAGAAGTGGATAGAAAGTTTATCAGATGGTAAAGGCCGTAGCTCTGATAACAGTGAAGCCGGTGAGACCTCTAAGCTAGAGGCATTAAGGAAGCTATTCTCTGAAGAGAAGTTTCACTCCCCTAAGTTAAAAGTGCCAACAAGGGCTGAGTTGCTGTGGAGCCAATTTCTGGAGTTCCTAAAAGAAAGGAAGTTTGAGGAAGCTCCTAATTGTGAGAGAGACTCTATTTACCCTAATGATAGTGAGGGAATGCAAATAGATGCATCTGTGCCTAGCTCTGAATATTTGCCTATGCCCATAGATTGTTCTTTGGCACAAAGAAAGAATTCTACAGTTGTGAACAGGAACAGAGAGTCTGAAAACCCTATAGGAAAATAGGGGCAGTTCTTACCTTTATTGAAGAAAGCTAATTCTGTGTATTGTAGCACTGGCTGAAGTAAAGAAGCAGTGAGGAACTGTGTGTTTGAAAAGGAAACCCAGCTGTAACAAAGTTTGTTGGCATTCTGCTAATTGACCACACGGTGCAGTCCCCGGTGAATGTATAGGAAAGTAGAACAGCTGAGACGTGAAAAGGTTTTTGTTTGTTATTCTCCCTCTGGTTTAAATCCTGATTTCATCTGTTTCGTTGGAGATGTATCCTACTGCCTTAGTTGTGTATGAGCCCTAGCGTATTTTGGAAATCCCCACAAATAAATTTTCTTGCATGCCTTACCACCGACTCAACTACATTATTTCCCTCGAGGAGTAAAGAGTACTACAAGACCCAGAATCCTCTGGTGTCTTGAAAATAAATTTATTCCAAAAGGACATACAAGGCCGTCCTCCATGCTGTAAGCCCCTGGGCCCAGCTGGAGGCATCGCAATAGAAAAATCTCTTTGTGCAGATTAATCTCATCATCAGTCCTCAGTTCAGTGGTTCATTCTTGAATTCATCGGTCTTAATTTTGTGACATTCTTGTCTGTTCACAACGTATTTATTTTAACATTATTTCTTAGGGGCATGTTTACTAAGCTGAATTAACTGTTAATGTGTGCTTTTGTGTGTGCTACCCAACCTTTGCGTGGTCACACTAACAGCACATATGCTAAACAGCACAAAGGACATATTCAAAGGCATTTACATGCTTTGCAGATGTGTAAATGCCGCCGAGCTACTAACATGGTTAATGCTGCTGAATATCCATGGGTGCCACTGCTACATGCTGCGATGTTAACCGCTTAGCATTGGGGCGTGTTAGGGGTGTTCCAAGGTGGCTAAAGTAAGACACAATAAATGCAGGCCTTATTTTAGCTGCGAAAGCTAACCAGGCAGCATCTCAAAATCGCTGCTGCCCGGTTAGCTTCCAGGTTCTCTGGCCAACCCGGACATTCAGTGCCGGTGGCCGGATATGGGGTTAAACCTCAGCAGTGACAGCTAGCCGCTTTATCATGTTAGTGCCGCTGAATATCCCAATTAAGGGACACCATGTAGAAAGAATGTGGAGGAAGAGGAGATCAGCCTCTTGCTGCATTTTAAAGATGCCACTCGATTACATACCTTACATGTTACTAAAGAGAAGAAAACTTTTACTCCTAGCCTACTGTATTACCAGAAGTACTAACCCTGCTAAGGAGTTGTTTAACATTGTAGCTGAGCCAAGTATCTCTCCACCATCTGCATCTTATATACCGAAGGCGGAGCAATTCACCGCCTCCTTTTATTCAAAGGTGTGCTTGCTCTCCGACCATCTTTTATGTCACCAGGTTTATCCCCTGCATCTGGCCTAGACTGTTGCACCATGTCCTCTCCTTTACATGATGGGATAGTTTCTGTTATTTCAAGTTGTTTGAGGTCATGGTCTTCTTTAAGAACATAAGAAATGCCATACTTGGGGGGGGGGGGGGTTTGGCGCCCGGTTGTTAAGATGATCGTGTAAGAGCTGAGCTCTGGAGGGCAATTGGCAAGAATCCTGACTTCTGCTGTCTTTAATCAAATAGTTCCTACCTACTTGATTATTATTCGATTTCAGATGTCTGGCCCCAAACCGATGCAGCTGGATTACCAAGTTTCTCAAAACGCCAGCACAAAGAGAACCAAAACGGAACCTCTCTCTCATCACAAAATGGCTGTCATCCAAGGCTGTCCTGAGACTTCGTAGGAGCTCCTGGATGAGATTCAGGCAGTCAAAGATATGGTCAAGTCCAAAAGAGAGTCACTATGTGCAATGAAAGAAGATACCAATGCTTTGAGAGCTTCCATGGAGGCAATTACGGCTCATTTGGAGAAGGTGGAGGGTAATGTGGCATCACATGGAGAAAGGCTTAAGGCCGTTGAGAAGCAGGCCAAGCTGATACAAACATTGCAAAGAGAGGTGGAAGATGGCAACAACCGCTCGTGGAGAAACAACATACGAATACTAGGAGTGCCTGATGGTGCAGAGGGTCATGACATGGTGTCTTTCCTGCAGGCCATGATTCCGGGTGTGTTAAAGTTGCAGTTTGTTAAGCCATTTGAAATCAAATGTGCCCATAGAGTGCCTACTCAATCTGTGGCCGCGGGCAAGCGTCCACACCCAATCATTTTAAAGGTTCTACGCTTTCAGCAAGTAGTGCAAATAATGGGAGCTGCCAGAGCACTTTCAAATTTGGAATACCAGGGACATAAACTCCTGTTCTTCCCAGATTTTGCGAAGGCGACGATGGATTGAAGAAAGAGTTTTTTGGCACTGCGTCCACGCTTGTTGCAGCTACAGACCCGCTTTGGGCTGCTGTATCCTGCCCGCATGAGAGTCATGCTGCATAACCAAACCAAGACTTTTGATGACCCGGGGAACTTATATGCATTTCTGGAAGATAAGGAGGCAGCGGCGAGGTGGTGATATTCATTTCGCAGCTGTATTTGGTGCAGTTTTATGGCGCTTAATATTATGGCGTTTGACTGGTCTGACGTGAGATCTAATCATGCAATATTACTATGTACCGGGACATTTACATTGTTTTCTCTGAAGAAACGCCAGGGTAATTTTCCCGGCCAAGAAGTTTCTCTTTTGTGTGATTTCTCTCTTTCTTATTTTGTGTTATATGTTGTTTTGTGCTGTCTATGATGGTTAAGAGAGACTTTGAGCTTCTCTGTTCATAATCTGGTTCGGTGAGGGTTGCCCTGCCACCCAGTTTTGGTGGCTAGGGCTTTGGGTATATTGTCTTTTCTTTTATTGTGGGAGGTGGATAAAGCATGAAATTTTAAGTGGTAATAGAAGTGGGAATGTTTTAGGTCATTTTGCCCTCCATGTCTGTCTTGTCCTAATGGGCTCACCCGCTAATTTTGTGGGTTATATAGCCTCCCTGGGTTTGGTTGCTGGGTTTGGCATTATGTTTTTCGGAGTTGTTTTTTTTTATCATGGGTGGTCATGCACAGGGGCCGGGGCTAGATTATGTCTCCATTTGTTGGGCTGTAAGTGCAGCTAGCACTTTAAGGGCACTTAGGATGTTCTGCAATGTAAACTTTATGCTACTGTTGGGTATATTTCTGCAACATTTGATAATCAACCTGTGCTACATTATAAGTATGTCTTCCTTTAAGATAGTCTCACTGAATGTTAAGTGCATTAATAATCCCATTAAAAGGAAAAAGATTCTTTTATCTGGCAAAAAGGAAGGTGCTGACATCTTTCTGTTACAAGAGACACATTTGAATGCAAAGGAGTCGTTAAAATTAGGTGTAAATCCCTTTTCTCTAGTGGCTTTTGCAGCTGCCCAGCATAAGAAAAACGGGGTTGCCATCTTAGTAAGGAAAGCTCTGTCCCCCACGATTATTCAAACTAGGTCTGATACAGATGGGCGGTGTTCTATGGCTGTCATTAAAATTGGAGCCACCGAACTGGCCTTAATCAACGTTTATGCTCCTAACATTGATTATCCTACTTTTTTTTGTTCCCTTTCGGCTTTGGTGCAGGAGGTGTCTAGATATCCGATTATAGACCTTGTGCTAGACCCATTGGTAGACAGAAGTCCAGTGAAAACCATTAGGGTTTCCAGAGCTCATCCAGTTCTTGTATCTCTAATGCAGGAATTGGGTTTGATGGACAGTTGGTGGCTGCAGCACTCCACAGATAAAGAATTCACTTTTTTCCCCTCCTCATAACTCATTATCACGCATCGACTTCTTTTTAGTCTCCAAGCGTCTTTGCTCCATAATTAGCGAGTCTATTATTCATACAGCTCACATATCTGATTACTCCGCAATCTCCCTTACTTTACTGTCAACCCAACTCACGATGGCAATTTGACAGGGCTCTTCTATCCAGTCAGGAATTTCTGGAGACTATCCTGATGGCCATTGAGGAGTATTTCCAATTCAATTTACCGCAAGATTCCTCTGGGTGGGAAGGCTTCAAGGCTAGTATACGAGCCACTATTACTAGTTTTGCTATAAAGCAAGCTAAGCAGCGTAAAGCAGAACGTAGTGCACTAGGCAAGCAAATGAACATATATTAGGCCAGAAATCTGACCCTAATATTTTGATAAGATTGCAGTGCCTCAGATTTAAATATAACTCAATTTTAACCACTGAGGCCTCTCAGAATATTCAAGGACAGAAAGGATGATACTACCTAGTGGGTAATAGAGCTGGACAGCTGCTAGCTAACTCATTAAAGGGTTGTAAGGAATCTTCACGTGTTGCAGCTCTAATGGATCCTCATATGCAAAAATTGATTGTCAAAGATCCTGATATTGCAGAGACTTTATGCCAATTCTACGCTCACTTATACTGCCCTGAAATAGATTTTTCTGTGAAGGAGTTTGATAGTTTGTTAAAGAATATCCAAAGGCCGGTGTTAGATCAAGAAACTGCTGCGGGTCTAGACAAGCAGATAACAGTCATGGAAATTATCCAGGCTATTGACTGTACTCAAGCTGGATGGTCTGCCTGCTGAATTTTATAAAGTCTTTTCCAAAACTTTAGGGCCATACCCTCAACAAAATTATAGACGTCTTCTAGACAACGGGGCAGAGACTGGAGCATTTGCCTCTGCAAACATTGTTGTCCTAGAAAAACCTGGGAGGGACCCTCAACTAGTTAGTAACCATTGACCAATTTTGTTAAATGTAGATTATAAAATTTTTGCGACCATTGTAGCTGGTCGTCTTTCCAAATTGATCCCTTCCTTGATCCATCCAGACCAATGTGGCTTTACTGAGGGACGCTCCATAGCCGATAATGCCAGAGTGCTTGTTCACATTTTGGAAGGTGCAGAGGAAATAGAAGACCCTCTTGTGGGTCTCTCATTAGATGCAGAAAAAGCATTTGATCAGTTGGAGTGGCCTTTTCTGTTTGCTGTTTTGAAATGGTTTTGATTTGGTGAAGGTTTTTGTAATCTAATTAAGCTTATGTATGCGAGATCGAGTGCAAAGATTTCTGTGAATGCAACTCAGTCTAGAGAGTTTCTTCTAGGGGTACCAGTCAGGGTTGTCCTCTCTCTCCCATTCTCTTTAATCTGGCCTTGGAACCTTTGGCCTTATTAATAAGGCAAAGTCTTGTGGTTAAAAGGTGTCTTTATTGCCGGCATGGAAATTAAACTATCTGCATATGCGGACGATCTATTTGCTTTTCACCACACCTAGCTCCATACCGAGCATCCTAGAATTAATAGATAAGTATTCAGGATTATCTGGATATAAAATTAATTGGTCAAAATCTGTCGCCTTCCCCTTGAACTCAGGAGTATGTAAAACAGATATGGAGGAATTTCCTTTTTTATGGGAACCTAAAATGGTGAAATATCTGGGAGTTCACTATTGTTAACCACTAGATGTAACCTTACAGTACAATGAGAAAGAGATCCTATCTACAGTTCGTAATATAACTGCGAAGTGGTTGCTGCTCTATCTCTCTTGGTGGGGACGTCTTGAAGCTATAAAAATGACTATTACTCTTAAAGTGAATTACATACTAGAGATGTTACCTGTCTTTCTCACAAGTAAATTGTATCATCAAATTGAAAGGATTCTGGTTCAGTTTCTATGGAAAAATAAACCGCCTAGAATTGCTCTTAGGAAACTTAAATCTATGAAAGATGAGCGGCGGGAGGGGGTGAATTTCCCTGATTTTCAGGCCTACCACAGTGCTATTTTGCTAAAACAGGGATCACGATGGGTGGAGGAGGCCGTAGGTGCACACCCAGTATGTCTTGAACTAGAGGAGAGATTGAGTACTCCTCTCCCCTTGAATCTTTTTCCTGGCATGGTATCTATCAAGAGGTTGACGTCTCATAGAATCATATCGGACACTCAAAAGGCTTTTCAGCAGTTAGCAAATGCAAGTCCCAAGGAAGATTGCTTATTGAAATTAATACCCAACTGGCATAACCCCTTCTTTAAAATTAATCAAAACTCATTTGCATGGCAAAAATGGTTTAGCAAGGGCATTTGGAGCTTTGATCAACTAATATTGGATGGCAAGTGGAAACCTTTTCCCACTTTTCAAAATCAATTTGCTCTGCCTCAGTCTCTATATTTTCAGTGGATTCAGCTGAGGCACTGTATAGAAAAATCCCAGTTGGATATTACTTCATTGTCTGATGATTGGGGGTTAATGAACAAGATAAGCTCAATATGTATGACCTCTGGGGTAGCTTCCCAATATTACAAATTAGTGGCTCAGATCAATAGTTCTCAGGTCATTGGAGTTCAACGAAAATGGGAACATTACACTGGAGAAGTTCTTTCTCCGGAAGCTTGGGGAAAATTCGGGAGTAAAGTAAATAGGGTTTCTCAGTCTGGCACAAGCTTTGTACTTTTTTGCACACAGAGCGCACTTTACCCCGGTGAAGGTTGCTAAATGGGATAAGGCAACTGGGAATGAGTGTTGGTCTTGTCAGGGAGATGTCGGCACTTTGAGACATATGGTATATGACTGTCCTAACATTCAGTCTTATTGGGTTTCAATATGGAGTCACATTCAAGAGGTGCTGGGATTTCAGGCCACTCTTTCCTGATCTATGGTCATTTTTCGATCAGCAACTGACATCTCGTTACAGAGTGATCATCAGTTTTTGCTGGACTTCATGTTGGGAGTGGCCCTGCACCTCGTTATTTCTAATTGGAAACATACTGCAGAGCTTAATTGGCACGAGTGGTGGAACCACTTGTGCTTATGCTGCAAATATGAACAAATGCCATGGTGTGGCAGAATTCTCACACCCTCCACGTTTCTCAAATGGAAATCTCTACAGAAATACATTTCTAAAAACAAGATATAAGTTATAACAAAGGATTATTAATCAACCCTCGTATTTCTTAGGTAATGGAGTGGTGTCATTATTCTTCTAAAGCCTTTCTGGTATGGTAGGCCTTTAGTTGCCTTTGTTTCTACAGCCCCTGTTGACTGCATGATGGTGGGTGGGATAAGGGGAGGTGGGATATGTATAGTCTTTTCTTTTGGTTTCATACAAAGAAAGATTTGTATTTCTGATATTTTGTAATTCGATTTATTTTCTTTTGTATTCTGTTGGAAAATCGAAATAAAGAAGTTAAAAATAAAAAAAAGAGCGCATCAGGAACAAAAAAAAAAAAAGAAATGCCATACTGGGTCAGACCAAAGTCCATCAAGCCTAGTATTCTGTTTGCAACTGTGGCCAATCTAGGTCACAAATACCTGTCCGGTACCCAAAAAGGTACGCAGATTCCGCAATGTTTATCCTGGAGTAAACAGTGGATTTCCCTGGACTTCTTTAATAATAGTTTATGGACTTTTCCACCAGGAACTTGTCCAAACATTTTTTTTTTTTTTAAACTTTTATTTTCATTTTGGAACATCGAAACAAAAGGACATACAGAATAGAAGACATGAACAAATAATATTATACAATCACGGACAGTAAACCCCCACCACCCCCCTCCCCCCCTGCTTCTTCTCTGGGATACGTAACAATCCAGTATCGGGTGTATATACACATTATTATCTTTCGAGATAATATAAGTATCTGCAACATGATGAGTGTAACTATACGGCTATATTGGAGCATCTGGCAATCTGAACATAGTCATTAAGCATCTGCCACTTAGACAAGTGAGAGCAGTCCTGAACCTGGAATGCCATCCGACGAGGTATCTGCTCATATGTACTATATAAGCAGACAGAATTCCACCATTCGGTAAAAGTTAGGCGGGAGCCATTCTTCCAATTTTTCGTGACTAAGCATACAGCCATACCCAACATAAAATCCAGGAGGAAGCGGCCTGTCCAGGGAAGAGAGGGGATCCCCGCCACAGAGCGGAGTCCCACAATCTTCCAAGAAAGGGGCTCCCGGAAGCGTAGGATACTTTGTATCCGGTCCCAAACCCGCCCCCAATATTGCTGTAGTGCTGGACATTCATAGATAACATGGGCGAAGGTACCCACCGCTGTATGGCATGACCAACATCGATAGCTTATATTGACATTCCATTTGGCCATCTTCTCAGGAGTATAAAAGCATCTGTGGGCAAAATAGAAGAGCGTTTGAGTGACAGAGGCGGATCTAGAGACCCGCACCACTTTGCTCCAGACTATCTTCCATTGCTGGGGAGTTAAAGTGATGTGCAATTCGCGCTCCCATGCCTGCTGGGCCCTAGGGGTGTCCCTGCCTGGACTATGAGTGAGTATTTTATAAAAGTTAGATGCCACCCCTGGTAGACTCCCGATACAACGAATCACCTCAGACAGCCCTTCCACGCTAGTATCAGAGCGCGGAATGACCCGAATGTCTAACTGAAACTCTTGTTGCTCTAGCAGGGTCCTATCAAAAAACCAATTTCCCGGATTCCCACTGGGCAGGTTAGCGTGCAACTGGAAGGAAATGGCAGCATGGTCTGAGATATGTAATGGGTGAATCATCGCTGTGTCTACCTGAGATACCAGCACTTTAGATATTAGGAAAAAATCTATTCTGGACTGTGATAGATGGGGGGGAGAATAGAAAGTAAATTCCAGTTCAGCAGGATGCAACAATCTCCAAAGATCCACTAAAGCGAGATCTTTGATCAAGGAGGTGAGTGTGAGGGAGCTCTTGGGCAGGCCACTCGTTCTAGGCGGTTGCCTGTCTATCAGAGGATCGACGACTTGATTAAAGTCGCCACCTATTATCAGTGAGGTGCTAGCAGAGGCCTGCGCAACCTGAGCAATGGTAGCAAAAAAGGCAGGATTATCCACATTGGGGGCATAAATACATATACATGTTAGTTCAAGGTGTCCAATTTTAAGATGGACGCGGGACCATCTGCCCTCCGTGTCAGAGCTAGTGGCAATAATGGTGACAGGCAAGGATTTCTTCACCAGAATAGCTACCCCACATTTCTTAGAAACAGCCGGAGAGTAGGCAGCTACCATGTAAGGTTTAATATTGAGTTTCAGAGTTTCGGTAGAATTTAAGTGCGTTTCCTGAAGAAAAACCAGATCCGCCTTTTCATGACTCAAATAACTAAGGATTTTCTTTCTTTTAATCGGGTTGTTGATTCCCTTTACGTTCAATGAAAAAACCTTACATAGGGCCATAAGACATTGTCATACATTTGAAGTAAAAGCGCAAGCGAGTATGGAATATATACCACATCTGTACATCTATATCATACACATCAATTAAGATACCAGATACACCCCATATGAGAAAACAAGCACCGAAGTGCCCCAGAGAAGAAGCATAACCCCAAATATAAATGGCGACCATATGTCTGCGGGAGGAGGCCCAAGAGAGTGCGATTGTAATGTTTGAACCCTTCTGTTATTATAGTCTCCGATCTCCACCGAAGTAGCTGTGGGCATGATAGAGCAGGGCCATCAAGGCTAGTGAAAGCCAAGGCTGTGAATTGCCAAGGCAGTGTCTAAGGTAGAGAGCGTCCGAAAACAATATGGCGGGTTTTACCAATATAAGGTCAATTAGCTAAGTGTTCCTTGGATCAACGCATCTGATCTGCCTCTTTGGACTCCAAAAATTCCGCAAGTAATTCAGGATCATCAAATGTTCTGGTCTGGTTGTGCAGCGTTACCCTGAGTTTAGCCGGGTACATCAGGCCATAGCGAGCTTGCAGTTGTTGTAGCCTCGGTCGAAATTCCAGGAATCGCTTTCTACGATCAACCGTGGGCTTAGCCAAATCAGGAAAGAAGGATAGCCGGTGGCCCTCAAACTCGATGGGGCCTTTTGCGCGAGCGGCATTCAGAATTTGCTCAACATGTTGGTATCTTAAGAGCCGAAAGATAATAGGCCACGGGGTCTTCCGATTGAGCGCCATATTTGAGGGCACTCGATGAGCCCGGTCAATCTCCAGGTCTTTAGCAAATGTGATCCGAAGTAGGGAAGGAAGCGCCTTACAAAGAAACTCCTTCATGTCTCCAGACTCAGCTCCCTCCGGTATGCCCACGAGCCGTATGTTATTGCGGCGGGCCCGATTGTTGCCATCTTCCACGTCTTTCTGAAGGGCCCGTATCTGGCGCTCTACTTTGTCAAGTTTCGCCAACCGGACCGTGTGTGAGTCCAGTATGCCTTCCATTTTGTCTTGTCGTAGGGAAAGCCCTTCAAGTTTGCTTTGCAGCATGCCGAAATCTTCACGCAGCGCTCGGAGTGACTCCCCGTTGGATTGCACAAGGTCTTTTACCCCTCATATTTCAGTGAGGATCTCCTGCTGCATCTCGGGACCTTCCCGAGGTGCGGGCTGCTTCTGCAGAGACGGGGGCTCGGTTTTGGAGCGTTTACCATGGGAATTCGTTGGGGTCCCGAAATCTAGACGTGCTGGTTTGGTCCCCGCCATCACCCCAAGGTACCCCGGTAGAGTCAAAGCAATATTCAGAATTAAAACGGTTCAAAATTCAGGAGTCTTGGTAGGCCTCTCGGGAGCCTCAGCGCTATGCGACTATCCCGCTGGACATCAGGCTCCGCCCTGTCCAAACATTTTTAAAATCCAGCTACACTAACAGCTTTTACTATATCCTCTGGTAACAAATTCCAGAGTTTGATTATTTGTTGAGTTAAAAAGTAGAGTCGAGTGGAGGAGTGGCTTAGTGGTTGGGCAAGGTACTTCAGGCCAGAAGGTCAAGGGTTCAAATCCCACTAGAGGACAGCAACCTTGGGCCGGAAGGACTGGGGTTTCTAGTCCCACAGGTGCTCCTTGTGGTCTTGGGCAAGCCACTTAACCCTCCATAGCCAATATTTTTCTCAGTGCCAACACTCCCTACCACCATCTCAACCCAATATTGCTATCTGTACATTGTTATTATTGCTGACAATACTCTCCTTGCCAATGCTGCCAGTATTACTAACAATATTCTCCTTGCCGGTACTGCCAATATTGCCACCACTCAGCTAATGCTGTTATTTGTACATTGCTACTATTGTTGCCAGTATTCTCCATCAGCATTCTCTGCTATTTTTGCTGCCAGTGCTCCTCCCTCTCCCTTGATACACAATGATTTCCTTAAAACTGCACACATTCATAACTCTCGCCATCACCTATCTCCTCCTTGTACTACCTGGATACTCCAACGCCTTTAACAGCGGCCAAAACTCTATACCAATATTAAGGAACAACTGGAAGAGATGGTGAAACAAGGCCCAAACACACCCAGCAAACCCCATCCATACACCCCACCCACATCTACTCCACATCGCCCTCCAACTTACTAAAAAACATCAGTCCAAGCAACAGCACCAACGACCATTGAGATGCGGCCTCATCAACATCAGATCCATCCGCACAAAATGGCCATTGATCACCGACCTTATAACATCGCATGACCTTGACATCCTGATGATCACAGAAACCTGGCTATCTGACTGTGACAACGTCATTCTCAAACAGATGCTACCCTCCGAATTCTCAATCTACACGTGCCACAGGACCAACCAAAGAGGAGGTGGAGTACTCACCATCGCAAAAAGCCAGCTACAATTTCAGATGTCCAACAATATCAGCACAACCCACCTAAACACGTTAACTATATCAAACAACGAACACTCAATCAATTTAGTCTACAGAGCTCCTACAACGTCATCTGATGATCTGTCAACATTAGTCGACCTGGCCTGCAACACAGAAAAAACCACGAACATTGAGTTGGATATTAGGAGACTTCAACCTCCCCTCCCTACATGACATGCAAATTGCAGCATTTCTGGAGGCGCTTGATGACCTTGGCTACAACCAGATAGTCAGAGAACCTACTCATGTTAAGGGAAATACACTCGACCTGATCTTTGTCCCACATACACCCATGGAAGCAGACCCCAATTATGCACTATCCATAACACCAGTACCCTGGTCTGACCACAGCTTGATCATATTCCATATACCCAACTCCCTTAATACTCTTAACTCTAACATCACCCCCTCCAAACCAACAGCTAGGAGGTTCCGCTCCTTTGATAAAGAAGATGTACTTAAGAATATCCTCCCAATGCTACACACCTCTAAACCTGAACTGGCTGACCTAATCAATACCTGGGTAACACCCTCAGATCCAGCTCTCAACTACCGAACATGACAAAAAGGTCCAATTATCGAACCCATGTAGCTTGGTATTCTAATGAACTAAGAGTATCTCTCCTCCATCTTCGCAGACTCGAGAAGCGATGGCGACGATCCCGTTCTACTGAAGCCTATACAGCTTACTACTCGCACCTAAGAAAGCATCGCCAAGAAATAGCGGATAGAAGGAAACAATTCCATACAAATCTCCTGAAACAATCGGTAAACAAACAACATGATCTCTTCAATATTGTAAAAACACTGGCAAGGGAACCAACCCCTCAACATACACAAACAATACACCCTCAAGACTACGCTAGCTACCTAAAATCAAAAATGATGCAAACAGTCAAGAACCCCTGCACCACTGGATCAACTAGCATATCCAAGCTGCCACAACCATCCACACTGACCAAGTTTGACACGATATCATCCAAGGATATTGAAAACACTATTGCCTCAATCAACGCTACCACTGCTCCAAATGATCCATGTCCAGCAGCCTGGATGTGAAGTAAGCTTCTTCCTAAACAAAATCCTAGAACAATCATTTGCATCCGGAATTTTCCCCCAGAGCCTAAAACAAACCTCCATTAGGCCATTACTGAAGAACAATAAACTGGACCCACTAAGAGTAGAATCGTACAGGCCAATATCCAGCATCCCATTGTTAGCCAAAATAATTGAAAAGGTGGTCCAACGCCAAATACAGCAACACATAGACACTGAAGCTCCGCTTGATCCGGTCCAACATGGCTTTAGGGAATCTCATGGAGTAGAGACCCTCCTCATCACTCTCTTCAATACATTAATCACTGGAATAGATAATATCCGACAAGGCTTCATCCTTATATTCATGGATTTCTCGGCTGCGTTCGACTCAGTAAATCATCAAATACTTATCGATCGCCTTAAGGAAAAAGGTATACATGACTCCGCACTGAACTGGTGTAAATCATACCTGTCTAACCGATGGCAACAGGTAAGGATTGGCGAAACAACATCAGAACCATTTCTGCAAGAACAGGGTGTACCACAAGGCTCCTCACTTTCAGCATTAATGTTCAACATATACATGCAACTTATCTGTGACCTCATCCGTTCTTTTAATGTTACCTGCTTAGCTTATGCAGGCGACATTCTCCTATACATCCCATTCTCCATCAACCATCCTGATTTTACACCACTGGTGAAATGCTTCGAGGCAGTAGAGGATTGGCTCCTCACACAGAACTTACTAATCAACCATAGTAAGACCGATGTTATGTTTATCACGAAGAGCCAAAACTTCACACCCCCTGCTACATTAAAGATAAAGGACAAGGAATTGACAGTAAAACCTACTATACGATACCTAGGCATCACCCTTGACCAGCGTCTCAATATGAAAACTCACATAAAAAATACAACAAAACTAATATATCACAAGATACGTACACTACGCCACTTACGACCTCTACTGGAACCCACAGATTTCAGAACCATCTACCAAGCCCTGGTGATGCCACACCTCGATTTCGCAAATGCAATTCTATACGGTCTCCCACAATCAACTTTAAATCCTCTCCAATTGGCAATGAATACTGCCGCCAGAGTACTTGAAGGAATATCAAAGGCAGACCACATAACTCCAATCCTAAAAAGGCTCCACTGGCTACCGATCAATGCCAGAATCCAACATAAGATCATAATCACCACTTTCAAAGCCTTAAACAATCAAGCACCCTCTACCATCACTGACCCTAGTACACACCCAGACCCCCAATAGAACCAGAAGATCAGCAGCAATAAATACCTTAACTAACCCGAAAGAAACAGTCAGATGCACTAAGGAAACATCCAAAAGAGCCTTTAGCATTCATGCCCCAGTAGCATGGAATGCCCTCCCACCAGAATTGAGAGCCATAACCAGCCTAACACAATTCAGGAGAAAACTCAAGCACTACCTATTCTCAAGTTACTTTCCAGTATAAATTTTCCTAAGAGAAATAGTCACACCATGCACAGATCCAGAGAATTTCTACTGTGAATAACTGTAAATAGTTTGTCCTGTTTCCTCCAAGTTCTTAAACCCCTGTTACTTGTAAAATGCACTACAGTTACCCTGTATGTATATGCTCTGTTCCATGTAAACCGCGCTGATGGTAATAGTGCGGTATATAAGAAATGTTAAATAAATAAATAAATAAATGTTCCCTGTAAAATAGTTATCTCCAAGTTATAATATCCTGTTCAATGTAATTTCAGTTTGTTCAATGTAAACCATCTTGATATCATGAAAGGCGGTATATAAGAAATGTTAAATAAATAAAAAACATATTTTCCCTTATTAGTCCTAAATGTGGATACATTGTAGCTTCATTGAATGCCCCCCTAGTCTTTCTACTTTCTGAAGGAGTAAACCACTGATCTACATTTACCTATTCCACTCCATTCATTAATTTATAGTTCTCTATCATATCGCCCCTCAGCCATCTCTTTTCCAAGTTGAAGAGCCCTAATCTTTTAAGCCTCTCCTCATAGGGTATCCTTCCATCTCATTTACCATTTTGGTGGCTCTTCTCTGTATCTTTTCTAATTCTGCTATATCCTTTTTAAGATATGGCGACCAGAACTTCAAACAGTATTCGAGGTGCGGTCGCACCATGGGACAATACATAAGCATTTTAATTTAGTTAGTTATTTATTTAAGAGGTTTGCTATACCACCTTAACCTTCAATCAAAGCGGTTTACATAGTTTAACGGGCAGAGTAAACAGCAAACGGTGGGGGGGGGGCGAGGGGAGCATGCAGAGGGATCATAGTCAATGAGTTATTTACATAGTTGGATATAGTACATGTGCATTAAGGGGGCATAGGAGGTAACTTATTTACAAAGTCTAATATCTACATATTGAACTGCAGGAGGATTTGGTCATTATGCGGGATGGGATGTCTGGGTGGCTCTTGTTCAGGGTACTGCATGGATGGGTGTTGTGTCAGATGTGGTAATCCCAAAGTGGTTGATGAAGAGTAGAGTTTTCATTTTCTTTCGGAAGTCTTTGATGTCAATTGTGGCTCTTAAGTCATCAGGGAGGGTATTCCACAGGAATAGTGCTGCGAGGGACGATGTTCTTTATGATGTGGTCCTGGAGTAGGAACTTGGCATTTGTATGGTGTCCATTCTGCTTCGTCTTGGCCTGGTGCTTGTGTCAGGGTTGATTAATCCTGTCAGGCTGCTGGCATACAAGTTGTTCTTGATTTTGAAAATGATCAAGGTGGTTTTGTATTGGATGTGGGATGCGATTGGGAGCTAGTGCAGTTGTTTGAATATTGGAGTGATATGGTCATGCCTTGGTGAGTCAGTGATGACGCGTGCTAGTGTGTTGTGCGCCATCTGCAGTGGCCGAATTGTCTGCTTGGGTAGTCCGATGTATATGGAATTACTGTAGTTCAAGATAGGTGATATGATGGCTTGGCATACGGATCTGAAATGGTCTTGGTTAAGGAGGGGTTTGAGTCTTCATGTTATGGCCGTTTTGTGAAATGCATTCCTTGTGGTCTTCCTTAAGTGAGAATGGAATGGAAGTTCAGTTTCTTGTCCAGTGTAACCCCCGGGTATTTAACGTCATCTTCAATTGGTATAGTCTGGTTGCGTAGGTTGATTGACTGGGGTGGGACAAAGGATGTATTGCATGTAAGGATGACAGCTTTGGTTTTGTTGAAATTTATTTAAGGTTATTGTGGGAGAGCCAGTTGGAAATGTTTTGGAGGCAGGTTGTTATTGCAGTGTAGTCCAGGTTGTTCAGATTGATGGGGGTGTAGATCATGATGTCATCTGCAAACACTGTGTATTGGATGTTATGTTTCTTGATGATGTCACAGATGGGGCATATGTAGAGGTTGAAGACCAGGGCTTATAATATCCTTGGTTTTGTTCTCCATTCCTTTCCTTATGATTCCTAGCATTCTATTTGCTTTCTCGGCTACTGCTGCAGACTGGGTAGAGGATTTCAACGTATTATCCATATTGCACCTAAATCCTTTTCCTCAGTGGTGGTTCTTAATGTGGAACCTTGCATCGTGTAACCGTAGTTTCTGTTGTTGTACTCTAGTGCATAACTTTGCACTTGTCCACATTAAATTTCATCTGCTATTTGGATGATCAGTCTTCCAATTTATCAAGGTCTACTTGCAAATAATTATAATCTTTCTTTTCCCCTAGTGACACATTTCTACAATATATTTTGAATCAGCTTTGGCATACTACTTCAGTACTGCATTCCTTACCTTCACAATATTTAAAATCCCATCTGCAACCTTTACACCTCCAGATTCTGGAAATGGTTAGTTCTTTTTTATCTACAGAAGTTTTTCTGTTAGCTTGAAGAAAGACCGCTGTAAGGCCCATTTTGAAAAAAGACTCAATTGCTATTGATCGACCCGAGAGTTACAGGCCTATCTCTACTCT
This sequence comes from Ichthyophis bannanicus, assembly GCA_033557465.1. Taxonomy (NCBI): domain Eukaryota; kingdom Metazoa; phylum Chordata; class Amphibia; order Gymnophiona; family Ichthyophiidae; genus Ichthyophis; species Ichthyophis bannanicus. Next base: position 498,787,821 of record CM066033.1, read on the forward strand.
CCCTTTTTTTGAAAGATAGTCAAAAAGATTGTCTGTACCCACTTTCAGGGATTGGTAGAGAAAAGGAACATTATGTATCCCTGGAAATAGGGTTTTATTGCTCTACACAGTAGAGAGACGTTTCACCTTTATTCTTAGTGAACTCCATATGTCTTTGGATTCAGGGCAGCGTTCCCTCATGATCTCATTTGATTTAGTTGATCATAACCTCTTACTCAAATGCTTGGCTGTTATTGGTATTACTGAGACTGTTTTGGCTTAGTTCTCATCTTAATTGATAGTGCTTCTTTGGTCTGCAGTGAAACTCAATGCTCCACTGTCTGTAACCTTGAAGGTGGAATGCCTCAAGGATCAATATTGTTGCTCATTCTATTTAATGTGCTTGTAGCTCCCCTGGCCTTGCTTATACAATCATTAGGAGTCGCTGCACATTTTTTTGTGGATGACATATAGCTTATAGCCTATTTTGATCCTCATTGTTTATTTATTTTATTTATTTAACAGTTTTTCATCAGCTCTGTGTGCTTTTTTTGATAAATGAGCTCTAACGACTTTGGTCTTTGCTTTGCTTTGCTTATCAGTAGGTTAGACTATGGTAACTGTCTTTGCAATGGTCTTCCTTTATCCTAGATTCATTGCTTACAGAGAATACAGAATACTGCTATTAAACCTCTTACTTTTTCTGTGATCTCGGATCAGGTCACTCCATTGCTTAGAGCTCATCATTGGCTGCCGGTATCTTATTGAGTTAAGATTAAAGTTCTATTGTTGGCCCATAAGACTTTTTATTCAGGGTTACCACACTACAGTATCTATCCAATGCTCTTATTCTGTAAGTTATGGGTCATACTTTGATCCCAAAGCCACAATAGTCTTGTGGGTCCAGCTAACAATATGGCCTGCCATGAGTTTACATGGCATTCAGCATTTTATTTTCCTGTCCCCCCGCTCTTTAGAACCCTCTACCTTTATACATATGCCAGGATAATTCATTGAAATCATTGAAGAAATAAAATCTAAAAAACTTCTTTTTTGAATTAGCTTTTAATTCTCGGTAGAGAGGTGGGCCCGGAAAGGCTCACTACACTGCTGTCCTACCAGTCTCCAGCCCTGGCTTCCTGTGTATGTTTACTTGTGTTGTTTGTTTTAAATTTTGTTGGCATGCATTTTCTTTTGCTAACTAATACAGGCAGTATGTTGTTGTTAAGTGCTGTCAAATCGGTGTCGACTCATGGCGACCCTCTGGATAGTTGTCCTAAATTGTGTTCGGTCTTCAGTCAGGCATCTCATTGTTGACAGACTGGCACCCATAGCTGCTGTTATTGTATCGATCCATCTCATTGCTGGCCTTCCTCTTTTGCGTTAACCTTCTATCTTGCCAAGCATGATGTCTTTCTCTAATAATCTCTCTCTTCGCATGATGTGTCCAAAGTATGAAAGTCGAAGTCTTGTCATCTGAGCTTCTAAAGAAAGCTTAGGTTTGATCTCCTCTACTACTGACTGGTTTCTTCTTCGGGCAGTCCATGGTATACACAGTATTTGTCACCAGCACCACAAAGGCATCAGTTTTCTTCCTGTCTTTTTCACTGTCCAACTTTTGCATCATATGACGTTATTGAAAATACCATGGCTTGAGCAAGTCAAATCTTTGTATGGAGAGAGACATCTCTGCTCTTGAGAATCTTATCTAGGTTCTTCATAGCCATTCTGTCAAGAGCAATGTGTCATCTGATTTCTTGACTGCTTGTTACTTCTTTATTGATAGTTGATCCAAGTAGCTTAAAGTTGTCAACTATTTCAATTTCTTCTCCATCAACAATGAACTTATTTTTGCTGGTTGTCAGGATCTTTGTCTTCTTAACGTTAAGGTGCAGACCCATTTTAAGACACTATTCCTTGATCTTGAGAAGCAAATGTTTCAAATCGTTTTAACTTTCAGCCAGTAATGTGGTATCATCAGCATAGTGAAGTTTGTTGATGAGTCTTCCACCATTCTTCACACTCCAGTTGTCTTCATACAGTCCTGCTTCTCTGATGATTTGTTCTGCATATAAATTAAAGAGGTAGGGGGAAAGTATGCAGTCTTGTCTTACACCTTTGCTGATTTTAAACCATTCTGTTTCTCCTAGTTCCATTCGAACTGTTGCTTCTTGATCAATGTAAAGGTTGTGCAAGAGAATGATCAGGTGTTTGGTATACCCATGCTTTTTAATGTGTCCCAGAGTTTTTCATGGTTTACACAGTGAAATGCCTTGCTGTAGTCAATAAAACACATATGGATATCCTTTTGTTATTCTTTTGTCTTTTCAACGATCCATCTCACATCCACGATAATGTCTCTCGTTCCTTGCCCTTTCCTGAACCCTGCTTGCATTTCAGGCAGTTCTCGTGTAGTCTCTGATGAATGATCTTGAATAGAATCTTGCTGGCATGTGGGATCAGAGCGATTGTGCAATAATTTCCACAGTCAGTTGGGTCACTTTTCAGTATTGGTATAAACGCATATCTTTTCCAGTCAGTTGGCCATGAATTTGTCTTCCAAATTTCCTGTCAGAGTCTTGTAAATATGGTAACAGCTTCATCCAATTGCTTTAATACTTCAATGGGAATGCCATCTATGCCCGGTGCTTTGTTCTTTGATAAGGCTTTCAATGCTGCTTCGACTTCTTCTTTCATCACCAATGGTTCCTGATCATACAGTATAGGTTGAAACAGCTGTTAGTCCACTTGATCTTTATGGTATAATGACTCTGTATATTCTTTCCACCTTTTCTTGATGATCTCAGCATCATTCAACATGGATCCTTGAACATCTTGTAGCATTCCAATTCGAGACTGGAATTTTTTCTTTAACTCTCATAGCTTTAGAAAAGTCAATCTTGTTCTTCCTCTAATAGCTTCTGATTCTATTTCCTTCCATGTGTCATTGTAGTACTTTTCCTTGTCTTGTCTTGTTGCACATTGGAAATCTCTGTTAAGTTCTGCAATTGCCTCTCTTTCTCCTCTGGCTTTAGCTTCTCTGTGTTTCTGAACAATTTTCAGAGTTTCTTCAGTATCCATTTTGGCCGTTTTTGCTTTTCATCTTATGTAGAAGACTTAAAGGCAGTAAATCAAATGTTAAATAAACCATAAACCATTAACACCTTTAGAAGGTCTGCTAACCATGTTAATCCCTTTGAATATTAGGCCCTATTTTTCTGTATACCTTCTTTGGATATGGGTATACCCTTTGGCAATTTTATGAGTGTCTACCTCCTATTAAACTTAGATTTAGAAGGAATCAGAGCTCTTAAAAGCTAGGCACAAATGCATTGAGTTCATCTGAATAACAATATCATCAACAAATTGTTCTTTAATCCTTATTTCTGCATGAAACAGTGCTTACAGTGGGGTAAAAGCATTTGAGTTTTTCCACTGTTTGCAATAGGTAAACTTCTCTATAGCAGTGGTTCCCACTGAGATCCACAGGGAGACTTTCAGGAGGGAGATTATCAAAATGCTGTTACTGAGAGAGAGGAAGCAGGCTGTCCTCACCTCTGAGGAGGTCTTTAGTAAGGCTGCTGTTGCCTAATCTCATGCTACTCATGCCATGAGAAGATTGCCACCTTAAGGAGCCCAAATCTCGGTAGAGATGAGAAGGGGGCAACTGTTTGCTGATGAAGTTTTGGAGAGGAAGTGAGGAAGAATGCAGCTGACTGCTGCTATGAGAAGCCCAAACTGTCATGGAGAGGATGCAGGAATGATCAATACCACCATCACCATCAGCCAGAACAGGACAGAGAGCAGGGGTGGAAGAGCATGGATGATTACAATCATCAGGAGCCAGAAGCCACGCCAAAAAGAGGAAAAAAACTGTGCTGTTACCAGAACCCTCATTAGCTGCTGCCCCATATGACTGGAGGAGGCATGCATAGTGATAACCCTGAGAAGTATTTCTGGACACTGCTTGATATGCTCTGGCTGCTCTACTGATTTGAGAGGGAGAAAAATTGCTGTGGGGATGAGGGCAGGAGGGAAGAATTTGTGCAGAATGAAAAACACCCAGGGAGGGTCCTTCAGTTTGGTTTAGTTTAGTTAATTCAGTCTTTAATATACCACCTTTAGGCCCAAAAGGATACTACCATAAAAATATGAAAAAGAGAAGAAATATATTACAATGTTATAATGTGATACCGAAAGAGAAAGGTAAAGTAGTTCAGCCTTGTTCTAGAACCATGAATTTTATGAGACAATTTAATCTGCCATTTATATGCTGAGGAAGGGAATTCCAGAGGAGGGGACCATAAAGAGAAATGGCAATACTGAACCAAGAAGACAATTATACTGTAGGTAGTGTGGACATAAGTTGATTGACCTGGTAAGCATGGAGTGGACATGTAGAGTCAAATGTGACAAAAAAGAGGAGAGGTACAGAGTACTGGAAGCCAATGTCATATCTAAGTGCAGGAGAGATCAAGTCAAATTTCTCAGTGTTTGTAAGGAATGTGGTAGCAAAGTTCTGAACAAATTGAATACGATTGAGGGAGTCCATAGCAGAGGGAATTACAGTAATCCATGCAATTCAGGATGAGTGCAAAGCAGTAATTGTTAATGTTGCAGTTCCAAGTACAGTTTTAAAGAATTAATTGTTCTCGAGAAAAAACCTATAACTTTCAGAAATGAAAAAATATGAGTATGAAAAGTAAAAGATGAATCAATTTTGTAGCTAAAAAGTGGAATTAGATTGCTGATGGGAGGGGGGTTGGGAGGAATGGCAGGTGACCTACAAGGTTTTGGATTCTGAGTGTTCAATTTCATCTTCTAGCCATTGTACAAAAACCAATAAACTAGAAGACAAAGTAGAAAGATCAGTATAGAAAACCAGTTGAGGAGGAAGTGAGGAAAGAAAGCATGTTACTTGTGTTGGCATGCATTTTCTTTTTGTAAACCACCTTGTAAACTGATAAAGGCAGCATATCAAATGCTAAATAAACCATAGACCACTTTTAAAAGGCCAAGAAGTGAGGACAGAAGGGAGACATCTGAGGAAAGGTCCATAGCAAAGAGAGGGCATATGGTCAGGAAGATATCTTGAGTAAGGGGAAACAGGGCACAGGGTGGCACTCAAGACAGGGCCGTTGGGGTCAGCATTCAGGAAGGAGCTGTGGAGACAGTACAAAAGGTAGGATGTGCATAAGGGGCCATGAGAGGGAGAAAGGTAGGAGGTAAGGGGCTATTAGGCAGCAGCACTTAGGTAGGAGCAATGGAGGAAGAGCAAGAAACAATGGGACATGAAAGTTGAAAAAGAGCTTTGGAAGAAACCAGGGGTTGGGGTTGGGCAGGAAGCAAGGCAGGAGTGTTAGCCCTTGGGAAGAGGTCATGGGGGAAGATTAGAAGAAAGGCACTTGGGAAGGGATCAGAGGTGGTGGAAAGGCATTCAGAAAGGGGCCATAGAAATTGAGAAGTAGAAAGAGATGACTGCCAGATACCATGATAAGTGTGAGAGGGTGGGAAGAGATAGCTGCTAGGGATCAATGCAGAGGACAGGAAGGACAGACAACCACCAGAGATTATTTTGATATTCCTGCATGTAAAGTCTGCAGTGCGAAAGTATTTTCACCGCCACTGGATCCAGAATTTTCAAAGGAAAGCTCTGTGGGGAATTTTCCTTTGAAAATTCTTTGCAGGCCTGTGAATATGAAGTACAAAGTTGGCTGCTGGGCAGGTAGGTGCTGAAAGGAGAGAGTCTTGGGCAGAAGAAAGGAGGGCTGGAGAGATAAATTGCTAGGAGGATGCTGAAGACAATATGAAAGAGAGAGAGGAGCTGGTGGATTGGCAACTTTGGGGGAGGAAAAACCACTGAGGAGGAACTTGTGTGAGAGAGAGATTAGTAAGGACAGATAGACTATAGGGGGGAGGGAGGTTCTCGTGGGAGGGATTGAAGAGGAAAAAGAAATATTGGTGGGCAAGGACTGGGAAAAGAGACTAGTAAGGGTATTATTGTGTGAGAGACTTATGGGAGGATACTGATGGGTGAGGGTCTGGGTGAGAGGAAATAATGTGAAGGGGCTGAGGGAGAAAGAGACTAGTGAGAGGAGACTTGGCTGGGGAAGAAAGAAATAGGGGTGGCGGAAGGATTGGGCAGAGGGGAGAGAGGCTAGAGGTCAGAAGAGGGATGCAACTTTGGTGGGTTCATAGAAACATAGAAAAATGACGACAGAAAAAGACCACATGGCCTATCTAGTCTGTCCTTCCATATCAACAATTACATGATGGGAGTCCCTTAAACTAGCGATGTTGGAAAGGTATGCATACACTCAAAGAGGATGGGAACTTCTGTTCTTACAGCATATTTTCAAACTCAAAAATCAATTCCTGGCAAAACCACCATGAATATAAAATTTCTCTCTCAGTCCTCAGTGATAGGTCGACAAGTTGATCATCTTGAAAAGTAAGACACATTGGATGTAGTTGTTAATAATTTCATTGCTCTGTTTATACAATTGTTAAATATTGCAAATTATTGCATGAATAGACTGGGGCTAAGGAACTGCAGGGAAATCCATTGCTTACCCGGGATAAGCAATGTGGAATCTTTTTACCTTTTTGGAAATTTGACAGGTCCTTTTGATCTGGATTGTGTGCTGCTGGAAACAGGCTACTGGACTTGATGGACCTTGGTCTGATCCAATATGGCATTTTTTATGTTCATATGCCCTTTGCTTGCTAGGTCAAAATTATACAGATGACTTTGTCTGGATAACTCTAACCGGTATTCAGTAAGACTTTTCCAAGTAAGTCTCCCACTGAAAATAATAGTTTAAAATAATGTGTATAACTTTAGGTCTGCTATTTGTAAAGTCTGATTTATTCCAAATTTTGCTAGATGGTGCTATTCTGCTGAACATGCTGTGTCCTTGGAATATCTCAAACTCATCCACCTCTTAATTGGATACATTTTGTGCTGCCAATGAATTGGTCAGTCCAAATTTATTATGTCATCAGGGGCGGGAGGAACTTCAAATACAAAGATTTGACTGGGTAACTTCCAAAATTACACAAGCAAATCTGTTAAATAACAACTTTACTGGTATCTAATCTTACGGTTCTATTTAAAGAATATAAAAATGAAGGAGACATGTATTTATTTGTCACTTCTGGAATTCATTTTAGAGGCCTTGATGTTCTCAGTAAGAAAGGAAAGTCTTCCACAATTGATCTGCCTATAGAGTCAGTCAATTTGAGTCTTCAAGACCTGATTGGTTACTTCCATCCACCCGATGAACATTTAGAACATGAGGACAAACAAAACAGGCTACGAGCACTAAAGAATCGACAAAATCTCTTCCAGGAAGAGGTATAACCAATCTTCTTTAATATCATATGATGTTTAAATTAATGTGTTTTTGAGACTGTTGATGTTAACACATATTGATGTGCAATGTAGCAGAAAACGACACCTTAGGCTATTTATACATGGAGCCCCTATGCAGTTGTTATGCATTTTCTGCACATTAATCTTGCCTATTCTATAAAGTCAAATCTGTGTGGATTTGATTTTATAGAATTCTCATGTGAATGGCCAGGTGCAGTGTAGATTTATGCCATTGTCACTTACACCAGCTCCAGAGCTGAGGTAAGTGATGATGCATATTTTATTCATAGTTGGGGCCTTATTATATAAAAAATGCGTGTAAATCTCCCCTCCATGTGCATATCTGCACTGAAAGTACAAGCGATGGCTTCCGTGCGTATGCTTATGGAATCACACCTACATCATTTACATGCTTAAGTGCACACATAAAAGTATAAATGATGAATAACATGATTTCCATGCATAAATGGCTTGTAAATTTCTGCAACTCTTCATAGAATTAGCCTCTAAGGGGCCTATTGATGTGTATTAAACATCTGTGTTATTGTTTGCAGAGAATAATTTTAGAAGAGGTCACTTAGGTTGGGGCAGCAAGTAGGTGCCTATTGTGAGGGTGTTTTATAAAGACACATAGGGCCCTTTTACTAAAGGGTGCTAGCTGTCAGCGAGGGGCTGGCATGCACTAAAGGTGCGTGTTGGACACATGTTGAGAGCTAGCATGAGGTCATCACAACCCTGCTTGATTTTGGCGGTAACTGTCCATGATAGATTAGGGTTGCAAATGGGAGGGTCAGGGGTGGAGAGAGATTGGGATGAGTGCCACACAGGCAGCGCATCCAAGCTACCTGCACAGTAGACTAGTAGTGTGGGTCCACTCACTGCCACCTCCATAGGTGGCATTAAGTGTACCTGCACTATTTTTGTACTGCGGCAGGGCTGCGTGCACCCCAGTAACTACCGGGAACATGCTTTCCATGTTCCTGGCAGTTAACGCTGTGGTACTGCCCTAATGCACCATGGATTTGCATGCTATTGACACAATTGGTGTAATACCATAGCGCTCTTTTGTAATAGATGCGCATGTATCTTTATAAAATAGCCTTACAAAACCTGCTGAAATCATGGTTAAACTCAGCAGTGTACATTTACATTTACGCAGCTGAAGTATGCATGTAGGTGCAAACTTTACTATATAACTTACAAGTGTACTACTTCACCCAAACAACGGCACCCAAATACACCTACATACAGGTCGCATATAAGTACCTGCCTCTGAGTTACTGCACTTATTCATATGTAATCTAGGAGATAATTTTATAAGAGGCCTTTTTTGTGTGTAAAATGGGGTTTACATGCAAAAACTCCTTTATAAAATTACCTCCAAAATGCATTAAGATGGCATTAAAGTGGCCTTAACATGTTTTTGTTGAGTGGAACATGTTTCTTCCCACTGATGCAGATTTTTGCTTTAAAATGTAAATGCCCAATAAACATTATTCAATTAAATTTTATATATAACATGTTCTCAGTGGTGTAAATTCTGCCCAAGCAATCTCTGCAGTGCGGGAGGTGGGGATCCAGTCAAGAAGGGGGCCCACTCGTCTCGGCGCCCTCACAAGTGTGATTTACTTTGAAGTGTGCTATGTGCTGCCTCCTATTCCTGATTTTAGGTAAAACTCTTTGGCCCAGCAGCAGGAGGTGAAGGCTGCCAGGCAAGAAGAGTTTTACTTAAAAGCAGAAACGGGAGGCTCTGTGAGGCAAATCATTAAAATTAAGACCTTTGCAGTGCCGGGAGAGGGGGATAAAGGAAGGCCAGCCATGTGTGTGTGTCCCCACTGCATGAAGGCCCCCTCAGTAAACTATATGGAGGCCCATCACTAGAAGTTACACCATTGCATGTTCATGCAAAATTCACTTTAATCACACTATAAATTCAAATCTTTAATTATACGTTTAGCGATGTAGTTAAAGGACTTGATATTCAGCAGTGGCGGCTAGCATACATATAGCATCTAGTCACCGTCACTTCCACTGGCACACCCGCGCCTGAGGACCTCGCCAGAGGGCCCTTTGGCATGGCCCTTAGGCGTAGGACTGTGCGGGGCCGTTTAAAATGCTGCTACATTGATTCTGCTTGCTGTGGAGATCGGAGCGGTGGAGGGGTGATGTCGACAGCAGAGGTTGTGAGTGGGAGCTTAAACACCTGGTGGTATGATATCTACCTCTTCAGATGCTATGTGGAGCATTTCTTCTTGTCTCCTCTTTTCCTTTAACTATCACTGTATCTCTTATTCTGTCCTATCTAATTAATGGTGTTCTTTTCATATTTTCTGTAACTTTTATGTAATATTGTAAACCGCTCTGATGCTTTGGCTTGAGCGGTATATCAAATGTAATAAACATAAACATACATATAAACATAGTCATCACTGCTGAAGAATTAACCTGGGTATTCCATGTTGGACCATATCCAGTCACCAGCATTGAATATCTGGCTTTGCTGCAGAAGCCTGAAGCTAACCGGGCAGCAGTTAAAGTGAGGACAGCTTTTACTGCGCCTAACGTTTGCTGCTGAAGGATAATTGGGCAGCGGCTGAATATCACCACTGACCGCCACCGCCCCCGGAATGCGCTGATGCTAACTATATAGCATCGGGGAATATAGCGGTGGTATCCAGGAATATTCAGCCACACTAACTGTTAGTGCCACTAAATAGCCCACTTAGAGGCAGTTACACAGTTTACAGGTCTGTAAACCGTGTAACTGCTTTGGAATACCAGGCCCAAAGTTTATTGTATTAAAAATGTATGTCAATGGCTTTTTAAGATGTGTTATTTCAATGCTGTTTAGGCAAATTTTAGATAAGACAAGGAGAGGGGAATGGGGCATGGCAGCTAGACCTCTAGTACTGTAGTACCATAAGACGCCAAAGGAAGGAACAGAAAGAGGACCACAGTCACACAGCCCAGAATTGGCCAAGTTTGGCAACTATGACCGCATCAGGGATCGAAAGTAATATAAACGTTAAAAGAATCAGACACAAAGCATAAATGCAAGAAAACAGAAGAACATTCCTAATGAATATTTAAAAAGATGCAGTAATACAAAAAGGAGCTTATAAGTGAGTGCAGTAAAAGAATAAAAATTATGGGCCTGATATTCAAAGGCATTACCTGGTTTACAGATCTGTAAACCGTGTAAATGTCCTAAGTGGGATATTCAACGGCACTAATAAAGTTAGTGCCACTGGATATCTGCAAGTGCCACTGCTATATTCCCTGATGCTACATTCCCTGATGTTAGCATCGGAATGTGTAGTGGGCAATCTCCAGGAACAAGCAGGAATGAGTCTTCACATATGGGTATCGTCGGTACCGACGGAGCCTGTGCGGGAACGCTCCCCAGCGTCCAATCAGAAAGCTTTTTGGAGCATCCCACAGCGCCTGCGTGCTGCCTTCCTGCCTTTCCCAACTGTCTCTCCTCAGTTCTTCTTTTTCTGCGGAGCCAGCAGGTCGTTTTCCTGTCACCGCAGAAGAATTTCTTTATTTTTCTTTATTTCTTTTGTGTCGCGTCTGTCTTCTTCGACGCTCCACCGGTACCACCGGTCTTTTTCTTCTCTTCTTGTTTAAAAAAAACCAACAACTTTTTTCTGTTTCTTTTCTTCAGGTGCACTGGTGTTTTGGGCCTTAACATGGAAAACCCTGCCTCAGGATTTAAGAAGTGCACAAAATGTGGCGGTGCAATTTCCGTCACCAACACCCATGACTGGTGTCTAAAATGTTTAGGTCCTGACCATTCCATCACAGATTGTATGTCCAGTTCCATGATGTCTAAAAGAGGTCGGCAGAACCGAGCTGCCAAGCTCAGTACCCTGTTTCCCTCTGATGCGGCTTCGGTGGCATCGACGTCTTCCAGGGCTTCTTCTTCCTCACATGGATCTCAGGTAACTAAACATAAATCCAGCCGGTCCTCGAAGGGTAGATCTCCTTCTAAGCATCGAGATGCCTCTGGCATTGCCCTCGAGGATTCTGCACTGGCAAAATTACCCTGGCGGGAGGCTTCGGCCTCTAAAGCATCATCATCGGGGTTCCAGGATGATTTTAATGGCGTGGCCTCGACAGAGGCTTCCACCGGTACCGACTTCCAAGCATTGGCGGCGTCGATGGATGAGAGGATTCTGTCCATAGAACGCAGTCTGGCGGCTTTCCTTGTGGCATCGACGCCCGTAGTACCGCAACAGACTACCCCACCAGTACCGGCTATAGCATCGCCATCCGTACCGATTCTGGTACCGGTGGCATCGACATCGGCATCGGTGTCTGCTATGCCGGTACTCTGTCCTCTGAAGCCCTCCGGTACCGATACCCCAGTACCGGTTATTCCCGATGCCGATCCCAGTCGGTACGGGTATCGGGCTTTGCAAGAGCATCTGAACAGATGATACTTCGATTCCTCTGAGGACTCTGAGGATTCTGAAGAGTCGGTAGATGCAGTGATGCTTCTTCCACAGGAGGAGTCCTCTCCTAAACGAAGGATGTCTCCTCCAGAGGACTTGTCTTTTCAAGACTTCATCAGGGAGGTGTCTCGGGGCCTTTCCATTACGGTGGCCCCTGAGACAGAACCCAGAGCCAAGGAGTTAGATATTTTACAATATCCTAAAACTCCTAAGGAGGCAGCCACTTTGACTGTTCATGAGATTTTGCATGATCTCATGTTAAGGATGTGGGAAGCACCTCTGACCACCTCCCCTCGTTCTTACAGGTTGGATACCATGTATCGTGTCCCTCCTTGTCCTGGTTTCCATAAAACTCAACTTCCTCACCACTCTATTGTGGTAGAGTCTGCTATGAGAAAGATTAGAAGTGCCAAAAGACATGCCTCTAATCCTTCACGACGTGAATGTAGAACCCTGGATGCTTTTGGAAAAAGAGTCTTCCAAGCTTCCATGCTTGCTATGAGAATTAATTCCTATAGTCTTTACATGGGAATGTTCTTAAAAGAAGTCACTGATCATTTGCAGACTTTAAGTCCTTTCATTTCTGAAGATAAAAGACAGGACTTTCTCACTTGGCTTAAACATGCCCAAGATATCTCCAATTTCTCCAACCGTGCAGCTTTCGACTCCTTTGAATGTGTCAGCAGAGCCTCAGCTATTGCCATAGGTGCACATAGAATTGCTTGGCTTCAAGCATCTGATTTGGAGATTTGGGTTCAAGATGAATTGGGAAATATCCCTTGTACAGGTGAGAACCTGTTTGGTAAAGACTGGCAAGCAAAAGCCAATCAGATGGATGCTGAAAACTCTGCCTTGGATAGACTATCCAAATCCACAGCTGCTCCTGCTAAGAAAAGGTTGTTCAAGAAAGCACCTTTTTCTAAAAAGGGAAGATTCTATCCTGCTTATGGTCAGCGGACATCTTCTGCAGCTCAGTTCCCTACCAAACGTCAGCAATCATCCAAACAGAGCAAAGCAAAGGCTGCTAGGCCTCCACCGGCCCAGCAACCTCAGCCACCTCAGGGCCTTTGACTTTCTGCTAGAGACTTGGCCTTCCTGGCTCTGGAAGGACCAGAGCCCTCCACCATTCCAGGAAGGTTATGTCATTTTGCTCCCAGATGGGAGCAGATTACAGCAGAGCATTGGGTACTCTCCATCATAAGAGAGGGGTACAAACTTCATTTTTCAAGCTTGCCCCCTCACACAAGAGTGCACCAGTTCAATTTCCAACCTCCCTCCTCAGCCTGTTGGGGCAGGAGGTTGCCACCCTTCTCACCCAGGGGGCAAGAGAGGAAGTGCCTCTTCAACAACAGGGCACAGGTTTCTACTCCCCCTGTTTTCTTATCCCAAAGAAAACAGGGGGCTACAGACCCATCTTAGATCTCAGAGAATTGAACAAATTCCTAGTCAAGGAAAAATTCAAAATGATTTCTCTGGGAACTCTGCTGCCATACATTCAGAGTCAGGATTGGCTTTGTTCTCTAGATCTCAAGGATACGTACACCCCTCACACAATAGTAAAGCAGTTCAATCCTCCGACCTCTCTCATCAACCTGTTAGGTCAGGAGGTCGCTATCCTTCTTGCCCAAGGGGCAATAGAAGAAGTACCCCTTCATCAAAAGGGTACAGGGTTCTATTCCCCTTATTTTCTTATTCCAAAGAAAACAGGGGGTTACAGACCTATCTTAGACCTCAGAGAATTGAACAAATTCCTTGTCAAGGAGATATTCAAAATGATTTCTCTCGGATCTCTGCTGCCATACCTTCAGAGTCAGGATTGTCTTTGTTCTCTTGATCTCAAGGATGCGTACACCCATGTTCTCATCCATCCAACTCACAGAAGGTTCCTTCGGTTCCTTTTTCAAGAGAAGCACTATCAATACAGAGTGCTCCCTTTTGGTCTGGCCTCTGCACCAAGGGTGTTCACAAGATGCATGGCAGTGGTAGCTGCATTTCTGAGCACTCTGGGAATATTCGTCTTCCCTTATTTTGTCGACTGGCTCATCCGAGCTCCCACTCAGTCAGAGGCCAAGAGTTCTCTAGCCTGCACAATCAGTATCCTTCAGTATTTAGGGCTGATAATAAACATCCCAAAATTCAATTTAACCCCTACTCAGTCCCTGAGGTTTATAGGGGCATTGCTGGATACCACAAAGGCAAGGGCCTATCTTCCCCAGGCCCGTTGCCTTCGCTTGGTGCAGTTAGCTTCTCAAGCAGAGTTGAAGCCTCACTTAACTGCTCGAGAGATGTTACAATTACTAGGCCACATGGCATCTACCATGCATGAGGTCCCATATGCTCGCCTTCACATGAGAGCAGCTCAGTGGACTTTATCCACCCAATGGACCTAGGCATTAGACTGCCTGTCAGACAAAATAGCAAACACAAGTCGCCTCATTTTGTCGCTCCAGTGGTGGAAGTCCCCTCAAAACCTCTTGCTGGGGTCCCCCTTTCAGCAGTCTCTACCCCAAGCAACTCTCACAACAGATGCTTCTCCAATGGGGTGGGGAGCTCATCTACAAGACCTCTCCACCCAGGGCATCTGGTCCCCACAGGAGACTAGTCTACATATCAATCTCTTGGAACTCAGAGCAATCTTCCTTGCTCTGCAAGTGTTCCACACCCTGCTCAGCTGCAAGATAGTCCTTATCCACACGGACATTCAGGTAGCCATGTTCTATGTGAACAAGCAGGGGGGAACTGGCTCTCTGTCGCTTTGCAACGAAGCTTTGCGACTGTGGGCCCTCGCCAGAGAGCATCAAATTCATCTTCTGGCAGTTTATCGTCCAGGCATTCAAAATTCTTGGGCAGACAGGCTCAGTCGAGTTCTGCTTCCACACTAGTGGTCCCTACATGTGGACCAGGTGATCAGGATTTTTCAAATTTGGGGAACCCCAGACATAGACCTCTTTGCAAGTCCGTGGAATGCCAGAGTTCCCCGGTTCTGCTCCAGAACTCTGGCTCAGGGGGCTCAGGCAAGGGATGCTTTCCTCCTTCACTGGGGTCAAGACTTCCTGTATGCCTTTCCACCCATTCCCCTAATTCCCAAAACCCTGTTCAAGCTTCAGAGAGACAGAGGCCACATGATTCTCATAGCTCCACATTGTGTGTGGTACCCTCTGCTTCTACATCTCTCTCAAGCTCCCTCCCTCGAGTTAGGGACTGCTCCAGATCTCCTATCTCAAGAGGACGGGAAATTATGGCATCCCAATCCCCAGTCTCTGCATCTCAGGGCTTGGTTGCTGAAGGCCTAGATCTCCAAGATCTTCATCTTTCTCAATAGGTGAAAGATGTTCTTTATGCTTCCAGAAAAACTTCCACTAGACGTTCTTATGCTTTCAAGTGGAAGAGGTTTACTATCTGGTGCGCTGGGAAAGGTCTTATCCCCCTTGCCATACCCCTGAAATCTTTGCTGGAGTATCTCCTCCATCTGTCTAATGCAGGCCTTAAAACTAATTCAGTAAGGGTCCATTTGAGTGCTATTGCAGCTTCCCTTAAGCTTCTGAATGGACAACCTGTTTCCTCTCATCCTCTTGTAGCAAGGTTCATGAGAGGCCTCCTTTTAACAAAGCCTCCCATTAGACCACCTCCGGTGGCATGGGACTTCAACCTGGTTCTTGGTCAGCTTATGAAGCCGTCTTTTGAACCTTTGGCTACCACCTCCTTGAAATACCTTTCTTGGAAAGTTATCTTTCTTATTGCAATCACATCAGCACGTCGTATTAGTGAATTGCAAGCACTCGTAGCTAATCCACCTTATACAAGGTTCCATCATGACAAGGTAGTCCTTAGGACTCATCCACATTTTATGCCTAAGGTGGTCTCGTCCTTTCACCTCAACCAGGAGGTCTACCTACCTGTCTTTTTCCAGGGCCTCATGCATCAGGTGCAGAGAGGAATCTTCATACCCTGGACTGTAAAAGAGCTCTGGCTTTTTATTTACAAAGGACACAGCAACATAGAAAGTCCTCTCAGCTCTTTCTTGCCTTTGATCCTTCTCATTTGGGACTACCAGTCTCCAAGAGAACACTATCCAACTGGATTGCCCAGTGTATTTCTTTCGCCTATCAGAGTAAGAACCTTTCTCTGGAAGGCCATGTCACAACTCACAATGTGAGAGCCATGACAGCCTCAATGGCTCATCTGAACTCTGTCTCTATTGACAACACCTGTCAAGCAGCCACTTGGGCCTCGGTTCATACCTTCACAGCCCATTACTGCTTGGGCAAGGACTCCCGCCGGGATGCCTTGTTTGGTCAGGCTGTTCTCAAACACCTGTTCCATACTTAATCAACTCCTACCCACCATCCCTGATGGGATGCCAGAGATCCATGGGGGGAAGTGAAGCCCTGTCCCAGGGACACACAACTTCTGGGGTCTCTCCCTGGCATCTCAAGCTAGGGAGTCCCCATATTCCTGCTTGTTCCTGGAGATAGCACAGTTACTTACCTGTAACAGGTGGTCTCTGGGAACAGCAGGAATAAGTCTTCACAACCCACCCACCTCCCCTGGGAGTTGTATCTCTCTATCTATCTTTCCTTTCCCTCTCTCTTTCTCTCTTTGTCTCAGCTTTAAAACCTAACTGAGGAGAGACAGTTGGGAAAGGCGGGAAGGCAGCACGCAGGCACTGTGGGATGCTCCCAAAAGCTTTCTGATTGGACGCTGGGGAGCGTTCCCATGCAGGCTCCGTCGGTACCGACGATACCCATATGTGAAGACTTATTCCTGCTGTTCCCAGAGATCACCTGTTACAGGTAAGTAACTGTGCTTTCTGGGGCGGAGTGGAAGTGGTGCCTGTCACTAACCAGGCAGCGGCAATATTGAGCCGCTGCTTGGTTAGTGACTCATGAACAAAGTTTGGCATGGCAAAGGCTGGCCTAACTTAACCTGTGGGAGCTAACCGGGCAGTGCCTAAATTTCGTTGCTGGGCCCCTGCCTTGAATTTCCGAGGTTAAACTTGTGCTTTTGAAGTGCTAGCCACTGCAGCTGAATATCTGGTCATATATATATATATTCAGCTGATGTAATATAAGTAATAAAACTTCAAAATGAAAAGCCTAAAAAGATAAAGACAAAAGCAATAAAAACATATGAAGCATAATACATATAAAATATCAGGATAAATATAAAACAATATAGAGACCACATTACCGGGAACAAACATGCGTACAGCAACATTCAATGGAATGCCTAAAGGATAAAAAAATATATATATAAATAATAAAAGATCAGAATATCTGAATGTAACCAAAACAATACAAAAAATATGTGACAGAAGAGAAAAAAAGGAAAGGGGAAACAAGGGAAGAAGGGGAAGGGCAAAAGGAAAAGAAGAAATGGGGATGGGGGAGGAAAAAGGAAAGGGAAGAAAGAGAGAGATGGGAAGTTAGTAACCTGCAGTACTGAGACTGCAGGCTAGCTACTCCTGAGATAAATTTAAGCTGTAGTAAAATGTGATATTTTATCTCAGTTTAGAAACTCCTCCCCCCACCTCAGAGGAACTTGTATCTTGTATGAATAGTTCATAAGATTCAGTCATCAATCTTATGAAAGTTTTAAAGTTTTTACATTTTTTACATATACTGCAAATTAAAAGTCCCTTTGAAATCTTTGTTGCACTGGAGCTCAATCAAATTTCAAAACAGAAAATGCTGCAAAAATACAACAGAGCCAAAATAAATTGGTAGGCATGGTGTATCTAAGATATATGCTTTTTCCATCTCATGACATTGCCATTAACTTCTCTCAAGGGCTTTGCTGGAACATATTGTTTTTATTTCACACCAGTATTATGAAATTGGATTGAGGTTCAGCACAATGAAGATTTCAAAGGGACTTTTTATGTGCAGTATATGTAAAAAATTTGAAAACTTTAAAACATCGGGATAGATAAAGTCATGAGCTATTTATGCATGGCACAAGTTCCTCTGAATTTATGTATGTATGTATGTATTTATTTAACAGTTCTTATATACTGTCTTTCTTCAATTCAAGACGGTTTACAGAGAACATAACATGACAGTATATTTCAACTGATTACATAGAACTGAACTACATAACAAGAGTATATATGGTTAATATAAGTAACTATGTATATGAGGAGTCTTCATGGACAAGAACTATTTACATGCTTATTTGCAGGAGAGGTTAGGGAGAGGTCATAGGAAAATGAATTGGGTAAGGTATTAGAGGGAGGGTTGAGCAGGAGAGAATAGGTGTAGAGGGAGGGCTATGGTGGTAGGGAAAATGTTCTTGGAAGAGATGCGTTTTTAGCTTCTTCCGGAAGTCGGTATGATCGGAGCAGTTCCGTAGTTCACCTGGTAGGACATTCCATAAAGAGGGGGCATAAAAGGAGAATGCCCGATTACAGGTAGTTTGATTGCATTTTCTCTTAGTAGTTGGGATAGTTAGAAGGTTTTTAGTGATAGTGCGGCGTGTTCTATTGTTGTTGGAATTGGATAGGAGCGAGGAGAGGCATGGAGCTGACTCACTGGAAATGATTTTATGTATGAGGGTGATTACTTTGAATTTAACTCTGGACTGAATGGGAAGCCAGAGGAGAACATGGAGGATTGGCGTTATGTGTGATCGTCCAGGGTTATTTGAAACATAGAAACATAGAAACATGATGACAGAAAAAGACCACATGGCCTATCTAGTCTGTCCTTCCATAACAACAACTACAACAGTCCACTTTTTACCTTTAGAGATCCTCTGTGTTGGTCCCATGCTTTTTTGAATTCAGTTACTGTCCTCATCTCTACCACCTCCACTGGGAGACTAGTCCATGGATCCACTACTCTTTCTGTAAAGAAATATTTCTGCATATCACTCCTGAATCTATCTCTCTTCACCCTCATCCCATGTCCCCTCATAGCAGAACTTGCTTTCAATTGAAAGAGGCTCTCTCCCTGAACATTTATGCCACGGAGGTATTTAAACATCTCAATCATATCAGCTCTATCCCGCCTTTCCTCTAAGGTGTACATATTAAGATCCTTAAGTCTGTCCTCATATGCTTTATAATGAAGCCCATTAATCATTTTAGTAGCAACCCTCTGCACCGACTTCATCCTGTTCACATCCTTTTGAAGGTGCGGTCTCCAGAATTGCACACCATACTCCAAATGAGGTCGCACCAAAGACTTATACAGAGGCATTATCACCTCCTTTTTTCTGCTAGCCATTCCTCTCCGTATGCACCCAAGCATCCTTCTAGCTTTTGCCGTCGCCTTTTCTACCTATTTAGCTACTTTAAGATCATCAGACACAACCACGCCTAGGTCCCGCTCTTCTTTAGTGGACAAAAGTACTTCACCTCCTATACTGTATTGCTCCCTTGGATTGCTGCAGCCCAAATGCATGACCTTACATTTTTTAACATTAAATCCCAGCTGCCAAATTCTAGACCATTCTTCAAGCTTAGCTAGATCCCTCCTCATGTTATCTACACCTTCCTGGGTGTCTACTCTATTGCAGATTTTGGTATCATCCGCAAAGAGGCAAACCTTACCCGACAGCCCTTCCGCTATATCACTAACAAAGATGCTAAAAAGAATCGGACCAAGGACAGATCCCTGGGGCACACCACTGGTAACATCCTTCTCCTCAGAGTGAGCTCCATTTACTTGTACTCTTTGTCACCTCCCACCCAACCAATTTCTAACCCAAGCAGTAACTTTAGGGTCCATCCCTAGGGTGCTCAGTTTGTTTATAAGTCGCCTGTGAGGAACAGTGTCAAAGGCTTTACTGAAATCTAAATACACCACATCTAGAGCTCTCCCTCGGTCCAACTCCCTGGTCACCCAGTCAAAGAAATCAATCAGATTTGTCTGACAAGACCTGCCTCTGGTGAATCCATGCTGCCTCGGATCCTGTAATCCGCTGGACTCCAGAAACCTCACTATTTTTTCTTTCAGCAGCGTTTCCAATAATTTACTCACCACCGAAGTTAAACTAACCGGCCTGTAGTTACTTCCGCTTTTGTGTAAAGGCACCACATGAGCCTCTCTCCAGTCCTTTGGCACCACTCCCGACTCCAACGAGGCATTGAAAAGGTCAGTCAGTGGAGTTGCTAGAACGTCCCCAAGTTCCCTCAGTATTCTAGGGTGTATCCCATCCGGTCCCATCGCTTTGTCTACTTTAAGTTGAGCTAGTTTCTCATGAACACAGTCTTCTGAAAATTGTTCAAGATGTCCCTCGCTTCTGTTCTTATTTGTGGGTGTTTTCTGAGGTCCTGCTCCTGGTTCTTCATCTGTGAACACAGAACAAAAATATTTGTTAAGAAATTCCGCTTTATCCTTATCAGCTTCTATATATTCCCCCCCTGCACCCTTGAGTCTGACAATACCACTTTTGCCCTTCCTCTTCTCACTAATATATCTGAAAAATGTCTTATCCCCCCATTTTATTGCATTGGCTATTTCCTCCTCCTTTTGAATCTTTGCCTTCTTGACTACTTTGCTAGCTTCTCTAAGTTTTTCCAAATACAGATGCCTGTCTTCCTCTCTCTGTGATCTCTTGTATTTCATGAAGGCCTCCCTCTTTTTCTTCACTTTTTCAGCTACTTCCTTCGAAAACCATAGCGGTCTCCTGTTCCTTTTGCCTTTATTTACCATTTTAACAAAAAGGTTGGTTGCCTTTAAAATACCCCCTTTCAGTTTTGCCCACTGTTTTTCTACATCCCCCAGCTGTTCCCATCCCACTTACGACTCCCTGAGGTATTGGCCCATCTTCGCAAAGTTAGTCTTCCTAAAGTCTAAGATCCTCACCTTGGAATGGATTCTAACAGCCCTTGTCCTGAACCACACCATCTGGTGATCACTGGATGCAAAATGATCTCCCACTACAACATCAGAAACACTTTCACCATTGGTAAGCACCAAGTCCAGTATGGCCCCTTCACGTGTGGGGTCTGTTACCAATTGCCTGAATAGTTCTCCCTGTAGAGAATCCAGGATCTCCTTACTTCTAGATGATACTGCAGCAGGAATGTGCCAATCAACATCTGGCATTTTGAAATCTATCAGTAGCACTTCCCCTTTCCTAGCAATGCGGCGTATGTCTTCAATTAACTCTGTCCACCTCTTCCTCTTGTGAGGGAGGTCTGTATATCACACCAATGCAAATAGATTTCTCTTTCCCTCTTTCTAGTTTAACCCACAATGCCTCCTCTCTCCCTTTTAAGCTCTGTAATTCCAAAGCTTTAATAGTAGTTTTTACATATAGTGCCACTCCTCCTCCCCTTCTTCCTACCCTGTCCTTTCTGAATAAAGTATAGCCAGGTATAGTTACATCCCAGTCATGGTTTTCTGTGAACCATGTTTCTGTAACTGCCACTAAATCCAAGTCAGCCACTCCCACCAAAGCTTCAACTTCAGGGATCTTATTTCCCATGCTACGGGCATTAATACACACTGCTTTCCACATGTTACCCCTGTTACCCATTTCCATAAAGGTATTTAATGTATCACCTACCTGGGGGCTTTCACTTACCTGGGGGCTTTCTTCACCCATCCCCAATGAATCTAGTTTAAAGCCCTCTTCAGTAGATTAGCCAGTCTACTACCAAAGATGCGTTGACCTTTCTTGGACAGATGGATGCCATCCCTGCTCTGCAACCCTTGGAACAGCATCCCATGGTCTAGGAAAGCAAAACGCTCTCGATGACAACATCCACGCAGCTATGCATTCATCTCCAGGATGCGAGCCTCTCTGCCTTGGCCTTTACCCTCAACAGGGAGGATTGAAGAGAACACCACCTGTGCACCTAACTGCTTCACCCTCTGTCCCAGAGCCATGAAGTCACTTTTGATACGTTCCGAGGTATACCTGGCAGTATCATTTGTTCCAACATGGATTAGCAACATTGGGTAATAGTCAGTGGGCTTGATGAGTCTCGGCAAACTCTCCATAACATCTTGGATTTTGGCACCAGGCAGACAGCATACCTCTCTGGACATCAAGTCTGGTCGGCAGATGGACGCCTCAGTACCCCTCAGAAGAGAGTCTCCAACCACCACTACCCTTCGTTTCCTTCTGGTCACTGATTCCGCAACTTTGGGGTACTTGAACTCTGGTTCTTCCCTTTCCAGGGATGCTTTCACCTCCTCCACTTCCAGGGCTGCATAATGGTTCTTCCATTCAAGGGCCGGAGAAGTTCGATTGGTGATTTGCAGGCCCTGGTGACTTGTGTCCAACCATCGACATTCTGTTGGCACCCATCTTCTCCTGTGATGAGACGAGCTATTGTGTTCTGTGCCATTTGGATTGGGTGTATGCTGTTCTTGGGAAGGCCATGATAGATGAGATTGTAGTAGTCAAGGGATGGGATGGTGAGAGCCTGGCAGACAGTGTGAAAGGAGTCGGGGTTTAGGAGAGGTTGGAGGTTTCGAAGAGTATGTAGTTTTGCATATATTGTATTAAAGGTTCTTTTTATCTGTTCAATGAATGTGAGGTTCTGATCAAGGATAAGACCAAGATATTTCACTTGATTTTTAATGGTGAGGGTGAGATCTCAAGAGTATGGGTTGTTGGTGGAGTATAGGAAGTGTTGGTAAATTCTTGAAGAGCTTCGGCTTTAGATTGGTTAATTAGGGGATTATGATGCAAGAGCCAAGTCCTTAGGTTTGTGAGGCATTCACTTATGTTGGTAAAGTTAGGGTTTGTTATATTGAATGGGGTGAAGCACATAATGTCATCCGCATATAATTGGTAATGGATTCCATGGCTTTGGAAAATCTTGCAAACTGGTTGAAGGAAAATGTTGAATAGTAGAGCGGATAAACTGGATCATTGGGGGACTCCCTGTTTTAGGATAAAGGGTAGGGATGTGAATTCAACTCTGATGATCCCTTAAATAATTGTATGGAACATATATACATTTTGATATATTTGCCCTCTCCTTTTTAGTTCGCTTGTTTCAGTAGTTTCTTCACAAACAAAGCTGTCATTCAGTTTGTGCACTTTGACCTCAGTTCCTCATTTTCAGATTTTTATAGGGTGAATTATCGTTGCAGGTTTATCCACTGTCCTGCTCATATTTATTTTCATGGCAAAATGCATATGACAAAGTTTGAAAAGAATAACACATAAGATGGAGGCATTTTTTTCTTTGTATGTCTTCCTGTCTGCATATTGAATTTCTATACTCTGTTTCCAAGTCCTTTCTCTACCAAATACTGATACAAGCAAGCACAGTTGGACCACCTGTTATTAGTTTAAGTGACTGGGCTTGGTCATACTTGTTACTGTGCTACTTTTATGTTTTCCAGTTATTTCTAATACTTTGCAGAAATACTCGCATCCATTATAAATTGCTCATGATATTTTAATGCTTGATATCCCACATAAAACAAACCACAGGAAAGATCTATTACAAACTTAAAATGCTCAAACAGCTCCGTCCGCTTTTACACACTCACGACTTCAAATCAGCTATCAACATATTAGTCACCCCCCATTTCGACTTTTGTAATTCCATATTGCATGGTTTACCCAAACACTCCATAAAACAGCTTCAGATTGCCCAGCACGTGGCAGCAAGAATAACTGCCAACATTAACCTAGCTGAACATATCACACCAGTACTATACAACCTTCACTGGCTCCTCATCCAGAGCCGCATCCAATACAAAATTCTCATATCATTCAAAATCATTGCTCCATCCTACCTCACCACCCTCATCACCAAGCATAACAAGACCCAAAATCAACGTGAGTGCAACAAAAACAAGCTTACCATCCCTCCAGACTTTAGAAAAACCACAAAGCTAACCTTTCTCCCCATTAACCAGGAACAACCTCTCAGACAGCATAAGATCAATAGACGACCTCACCACCTTCCGCAAAACAATAAAAATGCACTTGTTTACCTTACACTTTGGAAGCACAGATGAGGACCCCCCCCCCCCCCATCAACACCATACTCAACAACACAGACCCTGTTCCCACCTAGATAATCTTGTACCAACATTACCCACACTAGATAGGCCATTTGGTCTTTTTCTGTCGTCATATTTCTATGTTTCTATAAAGGTAAAAAGGGGACTGTTGTAGTTGTTATGGAAGGACAGACTAGATAGGCCATGTGGTCTTTTTCTGTCATATTTCTATGTTTCTATTACTACTCAGGAGACTCCTCTACTCTAAGCACCAAGGAATTGTAAATAGTTGCTAATACAAAAGGAATTGTAAATAGTTTGCTAAAAACCATCTTGTAAGTATTGACTGCTCATCTGTTACTGTGTTACCCTGTTTTGTACCGTCACTTACAATGTTATCATGTTACTCTGTTTAATGTATATAGTTATATAATGAATATGTACCCACCGTACAATTCAAGTAACCATTTAATGTAAACTGCATTTGAACCTTGGAAAATGCAGTATAAAAATGTTAAATAAATAAATAAAGCCAGGCAACAATGGTATAATGTAATCTTATATGAGTAGAAGACATTGATCATAATGAGAACATTTGCTCTCTTCAGTCAATTCAGTGCAAGTAATAGCATAATGCTGCCTCACATATTGTGTGAAATCGTTTAGTTGGTCACTACTGCAAGAGTGATACTGTTATTAGTGCTCTGACTCACTGTTAATTAATATTATTTCCAAACTACTACTTACTGAAAATGTTCTTTTCAGGGTATGATCAACCTTGTCCTTGAATGCATTGACCGTCTGCATGTGTACAGCAGTGCTGCTCACTTTGCTGATGTGGCTGGGAAGGAGGCTGGAGAGGCTTGGAAGTCTATTCTAAACTCTTTATACGAGTTACTAGGTGAGGATGCATGTGTGTAGATCTTCACACTCTGAGGAATGTTTACCAGGGTTGGCTCCAGAGTTGGTTCAAGGTGTTATGCCCTCCTTGGCTGTCCGAATCTGTTGTTTAGCTTTGCATACCTTGTTCTTTGCCACCCTCAGAGGCTTCCACCTTGTTTGCCTGACGGTTGGGCCGGCCGTGATGTTTACTAGAGTGCAGTAACTGTTAAAGGGTGGAATAGCATTTACTAATGGCCTGTGTTATTGTCTATGGCATGCTAAAAGCAGCCAGCATAGAAAAACCCACACTAACTGAAGCGGGAATGGTCAAGTGTCATCTTCTCTACACCCTCTGGATGTTCTATGGCCAAAACAAACACTTTCCAATGCCCTCTTATTCATTCCTGAAGCAGGTCTAAACTTGGACGGGGTTATAGATGTCCCTGACGTTTCTGAAATCGAGCGGGGACTCCTAAACCCATGGCACCGCCCCAGGTACGCCTCCATCATACCCTGTGCCTACTTGGCCATCCCTGCACCGAACACATCTTTAGAAACCATTTGTAAAATAGCTCCTGGATTGTCTCCATGATTTGGACATCCAAATCAAAACGAAGACTTTTAAAATGACCTCCTCTGCTTATAATATTGGACTCTGACCATCCAAAGACACACTGCTAAAAGAGCATGAGAGAGCTGAGCAAATATACACTTTATGGTTTAATGGGATGATTATATTATTAAATACACCAATCAAGTTTGAGTTCATCACTCTTTAAAAAAATAAAATACCAAATGTAATATATAGTTTAGTAATTCTGAAGATTTTATGGGGGGCATGCAGTTAAACAAGTATAGGCATTATATGAGGTTTATTAAAAATGACAACATGCATTCATTGGGAATATGGGAATATTAATTTTTTCAAAAATATTTACTGGTTGTTGCATAAGCACATTTGGTGGCTTTATAACTTTTTTTTTTAGTTAAAATATTTGTTATATAGTACACTAAGGAGCATGCTTACTAAAGTGCACTGACGGTTAGCATGGGGTTTACTGCATGCATAGGAGCATGCTTAATAAAGTGCACTAATGGTTAGCATGGGGTTTATTGAATACAAAGGAGCATGCTTACTAAAGTGCACTAATGTTTAGCATGGGGTTTACTGAATGCAAAGGAGCATGCTTATTAAAGTGCACTAATGGTTAGAGGGTTTACTGCATGCAATGGAGCATGCTTACTAAAGTCCACTAATGGTTAGCATAGGGTTTACTGCGTACTAAGGAGCATTCTTACTAAAGTGCACTAATGGTTAGCATGGGGTTTACTGCGTGCTAAGGAGCATGCTTACTAAAATGCACTAACGATTAGCATGGGGTTTACTGCGTGCTATGGAGCATACTTACTAAAGTGTGCTACCAAGCAGCACGGGATTCAGCATGCACCAAGTACACTGCGGTAGAATTATTAGATGCCAAAATGTGGCCATGCTAAAAATCCTGTGCTACCTAAGAAGCAAAGGTTAGGATGGAGACTGGGTGGAGCGTGCATATGGCAGGTGGCATAGGTATCTTTCGCATATTCCCACCGATAATGTTGCACTTAGCACAAGTGAATTTACTGCTAAAGCAGTGGTTGTCTATAGGTGCACTCACGCTGAGTGCGTTAAACAGAATGAGCGTGGGGGTGGTGCGAAACCTGCTGTAGCTACATGGGGACATACTAGGGACACCTCCATTTTATTACATAGGTCTAGTGCCACCTCCACACTTATTTTTGGGGCTGAATGCACAGTAGTTACCACATTTTAGTTTTTATTTATTTAGCAGGTTTTTTTATACTACTTAACACATTTCAGTCAAAGCACTTTACATTGTAATTTAAACTTGATAATATATATTAAACAGGGACATTGATAACTTTGATTCTTCTGAAACAATGGAGAGTTAAGTGACTTACCCAAGGCCAAAAGGAGTGTTAGTGGGAATCAAATCCTAGTCTCTTGGTTCCCAAGCCAGTGCTCTAACAATTCGGCTGCTCCACCCCACTAATAAACACACTGTGGTAACCATTACCATACACAAAATATGCAGCCGCAGTAAACATTCCATGCTAACTGTTTAATGAGGATTGGGGCAGAGACTGGGCGATTCAGGGGCAGAATGTGCACATTATGGTTAGTGCAGGGGTCTTGGGTGCACACTCACTGGGAACGTCACACTTAGCGTGGGTGCACTTACTGCCACCTCTGCACACTTACATTAATCACGGCAGAAAGGCTTAGGGCAAGGTCGGAGTCAAACCCACGCTAACTGCATGGAGACACGTTGGACCCGCCCCCATTAGCTAGCATGGATCTTTCCTACCCTGCTGTTAAAAAGCAAACCAACCTCAATGAAATCTAACATAGCACATTTTAGTTAACCAGCCCCTAAATTTATATTTGATTACTAACATCCTGTAAAGCATGTTTTGGGATACAGTGGAATCAGTTGGAAAACATTATTTGGTTAGTAGTTTTATAAAGTCATTATCGCATATATGTGGCAGTTTACATATGTTACTGACCTCTTATAAATTACCAATTTGTATAAGAGTATGTGCTTTGACATGAAGGCACACACTTTGTCAGTAGGCATAGCTGGGTATGTGCTCTAGACAGAACATGGGTGGAGTTAGGAAGTACTGTACATGAATTGATTATAAAGTAATTTACATGCATACTTGCAAACTTTCTGCATCATTTACACCTACCATAGAACAGGAGGAAATATCTGTGCCTTAACTTAAGGTGTGATCTCTGCCACAGATGCTAGTATTTTATAGACAAGTAGACACCTACTTGTCTTTATAACATAGGCTTGTTTTTACTGCCTTAACTTTGCGCCCTGTTATAAATTACCCTCTATGTGTCAACACCCATATTTTATAAATTATGCATGTACATCAACCTGACTTGGATTTAGTAGCAGTCACGGAGACATGGTTCACTGAGAACCATGACGGGATGTTCTGTAATTATACAAGGCTATAATCTACTCAGGATAAGGTGAAAGGGAGGAGGAGTGGTGCTACAATATATGCAAAAATATTAAAGCAACAGAATTGCAGGGCTTACAAGATAAGAAGGCATTGAGGGTTAATCTGGAAAGAGGGAATAGAACATTTATTTACACTGGTGTGATATACAGATGACTTTCAAAGGCAGGATAAGTGGACATAGATTTAATTGAAGACATTCACAATATTGCTATGAAAGGAGACGTGCTATTGATTGGTGATTTCAGTTTGCCAGATGTTGTCTAGTAGTAGGGAGATCCTGGGTTTTTTGTAAGGAGGTCTATTCTGGTAACTGGTAATAGAGTTCATGTGGGAAAGGGTTCATACTGGACCTGGTGCTATGGAATGGGGAGAGTGTTTCTAGTGATATAGTGGGTGATCTTCTGGCATCCAGTGATCACTGCATGGTGTGGTTCAGTTTTATGACATTAGTGGAGTTTGTTCATTCAAAAGTTAGGGTCCTAGACTTGAGGAAAACTAACTCTGTCAAATTGGGAAATTCCTAAAGGAGGCAAAAGCAAGATGGGAACATCTGGGGGAACTAGAAAAGTAGCGGGCAAAACTGATATGAGACATTTTAAGGGTGATGAACCTTCTTGTGAGGAGAGCAAGGAAAAGGAGGAAGCTGTAGTTCTCAAAGAATTAGCTGAAAAGGTAAGGAAAAACGTTAGCCTCCATAAAGTGTAAACGTCTGTGAAAAGAGGGAGACAAGCAACAATATCTGGAAAGCTGATAAAGTAGTCAGGAATTCAAAGTTCCAAATGGAAGAAAAAATAACCAGTACAGTAAAATGGAGGAATGACTTTTTTAGGTATGTTAGTGGAAAAATGGTGTTGTCAGGGTGAAAGGGAGGAATACATTGAAGCTGATAGGGATAGAGTGAATATTTCTGTTCTGTGTTCACAGATGATCGGCTAGGAGTGGGACCTTAGAAAACATATACAAATAGGAAATGGAATGAACTTGAGAAATATAATTTACTTTCAGTAAACTTTAATGGCTCAGATCACCACCTGGACTAGACTGTGAGTTTGTGGAAGTAAGTGACAGGATGAATTATCCCTGGGAGCCCCCCAGCTTTAGCTAGTCCCAGCCCAGAACCCTGGATTCTCCGGGGAGTTAGACCTCTGCAGGACAGTGATGCCTCCTAAGAAGTACGCACCCTGGGTCTTCTCATATACGCGTTGAGGAACCACAGACTACAGAGTCTACGAACAGTATAATATAGACATTTTTGATTATTTATCTTTTTTACTTGTGTATGTCCATGAAACCTTAGAGGTTTGAGTGTTCTTCCCTTGAATAGAATAAAACTAATAAAATCTAAACTAACAAATAATGCTTTTCAGGTCTTGGACATGCAAGTTTTGCAATATTTTGAAGACACGAAGGCCGATTTTGCATAGGTCACCTATGTCGAAAAAGGGATGCTTATGTCTGGATATTCACAATTTGCAGGGTATTTTAGAAATATGAATGTGGAGTCTTTTGTCAGATATCTATAAGCACGAGAGACCAGCACATCCAGCTGGAACTGCCATTTTATAAAGGAATGTGCTGAAAAAAAGAGACAGGACTTGTGCCCTTTAACATATAGGTGCCAGATTTTATAAAAATGAATGTCCAAAAGGAACCAGGTAAGGACTTAAGCTGGAAAACTCAGTTTCGTAACTGTGGTAGTGCCCATAGCCAGAGAGACGGCCACTCTTGCTTCCTTTATTACCCCTGCAAGTGCCACGTCTAAGGAGTACTTAGCTGGCACATGCACCTCCAAACAGGTGCAAATAGCGATGTCTAGATTGTATGAAGTAGATGTGTATTTCCTTTGCAAAACAGCAAATTCATGAATACTTTTCAGACCTGCTCAGAACCTGCCCTTCTGAAAACTGTGCACGCTGTGGATACCTGTGGAAGTAAAATCACTGCCTTGACCCTTTGAACATGTCAATCTCTTATTTACAGGCAGAAATGTTAGGCAAGCTTCCCAAAATTACCTGCAAAATATTGCTTTCTAGTTTACTGAACATGAAATTGAGTTAAGGAAATCACTGTTGTAATACTTTTCCATCATTGTGGAATGGAAAACTGAACTTAGGAGTACAACATAATATTTATGTCAAATTCCCACACAAATATTTTGGAGTTTCCATATTTCACACAGTTTTCCACACTATTCTGTTTAATTGCCACTTCAGCTTCAAATCTGTAGCCATGAAAATGATAGTATTTTTCATCCAATAAATTGTTATACTTCCCATTGCAGAGCATCATTTTTTTTTATTGAAAGGCAGCCATTAAATACATAGGAACATAAACCATAAGCATAATACAATATCAAAAGATAACAAAGCCAAAGGTACTAACAAGGAACACAAGGCGAGCCAACAACACGCCTTCTTTTGTTTTTATGTTATAATTATTTTATTTTACTCTGCCCCCTTCCCTTTTCCCCCATCCCCCTCCCACCCAGCATCAAGCCACAGAAAACACATCCCAAAATAACACTTCAACCCCCCACCCTCCAGCACCCCTCCCACCCCCAAACCACCCTACCCTATCTCCCCCTCCCCCCCCCACGAACCTCTATACCAGCCCATAAGAAGGAGAGCACGCCAGCCAATCTACTCACATAAAGCAAAAGGCGGTACCGCCGACGATCACCTCGCAACGTAGTATGTGACCCGCAAAATTCCCAGACGTGTCACGGCCTTAAGCAATCAGGAGCCATAACGAAGGACAAAGGGTTCCCACACCTGCTCAAAGCGCGTCAAACGCATCCTACCAGCAGCCACCCCACGCTCCATTGTATACATGTCCCACATCCGTTCCAACCAGACAGAAAAAGACGGTGGGAGGGCCTGCTTCCAAACAAAAGCTAGCGACAGGCGAGTCGCATTCAAGCCATGGCGAAGCAACGCCAGCTGGGGGCTACATGCCCCGGGCACGGCAGCCCCAAAGAGAAAGATACCCGGGTCCCATGGAATGCTCAACCCAATAAGTTGCTGTAAACAAGCTTGAATCCCCCTCCAAAAGGTTTGAACGCGAGGGCAAGACCACCAGATGTGCGCCAGTACGCCCTTCCGCCCACATCTCCGCCAACACAGATCCGAAACCCCCGAATAAACGCGAGCAATCCACGCTGAAGTCATATACCATCTATATAATAATTTATAGTTAGTTTCGCGGACATTAATTGCCACCAAGCTCTTCCACTACCTACCCTCCACCTGTTCCCACTGTTGCTCAGAATAAGGAAGATTCAAATCAGAATTCCACATTTCTCTATGTTTGACAAATCTCGGTTGCTGCACCTGCAGCTGGGCATACAAGGCTGCTATAAGACCTTTTGTGATAGTACACCCCTCACAAAAATGCTCCAGATCCGTCAACTCTCGGGCCACATGAGGCCGAACGGTTCTAGCCTGAACCCAATGAGCCACTTGCGTATATTGGAAAAGCTGACTATCGGGAAGGTCGAATTCCGCCTGAAGCATTCTAAACGTTTGCAACTTACCCTCTTCAAACAGTTGCCCCGCATGGCTAAGGCCCTTATGACCCCACGTCCGGAAAGCCGGATCAGCCATCCCTGGGGGAAACAAAGCGTTATCCACTATAGGTGCCAAAGGAGTCAGGTCCCTCCCACGAGGCCGAAAGAATTGGTCCCAGCAGCGGAGGGTATGAAGGATATAGGGGTTACTTAAGCGCGTGCCACTTCGTAGTTTGGGACCAAGCCACAGCCGGTCCCCCAATCCCGCTCCCCCCGTGATAGTCATTTCCAGTTGCACCCATCGCTTGGAGCTATCCGCGATCATCCACTCCACCCCGGCGCAGCATTGCGCCGCCGCATAGTACCAGTGAAGATTAGGAGCCCCCATACCCCCCAGAACGCAGACAGGTATAGAGAATGCGGCGTGCCAAACGCGGCCGACAGTACTGCCAGATAAACTTCATAAGCAGGGTTTGCCAGGCAGCCAATATTCCCCGGGCCAACGATATAGGGAGAACCTGAAAGAGGTACAAAAAATTGGGAACGACCACCATCTTAATCACCGCAATACGCCCAAACCAGGATAGTATTAGTCTATTCCAGGTCTCCAAATCTCGCCGAACCTGCTGAAGTAAGGGTTCATAGTTAGCCTTAAAAAGGGCCGCCCGTTCCACTGTCAGATTCACACCTAAATAGCGTAGAATGGAAGGGGTAGGCAGCGCGAAGCTCCTCACAAACCGCGTCCGAAACCCCAACATTAAGAACTTCAGATTTAGTGTAATTGATTTTGATTCCAGACACCTGGGAGAAGGTTTCAAATAGCTGCATAGCAGCATAGAGAGACGCAGTGGGTTTCACCAGAGTTAATATGATATCATCTGCAAATAGCGCAATCCGGTAATCTGCGGAGCCCACGCGAACGCCCCATATGCCCGGATGTTCGCGGAAGCTTTTCGCCAAGGGTTCCATCACCAGTGCAAACAACAGCGGCGACAGGGGACATCCTTGGCGAGTGCCCCTTTCCAGTGAGAAATTTCTTGATTGACCCCCATTAGCCCGAACACATGCCTTAGGGTCTTGATATAAGCTATGGACCCAACGTACACCTCTTATAGAATGTTTCAATACCATATCGGATTGGCTACAAGCACAAAACCTACGCATCCAGCACAAGAAAACAGAGGTACTGTTCATCGCTAGAGACCCAGACTTTACCCCACCAACACATATAAAGGTCAAGGAAGCGGAATTACAAACCAAGGAAACAATAAAATACCTGGGGGTCACCTTAGACCGACATCTTGACATGAAATGTCATATAAGCAATATTGTCAAAGCGGTCTATTTTAAAATCCGTTCACTCAGGCATCTGCGCTCCCTACTGGAGCCAGATGATTTCCGGACCATATACCAAGCACTGATCCTACCGCACTTTGACTTTGCCAATTCCATCTTACAAGGACTCCCGCAATCCACACTAAACCCGCTACAATTGGCCATGAATGCTGCAGCAAGGATTCTCTATGGAGCCTCCAGAAGTGACCACGTTACTCCGATTTTAAAACAGCTTCATTGGCTACCAATACACGGAAGGATTATCTTCAAAACATTAATCCTCTCATTCAAGGCCATCAAGCGCCTATCCTCCACGGCACTTACTGAACTCATCCATACAGTGCCACCCAACAGAGCCAGAAGGTCAACAGCCCTAAATTTACTAACAACCCCGAAGACCTTGACTAAATGCAATAACACAACAGCAAATAGGGCCTTCAGTCTTTACGTCCCCAAATGTTGGAACGCACTCCCACCAGACATTCGAGCTATTGCAGACCTGACCCAATTCAGGAAGGCAGTCAAATATCACCTCTTCCTCCAATACTACCCAACCAGCGATGAATCTAGATAGCACCACCTAAGAAACTCCGCCTTTTGCAGCCCATACTCACAATATCTCAAGTATTCGAAACGGACTCATTATTTATTGTACAATTCAACCCTGTACAGGAACTTTAGCTCATGTATATAGCCTATTTCTTGTAAATAGTTCATGTATATAACCTATTTCTTGTAAATAATTCATGTATATAGTTCAACCCCTGTTATCCAAGTTTATACCCCTGTTCGATGTAAAACCAAACAGTATGTGTGTTTTGGTCACTTTGTTATACTGTAAACCGCGCTGATGCCGAATAGTGCGGTATATAAGCAACTGTAATAAATAAATAAATAATAAACGTATGAAATTAGGACCAAAGCCCAGCATGTCCAGTATGCACCAGAGATAATCCCAGCTGACACGGTCAAAGGCCTTTTCGGCATCAACCCCCACCACTAGGGTCGGCTGTAAATCTTGCTGCGCCACGTAAATAACCTGCAGCATTCGCCGAATATTATCTGCCGCCTGGCGGCCCGGCACAAACCCAACCTGGTCAGGGTGTACCAAAGTTGGGAGGACCCGATTCAATCGCGCAGCCAACACAGAGGCAAGTATTTTGACATCCGTATTTAATAGGGAAATGGGGCGATAGGAGGCCGCGTCCTGCAGGGGCTTACCTGGCTTAGGGAGCATGACTATCAAAGCCTCACGCTGAGATGGAGGCAGAGGCGCCCCCCTCAGAACCTCATTAAAGAGTACTACCAGCGTCGGCGCTAATTGGACACAGAATTTTTTATAGTACTCCGCGCGAAAGCCATCATTACCCGGCGCTCTCCCGGTTTTCAGCCGTCGGATTGCGAGTTCCACCTCCTCCACTGTAAGTTCAGAGTCTAAGTGATCTCGATCGGAGTCAGTCAACTGGGGCAAGGTGATCGTCCGCAAGAAGCCCTGCACCCGTGCCAGATCAAAAGGTTCGGCTTTATATAACTGTTCCAAAAAAGTAGCAAAGACATCGCGTATCTCCCGAGAGATCACCTTCTTCTGCCCCCCAGAATCTTGAAGCTCGCGGACCACCCTCACAGATTGCTGCTGCCGGAGACATAAGGCTAGGTAACGGCCAGTCTTATTCCCCTGCTCATAAAAAGTTTGTCGCAATTTCCGACGTTTATTGTCTAATTCTCTTTGTAAACATGCATCCAAGTTAGCCCGGACAGCCCTCCATTGACGCAAGACCCGTCTCGATCCAGTCTGGGCATGCTCTAAGTGCAGCCGGGAAGAGTCTCCCACTAGTTGACAATATTCCCATCTCCAAGCCCTCCGCGTGCGAGCCGCTTCTGCCATAAGCTAGCCCCGAGCCGTGCACAGCATCATTTTGATTGCAATAGCTAAAAAGAATATCTAGAAGAACATGCCAAGGTTTTAATTTTCCCTTTGAAGTACATGATTTTAAGAGCACAATCTGAAAAGATCGTAGGTTTAATAATTTTCCACACATTAACTCAAAATAATTGAATATTATTAGAATCCAATTGCATATGTGAAAGTGGACCAATATCAACACTCCAGGACCAACATTTACTAGAACAGGGAGATCCAGCCTGAAATAGTTCCCCCTAAAAACATTGATTAGGTTTTAGTGGCTACAGACAGTCTAATTGTTTTCTGTAAAAGTTCTTCACTAGGGGACCAACTCTGTTGTACATTGTGGGGATAATTTTATGAGGAAGCACCTAGTTTTAAGCGCTATCAACACACACAAATGTTGGCATTTTAGTCATTTATGCATGTAAGTGGTATCTTCTGAAATGCCAACTAGAGTAAAAGCCATATGCATTGTGTGCATAGCACGTACATTCACTGTGTGGTTGCTTGATTTTAGAAAACAGGAGAAAAATGGGTGAAAATTATTCTCCACATGTCTTGTGTCTGTGCTAGTTTTTTTAAACCAATCAAATTGCAACAGCATGGTTTTAATGACTTTAGGAGTTATTTGCATGAACGGGCAGATTTATGTTTGCCTCTTGAAGATCCGTTGCACCTCCTGAACCAGCTTATTTTCCGCTTTCATAACAGATCCTTTGGGAAACTGTTTTTCATTGAGATATGTGGTTGTGTCACCTGTAGAAAAATTGCCTGACACTGCAGCTCAGTTCCTAGAAATAACAGAATTGTGGATTTTTTTTCCTGAACATTATTACCTATGCTCTGAGACAGCTTAGAGAAGAATGGTGATTACTTTTCCATGGAGGCTGAGTCTGACCTTTCCTTTTCTCGCTGCTGCAATACCATTACCCCAGCATAGTGATTTTTAAAGGTATGCTAGAAAGCAGGGCTTTGTTCTCTCCTGAGAATTTATATGTTGATGCCTGGAAAGCAAGGATGCTTGTTCTAATAAAATAAAACTTGCTTTGCTGATTCTCTTGCAAAACCTGAGGATTCGTACCTTGCTATCAAAGAACTTTGTACATTGCCCATGTTCCCTGTAAAATAGCTATCTCCAAGTTATAATGCCCTGTTCAATGTAATTTCAATTTGTTCAGTGTAAATTGCCTTGATATCATGAAAGGCGGTATATAAGAAATGTTAAATAAAATAAATAAATAAACTTGGTTCTAACACAACTTAAAAACGATTAGCAGAAGACAATATTGAATTGAACGAAGAAGGGTTCTGTTCTTTTCTAATCTGTGCAATTGGTAGTTGTAAAAGGAAGTGAAAAATATAAGGAAACATAGATGCCCACTGAAACCTAGGTAAAGGTAGCCATTAATCTTACATAGCAGAAAAGCTTGATATATTTTCTTCAGATACCATGTGTTAGAATAAAAGGATAGGGGATGTTGTAGTTTTCCTTAGTGTGGGGAAAAAAACAAAACAAAATTTCTCCAGTGGAACCCAGATCCACCAGTGCCATAATTTCCGGTAGCGCTTCCAACCATACTCCTCTCCCTCCTGAGAGCTGCCATCTCTTGAGCAATCTCACCAAGCATTTCCAAAACATTTTAATGTTTTACTGAAAGAGCATGGTTGCGGTATACAACAAAATATCAAAGTTAATAACACAAAAACATATGTGAACCAATATTCGAAAGCCCTTATATGTTTGGTGCTGGAGTCAAATGTATAAGGGCTTTAAAAAAAAATTGTGACTGCTGTGCATATAATTCCAGACATATAATTTGTCATCCATCCATACGTATGCTACCTAAAAGGGGGTGGGGTTGAGGGTAGTACCAGTTTCAAATATCACTGTTTACGCATGTGGAGGATAATTTTATAACAGGGTGCCTAAGTTAATTGAGTAGGAAGCAGGACCAGCACTTCCATCAGGCAAACTGGGTGGCTGCCTAAAGTGTTGTCCTCCGGGGCACCTTATGCCACAGCTTTTGCTACTCACTGGGCCCTACAGTGGTGGCAATGGCTTGAAACAACCCCATGGCATTTACCTGCAAACTCTGCCCCCATGTAAACAGGAAGTGAGCCATCAGTGGGGGCAGAAGCAGACAGCCTTGTGGCGCCAATGTTTGCAGGTAAGCGCCGCAGTGCTATTTCAAGCCATTGCCATTGTTGTAGGTCTCAGTGAGGGGTGAAAGCAGCTGCAATGGGCCTCCTGCTCTCCAACTATGTGTTTCCTATCCTAGTCCCAGTTGTTGCGTTGTCTGTCTTGACTAGACTGTAAGATCTGATGAACAGGGACTGTCTCCTATATGTCTCTGTATAGCGCTGTGTATGCCTTGTAGCGCAATGCAGATGATTACTAGTAGTAGTATTAGCAGATGACATTGTCGATTAGTACACATTAAAATGTTTTAACGTGTTCAAACATTT
This sequence comes from Ichthyophis bannanicus, assembly GCA_033557465.1. Classification (NCBI taxonomy): domain Eukaryota; kingdom Metazoa; phylum Chordata; class Amphibia; order Gymnophiona; family Ichthyophiidae; genus Ichthyophis; species Ichthyophis bannanicus. The sequence goes on from CM066033.1 coordinate 498,824,692, forward strand.
TTATTAAGATGAATGTGTGAAAATGAACCAAAAATATTATCCTTATGCATGAGTAAAATATTCATGTTTTGGTTTTGTTTTTAAACTCCTTTATGATGAATATCGTCGATTTTCCTTTACCGTTTTTTTTTTATTTTTTTTTTAGATTTTTCTCTCTCTCCATAAAGTGTTTTAATGTGATTTATTTCTTATTTCATTCTCTTGGTAATTTGAGTCAATTTAATGACTATGGGGGTCATTTTAAAAGCCTTAGTCACAACTTGGATATCCAAAAATGTGCATGCAGACGTCCAAATCATGAAAACGTCCACAGAGCCATTTTACAAATGCCTTTTAAAGACATCTCTGTGCAGGGATGGCCAACTCGTAGACAGGAGCATGGCATACAATGGGCTTAGACATCCCTGCTCGATTTCAGAAACTTTGGGGACATCTGCGACCCCATCCAGATTTAGACCTGTTCCAAGCATAAGTAGGGAATGTGCTTATTTGGGCCGGAAAATATCCAGAGGGTGTAGAGAAGATGGCACTCGAGAATGCACAATCACACTGATAGCAGAAGTGGGATTTAATCCCTGGCTTCCCTGATCCTAACCCACTACTCTATGAGGCTATTCCTAGATATCCACAGTCTGGAATACTGTTCTGGGATTGTCTATGTAGATGCCCTGAAGACGTCCATATCAGTCACACCAATGTTTATGAAGTCGTGCCTGTTTTTTTTATCAGACGTTCTGGCTTGGATTTCCCAGATTGTACTTGGACAACATTTCTAAAATGTGCCTTCACATGTTTTGCTTTTCACATTTCTGATTAGTTTGACATAAATTGATGAAAAGGCCTTTTCATACAAAAAATTCTTTATAAAACTGTCCCCCTAGTGCTGCTGAATACACACATAATATGAAATGTTTAAATCAATGGTTCCCAAATTTGGGGGTAATATCATCAGTGGATCACAGAAACATGGCCATTTCCCCTTCTCTCTGGACTTTCACTGTAATCTATGCCAAATAGTGGCAGTCACCAATCAGTATGTAGCCTGTGAGCCAGTGAACAGACATAGGCACATGCTCCCTCCTGGTAAGTTCCCTGTTAGACTAGATACCCATGCTGCGTACTGGGGTCTGTAAGCACACAAAGCACACTGTCACAAGGGACCCTGGGCTGACTGCTGCTGCTGTTGCCACTACTGTTGCCGCTGTTTTAGATGAGTGGGAGGGAAGGGAAGGGAAGGATGCTGGAGACCTACTATTTTGATTTCATCATCATCTGGGGTCCCATGTGAATTTTCACTTGCTAAAATGGGGTCATATGGGATAAAAGCCTGAAAAGTACTGGTCTACATTAGACATTTTAAAATATAGGCTGCTCATCCTACTGAAAATTGGATTCAATTAAGACAAACAGGAATACTCAATTAAGAACATAAGACAATACCATACTGGGTCAGACCAATGATTCATCAAGCCCAGTACCCTGTTTCCAACAGCTGCCAATCCAGGTCACAAGTACCTGTCATGTTCCCAAAAGGTAGATTAAAGGATGTAGTACCCAAACACCTTCATTGGAGGGGAATGAGTAGGGGAGTAGGGATGTGCAGTCATCATCATGCAGTTTATTGTCACCTTTAAATAAAAGGTGCACATATAGGACGCTTACCACATGATAAATGCATCAGCAGATAGTGCAGTAAGGGGCATGTTTATTAAAGTTTGTTAACAGTACAAGGGTTATAGTGCGCTAAGTGTGCTGCAGTAATGGTTACAGAGCTCTAAAAAGGCCAGTGTGGTAAAAATCCTACACTATCTACTTAGCACACCAAAGGGGCAGAGAATGGACAGGCTCAGGGGCGGAGAGTGGAAGTTTACTGCACGTTGCGGTTAGTGCAGAATTTAACACATGCTAGGGGGATCATTTTAAATTGCTTAGATGCAATTTGAACATCTAAATTACAGAGATGTCCTCAAGGCCATGTTACAAACAGGGATGTCCAAATAAGTAGGGGGTATAGCGGAGGTGTGACTTGGGTTGAGCTATGGACATAGACGTCTCTGATTGATCTTAGAATCCTTGGGGACATCTGTGTCTGCGTCAAAATTTAGACTTGCTCCAAGCACGAATAAGCATTGGAAGAGTGCTCATTTCAGCACTAAAACCTCAGGAGTATATCAAGAAGTTAGCAGTTCACTGTTGCCGCTGCTTTCTGCTTTAGATGAGTGGGAGGGAAGTGAAGGATGCTGGAGACCTACTATTTTGATTTCATCATCATCTGGGGTCCCATGTGAATTTTCACTTGCTAAAATGGGGTCATATGTGATAAAAGTCTGAACTGACTCTCCACAATCAGAATGATATGTGTGTTTCTGGGAAATTTGTTTTGGGTTTGCACCATCGCTGCATGTCTCTTAGATGTCCCTGGTTTTCAATACAATACCAGGGACGTTTAGGTAGACAAGCCCGAACTTGGACGTTCTTGCCATTTTTAGTGATGTTCTTGCTTGGATATCCCAGATTCTGTTTAAACATCCTTTTTTTAAATGTGCCTTGACATATGAATGCTGCAGTTAGCCCAATGAGCACCCACATAAAATACACTTGCCAGTTTAGCACTGGGGTACTTCTCACTGCACTGACTGCTGGAAAACACACTGGGCATACCCCTGATAGGCAGCTAGCACAGACCTGCCCATGCTAATTTTGCAGCTCTAACATGCACTAACTTAGCTCTATTAGTAGCCATACTCCTAAGTACACCTGTGCTACCTGTGTATGAATTCACCATGGCCCATGCATTAAATCTCCCCGATTCACAACATCCAAAACCATTCCCTTTAAGTTCCTAGAACAAAAACAAACACCCTTCCAGCAAAACGTTTTGTAAAAGTGCAGTGTGAAAAGTAACTCTGTTACATATGATTGCCAATAACTCATTCATACCCCATAATTTGGGCATTCATACTGTATTTCTGTTGATTATACGTATAAACTTTAACAATACTGAAGTCCATAATCAGCAAGCCAGAGAGCAGCAAAATCATCTGAATATCTTTTTTCTGGATTTTTTTCTGATAATTTGGTTGAATAGACCTGAATAAAGTTAACTGGTAAAATTTAGGCTGCTGTTTGTGAAGTTTGATTTACTCAGGTAAGCTTGTCCAGACAGAGGTAAATTTCAGCGCTGGGCAAACAAAACTGTGCTCCAAGTACAGTATATCCCAGTACTGCCTCAGTCCAAAAGGGGGGCTACCAAGACCAGTGTCACCACAAGGCGAACTAGGCGGTCACCTAGATCGCCAGTAGTTTATGGTTTATTAAAATTTACTATACCGCCCTTGGGGTAGTAGAGCAGTTTACAATGAATAACATATCCAAGAGTTAAAATCAATGAAACAGAGACCAGATAAAAACATGCAGACAGCAAAAATAAAAGGGAACTCCATAGTCAGACTGGAAAGAGTGGGAGCATATATCAACAAAAAGACAGATTGCGCACAAAGACAAGAGGTGGGGAGGATAGAGTGAAGATGGATCTCACCACAAAAGGAGGTAGGGGTTAGTGGGTATAAGTGTCTGATTTTATGTGGACCAGATCAAAGGCAAGATGAAACAGATGGGTTTTAAGGAGAGATTTGAATCTGGTGTATGAGAGTTCGAGACTGAGATAAAAGGGAAGTGAGTTTCAGAGACTGAGGCCAAGCAAGTAGAAAGCATAGTGTCAGTTGGATTAATAGCGTGCACGGGAAGCTAGAGGAAGATAGAGATGATTACCGTGAGTAGAACACAAAAGAATAATGTGTGAATAATTAAAGAAGAAAGATACAACAATATTCCAGTATGGAGTGTTTTATGGCCGAGATGAGGATTTTAAACTGAATGTGGTATTATACTGGTAAACAATGGAAGCAGAGAAATAAGGAAGGACTACCAAAGGGGACTAATACAGATGGAAATAGATCTGCACTTGTAAGTATTTATCTTGTGGAATGTACTCTAAACTTTGGGGAAAAAGGGAATTCTTTGGGTAAAACTTGATAAATCTGTGTATATTAGAATTTAGTGTTTTTGCTGAGTTAGTCAGGTCTTTGTACCGACAGAGATCTTTTCATTTAAATCAAATCAGAGTATAGCTTAGCATAGAAAGTAAAAGCAAGTATATAGTCACTAAAATAAATTGGGTCCTAGAGCTGTTTTATTTAAATCAAATCAGAGTATAGCTTAGCATACAAATAGAATAAATAGTATCTGAATAGAAAGAAATAAACTAGTTTCTAGAGACCTTTACAAAGATGCCTTCCAGTTAGGAGGCAAAAGATCTGTGAAGTTGTCTTAAATAGGTGTTAAAGACAAATGACAGTTCAATTTGAAAGGACTCCTCTGTCAAACCAAGGGCTGTGTGAATCACACAGGAAATTGGTAAGACTTTACCTTAGAAGCACAGGTCAGGGCACTGTGTAGGAAGCCAACTTTTATTAAGTCATCTTTCCCTCCCCCCAACTCCCACCCACCCCAGAGATAATCTTAGCTTTATAGGCCCTTAAACCTATTAAAGGGAAGGAGGTGCCCTTCTCTCCAAGAAGGGTCGACATGTCTTAAGTAGCAGACTGGCTAACCTTCTGAAGAGGGATTAAAACTAGATTCATTGGGGATGGCTAAAGAAAGCACCTAGATAAGTGAAATCCCCCAGGCAAATGAAACATTAAATACCTCTATAGAAATGGGTAAAAGGGGCAACATTTGGAAAGCGGGGTATATAAATGCTGTAGCATGAGAAATAATATCCCAGATATTGAGGCTTTAATGAAAAAGGCTGACTTGGATTTTGTGGCGGTTACAGAGATATGGCTCCCTTACAACCATGACTGAGATGTAATTATACCAGGCTATACTTTATTCAGGAAAGATAGGGTATGAAGAAGGAGAGGAAGAATGGCGTTATATGTAAAAAATAATATTAAAGCTATAGAATTACATGGCTTAAAAGGGAGAGAGGAGGCATTGTGGTTTAAACTAGAAAGAGGAAAAGAGAAATCCATTTGCATTGGCAGGGAGAAGAAGTGGACAGAGATTTAATAGAAGACATACAGAGCATTGCCAGAAAAGGGGAAGTGCTACTAATAGGTGATTTCAATATGCCAGATGTTGATTGGCACATCTCTGCTCTGGTGTCATCTAGAAGTAAGGAGATCCTGCATTCTCTACAGGTAGAACTATTCAGGCAACTGGTAATGGAACTCACACGTGAAGGGGCCATACTGGCCTTGGTACTTACCAATGGTGAAAGTGTTTCTGATATTATAGTGGGAGATCATCTCGCATCCAGTGATCACCAGATGGTGTGGTTCAGTATAAGGACTAGGGATGATAAAATCCATTCAAAAGTGAGGATCTTAGACTTTAGGAAAACTAACTATGCCAAGATGGGCCAATACCTCAAGGAGTTGTTAGTGGGATGGGAACAGCTGGGGGATATAGAAAAACAGTGGGCAAAACTGAAAGGGGATATTTTAAGGGCAACTGGCCTTTTTGTTAGAAGGAAGGCAAATAGAATGGTAGGAATCATAAGGAAAGGAATGGAGAATAAAACAAAGGATGATATAATGCCTCTGTATTGTTCCATGGTGCGACCACACACTGAATATTGTGTACAATTCTGGTCGCTGTATCTTAAAAAGGATACAGTGGAATTAGAAAAGGTACAGAGAAGAGCTACTAAAATAGTAAAGGGGATACAAGGATACCCCTATGAGTAGAGGGTTAAAAGGCTGGGGCTCTTCAACTTGGAAAAAAGACGGCTGAGTGGAGATATGATTAATGACTGGAGTGGAACGGATAAATGTAGATCAATTGTTTATGCCTTCAAAAAGTAGAGAGACTAGGGGACATGCAATATAGCTACAATGTAAAACATTTAAGACCAATAAGAGAATTTTTTTCACTCAATGCATAATCAAACTCTGGAATTCATTAGTGGAGGATGTAGTAAAAGCTGTTAGTGTAGCTGGGTTTAAAAAAGGTTTGGACAAGTTCCTGGAGGAAAGGTCTATAAATTGTTATTAAAGAGGACTCGTGAAATCCATTGCTTGCCGCAGTGCAAGCATTGTGAAACCTGTGTGTCTTTTTGGGAAACTGCCAGGTACTTGTGACCTGGATTGGCCACTGTTGGAATATGATACTGGGCTTGAGGGATCTTGGTCTAACCCATTATGGCATTTCTTATGATCTCCAGGAACAAGCAGGAATGAGTCTTCACATATGGGTACGTCGGTACCGACGGAGTCTGCGCGGGAACGCTTCCCAGCGTCCAATCAAAGAGCTTTTGGAAGCATCCCACCACGTCTGCATGCTGCCTTCCTGCCTTTCCCAACTGCCTCTCCTCAGTTTTCATTTTTCCGCGGAGCCGGCAGGACGTCCTCCTGTCACTGCAGAAAATTCTTGTTTTTATTTTTTAGTTTTCTTGTGGTCGCGGCTGTCTTCCCGACGCCACCGGTACCGCCGGTGTTTTCTTTTCTTTTCTTGAAAATTTTCCTTTTCCACGGGATATTTTTTCTTCATAGTGTCCCACGGTCTCTTAGGCCTTTTAGGCCTCTTCTTTTTCCTTCGTGGAACCGCCAGGCACTTTCTCCAAGAAATGTTCAGACTGTGGCGGTACAACTTTATTTTTAGACCCTCGAAGTCGGTGTCTAACCTGCTTGGGTCCTGACAACAGTTTGGTAAGAAGAGGTTTTCTACATCGAGGCTCCCTCGATACATGGTTGCCCTCCAACTTCGGGGCACCGTCCACTTCTTCGTCCACACAGGATCAGGTAACCCACAAACAGTCTGTTAAGACTAGCCAGTCCTCGAGTGGTAGGTCTCATGCACAGCATGTAGACGGCTCTGGCCTTGCCCTTGAGGGCCCACTGGCTTCAAAACCCCGGCGGGAGTCTTCGGTCTCCAAAGCCTATAAGGGGTTTCAGGTTGTTCCTGGGGTTCACCCCCCACAGAACATACCTAAGCCGTGTACGGTGGTGGTATCTGCTTCGAACGGTACCGATACCCCGGCATTGGCACTGGTGTTGGATGAAACACTCCTCACCAGGGATCGTCATCTGGCATCCTCGGTACCTTCGGGACCGGTGGATACCCTCCAGATTGACTTTCCATTATCGGTACCAACACCGATACTCCAACCGATGTCGGTACCCTCCAGATGTGCATCGATAGCCTCGCTTCCTTCGATGCCGAGTCTGGAATCGATCTCCAGTCTGGAGGACTGGGTACCGACTCGCCTTGGTACCAGCTCTCGACGGTACCGAAGGCTCGGTTCCGATGAATCGGATCCGCAACTCTCGGTTCCCCTGATGCCGATTGAGTTGCCACTGGTTGACCTTCCTTCACTGGTATCAGACACGGTACCGAAGTTGGTACCAATGTCCTCAATACCTTCACGGTCGGTACCTTCCATGCTTCGCTTATCAGGCTCTTTGCCCTCGATGCCGAATTTGGAATCGATCTCTAGTCTAGAAGACTGGGTACCAATAGATTTTGGTACCAACACCGATCGATACCGCTGCTTCGGTACCGAGGATAGCGGCCAGAGGTTTTCGGTTACCTCGGTTCCGATTGAACTGTCACCGATAACTCCTCCAATGTCTTTGTCGGGTTCGACTCCGACATTGGTACCGGTATCAGCATCGGTACCGGTACCCACAGTAGCATCGTCACCAATTCTGGCCATGCTTTTTTCAACAGGATCACTCCATTCTATACCAAGCTTGGAGTCGATACCTGGCATGGACAATGTGGTAAGGATGGGGGCTGTTCCTGACAGCCAGTGCCAGCAACCATCTTTTAAGCATTCCACACTGCACTCTGCAGGATCTTCTATTCCTATATATTTGGATAACTCTGTGGATGCTCAGGCTAGTTCTTTAGATCTACCCTGTCCAGGGGAAATTCCTGTTTGGGATCCCTCTTTTCAGAGTTTCCTCCTGGATATAGCAAGATCTCTTGCCATTCCTATTCCAGGACATGATCCTGCACAAGGCTCTGTTTCTGCCAAAGCAAAGGACAACATAATGCTTCCTTTGCATCATTCCTTGCAGGATCTCCTTCTAGGAATGTGGGAAACACCTTTAAGGGTACCCCCACCTCCCAAGGCAACTGATCTTTTATATCAGGTGCCCCCCTCTCCAGGGTTTCAAAAGACTCAACTTCCTCATCATTCCATAGTAGTGGAATCAACAATGAGGCGGGTAAAGAGTAAGAAAAAGCACTCTTCTTATCCGCCAGGTCGTGAGTCTAAGAAACTAGATGCCTTTGGACGTCAAACCTTCCAGACATCTATGCTTTCTGCAAAAATTCTCTCATATTTTTATATGAGTCTCTCTCTTGAGGAGGTCACAAAGCAGTTACATCTTTTGACTCCTTTCCTTCCAGATTCTAGGAGTAAAGACTATTCTTCACTGCTTAAGCATATCCAGAATATTTCTTGGTTTCTTTCTCGTGCTTCCCTAGACTCTTTTGAGTCTGTTAGCAGAACTTCTGCTATTGCTATAGGGGCACGACGTAGAGCCTGGCTCCAATCTTCAGATTTGGACAAATGGGCATAACAACGTCTGGGACATACTCCTTGCACTGGAGATAATCTTTTCAACAAGGAGTCTTTACGTCAGGTTACTCGGTTATCCACTGATTTACCTGTTCCTAAGGTTTGTTCTATACCTTTTTCTGTCCCACTAGGTAGGAAATCTCCTACCAAACTTTCTTCCCACAGGAGAAGAAGGTTTTATTCATCACTTGCCCATCATACAGATGTTCCCCAACAGGGGATGCATCGTCCTGGTCTGAAGAATCCAACCTCTCACCAGGCTCAGCAAACCCAGCATCTGCAGGGTTTCTGATCAATCATCATCAGATGCTTGTGACTCTTGGGGTTAGCATCTACAGTGGCTTCTTCTCAATGGAGGCAATCCACCGCTTCATTCTAACCCCTACACATGGATCTCTTTCCAAAAGATATCCATTTTTTCTATATTTCTATGAGCTGTCAGGATATTCATGCCTATAGGTCACAGGTTTCTCCTCTTTTTCCTGTTAGGGAAAGAGGTCTAACCACTATCAAATGAAAATTCCTGTGCCAGCATGTATCTTTCCTTTCTATAGACTTCCTACTTCGTAAGTCTTCTTCAGCTCCATTCTTTGCACCCTCTTACCAAGTTTTTCCCCTGTAAGAGGGAATTACTTACTGGGAGGCTTTTTCTTCAGCCTCTCTACTTTCTCACTTCCAGTGTGGAGTTTACCTCCTCTGCTCAATCTTGCTTTGGGGCAGCTTATCAGACATGTCCAGAGTTTCCTACTCCTGTTCTGTCTGTTCTTTCTGTTTTTGAACAGTAAGATTCTTTCTGCTGTCTTGCTAACAGCTGCCTATGCAGGAGCTTTAATGTTTGGACCACTGGTTCTTGTCCACAAACAACCAGATTGTCCTCCACTAACATTCTGTCTAGTCTTAGTAGTGGCTCCAAGTCAGTGCTTCATCTCTCTTGGAGATCATCTCACTACAAGCTTTCTAGATGGTCTTCTATTCTGCCATCTTCATTTTCCTGAGTTTGGCAGCATAGTTGGCAGAGAACTCTAACAGCCAGTTCTATCTCCTCATTCTCCTGCATCATGCTCCCTGCAATCTACAGAGAAACTTTCCACTATGGGCCCTTGCTAGAGAGCATGGGGGGGTTTTCTCCAACACCTATCCTAGCTGGTTAGAAAAGGCTTTTCAGTCATGTCTCCCATGACTAGAAGGTTCTCCCTTCTTTTACTATCTCCTTTTTTGATATAAAGCACATAGGCCTTCTCTTACGTGAAAGCTCAAGGAGTTGCCAGTTCCCTGCTTTCGTCCATAGTATTCCCAATCGGGGATATGCTCGTCCTCATGGTAAGAACGCATGATATCTTTGCCCTTAAGCAGGTCAACATGGTATCTCATCTCTAGGCATCTTCTGTCTACTTACCATGCTAGAGTCCTGGAAGACTCGGGACTTGCTGGCTGCACATTGACATTGTCCTTTGTTTTTCACGTAACAGTCCTGGTTATTTTTCACTAACTAGCATTCTTGCAGATCATGACCAGGAGGAATAGATTCCCTATTTGTCTTCTCAAGTAGGTTCCACCTCCTTGTTATTAGATGAATCTTTCCTCTCCACATATCCTATGTGATCACTGTGCTGTAGGCATATCTCTGTCTGTTTAGTTGCAGACACCCATATGTAGGCCTACATAGAAATATTTATTTTTTGTGTGTATTTTATGCCCTGCCATATCTCACTATAGATATATTCTTATATGTCTGTCTATCTATCTATCTATCTATCTATCTATCTATATATATCTGTTGAGATATTTTATTATAGATAGATATGTATCCACATACTTATCTATCTCACTGTCTATCCTCATATAGCTATATGATTCTGACAGTGGGTCTTTACCCATACCTATGCTATCTAGCAGGTTTGGGGTTCTACACACACAACCACTCCTGTGGTAGTCAACAATTTTTATACCATAACCTAACGGTTTAGGTACCTCTGAAGCTTTCCGTGCCCAATATCTCTCCTAGCTTACCCCAATTAGGAGAGACATTGTGGATCTTCAGTTAATCACAGGCTTCAACGCCTCAGGCATTTGTCCTCGCTTTTTGGGATACAAGGAGCTCCCACACCCTTTCTCCCCACAAGGACTGTGCCTGTTTGTCCAAATCGGTTAGCCTTCTCTTTTTGCTCCTAAGAGTGACTCACTCTGCCTCAAAAAGAGCTAGGGTTTTTCTCATAAAGCCTTCCGCTGAAGGCCCACCATTTTTGGACTACCCCAGTTTCCCTACTGGGGTTACCTGTTATCTTTCAAGATTCTGTCCTCCACTGGTTTTCCTACAGGATTATTACCTCCACTTACAGTGAGGTCCTCTTCACGGTTCCTCTACTAGGTTTCCCAGTAGATCCATGAACCTCCATACTTCTGTGAAATCCTGTCAATGGAGGTCCATATTGCAATATCCTTTGCAATATTATTGATGACCATCATCATCCACACATGGACTCCATCCCTGCAGTCCTATGCTAGGTTAGCTGTTCCACAGCATCCTTCTTTCTTCAACTCCTACCCTCCATCCTCAGGATGCCTGGTGTTCTGGGAGATAGCATGTTCCAGCCTATGACATGCTGGGACTCCAGGCATCTCAGCTTGGGAGTCCCCATATGTGAAGACTCATTCCTGCTTGTTCCTGGAGATAGCACAGTTACTTACCTGTAACAGGTGATCTCTGGGAACATCAGGAATAAGTCTTCACAACCCACCCACCTCCCCAGGAGTTGTATCTATCTTTCCTTTCCTCTCTCTCTCTCTTTGTCTCAGCTTTAAAACTTAACTGAGGAGAGGCAGTTGGGAAAGGCGGGAAGGCAGCACGCAGGCGTGGTGGGATGCTTCCAAAAGCTCTTTGATTGGACGCTGGGAAGCGTTCCCGCGCAGACTCCGTCGGTACCGACGTACCCATATGTTAAGACTTATTCCTGCTGTTCCCACAGATCACCTGTTACAGGTAAATAACTGTGCTTTCTTAGGTGATCAAATTTAGATGTGCATTCCGAGAGCAGCCCATTGCTGCTGCCGCCACCATCCTTCAGGACCTACAGCCATGGCAATTATTTTTAGCATCACAGTATTTACCATAACCTCTGGCGCTGCATGCTGTTCAGCTTTCCGCCCCATCCAATACAATCTTCCTGTATGCATGGGGGTAGAAGTGGCAGCTGCTTCCTCCCCCATGCAACACATATTCTTTAATTTGAACAATGCTGCTGCTTATATGCATTCCTTTTATACATATAAGTCACTACGGCAATAACTTGATGACAGGACATCTAAGTCAATAAGGCTGAAATGATACTATATTTTGCCTATTTTATAAAGATATAAAGGTATCTATGTGTTTAATGAAAGACTACAGAAATCGTGCCTAGATTGAGGATGTGTAAATTATGCCTGCTCGAAAGGAGGTGTGAATGTTGGAATGTTCTTTACAGGCAGATGCATTTATTCTTTAAAATGCACATGAAAATTACAACTCTAGCCACGCTCCATCCAAAATATGTCCCTAAGCCCACGTGGGACTTAAGTGCATAAATGGTGCTTAACTTTCCACACCTCCCTGACAAAACCAGTCCCCTACTGTACAAATACATGCCAGTTTCACCACACATTCTTTTAGGTGTAACCTAATTTTATAAAATCCCATTAATGCTAGAATATGGTTTATAAAATTACCCTCCAAATGCAGAAAAATGAGAGCCCAAAAGCATGCTGGGGTTGTTCCAGAAGTTATACAGAGAGCGCTGGAATTCAGCTGCTCTCTAGATAACCCATACGCAGGCCTGTGAAATGCCGGCTTAACTTGAGTGTCGAGGTGGTACCACAGTTGCTGTATAAAACATACATTTAGTGGCGCTTGTTCTGAATATTTTTTGATAGGCAGGATAGAAATAATTTGAATGAATACAGAGATGCTAATATATAGATTAAGCAACACACACAGCCTGCACTTTACTTTATCCAGTGGCCACAGCTGATGAATATCATATCCATAGATTTTATAAGGAGGTTATGAGACGATGCCTACATGGGTGCTATTTTATAAGGAGGCACCTACTTTTCTTTATAAAATGCTAGCATGAGTGGGTCAAAATCACTCATAAATTTGAGATTTACACCAGCCCTAGAGCTATGGGATGGCCCACATTACTTGGCTAAGTTACTGTGTGCCTCTGGTTACCCAAACTAATGGTCATAAATGCTTATTTTTTGTGCATTTTGTTTTTATTTGCAGCTGCCCTTATTAGAGGGAACCGCAAGAACTGTGCTCAATTTTCTGGATCTCTAGACTGGCTGATTAGCAAATTGGAGAGATTAGAAGCCTCCTCTGGTATGTTCCCCATTATTTTCCTTTTGAAAGACTTGAATTAAAATTGTTTGCAAAGAATAGATTCAAACCTACACTACAATGTTATTTCAAAAGTGGTTGGAAAAAGAATAGGAAGTCCCTTCTAAATCCCTGCAATGGTGCCACAGCAGTCAGCAAAGATAACACAGCCCAGTTCGGTCATCAATTTGATTTCATCTTGCCCCCTCAGCTTTGACACTGAGGCAGTAAGAGACCCACCTATGTGCATCTTTCAGAAGAGTTTTGCCAAACGCATATATTGGAGAAACTAGTGCAAACTGGAAATCAGATGCTGAATTCCCACAGAGTTAGATGTCATTTCCATAACGTAATGCGGTTATTATCTGAAGTAGACAGGTTTCAGTGAATGATTCTGATCCATAGAACTGATTTCTCAAGAAACATTGATCATTAAATGAACGAAAATGAAAGCAAGAATGAGAAACTCTCTTATGGTGGTTTACAGTGCATGGAAAAAAATGGTTTCTTCTCATGTCTTTTTTCCGTCTTTTTTCCATTTTTGGACATCGTTTTGGCTGTTTCAAGCTTTATTATTAATCAAAATTTTTAATACATTGTAGAACTTTTTAATTTGCAGAAACTGACTTTGCACACATTCATTTTTAGGTTACTGCTTGCTAGATATTGCATGCACTAATATATTTATGGTTTATTATCAAATTGAATGCGTGCAAACAAATGAACAACCCTATTAATCAAAGGACAGGTTAATATTTAATCACCATGGGTACAGCACTTAAATAAACTACGGATATTCAGTGTCACTATCTGGATATCGAGTGCCACTGAGTATATTTATTGTGCAGTCTGCACCAGAGTTATCTGGATAGCAGAGATATCTAGTATGCTATCTGGGTAAAGTTATGACAGCTTTTTGTGTTGTCCTAATTTTATTCGGATAGAAACATAGGGCCCAATATTGAGTCAGCTGCATTTTAGAGGGGCTATGCACCTTGTCAGTGCATAGCCCTCCCCACCGCACTCTAACCCGGATATTCAATGCTGCAGCAATGGCATTGAATATACGGGGATCACTGCACACGCCGGAAGCTGACGAAGCTAACTGGGCAGTAGCAATATTGCATGCTGCCCAGTTAGCTCCTGTGCCTTAAAGATAGGTGAGGGTTTTCCTCGCCTATCCTTTAGGTGGAGGTTTCTAACCGGGCAGCATGCAATATTGCCACTGCCTGGTTAGCGACAGTCTCTACCTACACTGTGCCTTGGAATGTCCCAAACACGCCCTGATGCTAACCGGATAGTACTGGGACACGTAGGGGAGTTAGTAGGGGATATCCAATGGCTTTAACCATGTAAGTGCTGTTGAATAGCCCCATTTAAGGTATTTACACAGTGTACTGGGCTGTAAACTCAAGTTCAAGACACAGAACCTCACTGATACACAGCAGTGCAACACAATTAGCATCAAGAACAAGAATATTGCAATCTGCCTAACCTACAGAGCACCCCGTGCTCCACCCGACGAACTAGCCTTCACACTCGAAGAAGCCTGTGCCATAACAACAAACAACAAACCAGCACTACTAATCGGAGACTTCAACCTTAAGTCCGCCAATACAAAAGATGCAGAGGCCTTCCTTCAGGCAATGACCTCACTTCAATTCACACAGATAGTCAATGCACCAACACACAGACTTGGATCATCCCCAGACCTCATCTTCGCATCAAACTACCTAACTTCAAGAGACCTAATCTCTACACCCACCATCACCCCAGTACCATGGTCTGACCATTACTTAATCGAGATGAAACTGCAATCACAAGAAGACCGGACAAGCGAAAGAGCGAACATCCCACACACACAAAGACGATTCAAGTCCTTTGACAAGGACGAATTCATACAGGACACAATACAACACTTGAACATTGACTCAGAGGACCTGGAGGATCAAGTTTCCAACTGGAACAGCGTTCTAGCTAACGCCGCCAAACCATCCGTCGACAAGACCAAGAATCAACACCACAACAAGAGACAAAACAAACCATGGTACTCAGCAAAAATACGACAGGAAAAGAGGGAGCTCAGGAAAATTGAAAGGAGATGGAGAAAAAACAAAACTACTTCCGACCAACATCTTTACCTAACAAAGCAAAAACAATACAATGAACACATCAACCAATCAAAGAGAGAATTCCACACAAACCTGATAAATTTTTCCATCAACAAACCCAGAGAACTTTTCGAAATAGTAAAAACCCTGACAAAAGAGCAAGCAGCAGAAAGAGAAATACAAATGGATCCACAGAAATTCGCCGACCACATCAAAGACAAATTTCACTCCACAGAGCGCACAACACCCAGTGGAACCACCAGAACGAACGTACACCCCAAAACCTGGGGCACATTCTACTCACCCTCAAAAGAACAGATATCCCACATCATCTCCACAATCAACACAAGCACTGCTCCTACAGACCCTTGCCCAGTGTCATGGGTCAAAGCCACCAAATCAAGCCTCATACCAACCATTCATAAAATGGTACACAACTCACTCACTCAAGGACTCATGCCACAGCAATTAAAGCTTGCCTCAGTAAGACCAATCACAAAGAAACCTACTCTCGACAAAAAGGACCCAGCAGCATACCGACCAATCTCCAGCATACCCTTCCTCGCAAAAATAATCGAAAAGACGGTTCAACTACAACTTCAGGAACACATTGACGAACACGGAACCCTCGACGACAACCAACACGGATTTCGTCCCAACCATGGAGTCGAAACTCTACTGATCTACCTCTTCGACAGCATCATAAGAATAATTGACAACACCAGGAATGGAATTATAATGATCTTCATCGACATCTCCTCAGCTTTCGACACAGTTGACCACAATATGCTCCTGGAGAGACTAAAGAACACTGGTATACACGGTACCACTCTGAAATGGTTCCACTCGTACCTAACCGAAAGACAGCTACAGGTCAAGGTGGGACATGACACCTCCCGACCCATAAACGTACAACAAGGAGTACCGCAAGGATCCGCACTCTCAGCACTCCTTTTTAACATCTACATCCAACCAATATGCAACATTATGAAAGAGAACAACATCCAATACACAATATACGCAGACGACATCATGGTATACTCCCCGATATCAATCGACAATCCGGACTTCTCTAAGATAACAGACTGCCTTACCCAAATGGCGAAATGGTGCCAAAACAACAACCTCGCAATAAACTACAACAAGACCGAAGCTTTAATCATCACTCGGAACCAAAGCTTCATACACCCACCAAACATAAAGATACAAAGCACCACGATACCGATAAGATCAGAGGTGAGATACCTTGGGGTTACTCTGGACAGTAAACTCAACCTCAAACCACACATAGACAAAACAATACAAAAAGCCTACTACAGGATGCGAATCATCAGGAGACTGAAACCACTCCTCGCTCCAGAACACTTCCGTACCGTCTGTCAAGCACTGATAACCCCAATACTGGACTTCTGCAATCCGATATACCTTGGACTACCAAAACAAGCTCTCAAACCACTCCAGCTGGCACAAAACACTGCAGCTCGAATCATATCCGGAGCCGCTAGGCAGGAGCACATCACACCTACATTAAAGGACTTACACTGGCTCCCAATCAGTGCTCGCATCAGATACAAGACTATCATAAACCTATTTAAGATAAAAGAGCACACATCAGCCAACAGCCTCCACCTGCTCATAGAACCGGAAACCAGCGCACGTCCTAGAAGAAGTCAAACACGCAACCGAGTCAGTACCCCAAATGAATACAAGCACACACGCAAGGACACAACAAACAGAGCTCTCTCCATGGCTGCTCCAACAATATGGAACAATCTACCGGACGATCTAAGGGCAACTCCAGACCTCAAAGACTTCAGAAAACAACTGAAAACCATGCTGTTCATAGAGCACTATGGTCACATCACATAACCTAAGAGAATGGATAACAGCACTCCAATCCTCCTATACAACTGTATGTATATAAAATGTGTTTTTAGCACCACTGTAAATAGCCCACCTTGTACATAGCTCAAACAAATCAAGCACCCAACACAGCCCTCACACAACTAAGTTTCATCCTCACTGCATGTACAACACACACACTTTACCTGATTGCTTGCTGTGATACCACCTTGATTATTAAGATAAGGCGGTTTAGAAATACTGTTAAATAAATAAATAAATAAATAAATAAATAAATAAACGGTGTAAATGCCTTTCAAAAATCGGGCCCATAGAAAACTATAGCAGAGAGAGCCATATGCCCTATCCAGTCTGCCTGTCCAATAGAACTATAAAGTTCTACAATCCCTTCCTCTCTCTGAAATCCTCTGTACTTGTCCCATGAATATTGCTGCTCTCCAGATCACTCTGTGCTCCACCTATGCACTGCTCTTACACAATACAGACAGTGCTAAGGCAGTCTGGAAGGAATTTTATGTGTAGAGTGATGCTGAAAATCTAAGGATAGTACCACCTAAGGGAATTATCTGCATATTAGCTGCCTTTATCCAGATAATTCCATTTGAATATTGACATGGGAGTTTTTCATGACCAAGTGGCATGTTTATTAATGTGCAGTAAGCTTTTACACTTACCAAATGCTAAGAACAAATATTAATTTGTGGGAAGTGCAAAGTCTGTGTGGTAACTGTTGGGGGCTTGTCAAACATGTTCCCTGCAGTTTCCACACAGAAACAGAAACACTAACACCGCGGTGGTTTACTACAGGAAGAACGTTTCTTCTTCCTAAGGGAGACCCAAGTAACATTCCTAAAACTTATAGACTGATAACGTGTTTACCTACAATCTATAAGCTGTTTACTGCAATAGATGCAGACAGAATATATGATCACATCAAGCTCAATAACATCATAGCAATAGAGCAAAAGGGCAATAAGAGAGGAGCATATGGTACCAAAGATTAGTTAATGCTGAATAAGGCCATTATGGTCAGTGCTAAGAAATGCAGCAATCTCAGTATAGCATGGATTGATTACACAGGTACACTACCAAAAAGCTGCCTCCAGTTTTGCAACTGATTCCTATAGATTTTGGGGTGCTGAATCCAGGAAAAATAGCCAAAATGTTCCATCACGTCACGTTTTCTTGCAAAATTAGATTTCTTACCCATATAAGGAATGTTCACATAATTTCTTTTTAGCCGACTGCAGTTTATTTTCTTGGCCCAAAATAGAGGTTGTAATGGTTAACTAACTAGAAACACTCCCTCATGATATTTTAGAGTGTTTTGTATTCATTTTATACATTAACAGGACAATTGGGAGGCGGGGGGCTAAATCCAGTACTCACGCTGGCGCATGTTCTTTCCTGTTCGCCTCGCCTCGTTCGCTCGCTCAAACACGGTGGTTGCGACATGAACGTTCCTGTCAAATTTCAGTTTCTTGCAAGTTCATTATTACCTTTTGTTTGCTCAGTCGTAATCCAGCTTTATTCCGAAGTGGTTCACTACAGTTGTAGTTTGCAGTGCTGTGTATTTGTGATGGCTCACAGAGCCAGAGGTTGCGTCAACTCTCCGGACAGTTTTTGTTTTATTTGTGGGGAATATACCGTGAAAAAGCGGCAGAGGAACATTTCTGCATTTCTTAAAGAAGTATATTTCGCCTATTTCGGTTTGAAGTTAGGCGATCAAGACAAACCGTGGGCTCCTCACAAAGTGTGCAAGACATGTGAGGAAGATCTACGCTTATGGATGAAAGGTAAAAAACAAGCATTTTGTTTCGGAATACCTATGATGTGGCATGAACAAAGAGACCACAGCAGTGACTGCTATTTTTGCTCTTGCATTGTGAAGGGATACAACTTAAAAAATAAGAACGTAATAAGTTACCCCAACCTTCCCTCAGCAATTAGGCCTATGCCTCATAGCAACGAAGTACCTGTGCCTGAACCACCAAAATCTTTGGATCATATTTGTGTGGACGGTTCTGATCATGATGAGACTCATCAGATGGCTTTTCCCGATGAGTCCAGTACTTCCGAGTTTGAAACTGAACCAGATCCGAAACCTGAACTTTTCTCTCAAGCTGAATTGAATGATTTAGTCCGGGATTTAGGACTCCCAAAAGATGCTGCCCAACTGCTAGGTTCTCGGCTTAAACAGAAAAATCTATTGTCACCAGGAACAACTTTTTATTGGTACCGCAACCGCGAGACACAATTTTTGAAGTATTTCAGCAAAGAGGAAGATTTGGTATTTTGCAACGATATATACGGAGTGATGGAAAAGTTTAAACTCAAGTATGATCCTGCTGAATGGCGGCTGTTCATTGATTCGTCAAAAGACAGCATAAAAGGTGTTCTTCTTCATAATGGCAACACATTCGCTTCAGTTCCTATTGCTCACTCTGTTATTCTCCAAGAAAAATACGAGAATTTGGCCCTGATTCTTCAGAAGATTCGTTATGATGAGCATAAGTGGATGATTTGTGGAGACTTTAAAATTCTATCCATGCTATTAGGGCAGCAATCCGGTTTCACCAAATATCCCTGCTTCCTTTGCTTGTGGGATACCCGGGCCCGCGACCTACACTGGGGGAAAAAAGACTGGCCAATGCGGGAGTATTTGAGACCCGGTGAGAAAAATGTTCTTCATGAGAGCTTGGTACCTCGTGATAAAATTCTATTACCACCTCTCCACATTAAGTTGGGTCTCATTAAGCAATTCATCAAGTCCCTTCCAAAAGATGGTGAGTGCTTTCGGTACCTTTGCTCAAAGTTCCCCCGACTTTCTGAAGCAAAGTTAAAGGAAGGAGTGTTTGTTGGCCCTGATATAAGGAAACTCATTTCAGATGGAGCATTCGCTGAAACGATGTCTGAGAAGGAAAAAGAAGCCTGGGATTCCTTCAAGGATGTTGTTCTCAAATTCTTAGGGAACAGGCGGGATGAGAACTATAAGGATATTGTTGCCAGGATGCTCAATGCCTTCAAAGAACAAGGCTGTAACATGAGCCTGAAAGTCCATTTCTTGCACTCCCATGTGAACTACTTTCCCGAAAACTTGGGGGCGTACAGTGAAGAACAAGGTGAAAGGTTTCACCAGGACATCAAGGACGCAGAGAGAAGGTACCAAGGAAGATGGAACACCACTATGATGGCTGATTTCTGCTGGTTGCTGCTGCGGGAAACCCCAGATGAAAAATACGCCAAGCAGCGCACCAAGAGAAGCATTCGGGGGAAGAAGAAATGGGCCCACCAGGAGATTGATTGACCCAAGAATGACTTTAAAATCTAAACTGTGTTGACAAATATCGTGTTTTTACTAAACTTTGAAATAAAAATTTGCTAGTTATTACCACAGTGTCGGATCTCATTTATTAGAATTTTATTTTCACACCATCGGGTGTTTGTCTTCATGTATTGCAATGGTGCGGTTTGCGTTTTCTATTCTTACATACATACCTGTACAACATTTTTTGCACATTTCTTTGCTTTGCTTTGTGTCTAACCTCGCTCTTATATGCTCAATGTTTGTGCACATGTATGTGGCTGTTTTAAGTGCAGACAATTTTGCTACCATCACAGTGTGTTTTGTTGACATTACTCTATTCTTATGTGCTGCCTTGTTACAATTTTCTTTATTCTTATTTGAATAACTACTAAACAATTAGTATAAAGAATTCATCCAAGAAACTTTTATCTCGATCGCATTCAATCTGAAACGTTCACCTCAAACTGCTAACCCAATGTAGCAAAAAATCTGTACGTGATGGAGCAAATTGGTTACCAGATTTGGATTCAGCGCACCAAAAAACATAAAAATCAATCGAAACATTAGAGGCAGTTTAAAAAAAAATTTTTTTAGTGTACCTGTGTTATAAGAAAGCTTTGACAGCATCCCACACTCTTGGATAATACATTGCCTTGAATTGTATAAAATAAATTCTGGTTTGATAGAGTACATTAAGTTTACTATGACAATATGTCAATCTACACTTTTTGAGATATGAAGATGGTCAGTATATCTTTCCTAACATTAAGATCTAGTGAGAAATATTTCAGGGAGAATCCCTGTCACCACTTCTGTTTTGTTTGGCGCTTAATCCATTGAGTGCTATCATAAACTCTTTGGGGTATGGATTTAGCCTTAATCCTAAAGATGGTACCAACCCAGCAGCAACTTCCCATCTGCTATTTATAAATGATCTGAAGCTCTTCAGTTCCAGCGACCAACTTCATCTGGATGACTTTTGGCCTTTCAGAGGAAAATTGAGCAAAACTGGAAACATCTCCCTTGCTGAGGGCTGTGACATCAAGGACCTTGAACAGGAAGGCATATAGAAGTATCTGGGAATTGAAGAAGGAATATTACAGGAGATTAAAACTGTTATTGAAAAGTACTTTAACATCACATATTAAGATATAAGCCATAAATGAGCTGGCTATTTCTGTACTCTCATACAGTTTTAGGATTGTGGATTAGCCTCATAAAGATCTTGAAAAACTGGATGTGTGAACAAGAAAACTCCTCCATGCTCATGAAGTAATTTAGAAGAATCAGTGTATGCCAAGATTGTACATTTCGAGAGCTGAAGGAGGGCTAGGACTTAGAGAGATTGGCTACACCTACAGAGCTACTATCGTAGACCTCCAAGCCAGAGTGACAAGTGAACCCATTCTCATGCTCAGTGCAGTTCATGCTGCAATACTTGCTTCATCTGTTGTAAGCCAGGCTCAAATACAATTCACTCATGGTGCTCCTGAGTGCTCTTGCAGCGCACCACCCCATTGAGTGCAAGCCCCTCTCTGTACAGCCTCTTGTAACCCACTTCCTGCAGGGTCTTCTGTTGTCAAAAACCCCCATCTGCTCACCAATGGCAGAGTGGAACCTCAGTGTGGTGTTATCACGGCTCACTGGGCCACCATTCAAGCCCCTGACTACCTTCCACCTGAGGTATCTCTCATAGAAAGTCATCTTCCTGGTAGCGCTCACATCCATTCGCAGGATCAGTGAGCTCTAAGCCTTGGTGATGAAGCCATCCTACACCAGGTTCTACAAGAACAGGATTGTCCTCTGCATGTACCCCAAATTCCTCCTGAAGATGGTGTCCCCATTCCACCTCAATCAGGAGGTGGTGCTCCCCACCTTTTTTCCGGAGAATTACACCAGCAGGGCGGAGGATATCCTCTATACTCTGGACTGTAAGAGGGCCCTATCCTACTTTCAACGTACCAAGGGCCACCGCAAAACTTCACAGCTTTTCATTTCTTATGACCCCAGTCGGCTGGGGGAGGCAATGACCAAGCAGATACTGTCCACCTGAGTGGCAGACTGCATTGCTTTTGCCTATGAGAAGGCTGGGCTCTCGCTGGAACGCCAAGTCATGGCAGCCTCCATGGCAAACCTGCACTCTGTCCCGATGATGGACATCTGCCGAGCCATCACCCGGTCCTCGGTCTATACCTTCATAGCTTACTACTGCCTGGAGAGGGGGTCCAGACGGGACAACACCTTCAGCCAGGCTGTATTCCATAATCTGGGGTTTAGGCATCTCCTGCCCTCTGACCCCTCTGTGTTCAGGCTACTGGAGTGCTAATTCTTCACTGGACACATGGGTCATTGTGGTGTCTGTATCCTTGGACTCAATTGCTGCTGCTCACAGCTCGCCTTGGGGGCATCTGTGTTTTCTATGGGTTTTCGGTAGCCTGTAGCTAGGGAGTCCCATATGTGAGGACTGATTTCCTGCTTGTTCTTGGAGAAAGCGTAGTTACTCATCTGTAATAGGTTTTCTCCAGGGACAGCAGGAATCAGTCCTCATAACTGTCCCTCCTCTCCATGGAGTTGCTTCCTTGATGTTTTATTTTTGCCATCTTAGCTATGTCATGAGACTGAGGCAAGTGATGTAGCATGCCTCTATGAGAAAGATGACCCATGAAGTTTCCTCTACCAATGACTTCCTTACTGTAATTGCATTGTGCATATGACTGATCATGTAGCATTTTCAAATGCCTCTGTACCTCTGAGGTTTATGAGATTTTCTATCTACTTAAGGGGGGGGGAGGGGTGGCTCACAGCAGCACGCAAAGGCATCAGGATAATCTGATAAGCCTCCCTTCATGTGGAACTGATGCTAAAAAGAGGGAGAGGGAATTTAATATAAACCATAGCTCTCCTAGAGGTACTTTGGCTTAGGATATGGTTGATAAAGAATCCCCATACTAATAGACAAAACACACAATGAGACTATCTAAGAGCCTAATACAACATACCAACACACTCTCTTAGTTGATCAATATTTACTCACAAAGGTCTCTCACAAAACTTCCCAGCACCTCATCTAGCAGTGTATTAAAGGGTAAAGGAGATCTCAGGATGGCTATATGCCCTACATTTGGCGAGAAAATCCACTATAGGGAATAGCAGATGCTCACATCGCTGATCTCAAACATCCCTCAATTTTTTAATTTTTTAATTTTTAAAGTAAATAATATATATCAATTACACAGGTACACTAAAAAAAATTTTTTTTAAACTGCCTCTAATGTTTCGATAGATTTTTACGTTTTTTGGTGCGCTGAATCCAAATCTGGTAACCAATTTGCTCCATCACGTACAGATTTTTTGCTACATTGGGTTAGAAGTTTGAGGTGAACGCTTCAGATTGAGTGCGATCGAGATAAAAGTTTCTTGGATGAATTCTTTATACTAATTGTTTAGTAGTTATTCAAATAAGAATAAAGAAAATTGTAACAAGGCAGCACATAAGAATAGAGTAATGTCAACAAAACACACTGTGATGGTAGCAAAATTGTCTGCACTTAAAACAGCCACATACATGTGCACAAACATTGAGCATATAAGAGCGAGGTTAGACACAAAGCAAAGCAAAGAAATGTGCAAAAAATGTTGTACAGGTATGTATGTAAGAATAGAAAACGCAAACCGCACCATTGCAATACATGAAGACAAACACCCGATGGTGTGAAAATAAAATTCTAATAAATGAGATCCGACACTGTGGTAATAACTAGCAAATTTTTATTTCAAAGTTTAGTAAAAACACAATATTTGTCAACACAGTTTAGATTTTAAAGTCATTCTTGGGTCAATCAATCTCCTGGTGGGCCCGTTTCTTCTTCCCCCGAATGCTTCTCTTGGTGCGCTGCTTGGCGTATTTTTCATCTGGGGTTTCCCGCAGCAGCAACCAGCAGAAATCAGCCATCATAGTGGTGTTCCATCTTCCTTGGTACCTTCTCTCTGCGTCCTTGATGTCCTGGTGAAACCTTTCACCTTGTTCTTCACTGTACGCCCCAAGGTTTTCGGGAAAGTAGTTCACATGGGAGTGCAAGAAATGGACTTTCAGGCTCATGTTACAGCCTTGTTCTTTGAAGGCATTGAGCATCCTGGCAACAATATCCTTATAGTTCTCATCCCGCCTGTTCCCCAAGAATTTGAGAACAACATCCTTGAAGGAATCCCAGGCTTCTTTTTCCTTCTCAGACATCGTTTCAGCGAATGCTCCATCTGAAATGAGTTTCCTTATATCAGGGCCAACAAACACTCCTTCCTTTAGCTTAGCTTCAGAAAGTCGGGGGAACTTTGAGCAAAGGTACCGAAAGCACTCACCATCTTTTGGAAGGGACTTGATGAATTGCTTAATGAGACCCAACTTAATGTGGAGAGGTGGTAATAGAATTTTATCACGAAGTACCAAGCTCTCATGAAGAACATTTTTCTCACCGGGTCTCAAATACTCCCGAATTGGCCAGTCTTTTTTCCCCCAGTGTAGGTCGCGGGCCCGGCTATCCCACAAGCAAAGGAAGCAGGGATATTTGGTGAAACCGGATTGCTGCCCTAATAGCATGGATAGAATTTTAAAGTCTCCACAAATCATCCACTTATGCTCATCATAGAAACATAGAAACATAGAAACATCACGACAGAAAAAGACCACAAGGCCCATCTAGTCTGCCCTTCCATAACAACAACTACAACAGTCCACTTTTTACCTTTAGAGATCCTCTGTGTTGGTCCCATGCTTTTTTGAATTCAGTTACTGTCCTCATCTCCACCACCTCCACTGGGAGACTATTCCACGGATCCACTACTCTTTCCGTAAAGAAATATTTCCGCATATCACTCCTGAATCTATCTCCCTTCACCCTCATCCCATGTCCCCTCGTAGCAGAACTTGCTTTCAATTGAAAGAGGCTCTCTCCCTGAACATTTATGCCACGGAGGTATTTAAACATCTCAATCATATCACCTCTATCCCGCCTTTCCTCTAAGGTGTACATATTAAGATCCTTAAGTCTGTCCTCATATGCTTTATAATGAAGCCCATTAATCATTTTAGTAGCAACCCTCTGCACCGACTCCATCCTGTTCACATCCTTTTGAAGGTGCGGTCTCCAGAATTGCACACCATACTCCAAATGAGGTCGCACCAAAGACTTATATAGCGGCATTATCACCTCCTTTTTTCTGCTAGCCATTCCTCTCCGTATGCACCCAAGCATCCTTCTAGCTTTTGCCGTCGCCTTTTCTATCTGTTTAGCTACTTTAAGATCATCAGACACAACCACGCCTAGGTCCCGCTCTTCTTTAGTGGACAAAAGTACTTCACCTCCTATACTGTATTGCTCCCTTGGATTGCTGCAGCCCAAATGCATGACCATACATTTTTTAACATTAAATCCCAGCTGCCAAATTCTAGACCATTCTTCAAGCTTATCTAGATCCCTCTTCATGTTATCTACACCTTCCTGGGTGTCTACTCTATTGCAGATTTTGGTATCATCCGCAAAGAGGCAAACCTTACCCGACAGCCCTTCCGCTATATCACTAACAAAGATGTTAAAAAGAATCGGACCAAGGACAGATCCCTGGGGCACACCACTGGTAACATCCTTCTCCTCAGAGTGAGCTCCATTTACTTGTACTCTTTGTCGCCTCCCACCCAACCAATTTCTAACCCAAGCAGTAACTTTAGGGTCCATCCCTAGGGTGCTCAGTTTGTTTATAAGTCGCCTGTGAGGAACAGTGTCAAAGGCTTTACTGAAATCTAAATACACCACATCTAGAGCTCTCCCTCGGTCCAACTCCCTGGTCACCCAGTCAAAGAAATCAATCAGATTTGTCTGACAAGACCTGCCTCTGGTGAATCCATGCTGCCTCGGATCCTGTAATCCGCCGGACTCCAGAAACCTCACTATTTTCTCTTTCAGCAGCGTTTCCAATAATTTACTCACCACTGAAGTTAAACTAACCGGCCTGTAGTTTTCAACCACATCCTTACTTCCGCTTTTGTGTAAAGGCACCACATGAGCCTCTCTCCAGTCCTTTGGCACCACTCCTGACTCCAACAAGGCATTGAAAAGGTCAGTCAGTGGAGTTGCTAGAATGTCCCCAAGTTCCCTCAGTATTCCAGGGTGTATCCCATCCGGTCCCATCGCTTTGTCTACTTTAAGTTGAGCTAGTTTCTCACGAACACAGTCTTCTGAAAATTGTTCAAGATGTCCCTCGCTTCTGTTCCTATTTGTGGGTGTTTTCTGAGGTCCTGCTCCTGGTTCTTCATCTGTGAACACAGAACAAAAATATTTGTTAAGCAATTCCGCTTTATCCTTATCAGCTTCTACATATTCCCCCCCCTGCACCCTTGAGTCTGACAATACCACTTAATGAATCTTCTGAAGAATCAGGGCCAAATTCTCGTATTTTTCTTGGAGAATAACAGAGTGAGCAATAGGAACTGAAGTGAATGTGTTGCCATTATGAAGAAGAACACCTTTTATGCTGTCTTTTGACGAATCAATGAACAGCCGCCATTCAGCAGGATCATACTTGAGTTTAAACTTTTCCATCACTCCGTATATATCGTTGCAAAATACCAAATCTTCCTCTTTGCTGAAATACTTCAAAAATTGTGTCTCGCGGTTGCGGGGTACCAATAAAAAGTTGTTCCTGGTGACAATAGATTTTTCTGTTTAAGCCGAGAACCTAGCAGTTGGGCAGCATCTTTTGGGAGTCCTAAATCCCGGACTAAATCATTCAATTCAGCTTGAGAGAAAAGTTCAGGTTTCGGATCTGGTTCAGTTTCAAACTCGGAAGTACTGGACTCATCGGGAAAAAGCCATCTGATGAGTCTCATCATGATCAGAACCATCCACACAAATATGATCCAAAGATTTTGGTGGTTCAGGCACAGGTACTTCGTTGCTATGAGGCATAGGCCTAATTGCTGAGGGAAGGTTGGGGTAACTTATTACGTTCTTATTTTTTAAGTTGTATCCCTTCACAATGCAAGAGCAAAAATAGCAGTCACTGCTGTGGTCTCTTTGTTCACGCCACATCATAGGTATTCCGAAACGAAATGCTTGTTTTTTACCTTTCATCCATAAGCGTAGATCTTCCTCACATGTCTTGCACACTTTGTGAGGAGCCCACGGTTTGTCTTGATTGCCTAACTTCAAACCAAAATAGGCGAAATATACTTTTTAATAAATGCAGAAATGTTCCTCTGCCGCTTTTTCACGGTATATTCCCCACAAATAAAACAAAAACTGTCCGGAGAGTTGACGCAACCTCTGGCTCTGTGAGCCATCACAAATACACAGCACTGCAAACTACAACTGTAGTGAACCACTTCGGAATAAAGCTGGATTACGACTGAGCAAACAAAAGGTAATAATGAACTTGCAAGAAACTGAAATTTGACAGGAACGTTCATGTCGCAACCACCGTGTTTGAGCGAGCGGCGAACGAGGCGAGGCGAACAGGAAAGAACATGTGCCAGCGCGCGAGTACTGGATTTAGCCCCCCGCCTCCCAATTGTCCTGTTAATGTATAAAATGAATACAAAACACTCTAAAATATCATGAGAGAGTGTTTCTAGTTAGTTAACCATTACAACCTCTATTTTGGGCCAAGAAAATAAACTGCAGTCGGCTAAAAAGAAATTATGTGAACATTCCTTATATGGGTAAGAAATCTAATTTTGCAAGAAAACGTGACGTGATGGAACATTTTGGCTATTTTTCCTGGATTCAGCACCCCAAAATCTATAGGAATCAGTTGCAAAACTGGAGGCAGTTTTTTGGTAGTGTACCTGTGTTATTCATCCAATATCCAATTCCTATTAAATTCAATCCTGTAAAGTACCTTTCAACATTAAAGACATACATATGAATTTACAATAGTTTAGCTATGCGTCTTAAACTTTCAGAACAAACCGTTCTTAAAATGGTAAGATGACGTCTCCTGTAAATAAATAGAAGCAGACAGCACCATCAATCTAGCAGCATAACTTATAAATAATTTAGTTACTTATCTTATATGTTTGAAGTTTCAGAATAAAGCTACATAGATTCTACTCCTCTTCAAATGAAAACTTATTGGAGACAGTCACCAATGCTGTATTCATTCAACAGCCGACAGCCCGTTGTCAAACAAACCCGACAAAGATCTTTGTTTCACCAAAAGCTTTCTTCAGGGGTTCAGAAATCCTTATACACATTGAAAATATCCAATCTGCCATCTCTTACTTCTTCCGGGGTCCAAGCCACAAAACTTGGCGTCTGACGCAGCTGACTAAAAAGGAACTAACAGCCAATAGGAACCTTTCACTCAAATAACAAAACTTTATACTAAAAACAAAACTTCTCCTGACACTTCAAAACACACAAAGTACGGTTAGAGCTTCCAACCCACTCCAGCATCTGGGCATTCAGTGGGTAAACCCCTGTCAGTTTGAGGCATATTCAAGGCTGGTTAAGATACATTGGTAATATTTTTTTGCTATGGAGTGGAGTGGTGCTTCTGGATGACTTTTTCAACTATCTTAATGGCTGTGATGTCAACATTAAGTTTGAAATGAATGTTCAACAACGATCTATTCACTTTTTGGAGGTTAATATTGTTAAGTCTGATGATGATTTCCATACAACTCTTTATACAAAGCCTACTGATAAGAATATGATTTTACACTTTTCCAGTTTCCATCCTATATATCTAAAATGGAGTTTGCCTTATTCACAATTATTGCGATGTCACCGCATCTGTTCATCTGATGCAGAGTTTAAGGTGCATGTTATGCTTACTAAATTTAGAGAACAGGTATATCCTGAGGCAGTTTTGAAGAAAGCCTATAAAAGGGCATGTTATAACCATCATGAGTGGCTTTTGTTATCTAAGGCTGAAAATTTTCAGCAGCCGCCTTATTCGGCAGTTTCACCAGTTACATATGTACTACAGTACTCTAGTTTGTCTAGCCGCATAGCGGCGTCTATAGGTAACAGATGGAAGCTTATACAAACTCATCCCAACTTATCTGATAGTACTTTGCATGTAGCTTATAGTAGAGGGAGGAATTTTAGAGATAAGCTCTGTTCAGCGGTCCCTAGGTCGTCTCATGTACAAAGCATTAAAGGACATGTTAAATGTGGACATAGTTTATTTTGCCCCTTAATGATGGAAGAACAATGTTTTCAGCATCAAGATATCAAATATTATATAAAAAGCAATATGGACTGCACAACATTATTTGTGATATATGTTCTGATGTGCCCATGTTTGAAGATTTATGTTGGTAAACTACCCATTCGCTTAAAGTACGATTAGCAGAGCATAAATATAGTATTAACACTAGAAGCCCCAAAGTGCGTCAATTGATGCAAATGCATCTTCGAAGTTGTATACCAGCGCCACTGCTAGAGCCATGTCAGTCATGTTCCATGACTTTGTTAGCAAGGTCAAGATGTTCAAATATGTGCATTGAAAATTGACAGATGCACCACCTAGCGGGAAAATGAATTTATACCTAGAAGCCCCAAAGTACATCAACTGACACACTCAGTTGTCTTGGATGCGTCAATTGACGTACTTTGGGGCTTCTAGGTATATATTCATGTTCCCACTAGGTGGCGCATCTCAATCACTGTTTACTGTTTTACTCCGACATTACAAACAATAAACACACAATGACGTCATGTAATGACATCATATACTGCACGTATTTAACAAATAAGTAACTTCACATTAATTCACATCTGCATTTCATGCTAAACGCAGTCCTCGTGATAATGCGTCAATTGACACACTTTGGGGTTTCTAGGTAAAATTCCTTTTGGGGCTTCTAGTGTTAAGAAGATGAAAGCAGAAACAGCATTGATTCACTGTTCACTGATGTTGCATGCTTTTGAAGATCTATCTTGCTCTGTATTGGAACATGTTCCAGCGTGTATTCGTGGTGGGGATAGAGGGCAACTGCTGTTGCAGAAAGAACAATGGATTTACAGATTAAAAGCATTAGCCCTTTGTGGCTTGAACAGTAGAATTGAATGGACACTGTTTTTTTGAATGCCCAGCTGCTGGAGTGGGTTGGAAGCTCTAACTGTACTTTGTGTGTTTTAAAGTGTCAGGAGCAGTTTTGTTTTTAGTATAAAGTTTTGTTATTTGGGTGAAAGGTTCCTATTGGCTGTTAGTTCCTTTTTAGTCAGCTGCGTCAGACGCCGAGTTTTGTGGTTTGGACCCCGGAAG
Organism: Ichthyophis bannanicus; assembly: GCA_033557465.1. NCBI lineage: Eukaryota > Metazoa > Chordata > Amphibia > Gymnophiona > Ichthyophiidae > Ichthyophis > Ichthyophis bannanicus. Next base: position 498,855,189 of record CM066033.1, read on the forward strand.
AAGTAAGAGATGGCAGATTGAATATTTTCAATGTGTATAAGGATTTCTGAATCCCTGAAGAAGCCTTTTGGTGAAACGAAGATCTTTGTCGGGTTTGTTTGACAACGGGGTGTCGGCTGTTGAGTGAATACAGAGTTGGTTATCATGTGAATCTATGCATCTTTATTCTGAAACTTCAAACATATAAGATAAGTAGCTAATTATTTATAAGTTATGCTGCTAGATTGATGGTGATGTCTGCTTCCATTTATTTACAGGAGACGTCATCTTACTGTTTAACGAACTGTTTGTTCTGAAAGCTTAAGACGCATAGATAAATTGTTGTAAATTCATATGTATGTCTTTAATGTTGAAAGGTACTTTTCAGGATTGAATTTAATAGTAATTGTATATTGGATGAATAAATTATATTATTTACTTTAAAAATTAAAAAATTGAGAGATGTTTGAGATCAGTGATGTGAGCATCTGCTAGTTCCTGTGGTGGATTTTTTTCACCAAATGTAGGGCATATAGCCATCCTGAGATCTCCTTTACCCTTTAATGCACTGCTAGATAAGGTGCTGTGAAATTTTATGAGAGACCTTTGTGGGTAAATATTGATTATTTATTTATTTTATTTATTTACATTTCTTATATACCACGCTATTAAGATTAGTGCGGTTTACAGCAAACAGAACAAATAGTACAATGTGTCAAAAAACACATTGTGCTTACAATGAACAGGGAAATAACTTGGGTGAGAACTTGGGTGAGAACTATTTACAGCACATTTTAAAAAGTTACAGAAATATTCATCATTGAGTAGGATTGATGGCACCGGAGGAGTTTTTGCCAAGGGATTAACTAAGAGAGTGTGATTAACTAAGAGAGTGTGTTGGTATGTTGTGATAAAGAATCCCTCCATCCCGTTATCTTTGCTATCCTGTGTAGCTTTTTCTCTTCCTTAAATGCCACCATCAACCAAGGTCATTCTCAAGCTAAAAGGCTTAGAGAACTCAAACATATTAGCAGGTAGACATTCTGTCAAGAATGTTCTCTGGCTAAATGGCCCTAGTCTTCTGACATTGGAGTATAAAGCACTAGAATGGAATATATCTCTTACGAATGCTCTGGACAAGTTGGAACCTTAAAAGGAGTCACTGTCAAAAGTTACAAACATCACCCATAATGTGTAGCTCACCTTTAGATCAGCAGATTGGGATTGGCGTAAGCATCAATCTCTGGCACTATGGCTAATTATAGGAAGCTTCTGGTGGAATCTAAAGCCCAAGTACACTTGACAAAAAAAGATTGTCTGTAATTTAGAGAATAAACAAGTAAAGGCAACTTTGTCAACTAGTTAATAGACCTGTCCCCCTGGGCTTGGTAAGGGACCAAGGTGGTATCAGTTTTACCCTGACCAATATGCATCTTTCTTAAATCGGAAAGTTCAGAGTGCTCGGCACTTGATTGGGGTGACCACATCCTTTGAGCCTATGCCGAGTACTGGCCACAAACTGAGGCCCCTCACAAGTAAATTTCTTGTTATTCCCCTAAATAAGATAGAGGGTATAGTCATATGTCCACTAGTCTGGACTCAACTAAATCTGTATTGACATCTTTCCATCAGCAAAAGTTATTTAGCATTGAAAAACTCATGGCTTAGATGAAATCCTCTACCTCCCCCATAGATCCTATTCCTTCCACTCTTCAGAAGGAACTATTTCCCCATTTTTTGGCTGCATTACTAGATTTAGTTAAACAGAGCTTATTGCAAGGACTAGTTCCTAATATTTGGAAGGGATTAGTCGCCCAGCTGATCTTAAAGAAAGCAGATCTGGATCCATTGTTATCTTGTAACTACTAGCCAGTTTTGAATCATCCGTTTATAGCTAAACTTTATAGAGAAATCTGTTGCTTAGCAATTGGTTCAGTTTTGCAGTACCGCTAATGTCTTTTACACTAAACAATCAGGTTTCAAAGTGGGATGGAGATGGCCCCTGCTCATATGCTGAAGGACATCAATACTCATCCAGATGCTCAGAAGGATGTCCTTACACAGTTAGACCTAAATGCATCCTTTGATTTAGTCGATCATGCTTTACTGCTTGCTCACTTGGAAGAAATCAGACTGATTGAAACCAGCATAGGATAGTAAGAGGCTATCTTATTTTTCAAGACACACATTTAGGGTTACCATTGACAAATAAAAATCTCCTGCACTACTACTGTCCTGCAGAATTCCACAAAGCTCAGCATTAGCCCCCACCTTATATAACATCTTTCTCACCCACGCATACCCCCCCACCCCCAGCTACCTTAACACAGGTTCTAGGTATCAACCTTCTTTCTTATGCAGTTGACTCTTGGATCATTGTCGCAAGTAACAATTTGGACTTTACCTTCCAATTAATGATCAACAATGGTTGGCAGCTGTTTCTGATTGGCTATCAGCCAATAGGCATACATTGAGCTCATCTAAGTCAGTGGCACTCTTGTTAATGGAAAATAAATACCTTCCCTTTTTTTCTTAGGTTGGCAGAGAATTACATTCTACTCAAACACATCTGCTCTTTGGGTGTCTTTTTAGACAGTAATCTTTCTTTTATCCCATATATCTCATCTCTAGTTAAGAAAAACGTTCTCTCCCTTAGGGGAATTAGTACACTGATGTCCTCTCTTAAAGAGAAAACTCTTAAGACTCTAATACAAGCCCTGGTTCTGTCTAGACGAGACTACTATAGCTCACTCTTAGCAGGGGATCCTGTGGGTATATCTTAAAAGGATTCAACTGATACAGAATACAGCTGTGAAAATTATTTATGGGACCAGATACTATGACCATATGATCTTTTTCCTTGAGGAGCAACACTGGCTCCCAATCAGTAACAGAATAGTTTAGAATCATAATTCTAATATTCCAGTTAATCTGAACTGGATTCCCCTATATCTAATTTTTATTTTTTAATTCCTTATATTCCTCCTTGCGCTCAGACCAACTTACTGAACGTCCCTTAATATAGGGTTTTCTGCTATGAAACTATGAAAGTCCTGTTTTGCCTGCTTGGCCCATCCCCTCTGAAATCCCCTCTCTGAGTTTCTTTGAATTGCACACTCACTAAATTCAAATCTGGTCTTAAAACCTGGCTCTTTGAGCAATTGTTTGTGGCAAACTAGCTCTGAGTACAGTTTTACTTTGGTCTAGCCTTGGTCACAAATTTAGCCTTACTTACCTGCTCCCTACTGTGTTTGACATATGAGAAGTCTTAAGAATACCATATGTTGTGCTACTCCACCCTCCTCCTCTTGTTTTCCAGTTTTGTCTCATTAGTTTGTTGAATTGATATGTTTTTATCTGCTTTTAATTGTTCAGGCTTTGTAAACTGCCTTGATGCAGATCTTGTCTAAGGTGGGTATATCAAATAACTCCATAAATACTTTTAAAAAAATGCACATTTATATCAATCATAGACAAATAGAAACATGATAGCAGAAAAAGACCATATGTTCTATCTAGTCTGCCCTTCCATATAAACTACTACAGTCCCTTTTTTTCCTTTAGAGATCTTCTGTGTTTGTCCCATGTTTTCTTGAATTCAGATATTGTCTTCGTCTCTACTATCTCCATTGGGAGACTATTCCACGCATCTACCATTCTTTCCGTAAAGAAATATTTCAACATATTACTTCTAAGTCTATCTCCTTTCACCTTCATCTTATGCCCCCTATTTCTTTTAATTGAAAGAGGCTCTCCTCCTGTACCATGGAGGTATTTAAACATCTCTATCATATTTCTTCTGTCCTGCTTTTCCTTGGATTTTTGCAGCCCAAATGCATGACCCTACATTTTTGGCATTAAATTCCAGCTGCAAAATTCTCAACCATTTTTCAAACTTAGCTAGATCCCTCCTCATCTACAGTATTCCTTCTTGGGTGTCTACTCTTTTGCAAATTTTGGTATCAAATGCTAAGAGGCAAACCTTACCCGACAGGTCTTCCGCAGTATCACTAACAAAATTGTTAAAAAGAATCAGACCAAGAACATATCCCTGTTGCACACCACTAGTAACATCTTTCTCCTCAGAGTGAGCTCCATTTACTTGTATCCTTTGTTGCCTTACACTCAACCATTTTCTAACCGTCACTCACTTCAGGGTCCATCGCTAGGGTGCTCAATTTATTTATAAATTGCCTGTGCAGAACGGTGTCAAAGGCTTTACTGAAATATAACTCTCTGTTTACCCAGTCAAAGAAATCAATCAGATTTGTTTGACAACACCTGCAGCATTTACATTAATTTAATCACCACAGAGTTAAGACTAACTGGACTGTAGTTCTCAACCTCATCCTTACTTCCGCTTTTGTGTAAAGGGACCACATGTGCTTTTCTCCAGTTTTCTGGCACCATTCCTAACTCTAAAGAAACTTTGAAAAGGTCAGTCAGTGGAGCCGCTAGAACTTCCCCAAGTTCCTTAAATACTCTTGGATTTATGCTATCTGTCCCCATTGCTTTATCTTCTTTTAGTTTAACTAGTTCCTCACGAACACAATCTTCTGAAAATGGTTCAAGATCCCCTTCACTTCTGTTCCTATTTGTGGGTGTTTTCTGAGGACTTGCTAGAGGCCATCCATCTGTGAATACCGAAAAAAGATATTTGTTGAGCAATTCCACCTTATCCTCATTAGCTTCTACATATTCCTTCTCTTCCCCCTTGAGTCTAATAAAACCACTTTTACACTTCCACCTCTCACTAACATTTTATTGCATTGGCTATTCCTATAGTGAGAGGAATTGCCAGCAGAAAAAAGGAGGTGATAACGCCTCTGTATAAATCTCTGGTGCAATGTCATTTGGAGTATTGTGTGCAATTCTGAAGACCACACCTTCAAAAGGATATAAGCAAGTTGGAATCTGTGCAGAGGGTGGCTACTAAAATGGTTAGTGGTCTTCGTTATGAAGCATATGACGACAAACTTAAAGATCTTAATATGTACACTTTAGAGGAAAGTTGGTATAGGGGAGATATGATAGAGACATTTAAATACCTCTGTGGCATAAATGCATAGGAGAGTCTTTCAACTGAAGGCAAGCTCTGCTACGAGGGGACATAGAATGAGGGTGAAAGGGGATAGACTCATTAGTAATATGTGGAAATATTTCTTTTCAGAAAGAGTGGTAGCTGCATGAAATAGTCTCCCATTGGAGGTGGTAGAGACGAGGACAGTATTTGACTTCAAAAAAGCATGGGACAAACATTGAAGGATCTCTAAAGGAAAAAAAGGGCACTATTGTAGTTGATATTGAAGGACAGACTAGATGGGCCATGTGGTCTTTTTCTGCCATCATGTTTCAATCTGTCTATTTCTTCTTCTTCTGTTTGTATCTTTGCTTACTGACTACTTTCCTAGCTTATTTATTTATTTAACACTTATTTCTATACCGCTCTTTCCCAAGTATCAAGTGCGGTTTACAAGGAACAGTAAGTTATATGGTATGTTAAAGCGCATACCTAGTCGTTTTACATAGAACAAGTGGAACTATTTACAAGTAACAATATAATATTTGAACAGTAAAAAGTTAGAACGTATTTACATTATGGGTACTTACAAAATATATCATGGAACAAAATTGTGATGTATAAAAATATTTTGTGTGTTATGTACTATTGTAGTATGGTTGTTAACCTGTGTCTCTTTGTGTATTCTGATTAGGTAGAGTATTGTAGTGTAGAGAGAATAAATGGGTTTTTAGTTTTTTTCTAAATTCCTTTATGTCTGATAGTTGGCGAATGTTGTCAGGCAGATTATTCCATAGGATAGGTGCCGAATGGGAGAAGGCCCTCTTGTTGGTTTGTTTTCTAGCTTTTGTGTAATCTTTTGGGACTGCTATAGTGTTTGTGTTTCTGCTCCTTTGTGATCGTTTATCTAATTCTACGTTAATGAGTGTATTGAGTACAGATGGTGCTAAGTTAATTATTATTTAAAATGTTGTTAAAATAATTTTGTATTTTATTCTGCAGTAAATGGGTAGCCAATGAAGTTCAGCCAGGATCGGTGTGATATGTTCTGTTGAGTTTATATTCATTATTATCCTTGCTGCTATGTTCTGAGTTAGTTGTATCTTTTTCATATTTTGCTTTGTGATGCCATTAAGGATTATATTTGCAAAATCAAAGTGTGGGGTTATGATGGCTTGAATTATAGTTATGAAGTCTTGTAGGTGAATCAATGGTCTTAATTGTCTCAATGTCTTGAGTTTGTAATGTATGTTTTTTGTCAGATATTTTATGTGTGAATCCATGTTAAGTTTATTGTCAAGTATCACACCTAGGTATTTTATTTCTTTTTTTATGTTGATCTCATGGTTGTCTAGGGTAATGGTGCTTGGAGGTGTGTATGTTTGATTTTTAGTGATATATAGTACATCAGTTTTTGAGAAATTGAAAGCTTCTCCAAGGTTTTCAATTATTGATGCTTGTCTTCCTCTTTCTGTGATCTTTTATATTTTCTTTTTCTTCAACTTTTCAGCTACTTCTTTTGAGAACCATAATGGCCTCATTTTCCTTTTACATGTATTTATCTGTCTAACAAAAAGGTTTATTGCCCTTAAAATATCCCCTTTCAAATTTGCCCATTGCTTTTCTACATCCCCCAGCTGTTCCCATCCCGCTAATAGTTCCTTGAGATATTGTCCCATCTTGGCAAAGTTAATTTTCCTAAGGTCTAAGACCCTTGCTTTTGAATGGACTTTATCAGCTCTAGACTTAATACTGAACCACACCATCTGATGATCACTGAATGCGAGATGATCTCCCATTATAATATCAGAAACATTTTCCCCATTGGTAAACACCAGTATCACCCCTCACATGTGGGTTCTAGTTGCCTGAATAGTTCTCCCTGTAGAGACTTCAGAATCTCCTTACTTTTAGATGACACTGCAGCAGGGATGTGCCAACCAACATCTGACATATTGAAATCACCTATCTGTAGCACGTCTCCTTTCATGGCAATACTGTGCATATCGTCTATTAAATTTCTGTCCACTTCTTCTCCCTGTGAGGGAGATCTGTATATCACACCAGTGCAAATGGATTTCCCATCCCTTCTTTCTAGTTTAACCCACAGTGTCTCTTTGTTCCCTTTTAAGCCCTGGTAATTCTATAGCTTTAATATTATTTTTTACATATAGTGCCATGCCTCCTCCCCTTTTTCCTACCCTGTCCTTCCTAAATAAAATATAACCTGGTATAATTACATCCCAGTTATGGTTGTCCATGAACCATGTCTCCGTAACCACAACTAAATCTAAATCGGCCTCTTCCATTAAAGCTTCAACATCTGGGATCTTATTTGTCATACTATGGGCGTTTATGCACACTGCTTTCCAGATGTTGCTGCTTTTACTCATTTCTATAGAGGTATGTAATGTTTTACTTACCTGAGAGCTTTTACTTATCTGGGGGACTTTCTTCACCCATCCCCAACGAATCTAGTTTAAACATCTCTTCAGTAGTTTAGCTAGTCTGCTGTGGAAGACACTTTGACCCTTCTTGGATAGGTGGACGCCATCTCTGCTCTACAGCTCTTGGAAAATCATCCCATGGTCTAAGAAACCAAAATGCTTTCAATGATACCATTCATGCAGCCATGCATTCATTTCCATGATGCAAGCTTCTTTGCCTCGACCTTTGACCTCAACAAGAAGGATTGAAGATTACACCATCTGCACACCGTATCTGCTGCACCCTCTTTCCCAGAGCCATGAAGTCACTATTGATACACTTGGAGGGATATCTAGCAGCATCACTCATTCTGACATGGCTGAGCAACATCTGGTGATAATCAATAGGTTTGATGAGTCTCAGTAAACTCTCCATAACATCTCAGATTTTGGCACCTGTCAGACAGCACATCTCCCTGGGCATCAAGTCTGGTTGGCAGATGGACACCTCAGTACCCCTCAAAAATGAGTCACTAACCATCACTACTTTTGCTTCCTTGTGGTCACTGATTCTGAAACTTTGGGGCACTTGAGCTCTGGTTCTTCCATTTCCCTGGGGTGCTTTCACTTCCTCCACTTCCAGGACTGCATACCGGTTATTCAATTCAAGGGCTGGAGGAGTTGGAGTGTCGATTCTGCAGACTCTGGTGACTCGTATTCAGTTTTCTTCTTTCTGTAGCATACCACCTTCACCTCTGTTGGAAAGCTTGGATGCTTCAAGAAGCATCTCATTAGTGCACTTCTCGCTCTCTCAAGTGCTTCTAAGCCGTGCCACATCTTCTCTAAGCTTCTCCTCTTGTTTCATAAGGGCTTCAGCTTGCAGGCATCTTGCACATGGAACCAGCCCCTCAACTGGCATCGGACTATCTGTCTAGACAGAGGCAGAAGCTGTAACAGGGGTAGCAGCTTTGGAAATATGATTTTTTTCAAACCATCATTCAGTTGGTGGAGCTTTGGTACCTGTTGAAGTAAACGAGAGAGACTGGACAGATATAAAGATGAGCCTTCTGATGAGCCTTCTGGGGAAAGTGTGGGTTCTTTAGCAGCTCTTACCTGGTTTACTTATGGTGACCTCTGGAGTCTTCTGCTGGGGTTGCTGGGACGGATATGCAGATGAGTCTTCCGGTCTTCATCTGCATGGCTTTAATTCTGGCAATTTGTACTTAGCAAGATATTACAGTATTTATAAGTTAGAATTCATTCTTTCCAGTCAAATCTGACATGATGGAAAAAGTAGAAGCTATCTACTTGTTATTGTTTTGCTAGTTGTTTACATATAAAGCCCCATTATATCTAGCCTCCACCACTTAAATAGAAATTAACTCTATGTCAGCCTTATTCAGACATCCTGGAATCCTGCTTCATATAAGGATTCTGGGGAGCTATGGTAGCAGGAGCAGTCCTCAGTTGTTCCTACCCAAGTGGCTTACTCTAGCAAAATAGTGGCCTCTGATACCTAGTGGTAGTGTAATGGTACTACCATTAGAGGTCAGTAGCTGCTGCTTTACTATTGGAAGTCAATAGAGCTAAAATGAAAGGATTGCTCTTGACTCCATTGTCTCCCAAAGCCCTCAGGTGAATAGCAGTCCTGGGGAGAAGGTGGGGCTGTCTCAGTAATGTAAGGGTAGGGCCTCCATGTGCAGGGGATATCTGGAAGCTTTTAACCTCAGGTTTTGGATGGGGGAGGGATTAGAGAACTGCTGAACCACCAGGGCATTGAGGTCCCCTTGGAGCAAGGACGGGGATCCTTTTCTATTCATTTATGTCCCATCCTCTTTTGCACCAGCCATCTTATATGGGGAGGGGGGATCATATTTCTTTCTTGTCATGGCTTGAAGAGAAGACTGGTCAAAGTCCAACTTGCCAAACTTGCTGGATGCCATTGAAGCACTATCTGGACCCCAGTAAAAAGGGTGAAAGATGATTGAAGGGAGTGTAGCCAACCATTTTTAATGTACTCTCAGCAGATCTTTCCACTCAGCTGGCCACCTTGGATCATATTCCTTAGTGCCCCCTACATTTATTTATTTCTAAAAACTTGGTACCCCACCTTACTCCCAAAATAACAAAGATGTGTAACAATAAACACATTTAAAAAACCCACACAAAATGTAATACCCATTCTTGCAGTACATCTTAAGGTCCTCAATAAACTCACTTACTATTTTTTACTAGTAGGAGTACAACACAGCAGCAATTAATCCTTGCTGATTAAATTCATTTCTGCAAGAACCAGCAGATCTTTTATGGTTTATTATACTTGATATACTGCCAATAAAAATGCATATCTTAGAAGTTTACAAATTCATTGCCCTGCAGTAAGAACCTGTGCACTTCTTTTCTCCCTGCTAGTGAGACTTCTAGAAGACTGATTCTCTATAGTTTGTCCCCATAGTCCATGCAATGTATTTGAGAGTCCACTTTCGATTCGTGTACCTTAAGAAATGTAGAGTATGCAAAATCGATATGACATGCATTACCCCTATTTTCTTGCATTAAAAAGTGCTTTAAAAAATTTTACTAAAATGAATGAGTCCGATATCATTGGCAGCTAGCCGTTGTAAAGCGGCTAGCCATTGCCGCTAAACCTAAGGCCTGGAAATTCAATGCCTGGGCCATATCTAGCCATCAGAATTGAATATCTGGGTCAGCTGGATAGCAGAGAAGCTAACCGGGCAGTGACGATATTCAGCTGCTGCTCATTTAGCTTCTGCAATGAAAGATAAGCCACCCTTTAAAGCAGAGGTACTCAAATCCAGTCCTGGAGGGCCGCAAACCAGTCAGGTTTTCGGGATATCCCTAATGAATATGCATGAGATAGATTCAAATACAATGGAGGCAGTGCATGCAAATATATCTCATGCATATTCATTAGGGATATCCCGAAAACCTAACTGGTTTGCGGCCCTCCAGGACTGGATTTGAGTACCTCTGCTTTAAGGTGTCTAACCTTCGTTGCATAGCAATAACTGGGCAGCGCTTGAATATCACCACTGTCTATTTATTGCCAGGTGCCGTCTCTGCTTCACCCTCCGGAATGCCCCAGTGCTAGCTGGCTAGCAATGAGGCATTCAGCAGCAACACCCATGGATTTTCAGCGGCACTAACCACGTTAATCATGTTGAATATTGGGCCCAATGTGTATAAAGGGTATGTCCCTAATATCTAGAACTCTTTTAGCTAGATCAGATGTCCTATGGGGTATGCAGTATCTCTTCATGAGATGACCTACATGAGGCAGTTTCTTCTCCAGCAGACCTGTGGCCCTCCATCTATGAAGAACTCTGAGTGGTAAGGTCCCAGCACCAGTCCTTGCAACAAACATCAGCATATTGTGACGATGAGAGCTGCCAGGAGCAGATGGAAATAGAAGAAAACAATGTTTGTGCCTTTAAAATGACTGACAGACCAGCTTTGCACAGAGTTTGCAAGGCAAGCTTGAGAAAAAATCCTGCTTCTGCTGAGGCTAAGCCACTCCCAAGCTCTGACGTGGGGGCAGGCTTGGGCAGTGATTGTAAACACCTGTGCGGAAACGCTCCCCAGCGTCCAATAGGAAAGCTTTTGGGAGCATCCCACAGCACCTGCATGCTGCCTTCCCAACTTTCCCAACTGCCTCTCTCCAGTTCTTCATTTTCCGCAGAGCCGGCAGGTCGTGTTCCTGTCACCGCAGAAAATTATTATCCTTCTTCTTCTTTTTTGTGGTCACGTCTGCCTTCCTCGACGCTATACCAGTACCGCCGGTTCTTCTTTCTTTCTTTTTCAAAAAAAATAATAATATAGTTTTCTTTTTTCCAAACTTTTCTTTCCAGGTGCACGTGCCATTTTGGGCCTTAGGCCCAAAATTTCCTCCATCATGGAGAAACCCGCCTCGGGTTTTAAAAAATGCACCAAGTGTGGCGGTACCATCTCTGTCACCGACACCCATGAGTGGTGTCTTAAATGTTTAAGTCCTGACCACTCCATCGCAGAGTGCATGGCTTGTGCCATGATGTCCAAAAGGGGTCGACAGAACTGAGCTGCCAAGCTCAGTGCCCTCTTTCCCTCCGATGCAGCTTCGGTGGCATTGACGTCTTCCAGGGCTTCGTCTTCCTCCCATGGATCTCAGGTAACTAAACATAAGTCGAGCCGGTCCTCAAAGGGTAGATCTCCTTCCAAGCATCGAGATGCCTCTGGCGTTGCCCTTGAGGATTCCATACCGGCAAAGTTGCCCCGGCGGGAGGCTTCGGCTTCCAAAGCATTATCGGGGATCCAGGATGTTCTCAAGGCCTCGACCTCGGCAGAACTACTGGGGCTATGCTCTGGGGTGCCAGCTCTTTCCGGTACCGACACCCAGGCATCGCCAGAGGTTCCTGACTATTGAATGCAGTCTGGCAGCTCTCCTTGTGGCATCGACGCCCTCGGAACCGCATCAGACGATTCAACCAGTACCGGCACCGATAGCATCGACATCGGTATCGGCTTTGCCGGCACCCAGTCATGCGATGCCTTCTGGTACTGATACACCGGTACTGATTACCCCCGGTACCGACTTCGGTCGATACAGGTATCGGGCTCTTCAAGAGCATCCGGACAGACGATACTTCGAATCCTCGGAGGACTCCGAGGATTCTGATAGCTCTGCCAGTACCGGGATACTTCTCCCAGAGGAGCCTTCCTCTCCTAAACGTAGGATGTCTCCTCCAGAGGATATCTCCTTTCAAGATTTCATCAGGGAGGTGGCTCATGGGTTGTCCATTACTGTGACTCCTGAGACAGAGCCCAGAGCTAAGGAGTTGGATATTTTACAATATCCAAAAGCTCCTAAGGAGGCAGCTACCTTACCTATCTATGAGATTTTACATGATCTCATGTTGAGAATGTGGGAGACACCTCTCACCACCTCTCCTCACTCTCGCAGACTGGATACCATGTATCGAGTCCCTCCTTGTCCTGGATTCCAGAAAACTCAGCTTCCTCACCACTCTATTGTAGTGGAATCAGCTATGAGAAGGATCAGGAGTGCAAAGAGGCATGCCTCTAATCCTCCAGGACGTGAGTGTAGAACTTTGGATACCTTTGGACGTCGTACTTTCCAGGCTTCCATGCTTTCTGCCATGAACATTTCCTATATTTTATATATGGGAATGTTCCTTAAAGAAGTCACAGGTGATTTAGAGATTTTGAGCCCTCTTCTTCCTGAGGATAGAAGGCAGGATTTTCTCACACTGGTCAAACATGCCCAGGATGTGTCTAAGTTTGTCAACCGTGCAGCTTTTGACTGTTTTGAGTGCATAAGCAGAACCTCTGCCATTGCCATAGGTGCACATAGAATTGCCTGGCTCCAGGCATCTGATTTGGAGCTCTGGGTGCAGGACAAACTGGGCAATATCCCTTGTACAGGTGAGAATCTATTTGGCAAAAATTGGCAAGAAAAAGCCAATGCTGACAACTCCACTTTGGATAGGCTATCCAAAGGCACAGCTGATCCTGCGAGAAAGGTTTCTTGAAAGATTTCTTTCTTTTCAAAAAAGAAGAGGTTTTATCCCTCTTATTCTCAGCAGGGACGTTCTGCAGGTCAGCCTGCCCGGAAAAGTCAGCAACCACCTAAACAAAGGAAAGCAAAGACTGCTAAGCCTCAACCGTCTCAGCCTCCACAAGGCCTTTGACTTTCATCTAGAGAACTTAGCCTTCCTGGCCCTCAATGGACCAGAGCCTTCCACCATTCCAGGAAGGTTATGTCACTTTGCCCCCAGGTGGGAGCAGATAACAGCAGAGCATTGGACACTCTCCATTATAAGAGAGGGGTACAAGCTGCACTTTCTGTGCATGCCCCTCCCACAATGGTAAGACAGTTCAATTCTCAGACCTCTCTCATCAACCTGTTAGATCAAGAGGTCACTATCCTTCTTGCCCAAGGGGCAATAGAAGAAGTACCCATCCACCAACAGGGTACAGGGTTTTACTCCCCCTATTTCCTTATCCCAAAGAAAACAGGGGGATACAGACCTATCTTAGACCTCAGAGAATTGAACAAATTCCTGTTCAAAGAGAAATTCAAGATGATTTCTCTAGGAACTCTGCTGCCATACCTTCAGGGTCAGGATTGGCTTTGTTCTCTAGATCTCAAGGATGCATACACCCATTTTCTCATCCATCCAACTCACAGAAAGTTCCTTCAGTTCCTTTTTCAAGGAAATCACTACCAATACAGGGTGCTTCCTTTTGGCCTGGCCTCAGCACCAAGGGTGTTCACGAAATGCATGGCTGTAGTCGCAGCATTTCTCCGCACTCTAGGGATATTTGTCTTCCCCTACTTAGACGACTGGCTCATTCGAGCCCCATCAGAATCAGAGGCCAGGACTTTTCTATCTTGCACAATGCGCATCCTTCAGTATTTGGGTCTGGTCATAAACATCCCAACATCCTGTCTAACTCCCACTCAGTCTCTAGAGTTCATAGGAGCTTTGCTGGATACCAGAAAAGCAAGAGCCTATCTTCCCTAGGCCCGTTGCCTTCGCATGGTGCAGTTAGTTTCTCAAGCAGTGCTGAAGCCTCATCTCACTGCTCAAGAAATGCTACAACTACTAGGCCACATGGCATCTACCGTGAATGTGGTTCCTTATGCTCGCTTCCATATGAGAGCGGCCCAGTGGACTTTATCCACACAGTGGACCCAGGCATCAGGGTGCCTATCAGACAAAATAGCAAACACAAACCGCCTTATTTTGTCCCTCCAATGGTGGCAGTCCATTCAAAACCTGTTGCTGGGGTCCCCATTTCAACAACCCTTACCCCAGGCAGCTTTCACAACAGATGCTTCTCCGATGGGTTGGGGAGCTCATCTGCAAGACCTCTCCACCCAAGGCACCTGGACTCCACAGGAGACTCATCTGCATATCAATCTCTTGGAGCTCAGAGCAATCTTCCTTGCTCTACGAGTGTTCCACACCCTGCTCAGCTACAAGACAGTCCTCATTCATACGGACAATCAAGTAGCCATGTTCTACGTGAACAAGCAGGGGGGAACAGGCTCTCTGTCGCTTTGCAACGAAGCTTTGCGACTATGGGCCCTCGCCAGAGAGCATCAGATTCATCTCCTGGCAGTGTATCTTCCAGGCATACAGAACTCTTGGGCAGACAGACTCAGTCGAGTTCTGCTTCCACACGAATGGTCTCTACATGCAGACCAGGTGGCCAAGATCTTTCAAATTTGGGGAACCCCGGACATAGACCTCTTTGCAAGTCCGTTGAATGCCAAACTTCCACGGTTCTGTTCCAGAATTCCGGCTCAAGGCTCTCAGGCCAGGGATGCTTTCCTCCTTCACTGGGGGCAAGACTTCCTTTATGCCTTTCCACCCATTCCCCTAATTCCCAAAACCCTGTTCAAGCTTCAGAGAGACAGAGGGCATATGATTCTCATAGCTCCACATTGGCCACGGCAAGCGTGGTACCCTCTGCTTCTACATCTCTCTCAAGCTCCCTCCCTGGACTTAGGATCTGCTCCAGATCTCCTGTCACGGGAGGACGGAATGTTATGGCATCCCAATCCCCAGTCTCTGCATCTCAGAGCTTGGTTGCTGAAGGCCTAGATCTTCATGATCTTAAACTTCTCTCAGCAAGTAAAGGATGTCCTTTATGCTTCAAGGAAACTTTCCACAAGACGCTCTTATGCTTTTACATGGAAGAGGTTTACCATATGGTGCTCGCAGAAGGGTCTTAACCCCCTTGCGATACCTCTGGAATCCTTACTGGAGTATCTCCTTCATTTATCCAATGCAGGACTTAAGACTAATTCAGTAAGTGTCCATTTGAGTGCTATTGCAGCTTCTTTCAAGCCTCTAAATTGACAACCTATTTCCTACCATCCTCTTATAGAAAGATTTATGAGAGGCCTTCTTCTTTCTAAGCCTCCCATTAGGCCACCACCAGTGGCATGGGACTTAAACCTGGTTCTTGGTCAGCTCATGAAGCCACCTTTCGAACCCCTAGCTACTACCTCATTGAAATTCCTTTCTTGGAAAGTTATCTTTCTCATTGCAATCACATCAGCACGTCGCATCAGTGAGTTGCAAGCACTAGTGGCTGATCTGCCTTATACAATGTTCCATCATGACAAGGTAGTCCTTAGGACTCATCCACACTTTATGCCAAAGGTGGTCTCGCCTTTTCATCTGAACCAAGTGGTCTTCCTGCCTGTGTTCTTTCCAAGGCCTCATGCATCAAATGCTGAAAGGAATCTTCATACTTTGGACTGTAAAAGAGCTTTAGCCTTTTACTTGCAAAGAACACAGCAACATAGAAAGTCCTCTCAGCTCTTTGTTGCTTTTGATCCTTCTCATTTGGGACTTCCAGTCTCCAAGAGAACGCTGTCTAACTGGATTGCTCAGTGTATTTCCTTTGCCTATCAGAGTAAGAATCTTCCTCTGTAGGGCCATGTCACAGCTCACAATGTGAGAGCCATGGCAGCTTCAATGGCTCATCTGCACTCTGTGTCTATCGACGACATCTGTCAAGCAGCCACCTGGGCCTCGGTTCATACCTTCACAGCCCATTACTGCTTGGACAAGGACTCCCACCAGGATGCGTTGTTTGGTCAGGCTGTTCTACAACACCTGTTCCATACCTAATCAGCTCCTACCCACCATCCCTGGTTAGATGCCAGAGATCCATGGGGGAAGTGGAGCCCTTTCACAGGGGCACACAACATCTGGGGTCTCTCCCTGGCAACTAAAGCTAGGGAGTCCCCATATGTGAGGACTACATTCCTGCTTGTTCCTGGAGATAGCATAGTTACTCACCTGTAACAGGTGATCTCCGGGAACAGCAGGAATATAGTCCTCACAACCCACCCACCTCCCCTAGGAGTTATATCTCTCTATCTATCTCTTTCTCTTTCCCTCTCTCTCTCGTTGTCTCAGCTTTAAAACTCAACTGGAGAGAAGCAGTTGGGAAAGGCGGGAAGGCAGCACACAGGCGCTGTGGGATGCTCCCAAATGCTTTCCTATTGGACGCTGGGGAGCGTTCCCACGCAGGCTCCGTCGGTACCGACAATAACCATATGTGAGGACTATATTCCTGCTGTTCCCGGAGATCATCTGTTACAGGTGAGTAACTATGCTTTACTACATACTCCGTTAACAAATTCCAGAGTTTGATTATGCATTGAGTGAGTCAGAATTGCTATGTAGGGCTCAGTATGTTAGGCAGATTGTTAAGGTCATGTTTGACATGGTAAGCAAGTCAATGGTATTCGTGGACAGTATTGAATCCCAAGTAGGCTGTGGTTGACGGTATTGAATCCCAAGTAGGCTCTGGTTAGTATTCGAACTCCTCGCCTCTGCTAGTCGCTCTAGTACAGTTGTGGTAAGTGTGTGTGGAGGGGCACGGCTGGTTGATTAGCATTGTCAGCTTCCGTGAACCATCTCAGTTATGCACAGTATGTCAATTCTGTGATCTCTGATATAGTAATTTAAGACAGGTATCTTAATGTGGGCTGAGCATAGATTAATTAGTGTGCTTTTGAGTGTTAGATTTGTGGAAAGTTGTTCCTTGTTTAGCGAGGTTTCAGAGTGGATGCTGATCCCAGTTACAGAGCATGGTCTCCTTCCTTGGGTTGGGTGTGGGCAGTACCATATCCTTCAGTTGCTTCTGGGCGTGGATTATGGGAGTGGCTCCATATTGAGGTGCTTGCAAGATACTGATAAATAAATTCATAGAATTATGATGTGCCCCTGCTCTTGGTAACTAACAGCCACAATCTTGGGACAGGCCTCAAAAAGTTACATTTTTAAGCACTAGGTTCTCTTCAGCTATTCATTTTGCATTTTTCAAACTGTAGTCTTCCTTAAATACTTCTAGTCCTCTCAGATTATAGTAATCTCCAGGAACAAGCAGGAATGTAGTCTTCACATATGGGTATCGTCGGTACCGACGGAGCCTGCGTGGGAACGCTCCCCAGCGTCCAATAGGAAAGCATTTGGGAGCATCCCACAGTGTCTGCGTGCTGCCTTCCCGCCTTTTCAACTGTCCCTCTCCAGTTCTTCGTTTTCCGCGGAGCCGACAGGTCATGTACCCTGTCACCGCAGGAAAATTTAGTCTTTTTTTTTTTTTTGAAAAATCTGTTTATTGAAGGCACATCTACTCCGTACAGACCATTCAAAAAACTACATACAGAGATAGCATCCCTGGTGGGGGGTGTTTCTTCTCCCCCATTCCAGGGTTCCACAACCGGTCCTTCACAGAAAAAAAAAATACAACAAAGTTTTCAGTTCTTTCTCCCCTTCCTCCCCCCCTCCCACCCCCCATCCTCCCTAACCCCTGCAGCTCTCCTTCGCATCCATTAATGGGCTCAGACACAGAGAATTATTGTACCCCCTTCCCCAGCTAAAGTCGCAGTCCTCAATCTTCTCCCCCATCTCCCCTGGCCCACCTCATCCCACCCGAAGTACTTCGTTCCGAGTACGGGGTCTCAGGGTTTGAATATACAGTTCCCATACCAGCAGGAACGAAGCCCAACGTTGGGCGTTTCCCCTAGCTCCCCTCCTTTCCATTAGCATCAACTGGTGGAAGCTGTTGCGCCACTCCCAGAAGGTAGGGCCTGCCGCTTCTCTCCATCTATGAAGTATCGGGCCCTTACCCACCAGACATGCCTTCCTGACTAATAGACGCTCCCATCTCCCTTTCGGATGGAGTGGTCCAAGTTGGTCTAACACCACAAGCGACGCCGTCCAGCTAATCTGTTGTTGTATGAGCCCTCTCATATAATTGCCAATCCTTTTCCAATACAGGCGAATCCTCTGACATCCCCACCACATATGTCCTAAGTCCGCCAAGGGGCAGGAACATTTTGGGCAACCTCCCACCTCCGTAAGACGGCACCGCAGGGCTCGCATCGGAGAGAAGTGCGCTCGTATTAGGCATTTAAACTGTACTTCTCGCCATCGGGCTCCCTCCACCAATCCTCTAATCCTACCCAAGGCCCGAATAATCGAGCCCTGGGGCACCCCCACGTTCAGCTCCCGAGCCCACAGAGCCTCTTCCGTGCCATAGTCCGGCGAGCTACCATATCCATCTATCCGTTTCTTCAAATTTGCAATTGTGGGCGGTGTCTCCTCCTCCAACGCAAAGAGCTCCAATATCTGCGCCGATCTTTCCACTCAGAGTGCACTCTGTGGGAGCGAGGCTATGTAGTGATGCAACTGAGCATAAGCAAAATAATGCCGGCCACTCACCTCGTATTCTCTGCATAGTGCCTCGAGAGGCCTGCACTGCCCCCTGTGATCTATCACATGTCCAATATTCTGTATTCCCTGTCTCCGCCACCGTAAAAACACCAGCGATTCTGAGCTCGGGGTGAATCTACTGTTCCCCTGTATCGGCAGCCAACTCTAAACCTCCGGCGGCTCTCCCCAAAGCCTATGTAGATGCTGCCAAGTCCGTCGTGCTGGGTGGATCAGTTCCCCAGCCGCCACTCCGCAGATGCCTACTTTCCAGGTGCAGCACCGCCAACAGGGTCTGTGGGGCCACAAAGGCCTCCTCCAGTGCTCTGGGGGTATACACCTCCATGTTCCCTAGCCAATCCCCGATATGCCGCACTTGGCACGCCAAGGCATATACCCGGAGGTCCGGAAGTCCTATCCCCCCGCGCTTCCATGTCCCCCTCAGTCTATGTAGCGGTATACGGGCTCATGCCCCTCTCCAGAGAAACCTCCGAATCTCCCGATCCATATCATTTAAGTCTCGTTTCAATAGCCACACCGGGAGGGTCTGCAGCCAGTAAAGCACACGAGGCAAAATCACCATCCCCAATGCCGCCGCCCTGCCCAGTAGAGATAGGGGCAACGGGGTCCACGCCTGCAGCTGCACTGAGTCTTAGCCAGGACCCTCTCCCAGTTCTTCCTGTACAGCTCTCTCGGCTCTCTGGTCAGGAGTACCCCCAGATACTTAAAGGAGTCCCCTGCCCACCTAAGTGGGAAGCTTCCGCCCCACTGCCCTCTAAGCGTCCCCGCCACATCCAGGGCCTCCAACTTCTCCATATTGATACAGAGCCCGGCAAAACTACCAAAATTAGCTAATTCCTCCAATAGGCTAGGCAGCGATGTCCGGGGAGGCTGCAAGTGTACTAGCAAGTCATCCGTGAATGCTGCCAGCTTAAACCCATGTCGCCCTATGTCTATACCTTCTATTTCCTTCGACGCCTCTATCCGTCTTACCAAGGGGTCTAGAGACAGCATGAATAGCAGGGGCAAAAGCGGACAGCCCTGTCTCATCCCTCTCTCCAGAATGAATCCATCTGACAGTACTCAATTACAGAGTACTCCTGCTGTAGGCCCCGTATAAAGGAGCTCCACCATATTACAAAAGGGCTCCCCAAGACCATACTGGGGCAACAGAAACTTAAGGTATGCACAGTTCACTTGGTCAAACGCCTTTTCCGTGTCGAAGCTAACCAAAAGAGATTGCTGCTTCCTGCCTTGTACCCACTCCAGCGAAGCCACAATTTTACGTAGGTTCCGCACCGCATACCGGCCCTTCACAAAACCCACCTGGGAATGATGCACAAGCTCCCCCAAGACCTGGGTCAGTCGGTCCGCCAACACTTTGGCCAATAATTTAACATCAAAGTCCAGCAACGAGATAGGCCGATAGGAAGCGGCCTGCACGTGATCCTTCCCTGCCTTAGGTATCAGTATGATGTGTGCATGGTTTTTCCCCCACCGGAACCCCCCTTGTTCCACCCTCCTATGATACACTGCTACCAGGGTGGGGGCTAGCTTTTCGCCCAACAGCTTATAAAATTCCACCCCAAACCCATCTGGCCCGGGCGCTTTGTAACAACTCGCCCTCTGAATAACCCGCTGGACCTCCTCCTCAGTTACTGGCGCGCCTAATTGTGCCCGCTGGTCTGCCGCCAGTCTGGGCAGTTGTACCTTTTGCATGTATTCTTCCATATCAACCTGGGACCCCGCCCTCTCCGAGTACAATTTTTGATAAAACGTCCGGAACACCTGACCAATCACCTTGCTCTCCTTGTGCAGTTTCCCCCGGTCATCTCTCAGCGCCGCCACCGTACAAGTCCCCCTACTACTTTTAAGGCATCGCGCCAACAGCTTTCCCGGCTTGTCCCCATATCTATATAGCTGATATCGGTAATACAAGAACGACTTCTTGGCCCGTTGGTGTAACAGCTCATTCAGAGCCGTTTGAGTCTCCCACACCTTTCTCCCATTCGCCGCCGATGGGTGGCTCGCCTGTCTCCTTCTCTCCCTGCCTACTTGCTGCTCCTGCCGTCTGATCTGCTGCGCCAGCATTTTCTGCTTCCTCCCTACATACCCCATTATGTCTCCCCGCAAAACCACTTTCGCGGTTTCCCAAAATAGCTCCGGGTTCTCTCGGTGTTGAGCATTATGAGCTGCAAATTCTTGCCACCTCTGCCTTATGTAAGCATGGAACTCAACATCTCTGTACAGTTCCATGGGGAACCGCCAGATTCGAGTTTGTGTGTTCACATCCTGCCATACCATTTCCACCCAGACTAACGCATGGTCCGAGATCTCTATAGGACACACTTGCGCATCTTCCACTTGGGCAAATAGTTGTTCCGAGACCAGCACATAGTCAATACGCGCACTCGAGCCATGCGCCCTCGATTGATGTGTAAAGTCCCTTTCCAGCGGGTGCAACAGCCGCCAGGGGTCCACCACCCCTAGTCTATGCCTCAGACTCTGTAACGCCTTAGCAGTTTGCACCCGAGCTCTATCTCCATCCCTCCTAGTAGTGTCTAGATCCGCATCCATGACTGCATTGAAATCTCCTGCCAGGATCAGGGGACCATCTGATAACTGTTCCACCCATGACCCCAAGCTGGCATATAGTGCACGGTCTAGCACATTTGGGCTGTATAGGTTACCCAGCACCACAGGCTTTCCCTCTAGTAGCCCATGCAAAAGCACAAATCTTCCCCCAGCGCCCACCCACATGCTCTCCTGGACGAATCAAATTCACTTGTGTATCAGAATGACCACTCCACCTTTCTTCCCCATCGCCGGGGCCCCCCACACTTGCCCCACCCAATCTCTCTTTAATTTAAGATGTTCCTCAGCAGTCTGGTGGGTTTCCTGCAACATTGCCACGTCACACTTCTGCCTTGCCAAGGCCTGCAACACCTTATATCGCTTGATAGGGTTACCTATCCCACACACATTCCATGATACAATCTTTAGGTCATTGGGAAACAATAAAACTCAAACCATTCAGCAATTCCCTTAACATAGTGAAGGACCTCCCCCTCTGCTGCATGTGTGCCACCCGCTTAATCTGATCTCTTCAATTGAGCTGCTCCCCTCCCCCTCCACCCTCTCCCCTCTTCCCCCTCCGCCCTCTCCCCTCTTCCCCCTCCACCCCTCCCCCTCCCCCTCCCCCTCCCCCCTCCTCACTCCCATTCTCATCCCCCTCTCTCGCCCAACCCCCCATCCAATCCTACTATCTTCTCTCCCTCTCTCCTTTATGTCCCCGTGATGCGTACGGTGCCCCCCCCCCCACTCTGCCCTCCATAGCTGCTCCCCGTGTCCCCGTTTAAGCCCTCCTCCCCCCTCCTCCTGCTCTCTGACCCGTCTTAGTCTGTCCCTACTCCCGTCCTACCCGCCCCCCCTCCACTCCCCGCAACGCCAACTTTGACAAAGTAAACAAGAAAGGAAAACAGCATAACACTTAACTATTAATCATTAACATCAAGTCAATAACTCTGTGCACTCTTTGTCGCCCTCCGGAGTCAGCACACCACGCCGCTAGAAGTGGCATGGTCTGTTCTCCCTCCGATAGGGAGTCCCCTCTTGCCAAGTCCTTCCGTCTCAGGCCACTCTCTCCCTGTCTCGGTGCTGGACTCCTGTTGCAGCTGTTGCTCCTCTCCCTATCTCCTCCACATATGATGCTGCTGCTTTGGCTGATTCGAAGGTCCGACGTACCCCCCATGTGTGAAAATCAGACGAGCAGGGTATTGCACTATAAATTTAATGTTATTGTCTATCAGCGTCTGACACAGGGGTCCATATTCTCTTCTGCGCTGCCCCAGGGCCGCCGAGTAGTCTTGCACTATCCGCAGCTTGACATTGTCCTTGATGACTACCCCCCTCTTTCTCGCCACCCACAGCACTGCCTCCTTTTGCGGTAACCGTATAAACTTCGCCAGAACCACTCTAGGGCGGCCGTCGTTTACTCTCCTGGGCCTTACGCGATGTGCTCTCTCTATCTGCACCGAAGTTCCTTCTGCGTCGCCCTCTAAGATCTGCGTCACCAATTCTTCCAGGTAGACTTTTAAATCCTTATCCTCCACGCTGTCTGGAACACTCAGAAATCGCAGGTTGTTACGGCGAGATCTATTTTCCAGATCATCTAGCTTGGCCTCTTGTCCCTGCAGCGTTGTTTTCAAACGGTTCACCTCTTGCTGCAGTTCTAGCACATGCTCCTCTGCCTGCTCGATCCGGTGCTCTGCCTCGTGCATGCGGCTACCTAGGGCTGTGACCGAGGACTGAAGAAGGTCCATCCGGCCCTTTAGGTCCTCAAATTGTTTGGACAGTGCCCCCACCACCGCCAGGGAGATCTCCTCTGCCAGTTCCGGTTTGGGCGACGCTTTTGGCGTGGAAGGCAGCCCCGCCCCTACAGACGGCATGGCTGGTTTCTCCTTTTCCTTCTCCCGATGCCCCCCCTCGCCGTCGACGCCATGACTGTCCTCACCTTCAGCACCCCCGCTCCCCTCCTCAGTGTACCTGCTTGTATTCAGCTGCTGAGGTCTCTCCCACAGTCAAGTCCCTCCACTCGGCCCAGCCCGAGAGACGGGGGCACGAGGGGGCCAGGATCCCCAAATCAGCCACTCCATACTCTTCTTGATGTCAGTCCTGAAGATCAGGTCTCGAGGGTCGCGGCAGCCCGGGCCTCAGCGCCGATGGCTCTCCGGCCTCCCACCGGCGCGGTGGAGCAGAGGGGCCCAGAGTCCTCCCGCTGCCCGTGCCAAGGCCCGGAGGAGTCTGGAACTCCAATTCAGTGGTGGTACCTTCTCCGGCGGCTCAGAAGATCAGGGGGGCCCCGTAGCGTCGCCGTGCCCGCTCCCGTTGCTCCCAGCAGCCCGGGCTTTAAAATCAGCGGCCTAGTGATCTCCCGACGGCCCGGAGGAGCGTGGCGGCCTCAGTTCCCCAATCCCTCCAACTTACGGCTCTGCGGCTGGCGCAGAGGAGCGGGGGAGGGGGATGGATCTCAGACCCGGCGCTTCTGCTGCTTATTTCATTGATTTGTCACTGTGTTGCAGCGGGGGGGCCCGGAGCTCAAGCGGCATGCGTCCGCTCGATCTCACCGCATCACTGAAAGTCCGGAAAATTTAGTCTTTAATCTTTGTTTTTGTGGTCGCGTTTGCCTTCCTTCGACGCCATACCGGTACTGCCGGTTCTTTCTTCTATCTTTAAAAAAAAAAAAAAAATTATAGTTTCTGAGGTGTTTTACTTTAGAGACTTTTTTCCTTGGTGCTAGGCGCCATTTTGGGCACTAGGCCCAATTTTTTCCTTAAAAATGGAAAAACCTACTTCAGGTTTTAAGAAAAGTTCTAAATATGGCGGCACTATTTCCATCACTGACACCCATGATTGGTATCTCAAATGTTTAGGTCATGACCACTCTATTTCAGAGTGCCCATCCTGTGGAATGATGTCAAAAAGGGGCCGGCAGAACTGAGCTGCTAAACTTAGCACCCTTTTTCCCTCAGACGTGGCGTCTGTTGCATTGATGTCCTCCAGGGCCTCATCTTCCTCCCATGGATCTCAGGTAACTAAACATAAATCTAGCCAATCCTCAAAGGGTTTATCTCCTTCTAAGTATCGAGATGCCCCTGGCATTGCACTTGAGGAATTTTCACCGGCAAAACTGCCACAGCGGGAGGCTTCAGCTTCCAAAGCACTAACGGGGCTCCAGGATATTCTCAAGGCCTCAACCTCGGCAAAACTACTGGCGCCATGCTCTGGGGTTCCAGCCGGTTCTACCAGTACTGACACCCAAGCATCGGCAGTGTCGATAGACCAGAGATTCCTTGCTATTGAACGCAGTCTAGCAGCTCTTCTCATGGCTTCTGTACCGTTGAAACCATTTCAGACACCTCAACCGATACCGGTACAAACACCAGTACCGGAACCGGTACCGACTGCATTAGCATCAGCAGGTATGCCACCCATACCAAGTCATGTGTCTGTCTTCGGCATTGACAGATCGGTACCGGAACAACCCGATACCGACTTTGATCGATACCGTTACCGTGCTTTGCATGGTCACCGGGATCAGAGGTATTTTGAATCCTCTGATGAGTCTGAAGACTCTGCCGATACAAGAGTACTTCTCCCCGAGGATTCTTCTTCTCCTCAGTGCAGAAAGTCTCCGCCAGAGGATATGTCCTTTCGGGACTTTATCCGTGATGTGGCCCGAGGCCTTTCCATCACAGTAGCTCCTGAAAAAGAGCCTAGGGCAAAGGAGTTGGAAATTCTCCATTACCCTAAGGCTCCCAAGGAGATAGCTAATCTACCTATTTATGAGATTTTCATGATCTTATGCTAAGGATGTGGGAAACACCTTTAACCACATCTCCTCATTCTTGAAGACTCGATACCATGTGTCGAATTCCACCTTGTCCTGGCTTTCAGATAACTCAATTACCACACCATTCAGTGGTGGTGGAATCAGCCATGAGAAGGATGAAAAGTGCAAAGAGACATACATCCAATCCCCCAGGTCGTGAATGTAGGACTCTCGATGCCTTTGGGCGTCGATGCTTCCATGCTCTCAGCTAGGATCAGTTCCTATATCTTGTAGCTTATGAACCCCCTCCTTCCTGATGACAAAAGGCAAGACTATCTTACTGTAGTCAAACATGCTCAGGATGTTTCCAAGTTTGTAAATCGTGCAGCCTTTGACTGTTTTGAGTGCATAAGCAGAACCTCTGCTATTGCCATTGGTGCACGTTGGATTCCCTGGCTTCAGACATCTGACTTGGAAATTTGGATACAGGATAAATTAGGAAACATTCCTTGCACAGGAGAAAATCTCTTTGGCAATAATTGGCAGGGGAAGGCTAATGAGATAGATGCTGACAATATCACCTTGGATAGATTGTCCAAATCTACAGCCGATCCTGCAAGGAAAAAATCCTCTAGGAAACCATTTTTCAATAAGAAAAAGAGGTTTTATCCTTCCTATAACCAACAGGGACACCGCCCAGGTCAGACTGCCCAAAAGGGACAACAGCAACAACCTAGACAACAAAAACCCCCCAAAAGCTGCAAAACCTCAGCCACCTCAGCAGGCTCAGCCTCCTCAGGGGCTTTCTCCTTTCTAGAGAACTTTGCCTTCCTGCCCCTGAACGGTCCAGAACCCTCGAATATCCCAGGCAGGTTATGTCATTTTGCCCACAGATGGTACCACATAACAGCAGAAAATTGGACTCTGTCCATTGTACGAGAGGTGTACAAGCTTCATTTTCACAGCATGCCCCCTCCTACAATTGTAAAACAGTTAAATTCTCAGACCTCTCTCGACAGTCTCTTAGGTCAAGAAGTCACAATGCTCCTTGCTCAAGGAGCAATAGAGGAAGTACCCATTCCCCATCAGGGTACAGGGTTCTACTCCCCCTATTTCCTTATTCCAAAGAAAACAGGGGGACACAGACCCATTTTAGACCTCAGAGAACTGAACAAATATTTGTTCCGAGAGAAATTGTCTCTCTAGGAACTCTGCTGCCATACCTTCAAAGTTAGGATTGGCTTTGTTCTCTAGATTTCAAGGATGCGTGTACTCATATTCTCATCCATCCAAATCACAGGAGATTCCTCCGATTCCTTTTTCAAGGAAAGCACTATCAATAGAAGGTTCTTCCCTTTTGCCTGGCTTTTGCACCAAGAGTGTTCACAAAATGCATGGCTGTGGTAGCAGCATTTCTCCGCACTCTGGGAATATTCGTCTTCCCTTACTTAGACGACTGGCTCATTCGAGCCCCTACAGTGCCAGAGCCAGCTCTGCTCTGTTTCACACAATGCAAATCCTTCAGTATTTGTGACTGGTCATAAACCTCCCAAAATCCAATCTTGCTCACACTCTGTCCCTAGAGTTCATAGGAGCTCATTTGGATACCAGACAGACAAGGGCTTTCCTTCCGCAGCCCCGCTGTCTTCGCATAGTACAACTAGCTTCCCAAGCAGTGCTCAAACCTTGTCTCACTGCTCGGGAAATGCTACAATTGCTAGGCCACATGGCATCCACTGTGTATGTGGTTCCTTATGCTCGACTCCATATGCGAGCAGCCCAGTGGACTTTATCCACTCAGTGGACACAGGCCTCAGGTTGCCTGTCGGACAAAATAACAAACTCAAATTGTCTTATTTCGTCCCTCCAATAGTGGCAATCACCCAGAAAATTCTGGTGGGGTCTCCTTTCCAGCAACCCCTATCCCAAGCCCCCTAACAACAGATGCATCACAGGTGGGATGGGGAGCCCACCTGCATGATTTCTCTACTCAGGGTACCTGGACTCCACAGGAGGACTGTCTTCAAATCAATCTCCTGGAGCTCAGAGCAATCTTCTTTGCTCTTCGAGTATTTCACGCCCAGCTCAGCTACAAGACAGTACTAGTTCAAACGGACAATCAAGTAGCTATGTTCTATGTGAACAAGCAGGGCGGAACAGGCTCTCTGTCGCTATGCAACAAAGCTTTTCGACTATGGGCCCTCGCCAGAGAGCATCAGATTCACCTCCTTGCACTGTATCTTCCAGGCATTCAAAACTGTTGGGCAGACAAACTCAGTTGAGTTTGGCTTCCACACGAATGGTCTCCCCATGCAGACCAGGTTGCCCAAATATTTCAGATTTGGGGAACCCCGGACATAGACCTCTTTGCAAGTCCGCTGAATGCCAAACTTCCCCAGTTCTGTTCCAGAATTCTGGCTCAATGTTGTCAGGCTCGGACGCCTTCCTCCTCCACTGGGGTCAGGACTTCCTATATGCCTTCCCACCCATTCTCCTTATCCCCAAAACCCTATTCAAGCTTCAGAGAGACAGAGGTCATATGATCCTCATAGCTCCACGTTGGCCATGGCAAACGTGGTACCCTCTGCTCCTACATCTCTCTCAAGCTCCGCCTCTGGAGTTGGGATCCACTCCAGATCTTCTCTTCCAAGAGGACGGGATGCTCTGGCATCTGAATCCCCAGTCTCTGCATCTCAGGGCCTGGTTGCTGAAAACCTAGAACTTCAGGATCTTAACCTTTCCCAACAGGTAAAGGATATCCTTCATGCTTCTAGGAAACCCTCCACAAGACGCTCGTATGCCTTTAAGTGGAAAAGGTTTACCATATGTTGCTCGCAGAAGGGTCTTAACCCTCTTGCAATACCTCTGGAATCAATACTGAAGTATCTCCTTCATTTGTCAAATGCGGGTCTCAAGACAAATTCAGTAAGAGTCCATCTTAGTGCTATTGCAGCTTCTTACAAGCCTCTAAGTGGACAACCTATTTCCTCTCATCCTCTCATAGTGAGATTTATGAAAGGATTTAACAAAGAATCCCATTAAGCCACCACCGGTGTCATGGGACTTAAATCTGGTGCTCAGGCAGCTCATGAAACCACCCTTTGAACCATTAGCCACTACATCTTTGAAATTCCTTTCTTGGAAAGTCATCTTCCTCATTGCAATCACATCAGCACGTCGCATCAGTGAATTGCAAGTGTTAGTGGCTGATCCTCCTTATACAAGGTTCCGCCATGATAAGGTACTTCTTAGGACTCATCCACACTTTATACCAAAGGTGGTTTCGCCTTTCCATTTAAACCAAGCAGTTTACCTTCCTGTATTCTTTCCGAGGCCTCATGTCTGCAGTGCAGAAAGGAACCTTCATACCTTGGACTGTAAAAGAGCTTTGGCCTTTTACTTACAAAGGACACAGCAACATAGAAAATCTCCTCAACTCTTTGTTGCTTTTGATCCTAGTCATTTGGGACTTCCAGTTTCCAAAAGAACTCTATCTAACTGGATTGCTCAGTGCATATCCTTTGCCTATGAGAGTAAGAACCTTTCTCTTGAAGGCCATGTCACAGCTGACAATGTGAGAGCCATCGCAGCCTCAGTGGCTCATCTTAACTCTGGATCTATTGATGACATCTGTCGAGCAGCTACTTGGGTTTCGGTACATACCTTCACAGCCCACTACTGCTTAGACAAGGACTCCTGCTGGGTGCCTTGTTTGGCCAGGCTGTTCTTTAACACCTTTTTCACACTTAATCAACTCCTACCCACCATCCTTGGTAGGATGCCAGAGATCCATGGGGGGAAGTATGGCCCTTACACACAAGGCCTAACAATTTCTTGGGGCCTTCTCCCTGGCATCTGCAGCTAAGGAGTCCCCATATGTGAAAACTACATTCCTGCTTGTTCCTGGAGATAGCATAGTTACTCACCTGTAACAGGTGATCTCCGGGAACAGCAGGAATTTAGTAATCACAACCCGCACATCTCCCCTAGAAGTTGTATCTCTCTCTCTCTCTCTCCCTCTCTCTCTCCCTCTCTCTTTTGTCTCAGCTATAAACTCAATTGGAGAGGGACAGTTGGAAAGGCGGGAAGGCAGCACGCAGGCGCTGTGGGATGCTCCCAGAAGCTTTCCTTTTGGATGCTGGGGAGCGTTCCTGCACAGGCTCCTTCGGTACCGACGATACCCATATGTGAAGACTAAATTCTTGCTGTTCCCAGAGATCACCTGTTACAGGTGAGTAACTATGCTTTCTCAGAGCACAAGCTGTATTTAGTTCATTTTCTCTATAGTTTTTCACTTGGCAATCAAGCTTTTATGGAAAATCATTTTTATTATTATCATCATCATTTTCATGAGTATTGCTAGTAATCACGATATCACTATACACAGCCTGAAATCTACAATAACAATAACATTTATATCCCCTCCCCACCCAACAAACGAGTCTCAATCCTACCCATTATTTCGCATACTAACTTCTTCAGTGGTATAGACCTTGTGATGAGGAAGCTGCCCAGAGCCCAGAGAATAGTAACAAAGGAAGGGAATTTACCCTAATCAAGAGACCTGTTTTGGCAGGTCACTGGAATAAAACTGCATGTTTACCTAAAAGACAGGTTATTCCAGGCTGCAGTGGCCTGCAGAGAGCCTCTAGTGGAGATGAAGTGCAGGAGTATAAGCCCAGATTGAGAAACCCTTATGTCACTCCTAATTACTCAGCTGCCAGGAGGGACTTTGATCAGCAACACCTGAGGACTGCAAGGGAGGGGTTGGAAACTGGGAACTTAAAAACTACAACAGAATATGCAGAGAGCAAGCCTGAGAAGAAGGAGAGCAAGCCTGAGAGAGAGCCGGAGAGCGAGCGAGGAGGCAAGCCTGAGAGGAAGCCTGAAGGCAAGTGTGAGAGCAAAGAGAGAGGAGCTCAGAAAGATTCATGTTCTTGGAGAGATTCCTGGGAGAAGCCAGCTTCAAGAGATTGGAGAAATCTAAAGGCTTGGAGAACTTCAGCTGGGAACCCTAAGAAGAGGTATGGAGCAGATACCCTGAGATTCAGGAATATAGACTGGAGGACAGGTTATAAAAGCTCCATTGCATACTGGCCAGAATATTTGAGAGGACAACCTAATGCCACCTTTAACTCAGGTATGAACTTTGAACGTTTGTCTAACTTAGAGCAAGGCAAAGTGTTTAGACACAGTTCCTGTCCTAATGAAGGTCAGTTAGTAAAGCCCTCTGATCCAGACCCTGATATAGAACCTATGCAAATAGAAGAACAAGCTATAATTACAGAGGAAGACGATAATCTCATGGACTGTTCTTTATGCAAGGTTGCTAGCACAGAGAAATCCTGAAAGTGGGATCAAACATAAAAAGGAAACGTTCTAGTAACTGGCACACTGGAAATTTGTGTAAATACTTGTGCAGAGAAGGAGAAGAGCTGTTGATTGAAGCTTGTTAGCCAGCTGGTACCAGAGCAGCACACAGCTCAGGCTATGCACACGTTGGATACAAAAAGTGCTTTGAATATGAAAAGAAAAGCTGTTTTGTGAAGAAGCTTTTATTTTTGGTTTCCTTTATACCAGCACTGCTGAGCAGGTTTGTCAGCAGTGGCTGAGAGAAAGACTTTCTGTTGTTAATGGACTTTACAAGCTACTTGCTTAACCTTTCAGTTGTATTGTTATTTTGAATATAAAATCCTGGAGAATACATCCTAAGGTGTTACCAAGTGAATCTGTGTGCATTTGGATTTACCTCATAAATAAATATTCTGTCATTGCCTTACACTCGAGCCAACTACATAGTCTTCATTTACCTCCAAGGCAAGCACTGCATGACTGGACTACCATTACCATAATCCTTTGCAAGATAGTCAGTCTGGAACATTGCTTAATTGGGGAACTCTATATAACAAGCACGCCCCTCCATACATATGTAAGGGGCTATGGGCGTGACAACCTGCAACAGCACTCCACCACGAAACAACACATCATCACTGAACAGCATAACCTCACTTCCCCCACCCCCTCGCCCTTCCCCCATTCTGCCCACTAAATCCCTAGCCCACTCATTCGTCACCTCCCCGCACATCCCTCCCCTAACCAGTGACATATATATCGGGTTGTCAGTCCACTCCCATTCCACACTCCTTTCACTCTCCAGCTTATATCCACTATTTCAGGGAAGCTCCCCTTTATCTTCAATAAATATAAAAAAAACAAACCCAAAAGTGAAATGAATATCCCTCTACTTAAAATATAATTTTTGTTGGAAGAGGCTGGAGGCGGCTGAAAGGGAAACCCAGCCGCACCAGACAGCCCATTCCTTTTTAATTATTTCAAGAGAAATTCTTTACTTAGCTCAGAAAGTGTTCCAGTGAAGTTTCAATCACCAATAGTACAACTTCATGTCAAAGCGGTCAAGGTAACAAATCCACGACGCGCACGTTTCAGGCCCTAAGCCCTGTATGAAGTGTTCAAACTCCTTAAATGTCCGCTCTGAAAATCTTCCATAGCATCTAATCGTTACTGGATATAAGAGGTAAAACACTCCCATTGGCTAGCAGTTGGTATCAATCAGTTGGGAGCTCCAATCAGCTAAATGGGAGACCCCATTAACATCGGGGAATCCCTTAGCATCATGGATGACGTTATAACAAGCTAGACCACTCCACTTCCTTATTCAACCCTAACAGATGGACAGCTTTTAATTCAAAGATTAGCTGTTGTTCTCGTCTTTGCAGAGCAAATAGCTGATTCCCACCCTGAGGGTTCAGTGGAATGAAATCTAACACAGTCCAGGAAATGTCTGAGTCAAACTGATGGTGGTAAGTCTCACAGTGCTCCACTAGAGGAGCTGACAGCACCTTCTGTCGAATCCTAGATGCGTGTTCACTAAGTCGGACTTTGATTTTTCGTGAAGTCCTGCCTATGTATATCAAGGGACAGGTGCACTGAAGGGCATACACAACATAAGCTGAATCACAGGACGTAGGCCATCGGCGCTGGTAAACTTGGCCCGTATTAGGATGAACCCAATCAGCTCCTGTCATCGCCGTAGCACAAATAGCACAGGTTGAACACGTTGTATGTCCCCTAATACTAGGATCAGAAGGCATTGAACAGTCAGGCGGAGTTGCAGAACGAACCAGTCTATCTTTTAAATTCAATCCCCTAGAAAAAGCTATTCAGAGGGGTTTCTGAAAACATTGATGTAAGCCCAAAACTGTCCAATGTTTGCGAAGTATGGCTACAATCGATGTACTCAAGGTGGTGTAAGGTAACGTCCCAACTATAAAATCAGCCTCCCCAATCCTGGAATGTTGCGATTGATAGTTCTCATCCAAAAGCCAATCTCGGTGGGTATACAAAGCCCGTCGATAAGCCGACTTGATAACTTTCTCCGGGTATCCTCTCTGTGCCAATCTACCAATCAAATCATAGGCATGGAATTTAAAATCAGACAATGTGGAACAAACCCTTCGCAACCGAAGGAATTGGCCATATGGTAAATCCCTCCGCATCGGACCAGGATGACAACTGTGATACATTAGAAGGCTATTACGCTGAACACTTTTCCTATATAAGGTAATGCGGAATGCTCCCTGATCTTTAATTATCAGCATGTCCAAAAATTCAATTTGTTTCAGATCAAAATGGGCCAAGTTTACCAGCGCCGATGGCCTATGTCCTGTGATTCAGCTTACGTTGTGTATGCCCTTCAGTGCACCTGTCCCTTGATATACATACAAGATTATAAAGCCAATATCAAAGCCTCAAAAATGATACTCCATACAATTAGAAAGAGACTTCATTAAACTTAACAATATGCAACATAGGCATATATACATAGGCAGGACTTCACGAAAAATCAAAGTCCGACTTAGTGAACCCGCATCTAGGATTCGACAGAAGGTGCTGTCAGCTCCTCTAGTGGAGCACTGTGAGACTTACCACCATCAGTTTGACTCGGACATTTCCTGGACTGTGTTAGATTTCATTCCACCGAACCCTCGGGGTGGGAATCGGCTATTTGCTCTGCAAAGACGAGAACAACAGCTAATCTTTGAATTAAAAGCTGTCCATCCGTTAGGGTTGAATAAGGAAGTGGAGTGGTCTAGCTTGTTATAACGTCATCCATGACGCTAAGGGATTCCCCGATGTTAATGGGGTCTCCCATTTAGCTGATTGGAGCTCCCAACTGATTGACACCAACTGCTAGCCAATGGGAGTGTTTTACCTCTTATATCCAGTGACGATTAGATGCTATGGAAGATTTTCAGAGCGGACATTTAAGGAGTTTGAACGCTTGATACAGGGCTTAGGGCCCGAAACGTGCGCGTCGTGGATTTGTTACCTTGACCGCTTTGACATGAAGTTGTACTATTGCTGATTGAAACTTCACTGGAACACTTTCTGAGCTAAGTAAAGAATTTCTCTTGAAATAATTAAAAAGGAATGGGCTGTCTGGTGCGGCTGGGTTTCCCTTTCAGCCGCCTCCAGCCTCTTCCAACAAAAATTATATTTTAAGTAGAGGGATATTCATTTCACTTTTGGGTTTGGTTTTCTATATTTATAGGATTTCATTTTTACTGAACCAAGGATTTGTTTCCTTTTCATTGACCCCTTTATCTTCAGGCATTCAAAGGTGGCTCAAGACACACACAATTACTTAGGCATGCTCTGGTACTCATAGGGCCCCAGGACTGTATCAAGTTAATCGTGGGTGGGGGAGACCCTCAGTAGCTGCACCTAATTGGGTCTTTCAGATTCAGCATCTACCTGCCTCACTCCCGTGGTATTTAACGGTTCCCAAATTTTACCCCAGTTTTCCCACTGGTGTGACCCGAGCAACCTGGCAGACCGTTTTTCCATGGTCCGCAGGTCTAACATCAAGCCCTGCCACTCCGTGATCCCTGGGAGGTCCTCCGACAACCAGTGCCGCAGGATACACTGCTTCCCCACCACCATACTTCTCTGCAGCAACTTCGCTTGATGGGATCCCAGGGCCTGCCCCGACCCTGTAAGTCCAAACAAGTAGCACTCCGGAGAGGGCTCCAGCTCCCGAGCCAGCCAACTGGAAACCTCTCCCCACACCTCGCGCCAAAAAATCTGCACTTTTTCACAGGACCAAAATCGATGCATAAAAGTTCCTCTCTCCCTTCTACAGAACCGACACACGTCCAACTGTACAATCCCCGCCTTAGCCACCCATACCTCCGTCACATAGGACCTCCAAAGAAATCTATATTGGATTTCTCGCAACCGTACCGATTCTGACAAACCCCTCGCTACCGCGAAGGCCTCCGCCAAATCCGCCGCCGAGAGTCCCAGCATCCCATCCCGCTGCCACTGTGTCGCCAACACCTCAAGAACCTTCCCCGCACCCAACCATCCAAACTCTCTCCGCAGATTCTGTACCGTTATTTTCTCCTCCAGACTCTGCACCAGATCCAACATACTGCCAGGTCCTAAGAGAGCCCCTTCAGTTCTCTGCACAGTACGCACATAATGCCTGGCCTGCAAGTAAAAGTAGAAATCCTTAGTACTCAAACCAAACCGGAGTTGCAATGCTAGAAACGAATCCACCTCGGAAGCCGTGATCATTTTCAGATGACCGATACATTTCACTCCTCGCTCCTCCCACTGCCTGGCCACCACCGCTTGCACTCCCGGTACAAAATCCTTATTGCCCCTCAACGGCAAGAGATCAGTTTTTCTCCATGACCTATTCCTCCTCTGACATATCATCCTCCAAACCAACCTAACTCCCTTCATACACACCGACGTTTTCCACCACACGAGTAGCTCCCTATTCGCACTATGCATCCAAACCAGTCTATGTCCCGGCTGCGACATCTCATCCACAAGATCGATGGGTATCGTTTCGCTCGTGCCCACCAATACATCTCAAAGAGGGCGCATCATACTAGCCAAATTATATTCTCTCAACGACACCAGTCCTCCCCCACCTTCCTCCAAATGCCCCATCAATGCCGCTAAGGCTATCCTTGCCCTCCAACCCCTCCATAAAAACTTGCCCAAATGGGACTGTAGAACTCTCATATCTCCTCTGGTAATCCAAAGCGGGGCATGACGAAATAGATACAGCCATCTAGGGAGCTCCACCATTTTAAACAGTGCAATATGACCCATCAATGAAATAGGCAAATCTCTCCATCTTTTTAAAGTCTCTATAGTCTTCATCAACCTCGGGCCAATATTAACATCGTAAAGTTGAGATACATCCTCCGGAATCTGCACACCCAAATATCTTATTTGTCCCTCCGCCCACGACAACGGAAACTCCCCTACCCACTGGCCCCAGGCCCTCCCACCTACATCCAACACCACCAATTTAGACCGATTCACTCTCAACCCTGAGAAAGCGCTGAAGTTCTCGATGTGCTTGAGAGCCTCTGTCAATGATATCTGTGGGTCCCGCAAACACAAAAGCATATCGTCAGCAAACTCACTGACTTTGATCCCATTCTGTCCCCATCTTATGCCTCGGATCCCCTCGTCACACGCAAGAGTGACCAGCAGTGGTTCTAGCTGAAGAACAAATAACAGGGGGGAAAGGGGGCACCCCTGCCTCGTGCCTCTCTGAAGCGAAAAGGACTCTGAAAATTCTCCACCCATGGTCATGCAAGCCAACGGGTCCCGGTACAAAGCCTGAACCCAATTTACAAAGGCTCCCTCAAAACCAAACTTCTGGAGAGCTGCAAACATATAATGCCAAGACACCCGATCAAAGGCCTTTTCTGCGTCCAAACTCACCAAGATTAATGGCTCTTTTCGTAGCAGACACAATTCCATACCCATCAAAACCTTACTGATATTCAAGACCGCCGCTCTTCCCTTAACGAATCCCGCTTGATGCTGCCCTATCAATCTCGGCAAAAACCTTTGCAATCTCGCCGCCAATACCGAAGCCAGTATCTTCATATCATAATTAATTAGCGAGATGGGACGATAGGACGCAGGATTCTCTGGGTCCTTTCCCGCCTTAGGGATGACCGTGATCGCCGCTGTACGCATATCTCTCGGGAATCCGCCTGTATCTAACACTTCCTGATACAAAGCTGCCAGCGAGGAGTCACCTGCATCGCCAACATCTTGTAAAATTCTGCCCCGTAACCATCGGGTCCAGAAGCTTTGTGTGGCAATGCACCCTTAATTACCTTCTGAATCTCTGTACCTGAAATCTCCACGTTCAATTCCTGCAATTCCTCTTCCTGCAGTTTCGGCAAGCCTACCTTATCAAGAAATAGGTTCCCCTGAACATAATCTTCTGTTTCCACTGAATATAGGTCTTGATAAAATCGCCGAAAAATCCTCATGACCTCCCGAGTGGTATTATGTCTTACCCCTTCTTTATCCTTAATAGTGGCTATCACTCGTGGCCCTCCCCCTTCTCTCACCAATCCCGCAAGTAGTTCCCCTGTCCTATCTCCATACCGAAATAGCTGATGTCTATAGTACTGCATAGAATATACCGCACGGTCATGCAGAACCTGATTCAATTGCCTCTGCTTTGCTAAATATTCCCCTCGTACTCTTGCGTCCGCCCCCCGTACATCCCTCTGCTTTAGACGCCGCAGTTCGTGAGTTAGCTGCAAGATAGTGTCATCAACCCTTCTCTTTTCTTTTGCAACGAAAGCCATGATATGGCCATGCATCACCGCTTTTCCCGCCTCCCAAAACACCGCCACCTTTTCTACACTATTCTCATTGAACCTAATATATTCCTCCCAATGATGCTTCAGATAATTTGCAAAATCTTCATTTTTCCAAAGATGCCGTGGGAATGACCATTTAGGTCGCACACCCGATCTCCCCCTCCAGTCCATCCGGACCATCGCATGATCCGAGATTACCACCGGGTCAATCTCAACCGCACACACTTTTCCAAAACTCTGTTTCGATACTAAAATGTAATCAATCCTAGACCAGGACTGATGGGCACATGACAGGTGTGTGTAGTCTCTCTCTCCTGCATGCAAAACTCTCCATGTATCAAGTAAGTGTCCCAGTCTACACAAATAGCTCACCCCTTTGTTGGTCCAACCCCCACTGACTTTCCAGTGCTGCTTGTCTAACCTCGGATCATGTGGGCAGTTAAAATCACCTGCTAAAATGACCGGAATGTGAGGGACCCTCCCGATTTTTGCTAAAACAGTCTTAAAGAAAAGGTGATCATAAACATTAGGCGCATAAACATTACCCACAAGTATTTCTTCCCCCTGGAACTTTGCATGGAGAAAAATGAATCTACCCTGGGGATCTGCATCCTCATGCAAAACTTCGATTTGGGTGCCTGCCTTCACTAAAATAGCAACTCCCTTTTTCTGACCCCCCGAGGAGGCCGCATAAACACCCCCCACCCAGTCCCGCTTTAGCTTCTCATGCTCTCGCTTGTTTAAATGTGTTTCTTGGAGCAGAGCAATTTGGGCCTTACCCCTTTTCAGGGCCTGCAAAATCTTGGTCCGCTTAACAGGAGAGCTCACCCCTCCTACATTCCAAGTTATAATACGCAGGTCATAAATGGCAACCCCCCATTCTCATATATTCATCTTGAGTAACCATTTGTTTTAAAGCCCAGGGTCTCCCAGCCACAACCCCGAGCCCCTTGTTCCTAAGTGGATGCCTTCTTCTCACTACATGTCTCTTCTCTCCCATCGCCAGACAACAACCCCTTCTACTACCCCTCCCGAATCCTCCCTCTCCTCTCTTCCTCCAACTTCCCCAATAATCACACATACAACTCCCTCCCCCCTGACCCTCCCATCCAACCCCCCCTTCCCCTTCTTCTCCACCCCACCACAGTGCCGCACCCAGATCCCTCGCCAGGCTCGAGATCCAATGTAATGCAGCAGGGCTGCCTCGCTGGAAAATTTCTTAACCCTCTTCCCTCCTCCGCCCTCTACACATCACCCTACGGCCACTCCTTCCCTTCAACTCCCACCTGCACCCCTCCCCCATGCACACCCCACCACCTCTGCCACCCCCAACCCTCCGCCACTCTCACATTCTACCCACTATCCACACCCCGACCCTCCCACACCCCATCCACACGCATCACCACTCATCCCATCTCTCCTCTCATGCCACCCATCACACCCATTCGCACCATTTAAACCTCTCAACAGGGTAAAACAACTCAGCATAACTTAAACATCAGTCACAATAGAGATGAGGTGCCTGCCGGTTTCATTGCAGGGCACTGTTGGTTGCCTCACTCGCCTTCCCCATGTCCTCCACGAAGCTTCTGGCCGTAGCTACAGTGTCAAAGGAATAATCTCGACCCTGTTTAGAAACTCTCAACACCGCTGGATACGCCAGCGTGAACTGAATTTTCCTCTGAAACAGGGCGGTATAAATCGGTGAGAACTCTTTCCTCTTTAATGCCACCCCCACTGAATAATCTTGGAAGATGAGCAGCTTCTGATTATTGCAAGTCAGTCCACCTTTTCTGCGATAGGCTTGCAGAAGCTGGTGCTTGTGCTGAAAATTCAAAATCTTGGCAATGACCACGCTCGGCCATCCTCTCACCTCCGATCTCGGCCCAATCCTATGCGCTCGCTCCACTCGCATCTCTCCGATCAAGGAATCCAGGCCCAGTTCTTTCAGGAGCCAGACTTCAATAAACGGCAGTATTTGGGCATCCATTTTCTCCTCCGGTACTCCTAGAATCCTTATGTTGTTCCGCCAAGATCTGTTTTCAAGATCTTCTACTTTAGCTTGCAAATGTTCTAGTTGTTTCCTCTGCGCAGAGGCCTCTCTCTCTTGGCGGCCCTCCGCTTCCTCGATTGCCACCATGCGGTGTTCCAACTCCTCCACGCGCTTTCCCACCTCTGCCAGAGAATCTCCCATAGCATCCAGCTTTTTCAGTACTTGGTCAAATTTCGGGTCTAACAATTTAACTACCTCCTTTGCCACCTCATCGTTGGCGGAGTTTAGGCTGTCGGCTCTCGGCGATGCCGGCTGTGCTAGCATTGCTGCCGCGGGCCCCGGCTTCCCGCTCTTCTCCCGTTCTTTTTTTTGGGTTACCGGCATGGTAGCGAGCTGGGAGTTGGCTCGTTTGAATCCGCTTGACTTCCTTTCGTCACCGGAGAAAATACTTGGCAACAACTGTGCATGCAACAATGCTGTTTCAAAGAAAAGTCAAGGCAGCCCCGGACTGAGTCAGGAACCTTCCTCACCTGCTCATGCATCACGTGATCTCCCTTCGGCAATCAAGCTTTTAAATCAAATCGAATTGCATTTTAACCGTGGAGGTTCTTTCTTAAGTAGTTGTTTCTATATGTGATGCTTATGACAAGACATTTAGAATATAACATAAAAGAAGTCTGACATACACTTCAGACTTGGTCATTTTGTTAATTAACTAGACAGGAGATGGAGCTCTGAAGCATAGCTGATTATAATATAAAGCAGTTAAGCACTTATCTTTAAATGAAGTTAGCTTTAATTAATAGAGGCCCCATGTGAAAAGCTGATGGGTTTGTTTGTATTTTCTTTCAAGAGGGCGATGCTTCACAAGAATTCCCTGCATTTTTCTGCTTGAAATTACAAATAGTGTGTAAAATGTTCACCATAAGATCAGTTTTGAATAATTTTGTTGAAAGGAAGATTACTAATCTCACAGCTGGGACTGTTATCCATTTCATGCCATATCCTCCCAGTGAAAGTAATTTCTACCATAATTTAATTAGTAGCTTCAGACAATTCTCCAATGTGCAGACATCCGTGATGCAAAGTTAGCAACTTTAGGTTAGTGAAAGAGGCTCTATCTTAGCGCACACTAAGAACATAAGATATGCCATACCGGGTCAAACCAAGGGTCCATCAAGACCAGTATCCTGTTTCCAACAGAGGCCAGTCCAAGTCACCACTACCTGTCAGGTTCCCAAAAGGTATACATAGATTACCGCACAGTAACACCAGTTAATACACATTTTAAATGGAAGTCCCCATTATTTTCAGTGTGGCCTTGTTACTAAGGGGCATATTTACTAAACCACGCAAAACGTTAGTGCAGGGTTTGCCATGCATTAAACATGCCACGCTAAATGTTCGTGTTGGGCCTGTGATAAAAATTCCATGCTAACTGGTTAGCATGTGATTGGGTGGGGACTGGATGGGTTAGAGGTGCAATGTGGGTGGTAACGATGCATTACATTTAGTGTGCAGCCATCATGTGCATGCACTAACTGCAAATATTGCCATTTGCATGGGTGCCCATAACGCCACCTCAGTGAGTGGCATTAAGTGCACCAGTGTGCCAGATTGCACAGTGCCATGTGTTAGGAATGCACTTATGGAAGGGGGACAGAAGCTTATGCCCTCTGAAGTTGGTGCGGCCCTCTGCACTAGTTTCATGCCCCAGTCACGTGCTACAACAATGTTTTTCGTAAAAACGCCCCTAAGGGGCTTGTTTACAAAGCTGCGGTAGCGGTTCGCGATCGTTATCGGAGCCGCGACCCCATTGATTTCAATGGGGCCGCGGCTCCGATAACGACCGCGAACCGCTACCGCAGCTTTGTAAACAAGCCCCTAAGTGTCTAGCTCACATTAACACATCATAATGTGCATCAAAGCATATTAAATAGAGATTGCAGACCTGCTATTAGTAATCTGTGAATTTTCATTAAAATAATCTGTAATACATGAAGATTGTAGGATCGCCAATGTAACACCAATTTTTAAAAAGGGTCCCAGGGGTGATCCGGGAAACTACAGACGTCAGTACTGACGTCAGTACTGGGAAAAATGGTAGAAACCATCATAAAGAACAAAATTACTCCGCATGTAGATAGTCATGGCCTAATGGGAGACAACCAACATGGCTTTAGACAAGGAGGATCTTGTCTTACTAATCTGTTATGTTTTTTTGAAGGTGTGAATAAACAGGTGGACAAAGGTGAGTCGGATGATATAGTGTATCTGGACTTTCAGAAAGCCTTTGACAAGGTCCCTCATCAGAGACCTTTGGCAAAACTAAGAAGTCATGGGATAGGAGGCAGTGTACTATTGTGGATCAGGAACTGGTTAAAAGATAGAAAGCAGAGGGTAGGGCTAAATGGCCAATTTTCCCAATGGAGAAAGGTGAATAGTGGTGTGGGATCTGTGCTGGATCCGATGTTTTTTGACATATTAATAAATGACCTGGAAAAGGGAATAACGAGTGAGGTTATCAAATTTGCAGATGACACAAAACTATTTAAAGTTGTTAAAACCTAAGAGGATTGTGGAAAATTGCAAGAGGATCTTAATAAATTGGAAGACAGGGCATCAAAATGGCAGATGAAATTTAATGTGGACAAGTGCAAAGTTATGCACCTAGGGAAGAACAACCCAAACTATGGTTACATGATGCAAGGTTCCTCATTAGGAACCACCACCCAGGAAAAAGATTTAGGCGTCATTGTGGATAGCATGTTAAAACCCTCGGCCCAGTGTGCAGCGGCGTCCCAGAGAGCAAATAGAAGGCTAGGTATCATAAGGAAAGGAATGGAAAATAAAACAAAAGATATTATAATGCCTCTATATTGTTCCATGGTGAGACCACACCTTGAATATTGTATGCAATTCTGGTCGCCATATCTTAAAAAGGATATAGCAATATTAGAAAAGGTTCAGAGAAGAGCCACCAAAATGGTAAAGGGGATGGAAGGATACTCCAATGAAGAAAGGCTAAAAAGGTTAGGGCTCTTTAACCTGGAAAAGAGACGGCGGAGGGGAGATATGATAGAAGTCTATGAATTAATAGTGGAGTGAAACGGGTAAACGTAGATTGATTGATTGTTTACGTTATCAGAATATAGAAAGACTAGGGGACATACAATGAAGCTACAGGGTAAAATTTAAGTCTAATAAAAAATATTTTTTCACTCAACATGTAATCAAACTCTGGAATTTGTTACCGGAGGATGTAGTAAAGGCTGTTAGTGTCGCTGGCTTTAAAAAAAGATTTGGACAAGTTCCTGGAGGAAAGGTCCATAAACCATTATTAAGAAGAGACCCAGGATATCAATACTTGACCCAGTACAAGCACTTGGAACCTGTGTCTTTTGGGGAAACTGCTAGGTACGTATGACCTAGATTGGCCACTGTTGGAAACAGGATACTGGGCTTGATGGACCTTGGTCTGACCCAGTATGGCATATCTTATGTTCTTATGTAAAACATTAAAACATATTTATAAACGAGGCCTTTAATTTGCTAATACTAGAAGTCTGTCAATATGACACAGCCAACTGTTGTATAGAAAGACCTTTTTGTTTTTACATGCTGTCCAAATTCAGCCTCCTCAGTGCTGAGTGTACTGGAGGAAAAAGCAAGTCCTTCTTTTTGCTAACTATCATGTGATTTTGGGGAGAGCTTGAGCATGGGGGTCAAGTACTAGTCCTGTATTTTTGAGATGGGGAGGGAGTAGCATGCCTAACCCTGTGCAAGCGGTGCAGCCGCAGAGGGTGCAAAAGCTTAGGGGGCGCATTTCTGCTGCCTGCTGTTACCCTTTGTTCTCTCAGCGGCGGCAGGGCAACAGCAGACAGCTGAAATGTGCCCCCTAAGCCTTTACACAGGTCTTTCTGCAGGTCTGGTCCCTCCCTTCTCTGACGCAATGTCAGAGCAGGAAGGGATCAGATCTGCTTAAAGTTAGGTCTGCTCTGCTCTGCTGCTTCCGGTGACTTGCATATCGGGTGCAGCCCCGCCCCCCATATCTCTGTCCAACCGCTGCCTGCTCTTGCCCTGCTGCTGGTGCTGCCATGGAGAAAACAGACGGCGGCAGTAGCATGGCACGAGCAGGCAGCAGCTGGACGGAGGCATGAGGATGAGGGGGGGAGCGTGTGCGCCTGATGTCAAGTCGCACAGGGTGCGATTCTGGCTTGGTACAGTGCTGTAGGGAGGGAGAGAGGATCAAGAGAAGGGATTCCTTTGCCAGAGTTGCAAAATGAGGAGGGAGTGGGATCGAAGCCTTGAGCTCTAAAGAAATAGTTGTTTTTCCATTAGAATGTTCATGAGGGGGATTGGTATTAGGTGTAGATGGGCACTTACCGAGGTAGATATTCAGCTGGTCTGTAACTATACACTTAAAGATATATATATATATATATATATATAATATATATATATATATATATATATATATATATATATATATATATATATATATATATATATATATATATATATATATATATATATATATATGTGTTTAATTGCCCTTATATATATCCATGCCCTTTGAGAATCCATGTATGACTCTAGATCAGAGGTTCTCTACTCTTTTGGTTGTGTGGACCTCTAGTTAACCTTCAAGAAGTTCAGTGACCCCCATTTTATCCACACCACTCTTTCCAGCACCCATCCACTCGGTGCCAAGCCTGTCCTCACTAACCTTCTATCCATCTTCTCATCTTCTTTCTCCTCTCTCTCTCTCTTTCTCTCTCTCTCTCCTTCCATCATGTCCACACCAGTCTCTGTATCTGTCTCTTCCCACCCCAGCCAAACCCATGCAGCCCCTCTCTCTTTTTTTTTCTCTTTATTTTGTCCTATGGACCCCAGGGCTCCATGTGACACAGGTTGGGAACCATTGCTGTAGATACATATTTATATCCCTAGAAATTGTATCTGCTATTTTTTTGTGTTGGATCATGGACAATATAAATTATGAGGTCAACATTCAGCTGTGTGGTCAGTGTATAATTTGAAATGCCTAACTTAGACATTTCAAATCATACATCTATTCAGTGATGCTGTCCATTTCGGTAATGTCACTGAATATCCACGTGTAAGTTTGAACATCTAAGTCAAATGTTTCACGGTATACCTGCTATTTGTGTGACCCACCTAGCTTATAATTTATGCTTGTGGAGGGTAATTTTATAATAGGTTGCCCAGGTGAAAGGCCGAATAGTCGCCTTTTATAAACCTATTTTATAAACCCGCATCTACATATTTTGATAAAATAATAGCGCAAAAGAAGCCAAAACTACAGCTCCAAAGCTGGTGTAGATGTGCATGGCTTAAGCATGTGTGTAGGTGCACATTTTATAATCTATTAATGCATTTCATTTGTCTCTCCAAACTCCTCCCCCAAAATCCCAGATTGTATACAAGTTCTGTATGTGCCTACCTTCTATAGTGTATATTTGTATGCATAGGGTAAGTTTATAAACGCCATTTTACGTTTGAACATAGGCATATATATGTGAAAAATCTTTCATAAAATTAAACCCTTAGTGGCTGAATAT
Organism: Ichthyophis bannanicus; assembly: GCA_033557465.1. Classification (NCBI taxonomy): domain Eukaryota; kingdom Metazoa; phylum Chordata; class Amphibia; order Gymnophiona; family Ichthyophiidae; genus Ichthyophis; species Ichthyophis bannanicus. The sequence goes on from CM066033.1 coordinate 498,899,456, forward strand.
TGCTGCTTAATCATATAGGTTTCAGTATTGAAAAGGGCTTGTGCGGTTTGCAGCACCTGCAAATTGCATAAACTCCAGCGATCCTGATATTCAGCGGCACCATCCAGATAGACCTGCTGTGTATACCCACAGACTGCAGTCAAAACACCCGGTTAATGTGGGTGGTATTGAGGAGGTCCCAGCAGCTATCCAATCAGTCATGATGTTTAGCTGTTACTCAGATAGCTAAACCACATAAAGTTAAGAGAGGTCAATGGCTCTTCTGACTTTGTGGATTTGCTGTCCAGTTAGCAGCTGAAGATTGCCACTGACCGGATAGGAAATCTGGTTGCAACGAAACCAGATATGCCATGCCAGATGCCAGTTTCACTTTCAGCCATGGTGCTTTAAAACCCCCTGATCACCGTGGCTGAATTTTGGGCACATAAGTTATACATTCAAGTGGCGCCATCACCAGAAAATCTTGCCCCTTTTCCAGAGAGATTATCCGAGGGGAGTAATATATTTCTAATATTATCTGTTCAGGCCCAGGAGGTTTTTTTTTTAATGTACCCATGCAACTGGTGCCATTGATGCCTGCTGACCACAATTGCTTTTGAATACTGAACACTAACAGTCTGTTTTACTAAATGCCAACTGTCCTAAGTAAAAAAATTTCAGATCTTCAGCACCAGTATCCAGATACCAGCTGGCGCTTATTATTCAGATTTAACAGTCAGCACCAGCACTATCCAGATGGTGGTGATATTCAGCCGCTGCCTAGATAGTTATGTGGATTGTTATTCAGATAGCGCCGAGATGGATAGTGCCACTGAATATACCTCTCACTGGGATTTATAAGGTTAGCAGGTTCTGCTATAAAATGACTCTCCTAGAGCTAAATCCATGTTGGCTTTCTGTCATTAAATCATGATTATCTACTGAACATGTAGATAGTCATGGTTTAATGGCAGAAAACCAACATAGATTTAGCTAAGGAAAGTCTTGTTTCACTAATCTGTTATATTTTTTTTCGAAGGTGTAAATAAACAGGTAGATAAAGGTGTGCTGGTTGATTATAGTGTATCTGGATTTTTAGAAAGCGTTTGACAAAGTCCCTCATGAGAGGCTTCTGGGGAAATTAAAAAGTAATGGGATTGGAGGCAGTGTACTACTGTGCATTAGAAACTGCTTAAAAGATAGAAAATGAAGATTAGAGCTGAATGACCAATTTTCTTAATGGAGAAAGGTGAATAGTGGAGTACCCCAGAGATCTGTTTTTAACATATTTATAAATGACCTGCAAATGGGATCAAAAAGTGAGGTATTCAAATTTGTAGATGCTACAAAATTATTCAAAGTTGTTAAAACACAAGAGGACTGTGAAAAATAGTAAAAGGACCTTGAAAAATTGGGAGACTGGTCATCCCAGTGGCAGATTAAATTTAATGTGGACAAGTACAAAGTTATGCACTTAGAGAAGAAGAGCCCAAATTATGTTTACACGATGTGAGGTTCCACATGAGGTATCACGAACCAGGAAAAAAAGACCTGATTATCATTGTGAATAAAACATTGAAACTCTCTGCCCAGTGTGCAGTGGTGGCTAAGAAAGCAAATAGAATGCTAGGAATCATAAGGAAAGGAAATACAATGGATACTATAATGCCTCTGTATTGCTCTATGGTGTGACTGCACCTTGAATATTGTGTGCAGTTCTGTTCGCCATATCTTATAAAGGATATAGCAGAATTAGAAAAAGTACGAAGAAGAGCGACCAAAATGGTAAAGGGGATGGAAGGGTATCCTTATGAAGAAAGGTTTAAAAGATAGACTTCTTCAACTTGGAAAAAAGATGACTGAGGGGAGATATGTTAGAGGGCTATAAAATAATGAATGGAGTGGAACAGGTAAATGTAGATTGCTTTTCTACTCCTTTAAAAAGTAGAAAGACTAGAGAATATGCAATGAAGCTACAATGTAGCACATTTAAGACTAATAGGAGAAAATATTTTTTCACTCAGCGTGTAATCAAACTTTGGAATTTGCAACCAGAGAATGTACTGTAGTATAAAAGCTGTTAGTGTAGCTGGATTTAAAAGAGGTTTAGACAAGGTCCTGGAAGAAAAGTCCATAAACTGTCATTGAAGAGGTCTGAGGAAATTCACTCCTTACCCCTGGGACAAGCAGCATGGAATCTGTATTGCTTTTAGGAATCTGATAGGTGTGTGAGACCTGGATTGGCCACTGTTGGAAACAGCTTGATGGACCTTGGTCTAACCCAATATGGCATATCTTATGTTCTAATTTTCTCATGAAAGGCTTCAATCCAGACTTTTTCTTCACTTTTTTTTTTTCCTTTGTGTTTTTTTTTAAACATTTGTATGATTTGTCAGCCATTTTGACATTTGTTTATGAAGTGCAGGGTATCAAGTATTTAACAAATGAGGGGAGAGGGTCATTAGTAGTTAGGGCTGCAGCAATTTATAGTGAGAGAAAAAGTCTGCCACAGGTTAGAGGAGAGAATAAGTGGCATGGAGGTAGGCAAGACCAGTGCACAAACTGTATATCTGCAAAGCCTCTATCTTTAAGTTTGAGGCTTCTTGGCTGCCGGGGTGCCAGTCCAGTGCCTGGTGTTGGAGGGAAAATGTACAGAATGAGTGTCAGACAGTGTCAGACAGTGGGCATAGGCATTGAGGCAGGTATTTGGAACGGACAAAGGGGCTGGATACAGGAGTCTGTGCTTACAGTTTATGTGTGTTGCTTCTAATGTACTGCTTAATAGTTGTCCAGGTTTGTCAGTTGGTGTTGTGCAAGCAGGGAAGACAAACGGTAACTGTGTTTGACAGTATAGAGGGCTGTCTCACAAGCATTACTTCTAAATTCCAATTGCAGGCCAAAAATTTAAGAAACCATAGGAGGGCTACACACACGCCTTCTGAATGCCAAATCTATTATTGGGGTATGCGTATATAGCAGGCAGCATTGTAAAGGCACATAACAGAGGCGGTCCCTATCCCTGAGAGCTTACAATATAGTCCCAGCATGTTTCCATTCTGTAGAAATGCTTTCCCCATATGGGCAGACTGAGTTAATGAGCAGAAGATGGTGAGGGTACAGAACACCAGTGGGCACTCTGGAGAGTACAGTAAAGGGCATCTGGGATACTCTTAAAGGAACCTTTAGCCCAAATATCTGAGATACCATTGTAGGGGTTGCACGCATGCCTTCTGAACTCCAAAAGTGTTACTGGGTTACACTTATCATACTCAGTAGGCTTCTCTAGAATAAAGACACTTGCAGTAAGAGTCACTGTCTCAGAGGTTACAACCTAGTCCGAGCGCATTTCAAATCTTCAGAGATACTCCCACCCAGTGGACAATGAGATGACATGCCAGCAACCCCAATGCGCATCAAAGCACGCCATCATGGAGCAGATGAGGTGGAGTTCAGAAGCACTGTCATGGAGAAATTGGAAGGCAGCATTGAAGATGATGACACAGTGCATCAGGGAAATGATTTCACCGGATGACTGAGAACATAGGATTGAAGAGGCTGCTGCATCTTTTAGCTCCCAGTTTTCCAGTGCCCTGCAGGTCAGCTTTCATTAAGATGCTGATCCCCAGCATGTTGTGCACCTAACTGCAGGCAGAGCTGGTCAAAGCAGAAGTTAGCGCATCCATTTTACTAGTGATATCTGGACTGGCCAGAATGCTGTACATGCCTACCTCTCCCTGAGAGCACACTGTATATATAAAATTTGATAGACCACCTCCTGCCAATAGCATCATGTTGGTTTACAAAATAATACAATTTCCAGACACACATGATATTCAGATAATAGTTTATGTCCCAGAAGATCAAAGAACTACAATGAAGAACTGCACTTTGTATTTACATAAAATAGTTGACCTGCTTGTTCAAAATTATCTTATTGAATTGTCAGCAGTTTTGTGCTATGTAGCTCTCTAGGTCATGGGGCCTGCTTAAGGAGATACTTTTCCTAGGGGATGAGGCCATACAATTAATTAAGGAAATAACTAGCCTAGAGGTGACCTTTGATGATCAGCTTTCATTGTCATTGCAGTGAGAAAGAGAGTGTGTTTTTGTTATTATCAGTTGTGTATGATCAGACAATTAAGGGTCTTTCTATCCCTAGAAAATTAGAGACTAGCTGTTTAGATGGCCATGCTCAATAGACTCAACTATTGTAACTCTTTGTATATGGGGTTAAGTTGCATTAATTTAAAGAGACACCAGTTAGTCCGGAATATTGTGGCATGGCTACTGAGAAGGCGTAAAAGGCATAATCATTTTTATCCTATCCTTCAAACATTAGATTTGCTCCCAGTGGAAGCAAGATGTTAATTTAAGTTGGCATGTTTAGTTAACAAAGCTTGGCACACTGGTGTGCCTTTTTATTTGGTATCTTATCTAAATTTATAGAAGTGGGAGAGTAGCCTAGTGGTTGGATTAATGACCTGCTGACCAGAAGACCAGGGTTCAATTTCCACCAGCATGCCTTGGGCAAGTCATTTTACCTTCCATTGCCTTGGAAAAATGGCCTGGCAATTTACTTCCTGTCACACCTTACCAAGAAAACCCAGGAACTGATGGATCACTAGGAATTGGCACTAACTCAACATCACCCATTGGATTTGCATCTAGGTTTAAATGAAACTGCTCGTCCATTGAGATATTTCCAGTTGGGGATATTGATTCTGCCTCTCCCCCCCCCCCCCCCCCCAATCTGAGATTCATTTATCTGGAACTAGAAAATGGTTTTTCTATATGCAGGTCCTGTTTTATGGAATGGGTTATCTCAGGAGCTGAGGAAGGAAAGATATTACTTACGTTTGTGCAAGCTCTTAAGCATGGTTTTATTTCGTTTTTGAATGAATGCAGATAAATGTAACATGCTTGTAAAACTGTATTTTGATATGTATTTGTTGGATTGTGTAGTTTATAAACCACTGTGAGGCTATTGATGGCAGGTGTGTGCATGGGTATGTCTGTGTGTGTGTGTGTGTGCTTGTACATATATATTTAGCGCTTCCCTCTGACCCTTTCATTACCCTTGTTCTCACACTTTGTAGACACCCTTCATCTCTCCTTCTCTCCCCCTTTCATTCCTAGCACTCATCCTTCCAAATCTACCTCCCCTTTCCTTTCTTCATCTTATTGGATCACCCTTTCATACCCTCTCTCCTTTCATTCTCTCCTCTGTCCATCATTATTCCTACCTGCACTTCCCCTTCTCTCCAGTTTTCATTACCTACATTTGTCTTTGCCTTGAGCTGCAGATTCTGGGTTTTTTTTAATGTTTCCAACAGGAGTTGTTTTTTAATTCACTGATCTTCAGGTAGGTAGGTCCTGACTTCACCTTTACACCTTTCACTTTCAGCACTTCCTTCTGTCTGTCCTTATTATAGATTTCTCTGCCCAAACCTATGCATATGGACATGCAGACAGGCATTTGGAGTCTCCACCATAGGAGCAGTTGCATTAGTGAAATGCATCTAAAAAATAAATATGGTGGGGCCGGCGGCTAAAAGTGCTGGCCCCTTAACCAGGCTGGCAGATGGAGGAGGGCCACGGCCTAGAGGGGCGGGTTGTGGGGGGACAGGGGAGCCGTGGCAAAATAAGAGGAAGGTGATAGGAACCGGCCTTCCTCTTCTTGCTTGGCACCACAGGAGCAGCACACGCAGAAGCTATAAGGGAAACACCCCCACCCCCCACCACCACCTTTGTTATCTTTGAGTAAGAAATGGCACAAAGCCCATCGGGGCATCCACAGCCCGGGACACCGAGAGGTGTCTGCTTGGTTCCTTGCTCACCGCTCAGTGTCGGTGGTGAGTGGTTGCGAGCAGTGGGCATGCAGGACACTGACAAGTCTTCAGCATCTGAATTGGTTGATGCTGCACATGGCAGGCCCGTTTAGCAAGGCTCTGGCCTGCTGCACGGCATCCCGGCAGGACGTAAAGAGGATTTCTGCATGCAGGAGCAGCAGGGGCACCAGAGCCTGCGACAACCACGAAGCAGCAGACTGCAGCAGCGGAAGACCTCTTCCCCCACATCTCCAGAGCGGCATGCAGAGCAGACCTAAGGTATGCTGGCGAGCCCTCTCACCCCTGGAAAAGGGCTCTCCCACCTGTGCTCCTGGTGCTTGGAGTGTGGGTGAAGAGAAAGTGAGAGAAGGCAAGAAAAAGGGAATAAGGATAAGAATCTGCATGGGGGAAGGGGTAGTTTAGCTGTGTGGCAGGACAGCTGTCTTTGGAGTAGCGCGCCACAATGAAAGTGGGCATGGCATCTCCACAAGCGCGGAAGAAGATTGGGGAGCATCAGCGAGAGCACTGAAAATGGCCAGGGGACAGACTACGCCAGGCAACAAAAAGAGTAGCACAAAGACTAGCAAGAGGTCAACCAGAGCAGGGCGTCAGAGCACTCAGCAGTGCACGGGGCCTGGAAGATACAGAACTGGGCAGGATGCCAGAGAGATGCCCCCACTGTGCAGTGGTGATGGGCTGGAGAGACACAGCATGTGCAACCTCGTGAACAAGGTGAGGGCCATGGCCACAGTCTACAGAGCGGGATGCATGCAGGCTCTGCTGAGTTCACTTAAAGGAGTGCAAGGCATAGGGCAAAATAATGTTGTGGGGCAGAGGGAGGAGGAGGGGCCGGGGTGCTGCAGGGTAGGGACATGGCTGGCAAGTGTGAATGGGGCCCTTCCAGAAAAGGGGGGGGGGGGTCAGGTGCCAGTAGCACAGAGTGGAAAGGCCATATCTCCAGGAACAAGCAGGAATGAGTCTTCACATATGGGTATCGTCGGTACCGACGGAGCCTGCGCGGGAACGCTCCCCAGCGTCCAATAAGAAAGCTTTTGGGAGCATCCCACAGCGCCTGCGTGCTGCCTTCCCGCCTTTCCCAACCGCCTCTCTCCAGTTCTTCTTTTCCGCGGAGCCATCAGGTCGTGTTCCTGTTACCGCAGAAGAAGTTCTTTATTTTTTCTTAATTCTTTTGTGTCGCGTCTGCCTTCTTCGACGTCGGACCGGTACCGCCGGTCTTTTCTTTTCTTTCTTTCAAAAAAACCCAAAAAAACAATTTATCTTTTCGTCACTGTGCATTTTCAGTTTTTGGGCCTTAGGCCTAAAAATATTTTCCTCATGGAGAAGCCCGCTTCCGGGTTCAAAAAGTGCACAAAATGTGGCGGTACTATTTCTGTCACCGACACCCATGACTGGTGTCTAAAATGTTTGGGGCCTGACCATTCCATCACGGATTGTATGTCCTGTACCATGATGTCTAAAAGAGGTCGGCAGAACCGAGCAGCCAAGCTCAGTACCTTGTTTCCCTCTGATGCAGCTTCAGTGGCATCGACGTCTTCCAGGGCTGCTTCTTCCTCCCATGGATCTCAGGTAACCAAGCACAAATCTAGCCGGTCCTCAAAGGGTAGATCTCCCTCCAAGCATCGAGATGCCTCCAGGCTTGCCCTCGAGGATTCCACACCGGCAAAATTACCCCGGCGGGAAGCTCCGGCTTCCAAAGCGTTATCTATGGGGTCACAGGTTGACATCGACGGCTCGGCCTCGACAGATCACCTGTTGCCGTGTTCTGGGGTACCCGTGGCTCCCACTGGTACCGACATCCAGACATTGGTGGTGTCGATGGATCAGAAGATTCTGGCCATGCAGTGCACCCTGTCGGCATTCATACAGGCTGCGACGCCTCCAGTACCGCAACAATCCCCGTTGTCGGTACCGGCTCCAACACCGGCATCACTCCCGGTGCCGGTACCGATTGCATCGGCATCGGCTTCGGTGTCGACTGCAACGGTACCCTGTCCTATGATGCCCATCGATACCGGTTACTCCCGATACCGATCCTACTCGGTACGGCTATCGGGCTTTACAGGAGCATCCAGACAGGCGATACTTTGATTCCTCTGAAGACTCTGATGAGTCTGAGGGTTCTGTCGAGGCATCGATACTTCTTCCTCAGAAGTCTTTTTCTCCTAAACGAAGAATGTCTCCTCCAGAAGACTTGTCTTTTCATGACTTCATTAGGGAAGTGGCTAGGGGCCTCTCCATCACAGTGGCCCCTGAGTCAGAACCCAGAGCCAAGGAGTTAGATATTTTACAATATCCTAAAACTCCTAAAGAGGCAGCTACTTTACCTATCCATGAGATTCTATATGATCTCATGTTGAGGATGTGGGAGACAGCTCTTACCACCTCTCCTCATTCTCGCAGCCTAGAGACCATGTATCGTGTCCCTCCTTGTCCTGGCTTCCACAAGACTCAGCTTCCTCACCACTCCATTGTGGTAGAGTCTGCCATGAGAAAGATAAAGAGTGGAAAGAGACACTCATTTAATCCTCCAGGGAGTGTATGCAGGACCCTAGATGCTTTTGGCCGAAGGGTTTTCCAAGCTTCTATGCTAGCTGCCAGGATCAACTCCTATAGTCTCTATATAGGAATGTTTCTAAAAGAAGTCACAGATCATCTGCAGACTTTAACCCCTTTTATTTCAGAGGATAAAAGGCAGGAGTTTCTCACTTGGCTCAAACATGCCCAAGATGCCTCCAAATTTTCCAACCGTGCAGCCTTTGACTCTTTTGAGTGTGTAAGCAGAGCTTCGGCTTTTGCCATAGGGGCATGCAGAATTGCTTGGCTACAAGCTTCTGATTTGGAGCTCTGGGTACAAGATGAATTAGGGAATATCCCTTGTACAGGTGAAAACCTTTTTGGTAAGGATTGGCAAGCAAAGGCCAATCAGATGGATGCTGAAAACTCTGCTTTGGATCGACTTTCAAAGTCTTCCTCTGCTCCTGTTAAGAAAAGATTGTTCAAAAAGACATCTTTTTCCAAAAAGGGAAGATACTATCCTGCTTATGGTCAGCAGGCATCTTCTGCAGGTCGTTTTGCTGCAAAGCGTCAGCAACCACCTAAACAGGCCAAATCAAAGGCTGCTAGGCCTGCCATGACCCAGCAGCCTCAGCCTCCTCAGGGCCTTTGACTTGCAGCTAGAGAACTTAGCCTTTCTGGCTCTGGAGGAACCAGAGCCCCTTACCATTCCAGGAAGGTTGACTTACTTTGCTCCCAGATGGGAACAAATTACAGCAGAGCAATAGACACTCTCTATCATAAGGGAAGGGTACAAGCTTCATTTCTTAAGCCTTCCCCCTCACACCATAGTGAAACAGTTCAATTCTCCAATATCTCTCCTAGACCTTCTGGGTCAGGAGATTGCCACCCTTCTTGCCCAAGGGGCAATAGAAGAAGTACCTCTTCTTCAGCAAGGCACAGGGTTCTACTCCCCTTATTTTCTTATTCCAAAGAAAACAGGGGGCTACAGACCCATCTTAGATCTCAGAGAATTGAACAAATTTCTATTCAAGGAGAAATTCAAGATGATTTCTCTCGGTGCTCTCTTCCATACCTTCAGAGTCAGGACTGGCTTTGTTCTCTAGATCTCAAGGATGCGTACACCCATGTCCTCATCCATCCAACACACAGAAGGTTCCTTCGGTTCCTTTTTGGAGAAAAGCACTAACAATACAGGGTGCTTCCTTTCGGTCTGGCCTCCGCACCAAGGGTGTTCACGAAATGCATGGCAGTAGTAGCTGCATTTCTACGCACCCTGGCAATATTCGTTTTCCCATATCTAGACGACTGGCTCATTCGAGCTCCCTCTCAGTCGGAGGCCAAGACTTTTCTAACCTGCAAAATGCGTGTCCTTCAGTATTTGGGATTGGTAATAAACCTCCCAAAATCCAATCTCACCCCTACTCAATCTCTGGAGTTTATAGGGGCTGTCCTGGATACCACAACTGCAAGGGCCTATCTTCCTCAGGCTCGTTGCCTACGCTTGGTGCAGTTAGCCTCCCAAATACAGTTAAAGTTCCATTTAACTGCTCGGGAAATATTACAACTCTTAGGCCACATGGCATCCACCGTGCATGTGGTTCCATATGCTCGCCTTCACATGAGGGCAGCTCAATGGACTTTGTCCACCCAATGGACTCAGGCATCAGGTTGCCTGTCAGACAAAATAGCAAACTCCAATCGCCTTTTTTGGTCTCTCCAGTGGTGGAAGTCCTTTCAAAACCTGTTGCTGGGGTCCCCTTTTCAACAGTCACTTCCGCAAGCAACCCTTACGACAGATGCCTCTCCAATGGGTTGGGGAGCTCATCTGCAAGATCTCTCCACCCAGGGCATCTGGTCTCCACAGGAGACTTCTCTACACATCAATCTCTTGGAACTCAGAGCAATTTTCTTAGCTCTCAGAGTGTTCCACTCCCTGCTCAGCTACAGGACAGTCCTCATCCACACAGACAACCAAGTAGCCATGTTCTATGTGAACAAGCAGGGAAGGACTGGCTCTCTGTCGCTTTGCAGCGAAGCTTTGCGACTGTGGGCCTTCGCCAGAGAGCATCAGATTCATCTTATGGCAGTATATCTTAAAGGCGTTCAAAACTCTTGGGCAGACAGACTCAGTCGAGTTCTGCTTCCACACGAGTGGTCCCTCCACATGGGCCAGGTAGCCAGGATTTTTCGAATTTGGGGAACCCCGGACATAGACCTCTTTGCAAGTCCGTGGAATGCCAAACTTCCCCGGTTCTGTTCCAGAATTCCGTGTCAGGGAGTTCAGGCCAAGGATGCCTTCCTTCTTCACTGGGGGCAAGACTTCCTTTATGCCTTTCCACCCATTCCCCTAATTCCCAAAACACTTTTCAAGCTTCAGAGAGACCGAGGTTCCATGATCCTCATAGCACCACATTGGCCACGCCAAGTGTGGTACCCTCTACTTCTGTATCTCTCTCAAGCTCCCTCCCTGGACTTGGGCTCTGCTCCAGATCTTCTATCCCAGGAAGACGGAACGTTGTGGCACCCAAACCCCCAGTCTCTCCATCTCAGGGCCTGGATGCTGAAGGCCTAGACCTTCAAGTTTTTCATCTCTCTCAGCAAGTCAGAGATATTCTTCATGCTTCTAGAAAGCCTTCCACTAGACGTTCTTATGCTTTCAAATGGAAAAGATTTACCATTTGGTGTTCAGAGAAGGGTCTTAACCCTCTTGCAATACCTCTGAATTCTTTACTAGAGTATCTTCTGCATCTATCCCATGCAGGCCTTAAAACGAATTCAGTAAGAGTCCATTTGAGTGCTATTGCAGCGTCCCTCAAGCCTCTCAATGGACAGCCTATTTCCTCTCATCCTCTTATAGCAAGATTCATGAGAGTCCTTCTTTTAACTAAACCTCCCATTAGACCACCTCCAGTGGCATGGGACTTAAATCTGGTTCTTGGCCAGTTTATGAAGCCACCCTTTGAACCTTTAGCCACCACCTCCTTGAAATTTCTTTCTTGGAAGGTTATCTTTCTCATTGCAGTCACCTCAGCACGTCGCATCAGTGAGTTGCAAGCCTTGGTGGCTAATCCTCCTTATACAAGGTTCCATCATGATAAGGTAGTCCTCAGGACCAATCCACACTTTATGCCCAAAGTGGTCTCGCCTTTTCATCTGAACCAAGAGGTATACTTACCTGTCTTTTTTCCAGGACCTCATGCATCAAGTGCAGAGAGGAATCTTCATACTTTGGATTGTAAAAGAGCTCTCGCCTTTTACTTACAAAGAACACAGCAACATAGAAAGTCTTCTCAACTCTTTGTTGCTTTGATCCTTCCCATTTAGGACTTCCAGTTTCTAAGAGAACACTATCCAACTGGATTGCTCGGTGTATTTCTTTCTCCTACCAGAATAGGAACCTTTCTCTGGAAGGCCATGTCACAGCTCACAATGTGAGGGCCATGGCAGCCTCAATGGCTCATCTAAACTCTGTGTCCATCGACCAAATCTGTCAAGCGGCCACCTGGGCCTCGGTTCATACCTTCACAGCCCATTACTGTTTGGACAAGGACTCCCGCCGGGATGCCTTGTTTGGTCAGGCTGTTCTCAAACACCTGCTCCATTCCTAATCAACTCCTACCCACCTACCCTGGTTGGATGCCAGAGATCCATGGGGGGAGGTGGAGCCCTTTTCAGGGACACACAACCCTGGGGTCTCTCCCTGGCATCTGCAGCTAGGGAGTCCCCATATGTGAAGACTCATTCCTGCTTGTTCCTGGAGATAGCACAGTTACTTACCTGTAACAGGTGATCTCTGGGAACAGCAGGAATAAGTCTTCACAACCCACCCTCCTCCCCTAGGAGTTGTATCTTTCTATCTATCTTTCTTTCCCTCTCTCTCTCTCTTTGTCTCAGCTTTAAAGCTCGAACTGGAGAGAGGCTGTTGGGAAAGGTGGGAAGGCAGCACGCAGGCGCTGTGGGATGCTCCCAAAAGCTTTCTTATTGGACGCTGGGGAGCCTTCCCGCGCAGGCTCCGTCGGTACCAACGATACCCATATGTGAAGACTTATTCCTGCTGTTCCCAGAGATCACCTGTTACAGGTAAGTAACTGTGCTTGATATGGGGAGGGAATATTATGGCAGCAACTGAGCTCTGGGGAGTGGAGGGAGCAGGGGGAGGGATTAGGGAAGGTGACCAGGCAGGTGGCATGAGGTTGTTGTAGAGCCTAGTGCAGTTGATGGCCAGTGCCAGCGCAGGTCACAGCACAAGCAACAGGGGGTCAAGCGGGGATGGGAGGTGCTGGGAACTCCAGTACTACCTACAAGAGTTCCCCTCCCCTGAGCACTGGGGGCCAGCAGATTCACTGAGGGGTGATGGGGTGCATATAGCAGATTGGAAGCCAGGTGTCTGCATTACGTGCGTAAGACAGCCACGTCCCCTTAGCTCAGAAGGAGAAGATGTGGAAAGGTGAGTACATCGATATTTTTTCACTGCTTATTAGGTGGAATAACGAAAGCTGTACATTTTTGGGCTGCTGCAGCAAATACAAGCTTACATCTAAGAAGGCAGACAGCGTCCCGAGGATGACCGCGAACTGGTGTGCTGCTTCTTGTGTTCTGGCCTGCATGGTGTGCGAGAAGCACCTGGAACAATGCCGAGGGCTCTTTAAATACCAGGACAGTATTTGCAAATACGGCAGCACTGCAGGGCCAGAATACGACAAGCAATTCTGCAGGAACATGGCAGGTAATATGGGGCTCAGCTGGGAGAGGAAGGATATTGACCTGTGGATCTGGCTAATGATGCAAGGGCAATGGGGCACCAGATCAGGTGGGGCATCCCCTGCGGACGGGTCCAGGAGGATGCAGGGCTGCAATTGCAGCCATTTCAATGGGACAGCAGGCCTGACATGGGGAAAGCAGTGGCACCCCCTTTCCCTCCTCCTCCGCCATTTGCTGGGGTGTGTGCAGGCTTTTCAATGGGGAGGGGGTCTGTAGGTTTAACAATGCCTGCAAATACAAACACACCTGTACTGTTTGGGGGAGGAGCACCACAGGTTAGATGTAGGAAGAAGCAGTGGGGCAACTTACAGCACCTGCAATAAGGCCGGCAATCTGGACTAGCCACTACGCCCATCAAGATTGAGATGTTGAGGCAGAACTTGGCCTGGAACGACAAGTGAAAAGCACAGTGGTTAATAAATGTCTTTACAGACAGTTTCCAGATTCCTTATAGTGGCCCACCTGACCCATGGGCGGCAGGGAAGTTAAAATTGGCATTCTAACATAAGGCATGGTGCAGGAAAAAATTGACAAGGAGCAGAGGTTGGAGAGGATTGCCAGCCCTTTTGAGAGCAGGCCCATCTCTAATCTGATCATCTGATCCCTGGGCTTGGTCCTGAAGTGCGAATCGGGGGAGTACCGGCTCATACACCACCAGTCATACCCCGACAGAGAATCAGTGAACGATCATTTGGACCCAGCGGTGTGCTCAGTAAAGTATGCCTCCATTGACCAGGCCCTGGAATTGTTCCGGGGTCTGGACTGGGGGGCATGGCTAGCAAAGATGGATATAGAGGCAGCCTTCCTGCTGCTGCCCATACATCCGGATAGCTTCCACCTGCTGGGCTTCTGCTTTGGGGGCCGGTACTATGTTAACAAATGCCTCCCGATCGGATGCTGTATATCCTGTGCATATTTTGAGGAATTCAGTTCCACCATCAAATGGATGGTAGAAAGGGAAATAGTTTAGGGAAAAATCATACACTGCCTGGATAATTTCTTACTCATGGTACGTGATGAGCAGGGTTGCCTTCACATGCTAGAAAGGTTTCAGCTGAAGGCAGTGAAGCTAGGGGTCCCACTTGCTGTGAAGTGCGGCACTCCTGCCCGGCCTTGGGGCTAAAGATAGGAGCGGCGGTCTGATGCTTCGTGAGGAAGGAGAGTAACCTGTATCCAGGGAATGCTGGGTATTGTAGTTCCTGCTCCTCTCGCTCCGAAATAAAGAGTTGTAGTTATGGGGTTTCCAGTATTTTTATTATAGTAAAGGATATTGTTCCATCACATGGCAAATAAATGCAAACAAAATAGGTGCTTCAAATGCTAACAGGAAAACTTAGGATAAAGGCAACTTAAAGTATAACTGCTTCTTTTCACTTCTCAGCAAATTACTCACTTTGCCCCAAGAGGTCAGTTAGTTTCACTGCAGCCTCTTTCAGCCACTGTTACCTTCACAGTGCTGGGGAAAATCAGGTGCACATAATTAGAGCTTTCTCAGCAAGGCAATACAACAGCTCCGTAGCATTCAATTCACATACGGTAAAAAGCAGTTTCCTTCAGCTTGGCATCTCTACACAGCAGACCGTGCAATCCATGCTCTCACAATCTGGTAAGTCTGTATTATCTTGTGTTAACTCTTCAAGCTGTATGGAATTACTGGCTTCTGGTAACACTGGCTGTCTTCTAGCTTGCAACTCTAAAAACTGCTTAAAACTCTGTAGGAGCAATTCAGCCTGCTGTTTGGGAGGTAGGGAATTGCTATCAGCTATACAACTTCCCTCTGGCTTAAGGCTGTTTATTTTCTCCTCTCTTAGATTAATTGTGTCAGAGTAACTGCTAGTCTCTTTTGCTAATGTTTCACACACAGGAGAGTTAGCTTTACGTTCAGCCTGGAAACTTGGTGGCAATTCACTTACTTGTTGCCATGCCGTTCTGACTTCAGATGGCTCCAACGTTCTCCAGCTGTTAGAATGTTTGTTGCTCTCTGGCTCAAACGGTACTTCACAGAATGATTGTTTTCTTTCTTGTGCCTGCCTTGAAGGCTTCCTTTCCGAGGGCTGTGCCTTCCAACGGTTATCTATTTCAGGGCTAGGTCCTCTCTCTTTGGGACTTCTACTCACTGCCTCTGAATAGAACTTTGCAGGTCTCCTTCCAATGCCAGGTTCCCAAGTATCAGCATACTGTTTTCTGGACTTCCAATCATTCTTCCTCTTCTCCTTTTTTCTCTTCTCTATCTTAATCCCATTCTTCTCAATCCCATTCTTAATCTGACTAGCAAAGCCATGCTGTGGTTTAAAACCACGTTCTCTCCTGGACACGCCCCTTCCAAGGGCAGGGTGTGCCCAATCAGGACTGCAGGACTCCTCCCCTGGGCTGGTCTCCATGCTCAGCTCTGTGGAATAGAGTCTCTCTTTTTTCCTTGGTTTCTCAAATAGGCATAAATCCTGCTGAACCTCAGGATTTTCATCCGTTTCCATAGGCTCAGGAGGGCGCTGTTCACCACAGAAGATGACGGAAGGACTGGCTCAGTGGCTGTTCTTCCTGGGGATCGAAATCGACATCAAGGAAATGGGGGCTCGCCTTCCAGCAGGCAAAGTATTGGCCTTGAAGGCTGCCATCCATGCAACGGCTGCCGCAAAGAAGGTCATTCTGAGACAGATGCAGTCGCTGATAGGGCACCATGGGCAGGGCATTCATTCGGTAGCTGGTGGATTCTACAAAGGGAGTTCACAGGGGGCACCATTTCATTAGGGTCAATACATCCATGAGGGAGGATGCCAGTAGTTCCTATTTAAATACAATGGCAGGAATATTTGGAGTGTGGCCCTCATCTGCAACAGGGACATGGAGCTCTTTACTGACCCGGCTGGGGGGGGGGGGTCTGTTTTGGAATTTATTTCTGGGGACAGTGGTGTCAAGGGAGATGGCCAGTGGAGTGGAACCAGAAGGGAATAACCAAGGATATCACATTCCTTGAGATGTTCTTGATCGTATTCGCCATGGCCATATGGAAGTTACAAAGTAGGCTAAGATAATTCTGGAAGGGGAGGGCAGTGTGGCTGAATGCCACGGCAGAGCAGGACCTTTGCCCTGTAGCAGCCATGAGGGTTTACATGTTGGTGCGCCCACCCACAGGGGCACCCATGCTATGGCATTTGGATGAGTCTTGCTTGTCACAATAGCAGTTTAGGGCCATGTGGCTAAAGCCAGTGGAATTGTCGGGGTTCAAACTCACGGGCCTGACACTACGTTCCTTTAGGATAGGTGCAGCAACAACAGCTCACAACTTGAGCCTGGGGGCAGATCAGATACAGGCTATTGGAAGGTGGCATCAGACATATATACGCTGTACATTAGGCATTGAAAGGCACTTAACAATAAACGTTGGTCCTTATTCTTCAGAGTAATATTACAGTTGAGCCACAAATATCCCAATTACTCCACCAATACGAGAATTTTTTAAAGCTAGTCTTAAACTTCCTATCTAACTTTGTATATATATTTTTTATGTTTTCTTTGCTTTTCAATAAAAAAATGAAAATCGGGTCTCAGACTTATAAGGAGCTAAGGATGCAAATTGGAGCATTTGGTTGCAATGTTATTACCGTAGCTCCTTATAAGTCTGAGACCCGATTTTCATTTTTTTATTGAAAAGCAAAGAAAACATAAAAAATATATATACAAAGTTAGATAGGAAGTTTAAGACTAGCTTTAAAAAATTCTCGTATTGGTGGAGTATTTGGGATATTTGTGGCTCAATTGAAAGGCACTGGCTAACACTGTTTTCTTCTTGCCCGGTAGGTTACGGAATGTTCTTGGTCTGGATTGTAGGTCATTCTTATATCTACTGGGCAAGAAGGAAGATGGCAGGCAGACGTTTTGGCAAGCAACTTGGCATCCATCTGGATACAGTCCTCATACAGTGGATGGGGAAGAGGGGGATGCGGTGGGATCAGCTGTAGCCCGTGCTTGCCAGCCGGCACTGAGGAAGCCAGCCGTCAGATCTCATAGTCCTGCATTTGGGAGGTAACTATCTAGTGTCCACTAAAGGAATAGATCTCATCAATAAGATGAAGGCAGACAGGCATGGATATGCACCAAGCTGGGGGTGGCCATCATCTGTTCCCAGATCGTCCCGCAGAAGAAGTGGCTGGGGGCGCTGCAGCCAAAGTGTATCGAGAAGAGCAGAATAAAGATGAACAAGGAGGTTGGGAGCTTTGTGCAAGCATTGGGGGGGATAGTAGTCAAACACAAGAGCTTCTCACAAGGGGATCAGTGGTATACTCGGGGCGTGGGGGTCCTCTTGAATGACATTAGCTTGAAATTGTTCAACACGGGCCTGTGGCGGGCCATTCGTTCGCTACTCATTATGGGTTGAGTCGTGCCATGGGCCCTCCTGATAGCAGGAACTCACCAGATGGGAAGGGAGGGTACCATAGATTAGAAAGGGAGGGGGGTCCAGGTACTGCATGAGGGGGGGGGGTGCCTGGGCCCAGTGATGTGGGGGCCAGGTACCAGGCCAGGGGTGTCTGGTCCCAGTCACCAGGCCCATAGAACACATGGGGATACCCTAACGCTAACACGGAGCGGTGGGTGACAGGAAAAGAGGGGAGGTCTTGGCCATGGAGTGGACCAAGACAACAGAACCAGGCAACAAAAGTGTGGTACCCCTTCACGTCAGGATAGGGTGGTATAGGGCATTAACATTGTTATGGTTGATATGTTTTGTGCAATTATTGTTGAATCCAGCAGTGATGTTCCGATCCACAAGCTGTGGCCATTGAAACCCACTAATAAAGTTATGGAATGAAACTGTGAGCCTGTTTATTATTCAAGCAGGTGGCAGGATAAGGGTGGGGGTGGAAAGGTTGGGGAAGGAACGGAGTCCAGAAGCCAGTCTGGGATGCCCCGAGTTGTGAGTTTTAGTGCACAGATATCTAACTATGTAGTATCGTTTTTCTCTCTGTTAGTGGTATATCTCAACTACGAACAAAATATATTCCTGCATATAAAAACATAAACTTCAGTTTGAGTGCAAAAATATGGTACCTCTGCTTACAGAAAAATATAGTGTGGAAATAATTGTACTATGTCCTATTTTAGACAAACCTTTGGAATGGAAATCTTTCTTTGTATTTGTGATCTAAGAGTGTGAATAGAAAGCATATGTTGAAGCATTTCCTCTGCATTAATTGTCTCTAAAATTCTTGGCATTTTTCATTACAACAGAATGACACAATCTTGTTGCTGCATGGCACTCCCTTCACATTATTCCTAAATCGGATCCCGGTTGCACTATTTCTGTGTTAAAATGGAAGAATATTTTCTTTACAACTCAGCCAGAAATTTATTCTTCCTAATACATGAGCAGAGTCACATGCAGTAAAACATCACCACACAGAGGGGCATGTTTACTTAAGGTTGAAATTAACGCTCATTCTATATTCATAACATTTTATTTCTATGGGTGCAGTTGCCCTTAGTGTGCATTAACCATTATTGAACTTGTCTCAGAGTATGCAGGTATAAGAGAAGTTAATTATGTTTTAGCATTAGTCAAATTGAAAATAATGTTGCTCACCATTTCCTCATTGCTGCCATGGGAATTAAATGGTTTATTTTGACATTATCTTATCCAAAAGAATATATTTTTTAATATTTACACATATTTTGAATAGTTTGCATGTATTTTTCTTGTAATTAGAATCTAAGGGCCCGGTTAGTGCTGCTGAATGTCCCGAGGCTGACTAGCTTCGGGTGTTCTGTGGCAGTCCTGGGGTGGCACACCTAGCCATAACCAGGCGGTGGCAATATCGAGCTACTGCCCAGTTATAGCAAAGCAGGTAAAGTAAACCACAGCAAAGGCTAGCTTAACCTTTGCCACAGAAACACACCGGTTAGCGGATGAATATTGCCGTTGCCCAGTTAGCTTCCTGACAATGCAGGCAACCCAGATATTCAATGCTGGGCTGGATATGACCCCGACATTGAATATACAGGTTTAAGATTCAGCAGCGGTGGCTAGACACATTAGAATGGCTAGCCGCCATCACTGAATATTCCCCCCCCCCCCCCTAAATTTTTATCTAGTAGTTTGCTGGAAATCACTGAAATTGAAAAGTTGGCCATTTCTCAGACCTATGAATGTAGCATTCAGTTTCATCATCATAGAACTTTATGGAGCTACTATTCAGAAGGCCAGTGACTGGTTAAAGTTACCCTGATAAGTTATTTGGTAAATCTTAACTGGATATTAAGCAGACCTAACTGGAAAATTTGACCGCTTACTATAACCATTAAAGTTATCTGGAAAAACGTATCTGGATAATGATAGCTAATCTCATGGCAGAACTCATTCTGTTAAGTTTGAGCAAATAACACCATTTGGTCAAACTAAAGCCTTACCCCCAGAGCTCCCAATGTGCCACTTCTTCCTAACCAGAAAAATTTAGTTTGAGCAGGGAATTTTGAAAGGTCGATATCTGTCCAGTTAACTATTTGGACAAGCCTTTAGGATATTGGCCTCATAGTCTTCTAAATTCTCATCTAGCAAGACTTTCCATTTTATGTACTTTCTTAACAATCTATACTTTCCTGTCTCACGACTTAATGCATTTTGCATTGCTTGGGAGCTATGGTGTTAGAATAGAGGCACAGCATTTCTGGCCATTCAGATAAGCCAGCTGCATCATTTTATAGTACATAATCATTAACACTGCTGAAATGTTATTATATATTACTTCTCCAATAAGATGTGGTAATAACTATGCAGCTGGAAATATTTATTTAGGTGGTGATATCCAAGATTGTAGAATTCTAAAAGTAATAATTGAACATTAAAGGGGGCAGTTAATAGCATGCATTAAGGGAATAACAAATGATTTTTGCTTCTTACCATTCTTTAAAGCTCAAAATCATGCACTATTTTTCTGTAACACGTGTTATTTCACGCCACTGCATGTTCCAAAAGAATGAGATGCAAAGCATGCAACTGCAGGCAGAATATCTCATTGTTACATAAATAGAACAACGGTACATGCATTGAGCTTCACAAACTGAGTTATTCCAGGGGAAAATAATGCCAGCTCAAAGCTGGTTTTATTTCTTTCTGGCTGGGAGCATCACATGGCCCGATGCTCTTAGTTGTCATCTTAAAGGGGTTGGTACATAGTCAAATTCCCCCTCATTCAAGCCCTTACCTCCCAGAAAACTCCTCTGCCCCCCTCCCCCCCAAGCCACCTCCCTGTAGGCCCCTCGGCCTACCTAATGAAATCATTAGTGTAATAGGGTTTGGAGCAGGAGCAACCCCAGTCACTCCTGCCCCCTCTAGTGCCAGGTTCAAAATGATGCTGGTTGAATCCTAGAAGTAGTCTTGCAGTATTACCACTGTGGTTCAAGATGCCATATCAGGGCAAAAATCCCTGAAAGATCACATCTTGCGAAGTTCAACACAAACTGCATTATTCGTGTACCTGCAGTACTGAGATATCACATGTTAATGACTCCCATTGTAAACTAAGCTATTTACCACAGCTTAATAACTTCTCTCCTTAAAGTTTTTGTATGGGTACATACCTGGTTGATATGTTGATCTGAAGATGTAGGCTGCAACAAAATTTCTGATAGCTATGAAAGTGCTATCAAACGCAAAATACTGCATGCACCTGTTTTCCATGAATGTAATACCGATAAAATTGACGTTGCATTGTAGCAGCAAAGTGCATGCAATGAATAAAACCAGGAGTCAGTTGCAGGATCCAAGCCAATTTATTGTGCACAGGCTCAGACAGAATCGTGTCCAAAAGAGACTGAGCAATGGAGTACAGGAGCAAATTCCTTATATACAATTTTTACAGTTTGACACAGGCAAACTTTCTATTGGTCCCAACGCCCCTTGCACCTGTCCAATCGGGGACCCTCTCTGGGTCTAGCTCCCTGTTCCCCCTTCTCAGGCTATTCTAACAAAGGCATTAGTCTTAGACATTGATACATTTCTACTTCAAGGCCATTTCTAGCTCAGGGAATGCAGGCACATGTCTATCATCAGCATAAAGGAATTATACAAACTTTTCAAAAGCAGTTTAAATCAGTTTCTCAAACTCTGGTTCTCTTCAACACTAGTCTCAGGTGGGGGTTGGGGTCTAGGCCTAGTTTACAGGCCATAGCCTACCACATTCCCCCCTTTGATTATTCTCAGCCCGAATAAAAGAGGGTGAGAAAATAATCACATATCAAACCCTGTGCAAATTGATGCTTCTTCTTGGGGTATAGCTTGATACTTTCACATGGCTAGTACCCATGCTGCTGTCTCACGTTCAACGGTACTGTCAACGATGGAGGTAACCATACGTAAACAAAGAGGCAGAAAACATGGAAGGAGTAAACATATAGCTGCCATTAGTAAAACTGCAAACACAATAGTCTTCAAACCTAAACAGGAGTGCAGTATCCCCAGGACCCATCATTCGCCCATGTGGCTGGTCCATAACATGTGATACAAGGAGGTATATCAGTGGGCATTCTAAGGGGCCCCAGGGCTACCGTAAGTACAACATAAATACATAGATATATCATGATTACAATATCTCAATGAATTTGTCTAGAAATTTGCAAATTCTTTACTGAAGTTCTCTTTTTCCACACCTTCCACCGTACGTAGACCTGTCAGCTTCCGGTTGGTGACAGGAGTAGGGTTGCAGATTCCTCAAGCTTCTGCCATACATAGACCTGCCAGCTTCCGGTAGGTGGCAGGAATAGGGCTGTTGACTCTTACAGCGGTGGTTGTCGCCGCAGCGTGAGTCGCAATGGCGATTCTGGATTGTTTGTTGAAGTCCAGTGACAAAGTTCAGTAGATGCCGCTGGCTTTACCCGACTGTGGTGAATCCAAGGTTCTAGTTCTGCAACCTTAACTGCTTTAGGGGTTGATAGTATGACGACATAGGGTCCTCTCCAATGAGGCGATAACGGTTCCTTCCTCCACACCTTGATCCACACCGTGCTTCCAGGGTTGAAGGGATGCAGTGGTTCAGTCAGATTGATGGGTAGTTGGCCTTGTACCCAGGCATGGAGACCCTGCAAGACAGAACCTAGAGCCAACAGCTCTTGTCTAGTGATTTCAGACCCAATCTGGTTCATATCCCCCTTTATTCCCTGGACAATGGGCGGAGGTTGCCCATACAAAATCTCGAATGGGGAAACTCCTAATGACTTTGTGGGGACTGAACGTATCCTGAGAAGGGCTATAGGAAGAACCTGAGGCCACTTCAGGTGAGTTTCCTGGCAGAATTTAGACAACTGGGATTGCAGAGTGCGGTTCATACGCTCTACCTTTCCTGAGCTTTTGGGGTCTGTAAGCTGAATATAATTTCCATTGCACTTGTAGAGCTTGGGCCAACTGTTGAGTCACTTGAGATACAAATGAGGGACCATATTTAATAGACTTGCCTCCTGAGGTTATTAATCCACGTTCCTTGTACAGGGCTCCATGGGCGTGTAATTGTTTGTTGTTTGTTTATTGAGAATTTAATAGACCGCCCATCACAATAGCATCTGGGCAGTTTACAATGTGCAAAGGCTGCTTAGAAAATTAGGAAAGCAACGCCATAGTGTGATTGGAAAGAGGAGAGGTTGAGGTTAGAATACAAGTAACAGTAACAGGGGAAACAACATCATGGGGGTGGTGAAAAGGGGTGCAGGGGAGGAGAGAGGCCAAAAGCTAGACAGAAGAGGTGTGTTTTCAGATTTGCCTTGAATGTTTTAAATGAAGGTTCCAAGCGAAGGTCTGTGGGGAGCGAGTTCCATAGGCGGGGACCGAGGAAGTAAAAGGCAGAGGAACGAGTGGTTTCTAGGTGGGCCTGGGATGGGGAGGGAAGGGTTAAGCGGTTCATGTGGATTGAACGGAGGGAAAGGTAAGGAGTGTGCAGGTGGATCAGGTCGGCAAGGTAAAGGGGAGTGCCAGTGTGAATAGACCTGTGAACAAAGAGAAGAAATTTATATTGAATACGGAAGGGAATTGGAAGCCAGTGCAAGCGAATGAAAAGAGGGGTGATATGGTCGAAACAGGAAGAGCAAGTGAGGATACGGGCAGCAGTGTTGTGGACTCGTTGCAGACGTTGAAGTTGGGATTGGGGGAATCCAGCTAAAGAGACGTTACAGTAATCAAGGCGGGAAAGAACGAGGAAGATGAGGAGGGTGGTCATAGCGGAGAAAGAGAGGAAAGTGCATACAGATCAGCGTTGTCTTAGTTTGAGAAAGCAGTGCTGGACAATGGATGAGATATGTGCTTTGAACGATAGGGAGGAGTCAAGGGTCACACCAAGGTAACGTAGAGAGGTGACGATGAGGATTGGAGTGGAAGAGAGCAGAGGAGTGAGGGAAGGGGCAGGGCTACCGGCAGTGAACCAGATGGCTGAGGTTTTAGAGAGATTGATATGTAAGAAGTTGGAGGAAAACCAGGAAGCTACTGAGGAAAGACAGTCATTGAAGGGGGTGATATCGGGGGAGACGGAGTTAGTGTGATAGAGAAGGAAGATATCATTAGCGTAATAATATGCGGAGACACCGTGTTGTTGGACTAAAAGTGCAAGAGGAGCCAAAAAGACATTAAAGAGGAGGGGAGCAAGGACAGAGCCCTGGGGGACACCACAGGGAAGGGGAGTGGAGGGTGAAGAGAGAGAACCGACGGAGACTGAAAAAGAGCGGCCAGAGAGAAAAGAGTGAAACCAGTGAAGAACTGTGCCAGAGATGCTGGCATCTTGGAGACATGAGAGGAGAGTGCGATGATTGTGTTGAAGGCATACTTGGAATCTGTGTACACATTCAAGCGGAGCCCTGTCCCTATTATCAGTGCCCTAGTGAGGGCTATCAGTTCAGCTTTCTGTGCTGAAGTCCCCGGGGCCAAAGCTGACGATTCAACTACCATGTCCAGGGTCACCACTGCATAACCAGCACATCGTTGTCCGTTGATGACAAGACTACTTCCATCCACAAAGAAAGTTCGTTCAGGGTCATTTAATGGGACATCAGTTAGATCAGGGCGACTGGAGAATACAGTGTCCATTATCTCCAAGCAATCATGATCGGGGAGGGGGGGGGGACTGGACCAATTGGCAACAGCGTAGCTAGGTTCAAAGCTTGACTGACGATCAACTGCAGTCGGGGGTTTTCACACAACAAGCTTTGGTACTCCAGCATTCGTGAATTTGTGAACCAGGAATTCCCTTTGTGTTCCAAAAGTCAGGACAGAATGTGGTACTGTTATTTGGAGACTCTGACCCAAAGTGAGCTTGTCGGCTTTACTCACCAAGAGAGCTGTAGCTGCCACGGTTCTCTGGCAAAGTGGCCATCCTTTTGCTAGTGTCCAGTTGTCTGGATAGATACGCTACAGGTCGCTGCCAAGATCTGAGGGATTGGGTCAAAACACCCAGAGCATTCACTTTTAGAGTTGGTGGCTATCAATAGGTCATCTACATACTGGAGGAGGACTCTTTTTCCCGGAGTAACAGAGTAACTTGAAAGATCTTGGTTGAGAGCAGCACTGAAGAGAGTAGGTGAGTTCTTAAATCCTTGGGGTAGTCGAGTCCAGGTGAGTTGACCCCGACTTCCTGTAGTAGGGTCTTCCCATTCAAAGGAAAACAAAAGTTGGCTGGTTGATGCTAGCCGTATGCAGAAAAAGGCATCCTTCAAATCCAAGACGGAGTAGCCTGAGCGGGGATCAGTCCCAGGAGAGTATAAGGGTTTGGTACTACTGGATGTATAGTTTCGACTGTATTATTTACTCGTTCCAAGTCCTGCACTGGGCGGTAGTCACCTGTCCCAGGCTTCTTGACTGAGAGGACGGGGGTATTCCAGGGTGATTGGCACTCCCTGAGAAGTCCATACTTCAATAATTTCATTAAATGACAGTGAATTCCTTCAATCGCCGTTCGCGGGAGAGGATATTGCTTCACGTGCACTAGTTCCACTCCTGGTTTGAGGGTGACAAGCACAGGAGCTATATTCTTTGCTAGGCCTGGAGGATTATCCTCCGCCCATACCTCGGGCGGAGCTGAGATTCTGATGGGTATACGGGGGTTGGCTGCCTTAGTTGGAGATGCACTATAGAACCGACACTCTTCTTCCCGGGGGACAGTCAGTACCATCAGGCCAGCAGATTTCGAGTTCACAGTCATTTCCATCTTTCCCCCTTCAACAAAGGATATCTGCGCCTGGAGCTTAGCAAGCATATCTCGGCCCAAAAGGGGAATTGGGCATTCGGTCATGTATAGGAACTAGTGCATTATCTTCCGTCCCCCTAGTTCACAAATGCGGTTCTGCAAAGAAGGCTTTGTGGCCCTAGCTCCAGTAGCTCCGACAATGGTGATGGATCGAGAAGACAGAGGGGCCACCAGTTTTGCTACTACTGAATGTTCGGCCCCCGTATCCACCATAAAGTCCATATATTGGTCCCCAATTTTTAAACTGACCATAGGCTCCTGGGGACCCAGAGGAAACTTGGAGCCCAGTCTGGCCTAGTCTTCATCCATGCTGTAGCCCCCTTCGGCTGCCATTCCCTCCATAGCTGCTTTATCTTGTCGGAACTATGTGCGGTACATTCCTCCCCGATTCTGGAATCGTCCCCCTGCTCTCCGTGTGCTCCCTCCTCCCCTCCGGGAGGCAGAGTCAAGGTATGGGCATTCATTCTTCCAATGTCCTTCTTCCTTACAGTGGGCGCACTGATTTGCGCCCAATGGGGTCCGACCATTTCCTCGTCCCCTTCCACGTCCTCGGGTCCTTTGGTTAGAAAAACTTCCTCCCGCCGTTCAACTAAAGCTGCAGCAAGGAAATCAGCTTTCTTCTTCATCTTACGTTCACTTTCCTTCTGACGTTCTTGATCACGATTCACAAACACTTTCTGAGCAACTTCCATTAACTGGGCCGCATTCATGCCCGCAAATCCTTCCAACTTTTGTAGTTTCCGTCTTATGTCTCCCTGGGACTGACTCACAAAGGTCGCATATACCATGCGCAAATTTTCCTGGGCTGCCGGATCATATGGGGTATATAGTCTGTAAGCTTCAGATAAGCGTTCATAAAAGGCCGCTGGGCTCTCGTCTGGATAATGGATGACTTCTGATACCTTCCGGATATTCATGGCCTTCTGGCTTCCTTTCTTTAGGCCTTGCAGTAGGGCCTGGCAAAACCGAGTGAGGGCCGCTGCCCCATTGGCACTGTTCGGATCCCATCTAGGATCGTCATTTGGAAAATCCACGGCGGCTGCTTGCCAGGGATCTAGGCCTGCTTCTCCTACCGGATTTTCTTCTAACCATCGGGTAGATGCGTGCACAATCCGTACTCGTTCTTCAGTAGTGAAGAGAGTAGACAGGAGCTGGCGACAATCAGCCCAGGTAGGCTGATGGGTTTGCATAATACTGGACATTAATTCAATCAAATCTTGGGGCTTCTCAGTATAGGATGCATAATGCGTCTTCCAGTTCAATAAATCAGTGGTGGAAAATGGCACATAAACAAGACCAGTTGGTCCCACCACCACCTGGTCCTGGTCATTAAGAGTAGGTAGACCTGGGACCTGGCGTAATGGCATAACGTGACCATCCCTCTGACTTGCTGTTGTACTTCTGAAAGTATAAGGTGGTCTGGATTGTTGGAATTCTGCTCCCGGGCCTTGGCTGTCAGCAGTAAGTGACCCCGAACTGGCAAATGAATCCCTGCTGGCAGTGTCGTCGGTGGATGATGGTCCTCCCGAGGCACTCTGAACTGAGCCGGGGCTTCTGGTCAAGAGGGGGTGCGCGTCCTCCTGCTGCAGAGGTGGCTGGTGGACTACTTGGGGTAAATCTGCAGGGAGGTGTCCCCCTGCGCCAGGCTCTGCCCGGGGTGGTGGCAGAGCTGAGGGGACTGGCCTATAAAGGTACTGGGGTGGACGGGTTAAAATATCTGGAAATTCTGGGGTAGAATAGACAGGCAGTTTCTTTTCCCAGCCTTCCGGACCCCCCTTGTGGTTGTTACAAGTATCCTGCACTGTTCCTCATAACAACGCTTCATCCAGGAGGGCTCTTTTTCACAAACACTTAACCAGGAATCTATATAGGGGAACTGGTCAGGGTGTTCTTTTCGTACAATCTGGTGAACTAAAGATATGATACTAACATCAAAAGTACTCCCAGGGGGCCATGAAGTGACCAGTACAGGCCACTCCCTCTTACAAAGCATTTCTAATCGGGACAGAGACATTTTTATTTATTTTATTTATTTATTTATTTACATTTTCTTATATACCGCGCTATTCTGCATCAGTGCGGTTTACATTGAACAAACTGAAATTACATTGAACAGGGCATTATAACTTGGAGATAACGATTTTACAGGGAACATGGGCTATGGAGGGTTAAGTGGCTTGCCCAAGACCACAAGGAGCACCTGTGGGACTAGAAACCCCAGTCCTTCCGGCCCAAGGTTGCTATCCTCTAGTGGGATTTGAACCCCCGACCTTCCGGCCTGAAGTACCTTGCCCCAACCACTAGGCCACTCCTCCACTCCATAGTCCATAGTCTCTGGCAAATCCCTTGCTAAAATTCTTGATCATACATTTCAACGGAGTTTGCATGAACTCCGACCCTCCCATAATGACGTACACAACAACAGACAGTAGGGGCAGGTAGTCGGGCTGCAGGTAAGGGGTCCGTACAGCCCTAGGAACAAATAGGTAGACAAACACCAAATGCTTCCTCCTTTTCGTGACCTGGGCGCGGTTGCCTGGCCAGGAACTGCGCTAATCAGGAGTCCGCACTCGCTTGGTCTGTGTTTCAAGACCTCTCATTCACACACACACAAACAGACATGCCAGCAAAATCCAACATTTCCAGCGTGACAGAACTATATGGCAGTGTTCCTCTGGGTGCACTCTATAAAGACAGGGGGAGGGGGCCATTCCCGTTCACATAAAACTTCACATCGACCTGGGGTCATTACAATTACATAATCACCAGAGAAACCCCTCTTAAAGTTCTTAAGGAAACACTGCAGAAGGCTCAGTATAGATACACTCCCGCCCATGCTGTTCAAAACCTTTGTCTCTCGCTCACTCATTCAGGTTTCTCTCTATCAAATCCCACAGACATCACTCTCTCACTCTCCAGCAACTGGAAAATTAACACTTTCCTCCTCCTTTGGTCCATACTCGGACCTCTAAGCCGTTCAGGTTTCCCCCATAAATCAGAGAATAAATAAATAAAAATAATAAGATAACAGGAACAGTTGACGTAGAAATACAGGCAGGGCTGAGATATAACCAGCAAACTAATATTACAGGAACAGTTGAAGTAACAATACAGGCAGGGCAGAGATATAACTAAAACAGTTGAGGAGATCCGAAGGGGTTAATAGGAACTAAAACATTCCTTTCTGCAGGCTGTGTGAAAGACACACCCCTTCTCCCTCTGCTTGCTAGAGATACCGTCTCTCAGGCTGTGCTGAAAGAACAAAGAGACAGCTCATCTTCGCTGTGCTGTGCTTAGACTGAATTCCTTAAAGTGATTCCTGAGTTTTTTTCCCCTTTTCTCAGTACTGTTCCTTAATTAATAACGTTACATTATACCAGAAGTGAAACCCGCGGTTACACAACAGACAGAGGGTGCGGGTGATCGGACTGCCGGTAAGGGGTCCGGGCAGCCCTTCGAAACAGAGGGAGACACAAACAGACATGCTAGCAACATTTTCCCAAATTCCCAGGCCTACCTTACTAACCAACAGCAGCCGGCCTCGCGCACTCATGCAAGGCATCTCGCGCACTCATGCAAGACGTACTCAGACTGCTGAACCAAGGGCAGTAGTTTTGGCCTCGCGCACTCATGCAAGGCGTACTCGGACTTGCCCTGAGAGGTGATCAGGCTCTCGGTACCATACCAATTTAGTCTCGCGCACTCATGCAAGACGTTTCCCAAGCTAGCTGACTAGATAGCAACAAAAGTTCTACTCACCGGATCCGGTACCCACTACAGAACCAGTTCTTGGGTTGAATCCTCGACTCCCCTCGGGTTCGGAGGTGTTGGACGGTCGGATCCAGTAGCCCGCCGAGGCAAAGCGGAACATACACAACCACTGTAAATGTCCAATGTAAATAAGTTAATGGATGTTTGTATTATTAATACACCTTGAAGTTGAAGTTTTGTTTAATGTAAATAGTTATACTCAACCGTTCATTGTAAATAGTTAAATCTAATTGTTCAATGTAAATGTATACATCTGTGTACAGTTGTTAAAATGTTCCTTGTAAACCGCCCTTGATCGCTGGAAGGGGCGGTATAGAAATATATACATAAATAAAAATAAATAAATAAACACTCTCCGATACAAGAGGACCGGTGGCGCCTGAGGTTTCCCCTGCGGTCGGCCAGACATGGTTCCAGCCGGACCAAACCTTGAGGCGGTAAAATGTGGTATATTCACTTGAATACCATCCACTACTCGCACATTCCCGGCCAATGCACCAAGAATATGTAGCAGCGAAGTGCATGCAATGAATAAAACCAGGAGTCAGTTGCAGGATCCAAGCCAATTTATTGTGCACAGATTCAGACAGAATCGTGTCCAAAAGAGACTGAGCAATGGAGTACAGGAGCAAATTCCATATATACAATTTTTACAGTTTGATACAGGCAAACTTTCTATTGGTCCCAACGCCCCTTGCACCTGTCCAATCGGGGACCCTCTCTGGGTCTAGCTCCCTGTTCCCCCTTCTCAGGCTATTCTAACAAAGGCATTAGTCTTAGACATTGATACATTTCTACTTCAAGGCCATTTCTAGCTCAGGGAATGCAGGAACATGTCTATCATCAGCATAAAGGAATTATACAAACTTTTCAAAAGCAGTTTAAATCAGTTTCTCAAACTCTGGTTCTCTTCAACACTAGTCTCAGGTGGAGGTTGGGGTCTAGGCCTAGTTTACAGGCCATAGCCTACCACAGCATATTTTAAGAGGAGAGTGACCTTATATCTTCTACCCAACAATTCCTAACTTTTTCAGTTTTGAACCAATTAGTATGTTGACAAAGTCACAGTACTCATCCCAAATTAAATAAAAAATAATAAAATATCCAAAATACTGTAGGATGTTTTGCTTTATAATTCTAATTTAGTTTGTATAGGGGAATAGGATTGCACATTCATTAGCACACTTTTGGTTCTTTAGCATGCCTTAAAAATGTTAACTTGCATTAAGTTGATTAGCATGTGTTAAGAAGTTCTAACCCATGCTAAATGTTTTTCATTAAAGTGGATGTGTGAAAGAAACTAATAAAAAGCTCAAAAATCATGAAAAATATCAAATGATAGGGTTGCATTCGATCTGTTGGCATGCCTTAAAAAATTTAGTGTGTGCTAAATTGTTTTAATTCATATTAACCTATGAATTAGCATGTATTAAATAAATTAGGGGCTTGTTCACTAAAGGTTAATGTGCATTAATGAAAGTTAAAGCACGTTAAGCACAGTCATGGCCCATTGAAATGTATGTGATGGCAGCACTTAATGCACAGCCTTTAGTAAACATGCCCCTTAGTGTTTATTGAAAAGTTTTAACATATATTTCACGCATTTATTTTAATAACAATTTTTTAAATGATCCCAAAAATCGAGAAAATCCCAAAAGTCAGGAAAAAAGACCAAACCAACTGAAAGTGAGTCCAAAAATTTTTGCCCAGTTCACATCCTTACCAAATGAACTAAAAATGAACTGGACGGCCAACAGGAGGTTATCCAGATAAGGTTGCTGGGTGAGATACTCAGCGACGCTATGAGCTAAATATCTTCACTGACTATCTGGTTTGTGCAGGGAGAATCTATAAGTGGAGCGGGGGTGGTACCAGTACTATCTGGGTAATTGTTTTCATTTATCCAGAGAGCACAATTTCAGCTGGTATTTATCCAGACAGCTTAGGCTATATGAAAAGCAGGTCTAAGTTGCTCTCCAGAGAAGTGCTGGTTGACTATCTTGCACTCTGAATATTCAGTGGCAGCTTGTATCCGTTTTATACAGCGGGATATCCTGCTGATATTTAAGCACCATGGCGTTTGAATAAAGGCCCTTTTGAAAATTCGGCCCCAAATTTTTATTCTGTGTACATCCCTAGTAGAGAATCTTGTTAGGTTTTATCCTGAAGGATTTCTACAATGAAGTAAGAAATAAACAGGCTATAAGACTTAGTGGGTTAGTTACTAAAGGGCTTTAAGGGAATAAGATAGGATTTTTGCCACTTAACATTCTTTAAAAGGCTAGACTTTTGGGATTTTCTCGATTTTTGGTATCATTTAAAAAATTGTTATTAAAATAAATGCGTGAAATATATGTTAAAACTTTTCAATAAACACTAAGCAAAACATTTTGCAGAAAAACTAAAAAACAAGACCACTACCCCAACCCCGCTACTATCAAACACGAAAACCACACATGAATGGACAAGCTTCCAGTTGGTAGAACAAAAGCAACTTCTCAAAATCATAACAATGATAAACACCACCACCTCCCCACTCGACCCATGCCCCGTTTCATGGATTAAGTGTGTGAAAGATGAACTAGCGGTAAATCTACAACACATAGTTAACCAATCCCTTTCACAGGGCATCATGCCTGATGCCCTAAAACTCACAACACTCCGACCAATAATAAAGAATAATAAGCTCGACTCAAAAGACCCAAACTCATACAGACCCATAGCCAGCATTCCATTCATAGCTAAAATAATAGAGAAAACAATTCAAATTCAGTTACAGGAACACATTGATGAACACAAACCACTTGACTCACACCAATTTGGTTTCCGCCCTTTCCACGGAGTAGAAACCCTCCTAATCACCCTTATGGACTTCCTCATCAAGGGCACAGATGACAAACACCAAGGCTTCTTACTCCTATTTATAGATATCTCTGCTGCCTTTGATAACATTAATCACCAGACACTGATCAACAGATTAGAAAACCTAGGAATAGGCGGGATTGTCCTTAACTGGTTCAAATCCTACATCTCACATAGATTAATACGCGTCCAAATTGATCAACAAACATCAGAAACATTCCCCCAAGGACAAGGAATACCCCAAGGATCAGCCCTTTCAGCCCTCCTATTTAACTTGTATCTGCAACCGATAACAAACATATTTAAAAGACACAGGATTAACCATTTTATATATGCTGATGACATCATGCTAGCTATCCCCATAACCACTAAAAACCATACATATGACTCTCTATCCAAATGCATGGCCGAGACCTCCTCCTGGATGGAAACGAACTACCTCAGCATAAATCTCAAAAAAACTGAGGCAATGTTTGTAACAAGATCTTCTATGACTGAGAACACTTACCCGGAAACAATCACAATCAACAAAACTTCAATACCTGTCAGAAAACAGGTAAAATACTTAGGGGTAATAATAGACCACACCCTATCCATGCTGCCACACATAAAACAAACAGTAAAAACCATTTTCTACAAACTCAAAACTATTCAGCACCTAAGGCCACTCCTTGAAACACAAGACTTTAGATCCGTAGTAAGTACACTGATCACCCCTCACTTCGACTATTGCAATAGTCTCCTAATAGGCCTCCCTCAAAAAAGCACATACCTTCTACAAAGAGCACAAAACATCTGTGCAAAAGTAATTGCTAAAGCCCGCCTAACAGACCACGTAACCCCAATACTGCTGAAACTCCACTGGCTTCCTATAAACAGCCGAATCAAATACAAAATTATCCTAACAACCTATAAACTCATAAACGACATAGCCCCCTCACACTTAACCACATTACTGCAATCTCCAACATCGACAAGGACCCTCAGACAAAACGCAGCCCACTCCCTCATCATACCTAAAGCCATCTGTAAAACCAAGAATACCACTAGCTCTAGAGCATTCTCATTCACTGCTCCTACACTCTGGAACGACCTCCCTATTGAACTTCGCACCATAAGAGACCTCATCCAATTCAGAAAAGAATTAAAGACCTACCTGTTCACTGAACACTTCGAAATCCCCTACTCCCCCAAAGCCAGCTCTACTACAAATGTGGGCACCCATGCACAAACTCCCTTAACCCCAACAATGTAACCACAAGCCTGTCCCCCCCACACACGCCCCAAAGATGACAAAAATAAAAGGAACTAAATTCCAGCACCTACGCCAATTTCTACCCCATACACCACACACACTACACGATGTAAATATACTTTTGTACAAAGTTTGATATGTTTGCTTTAATACTTACAAAGATTTTGCTTTAATACCTTCAAGTTGTTTTTGTTACAATACCTACAAAGTTTATATTTACTGTTCAATGTAAATAGTTGATTTCTACTGTTCTATGTAAAATGTATACAAATTGTGTACAAGACTGTTAATCTGTTATATGTAAACCGCCCTTGATCTCTGGAAGGGGCGGTATAAAAGAAATAGTTAAATAAATAAATAAAATAAATAAATCCTGTGTTATTTGCCTTTAACACACAATACTTCACTTCAGCACATGCTACTTAATAATGAGATACAAAGCAGGCAGAAGCATGCTACGCACCTCATTCGTTTGTAAACTGAATAATACAGCTTGCATTGAACTTCTCAAACTGAGTTTTTTGTGGCCATTATGTCTTACATGACTTAAAACTTGGGGACCCCTCTCCTAGGTCTGAGGCTAATAGGAGCGGGATGAATCATTATTTCTTTCTCCAATATTTTGCTGTTTTCTTTTAGGTATTCTAGAGGTTCTACACTGTGTGTTGGTGGAGAGTCCGGAAGCTCTTAATATTATTAAAGAAGGCCACATTAAATCTATCATATATCTTTTGGACAAACACGGAAGAAATCACAAGGTATATCTGATACTTTGGGTGAACAAATCTGTCAACAAAGTTAGAAGGCAGAGTGGGCAGAAAGTGGCTTATTTCCAGGAGAAAAATAAATTTTGACACAGGAAATTCTTCCTTGTCCTTTATATACATCGGTCTGAAATGTCTCCCTACAGGGGCTACAGTGGTATGAACCTACATTTGCTACTTCCCAGGGATTTGCACCTATTTAAGGTCTACTGCTACTACTAATATCATTCACAATTTCTCTGGAATTACTAGGCATGGTCACTCCTTGAAACTTACAATTTACTTGAGTCAAATAATTTTCTAGGAATCACTTAACAGTAAGAAAGGTTTAAGATGACAGGGCCAAAATCAGGAAGGAATTTTGGATGTAAAAGCAATCTCAAATAAAATAAGGGCCCGATATTTTAAGGCCCTTACATGGGTAACTTCCTTAGTTACCCATGTAAGGGTCCTATTCAGGATATTCGAAAGACACCTACATGGGAAGTGCCCTTCGAATATTCTGGCTAAGTCCCTAACACGCCCAGATGCTATTGCATAGCATCAGGGCATTCTGGGGCGGAGCAAGGGGCTACACAGGTATCAGCGATTTTTGCTGTTACCCGTGTAGCCATCTGCGCCTTAAAGATAGGCGAGAAAAAACCTCGCCTATCTTTAAGATGCAGAGGCTATGCGGATAGCAACGAAAATCACTGATACCTGTATAGCCTCTGTGGCTGCTGGGGTGTCCAGGCTAACCTGGATATTCACTTCCGCCGGCCCTAAGTCTTTATTCAGGACATGAATAGCATAAGAGATTTATTTATTTATTTGCAACATTTATATACCACTAATGGTACTGTGATGGGGTCTATAGAATATTACCCGTTCTTCTCTAAAGGGATTATCAACAGTCCCCTTTAAGAGAATCTGCAGCCCAGAGTTCAGGGCTGGGAGGGCATGGTTCACAGAGAGAAGTTAAGAACCTAGCAGGCTGCAGGAGGGAGAGAGGCCCGTGGAGCCAGGAATCCTTCCAAGGTAAGCCTTACAGAGGAGTTCTGAGGTGGGAACTTTAACTGGGGCTGAAGGAAGGGCCAGGAGAACCAGCTTGTTGGAGGTTTAACAAGATGGGACAGAATAAAATCTGCTTTTATTTTCCATGAACTGCTGTCTTGCCTGTGTTGTATAAAAACCCCCTTTTTACCACATGCCACACTACTACATATGGTGGAAGCTTGGGGATTTCCTCTAACCATGTGACTGAGGACAAATCCATGTCCCTCCAGGGCTGGGCCTCTACAGCAGCATTTTTTTTGGTTTGTTTATATGGGCTAAGAGGGTTAGCCTTGCCCTAGATAGGGAGCTTGAAGGAAGGTATAGTCAGTGCCAGACTAGCAGCCTTTGTTTTGGCCACTAGAGGCTGCTAAAAGTTTGTTGGAGCTGGAATAATGCAGGGTTAACTCAGCAGCAGAAGAGGAAGCTGTGGTGGTGTTGCAAGAGAATAATGACAAGTCAGGATAGAGCAGCTGTTCCAGATTCCGGCAACAGGTCAGCAGCAACAGCAAAAGTATCAACAGCAACAGTATCGGCAGCAACAGCAACAATCTCAGCAGCAGTTTCAACATGCCCTGCTGGAAGGACAGCAACAACAGCAGCAGCAGATACTATACGGGATCTTATTCGAGCACAGAGGGAGGTACAGAAGAGTTCCCTAACTCAGTTGACCCAGGCCCTGCAGAGACCATAACTCCACCCTGCAGTGCAAACGCTTCTTAAAATGACGTCAGAAGATGAATCGGACCGCTTTTTGGTGAACTTTGAAGGATTTGCCTGCATGGCTGGTTGGCCAGAGGCAACATGGACTACCTATTTGGGGAATCTGCTGATGGGCAGTAGTCAGGCTGCATTCCAAGATGCCAGCCCAGATGGGAGAACCACATATGCAGCTGTCAAGACTGCCATACTGGAGTGGGCTGGCTATACCACAGAGGCCTACCACCAGCAGTTCAGAAAGGGGGGGCTCCAGATAAGAGTTCTCGGAGGTTCCTCTATTGGTTGAAGGATCTCACATGGAAGTGGCTGCAATGGGAGGGAAAGACTGGGCCCAGGATAACCAAGATTATACTATTGGAGCAGTTTTTGGAGGGCTTGATCACCCTGATGAAACAATGGTATGTCAGCAAGCTTATACTGGAGAGTACACTAGAAATTGTTGAGAGGTATCATGAAGCCCAGCCAGTGACTGAAGCAGACAGTGAGAAGGGGAAGAAATTATCTTTCAGGAGGACAGAAAGGGAAGCCAGAATGGATGTTGGCTCCCATGTTCCAATTGCCAAAGTCACCTCCTAGGTGAGGACATGGCCTCAGCCATGACCCCTTCACCTGTTTTAGGTGTGGAGACAGTGGACACTTTGATCGTGAATGTCCCTTGGGTATGGGAAAACCCATGGATGTCAGCCTCACACCTGCACTTTTATGGATACTGCCCACCCAGGGACACAGAACTTTGTGATTCCAGTGAAGCTTGAGGGAAACTGCCTCCAGGCCTTGATAGACTCCAGGAGTGGGCAGACCTTAATTCGCCAGGAAACCGTAACCCAATTTCAAATTGACTATGCAAAGACACTAATAACGGCCTATGTACATGGAGACCAGAGGCAGTACCCAACAGCACAGATTCCACGTAATACTTCAGCAGGGCAAGCTAGGTTTGAGGTCTTGATACTGCCTGGCTCCCTTATCAAGTGGTGATCAGCTGAGACTACCCAAACTTGGGAGCGATATGGGCCCGGCTAACTGATGGCTCTGATAAGTTAGACCAGGAAGATTTCCCAGAGATTTTCTTCCTGGTAGACCTGGATTAATATCTAGAAGTTTGATCCACTGGAACCTAAAGGTGTTCTCCGCCTGCCCAGGACGAACCCACCTCATTTGTCATGATATCGTTATTGAGACAAGCATTGTGGAACCTGTGTGCCTTTTTGGGGATCTACCCAGGTACCTTTTTCCTGGATTGGCCACTGTTGGAAACAGGTTACTGGGCATGATGGATCTGGTCTGTCCCAGTATGGTATTTCTTATGATTTTATGTTGCCTGTCCCTCTCTAAAGGGATTATGAACAGTTCCCTTTAAGAGAGTTTAGGGCTGAGAGAGCGTGGCTCATAGTGAGAGGTTAAGAACCCAGCAGACTGCAGGAGGGAAAAAGGCCTGTGGAGCCAGGAGTCCTTCCAAGGCAAGCCATGCAGAGGAGTTCTGAGATAACAACTTTAAGTAGGGCTGGAGGAAGGGCCAGGAGAACCAGCTTGTGGAGTTTTAACAAGCTGGGACAGAATAAAAACTGTTTTTGTTTTCCCTGAACTGCTGTCTGGCCTGTGTTATACAGAAAACCCCTTCCCACCGCATGCCATACTATCGTCGATACATACATCATTGTGGTTTACAGAAACCAGTAGTTTGAGCACCAGAAACATAGAAGACAACATTGGCATGGCTGAAAATGAACAGAGAAACATGAGGGTGGGAAAATGAGATAGGACAAGTTCACCCGAGGACTTCCAAAGTTTATATTGTCAATACAATGGGAGAGTAGAAAGCAGATACTAAAAAAAGTAGCTAATTAATTATTATAAGGCCTGGGTGAAAAATCAAGAAGATTTCAGATGGAGCAGGCTTCACTAGCTGAGGGGAAAGTTTCCAAACTGAAGGTGCTGCATGACATAACATGGTCTCCTTTCACCATCTATCTCAGCCACTACATGCCATAGCTTTCTCCTGAAAATATCCCAATGTTTGATTCTTAATCTATATTGTCATAAATTTTTCTAATTAAACTATGGGGATGTACTATTTTTTTAAATTGTTTTTGCAGGTATTAGATGTATTATGTTCGCTATGTGTGTGCCATGGAGTAGCTGTACGATCAAACCAGCATCTCATCTGTGATAATCTCCTACCAGGAAGAGACCTACTTCTGCAAACACGGCTTGTCAATCATGTGAGCAGGTAACAGAATAGTTGAAATATATCTAAGATACTTGACTAAGTATCTGGTTAGAAAATGTTCTCAGATGATAAGAATCTAATTTTTAGTAACTTAGCCCATTTCCAATATTTCTAAGCTCTCTTTAAGGATGCCCCACATTGCACTGACATTGTGAACTAATCTGATTAAACAATGAAAACTATCATAGGGAACATTTCTCAGGGTGATTAATTGCTCTGTCTGCTTAAAACTTTAAAAGATTTTAAAACTGAGATAATACTACAATAATAATCTTTTAATGGAAAGAAGAAGAATAGAATAGTGCACTCAACATTACAACACAGATTGGGAGATCTCCAAGTGTTACTTTTATTCTAGCAGGTTCTTACTAGGATGACATCTTGGTGAAGCAGTGAGAATGAGGAATTTTACTCCGAACATTCCATGATGTTTGCAGTGCTAAATTAGAATATCCATAGAACAGAATTAACCCTAAATTATTTTGGCCCAGTTGAAATTCTCAATGCTAGACCATATGGAGAAGAGACATACTGTAAAAAAAAACCACCATCTATAATGAATAGTAACTTAGAAGGCATTATACTGAAGTGTGTTAAAACTTTGCAGGGTGTTAATTTTTGCTAACACAAAGTTTTAAGGCATGTTGCGGTTGTGACCAGCATTTTTCCATACTGTTAACCTAGAGACAATACAGTTATGGATAGTAATTGGATAGGCAACTATTCCAAGCTTATTTTCTAAAGTCACATAAGCACCTCTGTATCTTTATAAAATACTAGCCCCAATCCTGCAGAAATTGTCGCTAAATTGAAGCCGTTGACATTGATGCCTGCTCGAGAGCAATTGCAAATGTTTGTGTGTTAAATACACATAGACAATGTGACTCCACCTGAACTCCACCCAAATTTCTCCCCCTGAACATGCCTACACTAGGTCATGTACAAGCATGCACGTTCCTGTCATTGCGTGTACTGTTATGCCTGGGGTAATTTTATAAGAGGCTTTTGGCACATGTACTGGTTTATAAAGAAGGCTTTATAAAATGACAACCTTACCATATTTTAAGTGCATTGCAGATAAGACTGATACAAGTAATGCCATCTAGTGAGGTGGTTTTTGCATTATGTGCTGTGTCAACAGTTCATGTGTGGTGTGTTACTGAGTGTTAACTGCAAGGTGTGGTTCGTGTCCATTGCCTCGCTCCATTTCACAATATACAGTTAACATGGGAATTAGCACACGCTAAGAGGATAATCTTATATGGTGCTCCTATTTTATAAAGTGATATATTAATGCACTTTACTTTCTAAGATAGGGGCCTAAGTAGTATGAAAATCACATTGAATCTTGGCACGATCACTTACACCAGGCCTATGGCTCATGTAAATGATAACATGTGTCTTACATGCATACGCCCACATTTTATAAAGTATGGGGTATATTCTGTCCCATTCCCGCTATTCACCACCCTGTCGGCCCTGTCAAAAGCCTCCCAGTACGAACAAGGAGTTTGTATTGGGAGGCTTAGATGGGAGCGGGAGGGGGGTGTTGCGGAGGCGGAGTTTAGGGCGGTCTGCGACCCCAGATGTACAGGGACGATTTTGAAGTCGGCCCTGTACGTACGGGGTTGACAGACTGGATGGGGGACTTATTCCACCTCGGAGGTGGAATAAGTCCCCCTGGATTTGAGGGACTGCAGGCCCGGGCAGCGTAAGGAAGGTGAGGGGTGAAGGAGGTTCCCCGCAGTCTGACTGGCCAGTTTGTTCTTTTACCCCTTCTCTCCTTCCCTACATATGTAGGTTCTTAAGTTTCATCTCATGTGTTGTTGAAATCCAATTAAAACGCATTGAACATTAATTCCATAATGTGCACGTCCAGCCTGTGGACACATCTAAATGAAAAATTAGCCCCATTTGACCCTAATTCCACATGTATAGGTCTGGACGTGCTCATGGGTCTGAAATCAGGGACACAGACGTGTTTGGCGTGGCACACACAAACCCCAGGACACTGGTATGTGTATCAAGCAACCTGCCCGTTTCCATGCGGCCATGCCTCCTCAATTAAAATATGAACCTCAAAGCTGCTCCTCACACTGACGGTGTGGTGCCCATACTAACTACCTATGCGAATGGATGATACGCATGTGCTGATGCAAAACAGACTATATAAGCTAGTCCTTTGCATGATCAGGACACTGCAAAGTGATCTCTGTGCACTCAGACATGCCACAACAGCAAGTAGAAAGTGATATGGTTGTCCAGACATACCTTGCAGCATAATATACATGGCAGTAGGTGAACATTTTAGTTGTGTTTGCATTGGTCATCTCTGACAACAGTCTGTACAATGTTATGTATGGACCAAAAGAAATTGTCCTCTACAGCTAAATGTCAGAGAATATCCCTGACATTAAGTAGGGACCCTCAGATTGAGTGCATGAACCAGCACAAACAGCACTAGTAGATGCTCAAGAGCACCAGCATCTGTCTATATAAACGTGCACATTTGTGAGACTTCTGATAGTGCTGTGTATTCTATAGCATGCACTCATTCTGAGGGTCCCTTATCGCTGACAGGGATATGCTTTGACATTTAGTTGTAGAGACCCTATTCTGCTGTATCCTGACCGATCATATTGTCACCTGGTTATGCTGCAGTCAGCCCTATGTACCAGGTACTGGCCAGGCACTGATGCCCCCCCCCCCCAAATTGCAATTGCACATACCAGGTCCCCCCATGCATCCCTCTAACTACACACACACACACACACACACACAAACACACAAACACACATGCACACACACACACACAAACACATACAAACACAAACACACACACAAACACAATCTGCAGTACCGATGCTCTGCACCTCTAGAAAACAGCTGGTATAACATAATGGCATGGGGTCCCAGGACTATAATCTGATTTGCGTTTCTCACCCACACATGCATCTGTCCTATACTCACCCACATACAATCCCTGCATCAACAGTCCCACTTCTCGAATTTTATTTATTTATGTGCGCTTTTATACCGCCTTTCATAAATCAAGGCAGTTTACAATTAACTCAAAACTTGCATTATAACATATATGCATTACATGTAACATTAAACATTTGTGTAGTCATAATAGAACAATTAACAGGATAAAAATTAAATATAACTATGTATAACAATCAACTAGTTACGTATGGTGTTAGTGTTAATTATGGATTGCTCTGAGCTAACTATTGGTTGGAAGTTAGTTTGATTTGTTTATTTTGAATATAGAAGATTTTGTCCTGTGTCTTGTTTTGAGTGGAGTATTGGATAATATCCTGATTTTATGAGAGTTTCTTGTGTAGCCAGGAATGGTTTGTTTTATGCAATTGATTCTCTGAAATGCTCTCTGAATAGGAAAGTTTTTATGAGCTTGCGGAAGCTGTTTGGATCTTTTGTATCTCTTATATTGCCATGCTAGCACCTTGAACGTGCAGGGCCATAGGGGTTTCAGAATAGTCATAGATGTGTTCGTTAGAAAAACGTCTATGCCATATGTACAAAGGGCTTATTCCTGTTCTGGAATGACTCCTATTGAGCATCAACAATTTATCTAATTCTCTTATTGCTCAATCAAAGAAATTGATCAGATTTTTTTGGCACAATTTCCCTCTGGCAAAACTTTATTGCCTTGAGTCCTGAAACTCACTCGATTCTAGATGCTTCAGTACTTTTCTTCAGTAGAGTCTCCATTAATTTTTTTCACCACTGAGGTAGGGCTAAGCAGCCTGTAGTTTCTAACCTCTTTTTGTTACTACTTTTGCTGTGTTAAGACAGCACAAGCCTTTCTCTGATCCTGAAGGGCCACTTCCATCTCCAAAGCTGTATGCCACTGATTTTTATCAGATCCACTAGAACCTCCTTTTGCTCCCTTAATGTCCTAGGATGTACAGTTTATTTAATTAAGCTATTTATTTATTTTAAACACATTTATATCCCATTCATCTGTGCATTCTAAGTGGGTTACTATATTAACATCCAGATTAATATTTATGTAAACACAGAACATAAGATAATAACGTTAAGAGAACACAAACACAAAACGATCACTGGCTTATTTTTTTATTTAGCAATGCTTATATACTGCTTTTCACCAGGTCAAAGTGGTGTACATTCAGGTATATATTTCCCTTGTCCCCGAGGTTGCTGTCCTCCAGTGGGATTTGAACCTCTGTTCCGAGGCAACATGCCCCAACCACTAGGCCACTCGTCCCTAAAAGCATCTGTATTCAGTGCAGCATTCAGTCCATATCTAAACCTTAAATAATCTGTTTCAATACGTAATGGGCTTGAAAGATCATTTCAAATTTGCACACCAATTACAGCCCTAGTTACCCATGTAAATGCCTTATCTGGGATTTTCGAAAGGCACCTACACAGGTAGTACCATTTGAAAATCCTGGATAAGTCCTTCAAGTGCCCAGATGCTATGCGGTTAGTATCGGGGCATGTTAGGGGCATTCCGGGGCAGAGGAAAGGGCTAAATGGGTAGCACCGATTTTCGATGCTACCTGCTTAGCCCTTGCGCCTGAAAGATAGACATTGAAAATTCAGGTTAGACAGATGGCGGACGGGCTATGCGCCGATATGCATATAGTAACACCCAGATGAAAACTGGGCTTAAAAAGACCAATCAGGAGCGAAGTGTGAAACAAAGGGCAATCTTTATTAGGAAGAATGGACCACAGAACCCATTTTAAAGAAGGAGCCTCTGAGCCCTCCTTCCCCAGGTTTAAAACTGGCTTGAAAACCCACCTTTTCCAGCTCACTTTTGATACTTCTCACCACTCCTCTTAACCACCCGACCATGCATATCAGAGTTCTTTAGTCCGTCTTGTCTGTCCCCTCCTGCTGTCCTCTATCTCTTCTCTCCCTCTATCCTTTTTTGTGTTTCCATTCTGTCCTGTCTCATAATTGGCATTCCATTCTTTTTCTCTCTGTTGGCAGTCCATTTTTTTTAATGCTTTGGACCTAGCTGTATATTAAGTTCCTGAATAAAGATAAAGCCTCTAAATAATCCAGTATCCTGGCAGTGGTCACCGATCTCCACATATATTCAGCACTACTTGCTATCCAGATATCAGTGCTGAATATGTGACTGATTTAATGCTGCAGTTGGCATTTAAAAAACGCTGACCATGGCCTTTGAATGTTGGCCCAGATTATTTTTGCTAAAGAGGTGTACTGTCTGAAAGAGTGCCAAGCTTTTGCATCTGCCATATTCACAGTTTTTCTGTTTTGAATCTATAGAACACTAAAATAAGTTATGCATTAAACATTGCTGACATATGTCATCTTTACCTTTGTACCTTGTAAAGACTGTGTCAGCATCTGTTCACTTAAGGATTCATTGAAAGCTACACTTTGACAAATATTTGCATATAACTGTATCCCATCTAGACGTTTTGCTTTGTATACTTACAATTTTGTTGCTTCTGAGCAAAGCTTTCAGAAATGATGTGATGTTTATCCCATGACACATGCTCCCTTACTGCAGTTGATGTATCCTTCAGCAATCCTTTCTTCAGTGAGTATTCAACATCTGCTTTTTGGGTAAAATATTTGCCTTACCTTAGCCATTCTCTGTAAAGACCTCCTTTTCTATTCTCAGTCATAAGACCTTAAAAAAACATGCTTAATTAGGCCAGTGTCCATCAAGCCCAGCATCTTTTCCCCAACAGTAAACATTTCAGGTTACCCAAGTACCTGGCATATCCCAAGAAGTAGATGGGATTTCTCATAGCTTATGGACTTTTCCTGCAGTAAGTTGGTCCAAACCGGTTTTAAAACCCATTATGTTAGTTACCTCGACCTTGGCCTAAGGCAGCAGGTTCTATAGCTTTATCGGATGCTGCATGAAAAAGATAATTTTTGTAATGTGTTTTCAATTTGCTGATTGTCCATTTCATCGAGTAATAAACAACCATGACCTAGTTCACTGTTCCACCACACTCATGATTTTATAAACTTCTATCATATCTCCCTTCATTCATCTCTTTTCCAGGCTGAAGAGGCCTGGCTTGTTTAGCCTTGCTTCATAAGGGAGGACGTGTTGCATCCCCTTTATCATTTTTGTCACCTTTCTTAGAACCTAATTCTATTATGCCCTCTTAGAGATGGTGCAAACAAAACAGCTTGCATCACTCAGTGTGGTCACGCCATGGCCCTATGCACAGGCATAACACTAGCACATAGGGCTGAAATTTAAATTTATTGTCCTCAGTGACCCCAAGGTTCATGTTGGAACTTGGTACTTCGGCTATTGTAGCCAGTCATTTTTGTTCCTGGCTACTTACCCTGATGGCCCATTGTCTTATTGTAGCATTGACAGGTTTATATGTTGACCCCTGATGCAGACGTCTTTGAAACTTGGCCGTGTTTCTAATAAAGTCTTTTGATAGAAGCTCCCTCCTATGTGGCTGTGAACCTTCTCCACTCTCTCCTTATAGTGTCTTATAAAATTGCACCAGGTGTAAAAATTCATGTGATGACATGTATGCACATACTTTCTGTAGGCGTTGCTGGGGGTGCAGTTTGGATGGAGTGCAAATGGAGTTGAAACATAAATTGTAAAACACCTTAATTTTGCATGTGTACTTCAGTAATCTATGCATGGACTTTTAGACTGCAATGTTGGCACAATCTCTGCAGGATTTACACTAGTATTTCATAAAGAGAAATAGCTGCCTGTTTGTCTTTATAA
This sequence comes from Ichthyophis bannanicus, assembly GCA_033557465.1. NCBI lineage: Eukaryota > Metazoa > Chordata > Amphibia > Gymnophiona > Ichthyophiidae > Ichthyophis > Ichthyophis bannanicus. The sequence goes on from CM066033.1 coordinate 498,944,153, forward strand.
AACAGGTCTAGCTTACTTAACGAAGGTGCCCAGTTATAGATTCACTCTTATTAAAGTGCAAGTAGTGATACTTATATGTGCAAAACTCCAAGTGATGCTACTCTATTGTCAAATGTTTTCTTTTGTAAAATGTCTTCTGCTGCCGTATGTATGTATTGTCCTATAAATATATTTTTTCTGCGGCACTATTGTATTTTATAAATGGCTTAGCGTTTGCAAACCTTTTATGAAGGACTATCATAGTTTGGCACTCTTGGACATAAATGGCCATTTTCTGACCTGGATGCCCTATACAAAATTAGGCTGCACATCTGTCAGTGTTTAAATCAGTAAGCCAATTACTGACCACAAAAATGTATTGCCACTGCCCCTGAAATACTGCACAGTATAATCTGCTTAAGAAAAACCAGGGCTAATTTTTAATTATGTCTTTGTTTGAAGTATGAGACCCAACATCTTCCTTGGCATCAGTGAAGGATCTGCTCAATACAAGAAATGGTACTATGAGTTAATAGTGGATCATGTGGAACCCTTTGTGACTGCTGAGGCAACTCATCTTCGAGTGGGCTGGGCTTCAACAGAGGGCTACTCTCCATATCCAGGTGGTGGTGAAGAATGGGGAGGAAATGGTGTTGGTGATGACCTCTACTCCTGTGGCTTTGATGGTCTTCACTTATGGTCAGGTAAAACAAAATTCTTTTCCCTTTCCCATGTCTGCTTATTTTATTTGTATGTACCATGTCTGAGCAATCTCTTGGTGACATGATTTCAACCACCATACAAAGCATATTTCTGTGACGTCTTGATTGTTACTTTCACTCGAAAACAGAATTTGTCCTACTGGTACTCTACTAGATACAGTAAGAGTTTCTGAATTAGATTCTGGGCTGATTCATAGTCAAACATCAGTAGGTATATTTAATAAAGGGGCAGTTTTCAATATGATACTAATGGTTTGTATAAAATTGACTTTAACCTCTACTCATAGGGAATGACAGCTTGGATGTATTAATGTGGTATGGATAAAAGGAGGTTCCTTAGCGTCCCTCTAGTCCAGTCCCGGAACCATAGAACCATAGAGTTGTGAACCTCCACCAGCAGCTTTGGAGACTGAACATCTTCATTTCTTTGATCATCCAGCTATATGCAGCCCCAAGGACCGCCCACACATCAGTATCTCAGTCTTCAAGCAGCTTGGAGGTCAGAGCCCAGAACTGGGCTCCTTAGGAACAAATAAGCAGAGCTTTAGTGTTTTATTATTTTCTAGATTTCGGTGCTGGGCTGCTGCTGTGGAGGAAATCTTTGACTGTGTCCCTTCTGTCTTTCTCTAATCTGTTTTTTTCTCTCTGTCTCTCTCTGTCAGTCTCCCCATAGGTCAAACAAGCAGGGGAGCTGCACAGGACACAGGTCTCCTTTCTACCGAACCCCCTTGGTGGGTGAGGAGAAGGTTGAAGACAATTACAGGCAGCAATTAAATACAGCAGTAGGCTCTGAGGGTCCCCTGACTGATTTAGGGGTTCCCCGAGCTGCCCTGAGCGGTTATTACTCTGTTATTGACTCTGATAACTGCTACTCAGAGCTTGTGGCAGGCACGCTGGACAGCTCTCTCAGTGTTTTGACCCCCCCTCCACTCCTGTGTGTGGGTGAGTAGAGTTTAAAGGTTTTTCTTTCTAAAGGCAGTGGTGGAGGCCTTGGGGTGGCCTGGAATCAGCTCTGGGGAGTGTTTTAGACCTTTTGGGTACTTTTTCTGGTCCTTTTTTTGGCGGGATCGGGTCCGGCGGCCATTTTGGATTTTTTTTTCAAAGTTGTTTTTCTTCGTGTTTTTTTTAGGGATAGGAGCTTCGTTTTTGCATTTCTTGGTCAGATATCAGCTAATTGACTCCAGCTCTATCTAATCCTGCAATTTGGAGCGTTTTTGAGCACTTTTAAAATCGCGATTTTTTTTTTTTCTGCTCTGTTTGCTTCAGCAAGGTGTTCCTGCTTTGCTGGCAAAAGGCTGTGTGCATAGCCATGCCTCCTAGTCCTCGGTGTCTGGTCTGTGGCATTCGTAGAAGTAGTAATTTGGAAGCCCGAGTCTGTGCCACTTGTTCTGCTGTGGGTGCTGTCATGGAGGATCCTCTGGAGGGCTCCAGTGCAGATCTCCCACCTGTATCTACAGAAGGGACATCAGAGCAGGCAGAGACGGTCCTTGGTCTGGGGATCTCTGCGGTGCCGGAGCGCCTGTTGGCAGGGGGCATCCAGGAGGGATCCCTGGGAGTTCCACCCGCCTTTTTCTCTCTCATGCAGGAGGCTCTGGCTCTCTTGCAGCCGGCGGGGGGAGGCTCGGTCCTGCCCCGCCGTGGGCTAAAGCGTCCACTTTCAGTAGAGGGAGACACTGGTCCACAAAAGAAGAACCGGCCCCCGAGTGTGGCAGATTCTGCGCCTCCTGGGGATGAGTTCCACGAGGGGCTGGGGGAGGCTCTCGAGCTGGAGTCTGCGGAGGATTTAGAAGACGGCGAGTTCTTGGACGACGAGCAGAGTAGTAGAATAGTGCGGGTATTTCGTAGAGAGGAACTTCCGGCACTGATTGCCGAAACCCTCAAGGTCTTGAACATACCCGTGGAAGATGCCACTGCGGAGGACAAGTTGGAGGATCCCTTGATGCAGGCGGTGCGCACTTCCCACAGAGTCTTTCCGCTCCATAGGGTTTTTTAAAACTATGATCCAGGAGGAGTGGAACAGTCCAGAGTCCGCTTTGCGCGGGGCTAGACTGTTGCCTAAGTTGTATCCTCTGTCGGAGGCTGATAGAGAGCTCTTTCGTTCGCTGAAGGTGGACGTGGCAGTTTCCGCGGTTACTAAATGGACTACTATCCCGGTGGAAGGTGCTGCGGCGTTGAAGGACCCGCAGGATCGGAAAGTTGATAGCTTGTTGAGACAGGCGTTTGATGTTGCTGCCCTGTCAATGCAGGCGGCGGTGGCCGGGGCCTGGGTGGCGCGCGGCTGCCTTCGCTGGTCTCAACAGTTCCAGGGGCCCCAGTCGGCGGAACAAGAGGCCGCGGCGTCCAGATTGGAGTCGGGTACCGCTAATTTGGCGGATATCCACTATGACCTCATTAGGGGGCTAGCTAACGGCATGGCGTCGGTGGTAGCGGCGCGTCGTTCTCTTTGGTTACGCAATTGGGCGGCTGATGGCTCTTCTAAAGCTCGCCTTAGTAAGCTGCCGTTTAAGGGCAGGCAGTTATTTGGGGAGGACTTGGATAGGTTGGTAAAAGATCTCGGGGATTCTAAGGGGGGTCGGCTTCCGGAGGATAAGCCCAAGCAGGGTAAGCCGACCTTCACCTTCCGGGGGTCTCAGCAGTCCTTTCGGAGGTTTCGTGCCTCCCGCTTTGGTCAGTCCCAGTGTTCCAGATATCTGGGGCGTGGACAGAGTTTCCGCGGATTTCGGGGGGCAGGTAGAGGTTTTGGCTCCTTCCAGGCGCAGGTCCCCAAAAAGTCACAATGAAGCGAGGCCGGCTCCGGTGGCGGTGATTCCCGTAGGGGGCAAACTGCGGGATTTCTACCCTGCCTGGGCCGCTATCACATCCGATCGGTGGGTGTTAGAAGTGATACGAGAGGGATATGCGCTCGAGCTACATCGACCGGTGCTCGATTCCTTCGTTATGTCCCTGTGCAGCGCTCCCTGGAAACGACAAGTCGTATCCGATACACTTTCCCGGCTGCTTCGGCTCCGGGCGGTCGCCCCCGTGCCGGAGTGGCAGTTAGGGTCCGGTCGATACTCCATCTACTTCGTAGTGCCGAAAAAGGAGGGCACCTTTCGACCAATCCTGGATTTAAAGAGAGTGAATCGGTGCCTCCGGGTGTCGCATTTTCGCATGGAAACGCTGCGCTCGGTCATAGCGGCGGTCCGCGAGGGGGAATTCCTAACGTCCCTAGACCTTATGGAGGCCTATTTGCACATTCCCGTTCATCGGGAACATCAAAGATTTCTGCGGTTTGCGCTGACGATGGGCCATTTTCAGTTTCAGGCCATGCCCTTCGGCCTAGCGACGGTGCCACGGGTCTTCACGAAGATCATGGTGGTGGTAGCGGCGTTCCTGCAGAAGGAGGGTGTCCTCGTGCATCCCTATCTCAACGACTGGTTGATCCGGGCGAAGTCGAGGGATGAGAGTCTCCGGGCGAAGGCGCGGGTCGTACAGGTTTTGCAGTCGTTAGGCTGGGTGGTCAATCGGGCGAAGAGCAGCCTTCTTCCCTCGCAGACCTTGGAGTATTTGGGGGCGCGTTTCGAGACCGGCAACGGAAAGGTTTTTCTCCCAGTGCACAGAGCGCGGGCCCTGAGGCGGCTGGTGGAGCAGTTTCTAGCGAGACGGGCATCCTCGGCAATACCTTCAGCTTCTCGGCACGATGGCTTCGACCATCGAGGTAGTTCCGTGGGCAAGGGCGCACATGCGGCCTCTGCAGCGAGCGCTGCTGCGTCGATGGTGTCATCAGTCCGACTCGCTAACTCGTCAGTTAGTTTGCCCCTTGGAGGTTCGGCGCAGCCTTCGCTGGTGGTTGCGTCGGCACTCTCTGGCGAACGGTATGCCCTTGGAGTCTCCCGTCTGGTGTCTGCTGATGATGGATGCCAGTTTGAGTGGCTGGGGGGCTCATTGCGAGGGCCAGATTGCTCAGGGCCAGTGGTCCTCGCGGGAGAGCCGGTGGTCCATCAACCGACTGGAAATGAGAGCCGTGTGGTTGGCTCTGACAGTGTTTCAGCCTTGGCTGCAGGGAGCGGCGGTCAGGGTGCTATCCGACAATGCCTCCACGGTAGCCTACATAAATCGCCAGGGAGGCACAGGCAGCGCGGCGTTGGAAGCGGAGGCGGATCTGCTTCTGGATTGGGCAGAGCGGCATCTTCAGTGTCTGTCGGCCCAGCATATCGCGGGGGTTCACAATGTGGAGGCGGACTTTCTGAGTCTTCGCAGGGTAGACTCCGGAGAGGGGTCTCTACATCCCGAGGTATTTGCGTTGCTGGTCCGTCGTTGGGGTCTGCCGATAATGGACCTCATGGCGACCTTCTAGTCCGCGCAGGTCGAAAGGTTCTTCAGCAGACGTCGAGAACGCATGTCGGAAGGCCTCGATGCATTGGCACAAAGGTGGCCAAGGTGCGGGCTGCTCTGTATTTCCTCTGTGGGCTCTGGTGGGTCGCCTGGTACAGCGGATCGAGCAGCATCCGGGTCCCGTGGTTCTGATTGCCCCGGACTGGCCTCGTCGGCCTTGGTATGCGGATCTGGTGCGGTTGAGTGTGGCCGATCCGTGGCTCCTTCCTCCTCGGCCGGATCTCCTTCGGCAGGGGCCACTGCAGATGCCTCAGGTGGCTCGATTCTCGCTTACGGCATGGCTATTGAGAGGGCGCAAATGAGAGCCAAAGGTTACTCTCCGGAGGTCATTGCTACTTTGTTGCGGGCGCGGCGTCGGTCTACGTCGCTAGCATATGTCCGGGTCTGGTTTATTTTTGAGAGCTGGTGTGCGGCTCGCGAATTGCGGCCTTTGCGGACCTCCGTTTCTCAGATCCTCTCCTTCTTGCAAGCAGGGGTGGACAAGGGCCTGGCAGCCAGTTCGTTGAGGGTACAACTTGCAGCTCTTGCGTGTTTTCGAGGCAAGGTTCAGGGCCAGTTATTGGGGTCCCATGCGGACGTGAAGCGCTTCTTGCGAGCGGTGTTGCTTATGCGTCCTCCATGCAGGGCCTTAGTGCCCTCGTGGGACTTGAATTTGGTGTTGAGGTCTCTGGTGGCTTCGCCGTTTGAACCCTTGGCGCAAGCTTTGTTGAAAGACTTGACGTTGAAAATGGTGTTTCTGGTAGCGATCTCGTCAGCTCGCAGGATCTCGGAGTTGCAGGCTATTTCGTGTAGGGAACCCTATCTGTCTTTCTCTGCCGACAAGATGGTATTGCGACCGGTTCCCGCGTTTTTGCCTAAGGTAGTTTTGGTGTTTCACATGAATCAGGTGGTGTCTCTCCCGGTGTTTGCCAAGGAACGGGGCAAGCACGCGGATAACTCCTTGCACGCGTTGGATGTCCGTCGAGCTCTTCATCGGTATTTGAGGGAAACGGCAGCCTTCCGTAAGTCCGATCGCCTATTTGTCGCATTTGGCGGTCCGTGCAAGGGGGAAGCGGCGTCTAAGTCTTCCATTTCCCGCTGGTTGAAAGAGGCAATTTCGTCGGCATACCTTTTACACGGCAGGATGGTTCCTGCCGGGCTTCGGGCTCACTCGACTAGGGCGCAGGCGGCATCTTGGGCAGAAGTTAGCTTGGTACCGGTGGTGGATATTTGTCGGGCGGCGACGTGGTCGTCCTTGCACACCTTTGCTAAGCACTATCGTCTGGATGTGCAGGCGGCGTCGGATGCGCGGTTTGGGTCTCGGGTGCTTCAGGCTGGACTAGCGAGGCCCTCCCATTGAGATTTACTGCTCTGTTACATCCTCTATGGTTCCGGGACTGGACTAGAGGGACGCTAAGGAAGAGTAAATTAGACTTACCTGCTAATTGTTGTTCCTTGCGGAACTCTAGTCCAGTCCCGGATCCCTCCCTGTCTATCTGTTCTCGCTGCCAGCCAAGAAGGTACATTCATTATAGGAGTCTGCCAGGGTTTTTGTTCTCTATGCTTTCGGTCAGAGCTCCTCTGCTTGCAGCACGCCTTAGTTTCCTTTCTGGGTCAAATCTTGGGGGTGAGCGGTGGTGCCTCTTGTTGCATGCGTTTTGCACAAGGGTCGCCATGGCTGTTCTGGTCCGCCTTCCCGTAGGCGGGAGGTTGTTCATACGCAATTGAAAAAGAAATATATAGTTTTTGCTCATAGTGGGAACTTTAGGGTTAGGATCCTTTTTTCCACTGTGTTGTTATATCTACTTATTTGTTGCTCTGCTTAGTATGCTTTGTCAATAGGTACTGATGTGTGGGCGGTCCTTGGGGCTGCATATAGCTGGATGATCAAAGAGATGAAGATGTTCAGTCTCCAAAGCTGCTGGTGGAGGTTCACAACTCTATGGTTCCGGGACTGGACTAGAGTTCCGCAAGGAACAACAATTAGCAGGTAAGTCTAATTTACTCTTGCTACCTAATAATCCTCTCTGAAAAATCTGCAGAGAAATAACAAACTGGATAAACCATGTCATTTCCATCAAGATGGAAATACTGTAAAATCCAGTCTGAAATTAGGCAAGAACTGGACCTCAAAATTCTATGGCCTACCAAAATTTCCAAGCTTCACATCGCACTACAATCATCGTTAGTACAGGTAACTCCCCAAACCAACCCCTGGCAGGTTACCTGGAAGATTTCCTGGACTGGATACTGAGAACTTTAACAGATAACATTGCTCAAATGTCTCAGACTCTACCCAACTAAGCAACATGGATATCATGGTCAGTTTTGATGTGGTCTCCCTCTGCACCGAGGTTCTGGTGGAGAAGGCAGTCCAAATCATACATCAGAAGCTCAAAACACATGGACTTCCAACAGAATGGGCCAACCTAACAGCGTTTAGTCTAAAAACAACATTCTTCCAGTACTACCGGTAGGAACAGTACTACACCCAAATATAAGGAACAGCAATGGGCTACCCTTTCTCCCCAGTGGTAGTCAATATTTTCAAGGGGTCTCTTGAATCTACCCTACTTGACAGTACCAAGCTAAAACCCAAACTCTGGGTCCGCTTTGTAGATGACACATTCATCATTTGGCCCCATGGGTAGGAAAATCATGATGACCTTCCAAATCATCTGACCTTCCAACCCCAATATAAAGTTCACTATGGAGACATGTCAATGGATGTCTACCCATTCTTGATGTAATGATCAAAAACCAAACAGAATCTTATATTCCGGAAACCCATCCATAACAACCATTGCCTACATGCGGAGTCCCATCATAATCCTTTCACAAAAATAGGCATCCTGTGTACACTAGTAATGAGAGTCTGTGACCCAGACAGTCTCCAAGAAGAAAGGAACACCCTTCAGGACTTGTTCTCAGCCAGTGGTTTCAACAAAATGGACATCTCTTAAGTCTTAACACTTTTGGACAAAGCAATCCACAGGAATAGCAACCCCCAACAAATCTGCAAATCACTTTACATTTAGGGCCTGATTTGCACATATTTAGGTGCCCGTGTACCTTCTGTGAGGATGATATAAATGTGTGCATGTAAGTGAGGTCTGCTGGGATTTGAACATGCGTATCAGATGGTGGTGACAGATACCTGGAGCTACTAGGGTTGCTGAAGTACAGAACCAAGTCCAAGAAATAAGATCATATGTGGCAAAGGGAGAGCACCTCCCAGAAGGGGCCCTTTGGACCATCAAGAAGTGTGTCTTATACTCCACCATATATAAGGAAGTCTAGATAAACATGCACTTACTGTTTCAACACCTTTTGATTTGACAGCAGGCAGGCCTATTACGTCTGAATGGGGACAGTGGGGCATTCTTGCACATTAGACTGTGTATTGTAAACCGCTCTAATGCTTTGGCCTGAGCGGTATATCAAATGTAATAAACATAAACATAAACATTGGGATCACGCTTTGGGCAAGTGAGAACAACCCTTGAACCCCCCGTTGCCTGGGCTATGGCTTCCTTTGCCCTCTCTCCTCTCCTCCTCTTCCGGAGGAACTATTTATACTGATATCCCACCCCCCCCCCCCCCCCCCCCCAAGGAACCCCATTGCGACTCGACTGGGATATGGAAGGAAAGTGTTGAAAAGTGGCAGTGGAGCAGAGGCCATCCCCCTTCCTTCCCTGTAGTTTTGCCATTTTTTCCTTTGATTTCTGATTTTCCTTAGCCAGGAGCACTAGGCCCCCTGGATTTCAGTTGTTTTGGCTGCTCAGAAAATATATGGGGGCAATGGAAAATCCTGCCGCCTCATTTCAGAAGATGGAATACTAATGTTTTTTTCAGCATTTTTCAGTGTGCCTGACCTGCATCTACTGCTACCCATTTGAACTTCACTGTTTAGTGGAGTATTTCATCTGCTACTTCCACTTACTGCTGCATGCCTGATTCCTGCTCCATGCCTGATTCCTGCTCCACCTTGCCCAGGGTCTGGCCTCTCCACCTCTCCAGCCTAGGATAGGCCTTAACAATGTACTTTATGGGGAGGAGAGGGGATATTCAAAGGGATTAACATGGTTATCAGACCTGCTAACCATGTCAATCCCTTTATCCGGGATATCTCAGTACTGCCGCTGCATTCCCCAATGCTAACCTGTTATCATTGGGGTGTACTGGAGCATACTGTGGGCGGCATCCATTGATAACAAGGAGCAACAATAGTGAGCCATTGTCCAGTTAATGACACATGCTGAAAGTCATGCGCAGTAAAAACTGGCCTAACATTTGCTGTAGAAGCTAACTGGGCAGCAGCTGAATATCGCCGCTGCCTGGTTAGCATCCTGGCAATTCAGGCAACCCAGATATTAAATGCTGGGGCCAAATATGACCCTGGCATTGAATATCCGGGTTTAAAGTTCAGCTGTGATGGCTAGCTGCTGCTGAATATCTCCCCCTATGTGTTTACCCGTGTCTTTGTAAAATATGCATGTACATAAGAACTCTCTCTCTGCTCTGCCTAATCTATGCTAAAAGTAGGCACACATTTTTAGTGTGTATATTTTTATGTCCATATGTGTTCATGCACTTTTTAAAAAAAGTCTTTTTATGCATGTAAAACAGGCCTTACACCTAGAAAAAGCTTTATAGAATTACCCTCTTAAAATAGTGACATTGTTGCCTAACGATTTAGGGTCCTTGTCCAGTTAGCAGCACCTGCTAACCAACTAAGTGTTGGTGAAAGGGGACATTCAGCGGCACTATCTGGATGGAGATACTGAATATTTCTTCCAGTTGCCTTGGCACTCTCCAGATAGGGCCAAGATAGTTCAGGGCAAAGTGTGGGTAGCACCTGGACTTATCTGGGTAGCAGTGATTTTTAAGTGCTGCTATCCGGATATCTATTGGCATAACATAAGACGAGAACAAAGCTGTCCTAAATGCTATGTGGATAGGTTGGATAATGGCTGAATATTGGAATTATTACAATAGGTGCCATGATGACTGCAAAATCTGTATTTTCAGATCTGTCCATTACCCAGATACCAGCACTGAATATCTTGATTTTCTATAACTGGCTGGCATTAAAAAAAACAACAACACCCCCCCCCCCCCCCCAACTGACTGCCATGGTTAAATATCAGGGGGTTAGTTTTCTATTTCTAAAATGGAAAGCCTTTCCATAAAAAATACTGTGCAAAATGTAAGTGTGGTGGAAATTTTGTCCAAATGTTTAGTATTTCGGGGCAGCAGTCCCACAGCATTTCTATATTCATTTTCATTTGAATTACAGTTTAGCACTTTGCTATAAACTTATGTTTCTCCAGGAACAAGCAGGAAGTCAGTCCACATATGGGTGACGTTGGCGCCGATGGATCCCGTGCAGAGCATTTCCCCAGCTTTCAAAGAAAGCCTTTGGGAATGCTACCACGCATGAGTGGTCCCCTTCCCACTCAAGGGTGCCATCTTGTTCAGTCTCCCTTTGTCCGTGGAGCCCAATGGATGTGGTCCTCATCTCTCCCAGAAAAGTGATTCTTTCCCTTCAAAATTCTTGACTTTGGTCCCTGTACTGCCTTTGCCTCGAGTCAGGCACCCTGGTGCCATTCTCAGCCTCTTGTGGTCCCCTTTTTGTCGAGGTTCTCCTTGACCAGCGTTCGCGCCTTTTTTCGCCCGGGGATCCTCGACCCTGGCCGGGTGCTCTCCACCATGACTCCCAGTGGGTTTAAAAAGTGTGACCAATGTGGCCAAAAAATATCAGTTACTGATACTTATGATTGCTGCCTCCGTTGTCTGTGCCCGGACCACGATAGCTCCTCCTGTGACCGGTGCCAGGCCATTATGGCTAAGACCAACAGGAAACATTTGGAGTTGCAGGGGAAGCTGTTTCCCAAGCCAGACTCTTCTATGACATCCCCCTCTCCCAGTCCGAAGGAGGGTTCCTTGAGGGAGGTCCGGGCGTCCTTGGAGTCCCACAGCAGCGGCTCCTCCGGTAGGTCGCCGGACCCTCCTAAGAAGAAGAAGAAGAAGGTTGCCAATGAAACCTGGGAAGGTCCCGTGGCAGGAATCGGGCGACTCGGTGCAGTGCCTCCTCTCAAGGCAGGAGCCCTCGGCTGGCGGTGACCGCACCAGAGTTCAGGAACCCATAGTCCTCCTGGAGGACGCACTCTCCAGAGTGCTGGTGCTGGACCCAAGGCCTTCTGAGTCCGCGCCGCATACTGCTGAGCAATCTGGTCTTGAGGCCCGTATGGCGGCCATGGAGCAGAATCTCTCCTCCATCCTAGTCTTACAGCAGGCATTGATGTCTGGGCTCCCAGAATCATTGACCTTGACACCTGGCTCCCCAGCCTCGGGGGATGCCCAGGGTGTTGTAGCAGGCACTAAGCGCCGCCAGCCTCGGGTAAGTCCTCAGCACCGGTTGAGGTCCCGGTTCTCGGGGCTCCAGTCCTCCTTGGCGAGCCTGGGGAGATCCGATCCCCAGTCCTCGGGTGGTCCCCAGTTCCTGGGGGTTACCCCCAAGGTCGAGTCCTCAATGACCTCTGGCTCCGAATGGGAAACCGAGCACGAGGCTTCTCCCGAGACTTCCCAGCATCAGGACGTTCCCTCGAAGTCTTCACCCCTGTAGCCTCAACGCCATTCCCCACCCGAGGATATGTCATTCTATGATTTCATCTGGGACATGGCCCAGGCTCTCTCAGTACAGATGGAGTCCAAGGAGGATCCGCGCACCGAGGAGCTGGAAATTTTGCAGTACGAGTCTCCACCTAAGGAGACTCTCACAGTTCCGATTCTACCCCTTCTCGAGAGGCTCATGCTCTGGACTTAGGGGATCCCGGCCTCGGTGCTGGTGGTCAGTCGGCATGTCGATGCCATTTACCGAGTCCAGAAGGGTCAGGGTTGCATAAGTCTCAGCTCCCCCACAACTCAATGGTGGTGGAGTTGTTGATGCAAAAGCTTAAGAGTCAAAAGATCTATTCATCTATTCATCTGTGCCCCTGGGCAAGGAGGCCTGGGCCATAAGTGCTACCAAGGTGCCATGCTCAAGTGCTGTATTCAAGTCTACAAGCTGTATATGGGGATGTATTTGAGAGCTTGGTCCAAAAGCTCTCGGGGTTCTAGGTGGGCCTCGCTGGGGAACCTCTCCAGCGTTTCTTGTCCCTAACCGGGGCTATCCGGGACTGCTCTAAGTTTCTCTCTAGAGCTGCCACGATGGGTTCAAGGCCTCAGCCTGGGTGATGGCCCTGGGCATCAGGGCCCGGCACCAGGCGTGGCTGCAGACCTTGGACCTGGAACAGTGGGTGCAGGAGAAGCTCCTGGACATGCCATGCAATAGTGAGAATCTTTTTGGCAAGCCGATGTCGGATGAGGCTGCCGAGATTGAGGCCAAGGTAGTTACCTGGCAGAGGCTTTCCAAAAAGAACTTGGCTCTCCTCAGGAAGAAGCCCTTGGTAAAGAAGACCTTTTTCCCTAGGAAAAATGTTTACCCCTCGGCCGGCCATTACCAGTCTTACCAGGGTCAGCCTCACCAATCCATACAGCCAAAGGGCAAAAGGCATGGGCCCAGGAAGCCCAAGGCCCCAAAGCCTCAGGCATCAGTGCTACCTCAGTTAGGGGGGAGCTTTTGACTTAGTGGGCAGGGTCTTGTCTCCCCCAAGAGACCCACCTCAGCCTATACGGGTCAACTGGCCTCCTTTACCGACAGCTGGGCCACCATCACTACAGACCAGTGGGTCCTGCAAGTGGTGAGAGAGGGTTATTCCCTCCACTTGCAACAAAGCCCTCCAGAGTACTTTCCAGGGGAGCCACCCCATTCCTTCCTTCACCAACCCTTGCTCATCACAGAACTTGCAAATCTACTCAGGGACAAGGTGGTGGAACCTGTGCCCCACCACCTCTAGGGCAGGGGCTTCTACTCAAGGTATCTTCATGTCCCCAAAAGAACAGGAGGCCTCCAGTCTTTCCTGGATCTACGCAACCTCAACAGGTTCCTGGTGAGGGAGTGGTTCAAGATGCTCTCCTTTGGAACATTGCTGCCCTACCTCCTCCAGGGAGACTGGCTTTGCTCCTTGGACCTCAAGGATGCTTATGCCCACATCCTGATACATCCCTCCCACAGGCGGTACCTGAGGTTTGTGGTGGGTGGTCTGCACTTCCAGTACAGGGTGCTCCCATTCGGGCTCGCTTCCTCCCCAAGGCTCTCACAAAGTGCCTGGCCACAGTGGCCGCACATGTGCGCCTTCAAGAAGCTCACATCTTCACCTATCTGGATGACTGGCTCATCAGGGGCAGCTCTGCTGGGGAGGCGGACCGGGCCACAAGACTGACTATTCCTGCTCTCCATCAGTTGGGCTTTGTTATCAACTACCCCAAGTCCAAGCTCTCCCCAATGCAGACCCTGGAATTTGTAGGGACCCAGCTGAACACCCTGCTGGCCAAGGCTTTCATCCCAGAGGACAGGGCTCCCTGCCTGGTGCAGTTGGCTGGGAAGGTGCAAGCCTACAGGTCAGTGCCAGTATGTCAGCTCCTCCGCTTGCTGGGCCACATGACCTCAACGGTGCACGTTACGCCCCTAGCCCACCTACACATGCGAATGGCCCAATGGTGCCTCTGGTCTCAGTGGTCTCAGGCAACAGATGGACTGAAGGATAGGGTGTGGGTCATCCGGCAGCTGACAGCCTCCCTTATTTGGTGGAAATCCCCTACCTCCTCAGGGAGCGGGGATGCCTTTCCAGGCACCAGCACCTCAGAGGATTTTGACTACAGATATCTCCCTGGCGGGTTGGGGTGCGCATTGTGAGGGCCAGCGCACTCAGGCCCACTGGTCTCCCGAGGAGTCTCTCCTGCAGATAAATCTCCTTTTGGCTCTGGGCTATCTTTCTGGCCCTGCAGGCCTTTCGCCACCTGCTCCGAGGCCTTTCGATCCTCATTCAGATGGACAACAAGATGGCCATGTTCTACGTGAACAAACAGGGTGAGACAGGCTCCTACTCTCTCTGTCAGGAGGCCGTGGCACTTCATTCCTTTGTGGTGTGCAATTGCATGACCTTTAGGAGGGTGTACCTACCGGGCCAGGAAAAATCCCTGGTGGACAGGCTCAGCAGAGTCCTCTGCCCGCACGAGTGGTGCCTGAACCCGGAGGTGGCCCAGAGGCTCTTCTGGCTCTGGGGCAGGCCTTGCCTGGACTTGTTTGCCTCTCCGGACAATACTCAGCTTCCATGCTTCTGCTATCCTCAACCACACCACCTGAGGGTGGCAGCAGATGTGTTTCTGATCTCATGGTCACAGGGCCTGTTTTATGCATTCCTGCCGACCCCCTTGATACCCGAGTGTCTGTTTAAAATCCAGAGTGAGCACGCCTCAGTAATCCTGGTGGCCCCCAGGTGGCCTAGGCAACCCTGGTTCCCCCTGCTGCTCTCTCTGTCATTGACAGCCCCAGTACCCCTGGGCCAGGCCCCGGGCCTCTTCTCACAGGAGGAGGGCTCCGTTCTGCACCCCAACCTGAGGACTCTAACGCTGATAGCATGGCTGCTGAATGGGTAGCGTTGGCCCCTTTCCATCTCACAAGGGTGGTTGAGGAGGTCCTCCTGGCCTCCAGGAAGCCCTCCACTAGGAGGGCTCATGCCTACAAGTGGAGGAGGTTCTCTATCTGGTGCGCAGACTGGTACATGAACCCATTCTCCTGCCAGGTACAACTCATTTTGCAGTACCTTTTGCATCTCTCACACTCAGGCCTGAAATCTAATTCAGTCAGTGTGCATCTCAGCACCATAGCCACGAACCACCACCCTGTAGAGGTGATGCCCCTCTCAACCCTGTCCCTGGTCTCTAGATTCCTCAGAGGCCTTCTGTTGTTAAGGACTCTTCTGCCCTCTGGCGCTGGAATGGGATCTCAATGTGGTGCTGTCCCAGCTTACCAGGCCGCCATTTGAGCCTATGGCCTCCTGTCAGCTAAGATATCTCTCCTGGAAGGTGGCTTTCCTGGTGGCTGTGACCTCTGCCCGCAGGGTGAGCGAGACGCTGGTCCTGGTGGCAGATCCCCCCCTACACTCGGTTCTACACGAACAGAGTGCTGCTGCATACCCATCCCAAGTTCCTTCCTAAGGTGGTGTCTACCTTTCACCTCAGCCAGGAGGTGGTTCTCCCTACCTTCTTTCCACGGCCTCACTCCGGCAAGGTGGAGTTGGTCTTGCACACCTTGGACTGCAAGAGGGCCCTGCTCTTCTGTGTTCATAGGACCAGGGACCATCGCAAAGCGCCCCAACATTTTGTTTCATTCGACTCCAGTAAACTGGGACTGCCAGTAACCAAATGGACTCTGTCCTCTTGGGTGGCAGACTGCATCGCCTTCACCTACGAGCAGGCGGGCCTTTCCTCGCAGCACCAGATCACCGCTCATGGAGACAGAGCCATGGCCTTCTCAGTGGCCAACCTGCATTCAATACCAGTGACGGACATATGCAAGGCCGCAACATGGTCTTCAGTACATACCTTTGCAGCACATTACTGCCTAGAGAGTGAGTCCTGCAGGGACAGTGCCTTCGGCTAGGTGGTAATTCGTAGCAGACTTGGTGTCTAGGCAACTCCTCCCCTCCAACCCGTCAATGGTCAGGCTCCCGGACTGTTGGTGATGAGGACTGTTGGGCGTTGCAGAGTCTCTATGTAGGGACTCGTCCTCTGCAACTGGTGGCCTGGTGGCCGCCGTTGGTGCTGTCATGGTTCAGGAACCAGCAGCCTGAAGCTAGGTAGTCAAATATTTGAGGACTGACTTCCTGCTTGTTCCTGGAGAAAGCATAGTTACTTACCTGTAACAGGTGTTCTCTGGGAACAGCAGGAATCAGTCCTCAAAACCCTCCCTCCTCCCCTGGGAGTTACCTCCTCTATCTGTTTTTGTCTTTTGCCTAAGCTATGTCATCTAACTGAACAAGATGGCACCCTTGGGTGGGAAGGGGACCTCGCATGCGTGGTAGCATTCCCAAAGGCTTTCTTTGAAAGCTGGGGAAATGCTTCGCGTGGGCTCCGTCGGCGCCGATGTCACCCATATGTGAGGACTGATTTCTGCTGTTCCCTAAGAACACCTGTTACAGGTGAGTGACTACACTTTATCAGTGTTTTTGACATGCCCCCATGAGTTGCTTCACTGTTTTTCTTTCAACAAATGTTTAGGTTTAGAAAGCTTTTTATTTTACCATATCATCGTAATGAAGACAACTTTGTTAATTTATTCTTAGGCTGCATTGCAAAGTCAGTAAGCTCACCGAACCAGCATCTGCTAAGACCTGATGATGTTATCAGCTGCTGCTTAGACCTCAGTGCCCCAAGCATCTCCTTCCGAATAAATGGCCAGCCAGTGCAGGGGATGTTTGAGAATTTCAACACGGATGGTCTTTTCTTTCCTGTCGCCAGCTTCTCAGCTGGAATAAAGTTAGTATCCATCAAATTTTATCTTCCTGTTGCCCTAATTACAGTAAATGAGATTGAATAATATATTTCTTTTTGTACCTTGATTTCTCTCTAATTGTCATTTGCTGTCCTGATGTGCTATTTGCTTAGAAGAAGGTACTTCTGGTTCAAGCATCTGATACATTGAGATTGTCTGTTTCATCGCATTTTTAGCACAAAGCTAAAAACTCACATACCCTTTCATATACAGCGTCCTACCTCTTAGGGCATGATCGGCATCTGTGATTAATAGTACATGACAGGAGTTATTCATTCACATCAGGACCTTTGGATATCCTTTAACAGAATTGATGAGAATCGGCTCTAGGAAATTATGTCCCCGGTCAAGCCTGCCTGCTGCCGTTTGAATTGCTTTCCTTTGACCCTTATGAAAGCAGCATGGAAGAATTGGCCATTAGATTGACATGATTTATCAATACTTCACTTGGACAGGGATTTTTTCCAGTCCTATTTAAAAAGCTATTATTAAATCTGTGTTGAAAAAGCTTTCATTAGGTCCATGTAGCTTGACTAGCTAAAGGCCAATTTCCCATTTACTGCTTAAAGGTAAGATCATTTAAAAAGTAGTATATAGCTTGTTAGTTGAGTTTTTTGTCAGGTTTTGTAAACATTGCAGGTCAAAAACCTTGCTGGTTTCTTTACTGGATGAAGTTTACATGCTGATGGATTATAGAGGGGATTGTATGTCATTTGAGTTTTTTTGTACAACATTATTTATTGAGGAGGCATCAACAGGAATTGGATCTGAGAGATGTAGTTTATCTTCTTATTTTTTAGCTGTCAACAAAGTATTTATTTATTTAATTCTCTTATATACCGCGCTATTCTGCATCAGTGCGGTTTACATTGAACAAACTGAAATTACATTGAACAGGGCATTATAACTTGGAGATAACTATTTTACAGGGAACATGGGCTATGGAGGGTTAAGTGGCTTGCCCAAGACCACAAGGAGCACCTGTGGGACTAGAAACCCCAGTCCTTCCGGCCCAAGGTTGCTGTCCTCTAGTGGGATTTGAACCCCCGACCTTCCGGCCTGAAGTACCTTGCCCCAACCCAACAATATTTGGGGGGGAGCAAGATTACTTCATGGATTCTAACATACCTGAGGCTGTTCACCTTGCAGACCTGCTGTAGATATGGGTGTGGCCCGGCACGTGATTTATACTCTCTCCCCCCGTATTTTCAAGGACCGGTGAGAGCTCACTGGATGCTGCCGGAACCACAACACTTTCCAAGACCTGAGTCCTGGAAAGCAGCTGGCTGATGGGGTGCGGGTTTCAGTATTTGACTTTTACGTATTGTTTTGGATTCTCTTGGTCTCTGTAATTTCGGCACTGATGACATAAAAATGTAATTATCAATTGGGAAGGATTAGAAAGTTGTGTTACAGATGATAAATGACAGAGGCTGCAGCACAATAAACTGAAGTAAAATATTGCCAAATTGTAGGTGACTATTTAAAGTGTTATTGCTTTTGTTTAAAGTTAGGAATGAGATGGGTCCATGATGTCTTGCTGATTTGATTATACCTTACTTGCCTGGATGTGATCTTTGGTCTGCTCAGGGCAATTTCTTAGTAGTGCTGATGGTGAGAGAAGTTCATTCACAATTTTCAGTGGCTCAAGCTTTTCTCGTTGTGACCCTGACACTGTAAAATAAGCGTCCTGTAGATTTATGGCAGGAAAGAGATTACTTGCAGTATCATAAAGGAGTTAAGACTTAGCTGTGGAAACCGGCCTATGGTTAGTGGGGTATATTGCACAGAGTTTTACGATGGTGAGGAGAAGAGTTTTATTATGAAGCCATTGATCAGTTAAGACCAATTAGTATATGCTTTTATTATTGTTGCAAATCATGTCAGATTTGTTAATAGAGGTGATTAACAAGTGTTATTATTTATTTGTCCTTAATGTGTGGCACATCACAGCTAGTGCTGACTGGTTTTAACTCCCATCAATTCAGTTGAGGAGCTGAGAATCATAGAGATACACAAAATTGATGGGGTTATGTTTTAAAAATTTAAAGAGTCTAAGTATTTTGGAAGTACAATTGCTATCGCTGCACGAGCACCAATCATCATTTCTATTACCATCATTTTTCCTCCAAGGTCTTTCTACAATTTGTAAATCATATCATTTGGTTATTTTTGTCCAGCTGTTTTCATCAATTCTGCTATCAGCAGGTTGCCACATCTATAAACCATATATTTTTATTTTCTATGACCATGTTAAGAACATAAGATATGCCATACTGGGTCAGACCAAGGTCCATCAAGCCCAGTATTCTGTTTCCAACAGTGGCCAATCTAGATCATATGTACCTAGCAGTTTCCCCAAGGGACACAGGTTCCACAATGTTGTCGGTGTTGTGTTCTACATGCCCGTCGGGTTGTATTTTAAAATCCCACAAAATATTGATCTGCTAATTTTCTATAAAGTTTTCAGTGGAGTGATCCAAATAGTTGTTTGCTACAGTAAAACTATACTTTTGCAAAGATTCCAATGGATTAGTTTAGCCGCTCAGTCTTGATGTTATTTTTAGTCAGTTGGGCTGTTAATATTATTATTATTATAGTGCCATTTTGAGCTTTTGAATAATTTTATTTTTATGCATTTCAAAAAAAAATAGCAGTTAATATGTTAACACGTGTTATTTACCACAGATCATTATAGAAAATGGGCCCTGAGGCAAATCCCTTGTTCTCCTTGTGTCTCCCTTAGCTTTCCCTATTTGTACCCTTGTTCTCAACTTTTGTACTGTCTGTCTTGATTAGATTGTAAGCTATAATGAGAAGGGACTGTCTTTTATATGTATTTGTACATCGCTGTATATGCCTTGTAGCGCTATATAAATGATTAATAGTAGTAGTAGTAGTAGTAACAGTAGTAATTAAGAGGGCTGAGTAGCCTAGTGGTTAGGGCAACAGCTTGGGACCAAAAAGGACAGAGTTCAAATCCCACTGGCACTCCTTGTAGCCTTGGGAAAGTCACTTAACCCCTCAGAGACAAACTTAAATGTCTACAATTCTTGAATGTAACTCACCTTGAACTACTAGGAAGGCATGAGCTAAATACTATGAAATAAATAAATTAATTAATGAATGGCATTGGTGTGGGTTGTTAGTAAATGCCCCTCATGTTTGGGAAGCAGCTGACCCTTATTTTGTGTGTGATGATGTCAGGAGTGGAGGAGTAGCCTAGTGGTTGGGGCAAGGTACTTCGGGCCGGAAGGTCGGGGGTTCAAATCCCACTAGAGGACAGCAACCTTGGGCCAGAAGGACTGGGGTTTCTAGTCCCACAGGTGCTCCTTGTGGTCTTGGGCAAGCCACTTAACCCTCCATAGCCCATGTTCCCTGTAAAATAGTTCTCTGTGTGCTGTGCTTTCCTGTCTAATCAATGTGTTTATACCTCAAAAATTTTCTGTCATGATTTGACAATTTCCAATCTGTAATAAAAAAAAAACGCTGCTGATCGCTGGAAGTAGCGGTATACAAAATGTATACTAAATAAAATAAAAAAATTATAATTTAGGCACAATTGGAAACTGAGGGCTAGATTTACTAACATGTGTTACCATGATAGTGCATGCTAATGCTGTGAAAGGACATTATTAACAATTAATGCAAGCACATGCATAAAATGGGGTCTGAGGGAATGAACGTGGATTAGTGTGTATTTATATAGTAGTCCAGTAGCATATTTTAGTAGCACAGGTATCAAAATTTGATCCATCCATTTTTATTTCCAACCAAACCATGTATTTTATGTTTGTATTAGAGCTTACATTAAAGAAATGAATCATGCAAAGAGGTGCAAAATGAAAATGGTGTTGTTGTTATTATATTCCTAGCCCATCTCAGTTTATTGTAAACTGGTTTTGTAACTAGAAGCACTGTATTGCCTCTGTTGCATGATCTAAAATATTTCATTCATTGTTCTTGTCTTATTAATACATTTTCTATATTGCAAAGGGTTAACATAGCTATATAGTAGAGACACTCAACTGATATATTTTACAGAGTGCGCTTCCTCCTTGGAGGTCGTCATGGGGAATTCAAATTCCTTCCCCCAGCGGGTTATGCTCCATGTTTCGAAGCTGTTCTTCCTAAGGAGAAGTTAAAAGTGGAGCACAGCAGGGAATACAAGCAGGACCAGAACAGCACGAGGGACCTCCTAGGCCCCACGGAATCTCTCACACAAGCTGCCTTTACACCTGTTCCTGTAGACACTAGTCAGGTACAAAACTTCTCTCTTAAATTCATGCAGATTAAGGATTGTTTTCATTTTGACTGTATAGCATATGTGTATAGCTTCATTACTGACCTTCAGTAGGTGTGAAATATTGGTTCTACCTTTTAATTATTCTTAAACAGTGTTTTCAGAGCATTTATACATGTGATCATATAACTTGGTACTACTTGAAGAGCTTTCTATATTGTGAGGGCAATAATTGAAGTGCTTTACATGTTTACTGTTATAAAATCATATTTTGAATGTTGCACATAGGAGAAAGTTGATAAAACAACCATATCAAAATTTTTCTTACCTCAAGTGTAAGCTATACATACAGTAGGTCAGATTTAAGCATGTTCTTTTTAATATCTTTGCAGAAAGGCTGTCGGGTAAGGTTTGCCTCTTTGCGGATGATACCAAAATCTGCAATAGACACCCAGGAAGGTGTAGATAACATGAGGAGAGATCTAGCTAAGCTTGAAGAATGGTCTAGAATTTGGCAGCTGAGATTTAATGTTAAAAAATGCAAGGATATGCATTTGGGCTGCATCAATCCAAGGGAGCGATATAGTATAGGGAGTGAAGTTCTTCTGTCCACAAAAGAAGAGCGGGACCTAGGCAAGATTGTGTCTGATGATCTTAAAGTAGCTAATCAGGTAGAAAAGGCAACGGCAAAAGCTAGAAGGATGCTTGGGTGCATAGGGAGAGGAATGGCCAGCACAGGAAAGGAGGTAATAGTACCTCTGTATAAGTCTTTGGTGCGACCTCATTTGGAGTATTGTGTGCAATTCTGGAGATCGCACCTTCAAAAGGATATAAACAGGTTGGAGTTGGTACAGAGTGTGGCTACTAAAATGATTAGTGGTCTTCATTATAAAGCATATGAGGACAGACTTAAGGATCTTAATATGCATACTTTATAGGAAAGATGGGATAGAGGTGATGTGATTGAGATGTTTAAATACCTCCGTGGCATAAATGCACAAGAGGAGAACCGTTTTTGATTGAAAGCAAGCTCTGCTACGAGGGACATAGGATGAGGATGAAAGGGGATAAACTTAGGAGTAATATGCGTAAATATTTTTTTACAGAAAGAGTGGTAGATTCGTGGAATCGTCTCCCAGTGGAGGTGGCAGCAGGGCCGGCCCGTCCATTGAGCAAGAATGTTTTTTGCACAGGGCCCTGCGTTTCAGGGGGCCCCGCGCAAAAAACATTCTTCAGCATCGCAAGTTAAAAAAAAAACAAAAAAAAACCCGGTTGCTTCTGCCGCGGCAGCATCAAGAGCTCTGCCGCGGCAGCATCAAGAGCTCTGCCGCGGGGCCCCCCCCTGCCCGGCAGAGCCTCCCTGCCCGGCAGAGCCTCCCTGCATCTCTGCTTTCTTCAAGTCACAAAACGCGGGCTTCTTTCAGAGCCGCGAGAGTTTCCTTTCTCGCGGCTCTGTTAATCCCGCCGAGGGTGATGGGAAATCCCATCAGCCCCGGCGGGATTAACAGAGCCGCGAGAAAAGAAACTCTCGCGGCTCTGAAAGAAGCCCGAGTTTTGTGACTTGAAGAAAGCAGAGATGCAGGGAGGCTCTGCCGGGCAGGGAGGCTCTGCCGGGCAGGGGGGGGGCCCCGCGGCAGAGCTCTTGATGCTGCCGCGGCAGAAGCAGCCGGTTTGGGGTTTTTTTGTTGTTTTAATTTGGGATGATAGGGGAGAAGGGGGTTTAGGACTGGTAATGGGCTATGGGAGGGGGGGAGGCCAAACTGGAAGTGGGCTGATGAGGGAGGGGGGTGGTTAGGACTGGTAATGGGCCATGGGGGGGGGGGGGGGGTAAGGACTGGTAATGGGCCATGGGGGGGGGGTGGTTAGGACTGGTAATGGGCCATGGGGGGGGGGTCAGGACTGGTAATGGGCCATGGGGGGGCTAAGTGGGCTGATGGGGGGGTTAGGACTGGTAATGGGCCATGGGGGGGGGTGGTTAGGACTGGTAATGGGCTATGGGGGGGGGTCAGGACTGGTAATGGGCCATGGGGGGGCTAAGTGGGCTGATGGGGGGGTTAGGACTGGTAATGGGCTGATGGGGGGGGGCTAAGACTGCAAGTGGGCTGATGGGGGGGCGGTTAGGACTCGTAATGGGCCATGGGGGGGTCAGGACTGGTAATGGGCCATGGGGAGGGAGGCTAAGACTGGAAGTGGGCTGATGGGGGGGGGTTAGGACTGGTAATGGGCTATTGGGGGGCTAAGTGGGCTGATGGGGGGGGTTAGGACTGGTAATGGGCGGGGGGGGGAGGCTAAGACTGGAAGTGGGCTGATGGGGGTGGGTTAGGACTGGTAATGGGCCGGGGGGGGGAGGCTAAGACTGGAAGTGGGCTGATGGGGGGGGGGGTTAGGACTGGTAATGGGCCATGGGGGGAGGCTAAGACTGGAAGTGGGCTGATGGGGGGGGGTTAGGACTGGTAATGGGCTATGGGGGGGCTAAGTGGGCTGATGGGGGGGTTAGGACTGGTAATGGGCTATGGGGGGGCTAAGACTGGAAGTGGACTGATGGGGGGGTTAGGACTGGTAATGGGCTATGGGGGGGGCTAAGGCTGGAAGTGGCATGGTGGTGGTGGTGGTGGTGGGGGTTAGGACTGGTAATGGGCTATGGGGGGGCTAATACTGGAAATGGGCAGATGGGGGGGGTAAGGACTGGTAATGGGCTATGGGGGGGGCTAAGACTGGAAATACTCTGAGGGGGGGAGCTACGACAGGAAAAAGGGTGATGGGGGGTTAGGACGTAATGGGCTGATGGGGGGGTTAGGACTAGTAATGGGCTATGAGGAGGCTAGGACTGGAAATTGGCTGAGTGGAAGGAGGGCTTGAACTGCAAATAGCTGATGGGGACGGGGGCTTGGAATGGAAATGGGTTGTGAGGGGGAGGGAGCTAGGACTGGAAATGGGTGAGTGGGGGGGCTAGGACAGGAAATGGGCTGATGGAGGGGCTAGAATAGGACTGGAAATTGGCTGTTGGGGGGGGTGCTAAGATTGGAAATGGGCTGTGGTGGGGGTTTGGATTGAAATGGACTCATGAAGGGGCTAGAACTGGAAGTAGGCTCATGGGCTTGGATTGGAAATGGGCTGAGTGGAGGGGAGCTAGGATTTGACATGGGCTGATGGTGGGGCTAGGAAAGGACTAGAAATGGGCTCATGGGGGACTGGGATTGGAAATGAGCTGATGGAGGGACTCGGATGGGACTGCAAATAGATGGGGGAGCTAGGACTGGAAATGAGCTTATGGGGGGCTAGGACTGGAAATGGGCTGATGCGGGGACTAGAAGGGAGCGGATGCTGGGTGGGACTGGAACTAGAATGGAGCTGATGTTGGGGGAGGATTAGAATGGGATGGAGCTGGGAGAGTGAAAAAATATTTTGTGTGGGAGGGAAGACAAATCTAAAATTGTCCGGATATTGGGAGAGTAAGTGGGGATTGAGGATGGAGGGGTAAAATTTGAGTGGATGAAATAGGAATGAGGAAAGAGCAAAAGGAGAAAGATTAGTATGTTAAAGCAGATGTAGAGAGAGAATGGAAAAAAAACTAGAAGAGAGAAGAAAAGACAAATGGACAGCAGACTATGAAGAGTTAGCGGAAGACACGAAGAAACCAGAAGAAAGTGGCTGGAGTAATTGCAGCTGAAAAAAAATGCACAAAAGGTAGAAAAATATCTCTTTATTTTGAATTTATTAATTGGAATATGTCAGCTCTGGGAAATGTGCATCATTAACGTCTGCGCTTTGTTTAGTACAAGAGCAAATTAATGTATAGTTTTATTTCTACAGTGTTGTGCATTCCAAGTTTGGCTTTTGGGATTCCCAGTTTAATTATTGTCTTCCTGTTTCTAAATTGTGATTCCTTGTTTGGTGATGGTATATGTTCTGCATGTGTAACTGAGCTGAGGTATTCTGTTTATGTAATTCCTATTTGACATTGCCACTTGTTCTCTTTCCCCAGTAGGTCATGTATTGTTGTTCTCTGAAATGTATTGGTTTAATATTTGCAGCGTTTCCTTTTGATAGTTAGGGTATGGTGCTTTATGAGTCCTGGTAATGCTGTTAGGATACGGCGGGTTTGCTATGGGTTCTAAATGGGCAGTGTTTGTAGTAGTTCCTAATGTGTCTGGCGGTTGGCACTGGATTATAGTAATGTAGAAGTCTTTTAGTCTTTCTTTATTCATACACTCATTAAGAGGCATGTTTACTAAAAGTTTGTGTATGGTAACATTATGCAAATATTTATGCAAATGAGGCCCCTTATGCAAATGAGGCCCCGCACCGAGTCTCCGCACATGGCCCCGCACCCCCCTTGGGCCGCCCCTGGGTGGCAGAGATGAGGACAGTGTCTAAATTCAAAAAGGCATGGGACAAACACAGAGGATCTCTAAAGGAAAAAAAGGGACTGTTGTAGTGGTTGATATGAAAGGGAAGACTAGATAGGCCATGTGGTCTTTTTCTGCAGTCATGTTTCTATGTTATATAAGGCCAAGATATTCCATTGTTTTCATATACTTCTAGCCATAAAAGGGGAAAGGCTAGAATTTTGCAGCACAGAAATGTTTCACCATCTCCTATATTACACACAGTTTACATAGAAAGCTCTGAGTTGAGCTTTATGTACCTCAGATTGACAATAATCCTGACTCCTAAATCTAGATGCAAGAATATCTGCTTGGTAATTGAACTCCTGAAATCTAAGGAATTGT
This sequence comes from Ichthyophis bannanicus, assembly GCA_033557465.1. Taxonomy (NCBI): domain Eukaryota; kingdom Metazoa; phylum Chordata; class Amphibia; order Gymnophiona; family Ichthyophiidae; genus Ichthyophis; species Ichthyophis bannanicus. The sequence continues at coordinate 498,969,623 of CM066033.1, forward strand.
CCAAGAGGGAGCCCTGATCTCAATTTCTTGGGGTAGTAACTGTCAAATCTTAAAAGATGATTCCTCTCCACTGATTTACAATATAATCTGGTTACCAAATGATTATCCTTTTTGATGATTATTTGCTGTAAACTACTGTCTATTGAGAACTTCAAATGCAAATCCAATAAATTAAGCTCTTTTAAAAGAGAATCCCAGCTCTTCCTATGTAAATGCTCAATTTAAAACAAGTATCATCAATAAAACTCTTTTAAACAATTATGTGTGAGAACCAATCTGAATGGTACAGGAAAGTTTCCTCAAATTCTGTGACATACATCTGTGTAATATATCTGAAGATAAAGTTGATCATCAAATGCAAAAGAACTTTTACATAGGGCAATCTAAGACAAAGACATGGCAACGTTTTCTGATAAAGTGTAGACTCAACTATGTGTAATGCTGATTCCTGAAGAATATCGGTATATGATGCTTCAAAATCCATTGTAACAAGTATTATAGAATCTGTGACTGGACCTACCTCTTGCAGTCTCCTGAACAAATGAGCAAGTATCATTACTATATGATTTCCCAGTGATACAAATGGATTAATGAAGTGATCAAAAAACATAGCTAACAGTTCCATAATAGAATCTCTAGCTGAAATAGTAACATGTCCCAGAGAATTCTATAAAGATTTATGTTTTTTTGGAAGTAAATATATAATTATTGTCTTCAGATTAGAAACTTTAGAAAATTAGCTTCATTCTTTTATTGTGTAATGTAAAGGCCTAATTGCCTTTGATGCAGTAGTAGTTTTCAGCTCCATGGTAGGGTTCTTCTACGATTTCAAATAATGTTGTGGGATACTATATTGGTAGTTAGGATATTAGGATCTGTGTTGAACTACCACATATCCATCTTTGCTAGCCAGTTTAATAACTAAATTAGAGTTCACGGCCAATTCAGCACTCTCATTTTCTCATGTTCTAAAAAAATATTTATTGAAAATAGACTGTTCCAGCTTCTCCATATCTTCAAGTATTCACTCACTAAAGGTGGCTATATGCACATCCAATGTTACTGCATGACTTTTGTCTCATAACTGATAAATCTTGATAAATAGTGTGAGACTTAGAAAAATAGATCTTAACCTGAATGATACAGGCCAATTCAAATCTACTGTGAAAAGGATCATGTAATGGAGCTGAAACAAAGGACAAGCCTTTGTTTAATACTTAAGTTTGTTCTAAACTTAATAGTATGCTTGATATTTGTCAGGCTCCATGACCTGGTGAATGGTTTGATCCAGTTCTCCACTCATTTCCAATTATAGCCTCTCCTTCTGTAACTTCAAAAATCTCTTTTGCCTCAAATAATTCCTTGCTCTGTGTCTAAAAATGCATCTTGTCATCAAAAGAAGCCATACCACTACCTTCCTCTGTACTGGAAGACCCTTTTAATATATCATAAAAAACAACACTTGGAGAAATGTTATTTCAGGCTTCCACAGATAGTATCATGATTTATGCAGGCTTGTATCAGGATCTTACGTGGCATGACCCAGAAAACTGCATAGATGAACCCTTCTGGGACTTGACTAGTTGATATCTCTATTGAAACAGGAATAAATACGTCCTTTGTCATAATCACCCTTTTCTTTCTGAAGATTCTTAATCCTAGATTGTTTCAGAATAGCTTGGTACTGGTCCATAGCTTGCTGAAAAGATTTAATAAACCCATCAAACTTAGTCTAATCTTCTAACAGTTCTGACAAGCTCACCTCCATTACTATTCCATGATGAATACAGCCAAATACAGCTACTTTTCCAATCAGCCCTGTCCTCACCACACTTTCCAAGTCTGCCCCCACCACACCCACCTTGCTTCCGGTTAATATTTCTTACTCCACTCAGTTCGCCCACTTCCTCTCAGAGAAGATACCAAACCTCTGTGTGGCATCTTCAACTCCCCCTCTGTCCCTATGTCCCCCAAGTCCTACTCTTGCCCCAACACCATTGTTTAATTTACATCTGGTTGTTTTTCTGCACGTGTCCTCAGCACAATTGCTCAAAACTATAGCCTCTTCTCATTATAATACCTTCAGTTCTGATCCCATCTCATCTACCTGGCTAACTGAACCCTCTCTAGCCCTCCTACCACCTATTCTTTCCATAATAAACAATAGCCTAGATTCTGGTACCTTCCCAGCTCTCTGGAAAAGGCTCTGATTTGTCCCTTCCTCAAAAAAGCCCTCTCTGGACTGTTCCACCCTTGCTTACTATAGGCCTGTCTCAAACCTCCCCTTCCTATCTAGAATTTTGGAGAAGTTAGTATTCGCCAAGCTTATCACGCACCTCTATACCACACATGCCCTGCATCCCCGTCAATCTGGTTTTTGCCCTGGACACAGCACCAAAACCATCCTCCTCTCTTTCCTCAATGAAGTTTGTGAGTCCCACAACAGAGGCAACATGTCCCTTGTGGTTTCCCTGGATCTATCCTCTGCTTTGGACCTTATTGATCACACTACTGTCTTCTACTGTCTTCATGATTTTGGCCTCTGCTGGTTCCATTCATTTCTTTCACAAAGGTCCTTCTCTGTTCTCTCTGGTTCTTCTTCAGCCTCATTCATCCCGCTTCCCTGTGGGTCCCTCAATGCTTGGTATTGATCCCTTTGTTGTTCAACATTTTCCTTGTCCCCCCCACTCTTCTGATTCAACAACATGGGATCTCAGACACTGATTCAACTTCACCAGATCTGTCACCACTCAGTGCTTGTCTTGCCCAAATCACCGCCTGGATGTCTTCTAACTGTCGCCTTCTAAATCCTGGGAAAACATTTGCTGTCTGGTTCACAGGTGGGAGTTCCTGCTCTTCACTTTCACCAATGCTTCAGGATAGCTCCATTCCCCTAGTTCCCTCTCTCCACTATCTGGGTGTCATTCTGGACTCTTCCCTGACCTTTCATGACCATCTTTGTGCCGTCATTCGTCACTCTTTTCATTCTGTTTGTCAGATCTGAGCCATCCATCCATTTCTCTCTCCCTCCTCTCTCGCCACTCTACTCTTAACGCTTGTCATGTCATGACTCAATTACTGTAATGTTGTTTTCGCCGGTCTCCCACAATTTCAACTTCATCGCTTATAGCTCATCCAGAATACTGCTATCAAGATTCTCACCCATTTCTCATGCTTTGATCACGTCACCCCACTCCTCATCTGCTTTCACTGGTTGCCGGTTAAGTATCACATTTAATACAAACTTCTCACCTTGGTCCATAAAGTTCTCCACACTGGAACACCTCACTATCTCTCTGACCTCCTTACCTGTATTCACCACATCGGATACTCCATTCTATCCATGCTAATCACCTTCATCTCCCCTCTGCATCAAGAGCCTGCTTGGAAATTACCTGCAACACAGCCTTCTACTTTCTGGGTCCATCACTCTGGAATGCTCTACCCCCTGACCTCCACCTTGAGCAATCCTATATCGGATTCAATTCATCACTCAAGACTCACCTTTTTCAGACTGCCTTCAAACTTTTTCCAACCTGACCCCTCTTCCCCTTCCCCTGACCTTATGACTCTAGTCTAGACCCTCCTTTTTTCCCTGTATGACTGTTTGTCGTTCCTGTTTATTATTTGGCATTCTTTTCCTCTTTCTTATATCCTTTGTTTTTAATGTACACCGCACTGCTGCATATGTGAAGGGTGGTATGTCAAATCTAGTAAGCATAAACATACCAATCCATGAACTACTACTACTGAACATTTGTATAACACTACAAGACGTATGCACCTCTGCACAGACACATGTAAACAACAGTCCCTGCTCATCAGAGTTTACAATCTAGTCAAGACACTGAACGCAGTACTGTAGACATAGAATACATCTAGGGGGAATGGTAAGGAAACACAAAGGAGATTAGGCGAATCAAGATCCGAAAGTGGCAGCAAAGAGGTGAATTTTCAGCTTGGATTTGAAAAGGACCAGAGCTGAAGCCTGATGTACAGACTCAGATAGTTTGTTGCAGGCATAAGGAGCAGCAAGGTGAAAGGAGAGAAGTCTAGAGTTAGCAATAGAAGCAATTTTCTAGAAGAGCGGAGTTCCCGAGGAAGGATGTAGGAAAGGTAGTGAGGAGCTGCAGAGTGAAGGCACTTATAGGTCAGCAGGAGAAGTTTGAACTGGATGCAGAAACGGATAGGGATCCAATGAAGTGACTTAATTTTCTTTAAGTGACTTATGGGCTGTTTCAGATAGCAGCCCACCCATTTAATAATGCTTCATTATCAAGAAAAATGTTTTGTTCTTTATTGATTCACAGATCCCCAAATCCCCAAATATCATTTGTAGTTTAACATATTCAAAGAAAGATGTGCCATGTAATTCTAAACCTCTGATTTCTTTATTGTGACCATTTAAAATTTGAGTATTAATGTTAAACTGCACAACTTCCTCATGCTGTTGCAGTGAAGATGAATGCTTACAGTAATAATGTGATCCAAATGTTCTTGTGAGTAGCTAAATATCTGCTTTGATTGGGTTAATTTATTAATGAGAAAAAAATATTGGAAAGCCACTAACAGCAAAAAACCTCAAAAACGTGTAAGTTAATTATCAAATAAAGACTAAGTGGCCTGTTTTATTAAAGTGTGGTAAATTTTTGCTCTTACTGCAAGTTATGTGCAAACATTAATGCACGGTAAGTGCAAAGCTTGTGTGCTCTGTTGGATTGTGCTCGATATGTGCCATGCAGTTAGTGTACAGGGCAAACACATACCGCACAGTAAATGCATCGACAGACAGTTCTCTCTGTACATCGATTTATTGTGGCCCAGTGCATTAAAAAAAATCCCTGACCCCACTATCTGCATCCCCATTCCCCTCCCATCCCCCAGATTTGCATGTCACCATCCCTCACCAGGCTGCATCCTGACCCCTCCCCAACCTATCCCCAATGACATTCCAGACACCTCTACCAGCTCCAATTCTTCCAGCACTTACTGGGGTTGTCCCTGGTGAATTAGTGAACCCCGGATGCTTCTGCCCCTTCATTGGCCGGGATGCAAAATAGCCACTCTGACCTCTGACTATAGTCTCGCAGTACTACTGCTAGGGATCAAGCTGCCAAATAAGGAGCTTGACCTTAGTGTCAGTAGACTACTTCTAGGGGTCAGAGCTGCAAGTTTGCACCCAGGCCAGCAACAGGGCAGAAGCACCTGGGGCTTGCTTCTACCCCAACCCTCCGGTAGCTCTTGGGGAGATCAGGGGAGTGAAGGGGGGGGGGTTTGAAGTCTCATCATGGGGCATGGGAGTGAGGATACAGATTGGGAGGGATTGGGGTGTTGTTTTATGCAGGGGCCATGGTAACATGGGGATACAGTACTTAATGTCTTCTCTTGAAGTAGCTGTGAGAATTAGTGCATGGTAAAGTACTATGCGCTAACTTAATGTACAGTCCATGTCCATTCTCTGTACATAACCTACCCAGATCCTGTCCCCTAACATGGCATGCAGTTAGCACATGAATTAATATATGGTAACTACCTTGCCTGTGTGGTAACAGTTACTGTGCTGTTGCACTATTATCGCAAGCTAATTCATGCCCTAACTGCCTAGTGCGTTTTACTAAACAGGCCCCTAAGTAAATCAATACTATTTAGCATGTATAGCAGAAAAACAGTCATGTGTACCAAGAAATATTAATGAATGGGGCCTTCAGAATAATGAGCTATATCGCAGTACTGTTTTCTTCTACTAAAAGTACCTCTTATCTGTAAACATTGTGCCAACTAAGGCACTGAACTTGCTGCTTTTTATAAATAGATTTGAAGTATCTTCTAGGTTACACTAATCTGATCTTCCTGTCATATTTGATGCATTTTGCCCAAGGAAAAAAGCACTGTTATATGCATATCATAGAGAGCGTAAACAGTGTAATGACTTCACACAACTCAGCTGGATCATTCAAACCACTAAACGTCATTATCCAAAAATAAACTCTGCAGTCCTTCCTTATTGTTGCATGCAGGTGTATCTGTATTTTATGAAGTTAATATGTACCCAGGACCGAACCAAGCTAGAAATGCACCCTAAGCAGTTCACCAACCTGGTGCGCTGCCCCCCCCCCCCCCCAAATCACACCCATCTACACACAGGAACTTGCTCTTATCAGGCTTCCTGGAAGCCCAGTACGATGACACCAGCACCCCTTCCTTACTTTGTGCCCTCTGCTGCCGCACTGCCCTTGGTAGGGTCTTATGCTTACCATGCAACTTTGTTCCAGTTCTGCTCAAATACTGCCCCCGATATCATCTATGCTTAGACCACATAAAAGTACACATGATTTTCTTGGGATGTATACTAGTACACGTGTGTACCCTGCACAATTTTGTAATAGGCATTTTGTACATGCCAAACATGCTTGACATGTGGAAAATGCTTCAGTGAATTACCCCCTACCTGTGCAATATCTTGATTAGGGTATATAAATAACCAGGGAGTCATAGACCTAAAGGTAACCAGAGATGGGGCCAGTGCCATCTTTTATTCTGAGGTGTAGCTTTATTTGATATATTCTATTTCTCACGAACGAGCAGAAGAAAATGAGTCCAACTGAAGTACTGCCATCCTAGAACTCATTCAGAGTCCAAGAAATGCCTGCTGAGCATGTGTAGGAGTTCCCATGCAGGGACAGTGCTACCATTAGGAGAACAAAGCAGTCCCCTAGAGCTCTGGCCCTTTGGGGATGTCCATTGCCACCTCTCTCGCCCCTCTTCAGGATCAATAGCTGTGACAATAGCTGCAAACAGCTCTGCGGCACTTACCTTCAGGTTGCGGCGCCAAGGAGCTGTTTGCTTCTGCTCCTCTCCAATTCTCTATGCCAACTTCCTGTTTTCACAGGAAGTCAGCATCAAGCATCAGAGAGTGGTGGAAGCAAACAGCCCTGCAGCACCAAAGTTTGAAGGTAAGCGCCACGGAGCTGTTTGCGGCTATTGCTGCCGCTGTCAGTCCCAGAAAGGGGCAGCAGCAGTGGCAATGGGCCTTGTACAGGGAGGGGGAGGTACACCATGGGGAGGGTGCAAGAGATTAGGTTCGTCTAGAGTGCCTCATCTCCTTGCACTGGCCCTGCTCCTGTTCTACCCCTCACCTCCTCTTCTGCCTCCTTTTTTATCCTCCTAGTCACCCTGGACATATTTGTTCTCCATCCATATAAAACATAAAAAAGAAAAAGAGAGAGAAAATAGGAAGGAAATTTTCCATCTGATAAAAGCAGTGGGGTCAGTTCTTCTACCCAATGTACCATCCTTAAGCACCCAAGGGTTTCCCTGAGTTGCCTTACTCTTTCACAACAGGCCCTCCGGAGGCACCCCTTGGTCACACCTGATCATGTGGCTTGAGCCACAGATCCTCTCGGCCACATGCTGGCCAACCAAGCCTCCACAGAGGCTTCTGATCTGCACCACATAAATGGTTAAAAAGAAAAATGGCTGATCTGATTGGGACCAAGATTTGTTGAAAAAAGATTCACAAGTTGAGTTATTATGACTTTCTCTCTATCCTCTTTCCTCTGCATAGAGACCATGTGGACCACCTCACTCCCCATCTTTGATACCTCAAACCAAGGCAGGGCTGGTTTGGGGGACCCCAGAACCCACAGTACCCGAGGCTACTCAAGACATGAGACAGAGTGGCCAAAAGAAGCTCCTCTGGAGCCTGTGGGAAAGCATCAAGCAGGAGTCCAGAATAAATATTGCAAGGCTATTGCTGAAAAAGTAGTACTGTTCCAAGTGGCCTGACCTACTCACGCTCCACTCTAAAGCCAGCTTTAAGAGAACAGATGACCTCCTCTGCTGTATGTTCTCTGGCTCTGAAGAGGGATATGTACTGTGGTGAGGAGAGCCCCCAGGAAGAGGTGGAAGTGGAAGAAAACCCTGTTTTCCCCTTTAAAACAAATGACAGTTCAGTTGTGCCCAGTGTTTGCAAGGCAGGCAAGAAAAAAACTCAGCTCTCTGCTGAGGCCAGGCCACGCCCTAGTTCAGATGTAGAGCCAAGCTTGCTCAATGATTGGTCACACCTGTGCAGAGGCAAGGGAGTGCCCGGCAGCAAACGGTTTTTAAAAACACACTCAGAGCAAAGACAGGACACACAGGAGAGAAGGGAGACACACACACAGGAGACACAGCAGAGAGAGCAGAGCCAGCAGGTCCAGGAGAAGCTGGAAAGGAATAGATCTGCAGCCAGAGCAGACAGAGCAACAGAGGCACACGAAGGAGAAACTCTGAGAGATCCTGGAAAGGGAGAAAGGTTCCAAGGAAACTTTCAAGAGAGTGGCTATCTGGGAAGGAGTGGAGAAAGGCACCAGAAGATTGAGTTCCATAGCCTGAAAGATATCAGGAGGAAAGGAGTCAGTAGTTGTCTGAGAGACCCGCCCCAAGATAAAGCCAGAACACGTAAACCTGAACAGCTTGCAGAGAAACAGTTTGCCTCCACTAGTGTCCAGGAGCCAGACCTGACGTCTTCTAAGAGGTGGGTGGATAGTTTTATGTATGAAGAGAACCAAAACCCAGATAAGAGCAGAGAAACTGAGCTTTTAACACTAGAAGCATTAAGAAAACTGTTTGCAGAGAGGAAGCTTTACCCTCCCAATACAAGTGTGCCTTCTCAGGGTGATTTGCTGTTGAAGCAGTTCCAAGAGTTTTTAGAAGACAGGAAGGCTGGGCAAGTTTATAAAACTGGTGGAAATAAGAAGTACCCGGTGTCCATAGAAGAGATGCAGGTGGATTCTTATATGCCAGAAGCTGAGTCAGAATTGTCACCAATGGATTGCTCTTTTTGTCTAAAGGAGAACTGAGCATTGTTGAACAGGGTTGAAAGACTGTGAAACAATATAGTGACTAATTTCTGTGACTGCCAAGAGTTGGAAAAAGCCAAAACTGTGTTCTACTAAGTATGTGAGCTTCTGAAGCCAAGAAGCTGCCTTTAGTAAAAGTTTGGTTTGGAAAAGAAAACAGCAGCTGTTAAAAAGTTTACCTGTTACGTGGAATGGCCACAAGAAGCTGTGCTCTGTGAAAGTTTATTTGGATGAAAGCTGCTGTACAGTGATAAAAGTTTTTTTGTTGCATTTTCCTCTGTTAACCTGATTTACTCTTGTTGGAGAAGCATCCTTTGGCTTTTGTGTTTTGAGCTTTAATGCCTTGGAATCCCGCAAAAAAAATAAATTTTCTTGCTGCCTTAAACCACCGGTCTCACAACTACATTTGTCCTTATATAATTAAGCCAACTACAAGTCCCAGAATCCCTCTGGTGACAAACAAGGGAAGCTTTATTTAAAGGGACACTATAAAGCCGCTCTATGCTTGTAAGCCTTCGGGCCCAAGCAAGGGCGTCGCAGTACATACAAGCTGTATACGCATAAGTTCATCTGCATTATCAGATGGATAATTTTGTAAAAATCTATTTCTACATGTAAAGCACAGAATTGCTTTTGAAAATTATTGCCTTCTGCTGCTAATACAGAGATTAAACATTATTCAAACAAAGTAATTAAAATATATGCTCTAATCTGCTGCATCCTATATAATGAATTGCCTCCATATTCTCCATTCTGGGCAGTTTGTTCAGCGCAGTTATTTTTAGGATGACATCTTTCTTTTTTCCTCTCTCTAGATTGTGTTGCCTCCTCATTTGGAAAGAATTCGAGAAAAACTAGCAGAGAATATCCATGAACTCTGGGTTATGAATAAAATTGAACTTGGCTGGCAGTATGGTCCGGTACGCACTTTATGGCCTATATTTTATTTTTGTAGTCGTCTTTTCCTTAAACTTAGAAAATTGTATCCCACTTTACTTTTTTGATTCCGTTTCTATACAGCTTCGATCAATTGCGATTTCTGAGTCATATGACTTGCCTAGCATCTAAACAGGGTTTGTCATTTGAAATAGCAGATATGCAAGAAAAAATAGGAGAGACTACTTTTGTCAATATTCCCTGAAAAAGCAATTGGTGTAGAATCATAGTCCGACAATAGTACATACAGTAGGGAAGTAAAGCTTACTTCATGCATTGAAGAAAGGCGTTTTCATGAAATTAACAGAACTGAAAGTGGAAAATGCAATAGGACTAGATAGAATATAACCCAGGATGTTTGGGGGAGGGGGGGACCGGTATAGAGTGGTTTTGGTGGACCAACTAACAGGCTTGCTTTTAAAATTATTGTTTAGACACAGTAGTGGTGTCAAAGCACAGAAGACAAGCATGCATTGTCATTCATCACAAAAGTGAGAACAGAGAAAAGACTGGCAACTCCAAAACAGTTATCATTAGAGTTACTATGAAATGAAAGGATAATGATTTATTTTGTATCCAGCAAATGGCAGGATCTAAAGCACCAGCTTTATGGAATAGATGGTGTAGGAACCAGCGCAAGGGGGAAATGTTTCAGGCAGAGGCCCATTTAAATGTAGACCTCAAACAATAGGTAATATAAGGAAGTACTAAGAAAAAAATAACCTAAACAGACAGTAAAGGGCCTACACAGTCCTAAACTATCGAATCATCATTATTAATGCAACAGGTGAAGACTTAAGCATCAGCCGATTGAGAGGGTCCAGCAACATCAACCATTACAACTTCCCTCGCCTCAAGGAACTCTAATAGTTGCCTAGGATCAAAAAACAAGTATACTTTTTGTTTGAAAACCACATAACATTTTGCAGGAAATTTAAGCTGGAAGGTAGCCCCCAGTGCTACAACCCTGGGGCGAAGAACCAAAAGGTCCTTCCTTCTCAGCTGCGTAATACAAGATATATCAGGAAATATGCGTACTTTAGACCCTAGGAAAACTTCATTAAAATTCCTAAAGTACAATCTGAGGATAAAAAATTTATCAGATTCCAATGCTAGGGTAACAAGAAGGGTAGAGTTATCGGTAATGACCTCCAGGGAAGATTCTAAAAACCCTGTGAGGTCACCCACGTCAGGGGAAGCAGAAGGGGCAATGGAACCAAGATCCCTTTGCCCCAAGGACAAATACTGCACCCGCACCAGGGGTGGAAACTGATCTGGGGAGATCTTCAAAACCTCTCCAAAATACTTTTTCACAATCTCCAATGATGACAATAAAGAAGACCGTGGAAAGTTCAGAAAGCGCAAGTTGCACCACCGAACCTGGTTCTCTAAATAGTCCATTTTCCTGGAGGATACAGTTTTGTCCTTAATCTGGGCAGTCACCAACTCCCTCAACTGCCCAACTTCTTGCTCCATCTTGGAAAGTCTCTCCACTTGGTCTTCCTGCACACCAGAAAGAGTTCCACATAAAGATTGAACCCCAACAATCTCAGTACTCACAAAGCTCAAAACATTCTTGAGGGAAGCATTCAGCGTTGCTAGACTGTCCCACAGTGCTTCCATTGTTATCACCGCAGGTCTTTCCAGCACTGGCAACCCCGAAAGGCCCTCTACATGACCAGGTATCCCCTAACTCGTCTCTCCGAGGAGTTTCCTCTCAGCACAGCCCTCTGCTGGCCCCCGGCCTCTGTAGGGGAAAAGCTCTCAGCCGAAGCATCTCCTGCTGCTCCATCCACCGGCGTGCTCACCCACACACCAGCAGGAAAAGCAACTTCTGGCGAGGTAATACTTCCGGGATGCGTGGGGGGGGGGTACGCTCCTCCGGCGAAAGCCAGATCCCCGATACACTCAGCGACGACACCTCTCCCTTCGCCGCTGCCGAAGACGCTGCTCCACCTCCGGCCGTGAATCCACATTTCTGCAAGGTACGCTGGGTCAAAGGCACCGGCAGAGCTGTCCAAGGAGGAAGGGCAGCCTGCTTCCGCTTCTTCTGCCCCATTGGAAAAAATTCAGGAGCAGGCCCCGAACCCACAGCAACCAAGAAGGATGCAGCTCACCGGTCAGAGCTTCCTGTCGCCATCTTACTACTTCCTTACTAAACCATCTTAATGTTACCGGGGTGAGTTGCAGTGTTAATGTGAAGAATGCCGCAGCACCTGGCTTGGCTGAGTTAGGCTGTGCTGCAGGCCCCCATCAGTGCCAGTGTGTAATAGGTAGTCCTTGCAGACACACCTAGGCTACACCTGTGTCCATCTGTGTTTCCTGGTCACATCTAGCCCTTGTGGACTATGATATACCCAGAATAGTGCATATCCTGTGTGATTGCCGTGGTCACATGTTATAAGAGAAGGGTGGTGTTTGGACCCAAAAGCAGATTATGTAGCACCATCCAACCCGCCCTCTGTGGGTCAGAGTGGGGGACAGGATCTCCCACCAACAGATCCACATTATACATCTCTGCAATGGTGGCAGTAGAGGGGACCATCAACCCCAGTCCTGCTGGGGGATAGGCACTCTACAGGGCAGTCAATGCAGATCTGTACGCATCACATAGGGCACTGGCAGTAGGCCTGGAAAAGCTCAGCTGCCCCAACCACAATCTGACATTCACCAGCAGAAAGCACCAACAGCAGAAGGCACCAACACTCTTATTGCAGGCAGCGTGTTTGTAGCTCCAGTTCTGAGAGAAGCACAGCTGACAGAGAGCAAGTTGCCGACCGGAAGCTGTGGAGACAGGAGTCAGAGCCAGACTCTGCTGAGAAGCATGCCATAAGAGATCAGGTGAAGCAGTCTGGGGACAAGTGGTTGCCTTTAAGCCTACCAGAAAGGGCAAGAAGTGCCAGGAAAAAGGTGAGCCCTTTTGAAACCCTTAAGTCAGTGTTAAAGGAGACTGGTATCCTTAGTTCCTCCCCCATACCTCAGAGTAGGGAAGAGTCCCGTTGGAGACAGCTTAAAACATTATTAGAGCAATGGAAGCCTGCTGTGGAGAACCCTGTAAATAAGCAGGTTATATCAGATTCAGAGGGAGAACCCATGCAAACTGAGGAAGCTTTTATAGAAAGCGAAGGTTCTGATATGGAAACAGACTGTGCTTATTGCAAAAGAGAGTAAAAGCTGTTAAACGTTTATGCTGATGATAAGTGCTGGAAGAAGCCTGAATTTGTGCAGGTGGGATTTACACTGGGAGAGGCAGAGAGCTGCCAAAGTGTAAAAGCCAAGCTAATTCGGCAACCGTGGAAGAAGAGAACATTACTGTTTTATTGTCTGTGATAAGAAGGCATTTGTTGCTGGAAGAAAAAGCAGTTAATGTTTAGCAACTGAAAGAAGGTTGGAGAAAGTGCTTTGAAACAGACATGCCTGCATGTATAACAGGTGGACTGTGCTGTATCAGTTAACTTCATTTTGGTTTGGAGAAGAATCCTTTATTTCTGTTCAATAGGGATAGTAGATATATACTTGTGCAACAATAAAACTTATTGTTACCCCAATTCCTTTCCTGACTCCGTCTTGACCACAACTACAAGGAACATAGACCGCAGCACTTATAAGGATATATAAATATGTGGTCCGTCCATTTCTAATAGGCAACCGCCTATACCAAGGAGTGGACGCGACAGGTAGGTACAAGTCTCAGTTTAAAGGAGCAAGTTCAAGAGGCCTGATGCCACCACCTCCCCGACATCATCAGATATTCCACTTCTCCTTGACATCAAAACCATCCCCTGCTCTTACCAGGGTTCCCTGGTGGTCTGGGGAAGCAATAGATTTTTGTCCCACTCATACCACGCCCCCTCAAAACTTCTACATACTAAGGAAATTCATGTGTAATTTGGCTCTTTTCTAAAATGGGCATTTATATGTGGGTGCGATTTACACGCTTATATACTGCCTAATACTGTGTAAATCCTGAATAAGGTTTTTAAAATAACAGCCATGGCCTCATATAAATGCTGAGCTCCATATTGAAATTTCAATGGGCCTTCAAGCCAGTTTTCAAAGGGAACATAAGAACATAAGATATGCCATACTGGGTCAGACCAAGGTCCATCAAGCCCAGTATTCTGTTTCCAACAGTGGCCAATCTAGGTCATATGTACCTAGCAGTTTCCCCAAGAGACACAAGTTCCACAATGCTTGTACTGGGTCAAGCATTGATATCTTCGGTCACTTCTTAATAATGGTTTATGGACCTTTCCTCCAGGAACTTGTCCAAACCTTTTTTAAACCCAGCTACACTAACGGCCTTTACTACATCCTCCGGTAACAAATTCCAGAGTTTGATTACACGTTGAGTGAAAAAATATTTTCTTTTATTAGTCTTAAATAGTTTACCCTGTAGCTTCATTGCATATCCCCTAGTCTTTCTATATTCTGATAAGGTAAACAATCGATCTACATTTACCCGTTCCACTCCGTTCATTAATTTATAGACTTCTATCATATCTCCCCTCAGCCATCTCTTTTCCAGGTTAAAGAGCCCTAACCTTTTTAGCCTTTCTTCATAGGAGTATCCTTCCATCCCCTTTACCATTTTGGTGGCTCTTCTCTGTACCTTTTCTAAAATCGCTATATCCTTTTTAAGATACGGCAACCAGAATTGCACACAATATTCAAGGTGCGGTCTCACCATGGAACGATATAGAGGCATTATAATATCTTTTGTTTTATTTTCCATTCCTTTCCTTATCATACCTAGCATTCTATTTGCTCTCTTGGCCACCGCTGCACACTGGGCCGAGGGCTTTAACATGGTATCCACAATGACGCCTAAATCTTTTTCTTGGGTGGTGGTTCCTAATGTGGAACCTTGCATCGTGTAACCATAGTTTGGGTTGTTCTTCCCTAGGTGCATAACCTTGCACTTCTCCACATTAAATTTCATCTGCCATTTTGATGCCCAGTCTTCCAATTTATCAAGATCCTCTTGCAATTTTTCACAATCCTCTTGGGTTTTAACAACTTTAAATAGTTTTGTGTCATCTGCAAATTTGATAACCTCACTCGTTATTCCACTTTCCAGGTCATTTATGAATATGTCAAAAAGCAGCGGACCCAGCACAGATCCCTGGGGTACACCACTATTCACCTTTCTCCATTGGGAAAATTGGCCATTTAGCCCTACCCTCTGCTTTCTATCTTTTAACCAGTTCCTGATCCACAATAGTACACTGCCTCCTATCCCATGACTCTTTAGTTTTGCCAAAAGTCTCTGATGAGGGACCTTGTCAAAGGCTTTCTGAAAGTCCAGATACACAATATCAACCGACTCACCTTTGTCCACCTGTTTATTCACTCCTTCAAAAAAACATAACAGATTAGTAAGACAAGATCTTCCTTATCTAAAGCCATGTTGGCTGTCTCCCATTAGGTTGTGACTATCTACATGCTGAGTAATTTTATTCTTTAGGATGGTTTCTACCATTTTTCCCGGTACTGACGTCAGGCTCACCGGTCTGTAGTTTCCCGGATCACCCCTGGAACCCTTTTTAAAAATTGGTGTTACATTGGCGATCCTCCAATCTTCAGGTATTAGAGATGATTTTAATGATAGTTCACAGATTAATGATAGCAGTTCTGCAATCTCATATTTCAATTCTTTCAACACCCTTGGATGTATACCATCCGGCTCAGGTGATTTGCTACTCTTCAGTTTATCTAATAGTTGTAAGACATCTTCCCGATGTATCGATATTTCCTTCAATTCTTCCGCACCTTTAAATACCACTTCAATCATGGGTAACATCCCTACATCTTCCTCAGTAAAGACCGAAGCAAAGAATTCATTCAGTCTCTCCGCTATCGCCTTGTCGCCTCTTAGTTCTCCTTTAACCCCTTTATCATCTAATGGACCAACTGACTCTCTCACAGGTTTTTTGCTACGAATGTACTTGAAAAGGTCTTTATTTTGCGTTTTTGCTTCTGCAGCAAGCTTCTTTTCAAATTCTCTCTTTGCCTGCCTTATTAATGCCTTGCATTTGACTTGCCAGTGCTTGTGCTGTTTCCAGGTTTCGTCGTTTGGCTCTTTTTTCCATTTCCTGAAAGATGCTTTTTTGGCAACAACAGCCTCTCTGACCTCACCTTTAAACCATGCTGGCAGTTTTTTGGACTTGCTTCAACTTTTCTTAAAGCGTGGAATACAGCTGGTCTGGGCTTCCAAGATAGTATTTTTCAACAACACCCAAGCTTGATGTACGTCTTTAACCTTCGCAACTGCTCCTTTTAGTTTTTTCTTAACTGTTTTCCTCATTTTATCATAGTCTCCCTTTCGAAAGTTAAAAGGTAGTACTGTGGATTTCCTTACTATCCCTCCTCCACTAATTAAATCAAAGGCGATCATGCTATGATCACTATTGCCAAGTGGCCCCAACACCCTTATCTCTTGCACTAGATCTGGTGTTCCACTAAGGACTAGGTCTAATATGGCTTCCTCTCTGGTCGGTTCATGAACCAGCTGCTCCAAGAAGCAGTCATTTATTTCATCTAGGAACTTTATCTCCCTAGTATGTCCTGACGTGACACTGACCCAGTCGATACCGGGGTAATTGAAATCACCCATTATTATTACTGCGCTGTAACTTTTGTTAGCTTCCTTGATTTCTTTGAGCATTTCATCATCCATTTGGTCATTCTGGCCAGGTGCTCGATAGTACACCCCCACTGCCATCGCCTTCCCCCTTTTATATGGAATTTCAATCCATATAGATTCTACAGCAGATTTTGTTTCCTGCAAAACTTTAATCCTTTCTGAGTCAATGCCCTCTCTAACATAGAGCGCAACCCCTCCACCAATTTGATCAGCTCTATCATTACGATATAGTTTGTACCCAGGTATTACAGTGTCCCACTGGTTGTCCTCCTTCCACCATGTCTCTGATATTCCAATCATATCTAACCTTTCATTTAGTGCTATATATTCTAACTCTCCCATCTTATTCTTTAGACTTTTAGCATTTGCATACAAGCATACTTCATACTTGCATACTTCATACTTCAAAGTGGCTAATACAATGTGGCCTTTTTTAATCTTGAATTCTTTACAGGTGCAAAATATGCTCGGAAATCAACATGCAGACATTTCAAAAGAAAATTTCTGTTTTTCATCTGGCCTGCCCTTATCCTGCCCTGATTATATGTTATACAATACATAAATCATAAGCACTGGATTTGAATAGAATTTATGCCTTTAAGAAGATACCCAAACAGCTTTATCAACTATTTAAAGCTCTGAACAGTACAGATGTCTAGCAGGATGCATCTTCTTCATAATTCACATGCATTGCATCACATATAACATGGGAAGCAAGCCCAGTTTGAGATGTTGAAACTCCATCTTTTTCATTACACAGTCTATAGTGGCTCAGTGAGCACTCTCCTCAGCCTTGGCTGAGTCACCTGACTGTCTCTGAAGCCTTCTCCTGCCCTTTGCGACACATTGCCACTTTGCTTTCTCCTTCTTGATTCTTATGAATAGGGATCTCAAAACTTGTGATTCCAGTGTCCAGATGAGCTTGGACTACCTTTTCCTTAGTGCAAATTTTAGATGTTATATTGCTTTTAGTGCAAATTTTAGATGTTATATTGCTTTTGATGAAGGCAAGTCCAAAAGGGAATAACCATCAAAGGTATACTGTACGTTCTTCCTTTGAACCTTTGTGTTATATCCTTAAGTCCTTCCTTCTGTGCAAAGTTATGGGGAGATATCAGCAAGCACCACAATCTTAAGTACCATATCAGAAATCACAGGGTCCTGGCTTGAAGCACTCTAATCTTTTATTGCAAAGCTACAAAAACACACAATTAAGACCCTTGTCAGATTAGGGCGACTTAACTCACATTTTCCCAGTTTGATGTGTACATCTACCACTGAACCCAGGATAACCCTGTAAATTCTCCTCACCTCATCAAAACAGTCCTGAGATTCACCTGTTTCCAGTATTCCCTGAAACCGCAGATTCATGCGATCAGTTCTTTATCCCATACATTCTGTTAGCCAACTCTTCATTTACCTTCTCCAGCTCTGCAGCTTGCCACTCTAGCACAGATAATGCTTCAGCTTGTTCCTACAGGGGTGATTCAGTTTCCTCTAGATGTCAACCTACTTCATAAGCTATATGCCAATTCATTGATCTTCATATGAATAGTAGTGATATTACCCTCTTGCAACTGCCCCCAGAGCTCTTCAGTGGATATGTTCTCATCAGACTTTGCTCTGGCAATGTCTTGCAGCCATCATGTTGCACAGGCCTGCACCTTGTGGTTTCCTGTGCATCAGGTCCTGTCACGACATGAGTAATTATTCCCTGTGTGCATGAAAACACTTGCAGATCTATGGGTTTCTTCTTGACTGCCAACGTGCTGGTAGTCGACTTACTCCAAGCAACCTTAGGTAGCAACCTTTTAAAATTGCTGCAGATTGCTTACATTTTAATGATTCAGCAGCGAGCCAAATAATATGATGAACATATCTTCCTTATCAACCCCAAAGTGAGGCTGTCTGGTAAATAGTTTGTTTTCTGTTGCTACAGTATATGTTATGTGATTGACAAATACTGTAAATGGCAACTTGTGATGGCATTTCCATGCAGTTAATACCGTGAAATGAATACCTCTCACATCCTGTAATTTAGGAGTTTCTATTCTGATTCTAATGTGTGCAGTTTAGTTTCTTAGGTCATTGCTGTGAAACTCTCTTTTTAATATTGTTTTTAGTTCAATTTTATATGCATTCAGTATTTTTTTTTCCAGTTTGAAAGATAGCAAGACATTTTTTTCAGCGCTATTTATTCTTTGTACTTTAGAAGATTCAGGGCATTGACTGTCTTGTATTCTTCTGCAGGTTCGAGATGATAACAAAAGGCAGCACCCATGCTTGGTAGAGTTTTCAAAGCTTCCTGAGCAAGAGCGAAACTACAATTTACAGATGTCACTTGAGACATTGAAGTAAGTCACTGGCAGATTGCCGTCCACTGCAGTAGATTGTTTATTTTTTTTAATTTAATATTTTGGGGTTAGCCTAGCCTATGCCTTTTCAGTATTAGCTCAAGGCATCTTGCATTCACGTACAGTAGGTACTTTCCTGTCCCTGTTGTGCTTACAATCTAAGTTTGTACCTGAGATAATGGAGGATTAAACGACTTTCCCAAGGTCATTAGAAAAAAGAGATTTCTCAGAGGTCGACATACATGATAAAACATAAACAATAATATTTGTTAAAATGAAAATTGGATGCATAAGTGAGAGTCATCTATGACTATGAGAATAGCATATGAATTATAACAGGACTTTACAGGCTGATATCCTTCAGAATTATAGCATTCTACTACAGATCCATTTAGTTGATGTTCAATGTACATGTCAATAGAATTTCCATTAACTACTACTTATACAGTTTAGGACAGTTATCCAGAGTCAACACTGACTCGATGACACTTAAGATCAACAACAAAGAAAAAAAACGAGTAAACAGGACATCCATTAAAACAGTAAAGCCAGGCACACAAAGAGAGGGGAGGGGATGGACACAGAAGGACAGTATCAGGCAATTGCATTAACTGAATGAGTAGCAAAGGCAGTGTGGAACAGATAGGTCTTAAAGACTGATTTAAATTGGGGATAGAGTTCCAAATGGAGATCAGGGGAAGATTGTTCCAAAGCTTAGGACCAAGAAAAAAGAAGGAAGAATGTCTAGTAGATTTTAGTCTAGCTTGAGAAGCAGAGGGTAGATGCAAACAATTGCTATGAAGAGACTGAAGAGCATGATGTGAAGTAAGATGTTAGAAAAAGATAGAAAGGAGACTTGGAGTGAAGAGCCTTATGGATTAGAATAAGGATGTTAAACTGGATTTGGAAGAGGATGGGGAACCTGTGTGTCAGGCTTCATCTCTGGCCCTTTTCAAATCCAGGCTGAAAACTCACCTCTTCGAGTCTGCTTTTGGATCCTGATCTACTTGGTTTCCTATCTGTTTCCTTGCCACTCCCCCTAGATGTGTCCTTAGCTGTTCTGATGTCTGTCTTGACTAGATTGTAAGCTCTGATGAGCAGGGACCATCTTTTACACGTGTCTGTATAGTGCTGCGTACCCCTTGTAGCACTATACAAATGATTAGTATTAGTAGTAGTGGAGCCAGTGATGGTTCATAAGGAGGGGAGTGATACGATCAAATTTTGAGGTGTGAGAAAGAATCCAGACCGCTGAGTTCTGAACAATTTACAATCTTTTTATTTCATATTTAGGAAGAATGGCATAAATGGCATTACAGTTATCAAAACAGCTAATGACTAAGCTCAAGAAAAGTGTGGCAAATGAAGATAGGAAGAAAAGAGAGTGCAAGGATCCTAGCTGACCCCTAGTAGTAGTCTTGAGGTCAGATTGCAAAATAACACCCATGTTTCTTAATTGGAAATATGCTTATACTACCCCCTGATTTGGCCACAGCTTCTAAAAAAAAACACACGGCATTTCACACTGTCCCCACTTTGGTCATCTGTCTGAATGGTTGAGACATGCAATGAAGTAAGTTTGGACTGATCTCACAGTTTCAAATCTCACGAGACTTAAAACTATGAGATCAGCCCAAGCTTGCTCCACCATGTGGCTCAACCTTGAAGAGAGCCGTTCATGGTGGAGGAAGTGTGAAATGCTGTATTTGTAGACTGGGTAAAGCCTGTGGGAGGGTTATGAGAGAGAGGGAGATCGGGTTTAGTCTGGTGGGTGGGGCTATGACAGCGAGAGACAGGGGGAAGGCAGGGGGGGTTATGAGAGAGGAGAAGAGACTGGGAAAGCCTGGGAAAGGGGGGTCATGAGAGAGAGGCACACATATGTACACAGACCCACACCCACACATTCTTGCGTACAGTCTAAGATACTCTCCATGCCAGACACACACACACACACACACACGCACATACCCTCCGCACAGACAGACACACGCACAACCCCCAGCATCTCCCCATGATGCGCACACAGACACACACATCGTGTGCAGATTGGGAACAGTGATTGCTCCACCGCATAGATGTGTTTCACACATTATCTATGTGGTTCCCTGACCCCTGACGAAGGCTTTGGCCGAAACCTGTTAAGTTGGGTCCCCAATAAAGAATTTTATTTATCAACTGGTAGGCTGTGGTCAATACCTCCGCTGTTCTCTTCTGGTTGTCTACCTGCGGAAGGATATCTTCTTTTTCTTCCCCCTATGTGCACACACACCCCTCCAGACACACACACACACACACAAATATGCACCCCTCCACATGTATGGCATAGCCCATGACACTCCCCATGACACACCCACCCTCCAACACACGCACACACACACACTCACACAGCCCCTAACAGTCCTTAAGAGACATGAACACATGCACCCATCCTCTGACAGACACCTCAGCTCCAATCCCTGACACTCCCCAAGAGACACACACACATACACCCATCCTCTGACTCATTCACACACACAGTTCCCAAGAGACACACACACATGCACCCATCCTCGGATACACAGCCCCAGCCCCTGACACTCCCCAAGAGACACACACACACACACATATACACACAACATCCTCTGTCTCTCACACACACAGAGCTCCTGACACTCCCAAAAACACACATAGTACATATACACAGATGTGCGCACAGAGAACCTTTTTCCATGTGGAGGAGTGGCCTAGTGGTTGGGGCAAAGTACTTCAGGCCGGAAGGTCGGGGTTCAAATCCCACTAGAGGACAGCAACCTTGGGCCGGAAGGACTGGGGTTTCTAGTCCCACAGGTGCTCCTTGTGGTCTTGGGCAAGCCACTTAACCCTCCATAGCCCATGTTCCCTGTAAAATAGTTATCTCCAAGTTATAATGCCCTGTTCAATGTAATTTCAGTTTGTTCAATGTAAACTGCACTGATGCAGAACAGCACGGTATATAAGAGAATGTAAATAAACAAATAAAATGTGTTTGCAGGATCCGCAACATGCTATTGTGCAAACTCCAAACATGTTTTCTTATTTCTTTCTGCAATGGCTTTTTCCTGGCCACTCTTCCATAAAGCCCCACTCTGTGGAGTGTATGGATTAAAGTGGTCCTATGGACAGAAACTCCCATCTCTGGTGTGGATCTTTGCAGCTCTTTCAGTGTTATCCCTGGTGTCTTTGTAGCATCTCTGATTAATGCCTTCCTTGCCCGGTCTGTGAGTTTTGGTGGGTGGCCTTGTCTTGTCAGGTTTGTAATGGTGCTGTATTCTTTCTATTTTGTTATAATGGATTTAATGGTGCTCTGTGGGCTATTCAGAATTTGGGATATTTTTTTTTATAACCCAACCCTGATCTACGAGTATACTTCTCCACAACTTTGTCTCTGACCTGTTTAGAGTGCTCCTTGATCTTCATCTTGCTTGCTTAGTGGTGTTGCAGAGTCAGGGGCCTTTCAGAACAGGTATATTTATACAGGCATCATGTGACACTGATTGCACACAGGTGGACCCTAATCAACTAATTATGTGACTTCTGAGGTTAATTGGTTGGACCAGATCTTATTTAGGAGTTTCATAGCAAAGGGATGAATACATATGCACTCACAACTTTTCAGTTTTTACTTGTTTTTTTATATATACAAGGTATTTTATTGTCATTTCATTTCACCAATTTGGACTATATTGTTAGGTCCATTACCTAACATCCAAATGAACCTCAACTTTCATTCCAGATTGTACGTAATGCGACAAAACAGAACAAAAAACAAGGGGATGAGAACAATCAAGTTTTCACCTGGATTTTAATAGGGTTTAGATAAGTTCCTGGAAGAAATAGCCCAAAACTATGATTAGGCAAGTAGACTTCAGAAAGTCCTTATCACTAGGTATGAACTGGAAGCATTTGATCAATTCTTTGAAATACCAGTGGGTACTTGTGACCTGGATTGTCCACTGCCAGAAAGTAGATAATGGCTTGATGGAACTTTGATCTGACCCACTTTGGCATTCCTTATGTTCTGTTTTGTGCTGCTCCAACTGAGATCCGAACACTGTTTTGCAACTTTAAGAATTAGGGTAAAAAGCTAGGGTCTTATTTTCAGTGGTGTCTGTTGACTGTAATAATATAAACACCATTGCCAGCGTTTAAATTATTACTTTTATTCAGCTAATTATATGCATAGTCAATGCTTCTGACTATGGGGGTTATTTTAGAAGCTCTATTCATGTTTTGGATATTGAAAATAGGCATAGAGATGTCCAAAGCATGGAGATGCCTCTGGAGCCATTTTAGAAGCTGGGTCTATAAATGGTCCCAGCTCAAAGACATCCAAGACAGAAGGGGACATGGTGTAGGCGTGACTGGGGCATTCACCAGAACTTGGATGGCCTTGCCCAATTTTAGTAATGCTCTGAATGTCCTGAGCTGCTTCACAGTTTATACCTGCTCCAGGCATGAATTTGCATCAGAAAAGTGCTTGTGCCAAACATGCGGAAGGTGTGGAGAAGGAGGTACATTCATCTTCCCTATATTGTCTATGTTGATAACAAACACTTCCGGGGAATGCGGGCTCGTGTTTCTGTTTTTCCACACCATTGGACGTCCCTGTATGCAACCTTGCCTGTGATGGATGTTTCCGCCCCACACCATTTCATAGCAGGGACATCTGTTTGGATGCTGGCATGGGCATGCGCATCTGAGGCATCTGTTTCCAAGATCTGGCCGAGACATAGATGTTCCCAGCATTCTTTTGCACATTCTATCCTGGACACCACAGATAGCAATTGGATGATCTTTCTAAAATGCCATTTCACATCTATAATGTGATAAGGGCAGGACCAGCCCAAGGGTTTCTGCCGCCCCAGGCAGAAGCCCTGGCATCTCAAGCCATGCTGAGGCCCTCACTGATGCCAATTCCATCAGCAGGTTCAGAGGGGAGACGATTCGGCTCTGTGTCAGCAGCAGCCTATTGAAGCCATGTGCTTTGGCACACATGGCCTGCCACGTCTGACCCCCCTCCCCCCCCCCCCCGGATACAAATGGTGTCATTGGGCTACAGAAGCAGCAGGCCACATTTGCCAAAGCACATTGCCAGCCATGGGTGCCGTACTATGCTGCCCACAGAGGACTTCCGTCCTAGGCAGCTGCCTTATGGGTGGGCCAGTTTTGGATAAGGGACATGTTTACTAACTCCTGTGCCAGTAACATATTTGTGGGCCATATTACCAGAGCCAGGGTCAGCCGTAACTACAAGGGCATGTGCTTCTATCTACCTGGAGTTTACGTGGGCTTAGCATGCTGGAACCATGCAAGTTGACATGTGGGTGCAACTAATGCCACTCATTGAGGTGGCATGCTACCAGGTATATTTATACCAGGGTTGTGTTGGATTTTTAGTGTATGTGTGCTGTGCTACTTTTTAGCAAGGTGCTGAAACCATACGCTAACCCCTGCCAATTTAGTTTTAGAAATGTTATTGAGCTGGCCTAGACTAAAACTAGAAAAAAAACAAAAGCAGGTGCAGTATAATGGCGATCAAAAAACTTTATTATGATACCCCAACACATTTTGGCTCAAAAAGCCTTGTTCAGGGGGTACGCACCTCAAAAAACAAATCTAATATTAGCATAAAGAAATACATGAAATAAAACATTAAAAAACATTAGAGAATGAATAAAATACATTAAAAAACAAACAATACTATACATAGAAAGTTGTAAATGCAATCCTCAATAAAAAGCGCAAGACAAAGCAGAAGAGACACCAAGAAAGTACATAAAACCAGTAGTGAAAATCAACACACCCATATAAAATGTGCCAATTCATATAGCCCAAATATACATAAAGGCTTATCATATTGTGAAACGTACATTTTATATATATAGCAACTTGTGATATAACCTATAAAACATGTATGTGTAGAGAACCAAAAGCATAAAGCAAAAAGGAGGGGGGGGGGGGATGAGGAGGACACCACTCCTATATAAAATGTGCTAATGCATGCAATTCAAATATATGTAACAGCTTATTATATTGTAAAACATGTACTGTATATATTGCCTTAGGTACAAAAACATAGATTGTGAACCCTTCATGCACAAGGGAACTATATATACAGTACCTGAATGTACACCGCTTTAACTTGTAGAAAAGCTGTATATAAGCCCAGTTAAATATATAAATTAAATAAAGCACCTTGTAATATAAACTGTCCAACATGTATGTGTAGAAACCAAGAAATGGAAAGCTAAAGGGACGAGGAGGACCATTCACTTTTAAAATTGCAACAAAATAACTTTAATCAGGATTATAATGCTATGCATATAAAGTCCTAAAGAGATAAAACAGTAAACCAAGAAACTATTATTGTTCCAGAATGAAAGTTGCCAAAACAGTATCAGCCAAGAAATCACTTGTCTTACTAGGAATCAGCATTCCATATGATTGCATCTAGCGGGAGAATACTGGAACAGAAAGGGCATTGTTTTAAATGGCCATAGTTCCTACCACTAACAGGTCGAAGTTCACATGCTAATCAGACACGGAACAGACTGGCATGATAAAAAAACTAATGCAGAATAGCACTCTTCACCAATATGCATTGTGATAAGGAAGCTTATCATAGCTCAGGAAGGAGCTATAGAAAAGGTGAAGTGACTCTGAACAAGCAACCTGTCAGTTCTGGTAGAAATAAGAAAACAGAATTTTCCCATAAAAGACTACCAGTCCCAGAATGCACCAGGTTTCCAACAGCCATTAGAGGAGCTGAAGTGGGGAAACGTGTGTTCAATCAGGAGGGCTATGAGGTAATCCCTAAGCACTCATCTCAAAGGGCAGGGCCTGATTCAGCACAGCTGCGCTGTGTTAGGGAGGAGCACTCATCTAAGCAGAATAAAGGTAGAGTTTATTCTACAGATGATCATCTTCATGATCACCTTGGATATCCAGAGAATTATCCTCAGTTTCATCTGAAGGATTATCAGAAGCAGAAGCCAAACCGGACGGACAGAGAGGGAAAGAAACCCTTTGGAAGAAAGAGGAGAAAAGCCTTTGAGAGGTCTAGAAGAGTCCAGAGCAGTACGTATACTGGGAGGCATTCCAAGGACCAGCATACACCATTGGACTGGGGAAAACCAGAGGAATGGTGCTGCAGAGCTAGGAATCTCCAGACAGTACCTGTGAGAGAGACGGTTGCACGTGGAAGGGACCCTAAGACCCGTGCCAGAAGGTATGTGAAGAGAGATCCAGTGTCCAGGGATCTGGATTGGAAGGCTGGACATAAGAACTGGACTACATACTGGCCAGGCTATATAGAGAGGAACTCTAACAGCAATGGAAGCTCAGGTATGAACACTGATCTATGCCCTAGCTATAACCTTGAAAGACAGCAGGGAAACAAGTATTCTCCTGAAAGTGCTCCATTGGGAGATTCATCTGTGCCAATCCATGATATTGAACCCATGCTTGTTGATGAAGAGGGGGTGATAGCAGATGAAGAATCTGTTTACATGGACTGCTCTCTGTCTAAACTCCTTTGGTGATTTTCTGTTATAAAGTACAGCAACCATCACAAAGAAATACAAACTTGTTCTTTAATCTACTCAGAAAAGCTCCTGTGTAGGATTTTTAGCCACGCAGTAGAAAGCAAGCCAGCTAAGGGGTTTCAGCTGGATAACTGCTAGCAATTGAGCCTTACCTAATTGCTTGTGAGCTCTGTGAGAATCACTTCTGAATCTATGTGGGAAGATATAAGAAGTTTACCTGAAAAGAACAGTTTTTTTCCTTTCTTTGTGGCTTTTGGTTTGTTGTTTGACATTGCTAAGAGAACATTAGCTAATGCCTACAGAAAAGACCAGTTTGTACCAACCAGGTCTTATTTCTTTTGCTTTGATTGCCTGACAAGTTCAAATGTTGTTTTCCTTATTTTGTTTTTTTCAAGTTTAACACTGAAAGCAAGTAACCTGATTTATGTGCTACCAAGCATATCTGTGTTGGGAGAAATAACCCCATAAATAAATATCTTATTGGCTTTACCCAAAAGCACAACTAATTATTGTGAGCAGCTGTGTCTGGTGTGAATGAACTGCATTGCCCACAATCCCTTGCAAATCATATAGATATATGCACTTGCCAAGACTGTGAAGATTCTCACCCAGGCAGCCGTCTGACAGCATGTAGACATGTGCTAGCCCAATGGGCATCAGTAAATGATCACCTGGATCCGGCAGCTTGTTTGGTGAAGTATGCTTCCATAGACAGGCCCTGAAGTTACTCCGGAGTCTAGGGGCAGGGGCATGACTAGCAAAGACTGATGTAGAATCTGCCTTTTGGCTGCTCTTGATACATCCTAATAGCTTCCACCTGCTGGATGCCAGTACTATGTAGACAAATCCCTCCTGATAGGGTGCTAGATATCTTGCCCCTATTTTGAGGAGTTCAGCTCTACCCTCCAGTGGATTGTCGAGAAGGAGATGCACCAAGGCAGAATCTCACATTACCTGGATGATTTTTTACTCATAGTGGGGGACAAGCAAGCTTGCCGGCATATCCTGCGAGTGTTCTGGAGGAAGACCACGGAGCTAAGGGTACTATGGGCAGAGAACATGATGGAGGGGCCAGCATAGTGCTTGTCATTCCTGGAGATAGAAATTGATACCATGGAAACGGTGATGCGCCTCCTGGCAGGAAAAGTATCAGCCCTGAAGGCCGCAGTCCAATTGGCAGTGGCCGCATGGAAGATCATGCTGCGACAGATGCAGTTGCTGATAGGCCATCTGAACTTTGCCTGTCGGGTGATGGCATCTGACTCAGACACTTCCCCCTTATTTTCCGGGAGAGCTCCTTAGGTCTCCTCCACCGGAACCTTCTACTGAAAGAATTGGCAGGTCTTCGTGAGGACAAAGTGGTGGAACCCATGCCCCACCATCTCAAGGGCAAGGGGTTCTACCCCCAGGTACTTCCTCATACCAAAGAGAACAGGGGGCCTAAGGCCCATCCTTGACCTGCACAACCTCAACAAATTCCTGGTGAGGGAAAAGTTCAAGATGCTCTCCCTTGGAATATTGCTGCCCTACCTCCAGCAGGGAGATTGGCTATGTTCCTTAGACCTCAAGGATGCCTATACCCACATCCTCATTCCCTCCAACCACAGGTAGTACCTGGGGTTCATAGTGGGAGGTGGGCACTATCAGTACAGGATGCTTCCTTTTGGCTTGGCTTCTGCCCCAAGGGTCTTCACAGAATGCCTGGCAGTCATGGCCACCTTCCTCCATCTCCAGGGGATCTTTGTCTTCCCCTACCTGAATGACTGGCACATAAAGGGAGGCATGGCCTCAGAGGTGCGGCAGGCCACTGCACGCACCATCCCAGTTCTGCAGCACTTGAGTTTTGTCATTAACTACCCCAAGTCTCACCTCCTCCTGACACAATGTCTGGACTTCATCGGGGCAAAGCTGGATACTCTCCAGTCAAAGGCCTTCTTGCCCAGAGATCAAGCCGACCATTTCAGGACTCTGGCATGGGATATACAGCACCGTTCCTCTGTGCCCCCTCGGCTTCTCTTGTGCTTTCTTGGTCACATGGCCTCCATGGTTCATGTCACCCCAGATGCTCGCCTCCACGTGAGGGCAGTGCAGTGGTATCTTTGAGACCAGTGGACTCAGGTGATGGGGTGCTTCTGAGACAGAGTCTCTGTAACCCACCAATTGGCAGACTCTCTGATCTGGTAGCAGTCTCTCCAGTGTCTCGAGGTGCGCATGTTTATTTATTTATTTAGCTGCATTTATATACCGCTTTTCACCGGGTCAAAGCGGTGTTACATATAGGGGTGGGGAGATTAAGTACGAGGGATATCTTTTCAGGCCCCGAGCCCCTTAAAGGTCCTCACCACAGATGCCTCCCTGCTCAGCTGGGGAGTCCACTGTGGGAAGCTCCGCACACAGGGCAGCTAGTCACCAGACGATTGCACCAAGCAGATCAACCTCCTGGAACTGCGGGCGATATACTTAGCCCTGTGAGCTTTTTGCCACCACCTCTGTCACCAGCCGGTGCTGGTCCAGATGGACAACCAGGTGGCGATGTTCTATGTGAACAAACAGGGGGGCATGGGATCTCGTGCCCTCTGTCAAGAGGGGGTGGTCCTCTGCTGGTATGCAATCCAACAGGGTATTTTCCTATGGGCAGTATACCTACCAGGCCAGGACAACCTGCTGGCCGACAAGCTGAGCATAGTCCTCCAGCCGCATGAGTGGCAGCTGGACCTCAGTGTGGCCGACTGGCTCTTCCAGATCTGGGGGAAACCTGTGATGGACATGTTTGCCGGCCTGGACAACTTTCAGTTGCCCCACTTCTGTTCCCGGCAGAACCACTCTTCCAGAGTGGCAGCGGACGCGTTCCTTGTCTCGTGGTCGGAGGGCCTCATGTACGCCTTCCCTCCCACGCTGCTGATTGCCAAAACCTTGTTCAGGACCCTCCACAACAGGGCCTCACTCATCCTGATAGCCCCTCAGTGGCCCAGGCAACCGTGGTTCCCGCTGCTCCTCCGATTAACAGTGGAGACCCCTATCCCATTGAGGAACTCTTCAGGACTCCTGTCTCAGGAAGGGAGGTTCTCTTCTGCACCCCAACCTGGGGTTCCTGTCGCTGACAGCGTGGCTGCTGAAAGGGTGACCCTAGCCCCGTTCAACCTCTCAAGTGAGGTGGAGGAGATCCTGCTGGCCTCTCACAAGGCCTCTACTAGGAAAGCTTATGGTCTCAAATGGCACAGGTTCTCAGCCTGGTGCCGAGCACGGGAGTGACCCATTCTCCTGCCCCAATACCTTCTCCACCTCTCACAATCCTGGCTTAAGTCTAACTGTGTCCGGGTGCACCTCAGTGCCCTGGCAACTCACCACCACCCGGTGGATGGCAAGCCCGTCTCGGTCCAGCCACTAGTGACCCATTTCATTAGAGACCTGCTCTTATCGAAGCCCCCGGTTCACCCTCCGGCAGCTGAATGGGACCTTAGCGTGGTATTGGGGCAGCTCACTCGCCCACCCTTTGAGCCTCTGGCAACTTGCCACCTACAATACCTATCTTGGAAGGTGGCATTCCTGGTTGCATTCACCTCTGCTCGCAGAGTTAGCAAGCTTCAGGCCTTAGTGGCAGAGGCGCCTTATACTAGGTTTTACAGGAACAGAGTAGTGCTCCGCACGCACCCTAAATTTCTTTGGAAGGTGGTATTGTCCTATCTCAGCTAGGAAGTGGTACTTCCTACCTTCTTTCCGAGACCTCACTCCAGTAGAGTGGAGACAGTCTTTCACAGCTTGGACTGTAAGAGGGCTTTTTTGTCCTATATCCAACGCATTCAGGGCCACCGCAAAGCCACTCAGCTTTTCATCTCCTATGACCTCAGTAGGCTGGGGGAGGTGGTGACCAAGCATATACTGTCCACCTGGGTGGTGGATTGTATCACCCTTGCCTATGAGCAGGCGGGGATCCCGCTGGAAGGCCACATCATGGCGCACCATGTCAGGGTCATGGAGGCCTCGATGGCAAACTTGCACTCTGTCCCTGTGGTGGACATCTGCCGGGCCACCACCTGTTCTTCAGTCCTTACCTTCGCAGCTCATTACTGCCTGTAAAGGTGCCTTCGGCCAGGCTGTGCTCTGTAATCTTTTCGGGGTTTAGGCAACTCCTTCCATCCGACCCTTTTGTGTTCAGGCTACCAGAGTGCTGGTTTTTCATCGGACACAGGGGTCCTACTGTAGTCTGTAACTATGGATTCGTTTGCTGCTGCTCACGGCTCCCCGTGAGGGCGACCGTGTTTTTTCGCTATGGGCTTTCAGTAGTCTGTAGCTGGGGAGTCCTATATGTGAGGACTAACTTCCTGCTTGTTCCTGGAGAAAGCAAGTTACTCACCTGTAACAGGTGTTCTCCGGGGACATCAGGAATCGGTCATCACAACCCTCCCTCTTCCCCTTGGCGTTGCTCTTTTACCATTTTTTATTTTGCTGCCTTTTAGCTATGTCATCTGACTGAGCAAGATAGCACTCTTGGGCGGGAAGGGGATCACGCATGCGTCGTAGCATCTCCCAAAGGCTTTCTTTGAAAGCTGGGGGGGATGCTTCCTCGAGGGCTCCGTCAGTGCTGATGTCACCCATATGTGAGGACTGATTCCTGCTGTCCCCGGTGAGTAACTATGCTTTCTGGAATAATAATGTGTCTTGGTTTTCTGTTCTATCTCTTTAGGACTTTATATTTATTTATTACGTTCTCTTATATACCGCAACATTCTGGTTTATATTAAACAAACTGAAATTACACTGAACAGGGCATTATAACTTGGAGATAACTATTTTACAGGGAACATGGGCTATGGAGGGTTAAGTGGCTTGCCCAAGACCACAAGGAGCACCTGTGGGACTAGAAACCCCAGTCCTTCCAGCCCAAGGTTGCTGTCCTCTAGTGGGATTTGAACCCCCGACCTTCTGGTCTGAAGTACCTTGCCCCAACCACTAGGCCACTCCTCCACTCCTGTTATATGCATTGTGCATCCTGTTATATGTCATATGCATTGCATGTTAATCCTGATAGCAGTTATTTTGTTGTTGTTTTAAAAGTGTGTGGTCCTCCTTGTCCCTTTAGCTTTCCGTTTTTGGTTTCTACACACACATTGGACAATTTATATTACAAAGTGCTGTATGAACAGTACATGTTTTACAATATGATAAGCTGTTACATATATTTGAATTATATGCTTTATATGAGACTGGTGTCGTTCTCGTCCCATCCCCCCTTTTTTTGCTTTATGCTTTTGGTTCTCTACACATACATGTTTTATAGATTATATTACAAGTTGATATATAATATAATATAATATATATATATATATATATATATATATATATATATATATTACATTTCACAATATGATAAACTGGTATGTATATTTGGGCTATATGAATTGGCACATTTTATATGGGCATGGCGATTTTTACTGTTTTTATGTACTTTCTTAGTATCTCTTCTGCTTTGGCTTGTGCTTTTTATTGAGGGCTGCATTTACAACTTACTCTGTATAATATTGTCTGTTTTTTTAATGTATAATTTAGTTAATTCCCTAATGGTTTTTTAATGATTTATTTTATTTATTTATTTATTTATTTCTGTTAAAATTCTGTTTGGTTTTTGAGATGCGTACCCTCTGAAGAAAGCATTTTGAGCCGAAACACTTCGGGGTCTCCTAATAAAGTTCTTTGACCACCCTTATATACTGCACCTGCTTTGATTGTTTCTCCATTCATCTGTGGGTGTTTTTTGTTCTCCTTTGGGACTCCCTAGACTAAAGCTATAAATTATTTATCTGGGACTATGGATTGTAGGGTTATAGGTTAACTGGCCTTCAATAAATATATAACTCCATTCAAAAACTGATCCCTTGGTTATTTTATCCCTGACCTCCACATTGGGTTTGAAAGTTGATCAAATGGGAATCAAACTCAATTAGTTCTGGTTGATTACGTTGACTTTTTGTGCCATCGTTGACACTAGCCCTAGTCTTCCTTTTTAGTGCACTTTGTCAGTCTATACCTTACTAGTATTTTGTAACTTGTTCGCAGCTTTTACCTCTTGTTTGTCTCCAGCCCTGTTGTTATGCTTTCCCTTAATGTTGCTGTAGGCTATTTCATTTTGCAAATGTTGCAAACTGCTCTGATGTGTATAAAAAATAAACAATAAACTAAATGAAATTAACCAGTCTGAAATGCATTGGAACTTACATACTGTAGCTACTTCTAAGATGTGAAACTTTTAAAAAAATTAGAGGAAACATACAAACTTTAAATTTAACTTTTACATTTAGCTGGAGTGGAGGAGTAGCCCAATGATTAGAGCCAGGTTTAAACCCCAAGATCCTCCATGTAGCCTTGAGCAAGTTACTTAACCCTCCATTGCCTCAGGTATAAATATAGATTGTAATCCCTCCAAGGACAGGGAAATACCCACTGCACCTGAATGTAACTCACCTTGAGCTACTACTGGAAAGGTGTGGGCTAAATTTTAAAAAAAGTAAAGAAATAAATTCTTTAGAGATTTACACATCTTTGTTACTCATAGTAAAAAAAAATAAATTCCTGATAACTAGCAATGAAACCAGAAACTGGTTTGTGTATTTCCCAAGAATGTTGCTTGCTTGAATGCCTGTCTGCATTTCCAGATCCACCCATATTTATAGAAGAATTTTGTTAGTTTCACAATGAAGCAAATAACAAGCAATGCTATCCTAGACTTCTGCCCACCCTCAGGCCTATAAGACATTTTCAGACACATCTTTCCATTTGTATCTGAGTCTCTCCTTGCATCAAAAAACAGCTGTCTGCAGCTTCAGGGACAGTTTACTGCCTTTAATTATTTTCCTTGTTGCTTGGCTGGCACAGTTTTGCTCCCAGCCCTCTAGATCAGATATACAGTGGCAGCCTGAAACTGCAACAGCTCCAAAAATCTTAAGCATAATTGGCTTGATGTTTTCGTTTTTCATTACATCATTGATATTTTTCAGCACACTTTACAGTGGTTTGCTAAATAAGACAGAGTGATCAATTTTATAAGTGACACGTGGAACGTTCTTCACTGGTTCTGCACACAAGTCCCTAGCTTAATGGACTTATGCACCCATTTTAGGTAATCCGTATTCTGTAAGTGCACACGTAAGTGTATTTCAGTTTGTGTGTGCACAGGGGTGAAGCCCACAGGGGTGAAGCCTAAATCTAGATATGTAGGATCTGATATTCAAGTAGGCAGGCTATGCGCTGCTATGGTGCATAGCCCTGCCCGTTCACCCCTAACCCTGAATATTCAATGCACAGTGATGTCATTGAATATCTAATTTTGGCACCAGAGAAAACTGCCGGGTTAACATCCGTAACTAAAACTAGCTGAGCCAAAAGCTGGCCTAGTTTTAGCCACAGATCACTAATCAAGTAGTGGTCCAATAACACCGCTACCCAGTTAGCGGTACACCAAGGCTCCACTCCACCCCTTAACACGGATAGGTGCCATTGAATATCCCCGTTTAAGGCATTTATAAGAACATAAGAACATAAGAAATGCCATACTGGGTCAGACCGAGGTCCATCAAGCCCAGTATCCTGTTTCCAACAGTGGCCAATCTAGGTCATACGTACCTAGCAGTTTCCCCAAAAGACACAGGTTCTGCAGTGCTTGTACTAGGCCAAGCATTGATATCCTGGGTCCCTTTTTAATAGTGGTTTATGGACCTTTCCTCCAGGAACTTGTCCAAACCTTTTTTAAACCCAGCTATACTAACAGCCCTTACTACATCCTCCGGTAACAGATTCCAGAGTTTGATTACACGTTGAGAGAAGAAATATTTTCTCCTATTTGTCTTAAATAGTTTACCCTGTAGCTTCATTACATGCCCCCTAGTCCTTCTACATTCTGATAGCGTAAACAATTTATCCACGTTTATCCGTTCCACTCCATTCATTAATTTATACACCTCTATCATATCTCCCCTCAGCCGCCTCTTTTCTAGGTTAAAGAGCCCTAACCTTTTTAGCCTCTCTTCATAGGAGTAGCCTTCCATCCCCTTCACCAATTTGGTGGCTCTTCTCTGTACTTTTTCTAATAACTCTATGTCCTTTTTAAGATACGGTGACCAGAATTGCACACAATATTCAAGGTGCGGTCGTACCATGGAGCGATACAGAGGCATTATAATATCCTTTGTTTTATTCTCCATCCCTTTCCTTATGATACCTAGCATTCTATTTGCTTTCTTGGCCGCCGCTGCACACTGGGCGGAGGGTTTTAACATGTTATCCACGATGACTCCTAAATCTTTTTCCTGGGTGGTGGTTTCTAATGTGGAGCCTTGCATCTTGTAACTATAGTGTGGGTTGTTCTTTCCTAGGTGCATAACTTTGCACTTGTCCACATTAAATTTCATCTGCCATTTGGATGCCCAGTCTTCCAATTTATCCAGATCCTCCTGCAGTTTTCCACAATCCTCTTGGGTTTTAACAACTTTAAACAGTTTTGTGTCATCTGCAAATTTGATTACCTCACTAGTTATTCCCTTTTCCAGGTCATTTATGAATATGTCAAAAAGTAGCGGACCCAGTACAGATCCCTGGGGTACTCCACTATTCACCTTTTTCCATTGGGAATATTGGCCATTTAGCCCTACCCTCTGCTTTCTATCTTTTAACCAGTTCCCGATCCACAATAGTACACTGCCTCCTATCCCATGACTTTTTAGCTTCGCCAAAAGTCTCTGATGGGGGACCTTGTCAAAAGCTTTCTGAAAGTCCAGATACACTATATCAACCGACTCACCTTTGTCTACCTGTTTATGCACACCTTCAAAAAAACAGATCAGATTAGTAAGACAAGATCTTCCTTGTCTAAAGCCATGTTGGCTGTCTCCCATTAGGCCATGACTATCTACATGCTGTGTAATTTTGTTCTTTATGATGGCTTCTACCATTTTCCCTGGTACTGACGTCAGGCTCACCGGTCTGTAATTTCCCGGGTCACCCCTGGAACCCTTTTTAAAAATTGGTGTTACGTTGGCGACCCTCCAATCTTCAGGTATTACAGATGATTTTAATGAAAGTTCACAGATTACCAATAACAGGTCTGCAATCTCATATTTCAGTTCTTTCAACACTCTGGGATGTATACCATCCGGTCCAGGTGATTTGCTACTATTCAGTTTATCAAATAGTTGTAATATATCTTCCCGGTGTAGCGATATTTCTCTCAATTCCTCTGCAGTATCACCTTTAAATACCACTTCAGTCTTGGGTAACACCCCTACATCTTCCTCAGTAAAGACCGAAGCAAAGAATTCATTCAGTCTCTCTGCTATAGTTTACTGGGCTGTAAACCATTTAAATGCCTTTTGAATATCAGGCCCATAAGTTCTAAAACATTATAACTCCCGTTCATTTCTGAACAATCCAGGGGCAGGCATTTATGCTTGCACTAGAGCAGGTACAATTGCCATGACTAGGTTGAGGCACATATTTATGCCCCTGTTTTATAAAGTAAAGTGTGGCAATGCATGTTCAATGTGCAGTTCATAAAAAGGGGTTTATAAAATTACCTTTAGAAATTATAAAGTATGATAGTGCGCACAGGAACTAGAATTCATAAAAAAAGAATATATGATGGTGTGACTCTTTAGGAAGCTAGTAAAGTACAAAAGTGACCTCCTTTACTTTGGCCTCTTTCCTTCGTTTTATCTGATACCCTGCACATTGTCCATTCTTTCTTCTCATTTTGATTTGGTCTGGACTTGGAATTCGAATCATGTTTTTGTACATTCATTTTAATGTTTCAACACTGGTTTTTTAATTGGGTAACGTTTCCCAGAAATGCATGAATTCAGACATACCCCATTGTGTTTGCTTGTCTGCAGAAGATCTTTATCTTTATTCGTAAGGCTTGATAGACTGCCCAAGCCGTCAGGGTGGTGTACAATACAAAAAAAAAGCATAGCTACCGAGAAATGAAGTTGGAAAAGAATGCCAATAACAACAGGACAGAGGACAGAGAGGTGCAGAGAGAAAATAGAGAACAGAGGAGTTTCATACAGTGGAAAGGAGGGAAGGGGACGGGAGAGATGGCGAGGAAGGGTTGGTCAAAACAAAAAAGAAAGTACTTGCGGGAAAGCTACGGAGGGTGGGGGGCGCGGCCGGGGGCAGAGCGTCATCGGTAGTGGGGGAGAGATCAAAAGCTTGACAGAAGAGTTGGGTTTTGAGGAGAGCTTTGAAGCGGGGATAGGATAGTTCAGTGCGGAGAGAGAGAGGAAGGGAATTCCATAAAGCGGGGCCTAGGAAGAAAAAAGCGGAGTGATGAGTGAGTTCCAGACGTGCGTGAGAAAGGGAAGGGAGAAAGAGACGATTGCCATGTGCTGAGCGAAGAAGGCGTGGGGAAGGTTGAAGATGAATAATGTCCGCCAGATACTGGGGGGTGCCGGAGTGAAGAGCTCTATGTGTGATGGTAAGTAATTTGTAAACAAATCTGAACTTCACCGGAAGCCAGTGGAGGGCGAGAAGACAGGGAGTGACATGTGAATGAGCAGGGGAACAAGTAACGAGACGAGCGGCGGTATTTTGGACGAGTTGGAGACAACGAAGCTGAGAGGAAGGAAGACCGGCATAGATGGCATTGCAATAATCCAGACATGTGATAACCAGTGACAAGACCAGAGTAACAACAGATGAAGGGGGGAGAAACGAGCGAACAGCCCTAATTTGACGGAGGTGGAAGAAGGAGGAACGCACTACGGAGGAAATGTGTTGATGAAAGGAAAGAGAAGAGTCCAAAGTGACACCCAGATAGCGAAGAGTTGAAACCAGGGGAATAGAACGAGAAGACATAGAAGGTGAGGGGAGAGTCTGAAGGAAAACCAAATTGCGGACGACTTAAGGGGATTGGCTTGAAGGAAGTTGAGATCGAACCATGATGCGACGGAAGCTAAACAGACATTAAGTGGAGCGAGATCAGGGGAGGAGGGAGAGGTATGATGAACCAGAAGAATATCGTCAGCGTAGATGTAAACGGAGATAACAAATTGCTGAATGAGCAAAGCAAGTGGGGCCAGAAAAATGTTGAAGAGCAACGAGGCAAGGATAGACCCCTGGGGGACACCACAGGTCGAGGGAAGAGGAAGAGAGGCAGAGGAGCCAGAGTGAACAGAAAAGGTGCGGGAAGACAAAAAGGAACGAAACCACTGCAGGACGGTGCCGTGAACACCGAAGTCAGACAGGCGGGTGAGAAGAGTGCGATGGTCGACCATGTCGAAAGCAGAAGAGAGGTCCAAAGACACCACAAGAGAAAAGTCACCACGGTCGTGAGCACGGTGGAGTTCAGAAAGTAAGGCAATGAGGATAGTCTCTGTGCTATGTCCAGGACGGAAGCCCGATTGATGTGGGTGAAGTGCAAAGGTGGAGTTCAGGTGGGAAGTGAGTTGGGCGAAAACAAGCTTTTCAAGAATTTTAGAAAGAAAAGGGAGGTTAGTGACTGGTCGCCAGTTGGCGGGGATGGCGGGGTCAAGGGAAGGTTTCTTCAAGAGGGGGCGGACAATGGCATGTTTCCAACTGGACGGGAAATGACCGGAGGTGAGGCTGGAGTTGAAAATAGAAAGAATGAATGGGGACAGTCTGAGATGGATGGCTGCGGATAAGAATGGAAGTGAGGTAAACCTCAAAAGTGTTCCAAAGACTGTGTTGTGAGGAATTAGCTAAACTAAATGTAGATAAAGTAACCGAGGGAATTGAAGGAACTTAGGGATGTTCTGGCGGCCCCACTATCTGACCTTTTGAATGCTTCCTTAGAGTTGGAGGAGGATTGCAGATGGATGGATAACTTTTCTCTTCACAAAAGCAGAAGTAAGGAGGAGGCTGGAAACTACAGGCTAGCTAGTCTGGTTTCAGTGGTGAGTAAAGTAATGGAAATGCTGCCAAAACAGACAGTAGTGCAGATTCTGGAATCCAGTGGATTGCAGGATCTGAGGCATCATGGTTTCACCAGAAGTAGATCTTCTGAGATGAATCTAATCAATTTCTTTAGTTGAATAACTAGAGAGCTGGATTAGTGAGAGGCCTAAATGTAGTGTATCCAGCACAGCTTTTGACATAGTTCCTCAGAGGCGACTTATAAATAGACCTTTGATATGGGCCCTAAAGTGACTGACTAGTTTAGGAACTGGGCGAGTAGGAGGTTACATAGAATTGTGGTAAATGAAGTTCACTGTGAGGATAGGGTTGTTACCACTGGTGTGCTGCATGGAACTGTCTTCAGTCCTTTTTCCCCCATTGTCTTTGTAACTGATATTGCGGTAGACTATCACAAGAAGTTTGTCTTTTTGTGAACGATACAAAAATCTTCAACAGGGTAGATACCCTGGAAAGTGTAGAGAACATGGGGAGGGATCTGTTGAAGTCTGAGGAATGGTTTCAATAGTGACAGCTAATATTTAGTGCGAGAAAATGCAGGATCATTTATCATTTATTGGTTCTTGATATACCACCCTTTGTGGGGCACACAGGGCAGTTTACAAAGTTGAATTAAAAAGCTAGGCAATGAGAAAGAAACTACAATATATTGTAATACAGGAAAGCAAGAAAAATAAGAGACTAAAACATTTGTAAGGGCGAAGAGATAAACAAACTACAATTATGCTATGCAGAACTAATAGCCTGATCCAGGTCAAAAGTCTGTTCAAACAGATACATTTTCAGAAGGGACTTAAATTTTGGAAAGGAGATCTCTAGGCAGATATAGGATGGGGAACAGTTCCAGAGGGTTAGGGCTACATAGAAGAAAGCAATCTGCCTAGTGGATTCAAACTTGGCCCAAGATGGTGAGGGTAGAACATGTCTCTCTACAGCACTGCATATGTCTTATACCACTGTACAAATGATAAGTAGTAGTGGTAGTAGACAGAAAAGAGGAAGAAGTGGCTCCTGACTCGATCACTTCTCCGGCAGATAGTTTCCTCTATTTCCCTCCCCCCCCCCCCCAAATCCCACTATGGCTCTTACCAGCAGTGCCCAATTGTTTCAGGGATTCCCAGTCGCTCTTGTTCCATGCATCTCTGGGTTCAAAATGGCAGTCTTGACACCTAGCAGTAATCTCGGTGCTAGTACTAGGAATCAAGCTACCAAATAAGGAGGAAATGTTGTGGCGACTGTTTAAAAAAAAGCTGGATGATGCAGCTAAATATTTACTTGTAAATAAATAGCCTATCTGGCACCCAAAGGTTTGCCTTGGGTGCCAACACCTTGAACCAACTTTAGGGCATGTAACTGGCACTGAGCTGCTACTGAAAAGCCTCATATATGAAACCAGACAGCATCCTAGTTTTGCTTCTGTAACTGAAGAATATTCAAGAGCTAACATTTTCTATAGTATGCAGTGCAGTAAATTGCATTGCTTTGTTTTTATTGCAAAATCAGAGAGTGGTCACAAATCATATCATTTCAAAATAACAGGATGGGAAATGTGTGTTAATTTATGTACTGTTAACATTGGCTCAGGCCTTATGCTTCTACTCACATGCTAACTAACCAGTGCCTGTATTGGGAAAAAGTCAGCTTTACAAAGTTCCATTACAATAAGATACCACCCATTTCGATTGCCTAGTTTTTGGGTTCTTGCATGAGCTGGACATCATTTTCATGGGGAGTTATACCAGCTATGTACTAATTTTTATGTACATATTACTGACACCATTTCATATAATTGCTATTAGCAGGATTTAATTAGCCTAACACATTGTCTAATTGTATATTGTGCTGACCATTTTACTATAGTTATGTTGTTTCTACAATGTAAGCTGTATCTCCAGGAACAAGCAGGAATAAGTCCTCACATATGGGTACGTCGGTACCGACGGAGCCCGTGCGGGAAAGCTCCCCAGCTTCTTAGAATAGAAGCTTTTGGGACCTCCCACTGCACATGCGCACTGCCTTCCCGCCTTCCTGAACAGCTCTCCTCAGTTTCTCTTTTTCCGCGGAGCCAGCAGGTCGTGTTCCTGTCACCGCTGAAGAAATTGTTATTTTATTTGTTTCTTTAGACCGCGTACCTGCCTTCCCCATACCGATACCGGTATCGCCGGTCTTTTCTTTCTTTCTTTAAAAAATTATAATTCTTTTTTCTTATTTTTTAGCTTTTTGGTCACTTCAGAGAGGCCTCTCGGCCTACTCAATTTCTCCTCATGGAGAAGCCAGCCCCTGGATTTAAGAAGTGTACCAAATGTAATGCTGTTATTTCAGTCACAGACACCCATGAATGGTGTCTGAAATGTTTGGGGCCTGACCATTCCATACCGGACTGCCCATCTTGCTCCCACATGTCTAAACGTGGGCTGCAGAACCGGGCCAACAAATTCCATGTGCTGTTTGCTTCAGAGAATACAGCATCACAGTCATCCAGGTCTTCTTCTCCGGATGGATCTCAGGTAACCAAACCTTCTGTGGGCAAGTCCTCAAAGAGCAAATCTCCTTCAAAGCATCGAGAGGCTCTTAGCTTAGAACTTGAGGACCCTGCCCCAGCCAAACAACCCCGGCGGGAAGTCCAACTTCCAAAAACGCCAATTCAGGGGTCTCAGGTTGATATCGATGCTACGGCCTCGACAGATCACCTGTTAGCCTGCTCTGGGGTACCGGGTCACTCCGGTACCGACATCCAGGCAGCTATGGCGTCCATGGGCGATACTGTACAGTCCATGCAGCAGGCCGTCATGGCTTTCATTAAAGCTGCAACGCCATCGGTTCCGCTTTCAGCGGTTCCGGGCCCGATACCGGTATCGTCCGCCATGCCGGTATCGAGGCCGTCCACCTCTAAACGCAAGTCGGTACCGTATGGGCTTTCGCTCCATACCGGTTCCATACCCGATACGCCCGATATCGATACCGATCGGTACGCGTATCGTGCGTTAGAGGAAAGCACCGATTCCTCTGAGGATTTTCACTCCTATGATGATTCTGCTGAGTTTTCACTCAACTTACCTGAGGAGCCCTCTTCTCCTAAAAGGAGAATGTCCCCTCCAGAGGATTTGTCCTTCCAGGACTTTGTTTTAGATATGGCTACAGCCCTTTCTATTACCACATCCTCTGAAAAGGAACCCAGATCCAAAAAACTGGATATTTTGGGATACTCAAAGGCCCCTAAGGAGGCAGTTACCCTGCCTATCCATGAAATCCTTCAAGAACAACTGATGGATTTCTGGGAAAATCCTTTGACTTTGTCTCCTTATTCCCGTAGGTTGGACACCATGTATAGGGTCCCTCCTTCTCCTGGTTTCCAAAAGACTCAATTGCCCCACCACTCTATTGTGGTGAAGTCTGCAATGAAGAAGATTAGGAGTACCAAAAGGCACTCTTCCACCCCTCCAGGACGGGAATGTAAGACTTTGGACTCTTTTGGTAGGAAAATTTTCCAGGCTAGTATGCTTATAGCCAGGATTAATTCCTACAGTCTCTATATGGGCATGTTCCTGGAGGAACTTGCCAAAAAGGTGCGGCATTTTGCCCCCTTTATCCCTGAGGATAAAAAGCAGGGATTCCTTTCCCTAGTGAAACAACTCTTAGAGGTTTCTAAGTTCTCTAATAGGGCAGCATATGATTCCTTTGAGGGAGCCAGTAGGGCTTCGGGCATTGCTATTGCAGCCCGACGTCTTGCTTGGCTCCAGGCCTCTGATCTGGAACCTTGGGTTCTAGATGGCTTACGGAATCTGCCCTGTACAGGTGAGAACTTATTTGGGGAAGAGTGGCAAATCAAAGCCACCCAGATGGATGCTGAAAATGCCACCTTGGAAAGACTTTCAAAGTCCACTTCAATTCCTACTAAGAAAAAGTCTTTTAAAAGGCCTTACTATAAGAAGGCCAGAGTTGCTTCAAATACTGGCCAGCAGTCTTCTCAACCTCGCTATACTGCTAAGCGTCAGCAATCCAAACAAGCACGAGCTAAGCCTGCAGCAGCTACTGTAGCTCAGCAGGCTCCAACCCCTCAGGGGTTTTGACTTGCTCCTAGGGAACTTGCCACTTCTGGTTCTAACACAACCAGAACCTCTCACCATACCCGGAAGGTTGGTTCACTTTGCTCCCAGATGGGAACAAATCACAACAGAACAATGGACCCTCTCTATCATTCGAGAGGGTTACAAACTTCATTTCTCCAGCCTTCCTCCCCATCATATGGTGAGACCATTCAATTCTCCCCCATCTCTCCTAACCCTGTTGGGTCAAGAGGTTTCCTCTCTTCTTGCCCAAGGGGCCATAGAAGAGGTTCCTCTTCCTCAACAAGGGTCCGGTTTCTACTCCCCTTATTTTCTCATTCCAAAGAAGACAGGGGGATTCAGACCAATCCTAGATCTGAGAGAATTGAACAAATTTCTCTTCAAGGAGAAATTCAAAATGCTGTCTCTCGGCATTCTCCTTCCTTACCTCCAGGGTCAGGACTGGCTTTGTTCTCTAGACCTACAGGATGCGTATACACATATACTCATCCATCCATCCCACAGAAAGTATCTTCGCTTTCTGTTTCAGGGAAAACATTTCCAATACAGAGTACTCCCCTTCGGTCTAGCCTCTGCTCCAAGAGTATTCACAAAATGCATGGCAGTCGTAGCCGCATTTCTAAGAGGCATGGGAATCTTTGTCTTCCCATATCTGGACGACTGGCTCATCCGAGCTCCAACTCAGTCACAGGCCCAGATTTCCCTGGACCACACAAGGAGCCTTTTGCAGTATCTGGGACTGGTAGTAAACCTTCCCAAGTCCCAACTCATCCCTACTCAATCTCTAGAATTCATAGGGGCCCAGTTGGACACCATCACTGCAAGGGCCTACCTTCCACATGTTCGAGGCCAGCGCCTCCTGAGTTTGGCCTCCCAAGCTCAGTCCAGCACTCACTTGACAGCCAGGGAAATGCTACGCCTACTGGGTCATATGGCCTCCACAGTGCATGTGGTGCCCTATGCTCGTCTTCATATGAGAGCAGCTCAATGGACCCTGGCCACTCAGTGGACTCAGGCGTCAGGAGCGCTCTCAGACCAAATACAAACCTCCGATCGTCTGTTTTGGTCCCTCCACTGGTGGACTTCCACCAAGAATCTGTTGTTGGGGGCTCCATTTCAACCATTGCTACCCCAAGCAACCCTCACAACAGATGCCTCCCAAACAGGGTGGGGAGCCCATCTGCAAACTCTCTCCACTCAGGGCACTTGGTCTCTACAGGAGACCACCCTTCATATCAATCTTCTGGAACTGCGAGCAATTTACCTTGCCCTCAAGGTCTTCCACTCCCTCCTAGCCAACCTCACTGTCCTAGTTCAGACGGACAATCAGGTGGCCATGTTTTACATAAACAAACAAGGAGGGACGGGCTCTCTGTCGCTTTGCAACGAAGCTCTAAGACTATGGGCCTTCGCCAGAGAGCATCAGATTCACCTGCTAGCAGTGTATCTCCCAGGAGTTCAAAACTCTCGGGCAGACAGACTCAGTCGAGTTCTGCTGCCACACGAATGGTCCCTACATTTGGACCAAATAAACCGAATCTTTCAGGAATGGGGGACCCCGGACATAGACCTCTTTGCAAGTCCGTGGAATGCCAAACTTCCCCGGTTCTGTTCCAGAACTCCGTGTCAGGGAGCTCAGGCTACGGACGCCTTTCTCCTGAATTGGAGTCAGGCATTCCTATATGCCTTTCCACCCATTCCTTTGATTCCCAAGACTCTGTTCAAACTCCAGAGGGATCATGGAACTATGATCCTCATAGCTCCACGCTGGCCACGCCAAGTGTGGTTCCCTCTACTTCTACAGCTCTCCCAGAGATCCTACTTGGATCTGGGAGCTGCGCCAGACCTCCTGTCTCAGGAGGAGGGGACTTTGTGGCACCCAAACCCCAAATCCCTTCACCTCAGTGCTTGGTTACTGAAGGCTTAAGCCTTCAAAACTTTCATCTTTCCCAACCAGTGAAAGATATCCTTTCTGCCTCTAGGAAACCCTCTACCAGGCGTTCCTATGCTTTCAAATGGAAACGTTTTTCCATTTGGTGTGCTCAGCAGGGTCTTGACCCTCTGGCACTTCCTTTGAATTCTCTTCTTGATTATCTCCTGCATCTATCCAATGCAGGCCTCAAGACGAATTCGGTAAGAGTCCATTTAAGTGCTATTGCAGCATCCTTGAAACATATAAATGGACAACCTATCTCCTCTCATCCTCTTGTTGCAAGATTCATGAGAGGCCTGACTCTCACTAAACCTCCCATCAGACCACCCCCGGTCGCATGGGATTTGAATCTAGTGCTCGGTCAACTTATGAAGCCACCTTTTGAGCCAATGTTTTCCACCTCCTTGAAATTTCTTTCCTGGAAGGTCATCTTCCTCATTGCAGTCACTTCGGCTCGCCGCATCAG
Organism: Ichthyophis bannanicus; assembly: GCA_033557465.1. Classification (NCBI taxonomy): domain Eukaryota; kingdom Metazoa; phylum Chordata; class Amphibia; order Gymnophiona; family Ichthyophiidae; genus Ichthyophis; species Ichthyophis bannanicus. Next base: position 499,014,346 of record CM066033.1, read on the forward strand.
TGAGCTGCAGGCTTTAGTGGCTAATCCACCTTACACAAGATTTCATCATGATAAGGTGGTCCTTAGGACGAATCCCCACTTTATGCCTAAAGTGGTCTCGCCTTTTCATCTTAATCAAGAGGTATATCTACCTGTCTTTTTTCCAGCTCCTCATGCATCCAATGCAGAGAGGAACCTTCATACTCTGGATTGTAAAAGAGCTCTCGCTTTTTACCTTAATAGGACTCAGCCACATCGAAAGTCTTCTCAACTTTTTGTGGCCTTTGATCCTTCCCATTTGGGACTTCCAGTCTCCAAGCGTACACTTTCCAATTGGATTGCTCAGTGTATTTCTTTTGCTTACCAGAGCAAAAACATTTCTCTGGAAGGCCATGTCACTGCTCACAATGTGAGGGCCATGGCAACTTCTATGGCTCATCTGCACTCTGTTTCCATAGATCAGATCTGTCGAGCCGCTACCTGGGCCTCGGTTCATACCTTCACAGCCCATTACTGTTTGGACAAGGACTCCCGCCGGGATGCCTTGTTTGGCCAGGCTGTCCTCAAGCACCTGTTCCATTCCTAAACAACTCCTGCCCACCTTCCCAGAATGGATGCCTGAGATCCATACGAAGATGGCGAACCTTTACAGGGGATCCCATGCATCTAAGCTAGGGAGTCCCCATATGTGAGGACTTATTCCTGCTTGTTCCTGGAGATAGCACAGTTACTTACCTGTAACAGGTGATCTCTGGGAACAGCAGGAATTAGTCCTCACAACCCACCCACCTCCCCTAGGAGTTGTATCTTTTATCTATCTATCTTCCTGTCCTCTCTCTGTTGACTCAGCTATAAACTCGAAACTGAGGAGAGCTGTTCAGGAAGGCGGGAAGGCAGTGCGCATGTGCAGTGGGAGGTCCCAAAAGCTTCTATTCTAAGAAGCTGGGGAGCTTTCCCGCACGGGCTCCGTCGGTACCGACGTACCCATATGTGAGGACTAATTCCTGCTGTTCCCAGAGATCACCTGTTACAGGTAAGTAACTGTGCTTTATGTGAAGTTATACCTGTTGTACAATGTCTTCACAAAGGGAGTTAATAAATCTTGTTAAATAAATAAAGAAAGAGTTATTATACAAAAATGTTGATGTCATGGTCTATTACCTGACCCAGGAGTCATACGGAATTAGACAGTAAGTCACTATTTCGGTTTATTTCCTGCATAATTTAAATTTTGAAACTGAGATAAAGTGGTATTTTAGATGAGGAGGGAGAAGATGTAGAGAGAAAGAATAGAAAGGAAGGAAGTGTTGGAAGAGAAAGGGGCACTAGGGGGATAAAGGAAACAAAAGAGAGGGATGAGAATGTTGGATACATGAAAAGGATAGTAGGTCAGGAAAGAAGTCATCTTCAGGATGCAAGAGAAATAGATGTCTGGGAACATTGTGGATATGAGATGTTAGAAAAAGAAGGAAAGGGCATGCAATGGAAAGAAGAAAATAGGGTAGAGAGAAAAGGGTAAAGTACATTTGTAGAATGAATCTTCTGAACAAACAGTGCAATCCTTATGTGATGTTTTCATTGAAAAGAAACTGAGAAACCACAAATGGACATGTATAACTTATAAGTTTTGATTTGTCAGTCATGGATTCTAAACACCCTTCAAAAGAGGTCTAAAAAATTTTACACTGAGAGAAAATAACAATTTTTGGCCTTGTTTTCCATATAATATTAATATTTCTACTGTATCTGATATTAGTTACTGAAATGCTATAGGAAATTAATTCTGCTTTTCTGGCATTTTTGTTCTCCAGAACCCTTTTGGCATTAGGCTGTCATGTGGGAATCGCTGATGAACATGCTGAAGAAAAAGTGAAAACTCTCAAACTTCCGAAAAAGTAAGACCAAAGAACATGTTTACATATATTCAGAGAGTCGACACATGAATCTGAAAGGAGAAGGGGTTCAAAGGAAAATGTGAGAAAATACTTTTGATTCGGAGGATAAAGAACATTTATAATAGATTTTGTAGGTAGTAGGTGCCAAAACAGAATCCAAGGACATTTGGGCAGACATACAGATGGTGCCCAGTGATAGCTCATGTGTAGATGAGATGGTTCAGTTGCATCTCAAAAATTAAGAGACCAGAGATGCAAAAGGAAGATGAGAGTTGTGATAGAGGAGAGATTGAAGAGTTGAGAGAGAAAAGGGGCAATGGAAGAGGACAGGGGCAGAAGAGTATCAGCTGATGGTGGTAGTAGAAGTAAGAGTGCAAATGAATGGAAAATAGTGCTTGTTGCATTGTATACTTTCTGACACACCAGTCACCACTGATTCACGATACTCTCAATGTCAGGCCATCCATAGGAATTACTTAGTTGATAAATAAAAAGCCTTTACCCCTCCTGTTCACTTCCTTTTACTCTACGCACTGCCGTCCATTTGCCCTGACTTTTGAGACTCCCTCTTGTTGACTATTTATGAGGTCTCCTTAGCTTACCCTTGCCTAATCATCCTTGGGGACTTCAACATCCATACTGATTCTCCTTACAGGTCTAAGGATAGGACCTTTCTCACACTTCTTTCTGACCTTACTCTCATTCAGCAAGTTCACTCCCCTACTCACATGGCCAGTCATGCCCTAGACCTTCTTTTCATTCCTCCTGCATCCCCCATCTCTCACACTAACATGTCCACCTTAACTCTTCCATAGACTGATCACTATTGTGTGCTTTTCTCCATTACTCTTCTCTCATCTGTACCGGGATCCACCTCTGCCCCTGAGCACCTCCAGATGAGATGTCAGCTCGCCCCTACTACTCCCTTGCAGTTTCCCCCTGCTGATTCATTGTTACCTGCAAATTTTGCCATTCTTCACCCTGCGGCATTTGACTTGGTTGATCACTCTTTTACTTTCTCGCCTTCATGACTATGGGCCTCTGGTATTGTTCTCCACTGGTTCAAGTAATTTCTGTCCTTTCGTTCTTTTTCTGTATCTTGCAGATCGTCCCCCTCCCCTGCGGGGTCCCCCAGGGCTTAGTGTTAGCACACCTTCTTTTCAACATCTTCTTGGCACCTCTTGAACTGCTTATTCAATAATCTGGCATTTCCTCCTATTTTTAAGCTGATGATATTATTTTACTCCATCACACCAACTCTCAGTCTCCCAACCTAGCCCCCATGAACTCTTGTCTATCGGATATTTTCACATGGTTGTCCACAAATCATCTACATGTGCTGCTATTTGGTTTACTTTTCACATGCCATGCCCCTTATTCACCCCTTGCCTGCACTCCTGTCCCTCTTGTTCAGTTTCTTCGGATTCTCCTTTCTTTCCTTTCATGGTCACTTGTCTTCCCTGGTCCAGCACACTTTTTTATTTCTTCACTAGATTGGTGCAGTTCGCCCTTTACTCACAGTATCTTCTCTCATGACCATTCTTCTCTTGTTGGTCACTTTTAGGCTGGACTACTGTAATTCCTAGAGCCGGTCCTGGTTCCTGGACAAGAGTTCCTCTAGTTAAAATATAGTTTACAGAAACATTGTTGATTGTTTTGATTTAGCTGGCTGTAACTTTTCATAGGCGTTCTTACAATATAGGCTTGATCCCTCTGAGGAAGGTCTAGAAGGCCGAAACGTGTCTTGTTGACCACCAGCGTGTGTACCAGCTCTTTTTGTCTCTTAGTTATCATCCTGCAGGTACCTGTTGCTCTACGTTTGTCTCCATGTCACACTCGCGGGTCTTCCCTCGATACCAGCTTCACCGCCTTCAGATTTATACAGAACACTCGCGGGGCTTCCCCTCAAATACTGTGTTGAGTATAAAATTCTTACTCTGGTTCTTACTCTGGTTCACAAAACTGTTTATGCTGGCACTCCACAGTATCTTTCAAACCTGCTCCAGTTTCATACTTCTCACAATCTCCTTAGGTCACTTCATATCAACCATCTCGTGCTTCCCTCCGTTTCTCATGCACATCTGGAACAAACTTAAAACTGCATTCCTCTGAGACCCACACTATGGAACTCTCTGCCTCCCTCCTTGCTCTCCAAAATTTCATTTTCAAAGTTTAAAGCACTGTTAAAAACTCACCTATTCCATCTTGCTTTTGATCTCCCTCTCCCCAAGTCTCAGCAGTTTACCTTTAGACCTTCCCTCCCCTCTGACCATATTGTATCCCTTTCTCACTTCTACTGTTCACACCCGATTCTTTTCTTCCACTGTCTTCTTCTTTACTGTCCTGTTAGAATTTTGGTGTTCCTTTTCAATTTTCTCAACAGCCACCCATTGTATTATTGTAAACCGGTCTGATGCCAGGGCGGTCACCACAATGCTTCTGTGGCATAGAACGGGTATTCCAGAGTCTCTCTAGCTGCTGCAATGTCTCTGTGTAGTCTCTCTGTCTCCAGGAAGTTCTCTCCCAGTTTTTATCTTTCCATCCTGGTCCAGTCTACTTGATATCTTCAAAAAGGCTGGGTAACTCCTTCTTGAAGTCTCCAAGGTCTTGAGAATCTATATGGGTTAGTCCGTTTATGCTCATGGTAAACAAGATAAATTAACAGTCACATTCTCCACTACAGTTCAAAAAAAGAGTTCATTCACTTTTCTCCCTGAAACCACAGTCTGTACCTTTCTGGCTTCCTGCAAGTCTGGGGAAAACTCTCTTATAGTAGTCCAGTAGTTATATGTAAATAAGGTTGTCCCTCTTCACTGCCATGCTTCACCAACAGGTGGCTCTCTCCTGAGCCCCTTAAACACAGTCTCCTTAGTCTTTAACAGCTCCAAATCTTTCCAACTTGGACCTCCAGTTGCCTAGTTGGCCTGCCACCTCCTACATAGCGGTCAAAGCCACTTCCAACCCTTGGCAGGCCTCACCTGATGTCTGCCATGGAAACATCCATGGCCTTGGACATCGAGTCCTCCCTGGAACATGGGCCTTCTTGCTTCGAGTTCATCTCAGTATGGTCCTCTAGAGGGAGGTCCATTTATATGTCCTGGTCGGAGGCAGGGTTCCCTCCTATACAGTCAGTTCCCTAGGGCTTATTTTTGGGGACTCTGCTATCCCCTCGCTTTGGTTCCACAGCATTGGCCCTCTTTCTCACCCCCCCTTTCCCCAGGGAACAACAATTCCAGCTAGCTAGTCAGGTGATAAACAACCCCCCCCCCAACCCCCCTCCTCCCACTGTTTAAAATAATTCCTGGCTAGCCAGTCAGGATAGACTCTAAAATGCCCCTCTGCCCCCCTTCCCCCTTCCTTACCTTGTCAAGTCCTAGTGGTCTAGTGGAAATGGGGCATGAGCAGTCCCCTCCTGCTTCAGCCCCGTTCTCCGGGTGTAGGAAAATGTTGCCAGACTTAATACTAGGGGGTTGCACTTGTCTATCCACAGTTTACAAATTGTCCATTGCAGTGAATACTGATGTAATTAGGGTTAATATGCTCATATATTCTATCATGACAATAGAAAAGAACAATTAAGAGGAGCACATACAATCAAAGACCAGTTGATGCTAAATAAAGCATCATAGCTAGATGTAAGATAACTCACCCAAAGAAAGGTAAAACCCTCCACAGGGATATAAATAGCACATAAAAAACGTGGAACTCCCAAAACAATTGCCAACAATAAATAAATATAACATGTATTACAAAAATATACACATATATGTAAAAAAACATAAATAAACATAAAAGCATAAATATCTATAAAAAGTCCAACATGTTTCAGCCGAAGCCTGTGTCAGGGCATCTTAGCATCGTTAAGAAGAGATGTTTGCAATGTGTGAAGTGTGAAGTACAATCTATAAAAACAAATGCAGACAGAACATAAAGTTATCAGACCAAACAAATCATAGCTTGATAAGCACAATCTAACGCAGATTAACATAAAACATAAAAAATAAAGGAAAAACAAAAACAAAAAGCAAATGCAAAAGAAAAAGAAAAAGAAAAAGAAAAAATAAAACAGAAGCATGGTGGAGGTGTGGATGGGGCATTCCCAGGAACCTGGATGTCTCCACCTGATCTTAGAAAGGCCCAGCATCGCATCTAAGTTTAGAACTGCTCCAGGCATGAACAGGCATCTGTAAAGTGCTTGTTTTAGCTGAAAAACATCCAGACAGTGTAGAGAACAAAGCACTCCATCATCCCCAGTACTCAGTACAATTTCAGTGACAGCAGCAATGGGATTTTAACCCTGTCTCCCTTGTTCCTAGCCTACTATTCTGACCATTAGGCTATTCCTAGACGTCCTGGTTCTGAAATACTATTATGGGGACATCTATGTACTGTAGATGTCCCTGGAGACTTCTGTATTGGGCAGGTCCATATTTTTGAAATCATGTCTGCACCTAGACATGCGTGCATTTTTTTTTTTTTTTAGACGTTCTGGTTTAGATGTCCCAGATAGCATTTGGACGTCCTTTCTAAAATCACCATCCACATGTTTAGGCATGAAGGGCAAGCTTAAACTAAATGGATAGTGGTGGTGGTAGTAGTGACCATATAATATGTATGTTCAGTGCTCCTGACTATACACAAAGGAGCATGTTTACTGAACTACGGTAAGTGATTTTGCAGATAGTGCACAGCATTTTTACATATGTCTTGCAGTATCTGCAGGGGAAATGTTCACACCATCTCTGCAGATACAGAGGAGGGTTTTTACTTACCATGGTGACCTGTGATCCCTGCATTGACAAGTAGCACAGGAACTCCCATGCTGTCTGCTGATGCACGGATCGCAGGATCATGGCAAGAGCAAAGGGAAGACAGACCCTCAGACAGCGCCTGAACTATTAGTGCTTCCATCTGGAGGAGGAGGAGGCCACGGGACCACCCTCCTTTGGCCCCTCAAATGTTTGAGAACATTCTGGCTAGCCAGTAGGGCTAACCCCCCCCCCCCCCCCCTAAGTGTAACAAAAAATCCCAGTTAGCCAGGGAGGCTACCAACCAAAACCTCTCCCCTTCCCCAGTGTACCAAAAACATCATGGCTAGCCAGTCGGGATAGCTGTGAAAAGTGTCCCTTGGCCTCCCCTTCCCTTCCCTTTCCTTTCCTGGAAAATGCCTGGTGGTCTAGTGGCAATCAGACAGGAGCAGTCCCTTCCTCCTCCTGCTCCATTTCCCGGCAGTTAACAAAATAGTGCCAGCCACGCAGTGCTTTCCCCACATTTTAAAGCTAGGCCAGGGGAACTATGAGGTGGATTTTCTACAATGACAGCCAGCACACACTTGAAGTGTTTGACTGTTGCTGGTTTAATTTTGCCCTGGATATTCAATGCCCTAGCCATATCTAGGGAATGGCATTGAATATCCATGTTGCCCGGATTGTGATTTTGCGATCTAGTCAGCAGTGATATTCAGCTGCTGGCCAGATTGCAAAATCTGCTAAAAATAGGACAGCCATTCAGCTGTCCTAACTTTAGCTGGTTAGGCTTAACCAGGCAGCGGCCCGATATTGCCGCTGCCCAGTTAACCCATGGTGTCATCCCTGCTCTGCCCCTGGAATACCTTGATGCTAAGCACTTAGTGTTGTGGCATTTAATGGCACAAATCAGGGATAATTTCCCTGCTAACTTCTTAATAGGCCTACATGTACAGTAAATATCAGCACTGGTACATGTAATTTGCATACATGTGTAAGTGATGATTTCAGAACACTATTTACAAATGGAAATGGGCTGGAATGTACAGATTTAACAATAGCATGTTTTCAGCATAGTTTGGATGAGTCAAAAAATTATACATCTATGTCCCGTTTTTCAATGGACATGTATGGAGCGCAATTTTATAACAGGTCATCTACTTGTGAAGGGCAAGTAGGTGCCTGTTATGGGCCTATTTTATAAAGAGACATAAGCACTTATGCGTTTTTATAATATAGCACAAGTCCTACAGAATCTGGTGTAACTGATGTAATTATACTTGTGTATTTTATAAAGTACATGTGTAAATCATGACTCCTCGTGCTGTGTCTCCACTACAATGGCAAACATGCCTGCACAAAAGTTGCATACAAGTACATGAATTCTTGTTATCTTGCATGGGGTAAATTAATTAGCAGCATTTTACATCCGTATAATGGCATACATGCACTAAAAAGCCTTTGTAAAATTACTGTTATGGTTCTTAAAATTTCACTATTAACTTTTGTGCCTCCTGCAAGGTAAGCATAAAGTTCTGCAATGTGCTTGCTTTGGCCAGGGCTTGAAACAAGTGATTGAGTGGAGTAGTATACTTACATAGCTTTCATCAAACCTACCTTGCATATTTTTGACAAGTAGTCATGCCCATTTCTCATCCTTTCAACCTTTCAGCGTATGCCCTAGTCTTAAGTCCCACCTTTGCCCACAACCCACCCACCCCCACCTCTGTGATAACATTACAGGAAGTAGTCATCAACTCCATCCCTTTTTGATGACATCACAGGAAGTGATCATTGTCCCATGCCATGCCAACTGATGATCCCCTGCCTTCTCAACAGCCTATATCGGGGAGTTTGGCGGTGATTTATTTGCCAGATTTCATGGCGCTGCTCCAGAAGACATTGGCTGGCTCTCAGGGAGCGCCGACAGGCAGTTCCTTAGGGGCTGGTCTGGGGCAGAAGAGGCCAAGTTCACCCTTGACTCTGGAAGTCTCTGGCATCATTACCAAGAAGGCTAGGTCAGATAGGGATCATATAGATTAGTCAGTTGTCTCAGATGACTTGCGTTCCGAAGAAGTAGACATGGACAGGGATCTGGAGGAGCTAGAGGAAGGCAAGATTAGAGAACAGGAGGATCAGGCGAGAGTAGTGAGAGTGTTCCGCCGAAAAGAGCTACCGGCGCTTATTGCGGAATCTCTCAAGACCCTTAATATGCCAGGTGGAGGGCCGTCAGAGGATTCTACTCTGGAGGACCCCCTGCTACAGGCAGTTTGGAAGACTCAGCGGGCGTTCCCTGTGCATAGAGTATTTAAGGAGATGATTCAGGAGGAATGGGATATGCCTGAAGCCGCTCTTAAGGGATCTAGGGTTATGGCAAGGTTGTACCCTCTCTTGGATCAGGACCAGGAGTTGTTTAAGGCCCCGAAGGTGGATGCGGCCGTCTCGGCGGTGACCAAGAAAACTACCATCCCGGTGGAGGGGGCTGCGGCTCTCAAGGATGCGCAGGACCGTAAGTTGGAGACTTTGCTAAAGCAAGTATTTGGCCTGGGTGGTGAGGGCCTGCTTGCGGTGGGCGCAGCGGGTCCAGGGTGAACACTCGGAAGAGGTGTCTGAGGAGGCGTCCAGGTTGGAATCCGGGGCGGCGTATCTGGCCGACATTCATTACGACCTCATTTGAAGTGTGGCTAAGAGTATGGCGTCCGTGGTCGCGGGGAGGAGATGTCTTTGGCTGCGAAATTGGGCAGCGGATGGTTCTTCCAAGGTGAGATTGAGTAGGCTTCCCTTCCGTGGTAAGCTGCTCTTTGGAGAGGATTTGGACAAGTTGGTGAAAGGAGAGTCTAAAGGCGGTAGATTGCCAGAGGATAAGCAGAAGCAGGGGCGCTCCGTTCCTGGGCCTCAGGGTCAGCAGCGGGACTTTCGCCGTTTCCATTCCCTGAAGTTTGCTCAAGGTTAGCGAGGGCGTTTCCCTGGTAGGACCCAGGGGTTTCGGGGGTTTCAAGGAGCAAATAGGGGTTTTGCGACTGCATCCTCGTCCTCCACTTTCAAAAAGTCACAATGAAGTCGGGGGGTCCAGGGGGAGCTAGTTCCCGTAGGGGGTCGGCTGTGAGAATTTTACCCTGCCTGGGCCCAACTCACGTCCGATCAGTGGGTGTTAGAGGTGATTCGCGACGGTTATGCGCTGGAGTTTCAGAGGGCGGTGGCCGATTTGTTCGTTCAGTCGCCGTGCAACGCTCCAGCAAAGCGCAACGCAGTGCGGGAGACGGTACAAAGACTGTTACGTCTCAAAGCCATTGTCCCGGTTCCTACCGACCAGTTAGGTTGCAGTCAATACTCCATTTACTTCGTGGTGCCAAAGAAGGAAGGAACGTGGCGTCCCATTCTAGATTTAAAAAGGGTGAATCGCTGTCTCAGGGTGGCTCATTTTCGGATGGAGACCCTGAGGTCGGTTATTGTAGCGTTGCGCAGAGGGGAATTTCTGACGCCCCTGGACCTGTCGGAGGCATATCTGCATATCCCGATATGACAGGAGCATCAGAAATTCCTCAGGTTTGCGGTGCCCATGGGGCATTTTCACTTTCAAGTGCTTCCTTTTGGTCTGGCAACTGCGCCGGGGACGTTCACCAAGGTAATGGTGGTGCGGGCGGCAGCCTTGCGAAAGGACGGAGTCTTGGTTCACCCATATCTGGACGATTGGTTAATCAGGGCAAAGTCCAGAGAGGAAAGTGCCTCGGCCACGGCCAAGGTGATAGCTCTGTTGCAAGGTCTTGGTTGGGTGGTCAACGTAGCGAAGAGCAAGCTGGAGCCAACTCAGGACCTGGAGTATCTCGGGGCGCATTTCGATACGAGCGTCGGGCAAGTGTTTCTGCCTCGGCAACGAGTTCTGGGGCTCAGACAGTTGGTGCGCCATTTTCTCAGCCAGCAGGGTCCCACGGCCTGGGACTATCTTCAGGTGTTGGGGACAATGGCGGCGACCCTGGAGTTAGTGCTGTGGGCGAGGTCCCACATGAGACCTTTACAAAGGGTGCTGTTAAGACGGTGGTCGCATCAAAGAGATTCTCTGTCCCAGAGATTAACTTGTCCGCCACAGACTCGCCTGGCGCTACGTTGGTGGTTGAAGCCAGGGTGTCTAGAGAAAGGAATGTCGTTAGAAGCTCCGGCATGGATTTCCCTGATGACGGATGCCAGTCTGCGTGGCTGGGGAGCCCATTGTCAAGGTCGGCTGGTGCAAGGTCTGTGGTCCGCCCTGGAGAGGACGTGGTTGATCAACAGACTAGAATTGAGGGCGGTGGCACTGGCTCTGCAAGATTTGCGCCCCTTTCTTCAGGATCAGGCTATTCGAGTGTTCTCGGACAATGCTACGGCGGTGGCTTACATAAATCGGCAAGAGGGCACCAGCAGCGTGGCGCTGGAGGCCGAGGCGGAGAGTTTGTTGGAGTGGGCCGAGGAGAATCTGGTGGCCTTGTTGGCGGCGCATGTCGAGTCGAGTAAAGGTGGACCCCGGAGAGTGGGTTCTGCACCCAGAGGTGTTTGCAATGTTGGTGTGGTGCTGGGGTATACCGGTGATGGATCTAATGGCGACTTTCCAGTCCGCAAAGGTCGATCGCTTCTTCAGCAGAAGGAAAGAAAGGATGGCGGAATGACTGGACGCTCTTATTCAGCCATGGCCAGAGGGGCAGTTGCTGTATGTGTTTCCACCGTGGGTATTGATCGGTCAGGTAATACAGCGCATAGAGCTCCACAAAGGGTGAGTGATTGTAATTGCTCCGGATTGGCCGAGAAGGCCGTGGTACCCCGACTTGGTCAGACTCTTGGTGGAAGAGACCTGGAAGCTTCCCGTTCACAAGGATCTTCTAACTCAGGGGCCCCTCTACATGCCCCAGGTGGATCGATTCTCGCTTACGGTCTGGCTCTTGAGCGGGCTAGGTTGAAAGCGAGAGGTTATTCGTCAGCGGTGATAGCTACTTTGCTGAAAGCGAGGCGGAGATCTACTTTATTGGCTTATGTCTGAGTGTGGCGCATATTTGATGCTTGGTGTGCGGAGAGAGATTGTGTGCCCTTAAAGGCATCAGTTCCGCAGGTGCTGTCTTTTTTGCAGGAGGGGTTTCAGAAGGGCCTAGCGGCAGCTTCATTGAAAGTGCAGTTGGCGGCTTTGTCCTGTTATAGGGGGAAGGTGCAAGGAGCCTCGCTAGGTACTCATTCGGATATAAAACGCTTTTTGAAGGCGGTGGCGCTTCTACGGCCGCCGCGGAGGCGCGTAATTCCATCCTGGGATCTGCCATTGGTCTTGGAGGCTTTAGGGCAAGCGCCTTTTGAGCCCTTAGCGGATGCTTCTTTGAAAGACCTTACGCTGAAGGTGGTGTTTTTGGTGGCCATTGCCTCGGCGAGACGCGTTTCGGAGTTGCAGGTGCTGTCTTGTAGGAAGCCCTTTCTGTCTTTTTCCGATTCTAAGGTGGTTTTGAGGCCAGTGCCATCTTTCTTGCCTAAGGTGGTTTCGGCTTTTCATTTAAACCAAGTGGTATCGTTGCCGGTTCATCACTTGGACATTCGCTGAGCATTGAAGGAGTATATTGCTAGGACAGCTCATTTCCGTAAGTTAGACAGGCTTTTTGTACTCTTTCTGGGGGCAAGGAAAGGGGCAGCGGCCTCGAAGGGTTCGATTGCTCGATGGGTGAAGGAAGCGATCACATCAGCGTATCTTTTGTGCGGACGAATGGTACCAGAAGGGTTGCGAGCTCATTCCATTAGAGTGCAAGCGGCATCTTGGGCAGAGTGTGCTTTGGTGCCAGCGGTGGACATCTGTAAGGCGGTGACGTGGTCTTCGCTGCATTCTTTTGTGAAGCATTATCGTCTGGATGTGCAGGCGAGCAGAGATACCTGTTTCGGATCAGCGGTGCTTCAGGCCGGTCTAGCAGGACCCTCCCGTTGATACTATTTTACTGCTCTGGTACATCCCCAGAGATTCCGGGACTAGACTGGAGGGACGATCAGGAAGATTAAATTAGACTTACCTGCTAATTGTAGTTCCTGGAGGAACTCCAGTCTAGTCCCGTATCCCGCCCAAACTCGTTGGTGGACTATGGCCTGAAGCGAAGGTGACTTACAGGTAAGCAGCACTTCTAATTCTGTTGGGGGCATGGTTCACGATAGGGCAGGTTCTTACCTGGGGGTGGTGTTTTCTCAGAGAGTCCTGTTCCATGGCGGGGGACGGGAGATCTCAAGGCATGCAGTAGGTTGGAGATCTTGTACATAGTTGGGCTGCGAGGCTTTTACAGTTCAGTTGGGCAGTTAATTTGGTTATGCATTTCACTACTTACTTGTTGCTCTGGTGAGTCTGTTTTGTCAATAGGTAAACTGGTGTGAGGAGGCGGTTCCAGTCCTTATATACTGGTGACATCACGACAAAGAAGTTTCTCAGTCTCCAAAGCTGCTAGAGGAGGTTGACAACCCCAGAGATTCCGGGACTAGACTGGAGTTCCTCCAGGAACTACAATTAGCAGGTAAGTCTAATTTAATCTCATATGTGCTGAAGGACATGCCTTGCACGGGCAAGAAAGTGGTGGCAAAAGGCAACCACTTTTAGAAATACCGCTCGCCTCCCTCTCCCGAGACGGAATCAGTACCAGCTGGGGGAGGAGGGGCTGGTGGCATTTGGGGGGGTGGCAAGGAACCGGGGTTTCTGCCTAGGGCAGCAGAAACCCTTGGGCCAGCCCTGCCTGGGGCGCATAAGAATAAGCCCAGCCTCCGCTTCTCTGCCCACAGAATGCATGCTGGGACCCATACCTCCCTCCTCCCCCTATATTCAGTTATGTAAATTCATCTTTACATGTTTTTGGTCACTGCATGTCAGTTGGATCTCTGGTCCCACGTGAGCTGCATTACTGCATGAGGCTCATTCTCTGGGGCCACCTAGGTCTCAGACTGCCACTCTGTCTTCTTTGCAGACTCCTCACTGTTTTCTTTAGCAAGCAGTAACTTCCCCTGTCAAGAACATTACCATGCTATCTGTCCCAGCCCAGCTCTTTACTGTGGTATACGGATTTTTTTTTTCTCTTTATTGATTTTCAAAATACACCAGAATAAACTAAGTGTAATTAGAATACAGACATATCAAAAGAAACATTAAACATCACCAATAATACAAACTTGGTATAGACCTCAATAAAAACCTCCATAAGGTTCCAAGAAAAAAGAAATTTCTAATCTAAGAATAACAACCAAAGGCTATAACTAGTAGAGCTTAGGTGGTACATGTGGCAGCCGGTACAGGATCCAATCCCCCCCCATCCTTACTCTCAAGAAACAATTTCAATTGTAGGGGTTCAAAGAAAAGAAACTGCTTGGAATGGTGAACTATTATACACTTACATGGGTATTTCAACTTAAACTGTACCCCCAGGTTAAGAGAGCGTTGACGCAAGGCCAAAAACTCTCTCCTCCTTTTCTGGGTATCTCTCGCTAAATCTGGAAAGATTAATATCTTAGACCCCATAAATTGAGAAACATTCATCTTAAGAAAATATAGGCGCGGAACAGAGTTCCGATCTGACTCAAAAGCAAAGGACACCAGCAATGTAGCTCTACTGGTAACCAACTCAAGCGAGCTTTCCAGAAATCCTGACAGATCCATCTGAGCTGGAACATTAGGCTCCACCGAGGCTCTTCCACCCAGTTCCTCTGTTGAGGAAATAGATACATACTGAACCCGGGTAATAGGAGGTAAATTTCCAGAAGGCATGAGTAGGACCTCAGTAAGGAACCTCCGAACCAGCTCCAGAGGATCCAACAAGGGGACCTGGGAAAGTTCAGCAAACGCAAGTTGTTCCTCCTTGCTTGATTGTCCAGGAACTCCAGACGCCTTCCCATAATTAAAGCTCCTTTTGCCTGAGTAGCACCCAGTTCCTGTAATTCAACAGCCTGGGCCTCCAATTGTGAAAGCCTCACAGCATGTCCATCCGCTCTCGAGCGTTCAGACTCAGCCTGCGCCTTCACCACACTCATCTCGTGAGAAAGAGTAACCACAATAGGCATAAGAGATTGTTGAAGGGATGTTATGGCGTCCCATAAGCTTTCCAAAGTGACTGTTGCTGGTCTATCCAAAGCCTGCAACTCAGGAGTAACCAGAGAGAGAGAAGAAGCCAAAGGTAGCCTCACCAAACCGCTGCTTGCCCCAGCCATCGAAGGAATCTCTCCTCCTCCCAGCGCAGCAACGGGAACACTCTCCATCTGGGTCGGGGCAGCCCCCTCCACTGCAAGCGATCTCCTGTCATCCGGGGATACGCCGACAGGCGAACCAACCCCAGGAACTCTTCCGGGTTGCGGCGGCAACTGCTGTTGGGGACTCAAAACCACCCCATTGCTCAGATCAGACGAGGAACGCGTCTGATCCGCCGAAGCCACACCAGGACCCATCGGTGGAAAAAAGCCCGGAATCACCGACTGTGACGCCCGAACGGTAGGAGTAGAGGTTTCGGGGGGTTTCTGTGATAATTGCTTCCTCTTTCTCCCCATAACGACGTCGCAAGTCGGAACCAGCTAGCACACACCCGACAGACCGTACAGTTCATCCGCCATCTTGGAACCCCTCGGTATGCGGATTTTTAACATGGATATCTGGCCTGGTCTGCCGCAGGACACCTCCTCTGCCCTCATGCTCTACTATCCACCGCTTTGGGTGCATTCAGCGTCTTCGCTTACTTTGGCTTGGTCTCCTCACTTCGCTTCGTATGCTGTCCTTTTGGGTTAAAACAAGCAGACTCCGCTGCTGCTCAACTCCCACACCATTGGCAAATTTAGTGCAGGAGGCGTGCTCTCTGGGGGTATACAGCTCTCAGGCCTCCACTGTGTTCTCTTCCAAGCTTCTCACCTTTAACATCAGCTTGCTCCCCTTCACTGCTCTCCATTTACAAGTATTTCCAGACTGGAGGCATAACTTTTCAGTTGCAGTGCTCACTTTAGCGGTGGTTTTACTAGAGGGGACTGCAAAGCCCTAAGGAGCAACATCCATTTGCCCCAGAGGCTCTTTCTCTTTTATATCTGGTACAATAGATGCTCAAAATTTCAGTAGGACAGTTTCTGATCATGCTGCCATCACTTTTGCTTTGGGAACAATTGCGTCCGAATCTAAATCTCCCATATGGAAGCTGAATGTGGGGTTATTGACTGACGAGACCTTTCTTGCTCAATTAGAGGAGGCCAGAGAACATTATTTTGCAGAAAATTTAACTTCTGTAATTTGGGTTGCTTACAAAATGACCCTTAGAGAGCTATTATAAGCTATATGGAGAAGCAGAATAAGGAGAGGAAAGCTCAGATGTTCCACTTAGAACAAGAAATTAAAAGCCTCAAATCACTTTTAATGTACAAATTTAATAACAAAACATTGGGGAGGCTCACTAGGCTGAAACATGACTTTAACAAGCTTCTGAGTCTCTGTGCTTCTGCTGAAATTGATACACAGAGGGCGATTTACTATGCCAATAACAAAAAGAGTGGGTGGCTTCTGGCAAATGATCTATGGAAGAAATGGCAAAAGAATAGGATTGTATATATTTGAGATGCTAGAGGAAAGAGAGTGTGCTTTGTGGATGGCATTTTGAAGACTTTCTGGAGTCGTTGCAAGACGTTGTATTGCTCAGAATGTTACACAGAAGGAGATAATGTTGATGGCTATCTACGGGGGCCTGCTTGTCCCTAGGTTATCGTAAGAAACTAGGCAGAAAAATCAGCCAACTTGGGAGAGATCATGAATATAGTTAAGGCACTTCCTGATTGGAAGCCCCTAAGAATAAATGACTCCCCCATGAAATTTTATTGTGCTTTTCTTGCTAAGTTGGATCCTAGGTTGCATTGACTATTACAATCCCTATTAATGACCAATTCCTTTGTAGGAAACTTTACAGAGGTTATGGTAATATTACCAAAACTCAGAGGAGATGTTGAACAGATTCAAAATAATTGACCAGTCTGTGTGTTTAATGTTTACTTTAAGATTTATGCTAAAATTCTCGCGCACAGGGCCGGCCCATCCATTGTGCGAGAATATTGTTTGCACAGGGCCCCGCACCAACATCTGGAATAATCGGCACCGGCAGCAGGGGTTGGCTTTAGAGGGCTCCCGGCAGGCCCTGTCTCAACTCTGACAGCGCCAAAGTGAAGAATGCTGTTTTTCTTCACTTTGGCAGCTGTTTTGTAGTATAGGCTGCGGGTGCGCTGGAGGTCAAAGGTAGCTTCCTGTTTCTTGGCACTCAGCGCGCCAGTGGCCTATACTACAACACAGCTGCCGAAGTGAAGAAAACTGGCACTCTTCACTTTGGCGCTGTCAGGTAAGCCGGGGCCTGTCGGGAGCCCTGTAAAGGCAGTCGGACAGCCGCAGGGCTCTTCGGGGGGGGGGGGGGGCACTAGGACTGGAAATGGGCTGAGTGGGGGGGTGATGATAGGATTGGAAATGTCTGATGTGAGGAAAGAATTGGAAATGGGCTGATGTGGGGGTAAAGGATTGGAAATGGGCTGATGGGGGCACGGACTGGAAATGGGCTGATCAGGGGCTTGGACTGGAAATATCTGATGGGGGGGGCTAAGATTGGAACTGGGCTGCTGGGCGGCTTGGACTGGAAATGGGCTGATGGGGGGATAGGATAGGACTGGAAATAGCTGATGGGGGAGCTAGTACTGGAAATGGACTGATGGGGGGCTTGGACTGGAAATGGGTTGATGGAGGGCTAGGATAGTACTGGAAATATCTGATGGGGGGCTAGGATTTGAAATGGGCTAATGGGGGGTTGGACTGGAAATGGACTGATGGGGGGCTAGGATAGGACTGGAAATAGCTGATGGGGGAGCTAGGACTAGAAATGGGCTGATGGAGGGCTGGGATAGGACTGGAAAGGGCCGATGAGGGGGCTAGGATTGGAAATAGGTTGATGGGGAGGCTAGAATTGGAAGTGGGTTTCTGGGGGGCTAGGATAGGACTGAAAATGTCTGATGGGGGGCTAGGATTGGAGATGGGCTGATGGGGGAACTAGGACTGGAGATGGGCTGATGCGGGGGGATGGGAGAATGGGACTAGAAGGGAGCGGATGCTGGGTGGGGCTGGAACTAGAAGAGAGCTGATTTGGGGGTGGATTAGAAGGGGATGGTTCTGGGGGAGTGAGGATGGAGAAGAGAAAAGATATTTTGTGTGGGAGGGCCGGGTATTGGGAAAGTAACTGGGGATTGAGGATGGAGGGGTGAAATTTGAGTGGATGAAAAAGGAATAAAGAAAGAAATGTATGTCAAAACTCAATATGTTAAAGCAGATGTAGAGAGAGATTGAATAAAAAAAACCTAGAAGAGAGAAGAAAGGATAAATGGACAGCAGACAATGGAGAGTTAGCAGAAGACTACAAAAAGGGACTGCTACTTCTGGAGAGAGATCTGCAATTGTAAGTATTACTAATGGGAATTTTTCTAAATCTTGGGGGAAAAGGAATTCTTTAGATTAAAGCTGATTAATCTGTGAACCCAGTGTATTTGTTAAATCAGTCAGGACCTAGTAGCAGCAAAGAGCTTTCAGTTTAAATTTAAAACATAGAGTAGAGCTTTCTGGTTAGATTTAGAACCCAAGACCTCCTCTATCCAAACAAGGGCTGTGGGACTCCCCACCTGGAGATTGGTCACAGATTACCTTAGAAGCAAAGGACAGGGTACTGTATAGCAGCCAGCTTTTAATAAGTATTTTCCCTCCCTCCCTCCCTCCCCGACACCAACCCACCCACCCCTGGGATAATCGTAGCTTTATAGGTGTTTAAATCTCTTAAAGAAAAGGACATGCCATATTCACTCTCAGGTGCAGTTGTTTATTCTCATCAGCATACATTAAGGACCTGAGATTAATTAACTTTCAGGTGAACAAAGTATATTAAACATACTAGGTATAGTTTTATTAGTATAAGTATCCCCAGCAACCCTTAGTAAGTAAAGAACTTAAATATCCAAACACAACCTTAAAACGAAGATGCAGACAGCAGTCCAGCAGCAAGATGGGGGCTTTCCAGTCTTTTGCATTGAGTGTCACATGTATGATTTTCTCCCAGTTGGTGAGGGGTCTTATGTGTGCACAAGGTGCAAGGAGTTCTTCGCTGTCAGGGAATGAGTCCGATCTCTGGAGGCAAGAGTAGCAGACTTGGAAGGCATAAGGAAGATAGAGAGGTACATAGACGAGACCTACAGGGGATATAGTCCTGAAGTCCCACCTCCAGTCTGGCAGCATCCCTGTTGCCATGTAGGAGAGAGGTCACGTGACAGGACAGCATCACCCTGGTGTGGCAGGAAGTGATCCTATAGCTAGGAACTGTCCTCCAGGTGATGTAAAGCCCTCTCACACATAGGAAGTTTCTCCAGGTCCATGTGCCCATGAGGGGAGGGTTAGGGCAGCCCTTATAGTTGGTGATTCGATCATTAGGCATGTAGATAGCTGGATGGCTGGTGGATGTGAGGATCGCTTGGTAACATGCCTGCCTGGTGCGAAGGTAGCGGACCTCAGGCGCCACCTATACAAGGTCTTAGATAGTGCTGCGGAGGAGTCTGCTGTCTTGGTATATGTCAGTACCAATGACATAGGAAAATGTGGTAGGGAGGTTCTGGAAGCTAAATTTAGGCTTCTTAGGTAGGAAGTTGAAATCCAGAACTTCCAGGGTAGTGTTCTCCGAAATGCTTCCTGTTCCACGTGCAGGACGCAAAAGGCAGGCAGAGCTCCGGAGTCTCAATGCATGGATGAGACAATGGTGCAAGGATGGGGGTTTTGGATTTGTTAGGAACTGGGGAACATTCTGGGGAAAGGAGGGACTCTTCTGAAGGGATGGGCTTCACCTTAACCGGGATGGAACTAGTCTGCTGGCATTAACCTTTAAAAAGGAGATAGAGCAGCTTTTAAACTAGATAATAGGGGACAGCTGACAGTCACCTAAGAGTGCATGGTTCGGAACAATGTATCCTTGAAGGATACTACCAAAAAAATGAAGTTAGGGCACATCAGCAGAGAGCTTCCAATAAAGACAAAGGTAGCCCAAATGCCCTTGAGTACAGAGCAGACAGCTTAAAGATTCCAAATTATTCCTGCCTACCAATAACCAGATCAATGTGAATAAAATATAGTCTCTAAAATGCTTGCATGCAAATGCTAGAAGTCTAAAAAATAAGATGGAAGAGTTAGAATATATAGCACTAAATGAGAAGTTAGATATGATTGGTATCTCAGAGACATGGTGGAAGGAGGACAACCAGTGAGACACTGATACCTGGGTACAAACTATATCATAATAATAGAGCTGATCAAATTGGTGGATTGGTTGCGCTCTATGTTACAGAGGGCATTGAGTTACAAAGGATTAAAGTTCTACAGGAAACAAAATTTTCTATAGAATCTCTGTGGATTGAAATTCCATGTAAATAGGGGAAGGCAATGGCAGTGGAGGTGTACTATCGACCGCCTGGCCAGAATGAACAAATGGATGATGAAATGCTCAAAGAAATCAGGGAAAGTAGCAAAAGTTACAGCACAATAATAATAATGGGAGATTTCATCTACCTCGGTATTGACTGGGTCAGTGTCACGGCAGGACATGCTAGGGAGATAAAGTTTCTAGATGAAATAAATGACTGCTTCTTGGAGCAGCTGGTTCATGAACTGACCAGAGGGGAAGCCATTTTGGACCTAGTCCTTAGTGGAACACCAGATCTGGTGCAAGAGATAAGGGTGTTGGGGCCACTTGGTAATAGTGATCATAGCATGATCACGTTTGATTTAATTAATGGAGGAGGGATGGTAAGGAAATCCACAGTACTACCTTTTAACTTTTGAAAGGGAGACTATGATAAAATGAGGAAAATAGTTAAGAAAAAACTAAAAGGAGCAGTTGCAAAGGTTAAAGACTTACATCAAGTTTGTGTGTTGTTTAAAAATACTGTCTTGGAAGTCCAGAACAGCTGTATTACACATTTTTAGAAAAGTGGAAGTAAGTCCAAAAAACTGCTAGCATGGTTTAACAGTGAAGCAGAGAGGCTGTTGTTGACAAAAAAGCATCTTTCAGGAAATGGAAAAAAGAGCCAAATGACAAACTGGAAACAGCACAAGCAATAGCAAGTTAAATGCAAGGCATTGAAAAGGAAGGCAAAGAGAGAATTTGAGACGACCCTTGCTTTGGAAGCAAAAATGCGTAATAAAGACTTTTTCAAGTACATACATAGCAAAAAAACTGTGAGAGAGTCAGTTGGACCATTAGATGATAGAGGGGTAAAAGGGGCACTAAGAGGGGGGACAAGGCCATAGCAGAGAATCTGAATGAATTCTTTGCTTCGATCTTTACTGAGGAAGATGTAGTAGGGATTGTAAGATTTGGTCAGTTATTCTTCTGTAGGTACTGGGTTCATTTCACTTCACAGAGGCAGTAGGGTTTGCAACAAAACAAGCAAACAGATGTGGCTTGGAGAAAGCACAGTTACTTACCTGTAACAGGTGATCTCTGGGAACAGCAGGAATTAGTCATCACATATGGGTACGTCGGTACCGACGGAGCCCGCGCGGGAAAGCTCCCCAGCTTTTCAGATTAAAAGCTTTTGGGGCCTCCCACTGCACATGCGCGCTGCCTTCCCGCCTTCCTGACCAGCTCTCGTCAGTTCGAGTTTAAAGCTGAGACAATAGAGAGAGAGGACAGGAAGATAGATAGATAGAGATACAACTCCTAGGGGAGGTGGGTGGGTTGTGATGACTAATTCCTGCTGTTCCCAGAGATCACCTGTTACAGGTAAGTAACTGTGCTATCTCCAGGAACAAGCAGGAATACGTCATCACATATGGGGACTCCCTAGCTAAGATGCCTGGGAGATCCCCCTCCAAGGGTAAACCATCTTCGCATGGATCTCAGGCATCCATCCAGGGAAGGTGGGCAGGAGTTGTTTAAGTATGGAACAGGTGTTTGAGGACAGCCTGACCAAACAAGGCATCCCGGCGGGAGTCCTTGTCCAAGCAGTAATGGGCTGTGAAGGTATGAACCGAGGCCCAAGTGGCTGCTCGACAGATCTGATCTATGGACACAGAGTGAAGATGAGCCATAGAAGTGGCCATGGCCCTCACATTGTGAGCTGTGACATGGCCCTCCATAGAAATGTTCTTACTCTGGTAAGCAAAAGAAATACACTGAGCGATCCAATTGGAAAGTGTACGCTTGGTGACTGGAAGTCCCAAATGAGAAGGATCAAAAGCCACGAAAAGTTGGGAAGACTTTCGATGTGGTTGAGTCCTGTTGAGGTAAAAGGCAAGAGCTCTTTTACAATCCAGAGTATGAAGGTTCCTCTCTGCACTGGATGCATGAGGAGCCGGGAAAAAGACAGGTAGATATACCTCTTGATTAAGATGAAAAGGCGAGACCACTTTGGGCATAAAGTGGGGATTCGTCCTAAGGACCACCTTATCATGATGAAACCTAGTATAAGGTGGATGAGCCACTAAAGCCTGCAGTTCACTGATGCGGCGAGCCGAAGTGACTGCAATAAGGAAAACAACCTTCCAGGAAAGAAATTTGAAGGAGGTAGAGTCCAAAGGCTCAAAAGGTGGCTTCATAAGCTGACCTAGAACTAGGTTCAAATCCCATGCTACCGGAGGAGGTCGGATGGGAGGTTTAGTTAGAGTCAGGCCTCTCATGAAACGTGAAACAAGAGGATGAGAGGAGACAGGTTGTCCATTTATAGGTTTTAAGGATGCTGCAATAGCACTCAAATGGACCCTTACTGAATTTGTCTTAAGGCCTGCATTTGAAAGATGCAGGAGATAGTCCAAGAGGGAATTCAAAGGAAGTGCTAGAGGGTCAAGACCCTGCTGAGCACACCAAATGGAAAAACGTTTCCATTTGAAAGCATAAGAACGCCTCGTGGAAGGTTTCCTAGAGGCATGAAGGATATCTGTCACAGGTTGAGAAAGATTAAAGTCTTGAAGACTTAGGCCTTCAGTAACCAAGCTCTGAGATGTAGGGATTTGGGGTTTGGGTGCCACAAAGTCCCCTCCTCCTGAGACAGGAGGTCTGGCGCAGCTCCCAGGTCCAGGGAGGATCCCTGGGAGAGATGCAGAAGTAGAGGGAACCACACCTGGCGTGGCCAGCGGGGAGCTATGAGGATCATAGTCCCGTGATCCCTCTGGAGCTTGAACAGAGTCTTGGATATTAGAGGAATGGGTGGAAAGGCATAGAGGAATTCCTGACCCCAATGCAGGAGGAAGGCATCGTGGGCCTGAGCTCCCTGACACTGAGTTCTGGAACAGAACCGGGGAAGTTTGGCATTCCACGGACTTGCAAAGAGGTCTATGTCCGGGGTCCCCCATTCCTGAAAGATTCTGCGTATCTGGTCCATATGTAGGGACCATTCGTGTGGAAGCAGAACTCGACTGAGTCTGTCTGCACGAGAGTTTTGAACTCCTGGAAGATACACTGCAAGAAGGTGAATTTGATGCTCTCTGGCGAAGGCCCATATTCTGAGAGCTTCGTTGCAAAGCGACAGAGAGCCTGTCCCTCCTTGTTTGTTTATATAGAACATGGCTACCTGATTGTCTGTCTGAACTAGGACAGTCAGGTTGACAAGGAGGGTATAGAAGACCTTGAGGGCAAGGTAAATTGCTCGCAGTTCCAGGAGGTTGATATGAAGGGTGGCCTCCTGTGGAGACCAAGTGCCCTGAGTGGAGAGGTTCTGAAGATGAGCTCCCCACCCTGTCTGGGAGGCATCTGTTGTGAGGGTTGCTTGGGGCAACAAAGGTTGGAAGGGGGCCCCCAACAACAGATTCTTGGTGGATGTCCACCATTGGAGGGACCAAAATAGACGGCTTGAGGTGAGTATTTGGTCGGAGAGCGCTCCAGATGCTTGAGTCCACTGGGTGGCCAAGGTCCATTGAGCTGCTCTCATATGCAGACGAGCGTAGGGCACCACATGTACCGTGGAGGCCATGTGGCCCAGAAGTCGCAGCATTTCCTGGGCTGTCAAATGACTGCTGGACTGAGCTTGGGAGGCCAAACTCAGCAGGCGTTGGGCCCTGACCTGAGGCAGGTAGGCCCTTGCAGTGATGGTGTCTAACTGGGCCCCTATGAACTCGAGAGACTGAGTAGGGATTAGCTGAGACTTGGGAAGGTTTACTACCAGTCCTAGATATTGCAGAAGACGCCTTGTGCGGTCCAGGGAAATTTGGGCCTGGGACTGAGAGGGAGCTCGGATGAGCCAGTCGTCCAGGTATGGGAATATGAAAATTCCCAGGCCTCTTAGAAAGGCAGCTACGACTGCCATGCATTTGGTGAACACTCTTGGAGCAGAGGCTAGACCGAAGGGGAGTACTCTGTACTGGAAATGTTTTCCCTGAAACAGAAATCGAAGGTATTTTCTGTGGGATGGGTGGATGAGTATGTGTGTATACGCATCCTTTAGATCTAGAGAACAAAGCCAATCCTGACTCTGAAGGTATGGAAGGAGAATGCCCAGAGAAAGCATATTGAATTTCTCCTTGAAAAGAAATTTGTTCAATTCTCTCAGATCCAGAATTGGTCTGAAGCCCTCTGTCTTCTTTGGTATTAGAAAATAAGGGGAGTAGAATCCCGTCCCCTGTTGAAGAAGAGGGACCTCCTCTATTGCCCCCTGGGCAAGGAGGGAGGAGACTTCCTGACCCAAGAGGGCCAGGAGAGATGGGGGAGAATTGAACTGCCTCACCATAGTATAAGGAGGAAGGTCGGAAAAATGGAGTTTGTAACCCTCTCTGATGATAGAGAGGGTCCATTGCTCTGATGTAATTTGCTCCCATCTGGGAGCAAAGTGAGCTAACCTTCCGGTATGGTGAGGGGCTCTGGTTGTTCTAGAGCCAGAAAAGTTAAGTTCTCTAGGGGCAAGTCAAAACCCCTGAGGGGGTGGAGCCTGCTGAGGCGTAGCAGACGCCGCAGGCTTTGACCTTGCCGGTTTAGGTTGCTGACGTTTAGCAGCAAAACGAGGCTGAGAGGATTGTTGGCCAGTATTTGTAGAAAATCTGGACTTCTTGTAATAAGGCCTCTTAAAAGACTTCTTCTTGGCAGGAGTGGAGGTAGACTTAGAAAGTCTATCTAAGGTGGCATTTTCTGCATCCATTTGAGTGGCCTTAATTTGCCACTCCTCACCAAATAAGTTCTCACCTGTACAGGGCAGATTTCGTAAGCCATCTAGGACCCAAGGTTCTAGATCAGAAGCCTGGAGCCAAGCAAGACGTCGGGCTGCTATAGCAATGCCCGAAGCCCTACTAGCACCCTCAAAGGAATCAAAAGCTGCCCTGTTGGAGAACTTTGAAATATCCAAAAGGTGTTTCACTAAGGAAATGAACTGCTCCCTCTTATCCTCAGGGATAAAGGGGGCAAAATGCCGAACTTTTAGAGCGATTTCACTGAGAAACATGCCCATGTAAAGACTATAGGAATTAATCCTGGCTATAAGCATAGTAGCCTGGAAAATTTTCCTGCCAAAAGAGTCTAGAGTCTTACATTCTCGCCCTGGAGGAGTAGAAGAGTGCCTTTTGGTACTCTTTATCTTCTTCATTGCAGACTTCACCACAATAGAATGGTGAGGCAACTGGGTTTTTTGGAAACCAGGAGAAGGGGGGACACGGTACATGGTGTCCAACCTGCGAGAAGAAGGAGACAATGTTAGAGGAGCCTCCCATAAGTCCATCAAGTGTTCTTGAAGGATTTCATGGATAGGCAGGGTGACTGCCTCTTTAGGAGACTTAGAGTATCCTAAAATATCCAGTTTCTTTGATCTGGGTTCCTTTTCAGAGGATGAAGCAATAGAAAGACCTTTAGCCATTTCTATGATGAAGTCCTGAAAGGACAAATCCTCTGGTGGAGACATTCTCCTGTTAGGAGAAGAAGGCTCCTCAGGAAGATCAAGGCAGAACTCATCAGAATCATCAGAGGAGTTAAAATCCTCTGAAGAAGCAGAGTATCCTCTATGTGCTTCCAACGCACGATACGCATACCGTTCGGTATCGACATCGGGCGTACCGGGTATGGGATCGGTACCGGGCAAAAGCCCGGATCCGGCATGCGGAACCGATCTGCTTTTGGAAGACGATGGCCTCGGTTCCGGTATGGAAGCCATTACCGGAACCGGACCCGGTACCGCTGGCTGCGGTATCGAGGGCGTAGCAGCATTAATAAAAGCCAGAATGGCCTGCTGCATGACTTCGACAGTATTGCCCATAGACGCCACTGCTGCCTGGATGTCGGTACCGGTATGGGCCGGTACCCCAGAGCAGTACAACAGGTGATCTGTCGAGGCCGCGCCATCGATGTCAACCTGTGACCCCATGATTGCTTTGGAGGCCGGAGCCTCCCGCCGGGGTTTTTTGGCCTGGGCAGAATCCTCGAACTCAGAATTGAGAGCCTCTCGATCTTTAGAAAGAGATTTGCTTTTAGAGGATTTGCCCACTGGAGTTTTGGTTACCTGAGATCCATCCGGAGAGGAAGACCTGGATGACTGTGATGCTTCTGAAGGAAACAGCACATGGAACTTGTTGGCCCGGTTCTGCAATCCACGTTTCGACATCTGGGAGCAGGATGGGCAGTCCGGTATGGAATGGTCAGGTCCTAAACATTTAAGACACCATTCATGGGTGTCTGTAAGAGGAATGACAGCACTGCACTTGGTACACTTTTTAAAACCAGGAACTGGCTTCTCCATGAGGAGAATTTGTGTAGGCCTGAAGGCCTAACAAAGTACCAAGCTGTGCTGAAGAAAAGAAAAATTTTTTTATTTTTTTTTTAAAAGAAAGAAAGAGAGACCGGCAGTACCGGTTTCAGAATGGGGAAGGCAGGTACGCGGTCTAAAGAAAACAATAAAATCAACAATTTCTTCAGCGGTGACAGGAACACGACCTGCTGGCTCCGCGGAAAAAAAAAGAAACTGACGAGAGCTGGTCAGGAAGGCGGGAAGGCAGCGCGCATGTGCAGTGGGAGGCCCCAAAAGCTTTTAATCTGAAAAGCTGGGGAGCTTTCCCGCGCGGGCTCCGTCGGTACCGACGTACCCATATGTGATGACGTATTCCTGCTTGTTCCTGGAGATAGGTTTTTATGTAGAAATAGGCTTAATACATAGGTATTGAACAGAGGTATATAGTGATTGTTACAGAGCTGTTTCAGTGTGCATCAATGAATCTGGGTGTGCATGTGCAAGTGTGAAGTGTAAGAGAGAGAGATAGGCCCGAACATGTGGCTCAGAGCCTCATGACAAGGGAGAGAGAGAGAGAGAGAGCGGGGGAGGGGTGAAGGGAATTGATTATCAGAGCTTCCTGTCCTTCATGTCCAATGGATGGCGGGAGAGAGAGACAGGAAGTGTTTCTGTCTTTTATAGTGAATTGAATCCTTTCCAGCACTTCCCCTTGAGGTCTGCTAGCCACTCCCTTTAAGGTCTGCCATTCTTGATTTAGCAAGGAGGGGCTTCAGACAGGCCTTGGAGAATGAAATCACCAGGGGGTCAGAGTTAATCTCATCTTGTAAACTGTCCTATTACCTTTGGAGACTGAAGTCACCAGAGTCCAAAGCTGCATGAAATGTATGCTGACAGGGATGTTACCCATGACTGAAGTGGTATTTAAAGGTGATACTGTGGAAGAATTGAAAGAAATATCGATACACTAGGAAGATGTATTACAGCTGTTTGATAAACTGAAGAGTAGCAAATCACCTGGATCGGATCGTATACATCCAAGGGTGTTGAAGGAACTGAAATATGAGATTACAGACCATCTATTAGTAATCTGTGAACTATCATTAAAATCATCTGTAATACCTGAAGATTGGAGGATGGCCAGTGTAATTCCAATTTTTAAAAGAGTTCTAAGGGTGATCCGGGAAACTACAGCCCAGTGAGCCTGACGTCAGTACCAGGAAAAATAGTAGAAACCATAATAAAGAATACAATTACTGAACATGTAGATAGTCAGGTCTTAGTAGGAGACAGACAACATTGCTTTAGACAAGGAAGATCTTGTCTTACTAATCTGTTATGTTTTTTTTGAAGGTGTGAGTAAACAGATAGACAAAGGTGAGTTGGTTGATATAGTGTATCTGGACTCTCAGAAAGCTTTTGACAAGGTCCCTCATCAGAGACTTTGAATATTGTGTGCTTTTCTGGTCGCCGTATCTTAAAAAGGATATAGCATTATTAGAAAAGCTCCAGAGAAGAGCCACCAAAATGGTAAAGGAGATGGAATGATACCCCTATTAAGAGAGGCTAAAAAGATTAGGGCTGTTCAACCTGGAAAAGAGACGACTGTGGGGAGATATGATAGAAGTCTATAAATTAATGAATGGAGTACAACGGGTAAACACAGTCGATTGTTTACATCATCAGAATCTAGAAAGACTAGGGGACATGCAATGAAGCTACAGTGTAAACTATTTAAGACTAATAAGAGAAAAGATTTTTTCACTCAACGTGTAATCAAACTCTGGAATTTCTTACCGGAGGATGTAGTAAAAGCTGTTAGTGTAGCTGGGTTTAAAAAAGGTTTGGACAAGTTCCTGGAGGAAAGGTCCATAAACCATTATTAAAAGGGACCCAGGATATCACTGCTTGACCCAATACATGCATTGTGGAACCTGTGTCCTTTGGGGAAACTGCTAGGTACTTATGACCTAGATTGGCCACTGTTGGAAACAGGATACTGGGCTTGATGGACCTTGGTCTGACCCAGTATGGCATATCTTATGTTCTTAAAAACTGGATATTCAGCACTGGTATCGAGATAGTGGGTGGCACTGAATATCTGGTCTTTGGGATCAGCAATGGCTGAGTTTGTATGGTGGTGATTTTTAGCTTCTTTATATGAATAGCTATCTGGATAGCTATTTAGGACAGTTTTTTTGCGGTCCAGAGCTAGTCAGATAACTATCTGTGTAGAAGTGCTGAAAATTACTGCTATATGGATAAATCATTCTACTTGTGCCCCTGGAGCACCCCCACACTATTCAGATAGTGCCGAGGCAGCCAGTGAGACTATTCAGCAGCATTGTCTGGATAGTGCCACTGGATATCTTTCTGGCTGGCATTTCTCCAGAAGGTAGGGTCTGCTATTCAGATAAATGCCTTTGAAAACTGACTGTACTATCTATTTATGTATTTTATTTATTTAACATTTCTTTTCAGGCCTATCTATCGTCCTGGGTCATCTTTGAATGGAAATGTATGCATTACAAAGATGAGGGTTTCCGTTTTTCTGTTTACTATCCTACTTATAATGTGTAGCAGGTGTTTCTGCACTGAGTTTTAAGTTTCCTGCAACACTAGGCAAAATAATCAGCTGATTCACTTCTGTTTTATTACCTTGGATATAATGGTGTACAATAATATATTAATGGAGTAAAATAAAGGCAAGGGCAGAGATGAATGAATATGTTGATCTTCCTCAGCACTCCCATGGGGGCATTCAAAGCAGACACTAATTCAGAATGGCTGCTCTAATGCTTTAGTTTCTCATTTGTAGGGCATATCAAATGTTTTACAATTTAAATAGCAAGTATAAAAGCCACTTCAGCCTTTTCAGTGTTAAGAAAGTGCTTCATATACTAGGCCCCTGCAATATTATTCTATTTTAATATGATTATCAGAACATACTAGTAGTAGTTGGTGATCTGTACCACAGTCAGCTTCATTTTTGTCTTTGTTGATATTATTGAGCTTTTCCATCGTTGACTTCCACAGATGTCAATTTGATTTTTATACAATCCATTGGGTGAAGTCCATGTGCACAGTTGCCGCTTGTGTTGCTGAAAGAAGGTGTGTGAGATGAATAGATCGTGGGTCTTGCAGAATATTATCAGTCTCTCTCCAACTTCATTTCTGTTGCCAAGTCCATTTTTCCAAACACTTTGCTGCCTTCTTTGTTGCAAACATTTGCATTACCATCACCCATGACTATCAGGATATCATGTTTGCATGTTCCATCAATTTCAGTTCGTACCTGTTCATAGCACTCATCAATTTCATCCTCTTTTGCAGCTGTTATTGGGGCATATACTTGCATTATAGTTGTGTTGATGGGCATTCCTCATAGACAAATAGAATTTAAGTGTTCTGCCTGCAAAATCGATTTGCTGCTTTAGATACAAATGACAGAGCTGCAGAAGAGTTATGGAATTACATCAAGAAGGTTGTGTTGGAAGAAAGCGAGAAGTCTCTACAAAAGATGAAAAAGCAAAAACGGTCAAAATGGATGACGGAAAAAACTCTGAAAATTGCCCAGAAACGCAGAGAAGCTAAAGCCAGAGGAGAAAGAAAGACAATCGCAGAAACTCAGAGATTTCCAACGTGCAGCAAGACAGGACAAGGAAAAGTACTACAATGACACATGCAAGGAAATAGAAGAAGAAACTATTAGAGGAAGAACAAGATCGGCTTTCCTAAAGCTACGAGAGTTAAAGAAAAAATTCCAGCCTTGAATTGGAATGTTACAAGATGCTCAGGGTTCTATGTTGAATGATGCTGAGAAGATCAAGAAAAAGGTGGAAAGAATATACAGAGCTTTTATATGATAAAGATCAAGTGGACCAACAGCCATTTCAACCTGTACCTTATGATCCAGAACCATTGGTGATGAAAGAAGAAGTTGAAGCAGCATTGAAAGCCTTATCAAAAAACTAAGCACCAGGCACTGATGGCATTCCCATAGAAGTATTACAGCAATCTGATGCAGCTGTTACCGTACTTACAAGGCTCTGCCAAGAAATATGGAAGACAACATCATGGCCAACTGACTGGAAAAAGATCTGTGTTTCTACCAATACTAAAGAAAGGTGATCCAAATGACTGTGGAAATTATCGCACAATCACTCTGATCTCACATGCTAGCAAGATTATACTGAAGATTATTCAACAGAGACTACAACCATACCTGGAACAAGAAACTATCTGAAGTGCAAACAGGGTTCAGGAAAGGGCGAGGAACGAGAGACATCATCGATGTGAGATGGATCCTTGAAAAGACTAAAGAATGCCGAAAGGATATCTATTTGTGCTTTATTGACTATAGCAAGGCTTTTGACTGTGTAAACCATGAGAAAAACTGGGCCACATTAAGAAGCATGGGTATACCAGAACACCTGATCGTTCTCTTGCACAATCTGTACATTGATCAAGAAGCAGCAATTCAAACGGAACAAGGAGAAACAGAATGGTTTAAAATAAGCAAAGGTGTACGACAAGGCTGCATACTTTCCCCCTACCTGTTTAATTTATATGCAGAACAAATCTTCAGAGAAGCAGGATTGTATGAAGACAACAGAGGTGTGAAGATGGCAGAAGACTCATCAACAACCTTCGCTATGCTGATGATACCACATTACTGGCTGAAAGTGAAGATGATCTGAAACATTTGCTTCTCACGATCAAAGAAGAGTCTCAAAATGGGCCTGCACCTTAATGTAAAGAAGACAAAGATTATGATAACTGGCAAAATCAACAAGTTCATCGTTGAAGGAGAAGAAATTGAAATCGTGGACAACTTTAAACTACTTGGATCAACTATCAATAAAGAAGCAACAAGCAGTCAAGAAATCTGATGATGCATTTATTTATTTATTTTATTTATTTATCTATATTTTTCTATACCGCCCCTTCCAGCGATCAAGGGCGGTTTACAAGGAACATTTTAACAATTGTACACAGATGTATACATTTACATTGAACAATCAGATTCAACTATTTACAATGAACGGTTAAGTTTAACTATTTACATTGAACAAAACTTCAACTTCAAGATGTATTTGTAATACAAACAACCATTAAATTATTTACATTGGATATTTACATTGGTTGTGTGATTTTTCTATTTTGGAATTTAATTCCTTTTATGACGTAAATCGGGGGTGTGTATGGGGTTTCAGACAGGGGGGGGTGAGTTATTTAGTTTTGAGTAAGGGGGTTCGTGTGTGTAATACCATGGTTATGGAGGTGTTTTGGGGGAATATGGGATTTCATTGCTCTTGGCAGAATGGCTATGAAAGACCTAGACAAGCTTCTGAAGAGCAGAGATGTCTCTCCCCATACCAAGTTTCGACTTGTTCAAGCCATGGTATTTTCAATAACATCATATGGATGTGGAAGATAGACAGGAGGAAAATTGATGCCTTTGAATTATGGTGCTGGCGGCGAATACTGCGTATACCATGGACTGGCCGAAGAACAAACCACATCTCCTCACTCTCGAAGACTCGACACCATGTATCGAGTTCCTTCTTGTCCTGGGTTTCAGAAGACTCAGCTACCACACCATTCCATGGTGGTGTAATCAGCTATGAGAAGGATCAAGAGTGCAAAAAGGCATGCATCTAATCCTCCAGGACGTGAGTGTAGGACTCTTGATGCCTTTGGACGTCGAACCTTCCAGGCTTCCATGCTTTCTGCTAGGATCAGTTCCTACATATTATATATGGGAATGTTCCTTAAGGAGGTTACAGGAGATTTGGAGCTTATGAGCCCTCTCCTTCCTGATGATAAGAGGCAGGATTACCTCGCCCTTGTCAAACATGCTCAGGATGTTTCCAAGTTTGTCAATCATGCAGCCTTTGACTGCTTTGAGTGCATAAGCAGAACCTCTGCTATTGCCATAGGTGCACGTAGGATTGCCTGGCTCCAAGCATCTGACTTGGAACTTTGGGTACAGGATAAACTGGGAAATATTCCTTGCACAGGAGAGAATCTCTATGGCAAGAATTGGCAGGAAAAAGCTAATGAGATAGATGCTGACAATATCACCTTGGATAGATTGTCTAAATCTACAGCTGATCCTGCAAGGAAAAAATCCTACAAGAAACCATTCTTCAGTAAGAAGAAGTTTTATCCCTCCTATACCCAGCAGGGGCATCGTTTGGGTCAGTCTTCCCAAAAGGGACAGCAGCAACAACCTAGGCAAAGAAAAACAAAAGCTGCTAAGCCTCAACCGGCTCAGCAGACAGCCTCCACAGGGGCTTTGACTCCAATTTAGAGAACTTTGTCTTCCTGGCCCTGAACGGTCCAGAACCCTCCATTAAATTTTATCTGCTATTTGGATGATCAGTCTTCCAGTCTCACAATGCCATAAGAACATAAAAACATAAGATATGCCATACTGGGTCAGACCAAGGTCCATCAAGCCCAGTGTCCTGTTTCCAACAGTGGCCAATCTAGGTCATACGTACCTAGCAGTTTCCCCAAAAGACACAGGTTCTGCAATGCTTGTACTAGGTCAAGCATTGATATCCTGGGTCCCTTCTTAACAATCGATCTACGTTTACCCGTTCCACTCCGTTCATTAATTTATAGACTTCTATCATATCTCCCCTCAGCCGTCTCTTTTCCAGGTTAAAGAGCCCTAACCTTTTTAGCCTTTCTTCATAGGAGTATCATTCCATCCCCTTTACCATTTTGGTGGCTCTTCTCTGAACCTTTTCTAATAACGCTATATCCTTTTTAAGATACGGCGACCAGAATTGCACACAATATTCAAGGTGCGGTCTCACCATGGAACGATATAGAGGCATTATAATATTTTTTGTTTTATTTTCCATTTCTTTCCTTATGTTACCTAGCATTCTATTTGCTCTCTTGGCTGCCGCTGCACACTGGGCTGAGGGTTTTAACATGTTATCCACAATGACGCCTAAATCTTTTTCCTGGGTGGTGGTTCCTAATATGGAACCTTGCATCGTGTAACCATAGTTTGGGTTGTTCTTCCTTAGGTGCATAACTTTGCACTTGTCCACATTAAATTTCATCTGCCATTTTGATGCCCAGTCTTCCAATTTATCAAGATTCTCTTGCAATTTTCCACAATCCTCTTGGGTTTTAACAACTTTAAATAGTTTTGTGTCATCTGCAAATTTGATAACCTCACTCGTTATTCCACTTTCTAGGTCATTTATGAATATGTCAAAAAGCAGCGGACCCAGCACAGATCCCTGGGGTACACCACTATTCACCTTTCTCCATTGGGAAAATTGGCCATTTAGCCCAACCCTCTGCTTTCTATCTTTTAACCAGTTCCTGATCCACAATAGTACACTGCCTCCTATCCCATGACTCTTTAGTTTTGCCAAAAGTCTCTGATGAGGGACCTTGTCAAGGGCTTTCTGCCCTCCTACAGCTTCTTATTTATACAATTTTTTTATTAAGTTTAAACGACTGTTGC
The DNA here is from genome assembly GCA_033557465.1 of Ichthyophis bannanicus. Taxonomy (NCBI): domain Eukaryota; kingdom Metazoa; phylum Chordata; class Amphibia; order Gymnophiona; family Ichthyophiidae; genus Ichthyophis; species Ichthyophis bannanicus. The sequence goes on from CM066033.1 coordinate 499,048,155, forward strand.
AAAGTAACAACTTAGGCAATGATCATAATTTAAAAAAACAGCGACTGATGAAGCCGGTTCACCGGCGAAACTAGGATCTTTGTTAGGTGGCCGTTCCTTCTGAAGAATTGGCATTTTTGAGATAATCTTCTGAGCACTGCGTATGCCATTGTTTGACTATATCTTCCAGTAAAGGGCTGTCGGGTAAGGTTTGCCTCTTTGCAGATGATACCAAAATTTGCAATAGAGTAAGACACCCAGGAAGGTGTAGATAACATGAGGAGGGATCTAGCTAAGCTTGAAGAATGGTCTAGAATTTGGCAGCTGGGATTTAATGTTAAAAAATGTAACATCATGCATTTGGGCTGCAGCAATCCAAGGGAGCAATACAGTATAGGAGGTGAAGTACTTTTGTCCACTAAAGAAGAGCGGGACCGGCAATCAGAAGAAAACCAGCCCTTCATTGGCCAGTTTTACAGTCCTGCGAGCCTCCAGCTCCTAAAACCAGCCGGGCCAGCCTTAAACTGGTCAGTTGGCAACCCTACATGCACAATCCTCTCAGTAGCTCTGCTACAAAATTTGAGAGCATCGAAGAGACGTCACAGAGGGATTTATTGGTTCCTTTGACGCCTAAATCTTTTTCCATTAGGAACCACCACCCAGGAAAAAGATTTAGGCGTCATTGTGGATACCATGTTAAAACCCTCGGCCCAGTGTACAGCGGCAGCCAAGAGAGCAAATAGAATGCTAGGTATGATAAGGAAAGGAATGGAAAATAAAACAAAAGATATTATAATGCCTCTATATCGTTCCATGGTGAGACCGCACCTTGAATATTGTGTGCAATTCTGGTCACCGTATCTTAAAAAGGATATAGCAATTTTAGAAAAGGCTCAGAGAAGAGCCACCAAAATGGTAAAGGGGATGGAAGGATACTCCTATGAGGAAAGGCTAAAAAGGTTAGGGCTCTTTAACCTGGAAAAGAGACGGCTGAGGGGAGATATGATAGAAGTCTATAAATTAATGAACGGAGTGGAACGGGTAAACGTAGATCGATTGTTTACGTTATCAGAATATAGAAAGACTAGGGGACATGCAATGAAGCTACAGGGTAATCTATTTAAGACTAATAAAAGAAAATATTTTTTCACTCAACGTGTAATCAAACTCTGGAATTTGTTACCGGAGGATGTAGTAAAGGCTGTTAGTGTAGCTGGGTTTAAAAAAGGTTTGGACAAGTTCCTGGAGGAAAGGTCCATAAACCATTATTAAGAAGTGACTGAAGATATCAATGTTTGACCCAGTACAAGCATTGTTGGAACTTGTGTCTCTTGGGGAAACTGCTAGGTACATATGACCTAGATTGGCCACTGTTGGAAACAGAATATTGGGCTTGATGGACCTTGAACTGACCCAGTACAGATCCCTGGGGTACTCCACTATTCACCTTTTTCCATTGGGAATATTGGCCATTTAGCCCTACCCTCTGCTTTCTATCTTTTAACCAGTTCCCGATCCACAATAGTACACTGCCTCCTATCCCATGACTTTTTAGCTTCGCCAAAAGTCTCTGATGGGGTACTTTGTCAAAAGCTTTCTGAAAGTCCAGATACACTATATCAACCGACTCACCTTTGTCTACCTGTTTATGCACACCTTCAAAAAAACATATCAGATTAGTAAGACAAGATCTTCCTTGTCTAAAGCCATGTTGGCTGTCTCCCATTAGGCCATGACTATCTACATGCTGCGTAATTTTGTTCTTTATGATGGTTTCTACCATTTTCCCTGGTACTGACGTCAGGCTCACCGGTCTGTAATTTCCCGGGTCACCCCTGGAACCCTTTTTAAAAATTGGTGTTACGTTGGCTACCCTCCAATCTTCAGGTATTACAGATGATTTTAATGAAAGTTCACAGATTACCAATGGCAGGTCTGCAATCTCATATTTCAGTTCTTTCAACACTCTGGGATGTATACATCCGGTCCAGGTGATTTGCTACTATTCAGTTTATCAAATAGTTGTAATATATCTTCCTGGTGTAGCGATATTTCTCTCAATTCCTCTGCAGTATCACCTTTAAATACCACTTCAGTCTTGGGTAACATCCCTACATCTTCCTCAGTAAAGACCGAAGCAAAGAATTCATTCAGTCTCTCTGCTATAGCCTTGTTTCCTCTTACTGCCCCTTTTACCCCTCTATCATCTAATGGTCCAATTGACTCTCTCACAGGCCTTTTGCTACGAATGTACTTGAAAAAGTCTTTATTTCGTGTTTTTGCTTCCGTAGCAAGTTTCTTCTGAAATTCCCGTTTTGCCTGCCTTATCAATGCTTTGCATTTAACTTGCCAGTGCTTGTGCTGTTTCCAGTTTTCATCATTTGGCTCTTTTTTCCATTTCCTGAAGTTTGCTTTTTTGGCAGCAACAGCCTCTCTGACCTCACCTTTAAACCATGCTGGCAGTTTTTTGGACTTTCTTCCACTTTTCTTAATGCGTGGAATACAGCTGGTCTGGGCTTCGAGGATAGTATTTTTAAATAACACCCAAGCTTCCTGTAAGTCTTTAACCTTTGGAACCGCTCCTTTTAGTTTTTTCCTAACTATATTCCTCATTTTATCATAGTCTCCCTTTTGAAAGTTAAAAGGTAGTACTGTGGATGCCTTTACTATCTGTCCTCCTCTAACTAAATCAAACATGATCATACTATGATCACTATTGCCAAGTGGTCCCAACACCCTTATTTCTTGCACCAGATCTGGCATTCCACTAAGGACTAGGTCCAGTATGGCTTCCCCTCTGGTCGGTTCATGAACCAGCTGCTCCAAGAAGCAGTCATTTATTCCATCTAGAAACTTTATCTCTTTAGCTTGTCCTGCTGTGACACTGACCCAGTCGATACCGGGGTAATTAAAATCACCCATTATTACTACTCTGTTGTGACTTTTGTTAGCTTCCTTGATTTCTTTGAGCATTTCATCATCCATTTGTTCATTCTGGCCAGGCGGCCGATAGTATACTCCCACTGCCATCACCTTCCCCTTCATAAATGGAATTTCAATCCATAGAGATTCTACAGCAAATTTTGTTCCCTGCAAAACTTTAATCCTTTCTGACTCAATGCCCTCTCTAACATAGAGTGCAACCCCTCCACCAATTTGATCAGCTCTATCATTACGATATAGTTTGTATCCAGGTATCACAGTGTCCCACTGGTTATCCTCCTTCCACCATGTCTCTGAGAGTGCAATCATATCTAACCTCTCATTTAGTGCTATATATTCTAACTCTCCCATCTTATTGTTTAGACTTCTAGCATTGGCATACAAGCATTTTAGAGACTGTATTTTATTCATATTAATCTGGCTATTGGTAGGCAGGGGTAATTTGGAATCTTTATGCTCTGTCTGCTCCTTACTCAAGGGCATTTGGGCTACTATACTCCCTTTTGGAACCTCACTGCTTTTGGTAGTATCCTTCAAGGATACCTTCGTCCGAACCATGCACTCCTGGGTGACTGTCGGCTTTCCCCTATTTTCTAGTTTAAAAGCTTCTTTATCTCTTTTTTAAAGGTTAATGCCAGCAGTCTGGTCCCATCCTGATTAAGGTGAAGCCCATCCCTTCGGAAGAGCCCCCCCTTTCCCCAGAATGTTCCCCAGTTCCTAACAAATCCAAAACCCTCATCCTTGCACCATTGTCTCATCCACGTATTGAGACTCCGGAGCTCTGCCTGTCTTTTTGGTCCTGCACGTGGAACAGGAAGCATTTCGGAGAACGCTATCCTGGAAGTTCTGGATTTCAACTTCCTACCTAAAAGCTTAAATTTAGCCTCCAGAATTTCCCTACCACATTTTCCTATGTCATTGGTACCAACATGTACCAAGACAGCAGACTCCTCCCCAGCATTAGCAATGATCCTATTTAGGCGGTGCGTGAGGTCCGCTACCTTCGCACCAGGCAGGCATGTTACCAGGCGATCCTCACATCCACCAGCCACCCAGCTATCTACATTCCTAATGATTGAATCACCAACTATAACAGCTGTCTTGACCCTCCCCTCGTGGGGACATGGCCCTGGAGAAACGTCCTCAGTGCGAGAGGGTTTTACATCACTTGGAGGACAGGTCCTAGTTACAGGATCACTTCCTGCCACACCAGGGTGATGCTCTCCTGTCACGTGACCTCTCTCCTCCATGGCAACAGGGATGCTGCCAGACTGGAGGTGGGACTTCAGGACTGTATCCCTGTAGGTCTCGTCCATGTACTTCTCTGTCTTTCTTATGTCTTCCAGGTCTGCTACTCTAGCCTCTAGAGAACGGACTCGTTCCCTGAGAGCAAAGAGTTCTTTGCACTTAGTGCATATGTAAGACCTCTCACCAACTGGGAGAAAATCATACATGTGACACGCAATGAAAAAGACCGGAGAACCCCCATCTCGTTGCTGGACTTCTGTCTGCATCTTAGTTTAAAGCTTGTGTTTAGGTCTTTTAAATTCTGTATATAATAAGGATTGGTGTAGATGCTTATACCAATAAAAGTGTATCTAATACCCCTAATACACCTTGTGTACCTGAAGCTTCAGTAATTAATCTCAGGTCCTCTGTGTATGACTGATTTGGATAACGAGCTGCACCTGAGAGCAGCCCCTTTCCTCAATGATGTGCAAGTACCTATAAAACTACAATTACCCCAGGGGTGGGTGGGTGCTGGGGAGGGAGGGAGGGAGATAAGTCCTATTAAAGAGGGCAGTTACAAGGTACCCTGTCCTGAACCCTCAGCAGGGGGGAGGGGGGTACCACACAAAGCCCAGTTAGTTGAGAGAGGCAAGGTAAGTTATAACTGAGAAGGCTGAACTAGCACACCACTAAGACAAACAATAAATAATTAAATAAACAGTTAGACAAACAATCAATAATTAATAAACAGCTAGAACTCACAGCAAGGTGTCACAGGAGGCAATATCCACTTCTTTAGCAGAGCACTGTAAAAAGCACTGCTCTTCTCTGATCAGAGAAAAGCAGACTAAAACAGACTATGCACACGTGGGGGAAACAGGAAGAAGGCTGCACAATATCTCAGCAGGGGGGGGGGAGGGGGAGGATTCACTCAGGCAGGCTAGGACAGGAAAAAACGTTTAACACAGAGCAGGCTCTGGTGAGAGAGATTTAATGTAAAAAGACAGTTAACCTGGCTACCACACAAAGCCCAGTTAGTTGAGAGAGGCAAGGTAAGTTATAACTGAGAAGGCTGAACTAGCACACCACTAAGACAAACAATAAATAATTAAATAAACAGTTAGACAAACAATCAATAATTAATAAACAGCTAGAACTCACAGCAAGGTGTCACAGGAGGCAATATCCACTTCTTTAGCAGAGCACTGTAAAAAGCACTGCTCCTCTCTGATCAGAGAAAAGCAGACTAAAACAGACTATGCACACGTGGGGGAAACAGGAAGAAGGCTACACAATACCTCAGCAGGGGGGGAGGGGGAGGATTCACTCAGGCAGGCTAGGACAGGAAAAAAAGTTTAACACAGAGCAGGCTCTGGGGAGAGAGATTTAATGTAAAAAGGACAGTTAACCTGGCTACCACACAAAGCCCAGTTAGTTGAGAGAGGCAAGGTAAGTTATAACTGAGAAGGCTGAACTAGCACACCACTAAGACAAACAATAAATAATTAAATAAACAGTTAGACAAACAATCAATAATTAATAAACAGCTAGAACTCACAGCAAGGTGTCACAGGAGGCAATATCCACTTCTTTAGTAGAGCACTGTAAAAAGCACTGCTCTTCTCTGATCAGAGAAAAGCAGACTAAAACAGACTATGCACACGTGGGGGAAACAGGAAGAAGGCTACACAATACCTCAGCAGGGGGGGAGGGGGAGGATTCACTCAGGCAGGCTAGGACAGGAAAAAAAGTTTAACACAGAGCAGGCTCTGGGGAGAGAGATTTAATGTAAAAAGGACAGTTAACCTGGCTACCACACAAAGCCCAGTTAGTTGAGAGAGGCAAGGTAAGTTATAACTGAGAAGGCTGAACTAGCACACCACTAAGACAAACAATAAATAATTAAATAAACAGTTAGACAAACAATCAATAATTAATAAACAGCTAGAACTCACAGCAAGGTGTCACAGGAGGCAATATCCACTTCTTTAGCAGAGCACTGTAAAAAGCACTGCTCTTCTCTCATCAGAGAAAAGCAGGTTACAATAGTCTATACGGGAGTTGACTAAGGAGTAGATAAGTGTCTTAGTGTGTTCAGAAAGGAATGGGCAAATTTTGTTCTTGATATAGAGAAAGAAAAGGTAGTTTTTAGCTATTAGTTGGATGTGTATTGTGACCCCACAGGTCCCGTATAGGCCTTCGCCTAGGGCCCCGGAGTTATAGTTGCCTCCTATCTTGCAGAACAAAATAGTCTTCAGTCGAGTGTTAAGGCAAAACAAAGATAAGGGCTTTATTCCCCTTCCCTCAAGGATATCTTTTTGTACAACAAAACTTGGAAACAAAACAGTACTTCCAAAGAAAAATATGCTCTTTTCCTTTGTAGCTTACAGGTCTTCAGCACAAGGATTCAACATCATCCGACAGGCATAACGTACAGTCCATGGGAGCACATTCAGGAATATTGTTATTACTTTCCCACTACATCAGCTCGCATTCACCCGGTGTTACACTTGGGTTTAATTCCTCATAGCTGTTTCTATACAAGCCTCTCTCTGAGGATTCAGTTGGACTACAAGGGTACAGTTCTAAGCAAGTAGGTTTTGGAATAAATGTTACTGCAGTATGTCCTCTCTGACTCTCCTCCTCTAACCTCCAATGGCTAGGAATTGTTTTATATCTTCCTGTAGTTAATTCATGCTCTGTGCACTGCTCTGACCGTCTGGTACAAACAGACTTTTTTTAGCTTTCCCTTTGATAAAGCTTGGTTCCCACCTGTATAAATGGTGAGGACTTCTCTCTGGTAATGAGGACTGTGGACTCCCCTGCTCTCCCAGTCTGGACAGCTTTCTGACCTCAGCTTGGTCTCTCCTTCTCTCTGGAGTTATAGCTCCTACCTCTTGGCTGTAAGCAGGCTCCACCTCAGACCTCCAGTTGCTAGCACTCTGAGCACTTCGACGGCCACGTTCTTCTGAAGCCTTTCCCTTGCTGCTTCCTGTTCCAGGGCTACTCCCACTGCTTCCTGGATTCAGCAGGCTTCTCTCTCTGTGACCTCTGCTTCCTGCACTGCTGCTGCTCACTCTGACACTGCCACTGCCACTGACCTCTGCTGGATCCACCCAGCAGCTTTTATCTCCCTCTCCACTACATGTTCCCTGTGCTTTCCTGGACAGGTGATAATAATCAGATCCTAAACTTCTTGCTGCATCATGGCTTGGGTGTGGTAATCCTATTCCACTGTTTCTTTGCTCCTTCTGAGCTGTGTGTGCTGGCTGCCTAACAGGTTTTAAGGTAAATTTCTCTTTTTCCTCTATTATCATAGGCTCTGTATAGGTTTCCATGTCACATATCGCCCCTCTTAAGCTATTACGGGCTGGTGAACCCCCGTTCTCACAGCACGTAATCATGAATCGGGACTCACTATGTTCCTTCACTTTGGATCGACTAGCTGTCGCTGTCCTCTCATGCCAAGGCTTAAGGACATTGACATGGTAGACTTGACGGCGTCCTTTGTCATTCTCCACTATATAAGAGACAGGGCCCTTGCATTCTACTACTGTATAGGGACCCTTCCATTGAGCTTCGAATTTTGGACCGATGTCCGCTATCATTACTACTACCTTCTCGCCTAAGGTTAATTGACGAGGTTTCTTTCCTCGGTCGTAGTACCTTTTCTGATGTTTCTGACTAGCTTGCAGATGTTCTCCTGAGGCCTGAGAAGTCCTCTGTAAGCGACTCCTCAGCTCACAAAGGAAATGGGGCACACCCATTTCTTCCCCTTCAGGCTCCACCCATTGCTCCCTTAAGATATCTAGGACTCCCCTTGGGGCACGGCCAAACATTAATTCATATGGGGAGGCTCCTAATGAGCCTGAGTACGCTCCCTACTGGCATACAAAACAAATGGGAGCATGACGTCCCAGTCTGCCATCTTGCCGTCCAGGCCCCGTCGTAGCATCTGCTTTAAGGTTTGGTTGAACCTTTCTACCAGCCCATTAGTTTGAGGATGGTAGGCGGTGGTTTTTATGTGGTGGATTCCAAATGCATCCCATACTTGGGCTAGGTATTTGGACATGAAATTGCTACCTCTATCGGTAAGCATTTCTTGTGGAAATCCTACTTCGCAAAATAGCTTGATTAATTCCAGGGCTATAATTCTGGCTGATATGTTTCAAAATAGTATAGCCCAGGGAAACCTGGTGGCGTGATCCATGACCACCAGGATATACTGGAATACTCTGGGTGTCTTTACCAAGGGTCCCACAATATCCATCGCCATCCGGCGTATGGGTTCCGCTATCCTAGGGGTAGGAATCATAGGGACTTCCCTGGGTTTTGCAGCGGTAACCCACTGACAGGAAGAACAGGCCTCGCAGAAACGTACAGTTTCTTTAAACACTCCTGGCCAATAAAAACGGGCTAAAATTTTGTCCAGGGTACCCTGTACTCCCTTATGACCACCGACCGGGTGATCGTGGGCCAATCTCAGGACCACCGCTTTAAACGTAGTCGGGACAACCAACTGTTTCCTGACCGCTCCAGTTTGGGGATCATTGCTTTCCCTGTACAGTATTTCCTTCTCGATTAGGAATCTGGGAAGAATGTCCCTCTCAGTTTTGGCATATTCAAAGGCGCGCTTTAACGCAGGATCACCTTGCTGCTCCTTAGGGAAGGAGGGAAACTTTTTAACCAGATCTGCAGGCACCCAGGGCAATCCTTGCCCGGCCTCCATTCCTGCCCTCACTTGAGCTCTATGGTGTCTCTCTTGGCGCTTCTCTGCTTTGCTTTTCTTATTGTTTTTGGAAGGGGTACTAACCAAATCTTCATGCCGGGGTAACTCTCCTAAGCCCTCATCAGCCAGTCTACCCTCCTCCTCTGGGGGTTCCTCTTCCTCCTCTAGGTGCAGGGAGATTAGAAACAGGTAGAGTTTAAGTAGGAAGGGGAGTAAGAGCTACTAAGGTGAGAAGACAGGTGAAATTCTCTTTGGAAGGGGAGACTAAAGTAGGTTTAGTATGTTTTCTACAGTGTAGAGGGGAAGAGAAAGTAAAAGGTTGGAAGGCTAAAGACATCAGATAGAGAGGTTGAGTGGTCAAGAAAGTGGAGAGCAAGTGTTTCCTAAGTGCATGAGAAAGTGTGTAATAAAAGCAAAGTGTTGTGAGAAGTACTGTGGATGTACATGTGACAGGAGTGGTGACAGGAAAAAGCAAGCTTCCTACTGTACCAAGTGTCACACTTGAGCACGGGATTTTTTTTTTAAAAATTATATATGTATATATATATTTTTTTATTTTTTTTATTTTTTTTTTAGGGAACAGAGAGTATAATAAAGTTAGTCACATTACCTTAAGTGTAAAGAGAGAGTTGTAGTATTTTTCCCTGCTAGAGGAACCGAAGATATTTTGAGAAGAACAGCGTTTTCCTGAGAATTGTACTGCAAGCTATGGGAGAAACGGTGGGAGAGAGAGAAAGGAAGTTCTGGGTTGGGCCCCAACGAGCATCTGAATGGATAAGTATTAAAGAATGTGGTGAATCTATATATAACTATTTGAGCTCAAATATTTGAAAGGGACAGAGATACACTTACAATACGGACAAAAGAGATTCATACAGGGATATAGATGGTCTACAGACTTTCACTTAGATCCAAGCCCGCTCTTATTCAAATCAGCTGTAGGCAAACGAAGAAACAGAATGACAAGCGTTCAGCTGCTCACCAATATAAGGGATGGCTATAGGGGATCATTTGCAGCAATCATCCAGTCACAAGAGAGAAGCACCCAAGGGGAAGGAAGTTCAAATCAATGTGATCCAGTCAATGATCTGATTCAAACCTAAAGGCTTAATAGATTGTAATTTAAGCTTCCAAGTCATCCTGCTAGACCAGTCCAGACAAGCGAGTTTATCCCCCCCTACCAGCAGATGTTGGAAACCAAGAAAAAAACACCAGAAGCCTGATTGGCTGAGCTCTGGTAAACATATACGTATACCCCTAGGGGTCAACCCCAGTACTTTCTCTGTCTCCAGCAGATGATGGTGTTCATTTATTTTTCTCTTCATTGTGTCTTTATTTTTTCTTCTTGGTGAGCTCCTGGTCACGAGGATCAGTTGAGCTCCCTTCAACGAGGGTGTGTCTGGCTCCTGGCCACGAGGGCCTGGTTTGCCGGTAGCAGGGGGAGCCTTCAGCACTCTGCAGCAGTTTTTGTATATACTGACGGCTCGGAGGTCAGCCTTTTTCGCATCTGCCTTGGCTTCCCTGCTCTGCTACTGCTTCGGCTGGAGGCTAACTGTCTGCAGTGAGTGTTAACTCCCCCCCTTCCAACGCCACTCATGCTCGCTCCCATTCCTTTCTCTTCTCAGGACCTGTGCCGGTTATTTCCTTCCCCTCGCAGGGCATCTTGTCAGCACCTTTGGTCGGCGGTCTGGGTGCCTAGGAGGGGGATCTTGGGTTTTGTCTGAGCGGGCTTCAGTGCGGCGGCCATCTTCGAGACTCCTTCCTCCCATGCGATCACGTTTGCGACAGCCATTTTCTAGCGGGAATCCCTGTGGATGCCCCGTTCTTAGCAGCTCTCTCCTTTTCCTGTGGGAAACATTGTGTGTATTTGAAACTATCAATAAAAAAGGATTGAAAACATCATCACAACCCTCAACACCACCACCTCCCCTCTAAATCCATGCCCAGTCAACTGGATCAAGATGGCAAACCAGGAACTAAGCTCAGCACTCACTGTCATCGTGCATGAATCACTCAATCAAGGCCAGATGCCCGCTAGCCTCAAGATATCCATCATCTGCTCCACCCTCAAAAAGCCTGAACTCAACCTGTTTGATCCAGCCTCATTCAGACCCTTTGCAAGCCTCCCTTTCTCCGCTAAGATCATTGAAAAGACAGTACTGCAGCAACTACAAGACTACATTGATAGGAACGACCTGCTCTACCCACAACAGCACGGCTTCTGGCCTTCACACGGAGTCAAAACACTCATGGTCTCCTTGCTAAGAACACTGATAAAGGGAATACAAGCCAAACAAACTGTATACATACTCATCTTCATAGATATCTCAGCAGCATGCAACACAGTTTCCCACAGTATCCTTTTCCATCGTCTACAAGAATTTGGCATGAAAGATATGGTTCTCCAGTGGTTCCAGTCCTACTTGACAGACAGGCATCAGCTAATCCGAACAAGTTCCGGCACCTTAACTCTCTACCGCCAGATCCAAGGAATCCCTCAGGGCTCTGCACTGTCAGCAATGCTGTTCAACATTTATTTACAACCACTCTGCTCAATGATATGGTCACGCAACATCACCTTCCACATATATGCAGTTGACATTATGCTATATGGACCAATAACAACCATAAACCTAACAAACACACAGTTACTTCACTGTTTCAACAATGTATCCAGATGGCTCCAAGAAAACAATCTTACAACCTCAAAAAGACAGAAACATCATTTGTCACAAAGGATCAAACCTTCATTCCACCAATCCACCTCATCCTAGGAGCAACCCAAATATGAGTTCAAACGCAAATAAAATACCTAGGAGTCATACTTGACCAAACCCTCTCACTCAAACAACAGATAGCACAGACCACATGAATGATATTCTTCAAAACCAAAACGATACAGCACCTCAGACTCCCATGACTTTAGATCAGTGATTCAAGCAATTACACTCCCCCACCTCGGCTACTGTAATGTGATATATCAAGGACTCCCTATCTCCACTATCTATGAGCAGCCCTTAACACAGTCGCCAAGATTATACAAAGGGCAAGAAGGTATGACCACATCACCCCAATATTGAAGCACCTCCACATCCTTCCCCTGGAATCCCGGATTGATTATAAAACATTATTGTTAATTCAAAGAGCACTGCACCAACAATATACATCCCATCTACACACCCGACTACCACCAAACAAACTGGGAGATCCACAAGACAAACCACAAACAACTTTCTGATCATACCACATGCAAAGACAAAACACAACAATCAAGCTTGTGTCCATGCATTCAACTTCTACACCCCATTACTATGGAACTCTCTCCCAGCCAAACTCGAAACCTCACAGACCTTCCTTCTTTTTGGAAACAATTGAAGATGCACTTGTTCAGGAACCACTTTGGCGCAAACTCCTGCAACACCCCATAAACACTAGATTATGATGTATGCAGTGTAAATTGCAAATGAGATAGGAATCAGAAATGTAAATAAGTTAAGAACTCTAGACGTATATCCAATATGAATTGTAATTAATTTACAACCATGTTAATTGTATAACCCTTCCATCTTCCCTGACCCCGGTTTAAACTGTAAATACTTTGTTTGTTTGATGTATCACTTGTTTAATGGAAACCGCTTTGAGCCGGTAAAAAGTGGGATATAAGCAAAGCTAAATAAATAAATAAATATGATCTGAGTGGGAGGCATTGGTGAGTATGTGGGCAGCGGTGTTATGGAGGAATTGCAGCCTACAGAGCTGATACTGGAGGAGGCCAGTAACTGCAGCATTGCAATAGTCGAATCAAGTCATAACCAGAGAGGAGAAGTTTGGTCAGGGAGGAGAGTGAAAGATAGAGAATTGGATTATTGATCATTTTTTAATTCAGTTAATGTTTTCAAAAGAGAAGCAGGGGTGAACCCAGTTTTGTCTGGAAAAGCCAAGTGCCCACTTCCTGTTTCCCCTACATGAGCAGTGACTGGAGAAGTAGGCTAATGGTTAGCACAATAGGCTAAAAACTAGGCAAGCCAGGGTTTAAGTCACACTGATGTTGCTTATGATCTTGTGCAAGTCACGCAATGATTTGTTACCTCAAATTCACATGGACGTTGTAAGCTCTCTCTAATGGAATAAATACTGTAGATGAATATAATTTGAGCTATGTGGTGAAAAGATGTAAGGCAAATTCAAAAATTCCCATTGTAGAGATCATTAAGGGTCGATCATGTTTGGGCTATCCTTGCCAGTGACATAATGGTAGGAGGAGACTCCATATTGAAAGGAAACTAAATGGGAAAAATACCAAGCCAAAGGCAGTTTCTTGTCTTTGGCTGGCTAAGCCATTGTACCAAAACCTGTGTTGTGACAGAGATTCTTTAGGCCAATACACTTTAGCGTCTGCTCAAAGACTAATTAATGACATCAACACCAAGGTACTGCTTAGGTACATTAAGGATATAGGGGCAAGCAGAGGCCTCTGAGACATAGAATAAAAGGGATCCACTGATCTTGGAAGGAAAGAAGAAGAATGAGAGGACAAGCCCTATAGCTGAGAGAGGGCCATGGCTTTGTGGAGAAAAAGTGCCTGCTGCCACCAGGACCGAACAAACCTAGCAATGTGCCCTGTGCAGTTGGTGAACTTGTTCCTCCCCCCCCCCCCCCCACCAATTAATGTGCAGGAACTTGCTTTTTTTGGGCTGTTTGGAGGCCCAGTGATGACATCAGCGCCCCTTCCATACCTGCACCATGTGCAGTCGCACTTCTCTCATAGCCCTTGGTGTGGTCCTGGCTGTCATATCTGAGTCCACTCTTCAGAGATTAAAAGGCATCTGACAGGAGAATGGATCCAGGGAGGGCCCAGGTTTCAAGGGGGGGAGCACCTGTAGCCTGTGCCTGTGATTTGCCTTCAAGGAGAAAGAGATAAAGAGATGGAGAGAAGGTGGAGAATGCCAGTGAGATGTGAAAAGGAGCATTTCTCTATCCCAGGGTATAGGAGAAGAAGAAAAGGTGAACTGTAACTTTTGCTATTTTTTTTTATTTCTATTTATAAATTTACCATCAGTATTACTAAGTAATACAGAAAAGTAAAACTTAAATATACAAGATTACACAAAAGGAAAGATATAAGAAATAAATAAAGTACAAGCCCACATCAAGGGAGAATACGCCTAGATTATAAAAGTATCACTTTAAACACCACAAAATTACCAAAAAAAACCAAGACACTATCCATCTAACCAAATCCCATATTTGTCTAACTAGCCAAGATGGTACCCCTAAATCACTCCCCACTTCAGGACTTCAAAAACTCCTCTACCTGCAGGGGCTCATAAAACACGTAAGAGGATTTTCCTGAGGTAATCAAGCATTTGCAAGGAAATTTTAGAAAAAATGTCGCACCACTTGCAAGGACCCTGGATTTAAGTGCCAAAAAGCCTTTCCTCCGGGCCTGAGTTTGCTTGGATACGTCAGGAAATATATTTATTTTCTGCCCACAAAACAACTCATTCTTTTTTGAAAAAAAACATTTCAAAATCTCATTCTTAACACTCTCAGAATGAAAAGAGACCAATAAGGTTGCTCTAACAGAAATTTCATCCAACGAGGATTCTATAAACTCAGAAATATTCAAGGAATCCACTGAACCACATCTCCTTCCCCTCGAACTTCCTTTTTAGAGCTGGGAATATAGTAAATATTATTGAAAACAAGCGTAGAAGAATCTTGATATCCCAAAATTTCCTTCAAATATTTACGAAAAAGAATATCAGCAGACAAATAATGTGTTTTAGGAAAATTGAGACACCTAAGATTCTTAGCTCTAAGATTATTTTCAAATTGTTCGTGTTGACGATGCAACATCAAACTATCCTTTATAGAGGAGGAGAGTGCACCTTGCACAGTGGAGACCTGAGACTCTAACTTTAAACAACGAGAATCCAAAGAATTTAAACAAATATCCTGATGTGCAAGCTTATCAACTGTCTCTTGAGTAAACTTTGCAAATTGAGGCATTAACATAGATAAAGAAACCTCCATACGTGTTAACAAACTCCATATATCAGTCAAAGACACATCCTGTTTAGAGGACTGAACAACAGGGTCCACCAACTCAGTAGAAATTTTTGGGACCTCTCCCGCTTGAATCACTCGGGGAAGGGGAACCGCCCCTGCCCGAGGGCTCATCGCGGGAGAGGGAGTCACTAAGGAAAAAACGGGAGGAGACCTCTCCCCTGTAAGGGGTGAAGAGGTTAACTCAACCGTCAAGCCCTCCTTGGCTAGTGGGGGAGGGATATCACCCCCTTCAATATTTGAGGAACTAACAGAAGAGGAGACAGTATTGGACAGTGGTAATGACACATTTACAACCTCATTAGGAGTCAGTACAACATTTTTGTCCATAGGACCTACTGCTTTAACAGCTTTAGATGGATTCATCGTACTCACACCAGTCACCTTCTTTTTCCTTTTACCCATACCAAAGTATACTACCGCTCCAGTACTCCTCAATACTCAGAAGTGCTCAGAAGGGGCTCAAAAGGGGCAAAACCTGCCCCTTTAACCACGCCCCTTCAAACACACCCGCGGCCGCGTCCCGCGGAAGGGAGCACTTTTTAAACCCCTTCCGATGACGCTGGGGTAATGCGGCCAATGAGCAGGAAGGAAACCAGGGCTCCAGCAGCCTCCTGTGCAGGCAAGATGGTCCGGGTAGGTCCTGCAGCTCCAGGCACACTCTCCAACAGTTATTCCTCCAGCCACACTTTTAAATCCCTTCCGATGATGGTGGGGTAATGCGGCCAATGAGCAGGAAGGAAACCAGGGCTCCAGCAGCCTCCTGTGCAGGCAAGATGGTCCGGGTAGGTCCCGCAGCTCCAGGCACACTCTCCCAGATTCTGCATTCTTATTGATGTGAATACTATATTGACAGCTAAAGACTTTAAATAAACTTTAATGGTTCTGAATGTACCCTGAATTGTACTATGTAGGACTGAATTGGTCCATGAGAGAATTTTAAGGGAGTTTCGGTGAAAAACACAACCTCTACTTTTGAAAATCCAGCTTAGCAAGCTTACTGCATATTTTTGCTGAATTAAAAATGGTCACCATTCCTGCCAGTGGGCACCAATCATCATATCCTATGTGAGGAGCATACATGCCAGTCAGAGGAGAGTAATTCAGAGCTTTGTGGTGAGGTCCCACGAATCTGCAGAGCCAGAGGCAAATGAGCACCAGTGCTGAGGATTTAAGCTGCACCTCAGAGGACCAGTGCCATTGCCTGAAAATTTAAGAGAATTTGAGTTGTGAGAGAGGAACAATAGGTGTAATGTCTCTCTATGGCCTGTTCAGAAGTGTGTGTGTGTGGGGGGGGGGGGTAGCCTAGTAGTTAGAGCACTGGTTTTGGTAACCAAGAGGCCAGGGTTCCATTCCCACTAGCAGTCCTTGTGGCAAGTCACTTAGCCCTCCATTGCCTCAGAAGAAAGGCCTGGCATTCTACTTCTGGCCATACTGCCAAGAAAACTGAGGAGCTGCTGGGTTGCCAGGAGAAAGAACTGACTCAAAAGGCACACTTTGCATTTTTTGCATGGCCCGTTCTGTTTCATAGGGACTGGCATTTGACATGCAGAAGGAGAGGAAGCCAAATACCATCGGTATCTGGAAATGCCCCAGCAACTCATCATACTGTGAACCTGAGAAAACATTATCATGACACACTGAATATTGTCTCAGATGTGACTTACTCCCCAAAGGTGGGACCACTGTGGGCCATGCAGAATGTCAGCACTGTCAGAGAGTCCAGATGCAGCTGGTAGTACTGAACTCAGACTTGTGGAGGGCTGAACTACAGAAGCAGTTCAGTACTACCAGCTGCATCTGGACTCTCTGACAGTGCTGACATTCTGCATGGCCCACAGTGGGTAAATGTCTCACTGGGACGTGCTAGTGATGTTACATTTCTAGGTACCATAACTAGCTGTCTCATGAAGCAGTTGATCCAAGAACTATTCAGAGGGGAAAGTACTTTAGTCTATCAGGGAGGGAGTATTTATAGCCTGTGGCTATGATCTACTTCCAAGGAAGAAGAGGTAAAGAGAGAGAAAATGGAGAATACCAGTTAGTATTTCTGTGCTCCAGGACAGAGAAGAAGGAGAAAAGATGAACTGTAACTATCATTATTTTTAGACACTGAATTTATATTCATTTGAATACTGTTTTGATAATACTTTTGGTGAACTTTAATGGCTCAGAAAAAAATCTTGGACTGGACTGTGAGTTTGAAGGAGTGGAAATAGGTTGCAGAGTGAGTGATCCCTGGGGTCAGCAGCCTCCCAGCTGATCCTGTTCCAGAACCCTGAATAGCTTGGAAGTAAAAGTCCCTGTGGGTAGACCTTCCCCATGGAACCTCTCCCATGTACTCTAAAGCTGCTCCTAGCATTCCATCACTGCACAATGACACTCTAATTTTTTCCTAGATTTTGAGCATATGGAAAGTAGAGAGGGGATGATTATAGGTAGTATTCCTATTGAATCTGATTCCTTTCTTCTACGCTCCAAGTAATAGTTACTTTAGGAAAATGAGGTAGCCAACTTGTTATCAATATGATAGGTATGATGCCAACTTGTTATTAATATGATAGGTATGATGTCTATTTTTGTCAGGTTCTTTTGATCAGCAAATATTCTAAGAATTCCTACTACATGTATAAAAAATGTACTCACTATAAAAGATGTACACATTGGCTGCATTTCATTTCACATGATTTTCCCCCAAATTTTGCATAATTTTCCTTTTTTTCCAGTTTTTTGTTATTATAGCCTTTTTTATTTTTTGCAAATATTGTACCATGAAATTGAAACAAAACAAAATGGGGAAAAAAGCCCCAAAAACCTTCATGAATGCTGTCGCTTTGTGGGTCACTTTGAAATCTTACTTGAGCTATACTGAGCCAAGCTTTGACAGTGAATTTCCTGCTCTAGCTAAAGGAATACTTTTCATCAATGCTTTTCAATCTTCTCCAGGGGGACATATAGCCAGTTGAGTTTTCAGAATTCCCATAATGAACATTCATAAGATAAAGCTGCATATATTGGAGACCCAGTATATAAAAACCCCACCACAAATAAATCCTATATCAAAACTAGTTTTGATATGTTGGTGACCCAGCATATGCAAATTTATCTTGTGCATGCTCAATGTGGAAATCCTGAAAACCTGACTGGGTAGATGTGCCTCCAGGAGATGATTGAGAAACACTGCTCTACATGAACAATAATAGCTAACTGATGAGGAGGAAAGATGGAAGCACTGAGAGGAATTTGAGAAAAGAATAGCATGGATAGATTGCAAAAACTTAGCAAATGGTACATACATATAGAATGGAATACTGAAAGAGAAATGGTCTTTTGTTGGACTAGATCATCTGAGGTTTCCTCCAGTGTGATGAGATCATAATCACATACTATAAATTTGTCTCCGACACAGCTATCAGTTATCGAGTGGATACAAGCCTTCTCCCATGGACCTGAACTTTATCAAGCTAAGCCCTTCGCAGGAGGCTATGGTGGATAAACTGGCAGAGAATGCTCACAACGTGTGGGCCAGAGACCGCATCAGACAGGGCTGGACATATGGTATACAGCAAGTAAGTGACATCTGGCCAGATGCATGCTGAAACCTGAGGAGAAGCAAGTGGTGTAGGGCTGAGGTAGATTGACTGCTAGATCTTTAAATTGATGGACAGAAGGGTTTATCATTTGGATTGTGCTTCTCAATGTTTAATAATGTTTTTACTTTTTTCAAATTGCACAAGTTATCAGCATGCAATGTCTTTCTTAGCAGTGAGAGTGGTGTTACCTGGAGTCTAGTGATTTGATATGTTTCAAAAGTGCTTATTTTTTTAGATTTTTTTCCTGAACAAAGTTTAAGGTATCCTAAGGGGCCTCGTTACTAAACCACATTGAGAGGATAATTTTATAACAGGGCACCTACCTAAAAAGTCCAAAAAGCCTCCTATTTTGTAAAGGCAACAGAGTGACCTACTGTATGTGCCTTTGTTAAACTAGGCTTGTACAGTGACTCCCGGAAGCATACAAATTGCCCTGCACAAATTTACACCTGCTTAGAAGGTGTAAACGTATGTGCACACTCTACATGTACAGACACATTTTATAATATACAGTAGATATCACAGCATTCATTAACTGTCCAGATGGGCTTGCATGCAAAACAAATGTAATGTATAGTGTAAAAGTAGGAATTACCTTGTTGGTGCACCTTTTTTTTATACACACAATTTTAAAAGCCTCTTTCTATGTATAAAACAGGCTTTTCCCATGGAAAAATCTTTATAAAATTACTCTCTAGGTGTTTAATGTGTGTTTTAATGCGAACAAATATGGAGAACAAGCTCAATAAGATGGCATGCTGATAGTGTGAATTAACTGCTACGCTCCACCTAACTCCAAAATTCATATTAATGGATGGGAGAGGGGTGAGAAGTGCACTTTGTAGTTAATGGGGGTGTCCTTAGCTAACATTAGCAGCTGTGCCATTAGCAATAGCACACATTAGCAGCAGCTGCCTGTAGCATCCCTTATATTTTGCACAGAGATTTGGCACTTGGTATGGCTTCACTTTGGCTCTTCATGTGTGTTTAGTGACAATCCTTCACACCGGTTAGTAAATAGGGTATGACTTTTTCCCCCCTGTTCTATATCTTTGAGAAAGAGGTTTGGGAATTCAGGCCTTAAGAGATTTGAAGTACTCTAGTACACTGGAAACCTTTTTATCTTTGAAGGCTAAATAATCAGACTTCAGACTTTTGGTACTAACCAGAGTTCATCCTGTAACGCCCAATCTTCAAACATTAAAAAAAAAAAGTACCTTGGTCAACCTAACTCCATGATTTGGGAATCTAGGATTTTGGACCAAATATGCTAAATTTACCTTTTCACCACTGTAATTGAAGGAGAAGGCGAGGGCACTGACTGGACCCAAGTTGGTAATTTTTTATAAAGGAAATTCTCACTGGCTAAATTTTTTTGTAGAGCAGATGTGATCTTCTCCTTTATTGTTCAGTATGGTCAAATAAGGCATTGCTAAATTACTGTAAGACACTAGGAAGTAACTGTATTAGAACTCGGTCTAGACTAAACTGCATTGATTCCACAAACAGCAAGCTAAGTATGACATACACTGCAGAGATGTTTTAGCCCTAATGGGATCAGTATTCAAAATGATAGTTTATTTGGTTAATCTCAGGGTTTAACCAGGTAAACTATTCACTTTTAAAATTCAGGGCTGGCAAATGGATAACTTCATGCTGTATAACTCAACATCAACCAAATGTTATCTGCATAAAAAGAGAAGATTTAGATCTTGAAGGTGAAAAGGGAGCATTGCACATCTGTTTAGTGGACCTTTTTTTGTAAGGGCAGGTAAAATATTGAATGAATGAAATGAAAAGAAAATGAAATGACTATCTAGGTAACTTCATCCATTTATCGTAATCTCAGCTGCAGAGCTGAGATAGCCAATTTCTGTCCAAATATCTAGTTAACTTTAACCGGCTAAGGTAGCTGTGAATATTGGTCTTAATAATTTTAAGATTCCCATAACTGTATCACATCCAATCATATTTAATAATAATTATTATACATATCAAGATGACATCTGCTTGTCCTTGGCTATTTTACTTTGAAAGATAATTAAATGGTGTAAGAAGCTGAGCACGTCTGTCGAGTGATGTCATTGAAACCTGGGCTTTTGATTCTTTTTTTGTCTCCACCAATCTGCTGGTAGGGGAACATAACCCTCTTGTCTGGACTGGTCTAGCAGGACAATATGGAAACACATTTTAGTTTACTGACAGGGATATTTAAGTAATGAAATGATGGCATAAAGGGATTATACCTATGAAACTCAAAGTTTACATTGAGTTTCATAGGTATAATCTCTTTATGCCATCATTTCAGTACTTAAATATCCCTGTCAGTAAACTATAATGTGTTTCCATATTGTCCTGCTAGACCAGTCCAGACAAGTGGGTTGTATTCCCCTACCAGCAGATTGGTGGAGACAAAGAACTAAACAAAAGCCCATGTTTCAGTGACATCACTCCTGTGGCTCTATCCGCCTCAGCCACCAGATGTCCCTTCTGTGTTTCTTTGTCTCCAGCAGATGTTTGGTGAATTTTCTCCTCTCTGTAGAAAATCTGAAGACTGAGAGGAAAAGAGATTGATTACATGCTCATGAATGATTGACTACCTTAAGTCCTATAAAGGTGACTCTCTCACTTGAGCGTGATGTGGGAGGCTCCACGAGACTGCGGTGTTTTTGGTAGCCATAGGACGAGGGAAAATTGGTTCAGCTCCATGCCTTTATTATTAAAAGGTCCTGTTGAGCAGCCACAAATTAGAAGAATTTGTAAGAATCTGGAAGAGTACAGCAGCCTCAAACAACCTCAGCGCCCCTTCCCCTTGCTCTTTCCCCATGCTGTCTCCCGAAGATTGCAGAAGGCTCTGAGGTATCTGCCTGCCAGACACCTTTCAAATAGTGCTGTTAAAATAAACCCAACCAGTGAAGCAGTTTTAGGGAAGTAGAGCTGATCCTGGCACAGATCCTATGCCTGGTTCTCTCAGGGTGAGTACCAAGGCTTAAACTTGTCATTGTCATTGTTGGGGGCTCCCAGTTCCATCATTGAGAGTTGCAATTCGGGCTGGACTGCTAGTGACCATTGGCGATGTGTGAGGATTTCCCACCATTTTCTGCATGCGTTAGTAATGTTGTAGCCTATTGTGTACCTGAGGGTCGCATGGTCCTTACATGTGTTCTGCCCAAGTGGCTCCAACACTTTCTCCTTCTCTAGTGCCTTTAACACATGTTATATAAAAGCACAGATAACGCATGCTTGCGTGCTGACACATCTTAGCATGCACTCTTGTGATATTTACCCTAGCTCTCTGGTGTCTTCCAGGAAACGCTATTTGACCTGTGGCAGGTGAGGAACCTCATCCTTGTATTCTGGGCTCTGCCTTTCCTGTATAGCAGCTTCTGAGTCACTCCTGAAGGGCATGGTTTTCCCCTTCTCAGCTGGGGGGTACAGTTAGTCCGACATTACCTGCCTCAGAGCAGGAGGTGCATGATGGCACTAAGGGTAAGGATGCTTAGCCGGTCAGTGGCTACAGGGACCATGCTGTGAGCCACTCTTCATCCTCTAGGAGGTCTACGGTGGCTATGTCCCCTGATATCAGGGAGCCTTTTCTGAGAGGAGAGCTTCCAGAGTCCAGATTGTCCTCCTCAGAATATTTTTCCTTTTTTCAACAGGCCTGATATGTCTGGCATTTATTTATTTATTTGTGAGATTTTTATACCGCCATATTGGGTAATCATAGCGGTTTACATTTAGGACAACAAGTACATCATGCATATTAACAATAGAACAGGTGCTAGATCTGTCAATCAATAAAATTTACAGGATTTGGAAACAATATAACTTTTTATGATTCGAATGACTGAGGATGTCAATTGTCATTTGAGTATGTTCAGGGGAGTGGAGGAAATATGTTGACTATGGTGAAGTGTTGGTGAGCTTAGTTAAAGAGGGAATAGTGAAAGATCTGTAATGTTTCATAGCCTATCTAGTAATGTGTTCCAGAGCATTGGGGATACATATTCAAATGCTCTGTTGCTAGTGTATTGTTTGGTCTTTCGGAAGTCTGCTGGAGTTGTGAGACTGCTTGACCTCTTCTTAGACGTTCATTGGGTGCAATCTTGATTAATTGGGAAAGAATTGATGGTGCTATTTTTCTAATGATTTTGAATGTGGTAATCAATAACTTATAAGTCACTCGGCGTTGGATAGGTAACCAATGTAGGTTATGCAGAATTGGAGTTATATGATCAATACGGTGTGAGTTGTGGATAATTCGTGTAGCTGTATGCTATGCCATTATGAGTGGGTATAGGGATATTTTTAGTAGGCCATGTAGTAAATTATTACAGTAGTCAATGTGAGGGATTATCATTGCTTGCATCAGAGTTCTAAAATCAGAGTGTTGTAGTAGAAGTTTTATGTGCTGCAGTAGTCTGATTTTGTTGAATATTGTTCTTGTTATGTTTTTAATGTGGGTTTTGAAAGAAATATGTCTGTCAAATGTTATACCTAAGTATTTTACTTCCTCCTTTACTTCTAGTTTAAAGTCATCAAAAGGTATGTTTTAAGGTGGGTTGTATTTTTGGTTTTTGGTAATTATTAAAACATTGTTTTGGATGCAGTCTCATGCCAGGCAAGCACAAAGTAGAAGCCCTGTTAAATTACCTTTTGCTAAGTGTCCCTGGCATGAGGGTGCTTCCCGAAGATGAAGAACAGTTGAGTGCTATCCGAGATATTAACTATGCCTCGGACCCAGATGAATTGGTATTGAGCTCTGATGTGGATGAGGACCTACTCTCACCTTCAGAAGACTATGCAGAGGCCAGCATGATCTGCCTGTTCTGGGAGGAGGAGCTGGAGGCATTGATTCCAGAGTCTCATCTGTCTTGAACTTGACAGATGCTTATGGCAAAGAGCAAAAGCTGAAAGTACTCCCGCTTCTTCAAGGGGTGTGAAAATCCACTACCGTCTTTCCATTCCCAGAGGTGATATGATCCGGTCCGAGTGAGACTCACCTGTCTCCCTGCCTAAAGGGTTAAAGGTCTATAAGAAGATCTACTCTCTCCTGGAGGAGGAGCGCGGTGAATGGTTTGACCTTCCCAAGGTGGATGCACAGGTTATGATGGTTACCAGATGGACCACCATTCCTGTGAAGGTGGATTGGCATTAAAGGATGTTCTGGAACACAAGGTTGATTCCTTGCTGAAGAGCCAGTTTGACGTGGTAGTGGCTTTTCTACAGCTGGGGGTATATACCAGCTTGACATCACGAGCCCTGCTCCAGTGGATTCAGTCTCTTCTGCCTGATCATACTACTTCTCTGTTGGAGTCTGCTACGACCTTCCTTTGTGATGCCATGTATGACCTGCTACTCTTGGTGGCCAGGGCTGGTGCCCTGACAAGGCTGTCATGGCATTGGATTTGGCTCTGTCACTGGGCGGCTGACACATCTTCAAAAACTCCTGTTTGGAACCAATTTGGAGAAACTGGTGAAGGACCTAGGTGAGACAAAATCTTACCTCCTATCAGAAGATATGTCCAAGGAGCCTGTGAAGCGGGTTGGTACCCCTTTGTTGTCAGCCTCCGCCCAACCCACCAAGGGCACACTGGCCAGATTCTCGGAGGTCTTGAGACTATCGTCACTACTGCCCTGGAAAACCTTTCATCCCCTCAGGCTCAGTCCTTTCATGGAGCACATGGACCCAGGGATTCGGCCCCATCCAGAGGAGGACCTTTCCGAGTCACGCATTGAAGGTTTGGAGACCCATTCCCTGGCTTTGCCTCCTCTTTCAGGAATGGGCCTGGTTTACAGAGGATCATTGGGTGCTAGACACCATTCAATTTGATTATGCCCTGGAATGCAAGAAACCAATTCCTGATACCTTCATTGTTTTTCCTTGTGGATCTGCGATCAAAGGTGCCGTGGTGTGGACCACCTTGGACAAGCTACTTCACATAAAAGCAATGGTGCTCATCCCCACAGATGAGCGAGGCAAGGACAGACTCTATCTACTTCATAGTGCCAAAGAAGGATGGTTCCTTCCTGCTCATTCTGCAGGCATTTATCAGGCAGAAACATGGTATCACTTTCCACTTTTGTCAAGCATTCTGAACCTCAAAGAGGGTCTACCCGCATTTGCATATCCTGAGCTTTTGGATAGAAACCTTACGCTTCATGATTTAAGCAGTGTGCCAAAGGGAATTCTTGGTTTCTTTGCATCTGGCCGAGGCACATTTTCATATCCCGATCCGAACAGATCAGCAGAAGTATCTGCATTTTGCCATGCTTAGTTCTCACTATTAGTTTGCTGCTCTTCCTTTTGGGCTCTCCACCACCCCAAGGACATTCTCAAAGGTCATGGTGGTGGCAGCTGCAGTGCTGTGGTGCCAAGAGATCTGTGTTCATCACTATCTAGATGACTGGCTCATACAAGCCTGTTCTCGGGTGACGTCCCAAGTGGTGCCCTTTTTGGAAAGCCTTGGCTGGATGATCAATCAGGAAAAGAGCCAGCTATTACCTTTCCAGTCCTTGGAGTTTCTGCCAGCATGTTTCAGTACTCAAGTGGGTAGAGATTTCCTGCCAGAGGAGAAAGTCAGAAGACTGTTGAATTACCTGGTGATGTTCTGTGTGCAGCAGGTCCCCAGAGTCTGGGATTATCTTCAACTCCTTGAATTGATGGCGATGACCATAGAGATGCACCGTGGGTGCATGCTGACATACAGCTATTGACTCTGTAGTCCCCGAGTTATCAGGAGCTTGAGTGCAGGCTTCCACTTACATTGAGGGTGAGGTTCACCCTGTGATGGTGGCAGCGGCAAACCTGTTATCTGAGGAAGAGTATACCGCTGGATGATTTCTCCTGGATCCTGCTGACAGCGGATGTCAGTCTCTCAGGCTGGCAAGCTCATTGCTGAGACCATATGGCTCAGAGCCATTGCAACTGCAGGGAAGATGTGCGGTCCAGCAACCGCTTCGAGGTGAGGGCCATCAGGTTGGCTCTTCTGTGTTTCCGTCCCCTGGTTGAGGGCTGGCCAGTTCAAGTGTTTTCACCACAAGGAGACGGAGACTGAGAGCCCTGATCCAGCCTTGTCCCAGTCAGTGGCTGCTATACGTGTTTCCTCTGTGGCTCCTGGTGGGGCACATGATTCAGCAAATAGAGTGCCACCCAGGCAGGATTGTTCTGGTAGCACCAGATTAGCCACAGAGAGCATTGTTTGGAGACATTATGTGTCTCCTTCAAGTGCTTCCTCTTCAGTTGCCTCCATCTCGGGGGCTATTGTGGCAGGCACTAATCATCCTGGTGGACCCGGCTCCCTTCTAGCATATGGCATGATTCTTGAAAGGAGACTGATAGTGCATAAGAGATACTCTCCAGCAGTAATCTATACCATATTTGGTGCCCGGAGGAGGTCTACCAAGCTAGCATATGTACGGATATGACACCTCTTTTAGGTCTGGTGCGGCACTGGCACTTGGCTCCTGAGGTGGCCAAGGTGTCCTCCCTGTTGGCCTTTCTGCAGGATAGCCTAGAGAAGGACTTCTCACTTAGTTTGGTTCAGGTGGCAGCTTTGGCCTGTTTCCATGGTCCGGTGGCAGGCAAGTCCTTGGTCTTGCACCCAGATATCTCACATTTTCTCCAAAGGATTTGATGTTTGCTTCCTCCCCTTTGGTCTGTGATCCCTTCCTGGGATCTGTTTCTAGTTCCCTGGGCCCTGATGACAGCCCTTTTTCAGCCATTGGATCATGTTACCTTGAAGGATTTGATGCTGAAGATTATCTTCTTGATCTCAATTTGTTGTGCAAGGCGGTTCTCCGAGATGCAGGTTCTGTCATGCTGGGATCCTTATTTGTCCTTTTCAACTGAGGCTGTTTCCATTTGGCCTGTGCCTTCTTTCTCGTCTAAAGTGCTGTCTCTCTTTCACATGAACCAGGTGGTTTGCCTGCCCTCCTTCTCTAAAAGTAGTGTAAGGGAAAGTATAGGAATCTTTGCCTTGTGGATGTCTGGAGGGTGCTTCTCTGGTACTTGGAGGTTACAAATTCCTTTCGTAAGTCAGACCATATTTTTGTGCTGTTTACTGCCCCATGCAAGGGTGAAGTGGCAGCCAAGTTGACTTTGGGGCACTGGATTAAGGAGACTATTGCATCAGCATATCTGTTACGGAATCTGCTGGTTCCAGAGGATCTGCCTACCGATTCTGTCTGAACGCAAGCATCCTTGTGGGTGGATCAAAGCTTGGTAGTCCCTGCAGGCATTTATCAGGCAGAAACATGGCATCACTTTCTACTTTTGCCAAGCATTACCACTTGGTTGTCCATGCACAGCTGGACATAGCCTTTGGCTCAAGAGTTTTGCGAACTGATGTATCTTCTTCCCTCTCAGTGGTGTTGTGGCTTTGATACATCCTATTTTCTGGACTGGTCTAGCAGGACAACATGGAAGGTGATGTTTTACTTACCAGATAATGTCCTTTCATTTAGTTCTACTAGACCAATCCAGGTCCTGCCCCTGAAACTGCATTTGTGCTGTTCTACTTCTGCAATACCCTTGGATCTGCCATGATTCTGTATTTGACTCTGCAGGCTCATCTTCTACTGACAGCCTTCTATTTCTTTCTTTCTGTACATAGTTGTTTTGGGACGAATACTGAAGGAACTTCTGATGGCTGAAGTGGATAGAATCACAGGAGTGATGTCATTGAAACCTGGACTTTTAATTGGTTCTTTGGCTCCAACAATCTGCTGGTAGGGAAACACAACCCACTTGTCTGGACTGGTCTAGCAGGACTTAAGGAAAGGACATTATCTGGTAAGTAAAATGTTGCCTTAGTTTCTCCCTGGAGATTTAAATTTGTGCTTTGTAGGATATACAGTATACTGGCACAGTTTACAGAAGCATGGAACGTTTTATGTGTATGGGCAGAAGGCAATTTGTCCTGCATAAAAAGGGTGGTCAGTCCCTTTGTGGCCAGCCAGATTAATTGGGCCTGCACACGGGCTGGGAGCCCATCCAACAGAAGATGGGGGGTTGGGGTGGGCAGCGACAGTGGCAGCCAATGGTGAGGGCTGCAAAATTTTAAAAGCCCACTGGTGGGAAAAGGAACAGGCCCCTATCAGGTCCACCGGAAAGCTCCCAGCCCGTGTGCAGGCCCAATTAACAGTAGCTGGGGGGCCCAAATAACAGTGGCTGGGGGGGCATCAGAACCAGAGTGAAGCTAAAGGTAAGCTGGAGAGCCAGAGTGAAGCTAAGCAGCTATCAAGAAGGATCTATGGCTGGCCAGAAACCTACTGGATTGAAGGTCTTCAGTGGCAGTGGGAGGAGAGAGCGGTGGCAACTGGGGCACAGACCAGGCTGCCAGGATGGTCAGCGACTTGGATGGCAGCAAGGCACAAGCACAAGCTTCACAGGTGGAGCAGTGCAGTCTCGAGGGCCCAGAATGCATTTTCACCAATCCAGAGGTCCCTTATAGCTGTTGACAGCCTGAAGTGATCATACTGGGCCAGAGCTCCCCGATGACATCGCAGCTGAGTCAGGAGAAAATTTAAAGGGGCCACGCAGAAAACACCATCAGAGTGTTGCAAGCTGGTGGCAAGCAAGATTACAGCCATATCTAAATGGGGAGAAGCAGCACAGAGAGGTGCCCATGCTGACCTGCAGCAGCAGCAGTAGAGGGCTCAGAATCCCAGTAGGGTGATGGTGAGAATGGCCCCACTAGGGAGATGTAAAGGAATATAAGGTCCAGCAAAACTGATGAACTGACTTAGAGGACACGGAAGCGGATACATGCAGGCTGAGAGACAGAGCATGCCGACCAGGGGTAAAGGCGGCACCAAGAAGGACAATACGAAGAAGGGTCCAAGAACAGAAAGCAGCAGTAAGGCGAAGCAACATCATCAGTGGCGACAAAACGCAGGTGCAGCACAAGGATTTCTGGGCTTTTACTTGGCACACGCAACTGTTGCGACGATCATGGAGGGTAGTGCGGGCATTGTGCCAAGGAGCAAGACAGCAGGAAAAGACATGGACATGAGAGACCTGGTCAACAAAATATGGGTCGTGGCAGCAGTCCACAGTGTGGGACTCCTGCACACTATGCTAGCAGAGATGTAAAAGCAGGAGGCTAGCAGTGGCTTGGAAGTGGCAGCGGCAAAGAAGCAAGGCGGTGTCAAGGCCCTATCGGAGCAGGTGAGGGCAACGGAGGATCGGCCAGATGAGGATTCTGAGCAACACTTATACTTGGGACTGCACACAGAACTGAGCATAAGGGACATGGGGAGAAAGGAAGCAATGGTCCGGGGAGGGGACTTTAGGGGCAGGCTTGGGCCAACCCAGGTAGCACAGGTATGGGAGGGGGCAAGGGGAAGAGTCAAGAATCTGGAAGGGCATGCTGTTGCACATCCTGGGGATGTTGGAGGCCTTGCTGCAGGTGAAAGAAGCTTCAAATGGCACTGGGGGCCAGGGGCAGCAGCAGGCACCCGGCATCAGTGGTAATTGGGAAACTGGGGCAGAGCAGATAGTGCTCAGTGACCCACTCAATGGCTGTAAGCCAATGGGGTATATTTGTGCCACGAGTGCAATAGATAGCTATGTGCCACTGCATTGTACAGCGCTGCGTGCACCTGGTAGCGCTTTATAAATGCTTAGTAGTAGTAGTAATGTAAAAGAGAGAATTTGGAAGAACAAATACAAGAACATACACATTCTCCCTGCTGTTGAAGGAGACCTAAAAACCTTGTGATTGTGCTCTTTGCATGGGGAAGTGTAAGGCAAACGACAGGAAGTCAGAGTCCAGGATCAAAAATATTGCTAACTGGTATGCAGCCTTCAGGGTTATGGCAAGCATTATTGGAGAGAAGTTCCCTGAAAAGTGCAGGGACCTTTTCAAATACCAACATGTAATTTGTGAGGCAAATAAAGCATATGGGAGCACGGCCTGGCTAGGCTACGACGGGAAGTTCCAAAGGAACATAGCGTCCAATAAAAATCTGAGCTGGGATAGGAAAGACGTCAACTTGTGTATCATCACCATGATGCAGCACAGCAAAGGGAGAGGACAGGGTCTCTGGATGGGACAGAAGCTCAGTGGGCAAAGAGGGGAACAAAGCTCTGGAGGGGAAGGGAGGAGAACAAAGCTCTGGAGGGGAAGGGCCTTAAGGATTACATGGGGATGCAAAAGGGGTCTGCAGGCTTCTCAAAAATGGTTAGAGCAGATTTCAGAATCAATGCAAGTTTATTATGCATGCGCCACTTGCATAGAGGATCACCCTCAGTTCAGATGCTCTAAGAAGGGGAGTGATCCTAAGCAGAGGTGATGAGGTGCATATGCAAGGGGCTGGATGCTTGGCCCTCTCGCCCATCAGATTAGACCACTTAATAAGGAACACAGAGGGCTACACAGAGGGAGAGGCACAATGGTTATGAGAGAACTTCCAAGGGGGGTTTTATTATACCTTATCTTAGCCCCCAGGAATGGAGGGATGCTCAGAATCTGAAGTCCACAACCGATAACCTTGGGGTAGTGAGAAACAAACTGGTGAAGGAGAAGGCCAATACCATATGAAACCCTTTCATGACCTAGTGATATTCCCTTTGGGGCTGGTCCTTAAGAAGGAGCACGGGGAATTCCAGCTCATCCCACCACCTTTCATACCTGGAAGGGGAGTCCATAAATGATTTTTTAGACAGGAAACTGTGTAGGGTGAAGTATGCTTCCCTGGATCAGGTGCTAGACCTAATAAAGCAATGGGAGCAGGGAACGTGGCTGGCTAAGTTAGATATTGAATTGGCCTTCCGGTTGCATGCTCATATTTTGAGCGATTCAGCACCTTTCTGCAATGGGCAATGGAAAGGGAAGTGGGGGAGTGTAAGCTCATACATTACCGGGATAATTTATTGAGGCTGGGGTAGAGTGAAGAAGCATGCAGGGAGAGCCTCGTGCCTTCCAAAGGTAGACCGAGGAGCTAGGGGTTCCACTAGCACTGAGGAAGATCTAAGGGCCCACCCACATCCAAATCCTATCCTGTTTGCAATAGTGGCCAATCCATGCCACAAGTACCTGACAGATTCTCAAAAAGGCACACAGCTTCTGCAATGCTTGTCCCGGGGCAAGCAGTGGATTTCCCAGGTACTCTTTAATAATAGTTTATGGACCTTTCCTCCAGGAACTTGTCCAAACCTTTTTTAAACCCAGCTACACTAACAGCTTTTGCTACATCCTCTGGTAACTAATTCCAGAGTTTGGTTATGCAGGACCATAGGCTAACTGCAAGGAGGCAGTTACATCCCCCTGCAGTTACTACATTTCAGTATGGCAACACAGCTGCAGGTGCAACCAAGACCACACACTAAGGTGGCATCAGTTGCACTCGCGCTACTTGCACTGAGTCATTATGTTAGTTTCTGCCGACAATGCAGATGTCTGTGTGTGAGAGTTCTTTCACTTGCCTCACTCTGCAGTAAAGTATAATCTTGGGAAAGAAATCCTGTAAACCTAAAAAGTAATGGGTAAAAGCATGTTTTGACTAATTTGCTTGTTTTTAGTTTGTATTGATATATTCCCTACTTGATGAAGATCTATCTTTGTTATGCATGTGTGACTGAGATTACATGTTCTGTTAGCATGGAATTTCTATGTAGGAGATGTAGTAATCCGGCTTGTTCAGTTTTCTGAATAGGGATTTGGATGTTCTAGGGCCCACTACAATATTTGTGGTGCTTCTCTTTTTGGGTATGCTCCATGTTGTGTGAGTTTTGGAAGTTAGTGCTGTTATGGAATAGTAGATTTGCTCTATGGGTCCTGTACTCTGGGTTCTTGGTAAGGTCAACTTTAGGGTGTTGGTTGGAATTGGAGGGGGGGGGGTTTACTGGAATAGGTACTGTCTTTGAAATTTGCAATATTGTGTTCTTTATACTGCCAGACTGAAATTTAAAATATTTTGTCAGGTCAGATTAAAGGAAATTTCTAATTTTAAGGGAATGTCTCAGTTTAATTTTGTTTAGTAGCCTGATAGCTTCACCGCTGCTGAGTTCCAGACTTTTACAGCTCTAGCACAATCCAATCCATTGTTTGAATTCATGGGTACCAGGAGCAGTTTTTCATTTTATATCTTCCCTCCTCATCAATAATCTAGTCATAGCCAAATAAATCTAATGTGCAGATTGGTGATGGTCTGATTGGGGGGGAGGGGGTGCTATGTAAGTGACTTTTCATTAACCAAATTTAATGGTTTTTTTATTATGTTTGTTTTATTGTAGCATCTGTTTTACTGAATTGCTTGTATATGTTTGGAAGCCATCTAGGATTTTAGATTTGTGGCATATACATTTTAAAATAAAGTATACTAAATTTATGCAAATAATGCTGCAATGAATCTCTGCACATGTCTCTGCATCATCCTCATGCCGCCCCCGGGAGGAAGTAGATGGAGGGGGGGGCATTAGGAGGTGGAGGAAAGCAGAAACCTCAGATTGGAGCCAGCATGATCAAGAATAAAATGATCAGACAACAAAGGTAGAAAAGAATTTTATTTTCAATTTAATGAACAGTCTTGGTGCTACCTTTATTTTATAAAGCACAGGGAAATGCCTCTCTTTCTATTTCTCTGGCTTTGCATTGTATGCAAAATCATATTTTGGGGGTTTTCAGTTTAATTTTTATCTACATATGTTTATTATTAGGTTATGGTCACTTATTCTGTACTTTGGTGAGGGTCTGTGTTCTGAGTTTGTGGTCAAGGCCAGGTGTTCTGTTAACATGGAGTTTATACGAAGGGATCTGTACTGTAGTAATCTGAATTGTTCAGCTTTTCAAATAGGTGTTTGGATGTTCCAGGGCACACTGTAGTATTTACAGTTATGCTATTTTGGGGTAGGTTCTTTATGTGAGTTTTGGACGTTGAGCTGGTATGTTATGATAGGTTTGCTCTTCAGATCCTCAATGACTTTATTGTAGGGTTTTGTATTAGTTCACAATATGCCTGGTACTGGAGAATGTTTGCTGCTGTTAGTGAAATGTTCGGAATCAGATTTTTTTTTTAAGATATTGAGTTCTGTGAGTGAATGTCCTAGTTCTGCTCTGCACCCATTGTTGAGGGAGGGGGTTCTGTGGATGCAAAATATATATTCAAAAAGAAAAAAGCAAGAACCATAATATAGTTTATAAGAACAAAATAAAAATGAGTTATAATTTGGTGTTATAATCAGTGCTGCGGTTCTCACGTTTTCTTTTAGTTCCTTGGTGTGCAAACTTCTTGCATTTTCTCCACATTATCTAATCGGCTTTTTGGTTTGGTTCAGTCCCTGACTGGAGTTTTGAGAACGACCCCCGGCCCCCCCCCCCCTCATAGGTGCTATGGTTTTGGCACTATCTGCTCATTAGATGCAACACCGTAGCACCCTTTAGAAAAAGGGCTCAAACGTATTTCTCTGTCTCCAGAGTGCTTGCAATCTAAGTGCTAGACTTACTAACCTATGTTAATGTATTATCATATCCTATTTTATGCTGGTCCCATTATTGTTTGTTGGGCCTATTTACTAATAGAATGCATTAATTAGGAAAAACACACTGAAAGCATTAACTCTAGCCCTAAATTTGTGTCAGAGTAAAGTAACTTGGCCAAGCTCACAGATTACATTAATGGAGGAAACAGGATTTGAATGCTGGTTCCCTCACCATTCGGCTTCTCAAACCATGTTACAAAATCTACAGAGAA
This sequence comes from Ichthyophis bannanicus, assembly GCA_033557465.1. Classification (NCBI taxonomy): domain Eukaryota; kingdom Metazoa; phylum Chordata; class Amphibia; order Gymnophiona; family Ichthyophiidae; genus Ichthyophis; species Ichthyophis bannanicus. The sequence continues at coordinate 499,081,395 of CM066033.1, forward strand.
ATAATGCATTGTCCCCTTCAAAGTAATCCCCCCCCCCCCCCGAGTTAATGCACTTCTGCATTCGCCTCTGCCACGTACAGAAGCACTCGGTAAAGTCCTCCTCCTTGAGGTCCCTCAGCTCCCTCGTCACAGCGGCCTTGATGTCTTCTACAGAGGCAAAATGAGTTCCTTTGAGCACTGTCTTCAGCCTGGGGAAGAGCCAGAAGTTGCACGGTGTGAGATCTGTGGAATAAGGAGGGTGGTTGAGATTTGTGATGTTTGTTGGCCAAGAACTGCCTCATACTGAGTGCAGTGTGTGCAGACGCGTTGTCGTGGTGGAGCAGCCATGACTTGTGTCTCCACAGAGCCTGCCTGTGCCAAACCCGGTCATGGAGGTGATTGAGGGACCTGCTGCCATGGGACCTGCGTGCAATCTGTGATTTGAAAGATTTCAGAAAAGAGCTTAAGACGCACCTCTTCCAATCCCATTTCAATGTAACCTAGCATCAGTACCCCGTCTCCTCTTTACTCCACCGCTAACCATATACTTTGGAATGGGAAAGCCACCCTACCCTAAGTATTAGCCCAATGGGTAATGCACTCAGCCTATATGTATATATGTATATAATTTACTCCACCACTAACCATATACTTTGGAATGGGAAAGCCACCCTACCCTAAGTATTAGCCCAACGGGTAATGCACTCAGCCTATATGTATATAATATTTCCTGTTTGAAGTGTTCCCAACAATCAACTGTAAAATGTAACTCTATGATTGCCGTGCTTTCCCCCCCCCCCCCCATCTCAATGTATACCCTTCTAATTCTTGGCCCATACAGCCACCCTTACCTTGTATAGCAACCGCTGCTGATCGCTGAAAGCAGCGGGATACAAATGTACGCTAAATAAAATAAATAAATAAAATAAATGTTTTGTCACACCTGTTCCTTTGCAGGCAACATTTTCCAGATTCATTTATGCACATACAGTTGAATTTTTAAAAATACTCAATTAAATGCAAACACCATTCCAACATTGCCCTCAAAAATGTCTCTAACTCTGGGGAAAAATTGTCCATGTGTGGGCTGCATATAGAAGCACATTTCTTTACCTACAAAAATGTTGTTAAAAATTACCCTCTAATTCATATGAGTAACTTCTAAACTTGCCATCAGTGATAAAACCCCTGCTGGAGTGTTTAAGGCAGGTCCAATGTTTTGAAGGCATTGTGATAAGGAAGCTTATCAGGACCCCAGAGACAGGGATAAAGAGAAGGAATTTACCCTTATAAAAGGACCTATTTTACCAGGTCAGAGACACAAAACTCCCTTTACACCTAGAAAGCAGGTAATTCCTAGCTACAATAGGTTGCAGAATGCCCCTAGTGGAGAAAAAGAGAGGGAATACAGGCTCAGGGTAAGGAACCCTTACGTCACTAAATTCCCCAATTACTCAGCTGCCACGAGGCAGTTTGATCTCCAACACCTGAGAGGGGATGGGGTGGTGCAGGCACCTGAGAGGTTTAAGGCTAGGTCAGTTTATTCAGAAGGGAGAGGCAGGAGAGGAAGAAGAAGAGGAAAGGAGGGAGAATGTGAGAGCTGTAGGAGTGCCTACTGGAAGAGGAATGGAACTGGATCAGTGAGAACAGCAGGAACCAGGAACACAGGTTGGAGAACAGGACATGGAAGCACCGGTGAATGGTGGCCAGAGCATGAGAGAGGAGAAGCTGCTACAAGCTTTGACCCAGGTATGAGCATTAGAAGCTTGCCTAATTCTGAGCACTAAGAATTGCCAGAGACAGCCTTAGCCCTAATGGAAGGCAGTCAGCTAAGACCTCTGAGCCAGAAACAGAGGATGTGCCAATGCAACTGGGTGAACCAGACATAGCTTTAGAAGAAGTCTCATACATGGATTGCTCTTTATGCCAGTCTTCCAATACAGAGGTGTTGAAAGGGAGTCAACCGTAAAGAAAAACCTCCAGTGTCCGGTAGCCCTAAGAGCCTGTTGTTAACTTGTGAGGGTCCTGAGTTAAAGGCAAAATACTTTTTTTTTTTTTACTGTGCAAGCCAAAGCTGCCTAATTAAGTTGGTGAATCAGCTGTGAGCCAGAGCAGTGCTCAGCCAGAGGCCATACTAAGGTAAAAGTAAGGAAAGCTTTTGTTTGGCTGTTTATAAGAAAACCTTGCATAGAGAATTGCTTGCCTGTGAAGAGTTTAACTGCCTTGTTGAAAGTTTTTCTATGTTTAAGAAGACAAACAGTGTTCTGGACTGAGAAAAAAAGAAACCTGCTTTAGGAAAAGCTGTTTTCTGTTTGTTTGATCAGCACTGCAAGCCATGCCTGATAGCAGGGGCTGTTAAAGTAGTTATGTTTATACTGGAGAACATTGCAAGCTGTTTTGTTTGGAATTCATTTATATCCTGATGTTCATTTACAAGTATCCTGGAGAAATAATCCAAAGGTGGAATTTGTGAACCTTAGCGTGTTTTTTTTCAGTTAATAAACTGTCATTACCTTACCACTCAAGGCAACTACAAAGGTGGTTTTTTTTACCTGAGGTTGAATACTTTCTGACTGAACTACCTTTCCCATAAGGCACTGCAAGGCAATCAGTCAGTTAAAAACCAAAAGGTGAATCTCTCTAATGACAACCACGCCCCTCCATACTGCATGTAAGGGGCTATGGGCGTGACAGCATGCTAACGCTGCCCATTAATGCATATAAAAGCACTGGTCAGTATTTGGCTGTGGCGGTCCAAGTGTTTTTGAAACACCAGCTGTCACTACTAAACACAATCTGGATATTCATTTCCAGTCTCTGGATTGTGGCCAGTGCTAAATATCTATATAGTGTAGCCATAGACGCTGCTAACCATATAATGGCATTATTCAGTGCCACTGAGGATAACCTATCTGGATAGCCTTAGGACTGTTTTCTTGCAGTGATCCTGCTTTCTCCATTGATGCACCCTGTAATCTTGACCAAGTCACTTTATTCTCCGTTGCCTCTGATACAAATTTAGGGCTAGAGTTAATGCTTTTAGCGTGTTCTTCCTATTTAATGCAATAATGGGACCTGCATAAAATAGCATATGATAATACATTTACGTAGGTTATAAGTCTAGCACTTAGACTGTAAGCCCTCTGGAAACAGGGAAATAGTGTGATATGGGGAATATAGTTATGTGGGGGATACACATGTACCTTATGAGTATGAGCTGTCACAGACACTGCATTTTCCAAATCCTGCCAATGGAAGCAGCACGTGCAAATCTCTCTCATGAATATTCATTGTGATTATCCTGAAAACCTGACTGACTAGATGTGTTCCAAGGAATGAATTGCGAATCCCTGCCCTATATGGATAATTAGCAGCTCTGCCCCAGCTGTTCATTGGACCGCCCAGGCATTATCCAGTCTGTAAGGATATTCAGCAGCACACTCTGTATAGTGCCACCAAATATCTTTATCAGCAGCATTTATCCCGATCTGAGATACTGCTAACTGAATATAAGTGCCATTGAATATCTTGTAGCATTTAATGTTAATTATATGCAGATAAAGCCAGTAATACATGACAAGATCTACATATATCATCATCATTTCTTATTTATATCCTGCCAATCTAAAATTTTCTTCATGCCAACATTTAAAGCAAATTAGAAGTTTAACAGCTAACAGTGAACATATAGTTTGCATTTTCCGAACGTGTATGGATAATTTTGGGCTATTTAAATTGCTGATCAGCCTGGCATGATTTAATTTAGGCTTGCCGAATAGTAGACCTACAGTTAATGGATAATGCTGGCTAGTGCATTTTTCTTAGCAAAAAAAGGTGCTGGTACTCATATGCAGCACATTTTTAGCAGGCAATAAAAAAAGTGCCAGTACTCAGTATCACAGGGTACCCCAAAAAAGCCTGCTGCCAACACAGTGACCACATTATCTGTATATTCAGCACTGCCACCTATATGGATAGTGTTGCTGAATATACAGATTTGAACATTGCCTCACTTTAGCAGCACAGCTGCCTTCTCCAAATTGTTGAGAATACCCCCCGAGGTTTTGCAGCTACTGCAGGTAAACCTTTGCCTATTACCTGCAAGACCTTAATGTGGTTTCCTGAACGGTCCTCCAGTTTAGTCCTCCACATCCGGGTAGTCCACCTCTTCCTGCAGCATGGAGACTGGACCAATCAGAATCTTTAATACTTCAGGATATATGCTGCTGGAGCTCCCATCAGCCCCCAGTGTGTCCAGTCTCCAGCAGCAGGAAGACATGTGAGCCCACCTGGCTCACTTAGGGGCTTGGTAGCAACACTAGCTAGACTTTTAGTGGGGATCTCTTTCATTTTTATTTCATTTTAATTTCATTTTAATTTCGTGCAGCCTGCAGCTTTAAATTTAAAAAACAAAACAAAAAAAAACGGAACCTGAGGAGCCGAGCCGTCACTGCCCTTCTCTCTCCTTTGCCGGGGGCACTACTAGGCAGTGTTAGATCGCTCCCCCTGGACAGTACGGGGGAGAGATCTGTCCTCTGGTCAGCAGCTCCTTCTCCGGAAAAAGGGCTTGCTCCAGAGTGCTGAGCTGCGACGGACAGCTCTGCGGGGTGCTCGGCTCACCGGTGTGCTGTAGCAGCCGGGTTCTCAGCTTTACTCCGCTCTAGATTCGAGTGGTTCTTTGCGGGTTTTGTGTTTGGTTTCAGCTGCGGTAAGTGGGGTTTTTCCTTTTTTCTTTTCGGCGGTTCTCTAAGCACACCGTTTAGTTTTATTTTGGCTTCTTTGGATTTTCGCGCCTTTTTTTTTCGCCGGTCCCGGCGGCCATTTTGAGTTCCTTTTTTCTTTTTCCCGCGGGTTGCTCTGCTTGCTGCAGGACCTGGAAGCTGAAGCCCTTAGCGTTTTGGGGCAGCTTTAATGTTTTGATTTATTTTTTACTATAGTTTGGCTAGCTCACTTAAAAAAAAAATAAAATAAATAAAAAAGGGGGCCAGCCCCTGGCTCTATGCTTCCCTCTCCTCCTTAGAGTTGCGCCATTTTTTCTTTTGATGTCGGCAAGGCCACAGTGCGTGGTCTGCGACTCTCACAGGGGCATGGTGTCAGACTCCGGAATTTGCAGGGGCTGCGCTGCTGTGTCGGCTGATATGGAGCAGCAGATGGTAGACAGGTCCGTGCCAGATACCTTGGACTCTGCATTGCCTCCTGAGGGGGATTCTTCGCTTGGTGCTCTCCCTCCCCAGGCACAAGCTGTATCTAAGGCGCAGGGGTCTGGGCTGCCAGTGGCAGAGGCTGAGTCTTCTGCTTCCTTGACAGATTTTTCCCCAGATTTCGTCCTACTTATGCATCAAGCTTTCAAATTGGGTCGTTTAGGTAGATTGCCAGAAGCTTTCGCAGCGCCGGCCCCTCTGCCACCTCTTAAGGCGGCAGGGGCTGGTCCAAATTTACAGAAGCCGGCAAAAAGGCCTCGGTCCTCGGACGTAGAACACGAGGATTTGGGGTGGCACGAAGTAGAGCCTGAGATGGAGTCTGAGGATGTGTTTGATGATCTGGAAAAAGGGGAGCTCCTTGAACCCGAAGATCAGGCAAGAATCATCAGAGTTTTTCGTAAGGAGGAGCTGGTTCCCCTCATCACGGAAGCCCTTCAGACGCTGAACCTTGCAACAGCGCGCCCGGCTGAGGAAGAGGGATTAGAGGATCCTCTCATCCAAGTGGTCCGTGATTCTCAGATAGTGTTCCCGGTGCATAGAGTTGTAGATCAGATGATTCAAGCAGAATGGGATCAGCCTGAGGCAGGTTTGAAGGGTATTCAGACGATGAACCGACACTATCCCTTAGCGGACAAGGATAAATTCAAGTCGCCCTGAGTAGATGCGGCGGTCTCGGCAGTGACCAAGAAAACCACAATTCCAGTGGAAGGAAGTGCGGCCTTAAAAGACACTCAAGACAGGAAGGTTGATGGTTTGTTGAAGCAGGCCTTTGAGACCAATGCTTTGTCTTTGCAGGCTTCTATTTGTGGGGCCTGGGTAGCTAGAGCCTGCTTGAGGTGGGCTCAGCATCTCCGTCAGGATCCCCCTTAGACCAACAGGGAGTGCTCGAGGTGACGCGGTTGGAGTCTGGTTCAGCCTATTTGGCAGACGTTCACTATGATTTGATCAGGACGTTGGAAAATAGTATGGCTTCCTTAGTGGTGGCGCAAAGGACCATCTGGTTGCGTAATTGGGCAGCCGATGGGTCCTCAAAGTCTCGGCTCAGTAAACTTCCCTTTAAAGGCAGGTTGTTGTTCGGGGACGATCTGGACAAGTTGGTCAAGGATCTTGGGGAGTCCAAAGGCGGAAGGCTTCCGGAGGATAAGCCTAAGCTAGGTAAACGTTTGCCGGTTTCTCGAGGTCAATTTAGGGACTTTTGGAGGTTTCGGTCCTCCCGCCTTTGGGGTTCCCAACGTGGCAGGTTTGGATCCAGGCCAATGAATTTTCGAGGTTTCCGAGGAGCGGGCAGAGGTTTCTCGGCTGCGTCGTCTTCCTCTGTCTCTTCCTTTAGTCGCAAACCGCAATGAAGCGAGGTGGACCCGGGAGGGAAGGCAAGTGATCGGAGGTCGCCTTCGGGACTTTCTTCCTTCTTGGGTCCAGATAACATCAGATCAGTGGGTGCTCGAGATTGTCAGAGAAGGTTATGCGCTGGAGTTTGCTTCCCCGCTCCGGGATTCCTTCGTGCTGTCTCCCAGCAAGGGACAGCAGAAGGAATCGGCGATTCGGTCAACGTTGAGTCGGCTGTTGGAGTTGGCGGCGGTAATTCCCGTTCCGGAGTCCGAGCGCGGGGAGGGTCGTTACTCCATTTATTTCGTGGTGCCAAAGAAGGACGGCTCCCTCCATCCTATCTTAGACCTCAAGGGTGTGAATCGTTGTCTCCGGGTGCCACATTTTCGAATGGAGACCCTAAAATCCGTCATTGTGGCAGTTCGTCTAGGAGAGTTTTTGACGTCTCTGGATCTCTCGGAAGCTTACCTGCATATTCCGATCAGACCGGTTCATCAGAAGTTCCTGCGCTTCGCGTTTCCGTGGGGTCAATACCAATTTCAGGCGCTACCATTTGGACTGGCTACCGCGCCGCGAACCTTCACCAAGGTCATGGTGGTGATTGCGGCGGCTTTGCAGAAAGAAGGTATTTTGGTTCACCCTTATCTCGACGACTGGTTGATTCGGACGAAGTCCGCAACGGAGAGCTTGCAAGCCACAGCCAGAGTCGTTCGTCTGCTTCAGAGTCTCAGCTGGGTAGTCAATGCAAAGAAGAGTCACTTGGTTCCTTCGCAGTCCCTCGAATACCTTGGGGTCGTTTTCGACACGGCAAGAGGCTTGGTGGTCTTACAGGATCGTCGCGTCCAGGCCTTGTGCAGCCTAGTATGCACTTTTTTGGGGATTCCCGCTCCGTCCGCGTGGTGGTATCTGCGGCTCCTGGGAACAGTGGTGGCAACTCTGGAGGTGGTGCCTTGGGCCCGGTTTCATATGCGTCCACTTCAGAGAGCCCTATTAAGTCGGTGGTCAAACCAGTCCCATTCCTTGAACCGCCGGTTGCCCTGTCCGGGTCATGTCCGGAGGTCGTTGCAGTGGTGGCTCCGCTCGAAGTCCTTGATGGCGGGGATGCCCTTGGAGCAGCCGGTCCGGCTTCCGTTGATAACGGATGCGAGTCTGGCAGGCTGGGGGGCCCACTGCCAGGACCATTTCACACAGGGGACGTGGTCCGCCAGGGAGTCCTTGTGGTCGATCAACCGTCTCGAGCTTCGAGCGGTGAGGCTAGCGCTGCAGGCCTTCGAAGCGTCAGTCTTGGGGAAAGCATTAAGAGTCCTGTCGGACAACTCGGCTACGGTGGCGTATATCAACCATCAAGGAGGCACAGGAAGCGTGGCCATGGAAGAGGAGGCGGAGGCGCTGTTCGCCTGGGTGGAGGTTTGCCTCCTAGCCATTTCGGCGGTGCATATCGCCGGAAAAGACAATGTGATGGCAGATTTTCTCAGCAGAGTGCAAGTAGACTCCGGAGAGTGGGAACTGCACCCGCAAGTTTTTGCACAAATAGTTCGCCGATGGGGTCCGCCGGTCATGGACCTCATGGCGACTTTTCAATCGGCAAAGACAGGTCGGTTTTTCAGCAGGAGAAGAGAGCGCATGTCCGAGGAGATCGACGCTCTTATCCAACCGTGGCCCGTCTCCAGTCTTCTGTATGTTTTTCCTCCATGGGCATTGATCGGCAGAGTAGTCCAGTGTATTGAGGCTCACTGCGGAAGGTGCTGCTGGTGGCTCCAGACTGGCCCCGGCAGCCTTGGTACACGGATCTGGTCCAGCTTCTCGACGGTGCTCTGTGGAAGCTTCCTCTCCTGGTGGATCTGCTAGTTCAGGGACCGTTGCGCATGCCACAAGTGGATCGATTCTCGCTTACGGTATGGCCGTTGAAAGGGCTAGGCTGAGAAGGAAAGGTTATTCACCGGCGGTCATTGCCACTCTTCTTCGAGCTAGAAAGTCCTCAACCTCGCTGATGTATGTCCGAGTTTGGCGGATTTTTGAGAATTGGTGTTCAAGGAATCAGGTTAGGGCGTCTACGGCTTCGGTCGCTGTCATTCTCAGTTTCTTGCAGGACGGTTTCGATAAAGGATTGGCGGCCAGTTCTCTGAAGGTTCAGCTGGCGGCTCTCACTTGTTACAGAGGGAAAATCCATGATGTTCCTCTAGGAGCACACTCGGATGTGCAGTGTTTTCTTAAAGCAGTGTTTAGACTGCGCCCGTCGCGTAGGGTGTCCATTCCTCCGTGGGATTTGAATCTGGTTTTACAAGCACTCGTTCAGAAGCCTTTTGAGCCTCTTTGTCAAGCTTCTATTAAGGATTTGACGTTAAAAACAGTGTTTTTGGTAGCTATTTGTTCGGCGAGGCGAATTTCAGAACTGCAGGCTTTGTCTTGTAGGCCTCCGTTCCTATCTTTTTCTAGAGATAAAGTCGTTCTGCTGCCGGTTCCTTCGTTTCTGCCTAGGATGGTGTCTCCTTTTCATGTGAATCAATCCGTCATTCTGCCGGCGTTTCCGTCGGACTCAGTAAAGGTTTCCAACGACGGCTTGCATCGGCTGGATGTCCGCCGAGTGTTGCGTCAGTATCTGAAGGTTTCCGAGACCTTCTGTAAATCAGATCGCCTTTTTGTGCTTTTCGGGGGCGTTCGAAAGGGGGAAGCAGCGGCGAAGTCTTCTGTCTCTAGATGGATTAAGGAGGCTATTGCGTCAGCATATATCTTGCAAGGCCGTCCTGTTCCGTTGGGTTTGAGAGCCCACTCTACGAGAGCGCAAGCAGCGTGTGGGCGGAGCATAGCCTTGTTCCTCCAGTGGAAATTTGCAGGGTGGCTACTTGGTCATCTCTTCATGCTTTCAGTAGACATTATCGATTGGATATTGCATCAGCTAGGGATTCTTGTTTTGGTTCGGCGGTGTTGCGTGCCGGTTGGCAAGGTCCCCCCCGTTGATAACTGCTCTGTTACATCCCAGATGTGGAGGACTAAACTGGAGGACCACTCAGGAAATGGAAATTACACGTACCTGGTAATTGTAGTTCCTGGAGGGTCCAGTTTAGTCCTCAGTCCCGCCCAAGAGACATTTTTTCTTCTGATTCTGTGCGGCGTGCTCACTCCGGTGTGCGGGGAGTCGCGTACGTAAGATTCTTCGGTTCCTCTCGGTTGGTACCCTTTTTCGCTCCCTTTTGGTAAAAAGGGTTGTTTTTCTTATGTTGGCACCTTAGTGTACCTTTTGCTTAAGGGAAAGGGGCAGAAGCAAGGTGCACGGCGATGGCTCTCTCGTTTGGGGAGGTAGTCAACTTATGGTTAAGGGGGGTAAGCTGGTTATAGTTTAACTGTTTATAAATCATGTGTTGCTTCTTTGAGTCTGCTTTGTTAATAGTTCACTGGGGGCTGATGGGAGCTCCAGCAGCATATATTCTGAAGTATTAAAGATTCTGATTGGTCCAGTCTCCATGCTGCAGGAAGAGGTGGACTACCCGGATGTGGAGGACTAAACTGGACCCTCCAGGAACTACAATTACCAGATACGTGTAATTTCCATATAGTAAATAAGGGGCCATAGGATTGCCAAATCATATCCATATTTGAACATGCCTAACCTTTCCTGCGGTGTGAACTGGAAATTATAAGTCAAATAAATTAAATAGTCTGTCATTAAATGATACAATACTGTGAGGAGATTTTAAAAAATTATATGTCAATGGTTCTGGTTATCTTGAAGGTAGTCTTTTTAAGATAAATATATCAATAGACCCGATATTCAGAAAAAAAAGCACCTAAGTTAGGTTCCTAAACTGCATCCCCTTTTATCAGCTCTAAGAACATAAGATGTGCCATACTGGATCAGACCAAAGGTCCATCGAGCCCAGCATTCTCTTTCCAAAAGTGGTCAGTCCAGGTCACAAGTACCTGGCAAGATCCCAAAAAGTAGATAAATGTTGGAATCTAATGTGTCAATAGTCAAAGCATTTATCTGGTTAGCAGTACCCGCAAACTGGATAAGTGCTGATGAGAGGGATATTGAGTGGCACTATGGATAGAGCTGATGAATATTCTCTCTGACCTCCTCAATAGCTAGCTGGATAGCTTAGGACAGCAAAAAGCTGTCTTAAATGGCTATCCGACCATCCACCCTTATAGCGGCACTGAAAATCACTGCTGTAGAGAGAGTGCCAGTGGTGACTAGATATTCAGCCCTGGCCATTGTCCAAATTCCGGTGGTGAATATATGGGTTTGTAGTTAGTCATGGCAGCCAGTGTTTAAAACAAAAATTGTGGCCCTATAATTACCCATAAATTTTCAGCTAAAAACTCATCAGAATTTACAAGCTTAAAAATGCTGTGCTAAATTTAGGATTGTCATTCATTTGCTTAGATTTAGGAGCCAAATTTAGGTTCCTACTGCTAAGCTCCTAACGTTATTTTTCCTTTTCCTAAATTTTCCTTTCTTGTCAGCCACTTTTTAGGTTCCTAAATTTAAGAATCCAGTGAAACTATTAGGAGCACACATTTTAGGAATTCAGCCCTTTGTAAAGCAAAACAATACTTGATATGGCTTTACCATTTAAACCATAAATCTGTCCTGTAGGACTGCCTATTGAAGTTGTCTATCCTCTGAATATATTCAAACAAGTCGCTCACTTGCTAATAGCAGCAGGGGTGCAAATTGCTGCACAGTAGGAAAGTGCTTTTCCCTCCCACATAGATGGAAATCTGGGCTATCCTTTCATCTGTTAGCAGGAAGAAAGAACTGATAAAACATGAAATACAGCTACCAGGCAGGAGACAATTTAGTAATTTACGTTCTCATTAGAAAGCCAGCACAGATTTATAGATTTCTCCCCTTTTTACTCAAACATGCTAAAATGATTGTGTATAGTGGGGATAGAATTGGGCTGGCTGGATATTTGTTTTGGGTTTTTCAGCTAGGGGTGATGTAGGTTAGGCACCACTTGCCTTCATAAAATGTGATGTAATGTAATGGTCTTTGGAAAGAGTCCTAAGTTTTAGAAGTCTGCTTTTGTAATGACCTGTGTTAAATAGAAAATATGCAGTATTTAATGGAAGTTTTACAGGTGTGGTCAACATTATTGGCACCCTTGCATTTTAGGTATGCTGTGTGCAATTTCTTGAGAAATAATTTGAAATATTCCAACTGTATTTTAATAATATGTTCAAAGCTATACAACAAAAAAGATGTCTGTGCAACTTAGGTATAATAATTTCTAAGAAAAAAGAACAAAATATGACCTGGACAGGATTAATGGCACTCTTCACTAATATTTGGTTGCAGAACCCTTTGTAGTGATGTCAGCCTCCAAATGTTTCTTGTAGCCATCTATAAGTTTCGTACATCTTGTCTGATGGTAGTTTTTCATATTCTTCAACTGTGATTTGTTCCAACTCATGAATGTTTCCAGGATTCCTTTACCAATAGCGGATTTCAGCTCTTTCCAAAGGTTCTTGATTGGATTGCGCTCAGGATTAATTGCTGGCCAGTTTTTAAACAGTCCTTTTTTTTCATTTTTAACCATTCCTTTGTACTTTTGGATGTATGTTTTGGGTCATTGTCCTGCTGGAGAACCCATGACCTTCAACACAGACCTAGCTTTCTGAGACTAGGTAGCATATTTCACTCCAAAACACCTTGATAGTCCTCTGACTTCATGATTACTTTAATACGTTCCAGGCCTCCAGTTCCTGAGGCAGCAAAACAGCCCCACAACAATATGGAACCTCCACCATATTTAATTAAAAGAAGGTGTTTTTTTCCTCATAAGCTTCATTTATTCGCCTGTAAATGTATTGCTGGTCTTCATTGCCAAAGAGCTTGATTGGTTTCATCTGTCCACAGAACATTTTTCCCGAAGGATTGTAGTTCCTCTAGGTGTGTTTGGGTAAAGATTTGGCATACCTTTTTGTCTCTCTTTGAGCAGTGGTGTCCTTCTTGGCCTTCACCCATGAAGTCCTTTGTATAGTATGTATCGTATAGTGCGGGTTGAAACCACCATTCCAGATTGCTCCAGATCAGCCTTAAGCTCTTTGGATGTTGAACGTAGTGTTTTTCTGACAGTTTGCCCTAACCTTCAAAGACATCTTGGATTAATTTTCCTCTTCCCATCACGTCCTGGGAGGCCTTTGACAGTTCTATGAGCAGAAAACCTCTTAATAACATTGCAAATTGAAGACATAGAATTCCCAAGGTCTTTGGAGATGGTCTTGTACCCCTTTAAAGTTTGATGATAATAGCTTTTCTGATGGTCTTAGGCAGCTCTCTTGTCTTCACTATTGTGAAAATGGAACAAGGAGTGAATGTGGCCATTTTAAACATTAGAGTCATCATTCATTAGTTGATTCAAGTCATGAGAGTAGTGACAATTGATCACAGGTGCGTCTTATTTTACAACAATGGGAATATGGTTCTTCAGTTCAAACTGAATTATTTATAAAAGTGCCAATAATCATGTCCTAAAAATCACCACTTGAAATGGCCAGTGATATCATGAAGAAGGATAAACTATCACCAATATGGCTTCATTCCACTTTCAACAAAACTCCCCCTCCATCCAATCACTGTGGGGAAACCCCTGGGAAATTGTGATGGTGACATCAGGTTAGGGTTTCCCATGCTGATCGGATGGAGGAGGGTTTAAAAGTCATGTGATGCAGCACTCCGGTTAGTCTATCTCCAGGAACAAGCAGGAATGAGTCTTCACATATGGGTATCATCGGTACTGATGGAGCCTGCGCGGGAACGCTCCCCAGCGTCCAGTAAGAAAGCTTTTGGGAGCATCCCACAGTGCCTGCGCGCTGCCTTCCCGCCTTTCCCAACTGCCTCTCTCCAGTTCTTCTTTTCCGCGGAGCCAGCAGGTCATGTTCCTGTCACCGCAGAAGAAGTTCTTTATTTTTTTCTTTATTTTTCTGTGTCGCGTCTGCCTTCGACGTCAGACCGGTACCGCCGGTCTTTTCTTTTCTTTCTTTCTTCAAAAAAAAAAAACCCTTTTATTTCTTCAACTGTGCATTTTCCATTTGGGCCTTAGGCCTAAATATTTTCTCCTCATGGAGAAACCCGCTTCCGGGTTTAAAAAGTGCACAAAATGTGGCAGTACTATTTCTGTCACCGACACCCATGATTGGTGTCTAAAATGTTTGGGTCCTGACCATTCCATTACAGATTGTGTGTCCTGCACCATGATGTCTAAAAGAGGTCGGCAGAACCGAGCAGCCAAGCTCAGTACCCTGTTTCCCTCTGATGCAGCCTCGGTGGCATTGACGTCTTCCAGGGCTTCTTCTTCCTCCCATGGATCTCAGGTAACCAAACATAAATCTAGCCGGTCCTCGAAGCGCAAATCTCCCTCTAAGCATCGAGATGCCTCCGGGCTTGTCCTCGAGGATTCCGCTCCGGAAAAATTACCCTGGCGGGAAGTTCTGGCTTCCAAAGCCTTATCTATGGGGTCACAGGTTGACATCGATGGCTTGGCCTCAACCGATCACCTGTTGCCGTGTTCTGGGGTACCGGTGGCCTCCACTGGTACCGACATCCAGACTTTGGTGGCGTCGATGGATCAGAAAATTCTATCCATGCAGCGCACTCTTATGGCGTTCATGCAGGCTTCGACACCTTCGGTACCGCAACAATCCCCGTTGCCGGTACTGACTCCGGCATCGGCACCGTTCCCGGTGCCGGTACCGATTGCATCGACATCGGCTTCAGTGTCGACTGCAACGGTACCCTGTCCTATGATGCCCATCGGTACCGAACCGGTACCGCTTACTCCCAATGTCGATCCCACTCGGTACGCGTATCGGGCTTTACAGGAGCATCCAGACAGGCGATACTTCAATTCCTCCGAAGACTCTGAGTCGGAGGCTTCTGTCGATGCACCGGTACTACTTCCACAGGAGTCTGCTTCTACAAAACGAAGAATGTCTCCTCCAGAGGACTTGTCTTTTCAAGACTTCATTAGGGAAGTGGCTAGAGGCCTCTCTATTACAGTGGCCTCTGAGTCAGAGCCTAGAGCCAAGCAATTAGATATTTTGCAATATCCTAAGGCTCCTAAGGAAGCAGCTACCTTACCTGTTCATGAAATTCTTTATGATATCATGTTGGGCATGTGGGAGACTCCTCTCACCACCTCTCCTCATTCTCGTAGGTTGGACACCATGTACCGTGTCCCTCCCTGTCCTGGTTTTCATAAGACTCAGCTTCCTCACCACTCTATTGTGGTTGAGTCTGCTATGAAGAAAATAAAGAGTGCAAAGAGACACTCATCTAACCCTCCAGGATGTGAATGTAGGACTCTAGATGCTTTTGGCCGAAGGATTTTCCAGGCCAATATGCTTTTTGCCAGAATCAACTCCTATAGTCTCTATATGGGGATGTTTCTAAAAGAAGTCACAGATCATCTGCAGACTTTAGCTCCTTTTAATTCAGAAGATAAAAGGCAGGAATTTCTCACTTGGCTCAAACATGCCCAAGATGTTTCCAAATTCTCCAACCGTGCAGCCTTTGACTCTTTTGAGTGTGTAAGCAGAGCCACGGCTATTGCCATAGGTGCATGCAGAATTGCTTGGTTACAAGCCTCTGATTTGGAACTCTGGGTCCAAGATGAGTTGGGAAACCTTCCTTGTACAGGTGAAAACCTGTTTGCCAAGGATTGGCAAGCAAAGGCCACTCAGATGGATGCTGAGAACTCTGCTTTGGATCGACTTTCAAAGTCTACCTCTGCCCCTGTTAAGAAAAGATTGTTTAAAAAGACATCTTTTTCTAAAAAGGGAAGATATTATCCTGCTCATGGGCAGACATCTTCTGCAGGTCGTTTTGCTGCAAAGCATCAGCAACCACCTAAACAGGCCAAGTCAAAGGCTGCCAGGCCTACCACAGCCCATAAGAACATAAGAACATAAGACATGCCATACTGGGTCAGACCGAGGTCCATCAAGCCCAGTATCCTGTTTCCAACAGTGGCCAATCTAGGTCCTACGTACCTAGCAATATCCCCAAAAGACACAGGTTCCATAATGCTTGTACTGGGTCAAGCATTGATATCCTGGGTCCCTTTTTAATAGTGGTTTATGGACCTTTCCTCCAGGAACTTGTCCAAACCTTTTTTAAACCCAGCTATACTAACAGCCCTTACTACATCCTCCGGTAACAGATTCCAGAGTTTGATTACACGTTGAGTGAAAAAATATTTTCTCTTATTTATCTTAAATAGTTTACCCTGTAGCTTCATTACATGTCCCCTAGTCTTTCTATATTCTGATAGCGTAAACAATTGATCCACGTTTATCCGTTCCACTCCATTCATTAATTTATAGACCTCTATCATATCTCCCCTCAGCCGTCTCTTTTCCAGGCTAAAGAGCCCTAACCTTTGTAGCCTCTCTTCATAGGAGTAGCCTTCAATCCCCTTCACCAATTTGGTGGCTCTTCTCTGTACTTTTTCTAATAACGCTATGTCCTTTTTAAGATACGGCGACCAGAATTGCACACAATATTCAAGGTGCGGTCATACCATGGAGCGATACAGAGGCATTATAATATCCTTTGTTTTATTCTCCATCCCTTTCTTTATGATACCTAGCATTCTATTTACTTTCTTGGCCGCCGCTGCACACTGGGCGGAGGGTTTTAACATGTTATCCACGATGACTCCTAAGTCCTTTTCCTGGGTGGTGGTTTCTAATGTGGAGCCTTGCATCGTGTAACTATAGTGTGGGTTGTTCTTTCCTAGGTGCATAACTTTGCATTTGTCCACATTAAATTTCATCTGCCATTTGGATGCCCAGTCTTCCAATTTATCCAGATCCTCCTGCAGTTTTCCACAATCCTCTTGGGTTTTAACAACTTTAAACAGTTTTGTGTCATCTGCAAATTTGATAACCTCACTAGTTATTCCCTTTTCCAGGTCATTTATGAATATGTCAAAAAGTAGCGGACCCAGTACAGATACCTGGGGTACTCCACTATTCACTTTTTTCCATTGGGAATATTGGCCATTTAGCCCTACCCTCTGCTTTCTATCTTTTAACCAGTTCCCGATCCACAATAGTACACTGCCTCCTATCCCATGACTTTTTAGCTTTGCCAAAAGTCTCTGATGGGGGACCTTGTCAAAAGCTTTCTGGAAGTCCAGATACACTATATCAACCGACTCACCTTTGTCTACCTGTTTATGCACACCTTCAAAGAAACATATCAGATTAGTAAGACAAGATCTTCCTTGTCTAAAGCCATGTTGGCTGTCTCCCATTAGGCCATGACTATCTACATGTTGTGTAATTTTGTTCTTTATGATGGTTTCTACCATTTTCCCTGGTACTGACGTCAGGCTCACCGGTCTGTAATTTCCCGGGTCACCCCTGGAACCTTTTTTAAAAATTGGTGTTACGTTGGCGACCCTCCAATCTTCAGGTATTACAGATGATTTTAATGAAAGTTCACAGATTACCAATAGCAGGTCTGCAATCTCATATTTCAGTTCTTTCAACACTCTGGGATGTATACCATCCAGTCCAGGTGATTTGCTACTATTCAGTTTATCAAATAGTTGTAATATATCTTCCCGATGTAGTGATATTTCTCTCAATTCCTCTGCAGTATCTCCTTTAAATACCACTTCAGTCATGGGTAACATCCCTACATCTTCCTCAGTAAAGACCGAAGCAAAGAATTCATTCAGTCTCTCTGCTATAGCCTTGTCTCCTCTTACTGCCCCTTTTACCCCTCTATCATCTAACGGTCCAATTGACTCTCTCACAGGCCTTTTGCTACGAATGTACTTGAAAAAGTCTTTATTTTGTGTTTTTATTTCCGTAGCAAGTTTCTTCTCAAATTCCCGCTTTGCCTGCCTTATCAATGCTTTGCATTTAACTTGCCAGTGCTTGTGTTTCCAGTTTTCATCATTTGGTTCTTTTTTCCATTTCCTGAAGGTTGCTTTTTTGGCAGCAACAGCCTCTCTGACCGCACCTTTAAACCATGCTGGCAGTTTTTTGGACTTTCTTCCACTCTTCTTAATGCGTGGAATACAGCTGGTCTGGGCTTCGAGGATAGTATTTTTAAATAACACCCAAGCTTGCTGTAAGTCTTTAACCTTTGGAACCGCTCCTTTTAGTTTTTTCCTAACTATATTCCTCATTCTATCATAGTCTCCCTTTTGAAAGTTAAAAGGTAATACTGTGGATTCCTTTACTATCTGTCTCCACTAATTAAATCAAACATGATCATACTATGATCACTATTGCCAAGTGGTCCCAACACCCTTATTTCTTGCACCAGATCTGGCGTTCCACTAAGGATTAGGTCCAGTATGGCTTCCCCTCTGGTCGGTTCATGAACCAGTTGCTCCAAGAAGCAGTCATTTATTCCATCTAGAAACTTTATCTCTTTAGCTTGTCCTGCCGTGACACTGACCCAGTCGATACCGGGGTAATTGAAATCACCCATTATTACTACTCTGTTGTGACTTTTGTTAGCTTCCTTGATTTCTTTGAGCATTTCATCATCCATTTGTTCATTCTGGCCAGGCGGTCGATAGTATACTCCCACTGCCATCGCCTTCCCCTTCATAAATGGGATTTCAATCCTTAGAGATTCTACAGCAAATTTTGTTCCCTGCAAAACTGTAATCCTTTCTGACTCAATGCCCTCTCTAACATAGAGCGCAACCCCTCCACCAATTTGATCAGCTCTATCATTACGATATAGTTTGTATCCAGGTATCACAGTGTCCCACTGGTTATCCTCCTTCCACCATGTCTCTGAGAGTGCAATCATATCTAACCTCTCATTTAGTGCTATATATTCTAACTCCCCCATCTTATTGTTTAGACTTCTAGCATTGGCATACAAGCATTTTAGAGACTGTATTTTATTCATATTAATCTGGCTATTGGTAGGCAGGGGTAATTTGGAATCTTTATGCTCTGTCTGCTCCTTACTCAAGGGCATTTGGGCTACTATACCCCCTTTTGGAACCTCACTGCTTTTGGTAGTATCCTTCAAGGATACCTTTGTCCGAACCATGCGCTCCTGGGTGACTGTTGGCTTTCCCCTATTTTCTAGTTTAAAAGCTTCTCTATCTCTTTTTTAAAGGTTAATGCCAGCAGTCTGGTCCCATCCTGATTAAGGTGAAGCCCATCCCTTCGGAAGAGCCCCCCCTTTCCCCAGAATGTTCCCCAGTTCCTAACAAATCCAAAACCCTCATCCTTGCACCATTGTCTCATCCACGCATTGAGACTCCGGAGCTCTGCCTGTCTTTTGGGTCCTGCACGTGGAACAGGAAGCATTTCGGAGAACGCTATCCTGGAAGTTCTGGATTTCAACTTCCTACCTAAAAGCTTAAATTTAGCCTCCAGAACTTCCCTACCACATTTTCCTATGTCATTGGTACCAACATGTACCAAGACAGCAGACTCCTCCCCAGCACTATCTACGATCCTATCTAGGCGGTGCGTGAGGTCTGCTACCTTCGCACCAGGCAGGCATGTTACCAGGCAATCCTCACGTCCACCAGCCACCCAACTATCTACATTCCTAATGATTGAATCACCGACTATAACAGCTGTCCTGACCCTCCCCTCATGGGCACATGGCCCTGGAGAAACGCCCTCGGTGCGAGAGGGTTTTACATCACCTGGAGGACAGGTCCTAGTTACAGGATCACTTCCTGCCACACCAGGGTGATGCTCTCCTGTCACGTGACCTCTCTCCTCCATGGCAACAGGGATGCTGCCAGACTGGAGGTGGGACTTCAGGACTATATCCCTGAAGGTCACGTCCATGTACTTCTCTGTCTTTCTTATGTCTTCCAGGTCTGCTACTCTAGCCTCTAGAGAACGGACTCGTTCCCTGAGAGCAAAGAGTTCTTTGCACTTAGTGCATACGTAAGATCTCTCACCAACTGGGAGAAAATCATACATGTGACACTCAATGCAAAAGACCGGAGAACCCCCATCTCGCTGCTGGACTTCTGTCTGCATCTTAGTTTAAAGCTTGTGTTTAGATCTTTTAAATTCTGTATATAATAAGGATTGGTGTAGATGCTTATACCAATAAAAGTGTATCTAATACACCTTGTGTACCTAAAGCTTAATTAATTAATCTCAGGTCCTCTGTGTGTGACTGATTTGGATAATGAGCTGCACCTGAGAGCAGCCCCTTTCCTCTAAGATGTGCAAGTACCTATAAAACTACAATTACCCCAGGGGTGGGTGGGTGCTGGGGAGGGAGGGAGGGAGATAAGTCCTATTAAAGAGGGCAGTTACAAGGTACCCTGTCCTGGACCCTCAGCAGGGGGGGAGGGGGGCAGGGGGCTACCACACAAAGCCCAGTTAGTTGAGAGAGGCAAGGTAAATTACAGCTGAAAACAGCTGAACTAGCACTAAGACAAACAATAAATAATTAAATAAACAGTTAGACAAACAATAAATAGTTAAATAAACAGCTAGAACTCACAGCAAAGTTTCTCAGGAGGCAAAATCCACTTTTCTAGCAGAGCACTGTAAAAAGCACTGCTCCTCTCTGATCAGAAGCAGCAACTAAGCAGCCTCAACCTCCTCAGGGCCTTTGACTTGCAACTAGAGAACTTAGCCTTTCTAGCTCTGGAAAAACCAGAGCCCCTCACCATTCCAGGAAGGTTGACTTACTTTTCTCCCAGATGGGAGCAAATCACAGCAGAGCAATGGACCCTCTCCATCATAAAGGAAGGGTACAAGCTTCATTTCTTGAGTCTTCCTCCTCACACCATGGTGAAACAGTTCAATTCTCCAACATCTCTCCTCATCCTTCTAGGTCAGGAGATTGCTACCCTTCTTGCCCAAGGGACAATAGAAGAAGTACCTCTTCTTCAACAGGGCTCAGGGTTCTACTCCCCTTATTTTCTTATCCCAAAGAAAACAGGGGCTACAGACCCATATTAGATCTCAGAGAATTGAACAGGTTTCTGTTCAAGGAGAAATTCAAAATGATTTCTCTAGGGGCTCTGCTTCCATACCTTCAGAGTCAGGACTTGCTTTGTTCTCTAGATCTCAAGGATGCATACACCCATGTCCTCATCCATCCAACACACAGAAGGTTCCTTCGGTTCCTTTTTCAAGGAAAGCACTACCAATACAGGGTGCTTTCTTTCGGTCTGGCCTCTGCACCAAGGGTGTTCACGAAATGCATGGCAGTAGTAGCGACTGGCTCATTCGAGCCCCGTCCCAGTCAGAGACCCAGACTTGTCTAACCTGCACAATGCGTATCCTTCAGTATTTGGGACTAGTAATAAACATCCCAAAATCCATTCTTACCCCTATTCAGTCTCTGGAGTTCATAGGGGCCTTGCTGGATACCACAACTGCAAGGGCCTATCTTCCTCAGGCCCGTTGCCTACGTCTGGTGCAGTTAGCCTCCCAGATTCAGTTAAAGTCCCAGTTAACTGCTCGAGAGATGTTACAACTATTAGGCCACATGGCATCCACCGTGCATGTGTTTCCATATGCTCGCCTTCACATGAGGGCAGCTCAATGGACTTTGTCCACCCAATGGACTCAGGCATCAGGTTGCCTGTCAGACAAAATAGCAAACTCCAGTCGCCTTTTTTGGTCTCTCCAGTGGTGGAAGTCCTCTCAAAACCTGTTGCTGGGGTCCCCTTTTCAGCAACCGCTACCCCAAGCAACTCTTACAACAGATGCTTCTCCAAGGGGTTGGGGAGCTCATCTGCAGGAGATCTCCACCCAGGGCATCTGGTCTCCACAGGAGGCTTCTCTGCATATCAATCTCTTGGAACTCAGAGTAATTTTCTTAGCTCTGAGTGTTCCATTCCCTGCTCAGCTACAGGACAGTCCTTATCCATATGGACAACCAAGTAGCCATGTTCTATGTAAACAAGCAGGGAGGGACTGGCTCTCTGTCACTTTGCAATGAAGCTTTGCGACTGTGGGCCTTTGCCAGAGAGCATCACATCTATCTTCTGGCAGTATATCTTCCAGGTGTTCAAAACTCTTGGGCGGACAGACTCAGTCGAGTTCTGCTTCCACACGAGTGGTCCCTCCACATGGACCAGGTAGCCAGGATCTTTCGAATTTGGGGAACCCCAGACATAGACCTCTTTGCAAGTCCGTGGAATGCCAAACTTCCCCGGTTCTGTTCCAGAATTCCGTGTCAGGGAGTTCAGGCTAAGGATGCCTTCCTCCTTCACTGGGGTCAAGACTTCCTTTATGCCTTTCCACCAATTCCCCTAATTCCCAAGACACTATTCAAGCTTCAGAGAGATCAAGGGACCATGATCCTCATAGCACCACATTGGCCACGCCAAGTGTGGTACCCTCTACTTCTGCATCTCTCTCAAGCTCCCTCCCTGGACTTGGGCTCTGCTCCAGA
This sequence comes from Ichthyophis bannanicus, assembly GCA_033557465.1. Taxonomy (NCBI): domain Eukaryota; kingdom Metazoa; phylum Chordata; class Amphibia; order Gymnophiona; family Ichthyophiidae; genus Ichthyophis; species Ichthyophis bannanicus. The sequence goes on from CM066033.1 coordinate 499,103,277, forward strand.
CCTTCTATCCCAGGAAGAAGGAACGTTGTGGCACCCAAACCCCCAGTCTCTCCATCTCAGGGCTTGGTTGCTGAGGGCCTAGACCTTCAAGATTTTCATCTCTCCCAGCAAGTCAGAAATGTTATTCATGCCTCTAGAAAGCCTTCTACTAGATGTTCCTATGCTTTCAAATGGAAAAGATTTACCATTTGGTGTTCAGGGAAGGGTCTAAACCCTCTTGCAATACCTCTGAATTCTCTACTAGAGTATCTTTTGCATCTATCCCATGCAGGTCTGAAAACAAATTCAGTAAGAGTCCATTTGAGTGCTATTGCAGCGTCCCTCAAGCCTCTCAATGGACAACCTATTTCCTCTCATCCTCTTATAGCAAGATTCATGAGAGGCCTTCTTTTAACTAAACTTCCCATTAGACCACCTCCAGTGGCATGGGACTTAAACCTGGTCCTTGGCCAGCTTATGAAGCCACCCTTTGAACCTTTAGCCACCACCTCCTTGAAATTTCTTTCTTGGAAGGTTATTTTTCTCATTGCAGTCACCTCAGCACGCCGCATCAGTGAGTTGCAAGCTTTGGTGGCCAATCCACCTTATACAAGGTTTCATCATGATAAGGTAGTCCTCAGGACCAATCCACACTTTATGCCTAAAGTGGTCTCACCTTTTCATCTGAACCAAGAGGTGTATTTACCTGTCTTTTTTCCAGGACCTCATGCATCAAGTGCAGAGAGGAATCTTCATACCTTGGATTGTAAGAGAGCTCTCGCTTTTTACTTACAAAGAACACAGCAACATAGAAAGTCTTCTTAACTCTTTGTTGCTTTTGATCCTTCTCATTTAGGACTTCCAGTCTCTAAAAGAACACTGTCCAACTGGATTACTCAGTGTATTTCTTTCGCCTACCAGAGTAGAAACCTTTCTCTGGAGGGCCATGTCACAGCTCACAATGTGAGAGTCATGGCAGCCTCAATGGCTCATCTAAACTCTGTGTCCATCGACCAAATCTGTCGAGCGGCCACCTGCGCCTCGGTTCATACCTTCACAGCCCATTACTGCTTGGACAAGGACTCCCGCCGGGATGCCTTGTTTGGTCAGGCTGTTCTCAAACACCTGTTCCATTCCTAATCAACTCCTACCCACCTACCCTGGTTGGATGCCAGAGATCCATGGGGGGAGGTAGAGTCCTTTTCAAGGACACACAACCTGGGGTCTTCCCCTGGCATCTGCAGCTAGGGAGTCCCCATATGTGACGACTCATTCCTGCTTGTTCCTGGAGATAGCACAGTTACTTACCTATAACAGGTGATCTCTGGGAACAGCAGGAATAAGTCTTCACAACCCACCCACCTCCCATAGGAGTTGTATCTCTCTATCTATCTTTCCTTTCCTCTCTCTCTCTTTGTCTCAGCTTTAAAACTCGAACTGGAGAGAGGCGGTTGGGAAAGGCGGGAAGGCAGCGCGCAGGCGCTGTGGGATGCTCCCAAAAGCTTTCTTACTGGACGCTGGGGAGCGTTCCCACGCAGGCTCCGTCGGTACCGACGATACCCATATGTGAAGACTTATTCCTGCTGTTCCCAGAGATCACCTGTTACAGGTAAGTAACTGTGCTTTCACACAGCGGGCATTGAGAAGTTAGGACAGTTTGTGTGTTGCTGAGTTTTTGCGATTTTTCTCTAGCTGGTTCCTGGTTGACTGGTGATAGTATGGAAGTGCCTCTTGTTTTTGGATAAGTGCTTTTTATTGTGCCAGATTGATGAGTCCAGTATTTGCCATTATTTTCTCTTGACGTCGGGTATGGGGTTTCTTTTCATAATGCTGCACTGTTGATATTTTTGATTGTTGCCTTCTGTCCCTCACAGCATATCCTTTGAGAAGTGATGGATTTTTATGATTTTTATTCCCCGGAAGAAGTACTGGTGAAACACTTGTTTAATGAATGAATGAATGAAGTGATATGGCCATGGTAGTGTATTGAGAGTACGCTGAGCTCCTTTTCTCCTTTATAATATTAAGCATCTTCCTCAGTTTTCTTGAAAGTAGAATGAAACTATATTGATGATGATAATCATGTCCTGGCAATGTCTCCGTTTTTATACTATTTCCTGCTATTTCCTTTTTAAATTGGTCTTGTTTTACTTCATTCTTTTGTGTGTCAGATATGTGTGCATATATAGTCCAAAGCCATTTTGCTAGCCACTTTGTTTTTTAGAAGATATTGGACATATGGGGCCCGATTCAGGTAGGATGTCCCCAAGCAAGACTGGCCCGTTTGGACCCGATTCTGGACCGTGAGAACAAAACATTCCTATAGTAAGCAGAATTTGTCCTGAGGATGGCCCAGTGTGCACCTGCCGCCTGCAGGACATCCTTGCAGGTGCTTCTGACTCCCGTCGCCTCTGTCCCCCTTTTCCCCGCCACCAAACCCACAGCTGGCTCTGCCATGGCCTAGATCGGGTGGCGGGGACCACCCTGCACCCAGTCTTGTCCCTGGGGGAGGGATCCCCGAGCCCGATTGCCGATGTTTTGCTGCTTATTCCACCTTTGAGGTGAAATAAGCAGCACGTCCCCATGGGCTTGGCAGGATGCACAGGGCCATGACCTGAATTGACCCTGTATGTCCTGCCGGGCTGACCCGCCCCCGCTTCTGTCCCCCTCCTGCCCCCTGCCGGCTCTCCCCATCCTGATGCTCAGGATATACAGGGAGAGCCAGAGGGGGAATCGGGCCTGGACGGCTTGCGGGGCTGCACATCCCGCGTCCCAGAATCGGGCCCTAAAGAGTTGAACTGCAGGTCTGCCAATAATGTTGACCACAACTGTAAGAGTGAAAAGTTGTTAAAAATATTTACTTAGCCTCATTCATTATTTCACGGGTCTCATATCTTCCAGAAAGGCTGTCTCAACATTGTTTATTATGCTTCTCGCCTCTTGCTGCAGCAAGATTTGAGTGTACCCGACATTTGGCCTGTTACTTTTTAATGCCCTTAAGCTGGAAAACGTTGCCTCCAGACAATAAAAATGAACCTAGTTATGTCACATGTAAGGTTCTGTTTAAACACTTGGCTCTTTCATCAAGCCTTCTTGCATTATCTTGATTCTAACGAATATTAAGCTGGGTATTTCTGAAGTCTACTGCTCCCTCTGCCTATAGGAATTTGTGCAGATTAGTTTTACAAATGGTTTTATGTTCTCTTTTTTTGTTGTTTTATAATTATTATTTACTTTCTTTCTCTATTGCGTTTGTCTTTTCCCTCTGTTAGCTCTGCATCAAATATATCTTATTGTTAGCCATTAATTATGTATTAGTTCAACTGTTGTATCTTGTTCTTGGAATGACTTGTGATGTCTGCCTATGATCTTGTTTCTGTTTTTAAAACATGTTTTTTTTTTAAGTGAATATCTGCCATTTGACGTTTGGAAAGGCAGTTAATTAAGTCAATAAACCTTATATCTTTATGCGCATATTCAGCCAAGATGTCTATTTAAATCAGATTGTAGAATATTTAGTCCTAACTTGATACGGAAGCATTACTGATGTAAAGTTAGGGCTACGATCTGGATGACCTTTGATCCTGCACCAGTTTATCCACAGAACTCATCTTGTGCACTCAAACGTTATCCATTCAGAAGATCAATAATTTTCAAGCAAATGATTTATCTGTGTAACTTTGTAAGTTGCAAAGATAAGTCCTTTTGAATATTGATCAGTGGACTGTTGGACTGTTGTTCATGTGCAAGATATGCACACGTAGGGGAGGGGTATATTTATTAAGATTTATTTCTGAAGGTTAACCCAGTTTTATCTGCAGAAAAGGACTTCTCTAAAAGCACCTCAGGGTATACGCATGTAAAAGTACATGTGAAAACAAGGAGGCACATGTTTTTATATGACCCATGTGTAGGCATGTTTGGAGCAAAGTGTTGGTAAAGCTTGAAGTACACACCTAGTTTATAAAATATGCACATGTATGTCATCAGATCACTTTTACACCTCCTCTCAAGCAGGTGTAAGCAGGGCAGTACCGAGCAAAAATCGCGCCCTGTGCGACTTGCACATTGGGCGTGCCCCCCTCCTCCTCCTCCCTATACCTTTATCCAGCCTCTGCCTGCTCCTGCCCTTCTGCTGCCACCCTCTGTTTTCTCCACTGTGGCGCCAGCAGCAGGGCAGGAGCAGGCAGCACTGGAAAGAGGTAGGGGGTGGCACGTGCCCGATGTTTAAGTTGCGGCAGCAGCAGCAGATCTGATCCCTCCCTGCTCTGATGTCGCGTCAAAGCAGGGAGGGATCATACCTGCAGAAAGACCAGAAAGACGCGCAAAAAGGCTTAGGAGGCGCATTTTGACTGCCTGCTGTTGCCCTGCCACCGCCATTTTTTGTTCTCTCAGCGGCGGCAGGGCAAAAGCAGACAGCAGGCAGCCGAAATGCGCCCCCTAAGCCTTTGTGCCCTTTGCGGCTCCACGCTCGCACAGGGCTAGGTACTGGCTGTAAATGTATGCTGGTGTGTTTTTCCTGCATTTTCTGAAGGTTTTGTGAGGCTGTTTTATGAAAATACATAGACGCCTATGTCATCTTTTTGGAATAGCCCTCAAATAAGCTCCTCTTGGTCTTCCATTCTAGGAGACCCATTATAAAATTATGCTGATAGCTTCAGTAATTTCACCCATTTGGCACAAAGGTATGCACATAAGCACCATGCTAATTAGCATGCATAATTTTTAAATAAAAGAAGGGATGCCTCTTTTTTCATATACAAATAATGAAATTAAATGAATACTTTTAAGTTGATTAAAATCCATATTTTGTGCCTGTGGCCACCTTGTATGTGTTGGGAGCAACCTTGACAGGGATTCTCTGTGGGTAAATAGGTAGCTATTCAACAGAGAACCTGCTTTTTAAAACTTATTTTGGGTCTTCAAGGAAAAGATGTGGTGCTCCATGGCTTTAATCTGCATATTTACACTACACGGAGACTTTCCCTTTAAAAACTGACTTGCATGCTTATGGGAAGGATGAAAATTGACCTTATAACTCCTTATTTTATCCCTCTCAGTCTCAGCTGAGTTTTTGAAAATTTAGCCCATGATGTTTCATAAATTTTCTCTCGAGAGGCAAAATTTTATCTTTAGCAGAGATTAGGTGACCATGAAAGTTTGCTTGTTCACATTAATATAGTGCAACTGACATACTCTTTTGGTTATGATGCAGGATGTCAAGAATCGTAGAAACCCTCGGCTTGTTCCATATACCCTGCTAGACGATCGAACCAAAAAGTCCAACAAGGATAGCTTACGGGAGGCTTTCCGCACGCTTCTGGGTTATGGATACAACCTGGAAGCTCCAGATCAAGATCATGGTAAACTTTTTTTTTTTTTTTGCATTATTTCATAAAATCAGTGTTTACAGACTTGATGTCATTCATGAAGGATAATATTGAATCACCAGATCTGTTAAAGTGTATTGCTGTATGGAGAGGCACATGATCCATAGGAATGTCATTATTAATTAAGAAGAAAAGTACTGACAATAATCTGGGGCATGGCAGATTGTCATATCTCTGACTTCTGCTTGTCCTATCCCCCTGTGGTAGTAGCTCTCAAGTCTGGCTCATTTTTTGCCAACAGGTATGGTTTTCAGGTTAACAAAATTTTGTAAGATGACTCTGCCAAAAAACATACCTGAGAGTGTCACGCAAAAACCAGAATGGAGAACTACTGCTCATGGTTCTTCACACCTCCACTCCCCAATACCTGGCTGATCTACTCCGCTTTCATCATCGTCATCAACATCTCTGTTCTGTCTACACCCATCGCCTATCACTCCCTGCAGTTTCCCAGGTGCACCTTGAGCACACACAAGGTGTTGTATTCTTTTTCTTGGGTCCTGCTTTGTGGAACTCTTTTCCCTTGTCCCTCCGTTCTGAGTCCTCCTTCCCCAGTTTTAAGGCTGCATTAAAAAAAAAACAAAACATTTTTCCACCTTGCATTGATATACCCCACAACCTCTCCTCAGTGACCAGTCCAGTATGATTGATTTCCTGATTTGTTTTTTTTTTCTGCCTAGTATGTTTTTCTTTTAAATCCTCTAGCCTTTTCTCCTCCTATCCCTTTTTTTGTCTCTTTTCTGTCTTGCCTAAAAATTTGGCGTTCCGCTCTTTTTCCATTTGTTGGCAGCCCACTATTTTTTGTAAACCACTTTTATGCTCCTGCCCTAGCAGTATATCCAAAATCAGATAAATAAAGAAAAATAAATACAGGAGAAATGAAATTAACCTGTGCTCTGTAGTCCACCTTTTGTTAGCCCTGCCCAGAGAATAGTTGATGACTTGTAATACGTCCAGTACTAATGCTTAATAGCATCAATGACCTTTAGCGAAACTACAGGGTAATAATGATGAAAGCCTATGGTACGTGTGATGTATCACATTTCTCTTAATTCCAATATGAGTGCTCTTATTAAAGGAACATAAGAATTGCAGTTCTTCAATACTCAACAAACAACGAGTGTTTAGCTTGTGCTTGGACTTCTTGGTCACACTCCCATTTCGCTCCCTGATCTCCCTGGGGAGTGTGACCAAGAAGTGCAAGCACAAGCTAAACACTTGTTGTTTGAGTATTGAAGAACTGTGATTGTTATGTTCCTTTAATAAGAGCACTCATATTGAAATTAAGAGAAATGTGATACATCACATGTACCATACGCTTTCATCATTATTACCGTATTACAAGTCTGACAATAAGTGCTAAAAAAAAAGTCTGAGACCTTTTAGTGATGGTAAAAAATATTTTTGCGTAACCATAAGAGATTGTACAATATATAAAAAGAGATTTTGGTTCTACGTTGATAGAATTGAGCGTCTTGCTGTATAGTTGATTTGTAATCGCTCAGAGAGACCATAACTAATTATTTTATCACAGAGAATAATTGAGCCTGGAGAATCAGAACTGCATTAGATCTGTTCTAGATCTTTCTATTTTTTTGTTTTAGGAGTAACGTAATCATTAGAACCGTGGGTTCAGAACAGGGGAAGTCAGATTTGAATCCCAGTGCCGCACTTGTGATCTTGAGCAAGTCACTTAATCCTCCATTATCTCATGCACAAACTTAGATTGTAAGCTCTCCGAGTACAGCAAAATACCTTTTGTACCTGAATGTAACGAACTTCATAGAAAAGGCATAAGATAAATCCAGTTCCCTTTTCTTAATGATTTTTGTCTCTTGAAATATGTTATCATTTATTTATTTTACTGTAACCTCCAGAGTTATGAAGTAAGTAAATAATAACATGATTTGATCCATCAAGGTGATTCACGTCATTTTTCTCATGACCTGATTCAACTGGATTGTTTTTGAGAGTGTGAGCATCTGAACCCTTTAGATCAAAGAGATTCCAATTTACCTGAAAGAAAAAACCCTTTCAATATTACATACACAAGAAGAATTTTTGGTATGAGTTTATCCAGTCACTGCTAAAAGTGGCCCCTCTAGAACAGGGCTGAGACTTGTTGGTGCACTTGTACTGTCATGGTTCAGACTGTATTTATTTATTCTGTTGATAAAGAACTTTGACTTCTACAGGTGGAATTTGTCAATCTGAAGTCAGAAGATTAAGTTTGTTAAAATGGCTTTTGATACATGGTTTTAACATAGATTTGTTCTCAGAGTATTTGCTACTGTACATAGGAACATAAGATATGCCATGATGGGTCAGACCAAGGTCCATCAACCCAGTATCCTGTTTCCAACAGTGGCCAATCTAGGTCATAAGTACCTAGCAGTTTCCTCAAATGACACAGGTTCCACAGTGCTTGTATTGGGTCAAGCAGTGATATCCTGGGTCCCTTTTAGTAATGGTTTATGGACCTTTCCTCCAGAAACTTCTCCAAACCTTTTTTAAACCCAGCTATACTAACAGCTTTTACTACATCCTCCGGTAACAAACTCTAGAGTTTGATTACACGTAGAGTGAAAAAATATTTTCTCTTATTAGTCTTATTTTGTAAATACTGTGATATTTAGATCTGAAGATGGATAGGGTGAATGCACAAACATTAACAGAATCAGTAATGTCTACAAATTACCATCTGTGAGAGTAAATGATCCTGCCCCTGGCGCCTCCCTCCCTATGATCTTGCAGGACTACAAAAGGGGACTGTTACTTCTGGAGAGAGATCTGCAATTGTGAGTATATGCTTCTGGGAATTTTCTGTAAGGAATTCTTTATATTAAAGCTAATTAATCTGTGAACCCACTATTTTTTGTTAAATCAGTCAGGGCCTAGTAGCAGCAGTTTAAGTTTAAATTTAAAGCACAGAAGCGAACTTTCTGGTTACATATCATACCCAGCAGAGAGCTTGTAGTTTAAATTTAATAGTCACGCAGGGCCTAGCATCAGCAAAGTACTTTTAGTTTAAATTTAAAACACAGAAGAGAGCTTTCTGGTTAAATTTAGAACCCAGCAGAGAGCCTGTAGTTTAAATTTCATAATAAGTTAAGCCTAGCAACAGCAAAGAGCTATAATTTAAAATTTAAAATCAAATAAGAGTATAGCTTACCTCAGCAGCACAGGACAGGGTACTATGTAGCAGCCCTCTTTTAATAAGTGTTATTTCCCTCCCTCCCTCCCCACACCCACCCACCCCTGGGATAATCGTAGCTTTATAGGTACTTACACATCTTAAAAGACAGGGGGTGCTCTCAGGTGCAGCTCGTTACCCAAATCAGTCATACACTAAGGACCTGAGATTAATTAAGCTTCAGGTGAACAAGGTATATTAAGCGTATTAGGTACAGTTTTATTAGTATAAATATCCATAGCAACCCTTAGGAAGTAAAGAACTTAAAGATCTAAACAAAAACTTAAAACTAAGCTGCAGACAGCAGTCCAGCAGCGAGACGGGGGCTTTCCAGTCTTTTGCATTGAGTGTCACATGTATGATTTTCTCCCAGTTGGTGAGAGGTCTTACGTGTGCACTAGGTGCAAGGAGCTCTTTGCTCTCAGGGAACAAGTCCGTTCTCTAGAGGCTAGAGTAGCAGACTTGGAAAACATAAGAAAGACAGAGAGGTACATAGACGAGACCTACAGGGATATAGTCCTGAAGTCCCACCTCCAGTCTGGCAGCATCCCCGTTGCCATGGAGGAGAGAGGTCACGTGACAGGAGAGCATCACCCTGGTGTGGCAGAAAGTGATCCTGTAACTAGGACCTGTCCTCCAGGTGATGTAAAACCCTCTCGCACCGAGGAAGTTTCTCCAGGGCAATATGCCCATGAGGGAAGGGTTAGGACAGCCGTTATAGTTGGTGATTCGATCATTAGGCATGTAGTTAGCTGGGTGGCTGGTGGACTTGAGGATCTCCTGGTAACATGCCTGCCTGGTGCGAAGGTAGCGGACCTCACGCACCACCTAGATAAGGTCTTAGATAGTGCTGGGGAGGAGTCTGCTGTCTTTGTACATGTCAGTACCAATGACATAGGAAAATGTGGTAGGGAGGTTCTGGAGGCTAAATTTAGGCTTCTAGGTAAGAAGTTGAAATCCAAAACTTCCAGGGTAGCGTTCTCCGAAATGCTTCCCGTTCCACGTGCAGGATCCAAAAGGCAGGCAGAGCTCCGGAGTCTCAATGCGTGGATGAGACAATGGTGCAGAGATGAGGGTTTTGGATTTGTTAGGAACTGGGGAACATTCTGGGGAAAGGAGAGGCTCTTCTGAAGCGATGGGCTTCACCTTAACCGGGATGGAACCAGGCTGCTGGCATTAACCTTTAAAAAGGAGATAGAGCAGCTTTTAAACTAGATAATAGGGGAAAGCCGACAGTTGCCCAAGAGCGGATGGTTCGGAAGAATGTATCCTTGAAGGATACTACCAAAAGCAGAGAGGTTCCAAAAAAGAGTAAAGTAGCCCAAATGCCCTCAAGTATGGAGCAGACAGAGCTTAAAGATCCCAAATTACCCATGTCTACCAACAGCCAAACTAATATGAATAAAATACAGTCTCTAAAATGCGTGTCTAAAAAATAAGATGGGAGAGTTAGAATATATAGCACTAAATGAGAGGTTAATATGATTGGAATATCAGAGACATGGTGGAAGGAGGACAACCAGTGGGACACTGTGATACCTGGATACAAACTATATCATAATGATAGAGCTGATCAAATTGGTGGAGGGGTTGCGCTCTATGTTAGAAAGGGCATTGAGTCAGAAAGGATTAAAGTTTTGCAGGAAACAAAATTTGCTGTAGAATCTCTATGGATTGAAATTCCATGTAAAAAGGGGAAGGCAATGGCAGTGAGGATGTGCTATCGACCGCCTGGCCAGAATGAACAAATGGATGATGAAATGCTCAAAGAAATCATGGAAGCTAACAAAAGTTATAGCGCAGTAATAATAATGGGTGATTTCAGTGTCAGTGTCACGGTAGGACATGCTAGGGAGATAAAGTTCCTAAATGACATAAATGACTGCTTCTTGGAGCAGCTGGTTCATGAACCGACCAGAGGGGAAGCCATATTAGACCTAGTCCTTAGCGGAACACCAGATCTAGTGCAAGAGATAAGGGTGTTGGGGCCACTTGGCAATAGTGATCATAGCATGATCACCTTTGATTTAATTAGTGGAGGAGGGATAGTACGGAAATCCACAGTACTACCTTTTAACTTTCAAAAGGGAGACTATGATAAAATGAGGAAAATAGTTAAGAAAAGACTAAAAGGAGCAGTTGCAAAGGTTAAAGACTTACATCAAGCTTGGGTGTTGTTGAAAAATACTATCTTGGAAGCCGAGACCAGCTGTATTCCACGCTTTAAGAAAAGTGGAAGGAAGTCCAAATAACTGCCAGCATGGTTTAAAGGGGAGGTCAGAGAGGCTGTTGTTGCCAAAAAAGCATCTTTCAGGAAATGGAAAAAAGAGCCAAACGACGAAACCTGGAAACAGCACAAGCACTGGCAAGTCAAATGCAAGGCATTGATAAAGCAGGCAAAGGGAGAATTTGAGAAGAAGCTTGCTGCGGAAGCAAAAACGTGAAATAAAGATTTTTTTCAAGTACATTCATAGCAAAAAACCTGTGAGAGAGTCAGTTGGTCTATTAGATGATAGAGGAGTTAAAGGGGCACTAAGAGGCGACAAGGCGATAGCGGAGAGAGTGAATGAATTCTTTGCTTCGGTCTTTACTGAGGAAGATGTAGGGATGTTACCCATGACTGAAGTGATATTTAAAGATGCAGAAGAATTGAAGGAAATATCGATACATCGGGAAGATGTATTACAACTATTAGATAAACTGAAGAGTAGCAAATCACCTGGGCCGGATGGTATACATCCAAGGGTGTTGAAAGAACTGAAATATGAGATTGCAGACCTGCTATTAGTAATCTGTGAATTTTCATTAAAATCATCTGTAATACCTGAAGATTGGAGGATCGCCAATGTAACACCAATTTTTAAAAAGGGTTCCAGGGGTGATCCGGCAAACTACAGACTGGTGAGCCTCACGTCTGTACCGGGAAAATGGTAGAAACCATCATAAAGAATAAAATTACTCAGCATGTAGAGGTAGTCATGGCCTAATGGGAGACAGCCAACATGATTTTAGACAAGGAAGATCTTGTCTTACTAATCTATTATGTTTTTTTGAAAGTGTGAATAAACAGGTGGACAAAGGTGAGTCGGTTGATATAGTGTTTCAGAAAGCCTTGGACAAGGTCCCTCATCAGAGACTTTTGGCAAAACTAAAGAGTCATGGGATAGGAGGCAGTGTATTACTGTGGATCAAGAACTGGTTAAAAGATAGAAAGCCGAGGGTTGGGCTAAATGGCCAATTTTCCCAATGGAGAAAAGTGAATAATGGTGTACCCCAGGGATCTGTGCTGGGTCCGCTGCTTTTTGACATATTCATAAATGACCTGGAAAGTGGAATAACGAGTGAGGTTATCAGATTTGCAGATGACACAAAACTATATAAAGTTGTTAAAACCCAAGAAGATTGTGAAAAATTGCAAGAGGATCTTGATAAATATTATAATGCCTCTATATCGTTCCATGGTGAGACCGCACCTTGAATATTGTGTGCAATTCTGGTCACCGTATCTTAAAAAGGATGTAGCGTTATTAGAAAAGGTTCAGAGAAGAGCCACCAAAATGGTAAAGGAGATGGAAGGATACTCCTGTGAAGAAAGGCTAAAAAGGTTAGGGCTCTTTCACCTGGAAAAGATACGGCTGAGGGAAATATGATAGAAGTCTATAAATTAATGAATGGTGTGGAATGGGTAAACGTAGATCGATTGTTTATGTTATCAGAATATAGAAAGACTAGGGGACATGCAATGAAGCTAATAAAAGAAAATATTTCTTCACTCAACGTGTAATCAAACTCTGGAATTTGTTACCAGAGGATGTAGTAAAGGCTCTTAGTGTAGCTGGATTTAAAAAAAGTTTGGACAAGTTCCTGGAGGAAAAGTCCATAAACCATTATTAAGAAGGGACCCAGGATATCAATGCTTGATCCAGTACAAGCATTGCGGAACCTGTGTCTTTTGGGGAAACTGCTAGGTACGTATGACCTAGATTGGCCACTGTTGGAAACAGGATACTGGGCTTGATGGACCTTGGTCTGACCCAGTATGGCATATCTTATGTTCTTATGTTATGTTCTTATGATAGCATATGATGCTTTGCCCAAGATAGTAAACTACAGTTTTTATTGAAAAAAGCTTTCTTTGCTGCTTTTTTCTTAGCTGGGTTGGCAGTAGATCTAGATAGCCTATTAAGAATGGTGTTCTCGGATTCTAACTGAGAGGCCTTGTCCTGTCAATCCTTGCCAATAAGTTTTTCACCGGTGCAAGAGAAATTACCCAGCTTATCTCGATCCCAATGTTGTACACGATTCCACCATGATAAGGTATCCTTAGAACTCTTCCTCACTTTATGCCGAAGGTGGTCTCGCCCTTACATTTAAACCAGTCAGTCTACCTTCCTATCTTTTTCCCTAGACCTCATTCCTCTAGGGCAGAGGCAACACTTCACACTCTGGATTGCAAATGTGACTTGGCTTTTTATCTCCAGAGAACCCGAGAGCACAGAAAAGCTTCCCAACGTTTCATCTCCTTTGACTCAAATCACTTGGGGTTGCCAGTATCCAAACATACTCTTTCCGGGTGGATAGCAGACTGCATCTCCTTTGCTTATGAAAAGGCAGGACTCTCTCTCGAGGGTCACACCACTGCACATAATGTTCGGGCCATGGCTGCCTCTATGGGAAATCTACGCTCTGTAATGATTGAGATATGCAAAGCACCAACTTGGTCTTCTGCCCACACTTTTGCTGCTCACTATTGCCTGGACAAGGACTCCTGCCGGGATGCCTTGTTTGGCCAAGCTGTTCTCCAACATCTCTTTCAGACTTAGATCAACTCCTACCCTCCGTCCCAGGTTTTGATACCAGACATCCATGGAGGATACATGACCTCCTTAGTTATGCCTGTGATTCCACAGCTGACTCTGAGGTCATCTCTCTGGTATCTCCGAGCTAGGGAGTCCCATATGTGAAGACTACATTCCTGCTTGTTCCTGGAGATAGCATAGTTACTCACCTGTAACGGGTGATCTCCGGGAACAGCAGGAATTTAGTCTTCACAAACCATCCTCCTCTAGGAGTTGTAGATCTTCTTCTTTTTCTCCTTCTCTCCTTTTATCTCAGCTACAAACTCAACTGAGGAGGGAGAGTTGGAAATGCTGGAAGGCAGCTACGCAGGTGCAGTGGGATGCTCCCAAAAGCTTTCCTATTTTACGCTGGGGAGCGTTCCCGCGAGGGCTCCATCAGTACCGATGTCACCCATATGTGAAGACTAAATTCCTGCTGTTCCCGGAGATCACCTGTTACAGGTGAGTAACTACGCTTTATTTTAAACTGGAATGCCTGCTTAAGGGAACATGGAAAAATACCCTCAGAAAAAGAGGCATTAATAATGCAAGACAAAATAGGGGATATATCCTCCTCACATAGATGTATGAGCCATGAATTAGTGGCCCACAACAGACCCAAGACCTGCAAAACATCGTCTGACGTTATGGGCCTAAAATCACATCATACTTTTCTTATACATGAATATTTCCTGAAAAAATAAATTTGTGAATGCCTCAGGATGGAGGTGAAAAGTAAATAACCTTGCAATGAGATTAGCGGGCAAATCCTTCACAATCCTGAAGAGCTCACAAGGATGATTTAAGGATTCCCATTATCATAGAAGCATAGGCTGTATGATGTTTATCTGCATCATTTTTCTATCTAGCCTGCCCTTTTATACCTTCTACTGAGCTTTACAGTCTCTTTTTTCCCTTAGAGATCTGTTGTGTTTGTACTATGCTTCCTTGAATTCAGATACAATCCTTGTCTCTACCACCCCCACAGGGAGACTATTCCATGAATCTACCACTCTTTCCTTAAAGAAAAATTCCCTCAAATTACTTCTGATTCTATCTCCATTCACCTTCATCCAATGCCCCCTCATTGTAGAGTTTTCATTCAATTGAAAGAGATTCTCCTCCTTGCGTTTATGCTATGGCTGTACAGTATCTCCCTTTTCCCCTATATACCTTATGGTGAAGCCCATTGACCTTTTTAGTAGCCACCCTCTGTACTGAGTCCATCCTGTTTAGATCCTTCTGAAGATGTCATCTCGTTTTCACATAATACTCCAAATGGGGTTTTACCAAAGACTTATACAGAGGCGCTATCACCTCCTTCCTGCTGGTTATTCCTCTACCTGTGCATCCAAACATCCTTCTGGCTTTAGCCGTCCCCTTTTCTACTTGTATGGCCATCTTAAGATCATCAGAAAAAACTGCCCCTAAGCCCTGCTCTTCTTTCATGGACAGAAGTATGCTCTACTGCTCCCTTGGATCTCTGCAGCCCAAATGCATGACCCTGCATTTTTTAGCATTAAATCTCAACTGCCAAATTCTTGACCATTCTTCAAGCTTTGCTAGATCCCTCCTCATGTTATCTGTACCACATGAGTGTCTGCCCCATTACAGATTTTGGTATCATATAGCAAAGATGCAACTCTTATCAGATAGCATTTCCGCAATCTTGCTTACAAAAATGTTAAATAGAATGGAACCAAGGACAAACCTTTGTGGCACACCACTGGTAATGTCATCACCCTCAGTGTGAGCTACATTTACTTTTACTCTTTGTCGCCTCCACTTAACCAGTTTCTAACCTTGTCAGTCACTTTAGAGTCCATCACTAGGCAGGAGCGGTTCAAGGCAATCTGCTGCCTGAAGCGAAGAATGAGATGGTGCCCCCCCCCACCACCTTAGAGGGGGTGGGTTTTTTCATAAATCCAATCAGAGACTGAACCAAACAAAAAAGCCGATTAGATTATTTGGAGGAAATGCAAGATGTTTGCACACAGGGCCGTATCGACCTGCATTCGTGCCCTGTGCGACTTGCAGCTCAGGCGCATGCCCCCTCTCCCCCCCCATACCTCCGTCCAGCGCTGTCTGCTCTTTCCCTGCTGCTGCTGCTGCCCTCTGTTTTTTTCATGGCAGCACCGGCAACAGGGAAAGAGCAGGCAGTGCTGAACGGAGGTTTGGGGAGGAGGAGGGGGGCATGCGCCCGATCTGAAAGGCACCGACACTTTAAGCAGATCTGTCCCTCCCTGCTCTGACATCGTGTCAGACCAGACCTGCTTAAAGTGCTGTGAAAAGGCTTGGGGGTGCATTTTGGCTGCCTGTTATTGTCCTGCCAGTGGCGGCAGGGCAACAGCAGACAGCCAAAATGCACCCCCCAAGCCTTTGCGCCCTGTGCGGCTGCACTGCTTGCACAGGGCTAGGTACAGTCCTATTTGCACACCAAGGAACTAAAAGACAGCAAGAACCAACAGCACAGTTTATAAAACTAAATTATAACTCATTTTTATTTTGTTGTTATAAACTGCGTTATGGTTCTTGCTTTTTCTTTTTCAACATATATTTTGCATCCACAGTAGGTGCAGAGCAGAACTAGGACATTCACCCACAGAACTCAATATTTAAAAAAAAAAATCTGATTCTGATCTTCTCACTAACAGCAACAACCATTATTCTCCAGTACCAGGCATATTGTGAACTAATACAAACGCCTACAACAAAGAGCAAACCTACCATACCGTATCAGCACAAACTTCCAAAACTCACATAAGGAGCTCATCCAAAAAAAGTGTCACTGTAAATACTACAGTGGGCCCTAGAACATCCATACACCTATTTGAAAAGCTGAACAAGTCAAATTACTACAGTACAGTATAGATCTTTATGTACAAACGCCATGTTAACAGAACACCTGACCTCAGTCACACACTCACAGCATCGGTCCTCACCAAGTACAGAATAAGTAACCACAATCTAAAGTAAAAATAAAAATATGTAGACAAAATTTTAATTGAAACCCCAAGAAGACAGAGTCCACATGCAGTGCAACATCAGATAAATAAGAGATGCAGTTCCCTAATACTGTATAAAATATAAAAATAGCACAAAGTCCAATCACTAAAATTAAATAAAATTATTTTTTCTACCTTTGTTGTCTGACCATTTTATTCTTTGTTCATGCTGGTTCCGATCTGAGGCTTCTGCTTTCCTGTCTTCTCTTAGCTCTCTTTCTGTGGTCAATGGTCTATCTGCCATTTCTTATCTCTTCTTTTGTTTTCTTCACTTCCTTCCATCAGCCCATTTCCAGTTCCAGTAACCCTCCCCAGTATCAGCCCCTTTTCCAGTTCTCCCATCCCAGAACCTTCCAAGGTCAACCGCCTTGCATTCCCATGACTGCCACTTTATCTTTATCTTTATTAGTAACATTTGATATACTGCCCATTACCGAAGTGTTATGGCGGTGTACAATAAAAAGTTAGGACTGCAGGAAGGTAAAGGAGAAAAAGGAACGCCATTAAATTAATAGGAAAGTAATTGTAGAGAAAAGAGAGAGCAACAGTAAGGGTCAGGTATTAACAAGGACATCAGAGATATGAGGCACAAAGAGAGGGTAGGAGTGGATTGGAGAGGAGGGAATAACAATGAATGGAGGGAGAGTTAAATCATGAGGTAAATGGAGGCCGTGCTTGGTGGCCTACGGGTGGTCGGGAAGGATGGGAAGATCAAAAGCCTGACAGAAAAGGTGAGTCTTGAGGAGAGCCTTGAACCAAGAGAAAGATAATTCAGTGTGAAGGGAGTGTGGGAGAGTTCCATAGGGCGGGGCTTGCAAAAAAAAAAAAAGGCAGCATGATGGGTTGATTCACGATGGGCCTGGGTAGGGGATGGTAAAAAGAGATGGCTGCCGTGTGCAGAACGGAGGAAACGGGGAGTAGGCTGGAGATAGATAATATCGGCTAGATACTGGGGTGTGCTGGTATGAAAAACCTTGTGAGTAATGGTAAGAAGCTTATAGAGATATCGAGCCTTGATAGGTAGCCAGTGAAGGGAGATAAGACAGGGGGTGACATGATTTCGAGGAGAGAAATAGGTGAGGAGACGGGCAGCTGTGTTTTGAACTAATTGTAACCTTCGAAGCTGATAGTGGGGGAGACATGCGAGGAGTGAGTTGCAATAGTCAAGCCGGGTGATCACTAAGGAAAGAACAAGAGTAGTGAGGGATGTGAGTGGAAGAAGAGGTCAAATAGCCCGAATCCTGCAGAGATGGAAGAAAGATCTACGTACCACTCCGGAAATGTGTTGATGAAATGAAAGTGAGGGGTCGAGGGTAACACCAAGGTACCGGAGAGTTGGGACTAGAGGGATTGAGGAGTTAGACATAAGCGGTGTCAGGGTAGGGGAGGGAGCACCGAAGGTGAACCAAATAGCTGCTGACTTAGAGGGGTTAACAAGAAGGAAATTACTAAGGAACCAGTCAGAAATGGAAGCAAGACAGGCGTTGAGGGGAGAGAAGTCTGGAGCTGAGGAAGTTGTGTGGTGAATCAGAAGAATATCGTCTGAGAAAAAGTAGGCAGATATTCCAGCCTGTTGTATAAGGAGGGCAAAGGGGCGAGAGACATTAAAAAGAAGAGGAGCAAGGATGGAACCCTGAGGGACACCACAGTGCAGAGGGAAGGAGGAAGAGGAGGTGGGGTCAGACTGAACAGCAAAAGTGCGGGAGGAGAGAAAAGACCGGAACCACTGAAGGACTATACCATGGATACCAAGATCTGACAGGCGAGTGAGGAGAGTGCGGTGATCGACAACGTCAAATGCAGCAGAAAGATCCAAGGAAACAGCAATAGAGAAATCACCCCTGTCGTGAGAACGGTGTAGTTCGCAAAGAAGTGCCAAGAGAATGGTTTCCGTGCTGTGACCGGCCCTGAATCCTGATTGCCAGATGTGTAATGAAATGGTAGAGTCAAGATGTGCAGTAAGTTGGTGAAAGACAAGTTTTTCGAGAATCTTTGATAGAAAGGGAAGGTTAGAAACAGGGCGCCAATTAGAGGGTACAGTGGGGTCAAGGGTAGCTTTCTTAAGAAGGTGTGGACGAGAGCATGTTTCCAGGCAGAGGGGAAACAACCAGAGTTGAGGCTAGAATTAAGGATGGTGAGAGCAAAAGGAATGAATGTGAGTGAGGGGTCAGGGAGCCAGGAGGAAGGTAGTGGGTCAAGCGGGCAGGTAATCTTGTGGGAGGAGGAAATTGCATTAACAAGCTCGGTTGAAGTAACAGGCCGGAACTTGGACCATGTGTGAGGAAAAGTGGAAGTGGGTGAAGGGGAGCAGATGGGGACTAAGGTGGGAGAGGCAGGGGGAGGAGAAAGAGGGGATGGACAGGGATCGAATACGGAACGAAGGGACTGGATCTTGTTTGAGAAGAAAGTGGCAAGAGTTGTAGGACTGGGGGCAGGGGATGGGGATGATGAAGGGGAAGAGGAAGAGGGGGAAGAGGAAAGAAGGTTCAGAACCTGATAGAGCCGTTGGGAAGAATTAGAGGAAGACGTAATAAGATTCGAGTAGTGAGCTTGTATAGCAGTGGTTATCATGGAACGATAAAGCTTTTGTGTGTGGCGAAAGATAGAAAGGGAGGCATCAGAGGGGTGCTTACGCCATAACCATACTGCACGCCGAAGATAGGAACGCTGTAAATACAAGCCTGGGTGATACCAGGGATGGTGTGAAGAAGAAGGGACAGAAACAGGGCGGAGAGGAGCAATGGAATCGAGAGTAGAAGAGAGGGTAGAGGTCCAAAAGTTGACCTGATGGTTTATGGAGAGAGAGGAAACGTCGGGAGGAAAAAGAGAATCAGCTGAAGGGAAGCACTGCAGGGTTACACTGGTGTCATAAGAACATAACATAAGATATGCCATTCTGGGTCAGACCAAGGTCCATCAAGCCCAGTATCCTGTTTCCAACAGTGGCCAATCTAGGTCATACGTACCTAGCAGTTTCCGCAAAAGACACAGGTTTCGCAATGCTTGTACTGGGTCAAGCATTGATATCCTGGGTCCCTTCTTAATAATGGTTTATGGACCTTTTCTCCAGGAACTTGTCCAAACCTTTTTTAAACCCAGCTACACTAACTGCCTTTACTACATCCTCAGGTAACAAATTCCAGAGTTTGATTACACGTTGAGTGAAAAAATATTTTCTTTTATTAGTCTTAAATAGTTTACCCTGTAGCTTCATTGCATGTCCCCTAGTCTTTCTATATTCTGATAACGTAAAACAATCGATCTATGTCTATCCGTTCCACTCCGTTCATTAATTTATAGACTTCTATCATATCTCCCCTCAGCCGTCTCTTTTCCAGGTTAAAGAGCCCTAAACATTTTAGCCTTTCCTCATAGGAGTATCCTTCCATCCCCTTTACCATTTTGGTGGCTCTTCTCTGAACCTTTTCTAATAACGCTATATCCTTTTTAAGATACGGTGACCAGAATTGCACACAATATTCAAGGTGCGGTCTCACCAAGGAACGGTATAGAGGCATTATAATATCTTTTGTTTTATTTTCCATTCCTTTCCTTATGATACCTAGCATTCTATTTGCTCTCTTGGCTGCCGCTGCACACTGGGCCGAGGGTTTTAACATGTTATCCACAATGACGCCTAAATCTTTTTCCTGGGTGGTGGTTCCTAATGTGGAACCTTGCATCGTGTAACTGTGGGTTGTTCTTCCCTAGGTGCATAACTTTGCACTTGCCCACATTAAATTTCATCTGCCATTTTGATGCCCAGTCTTCCAATTTATCAAGATCCTCTTACAATTTTCCACAATCCTCTTGGGTTTTAACAACTTTAAATAGTTTTGTGTCATCTGCAAATTTGATAACCTCACTCGTTATTCCACTTTCCAGGTCATTTATGAATATGTCAAAAAGCAGCAGACCCAGCACAGATCCCTGGGGTACACCACTATTCACCTTTCTCCATTGGGAAAATTGGCCATTCAGCCCAACCCTCTGCTTTCTATCTTTTAACCAGTTCCTGATCCACAGTAGTACACTGCCTCCTATCCCATGACTCTTTAGTTTTGCCAAAAGTCTCTGATGAGGGACCTTGTCAAAGGCTTTCTGAAAGTCCAGATACACTATATCAACCGACTCACCTTTGTCCACCTGTTTATTCACACTTTCAAAAAAAAACATAACAGATTAGTAAGACAAGATCTTCCTTGTCTAAAGCCATGTTGGCTGTCTCCCATTAGGCCATGACTATCTACATGCTGAGTAATTTTATTCTTTATGATGGTTTCTACCATTTTTCCCGGTACTGATGTGAGGCTCACCGGTCTGTAGTTTCCCGGATCACCCCTGGAACCCTTTTTAAAAATTGGTGTTACATTGGCGATCCTCCAATCTTCAGGTATTAGAGATGATTTTAATGATAGTTCACAGATTACTAATAGCAGGTCTGCAATCTCATATTTCAGTTCTTTCAATACCCTTGGATGTATACCATCCGGCCCAGGTGATTTGCTACTCTTCAGTTTATCTAATAGTTGTAATACATCTTCCCGATGTATCGATATTTCCTTCAATTCTTCTGCACCTTTAAATACCACTTCAGTCATGGGTAACATCCCTACCTCTTCCTCAGTAAAGACCGAAGCAAAGAAATCATTCAGTCTCTCCGCTATCGCCTTGTCGCCTCTTAGTGCCCCTTTAACTCCTCTATCATCTAATGGTCCAACCGACTCTCTCACAGGTTTTTTGCTACGAATGTACTTGAAAAAATCTTTATTTCACGTTTTTGCTTCCGCAGCAAGCTTCTTCTCAAATTCTCCCTTTGCCTTCTTTATCAATGCCTTGCATTTGACCTGCCAGTGCTTGTGCTGTTTCCAGGTTTCGTCGTTTGGCTCTTTTTTCCATTTCCTGAAAGGTATGTCCTTTCCCCTCCAGCCCCCCTCCTTCCCCACTGTTCAGCCCCTTCTAGTCCACATACCATCCCAGGTATCAGCTCAGGTCCACTCTCAGTGCCATCCCCCAGTCAGCTCCCTTCCAGCCTCCTCCCCATTACCCAACCACCTACCACTCCCATCCCCAAGTGTCAGCTCCCTTCCAGTCCCCCGTCAGAACATCCCAGGTGTCAGCTCCTGTCCAGCCCCCTGCTTTCCCCTTATCAGCTCCCTTCCTGCCCCCTCCTTCCCCTGGCAGACCCTCTCAGTATCCACTCCCTTCCAATCCTATTCTACCATACCCCCGCATCAGCCCATTTGTAGCCCTAGCCCCTAGTTTTCTTACAGGGCCAGCAGCACTCTCCTCTCCCCCATTAGCCCATCTCCTGTCCCAACCCATTTCCAGTCCTATCCTCCTAACAGCCCACTCCAGTCCTAGCCCCCCAATCAGCCCATTACCAGTCCTAATTCATTTCCGGTGCTAGCCCCCCATCTGCCCATTACCAGTCGTAACCCTCCCAATAAGTCAATTTTCAGTCCTAGCCCCCCAATCAGCCCATTACCAGTCCTAGCCCCCTCCCGATCAGCCCATTTCCAGTTCTAACTCCCCCAGCAGCCCATTTCCAGTCTTAGTCCCCCCTCCGATAGCCCATTACCAGTCCTAGCCCGCATCAGCCCATTTCCAGTTCTACCCCCCCATCAGCCCATTTCCAGTCCTAACCCCCCATCAGCCCATTTCCAGTCCTAGCTCACTTCCTGATCAGCCAATTTCCAGTACTACCCCCCCATAGCCCATTACCAGTCCTAGCCCCCCCCCCGATAGCCCATTTCCAGTTCTAACCCCCCATCAGCCATTTCCAGTCCTAGCCCACCACCCAATCAGCCCATTTCCAGTTCTAACCCCCCCATAGCCCATTACCAGTCCTAGCCCCCCTCTCGATCAGCCCATTTCCAGTTCTAAACCCCCATCAGTCCATTTCCAGTTCTAAACCCCCCCCCCATCAGCCCATTTATATGATATGATAGAAGTCTATAAATTAATGAACGAAGTGGAATGGGTAAATGTAGATCGATTGTTTATGTTATCGAATATAGAAATGCTAGGGGACATGCAATGAAGCTACAGGGTAAACTATTTAAGACTAATAAAAGAAAATATTTTTTCACTCAATGTGTAATCAAACTCTGAAATTTGTTACTGGAGGATGTAGTAAAGGCTGTTAGTATAGCTGGGTTTAAAAAAGGTTTGGACAAGTTCCTGGAGCAAAGGTCCATAAGCCATTATTAAAAAGGGACCCAGGATATCAATGCTTGACCCAATACAAGCATTGTGGAACCTGTGTCTTTTGGGGAAACTGCTAGGTACGTATGACGTATCTCTTATTCTATCCTATCATATAACTGGCGTTCCTTTCATATTTTCTGTGACATTATTATATTATTGTAAACCGCTCTGATGCTTAGGCCTGAGCGGTATATCAAATGTAAAGAATAAAGAGTAAAGAATTGGCTGCTGTTGGAAACAGGATACTGGGCTTGATGGACCTTGGTCTGACCCAGTATGGCATATCTTATGTTTATGTTTCCAGTCTTAGCCCTCCCCCATAGCTCGTTACCAGTCCTAACCCCCCCATCAGCCCATTTCCAGTCCTAGCCAACCCCCCCATCAGCCCATTTCCAGTCCTAGCCCACCTCCCTATCAGCCCATTTCCAGTTCTAACCCCCCCCATAGCCCATTACCAGTCCTAACCACCCCATTCAGCCCATTTTCAGTCCTAGTTCCCCCCCCCCCAGCCCAGGGAAATTGAAAACATTAAAAAAAACCTCCTGCACAAGAAGCAGCTGCTGCTGCTGCTGCAGTGGCAGCAGCAGCAGCAGAATGAAGAGCCTCGCGGCCCCCGCCTCTCCAGAGAGCCGTGCCAGGCAGCATTTCCCCTCCGTGCCAGCTCAGCTTTTTCAGAGCCACGTGAAGGGAGAGTGTTTCCCTTTCGCACAGCTCTGTTAAAGCTGAGCCCGTGGCGCTGATGGGAAACAGGCTCAGCTTTAACAGAGCCACGCAAAGGAAAACACTCTCCATTCGCGCAGCTCTGTAAAAGTTGAGCCAGCATGGAGTGGAAACGGGCACGGCTCTCCGGGGAGGCGGTGGCGGTCACGGGGCTCTTCATTCTGCCGCCGTCTCTGCAGCAGCAGTGGCAGCTGCTTCTTGTGCCGGAGGTGTGGTTTTTTTTTTTAAATTTTGAAGGTCAAGTGAGAAGGTCTTTTTGGGGTCCATTTTGCTACCCCCAAAAAGTTGCCACCTGAGGCTGCCGCCTCACTCGGCCTCATTATAGAGCCGCCCCTACCCCTTGGGCTGTCAATTTATTTATGTCACTTGTGTAGAACAGTGTCAAAGGCTTCACTGAAATTTAACTACACCACATTTAGATCTCTCCTTTGGTCCAACTATCTGGGCCCTCAGTCAATGAAATTAATCAGATTTGTCTGCTGGACGTACCTCTAGTAAAACCATGTTGCCTCAGATCCTGCAATCCATGAAATTCCATAAACCTCACTATCCTCTGCTTTAGAAGCATTCCCATTGATGTACTCACCTCAGAGGCCAGACTAACCAGCCTGTAGTTCCCAGCATCATCTTTATGTCTGCTTTTGTGTAAAGAAGTAAAATAGTCAGACTTAGTTTATGGACAGAGGATACAGTAACTCCTTAAACCAGGCCTTGACAAATTTTGTGTGGATTTAGGAGCCAGGCCCAAATCTTAGGAGCCAGTGCTTGTGACCTCCTTCCCCCCTCCCCCCCCCCCCAGTTCTCTCATGCTGGTTTCATTTTCTTGTGAGACCAGTGCCAGAGTTCCTATACCATGTGTCATCTTTAGATAACAATAGTTGTACCTTCAGGTAGCAAGTGTCTCTGTGGATATGTGCTACAATGGTGGTGTGCCTTTCTGTGTGTTGAATGTGGCAGATGGTGTAGGGCTGTGCTTCATGTGTATGTGTGCTGCAGAGCTGGGGAGTCTGTGTGTGTGGCATAGAGATGGGTTGCCTGTGTGTGCATATGTAATTTGTGGTGCGGAGGTGAGGTGTCTATGCATGTGCTAATGTGTGCATGTGTGGTGCCTCCGTGTGTGTCTGTCATGCAAAGGTGGAGTGTGTGTGTAGTGTGGGGATGGGGTGCTTATGTGTGTGCAATGCGGGGTGAGGTGCGTGCGTATATGTTCGGGGGGGGGGGGGGAATGCACCTTTTGGCATATACAGATTTTCCATTTTTGTCCTTATGCATTTATTCGTTTAACCTCCACTGTGCATCCTTCCCTCACCACTTCAAACCCTCCCCACTCTGTTCCCCTTCCGGACTCTCTCCCCACTTCTCCTTCCCCCCAGCACTCCCAACCCCTGCCCTCATTCCTCCATTGTCTCTACTTTTTTTTTTACTTGTTGTTGTTTTTTTTTAAGGTACTGACCCTTAAATCTTTTCAGTCTCTCTCCCTGTCTTTTTTTTTTCTGAAAGCTCTGATCCCCACCCTCTAGGGTTGCCAACTTTTTCACCGAGAAAAACCCGACACCTGTGGCTTGCCATGCTCCACCCATTCTCCGCCCCTAGTCCCACCCCTGCCCCGCCCCCAGCCCCACCCACAAAAATTACCGAGGATATGTGTAGGCTAACTTCCTTGGTCAGATAATAATTAAACTGGGAACCCCAAAATCCAAACATTAAATGTACAACACTGGAGAAATAAAACTATAAAGTAATTTCCTCTTGCACTAAACAAAAAAGAAAAGATGTTATGATTACACACTTCCCAGACCAGACATATTCCAGTTAATAAATTCAAAATAAAAAGTATTTTTCTACCTTCTGTTTGGGCGTTTTATTTTTCAGTTGCAATTGCTCCAGTCACTTTCTTCTGGTTTCTTCGTGTCTTCTGCGAGCTATCCATTTGTCCTTTCTTCTCTTTTAGATGTTTTCCATTCTCTCTCTATTTCTGCTTTAACATACTGATTGTTTCCCTTTTGCTCTTTCCCCCAATTCTTTCCTTATTTCTTTATCATCCGTTTAAATTTCACCCTTCCATTCTCAAGCCCCTCTTACTCTCCCAATACCGGCCCATCATAGACTTTTCTTCCACACAAAATATTTTTTCCCCTCTCCATTCTCATTCCCCATCCATTCTAGTCCTCCCCCCAAATCAATTCCCTTATAGTTCTAGGCCCACCCAGCATCCACTCCCTTCTAGTCCCATTCTCCCATGCCCCACATCAGCCCATTTCCAGTCCTATTCCAGCTCTTCATCAGCCCATTTCCAGTGCTAGCCCTCACATCACAGGCCATTTCCAGTCCTAACTCCCCCCCCCCAATCACAGCCCATTTCCAGTCCAAGTCCCCCATCACAGCCTATTTCCAGTCCTAGGCCCCCCCCCCCACCATCACAGCCCATTTGCAGTCCGAGTCCCCCCGCACCATCACAGCCCATTTGCAGTCCTAGCCCCCCTAATCACAGCCTATTTCCAGTCCAAGATCCCCCTTCCTCCACCATAGCCCATTTCCAGTCCAGGTCCCCTCCACCCCCATCACAACCCATTTCCAGTCCATGTCCCCCCCCATAACCCTTTTTCAGTCCAGGTCCCCCCCCCCATCACAGCCTATTTCCAGTCCAAGTTTCCCCCCCCCCCATAGCCCTTTTCTGGTCCAGGTCCCCTCCACCCCCATCACAACCCATTTCCAGTCCATGTCCCCCCCCCCATCACAGCCTATTTCCAGTCCTAGTCCCCCCCCCCTTAGCCCTTTTCCAGTCCAAGTCCCCCCCCTTTAGCCCTTTTCCAGTCCAAGTCCCCCCCCTTAGCCCTTTTCCAGTCCAAGTCCCCCCTTAGCCCTTTTCCAGTCCAAGTCCCCCCACCCCCTTAGCCCTTTTCCAGTCCAAGGTCCCCCCCCTTAGCCCTTTTCCAGGCCAGGTCCCCCCCCCCCTTAGCCCTTTTCCAGTCCAGGTCCCCCCCCATCACAGCCAATGCAGTCCTTGCCCCCCCCCCCCGACCAGCATCGCGGCTCTCTGAGGCTTCAGAGGGAGACGGGGAAGCCCGGCTCCCTCTGTACAGCCACCAGCGTGAAGAGCCTTTTCCTTCACGCTGGTGGCTGTTCAGAGGGAGCCGGGGCCTCGCGCGGGCTTCCCCGGCTCCCTCTGAAGCGGAGAAAAGCCGTTTTTTTTGCTCTGGCCGCTCCCGATCTTGCGGCCAGAGCAAAAAAAACGGCTTTTAAAGGGCCGGTTTTGCCTCTGCGCCGGCAGCCGGCCTGGCCGTGGAAAAACCGGCCAGGCCAGCTGAAAACCGGCCAGTTGGCAACCCTACCACCCTCTCGGCTGCTCTGGGCTTCCCCTCCTATCCTGCCCACAGGGATCTCATCTCCCATGAGCAGAACAGCAGGGATCTTTGCTGCGATTGGGGCCTAGATACATTCAGACAGCCCATGGATTGGATCGCCGTGGGATATCTGCTGCATCTAAGTCCTGATAGCAGCAAAGATTGCTCCTGTTCTGCCTGTAGGAAATCATATCTGCCGTAGGCAGACAGCGAGTGTTTTTACCTGTGATTGGGGGGGGAGGGTGTTTGAGTAAATCTTAGGCTCCAGGTATAAATTTCTGATCGCCATGATGACCTGGCACCTGGGCTTTGTCGAGCCCTCCTTAAATTCGTTGGATTAAGGTCTTTTGGAGGCAGTTACTAACGTGCCTTAATATCTTCCACATAATGTGTGTTAAATGGCAAAATTGTGCCCTATTATCTCCAGGAACAAGCAGGAATGTAGTCTTCATATATGGGTATTGTCGGTACCGACGGAGCCTGCGTGGGAACGCTCCCCAGCGTCCAATAGGAAAGCTTTTGGGAGCATCCCACAGCACCTGCATGCTGCCTTTCCCAACTGTCCCTCTCCAGTTCTTCGTTTTTCGTGGAGCCGACAGGTCGCACATCCTGTCACCACAGAAAATATTCTCTTGTATTCTTCTTTTTTGTGGTTGCGTCTGCCTTCCCTTGACGCTACACCGGTACCGCCGGTTCTTCTTTCTTTTTTCTTAAAAAAAATACCAAAACAACTTTTATTCTGGAGTCTTTTCCAGGTATTTTCTCTTCAGGTGCCACGCGCCATTTTGGGCACTAGGCCCTACTTTTCCTTTAAAATGGAAAAAGGCGCTTCGGGTTTTAAAAAGTGTTCCAAGTGTGGCGGTACCATCTCCGTCACCGATACCCATGAGTGGTGCCTCAAATGTTTAGGTCCTGACCACTCTATTTCCGAGTGTGTTGCCTGTGGGATGATGTCGAAGAGGGGCCAGCAAAACTGAGCTGCTAAACTTGGCACCCTTTTGCCCTCCGATGCAGCATCTGTGGCATTGATGTCTTCCAGGGCTTCGTCTTCCTCCCATGGATCTCAGGTAAGTAAACATAAATCTGGCCGGTCCTCAAAGGGTAGATCTCCTTCTAAGCATCGAGATGCCTCTGGCGTTGCCCTTGAGGGACTTGCACCGGCAAAATTGCCCTGGCGGGAGACTTCGGCTTCCAAAGCACTAACGGGGCTCCAGGATGTTCTCAAGGCCTCATCCTCAACAGAACTACTGGTGCCATGCTCTGGGGTACTGGCTTCTTCATCTGGTACCGATACCCAAGCATCGGCAGCTTCGATAGACCAGAGATTCTTGGCTATTGAACGCAGTCTGGCGGCTCTTCTCACGGTCTCGATGCCCCTGAAACTGCTTCAGACAATTCAACTGGTATCGGCACTGACTCTGGTACCGGTACCGACTGCATCGACATCGGCAGGTATTTACTGGGACCAAGTCATGCTTATCCATCCGGTATCGACAAGTCGGTACTGGACCCCTCCGATGCCGACTTCGATCGGTACCGGTACTGGTACCGGTACCGTGCCTTGCACTATCACCCGGATCGGGGATACTTTGAATCCTCGGATGAGTCTGAAGACTCTGAAAGCTCTGCCGATACCAGAGTATTTCTTCCTGAGGATTCTTCTTCTCCTCAGCGTAGGATGTCTCCTCCAGAGGATATATCCTTTCAGGATTTTATTCGAGATGTGGCTCTAGGTCTTTCCATCACAGTGGCTCCTGAAAAAGAGTTTAGGGCTAAGGAATTGGAAATCCTGCAATACCCGAAAGCTCTCAAGGAGGCAGCTACCTTACCTATTCATGAGATTTTGCATGACCTCATGTTAAGGATGTGGGAAACACCTCTAACCACTTCTCCTCACTCTCGAAGGCTCGACACCAAGTATCAAGTTCCTCGTTGTCCTGGGTTTCAGAAGACTCAGCTACCACACTATTCCATGGTGGTGGAATCAGCTATGAGAAGGATCAAGAGTGCAAAAAGACATGCATCTAATCCTCCAGGACATGAGTGTAGGACTCTTGACACCTTTGGACGTCGAATCTTCCAGGCTTCCATGCTTTCTGCTAGGATCAGTTCCTATATATTATATATGGGAATGTTCCTTAAGGAGGTCACGGGAGATTTAGAGCTTATGAGCCCTCTCCTTCCTGATGATAAGAGGCAGGATTACCTTGCCCTTGTCAAACATGCTCAGGATGTTTCCAGGTTTTTAAATCGTGCAGCCTTTGACTGCTTTGAGTGCATAAGCAGAACCTCTGCTATTGCCATAGGTGCACGTAGGCTTGCCTGGCTCCAGGCATCTGACTTGGAACTTTGTGTACAGGATAAACTGGGGAATATTCCTTGCACAGGAGAGAATCTCTTTGGCAAGAATTGGCAGGAAAAAGCTAATGAGATAGATGCTGACAATATCACCTTGGATAGATTGTCTAAATCTACAGCTGATCCTGCAAGGAAAAATCCTACAGGAAACCATTTTTCAGTAAGAAGAAGAAGTTTTACCCCTCCTATACCCAGCAGGGGCATCGTTTAGGTCAGTCTGCCCAAAAGGGACAGCAGCAACAACCTAGGCAAAGAAAAACAAAAGCTGCTAAGCCTCAGGGGCTTTGACTCCTATCTAGAGAACTTTGCCTTCCTGGCCCTGAACGGCCCAGAGCCTTCCACCATTCCAGGAAGGTTATGTCATTTTGCCCCCAGATGGGGGCAGATAACAGTAGAAAATTGGACTCTGTTCATTGTAAGAGAGGGGTACAAGCTTCATTTCCTCAGCATGCCCCCTCCTACAATGGTAAGACAGTTCAATTCTCAGACCTCTCTCAATGCCCAGTTAGGTCAAGAGGTCACTTTGCTTCTTGCCCAGGGGGCAATAGAAGAGGTACCCATTCTCCAACAGGGTACAGGGTTCTACTCCCCCTATTTCCTTATTCCAAAGAAAACAGGGGGACACAGACCCATTTTGGACCTCAGAGAATTGAACAAATTCCTGTTCAAAGAGAAATTCAAAATGATTTCTCTAGGAACTCTGCTGCCATACCTTCAGAGTCAGGATTGGCTTTGTTCTCTAGATCTCAAAGATGCGTACACTCATGTTCTCATCCATCCAACTCATTGAAAGTTCCTTCGCTTTCTATTTCAAGGGAAGCACTACCAATACAGGGTTCTTCCTTTTGGCCTGGCCTCTTCACCAAGGGTGTTCACAAAATGCATGGCTGTGGTGGCAGCATTTCTTCGCACCCTGGGAATATTCGTCTTCCCTTACTTAGACGACTGGCTCATTCGAGCCCCTTCAGAGCCAGAGGCCAGGATTTTTCTCTCTCGCACAATGCGCATCCTTCAGTATTTGGGACTTGTCATAAACCTCCCAAAATCCAACCTTGCTCCCACTCAGTCTCTAGAGTTTATAGGAGCTCTGTTGGATACAAGACAGACAAGGGCCTATCTTCCACAGTCCCGCTGCCTTCGCATTCTGCAGTTAGCTTCCCAAGCAGTACTAAAGCCTCACCTCACTGCTCGGGAAATGTTACAGTTGCTAAGCCACATGGCATCCACCGTGCATGTGGTTCCTTATGCTCGCCTCCATATGAGGGCAGCCCAGTGGACTTTATCCACTCAATGGACTCAGGCATCAGGTTGCCTGTCAGACAAAACAACAAACTCAGATCGTCTTATTTTGTCCCTCCAATGATGGCAATCACCCCAAAACCTTTTGGTGGGGTCCTCTTTCCAACAACCCCCACCCCAAGCCACTCTGACAACAGATGCCTCACAGGTGGGTTGGAGAGCCCACCTGCAAGGCCTCTCTACCCAGGGAACCTGGACTCCACAGGAGACCTATCTACACATCAATCTCCTGGAATTCAGAGCAATCTTCCTCACTCTTCGAGTATTCCACACCCAGCTCAGCTACAAGACAGCCCTAGTTCAAACGACAATCAGGTAGCCATGTTCTATGTGAACAAGCAAGGTGGAACAGGCTCTCTGTTGCTCTGCAATGAAGCTTTGCGACTATGGGCCCTCACCAGAGAGCTTCAGATTCATCTCCTTGCGGTATATCTTCCAGGCATTCAAAACTCTTTGGCAGACAGACTCAGTTGAGTTCTGCTTCCACACAAATGGTCTCTCCATGCAGACCAAGTGGCCAAAATTTTTCAAATTTGGGGAACCCCAGACATAGACCTCTTTGCAAGTCCGCTGAATGCCAAACTTCCCCGGTTCTGTTCCAGAATTCCGGCTCAGGGTTGTCAGGCCAGGGATGCTGTCCTCCTCTATTGGGGCCAGGACTTCCTGTATGCCTTTCCACCCATTCCTCTAATTCCCAAAACCCTGTTCAAGCTTCAGAGAGACAGAGGTCATATGATTCTCATAGCTCCACATAGGCCACGGCAAATGTGGTACCCTCTGCTTCTACATCTCTCTCAAACTCCGCCTCTGGAGTTAGGATCTGCTCCAGATCTCCTTTCTCAGGAGGACGGGATTCTGTGGCATCCCAATCCCCAGTTTCTCTGTCTCAGGGCCTGGTTGCCAAAAGCCTAGAACCTCATGGTCTTAACCTTTCTCAGCAGGTAAAGAATATCCTTTATGCTTCCAGGAAACCTTCCACAAGATGCTCTTATGCTTTCAAGTGGAAAAGGTTTACCATATGGTGCTCGCAGAAGGGTCTTGACCCTCTTGCGATACCTCTGGAATCATTACTGGAGTGTCTCCTTCATTTGTCTAATACAGAGCTTAAGACCAATTCAGTGAGAGTTCATTTGAGTGCTATTGCAGCTTCTTTCAAGCCTCTAAATGGACAACCTATTTCCTCTCATCCTCTCATAGCGAGATTTATGAGAGGCCTTCTTTTAACTAAGCCTCCCATTAAGCCACCACCGGTGGCATGGGACTTAAATCTGGTTCTTGGGCAGCTCATGAAGCCGCCTTTTGAACCATTAGCTGCTACCTCTTTGAAATTCCTTTCCTGGAAGATCATCTTTCTTATTGCAATCACATCAGGACGTCGCATCAGTGAATTGCAAGCATTGGTGGCTGATCCTCCTTACACAAGATTCCATCATGATAAGGTAGTCCTTAGGACTCATCCACACTTTATGCCAAAGGTGGTATCACCTTTTCATTTAAACCAAGCGGTTTTCCTTCCTGTATTTTTCCCAAGGCCTCACGCCTCAAATGCAGAAAGGAATCTTCATATTTTGGACTGTAAAAGGGCTTTTGGCCTTTTACTTGCAAAGGACACAGCTACATAGAAAGTCCTCTCAACTCTTTGTTGCTTTTGATCCTGGTCATTTGGGACTTCCAGTCTCCAAAAGAACACTGTCCAGCTGGATTGCACAGTGTATTTCTTTTGCGGCTCGTCCAATGTACTTAGTACACCAAAACCTACAATACTACTCAAATTCTCTGCAGTATCTACCAGAGAAATTGAAGACACCATTGCCTCTATCAATCTCACCACGGCTCCCAATGACCCCTGTCCAGCAAGTTGGATAAAGGAACTTCGACATGAACTAAGCCATGCATTATGTAAAATAACCAACCAATCACTATCAAGGGGCGTCTTCCCTCAAAGTTTAAAACATACATCAATCAGACCCCTGCTAAAGAATAGTCGCCTTGATACATCCAAAGTTGAATCGTACAGACCCATATCAAGCATTCCACTGCTTGCGAAGATCATCGAGAAAATAGTCCAGCGTCAGATCCATCAGCACATCGATGAGGAGGCACCCCTCGATCCAGCCCAACATGGCTTCAGGGAATCGCATGGAGTAGATACCATCTTAACTACCCTATTCGACAAGCTAATCACTGGAATAGATAACATACACCAAGGTTTCGTCCTCATCTTTCTTGACATTGCTGCCGCATTTGATTCTGTAAATCACAAGATACTATTACAACGCCTCCAAGAAAAAGGATTACTGGGAACCGCACTACAATGGTGCGAATCATACCTAACTAACAGATGGCAGCAAGTAAGAGCAGGTAACACGTCTTCTGAACCATTCTTACAGAAGCAGGGAGTCCCACAGGGATCATCCCTGTCTACTCTACTATTTAACATTTATATGCAGCCCATCTGTTCCCTGATACGCTCATTAAATGTAGAATGTCTCGTGTATGCTGACGACATACTACTATACATTCCATTTACCATAGAACAACCTGATTTTTCCCCTATCATCGGATGTTTTGATGCAGTGGCTGAATGGCTTCTCACACAAAACCTGAGGATTAATCATAGCAAAACTGATGTCCTATTTGTCACAAGGAATCAGAAATTCAACCCACCACCCAACCTGCAAGTTAAAAACGCTGAACTCAAGACAAGAGACACAATTCGCTACCTAGGCATCACCCTAGATCAGCGATTGGATATGATAACCCACGTAAAGACCGTCACCAAAGCAATATACCACAAAATACGAACCCTTCGCCACCTCCGCCCACTACTGGACTATTCAGACTATCGAACCATATTTCAAGCCCTAGTGATCCCACACCTGGACTTCGCGAACACCATCTTCCACAAGCGACCCTCAACCCACTTCGGCTGGCCATGAACTCAGCTGCTAGGGTTCTTACAGGCACATCACGATTGGAACATATAACCCCAGTAATGAAAAACCTACACTGGCTGCCACTACAAGCCCGAATTCAATACAAGGTTCTGGTCATGACCTTCAAGGCACTGAAGAATCAATCTCCCACACCAATCAGTAAACTGCTCAACAACACACCCAACATCAGAGCCAGAAGACCTACACTACTGAACATGCTAACTGTACCTAAGCTCACCACAAAATGTACAAAGGCAACTACCAATAGAGCTTTTTCAATTTATGCCCCGACAGCCTGGAACGAACTTCCCGCTAGTATTCGTTCCATAGCCAGCCTCACCTCCTTCAGAAAGGCAATAAAACACCACCTTTTCCTAATTCACTACCCTGAAACCTTGCCCGAAAAACATAATTCATTTTCACTCACCCCACACATTTACTGCCCTATCACACAACATGAAAATGGCTAGATACTCATCCCCCTTAGACCTACACATTCCCCCATCTGACCTATAAATGCCCACGGTTTACTGGAATACCTAACTCTATGTAAATATTTGTACATACCATGTGAATAGTTTCCCTGTTATCCCAGTTTGTTTATGCCTTGTTCTATGTAAGCACATTGTGATATTTAATGCATTGTTGCTCTGTTCAGTTTTACTGTAAACCGCGCTGATTTCAATAGCGCGGTATATAAAAAATAAAAATAAATAAATAAATAAATAAGAACCTTCCTCTTGAAGGCCATGTCACAGCTCACAATGTGAGAGCCATGACAACCTCTATGGCTCATCTTCACTCTGTGTCTATCGACGACATCTGTCAAGCAACTACTTGGGCCTCGGTTCATACCTTCACAGCCCATTACTGCTTAGACTAGGACTCCCGCCGGGGATGCCTTGTTTGGTCAGGCTGTTCTACAACACCTGTTCCATACTTAATCAACTCCTACCCACCATCCCTGGTAGGATGCCAGAGATCCATGGGGGGAAGTGGAGCCCTTTCACAAGGGCACACAACTTCTGGGGTTTCTCCCTGACATCTGCAGCTAGGGAGTCCCCATATCTGCTTGTTCCTGGAGATGGCATAGTTACTCACCTGTAACAGGTGATCTACGGGAACCGCAGGAATTTAGTCTTCACAACTCACCCACCTCCTCTAGGAGTTGTATCTCTCTATCTCTCTCTTTCCCTCTCTCTTTGTCTCAGCTTTAAACTCAACTGGAGAGGGACAGTTGGGAAAGGCGGGAAGGCAGCACGCAAACGCTGTGGGATGCTCCCAAAAGCTTTCCTATTGGACGCTTGGGAGCGTTCCCACGCAAGCTCCGTCGGTACCGATGATACCCATATGTGAAGACTAAATTCCTGCTGTTCCCAGAGATCACCTGTTACAGGTGAGTAACTATGCTTTACTGTAAAGCATGCTAGTTTAAGGCAATGCATGCTACATAAGAATGAGATGCAAAGCATGCAGTTGCTTGCGAAGGATCTCGTTATTTTGCAAGTGGAATAACCAGAGTTTTTTCCTAGCAAAAAATGTGTCAGTACTCATATACAGGGCTCTTTCATCAATACATTTGGACCATGGTTTAATTTTAGCAGGCAATGAAAAAGAGTACTCCATCAAAAAATGTCCTTAGACATAACACAGTTTGTGTTTGATTTTTCTGGCTTATTATACCACCTTTCCATTAAATATAAAAGTGTTTTGCAAAAGAACAAAATAGAATACAATTAAAAAAACAAAAGAGTACACAATAATAAATCAAGCAAACAGGAAGTCTGCTTCGGGCAGTCTGAGGGGGCAGAAGCACACAGACCCATGCGCCAAAGTTTAAAGGTAATCCAAAATTATAAACCCATGTTATAGCGCTATCCAATCAATAACACAAAAATAGACTTGACTTGTGCAAACTGACACATTTGAGCCAGCTTTGGCCTCGATTACCTGAAGTTTGCTGTTTGAAGTCAAGTTTAAAGCCACTTCTAAAGCTAAGTGTTCTCTTTTTGCCTATGTTAAACTATTAAAAAGGGCAGTTTGTTTCATGAGGGTTGCCCCCTCTCTATGAACTGTTTGACAAAAAAATTCTTTAAAAATTCTAAAGATTTTAATGTTGGCTACTTAATTCAGCTCTATCAACCTTGCCTAGTTTTTGTGCTGAAGTTTACAGGTAAGCACCGTGGGGCTGTTTGCAGCTATTGCCGTTGCTGTGTAGATCCCATGAGGATGTCAACAGTGGCAATGGGCATCCCCAAAGGCCGCTGCTCTAGGCAACTAATGGTATCGCTGGCCCTGATGGAAAAGGGGCCAGGAGAGGCTCAGATGTTCAGGGGGAGGGTTGGAAGGCACAGTTGGCTTTTCCACCTATCCCACGCTTGAGACCGCAGATTTTAATTAGTGCTAGCACATGTATGTGCTTGTGTAAAAGCCAATATGGATTAAAAAAAAATTAGACATACTGCTACTGCTGCTACTATTTACGACTACTACTACTATTATAGAAGATTTGTATAATGCTACAAGACGTACACAGTGCTGCACAGACACATATAAAAGACAGTCCCTGCTGATCAAAGCTTTCAGTCTAGTCAAGACTGACAACATAGCAGCTGTAGACAATGGATACATCTAGGGGGAATAATAAGGAAATATAAAGGAGATCAGTTGAGTCAAGATCCGAAAGTGTCTAACCCCCATTTCAAAATGAGAAGTACAACTCTATTTGGGGCATGTCCCAACCAATCTTCCATCACTCCCCTGCCATGCCCCCTTTAATTCTTTATATCCCAGTGATATATACGTTCAAATATCAGTTTTCTGTTTTAGGCGTTTGGATGTTTATGTGATCTGGACATGTAAATGCTGCTATTTGCACTCTAGATGCTTTTAACTGACCTCAATAATGTGATCATCAACGCTGACTCTATGCAAGTAATTTTTCAGGCATGGCTAAATTTATGCAGTCATTTATGTACATATATCATTGTATTGTAGTGATGTCACATGTAAATGGACACTTATGTTATTATATAGTGTTGGTGGTCACTATTCTGAAAGAGCATGCATTGGACCAATGGTGCATGCTTTCATTATGAGTATGCACAGTAGCCAGCTTATGCAGAGTGTGGGCAGAGCACAAATTGAGATGCATACCTTCTAAAATGCTAAAACTTACATGCATTCTTGCAAAATATAAGCCCAAGCATTTACACCAACCCTAGAGTTGGCATAAGTGCTCAACATAGATTTGTCGTGCGCATCCCACCACTTCCACCCTGTTTTACAAAGTAAATTGCTTGCACACTTCATTTTTGATATAGTGCTTGAGCAGTTAGGTTTATTTATTTACTTTATTTATTTAACAAGCTTTTTATATCGCTTTATCATTTAAATCAAAGTGGTTTACATTGTAACTTAAACTTGGAAATGTACATGACTGTGTAAGTGAAAATCCATGGATAGGGGACTTAAACATTGAGCATTTGCCCCTAAACATATAATTCCCTTAACTCATTCATTTATATAGTCTTGAGTATGCTGTTAGAGGAGGCAGTGCCAGGCATTCATCTCCCCTGATGCAGATTTTTTCATTTGTTTCAGCCTATTCATTACCCTAGATACATTGTTAACACTTTAGAATGTTTTGGGGTTATTCTGATCTCATTGTTTTCTAGAACCATTGATTTTGTATACAGTACGATCTTACCCTTACCATGGCTTCTGGTCAGGATTACGGCCTTTGTATTCAAAATGTCAGATATCTGACTGTCTACCAAGGTGCAAAAGCCCTCTGATTTTCGCTGTTTCCGTATCCTAAAATATTGATATGTTAAGAGTGTTTGTTTTTAAGAGGAAAGGTTTCTGTTTTTTGAGGCTTAAGAATGTTCCTGGGGCAAGGGACACCTCAAGAAATGTAATACTTAAAGCAGTAGCTGTGAGGCAAAGCATATTAAAAAAAAAAAAAAGAGAGAGAGAGATGAGGAATGAACCAGGGTCCCCCAGGCTGCCTTCAAACGTATTCATCTGACAAGGCTTTTCTTTGCTGCTTCCAGAATGTTATGAAGTTACTTCTCATGTATTCTCAATTTCACAGCTGCGCGGTCTGATGAGTGCTGCATTATAATGGAAAGATTTCGGATCTTCCGTGCTGAAAAGACCTATGCAGTAAAGACAGGGAAATGGTATTTTGAATTTGAAGCAGTTACTGCAGGAGACATGAGAGTTGGCTGGGCCAGAACCAGTTGCCAGCCAGATCAAGAGCTTGGCTCAGATGAACAAGCCTTTGTCTTTGATGGCTTCAAGGTTTGTGCATTCATTATATTTCCATTTTATTTATTTGACTTATTGCCCACTTTGAAAAATGCTGAACATATGAAACAGTTGTTTTTTTAATGTAGAGTACCTGTTATTGTTGCTTTTTTTTAAATTAGGAAAACCTTTATATTAAAGACAAACCATTTAATGTTCTGTATACAAAACTTCAGTAAACTTTGATGTGAAGTATAATCATAATCGTTATATATAGTGCCCCAGATTCTTATAATTTAGATCTGCCTGTACATTTTTCTATTTAATTTAATGAAGGAGTATTTAGGAATGTGTTTTCAACTGAAATGAAACGGGAGATAGCACCATTTCATATTTCATTTTCTTTTATCTTGTAAATGAACTGAAGGTAAGATAATACGCTTTCCTTCATCTTTCATTTGTTTTATTCATCAAAATCCTATTGACTAAAGATGCCAGAATTGTAAAAAGGAAATTCTTCATCTCTAGCAAAATATCCCCCCACCGCCTGAATCCCCATTTTCCTTAGCTTGCCCCAAGGGAATTAGGTCAAGAGTGATCTCTTGTCCTATTGGCGCTGTATTACAAAATGGCATTGCTTATCATGCTCTCCTGCACTCTGCTTTGTTAGGTGCCTGCCTATTCAGTCTTGTAATGACTGGGGACCTCCACTTGTAATTAGCTGTCTTGCTGTGGGCCCTCCTCTACACATCTTATCCCTTTGGGTTAGGATTCTCTTAACAATGTCCTGCTCCTTAAGGCTATTTCAACAATCCTACTCTTTATTCCATGTGTCAGCAACTTTGACTTTCAGGTCTTTCTGCAATAGTTACTCCAGAAGCTTTGCAACTCCCAACTTCTCACCACCAGCGGAGCAGAAGTGATTGGGGATCACTCCTGACCTAGTTCCCTTGACTAGGTAACTTAAAGGAGGAGATAGGTCCAGGATGCTCCAGGAAGGGGTGGAGATGTTTTGCTGAGCCCAAAGAGGGGTTAGAACGATTTTGTCACAAATAATCATGGGGGGAGGGTATCAGCTTTAAGATTCTGATGCCCATAGGCAAGACCACACAGCAGATCCCAGAGAGTTGGGGCGAAGAGTTCAGAGATCCCAAGATTGGAGAGCCAGAAGAGAAGCAGAGGAAAGCTGTAGCACCATACTTGAATGCTTTTAAAGCAGCACATGCTCATGACTTTAATGTAAGCAGGAGCAGGCTCCTCTTTGGCCTGTGCATCTGGCAGCTTCAAAACATGGCACCTGAGG
Source organism: Ichthyophis bannanicus (assembly GCA_033557465.1). Taxonomy (NCBI): domain Eukaryota; kingdom Metazoa; phylum Chordata; class Amphibia; order Gymnophiona; family Ichthyophiidae; genus Ichthyophis; species Ichthyophis bannanicus. Next base: position 499,142,103 of record CM066033.1, read on the forward strand.
GAGTTTCCTGTGTTGCCTATGCCTAAATCGAGGCCTAGGGGGACTGGTGACAAGTTTAGGATATCAAAAAATAGCACTTGAAAAATAAAACCAAATAGAAAAACACACCAATGAAATCAAACAAACACAACGAAAAAAACCACTTCTTGTACCACACTCTTAATAACATCTGGAAAATAGCATGAAAGGACTCGTTTTCTGGATACATAAATATATAAATGATATAAATGAGCCTTCATTTTGAAGAAAGCCTATTAGTGTCATATTCAAAATAGCACTGGTCAATCCTGCAGATGAAGGGCCTGGAGCAGGACCTCAGAAAACACCCACAAATAGGAAAAGAAGTGAAGGGGATCTTGAACAATTTTCAGAAGACTGTGCTCATGAGGAACTAGCTAAACCAAAAATAGATAAAGCGATGGGGCCAGATAGGATATGTCCAAGAGTAGTGGAGGAACTTGGGGAAGTTCTAGCAGTTCCACTGTCTGAGTTTTTCATTACTTCTTTAGAATCGGGAGTGGTCCCAGAGCACTGGAGAAAGGCACATGTGGTCCCTTTACACAAAAGCGGACATAAAGATGAGGTTGAGAACTACAGGCCAGTTAGTTTGACCTCTGTGATGAGTAAATTAATGGAAATGCTGCTAAAATAGAGGATAGTGAGGTTTCTGGATATCAATGGATTGCAGGATCCAAGGCAGAATGGATTTATTAGATACAGGTCTTGTCAGACAAATCTGATTGATTTCTTTGATGGTGACCAGAGAGTTGGACTGAGGGTGAGCCCTAGATGTGGTCTACTTAGATTTCAGTAAAGTCTTTGACACCATTTTGCACAGGCAACTTATAAATAAATTGAGCACCCTAATGATGGATCCTAAAGTGACCAACTGGGTTAGAAATTGGTTGAGTGTGAGGCAACTAAAGGTTACAGGTAAATGGAGCTCACTATGAGGAGAAGGAGGTTACCAGTGGTGTGCCCCAGGGATCTGTCCTTAGTCTGATTCTTCTTAACATTTTTATTAGTGATGTTGCAGAAGGGCTGTCTGGTAAATTTTTGCCTCTTTGTGGATGATACAAAAATCTGTAATAGAGTAGACACCCAGGAAGGAGTAGATAACATGAGGAGGGACTTTGCTAAGCTTGAAGAATGGTTGAGAATTTGGTAGCTGAGATTTAACACTAAAAAATGCAAAGTCATGCTTTTGGGCTACAGAGATCCAAGGGAGCAGTAGAGAATATGGGGGTGAGGTATTTCTGTCCACAAAAGAAGAGTGGGACCTGGGCATGTTTGTTTCTAATGATTTTAAGATGGCTAAACAGGTAGAAAAGTGACGGTGAAAGCTAGAGAGATGCTTGGATGTATAGGGACAGGACTGGCCTGCAGCAAAAGGAGATGATAGTGCCTCTGCATAAGTCTTTGAGACTTATTTGGCGTATTGTGTGCAATTCTGAAGGATATAAACAGGATGGAGTTGGTGCAGACAGTGGCTACCAAAATGGTCAGAGGTCTTCATTGTAAACCATATGGGGACAGACTTAAAGATCTGAATATGTATACTTTAGAGGAAAGGTGGGATAGAGGAGATATGATAGAGATATTTAAATACCTCTGTGGCATAAATGTACAGGAGGAGAGTTTCTTTCAATTGAAGATAAGCTCTGCAATGAGGGGTCCTAGGATGAGGGTGAAAGAGGACAGACTCAGGAGTAATATGCGGAAATATTTCTTTACAGAAAGAACGGTAGATGCGTGGAATAGTCTCCCAGTGGAGGTAGTAGACATGAAGACAGTACTGTATCTGAATTCAAGAAAGCATGGGACAAACACCGAAGATCTCTAAAGGGAAAAAAAGGGACTATAGTAGTTGATATGGAAAGGCAGACTAGATGGGCCATAGGTCTTTTTCTGCCGTCATATGTCTGTTTCAATCTAAGGCTGGCAAGATTTTGAAGAGAGACTGGTAGAGCAGAAGGGTTTGGATATGGCTACTGCCGCGATTCTCTTGAATGGGGTAAGTTAAAAGATGAGGGAGAATTAGGAGGCTCTGAGAAGGGGTGAGAGATGTTTTGCTAAGACTGGAGAGAATGTTAACACAACTTATTAGTGGGGGCTGGAGGGCAGCTGTTATTGTACACACCACTATTGAAAAATAGCATGTACTGAAAAGAAAAAAATTGCCATCAAAATAAAAACAAATTGAAAAAATCCTTCTTGTACACCCTAAGTAACATCTGGTGGATTTACTTTGCTGGTAGCAAAATTATAAATTAGTTTGTTTTTTAAAGACGTTCCAAACTTTCAAATGAACATGAAGTGTTGTATAATTTGTCTTCAAATATATCCTGCCAAAGACATATTGTGCTCTCTGCTACAGGCCATGCTTTGTTAATTGCTTTTTCACACACACAAGGCCACTTTGTAAAAAAAAAAAAAAAAGTATCATTGTCAGAGTGATTGTAAAGGGCAATAATTCTGTGGTGGAACTTGAATCTGCAGCCTTGCAGATGAGGAGAAACTTGTCCTTTGATCTAGTGCAGGTATTCTGGAGAGTTACACAAAGGACTAAAAGATTCTCTGAATGGATCCTGCCGGTAGAGGGGACCTCTGATCCTGAGCGGTCAGATTGGCCCTTAGGGCTATTAGGACAACAAAGATTTTGCTTCCTGAACACTTTTGGGTGTATCTTATGGATTTTTGGTTGCTGATCACAAAAATCACCTTGAACATTTCCTATCACGCAACATTTTTTTGCAAGTGCCTGTTTTTGTGATTTCCTCACATATTTTAAGTTTACTCATATGTTGCCTAGAAAGTAAACTGTTTAGTCCAGGCATGCCTGGGCATGCACTCAGTGCAAGCTCACAATGTGCAATGAAAATGCTACTGCTCAGCAATGTGTGGGTATTGTGATACTGCAGACCCTTTGACACAAAGAAAGAAAGTTTTAAATCTTGAAAAAAACAAGATTTACCCGCAATTACATGAAGGTACACATAGAGGGAGCAGGAAAGCAAGCCTGGAAGCAGAGGAACCACGCCTCTATGGGCAGGACCCAGAAGCAGCTGGTCTCGATTTAAGCAGGGACAGAGCATTACAAGAGAAGAGGCAAGGAGCTTGGCAGAGAGCTTCACAGAGAGCATTACAGGAAGCAGTGCCAAGAGCAGCTCCAGAAGCCGGAGTCAGAGACCGGGGTGAAGTCACTGACAGACCCAGAATAACTCAAGGAGTGAAAGCTACTGGGAGAGCAGGCCGAGGTGAAGGCCCAAGAGCAGGCCTAGAGGAAGGCCATACACAACTGCAAGGGGCAGTATTACAGAGTGCAGCCAAGGAAGGAGGTGCTTACCCTTCCAGCTGGAGAGGAAGCCTTGTCCAAGGAGAAGGACGGGGATACAAGCAGAGGAAGATATATCCACTGGAAAGGAACCTTCAAGGAGGAAAAGGTACTTTTAAAAGTTTTTATAAAAGTGACCTGAAAGATGAAAGAAAGATTCAGAGGCATGGGGAAGAGGACATAGCTGAGAGGGCGCGGCCAGTAGCCAACTGCCACAGGGGTGGAGGTGGAAGACGGGCGCCTCAGCAGCAGCCCTGCCTCAAAAGAGTTATACCCTATTCTAAAGCAGGAAAGATATCCTGGGATCACTGGAAACTGCCTGAAGCGGAGGACATTCAGACTAGGCCTCAAGCCTTACACAAAAGGGATTGCAGGAAGTTTAAAGGGGAAACAGTTGGTGCCTGTAATTGTCTACCAAGGCTTAGACCAAGAGAGAAACAAAGGACTAACTTTTATCTGGATGATAAGGACAGTTTTAAACCAGAAATACCAGATAATCTTTATAGGAAAAAGGTTAGTGCTGCCAAAGACTGGAATAAGCAAACTTTTAATCCTGTAACAGCAGAAAATCCAGGGTGTTACAACATACCTAAAAGCCGACGCCCCAAACTGTCAAGCCAACACTGGGATACAGTATGGCATGCTTTTAGAAAGTCAGATTTTAACATCCCTGAGACATCAGATTCGGACCCCTCAGAAATGGAATGGCTGCCAGGGGAATCTGAGGTTATGGAAGCCATCGAACCGATGGACTGTAATTATTGCACAATGAGACGTGTTTAAGTTAAGGGAAGCAAACCCAATGTATGAGAAGAATACAGGAGACCTTATGCTTTGAGTTTGCGAAGGTTAACAATGTTACTTTGAATGTTTTGCTGATTTACATTTTGATACAAGGAAAGTTATCGCTCTGTTACTCATAACCGCCTATTTTGAACTTCTTTTTGCGCAAAGGTGAAATAAATGCATTTTCTTTACCCTACACTTGGCTAAGAGTTGCTTTTTGGGAAGTTGACCATGAGGCTGACACAGAGGGCTGCTACCTCATTGACCCTCACAACAGGTCAACCCTAAAACCCCTATTTCTTATGCGCTCCCCAGCCCCGGTGGTACCACTACGCCGCCACCAGAGGGGGCTGAGGGGGACAGTATGCTTAGTCGGGATGGATGCTGGCAGTACAGGCTATAAAAGCAGCTTTCATACACAGATGCTATGCATGACATTGATATCAGTTTGTGTACTTAACAATAGCATTTACATGTAAGCTCCTTGTCTAAACAATGATTTTTTACAGCAAAAATGTCTCATCAATGTCGCAACAGCTATGATACATTCTGTTACATTTGCGGTGAGTATATGCTTAAGCCTCAAAGATGTAGTATAACTGCACTTATTAAGAAAGCGTATGAGCTCTACTTCAGTTGTAATGTTGGCAATCAAGACAAATCCTGGGCTCTTCACATTTGCTGTGCAACATGTGCTGTCCTTCTCAGAGCTTGGCTCAGAGGTACTCTGAAGTCAATGCCATTTGCAGTCCCAATGATATGGCAGAACAGAAGGATCATGTGACAGACTGTTACTTCTGTCTGACCAATGTATCCCGCTTTTCTGCTAAAAATAAGAAATCTATTGAATACCCTAGTCTGCCTTTCGCTCTGAGATCAGTGCAACATGGTGACAGTATGTAAGTACCAAAACCACTAGAGACATGGAGCCTAGATGAGGCAGATGAAGATGCCACAATGCACAGGCCAGATGTGGAAAATGACATAGATCCAGATTTTGAATCATTTATGTCTGGCGTGCCTCATCTGATAACACAGTCAGACTTGAATGACCCAGTGAAGGACTTAAGTTTGTCCAAACCAAAAGCTGAACTACTTGGTTCAAGATTGCAAGGATGAAGTTTGCTGTCGCTAGGTCTGAAAATTTCTGTCATTCGGATCTGTGAAGAAGCTATGAAATTTATTTGTGCAGGTTGACAACTTCTTTTTCTGCATTAACACTGATGGGTTGTTCATGGCTTTGGGTTGTTCACAGCTTTGAGCATGACCCACATCAATGGTGCCCTTTTATTGATTCATCACTGAAGCTGCAAGGGGGTTGGAACTGAGAGGCAATGTCAGGAAATAGTTTTTCACTGAAAGAGTGGTGGATGCTTGGAATGCCTTCCTGATGGAAGTGGTGGGGGCAAAGACAGTGACGGAATTCAAAATGGCATGGGACAGACACTGTGGATCACTTTGTAGCAACAGGGTCAAATCAAAATAAACAAAACTATTTCAACAAATAAGGGGTAACCTACACGGAGTGGTTGGTACACCCCTAAACAAAGACATGGGGAGGGGTGACCTGCACAGAGCGGAAGGTGCACCTGCTCTTACCACCTTGCTGGGCAGACTGGATGGATCATACTGGTCTTTATTGCTGTCATATACTATGGGGCATGTTTACTAAACATTCCTAACGTGCGGGGCCGCGGTAGTGTGCGTGTGCCATATAAGGAGTGGGCGGTTCAGGCAGAAAGAAGAAAAAAACCCTACCGTATGTGTGCGCGTCACGCTAATTTGCGGGGCCCACATTAGCGCGTGGGAAGGCTAAGTGGGGCGCTGCTGAGCACATATCAGAACAGAGCTGTAGCACAACGGTGAACACACTAACCAATGGTGCAGGGGCCACAGGTTCAATCCCCCATTGTGCGCAACAAAAAGGCCAGCTGAGGCAACACCTTGAATGTGTAAAAGTGGTTCAGGAGGCAAAGTACTTTTGGACGGCATAAGGTGGCACACTGTTCCTTTTGTACGGCATAAGGCGGCGCACTGTACTATCTGGGCGGCACAAGGCGGCGCACTGTTCTTTTTGGGCGGCACAAGGCCGCGTACTGTTCATTTTGGGCGGCACAAGGCGGCACACTAATTGTGGGCAGCAGGAGGTGGCGCGCTGATGGGCATAAGGCGGCGCGCTGATGCCAAAGCAAAGGAACACAGCCACAGCACAATGGTTAAGACACTGACCAATGGTGCAGGGACCAGGGGTTTGATCCCTCACAATGCCCAGTGAAAAAGGCTAGCTGAGGCAGTATGTTATATGTTGTGGAGTGCTGTTGGAGGCTTTCTAATTTTATTTTGTGATAACTACTAGCAAACGCACTCTCACAGCATATTAATATAAGGCGGCCCATAAGGCACATGTTACAGTGCACCGTCCGCCAAGGCACCCTAGAATGTCCCCTATAGGGCAGCATGTATGTTGCGACACAGGATAATGTATAGTGCACCCTATATGGCTGGCAACCGTAACGTGCCCTATAGGGCGCCCCATAAAGCACCCTCAGAGGCACCTTATGGGTACAGTACGCTGAGGGTGGTATTGCTGGCAGCAACATTTGTACAGTAAATTAAAATAAATCTGTGGACACCCCTATCACATAACCCCACTGTGGGTTTGAACCCGTGACATCTGGCTGCACAGGCAGTGATGTAACCATTGGGCTACAGCTCTATAGCTGTAAGCAGCCCCTGGCTGGCTGCAGATAGCCTGTACGTCACCTCACTGACAGTCTGCTGTTGTGAACCACCCATACCCATGATGCACTGCACATGCAAATCAGCTGTCCACGATTGAACACAGGATGGGAAATGCACCCCTAAAGCTCCCCGGCCTGGTAGGGGGAAGTGTCCGTGTGCACCCACACAGCACCTCGGCCTGGTAGGGTGTCCTGAGTGGGTGGACAAACGGCAAAGAGTAGCTAAACACCATCACATTGTGCGGTTACTGTGCTCACCCTGAGTGTGAGATGTTGCGCCCAGGACCAGGTCCACAACACCAGCCATGGCCGAATGCAGCCATGTCAGAGCTCCAAAGCAGCAATAACCTGTGGAATAGGTAGGTGCTGCATAAACATTTTGGAGATCTCTGCCTGGCTCAGTTAGTGGGGACCCCCACCCCATGGACCCCCAGGTGGATAAAACAGGGCTTCCCCCCAACAGATCCCCACCCCGATGGCAGTAGAGTGGACCATCAACCCCAGTCCTGCTAGGGAACAGACACCCTACAGGGCAGTCCAAGCAGCTCCACACACATCCATAACACAATATCAGACAGACATTAGGCCTGGATATACAAAGATGCACCCCACCACTATCTGATATTCACCTGCAGCAAGCCATCAGCCACTGCACCCTGCAAGGCACTCCATCACAACACATATCAGCTGTGAACAGTCTGCTGGCTGGTCCTGATGGACATGCATGCACCCACAACTGGGGTGGCAGCACACACAGACAGATAAGTCCATGAAGAGGCCCCCACAGGACACCCATACATATCACATGGGAGAATCACAATATAGCACTATGGGGGTGCCTAGCCATGCTGCCGTCACTGCACACTCAGGGTGAGAGTGATCCCCCAGCAGCACATACAGAGGTCACCCTGTCTGTGTAGGTGGTGGCTGGGCACTACCATGCCCCTGCCAGTGCCCTATGCCCTGTGCAGCTGCATCCTGGTCAGTCCACTCTGTCTGAGATATACCCATGGTCCCTTGCTACTCATTATGCACATTGGCAGGCCAATACTGGCAACAGTGTTTGGCAGTGTGGGCTGTGGAAGGGGCATGCAGCCAACACCCACTGTATAGACAGACACACAATTCCACACCTATGCCATCATGGTGCTACTATTGAGGAGGTAATTAGCCTTGCCCACCAAACCGGTGCTGGGCACGGCAAGGCATGGATATGCTACGCAGTACTGCTGGGGGTCACTCCCTAGGGTGGTAAACACCGTCAGAGGCAAGGGCTGGCGCACGCACCGCAAACACCAAACAGATTGTTCGGATGGGGTCAACTAGCAGTATGTGCGTAACGTATGGATATCTATCTGCCAATACTCCTAGCAAGCGTCTCAGAGCTGTGTACCGTATACCTCAGGTGTAGGGTTCCATTGCTAGGGTATGCAGGTGCTAGTATTGGGAGATGCACGCAGGGTCCAATGTTCTGCCTCTCCAGGAGACATTGGCCAATGGGGCCTGTGGGTGTGGGTGTGTCTGCCCCTGTTGGCTGCTGCTTTACGGCAGAGATTCCCAACTCCAGTCCAGGTGTGCATCACACTGATCGGGTTTACCTGCTGTTCCTCATGAATATGCATGAGCTACATCTACATGCCATGGGGGTGGTGCATAGATATACAGCACAGGCATTTGTATGAGTGGCAGCATGGACCCTGACTGGTGTGTGGCCCACCAGGACTGCATTTGGGAGATTCTGCTCTAGGTACTGCCCCTGTACATGGTGTCTGTGCTCAGTGGGGTAAAAGATAGACGTAGTACCATTGCATATGGCCTCGCCACGAAAGGTTTGTCCTTACTATCACTGTGTAGCTGTGGGAAAAATATGTGGGAAGGATTGGCGGTAGCCCCAGCTGGGCTTTGAACCTGTGACCTTCTGTTCTTGTATACACTGTCTGTGTGCACTGCACCACCTTGTAGCCACAGATTGGCTGCATTCCCTGGAACATCCATGCCTGTGGATCCGGCAGGGCCTGTGTGTTGCAGTGGACTGTGCCAGCCTGCACATGGCTTGGCCTCTGTCCTCTGTGGCTAGCTGCCACTGCCCCCCTGCACCACATGTACTCGTGCGCCAACATGCTGGCATGAGCTTCTCTCAGAAAAAGCAGATGACCTGATTGCAATGTGGCAGTATGGGACTGCATTTGGGGGACTTGGCTGTAGGTATGCCCATTGTTGTGGTGTGTGTGCGGTGTTGGGTAACATATGGGTGTTTCCCCCATGCTTATGTTCCCTGCAATACAGGGGTGTCTGCTCTATCTTTGTTTAGTGGTGGGTAAAATATATGGACGGGGCTGGCAAGTGCCCCAGCTGGGATTTGAACCTCTGGCCTTCTAGTCCTAGAGGTCATGGCTATGTCCTCTGCACCACACTATGGCCACAGAGACAGTGCAGCCCCTGGAGGTAGTAAACCTGGCAGGATGGCGTCACAAACCCTGCTGTATGCATTTTTACTGTGGGCTCCTTCACCCTGTGTGGTGACAAACGTGCAAATAAAACCCGGGAATGACCACGGAACAAAGGGGGAAAACATATACCCAAGCTGGGCAACAGTGATATTAATGGGCAACCCTAGATAACACTCCCAGGACAGCTCCAGAAAAAGGGAAATGTTTTTTGGACGAGTCTCCGCTCCGTACACCTTTCCATAAATCATTTCCTTTTTTTTGGAGCTTTCCTGGGTGTGTTATCTAGTTTTGCCCATCACTATAACTGTTCCCCAACTGAATTACTATTTTTCATATTTTTGTGGTGGTCATTTTCTATTTATAATTGCACTTTTGTGCTGTGCACATGTATCACACTGCTCACGTTTTGCAGGTTTCCCCGGTTTTGCTGTACATTGCTGACGGAAATGGTTTCTCTTCCCTTTAAATGCATTCTAACGCGAGTGATTCACTCGCGCTATTTTTTTTTTGGAAATTCAGCCCCGATAATGTGCGGGGCGCCTCTCCCCTCCCCTTCCCCGCCCATTAACCCCTTCTCTCCGCCCCTCCGGGGCCTTCCTCCGCCCTCCGTTAGCCTTTCCACGCCTCTATCAGACATTTGCGGGCACGTACTTGTGCGGCACCCGTTACTGTGACGCGCAAGTGTGCGGGGCTTCATTGCATGTTTGCAGGGCGTTTAAGCGCTCTTAAGTACCGCTTTTAGTGCGCTATTTTGCGGCGCGCTAATTAGCGGTTTTTAGTAAACATGCCCCAAAGTCAGTGACTTGCTGCACTTTTTCAGCCTTAAACTGACACATTTATGACTGGTATGAGATTTGCTTAAATCTAATCACATTTCATACTGTAATCAACTCAATGTGTCCTACTGAAATGTTCCACCAAGGAGGAACGGCAAACTGTGGTTACTGGCAGTCATCAAATGTTAACATAAGGGCGCTATAACCAAACTTGCGTCTCATTTCATAATTAGGGCTTCCTTTCCCTGCCCTATATCACGAGCCTTCTCGCTCCACTTATCTAACTGAGATCTCTAATTAACCTTACCGGCTTTACATTACAATCACAATATACACACAGATATCTGTCAATTCATTAGTATACTCACTCACGACAACCACTGCCTGTGTCCTTGAGACTTGTCTGCTGTTTCCAACTGCTGAAGGAACACAGAGATCCGAGAACGGCACCAACTGAAGAAAACTCCGTGATCTGGCCACAATACCACGGCTCTTTTTGTTCTCTGGTCCTCAAACAGTGAGAAACAGGCAGAGAGTAATACAGAACACAATCACACACACAAGTGCTACTTTCTTTGAGCTCAGAAGGAAGACAATAAACGGTCTATGGACATGCATAGTTCCACGCTTATTGAATTCAAATTCTTCCTCCTAAAAAGCTCCTTTTATTAAAGAAAAAGGGGAAGTAACAGTTATTTATTATAACCATGAAATAACACAAGGTGTCGCCAAAGTTCTTTTTACAGAGTAAGATCTGATTACAGTATATTAGATGAAATTCACTTGATTATGAGAAAATTATTTATAATTGCAAAAATTATGTTTTGTCAGCAGTGACTGTACTATGAACTATAGTTGAACAGTTCATAGCCTATGTTTACTCTTTATGCTTGTGTTAACAATGTTCCAGATTATTTTAAAAACGGTTACACAGAACTCATGATCATGACATCCTATTCTATTTAAGAGGAAGTAGGTGAAAAGCTAAACTTCTAAACACATTCTGTATCAAGAAATTCATCCATCTTCAATTACATACTGGGGATTCTGGTATTCCTTTATCTGTCCATTTCTACATTACTATGTAAGCCTGAAAGCAGTCTTGTTACACAATGGCAATGTCCACCCTTCAATATCTATTGCCTATGCAGTGCACATGAAAGAAACCTTTAAAAACATGGTACTGTTGCTGAAACGCATACAATACAACTACAAGCAGGATGGACCCTAAAGTTACTGCTTGGGTTAGAAATTGGTTGGGTGGGAGGCGACAAAGACTACAAGTAAATGGAGCTCACTCTGAGGAGAAGGATGTTACCAGTGGTGTGCCCCAGGGATCTGACCTTGGTCCGATTCTTTTTAACATCTTTGTTAGTGATATAGCAGAAGGGCTGTCGGGTAAGGTTTGCCTCTTTGCGGATGATACCAAAATCTGCAATAGAGTAGACACCCAGGAAGGGGTAGATAACATGAGGAGGGATCTAGCTAAGCTTGAAGAATGGTCTAGAATTTGGCAGCTGGGATTTAATGTTAAAAAATGTAAGGTCATGCATTTGGGCTGCAGCAATCCAAGGGAGCAATACAGTATAGGAGGTGAAGTATTTTTGTCCACTAAAGAAGAGCGGGACCTAGGCGTGGTTGTGTCTGATGATCTTAAAGTAGCTAAACAGGTAGAAAAGGCGATGGCAAAAGCTAGAAGGATGCTTGGGTGCATACGGAGAGGAATGGCTAGCAGAAAAAAGGAGGTGATAATGCCTCTGTATAAGTCTTTGGTGCGACCTCATTTGGAGTATGGTGTGCAATTCTGGAGACCGCACCTTCAAAAGGATGTGAACAGGATGGAGTCGGTGCAGAGGGTTGCTACTAAAATGATTAATGGGCTTCATTATAAAGCATATGAGGACAGACTTAAGGATCTTAATATGTACACCTTAGAGGAAAGGCGGGATAGAGGTGATATGATTGAGATGTTTAAATACCTCTGTGGCATAAATGTTCAGGGAGAGAGCCTCTTTCAATTGAAAGCAAGTTCTGCTACGAGGGGACCTGGGATGAGGGTGAAGGGCGATAGATTCAGGAGTGATATGCGGAAATATTTCTTTACGGAAAGAGTAGTGGATCCGTGGAATAGTCTCCCAGTGGAGGTGGTAGAGATAAGGACAGTAACTGAATTCAAAAAAGCATGGGACCAACACAGAGGATCTCTAAAGGTAAAAAGTGGACTGTTGTAGTTGTTATGGAAGGACAGACTAGATAGGCCATGTGGTCTTTTTCTGTCGTCATGTTTCTATGTTTCTATGTACAACTGGAAAGTCTGTGGTGATCTAAAAGTAGTGGCACTGCTACTAGGAATGCAGCTTGGGTATACCAAGTACTGTTTCATTTGCGAATGAGACTCCCGTGCTAGAGTCTCAGTACATTAAAAAGAACTGGCCATTCCATAAGCATTAGGTTCCAGGATAGAAAAATGTGGCATATGAACCACTTGTTGACAAAAGTAAAATATTTTTGCTTCCTCTTCATATAAAACTCAGACTGATGAAAAACTTTGTGAAAGCGATGAACAAGGAAGGTGAAGGATTTTGATATTTGAGACAGATGTTTCCAAGAATAACTGATGTCAAGATTAAAGAAGGCATTTTTGTGGGTCCACAAGTCAGACATGTCATCAATGGCAAGCAGTTTGAAGATCTGCTAGTGGGGCCTGAGAAAATCAAATGGAAGGCATTCAGGGATGTTGAGAATTTTCTTGCAAATTACAGGGCACCAAACTACATCCAGCTGGTTCACAACATGCTTCAAGAATACAAAACCATAAAGTGCAACATGTCACTGAAGATTCTTTTCTGCATTCACACTTGGACTTCTTCCCTACTAATCTTAGTGCAGTCAGCGACAAACATGGTGAAAGGTTTCACCAGGATATTGCGACGATGTAAAAGCGGTATCAGGGCAACTGGAACCCATCAATGCTGACTACTTTTGTTGGACACTGAGACTAAAAGCATCAGATGCTGAGTACTAATGAAAATCAGGAGCAAAACATGTTTTGCTCAGATGAACTAGTGCAATATGTCAGCATCATTATGCAATTACATTATGTGTTCAGCTTGAAGATATCTATCATAATCACCGAAAAGTTTTCAGGAAGCAAAACTTTTGAAAAAATTTGCTGTCCAGTGAAATTAGAGAATTTTTCTTAGTAACTTCACAGCTAGGAGCTGATCAGAATTACCTGAATTGTGAAAACTGAAAGCTCTAGAGCAGAGGTTCCCAACTTTTTTGGACCCCTTATTAACCTCCAAAAAAATAGAGGGCCCCCCTTCCCTCAGCACCAAGTCTATCCCCACTAGTCCTCTTTATCCTTCTGTTTTCCGGATATCCTCTGGCAATGAATATGTGGATAGGGGCGATATTCACTTACTGTCTGAATAGAAAAACTGCATAAAGTTAGGACTGCTTCATGTATGGTATGTGATTTGTTGTTCGGTTAGTGGTGTAATTATTGCTGCTAACCAGATAACCTCAGCCTCCATCCCAGCTCAGCTCATGGAATGCCCTGGCACTATCTGGATAGTGTTGAGGCAGTAAGAGAAAATATTCTGCTGAATATCATGCAGATAGGCACTTATCCGGTTATCAAGTCCTGCTGTCCAGATAAATCTTTTGAATATAGGCCTGAAAAATGCTAAATAAATTATTTTTTTGGTATTTTTTGAAGAATTGAGAGAAGACTTTCTGATTGCTGGTGAGGGTGCGTAATAGCAATAGGGTAGATGCAAACTATTTACCGAAGAGCATGTGAAACTAGTAAATCTGAAATTAGACAAAGAAGGAAGGTCAGAGAGGTTATCAATATGTTTTAACAATTGGAGAATGGCTGGAAAAAGGTTATGTTGAAATTTAAGGTCCCTTTCACTAAAGTGCACTGTGGTAGTGCACCTAACATTACAATAACATGCAAAATAACAGCACAATAAGTACAAAGTCACCGTGTCACCTCTTGGAGGCGTGGACAGCATTTCCTCAATAGGTAATGTGTGGTGCAATTCAGTAATGTGGGGCGGCAATCCTGTGAATGCAGTTAGCTTCAGCTTTGAGGTGGAGGTAATTGCATCCATACTGATTGCAAAATACACCATTAGCGTGCATTGTGTACCCTTATGCTGAAGATGCAGTGCTCACCATTCCCACTCACTGCCTCTTACCCACTCTTCCCACTCTAAATGCATGAGGCACAGTTAGAGTGGGAATCGGCATGTGCTAGCTATCATGGCTGCATGCTACCAGTCACTGCAGGCCACAGTGCATGGTTAGCATGCACCCAAACAAATCATAACTGCATAGTGCACTTTAGTTAAAGGACCCCTAAATGTTAATAAAAAAGAACTATTGACTAGTGCCATATCTGCAGCATGACCTATGCAACACTGCCCCCCTCCCACATTTGCAGGCAGCCCGGTCTTCATCCAGAGAAAGAGATGCAGCACCACCCTCATCAACAAGCGGGCCAGCCCTTAACTAGCAGCGTGGCCCTTGCAGCAGGTTCCCTTATTCTTTTCTTTTCCTTCTTTCTTATTTAATTTAAAAAAAAGACTTGCTTGTCGACACCCTTCTTAGGCCTTAAGCCTTCCATAGTCCTCACATCCTAAGGCATGGAGAAACCAACTAGTGGTTTCAGAAAGTGTCCTAATTGTTCCTGCACCATTTCAGTGGCTGACACACATGACTGGTGTCTCAAATGTCTTGGCCCAGAAAATGACATGGAGAGGCCTACAAAACTGGGCTTCTAAATTTGGAGCTCTCTTCGCTTCGGATGTGGTATCGATGGCGTACACTTCAGGGAGGGCCTCATCATCCTCCCATGGATCTCGGGTATCTTTGAAGTCCAAGCATAAGGCTGCCTCGATGCCTGACAGTACCTCTAGGAAAAGATCCCACTCAAGGCATCAAGACTCTTTGGGTATTGCCTCAGAGATGGATCGGCCTGCTAAACTTCCCCGGTGGGAGGTCCTGTCCTCCAAAGCCATCAAGGGGCCCCAGGATGTGCTCAAGGCCTTGACCTCCAGAACTACAAGTTCCATGCTCTGGGACAGTAGCACAAATACCTGTCACAAATACCCAAGCATCAGCAACCTCAATAGACCAGCGCATACTGGCCATTGAGCAGAGCTTAGCAGCCCTGCTTGCAGCCTTGCTACCCATAAAACCCTTGGCTACAGGTATCGCCCCATTGGTACCAGTTCCGGTACTGACATCGACACCGGATTAGAGCACGACATCAGGGCTGCTGCAGATGATATCAACATTGCTCCCACCCATACCCTCCCTTGAAACTCTTACCGATACTGGTGCAAAACCCAAGCGAATTACCAAGGCCAGTACCTCTGAGCATGGGCACTGGCATCTAGCTTCCGGCGAACACCGTGCCTATCAATACTTTGAGTTCTCTGTTTCAGATTCCCCTGTTTCAGATGTGGAGTCACTCAATTCACGGGGACCCCAGGACCTTCCTTCGGACCTTTCCCCACCTCAACAGTGATGTATGTCGCCTCCGGAAGACATGTTCTTCCAGGAATTCATTCGAGACCTAGCCAAGGGCCTCTCCATAACAGTAGCATCTGAGAAGGAGCCAAGGGCAGAAGAATTATAGATCCTCCAATACTCAATAGCACCGAAGGAGGCAGCCACTCTGCTAGTGCACCACATCCTTCATGACCTTATGCTCTGTATGTGGGAGACGGCTCTCACGGTAACATCTCAAAGCTGATGTCTCCATACCATGTATCGGGTACCAGAATGTCCCAGTTTCCAAAAAGCTACAGCTTTCCTACCATTCCACGGTTGTTGAATCAGTGATGCACTGAATAAAAAGCTTGAAGACTCACTCCTCTAATCCTCCAGGTAGAGAATCAAGAGCTCTCAACGCCTTTGCGGATCAGTGCTTCCAAGCATCCATGCTTTCGGCTAGGATTAACTCCTATATCCTTTACATGGGGATGTTCCTGAAAGAGGTCTCCAGGACCTCGAGGCCTATAACCCTCTCCTCCCAGATGACAAAAGGGCAGATTACCTAGTTAAACATAGCCAATATGTTTCGAAGTTTGTCAATAGGGCTACCTTTGATGCCTTTGAATGTAGAAAAAGAGCCTCAGCAATATGCACTGGTGCACGTCAAATTGCACGGTTTCAAGCCTCAGATCTTGAATGGTGGGTTCAAGATAAACTGGGCAATGTATCTTGCACAGAGGGAAACCTCTTTGGAAAAGACTGGCAAGATAAGGTTTCCCAATTAGAGTCAGGAAATACAACTCTAAAGAGACTTTCAGAGTAACAGCTGACCCTACTAGAAAAATGACACCTGCAAAGAAGTCTTTCTGCAATTAGAAGAAATTCTTCTCTTCTTATCCTCCTGCTTCTCAGTACTAGGGTCAGGCCCCAAAGAAGATGAGACAGCCTCAAAAGCAACAAAAGAAGCCACAGGTGGCTAAATGCGTGCCTGGTTTATTACTCATTCCTAGAGAACATTGCCACCCTGCCTCTGGAGGACCCCCACCCCCCTCCACATAGCAGGCAAACTGTGCCACTATGCCCATGGATGGTACCTCATCAGCTCAGAAGAGAGGACATTTGCCATAGTGCAGGAAGGATACAGACTACACCTTCAAACTCTGTCCCTGTCCACTTTCACGGGGGGGGGGGGGGGATATCAAACCCAACCCCCACTCACTGCTCTTCTACAAGACGAGGTATAGAAGAAGTCCCAAGATCCCAACAGGGAATAAGCTTCTACTCTCTGTACTTTCTCATTCCAAAGAAAACCGGAGGGTACAGGCCCATTCTGGACCTCAGAAACCTCAACAAGTTTCTAGTCCAATAAAAGTTCAAGATGATCTCTCTCGGGACTCTCCTTCATTACCTCTGATATCTATGCTTCAGCTTTCAAGGAAAACATCAATACAAAGTCCTTCCCTTCGGACTCGCCTTTGCCCCGAGTCTTCACAAAGTGCATGGTAGTCGTAGCCACATATCTAAATCGCTGGGGATATTTATCTTCCCTTACTTAGATGACTGGCTAATAAAAGCAGACACCTCCCATGAGGTACTGCTTTCCTTGCTTTGTACCATCGAAGTACTACAACACTTGGGATTTGTGATAAACTTCCCAAAATCCCAGGTCACTCAAACTCAAAAACTAGAGTTCATTGGAGCCCTAGTAGACACCCAACAGTCCAGGACATTGCTGCCCTAGCTCTGTTGTGCCTGTCTAGTCAAACTAGTGTCCCAGATGTTCCTACAAGAAAATATGACTATCCGAGAGATGCTGCAGCTCCTTGGGCACATGGCCCCTACAGTATATGTTGTTCCACATATGTGGAAAGCCCAGTGGACCCTTGCCTCCCAGTGGAAGCAGGCCTTGGGCCGTCTAACCACATCCCTTCAATGGTGGTGTTCTCCAGAAAATCTTCTCATAGGGTCACCTTTTCAGATGCTTCCACTTCAATGCACCTTGATGACGGATGCCTCCAAAGTGAGTTGAGGTGCACATCTGGGAAACCTAAATACACAGGGACTTTGGACAATGCAAGAGTCACAACTCCAGATCAATCTCTTGGAACTTCGTGCTATCTCAAATTCCCTTCGGGTGTTTCAACACCACCTCATAGCACAACGTCCTAGTCAGGACGGACAATCAGGTTGCTATGTTCTATGTGAAGAAGCAGGGAGGAACAGGCTCTTGGGTCCTCTGTGAGGAGGCATTGTCTTCGCAGACACTGAGTCACATCCTTCTTCCTCATGAATGGTCTACATCTTCCAAACCTGGGTACCCCAGACATCAATCTGTTCATGACTCCCCAAAGTTCCAAGCTTCCTCACTTCTGCACAAGAACTCAGACATCCACCAACCAACAAGTGGATGCCTTCCACCTACACTGGAGTCAGGGTCTGCTATATGCTTTCCCTCCTATAACCCTCATTCCCAAGACACTTTTCAAGCTTTAGTCAGACAAGGGCTCCATGTTATTCATAGCCCCTCACTGGCCGCAGCAACCATGGTTTCCACTGCTTCTATGTCTGATTCAGACTCATCCTCTGCAATTGGGATCTGTGCCCAATCTCCTCTGCCAGGACTATGGCTCACTACTCTATCCCAATCTACAGTCTCTCCACCTCACAGCTTGGCTGCTGAGAGCATAGCTTTACAAGGCTTTGACCTTACTCAAGAGGTTAAGGAGATCCTTTTGGCTTCTAGAAAGCCCTCCACCAGACGTTCATATGCTTTTAAGTGGCATAGATTCTCTGTCTGGTGTTCCCAGAAAGATCTCAATCCCTTTTCTGCTCCAGTGGAGTCACTTCTCTAGTATCTCCTCCACCTATCCTTGACAGGTCTAAAGACAAACTCCGTGAGGGTCCACCTCAGTGCTATTGCAGCCTCTCACCATCTATTCAATGGAAAGCCCATCTCCACTGTCACAGGGTAGACCCAACAGAGCCTATACAGATGGAGATCAGCATGGAAGATCAGGGAGAATCTGACAGCATAAACAAAAACCTGTCAGGCAGTTGCTATAAGCAACTAGGACACACGTGGTCAAGGGCTAAGAAGACACACCCAGGTAGCAGGGGAATGGAAATTTCATTACCTGATGCGGATCAGCTGGGAGGAGTTGGAGCCCAGAGACACGTACATAAGGCATGCTCACAAACAGTTAGAAAAAGAAAGGGAAAGAAGGAGAAAGAGAGAGAGACGGGTAATCAGTCTCATACCCAGAACCAAGACCGGTGGCAGAGAGAGAATGAACAATTGTGTCAGCGTGAAAACCAACAGGAGAGTCTGAGTGAGTCCCAGGACCTGTTTGATACGTATGGAAGTCAGCAGCTGGACGCTGAATGTGTGAATGAAAGTCACGACAGACGTGGGAAGGCTCTTACAGAAGGTAACAGAGCAGTAAATACAGAGAGAGGCTGTTTCCTACCTGAATGGGTAAAACCCAGAGTTATTAGGAAAAGCCAACCAGGAACAGGTTTAAAGGAAGCAGAGGGTAACTTCTTTCCTTGTGCTAGCAGCAACAGGAGAAAGGAAGGTTTCTTACCTACAGGAGCTTGTAACTCTGCTAGCAATCTTAAATACCAAGCTTTTAACAAAGTGCCGTCTCGAGCAGTGCAATCACACACAGCTGTGCAGAGGGAGCTAAGCCCTACCAGGCTTAAAGCCTATCACGAACATTCTAATAGCAGAACCAGTAAATGTTTTCAGTTTCCCTTTAACCACCATCAGGGAAAGAGCTTCTATAAGCCATTCACAGAGGCATACGGTAACCCCCAGCAGGGCATTTGCTCAGAGAAGAGAGGAGATTTCCTGTTAGACGGAGCAAGCCAACTTCGCTCTAGTGAACCAGCTGATCAAACTAACGTATGTACAAATGGTTATGAACAGATGCAGTGTGATACTTCTGATATACAAGTGAGTCCAGAAGATATGGATTGTTCTTTATCAACTGCTGACCACATGTTCTCTCTAAGATAAAGTAATGAGTTTAACCAGAAGTTAAAGCAACAATATATTTGCTGATAAAGGTTTCTCAGTTAAGCAGTAAAACTAGGCTGTAGTAAAGCAGCAAAAGGAAAGTCTGTTTGCTAACAGAAGGACTATTTAAATACCTTTCTTTTGCTAGATTTAAAGGCTGAAGTAAAGCTATTTCTGTTCTACTCTATTCTTTTGTTATATGCCCGGAGAGGCTTTGTTATTTGTGTTGCCAAGTTGAGAAAAACCTCGTGGACGGGGAAATAAAGCCCTTGTTTGAAACCTTACCTGTGTGCACAACTAATTCTTACCAGAGAAGGCATAAACTACAACTCCCAGAGGGCCAGGCAGGGCTGTCTGCATCTTCATACAGAGCCAGGAGAGCAATCATCGTGTGATACCTGACCCCACCAGTAGGGCCCGCTGAGAGTGTGACACCACGCAACTGCTAGTAGCGCATTTCATGAGAGGTCTCCTGCTGTCCAAACCACCCATTAAGCCACTTCCAGTAGCTTGGGACCTCAATGTTGTTCTAGCACAGCTTCTCAAGCCATCCTTTAACCAATAGCACTTAAGTTCCTCTCTTGGAAGATAATCTTCCCAATCGCCTTCACTTCAGCTAGACACATTAGTGATCTTCAGACGTTGGTGGTGGATCCACCATATACCCGCTTCCACCATGACAAAGTAGTCCTTTGGACTCGCCCACACTTTATGCTGAAGGTGGTGTCTCCCTTCCATTTAAACCAGTCAATTTATTTTCCAGTTTTCTTTCCTAAACTGCATGCATCTCGAGCGGAAGCAACTCTGCACACTCTTGACTGCAAACGTGCCTTGGTTTTCTATCTCCAAAGGACTCAAAATCATCATAAAGCCTCGCAGTTATTTATCTCATTTGACCCCAGTCACCTGGGATTACCTGTCTCTAAGTGTACGCTCTCCAGATGGATAGCAGGTGGCATTTCATTTGCCTATAATAAAGCAGGACTCTCCCTAGAAGGACATGTCATTGCTCACAGCGTTCATGCCATGGCCACTTTGATGGCAAACCTATGCTTGGTGGCCATTGATGAAATTTCCATTGCAGCAACTTGGTCTTTCATCCATACCTTTGCTGCTCATTATTGTCTGGACAAGGACTCCCATTAGGACGCCATGTTTGGTCAGGATGTACTCCAACAACTCTTTCAGACTTAGATGCAAATCCTACCCTCCCTCCCGAACTTTGAAGATACCAGAAACCCATGTGGGATCCATGACCTCATCAGGCCTACTCCGAGGCAAACCTCTACTGGTCCTGAGGTCACGTCATCTGGCATCTGGGAGCTAGAGAGTCCCATATGTGAAGACTACATTGCTGCTTGTTCATGGAGATAGCATAGCTACTCACCTGTAACAGGTGATCTCCGGGAACAGCAGGAGTTTAGTCTTCGCAAC
Organism: Ichthyophis bannanicus; assembly: GCA_033557465.1. Taxonomy (NCBI): domain Eukaryota; kingdom Metazoa; phylum Chordata; class Amphibia; order Gymnophiona; family Ichthyophiidae; genus Ichthyophis; species Ichthyophis bannanicus. Next base: position 499,163,153 of record CM066033.1, read on the forward strand.
CCGCCCTCCTCCCCTAGAATTTATAGGGTTCATTTACTCTCTTTTTTTAAGCTATAAACTCATTTGAAGAGAGGGATTTGGGAAGGCAGGAAGGCAGTCACGCAGGTGCAGTTTAGTGCTCCCAAAGATTTTCCAATTGGACGCTGTGCGGGCTTCATCTGTACCAATGTCACCTATATGTGAAGACTAAATTCCTGCTGTTTCCGGAGATCACCTGTTACAGGTGAGTAACTACACTTTCTTTTCCTACCACCAAGGTAAGTTTGTAGTTTCCCACCTCTTCTCTGTTACCTCTTTTGTGAAGAAGGACTAAAGCTAACCTCAATATGGCCACAAGTTTATGCATAAACATTGCTAGCATAGACTTATTCAAAATTGAAAACAACTATGTTGCAATCTATCTCATTTATAGACCACCTAATAACAATCACCTCAACCTCTCTACAATACTTGAATCAGCCTGTTCATCCCCAAACAAAAAAAAACAACACATCATACTGGGAGACTTTAATCTAGCATCCCTCTCTCCTCAACAGTCCACAGACTTCCTAGATTTTATGCAAGATATAGACTTCATACAAACAATGAAATACCCCACACACTCAAAAGGAAACACCCTTGACTTAATATTCCGTTCCAGGTCCTTAACCACACATCCTCAATTCACCTTCCCATCTGCCAGTCCTGTACCATGGTCTGACCATTTCATTGTAAGAATGTCCACCATAATTCCTTTACTAACAGAAACAAAAAATGCTATGCCCCGCCAAATGCCAAAATGCAAAAAATTTGACAAGGATACCTTCCTTTCTGAAGTATCTTCACTCCTGCACATTCAAACCTACGATCTCAATGATGCCTTAGAAAACTGGTCTACAACAATAACAAAGGCAGCCATGATCATTTCACTTCCTAAAAGATCCCACAGAAAAAATACAGAAAGATGGTACACCAAAGATCTCAACACCCTCAAGAAATCCCTCCGTAAGCTTCAAAAAAAATGGAGAGCCACTAAAACCCCACAAAATAGAGAACAATACACCATAATCTTAGACACATATAAGGATGCAATCCTTAAAGCAAAGAAAGACCATCATACCACCATATTCAATAAAGCTATCAATCACCCTAGAGTACTTTTTGTTATAGTAAAATCCTTAACCAAATCTCATACAAACTTAACGAACTGCCCAGATATTAGCGCCCAATCCGTAGTGGACTACCTGGCACCAAAACTAAAGAGCAAAAATGCTTCTACAATGCTCACCAGCCTTGAGCCTCAGCAACCCGCTAACTCTTGGCACAACTTTTACTTCATTAAGGAGAAGCAGCTTCTAGAAACCATCACCAAAATCAACACTACTACCTCCTAACTAGACCCCTGTCCAATATCTTGGATAAAAGCGGTTAAAGTAGAACTAGTACCGGTGATTCTAAACATTGTAAATAAATCTCTCCTTCACGTCAGTTGGCCTGAATCTCTTAAACTATCTATCATTCGCCCTTTACTAAAAAAACAATACCCTTAATAGAAACGAGCCATCCTCATATAGGCCTATAGCCAGTATCCCCTTCATAGCAAAGATTATTGAAAAAGTAGTCCAGTTGCAACTTCAAGAATACATAGACATTATCGCCCCACTTAACACCCATTAGTATGGTTTCTGTCCTTACCACGGAGTAGAAACCCTATTTCTAGCCTTATTTAATATGCTTATTTATGGGCTAGATAACCCAAACCAATGTACATTTAACAATGTAGACCATGCTATTCTATTGTACAGAATAGCACACCTAGGCATTACTGGAATTGTTCTAAAATGGTTCCAGTCCTACATTTCAAATTGTTCCCTATATGTCAAAATTAATCAAGATTCTTCTTCCATCTTCCTGCAAGAACAAGGAATACCCCAGGGTTCTGCCCTCTCTGCTTTACTGTTTAATTTATATCTACAGCCGATATGCAACATATTCACCAGACATAAATTACATTTTCACATTTATGCAGATGATATAATGATTTATGCGCCAGTTGACATAAAATAACCCACAATTTAACAACATCACTGACTGTATATATGAAGCGGAATCATGGCTTAACAAAAACAACCTACAAATTAGCTTCAAAAAAACAGAGATCCTATTCACTACAAGAAGCCAAACGTTTACAGCACCCACTACTTTCAAACTACATAATATTGATTTGCCAATCAAACATGAAGTAAAATATCTAGGTGTCATTATTGATAGAGCTCTCAGTATGACAGCTCAGATCAAATCTACTGCTAGATCAGTTTATTTATTTATTTATTTACATTCTCTTATATACCGCGCTATTCTGTATCAGTGCGGTTTACATTGAACAAACTGAAATTACATTGAACAGGGCATTATAACTTGGAGATAATTATTTTACAGGGAACATGGGCTATGGAGGGTTAAGTGGCTTGCCCAAGACCACAAGGAGCACCTGTGGGACTAGAAACCCCAGTCCTTCCGGCCCAAGGTTGCTGTCATCTAGTGGGATTTGAACCCCTGACCTTCCAGCCTGAAGTACCTTGCCCCAACCACTAGGCCACTCCTCCACTCCATACAAATTAAAAACTTCTCTACAAATTAAAAACTATTCAACATCTCAGACTGATTCTAGATCCCCATGATTTTCAAACTATAGTCCAGGCTTTAGTAAATCCCCATCTGGACTTCTGCAATGGTATTCTACAAGGACTCCCAAAAAAGTCTATTCACACACTCCAACTTGCCGAAAACATCTCTGCCAGGATAATAACCAAACTATACAAAAAATTGCTCCAATCCACACAATACAAACATTATCAAAATCAGGGAACAGGTCTCAGACTTAGGGGGGTGGAACCCAGAAGGTAAACCTTTGCTGTGGTTAACCAAACCCCCGTACTTTGCATCAAGGACCCTTCCGTTCCCCCTCACTCTGTAGTCTTAAGCATAATCCGCTTCTAATACATTGAATTAATTCTGTGATGTCTTTTCCATACAAAAAAAGAAATATTCTTCAGTAAAGATGTAGCATGACTCTTCTATTCATACAAACACTAAAAAGTCAAATTGCATATGCTCCATAGTACTATAATGTCCCATTTAATAAAAAGGCAAAATGACTTCTCTGTTCATGTAAACATTGGAGAACTGAAGAAAATATTCTGTTATACTGGCTGCAATAGATTCAGTATGAATAACTTAACTTCATACTGAATCCATTGCAGCCAGTATAACAGAATAACAGAATATTTTATTCAGTTCTCCAATGTTTACATGAACAGAGAAGTCATTTTGCCTTTTTATTAAATGGGACATTATAGTACTATGGAGCATATGCAATTTGACTTTTTAGTGTTTGTATGAATGGAAGAGTCATTCAATCAGCCTGCTTCAACGGCCGTATAACCGCCGGTTCCAGGGGCGCGCAGGAGAGTCAGCGTTCCCGATGGGGGTGAGAGCGGGAACTCCCCCTTCCCTGCAGGCCAGCCAATCAGCCTGCTTCAACGGCCGTATAACCGCCGGTTCCAGGGGCGCGCAGGAGAGTCAGCGTTCCCGATGGGGGTGAGAGCGGGAGCTCCCCCTTCCCTGCAGGCCAGCCAATCAGCCTGCTTCAACGGCCGTATAACCGCCGGTTCCAGGGGCGCGCAGGAGAGTCAGCGTTCCCGATGGGGGTGAGAGCGGGAGCTCCCCCTTCCCTGCAGGCCAGCCAATCAGCCTGCTTCAACGGCCGTATAACCGCCGGTTCCAGGGGCGCGCCCGTGCCTGAGGGCCTCGCCAGAGGGCCCTTTGGCGTGGCCCTTAGGCGTTGGACCGGAGCGATGCACAGTAGTAATATGGATTGGATCATGATGCCTGCATTTGTGGTAACTTGCTGTCTCTATCTATCTCCTCTTCTTATCTGTTTGCCTGTTTCTTCGTCTATTCTGTCCTATCTAATAATGGCGTTCCTTTCCTATTTCCTCAAATGATAGTATTGTAAACCGCTTTAATGCCTTTTGGCCTAAGCGGTATATCAAATGTGTAATAAATAAAAAATAAAATAAATAAAAACTCATTCTACACAATGAAATGCTAACTTTCAGTCAAGTACTTTTTCTCTCATAGTTCTATGAATATGAAGAACGCTTACTTCACCTTCCAGTACTTAATAGCTACAAATAGAGCACAGTCCCAGCCAAATTAACATCCAGTGTTGGATCAACCTTACATTAACTCTGCGTGTCTCTTTGTGAGGGCACACTCAACATATCTGCGATGGAGCTACCTCCACTTCTCCACTGATTTTACATAACTGTCATCCAGTTACAATACTGTTTGCATTGGGTTTTTTGCCACATGGCTCACATTACATTATACTGTCTTTAAACTAATCTGTTACCTCACTTTACAGCCACACATCTCCCATTACATTGTTACTGTCTTTAAAGTTTTCCTGTTTCATTGCATAGCAGCCTCATGGCTCCTAATCCATTGTTCCTGCCTTCAAATTAATCCTGCAGCCTTACTGCTCCCATCCTGTTGTTGCTGTCTTTAAATTTATCCTGTTACCTTACATAACAGCCACATAGCTCCCATTACATTGTCACTGTCGTAAATTAATTCCTGTGGCCACACGGCTCCCACTATATGTTGCTGTCCTTAAATTTATTCTGTTTCATTGCATTGCAGCCACACAGCTCCCAATACATTGTACTGTCCTTAAATTTATTATGTTACCTTGCATAGCAACCACAAGGCTTCTATTACATTGTTACTGTCATAAACAAATTCTGCAGCCACACAGCTCCCACTACATGTTGCTGTCTTTAAATTTACACTGTTACCTCGCATTGCTACCATGTGGAACAAACAGATCTCACTGTTTCTGCTCAGTTGGGTTGACTATATCTGGCCGTCTCATCAACTTGGTTTCTCCTTATCAGTCATACTTTATCCGTACCTATTGTGCAACAATCGCATGATAATGTGTTCCCTCCTGAAGTAACCCCTAGGGACCCTTTACCCTCTCCATACCTTTTACCCTCTCCACATCCTGCTAGTCATTGTTATAACCTAAATTTGCTAGCATAAACCATACTCAATTAGAACTCCTCGCATTACAACCCTTGATTTATCTATAATTATTAGGCCTTTCCTCACTCAAACTTGGAAATCAGGTATACCTTAATTTGTGCACTACCCTGCCTACTTCTGCTCACAACAATATCTAACACCCTTATGACCCACCAGAAACCTCACCATTCCTGTCCCATCCCCATCATACATCATCATTCTAAACATTGCCAGCAAACCCACACACACAGACACGCAAACGTTAGAGGAAACCACCCCTACAGATACAATCTGCATCACAGACTAGTCTACATCAACCCCCTTCCCAACATCCAACCCCTAAAACATACAGGTTCCATAATACCGTTAAAATGCATACTAATAAACATAAGATCCATAAGAAATAAAATCCCAGTAATTCTAGACATTCTAATAGATGAATCTCCAGATCTATTGGTCTTCTCTCAGCTTTCCTCCCACCTTGAGGTTTCTTTCACTCTCCATCCTCGCCAATCAGGTTTTCGCCCGGGTCATAGCACAGAATCTGTCCTCCTTTCCCTTCTTAACGATCTTCACATTGCTCACGACCGTGGTTTACTCTCTCTCGCTGTCTCTCTAGATCTTTCTGCTGCTTTCGATTTGGTTGATCACCGTACTCTTCTATCTCGCCTTCAGGATGCCGGCCTCTCCGGTTTGGTTCTTCTTTGGTTCCACTCTTTTCTGTCTAGTCGTTCTTTCTCAGTTCACACTGGCTCAGAGTCCTCTCCTTCCACTTCTCTCCCCCGTGGTGTTCCCCAGGGCTCTGTTCTTGCTCCTGTTCTCTTTAATGTGTTTCTGGCCCCTCTCGCTCTCCTTATTCAACAGCACAGTGTTTCTGCCTATTACTATGCTGATGACATTTGTCTTCTCTTCCATACTGACTTGGCTGCTCCTGATATCACTGCCTTCAACACCTGTCTCTCTTCCTGGCTCTCGGCCAATTTTCTTCACATCAATCTCTCAAAAACCTCAGCTATTTGGTTCACCTTTGGTAATCCCCCCCCCCCTCCTCTCACTCCCTTGTTCTCTTCCGCACCCATCCCCACTGTCTCTTCTTTGCACTACTTGGGTGTTATTCTCGATTCCTCCCTCTCCTTCAAAGAACATATTTCCTCTGTTATTCAACGTTCCTTCTTTACTCTAAGACAACTTCGTGCTGTACGCCTTTTTCTCTCCCCCTCCTCCATGGCCACTCTTATCATTTCCCTCATTATGTCTCATCTCGATTATTGTAATGTCTGTCTTGCCAGGCTTCCCCAATCCCAAATTTGTCGTCTTCCAACGGGTTCAAAACACTGCTGTCCGTGTCCTCTTTCATGCCTCACATTTCGATCACATCACCCCCTTGCTAATGCATTTTCACTGGCTCCCTGTTACCTTCCGTGTTCAGTTTAAAGTCCTTATTTATGTACACGGGGCACTCCACTCTGGTATCCCCCTGTATCTTGAAAATCAAGTTCACCTCCATACCCCGCATCGGTCTCTACGTTCCATCCATGCCAACCGTGTCTTTCTTCCCTCGCCCTCCCAGGCTCACTTAGAATCCACCCGATCTTCAGCTTTCTTTTTTCTTGGTCCGAGGCTTTGGAATTCACTTCCTCACTCCCTTCGATTAGAAACTTCCTACTCGTCCTTTAAAGCCAAACTAAAAACTCATCTTTTCTGTTCTGCATTTAATCTCCCCCTCCCCCTCCTGCTCCGTCCCCTTCTCCTTCCTAGTACTACCATGCCAGCTCCTTATCCCTTTCCTTCCTCCACCCTTCTGTATTGTCGATGTGTTTCCCCTCCCCCCTTATGTTGCCACCTTTGTTCCCCGACTGTTCTCTGTCCTCATCTCTTTTCTGTATGATTTTATGGCGTTCTCTCTCTGTTTCTCCTTTCGCAGCTCTCTTTTTAATTTGATTTTATGTATTTTATGTATTGTGAACCGCCCAGATGCTAACCGTATTGGGCGGTATATAAAGTTTTAATAAACATAAACATAAACATACTCTGTATCACAGAAACCTGGTTTACTGAATCAGTTACGGTCCTTCTAAATCAGCTAAACACAAATGGCTACAGTCTCTTTAACTGCCTGTGAGACTCCAAAAAAGGAGGCGGTGTCCTTATACTAATCAAAACAGAATAAACACTTTTGCTAGTATCTATATCAATTGCGATAAAATAGACATACTCAAATTTGAAAATAAAAGCCTAGCGATATGCCTCCTTTACAGAACAACCACCTTAACCTTATATCAATCCTAGAATCGGCCTGCACATCCACTACAAAAAAACCTCATATCATTCTAGGGGATTTTAACTTAGCTTCACTGCCCCTGACCCAATCCACGACCTTTCTGGAATTCATGGAGGATATGGGTTTTCACAAATAATACACAACCACAGCCATATAAAATTCGACCTCGTATTCCTCCCAAAATCTCTCACAGAAAACTCTAACTTCTCCCCCCTCCCCAAATCCAGCCAGGTTCCATGGTCTGACCATTTCATCTTACGACTGGACCTCCCAATCTCCCCCACCACCCATAAACCCTCATACATGGCTCACCAAAATATTCAATTTAGGCACTTCGACAAATATGCTTTCCTGAACGACGTAGTACCTCAACTTGCATCACCACCAACCGATCTTAATGACTCAATAAAAAGCTGGAACTCTATAATCAATAAAGCCGCTACACCCACACACACACAGGCAAAAACTAATCGCACACCCTCTGAAAAATGGTATACCCATGATATATACATTCTAAAGAAAGAGCTCCATAAGCTTGAAAAAAATGGAGGGCCAAAAAAACACCGAATATAAAACACTATACAAAGCTGCTCTGAACACCTATAAAGAAACTGTAACAAAGCAAAGAAGAACCACCATACAAATAACCTAAATAAAGCCATTAACCGACCAAGAGAGCTTTTTTAAATTATTAAATCCCTAACCAAATCCCACCAAAATGAACCAAACAGAATTTGCATTAAACCCCAAATTCTAGCCAACCACTTTGCAACCAAACTAAAAAGAAAAAATTTAACAGGCACCCCCCCAACTGAATATCAAAACAACCCTAATAAATGCCTCTCCTTTCATCTTATCAAGGAAAAACAACTTGAAGCAATTACAAAAATCAACACCACCACTTCCCACTTCGATCCATGCCCTATAGCATGAATAAAAGCAACAAAAACAGAATTAGCCCCATTTCTTCTGAATATAGTCAACCAATCCCTCCTCTGAGAAGAACTCAAACTCTTTGCTATTTGGCCCATCCTTAAGAAAAAAAAACCCTTAACAAAAATGACCCTAACTCCTATAGGCCAATTGCCATAATCCCATTTGTATCAAAAGTCATTGAAAAATAGTCTAACTACAACTCCAAGACTTTATTGATCTAAATGCACCACTTGATTAACATCAATGTGGTTTCCGCCCATTTCATGGTGTTGAAACTCTGATACTGGTCCTATTGGACACTCTCATCTGTGGATTGGGCAGCACTAACCAGGCCTTCATATTGTTCTTTTGAGACATTGCATCTGCCTTCAATAATGTGGACCATAGCATTCTCTTTTCAAGACTAGCCCACTTAGGGATACTGGGAATCACCCTCGAATGGTTTAGATCCTACATTTCTAACCGCTCTCAGTCTGTAAAAATTGATCAAGAATCATCCTCAACCTTCCCTCGGGAAAAAGGTATTCCACAAAGGTTCTGCATTATCTGCTCTCCTTTTCAATCTTTACCTTCAGCCAATCTGCTCAATTTTTAAAAACACAAAGTAAGATATCACATTTACGCAGATGACATTGTTATACATCTCTGTAGACATAAGAAATCCTACATATCACAATCTCACTGCATGCATTCATGAAGCAGAAACCTTTTTTGATGACAGTTTACCTAATTACTGTAAGTAGCACAAATAAAAGCCATTAAACAATGCAGACAAAAACCAAATAAGTATCATACCTCCAGCTTTGTAACCCACATTAAAAACTCTGGGGAAATAAAAGTTCTTGAGACTTGTCTTAAATTTCTTGTAGGAAAACAATGCATGGAAGTAATAAGAAGCAAATTCTAGAGTATAGGAGCAAGACAGAAGGTGAGGAGGAATAAATTCTAATCCGGAGGTGTGACCAGGAGAATGTGCAGGAAATTATTAGTAGCAAACCTTGTCAGACACTGTGATAGGGGGATTAAAGGATTTGCAATATACTGTGGAAGACCTGTGTAAAGTGTAAGAGAAACTTAAAATGACAGTAAAAGCCAATGTTCGGCCATAAAGAGATTCTTTATGCAAAATTTTAAAGTATTATTTTAGATATTCTGGAGGCATTGCATTTTGATAGATGGGACCCCGCAATATAAAACATTACCATAATCCAAACAATTGATCACTACAGAATGAATGAGAGTTTGCAAGGCTTGCTGGTTGTTAATGGAGCAAACAGCATGTATCTTTCAAAGGGAAAAGAAACAAATGAGGACATATGAGCATCAAAAAATAGTTCAAAATCAAAGATGCATTCTAGAGTCTCAAGTGAGTCTACTGGGGGAACTGGTGACCTTTCAGTGATGGAGCTACATTTGGTTTGGAGTGGCCTCCAGTAGTTCATATCATCACTGACTTAGCTAAGCTGAGCTTCAACTTTCACTCCAATAACCAATTTTGTGCAAACATAAGTTGAGAGGAGAAAGGTCCAAATTTTGAAGACTGATGTAAAACATTAGCTGAATGTCATCTGCATTGAATTACCCATTCACCCCATAGGCTTGAAGTAACTCTGCCAAAGGGTTCAAAAATAATAACCCAGTTCTGCTTCAAGAAGACTATTAGTAACCCTAGAAATATTCCTTTTCACAGCTTCACTTTTTTGTGACTTCATCCCACGGATTCTGACTGGCATTGAACTTTCAAGATGTTTCAGGGTAATAGCAACCAATGAGTTGCCTCTCTCACACCATTATCCACTCCACTTCCAGCTTCAGTCCATCTGGCTTATTGTTTCAAACTGAAAATACACTGCTGCTCGGCCCAGATGAGCAGAGTCTGGTCAATGACCTGCCATCGTAACTGTTGAAATGTATGTTGATATTGGTCACAATGTTGAACCAATGGAGCATTAACCTGGTGAGTAGCTATACGGGACTTGTGTTCCCCCAGTCTAACTTTAATACTTCTCTTGTATGCCCAATATACATCAAAGTGCATAGGCACTAGATCATGTATATGACAAAATTGGAACTACAGTCCATTATAAACTATGCATGATGCACTTTGGAAGTCTTGATATTCACGAAGTATCACCAAGAGCTTGCTGGCAATATCCACACTGACCCACAAGTATGATGGCCCCCCTCTTCCATGATCTTGATTAATAGAAGCCAAATAGATTTCACTACCAGGTCCTGAATGTTGTGGCCCCTAGATTATGAGACCATAATGCCCTGCAGGAAGCAATCATGAATTCATAGAATGCTCCAATGACGTTGAATTTTCCTTGACACTTGAGTTGCCCTATTGGAAAAACGCAGAACACAAACAAAATATTGTTCCTCACCTTGTGAGGATGAGTACAACAACCAAAACTGTTGTGCATGATAAGCTTGTGTATAAGCTTTGTGAACCAAATCCTGAGGATATCCCCCCTATTTGAAAATGCTGTAGAAGATCTGCTGCTTGAATTTGATATTCATCTAGATTGAAACAAATTCTTCTTAATTGCACAAATGGGCTATAAGGCAAACCTTTCTTCAAAGAGGCTGGATGATGGCTATGAAATCTAAGTAGATGGTTCTTTTCTACCTGCTTTCAAAACAATGTGGCCACAATCCACCCCTGTTGTTTCAGCAATTTAGCATCCATAAATGCCAATGAGTCTTGATGGTTGATCATCTTGAAATGAATATTTACTTTACACAAATTAAATTCCCTTAAAAAGTCCTGCAATTGTTCAAAAGATCCTGTCCATATCAAAAATGTCATCCAAAAAGCATTTCCAGATCAATACCTGAGCGTACCACACAGAGATATAAACAAATGATTGGAAAAACTGCTTCGTGTGGGGGGAGTGGTCTATCCAAGATGGCGGCTGTGAAGGTTTGAGCCACAATGCCTAAACGCAAGGGCAAGTTGAGAGCTTTCCCCGCGGAGCCCTTACCTGCTGTTCCAGGTCCTATGGATCACTTCGTGCGGCTCACTGAGAACCAGATCCGGGAGATTAGAGTGGGCTTGGAGGCGCAAGTGGAGGAGACCTTGGCGTCCTCCGCCATTGATGTATCTCTCTCCCCGAATGTGCGCTCACCGCCAGCACTTCTGGGCCCCTCCAACACCTTCCCGGTGTATGGGGCTACGGGCCGACTGGATGTAGGTGCGTCTGCTTCCCCGGAACTGGGGCCACCGGAGGAATGAGTCGGAGGTCAGTCTCTTGTGATCTTGACTGTTTTGCCGGGAGAGGCAGTGACTTCAGTGGCGGGTGTTCCTGATCAGGGGTTGAGTAGTGCTCATGGGTTGAAGAAGGACCTGGTGGCTGTTGCTACTTCTACAGCTCCATTTTTGTTTGATATTTCTCGTCCTGCTTCTGTGACTCTGGACAACATCTGGAAAGCTATTGTCTACTAAAGTGTCTTTTCTTGAGAAGACTGTATCCAAATTAGAAAAGGATGTGGTGGAAACTCATGCAAAATTGGAAGTTATTGATCAGAAGCTGACTCAGATTTCTGATTTGACTCTCTCTTTGGTTAAGGATAATATTGCCCTTCGGGTGAAGTTAGAGACATTAGAAAATGCTGCTCGGTCTTTTAATTTGCATCTTTTTAATTTTCTTGTGATAACTGGTGTGGCTCCTATTGATCTCTTTAAAAAGTATCTCCAAGAGTCGTTATCTGTTCCCTTTGACTTGATACCACCAGTAACAAAAGCGTATTATTTACCATTGGGTAAAAAAGAAGGTGAATCTCCAAATATGAACTTGGATATGGACTTTCTTAATGTCTCAGATCTTCCTCAAACTCCTAAAGAGGATGAGGTGTTGATTTCCACTTTGCTCATAACCTTTGCTCTGGCTTCGGATAGAGAATGGTTTCTCAAGCTTTATTATAAAAAAAGGGCTAATTTGTTCTATGGGAAGAAAATTATGATTTTCCCAGATGTAGCCAGAGAAACGCAGAAAAGACGTAGACAATTTCTGTTACTTAGACCTAGAGTTATGCAGTTAGGAGCTTCTTTTATTTTCTACATTTCCCATGTAAAAGTATAATAATATATAAATTGCAGAAGTATATATTTTTTCAACATGATGATCTTTCTTCTTTCATTAGTGCTCGTGTATCCATCTCTTTACCCTCTGAGTAGGTTTGCTATTCATATGTGTGTATGTTCTTGAGCCTTCAGCTTCCACTTAAATTGAGGATAATTTTTTCTTTGATGTATATCAGTGGGGGGTTCCTGTCCCCATTGTGGTGTTCTTTTCTGCTCGTCCACCTTTTGAGGACTACTGGTATTTCTTGTTGATTGATTTGCTATGTATAAATTTTCCTGTATTTGCCTATCTAAGATGTATCTTTTCTGTACAAGCAGTGTTGCTTGGTATATTGTAAAACTTTATAAATATAAAATAAAAAATAAATAAACAAATGATTGCTCAAACCATGCCATGTATAAAGTGGCCACTAAAGAGGCTACAGATGCCCCCATGGCAACACCATATTTCTGTACCACTAAACAAAAAGGGAGTATCAAACCACAAGCTTTATTGGAACTTGGATAAATGTCAAGGCAACCACCAATACAAGAACAAAGCCCAACATGGCTGTGTTTCAGCATGGCCTCTTCAGGGGCAATGGCTACTAAAAAAACAAATAAAAACATATATAAAAAATACAAACACTTTCTTATCAAATGCTATATAAACGTTTGGCCTGGGTTCTTGGTGCCTTTGACATTTGGCACCCCAGGCAGTTGCTAAATATAGGCCTGGTATAAAGCATAAGAAAAACACATGTATTTGGCAGCAGGTGTACAGCAAGAACATCCAAAGAGAGGCATCACCTCAGGCTTTGTACATGTAACTGCCAACACGTACCGTAACAGAATTTGCAAAACTGTATGTCCAAAGGAAGCTAATTAAGGAGCCAAGCTCCTCATTTCAAGATGCTGCTGTTTAAGGTGGTTTTGCACACCAGACAGACAAGCACAATTCCCTCCTCAGTCACTCCTTCCAACAGTAGGTCCAAGTGAGTAATTAGCTGACAGCTAATGCCGATGGGAACATTTTCTAAAGTATATATGAATTTCCATTGCCAAACAAAAAATGCATCTATAACTCCAAGGTCTGCATTAAGAAAAGTGGAAGAAAGTCCAAAAAACTGCCAGCATAATTTAAAGGTGAGGTCAGAGAGGCTGCTGCTGCCAAAAAAGCATCTTTCAGGAAATGGAAAAAAGAGCCAAACGACGAAAACTGGAAACAGCACAAGCACTGGCAAGTTAAATGCAAAGCATTGATAAGGCAGGCAAAGCGAGAATTTGAGAAGGAACTTGCTACAGAAGCAAAAACACGAAATAAAGACTTTTTCAAGTACATTCATAGCAAAAGGCCTGTGAGAGAGTCAATTGGACCATTAGATGATAGAGGGGTAAAAGGGGCAGTAAAAGGAGACAAGGCTATAGCAGAGAGACTGAATGAATTCTTTGCTTCAGTCTTTACTGAGGAAGATGTAGGGATGTTACCCAAGACTGAAGTGGTATTTAAAGGTGATACTGCAGAGGAATTGAGAGAAATATCGCTACACCGGGAAGATGTATTACAACTATTTGATAAACTGAATAGTAGCAAATCACCTGGACCGGATGGTATACATCCAAGAGTGTTGAAAGAACTGAAATATGAGATTGCAGACCTGCTATTAGTAATCTGTGAACTTTCATTACAATCATCTGTAATACCTGAAGATTGGAGGATTGCCAATGTAATGCCAATTTTTAAAAAGGGTTCCAAGGGTGATCCAGGAAATTACAGACCGGTGAGCATGACATCAGTACCGGGGAAAATGGTAGAAACCATCATAAAGAACAAAATTACACAGCATGTAGATAGTCATGGCCTAATGGGAGACAGCCAATATGGCTTTAGACAAGGAAGATCTTGTCTTACTAATCTGATATGTCTTTTTGAAGGTGTGAATAAACAGGTAGACAAAGGTGAGTCGGTTGATATAGTGTATCCAGACTTTCAGAAAGCCTTTGACAAGGTCCCTCATCAGAGACTTTTAGCAAAACTAAATAGTCATGAGATAGGAGACAGCGTACTATTGTGGATCGGGAACTGGTTAAAAGATAGAAAGCAGAGGGTAGGGCTAAATGGCCAATTTTCCCAATGGAAAAAGGTGAATAGTGGAGTACCCCAGGGATCTGTACTGGGTCCACTACTTTTTGACATATTCATAAATGACCTGGAAAAGGGAATAACTAGTGAGGTTATCAAATTTGCAAACAACACAAAACTTTTTAAAGTTGTTAAAACCCAAGAGGACTGTGGAAAACTGCAGGAGGATCTGGATAAATTTGAAGACTGGGCATGCAAATGGTAGATGAAATTTACTGTAGACAAGTGCAAAGTTATGCACCTAGGAAAGAACAACCCACACTATGGTTACACGATGCAAGGTTCCACATTGGGAACCACCACCCAGGAAAAAGATTTAGGAGTCATCGTGGATAACATGTTAAAACCCTCCGCCCTGTGTACAGCGATGGCCAAGAAAGCAAATAGAATGCTAGGTATCATAAGGAAAGGAATGGAAAATAAAACAAAGGATATTATAATAAGAACATAAGAACATAAGATATGCCATACTGGGTCAGACCAAGGTCCATCAAGCCCAGTATTCTGTTTCCAACAGTGGCCAATGTAGGTCATATGTACCTAGCAGTTTCCCCAAAAGACACAGGTTCTGCAGTGCTTGTACTAGGTCAAGCATTGATATCCTGGGTCCCTTCTTAATAATGGTTTATGGACCTTTCCTCCAGGAACTTGTCCAAACCTTTTTTAAACCCAGCTACACTAACAGCCTTTACTACAGGGGTCACCAACTTCCAGAGGGCCGCGGGCCGCACAGCCGACTACCGGCAGACCCGCGGGCCGCACCCCCCCCCCCCCGCACGAAAAAAAAAAACAACCAAAAAAACCCTGCTCATACCTATATTTTATGTCAGCTCTCTCCCTTCTTCTGCAGCCGCGGCTCCCTGCCTCTTAGGGAACCGCGGCTGTGCTTGGAAAATCATCGCGGCTCCGTGCAGCATTGTCCCGCCTCTAAAGGAAGTGGTAAACAACTTCCTTTAGAGGCGGGACAATGCTGCACGGAGCCGCGATGATTTTACAAGCACTGCCGCGGTTCCCTAAGAGGCAGGGAGCCGCGGCTGCAGAAGAAGGGAGAGAGCTGACATGAAGGAATCCGTGAGTTTGCCTTGGCGGGCCGCACCGGGGTAGAGTCTCGCGGGCCGCACGGAAGGCCCTCGCGGGCCGCAGGTTGGTGACCCCTGCTTTACTACATCCTCCGGTAACAAATTCCAGAGTTTGATTACACGTTGAGTGAAAAAATATTTTCTTTTATTAGTCTTAAATAGTTTACCCTGTAGCTTCATTGCATGTCTCCTAGTCTTTCTATATTCTTATAAGGTAAACAATCGATCTACGTTTACCCGTTCCACTCCGTTCATTAATTTATAGACTTCTATCATATCTCCCCTCAGCCTTTTCTTTTCCAGGTTAAAGAGCCCTAACCTTTTTAGCCTTTCTTCATAGGAGTATCCTTCCTCTGTATCGTTCCATGGTACGACCGCACCTTGAATATTGTGTGCAATTCTGGTCGCCATATCTTAAAAAGGATATAGCGTTACTAGAAAAGGTACAGAGAAGAGCTACCAAAATGGTAAGGGGGATGGAAGGCTACTCCTATGAAGAGAGGCTACAAAGGTTAGGGCTCTTCAACCTGGAAAAGAGACGGCTGAGGGGAGATATGATAGAGGTCTATAAATTAATGAATGGAGTGGAATGGGTAAACGTAGATCAATTGTTTACGCTATCAGAATATAGAAAGACTAGGGGACATGTAATGAAGCTACAGGGTAAACTATTTAAGGCAAATAAGAGAAAATATTTTTTCACTTGAAGGACTAGAAAAAGGGACTGTTACTTCTGGAGAGCGATCTGCAATTGTGGGTATATACTTCTGGGAATTTTCTGAAAGGAATACTTTCTATTAAAGCTATTTAATCTGTGAACCCACTATTTTTTGTTAAATCAGTCAGGGCCTAGTAGCAGCAGTTTAAGTTTAAATTTAAAACACAGAAGAGAGCTTTCTGGTTAAATTTGGAACCCAGCAGAGAGCTGTAGTTTACATTTAATAGTCACTCAGGGCCTAGCATCAGCAAAGTATTTTTAGTTTAAATTTAAAACACAGAAGAAAGCTTTCTGGTTAAATTTAGAACCCAGCAGAGAGCTTGTAGTTCAAATTTCATAATAAGTTAGAGCCTAGCAGCAGCAAAGAGCTATAATTTAAATCAAATAGGAATATAGCTTACCTCAGCATCACAGGACAGGGAACTGTGTAGCAGCCCTCATTTAATAAGTGTTCTTTACCACCCTCCCTCCCTCCCCACACCCACACACCCCTGGGATAATCGTAGCTTTATAGGTACTTACACATCTTAAAAGACAGGAGGTGCTCTCAGGTGAAACTTGTTACCCAAATCAGACATACACTAAGGACCTGAGATTAATTAAGCTTCAGGTGAACAAGGTATATTAAACGTATTAGGTACAGTTTTATTGGTATAAATATCCATAGCAACCCTTAGGAAGTAAAGAACTTAAAGATCTAAACAAAAACTTAAAACTAAGATGCAGACAGCAGTCCAGCAGCGGCATGGGGGCTTTCCAGTCTTTTGCATTGAGTGTCACATGTATGATCTTCTCCCAGTTGGTGAGAGGTCTTACGTGTGCACTAGGTGCAAGGAGCTCTTTGCTCTCAGGGAACGAGTTCGTTCTCTAGAGGCTAGAGTAGCAGACTTGGAAAATATAAGAAAGACAGAGAGGTACATAGACGAGACCTACAGGGATATAGTCCTGAAGTCCCACCTCCAGTCTGGCAGCACCCCTGTTGCCATGGAGGAGAGAGGTCACGTGACAGGAGAGCATCACCCTGGTGTGGCAGGAAGTGATCCTGTAACTAGGACCTGTCCTCCAGGTGATGTAAAACCCTCTCGCTCCGAGGAAGTTTCTCCAGGGCCATGTGCCCATGAGGGAAGGGTTAGGACAGCCGTTATAGTTAGTGATTCGATCATTAGGCATGTAGATAGCTGGGTGGCTGGTGGACATGAGGATCGCCTGGTAACATGCCTGCCTGGTGCGAAGGTAGCGGACCTCACGCGTCACCTAGATAAGGTCTTAGATAGTGCTGGGGAGGAGTCTGCTGTCTTGGTACATGTCGGTACCAATGACATAGGAAAATGTGGTAGGGAGGTTCTGGAGGCTAAATTTAGACTTTTAGGTAGGAAGTTGAAGTCCAGAACTTCCAGGGTAGTGTTCTCCGAAATGCTTCCCGTTCCACGTGCAGGACGCAAAAGGCAGGCAGAGCTCCGGAGTCTCAATGCATGGATGAGACAATGGTGCAGAGATGAGGGGTTTGGATTTGTTTGGAACTGGGGTACATTCTGGGGAAAGGAGGGGCTATTCCGAAGGGATGGGCTTCACCTTAACCGGGATTGAACCAGGCTGCTGGCATTAACCTTTAAAAAGGAGATAGAGCAGCTTTTAAACTAGATAAAGAGGGGAAAGCCGACAGTCACCCAAGAGCAGATGGTTCGGAAGAATGTATCCTTGAAGGATACTACCAAAAGCAGAGAGGTTCCAAAAAAGAGTAAAGTAGCCCAAATGCCCTCGAGTATGAAGCACACAGAGCTTAAAGATCCCAAATTACCCATGTCTACCAATAGCCAAATTAATATGAATTAATTACAGTCTCTAAAATGCTTGTATGCAAATGCTAGAAGTCTGAAAAATAAGATGGGAGAGATAGAATATATAGCACTAAATGAGAGGTTAGATGTGATTGGAATATCAGAGACATGGTGGAAGGAGGACAACCAGTGGGATACTGTGATACCTATATCGTAATGATAGAGCAGATCAAATTGGTGGAGGGGTTGCTCTCTATGTTAGAGAGGGCATTGAGTCAGAAAGGATTAAAGTTTTGCAGGAAACAAAATTTGCTGTAGAATCTCTATGGATTGAAATTCCATGTAAAAAGGGGAAGGCGATGGCGGTGGGGGTGTACTATCGACCGCCTGGCCAAAATGAACAAATGGATGATGAAATGCTCAAAGAAATCAAGGAAGCTAATAAAAGTTACAGCGCCGTAATAATAATGGGCGATTTCAATTACCCCGGTATCGACTGGGTCAGTGTCACGGCAGTACATGCTAGGGAGATAAAGTTCCTAGATCACATAAATGACTGCTTCTTGGAGCAGCTGGTCCATGAACCGACAAGAGGGGAAACCATATTAGACCTAGTCCTTAGTGGAACACCAGATCTAGTGCAAGAGATAAGGGTGTTGGGGCCACTTGG
This sequence comes from Ichthyophis bannanicus, assembly GCA_033557465.1. Classification (NCBI taxonomy): domain Eukaryota; kingdom Metazoa; phylum Chordata; class Amphibia; order Gymnophiona; family Ichthyophiidae; genus Ichthyophis; species Ichthyophis bannanicus. The sequence continues at coordinate 499,181,894 of CM066033.1, forward strand.
CAATAGTGATCATAGCATGATCGCCTTTGATTTAATTAGTGGAGAAGGGATAGTAAGGAAATCCACAGTACTACCTTTTAACTTTCGTAAGGGAGACTATGATAAAATGCAGAAAATAGTTAAGAAAAGACTAAAAGGAGCAGTTGCAAAGGTTAAAGACTTACATCAAGCTTGGGTGCTGTTGAAAAATACTATCTTGGAAGCCCAGACCAGCTGTATTCCACGCTTTAAGAAAAGTGGAAGGAAGTCCAAAAAACTGCCAGCATGGTTTAAAGGGGAGGTCAGAGAGGCTGTTGTTGCCAAAAAAGCATCTTTCAGGAAATGGAAAAAAGAGCCAAACGACGAAACCTGGAAACAGCACAAGCACTGGCAGGTCAAATGCAAGGCATTGATAAAGAAGGCAAAGATAGAATTTGAGAGGAACTTGCTGCGGAAGTAAAAATGCGAAATAAAGATTTTTTCAAGTACATTCGTAGCAAAAAACCTGTGAGAGAGTCAGTTGGACCATTAGATGACAGAGGAGTTAAAGGGGCACTAAGAGGCGACAAGGCGATAGCGGAGAGACTGAATGAATTCTTTGCTTCGGTCTTTACTGAGGAAGATGTAGGGATTTTACCCATGACTGAAGTGGTATTTAAAGGTGCGGAAGAATTGAAGGAAATATCGATACATCGGGAAGATGTATTACAACTATTAGATAAACTGAAGAGTAGCAAATCACCTGGGCTGGATGGTATACATCCAAGGGTGTTGAAAGAACTGAAATATGAGATTGCAGACCTGCTATTAGTAATCTGTAAACTATCATTAAAATCATCTCTAATACCTGAAGATTGGCGGATCGCCAATGTAACAAACGAAAAAGTGGAAACCAAAAAACAGGCCTACACACAGGAGAGATGAAGTACAAACCACTTTATTAAAGGACCCAACTAAAAAGGTTTCGGCCTGAGGCCTTCTTCAGGTGTCTAAAACAAATTAAAATAAAACATTTAGTTAAAACATATACAAGTTTATACCATAAATGCAATATATAAAAACAAAAAACTGATTTTTTGTTTTTATATATTGTATTTATGGTATAAACTTGTATATAAACTTGTATATTGTATTTATGGTATAAACTTAAATTGGAAGACTGGACATCAAAATGGCAGATGAAATTTAATGTGAATAAGTGCAAAGTTATGCACCTAGGGAAGAACAACCCAAACTATGGTTACACGATGCAAGGTTCCACATTAGGAACCACCACCCAGGAAAAAGATGTAGGCGTCATTGTGGATAACATGTTAAAACCCTCGGCCCAGTGTGCAGCGGCAGCCAAGAGAGCAAATAGAATGCTAGGTATCATAAGGAAAGGAATAGAAAATAAAACAAAAGATATTATAATGCCTCTATACCGTTCCATGGTGAGACCGCACTTTGAATATTGTGTGCAGTTCTGGTCACCGCATCTTAAAAAGGATATAGCGTTATTAGAAAAGGTTCAGAGAAGAGCCACCAAAATGGTAAAGGGGATGGAAGGATACTCCTATGAAGAAAGGCTAAAAAGGTTAGGGCTCTTTAACCTGGAAAAGAGACGGCTGAGGGGAGATATGATAGAAGTCTATAAATTAATGAACGGAGTGGAACGGGTAAACATAGATGGACTGTTTACGTTATCAGAATATAGGAAGACTAGGGGAATGCAATGAAGCTACAGGGTAAACTATTTAAGACTAATAAAAGAAAATATTTTTTCACTCAACATGTAATCAAACTCTGGAATGTGTTACCGGAGGATGTAGTAAAGGCTGTTAGTGTAGCTGGGTTTAAAAAAGGTTTGGACAAGTTCCTGGAGGAAAGGTCCATAAACCATTATTAAGAAGGGACCCAGGATATCAATGCTTGACCTAGTACAAGCATTGCAGAACCTGTGTCTTTTGGGGAAACTGCTAGGTACGTATGACCTAGATTGGCCACTGTTGGAAACAGAATACTGGGCTTGATGTACCTTGGTCAGACCAAGTATGGCATATCTTATGTTCTTATGTTCTTATGTTCACTCAACGTGTAATCAAACTCTGGAATTTGTTACTGGAAGATGTAGTAAGAGCTGTTAGTGTAGCTGGGTTTAAAAAAGGTTTGGAGAAGTTCCTGGAGGAAAGGTCCATAAATCATTATTAAGAAGGGACCCAGGATATCAATGCTTGACGCAGTACAAGCATTGCGGAACCTGTGTCTTTTGTGGAAACTGCTAGGTACGTATGACCTAAATTGGCCACTGTTGGAAACAGGATACTGGGCTTGATTGACCTTGGTCTGACCCAGTATGGCATATCTTATGTTCTTATTCTCAAACCATGCCCAAAATATTCTACACATAAGTACATCATATGTATGTAATTATATCAAAAGAAGCAATAAAGGCATTAATACGTAAACAACCAGCCTCTCATGGCTAAAAAAAATCATAACAAAGAGAAATTAAAAGCCTTATGAAAAGCAGGTATACTATATAAGAACATAAGTACATAAATCCCTAAGGAATAAATACTAGAAATTAAAATAAATAATATATCATGCATTTTTACAAACCATAAAAAATGATAAAACTTAATTTATCACTGTATAATCAACTAAAAATGACCAGAATTATATGTCAACAACTACATAGATAAATAGTGTGTCCCCATAGAGTGTAACCATAAAATAATCTTTGAAAACTTATAAACTGTTTATAGTAATGAAATCTTGCCCTTCAACAAGTTTTATCACTTTTATGGTAAGAACTCATGATGTATTATTTATTTTAATTCTACTATTTATTCCTTAGGGATGTATGTACTTATGTTCTTATATAGTTTACCTTCCTTTCATAGGACTTTTAATTTCTATTTATGTTATGATTTTGTATCCATGAGAGGCTGGTTGTTTATGCATTAATGTTTTCATTGCTTCTTTTGGTATAACTACATATATTTGATGTAGTTATGTGTATCAGACATGTATTCTTATAGTCTCTGTCCTTTTTCAGTGCTTCTACAAATTTATGTTTGTTTTATCCATGTATTATTTGTTACTTTTTATATATGTTTTTATTGGTATTTTAGCAGACCATTGCCCCCGAAGAAGGTCATGCCAATACACAACATGTTAGGCTTTGTTCTTTTGTTGCTGGTTGCCTTGGCATTTATATAAGCTCCAATAAAGCTTGTGTTTTGATACTTGCTTTTTGTTTGGTGTTGTGGTACTTGCGAGTACTTGTGCCTCTCTGCTGTGGACCAGTACTATATTTCTGGACATAAAACTTCCCTTGATACTAAAATAATTATTTAATAACACCAACCTCTGTAAAGAAATTATGAATTGTTGAGGTATTCTCCCCATTAGCCAACTAATAATCTGAATGTCCGCCAACTGATCAAATTAGTATAAAAAGATAACACGTCCAAGGATATCAACCGACTATGAGCTGGGATAGGCGGCAACTCATTGATCTGATTAAAAAAATCCATCATATCTTTGATATAAGATGGCAATATAAGTAGAAACAAGCAATAGAAAAGTCTAAAGGCTAAACCACAGTCAAACAGTGAAATAAATAGCCAGAAATAACTTGTTGTTAAGTGCCATTGAGTCAATGTTGACTCAAGACGACACTGTAGATAGTTGTCTTAAACTGTGTTCAATCTTCATTCAGGTAGCTAATTGTTGACAGAGTGGCATCCATAGCTGCCATTATTGTACATGTCCATTGCATAGCTGGTCTTCCTCTATTGACCTTCAACCTTGTCAAGCATGATGTCTCTAATGATATTTCTCTTCACATGATGTGTCCAAAGTAAGAAAGTCGGAATTCTTGTCATCTGAGCTTCTAAGGAAAGCTTAGGTTTGATCTCCTCTAGTACAGATTGATTTGTTTCTTAGGTAGTCCAACATATACACAGTATTTCTGCCAGCACCATAATTTAAAGATACTGATTTTCTTGCTGCCTGTCTTCTTCACTGGCCAACTTTTGCATTCATATGACTATTATTGAAAACACCATAGCTTGGACAAGTCAAATCTTTGTAGGCAGAGATACATCTCTACACTTGAAAATCTTATCCAGGTCCTTTATAGCCATTCTACTAAAAGCAATCCATTGTCAGATTTCTTGAATTTTGCACTATGAACATATCCACATGCGTGAAAGGCATTCTCTGTGAATCTGACAAATGAGCAACTTTTCTGCTCTGATTGTGCTGCTCTGGACCTGCCTCCTTTTAGTGGCTATGTCAGCAGTGGCTGCTGGTTGCAAAATGATTTTTTTTAAATTCTTTTCAACTCTTCAACTCAGTAGAATGTTGAAAAGAAATTATACATAAGGGGTAGAAGAAATGACTATCTGTGGCAAACTAACCAGCACACATACAACACACACACATATATACTGTATGTATGTGTGTGTGTGTATACACACACACAAACACTCATACAACATAGATAAAAATGCACATACACCCATGCTCTGCATGCTTTCCCCATTTGTTTAAAATATGCTAGCAGACAATGGATATGTTTTGGCCATACAGTATAAGTTGCTATACCGGTAGAACTAAAATGTATCCATTGCAAGTGGTCAATATTAGGAGTACCCTGGAAGCAGGACCAGAAGTTATAGGGAGAGTGACAAAATGTATGATAATCACTCTTTGCATAACTTACACATTTAAATCTGAATGCAGAAACAGCAGGAGTTAAATCTATATGGATAAGTTATCCATGTAAGGTTATGCTGGTATTTTCAGCATTCAAATTTGACCACATTATATGTCTCAAAATCCACAAAGTTAGGTGGATAACTTTATGCAGTCTTTGTCCCACAGAATATTGCACTCAGGGACTTGGACCCCATTACAAGTTCACAGAGCCCAGGACAGCCCTGCTTATTTTCCAGGCATGCACATTGGTTTATGCAATTAAGGGCCTGGAATCAGATCAGATGCAGAGATTAGAGAAGCCTAGCTTCAGGCAGATGTGTTATGATGGGCAATATATCCAAATTTTAATGAAATTAAAAAATCTCTATACTTGGGTATGAGCACCATTTCTTCTGCATTTGACGTTTGTAGTTCTTGACTTGCATGAGGCAAATTACATATAAATAACTCGTGAGTAATCTGATAAGGAGTCACTGGAAGTCACACAATTCCAGATACTCATTATTATCCAAGACATCCTTTCACAAGCCTTCACTAGAAAACGCACACCTCCTTTCACACTCTCCACAGTAAACAAACAGATGTGGATGATTCGCTTCAGTGTTTCAAATAACCAGTAGCTAGACATGTCTATCATAACACATCTGGACAGTGTACAGTCAAATATACATAATATAAAACATATGCATATTTATTGATTTTTCAGGTGCTCGATATACTGTTGACAATTATAAAGCATATGATTAAGACTTTAAAACCTATACATTAAAATGAACCAACCAAAAATTGCACATCTCATACTGTATATTTTTTTCAGCAAGCTATTCTAAAGCATAGGATCTGCTATAGAAAACTAATTTCATAGTGTGGAGTGAAGGAATCTGAAGCAGTTTCTGTTCTTCTGATCTCAATGGTCATGTGAGATAATAAATAAGCCACTAATTTTATCATTTATCTTACCATAAATGATCTTACATGTAAGAGAAAACTATACTAAACCGCAAGCCAGTGAAAATCAGTCAACATAGGAGTTGGACTTTTTAAAAATCTTAGCTGTGCCAAAGGAGCAAATGTAAATCCCGATGTAGACAATTGCAGCCATACACATATTTTTCCTATATGAAAAGGACATTCATGTGTAAATTCAGCCCTTTCTAAAATAGGCATTTCCATGTACATGTAAATGTCTGATTTTACATGTGGAAATTGCAAATAGGGCTTTTGACCCTCTAGTGGTAGTCTTCTGGTATGTATCTGTGTATTCTCAAACCATGCCCTCTTGAAATCTCTGTGTGATGTGGATCTCCATATGTAAATATCATCTTGCTGAACTCACCATTAACATATATGTGTGATCTGCATGGGGAAGTAAAATCATTTATTTACCTACTGAGGTCAATATTCAAAGGCTTTAGCTTTCTAAATTTGAGCTGAAAACTTGGGGCCCGATATTCGAAAGGCATTTACATGCTTTACAGCCCAGTGAACCATGTAAATGCCTTTATTTGGGATATTCAACGACACTTACATGGTTAGTGCCGTTGAATATCCCCTTCTAATCCTGCTACATGCCTTGATGATATGTGGTTAGAATTTGGGGAATTCTGAGGCAGAATGGAGGCAGAGACTGTCGCTAACTGGGCAGCGGTGATATTACATGCTACCCAGTTAGCGACCTGCGCCCACAAGATAAATGAGGAAACCTCTCGCCTATCTTTAAGACACAGGAGCTAACTGGGCAGTGTGCAATATCACTACTGCCCGGTTATTTACTGCAGCTTCTGGCATGTGTGGTGATCGCTGGATATTCAATGCTGATGCTGCATATGACCCCGGCATTGAATATCTGGGATTAAGAGTTGGCGGACAGTGCTATGCACCATAGTGGCGAATAACCTGTCCAATTCAATATCAGGCCCTTAGGCTTCTAAGTATGATTGAAAATAAGGGACACATTTAGGAACCTAAGTTTCTGTAGGTACTGAAATTTAAAAGCTCTGCTTTTATTTTGAATATTGGCCTTATTTATTATTTATTTATTTATTTATTTAACAGCTTTTCTATACCGCGCTCTTCATTATCAGTGCGGTTTACAAATAACAAATTCTTGCAAAGACAAAGGGAACAGCCTTGTGCATACATTGAAACAGGGTCAATAACTTGGAGCTGCAACTAGGTGAACTATTTACATATCCAGCCACTCGAGTTGTGGTAGGGTAACTATTTACAGGTTGTCTATTAGACCCAACTGAAAGGTTAGGACTGGGTCTTGACAGTTATTACAGCAGACATTATGGATTATCAGCATATGATTACATCATGGATTATTTATTTATTTATTTATTTATTTATTTAGTAAACACTTGTATACCGCTGCTTCCTACGATCAGCAGCGGTTTACTTTACAGAATCATAATGTATTGTACGGTACATTGAGATTTCAGTTTTACATTTTGATTAGTCAACGATTACGTAACACGGGACAAGCATTTGGATACGATACACATTTGATTAAAGCACACAGATCAAGGTATACATTTGATTTCAGTAGATTGGGGGGGGGCCCCATATATACAATTTGTACAGAATTAGTTGCCAAGGTGTACAGGCTATACATGGTTATATACAATTTGTACGGAATTAGTTGCCATATGATTATCTGCATATGATTAAATTGCCAGATGGAAGGAACAGTTGTTCGATTTGTCTAAGTCAGGTTGTGGATGAGTTGGGTGCGGCTTGAGTGGATTGGGGTGTGGAATGTGACAGTGTTGCGTTTGGCTGTGTAAAGTGTAAGATGAACAGATGATGCTTAAGAGCTTTCCTAAACTGAGACAGATCCTTGATTGATCTGATGTGTGGGGGGGAGGTTGTTCCAGCACCTTGGGGCGTAGAAAGCAAAGGTTCTATTCCTGGTTGTTTGTGTACATTTTGTAGATTCCTTGTGTTTGTGTGAGATCAGGGGCGGCCCAAGGGGGGTGCGGAGACTCAGTGTGGGGCCTCATTTGCATAAGGGGGCTCATTTGCATAAACATTTGCATAATGTTACCATACACTAACTTTTAGTAAACATGCCTCTTAATGAGTGTATGGATAAAGAAAGACTAATAGATTTCTACATTACTATAATCCAGTGCCAACCGCCAGGCACATTAGGAACTACTACAAACACTGCCCATTTAGAACCCATAGCAAACCCGCCGTATCCTAACAGCACTACCAGGACTCACAAAGCACCATACCCTACCTATCAAAAGGCAACACTGCAAATATTAAACCAATACATTTCAGAGAATAACAATACATGACCTACTGGGGAAAGGGAACAAGTGGCAATGTCAAATAGGAATTACATAAACAGAATACCTCAGCTCAGTTACACATGCAGAACACAGACCATCACCAAACAAGGAATCACAATTTAGAAACAGGAAGACAATTAAACTGGGAACCCTAAAAGCCAAACTTGGAATGTACAACAACACTGTAGAAATAAAACTATAAATTAATTTCCTCTTGTACTAAACAAAGCGCAGGCGTTAATGATGCACATTTCCCAGAGCTGACATATTCCAGTTAATAAATTCAAAATAAAGAGATATCTTTCTACATTTTGTGCATTTTTTTTCAGTTGCAATTGCTCCAGCCACTTTCTTCTGGTTTTTTTGTGTCTTCTGCTAACTCTCTATCGTCTGCTGTCCATTTGTCCTTTCTTCTCTCTTCTAATTTTTTTCCATTCTCTCTCTACATCTGCTTTAACATACTAATCTTTCTCCTTTTGCTCTTTCCTCATTCCTATTTCATCCACTCAAATTTTACCCCTCCATCCTCAATCCCCACTTACTTTCCCAATACCCAGCCAATTGTAGGTTTTTCTTCCGTCCCACACAAAATATTTTTCCTCTATCCATTTCACTCTCCCAGCTCCATCCCATTCTAATCTCCCCCAACATCAGCTTCCTTTTAGTTCCAGCCCCACCCAGTATCCGCTCCCTTCTAGTCCCCGCATCAGCCCATTTCCAGTCCTAGCCCCCCCATCAGCCAATTTCCAGTCCTAGCTCCCCCATCCATTTCCAGTCCAATCCAAGTCCCTGCATCAGCTCATTTCCAATACCAGCCTCCCATCAGCCCATTTCTAGTCCTTTCCTAGCCCCACCATCAGCCCATGTCAAATCCTAGCTCCCCTCCACTCAGCCCATTTCCAATCCAAGCCCTCCATGAGCCTACTTCCAGTTCTAGCCCCTCCATGAGTCCATTTCAATCCAAGCCCCCACCACAGCCCATTTCCAATCTTAGCTCCCCCAACACCCAATTCCCAGTCCTATCCTAGCCCCCTCCATCAGCCCATTTCCTGTCCTAGCTCCCTCCCATCACAACCCATTTCCATTCCAAGCCCCCTCCCCATCAGCTATTTGCAGTTCAAGCCCCCCTTCCACTGAGCCCATTTCCATTCCAAGCCCCCGTCCCTATCAGCTATTTGCAGTTCAAGCCTTCCCTTCCACTCAGCCCATTTCCAGTCCTAGGAACCCCCCCACCCCATTACCAGTCCTAGCCATCCCATAGCCTATTACCAGTCCTAAGTCCCCATCAGCCCACTCTCAGTCCTAATCCCATCAGCTCTTTCCAGTCCTAACCCCCAGCACCCATTTTTCAGTTTAAACCCCCCCCATAGCCCATTACCAGTCCTAACCCCCATCACCCCATTTCCAGACTTAGCTCCCCATAGCCCATTGCCAGTCCTAACCCCCTATCAGCACTCTTCCAGTCCTAACCCCATTAGCCCATTTCCAGTCCTAACCCCCACCCCAACAGCCCAGGGAAAATTTAAAATAAAAAAAAGCTGTCTGCTGCCGCTGCCGCAGCGGCAATGGCAGAATCGAATATCCCGCGAGGCCCCCCACTGCCCGACAGAGCCTGCCCTCCCTGCATCAGCTCCATCTCCGCAGTCGCACCAGCTTTCAGAGCGCGAAAGGAGAGTTTCTCCCTCGCGGCTCTGTTAAGCCCACGGGGGCTGATGGGAAAGTCCCATCAGCCCCTGCAGGCTTAACAGAGCAACGAAAGGGAAACTAGGCTCCCTTTGCGCTCTGAAAGCCGGTGCGCCTGTGGAGACGGAGCTGATGCAGGGAGGGCAGGCTCTGTCGGGCAGTGGGGGCCCCGCAGGATATTCGATTCTGCCGTTGCCGCCGCGGCGGCAGCAGACAGCTTTTTTTTTTTAAATTTACTTTTAAAGCAGAATGTTCTTTGCGTGGGGCCCCCTGAAACGCGGGGCCCTGTGCAAAAAAACATTCTTGCTCAATGGACGGGCCGGCCCTGTGTGAGATATTTATGAGTTACTGAACTACCATCTTGCAAGATTTCCTTGTATATGTTTAGCATAGTAAACTGTGTATGAGTAGAAAGGGAACTTATGTTGCTGCTATATATATTATATGATTTATTTTTACTTTTGTTCCTTTGAAAAACTTTAAATACAATATAGTCATATTTTATGTTCTTAGGGCCTAATATTCAGCCACTCTAATGCGACTAGTCGCTGCTGCTTAATTTTCAACTTGGATATTAAATTCTGGTGTTATATTTGGCCCCCACATTGAATATCCGGGTTGCTCGCCTTTGTAGGAAGCTAACTGGGCAGCAGCAATATCCAGCCACTTCCCAGTTAGCTTCTGCGGTGAAAATTAAGCCAGCCTTGCTTTCGCCAGGTAGCTATAACCTGGTAGCGTTGATATTGAGCCACCACCTGGTTATGGCTGGGTGCACCCTTGGAACACCCTAATGCCAACCAGTTAGACTGGGGCATGCAGCAGCAGCACCTGCGGATATTCAGCAGCAGTAATCGTGTTAGTGCCGCTGAATATCTTGGATAAAGGGAGTGACATGGTTAGCAGGTCTGCTAAACGTGTTACTCCCTTTGAATATTTAATCCTTATTTTTGGAATAGAAAATGGGTCCATTAACATAAGATTAATTCACACTGCTAATGTGACTATAGAACTGCCACAAAATTAATAACAGGGTTTCTACTTGCTAAGCCTACTTGCATTAATCATTAGCATTATTTGGAACCATCTGTAGAAGTGTCATTTCCAATATTACAATTATATGGAGTGGAGGAGTAGCCTAGTGGTTAGAACACTGGCTTGGTAGCCAAGCAACCAGGGTTCAATTCCCACTAGCACTCCTTGTGGCCTTGGGCAAGTCACTTAACCCTCCATTGCCTCGGAAGAAAGGCCTGGCAATCTACTTCCGGTGACACTGCCAAGAAAACCCAGGAGCTTCTGGGTCACCAGGAGTCAGGACTGACTCAAAGGCACACATTGCATTTTGCATCAGAGGTTAATAACTAGCTGTTTCATTGAGGGAAGTATGTTTTTTTCCTACTTCAGGCTCAGCGATGGCATCAGGGGAATGAGCACTTTGGTCGATCCTGGCAGGCAGGAGATGTGATGGGGTGTATGGTTGATATGAATGAGCACACCATGATATTCACCCTGAATGGAGAAGTCCTCCTAGATGATTCTGGTTCAGAGCTTGCATTCAAGGATTTTGAGGTTGGTGATGGTAAGTGATTGCACCGTTTGCATTTCTGCTGTACATATTTGCCATGCAATGCTGATTAGATTCTGTGACTGGATAACTAGACAGGGTATTGATCAAAATGTTCTATATCTACAATTGGGACATGATTCAGGCAGTGTTAACATTAGAAAATTAGCATTCTAGTACAGTTTTACCTGACTGAAAATGGTTTATAGTAATTCTTTAAAAAATATGTTATGCCTAACTAATAATGGCTGAAAATATATGTTAATTGATCTGCTAGATTACAGAGATATTTAAATATCATGATGTTATGTAAAATATGATGGGCCTATGTGGTGCAAAAGCAATGAAGACGGAAAGGTAAAAGTTAACTCCTGACATTGAGAAGGGTAGAGGTACCTAAAAAGAGATTAGACTAAGGAAAGTGCATTAAAGTGCACTAAGCAGTTAACATGTGACTTACAGCATACTAACAGTGCAGAGACATGATGACTACTGATCACATGATGCAATGGAGATTGCGCTGGTTATGAGTAGGGCTTGGGCTGCAAATGCACATTGCAGCTAGTGCATGGGAATTAGCACAAGCTGTCACTTTTGTGGTTAGCATAAAGCGTACTTACACTAATTGACAATGAACCTAATGCACTATAAGGGACTTTTCAGTGTGGTAACTGTAGTGAGCATGATGGCCCTGCCCCCAACAGTTACCGCACGCTAGTTTTCATTCCTAATGCACGATAAATGCAAAAACTCATCACACTTTAGTAAAAGGGCCTCTAAAAGAAGTTTATGTGGCATCTGTTACACACTGGTGACCTTGTTTAATTGGTATTGAATATACAGTATGTATTGACTGCTTACTCTATGGGCATGTTTACTAAAGGGCATTAGCTGTCTTTGAGGTGCTAACACAGGTTTGTCATGCCATGAAGACAACTAACATGGGAGAAATGCAATTACGACGGGTCTTTTTCCATGGTAGCTGCGTTTCACGCAGTGGCTGCTTGATGAGCAGGATGTGGGCAGAGTGGGCATTAACATTGCGTGGTAGACGCACTTTCTGCAGGCTTTGTGGATTCAGCTGTTGTCACATCAGTGAGTGGGGTTAGCTGCATCCGTGAAGTTTCCACCCATAATCTCAGCATTTTCTTCATGGTATCTTCAGGGGAAATGCTGGGAATGCCCCCTGCACATACTGTGGCACTTTAGCTGCTGCAGCGGGACTTTTGCATCTAACGACCACTTTAATAGATAGACACCTATCTGTTCAGTTTGGGTTCTGTTGTGATATCCTGTCAAATCACTAAGTCGAGGATAGAAAATTCAAAGAAATCAACACATTTGAGAGTAGGTGGTATTCTTTTCTTACTTGGTTATGTAACTATATTCAGGGGTGGCATGTGAAGATGTGGGGCCATAATCATTTCCATTAGTCAGTAGAGGGCCGAAAATCAGGTCCATGTGCAGAAAATGCAGCTGCTCTTGCTTTGGGCTGGCCCTGATTATACTTATTTGCTTAAGCTATGTGGCACACCCCCTGTGTAGCTTCTTGCCATTCTGCAGTGACTCAAAAAGCACACTCCATTCAAAAGCATAGTCACCCATGTTTTATTTTTCATTTGATCAGGACACACAAGCAATCTGCTCATATGGTTATCTGTTTTCTGGTTGATCACAATATTCATTTGCTAATCTTTTCTTCCTGAGTATCTGGGTTATTGCTGTCCATAGCCTATAATTATGTACGTGAAAATAAGACAAGGCACTGTAGATGGCATTTTTGTTATGTAATTTAGCCCATGGGAAGGATGGCTTGAAGGCTGAAGTTCCAGCAGGAATTGTCATGTGATAAACAGCACTTGGCCTACTCTTGTTTATCTTGACAGGGGATGACGGCTCCCTCTCGCTTATAGAGAGAATGTATAGCAGAGAATGCAAATACAACAAAACCTCATGAAGAGAATGCTTTACTTAGAGTTGAATGTGTTAAGCCATAAAAAACAATACAGTCTCTGTAATATATGGCATTCATCATAAAAAGATAGCACAAGCTTTATCTGATACAGGACACATTGTTAATCTAAACTGACAGTGGGACAAAGCTGAGGAGAAGCCTAATAGCCCTCAACTACACTCTAGCTCAAAGTAATTGAAACCAGACATTGCGAGTGAATCATAACTTCCAGTATTTGATTCATTTACTCTTTTGGTTGAAATTCATCTTTGCTGCAAAAATATCTTCAAGTTCCATGGTATAGGGGATTAGCTCCTACTAAACTGCCAGTATGGCACCTTAGAAAGCCAGTGTAATCATTTATTATTTAAACTGAGATCCCATGTATAATCAGTAGACTAATAGAAACCAGAATTATTGTTAGTATGTTAAACATTTACTTCAGAAGGGATGAGACAATTTTATTCTTCCAGTTTAAAAAATGTCACATTGAAAATGTTGGTGTACTTATGGGGATGGTTAAAACTTTGAGTCCAGTCATTGGCCTACTAGAACATTTTTATCTAGAGTTCTTGGGAATGGTTTGAAATGAACTCATTGTTACTATCAGAAGCCCCACCCTTATTAAATCTGTGCAATGTTTAGAGGTTTGTTATGCTTTTTTTTTCTATTATTATTTCTCTTAGTACTTTGTCATTTTAATCTTAGGAAGTCTGAAGCCTGATGTCCTCGTTCATTCATTGTGTGGAATCAGTTTCCCTGGAAATCTTTTTCCAACTTGAATTTTGTAGTGTGGTTGCCCTATTAGTCCATTTAGATTCATGAAAATATAGGTCAACATGGAAGCTGTAGATGGTGGGGGTCATTTTGAAGGCTCTATTCATTGTTTGGATTCCAAAAATGGATATAGAGACGTCCAAAGCCATTTTAGAAACGAGGTCTGTGGATGTCCCCAGTATGAGGATGTGCAGGTCTGAATTGGGGGCATGATGGAGCATTCCCAGGAACCTGGACATCCCCACCTGATCTCATGAATGTCCAGAGTTGCGTCTAAGTTTAGACTTGCTCCAGGCACAAACAGGCATCTGCAAAGTGCTTGTTTTGGCTGAAAAACATCCAGAGTGTATAGAGCACAATTTTAAGGATAGCAGCAGTGGGATTTGAGCCTATTTTTTTTCAGATGTCCTGGCTTCCATATCCCAGATTGCACTTGGACATCACTTCTAAAATTCTCCTCCACGGGGTCAATTTTCAAAGAGTTTATGCTCCTAACTTTGAGAGTTAAACTCTTAAATTGAATCTTTGAAAATGTATTAGGGCTGAGTGTCTATATTTGTGCTAAATATTTTACTAAGAGGCCAGTTTTCAAAAGCCCTTATCCGGATAACCACAGAGATTTTCTGGATAAGTGCACTTAGACAGATGCAGCAGCACTATCTGTATAGTACCGCTGAATATCTCCACAGACTGCCGTGCCACTATCCTGCAGAACTCTATTGCAAAGGAAGGTAATACTCGGCCTGAAATCTCTCAAAGGAGTTAAGGAATTCTTTTAAAAAGCTAATTCTTTTGCTGTTAATTTTTAAAAAATAAAGTCTTTTATTTCTATACGACAAAGAGGAACTTTTTATTTTGTGTGTGTGCTTGTGGGGTTTGGCAAGGCTCTTGTCGGTTCATTCACAGCTAAATCTTTGAAGCCACTGACCTTATCAGGTGTTAGGTCCTCCCTACCCACCCCGACACCCATCCATTCCATATGAGCATTCTTGCTTTACAGGGCAACTCCCCATTTAGCTACACACAGGGACATAGACAAGCACTGTTAGAACACACTTACAAGAGGTTAGCTGTTTTTTTTCTTAAAGGACAGCTGAGGAACATAGGGATTTTGGTAGGTCTCTCTCTTTTACTACAACAGGTACCAAAGCTCCACCAACTAAGCAATGGCTGGGAAAAATTGTATTGCTAAAGCTGTTGCTCCCGTTACAGCTTCTGCCTCTGTCCAGACAGAGATGCCAATGCCAGTTGAGGAATCTGTTCCATGTGCAGGATGCCTGCATGCTGAGGCTCTCAGGAAACAAGTGGAGGAGCTCAGGGAAGAGGTGGCAAGACTGAGAACCATTCAAGACAGTGAGAAGTACATTGATGGGATGCTTCTTGAAACATCCAGAGGTGAAGTTGGGAGGCTACAGAAGGAAGAAGGTTGGACACAAGTCACCAGGGCCAGCACTATCAGCACTCCAACCCCTCAAGCCCTTGAATTGAACAACCCAGTATGCAGCCCTGGAAGTGGAGGAGGTTGAAACATCTGAGGAAAGGGAAGAACCACAGCTCGAGCACCCCAAACTTAAAGAATCTGTCACCACAACAAAGTGAAGGGTAGTGGTGGTTGATGACTCTCTTCTGAAGGGTACTGAATCCATCTGCCAGCCAGATTTGATGTCCAAAGAGATGTGCTGTCTGCCAGGTGCCAAAATCCAAGATGTTACAGAGAGTTTACCGAGACTCATCAAGCCTACTGACTTAGACTAATTTGCCCATACATGTTGGCAAAAATGATACTGCTAGGTATCCCTCTGAGCATATCAAACATAACTTCACGGCTCTGGGACAGAGGGTGAAGCAGATAGGTGCACAGGTGGTGTTCTCTTCAATCCTCCCTATTAAGGGTAAAGCGCAAGGCAGATAAGCTCACATCCTGGAGATGAATTCATGATTGTGTGGATAGTGTCATTGAGAGCATTTTGGTTTCCTGGACCATGACATGATATTCCAAGGGCTGCAGAGCATAGATGATGTCCATCTGTCTAAGAAGGGTCAAATTGTTTTCAGTAGCAGAGTGGTTAACATACTGAAGAGGGTTAACCTACTGAAGGGCTTTACATTAGATTCATTGGGGATGGGTGAAGAGAGCCCCCAAGTAAGTGAAGAAAGTTCCCAGGTAAGAGAAACATTAAATACCTCTGTAGAAATGGGTAATAGGGGCAACATCTGGAAAGCAGTGTGTACAAATGCCCGCAGTATGGGAAAGAAGATCTCAGATGTTGAGGCTTTAATGGAAGAGGCTGACTTGGATTTAGTGGTGGTTACGGAGACATGGTTCACAGAAAACCATGACTGGGATACAATGATACCAGGCTATATTTTATTCAGGAAGAACAGGGTAGAAAGAAGGGGAGGTGGTGTAGCACTATATGTTAAAAATAATATTAAAGCTATAGAATTGAAGGGCTTAAAAGGAAGAGAGGAGGCACTGTGGGTTAAGCTAGAAAGAGGGAAAGGGAAATCCATTTTCATTGGAGTTATAAATAAATCCTCATCACAGGGGGTAGAAATGGATGAAGATTTAATAGAAGGCATACGCAGTATTGCCATGAAAGGAGACGTGCTACTGATAGGTGATTTCAGTATGCTAGATGGGGGTTGGCACATACCTGCTGTGGTATCTAGAAGTAAGGAGATTGTGGATTCTCTACAGGGAGAACTATTCAGGCACACGTGATGGGGCCATACTGGACTTAGTGCTTACTAATGGGAAAGTGTTTCTGATGTTACAGTGGGAGATCAACTCACATCCAGTGATCGCCAGATGGTATAATTCAGTAGGGCTTATAAAATCCATTCAAAAGGGTCTTAGACTTTAGGAAAACTAACTTTGCAGAGACAGAACAATACTTCAGAGAGTCGTTAGCGGGATGGGAACAGCTGGGGGATATAGAAAAACAGTGGGCAAAACTGAAAGGGAATATTTTAAAGGCAATAAACCTTTTTGTTAGAAAGGTAAATAAATGTAAAAGGAAAAGGAGGCCGCTGTAGTTCTCAAAAGAAGTAGCTGAGAAGGTGAAGAAAAAGAGAGATGTCTTCATGAAATACAAGAGATCACAGAGAGAGGAAGACAGGCATCTATATTTGGAGAAACTTAGAGAAGCTAGCAAAGTAGTCAGGAAAGCAAAAGTATAAAGGAAGAAGAAATAGCCAATGCAATAAAATGTGGGAATAAGACATTTTTCAGATATGTTAGTGAGAGGAGAAAGGGCAAAAGTGGTATTGTCAGACTCAAGGGTGCAGGGGAGGAATATGCAGAAACTGAAGAGATAAAACAGTATTGCTTAATAAATATTTCTGTTCTGTGTTCACAGATGAAGGGCCTCCTGCAGGACCTCATAAAGCACCCACACATAGGAAAAGAAGTGACGGGAATGTCTAACGATTTTCAGAAGACTGTGTTCAAGTGGAACTAGGTAAACTAAAACAGGACAAAGCCATGGGTCCAGATGGGATACATCCAAAAATACTGAGGGAACTTGGGGACGGTCAAGCGACTCCACTTTCTGACCTTTTCAATGCCTTTTTGGAGTTGGGAGTGGTGCCAGAGGACTGGAGAGAGGCACATGTGGTCCCTTCACACAAAAGCGGACACAAGGTTGATATTCAGAACTACAGGTTGGTTAGTCTAACCTCTGTGGTTAGTAAATTATTGGAAAGGCTACTAAAGGAGAGAATAGTGAGGTTTCCGGAGTCCAATGGATTGCAGGATCCGAGGCAGCATGGATTCACCAGAGGCAGGTCTTGTCAGACAAATCTGATAGATTTCTTTAACTGGGTGACCAGGGAGTTGGACTGAGGGAGAGCCCTAGATGTGGTGCATTTAGATTTAAGTAAAGCCTTTGACACTGTACTGAACAGGCGACTTATAAACAAACCGAGCACCCTAGGGATGGACCCTAAAGTTACTGCTTGGGTTAGAAATTGGTTGAGTGGGAGGTGACAAAGGGTACAGGTAAATGGAGCTCACTCAGAGGGGAAGGAGGTTACCAGTGGCGTGTCGCAGAGATCTGTCCTTAGTCCGATTCTGTTTAACGTCTTTATTAGTGATATTACGGAAGGACTGTCTGGTAAGGTTTCCCTCTCTGCGGGTGATACCAAACTCTGCAATAGAGTAAACACCCAGGAAGGTGTAGATGACATGAGGGATCTTGCTAAGCTTGAAGAATGGTCTAGAATTTGGCAACTGAGATTTAATGTTAAAAAATGCAAGGTCATGCATTTGGGCTGCAGCAATCCAAGGGAGCGATATAGTATAGGGGGTGAAGTACTTTTGTCCACTAAAGAGGAGTGGGATCTAGGCATGATTGTGTCTGATGATCTTAAAAGTAGCTAAACATGTTAAAAAATGCAAGGTCATGCATTTGGGCTGCAGCAATTCAAGGGCACGATATAGTATAGGGGGTGAAGTACTTTTGTAGACACACAGGAAGGAGTCAACATGAGGAGGGATTTAGCTAAACTTGAAGAATAGTCTAGAATATGGCAGCTGAAATTTAATTATAGAAAATGTAGGGTCATGCATTTAGACTGCCAAAATCCAGAGGAGCTGTACAGTGTAGGGGGAGTGAGGTACTTCTGGCCACAATAGAAGAGCAGGACCTGGGCATAATTGTGTCTGATGATCTTAAAGTAGCTAAACAGTTAGAAAAGGCGACTGCAAAAGTCTGAAGGATGCTTGGCTTTATAGGGAGAGGAATGGCCAGCAGAAAAAAGGTGGTGATAATGCCTCTGTATAAGTCTCTGGTGCGACCTCATTTAGAGTATTGTGTGCAATTCTGGAGACCGTACCTTCAGTTGGATACAGGCAGGTTGGAGTCGGTGCAGAGGGTGGCTACTAAAATGGTTAGTGGTCTTCGTTATGAAGTATATGAGGACAGACTTAAAGATCTTAATATGTATACTTTAGAGGAAAGGTGATATAGGGGCGATATGATAGAGACATTTAAATACCTCCATGGCATAAATGCACAGGAGGGTCTCTTTCAATTGAAGGCAAACTCTGCTATGAGTGAAAGTGGATAGACTCAGAAGTAATATGTGGAAATATTTCTTTATGGAAAGAGTGGTAAATACGTTGAATACTCTCCCATTGGAGGTGGTAGACATGAGGACAGTATCTGAATTCAAAAAAGCATGGGACAAACACAGAGGATCTGTAAAAGTAAAAAGGGGACTATTGTAGTTGATATGGAAGGGCAGACTAGATAGGCCATGTGGTCTTTTTCTGACATCATGTTTCTATGTTTCTATCCAATTATTGCAGGAGCTGTCTGTGGGCCGTGTGTCCGCTGTCTGGATGATTGTGGCACCTATTTGGATAGGGTGATTTTTAGCTTATTACCTCTGCAGCCCAATTCTTCTCGTCGGCTCTATTCGGTCCTGAAATCCCTCTCCATGCACTCATCTTCGCCTCCCAGCTCTAACCTACTTGCCTCTTTCTTCACTACCAAAATTCAGATGCTCCGCTCCTCCTCCTTTTCAGACTGTCCCCCTCCATTTTCCCCACTCCTGCCCCCACCAGTTTGGGAGGGGAGGTGGAATCCTGTACTGAATGATAGGGATAAAGGGCAAGTATTGTGTATGTGAATGCGTATAGTGAAAGTATGTTTGTGCTAGTATATGTTCTGGTCATGGGAGTTTTGCAGTCTGTGTATAGTTTCTCTGTGTCGAAAGGTGCCTTTTATGTTTTTGTGATCGAGGTGCTGGTTGCTGTGATGTAGCATATCTTTGTCGCTCTTCTGTGATGGGTTAGGTAATGATGTGTGCTGTTGTAATGTGTGAATTTTCTGGCAGGCTTTTGATGAGGGTTGTAATGCTGTTCTGGTCCATGCCTAAGGGCTATGCCAAAGGGCTCTTTAGCGTGGGCTGGCCTTATGGAGAGGGGAGGTAAAACCTGCTGCTGGTGAGAGGGGGTGCTGGATTGGTGGTAGAGAGGAGCAAGAGAGGGGCCTAACTCTTCGCTCTCCAGTGTTATCCTCTGATCTTTCTGCTGCTTTTGGAGCTCTTCGGGGCTCAGCAGAACAGTTTTTAAATTTAAATGTCCCCATGGACTGCCCGAAGAAACAATCAGTCAGTATTAGAGGAGATCAAACCTAAGCTTTATTTAGAAGCTCAGATGACAAGACTTTGACTTTCATACTTTGGACACATCTTGCGAAGAGAGAGATCATTAGAGAAACGCATCATGCTTGGCAAGGTAGAACGTCAATGCAAAATAGGAAGGCCAGCAATGAGATGGATTGATACAATAAGAGCAGCTATGGGTGCCACTCTGTCAACAATGAACCGCCTGACTGAATACTGAACACAGTTTAAGACAGCTATCCAGAGGGTCGCTATGAGTCAACACAGACTCAAAGGCACTAAACAACAACAACAAAAAAGCCAAGAGCTGGGCATCCATTTCAGCACTAGATACCTAAATTAGGCTCATAAGTCTAGGCAAATGAATGGCAGGGCTAAATTTAGGTGAATTTTCAGCTGAAACTTAGGCTCCTATGTTTGACTGAAAATAGGGGACAAATTTAGGTATCTAACTTAGGAGCCCTATTTATTCCCTTCGGGGACAAGGGAATAAAAAGTACCTGTTAGTATACAAGTAAACTGCTCTGATGCGCAAGTGGAGGGCGGTATATCAAGTGCCTAAACCATTAACCATTATTTATTTGTCTATTTAACGGCTTTGCTTTTTTTTTGTAGCCACTTTATCTGGAAGCCAAGGGTTTTACAATTAATGTGAATGTAAAGAAAACATTAGAACTTAGGGTGTTAATACAACCAACTGACTATTTACATTTGTCAAGTTGAACGCATTAGTGATAGAAAAGAATGGGTGAGTAACTTGGAAGGGCATGGAGAATGCTCATAGGATTATGTGTCTATTGAGGTACTATTGTTTGCAAGCTATTCATAATAGCCATGCTGGGTGTTATCCCCAAAGTATTCCGAGAACAGGTGAGTCTTTAACTTACAGTTGAATTCGGTTATGAGGTCCAAGGATCTGAGCCCTTCAGAGAGTGAGTTCCAGAATGAAGGGTAATAGAGGGAGAACTCATTTGCAAGTGGTCTGTCAGCTGCTCACCTTAAAGGCAGGGATGGTGAGGAAGTTCAGGGCATTCAGCATTCGGATTCTGTTGTCCAAGACCATTTGTATTAGAGTTTGCAGACTTTATGGTGAGAGGCTGTGCAGAGTCTTGAAGATGTTGAGTATCACCTTGTACTTTATTGTGGATCTTATAGGGAGCCAATGCAATTATTTTAATGTTGGTGTTATATGTTCTTGTTGAGGGATGCAGTGGTGTTCTGGACCATCTGTAGATGGTGTAGTACATGTTTTGGGATTCCTTGTTATATGGTGTTACAGTAGTCTAGGTGCAGAGTTATTAACACATGGCATACTATCCTAAAGTCACTAGGGTTAAGAAGTGGATGCATATTTTTCAGGATCTTTATCTTGTAGTATGTAGCTCTGGTGGTCTTCTTGATGTGTGATTGTAGGCTGAGATTTTGATCCAGGGTTATTCCTAAGTATCTGATTTTCGGTTTGACTTTCAGCGCAAAGTCTAAGAGGCCCTTTTACTAAAGTGCAGAAAGACTTTGCACTTACCATGTATTTTGAGTAAAAATTAATGTACGGTAAATGCAAAACTCATAAGGTAACTGTTGGGGCAGGTGCAATTACTGCATTGAAAAGTCCCTTACTATGCATTGTCATTCACAGTTGCCACGGGTACACATAACACTACATATAGAGGTGACATAGAGTGTACCTGTGGAAAGTATTGTGTTCTAAATGCAATGTGATCCATGCTCACTTTCTTCCCATAACTGGCCCATTCTCTGCCCCATCACACAATGAGCAATTAACATGGAAATTAGAGTGTGTCAACTGTCATGCCAGTACAGCAACATTTATCGCAGTCCTGCAGTAACAGTTACCCTGTGCTAAAATGCATGTTGACCATTTAGCACACTTTAGTAAAAGGTCCTCCTAATTTGGAAGCTGTTTTTTTTTTTTAATATTGTCTTTGACTTACTTATAGGGTAATTTTGCACAGGCTGTCAAGGTAGGAAAAAGGATTCCCAAGTCAGGATATACACACTTTTGTGAATATTTTACAAAAGGCCAATTAAACACCTATTAGGACATGGAAAATACACATGTAGTTAGCAGCACAGACAGTGCAACCATTTTAAAAAGAGCACCGTTGTTCAGTACTTTGAATTTGTAACTTCCAGTAACACGTTAGTATCAGTTTTTCAACCTGTGTTTGTAAATGCTGGCATTTAGACATGTAGGAGGTAATTTTATAGTCTGCATGAATGTAGCTACAGACCAGTGTAAATATCCTCTTATAAACTACCGACCACTGTGAAAGATTGTGCTTTGCCATGATGGTGCCTCTGGAGGTGTATTTGCATATGAGCAGAGTTTGGGTAAAGAATGGGTGAAGCACCCAGAAGTTATAAAGTTCAGTAGTCTTACATGTGTTCTTGGATATTTACATCTGCTTCAGGGGAAGGTATCATTATCCACTCCAGCAATTTAGGCATGCATTATGCCACTTAAGCTAGTATTTTATAAGGGCTTCTAAAATGACCCTTGTAGTGTCTGGGAGTCCAAAGGAGAGCACAGCCACCTGTAGGCAAGCACAGGAACAGCAAAAAACAGGTGTGACAAAGTGGTAAAAGGTCAAATAGTCTTTATTAAAAAAAACCCCAACGCGTTTCGGCTGACAACTTCTTTGGGGAAGTTTACCTCAAAAACAAACAAAAAATATATATAATAAAATATAAAATAAAATAAAACAAAAAATAAAATAAAAAATAAAATCCAATAAAAAATATATTTTTAAAATTGTTTTTAACCCTTTGTTATCATTTTATTGTTTTTAACCCTTTGTTATCATTTTATTGTATATATTTTTGGTTCATTTTTTAGGTAAACTTCCCCTGAGGAAGGCATCAGTCGAAACACATTGTTTTTTTTTTAATAGAGACTATATTTGACCTTTCACCACTTTGGCACACCTGTGTTTTGCTGTTCCTTGAGGTATCTGGCCAGTTAGAGGCTAGCACAATCCATATAGGTTTTGAAAATAGATGGACAGGTTAATTATTTGTTTACTAGCTGGGGGTAAATGTATAACTTCCTTTGAAAATTAACCCCCCAATTTTCAGGTTTTAGAAATGGCTTTCAACATCAGAAGGATAGGCAGAATTGTCCCTTCAATTATTTTGTAGAAATCCAGGGTCCAAAGGAGCATAAGCCTTCCCAGTAGGTATAAATCACAACGTCTAGATTTTTTTAAAGTATTCATGTATTGCAATTAGCTAAAGCTTCCTTTCTCTATTCATAATGTCAACTCTTATTTGACCTTTCCTAAGAGTGAAAGCCTGGTTGATTTTAGTGAGGAGAGGGGGGGATTTGCCTGAAACAAGGGGCCACGCATTAGTGGTCTGATGCTCCCAGGAGGAAAAATAAAGCCAGCTTAGGAAGTTGATTGCAAGCTATGTTATTGATTTACCATAAGAGTTATTAACCTGTGGTACCAAGTAACTGCAGGTTAGTGACTTCCCTCCTAAACATGCTGTATTAATGTGAGCTAAAAACCCACTTGAATAGTTCTCCAACTATCCTGGAGCTCTTTCATGTCAAATGTAAGGCCAAATTTGAAATGAAGCCCAAAAGGGCAAGAAATGTGCCAGGTCCAGTCTTGAAATATCCCATCTTTTGCTGAAGGCTTCGGTTTTCTGCAGCTTTTAGGAAAGTAAATATTGCAAAGCAAAAAAAAAAAATGGTATGAAGAAATTGCTGCCGCAGAAAGCATTGTGGGGACTCTTCTTTGAAAAGACTAAACTAAAATATCACTGAAAAGTTAAACAATGCTGTTTTCACAAGTCTTTGCTTGAAGTTTATATCCTGTCAAGTTGTTACCCTCCAAGATGGTGCAGGGAAAGGAATCCTTGCTGCTCGAATTGCGGTATATCATCTGTGTGTATAAGTAAGTAAGTAAATAAATAAGTAACAACCTTAGCCACACTGAGGGTAATTTCATAAAGGTCTTTTGCACGTAAAGGTCTATCTCCAGGAACAAGCAGGAATCTAGTCTTCACATTTGGGTATCATCGGTACCGACGGAGCCTGCGCAGGAACGCTCCCCAGCGTCCAATAGGAATGTTTTTGGGAGCATCCCTCAGCACATGCACGCTGCCTTCCCGCCTTTCCAACTGTCCCTCTTCAGTTCTTCGTTTTCTGCGGAGCCGACACCGCAGAAAATTTATTCTTTAAACTTGCTTTTTTGTGGTCGTGTCTGCCTCCGCACGACACCTACTGGTACTGCCGGTTCTTTTTTCTTCTTTTCAAAAAAAAAAAAATACTTCTGAACTGTTTCTCTTCAGAAATTTTTTTCTTTTTGGTGCTAGGCAC
The DNA here is from genome assembly GCA_033557465.1 of Ichthyophis bannanicus. Classification (NCBI taxonomy): domain Eukaryota; kingdom Metazoa; phylum Chordata; class Amphibia; order Gymnophiona; family Ichthyophiidae; genus Ichthyophis; species Ichthyophis bannanicus. The sequence goes on from CM066033.1 coordinate 499,206,340, forward strand.
CATTTTGGGCATTAGGCCCCATTTTTCCTAAAGGATGGAAAAAACAGCTGGTGGTTTTAAAAAATGTACTAAGTGTGGCGGTACCATCTCCGTCACCGACACCCATGACTGGTGTCTAAAATGTTTAGGACCTGACCATTCTCCATCTGAGTGTCTCTCTTGTATGGAGATGACTAAAAGAGGAAGACAGAACTGAGCTGCAAAGCTCGGTACCCTCTTTTCTTTCTTTTCTTTGGATGCCAGGTCCATTGCATCAACGTCTTCAAGAGCCTCATCTTCCTCCCATGGATCTCAGGTAACTAAACATAAGAGCCGGTCCTCAAAGGGTAGCTCTCCTTCAGAGCATCGAGAGGTCATTGGCATTGCCCTTGAGGAAACTACACTGGCAAAACAGCCCCGGCGGGAGGCTTTGGCCTCCAAAGCATCAGCTGGGGTTCCAGGATGTTCTCGAGGCTTCAACCTCGGCAGAACTACTGGTGCCATGCTCAGGGGTTCCGGCCGCTTTTACCGGTACCGATACCCAGGCATTGGCAGCGTCGATAGACCAGAGAGTCCTCGCTATCGAATACAGTCTTGCAACTCTCCTTACAACTGCGGTACCGTTGACACCAGAGGTTCAACGGGCACCGGTACCAATGCCATTACCAGCACCAGTACAGATACCGGTACCAGCACTGACGGTACCGGCCCCAGTGGGAATGCAAAAACCCTCTAACCTACACAGATAGCACACATGATGATCTCACGGCTTATGTCCCTCCACTTCCATGTATATATATACATATATAAAACTGTATATAGTTTACGCTGTTCTGTATAATCTCACATTGTTTAGACTGTTTATTCTATATATAATATGATGTTCCTTGCAATATGTTCTGTTTATAATACGACGTTCCTTGTAAAACAAACTTGCTTTGTTGTTTGTTGATTGTTGTTCACTGTAAACCGCAACTGAACTTTGGAAGATGCGGTATATAAATGTGTATAAATAAATAAATAAAAATGACGACTTTTTCTGGCATCGACAGATTGGTACCGGACCAACTCGGTACCGACTTTGATCGATACAGAGACCGTTCTTTGCATGAACATCGGGATCAGAGATACTTTGAATCCTCCGATTCTGATGACTCTGATAATTCTGCCGGTACTAGAGTGTTTCTCCCGGAAGACTCCTCTTCTCCCCAACACAGAATGTCTCCTCCGGAAGACATGTCTTTTCAGGATTTTATTCGTGATGTGGCCTGAGGCCTTTCAATCACGGTAGCTCCTGAAAAAGAACCTAGAGCAAAGGAATTGGAAATTCTCCAATACCCTAAGGCTCCCAAGGAGGCAGCCACTCTGCCCATTCATGAAATTCTTCATGATTTGATGCTTAGAATGTGGGAGACCACTTTGACCACATCTCCTCATTCTAGGAGACTCGATACCATATATCGAGTTCCACCATGTCCAGGTTTTCAAAAGACTCAACTGCCACACCATTCAATGGTAGTGAAGTCAACCATGCGTAGGATGAAAAGTGCAAAAAGACATGCATCCAATCCTCCAGGTCGTGAATGCAGGACTCTTGACGCTTTTGGGCGTCAAACATTTCAACTTCCATGCTTTCAGCTAGGATCAGCTCATATATTTTATATATGGGAATGTTCCTCAAAGAGGTCACAGGAGATTTGAAGTTTATGAGACCCCTTTCTCCCTGATGACAAACGACAAGACTTCCTTACTCTTGTCAAGCATGCTCAAGACGTCTCCAAGTTTGTAAATCATGTAGCCTTTGACTGCTTTGAATGCATCAGCAGAACCTCTGCTATTGCCATTGGTGCACATCGGATTGCCTGGCTTCAGGCATCAGACTTGGAGATTTGGGTACAGGATAAATTGGGAAACATCCCTTGCACAGAAGAAAACCTCTTTGGCAAGAATTGGCAGGAAAAGGCTAATGAGATAGATGCTGACAATATCACTTTAAATAGATTGTCAAAATCTACAGCCACTCCAGCCAAAAGGAAACCCTATAAAAAACCCTTTTTCAGCAAAAAGAGGAAGTTTTATCCATCCTATACCCAGCAAGGGCAAGCTCAGGGTCAAGTTGCCCAGAAAGGTGCCATAGAGCGGATGCTAATGAAAGTGAAGACTTAGAAAAAAACGCTGTCTTTCACAAAACAAATGATGTGCAGAAGATGCAATTGCCCTCCAGCACAGCTAGAGGGAGCAGGCCAAAACTTACAGAGGCTGAGTTAACACACCCGGCTGATGATTCTGCAGAAGTTAATCAGCTGCACCTGAAAATTAGCCTGGGGAACTCAAACGTGGAATGCCTTTATAAGCAGAAAGCTAGTGCAGTAGCAGGGAGAAAGAGCAGAAGGGGAGCTGAGACAGCCAGGAACAGCAGCCCAGCCAAGTCAAGCAGTGCAGCCAAGACAAGCAGCACGACAAGGACAGCAGGAGCTGGAAAAGGAGCAGAAAGAGCCAGAGAGAAGGACGGGCTGTGGAGAGTCAGTCCGGAAAAAGACTTGGTAGCAGGAGACCTCAGAGGTAAAGAGCTCAGAAGGAGAGAGCCATACCTGGAGAGAGGCCTACCCTCACCAGAAGACTCTGAAACAGGATTGAAAGGCTCCAGAAGGAAAGGTACCGATAGCAGAGTTACCTATACCAGGAAGCAAGGAAGTCTGGATTCCTCACCAGGTTTTCCTAGGCTACAGAAAGGTCAAGCAGTGCCTAGAAGCTTCCAAGAGAAAGTCTGCCAAAGAGACTGTGTCCTGAGAGAAGTGCCTGAGAAGGAAAACTCCAGTTATACCGGCTACAGGAAGCCAAGGTATGGTGACACTTTATTCATAAAGAGAAGCTCAGCTCCTAGAAGCTCTTGTAAAGCAGATATCCAGTTTGAAAGGAAAAGAAGCAGGCCAGAGTTTTATAAGCCAGGACATAAGGGCATAGGAACAAGCCATGCTTATTTGAGAGCCCTAGAACAGCCTTACTGGAAACAAGGGAACAGAAACAGTGACTGGCAAACTATAGCGGCCAGGGAAAGATCCAAGTCAGAGGGAGATAACAATGACCCAGAGCCCATGCAGATAGCGCTTGAGGACCCTATTCCCTTATCTCAAGATGAATAAATGGATTGCTCCATTTGTATTGCAGGCAGTTTTGAATCACTCCCTGAACTGTGAGTTATACAGACATTGCTTTGAGAATACTCATGTTTGTGCTGAATGAAAGAGGAATGTTCACTGCTTTGTTTTGCTCTAAAGTTTGAAAGAATCCTGGGTTAAATCCTACAAGCAACTGTGAAGTTTGTAACAGTTTACCTCTTTACTTATGTTGTGGTGGAAGCCTGAAAAGAAGGACTTTCTGTATTTCTGTATCTCAGCGAACCTTTTGCGTTAAAAGGGAAATAAAAGCCTTATTTACCCTCTACTTTGCGTACACAATTTATTCACATAAGGAGCAGAACCACAAAGACCAAGATACCCTTGGCCTTAAAAGAGTCCTCTACTCCCAGAAAATAATAATATGCTCAACCTACCCTTACAGCCACTGGCCACCAGGGGGGGGTTGATGACAAAGGTCAACAACAACAATCCAGACAAAAGAAGCCAAAAGGTCTTAGAGCTCAACCAGCTCCACAGGACCAGCCCCCTCAAGGGCTTTGACTCCTCCATAGAGAACTTAGCCTTCCTGCCTCTGAAAGGTCCAGAACCCCTAAACATTCCAGGCAGGTTGTGTCATTTTGCCAACAGATGGCACCAAATAACAGCAGAAAATTGGACTCTGTCCATTGTGGGAGAGGGGTACAAACTTCATTTTCACAGTATGCCCCCTCCTACAATAATAAGACAGTTCAATTCCCAAACCTCTACAGACAATCTACTGGATCGAGAGGTCTCAACACTCCTTGCTCAAGGAGCAATAGAGGAGGTGCCCATTCTTCAGCAGGGTACAGGGTTCTACTCCCCCTATTTTCTTATTCCAAAGAAAACAGGAGGAAACAGACCCATTCTAGACCTCAGACAATTGAACAAATATCTGTTCCGAGAAAAGTTCAAAATGATTTTTCTGGGAACTCTTCTGCCATACCTTCAAAGTCAGGATTGGCTTTGTTCTCTAGATCTAAAGGATGCATATACTCACATTCTGATCCATCCAGATCACAGGAAATTCTTATGATTCCTTTTCAGGGGGAAAACATTTCCAGTACAGGGTTCTTCCCTTTGGTCTGGCTTCGGCACCAAGAGTATTCACGAAATGCATGGCAGTAGTAGCTGCATTTCTGCGAACCTTAGGGATATGTGTCTTCCCTTACTTAAATGACTGGCTCATTCGAGCCCCCACGGTTCCAGAAGCCAGCTCTGCACTGTCTCGCACAATGCAAATCCTTCAATACTTGGGATTGGTTATAAACCTCCAAAACTCCCAACTTGCTCCGTCTCAGTCCCTGGAGTTCATAGGAGTTCGTTTAGATACCAGACAGTCAAGGGCTTTTCTCCCACAACCCCGCTGTCTTCGCATAGTGCAGCTAGCTTCTCAAGCAGCGGTGAAGTCCTCCCTAACTGCTCGAGAACTACTACAACTATTGGGACATATGGCATCCACGGTTCATGTGGTTCCCTATGCTTGCCTTCATATGCGAGCAGCCCAGTGGACCCTATCCACACAGTGGACATAGGCCACAGGACTTCTGTCGGACAAGATATCAAACTCACAATGATTGATTTTGTCCCTCCAATGGTGGCAATCACTGGAAAATCTTCTAGTGGGGTCTCCTTTCCAGCAACCCCTATTCCAGGCCACCCTAACAGATGCATCAAAGGTGGGATGGGGAGCACACCTGCATCATCTCTCTACCCAGGGTACCTGGACGCCACAGGAGGCTTGTCTTCACATAAACCTCCTGGAACTCAGAGCAATCTATCTAGCTCTTTGAGTATTCCATGCCCAGCTCATCTACAAGACAGTCCTAGTCCAACAAGACAGTCCTAGACCAAACGGACAATCAAGTAGCTATGTTCTACGTGAACAAGCAGGGGGGAACAGGCTCTCTGTTGTTAAGCAACAAAGCTTTATGACTATAGCTATGGGCCCTCGCCAGAGAGCATCAAATTCACCTTCTCGTGGTATATCTTCCAGGCATTCAAAACCTTTGGGCAGATAAACTCAGCTGAGTACTGCTGCCTCACGAATGGTCTCTCCACCTAGATCAGGTGGCAAAGATATTTCAGGTCTGTGGAACCCCAGACATAGACCTATTTGCAAGTCCACTGAATGCCAAACTTCCCCATTGCCAGGCAAGGGACACCTTCCTTCTTCACTGGGGTCACGACTTCCTCTATGCCTTCCCACCTTTTCCCCTCATCCCCAAAACACTCTTCAAGCTTCAGAGAGACAGAGGTTGTATGATCCTCATAGTGGCACGGTGGCCACGCCAAACGTGGTATCCCCTGCTTCTACATCTCTCTCAAGCTGCACCTCTGGAGTTAGGCTATGCCCCAGATCTCCTCTCCCAAGAGAACAGGATGCTATGGCACCCGAATCCCCAGTCCCTGCATCTCAGGGCCTGGTTGCTGAAAGCTTAGACCTTCAGGATCTCAACCTTTCCCAACAGGTAAAGGATATCCTTCAGGCTTCTAGAAAACCTTCCACAAGATGCTGTTACACCTTCAAGTGGAAACGTTTTACTATATGGTGTTCACAGAAGGGGTTAAACTCCCTTATGATATCTTTGGAATCGATACTAGAGTATCTACTTCATTTAGAAAATTCTGGTCTAAAGACTAATTCAGTAAGAGTCCATCTTAGTGCAATTGCAGCTTCCTATAAGCCTCTAAATGGACAACCAATTTACTCTCATCCACTCATATCAAGATTTATGAAAGGTCTTCCCTATTAACAAAGCCTCCCATCAGGTCACCACCGGTGGCATGGGATTTAAACCTAGTTCTCGGGCAGCTTATGAAACCGCCTTTTGAACCTTTAGCCACTACAACCCTAAAACCTTTGTCCTGGAAGGTCATCTTCCTAATTGCAATCACCTCTGCACGTCACATTAGTGAATTGCAAGCTTTAGTGGCTGATCCTCCTTATACTAGGTTTCACCATGATAAGGTTGTTTTCAGAACTCATCCACACTTTATGCCAAAGTGGTTTTGCCTGTTCATTTAAATCAATCAATTTATCTTCCTGTATTCCTTCCGAGGCCTCATGCCTCTAATGCAGAAAGGAACCTTCATACTTTGGATTGTAAAAGAGCCTTAGCTTTTTTACCTACAAAGAACACAGCAACATAGAAAGTCTTCTCAACTTTTTATTGCTTTTGATTCTAGTCATTTGGGACTTCCAGTCTCCAAGAGAACTCTATCCAAATGGATTGCATAATGCATATCCTTTGCTTATGAGAGTAAGAATCTTCCTCTTCAAGGCCATGTCACAGCTCATAATGTGAGAGCCATGGCAGCCTCTATGGCTAACCTTCACTCTGTGTCTATTGATGACATTTGTCGAGCAGCCACCTGGGCTTCGGTACACCTTTACAGCCCACTACTGTCTAGATAAAGTCTCCTGTCAGGATGAGTTCTTTGGCTAAGCTGTTCTTCAAAATCTCTTTCAGACCTAATTCAGCTCCTACCCACCCACCCTGGTGGGATGCCAGAGATCCATGGGAGGAAGCATGGCCCACCTTACTATAGGTGTCAGCTTCCTGGGGCTATCTCCCTGGCATCTTCAGCTAGGGTGTCCCCATATGTGAAGACTACATTCCTGCTTGTTCCTGGAGATAGCGTAGTTACTCACCTGTAACAGTTGATCTCTGGGAACAGCAGGAATTTAATCTTCACAACCCACCCACCTCCCCTAGGAGTTGTCTCTCTATCTCTCTGTCTCTTTCCTCTCTCCCTCTATCCTTTCACTCAGCTACAAACTTAACTGAAGAGGGACAGTTGGAAAGGCGGGAAGGCAGCGCACATGTGCTGAGGGATGCTCCCAAAAGCATTTCTATTGGACGCTGGGGAGCGTTCCTGCGCAGGCTCCGTCGGTACCGACAATACCCATATGTAAAGACTAAATTCCTGCTGTTCCCGGAGATCACCTGTTACTGGTGAGTAACCATGCTTTATATGCACATAAAAGGACTTTTATAAAATTACCTCAGGAGCTATGTGCAGTGTTAAGAAGGTACGCTTTTACTCAGTGAATTGTTCCCACAAAACAAGGGGCTGGTATTCATATGCAGGGCTCTTTCATTAATAGATAAGGAACATGGACCAGTTTTAGCAGGCAATGAAAAAGGCGCCACATACTCCGTCAAAAAAAGCCCTGTTTTTACATGACCCACATGTAGGTGGTTCAGGGGCAGAGATGGGCAGTGCACAGGCAGAGTCATGATTAACACACGCCATTTATAAAGTAGACACAAACATTTTTGCTTGCTCTTGAGCAGGCAATAAATGTCTGCAGCTGCGGTCCAGGTAAAATTTTTTCCATTTTTGCCCAAGTGTTTTCTAAAGACATATAAGTATTTGTGATTTTATAAAATGTGCTGAAAGTAGGCCCCTACATGCCCTTCACACATAGATGATGTGTTGTAAAATTACTTTCTGAAAGTGCTTTCCCATAGATCAAGGCCTGCAGCCTTTTTTTTCTGTACGTTTTGGCAGCTCTTCTTTGCTTCATCCTTCACCGTGTCCTGCTCTGCTCTGGCAGTTGAGATACAAATATGCTGTTCTCTTGTTGGTCTTCTCAGGCTTTGTACCTGTATGCAGCCTGGGTTTATCTCAGATGGGGCGAATGAATTATGGCAGAGATGTCGGCACCCTGAAATACTTCACTATTTGTGGACTACAAGAAGGCTACGAACCCTTCGCTGTTAATACAAACAGAGACATCACCATGTGGATGAGTAAAAGACTCCCTCAGTTTATTCCAGTACCACCGAACCATGAGCACATTGAGGTTTGTATGGCTCTTCGGTTTGTTTTTATGTCGCTTTGAAGTAACTCAGTTTAACATTAAAGCAATTTGGGCCCAAGAGGAATCAGACTTCTCATTTAAGTGCAAGTGGCTAATAGAGTATCTCCAGGGTTAATTTTAACATTACTCAAAACGTTGCATAGTTTGTGTCAGATAATTTTATTTTGAGATGGTGGCTAACGCAAGGCAGTGCTTTCTTATGTCATTATATTGTAATTAACTTAAGAGGATTTAGATAGCAATAAGCACATGTGGTAATTTTAGAAAGTTTTTTGTGCATGTAAAGCCTGTTTTCCATACAGAAAAGAGCTTTTATAAAATTACAATTACAGTTTTTATAAAGGGTTCCAGGGGTGATCCGGGAAACTACAGACCGGTGAGCCTCACATCAGTACCGGGAAAAATGGTAGAAAGCATCATAAAAAACAAAATTACTCAGCATGTAGATAGTCATGGCTTAATGGGAGACAGCTAACATGAGGAAAATCTTTTCTTACTAACCTGTTATGTTTTTTTGAAGGTGTGAATAAACAGGTAGACAAAGGTGAGTGTATCTGGACTTTCAGAAAGCCTTTGACAAGGTCCCTCATCAGAGACTTTTGGCAAAACTAAAAAGTCATGGGATAGGAGGCAGTGTACTATTGTGGATCAGGAACTGGTTAAAAGATAGAAAGTAGAGGGTAGGGCTAAATGGCCAATTTTCCCAATGGAAAAAGTGAATAGTGGAGTACTCCAGGGATCTGTGCTGGGTCCGCTGCTTTTTAACATATTCATAAATGACCTGGAAAAGGGAATAACGAGTGAGGTTATCAGATTTGCAGATGACACAAGTCTACGTATTTAATGTTATTAAAACCCAAGAGGATTGTGGAAAATTGCAAGAGGATCTTGATAAATTGGAAGACTGGGCATCCAAATGGTAGATGAAATTTAATGTGGAGAAGTGCAAAGTTATGCACCTAGGAAAGAACAACCCAAACTATGGTTACACGATGCAAGGTTCCACATTGGGAACCACCACCAAGGAAAAAGATTTAGGCGTCATCGTGGATAATGTGTTAAAACCCTCCGCCCAGTGTGCAGCAGCGGTGGCCAAGAAAGCAAATAGAATGCTAGGTACATAAGGAAAGGAATGGAAAATAAAACAAAGGATATTATAGTGCCTCTGTATCGTTCCGTGGTGCGACCACACTTTGAATATTGTGTGCAATTCTGGTCGCTGTATCTTATAAAAGATACAGCATTATTAGAAAAGGTACAGAGAAGAGTCACCAAAATGGTAAAGTGGATGGAAGGATACTCCTATGAAGAGAGGCCAAAAAGGTTAGGGCTCTTCAACCTGGAAAAGAGATGGCTGAGGGGAGATATGATAGAGGTCTATAAATTAACGAATGGAGTGGAAAGGGTAAACGTAGATCAATTGTTTGTCATCAGAATATAAAAAGCCTAGGGGGCATGCAATGAAGCTACAGGGTAACCTATTTAAGATTAATAAGAGAACATTTTTTTTCACTCAACGTGTAATCAAACTCTGGAATTTGTTACCGGAGGATGTAATAAAAGCTGTTGGTGTAGCTGGGCTTAAAAAAAGGTTTGGACAAGTTCCTGGAGGAAAGGTCCATAAACCATTATTAAAAGGGACATGGGATATCACTGCTTGACCCAATACCAGCATTGAGGAACCTGTGTCTTTTGGGGAAATTGCTAGGTACTTATGACCTAGATTGGCCACTGTTAGAAATAGGATACTGGGCTCGATGGACCTTGGTCTGACCCAGTATGGCATATCTTATGTTCTTATGTTCTTAAATGCAAAAAAGAATGCTTATGAAAAATGTGTGTCTGCAGTTGTAGGTGTTCCGAGGAGTATAGGCTGGGTGTAGCAAAGGTGGAGTTTTACTGTGAGTGTATTTTTCATAAAATGCCCCTGTCCACGTGTAATGTACTTGACAAAATTTATGCCTGTTTCAGAGCAGATCTAAATTTTGTATGTCGTCATTTATGTCCTATTGATGCTGGATGTGGAAATCTATTTTAAAGGCCATATAGGTGTCTCTGCTTCATTTATAGCACTTTTTGTGACCTAGAGCAAATCACTTATCCCTCCATTGCCTTGAAAGAAAGGCCTGGCAATCTACTTCCAGTCACACTGCCCAGAAAACCCAGAAGCTGCTGGGTCACCAAGAATCACCATTGACTCAAAGGCACACATTGTTTTTACTACCTATATAAAATAGGCTTAAAATGGGGACATTTTCAGATTTCTCATTTAGGTATCGCTGATTGCTGTGGTATTTCATCATAGCCCTATTTTATGTAGCCACACAATACTGTGTATGCCTAATAGCATTATAGAAGTTAGCAGTATTAAGCTGTTTGGTTATAAGTCATTGAGGAACAAAGAATGATTATTTTAGTTTGGCTTTGTAGCATAGCTTAGTGTCACTAAGCATTTTCTCCACTGACACAAGTCAGTTCAGAGGCAGGATATCAGAAAGAAACATTTCTGTTTTGCTTTGGCATTTGATTTTGAGTAACTCCTGAAAGGGAAAACAGTTATAGCTGAAGAAAGCAAGCCTGAAAAACTGCCCCATGCTTAGGTTTAGGGGCCTATTTATTAAATTGTATTATCTGTTCAGCATAGGAATTATCACACGCTAATGATTAATGTGAAGCCTTAACAGTGTTCTGTACTTAATCTCTGCTCTGAACAGTCAATGTAAAAGGGGCCTTATAAGTTTTTCTTTAATTTATTTAGTATTTAGCTCAGGCCTTTCCATTATTAGTTCAAAGTAGTTACAACCTAGGCTTCTACCTGTGACAGTAGAGGTTTGAGTAACTTGCCCAAGGCCTAAAGGAATGCCAGTGGGATTTGAACCTGTAGTCTTTTTGGTTATGATGTCACTGCTCTAACCACTAGGCTACTTCTCCATGCAGATGGATATAGTTAACATGCCCTAGTAGTTGCATAGCAGATAACATAGACCAGTTAATGCCATCTCAAGAGGTTAAATGGATCACATTATCTTCCATTCATTTAACATGCTTAATAAATTTTCTTTGCAGTAACTGAACGGCAAAATGCTGAGAATGCTTCCAACAGTTAATGCAGAAGTTTGGCAGATACTGAAAATTAAGTCTGGGCATTACATACATGTAGTAACAGCAAAACTGTAGTGCACTTCAGTAAATAGGTACCTGTATATTTTCTGATTAAAATCCCACAGTATTTCCTATAGAAAGTTTTGCTGCATGATTATTTTATTCTGAATTTTCAAGAAATTAAACCATTAGGGATTAAATGAAAAAATAATTCAGCCAATATTGAGGAACTGTGTGTTAGCTGCGAGGTGGCCAACACATACCTCCTCTATCCAAATATTTTTAAAAGTTACACAGATAATATCCAATCACTTAAGGCCAGTGAAGAAAACTGATGATAGAGTTGCACAGTAAAAGCTGTGTGCAGTCAGATAATCTCCAGATAAAAAGGGATCAGGTTAGGAAAGAAGCAGAGGTGGCACCAGGGCTTTGCCAGATAGTGGTGAAATTCAGCCTGATCACAAATGCGCTGATGTGATAACTGCTCAGTGCATATATTAGGTCCTGCTATTTATCTGGGTAGTGAAACTAAATAAACAGATTACGTTAAGCGCCGATGCTGATTGTGTTGGGTGAAAATAAAGCTCAATATTTCCAAACTGACTTGCAGACTTTTTTTTTTCTCCTGTTTTTGTCTGAAGTTTAAATCTGTTCCTTCATTGTCAGTGCATAGGTAGATGAAGAATTAATATATAATGATATCTATTAAACTCAGAGGGATTTAGAAAAGCTTTGACTTGCTTTTGCTCCAATGCAAAACTATTACACATTTGCAATTATGGTTTCCCTTTAAAAATATTGGGTCAAGAGGTCACGTGATGTGGACAGGGTAGTGGTCGCATCCTGAGTGTGCTCCGCAACCCCTAGCCCAAACCGGCGTAATTGTACCGTTTAAAGTGGTGGAACTCAGCTCTACTCCTGTGGGAACTGCACCGGAGTCTCTGCCGTCCTTAAAAGTTGTTTTTTTTTCTGAGGCGGAGAGCGGCATGGCGACAGCGGCGAAGACGGCCCGCAGAGACAGGGAGCGCGTGGCCGGCACAACGGAGTTACTTACCTGTAACTGGAGTTCTCCGGGGACAGCAGGATAAGTCAGCCACACTTGGTGACGTCATCCGACGGCGCCGAGACGGAAGTACTCTCCATAGCTCAGAAGGGCTTTTGCCCTTCTGAGCATGGGCCAACTGGCCCCACCCCCCTGCCCGCCCCTAGCTAGCCAGTTTGTCACTAGCTGAGCCTTTTTCCGCTAGGAGGCGGGCACTAGGACAGAGGCAGACCCCATCCCAGGGGAGGTGGGCGGGTATGTGTGGCTGACTTATTCTGCTGTCCCCGGAGAACTCCAGTTACAGGTAAGTAACTCCGTTTTCTCCTAGGACAAGCAGGATGAGTCAGCCACACTTGGTGCCTCCCAAGCTGTCACACGCTGTGGTGGATGGGGGAAGGCTGAGACACAACTTCCGGGCTAGTAAGAGCCTTGTGGAGCAGAATGTTGCAACGGAAACCTGTCAGACTGCAGTGGCGATACACGCATGTGCAGTAGCAGTGTTGTGAGAGCGCGCAGTAGGAGGGTCCCTTCCGTATGAGCATGTAATTGTGATGCAAACATGTGCAGAGGGTGAAGTTACCCGCATGCTGGTTTGCAGATGCGATACACACACAGAGGGTGAGTTACCCGTATGTTAGCTTGCAGATGCGATGCACACATGTGCAGAGAGTGAAACTACCTGTGTGCTGGCTTGCAGATGCGATGCACACATGTGCAGAGGGTGAAACTACCCGTATGCTGGCTTGCAGATGTGATGCCCACATGTGCAGAGGGTGAAGTTAAAGGTACACCTGGAGATGTAGACACCTCGAGCAGTAGTAGTGCAATATTCAGCCATCGATCAATAGTAGTGCGGGATTCGCCATCGAGCAATAGTAGTGTGGGATTCACCGCAGTCGCGAAGCCATAAGGTGCAGTTTAAGGGCACACCTGTGCGGTAACAGATGTGCAGGCACCTAGAGCACTAGTTAAAGCGTGATTCACCATCGAACATCATGCGTAGTGCGGGAATCACGGCTGTCGTAATGCATGCCATCTAGCAGTAGTAGTAGTGCGGGATTCACCACTGTCGTGATGCATGCCATCTAGACGTAGTAGTAATAGTGCGGGGTCACCGCTGTCACAATGCATGCATGTGCAGAGGGTGCGAAAACGAGGCACGCATGTGCAGCGGAGTTCACGTTGACGTTGTGCATGTCATCAAGTAGCAGTAGTAGTGCGGGGTCACCGCTGTCGAGATGCACGCATGTGCATAGGATGCGATAAGGCACGCCTGTGCCATAAGATATGTAGGTGCATCGCAGTAGCAGTTACCGTAATGAAGAAGCAGAGGCATCGGTAACACTGGGCAGCAGATAACTAAGCTGGCCACGGGTGCAAAAGGGAGTATTAACACATCACTTAACACATCACTAATAAGAGAGGCTTCTCCCCCTTTTTTTTTTTTTTTGAACCTATAGAATGGCAGGATACCAGAGGGACCGGGAGACATGACCTAGATTGGCCATTGTTGGGAACAGAATACTGTGCACAGCTGCACTGCCGGGTTGAAGCCAATCGTACCCTGCATTCAGGGTGCATATCACACTCCCTGCATGCTTGCGCATTGCTGCTGGCATCTGTGCCATGGCCAGAACTGCTCTGCCGATGGAGCATCTAAGGTAACGGTGTTGTCAGAAGACCGGATGTTGTTTTCTCCCACGCTGGACCCCGGCACAGTATGCATGGGGGGAAGGTGTTGAGTCTCGAGCCAGTGATTTTCCTGCCTGGCTGAGGCTCCTGTCTGGTCTAGGCAGGAGGTGCTATAGTTAGTTATTGACAGGGCCTCCTTGGAGAATGGAAGTCCTGTGTAGAAGGAAACAGGGTTGGGTCCCTTTACGCTGGTGTGTGATCACGCGACCGTGTGTCATCCTGTTTCCGTGGGGCTCCGTTCCTCCCAGGAAGCGTGGTGTGTAGCTGATCCGGGGAGTGGCTCATTTCTGGAGGACTGTGCGTTGGATGAGTGCCAGGCCTCCTGTGGGTGAGCGTCCCGCAAGATCGGTCAACGTAAAAGTGGGTCCAGATAAACACAGCAGCTGGGGTTGCCTGAATGCCACAATGAGCAGCCCTACAGGAGACAGAAAATGAATTTGGACAACTATCTCGAGGGTTGTCAAGAGGTGACTGTGACTCGACGGCGCTTAACCACGCAACTTCATTTCAGCAGTGACATGAGCAGGCATAGCTCAGGCATTGGCTAGTTGAGGATGATGCTAAGCCACCTGAAGCTGAGGCTGGTTAGCTCTTGTTAGGTCCCTCCTGAGACGTGTAGCTCTCCCTGACGGTCTGGTGGTGGAACGGTGCAGTGGGCGGTGCTTACTGCAATCTACAGTAGCGGTGAGGCACTGGAGGGCTCGTGGAGGGTTCTAGTTGGTGCAACCTGGGAAGGAGAAGACATCCAATTGCTGCCATGTGCTTTGGGAGCCGAAGCATCACTATGTCAAGTGCCGGGCCTCCTGTCGGTAGGCGCTTGACTGTCAGTACAAAGATCGTCTGTTGGAGGGAAGACAGAAGAAGGCAGGATGGCTTTGGAGTGCAATTGCTGGTGCATGAACTTGCTGATGCATGTAGCACAGAGACTTACCCACTTACAGGCCCAAAGTAGTGATCTTAACCACTTGGTACGTGCCTCATGGTCCTAACTGCTAGGCTCGTGCCCCCATTGGGGTGTCCCAAGCATTGTCCAGAGCGTTATTAAGGGGTGGTCCAAGCTTTGTCTACAGGCAATGCCGGGAAACAGGAATGCATTGTATTCCCACCTGCGGCCATAGCCGACACCACCTGAGAGACAGGGTGGGTGACAGGGGTGGCCAGAGCTGGAAGGAAGCTTTCTTCTGGGACCTGAGTATGTGACCTTTTGGTCCCGGGCACTAGCCGTGTGCGCGGCGCCATACCGTAGCCATGTTGGCTCCTCGATGCCTTGGGTGGCAGAAATTAATGGCAAAGTGGGATCCCCAAGAGGGGGGCGCTGCTTACCGTAGTTGGCATGACCGTCAGAAGGGTTTCTCGTTATGGGACATGTTTCGCTAGGTCAGGGTAGGACATTGTGACTAATTGGTGACCTGCTGGTAGGCAAGTGGGAGAGGGCATGTGCCATTCCCAAGTCCTCGAGCGGCCGCCTTTGTCTGAGGGAGGCTGTTGTTCAGTCGACAGTGGTGAGAGCCTCTATTGATGAGAGCCTTTGTGAGAGCCTTTGATATTGATGAGAGCCTTTGTGAGAGCCTTTGATGAAAGGGGGGGGGGTTGGGAGCCACAGCTGAGACTTGCCTGAACACCCTGGCCTGTATGTATTGCACCGCGCTGTCACCACTCTAGAGGCGGCCCTCAGTCAATCGGGTCTCCAAGGAAGAGATCCATTGTGGCTAGCTCTGTGGGACCCGCCCAGCAGATGGCACCGTTTGTGCCCTATCACCTCCGTCTTTGTTAAGTGGTAGCTTGTCGCGTAATAAGGAAGGTGCCGCAGTAGCGGGCCAGCGAGGTGCTGAGCCCAAGCTTGGACCCGGGAGTCGTGACATAGTTCACAGACGGGTGTCCTAAGTAGCTTCATACCCCTCGTGAAGCAATCATGCCGGTAATGTGGACCTGATGAAATGTGGCTTGACCAGTCTGGTAGTTGTCTTACACTCCTGATATATATATATATATATATATATATATATATAGATAGATATAGATATAGATATAGATATATATAGATATTTAAATTTGTTTTTTTTTTTTTTGTTTTTTTTTTTACAGAGTGCGAAGGAAGTCGGGCCAGCATAGGTTGTTTAGGGGAGTTCAGATCTTCTAATATTTCGGGTTGGCGAATATGCTCTGTGGCATACCCTGCAACACAGGGCCACAGTAAGACACTTGACAGTAAGTGGCCAGGGTGTAGCATTGTGCTGTAACTTCCCGGAGAATTAGGTGATCTACCCGAGGTCTACCTGTTGGAGCTGAAAGATGTGCCAATCACTAGGCCATTCCTCCACTGGTAGTGGAGATATGCCATATAGAGGCCGGGTATGCAGCTGGGCTGCTATGCAGGATGAAGAGAGACCCCGGTGGATGTACCGGGGTAATGCTCCTGCGCTTAGCTGGCTTACACCGGCGTGGGTGCGGCCTGTATCCTATTCGCTACTGGTTTTGGCACAGGGTCCCGGAAAAAACTACTGCTTGATGAGCCGTGATATCTATAGGATGTTTCGGCCAGTCACTGGAGGGGACCCTGACCTGTTCACGGCCTGCTGGTGGCTTACTGGCAATGGTGCTCACAGCTGGGGATCAAGCTGGCTGAGGGACCAGCATGCTTTGGAAGGTCCAATGTGATTCCCCAGGGCATGATGGGTGTCCTGCACCACAGTGTTGTCGGTACCTGAACCAATGGTGTTCCCAGTCCTAGCTGCAGAGGGCTCTGGTTCCTAGGGTGGAACAAGAGGTGGCTGTAGTTCTGGGCCTAGTACCACCCCTGGCTGGAGGCCACAGCCATGGATAGGATCGGTGGCAGAAATGCGTCTGACTCACTCAGCTGACTCCCGGACGAGTTTGTTTCATATAAGAGACCCGTCCTTGAACCAGCGATACTGGGAAGCAGGGGAGGCAGGTAGCATGGTTGGCCTCTGAGTGTGATCCTGTTGGCCTCCCATACAGGGAGGGCGCCATATGGGAGAATCGGCATAGGCAGGATATGTCAGGATGCCCCATGCTTCTGTTTTGGGGACCGGTGCGTGAACCGGAGGTACGGCTCGGAATCTGTGCGTGCCAAGCTGAAGATGATGCGTCTGCCGGGTTTTGATCATCAGCGGGGTTGAAGGTGCAGGATAACTTCCTGCTAGTGGCGGCCTGCCTCTGACGCCCCTTTGCGCTCTGGGAAGTATCTCGGCGCCGAGGCAGGCTGCCTGCTCATGGCGGCCTCCTCTGACGCCCCCCGTGTGCTCCGGGATGTATCTCTGCGCCGAGACAGAGCAGCAGTAGATCAGGCGGCCAGGCTCATGCCGCGATGCAGCATTAGCAGTGACGTGCCCGGATTTCCCTTTCGGCACCATTACTCCGGACTGTGTCAGTTGGCCCGGCGCCGTGAGGGGGGCTCCAGCGCCGGCGCCACAGGTGCAGGAGAAGCTTCAACCAATGGCGGAGCTAGGTTTGGCATTGGCCAATGGCGCGGTAGGGCGGGGTTAGGATCGGCCCAACCAATGGCACCGAGTTTCTGGCCGGAGGGGCGGAGTTACGCTACAGCCGATGGCACCTTGGGGTGGAGAAGGATCGCTGACCTCACCTCTGGCTGGACAAGATGGCTGCCCCCATGGTCCACACGTGTAAGGGGGAAATCCTGGTGCGACAGCAGAGTAGAGGAGGCTGGCCGGGGACGGAGGCCTTCTCAGACACGTCCCGGGCTGCCGCGAGGGCTACCTTCTGTGAGTTTCCTTCTCCGGTGCGATAGCAGAGCAGAGGAGGCTGGCCGGGGACGGAGGCCTTTTCAGGCACGTCCCGGGCTGCCGCGAGGGCTATCTTCCCACCAAGTCCTTAGTCTGGGATTCTTCTGCCCTTGGAAAAGGGAAAGAGAAGTAGGAGGCTAGCCGGGAACGGAGGCCAATTTGGCACATCCTGGGCTGCCGTGGACTACTCCCGTCTGGCTAGCCGGGGACGGAGGCCAATTTGGCATGTCCTGGGCTGCCGTGGACTACTCCCGTCTGGGAGATTCCTGCTTCTTCCTGGAGCATGAGTAGTTCTTCTTGAATTCTGCTTCTGATGATATATAAATCATCTTTCTGTAGAAGTGAAATAAGGAGGATTTTCCTTTCTTTAGATGGTAATCTTTGTGGAGAGTAGAGAGGTCCGTCTTGCTGGCAAGGCGGAAGAAGTGAAACTGGCTAGCTAGGGGCGGGCAGGGGGGTGGGGCCAGTTGGCCCATGCTCAGAAGGGCAAAAGCCCTTCTGAGCTATGGAGAGTACTTCCGTCTCGGCGCCGTCGGATGACGTCACCAAGTGTGGCTGACTCATCCTGCTTGTCCTAGGAGAACAGTAAGATGGTGGAGGCGGCCACGGCGCCGAATTCACCGAAGTCTCCTGTGTTCCTTGATGAAATGTCGGCGGCGGTAGCAGCATCTCTGTCGTCCTCAGTTCGCAGCCCTACATGATAAGATGGACGGATTACAGAGCTCAGTGGATACTCTGGGGAACAGGCTCCGAGAGGTGGAAGACCGTCTTGGACAGACAGAAGACAGTGTGGAGGCGCTGGCTAGAGAGGTGGCAAGCCTGAAATCTCAAATGGGCTTGCAAGAAGCAAAACTAGACTACTTGGAGAACCGGTCGCGAAGAAAGAACTTAAGGATAATGGGGGTCCCAGAATCAGTGGCGGATAAAGACCTACGAAGCTATTTGGAGTCATTGATAGCACAACTGTTGGAAGGTACAGGGCCGGGAGATCTGGTGTGCATTGAGAGGGTCATCGTGTGGGCAATACTCAGGCCCGAGACCGCCGGCCTCGGATTGTGCTTGCAAAGTTCCTGCGTTTCCCCCAAAAAAGAACTTATATTACGGGCGGCCCGGCAGAAAGGTGAAGTGGTGCACAATAATGCAAAAATTCGGATAGCACAAGATTACTCTGTTGCGCTGAGTCGGAAGCGCAGAGAATACGCACCTTTGTGTGAGAAGCTCATCAGGGTCAAGATTCGTTTCTCTGTGCAATATCCCGCCCGATTGCATGTGGTGCATGACGTAGTACATCGCGCCTTCGAATCCGCTGAAGCAGCGGGGACTTATGTGGATCAGATTGTTAACCGGGAGACAGTAGATCCAACGCCCCCCTAAAGACAAGAGGACTGTGCTAGTTCTTGTTCTGAGATGGACTTGCTTCTCTTCAGGATCTCGGAGGAAGACTGCTGTACGGCTTTATTGTGGAGAGAACTGGCCGGGCAAATTGGACTGTAGCGGGAGTTGGAGGGAGGATGGGGGGTGCTGGGGGGCTTGTCCCCTGAGTCCCCCCTGAATCCCTCAGTTCGGATTTGGTGGAGCTTGGCCATGCCACTCTCTTGGATGGGGGGGCTGGGGGGGTGCCTATTTGTATCGCAGCAGAGGTGGTGTGTGCTCCCCCCATTGCTTTTCCTCAAATGGGGCCTGCAGGGCTTGGCACTGCCACTCTGTACAGGATGGGGTAGCAGCCGAGGCTCTCTGGGTGCTCTCCCGTCCTCCCCCCCCTTTTTTTTTTCTTCTCTTATTTCTTTTTTCTTTGTTTATGTGTCTGGTTTGGTGTGTGTTTGGGGTGTCTATGGGAGATAGGGGCTCTTGGTTCTTATGGGGTAGGGATTGAGCGGGGTCCCACAGGTTTATGGGTTTGTTTTTGCTTCGATATTGCCTGTGTGGGGGTTAAGGTTTCTGTGTGAAGGGAGGGAGTGTGATGATTGGAAAGGGGGGGGGGGGGTGTGGATCACGCTCAGTGGGACCTCCATTGGCTTTCTCCAGAGAGGGGAGGGGGAGAGAGTCTTAAGGCTAGAGGATTAGTGAGGGGTGGGAGCAGGGTTGGGTGGGGAGGATGTGGAGGAGGGGGGGTTAGGAGAGGGATGGGTGAGAGATTACGAGGAGGTTTGGAGTAGTAGGTGGACTAGGGCGACGGGCTTTAGACTAATGGGGGATGGGTGTGGAATAGAGGATGCAGCGAAGGTGTGGCGGGTACAATTGTGGGTTGAGAAGCCCCTGTTGGGGTGCCTCCTTGGTAGTTTAGATAGGGCCGGGGAGAGAAGGGGTAGGGGGAGGGTAGGCATGGAGGGAGGGGGAGGGAGGGGTTGGGGATAGAATAGAGCCATTGTCCCGTTTTGGGAGCTAACTACGGGAGCATGTTACTGTCTAGGGGTGGACTTCAGGCTGGGGGGGTCCACCTTGACTGTCTCTGCTATATCAGACAACTTGTTGTGTTTTCCACTCCAGACTGAAGGTTATTTCATGGAATGTCTGCGGGTTAGGTAACCCTATCAAAAGATATAAAGTGTTGCAGGCCCTAGCCAGGTTAAACTGTGATATTGCCCTCTTGCAAGAAACCCACCAGACCGCTGACGAACATGCTAAGCTGCAGAGAGCTTGGGTGGGACAAGTGTGGGGCACCCCAGCTGCCGGGAAAAAGGGTGGAGTGGTCATTTTGATTCACAAGAGGGTTTGCTTTGAATTTGTGAAGGAATGTGCAGATTCAGCGGGTAGATACATTTTGGTGTTTGGCCATCTGGAAGGGCGGCCAGTGGTGTTGGGTAATTTGTATGGCCCAAATGTAATGGACCGGGAGCTGTATACCCGCTTGGCCTCTAAAATCGAACAATTGCCGGACGTCCCCTTGATTCTGGCTGGCGATCTAAACGGGGTGTTGGATATTGAGATGGATACGTCCGGGGATAGGGGGGAGCGATTGCGAGCTCCAACTACTAAGGTGCTGCAGGATTTCCGGCTCCGCTTGGGATTGGTAGACCCTTGGAGGTTACTGCATCCATCGGAGAGAGACTTTACTCATCAATCGAGAGCCCATGGATCGAGTGCTAGAATTGACTATGTGCTGGTTTCGGAGCGGCTCTTTGTGCAGATTGGGGATGCACAAATAGGCCCTACTGAGGTGTTGGACCATGCGCCAGTATGGGTGGATCTTTTGTGGGGCGATCTGGATGGCCCGGAGAAAATATGGCGGTTTCCTATGGGCCTGTATGTAGATAGTGAATTTCGCAGTTACCTGGGACAGTGCTGGCAGGAGTTCTTGGCTCACCATGAGTGTCATCAGGCTGAGCCGGAGTTGCTTTGGGAAACAGCAAAGGTGGTTCTGCGTGGTGATATAATTGCCTATGTGGCACGGAAGCGAAAGGTACTGGCGGCACGGATAGTGCAGTTGGAGAAGCAGGTAGTGAAAGCCCGGTGGCGGTGTGCGGGTGCCCCCACTGAGGCTAATAAGAGAGTACTTTGGGAAACGCAGTCGTCTCTTAACGAATTGCTTCATCAGAGGGCGAAGAAATCTTTTCTGTATTATAGATATCAACTTTACCATTTCGGAGATAAACCGGGGAAACTCTTGGCGCGTTGCCTCCGGGGTAGTCGAGGTGCTCGGTCAATAGTAGCGTTGCGAGATGAGCAGGGCCATTTGCATAAAAATAATCAGGCAATAGCCCGCGTATTTCGATCCTTCTTCCAGAAGCTCCATACGGGTGAGGAGGGGTCTCGGACCTTGATGGAGAACTACCTTCGTGAGGTGAGGTTGCCACAGGTGACGGCCGAGCAACGGGCACAGTTGGATGCATAACGGTGGAGGAAGTGCATAACGTTATTCTGCGAGCTAGTTGTTATAGATCGCCGGGCCCGGATGGATTTGGGGCGGAATTTTATAAGCTATTGGGAGATCGAGTGGCCCCTGCCCTGGTGGCGATGTACCATAGTAGGGTAGATCGGGGAGGATTTTGCTGGAGGACGAACCATGCATATATCACCCTAATACCTAAACCGGGAAAAGACCCCCTGCAGGCGGCTTCGTACCGACCCATTTTCCTATTGAATTTTGATTTGAAAGTGATGGCTAAGGTTTTGGCAGACCAACTTGCCTCTGTTTTGGGGGACCTGGTGCATGACTCACAGGTAGGGTTTGTTAAAGGGCTCTATGCAGTGCGGAATCTGCGAAAAATCTTGGCATCGATCGAATGGGTGCGTGAGGGGGATCTGCAGTCCCTGTTGATCAGTTTTGATGCAGAAAAAGCATTTGACTGAGTGAATTGGGATTACCTCAAATATCTTTTACCTCATTATGGCTTGGGCAACTCTTTTTGTCAGATGGTGGACTTGCTGTATGCTAGTCCCACGGCTGGAATATTGTGTAATGGGGTGCTGTCAGAAAAGTTTAACCTTGAGAGGGGTGCTCGCCAGGGTTGCCCTCTCTCTCCTTTGCTTTTTGTGTTGACCCTAGATCCATTGGTGAGGAGACCTCAGATATACTTGGTGTTCGTCTTGGATCGCATGGGTTCAAGCTGGCTGCATTTGCAGACGATATGCTGGTTCATTTGCTGTCCCCACAGCAGTTGTTACCCCGTTTGCTTGAAGAATTTTCCCTATATGGTAAATTTGCAGGGTTGCATATCAATGGAGATAAGTCAGAGGCCTTGGATGTAGGGGGTCTGCTCCGGGGGACTTGGCAGGGGAACTTTCCCTTACGGTGGGCAGGCGAATCCTTTATCTATTTGGGCATCGTGTTAACGAGAGACCCGGCAGTGTTATACAAGAGGAATTTTGATCGAACCTTCTCCAAGTTACGGGCACAGCTGCAGGCCTGGGCTCCCCTTCCATTGTCTTTGTTGGGCAGAGTGGCAGCTTTGGGGATGGTGATCCTACCACGGGTGCTGTACTGGCTGCAAACTTTGCCTGTGTGGTTATTGCGCCGTGATCTTATACTTATGGAACGAGAGATTCGCGGGTTTCTTTGGAAGGGGGTCAGAGCACGCATACCGTTGGGCCGTTTGAAAGGGGGATGGCGAGTGGGCGGTATTGGAGTTCCAGATCTCTGGAAGTATGCCATAGCCTGTCAGGCCAGGCATTTAGGAGATTGGTTGGGAGATACAGAGGTCTATACCCCCAGAGCGCTCAAGGAGGCTTCTGTGGCTCCGCAGGCTTTGACGGCAGTTTTGCATTTGCAGCGCGCGCAGCCTTGCCGGGTCGGGTGATGAAGAGCATCTTGGTTCAGGCGGCGCGGCGTACATGGCAGCAGTTGAACAAATTTGGGATTGCTCCCCCGAGATCTCGAGCTGGTTGCCCTTGCAGGGAAATGCCTGTTTCTTGCCGGGTTCCGACTCCGCTTCTTTTCGGCAGTGGGAACGGCTGGGGATACATAGTCTGGGGCACGTTGTAGACCTGGAAGGGCAGTGTAAGACCCTGGAAGCGCTGTGTAGAGAATATGACCTGAATCCTAGTGCCTCCGTGTTTACTTATATGCAACTCTCCCACTATGTGGGCTCATTGTCTGGGAAGGAATTGACGGTAGAGCACTCGGCGCGGGTCCTGGAATTCTTTGCTCTGGGGACGGGGTCCCCGCCCACTATCGCAGAGTTGAAGAGAGAGTTGGATGCGTATAGTAATATTCCTGATTACGCGGCGGAGGAAGCCTCGTGGGCGCTGGAATTGGGTTGCGAGATAGCCCCAGGTTCTGTCCGCGGTGCATTGAGTCAGATTGCACAACTGGTGGAGGGGGCTAGATGGCACGAAGTGCAGTTTAAATGTATTGTCAGCGCCCACTTTTCCCCGCGGCATGCACTACGCAGTCATCTTACATTGTATGGTGGGTGTCCAAAATGTGCTTGTTCGTTGGCGGATCTGGGTCACATGTGGTGGCGCTGTTCCCATATCCGCAGATATTGGATGAGGATTGAGAGCTACCTAAGCGGTTTAGTGCGGCAGCAGCTTTCTTGGACAGGGCCCTTGGTAGTCTTGGATCAGTTAGGACCACTCCAACCAAAGGGAAGATGGGAGAGAATTTTGGTATGGAAAGCCTGTCTGGTGGGTAAGGGCCTGATACTCCGGCGATGGAGAGAGCCGGTGGCCCCTTCCTTTTGGGAGTGGCGGAATAGTTTCCACCAGCTTATGCTTCTGGAACGGAGGAGTGCAAGAGGGCACCCTCAGCAATGGGCCTCCTTTCTTTTGGTCTGGATGCCCTATATTCAGGGATTGGGTCCTAAGGTCTGCAGTGAAGTCCTTAGCGTTGTATAATGTTAGGCTGGCCTAAGTTATTGCTCCCTAATAAGATGGGTAGTACTATTCGGGGTTTGGGGAGGGGGGTAGGGGGTGGGAGTCTGTGTGGGTGATAATAACTTGTGTATTGCAATAACTTCCTTTTTTACTTGTGTTGTGATATACCCCAGGGTAGTGGACAAGAGTCAGCCCTGCCCGGGGAGTGGTGTGTATATTGTGTATTATATACTGGAATAGTGACGTTGTTGTATTATAGTACTGGTTTTCGTTTATTTGTATTATGTGAATTCAATAAACAGACCTTTGAAAAAAATATATTGGGTCAAATATTTAAAAGGGTTTATGCAGTTTGCAGCACCTGCATACCACATAACCCCGTCAATCCTGACATTCAGCAGCACTAACTTTTAACTGCTGCTGAATATCCGCACAAACTGCCTCGAAAACATCCAGTTAGTTTTGAGGTGGTTTGTGTTTAGAGCTGAGCCGGTCCCAGCGACTCTCCACTAAACAGATAGCAAACTGTGTAAAGTTAGGACAGGTCAATGGCTGTCCTGACTTTGTGCAGTTCTTGCTATCCATTTAGTGGCTTAATATTGCCGCTGACTAGATAGCAAGACCAGTCACCAGTGAAACCAAATGGGTGCCGGGTCAGCTCTGAGTCTGCATATCCAAGTTTAGTTTCATGGGTAGCAGCCGAGTGCCTTGAAAACGCTGACTGCCACCGCTGAGTTAGTTTGTTGATGAAGTGTTTTATAATAGCTTGACGTGGCCATTTGTGATCACTTCCAGTTCAGTCACAGGACACTTCATTGCAGATTTGAAAGTGAGATAAAAATACAGTTGAATTTCAGGGATTCCCCATCCTTTGAGAAAAACATTGTCACTGAACGTTCACCTATGGAATCATTTGATTAGCTGAATCTAATGAATTACTTTGCAATGCCATGTAAAAATGCAGAAAAACCCCCAGCTAGAGTTGGGTGAAAGAAAAACACTCAGTGATGAAAGCTGATTAGTAGAAAGAAAGTTGGCCTATTGCTTCTAGTTTAAGCTGCTGTTTTGCATCTGTTGTTCTCTGTCTTGCCTGTGCATTTGAATGATGCATGATTTTTTTTTTTACTTTATTCTTTTACCCTTAAATGTAGCATGATACTGTAGCCTTGTTCTTATCATGAAAGATGATTCATCAAGTGAATGAACATAAACATAATTGAATGATTTAGTATGGAGGGCACCTAATGGCAAATGTGAAGACCAGACAATGAAGGAGTAATTTAATAAAGAGTTGCTTAGTTTTAGGCAGCAAGAATATCAGTAAATGTTAGTATTTTAATCAGTTATGAATAAAGTGACCACTTTACATGCATAATGAAATCTTATAAATTATCAACTAGCATGGAGACATGTGCATTGTATGCGTGCAAACAGGTAGAGTTTGGAAAGAGTATGAATGGTACTAGCAAGTACAAATTTCATTTATGGATAGGGCTTCTGATTTTCAGTTATAACTAGAAAACTCTGATAAAATGCCCCTGAGGGGAGAATTTGGGGTTTCTGCCTTCTGACATTGATGTTAGATGACATCATCAGAGTGGGGGGGCTGCTGTGGCAGATTCCCTCAGCAGTGGTAGGAGTTTATGTGGTTACTCCCACTGCTCTTGCCTTCTAGTTCCAACACTGCTACCAGCATGCCAGGAGGGTTTGCAAGGCGAGAACAGGCACTTCCTGTTTCTTGTGAGAAACAAGAAGTACCTATTCCTGCCTTCCAAAACTCCTCCTGTACTGGTAGCAGTGCTGGAGTCAAGTGTAGAGAGCAAATGGAGCTATATCTAAAGCTCCCATTGGAGTGTCTGGTAGATGGTGGCTGGAACAGGAGAGAAGGGGAGACAGATGCTTGGGCTTGAAAAAAGTGTGGGAGTAAGCTGGTGGTGTTGCTGGAAGAAGGGGGGCTAGAACTGGTAGAAGAGGAGCTGATATTGCTATTGATGCTAAGGCTGATGGAAAATGGTGGCTGATTCTGCTGTTGATGTGAGGGTGGTAGAAGGAAGCTGATGCTGTTGATGCTAAAGTAGAGAGGGCCGATGCTGAGTCTAGGAGAAGGGGGGGGGGGGGTGATGCTGCTGTTGATGCTGGAGTGGGTAGGAGAAGGAGCCGATACTCTTAATACTGAGGCTGGTAGATGGGCTGGGACTGATGCTGGAGCTGGTGTTGCTATTGGTGCTAGTGGAAGAGAAGGGCTGTGAGAAGGGAACTGAGACTGTTCATGCTGGGAGTAGATGGGGATGATGCTGATGCAGGGGCTGGAAGAAGGGGGGCTGTTGCTGAGGCTATGGGGGCTGATGCTCTTAGTGGATTGAGGGGAAAGAGGGCTAATGTTACATAAGAACATAAGATATGCCATACTGGGTCAGACCAAGGTCCATCAAGCCCAGTATCCTGTTTCCAACAGTGGCCAATCTAGGTCTTACGTACCTAGCAGTTTCCCCAAAAGACACAGGTTCCGCAATGCTTGTACTGGTTCAAGCATTGATATCCTGGGTCCCTTCTTAATAGTTTATGGACCTTTCCTCCAGGAACTTGTCCAAACCTTTTTTAAACGCAGCTACACTAACAGCCTTTACTACATCCTCAGGTAACAAATTCCAGAGTTTGATTACACGTTGAGTGAAAAAATATTTTCTTTTATTAGTCTTAAATAGTTTACCCTGTAGCTTCATTGCATGTCCCCTAGTATTTCTATATTCTGATAACGTAAAAAAAATCGATCTACGTTTACCCGTTCCACTCCATTCATTAATTTATAGACTTCTATCATATCTCCCCTCAGTCGTCTCTTTTCCAGGTTAAAGAAGCCCTAACCTTTTTAGCCTTTCCTCATAGGAGTATCCTTCCATCCCCTTTACCATTTTGGTGGCTCTTCTCTGAACCTTTTCTAAAATCCCTATATCCTTTTTAAGATACGGCGACCAGAATTGCACACAATATTCAAGGTGCGGTCTCACCATGGAACGGTATAGAGGCATTATAATATCTTTTGTTTTATTTTCCATTCCTTTCCTTATGATACCTAGCATTCTATTTGCTTTCTTGGCTGCCGCTGCACACTGGGCCGAGGGTTTTAACATGGTATCCACAATGACGCCTAAATCTTTTTCCTGGGTGGTGGTTCCTAATGTGGAACCTTGCATTGTGTAACCATAGTTTGGGTTGTTCTTCCCTAGGTGCATAACTTTGCACTTGTCCACATTAAATGTCATCTGCCATTTTGATGCCCAGTCTTCTAATTTATCAAGATCCTCTTGCAATTTTCCACAATCCTCTTGGGTTTTAACAACTTTAAATAGTTTTGTCTCATCTGCAAATTTGATAACCTCACTCGTTATTCCACTTTCCAGGTCATTTATGAATATGTCAAAAAGCAGCGGACCCAGCACAGATCCCTGGGGTACACCACTATTCACCTTTCTCCATTGGGAAAATTGGCCATTTAGCCCAACCCTCTGCTTTCTATCTTTTAACCAGTTCTTGATCCACAGTAGTATACTGCCTCCTATCCCACGACTCTTTAGTTTTGCCAAACGTCTCTGATGAGGGATCTTGACAAAGGCTTTCTGAAAGTCCAGATACACTATATGAACCGACTCACCTTTGTCCACCTGTTTTATTCACACTTTCAAAAAAAACATAATGTTCTTGCTGAGGGCTAAGGAGAAGGGGCTTGGACTGGAGAATTGTGTTTTGGTTCATTGAATAGAATCCACCTAAAAAGCCACTATTTTTTTCACAACATGAATAAACTGATAAACTCCTGTTTTTCCATTTCTGGGAAAGCACCTAATTGTCTCAAAAATAAACACCAGAAGCCCAAATTATAAAATACTATAATTTATGTGCATGCTTGCAAAAAGTAGGAACAGCCATTTACACCAGCTTAGTTTAAGACATATTTTCTGCCACTTGCACTAGTATTTTCTAAAGTCAAGTAGATGCTCACTTAACTTTATAAAATAGGAATAAAACAGGCACATGAAAATGTGTGCTCAAGTGTGACTTTATCACACTTAGGAGCCCTTTTATTACAGGTCAGGTTGCATCAAACGCGCTGATAACGCATTAATCCATGGTACATTAAGGCAACAGCTCAGCATTAACAGCCTAAAGCATGGAAAGCATGTGAGGGTGGTAGAAGAGAAGCTGATGCTGTTGATGCTAGAGGAGCTGGACAGACCCCAATTCAGCCACCCTGCACATCCAGCCACGGCACCCTCCCAATCCTTCTGAATGGAGAATCGGTGCTGTGACGTCCAGTTGCTATGGCACCAGGACGCCATGCAGGAGCCCCGATTCCCCGCCGCCCATCAAATATGCTTTTACCCACCACCCGATCCCCAGAGGGGCCTACCGAGGCCAGGATCAGGCTGTGGGGATCCCCCCTGATGGTGCTCACCTGATTTGTGGGCCTGCTGGTGCCGATCGCCTTGGCCAGGGAGATTTATTTCACCTCCAAGGTGGATTAAGTTTCCTGGCCTGTACGTCCGGGATCATGGACATGCCTCCGCCCTGCCCCTGCTGCTCCTCCGGCCCACCCCCTCCCACCCCCACCCAGAGCTCCCTATGCAAAGGCCTAGTACGTGTGGGGAATCTCTAGTGCCAGAATCAGGTCCAAGCGAATAGGGGGAGTTGGATGTCCATCCCCACTATTCGCAGTTCGGGATGATCCGCTAACTGGGAAAAATGTAAAGTAGCTTCTCATCCACTGCCTGGTGAGTTTAGATGCACTACTTGGGGTGTACCTTCCCACCAGAACATTATCAGCTCAGCCGCACACAGCTGAGCTGCTCTGGTTTTGGCAGGAGGGTTGCCGCTGTTTTTTGGACCTGCGGTGGTGTCTGTCAGTCGCTGATGCCGGCAGCGATTGGGGAACAAGCTTGATTGGCGATTGCTGCAGGGCAGTAAGTCTTCACTCTCCAAGTAGCGCATCTAAACTCCCCACTGTTTTCCAGACCCGCGGTGGAGCAGCTCAACTGTACTCCAGTTTTAGCATTTGCTGGCAGTGATTCGGGGATAGGCAGTAATGAGAAGACGAGCTAACTCAGCTTCCCCATTGCTAAATAGCAAAGGGAGGACGAGTTAACTCATCTTCCCCAGTTAAGAGGTTAAAGAAACCGGATAAGCTTTCACTTTAAAAGTTCCTTGCCCTAGCAACTGCTTATATTTTGTCTGGTCAGCTCTATGGAAGACTCATCTTCATCAAGCACTACCAGCAATTGTATGTCATCGGCATAGAGAAAACCTGGAAAGCCATATTTCTGGCAGATATAAGAGAAGGGCATAGATAAAAGTGATTTGCCTGATGACCGAAGTTCCGAGGAAGGGTATAGGGAGGGATAAGAGAAGTGAGATAATGAGGAGCTGCAGAATGAATGCACTTGTAGGTGGGTAGGAGAAGTTTGAACCGTGTTGGTGCATAAACTATGGGGGTGTGGTTTCCAGCTAATTTATTTTTCAAGTGTTGTTCTCAGATGGCTGTGGGGAGACATCGATAGGGGGAGATTTTAAATAGGGAGAGCCACTTTGGAAGGGATGCCTTTTGGCATACATAAAACACTGAGGTTCTGCATAGAGGGGCACATATATTCACACTAGACCACCACAATTGTAGAGTGTACACATGGAGGTGCTTGTTTTTGAGCATCAAGCTAGCCCTTTCAGATGGTCCCTGGGAGGATTCTCAGGGCAAAGGTTAATCACACTTTTGGGAATTTAGTTAGCTTTCCATAAATAATGCAGTTAGCCAGGGTTCGTGCAAGGCATATTATTTGATTTTCATTGTAATGAGCTGCTTTGCATATATTTACATGTGACATGGTTCATTATTTATAAAGTAGATTGCACCTAATTTTTTACATTAAAATCCTGCATTGAGACAGCTTAGTGAACAAGGGCTATGTGTGGTTGAAAAATCGCTGTCCTAAGTTAACCATGTAACCTTATCTGGTTAACTAAAACCAGTGTTTATCAAATCCACAGACTTAACCATGGAAGTCTTTGAATATGTAGTTAACGATATCCTGAGTCTGAATATGAAGCCCATTGATGTTAAGGTTTGAGTTATTTTGGGCATGAAATGATATAGAAAGGAAAACTTATGTACCGTTTTTTTTCATATACATTAGGTTACAAGAATAGATGGTACCATAGACAGCGCACCACGCTTAAAGATCACTCAGAAGTCATTTGGATCTCAAAATTGTAGCATGGATATCATGTTCTACCGTCTGAGCATGCCTATTGAATGTGCTGAGGTATTCTCCAAAATACCTGCAGGAGGCTTACCAGCGACAAATCCTTTTACCTCAAAGAGTGACCTGGAGGACTATGATGCTGATTCAGACTTTGAGGTCCTCATGAAAACTGCTCATGGTCATTTGGTGCCTGAACGAATGGACAAAGAAAAGGAAACTGCAAAACAAGAATTTAACAACCATAAAGATTACACCCAGGAGAAACCTTCCCGCTTGAAACAAAGGTCAGCTTTCTAAAATATTGTTCTTTAGATGTGGACTCAGGGACTAATTAGCTTAACAATGGGTTCACTTTGTAGCTAAGGAGGGCATCTAGGCTCCATTCTTGACACTATGGAGGTAATTTTATAAGGATTCCAATAAAGATATGCACCATCAACATGTGTATATTGCCTTTTTTTGGTACTTTACACATATGAATGTGCATACTTTAGCTTGTTGCTATTCTGTAATTCTCCAGGACCAAGCAGGAAGTCAGTCCTCACATATGGGTGACATCGACGTCGATGGAGCCCTTGCAGAGCATTTCCCCAGCTTTCCATGAAAGCCTTTGGGAATGCAGGCACGCATGCGCGGTTCCCTTCCCGCCTAAAGGTGCCATCTTGCTCAGTCTCTCTTTTTCCGTGAAGCCCATCGGACGTGTGTCCTAGTCCTCCCGGAAAATAGTTGGATTTTTTCACGATTCCTTCGCTATTTTTTCTCCGGTTCAATGCCGGTTCCCCTCCCGCCGGGTTCGGTACACCGGTATCGAGCCCGATCTTAATTTTTCGGTTTTTGCCCTTCGTGGCTGGCATTCGCGCCCTTTTTTTCTTTTTCCCTGGAAGTCCGGTCCTTTGACCTCGCGGGGACTCTTTTTTCCCCGATGGCTTCCAGTGGTTTCAAAAAGTGTGATCGGTGCAAGAAACTAATGTCTCTCACCGACACACACGACTGCTGCCTTCGGTGCCTGGGTCCTGACCACGATCCTAAGATTTGTGGACCATGTGGAAAGATGTCTTCCAAAGCGCTTCAAAGTCATCAGCACCAAAAGGAAAGGCTTTTCTCCGACTCGGCCTCCGGCCGGGCCCGGACCTCGTCTGAGGCCTCGACATCTCGGGAATCGGATCCCGAGCACCGTCGGGACTCCTCGGACAGGGGGTCCCCCGACCGGGAACGAAAGAGGAAGAAGCGGCTTGCGAGGGCATCGTTGGAGGATCCCGTCGGACTCACCGCAGTCTGAGCTCCGGAGTAGGTCCCCTCCGGAGGATACCCGGTTCTCAGAGTTTGTCCGGGATATGGCCACTGCGTTGGCTATCCCTGCGGATCCCGAGGAGGAGCCTCGAGCCGAGGAGCTCGAGGCCCTACAGTATGACTCTCCTCCAAAGGAGGCCTTTACTGTTCCGGTTCCTCCGATGCTGGAACGGCTCCTCTTCCGGAAGTGGGAGGAGCCGGTTCTAAGCAAGCGGGTCGATTCTATCTATCGACTCCAAAGGAGCCCTGGCTTTCAGAAGGCGCAGCTACCACACCATTCCATGGTGGTGGAATTGACCATACATCGCCTGAAAAGTCAGAAGATGCACTCCGAGGTGCCCCCTGGCAGGGAGGCCCGGAACCTGGATGGTTTTGGTAGAAAGTGCTTCCAGGGCTCGATGCTTGCTTGCCGTGTCCAGTCTTACCAGCTGTACATGGGCAGGCATGTACTTGCGGGACCTGGCCAAGGAGCTGGCCGGGTTCTCTGCTGGTCTCTCCGGGGAACCCTTGCAGAGGTTCAAGTCCTTGTCCTCGGGGATACGGGAATGCTCCAAGTTTATGTTCCGCGCTGCCTGCGATGGCTTTGAGGCTTCGGCCCGTGTAGCGGCAGCCGGCATCGCGGCTCGACGCCAGGCATGGCTGCAGTCATTGGACCTCGAGCCATGGGTTCAGGACAAGTTGGCCGATGTCCCTTGCCAAGGTGAGAACCTTTTTGGCAAGCCCATGACCGAGAAGGCCGCACAGCTCGAAACCTAGCACTCATGAGGACAAGGCTGTCTAGAAAGACTTCTGCCCCTTTTTCTGCCTACAAACAGTACCCACAGTACCAGGCCTCCCAAGCTCCCCCTCAGGGTCAGTAGGCCAAGGGGCAGGGTAATGGGCCCCGCAGGCAGAGGACTCCCAAGCCTCCGGCCCCTGTTCCCACTCAGCAGGGTGGGGTTTTTTGACTCCTTAGGCATAGCCTCTCAGTCCCTGCTCTCCCAACCCTGCACAGGAGGTCGACTTGCCCTGTTTGCCCACAAGTGGCCACTCATCACTGGAGACAGTTGGGTGCTAAGCATCGTCCACAAGGGCTATATGCTGCACTTCCAACAGCTGCCTCCTCCATACTTTACAGGGGAGCCTCTAAGGCCTCCCCTGCACACAGATCTTCTCCTTCAGGAGCTCCAAGGTCTGTTGCAGGACAAGGCAGTGGAGCCTGTGCCTCCCCACCTCCAAGGTCAAGGGTTCTACTCCAGGTACTTTATCGTACCCAAAGGAACCGGTGGCCTCCGGCCTATTCTCGACCTCAGAAATCTCAACAAGTTCCTAGAGAAGGAAAAATTCAAGATGCTTACTCTTGGAACACTTCTGCCCTACCTCCAGCAGGGAGATTGGCTATGCTCCTTAGATCTAAAGGATGCGTACACTCACATCGTCATTCATCCAGACCACAGAAAGTACCTCAGGTTCATTGTGGGAGGAAACCATTATCAGTACAGGGTACTGCCTTTTGGCCTCACCTCCACTCCCAGGGTCTTTACCAAATGCCTGGCAGTGGTGGTGGCCTACCTGAGAAATCAGGGAATCTTTGTCTTCCCCTATCTGGACGACTGGCTCATCAGGGGTCAGACGTGCCAGGAGGCCAGACAAGCCACCCTTCGAACTATTGCTCTTCTTCAAAACCTGGGGTTTGTCATAAACCTCCCAAAGTCCACTTTGCTCCCCTCCCAGAACTTGGAGTTCATAGGGGCCAGGTTAGACTCTCTGCTGGCAAAGGCATTCTTGCCAGAAGACAGAGCCCAAAGACTGATAAACTTGGCAAACCAGTTTCTCAGCAGGTCGCTGGTCTCCGCCAGACTCTGCCTGAGGCTTCTTGGCCACATGGCTTTGACAGTACATGTGACCCCCAATGCCAGGCTCCATATGAGGCCTGCACAGTGGTGCCTTCGAACTCAGTTGTCTCAGGCCACAGGCAGCCTCAGAGACAGAATAAGGGTGTCCAGACAATTTCTGAACTCCCTCCGGTGGTGGCTGCACCCGCCCAATCTACTGCGAGGCATGCCTTTTCAGATTCCTGGGTTCATAGTGGTGTTGACCACCGATGCCTCCTTGCAGGGCTGGGGGGCACATTGTCTAGGCAAGTGCACCCAGGGCCTGTGGTCTCCCTGGGAGGCCGCACGGCAAATCAATCTACTGGAACTCAGGGCTATTCGGTTAGCCCTCAAGACTCTCTCTCAAACACTGGCTCATCAGTCTGTCCTGGTTCAAACAGACAACCAAGTAGCCATGTTTTATGTGAACAAGCAGGGCGGAACTGGGTCCAGGCTCCTTTGTCAGGAGGCACAGGACCTTTGCTTGTTTGCTCTCAGACACAACATGCTCCTCAGGGCTGTATATCTACCTGGCCAGGAAAACTATCTGGCCGACAGTTTGAGCAGGATTCTGCAGCCCCACGAATGGCAGCTCCACCCACTTCCTGTTTGGCTGTCGTACTGAGAGGATCAGTTGTGCAGAGCTCCTGCTAGGGAGCAGTTCCTTTTTCTGCCTGTGCCTGGATGTCGGGCCCTGGGCCACCTCCAGCAAGGGAGGCCCAGAGGCCTGCCAAGCCTGGTGGGCCTCCTACTCGGACAGTGGATGGAGAAACTGGCAACCTGGAACAGCTGGAGCCCCAGGAGGGGGACTCCCCAGGTAGGACTGCACCTGGTCAGGAAGGAGGGACCCACAGGTATGGAGGTTTGGGCCCGCTACCCCAGGGAGGAGGCTCCTGTCTCCTCCCCAGGCAGGGTGTGGAGGCTGGGTGGCAGCAGGGAGAGGCCCTGGGGAGACCCTGGAGGACCGTGGAGTATAGAACTGGAGGAGGCAGGTTCCCCCCTCCACATTGGGTCCTGGAGGAGGCCTCTACCTCCTCCAGTGAGGATGAGGACGGGGGGTCGGGCCTGCCGTCCTACCAGCAGTCAGCTAGGGCCCCAGATGACATCGTGGCGGCAGTGCGACGGCTTCGGGGTCTCCAGGAGGAGGCGGCCCAGCTGCAAGCCCAGCTCTCCCACCTGGAGAGCCTGCAGGCCACCATTCCCGGGGAGGAATGGGTGGCCTATGCTACCTATCGGAAGGGGGTAAAGCGGGCCCTGAAGGCCAAGTACTTGGAGATTGCGTACTATCAGAACCAGGGTTGTGGGTCCCTTGCCGAAGTTTACCAGAATTATAATCGTTGGAAGATACCTGCAGTCCAGGGGAGGCCCCCGGGGGTGGGTCAGCAGGGGGGTCCATCCTCCTCTAGAAGTATGCCCTCTCCCATTCTAGTTCCTGGGAAGTCTACCACCCGTTCCCTGCCTTCCTCTTCTAAAGCATTTCCTGGATGTCCTGTGTCTTACCTGCAGCAGGGTGATGGTTGTGATGTTGTGAATGCGCTGGTTCCTCCCTCCGAAATGCTGTCTGCCCAGATTGTTCCTGCACGTCCCCAGGGTGCTCCATTGATCCTGTTGGCTCACCAACAGTCGTGTAACACTGAAGGGACCATCCAAGATGGCCGCCGGGGTCTTTCTGATGACGTCACTAAGGAAGTGAGGTCGTTGCAGGAGCTGCCTGGAGGACTTCCCCCAGCCAGCTTACAATCGCAAGATGGCCGCCGGGGTCTTTCTGATGACGTCATTACGGAAGTGAGGTCGTTGCAGGAGCTGCCTGTAGGACTTCCCCAGCCAGATTACAATCACAAGATGGCCGCCGCCGAGTAATGGGTACTGACGCTTCCGGGAAACCCAGGAAGTCTGCAGAACGACCTTCCCCATCTTCTGATTTGCTGCGGGATTTTCGACGGCACTCTTTAAGCACAGAGGGAGCTTCTTTTTCATGCCCCTCGATTGGAGGGGGTGTTGTAGAGAGGCAGCAGTATTCGGCGGTTCCTTTTCAGCATACTGCTGATCCACTGTCTTTGGATGTTTCCGGCTCTGAGGGGTTTTCTGCACGGGATCCCCGGCGGCGGAAGACTGGTTGGCCTCAGCCGTTTGATTCTGCTGTGCCACTTGAGGATCCACGGGTGGCGGATTTCTCCACCTGTAATAGGAATCCTGTTCCTTCAGCTACGATGCCTGTCCAGGTTACTGGGAAGGGGTTTGGTAGGGGGATGGCTGGTGGGCAGGACTCCCCTATTGTGGCTGCCCTCCCGGCCCCTAGAAAGCTACAGGGCACTCGCCCAGTATGTTCTGAGGTGGCTGACTGGGGCCGGAGGGGTGCTGGAAGGAGGAGAAAGGGGCAGGATGGGGGCTGCTCTTTCTTTTCTGCAGTCCCCGGGGGGGAGAGGGGGAAGAAAAGTGCTAGTCAGCTGTCACTGCGGCCGGGGGTAGAGGAGCGGGATGCGCAGCTGCCTTTGTTGTCTGTTATTGCGGCCGACGGAGACCTGGCTCGCAGGGGGGTGTCCGCCCTTTCTGTTGGAGCCCTGACTACCGGCCAAACTTTTCTGGATCCTTGTGCCATGTCTGGCACCGACAACCAGGTAGGACCTGGGAGGGACAAGGGGCAGGGGGGTGGGGGTGTGGGGGAGGTGCTGGGTGGGGGATCTGCCCTGTTGTCTCGGGCGGGTCCTGCCTTGTTGTCGATAGCCATACAGGGGGTGGCGGATGATGGGCTACAGGACGGGCTGATGGAGGAAGGGGGGGAGCGGACGACTGGTCATATAGTGGGGAAGGAGGTAGTGGCTGCTTCAGGACGAGGGAAGGACTTGTTCTCCGTAGGGTCAGGGGGGGCGGTGGTCCCCTTGGAACCCGGGAATGAAGGGGAGCGGGGTCCGTCCCCGGTAGTGGTGGCCGAAACCCAGGAGCCTTGCGCTGGGTCGGGAATGCGGGAAGGAGGTTTGGGGGAGCCTTCCGGTTCCCTGGGTGTTACCGAGAACCAGGTCTGTGATGCCCTACGATTGGCTTTGGAGGCCCCGTTGGGCCCTCCCGGGGCTTTTACTGCCTTTCGGCAGCCGGAGGTAGAGATAAGTGGTGGTCCAGGGGTTCTCGGTGGCACTCAGGGATCCGGAGGAGGTAGCATCCCGGACTCTGTCTTTGCGGAGTTGACCTTCCCCAGTCCTCCGGTTGATCTAAGTGAGGAGGTTACGGATCCTGCGGTCCAGCAGCGGGATCCCCCGCAGATGGATGCAGGAACAGATCAAGGAGGGCAGGAGATGGGGGCTGGGGGGCCGGCTCCCCCCCTCCGTACCTTTGCGGAGGCTCTGATGGGGTCGGGCACCACTCCTGGGCCGTCGGGTGCGGGTTGGGGGAGGGGAGGTTTTCAGGGGAATGGTCCCGCAGGAGGGGAAGGAGGAGGAGGAGGGGGAGGGTTTCAAAGAGGAGTAGGGGGTGAGGTCCGACGGCGCAACGTGGCGCAGATCCGATGGGCTGGGGAGGGGTCCCCTCCAGCCAGGGAACAGGTCTTGAGGATGGTCCTTGGGCTGGGGTTTCTCCCAGGAGATCTCTACGCCTTTATCCACATGAACAACACCATTGAATATGATGTTAGTTTCATGCTGAGACGGGGGCTGGAGATTTTCTGGGACCGATACCAGCAGCAGAGGGGGCAGGGAGGGTGGGCTGACTTTCGTGTTGTGCCTATCTCTCGCCAGGGGACGGTACCTGTGACCATCCTATCCAGGAATGAGTCGCTCCCAGGGCAGGACATCCAGTTTTGGTTGTCGCGCCATGCGGTGCTTCTCGCACCCCTGGTTAAGGGCGCTGGGCCCCTAGGGGTGTGGGACGGGTCGTGGAAGGGCAGGATCCGTTTGCGTGAGGTGGGAAACGTGGTGCAGCACGTGCCCTCGGCCGGTTTCCTCGGTCGGGATCGCATCTTGTGCTATTACCCCGGGCAACCCCGCGAGTGTCACCGCTGTGGCTCATTCCGCCATTTGAGCATGAACTGTCCCGAGCAGGTCTGCACCCGTTGTGGTGGACGGGGTCACGCTTCGGCCGGGTGTCTGCTAATTCGGTGTAACCTTTGCGGGGAGTTGGGCCACCCCTTTGCCCGCTGCCCCTCCGCGTCACACAATGGACCGGGGGGGGTTGCCGTCACTCCACCTCGGGCTCCTGTGCGGGAGGAGGCTATGGAGGCCCCTCTCCCTCAGGAGGAGACCGGGGGCCCTAGTGCAGAGGAGTCCATCGAGCCGAGGGAGCCACCAGGGGGTGGGGATTCGGGTAGGAAGGAGGAGAGGGTTGATGTGGTGGAGGTTAATGTAGCACGACAGGATAGTGGGTTGAGGGTGGTGCCACCTGAGGAATGGACTACGGTCCCTTCCAAGGGTGGCAAGTCCAAAAGGAAGAAACGGGAGACATCCCCGTTGCTGGATGCAGAGCCCGTGTTGGACATCAACCGTTTCGTCTTTTTGGCCGCTGATGCGACTGAGGCGGATGAGGGTTTGCCTGTGGAAGCAGGGCTTCCTGTGCGGCGCTCGGAGCGGTTAGCGGCGGGGGCGGCCCCTCTTCCTCAGCGGCGACCTTCAAAGGTGCAGAAGGCGCGCCGCAGCCAGGGTCCTCCAATCAAGGGGGATACTGGCGCCCGACGGGTGAGGGAGGATGGGTTTGTACCCCCGCAGTTGGGTTCGGGGCCTTCGCAGGAGCCCCCTGCTGACCCGGCCGCCCTGGCCTCCCCCGCGGGGGTGGGCACTGTCGTATTGTCTCAGTCTTTGTCCGGGGAGGGGGGGCTGCACAGGTGGTGGACCCCACGGAGGAGGTCATTCCTCCGACCCCTGACCCGTTTGTGCCTCCTCATCCCGTGGGGGCTGGGTCTGCCCTCGCGACAGCTTTGCCTGGTGGTCCCGGGGGCACCAGCACCTCCTGGGGTGATAGGGTTGAGCGGGAGGAGGAGGAGATCCTCGAGGTGGTCGACGTGGACCAGGAGGAGTCGCTCCAGCTCGCGGGCTTGTCCTGCAAGCGGGATTCTGGGGATCCCGGGGTTGGTGAGAAGAGGAGGAAAGGGTCACTGCACTCGAAATAGGCATGGCGTGCACTCCTGCGTTCTCGTGCGCCACCATCAACGTGGCCAGCATTTTCTCAGACCAGGCGCGGGCTACGGCCTATGATTTTCTTTCTACGAGTGGGCTGGATGTCATCTTCTTGCAGGAGACCAGGCTCACCTCGCTCGCTAGCCTTCATCGGGCGAAGCGGGAGTGGAGGTGGGGCCCTTCGTACTGGTCCCTTGCGGCACAGCCCTACGCAGGAGTGGCGGTTTTGTTCACGTCTAACCGATTTCAGGTGCAGTACGTGTGGGAACTGGAGCAGGGCCGGTGTCTGCTTTTAGATGGCTACTGCGGGCCCCATCGGTTTCGTTTCGTGGTGGTCTTTGGCCCCCAGTCTAAGTTGGCGCGGAAGACCCTGTTCGGGGTTATCCGCCCCTACTTACACACCTCCCGTTTGGTGGTCCTTGCCGGGGATTTTAACACCACCACCTTTTTGCAGGACCGAGGGGGGGAGCGTTGCCCACCCAGTTACGAGGGCCTCTTTTTGGCCGAGATGACCCGGACGGCTGACCTCGTGGATGTTTTCCACCGGGCCTTTCCTAGGTCGCCGGGGTTCACCTACTACCATGGGACCTGCAGGAGTCGTATCGATCGGATATATGTGAGTGCCCGGGTGGAGTGTTCCCCTCCGCAGTTGCAGGCGGTTGACTTTTCGGACCACCGCGTCCTCTCTGTGTCCTTCCTGGCCAACCACGAGGAGCTTAGCAGGGGTCCTGGCCTGTGGCGACTGAATGTGCAGTTGTTGGCAACATCAGAGGTGGTCCAGGAGTTCTTGGCCTTTTTCGCAGACCAGGAGACCCTGCTGAGTGTTTTTCCTTCCCGTGGCGCCTGGTGGGATGAGGTGAAGACGCGTGCCCGACAACTCTTCCGTTCCCGGGGTACCTCCATGGCTCGATCCCGCTACCTCACCTACACTGTCCTCCGGAGGTCGCTGGATCGTTTGGTATCCCGAGGGGCAGCGCGGGAGGAGGTTGAAGAGGTGCGTGTCCAGCTCCGTGGCCTGCTTTACGATCGCCATGCCTCCCTATGCTTCGAGGGGGCGGCCGGTGGGGGCGCCACTCCAGACCCTTTCCGGACTTGCAGGGAGAGGGTTCAGCGTCGGGAGGTCATGGCCCTGCGGGGCGAGGACGGTACCATTCATACCTCCCAGGAGGACCTTTTGCGGATAGTGGGGGAATACTTCTCGGA
This sequence comes from Ichthyophis bannanicus, assembly GCA_033557465.1. NCBI lineage: Eukaryota > Metazoa > Chordata > Amphibia > Gymnophiona > Ichthyophiidae > Ichthyophis > Ichthyophis bannanicus. The sequence continues at coordinate 499,245,859 of CM066033.1, forward strand.
CCTGTTTGGGGATCGCCCCGTGGACCTCACCCATATCCGAACGTACCTGGGCCTTCCCCCGGTGTATTCGGCTGTGGTCCAGGCACGGGTTGATGCACTCGCTGCTCCGATTCAGCAGGTGGAGGTGGAGAGGGCGATTCGTGCCATGCCTTTGGGGAAGGTGCCTGGGCGCGATGGGCTCCCTGTGGAGTTCTATCGCACTTTCATTGCCCAGCTGGCCCCCTTCCTGACCTCCCTGTTTCAGGAGATCATGGACACGGGGTATCTCCCGCGGTCATTTCGCGAGTCGGTCCTGCTGCTGCTCTCCAAGGGGAAGGACGATAGCTCCTTGGACTTCTGGCGGCCGCTCTCTCTTCTGAACGCGGACCGGAAGATCCTGGCCAAGTGTTTGGCCAACCGACTGGTGGAGGTGTCGGGCGATTTGCTGTCCCCTTCCCAGTATTGTTCCGTTCGGGGGAGAGGGGTTCTGGACGCTGTCGCCACAGTCCGGGAGATGGTGGAAAGAGGCCGGTCGCTCCAACGGGACCACTGGTTGGTCTCCTTGGATCAGTCCAAAGCCTTTGATCGAGTCAGTCACCGGTACCTGTGGGTGGTGCTCCAGCACTTCGGCCTCCCGCAGGTTTTCTCTTCGTCGTGCAGGCGCTGTACCGAGGGGGGGTGAGCTTCCCGTTTATTAACGGGTGGCTCGGACGGCCATTTGGTGTCGCCTCGGGGGTGCGGCAGGGGTGCCCTTTGAGCCCCCTGCTGTATGTTTTCTCCCTCGACCCCTTCCTCCGGAGATTGTCCTCAGGTGGGTTGCGGGGCCTGGAGGCGCCCGGTGCGCCCCCGGTGTCCGTCGTTGCTTACGCTGACGACATCTCAGTTTACGTGGACGGCACTGATGGGGTAGAGGCCCTGCGAGAGGCCGTGGAGGAGTACTCGGAGGTAGCCCATTCTGTTGTAAACCACAGCAAGTGCCAGACGCTGTGGTTGGGCTCCTCGGAGGCCTCCCCGCCTTCCTGCGCCCCCTTTCCTCCTCCCGTGGGGGAGGTCCGCGTTTTGGGCCTCGTCTTCGGGTCGGAGGACTGTGCGGAGTCCAATTGGGACCGTTGTCTCGAGACTGCACGGTGTCGGGTGCTGCGGTGGAGGGGGTGGAGGTGTACGTACGAGGAGAAGATCAAACTCCTCGGGACGTTTCTGCTTCCTCTCTTTCTGCACGTGGCCACGGTCTTCGTTCTTCCGTTGTCCCGTCAGGCGTCTGTTTGTGCCGTCTTTTTCTGTTTTCTGTGGGGTAACCGCTTGAACCCTGTCCAGCGCAACATCGTCTGCCTGGATCGGGCAGAGGGTGGTTTGGGTATGTTGCACCCCCTTGTCTTCCTGTCAGTCTTGTCTATGGCGTTTCACTTAGGTAGGATGAGGGAAGGGGGTGGGGTTTGGTGGGTGGCCTCCTATCGGGAATGGTTCTCCCGCTTCTGGGAGCAGTGGGAGGGGGCGTCCTCGGTCCCACGTGTGTGCCGGAGAGGGGAACAGGCCCCATCATACGTATTTGTGATGGTGGGGCTCATTCGGCGGTGGGGGGTGACCGACCCGCTCGCCCAGTCCTTGGGGCGGAAAGGATTATACCGGATGGTACTCACCTCTCACTATCAACCACGGTGGGCCCTGCGGGACTGTCCGGCGGATGTGATGCAGCGGGGCCTTCGGCTGTTGAACTCCCCTCGGCTACCGAAGAAGGTTCAGGATGTAGCCTGGTTGTCTTTCCACGGGCGTTTGTACGTGAGGGACAACCTCAAGTACAGGTCACAGGCCGAGCAGGTCTGTCCGAGGGCCGGGTGTGAGGGGCAGGCGGAGACCATGGACCATTTCCTCCGGCAGTGCCCCTTCAACGTGGAGGCCTGCCGGTTGGTGTCCGCTGCTCTTCACCTGCGCGACCTTTCTCTCCTCACGTATGCGGAGTGGGTGTACGGGGCCTGGTCCTTTCCTCTAAGGCAGGACTCCGGGACCCTCTACCTAGTCACGGCTGTAGTGCGCTACCACCTGTGGCAAGCGCGCTGTCATGTCTCGACCCGGGGGTTGGTCCTGCCCCTCGACGAGGTGGTGCGGGACATTCTGGAGGAAGTGTCCAGCATGGCGCAACGCGAAAGGCGGGTGGTGGAGGTCCATCGTTGGGAGCGTCTGTGGCGTCACCTCACCCTCCGCCCCCCATGAGGGGGAGGGGTTCCCTGGGGTTTTTCTTCCCTGTTAGAGGTTAGGGGTTTTGTTTTTGTCTCCCGGGTGGAGGAGGGAGGTGAGACAGGAGGGGGGGGGGGTTTAGTCCCTGCGGTTTCTTCCTAGGTTTAGGGATCTGGGGTTGCTTTCCTTCCGGTGGGGGGAGGTGGGTTTGCACTAGGGCTGGGGGGGTTGTTGGCCACTTGTCCGCTCTCCCTCTCTCTCCCTGGGGGATGTTTGTTTTCGTTTTCTCCCTGGAGCAGGTGTGTGTTTGTTTTGTTTTTGTTTTTGTTTTTGTGTTTCTGCGCATCCCGCTCCGCTGTTTCGGCCGATAGGGTTGGGTTTTTGTGTTCATTTATTGATTTGTATTATGGTTTTGTTTCTGGTGGGTTTTCGTTGGGGACGGCACATGCCTGTATGTTTCTGTTTAGGGGGGTGGGGGTTTTCTTTATTTATGGGGAGGGTGGGGGTGGGGTAGGGATTGGGGTGGGGGCGGAGGAGATGTTGCTCCTTTGTGGGGACGGGGGTGGGAACGGGGGAATGCGTTTTGTTTTTGTGGGTGTGAGTGAGGGCTTGGCAGCCCTGATGGACATTTGGGACATTGGACTGTGCTGGGATGGTTGTGGGTGGTTGGGGGGGGGGTTGGGATGGACATTGCATTTCTGTTGGACTGCTGCGGGTTGCTGTTGGGGGGTTGGGACAGACATTGGACATGCTGAACTATTGCGGGTTGATGATGTCGGGGGGAAGGGGCACGTGTGCTGGTTGTTGGGTTTGGTGGTGGGGAGGTGGTGGGGAGGTGGGTCACGGGGGGGTTGAGATACTTGTTTTGTGCTATGTCGGGGGGTGGGGGTTTTGGGGGGGTGTGGGATTTGGTTGGGGTGCTTGTTATTGTTTTTGTTTTTGCTTTTTGGTATGTCTTTTGTTGCTTGTTTAATAAATTCAAAATTTCCATCCTTTGGTGGTTCAGAAGATTTTCCTGAAATGGGGACTTCCATCCATAGATCTGTTTGCCAGTCCACTGAACAAACAGCTGCCAAAGTTCTGCTCCAGGCAACCGCATCCTCTGCGGATAGCAGCAGATGCTTTTCTGATTCCATGGTCACAGGGCCTCCTGTATGCGTTTCCTCCCATGCCCTTGTTGGCCCGAACTCTGTTCAAAATTCTTCAGGACAAGGCCTCGGTCCTGCTGGTGGCTCCCAGACGGCCGAGACAGCCTTGGTTTCCACTTCTGCTTCAGCTGGCGGTGGATCCCCCACTACCTCTGGGGTTGCAACCCGACCTTCTCTCTCAGGATCAGGGTTCCCTTCTGCACCCCAATCTCAAAGCTCTTAATTTGATGGCCTGGAAGCTGCAAGGGTAGTTTTGGCTCCCTGGGGCCTACCTCAGGAAGTTGAGGAGGTTGTCCTAGCCTCTAGGAAGCAGTCCACTAGGAAAACCTATGCCCTGAAATGGAAAAGGTTTTCTGTGTGGTGTCAGCTACGTACAGAAGATCCTTTCTCCTGTGCTGTACCAGTAGTGCTTCAGTACCTACTGCACTTATCCAATCAGGGTCTTAAGTCCAATTCTGTTCGGGTCCACCTCTCAGCTCTTGCAGCTCACCACTCACTGGTGGAAGGACATTCTCTGTCGGTTCATCCCCTGGTGTCCCGGTTTCTCAGAGGCTTGCTCTTGCTCAAGCTTCCAATCCGTCCTCCTGCTCCTGAGTGGGAGTTGAATGTGGTCTTGCAGCAACTGACTCGCCCACCTTTTGAGCCGATGGCTACTTGTCCTCTCCGCTTCCTTTCCTGGAAGACACTCTTCTTGGTAGCCCTAACCTCGGCCAGGCAAGTGAGTGAGCTTCAGGCCCTGGTCTGTGACAGGCCTTACACCCGCTTCTATAGGAACAGGGTAGTCCTTAGGACTCATCCAAAGTTCCTCCCAAAAGTTGTCTCCTCCTTCCACCTTAACCAAGAGGTGGTTCTTCCAACATTCTTCCCTAGGCCTCATTTTATTTTATTTATTTATTTATTTAGCTGCATTTATATCCCGCTTTTCACCGGGTCAAAGCGGTTGGGGGATACATTTAACACAAGGGGATATGAGACACATACACTAATACTTACAGGGAACATGGGCAATGGAGGGTTAAGTGGCTTGCTCAAGACCACAAGGAGCACCTGTGGGACTAGAAACCCCAGTCCTTCCAGCCCAAGGTTGCTGTCCTCTAGTGGGATTTGAACCACCAACCTTCCGGCCTGTAGTACCTTGCCCCAACTACTAGGCCACTCCTCCCTCCTGCAAGCCAGGCTGAAGCAGTTCTGCATACCCTGGACTGTAGGAGGGCCTTATCCTTCTACCTTGACCGTACGCAGGGACATAGAAGGGCTACTCAGCTCTTCGTATCTTTTGACCCTAATAATTTGGGGTTAGCTGTGTCCAAGCGTACCTTGTCCACCTGGGTTGCTGACTGTATCACCTGGGCTTACAGGGCGGCTGACCTTCCTTTGCAGGGTCGGGTCATGGCCCATCGTGTCAGGGCAATGGCTGCCTCAGTGGCTCACCTCCGCTCTGTACCATTGGTGGACATCTGCAGGGCTGCAACTTGGTCTTCAAGCCAGACTTTTGCGGCCCATTACTGTCTGCAGAGGGAGTCCCGTAGGGACAGTGCTTTTGGCCAGGCAGTACTCCAGAATCTCTTTGAGGTTTAGGCAACTCCTGCCCTCCTGCCCTCTGTTGGGCTACCGGTGGAGGTTGAGTCAGTGAAAAGCCTTTCTTTGCTGCTGAGACTAGAGAGAGTTCTCTTGTTCAGCCTGGGTTCCTGGTAGTCCAGAGCTAGGGAGTCACCCATATGTGAGGACTGACTTCCTGCTTAGTCCTGGAGAAAGAGTAGTTACTCACCTGTAACAGGTGTTCTCCAGGAGCAGCAGGAATCAGTCCTCACAACCCTCCCTCCTCCCCTGGGAGTTGCAGTTGTACATAGTTTATTTTTGCATTTTTGTGTGCTGTTCTTAGCTATGTCATTTGACTGAGGTAAGATGGCACCTTTAGGCGGGAAGGGAACCGCGCATGCGTGCCTGCATTCTGAAAGGCTTTCATGGAAAGCTGGGGAAATGCTCCGCAAGGGCTCCATCGACATCGATGTCACCCATATGTGAGGACTGATTCCTGCTGCTCCTGGAGAACACCTGTTACAGGTGAGTAACTACTCTGTATTTACATCAGACCAATGGTGCATATTTTCAGTGTAGATGTATGCATGGGTAACGTTGGGCAGACTGTAGTTTTATGCATGTAAACTAGAATATACGATAATTTATGCACTTTCTTTAAAAATCTAAGGTTGGTACTCATATAAGTGATTACATCTAGATTTGCTGCATGCATCCCACCACTTAATGCTATATCTTATAAAGAAAGGCTTGCATGTACTTTACTTTAGAAAATAAGCACAATTAGCAGGTGTTAAACTGTGCATTAACTAGGCGTGACTTTATAAAATTACCATCCACAACTGCTTAGGAACCACAGAAGATGTAGTACTCAAAACCTAATAAGAGGAGAGAGAAACAATCTCGGCTTTTATGATGGCTTCGAATGACCGTGAAAAAGTAGTGCTCGTGTAGAGAACTCTAAAAGTTCTACAAAGATATTTTGTGTTTATATATTGTAAAAAGTGAATCTTCCAGTGTGGCAAGAGTTCCTGTGGTGTGATGTAATATTCAAGGAGTTACTTTTCATCCCAAAGATGCAGCATGCATTCTGGTGCAATGCGACATCTGTTGACAGCTAGCATGGGGCCATTACAGTTAGCATTGGGGAATTTCCACACTGTAAATGGTGTGTTAGATTGGTAAGGGGTGGGTTAGGGGCAAGGAGTGGGCATGGTGAGCATTTAACAACAACAAGTAAGTAATGAACACTGTTTTCAGAAACTACTTATTCAGTTACACAAAAGAAACCCAACTTGGTGATCACAGCAGGTGCACCTATTCTTGCCGCCTTGCTGGGCAGACTACATGACCCATACTGGTCTTTATCTTCTGTCATATGCTATGTTACTATAACCGAACAACTCTTGCATAAAAGATCCCAAGAACATAGTAGCAGGAAAATTTTCACTCCTATTTTATATATCTTTTGTCGGAGGTGCCACAAGAAGAGAAGAAATCTACTCCACCCCAAGCAGTGGCTCCTTTTTATCTATCTCTTTATTTTTTGTACTTAGCTCTTTAAAATGAAGCACAACTGGAATGAAGCAGGCAAAACAGGAATCCTTAAGGATGTGCCATGTTTTAAACCCAAATATGGGCCCTGCTTCAAGTTTTTGAAGGATCCCCAAAATTTAAGTGGTCAGCGCTTAGGTTAAAAAGGGAGGAATGCACCTAAGTCAATTGACCTGGAAATGGGAATAACAAGTGAGGTTATCAGATTTGCAGATGACACAGAACTATTCAAAGTTGTTAAAACCCATGAGAATTGTAGAAAATTGCAAGAGGATCTTGATAAATTGGAAGACTGGGCATCCAAATGGCAGATGAAATTTAAGGTGGACGTGCAAAGTTATGCACCTAGGGAAGAAAAACCAAACTATGGTTACACGATGCAAGGTTCCACATTAGAAACCACCACCCAGGAAAAAGATTTAGGCATCATCGTGAATAACATGTTAAAACCGCCTGCCCAGTGTGCAGCGGCGGCCAAGAGAGCAAATAGAATGCTAGGTATCATAAGGAAAGGAATGTAAAATAAAACATAGGATATTATAGTGCCTCTGTATCGTTCCATGGTGCGACCGCACCTTAAATATTGTGTGCAATTCTGGTCACCGTATCTTAAAAAGGATATTGTGTTATTAGAAAAGGTACAGAGAAGAGCCACCAAAATGGTAAAGGGGATGGAAGGATACCCCTATGAAGGAAGGCTAAAAAGGTTAGGGCTCTTTAACCTGGAAAAGAGACGGGTGAGGGGAGATATGATGGAGGTCTATAAATTAATGAATGGAGTGGAATGGGTAAATGTTGATCGATTGTTTATGCCATCAAAATATAGAAAGATTAGGGCGCATGAAATGAAGCTACAGGGTAACCTATTTAAGACTAATAAGTGAAAATATTTTTTCACTCAACATGTAATTAACCTCTGGAATTTGCTACTGGAGAATGTAGCAAAAGCTGTTAGTGTAGCTGGGTTTAAAAAAGGTTTGGACAAGTTCCTGGAGGAAAGGTCCATAATCCCTTATTTTTTTTTTTAAATTCTTTATTTTGCATTTTATACACCAATTTACAGAAAGGGAACTTTCAGTGAAACTGAGTCAAACTAACAACACTTGATCGATATTAACTGGACATACCCACAGTCTCCTCCTCGCTAACCCTTGGGTACAGCAGATTCGTTACAACAACTGTTTCTCATATTCTCGAACATTAAAGGCAAGAGATATATCTTAGAAGAGAAGGTAAAGATAAGAAAAGAAAAGTAAAAGAAGGACTCTGCGGCGGGCACCACCCAGGTCAGTCTCTCTGATAGCCCACTCTCATCTGGATTCTTATCAGATCGAGGGTATCCCATTTGTCTAGACGTGGTCGAAAGGCAGGGTTATGGGATGCATACGCACGCTCACAGCCTTGGTGGTAAAGCACTAGATTCCACCAATGCGCGACACGCAGCACCCGAAAGTCTTTCCAATGACATAATATGGCTTTCACTGCAAGGCACAGAAGTAAGTCAAAAATTCTTGCGTCCTCACGTCCTAGGGTAGTTTCTTCAGCCAGGGATTTGTAGATGACTGTGCGATAAGTGAGCTTTATGCGTATATCAAGCAGTTGTGAAATGCGGCACCAAACTCCCTGCCAATATTCTTTCAACGAAGGGCAATAGAATAGCATGTGGCTAAGAGTACCTGCAGCTTCTCTACATGTCCAACACTGTGTATCTTTGTCGGCACTCCATTTAGCCCTACGAACTGGTGTCATGTATGCTCGATGCATTAGAAAATATAGCATCTGGTTGAGGGAGGCCGCCCTAGTGATCCCTCGCTGAGCTCTCCAGAGCTCCTCCCAATCGTCTGCGTCCAGCAGCTCGCCGATTTCTGATTCCCAGACTTTCTGCAGTCCAAAGCAGCGCCTCGGTTCCCCTTCTCTCAATAACGCTGCAAACTTGGAGAAAAGCCGGGATTCGGACTGATAATTTTGGATTTCTTGGTGAAAAGGGCGCTCTGTAGTCAAGATTGCCGGCAAAACACCAGCTCGGCTTAAACAGTGACGCAGTTGGCACCATTGATACATGCATCGTATAGGCAGGTCATATTCGCGCTGCAGGGATTGGAAAGACTTATATGCGCCGGCTGTTATCAGGTGTCCCAGACAGTAGATGCCACGGGCCAACCATAAAGGCCACATAAAACTCCGGCCCGCTATCTTAAAGTCATCATTATGCCATAACACCGTGGCATCCGCATATGTCTGCGCTGTCTGTACATACGGCTTTAGTATGTTGTACGCTCGCTGGGTATCGCGCAGTATTTCATTCACTGAGCCCTCGCTATCATTTCTGACTCCTAGCCTCATCCAAAGTGGGATAGGGCCGCTCTGTGTAGCCTCCACCTTCAGCCATGCGGGATCGGCCTGTGTGGGCATCTCTTCACTCCACAGCACTCCTTGTCGCATCAAAGCTGCCAGATGATAGTTGTAGAAGTCCGGAAAGTGTATGCCGCCTCTCTGTTTAGGAGACTTGAGCTTCCATAACGCTATCCGCGGCGTCTTGCCACCCCACAAAAAGGATACCAGTAGGTTCTCCAGTTTCTTAATAAAACTGCCGTTCAAACAGTACCGGGATCATGGTAAGTACGTAGTTAATTTGCGGCATAGCAACCATCTTGATGGTCTCAAGACGACCCCACCAGGTCAGGTTCAAAGGGGTCCACTTATCCGTGGATTCTTTCACCATGCTCATACGCTGCTCTTTGCAAAGCCGTATCGTGGCCGCCACAGTTGTCCCATACACTACTCCAAGATACTTGAAGGACTCAATCGCTATCTGGAATGGGTACTTTTGCTTTAAGGAGTCGTCAAGTTGGCCATTGAAAGGTATCAGGTTGAGCTTGTAGCCTGACACTCCGGAGTAGGAGTAGATAACCTCCATGGCAGCATCAAGCGCTGACGGGCTTAAGAACAGTAAGAGGTCGTCAGCATATGCCGATAGTTTGATCTGGTGTTCTCCAACTTGCACCCCTTCGATTCTCTGTTGCTGACGGAGGCTTATAAGCAGTGGTTCCAACGCCAAATTGAAGAGTAGAGGTGATAAAGGGCAGCCCTGCCGCGTGCCTCTGGTTAGAATGAATTCTGAAGAGAGCCCACCATTGGCGGCCACCCGTGCAATTGGGCGTGTGTATAGCAATCTGACACTAGCTAGGAAAGACTCTGGTATGCCCATCCACTGCATCACTCGAAAGAGGTATGGAAGCTCCACTCTGTCGAAAGCCTTCTCGGCGTCGAGCGCTAGGCCTATCACTGGCTGAGACGAACACTGTGCTCTCCGGAGCACATGCAAAAGGAGCCGTCCATTGTCGGCCGTCGTCCTGCCCAGCATAAATCCGCACTGGTCGGCCTGTACCAGTGTGCTGAGGACTTTGTTGAGTCGGTTAGCCAGCATCTTGGCGTAGATTTTATAATCAGTGTTTAGGAGTGATATTGGTCGGTAGTTTTCCAACTTTTGGGCATCTCTACCTGGTTTGGGGTGAATAACAATTGTTGCTGCTGCTAGAGATCCCACTGCTGGGGACTCATTTTTAAGCTCTGTGAAGTATGCATGAAGCTCCGGTAGCAATTATTGCTGGAATGTTGAGTAAAACTCGATAGGTAAGCCATCTGATCCACTGGCCTTCCCTCGTGCAAGTTGCTTCATTGCCAGTTGTATCTCCGAGCAGGTGATATCGGCCGTCAATAGCTTCTGCTGAGGTTCCGATAGTTTGGGTCCAATCACCCCCGAGACAAAATCAGAGAATTGATCGTCATTATAGGTCTTTTCAGAGCAATAGAGCTGGGAATAAAACGTTTCACACTGTTGTAGTATCTCCTTATCTAATACGTGCAGCTCCCCCTCCGGGTCTCTCAGTCCCGCTATGCGCGAGCTTGTCTTCTTAGCTCGGAGAGTGCGGGCCAACAGTGCACTAGCTCTATTATTTTCATGGTAGTATATTCCCTGCTGCGCCGCTATTTGTTTGCTAGCTTCCTCATTGAGGATCGCATTGTACTGGTAGCGCAGTCTTTGCAACCGTGTCAGGACGAGTGGGTCATGTCTTTTTGCAAGGAGACATTCTCCCGTACGTATCTCACCTTCCAATTCTACTAGGAGTTGGTCGGTTTTCTTTTTCCTGCGGATATTATAAGTTGTCATGCCGCCTCTGATCGTGGCCTTGAAAGCTTCCCACCACGCCCAGGTTGGTGTGTCGTGCAATTGGTTATAGGTGAAATAGTCTGAGATCTCCTGGCGCATTCTTACTAGGAAATCATTATCTTTCAGCCATGTTCGATCAAAACGCCACTGTGGGGCTGTTTTTTCAGCTAGGCCAGTATTTAAGTCCACTACTATGCCCGAATGATCCGACACTGTTTGTGCTAACATGCCAGCTGCAACGATCGTCGGCAGCAGCGTTCTGGATATGAGGAAAAAATCAATTCGTGTGTGCGTATCGTGTGGTATTGAGTGAAAAGTGTATTCCCTCTCTGTAGGGTTTAAGAGTCTCCACGGATCGATTAAGCCAAGTGTGGCGGTCATATCCATTAGTAATTGACTGGATTTCGGTTTATGCTGTTTCTTATAGGGGGTACGATCGATCAGTGGGTCCTGTATTAGATTAAAGTCTCCACCCATAATCACATTGGAGGCTCCCGAATCTAAGAGCTCGTGAGCCACCGTCTCAAAAAATTGGGGCTCATCTTGGCTGGGGCCATAGTCCGTCTTTAAAGTATATGCTCTGGCAAAGACACTGACTGTGGCTCTGGCCCATCTCCCAATTGGGTCAATTGCCGTACTTTCAATCACTGGCGATAATGCGGCTCGTAGTAGTATTATCACTCCTCCTTTCCGGTTACTCGTAGGTGCAGACAGTATGTTTTGATAGCCGGCCCCAGCAACCTTCAGCGACTCAGATCGCGTCAAGTGTGTCTCCTGCAGAAAGACTACATCTGCTCGATGGCATTTACAATAATTCAGTATTTTGGTGCGTTTGGCTGGATTGTGAATCCCTTGCACATTTAGGGATACCACTCGAAGATGCCCACTACCCGAAGTGAGAGCTATCGTCTACTCCTATGGTGGTGCACGCTGCTTCTGGAGCCCTATACAATGAAAACATAACATTTACACTAACAATTAAACTAAACATCCTGTAACAACAAACCAACTTCATTTCTTGTATGGTGAAGCCCGCCCGCCCTCTTATCGCCCCCCTACCTAACATTCCCACCCCACCCATCAGTCAGAGCTTAATTAAAGTAATCAAAAGGAAACATTCCTACTCCCCTATCTGTTCCTATAATTTATCTAAGCTAAGGAAAATTAACTGTGTCCTCCGTTTAGTGAATGAAGTCATCTGTTCCACCAGAGCAGCTGCTCTGAAAACCTATCTGTGTCTCCCGCTGGCGCGGCATGCGAGTTGAGGAAAATGAGATTAACGATATTAACAGGAAGCAAAATATTCCTATCTCTTCAGGTCGCAACTTCCATATGTGAGAAGTCTTCTAGATAGGAGCGCAGAGTCGCCCCATTGTCAAAAGTGCGTGTGTTGTTTCCTATTGTAACTCGCATTCGCGCTGGATAATAGAGGCCATAACGCGCATTCAGTTTTTGTAGTAGTGGCCTACAGTCTAACAGGCCCCTGCGTCTTTCTGTAGTCTTCTTGCAAAGGTCCGGAAATATCAGGATCTTGCTACCCTCCAACCGGAGCTCAGACTTCTGCTTGGCAGACTGTAAAATTTGCAACACATGTGGATAGCGAAGCAGTTTGATAATGAAAGGCCTTGGATGTTTCTGTCTTTCTATTACATGCGACGGCACGCGGTGAGCACGCTCGATTTCCAATGGGTAGTGAAATGTGATTTGCAGTAGCTCAGGTAGCAATTTCTGAAAGTATTCCAGTGGGTCCGAGCCCTCTCTGCCCTCCGGGATACCGAGGATCCTTAAGTTGTTCCTTCTAGCACGATTACTTTGGTCCTCATTGAGGTCCTCTAACGCCGCTATTCTTTTGTTCAAGGGGCCTATCTGAGTTAACAGCTGCTCATGGCGCTCTGTCGCAGCTTCCGCATTACGAACTCGCTCACAGACTCCTTTCAACTGTTCTTTGACTTCACTCACATCTTCTTTTAATTGCGCTAGCGTTTCATTACTGGAGACTATCATTTCCTTTACCGACCTTAGTTCTTGCAGGATTTCTCAGACTCCCTCTGCCGAATCCTTTCCCGCCGCCATTTTCTGCGGAGACCCCGTCTCCGGTTTTAATCATTTTGTGGCATGTCCTGTTCCTTGCGCGAAATCTAACTTTGCCGGTTTCAAAGTAGGTTTCTCAGACATCTTTTCTCTCTCAAAACTAGTCTGTAGTGGGGTCCTCCAAGGTGTAGGAAAGTCAGGATTCTAACGTCTGGGTGAGAGCTGAGATTTTAGGCAGCCATCTCCGTTCGCGGCTAGCTCCGCCCCCCATAATCCCTTATTAAAGTGGACCCAGAATATCCACTGCTTGCCCCAGTACAAGCACTATAGAACCTGTGTCTTTTGGGGAAACTGCTAGGTACTTGTGACCTGGATTGGCCACTGTTGGAAACAGGATACTGGACTTGATGGACCTTGGTCTGACCCAGTATGGCATGTTCTTATGTTATCCCTATTAAACAAGAATTCAAATTTGAATATCTTACAATTACAAATCACATATGACCAAAGAGGATACCATCATTCGTAGCAGCCAGAGAATGACAAGGAGATTAATTGTATATCTAAACAAAATTGAAACTGTAGTTTATGAGAACTCCAGCAGAGGTGCTAACGCTAGTGTTCAAATAGCCGAATGCAGGCAGTACGCTCGCAAAAATCTTTTTAAAGCTGCAGTTAGCTTTTAATTGACATCAGTCCCCCTTCCATCAGTCCCAGCATCAATAACAGCATCAATTCCCCCTATTTCACAAGCACCAGCATCAAACCCTACTTCTACCAGTTCCAGCAGCAGCATTAGCCCCTCTTTCACCAGCACCAACATCAATAGCAGCATCATTCACCCCTTCTCCTAGAGCCAGCATCAGCCCCCTCTGCTCGCAGCTCCAGCATCAGCATAAACCTAACTTAGGATCCTAGGTTTTCTTTATGTTTATGTTTATCTTTATTTGCAAGGCTTGATATACCGCCCATACCTGAGCATCAGGGTGGTGTACAATATAACATAGGCTGCCAGAAGAAAAAAGAAAGAAAATCAGGATGGAACCAGACTGCTGGCATTAACCTTTAAAAAAGAGATAGAGAAGCTTTTAAACTAGAAAATAGGGGAAAGCCGACAGTCACCCAGGAGCGCATGGTTCGGACGAAGGTATCCTTGAAGGATACTACCAAAAGCAGTGAGGTTCCAAAAGAGTATAGTAGCCCAAATGCCCTTGAGTAAGGAGCAGACAGAGCATAAAGATTCCAAATTACCCATGCCTACCAATAGCCAGATTAATATGAATAAAATGCAGTCTCTAAAATGCTTGTATGCCAATGCTAGAAGTCTAAACAATAAGATGGGAGAGTTAGAATATATAGCACTAAATGGGAGGTTAGATATGATTGCACTCTCAGAGACATGGTGGAAGGAGGATAACCAGTGGGACACTGTGATACCTGGATACAAACTATATCGTAATGATAGAGCTGATCAAATTGGTGGAGGGGTTGCGCTCTATGTTAGAGAGGGCATTGAGTCAGAAAGGATTAAAGTTTTGCAGGGAACAAAATTTGCTGTAGAATCTCTATGGATTGAAATTCCATTTATGAAGGGGAAGGTGATGGCAGTGGGAGTATACTATCGACCGCCTGGCCAGAATGAACAAATGGATGATGAAATGCTCAAAGAAATCAAGGAAGCTAACAAAAGTCACAACAGAGTAGTAGTAATGGGTGATTTCAATTACCCCGGTATCGAATGGGTCAGTGTCACAGCAGGACAAGCTAAAGAGATAAAGTTTCTAGATGAAATAAATGACTGCTTCTTGGAGCAGCTGGTTCATGAACCGACCAGAGGGGAAGCCATACTGGACCTAGTCCTTAGTGGAATGCCAGATCTGGTGCAAGAAATAAGGGTGTTGGGACCACTTAGCAATAGTGATCATAGTATGATCATGTTTGATTTAATTAGTGGAGGACAGATAGTAAAGGAATCCACAGTACTAGCTTTTAACTTTCAAAAGGGAGACTATGATAGAATGAGGAATATAGTTAGGAAAAAACTAAAAGGAGCAGTTCCAAAGGTTAAAGACTTACAGCAAGCTTGGGTGTTATTTAAAAATACTATCCTTGAAGCCCAGACTAGCTGTATTCCACGCATTAAGAAAAGTGGAAGAAAGTCCAAAAAACTGCCAGCATGGTTTAAAGGTGAGGTCAGAGAGGCTGTTGCTGCCAAAAAATCAACCTTCAGGAAATGGAAAAAAGAGCCAAATGATGAAAACTGGAAACAGCACAAGCACTGGCAAGTTAAATGCAAAGCATTGATAAGGCAGGCAAAGCGGGAATTTGAGAAGAAACTTGCTATGGAAGCAAAAACACGAAATAAAGACTTTTTCAAGTACATTCGTAGCAAAAGGCCTGTGAGAGAGTCAATTGGACCATTAGATGATAGAGGGGTAAAAGGGGCAGTAAGCGGAGACAAGGCTATAGCAGAGAGATTGAACAAATTCTTTGCTTTGGTCTTTACTGAGGAAGATTTAGGGATGTTACCCAAGACTGAAGTGGTATTTAAAGGTGATACTGCAGAGGAATTGAGAGAAATATCGCTACACCGGGAAGATATATTACAACTATTTGATAAACTGAATAGTAGCAAATCACCTGGACCGGATGGTATACATCCCAGAGTGTTGAAAGAACTGAAATATGAGATTGCAGACCTGCTATTGGTAATCTGTGAACTTTCATTAAAATCATCTGTAATACCTGAAGATTGGAGGGTCGCCAACGTAACACCAATTTTTAAAAAGGGTTCCAGGGGTGACCCCGGAAATTACAGACCGACGAGCCTGACGTCAGTACCAGGGAAAATGGTAGAAACCATCATAAAGAACAAAATTGCACAGCATGTAGATAGTCATGGCCTAATGGGAGACAGCCAACATGGCTTTAGACAAGGAAGATCTTGTCTTACTAATCTGATATGTTTTTTTGAAGGTGTGCATAAACAGGTAGACAAAGGTGAGTCGGTTGATATAGTGTATCTGAACTTTCAGAAAGCTTTTGACAAGGTCCCCCATCAGAGACTTTTGGCGAAGCTAAAAAGTCATGGGATAGGAGGCAGTGTACTATTGTGGATCGGGAACTGGTTAAAAGATAGAAAGCAGAGAGTAGGGCTAAATGGCCAATATTCCCAATGGAAAAAGGTGAATAGTGGAGTACCCCAGGGATCTGTACTGGGTCCGCTACTTTTTGACATATTCATAAATGACCTGGAAAAGGGAATAACTAGTGAGGTTATCAAATTTGCAGATGACACAAAACTGTTTAAAGTTGTTAAAACCCAAGAGGATTGTGGAAAACTGCAGGAGGATCTTGATAAATTGGAAGACTGGGCATCCAAATGGCAGATGAAATTTAATGTGGACAAGTGCAAAGTTATGCACCTAGGAAAGAACAACCCACACTATAGTTACACGATGCAAGGCTCCACATTAGAAACCACCACCCAGGAAAAAGATTTAGGAGTCATTGTGGATAACATATTAAAACCCTCCGCCCAGTGTGCAGTGGCGGCCAAGAAAGCAAATAGAATGCTAGATATCATAAGGAAAGGGATGGAGAATAAAACAAAGGATATTATAATGCCTCTGTATCGCTCCATGGTACGACCGCACCTTGAATATTGTGTGCAATTCTGGTCATCTTATCTTAAAAAGGACATAGCGTTATTAGAAAAAGTACAGAGAAGAGCCACCAAATTGGTGAAGGGGATGGAAGGCTACTCCTATGAAGAGAGGCTAAAAAGGTTAGGGCTCTTTAACCTGGAAAAGAGATGGCTGAGGGGAGATATGATAGAGGTCTATAAATTAATGAATGGAGTGGAACGGATAAACGTGGATCAATTGTTTACGCTATTAGAATATAGAAAGACTAGGGGACATGTAATGAAGCTACAGGGTAAACTATTTAAGACAGATAAGAGAAAATATTTTTTCACTCAACGTGTAATCAAACTCTGGAATCTGTTACCGGAGGATGTAGTAAGGGCTGTTAGTATAGGTGGGTTTAAAAAAGGTTTGGACAAGTTCCTGGAGGAAAGGTCCATAAACCACTATTGAAAAGGGACCCAGGATATCAATGCTTGACCCAGTACAAGCATTGTGGAACCTGTGTCTTTTGGGGATATTGCTAGGTACGTATGACCTAGATTGGCCACTGTTGGAAACAGGATACTGGGCTTGATGGACCTCGGTCTGACCCAGTATGGCATGTCTTATGTTCTTATGTTCTTAAAAGAACGCCATAAACTTATAGGAAAGAGAGGACAAAGAGCAAAGAAAGAAAAGGATAGGAGAGAGACAAAAGAAGACACCAAACACAATTTTCAAAATGCATAGGGAGGAGGGGAAATGGTCTATGAGGAGGGTGTAGTCTCAATGGAAGAGGCCCTGGCTGGGATGGAGTCTGGGTGCACAACAAGCAAGAGCAAAGGATGAACACAGTTGCTTAAAAGGGTGCTTTATTGGAGTCCCCAAAGCGTTTCGGCTAACGCCTTCTTCGGGGGGAGGGGTACTTTTTATAAATAAAAATAATAAGAAAACACCATATATTAAAAACAGCACATATCAAAAAAAACATAATGTATAAATACAATGTAAGGGTAAAATCAAGCACATAACTTAATACATTTACGTATGGCACTTAAGAAAACACATATATATAAGAACCATAATAAATTAGAACCATAATAAATTAGTTAAAACCAAGAAGACTAATTAAAAACAATGAAAAAACCATTAAAAAACATTTAAAAGACAACACAAGTGGGATGGAGTCTGGGTAATCTGAGGAGGGGGGAGGTCAAAGGTCGGGCAGAAGAGGTGAGTCTTAAGAAGGGCTTTAAATCGGGGAAGGATGATTCTGTGTGGAGGGAAGTGCAGGAGTGAGTTCCAGAGAGCGGGACTTAGGAAAAAGAAGGTTGACCGGCGAGTGAGTTTGAGGTGGGCCTGAGATGGAGATGGAAGGAAGAGGTGGTTACCATGTGTAGAATGGAGGAGACGGGGGCGGGCTGAAAATTCACTAAAATTTGGGAGCTTAGACGTTATGCACAATACTTTTGGCCTACTCTTTCTTGGCCCAGAATTAGAAGCCTAATGTGTTATCATCAGCATAGCGAAGGCTTTTGATGAGTCTCCCACCAATCTTCACATCTCGGTTATATTCATACAGTCCTGCTTCTCTGATGATTTGTTCTGGTAAGGGGAAATTATGCAGCCTTGTCGTACACCTTTTCTGATTTTAAACTATTCTGTTTATCCTTGTTCTGTTCGAACTATTGCTTTTGATCAATGTAAAGGTTGTGCAAGAGAACGATCAGGTGTTCTGGTATACCCATGTTTCTTAATGTGGCCCAGAGTTTCTCATGGTTTACACAGTCAAAAGCCTTGTGGTAGTCAATAAAATACATATAGATAACATTTTGGTATTCTTTAGTCTTTTCGAGAATACATCTCACATCTGTGATGTTTCTTATTCCTCACTCTTTCCTGAACCCTGCTTGCACTTTAGGTAGGTCTCATTCCAGGTATGGTTGTAGTCTCTGCTGAATATTCTTCAGTAGAATCTTGTTGGCATGTGGGATCAGAGAGGTTGTGCGATAATTTGCGCAATCAGTTGAATCACCTTTCTTTAGTATTGGTATAAACGCAGATCTTTCCAGTCAGTTGACCATGATGTTGTCTTCCAAATTTCCTGGCAGAGCCTTGTAAGTTTGGTAGCAGCTGTATCACATTGCTTTAAAACTTCAGTGGGAATGCCTTCAATGTTTGGTGCTTTGTTCTTTGATAAGGCTTTCAATGCTGCTTCAACTTCTTCTTTCATCACCAATTGATCCGGATCATAAAGTACGGGTTGAAACTGCTGTTAGTCCACTTGATCTTTATCATATAAAAACTCTGTATATTCTTTCCACCTTTTCTTGATGTCAGCAACATTCAACATTGATCCATGAGCATCTTGTAACATTCCAGTTTGAGGCCCAGAATATTTTCTTTAACTCTCATAGCTTTAGGAGAGCCGATCTTGTTCTTCCTCTAATAGTTTCTGCTTCTATTTTCTTGCATGCGTCATTATAGTACTTCTCCTTGTCTTGTCTTGCTGGACATTGGAAATCTCTTTTGAGTTCTGTGATTGCCTCTCCTTCTCCTCTGGCTTTGACTTCTCTGCGTTTCTGGGCCATTTTCAGAGTTTGTTCGGTCATCCATTTTGTCAATTTTTGCTTTTTCACCTTTTGTAGAGATTTCTCACTTTCTTACAACACAACCTTCTTGATGTCATCCCATAACTCTTCTGGAGCTTTGTCATTTGTATCTAAAGCAGTAAATTGATTTTGCAGGCAGTCTTTAAATTCTGGTGGTATATTCTCAAGGTCATATTTTGCTACATTCATGAGTGGCTTGCTTTTTTTCAACTTTAGCTTGAGTTTGCATACTAGTAGTTTGTGATCTGTACCACAGCCAGCTCCAGGTTTTGTCTTCGTTGATGTTATTGAGCTTTTCTATTGTTGACTTCCACAGATGTAGTCAATTTGATTTTTATACAATCCATTGGTTGAAGTCCATGTGTACAGTTACTGCTTGTGTTGCTGGAAGAACATTTTTGAAATGAATAAATCATTGGTCTTGCAGAATTCTATCAGTCTTTCTCCAGCTTCATTTCTTTTGCCAAGTCCATATTTTCCAACCATTTTGCCGCCTTCGTTGTTGCCAACATTTGCGTTCCAGTCACCCATGACTATCAGGATATTGTATTTGCATGTTCTGTCAATTTCAGTTTGTACTTGCTCATAGAATTCATTAATTTCATCCTCTTTTGCAGCTTTTGTTGGAGCATATACTCGAATTATAGTTGTGTCGATAGTCATTCCTTATAGATGAATAGAAATTAAGTGTTCACTGTTTGCATTGCATTTCATTACAGTTCTTGCCAATTTCTTCTTAATTATAAATGTAACACCATGTCGTCTTTGTCTTCCATTTCCGGCATAGTAGATCATGTGATCATCAGATGCAAAGTGCCCAATGCCAGTCCATTTCAGTTTGCTGACACCCACCAGATCGAGTTGTACATGTTCCATTTCATTCTTGACCACCTCCAACTTCCCTTAGTTCATGCTTCGTATGTTCCATGTCTCATGATGCAAGACATCTTTGCAGCTTCTGACCCTCATTTCATGCAGAATTACATCAGGAGTCAGTTGTCCCAAGGGCTTTGATCCAACCAGGACATAAATGCTGGCTTTACTCTGAAAAGTCTTCAACATCTCCCCAGTAGTCAATTGAGTGCCTTCCAACCTGTGGGTCTCATCTTCCAGCATTATAGTACAATTTGTTTTGTCGTGACTATCCATTGTTTTATTGTGGCAAGATACTGCCGTTCTTCCACGCAGTTTAAGTTTAGTGTTGTTGCTGTTGTCAAAGAAATGTAAACCTCTGCCACCAACACCGTCTCATTCTGCTGCTGCCCAGATGGGTAGTTTGTCTTGGTCTGGCACCTCAGCTGAGACCCATCCATCTTGGGAGTTCCTGCCAGTAATTAAGCTACTGATAGCTTTGCCCTCAGCATTACTGATGCACACAAGCCCTCACAGCACGACAAGCTGCAAACCAAGTGAGGGGCCCCGGCCATCTCCAGGAACAAGCAGGAATCTAGTCATCACATATGGGTATCGTCGGTATCGACGGAGCCTGCGTGGGAACGCTCCCCAGCATCCAATCAGAAAGCTTTTGGGAGCATCCCACAGCGCCTGCGTGCTGCCTTCCCGCCTTTCCCAACTGCCTCTCTCCAGTTCTTCTTTTTCTGCGGAGCCAGCAGGTCATGTTCCTGTCACCCCAGAAAAATGTCCTTATTTCTTTATTTCTTTTTGTGGTCGCGTCTGCCTTCCCCGACGCTCTACTGGTACCGCCAGTCTTTCTTTTCTATTTAAAAAAAAAAAATAATTATCTGTTCTTTCCTTTTCTTCAGGTGCACCCGCCTTTTTGGGCCTTAGGCCCAAAAACTTTCCGTAACATGGAAAAACCTGTCTCAGGTTTTAAAAAGTGCACAAAATGTGGCGATACCATTTCCGTCACCGACACCCATGAATGGTGTTTAAAATGTTTAGGTCCTGACCACTCCATCACAGATTGTGTGTCCTGTGCTATGATGTCTAAAAGAGGTCGACAGAACGGAGCTGCTAAGCTCAGTACCCTGTTTCCCTCTGATGCGGCTTTGGTGGCATCGATGTCTTCCAGGGCTTCTTATTCTTCCAGTGGATCTCAGGTAACTAAACATAAATCCAGCCGGTCCTCGAAGGGTAGATCTCCTTCTAAGCATCGAGATGCCTCTGGCGTTGCCCTCGAGGATTCTGCACTGGCAAAATTACCCCGGCGGGAGGCTTCGGCTTCCAAAGCACCATCATCGGGATTCCAGGATGTTCTCGATGGCTCGGCCTCGACAGATCTCCTGGTGCCATGCTCTGGGGTACCGGCGGTTCCCACCGGTACCGACTTCCAGGGATTGGCAGCGTCTATGGACCAGAGTATTCTGTCCATAGAACGCAATCTAGCGGCTTTCCTTGTGGCATCGACGCCCTTGGTACCGCGACAGACAACTCCACCGGTACCGGCTCTGGCACCGGCATCGGTATCGGTATCGCAACCGGTACGATAGCATCGACATCAGCATCGGTGTCTGCTATGCTGGTACCCTCTCCTCCGATGCCCACCGGTACCGATTCCCCGGTACCGGTTATTCCCGATACCGATTTTGCTCGGTAGGGTATCGGGCTCTGCAGGAGCATCCGGACAGATGATACTTCGATTCCTCAGAAGAATCTGAGGACTCTGAAAGTTCTGTCGATGCAGCGATGCTTCTTCCACAGGAGTCCTCCTCCCCTAAACGCAGGATGTCTCCTCCAGAGGACATGTCTTTCCAAGACTTCATCCGAGAGGTGGCTCGGGGCCTGTCCATCACTGTGGCCCCTGAGACAGAGCCAAGGGCCAAGGAGTTGGATATTTTACAGTATCCCAAAACTCCTAAGCAGGCAGCTACCCTACCCATTCATGAGATTCTATATGATCTCATGTTGAGGATGTGGGAAACACCTCTTACCGCCTCTCCTCATTCTCGTAGGTTAGATACTATGTATTGTGTCCCTCCTTGTCCTGGCTTCCATAAAACTCAGCTTCCTCACCACTCTATTGTGGTGGAATCTGCTATGAGAAGGATTAGAAGTGCAAAAAGACATGCCTCTAATCCTCCAGGACGTGAATGCAGAACTCTGGATGCTTTTGGACGTAGAGTCTTTCAAGCTTCCATGCTTGCTGCAAGAATCAGTTCCTATAGTCTCTACATGGGAATGTTCCTAAAGGAAGTTACTGATCATCTACAGACTTTAAGTCCTTTCATCTCTGAGGATAAAAGGCAGGAGTTTCTCACTTGGCTCAAACATGCCCAAGATGTCTCTAAATTCTCCCACCGTGCAGCCTTGGAATGCTTTAAATGTATAAGCAGAACCTTGGCTATTGCCATAGGTGCACGTAGAATTGCTTGGCTCCAAGCATCTGATTTAGAGCTCTGGGTACAAGATAAATTGGGAAATATCCCTTGTACTGGTGAGAACCTGTTTGGTAAAGATTGGCAAGAAAAAGCCAATGAAATGGATGCTGAAAATTCCAGTTTGGATAGACTATCCAAGTCTACTGCTGATCCTGTTAGGAAAAGGTTGTTCAAGAAAACACCTTTTTCTAAAAAGAAAAGATTTTATCCTGCTTATGGTCAGCAGGCATCTTCTGCAGGTCAGTTTTCAACCAAACGTCAGCAACCACCCAAACCGAAGAAAACAAAGGCTGCTAGGCCTCAACCGGCCCAGCAGCCTCAGCCTCCTCAGGGCCTTTGACTTTCCGCTAGAGAACTTAGCCTTTTTGGCTCTGGAAGGACCAGAACCGTCCACCATTCCAGGAAGGTTATGCCATTTTGCTCCCAGATGGGGGCAAATAACAGCAGAGCATTGGACACTCTCCATCATAAAAGAGGGGTACAAACTTCATTTTTCAAGCATGCCCCCTCCCACAATAGTGAAGCAGTTCAATTCTCCTACCTCTCTCATCGTCCTGTTAGGTCAGGAGATTACCATCCTTCTTGCCCAAGGGGCAATAGAAGAAGTGCCTCGTCATCAACATGGCACAGGGTTCTATTCCCCTTATTTTCTTATCCCAAAGAAAACAGGGGGATACAGACCTATCTTAGATCTCAGAGAATTTAACAAATTCCTTGTCAAGGAGAAATTCAAAATGATTTCTCTCGGAGCTCTGCTTCCATACCTTCAGAGTCAGGATTGGCTTTGTTCTCTAGATCTCAAGGATGCGTACACCCATGTTCTCATCCATCCAACCCACAGAAGGTTCCTTCAGTTCCTGTTTCAAGGAAAGCACTACCAATTGTCACCCTCTCGGTGGCCAGCCCAACGCCTAGGGCGCTGAGAGTTGGTCTGCCTTTGTATTCCTGACTCAGAGAGTATGACCCTGCGTTGGTCCTGCAAGGCCCTCTGGGAATGGTAGTCCCTTTTACCCTTTGAGAACAGAAGAGTTGTAGTCGAGTGTTTCAGGCAATGACAAGAATTTATTTTTCCCCTTATTTATTTATTTATTTATTTACATTCTCTTATATACCGCGCTATTCTGCATCAGTGCGGTTTACATTGAACAAACTGAAACTACATTGAACAGGGCATTATAACTTGGAGATAACTATTTTACAGGGAACATGGGATTCCCGACGGATTCCCGACGGATTTCTGTGCAGGTAAATAACTTAGGGCAAACTGCCATACAATTGGCTTGAGGGATATGTACAAGAACTCAGGTAAATTAGCCTTATCAGCTTCAGGCTCACAACGTGCAGTGCTCGGTAGAAACAAACAATAACAGCTTCCTTCAGCACAAGAAAATGTTCCCCATTCTTTCTGTTGCTTTACCAGCTTTCTCAAACTAGTGTTCAGCACAGAGACTCAACGTGGTCAGCAAAACATAACATGCAGTCCATCTGGTTATCCACTATTTCACTGCTATCAGAGTCAATCTGCATTTCTTCAGCGTCAGCAATAGCAGGGTGTGTCAGTGAGCTGCTATCCTGAACTTTAAAACAGACGTCTTCATGATCCTCACATGGCTTCTCTCGGCAGCACTCTAATGGATAGGACTGTGAATTACCGTATATACTGAAGTTTCTTTTTAGAGAGTCTGCTACATTCTGGCAACTGCAGGGAAATACTTTATAACTAGGTTCAAATCTATGTAAGTTGTGAAGCCTACCTTTCGGCTTTGGAGGGAAAGGAATTCTCAGCTCTGCAAAGTCAGACTGATTCCCATACACAGCTTGTGTTTGTTTGTCTCTCAGCCTCGTAGCTTCAGCCTTAGAGGTACAAGTATTGTCATGCCAGCAGGTTCCTCTCTCTGGAGCATGTGAGTTTTCCCAAGCCTGCCTTCCAGGAAATATGTTATCCTTCTTGCCTTTATCAGACGTCACCTGTCCTGTGCTGCTTCTTTCTGGCGTTAGGACTATGGCTCCCTTGGTTCTCACCTCTTGACGTCTTCCTTCTTTCTGCTCCCCTCTTCTAGTCCAGGCTAATGACCACTTTTTATCATCCTGTTTCTCCAGGCTAAACTGTGCCCCTCCCTTAAACAGGTGTATCTCATTATCTCCTGATCTAGGTACTACGTCACAGCGTGGGAGTGTCTTTCCAGCTCGTGACTCTCTTTGTTTACATTTTCTCTGAAAACACTGAGCCATGTGCTCAGACTGCCTGTCAGTTTCTGCAACAGAATCCTCTTCTCTCACCAACTCCCTAGGCTCAGAAGGGTCTTCTTCATGACACAATACATCGTGCTTCCTTTTGGTCTGGCCTCTGCACCAAGGGTGTTCACGAAATGCATGGCTGTGGTAGCAGCATTTCTACGCACTCTGGGAATATTCGTCTTCCCTTACTTGGATGACTGGCTCATTTGAGCTCCAACACAGTCAGAGGCCAAGACTTCTCTTTCCTGCACAATGCGTATCCTTCAGTATTTAGGGCTGGTAATAAACATCCCAAAATCCAGTCTAACTCCTACTCAGTCTCTAGAGTTCATAGGAGCCTTGCTGGATACCACAAAGGCAAGGGCCTATCTTCCCCAAGCCCGTTGCCTTCGCTTGGTGCAATTAGCTTCTCATGCAGTCCTAAAGCCCTTTTTAACTGCTCGAGAAATGTTACAGTTACTAAGCCACATGGCAACCACCGTGCATGTGGTACCATATGCTCGCCTTCACATGAGGGCAGCTCAGTGGACTTTGTCCACCCAATGGACCCAGGCATCAGGTTGCCTGTCAGACAAAATAGCAAACACAAGTCGCCTCATTTTGTCTCTCCAGTGGTGGAAGTCCACTCAAAACCTGTTGCTGGGGTCCCCCTTTCAGCAACCCCTGCCCCAAGCAACTCTTACAACAGATGCTTCGCCAATGGGTTGGGGAGCTCATCTGCAAGACACTCCACAAGAGAGTTCTCTACATATCAATCTCTTGGAACTCAGAGCAATCTTCCTCACTCTGCGAGTGTTCCACACCCTGCTCAGCTACAAGACAGTTCTTATTCATATGGACAATCAGGTAGCCATGTTCTACATGAACAAGCAGGGGGGAACAGGCTCTCTGTCGCTTTGCAACGAAGCTTTGCGACTGTGGGCCCTCGCCAGAGAGCATCAGATTAATCTTCTGGCAGTGTATCTTCCAGGCGTTCAAAACTCTTGGGCAGACAGACTCAGTCGAGTTCTCCTTCCACACGAGTGGTCTCTGCATGCAGACCAGGTAGCCAGGATTTTTCAACTTTGGGGAACCCCGGACATAGACCTCTTTGCAAGTCCGTGGAATGCCAAACTTCCCCGGTTCTGTTCCAGAACTCCGGCTCAGGGAGCTCAGGCAAAGGATGCTTTCCTCCTTCACTGGGGTCAAGACTTCCTGTATGCCTTTCCACCCATTCCCCTAATTCCCAAAACCCTGTTCAAGCTTCAGAGAGACAGAGGCCACATGATTCTCATAGCTCCACATTGGCCACAGCAAGTGTGGTACCCTCTGCTTCTACATCTCTCTCAAGCTCCCTCCCTGGAGTTAGGGTCTGCTCCAGATCTCCTATCTCAGGAGAACGGAATGTTATGGCATCCCAATCCCCAGTCTCTGCATCTCAGGGCTTGGTTGCTGAAGGCTTAGATCTCCAAGATCTTCATCTTTCTCAGCAAGTGAAAGATGTTCTTTATGCTTCCAGAAAACCTTCCACTAGACGTTCTTATGCTTTCAAGTGGAAGAGGTTTACTATTTGGTGTTCTGAAAAGGGTCTTAACCCCCTTGCCATACCTCTGGAATCTTTGCTGGAGTATCTCCTCCATTTGTCTAATGCAGGCCTTAAAACAAATTCAGTAAGAGTCCATTTGAGTGCCATTGCAGCTTCCCTTAAGCCTCTAAATGGACAACCTATTTCCTCTCATCCTCTTATAGCAAGATTCATGAGAGGCCTCCTTCTAACTAAGCCTCCCATTAGACCACCTCCGGTGGCATGGGACTTGAACCTGGTTCTTTGGCAGCTCATGAAGCCACCTTTCGAACCCTTAGCTACCACCTCCTTGAAATTCCTTTCTTGGAAGGTTATCTTTCTCATTGCAATCACATCAGCACGCCGCATTAGTGAATTGCAAGCACTAGTAGCTAATCCACCTTATACAAGGTTCCATCATGACAAGGTAGTCCTTAGGACTCATCCACACTTTATGCCTAAGGTGGTCTCGCCTTTTCATCTCAACCAGGAGGTCTACCTACCTGTCTTTTTTCCAGGACCTCATGCATCAAATGCAGAGAGGAATCTTCATACCCTGGACTGTAAAAGAGCTCTAGCTTTTTACTTACAAAGGACACAGCAACATAGAAAGTCCTCTCAACTCTTTGTTGCTTTTGACCCTTCTCATTTGGGACTTCCAGTCTCCAAGAGAACACTATCTAACTGAATTGCTCAGTGTATTTCTTTCGCCTATCAGAGTAAGAACCTTTCTCTGGAGGGCCATGTCACAGCTCACAATGTGAGAGCCATGGCAGCCTCAATGGCTCATCTGAACTCTGTGTCTATTGACGACATCTGTCGAGCAGCCACTTGGTCCTCTCTTCATACCTTCACAGCCCATTACTGCTTGGACTCCTGCCGGGATGCCTTGTTTGGTCAGGATGTTCTCAAACACCTGTTCCATACCTAATCAACTCCTACCCACCATCCCTGATAGGATGCCAGAGATCCATGGGGGGAAGTGGAGCCCTTCTCAGGGACACACAACTTCTGGGGTCTCTCTCTGGCACCTAAAGCTAGGGAGTCCCCATATGTGATGACTAGATTCCTGCTTGTTCCTGGAGATAGCATAGTTACTCACCTGTAACAGGTGATCTCCAGGAACAGCAAGAATTTAGTCCTCACAACCCACCCACCTCCCCTAGGAGTTGTACCTCTTTATCTATCTCTTTCCTTTCCCTCGCTCTCTCTCTCTCTTTGTCTCAGCTTTAAAACTCAACTGGAGAGAGGCAGTTGGGAAAGGCGGGAAGGCAGCACGCAGGTGCTGTGTGATGCTCCCAAAAGCTTTTTGATTGGACGCTGGGGAGCGTTCCCGCACAGGCTCCGTCGGTACCGACGATGCCCATATGTGAAGACTAAATTCCTGCTGTTCCCAGAGATCACCTGCTTTATGTGCAGTCAATAATCTATTTGGAGGGTGACCCCGATTTGGGATGTGCCATAGCAGGTTGGGTGGTATAAGTGCTCCCTTATTAAGGGGAGTCTGTATTTTATCATTATATTGCATATTTGAGAGATGATATAAATTGTTATGGGCTCAGAAGGGTTTCTTGTGTATTCAGCCTATGATAGGGGAGAGGGTGAGGTTCATGCATTCAAAACCCTGACGTATCAATTTGGGCTGACAGAAGTGGATTTCTTCCAGTATTTAAAATGTATGCATTACCTTTTAAGTAAAGGTAATAAGGAAGCTTTGAAAAAAGAGGTTAACGTCTTTTGAACAATTTTACAGTACTGTAAATTTTGGGTAATAGGGGTCTGCTTTCACAGCTATGTTAGTTGTTGGTAACTGAATCCTTAGAAATCAGACAGTTGGTGGTGTGGACAAACAATTTAGGGTGGGATTAGATAAGAAAAGTGGGGGGAGGTAATACAACTAGAATTTCTGTGCCTGCAGCAATTGTGAAGAAGGGATATAAAGTTTTATGTCGTGTATATCGCATTCCTCATAGAGACTTAGGAAACTGACAAAAAAGAGTAGCGCTCTGTGCTGGAGGGGCTGCGGGACTACTGGTGTTTATTTCTGTATGTGGTAGGGATGTCCTGTGGAATAAAGGTTTGGGCAGGAGGTAGGGGTACAGTTGTATTTAGCCCCTCAGTTTATGCTGTTGAATGTGATCCCAGGAAGGTGGGATGAGGATTTGGGGAAGTTTGCTGTGTTGTGGTTTACAGCGATGAGAATGGAAATAGATACTGGAAGGATAGGAGCATGCCTTCAATGGAGAAAGTGGTTGAGAATATATCTTTTATCTATTCTATGATTGAAATTACAGTGTATAAGTAACGACAGGTGCCTGCTTTCAGTAGGGATATGCAAGCTGATAATTTAATTTCATTTAAAGTTTATATGCCACGAATCCTATATGATCTCCGTGGTTTACAAGAAACATAAGAAATAATAATACAGAGACAATATAAACTACAATTAAAACACAATCAATAACATAATATAAATAAAATAGAATGATATAGCTAAAATTAGCTAAAAGCTTTACCAAAATAGGATGTCTTCACCTTTTTCTTAAAATCAGGATAATCTTGAAGAACATGAATCTCAGGGGGAGGTCATTCTAAAGAAAAGAACCAGATATAGAAACCCGACAATTCAGAAGTCGGACACAATAGCCAGAAGGGTATCTTAACTGTCCAATCCCTTGCGATCTTTGATGCCATTGATTAAGGTTGGCATTTTAACTTCATCGACCACTGTAAATACTGTTGATCTAAATGATCAGGACTGATGCATTCTCTTGTGCTGCCTAGTGCGAGTGATTACTGTGCTGCCCCCTTCCAATAGAGTCCTTCACAAGCCTCTGCTTTGTCCCAGCAATAACTTAACGAATGTACAAGTGTCTGAACATTATGTAGAATTAGAAAAAAGTCACCAGATTTCTACACAACTACTCTCCATTGCCAAATGCTAGGTACATTAGAAAGTACTACAAACCCCTGCATAAAGACCACTAAAAGCCTATAGCAAACCTTCCATACCATACTGGCACTACCAGGACTCACACAACACCAACCACACCTATGAAAATGTAACATTACAAATATTAAATCAACGCGTGTTATAGAACATCAATACCTCTCCTACTGGGAAAACGGAACAAGTGGGACTAGCACTCCTTGTGGCCTTGGGGGCAAGTCACTTAACCCTCCGTTGCCTCCGAAAAATCCAAGTTATCAATGTCCCTGTTTAGTGTACATTACCAAGTTTAAGTTACAATGTAAACCACTTTGACTGAAATGATAAAGCGGTATAGAAAACTTGTTAAATAAATAAATACTACATAGAAACTACATGCTAACAGAATACCATACCTCGGTCACACATTCAAAACACAGACCATCACCAAATACAGGACAAGGGAGGCAAATTAAAAATAGAGATATGAAGACAACATGAACTGTGAACACTAAGAAGCCAAACTTAAAATGCATTGTAATATTGGAGAAATAAAACAAATTGAAAAGTGCACACTTGCGATGTGACATTTCGCCCATTTGAAGAATCAGTCTGTGTGAATCATAGAAAGTGTTGGGGGTTTGCGCATGTGTATGTTTGTCAAGGGACTTGGTGGGGGCTACGTACACAACATACATGTGTTTGTCTCATTTATTTTATTTATTTAACATATATTTATACAGTCTTTCTACAACTCAAGATGGTTTAAAGGGAACTCAGTGCATTTAAACAATAAATTACCAGGCACAATTTACACAGAATGTTAAGATAGCTAGTTCGAAGGTAAGGGTAACATGGTTAGTGATGCTAAATATCCTCTGGTACTACCTCTATATGCCCCAATGCTAGCTGCTTAGTATTGGGGCATTCCAGAGATGGTACCCATTGCTCACCGGTCAGCGGCAATATTGAGCTGTGTATCTTTACCCGTGGGAGCAAACGGGCAGTGGCTCATTATCGTTGCTGCTTGGTTAGCTTCTGGGCCGTGCGGCTGACCCAGAAATTCAATGCTGTTGGCTGGAAAGGCCCTGGCATTGAATATCCAGGTTTATATTCAGCGGCAGGGCCGGCCCATCCACTAGGCGGGCTAGGGCATCCTCCCCCATGCGCTGAGGTGTGCCGCCCCCCCCCCCCCCCCATGCTGAGATGCCCCCTGCTACCACTGTTTCCAACAGCAGGGAGGGTGGCTAAGCTCGGTGGTAGGCCATGTGCTTTGGCACATATGGACTGCCGCTTCCTAACCCCCAAAGGTATTTCTGAGGGGGGTCAGAAGCTGCAGGTCATGTGTGCTGAAGCACATGGCCTGCTGCCGAATCGAGCCACAACCCCCCCCCCCCCCACCGACCCCATTGCCGGATCAGCAGTAGCGTGGCTCAACATGGGGGGGGGGTGACACAGCTCGGTGGGGCAGCACGGCTTGGGGGGAGGGGAGCAGCATGACCAGAGCTTCTGCCTAGGGCGGCAGAAACACTTGGGCCTGCTCTGTTTAGCGGTGATGGCTAGGCGCTGTAATCATGTTAGCTGTTGCTGCTGAATATCGGGCTCATAGACTTTGCAGAGAAGTGTAACAAATAAAACAGTAATTAAGCTGGAGAGCTGCAGTTGTATGGAGGAGGGAGGATATTATCATACCTGGGGTATTCATATTTCCAATGTGATAAACAATTTTAGCTAAGATGCTATAGAGAACATTATCATTATACTAGAGCTACAAAATCTTTACAAATCAGTTCTACATTATTTTTGGAATGAGATTTGGTTTCTGCTCAATAGGTTCAGATTCTTTTATGCTTGTATACAACTACTGATTAAGTCTGAACAGTCATTTTTGGATCTAGTAAATTTCAGTTTTGTGGGTCCCATCTGATCCTGGGTCGTCTCCTTTCTCACCATTTTCCCCCATCCCCTAATCCCAGATCCCCTGCCCCTGACCTCTGATCTTATCCCAAAATAAGGCCAGAAGCAGCAGTAGCAAAATGGTGCTTCATATCCCTTTCAGCCCCTTCTGCTGTGGGGTCGTAGCAGCTGGAGCTGATGAGTAGGTTAGTGGTTATAAACCAGGGTTCAAATACCACTTTGCTCACTGACATGCTTTTTGACCTTGGTCAAGTACCTTCATCCTCTATTGCCAAAAGGATAATTAGACTGTAAGCCAGTTTGGACATGAAAATGACTTATGTACACATATATATGTAAGTAATTAGCTACTTAAAAAATGATAAACAATGTAACCTGCCTTGAGCTTGAATTCTGAAACGTGAATAAAAAATCTAAAATCCAAATTTGAGCTCTCGAAATATAACCCAAGTCCTGTGGGGTCACATGTGTTTTTTTTTATCTTGAAACTGGAATTGTGTGGCAGAGGAAACTGGCACACAAATGATATGCTGTTTTCCACTTTTTTAGAACTAGAGATTGGGGTGAGGAGGGGAGAGGCTGTAGATACTAATTACCTAACATTCTATCAGTGGTCTTTTAAGACAATCTAACATTAGTTATTTAAGTATAAAAGCCATGGACTGTTTTCATTGTAGTTGAAGTCATCACTTATTGTAGATATTCTTCACTTGTATTGCTGTACATCAAGTTAGATCATACCTGGCAGGCCATGCTACTGCATATGTTAGATATAACCCTACCTGTGAGTTTCTTCATGCCTCTGTTCCTTTCTAGATTTATGCTGAAGAGGACCAAACCAGATTATGGTGTGAGCCATTCCGCACGTTTAACCGAAGATGTGCTTGTAGATGACAGAGATGACTATGATCACTTGATACAAACATCTACAGTACGTTGACCTAAGTATTCAGAAATGCTATTGCATATGTTTTAACTGTGATTAACAACATGAAAGAAAATACCCCCAAAAGCAAAACAATGCTTCAAAAGTACATTGTGCATTCTACAAATTTTCTTCCAGCTCAGATGAACTCAATGTTGGGATGCTGGTACCATGAATCTTCATTTGAAACTGGCTGGCACCCCTCCCCCCCTTTATCACTGTTTCTTGCCTGGCCATTGCATCAAGGGTATAGCTGTGTGGGGTCTGTGCAATTTGGCTTCAGGCTCGCCCAGTCAGTGGCAGTGACCCAGGCAAATAACAGGAGACCTGGAGATGAAATTGGGAACAAGCAAGGTGATTCAATTTGCAGATGACACCAAATTATTGAAGTTCTTAAAATATATGCAGATTGTGAGAAATCACAGGAGGACCTTTTGAGATGTGGAGACTAGGCATCCAAATGGCAGGTGAAATTTAATGTAGACAAGTGCAAAGTAATGCATGTAGGGGAGAATAACCCAAACTATAGATTCACAAAGCTAGGTTCCTCATTAGGAGACACCACGCTGGAAAAGGAACTAGGTGTGATTAGTGACCAGGAGTGTCAAAGTGCAATCCTGGAGGGTAGTAAACAGCCTAGTTTTCAGGATATCTCTAATGAATATTTTTGAGATATATTTGCATACAATGGGAGCAGTACATGCAAATATGCATATTCATTAGGGATATCCTGAAGACCTGACTGGTTTATGACCCTCCAGGACTGGAGTTTGACATCCCTGTTGTATACAGTACATTGATATCTTTTGTTCAGTGTGTGACAGCAGTCAAAAAAGCAAACAGAATATTAGGAAAGGAATAAAGAATAAAACAAAGCATATTATAATGCCTCTGTATTGCTCCAAACTGGCTACTTTCAGGATAATACCAAGTACTTTGACCTAGCTTGGCCACTATTGGAATTGGAAACAGGACACCGGACTCAATGGGCCTTTGATCTGACCCAGTATGGTAGCTCTAAATTTAAATAGTATCAACATCCACACTGCCTACTGCACATCCATGTTAACCTCTGGCCCCATCAAAAAATATTTTCTGGCTACAGCACTACATTGCATCAATAGTTTTCAGACCTGGGAGCAAGGCATTGAGGGCATCTTCCAGAACCTTGTATTATGAGCTGTAAGTTCATCCACCAGGTTTCACCTTTATTGACAAGCACAACGCCTTCTTTACACAGAGCTGTGAACACTGTCTTTGTAGCAGGTATGCAAGACCTGATCCAGAATTCAAATAGACACCTAAACATGTTCCATATGGCAGTGTGTGATGCTGCTACAGAGCTACCAGTCTGGCTAACTTCTCAGTTTTTACATCAGACTTCAGCACCTGATGAATCAAACCAATGCTATACAAAATGTGGCAGCTTTACCATGGCCATGTTAAAAACGCAGAACCAAAAACAAAAGAGTGGCAGGTTCACACACAACACCTTTATTGTATAATCAACAAGCGGCCTAAACCCAACACAGGACCGTGTTTCGTGTTATACTTCGTCAGGGGTTGTCAGGGCACACTAAGGAAACATTTAAAAACATAATAATATAAATAAGTATAATGATAAAAAATAATTAACACAAGTATATAAAAACAGGCTAAAACATAATAACGTATTATTAACACTAAAAGGTTAAAAATCAACACATTAATAAATACATAATTACACTATACTATGAACATAATGCATCAGAGAAAATCATAAGTTAAATAAATATTTTAAAATACACTAAAAGGAATACAGACACTTGAAATCAAGATATTTAACGTAAAAAAGTTATTGAAAGTTACATTTAAAAGAGACCATGAGAATGAGAAGGACAAATTGTTAAAATGTACGCCATAAAATTACATATAAAAGAGACCAAGGGAATGAGGAGGACAATTGGAAGCAGGAGTGAGTACTGAAATAGAGAGAAGGACATTACCTGATGGTGTGTGGTGGCATTGGACTTCACAGACACATAAAAATAGAATAGAAACACTTCTGAAAAACAAATGTGAAGGTTTAAAAAAAGAAAGAAACATTATGGCCAATGTCAGACAAAATATCCATTGTAACAAAAAAGTTAGATACTGCATTTAATGGGCACTTCAATTGAAAACCTCTAATATCCTATAAATGAGCATAGCACTCTCTCCAGTCCTTTGGCACCACTCCCGACTCCAAAGAGGCATTGAAAAGGTCAGTCAGTGGAGTTGCTAGAACGTCCCCAAGTTCCCTCAGTATTCTAGGGTGTATCCCATCCGGTCCCATCGCTTTGTCTACTTTAAGTTGAGCTAGTTTCTCACGAACACAGTCTTCTGAAAATTGTTCAAGATGTCCCTCGCTTCTGTTCCTATTTGTGGGTGTTTTCTGAGGTCCTGTTCCTGGTTCTTCATCTGTTCTGAACACAGAACAAAAATATTTGTTAAGCAATTCCGCTTTATCCTTATCAGCTTCTACATATTCCCCCCCTGCACCCTTGAGTCTGACAATACCACTTTTGCCCTTCCTCTTCTCACTAATATATCTGAAAAATGTCTTATCCCCCCCATTTTATTGCATTGGCTATTTCCTCCTCCTTTTGAATCCTTGCCTTCTTGACTACTTTGCTAGCTTCTCTAAGTTTTTCCAAATACAGATGCCTGTCTTCCTCTCTCTGTGATCTCTTGTATTTCATGAAGGCCTCCCTCTTTTTCTTCACTTTTTCAGCTACTTCCTTCAAAAACCATAGCGGTCTCCTTTTCCTTTTGCCTTTATTTACCAGTTTTGCCCACTGTTTTTCTACATCCCCCAGCTGTTCCCATCCCACTAACGACTCCCTGAGGTATTGGCCCATCTTCACAAAATTAGTCTTCCTAAAGTCTAAGATCCTCACCTTGGAATGGATTCTAATAGCCCTAGTCCTAATACTGAACCACACCATCTGGTGATCACTGGATGCAAAATGATCTACCACTACAACATCAGAAACACTTTCACCATTGGTAAGCACCAAGTCCAGTATGGCCCATGTGGGGTCTGTTACCAATTGCCTGAATAATTCTCCCTGTAGAGAATCCAGGATCTCCTTACTTCTAGATGATACTGCAGCAGGAATGTGCCAATCAACATCTGGCATATTGAAATCTCTCCACTTCACCTTTCCTAGCAATGCTGCTTATGTCTTCAATTAATTCTCTGTCCACCTCTTCCTCTTGTGAGGGAGGTCTG
The DNA here is from genome assembly GCA_033557465.1 of Ichthyophis bannanicus. Classification (NCBI taxonomy): domain Eukaryota; kingdom Metazoa; phylum Chordata; class Amphibia; order Gymnophiona; family Ichthyophiidae; genus Ichthyophis; species Ichthyophis bannanicus. The sequence goes on from CM066033.1 coordinate 499,280,837, forward strand.
TATATCACACCAATGCAAATAGATTTCTCTTTCCCTCTTTCTAGTTTAACCAACAATGCCTACCCTCTCTCCCTTTTAAGCTCTGTAATTCCAAAGCTTTAATAGTAGTTTTTACATATAGTGCCACTCCTCCTCCCCTTCTTCCTACCCTGTCCTTTCTGAATAAAGTATAGCCAGGTATAGTTACATCCCAATAATGGTTTTCTGTGAACCATGTTTCTGTAACTGCCACTAAATCCAAGTCAGCCACTCCCACCAAAGCTTCAACATCAGGGATCTTATTTCCCATGCTACGGGCATTTATACACACTGCTTTCCATATGTTACCCCTGTTACCCATTTCCATAAAGGTATTTAATGTATCACCTACCTGAGGGCTTTCACTTACCTGGGAGCTTTCTTCACCCATCCCCAACGAATCTAGTTTAAAGCCCTCTTCAGTAGATTAGCCAGTCTACTACCAAAGATGTGTTGACCTTTCTTGGACAGATGGATGCCATCTCTGCTCTGCAACCCTTGGAACAGCATCCCATGGTCTAGGAAACCAAAACGCTCTCGATGACACCATCCACGCAGCCATGCATTCATCTCCAGGATGCGAGCCTCTCTGCCTTGGCCTTTACCCTCAACAGGGAGGATTGAAGAGAATACTACCTGTGCACCTAACTGCTTCACCCTCTGTCCCAGAGCCATGAAGTCACTTTTGATACTTTCCGAGGTATACCTGGCAGTATCATTTGTTCCAACATGGATTAGCAACATTGGGTAATAGTCAGTGGGCTTGATGAGTCTCGGCAAACTCTCCGTAACATCTTGGAGTTTGGCACCAGGCAGACAGCATACCTCTCTGGACATCAAGTCTGGTCGGCAGATGGACGCCTCAGTACCCCTCAGAAGAGAGTCTCCAACCACCACTACCCTTCGTTTCCTTCTGGTCACTGATTCTGCAACTTTGGGGTACTTGAACTCTGGTTCTTCCCTTTCCAGGGATGCTTTCACCTCCTCCACTTCCAGGGCTGCATAATGGTTCTTCAATTCAAGGGCTGGAGAAGTTGGATTGGTGATTTTGCAGACCCTGGTGACTTGTGTCCAACCATCGACATTCTGTTGGCACCCATCTTCTCCTGTGCTGGAGAGCTTGGTTGCTGCAAGAAGCATCTCATCAATGCACTTCTCACTGTCTTGAATGCTCCTCAGCCTCGCCACCTCCTCTCTGAGTACCGGTGGCGTCGACATCGGCATCAGTGTCCGCTATGCCGGTACTCTGCCCTCTGCGGCCCTCCGGTACCGATACCCCGGTATCGGTGATTCCCGATACCGATCCCAATCAGTATGGGTATCGGGCTTTGCAAGAGCATCCGGAAAGACGATACTTCGATTCCTCTGATGACTCTGAGGATTCTGAAGAGTCTGTCGATGCAGTGATGCTTCTTCCACAGGGGGATTCCTCTCCTAAACGAAGGATGTCTCCTCCAGAGGACTTGTCTTTTCATGACTTTATCAGAGAGGTGGCTCGGGGCCTCTCTATTACAGTGGCCCCAGAGTCAGAGCCTAGAGCCAAGGAGTTAGATATTTTACATTCTCCAGGACCAAGCAGGAAGTCAGTCCTCACATATGGGTGTCATTGGCGCCGATGAAGCCCCAGCGGAGCATTTCCCCAGCTTTCTAAGAAAGCCTTTGGGAATGCAGGCACACATGCGCGGTTCCCTTCCCGCCTAAAGGTGCCATCTTACCTCAGTCTCTCTTTTTCCGAGAAGCCCACCGGACGTGTGTCCTGTCATCCTGTATAAAAGTGTGATTTTTCGGCGATTTTTGCTTCCCGGTTCGATGCCGGTTCCCCTCCCGCCGGGATCGGTACACCGCTATCAAGCCCGATTCTTCTTTTTCGGTTTTTGCCCTTCGTGGCTGGTGTTCGCGCCCTTTTTTTATTTTTCCCTGGAAGGTTGGTCCTTTGACCTCGCGGGGACTCTTTTTTCCCCGATGGCTTCCAGCGGTTTTAAAAAGTGTGATCGGTGTAAGAAGTTGATGCCTCTCACCGACACACACGACTGCTGCCTTCGGTGCCTCGGTCCTGATCACGACCCTAAGACGTGTGGACCATGTGGGAAGATGTCTTCCAAGGCACTACGAAGTCGCTAGCAGCAAAAAGAAAGGCTTTTCTCCGACTCAGCCTCCGGCCGGGCCCGGACCTTGTCTGAGGCCTCGACATCTCGGGACTCGGATCCCGAGCGCCGTCGGGGCTCCTCAGACAGGGGGTCCCCCGACCGGGAACACAAGAGGAAGAAGCGGCTCATGAGGGCGTCATCGGAGGAGGTCCCTGGCTCCTCGAGGGCCAAGTCTAAGACCCTCGACCGTCGCCCCGGGCCCGTGGAACAAGAGAAGCCTGCCAAAGTTTCTTGCGTGGAGCCGGAGTCTGCTGGACACGTAAGCCACGTAGTCCTCGAGGACTCTCCTCCCAGAGAGCCGACGTCGGGCCCGGCACCACCGGGGCCCAAGTTGGTGGCTGCTGCGTCTCCCGAGCTGAGTCTCAGGATGATAGCCTTGGAGTTCAGACTGTCTGCCTTCATGGAACAGCAGCGGGCACTGATGGCCAGCCTGTCTGGCACATCTGCCCCGACCACCGGGACATCGACATCGAAGTCGACCCCGGAGACTGAGCCGATACTCGAGTCCATGATGGCTCAAGGTCGACCTCGGTCGCGGTCTCCCTCGACCTCCCGTTCGGGACCAAGGGCATCGACGCCGGTGCCTCCGGCATCGGTGCGGGTGCTCCAGGGCCCCGCAGGGTCGGACCGTGATTCCTCGTCGTACGAGTCCGCCTGGGAGACGGAGAATGAGGAGACCCCGACACGTTCAAGACTCGGTGCGTCCCATCGGACTCACCGCAGTCTGAGCCCCGGAGTAGATCCCCCTCCGGAGGATACCCGGTTCTCGGAGTTTGTCTGGGATATGGCCACCGCATTGGCTATCCCAGCGGACCCCGAGGAAGAGCCTCGAGCCGAAGAGCTCGAGGCCCTGCAGTATGACTCTCCTCCGAAGGAGGCCTTTACTGTTCCGGTTCCTCCAATGCTGGAACGGCTCCTCTTCCGGATGTGGGAGGCACCGGCCTCGGCACCGGTTCTAAGCAAGCGGGTCGATTCGATTTATCGACTCCGGAAGAGCCCTGGCTTTCAAAAGGCCCAGCTACCACACCATTCCATGGGGGTGGAATCGGCCATTCATCGCCTGAAAAGTCAGAAGATGCACTCCGTGGTGCCCCCCGGCAGGGAGGCCCGGAACCTCGATGGTGTAGGTAGAAAGTGCTTCCAGGGCTCGATGCTTGCTTGCCATGTCCAGTCTTACCAGCTGTACATGGGCATGTACTTGCGAGACCTGGCCAAGGAGTTGGCCGGGTTCTCCGCTGGTCTCTCCAGGGAGCCCTTGCAGAGATTCAAGTCCTTGTCCTCGGGGATTCGGGACTGCTCGAAGTTTATGTCCCACGCCGCCTACGATGGCTTCGAGGCTTCGGCCTGAGTTGCGGCAGCCGGCATCGCGGTTCGACGCCAGGCATGGCTGCAGTCATCGGACCTCGAGCCATGGGTTCAAGACAAGTTGGTCGATGTCCCTTGCCGAGGTGAGAACCTTTTTGGCAAACCCATGGCCAAGAAGGCCGCACAGCTCGAGACTGAGCACTTTACAAGGACAAGGCTGTCCAGAAAGACCTCTGCCCCTTCTCACAAGAAGAAGGCCTCGGGTAAAAAGCCCTTTTACCCGAGGAAGGGCACTGCCTACAAATAGTACCCTCAGTATCAGGCTGCCCAAGCTGCACCCCAGAGTCAGTAAGCCAAGGGGCAGGGTAATGGGCCCCGTAGGCAGAGGACCTCCAAGCCTCTGGCCCCTGCTCCCACTCAGCAGGGTGGGGGTTTTTGACTCCTTGAGCGTAGCCTCTCAGTCCCTGCTCTCCCAACCCTGCACAGGAGGTCGCCTCGCCCTCTTTGCCCACCAATGGCCCCACATCACTGGGGACAGTTGGGTGTTGAACATAGTCCACAGGGGCTATGCTCTTCATTTTCACCAACTGCCTCCGCCATACTTTCCAGGGGAGCCTCCAAGGTCTCCCCTGCACACAGATCTTCTCCAAGAGCTTCAAGGTCTGTTGGTGGACAGGGCGGTGGAGCCTGTGCCTCCCCACTTGCAAGGTCAGGGGTTCTACTCCAGGTATTTCCTGGTGCCCAAAAGAACCGGTGGCCTTCGACCTATTCTGGATCTCAGGAACCTCAACAAGTTCCTAGAGAAGGAAAAGTTCAAGATGCTTACTCTTGGAACACTTCTGCCATACTTCCAGCAGGGAGATTGACTATGCTCCTTAGATCTAAAGGATGCGTACACTCGCATCCTCATTCATCCAGACCACAGAAAGTACCTCAGGTTCATTGTGGGAGGAAACCATTATCAGTACAGAGTACTGCCTTTTGGCCTGACCTCCGCTCCCAGAGTCTTTACCAAATGCCTGGCAGTGGTGGCGGCCTACCTGAGAAATCAGGGAATCTTTGTCTTCCCCTATCTGGACGACTGGCTCATCAGGGGTCAGACGTGCCAGGAGGCCAGACAAGCCACCCTCATAACTATTGCTCTTCTTCAAAGCCTAGGGTTTGTAATAAACTTGGCAAAGTTCACTTTGCTCCCCTCCCAGAATTTGGAATTCATAGGAGCAAGGCTGGACTCTCTCCTGGCAAAGGCTTTCTTGCCAGAAGACAGAGCACGAAGATTGAAAGCCCTGGCAAACCAGTTTCTCAACAGGTCACTAGTCTCCGCCAGACTCTGCCTGAGTCTTCTAGGTCACATGGCTTCGATAGTACATGTGACCCCCAATGCCAGGCTCCATATGAGGCCTGCACAGTGGTCCCTTCGGAATCAGTGGTCACAAGCCACAGGCAGCCTCAGAGACAGAATAAGGGTGTCCAGACCATTTCTGGACTCCCTCAATTGGTGGCTGCACCCACCCAATCTACTAAAGGGGGTGCCCTTTCAAATTCCAGAGTACACAGTGGTACTGACCACAGACGCCTCCCTACAGGGCTGGTGGGCTCATTGTCTCGACAAGTGCACCCAGGGTCTGTGGTCTCCTTGGGAGGCTGCACAACAGATCAGTCTCCTAGAACTCAGGTCTATTCACTTGGCTCTCAAAGCTTTCTCTCCTGCCCTGGCTCATCAATCTGTCCTGGTTCAGACAGACAATCAGGTAGCCATATTTTATGTGATCAAACAAGGCAGAACTGGGTCCAGGCTCCTTTGTCGGGAGGCTCAGGACCTTTGTTCATTTGCCCTCAAGCACAACATGCTCCTTAGGGTGGTGTACCTTCCAGGCCAGGAAAACTACCTGGCCGACCGGCTCAGCAGAATTTTGCAGCCCCACGAGTGGCAACTCCTCCCACTTCCTGTTTAGCTGTCGTGGGGAGGAGTCCTGTTCTGCTGAGCTCCTGCTAGGAAGGAGGTCCTGCTCACACCCTGTGTCTGGATGTCCGGCCCTGGGCCACCTCCAGCAGGAGAAGCCCAGGCCCAGAGGCCTACCAAGCCTGGTGGGCCTCCTCTTCTAACACTGGATGAAGGAACCGGCAGCCTGGAACAGCTGGAGCCCCAGGAGGGGGACTCCCCAGGTAGGACTGCACCTGGCCAGGACCGAGGGACCCACAGGTATGGAGGTATGGGCCCGCTACCCCAGGGAGGAGGCTCCTGTCTCCTCCCCAGGCAAGGTGTGGAGGCTGGGTGGCAGCGGGGAGAGGCCCTGGGGAGACCCTGGAGGACCATGGAGTGTAGTACTGAAGGAGGTGGGTTCCCCCCTCCGCCTCGGGTCCTGGAGGAGGCCTCTACCTCCTCCAGTGAGGATGAGGACGGGGGGTCGGGCCTGCCTTCCTACCAGCAGCCAGCTAGGGCTCCTGATGCAATTGTGGCGGCGGTACGGAGGCTTCGGGGTCTCGAGGAGGAGGCGGCCCAGCTGCAAGCCCAGCTCTCCCATCTGGAGAGCCTGCAGGCCACCATTCCCGGGGAGGAATGGGTGGCCTATTCCACCTATCGAAAGGGGGTGAAGCGGGCCTTGAAGGGCAAACACCAGGAATTGGTATACCTTAAACAACAGGGTTGTGGGTCCCTTGCAGAGATCTATTCCAATTATGAGAGGTGGGATTATGGTATAGGTGCAGTCAGGGGGGGGCCCCCAGGGGTAGGACGGCCGGAAGATCGCCAAAGGTTCTATTCTCCCTCCTTGCCTTATCCGGGTGGAATGGATAGAGGAGTATCATCTTTGCCTGTCTTGTCTAGTGCCAAAAACCCCAGGATATCTTACCTGCAGGCTCCTGCTAGAGCTGAATCATCAGATAAGGCTTCTGTGAATGATGTGATGACTCTTCCCAGCACTGACCTAACGTGTTCTCCAAGATTCCGTGCCCTTGGGGAGCTTGAGGGCGGGGTCTTGACCCGCCGAAACCCACGGGATCGTTTGATGGCTGCCGCATCGATGGATTGTGCAGAGCGGATGGTGGATGGCAGGAGACGTGTAAAACCGGGTTTTGGGGCTGATTTTACATCGTTCCCGGCAGTTTCCATGTCCTTGACAGCTGCCGGCTGCATCCAAGATGGCCGCCGGAGTCCGACAACGGTAGTTCCTACAGCTGCTGGAGGTTCCCTGCAGGAGGAGTCGGTTGCAGGGCTTCCCCCGGGTCCATCGAAGGTCCAAGATGGCCGCCATCAGCCGGTTGACGTCACTTCCGGGAAGACCCGGAAGTGTGAATACCATCGCGGGTCCGTGCAGCTGCAGCACCGTCGCAAGTCTAAGGAGGATTCTGTGACTCCTTTCCAGCCAGCAGTACAGCAGGATCGTCCTAGGAGGATTGTTTCTTCCCCTCTGAGTCCCTTATTTCGGCGAAGGGGATCTGCAGACTCTGTGTCTGCTGAACAGCAGGCTGCCTTTGTTGCAGCAGTGGCTCAGGTTCCGGGTCCCGTTTTTGGTGGGGGGAGGGTTGGGGGTCGGGAATTCCCGATGGTAGCTGCCCTTCCGGCTCCCAGACGGCTGAATGACGGCCGGTTTGCGTGTCCTGAAGTGGCTGTCTGGCGCTGGAAGGGTACAGAGAAGGGGACAGAGCAGGGTCAGGACTGCATGTCAGTCTCTGCAGCTCCTGGGGGGGAAGGGAGTAGGAAGGGCTCCCAGAGGCTGTTCCTGCAACCTGTGTCCATGGAGCGGGATGCACAGGTGTCTGTCTGTACGGTTGGTGCGGCCGAGGAGCGCCTTTCTCGCAGGGGGGCGTCCGCCCTCGCTGCTGGAGCCCTGGCTGCCGGCCATGAGATTTCGGACCCTTGTGCCACGTCTGGCACCGACAATAAGGTAGGATCTGGGAGTGACGGGGGGCAGGGGGGTGGAGGTTTGGGGGATTTAGTTCTGGGGGAACCTGCCCTATTGTCCCGGGATGATCCTGCCTTATTGTTGGTAGCCGTGCAGGGGGTAGCGGACGGTGGGTCGATGGAGGGTCTAGCGGGGGGAAAGGGGGAGCGGACGACCGGTCTAGGGGTAGGGAAGATGGTAGTGGTTGGTCCTGATAGGGGGAAGGGTCTGTGTTCCGTGGGGTTAGGGGATGGGGTGGTCCCCCCGGATCCCGGGAAGGGAGGGGAGCGGGGTTCGTCCCCGGTAGTGGTGGCCGAGACCCAGGAGCCTTGCGCTGGGTCGGGAACGCAGGACGGAGGTTTGGGGGGGCTTTCCGGTCCCCTGGGTGTCACCGAGAACCAGGTTCGTGATGCCCTGCAATTAGCGCTGGAGACCCCGACGGGCCCTCCCGGGGCCTTTGCTGCCTTCCGGCAGATGGAGGTGGCGGCGGGGGGTGATCCGGGGGTTCTCGGTGGCACCCAGGGATCCGGAAGGGAGAGCATCCCTGATGCAGTGTTGGCGGAGCTGACTTTGCCCAGTCCTCAGGTCACCCCATGTGCGGAGATTGTGGATCCCGCAGACCAGCAGCGGGATCCCCCGCAGGTGGCAGCAGGGGAAGATCAGGGGTTGGGAGCTGGGCGGTCGGCTCCCTCCCCTCGTACCTTTGCGGAGGCTCTAAGGGGGTCGGGCACCACTCCAGGGACATCGGGTGGGGCTGGGGGGAGGGGGGGTTCCCAGGGGAATGGTCCCGTAGGAGGGGGAGGAGGTGGGGGAGGTTTCCGAGGGGTAGGGGGTGAGGTCAGACGACGCAACGTGGCGCAGATCCGGTGGGCTGGGGAGGGGCCCCCTCCAGCCAGGGAACAGGTCTTGAGGATGGTCCTTGGGCTGGGGTTTCTCCCGGGAGATCTCTATGCCTTCATCCACATGAACAACACCATTGAGTATGATGTTAGTTTCATGTTGAGACGGGGGCTGGAGATTTTCTGGAACCGATACCAGCAGCAGAGGGGGCAGGGAGGGTGGGCTGACTTTCGTGTTGTGCCTATCTCTCGCCAGGGGACGGTACCTGTGACCATCCTATCTAGGAATGAGTCGCTCCCAGGGCAGGACATCCAGTTTTGGTTGTCGCGCCATGCGGTGCTCCTCGCACCCCTGGTTAAGGGCGCTGGGCCCCTAGGGGTGTGGGACGGGTCGTGGAAGGGCAGGATCCGTTTGCGTGAGGTGGGAAACGTGGTGCAGCACGTGCCCTCGGCCGGTTTTCTCGGTCGTGATCGCATCTTGTGCTATTACCCCGGGCAACCCCGCGAGTGTCACCGCTGTGGCTCATTCCGCCATTTGAGCATGAACTGTCCCGAGCAGGTCTGCACCCGTTGTGGTGGACGGGGTCACGCTTCAGCCGGGTGTCTGCTAATTCGGTGTAATCTTTGCGGGGAGTTGGGCCACCCCTTTGCCCGCTGCCCCTCCGCGTCACACAATGGACCGGGGGGGGTTGCCGTCACTCCACCTCGGGCTCCTGTGTGGGAGGAGGCTATGGAGGCCCCTCTCCCTCAGGAGGAGACCGGGGGCCCTAGTGCAGAGGAGTCCATCGAGCCGAGGGAGCCACCAGGGGGAGGGGATTCGGGTAGGAAGGAGGAGAGGGTTGATGTGGTGGAGGTTAATGTAGCACGACAGGATAGTGGGTTGAGGGTGGTGCCACCTGAGGAATGGACTACGGTCCCTTCCAAGGGTGGCAAGTCCAAAAGGAAGAAACGGGAGACATCCCCGTTGCCGGATGCAGAGCCCGTGTTGGACATCAACCGTTTCGTCTTTTTGGCCGCTGATGCGGCTGAGGCGGATGAGGGCTTGCCTGTGGAAACAGGGCTTCCTGTGCGGCGCTCGGAGCGGTTAGCGGCGGGGGCGGCCCCTCTTCCTCAGCGGCGACCTTCAAAGGTGCAGAAGGCGCGCCGCAGTCAGGGTCCTCCAATCAAGGGGGATACTGGCGCCCGACGGGTGAGGGAGGATGGCCTTGTACCCCCGCAGTTGGGTTCGGGGCCTTCGCAGGAGCCCCTGCTGACCCGGCCGCCCTGGCCTCCCCCGCGGGGGTGGGCACTGTCGTATTGTCTCAGTCTTTGTCCGGGGAGGGGGGGGCTGCACAGGTGGTGGACCCCACGGAGGAGGTCATTCCTCCGACCCCTGACCCGTTTGTGCCTCCTCATCCCGTGGGGGCTGGGTCTGCCCTCGCAACAGCTTTGCCTGGTGGTCCCGGGGGCGCCAGCACCTCCTGGGGTGATAGGGTTGAGCGGGAGGAGGAGGAGATCCTCGAGGTGGTCGATGTGGACCAGGAGGAGTTGTTTGAGCTCGCGGGCCTGTCCTGCAAGCGGGATTCTGGGGATCCCGGGGTTGGTGAGAAGAGGAGGAAAGGGTCACTGCACTCGAAATAGGCATGGCGTGCACTCCTGCGTTCTCGTGTGCCACCATCAACGCGGCCAGCATTTTCTCAGACCAGGCGCGGGCTGCGGCCTATGATTTTCTTTCTACGAGTGGGCTGGATGTCATCTTCCTGCAGGAGACCAGGCTCACCTCGCTCGCTAGCCTTCATCGGGCGAAGCGGGAGTGGAGGTGGGGCCCTTCGTACTGGTCCCTTGCGGCACAGCCCTACGCAGGAGTGGCGGTTTTGTTCACGTCTAACCGATTTCAGGTGCAGTACGTGTGGGAACTGGAGCAGGGCCGGTGTCTGCTTTTAGATGGCTACTGCGGGCCCCATCGGTTTTGTTTCGTGGTGGTCTACGGCCCCCAGTCTAAGTTGGCACGGAAGACCCTGTTCGGGGTTATCCGCCCCTACTTACACACCTCCCGTTTGGTGGTCCTTGCCGGGGATTTTAACACCACCACCTTTTTGCAGGACCGAGGGGGGGAGCGTTGCCCACCTAGTTACGAGGGCCTCTTTTTGGCCGAGATGACCCGGACGGCTGACCTCGTGGATGTTTTCCACCGGGCCTTTCCTAGGTCGCCGGGGTTCACCTACTACCATGGGACCTGCAGGAGTCGTATCGATCGGATATATGTGAGTGCCCGGGTGGAGTGTTCCCCTCCGCAGTTGCAGGCGGTTGACTTTTCGGACCACCGCGTCCTCTCTGTGTCCTTCCTGGCCAACCACGAGGAGCTTAGCAGGGGTCCTGGCCTGTGGCGACTGAATGTGCAGTTGTTGGCAACATCAGAGGTGGTCCAGGAGTTCTTGGCCTTTCTCGCAGACCAGGAGACCCTGCTGAGTGTTTTTCCTTCCCGTGGCGCCTGGTGGGATGAGGTGAAGATGCGTGCCCGACAACTCTTCCGTTCCCGGGGTACCTCCATGGCTCGATCCCGCTACCTCACCTACACTGTCCTCCGGAGGTCGCTGGATCGTTTGGTATCCCGAGGGGCAGCGCGGGAGGAGGTTGAAGAGGTGCGCGTCCAGCTCCGTGGCCTGCTTTACGATCGCCATGCCTCCCTATGCTTCGAGGGGGCGGCCGGTGGGGGCGCCACTCCAGACCCTTTCCGGACTTGCAGGGAGAGGGTTCAGCGTCGGGAGGTCATGGCCCTGCGGAGCGAGGACGGTACCATTCATACCTCCCAGGAGGACCTTTTGCGGATAGTGGGGGAATACTTCTCGGACCTGTTTGGGGATCGCCCCGTGGACCTCACCCATATCCGAACGTACCTGGGCCTTCCCCCGGTGTATTCGGCTGTGGTCCAGGCACAGGTTGATGCACTCGCTGCTCCGATTCAGCAGGTGGAGGTGGAGAGGGCGATTCGTGCCATGCCGTTGGGGAACGTGCCTGGGCGCGATGGGCTCCCTGTGGAGTTCTATCGCACTTTCATCGCCCAGCTGGCCCCCTTCCTGACCTCCCTGTTTCAGGAGATCATGGACACGGGGTATCTCCCGCGGTCATTTCGCGAGTCTGTCCTGCTGCTGCTCTCCAAGGGGAAGGACGATAGCTCCTTGGACTTCTGGCGGCCGCTCTCTCTTCTGAACGCGGACCGGAAGATCCTGGCCAAGTGTTTGGCCAACCGACTGGTGGAGGTGTCGGGCGCTTTGCTGTCCCCTTCCCAGTATTGTTCCGTTCGGGGGAGAGGGGTTCTGGACGCTGTCGCCACAGTCCGGGAGATGGTGGAAAGAGGCCGATCGCTCCAACGGGACCACTGGTTGGTCTCCTTGGATCAGTCCAAAGCCTTTGATCGAGTCAGTCACCGGTACCTGTGGGTGGTGCTCCAGCACTTCGGCCTCCCCGCAGGTTTCCTCTTCGTCGTGCAGGCGCTGTACCGAGGGGGGGTGAGCTTCCCGTTTATTAACGGGTGGCTCGGACGGCCATTTGATGTCGCCTCGGGGGTACGGCAGGGGTGCCCTTTGAACCCCCTGCTGTATTTTTTCTCCCTCGACCCCTTCCTCCGGAGATTGTCCTCAGGTGGGTTACGGGGCCTGGAGGCGCCTGGTGCGTCCCCGGTGACCGTCGTTGCCTACGCTGACGACATCTCAGTTTACGTGGATGGCACTGAAGGGGTAGAGGCCCTGCGGGAGGCCGTGGAGGAGTACTCAGGGGTGGCCCATTCTGTTGTCAACCACAGCAAGTGCCAGACGCTGTGGTTGGGCCCCTCGGAGGCCTCCCCGCCTTCCTGCGCCCCCTTTCCTCCTCCCGTGGGGGAGGTCCGCGTTTTGGGCCTCGTCTTCGGGTCGGAGGACTGTGCGGAGTCCAATTGGGACCGTTGTCTCGAGACTGCATGGTGTCGGGTGCTGCGGTGGAGGGGGTGGAGGTGTACGTACGAGGAGAAGATCAAACTCCTCGGGACGTTTCTGCTTCCTCTCTTTCTGCACGTGGCCACGGTCTTCGTTCTTCCGTTGTCCCGTCAGGCGTCTGTCTGTGCCGTCTTTTTCTGTTTTCTGTGGGGTAACCGCTTGAACCCTGTCCAGCGCAACATCGTCTGCCTGGATCGGGCAGAGGGTGGTTTGGGTATGTTGCACCCCCTTGTTTTCCTGTCAGTCTTGTCTATGGCGTTTCACTTAGGTAGGATGAGGGAATGGGGTGGGGTTTGGTGGGTGGCCTCCTATCGGGAATGGTTCTCCCGCTTCTGGGAGCAGTGGGAGGGGGAGTCCTCGGTCCCACGTGTGCGCCGGAGAGGGGAACAGGCCCCATTGTACGTATTCGTGATGGTGGGGCTCATTCGGCGGTGGGGGGTGACCGACCCGCTCGCCCAGTCCTTGGGGCGGAAAGGCTTATACCGGATGGTTCTCACCTCTCACTATCAACCACGGTGGGCCCTGCGGGACTGTCCGGCGGATGTGATGCAGCGGGGCCTTCGGCTGTTGAACTCCCCTCGGCTACCGAAGAAGGTTCGGGATGTAGCCTGGTTGTCTTTCCACGGGCGTTTGTACGTGAGGGACAACCTCAAGTACAGGTCACAGGCCGAGCGGGTCTGTCCGAGAGCCGGGTGTGAGGGGCAGGCGGAGACCATGGACCATTTCCTCCGGCAGTGCCCCTTCAACGTGGAGGCCTGCCGGTTGGTGTCCGCTGCTCTTCACCTGCGCGACCTTTCCCTCCTCACGTATGCGGAGTGGGTGTACGGGGCCTGGTCCTTTCCTCTAAGGCAGGACTCCGGGACCCTCTACCTAGTCACGGCTGTAGTGCGCTACCACCTGTGGCAAGCGCGCTGTCATGTCTCGACCCGGGGGTTGGTCCTGCCCCTCGACGAGGTGGTGCGGGACATTCTGGAGGAAGTGTCCAGCATGGCGCAACGTGAAAGGAGGGTGGTGGAGGCTCATCGTTGGGAGCGTTTGTGGCGTCACCTCACCCTTCGCCCCCCGTGAGGGGGAGGGGTTCCCTGGGGTTTTCGTCCCTGTAGGACTGTGAGGTTTTGTTTTTGTTTTGTTGTTCCCTGGGGGGAGGGGTGTGATAGGAGGGGTTAGTTTTTCCCTCCCTGGGGTTTTCTTCTCATTATGATTTTGGGATGTTTTCCTCTCGGGAGGGGAGGGGGGGGGTGAGCTGGGGCTCCATAAGGGGTTGTGACCGGTTGTCCGCTTTCCCTTTCTTCTTAGAGGGTGGCCGTCCCAATATTTTTGTTTTTCGTGTTTGTTTGTTCTTTTTGTGTTCTGGGCATCCCGCTCCGTTGTCTGGAGTGCAGGGCAGTACAAGGGTTCTGTATTTCCTTTGTATTTAGTTATTTGATTTGTATGATTACTTATGATTTGTTTTTGATGGGATTGTGTTGGGGATGGGCTAAGGGGGCCCTTATGTTTTCATTTGGTTTGGGGGGAGGGGGTGGGGAGGTTTGTTTTTGAGGTGTTTGTTTGGATGGGATGGGTCTGAAGGGGGAGGGAGGGGGATAGGGGGCATTGTTTATGGATGGGTGGGGAGAGGGAGTCTGAGAGTCAGACAGACTGGACATTTGGACATTTGGACTGGTGGGGGTGTTGTGCGGGGCAGGGGTTCAGGGATTGCAAGATGCAATGTGTGGACTATGTTGGGGTGTTCTTGCAGGGGGAAGTTGGGTCGGGCATGGACATTGGACTGAGGGGGGGAGGGGACACGGACATTGACAAGGACTTTTTGGGGGTTGTTGTTGGGAGGAGGGCACGTGTGTTGATTGCTGGGTTTGGTGGTGGGTTTGGGGAGGTGGGTCACGGGGGGGTTGTGATATTTGTTTTGTGATATGTCGGGGGGGTGGGGGTTTTGGGGGGGTGTGGGATTTGGTTGGGGTGATTGTGTTTGCTTTTTGTTTGTTCTTCTGTTGCATGTGTTAATAAACAAAATTTCCATCCCTTGGTAGTTCAAAAGATCTTCCTGAAATGGGGTCTCCCTTTGATAGATCTCTTTGCCAGTCCACTGAACAAGCAACTGCCAAAGTTCTGCTCCAGGCAACCGCATCCTCTGCGGATGGCAGCAGATGCTTTTCTGATTCCATGGTCTCAGGGCCTCCTGTATGCGTTTCCTCCCACGACTCTGGTGGCCCAAACTCTGTTCAAGATTCTCCAGGACAAGGCCTCTGTCCTGCTGGTGGCTCCTCGGTGGCCAAGATAGCCTTGGTTTCCACTTTTTCTTCAGCTAGCAGTGGATCCCCCACTGCCTCTAGGGTTGCAACCCGACCTTCTGTCTCAGGATCAAGGGTCTCTTCTGCACCCCAACCTCAAAGCTCTCAATTTGATGGCTTGGAGGCTGCAAGGGTAGTTTTGGCTCCCTGGGGCCTACCTCAGGAAGTTGAGGAGGTTGTCCTAGCCTCTAGGAAACAGTCCACTAGGAAAACCTATGCTCTCAAATGGAAGAGTTTTTCTGTGTGGTGTCAGCTACGTACAGAAGATCCCTTCTCCTGTACTGTCCCTGTAGTACTTCAGTATCTGTTGCACTTATCCAATCAGGGACTTAAGTCTAATTCTGTTCGGGTCCACCTCTCAGCTCTAGCAGCTCACCACTCACTAGTGGAAGGACATTCTCTGTCGATTCACCCCTTGGTGTTCCGGTTTCTCAGAGGCCTGCTTTTGCTCAAGCCTCCCATCCGTCCTCCTGCCCCTGAGTGGGAGTTGAATGTGGTCTTGCAGCAACTGACTCGCCCACCTTTTGAGCCGATGGCTACTTGCCCTCTACGCTTCCTGTCCTGGAAGACACTCTTCCTAGTGGCCCTTACCTCGGCCAGGCGAGTGAGTGAGCTTCAGGCCCTGGTCTGTTACAGGCCTTACACCCGCTTCTATAGGAACAGGGTAGTCCTTAGGACTCATCCAAAGTTCCTCCCAAAGGTTGTCTCCTCCGTCCACCTTAACCAAGAGGTGGTTCTTCCAACATTCTTCCCTAGGCCTCATGCAAGCCAGGCTGAAGCAGTTCTGCATACCCTGGACTGTAGGAGGGCCTTATCCTTCTACCTTGACCGTACGCAAGGGCATAGAAGGGCTACTCAGCTCTTCGTATCCTTTGACCCTAATAAGTTGGGGTTGGCTGTGTCCAAGCATACCTTGTCCAGCTGGGTGGCTGACTGTATCACCTGGGCTTACAAGGCGGCTGACCTTCCTTTGCAGGGTCGGGTTACGGCCCACCGTGTCAGGGCAATGGCTGCCTCAGTGGCTCATCTCCACTCTGTGCCCTTGGTAGACATCTGCAGGGCTGCAACTTGGTCTTCAAGCCAGACATTTGCGGCCCATTACTGTCTGGAGAGGGAATCCCGTAGGGACAGTGCTTTTGGCCAAGCAGTACTCCGGAATCTCTTTGAGGTTTAGGCAACTCCTGCCCTCCTGCCCTCTGTTGGGCTACCGGTGGAGGCTGAGTCAGTGAAAAGCCTTTCTTTGCTGCTGAGACTAGAGGGAGTTCTCTTGTTCAGCCTGGGTTCCTGGTAGCCCAGAGCTAGGGAGTCACCCATATGTGAGAACTGACTTCCTGCTTGGTCCTGGAGAAAGAGTAGTTACTCACCTGTAACAGGTGTTCTCCAGGAGCAGCAGGAATCAGTCCTCACAACCCTCCCTCCTCCCCTTGGAGTTGCAATTGTACATAGTTTAATTTTTTCATTTTTTGTGTGCTGTTCTTAGCTATGTCATTTGACTGAGGTAAGATGGCACCTTTAGGCGGGAAGGGAACCGCGCATGCGTGCCTGCATTCCCAAAGAATTTCTTAGAAAGCTGGGGAAATGCTCCGCTGGGGCTTCATCGGCGCCGATGACACCCATATGTGAGGACTGATTCCTGCTGCTCCTGGAGAACACCTGTTACAGGTGAGTGACTACTCTATATCCTAAAACTCCTAAGGAGGTAGCTATCTTACCTATTCATGAGATTCTGTATGATCTCATGTTAAGGATGTGGGAAGCACCTCTAACCACCTCTCCTCATTCTCGCAGGTTGGACACCATGTATCGTGTCCCTCCTTATCCTGGTTTCCATAAAACTCAGCTTCCTCACCACTCTATTGTGGTTGAGTCTGCATTGAGAAAGATTAGAAGTGCCAAAAGACATGCCTCTAATCCTCCAGGACGTGAATGTAGAACCCTGGATGCTTTTGATAGAAGAATCTTCCAAGCTTCCATGCTTGCTGTGAGAATTAATTCTTATAGTCTCTACATGGGAATGTTCTTAAAAGAAGTTACTGACCATTTGCAGACTTTAAGTCCTTTTATGTCTGAAGATAAAAGGCAAGAATTTCTCACTGGGCTCAAACTTGCCCAGGATATCTCCAAATTCTCCAACCGTGCAGCTTTCGACTCCTTTGAATGCGTAAGCAGAGCCTCAGCTATAGCTATAGGTGCATGTAGGATTGCTTGGCTTCAAGCATCTGATTTGGAGATCTGGGTCCAAGATGAATTGGGAAATATCCCTTGTACAGGTGAGAATCTGTTTGGTAAAGATTGGCAAGAAAAAGCCAATCAGATGGATGCTCAAAATTCTGCTTTGGATAGATTATCCAAATCTACAGTTGCCCCTGCTAAGAAAAGGTTGTTCAAGAAAACACCTTTTTCTAAAAAGGGAAGATTCTATCCTGCTTATGGTCAGCGGGCATCTTCTGCAGCTAAGTTCCCTTCCAAACATCAGCTATCCTCCAAACAGAGTAAAGCAAAGGCTGTGAGGCCTGCTCCAGCCCAGCAACCTCAGCCCCCTCAGGGCCTTTGACTTTCTGCTAGAGAACCTAGCCTTCCTGGCTCTAGAAGGACCAGAGCCCTCCACCATCCCAGGAAGGTTATGTCACTTTGTTCCCAGGTGGTGGCAAATCACAGCAGAGCATTCGACATTCTCCATCATAAGAGAGGGATACAAACTTCATTTTTCCAGCTTGCCCCCTCTCACAAGAGTGCACCAGTTGAATTCTCCAACCTCCCTCCTCAACCTGTTAGAGAAGGAGGTTGCCACTCTTCTAGCCCAGGGGGCAATAGAGGAAGTGCCTTCTCAACAACAGGGCACAGGGTTCTACTCCCCCTATTTTCTTATTCCAACGAAAACAGGGGGCTTCAGACCCATTTTAGATCTCAGAGAGTTGAACAGATTCCTAGTCAAAGAAAAATTCAAGATGGTTTCTCTAGGAACTCTGCTGCCATACCTTCAGAGTCAGGATTGGCTTTGTTCTCTAGATCTCAAGGATGCGTACACTCATGTTCTTATCCATCCAACCCACAGAAGGTTCCTTCGGTTCCTTTTCCAGGAGAAGCACTATCAATACAGAGTGCTCCCCTTTGGCCTGGCCTCTGCACCAAGGGTGTTCACGAAATGCATGGCAGTGGTTGCTGCTTTTCTGCGCACCCTGGGAATATTTGTCTTCCCTTACCTGGATGACTGGCTCATTCGACCTCCCACTCAATCAGAGGCCAAGATTGCTCTAACCTACACAATGCGTATCCTTCAATATTTAGGGCTGGTAATAAACATCCCAAAATCCAATCTGATCCCTACTCAGTCCCTGGAGTTTATAGGGGCGTTGCTGGATACCACAAAGGCAAGGGCCTATCTTCCCCAGGCCCGTTACCTTCGCTTGGTGCAGTTAGCTTCTCAAGCAGAGTTAAAGCCCCTGCTAACTGCACGAGAAATGTTACAGTTGCTAGGCCACATGGCATCCACTGTACATGTGGTACCATATGCACGCCTTCACATGAGGGCAGCTCAGTGGACCTTATCCACCCAATGGACCCAGGCATCAGGCTGCCTGTCAGACAAAATAGCAAACACAGGTCGCCTCATTTTATCCCTCCAGTGGTGGAAGTCCCCTCAAAACCTGTTGCTGGGGTCCCCCTTTCAACAGCCTCTACCCCAAGCAACTCTTACAACAGATGCTTCTCCAATGGGCTGGGGAGCTCATCTTCAGGACCTCTCTACCCAGGGCATCTGGTCCCCAGAGGAGACTTGTCTACATATCAATCTCTTGGAACTCAGAGCAATCTTCCTTGCTCTGCGAGTTTTCCACACCCTGCTCGGCCACAAGACAGTCCTTATCCACACGGACAATCAAGTAGCCATGTTCTATATAAACAAGCAGGGAGGAACTGGCTCTCTGTTGCTTTGCGACTTTGGGCCCTCGCCAGAGAGCATCACATTCATCTTCTGGCAGTCTATCTTCCAGGTGTTCAAAACTCTTGGGCAGACAGACTCAGTCGAGTTCTGCTGCCACACGAGTGGTCCCTACATATGGACCAGGTATCCAAGATTTTTCAAATTTGGTGAACCCCGGACATAGACCTCTTTGCAAGTCCATGGAATGCCAAACTTCCCCGGTTCTGTTCCAGAACTCCGGCTCAGGGGGCTCAGGCAAGGAATGCTTTCCTCCTTCATTGGGGTCAAGACTTCCTGTATGCCTTTCCACCCATTCCCCTAATTCCAAAAACCCCGTTCAAGCTTCAGAGAGACAGAGGCCACATGATTCTCATAGCTCCACATTGGCCACGGCAAGTGTGGTACCCTCTGCTTCTACATCTCTCTCAAGCTCCCTCCCTAGAGTTAGGGTCTGCTCCAGACCTCCTCTCTCAGGAGGACGGAAAGTTGTGGCATCCCAATCCCCAGTCTCTGCATCTCAGGGCTTGGTTGCTGAAGGCCTAGATCTCCAGGATTTTCATCTTTCTCAACAAGTGAAAGATGTTCTTTATGCTTCCAGAAAACCTTCCACTAGACATTCTTATGCTTTCAAGTGGAAGAGGTTTACCATCTGGTGTTCTGAAAAGGGTCTTAACCCCAGGGCCATACCTCTGGAATCGTTGCTGGAGTGTCTCCGTCATCTGTCTAATGCAGACCTTAAGACAAATTCAGTAAGAGTCCATTTGAGTGCTATTGCAGCTTCCCTCAAGCCTCTAAATGGACAACCTGTTTCCTCTCATCCCCTTGTAGCAAAGTTCATGAGAGGCCTCCTTTTAACAAAGCCTCCCATTAGACCACCACCGGTGGCATGGGACTTAAATTTAGTTCTTGGCCAGCTTATGAAGCCGCTTTTTGAACCTTTAGCTACCACCTCCTTGAAATACCTTTCTTGGAATGTTATCTTTCTCATTGCAATCACATCAGCACGCCGCATCAGTGAATTGCAAGCACTGTTAGCTAATCCACCTTATACAAGGTTCCATCATGACAAGGTGGTCCTTAGGACTAATCCACACTTTATGCCTAAGGTGGTCTTGCCTTTTCACCTCAACCAAGAGGTCTACCTACCTGTCTTTTTTCCAGGACCTCATGCATCAAGTGCAGAGAGGAATCTTCATACCTTGGACTGTAAAAGAGCTCTAGCTTTTTACTTACAGAGGACACAGCAGCATAGAAAGTCTTCCCAACTCTTTGTTGCTTTTGATCCTTCTCATTTGGGACAACCAGTCTCCAAGAGAACACTTTCTAACTGGATTTCCCAATGTATTTCTTTCACCTATCAGAGCAAGAACATTTCTCTGGAGGGCCATGTCACAGCTCACAATGTGAGAGCCATGGCAGCCTCAATGGCTCATCTGAACTCTGTGTCTATCGACGACATCTGTCGAGCAGCCACTTGGGCCTCGATTCATACCTTCACAGCCCATTACTGCTTGGACAAGGACTCCCGCCGGGATGCCTTGTTTGGTCAGGCTGTTCTCAAACACCTGTTCCATACTTAATCAACCCCTACCCACCATCCCTCATGGGATGCCAGAGATCCAGGTGGAGAAGTGCAGCCCTGTCCCAGGGACACACAACTTATGGGCTCTCTCCCTGGCATCAAAAGCTAGGGAGTCCCCATATATGAAGACTCATTCCTGCTTGTTCCTGGAGATAGCACAGTTACTTACCTGTAACAGGTGATCTCTGGGAACAGCAGGAATAAGTCTTCACAACCCACCCACCTCCCCTAGGAGTTGTTTCTCTCTCTCTATCTCTCTTCCCTTCCCTCTCTCTCCCTCTTTGTCTCAGCTATAAAACTCAACTGAGAAGAGACAGTTGGAAAGGTGGGAAGGCAGCACGCAGGCGCTGTGGGATGCTCCCAAAAGCTTTCTGATTGGACGCTGGGGAGCGTTCCCACGCAGGCTCCGTCGGTACCGACGTACCCATATGTGAAGACTTATTCCTGCTGTTCCCAGAGATCACCTGTTACAGGTAAGTAACTGTGCTGTCCAAGTGAGGGATTTCAATTGCAGTATGTTGGCAGATGAAGGGGGAATTCTTGAATAGTTTGTCAGTAGTTGGTTGTGCGCCTTGTGGAAGTGAGGATTTGATTGGCAGTGTGTCTAGTGGTCACTTCATGTGAATTTGTATTGAGTTTAATCCTGTTGGGGGTCTACACCATATTATTCTATGAAGAGGTGGGGGTTTTAGATTTTTTGGAAGTCCTCTAGTGATTCAGTAGCTCTTAAATCAGGAGAGTTCCAGAGGGATGGGGCATAGAGCGAGAATGCTCTAGTTGTGAATAAAGGCTTATGACACAATTCCAACTCTGGCTCCAATTGAATTGGAGCATATACAACAGGAACAGGAGAAAACTGAATAGTCAAAATAAAAAAAAAAATCTACAACACTTTTTTTAATTTCATGCCGCCATCAGCAAGTGGGAACCAAGCTCTCACAGATAGGTGAGGGTTTGGAGGCTCACAAAGTAGCCAGGCATCTTGGGGTTGTGTGTGTTATTAGAGGAGATACAAGTGTACTTATGTTGTTAAAAAGAAATTACATTCGTTGGCAATTAAAGAGAGATGTGTGTTTAAATTTCTGGTCTTAATATTTAAAGTAGTGCAAAATCAACAGTTAGGTGCTGAATATACACCTACGATCTGCACAGAGGAATTATTTGAAGATACCGACAGGGAAATCTTTCAAAAGTCAGTGCGGTGAACCTTTCCACTAGTTCTTAAAGGTGAGTTGCAATCAGGTACTTCCCTGTCCCAAAAGGGCTTACAGTCTAAGTTTGCACCTGAGGCGATAGAGGGTTAAGTGATTTGCCCAGGGCCACAAGGAGTAGCAATAGGATTCAAACCCTGGCCTTTTTGGTCACTTGGCTACTCCTCCACTCCACTCTAAGTGTGGTAGGCCTGAAGAACTGGAATAGACTCCCTGCAGACCTGAGAAAACTAACAAGCTCTCTGACCTTTAGGAAAGGGCTAAAACCATGAAAACATTAGAAATGCCATACTGGGTCAGACCAAGGTCTATCAAGCCCAGTCTCCTGTTTCCAACAGTGGCCAATCCAGGTCACAAGTACTTGACAGGTTCCCAAAAAGGTATACAGGTTCCACAGTGCTTGTTCTGAGGCAAGCAGTGGGTTTCCGGGGTCCTCTTTAATCAGGGGCAGCCCAAAGGGGGTGCGGTCCATGTGTGGAGATTAATTGCAGGGCCTCATTTGCATAGGGAACCTCATTTGCATAAACATTTGCATAATGTTAACATGCTCTTTTAGTAAACATGCCTCTTAATGAGTGTCTGAATAAAGAAAGACTAACAGATTTCTACATTACTATATTGCAGTGACAACCACCAGGCCCATTAGGAAGTACTACAAACACTGATCATTTAGAACCCATAGCAAATCCACCGTATCATAACAGCACTATCAGGACTCACAAAGCACCAAACGCTACCTATCAAAAGGCAACACTGCAGAAATTAAAATCAGCACATCTCAGAGAATACCAATACATCTCACTGGGGGAAAGAGCAAGTGGGACTGTCAAATAGAAACAATATGAACAGAATACCTCAACTTGGTTACACATGCAGAACATAGACCATCACCACACAAAGAACAAGGGATCACAATTTAGAAATAGGAAGATGATAATTAAACTGGGAACCCCAAAAGCCAAACATGAAATGTACAACACTGGAGAAATAAAACTATAAATGAATTTCTGCTTGCACTAAACAAAAATGCGAAGATGTTAGCAATACACACTTCCCAGACCTGACATATTCCAGTTAATAAATTAAAAATAAAAAGTATTTTTCTACCTTCTGTTTGGGATTTTAGTTTTCAACTGCAATTGCTCCAGTCACTTTCTTCTGGTTTCTTCATGTCTTCTGCGAGCTATCCATTTGTTCTTTCTTCTCTTTTAGATTTTTTCCATTCTCCAGGACCAAGCAGGAAATCAGTCCTCACATATGGGTGACGTCAGCGCCGACGGAGCCCTCGTGTGGAGCATTTACCCAGCTTTCAAAGAAAGCCTTTGGGAATGCAGCACGCATGCGCGGTCTCCTTTCTGCCCAAGGGTGCCATCTTGCTCAGTCTTTCTTTTTCCGCGGAGCCCAACGGACGTAGTTCGTGTCACCCGGGAAACGTTGATTTTTTTTCTGCCATTTTTCGCGTCTCTTTATCCGGTTCGACGCCGGTTCCCCATCCCGCCTGGGCGTGGTACACCAGGAATCGAGTCCGGAACTTCTTTTTTTGTTTTTGTCCTTTCTGACTAGCGTTTGCACTTTTTCTGTTATTTTCACTGGCAGCCCTCCTCTTTTGACCTTGCAGGGGCCCTTTTTCCCCCGATGGCTGCCAGCAGGTTCAAAAAATGTGATCGGTGTAAGAAACTTATGTCTCTCACTGAAACACACGACTGCTGCCTCTGATGCCTCGGGCCTGACCATGACCCGCTGGTCTGTGGCCCGTGCAGCAAGATGTTGTCGAAGGCACTTCGGAGCCGTCAGCATCAACATGAAAGAATTTTTTCAGAGTCTGCGTCTGGCCGGGCCCGGACTTCGTCAGAGGCCTCGACATCTCGGGAGTCTGACCCCGAGTGCCGTTGTGGGTCCTCTGAGAGGGGGTCTCCCACCCAGGAAACAAAAGGAAGAAGAAGCTCTTGAGGGCGGTGTCAGTGGAGGCACCTGGATCCTCGAGGGCCAGGTCGCGCAGCCCTGACCGCCGTCCTGGGTTCTTGGAGCTTGAGCGGCCGACCAAACTGCCTTGCCTGGAGCCGGAGTCCCCGAGTCAGGTAACTTCTGTTGTCCTCGTGGACTCTCCTCCAGGAGAACCGACATCGGGCCCAAAGCTGTCGGGGCCCAAGTCGGGGGCTGCAGAGTCTCCTGAGCTTGGTCTCAGGTTGACGGCCCTGGAGAGCAGCCTGGCTGCCTTCATGGAGCAGCAGCGGGTACTGATCGCTGGTCTGGCAGGTGCATCTGCCCCGACCACCGGGTCCTCGACGTCTAAGTCGACCCCGGAGGCCGAGCCGATCCTCGAGTCCATTAAGTCTCAAGTCGATCCTCGGCCAAGGTCTCCCTTGACCTCCCGTGCAAGGCCGAGGTCGTCGACGTCGGTGCCCTCGGTGTCGGGGCGGGTGACATCGAGGCCCACATGGCCGGATCCGCTCGACTTCTCCTCGGAGGAGTCAGCATGGGAGATGGAGGACGAGGAGTCTCCTGACACTTTCCGGACCCGGTGCGTTCCGTCGGACTCCCCGGAGTCCGAGCCTCGGAGAAGGTCCCCCCCCCCTCCCCGGAGGATAAACAGTTCTCAGATTTTGTGAGGGACATGGCCAAGGCTTTGGCATTCCCGGCGGACGCCGAGGAGGAGCCTCGAGTCAAAGAGCTCAATGCCCTCCAGTATGATTTTCCTCCAAAGGAAGCCTTTACTGTTCTGGTTCCTCCGATACTGGAACAGCTGCTCTTCCGTATGTGGGAAGCATCGGCCTTGGCGCCGGTTCTGAGCAAGCGGGTCGATTCCATTTATTGAGTCCATAAGAGCCCTGGGTTCCAAAAGGCGCAGCTACCGCACAACTTCATGGTTGTGGAATCGGCCATGCACAGGCTGAAAAGTCAAAAGATGCACTCCTCGGTGCCTCCCGGCCTGGAGGCCCGGAACCTGGATGCCCTCAGTAGAAAGTGCTTCCAGGGCTCTATGCTGTCTTGCCGGGTCCAGACTTACCAGCTGTACATGGGCATGTACTTACGGGACCTGGCAAAGGAGATTGCCGGGTTCTCGGTTGGCCTCTCCGAGGAACCCTTGCAGAGATTCAAAGCCTTGTCTTCAGGGATCCGGGAGTGCTCGAAGTTTATCTCGAGCAGCCTATGACGGCTTCGAGGCTTCGGCCTGGGTAGCTGCAGCCGGCATCGGTGCATACCGTCAGGCCTGGCTACAGTCGTCAGGCCTGGAGTCATGGGTACAGGACAAGTTGGCCGATGTCCCGTGCCGAGGTGACAACCTGTTCGGCAAGCCCATGACTGCGAAGGCTGCAGAAATTGAGACCGAGACTCTCACCAGGACAAGACTGTCCAGAAAGACTTCTGCCCCTTCTCACAAAAAGAAGGGCTCAGGAAAGAAGCCCTTTTTCCCGAGGAAGGGTGCTGCCTACAAAACCTACCCTCAGTATCAGGCCTCTCCAGCTCCCCAACAGGGCCAGCAGACCAAGTGGCAGGGGCATGGGCCCCATAGGCAGAAAACCCCCAAGCCACCAGCTCCGGCTCCTGCACAGCAGGGAGGGGGTTTTTGACTCCCACAACATAGCCTCTCCTCCGCCAGTGGCTCCACTCAGCAGAGGGGGTCGGCTGACCCTGTACGCCTACAGGTAGCCAGCCATCACAGGGGATACCTGGGTACTGAGCATAGTCCAGGGCTATATTCTCCATTTCCACCAGATACTCCCCTCCTACTATCCAGGGGAGCCTTCAAGACTCCCTTTACACAGGAACCTCCTCCTTCAGGAGTTGACAAGTCTTTTATAGGAACAGGCGGTGGAACCGGTGCCACACCACCTGGAAGGGCAAGGCTTCTACTCCAGGTACTTCCTAGTACCAAAGAGAACAGGAGGCCTCAGACCTATCCTAGACTTGCGAAATCTGAACAAGTTTCTGGAGAGGGAAAAGTTCAAGATGCTTACCCTTGGGATACTGCTGCCCTACCTCCAGCATGGAGATTTGCTATGCTCCTTAGACCTAAAGGATGCTTATACTCGCATCCTCATCCATCCAGACCACAGACAATATCTCAGATTTGTGGTGGGAGGAAACCACTTTAAGTACAGGGTGCTTTGGTCTGACCTCTGCCCCCAGGGTTTTCACCAAATGCCTGATGGTGGTGGCGGCTTTTCTCAGAAATGGGGGGATTTTTGTCTTCCCGTACCTGGGCGACTGGCTAATCAGGGGCCAGTCACTCCAGGAGGCCCGACAGGCCACTCTTCGCACTGTCTCTCTTCTTCAGCATCTGGGCTTTGTCATAAACTACGCAAAGTCCACTTAGCTCCCCTCTCAGAACCTAGAGTTTATAGGGGCCAGGTTGGACACTTTTCAGGCCAGAGCTTACTTGCCCGAGGACAGGGCCTACAGACTTATGGACTTGGCCAACCAGTTCCAAAGCAGTTCTCGTGTTTCCGCCAGGCACTACCTGCGGCTCCTGGGCCACATGGCATCCATGATACATGTGACCCCGAATGCCTGTCTGCACATGCCGACTGCTCAATGGTGCCTCAGAGATCAGTGGACACAAGCCACCGGCGACCTTTGAGACAGAGTAAAGGTGTCCAGGCGACTTCTGAACTCCTTACAGTGGTGGCTGCATCTGCCAAACCTTCTCAGGGGTGTACCTTTTCAGGCTCCAGCACACACCAGGGTGCTGACGACAGATGCATCCTTAAAGGGCTGGGGTGCACATTGCCAGGGCACGTGCACTGCTTAGCTCTGCAAACCTTTTGCCATGCTCTCTCTCAGCAGTCTGTCCTAGTTCAAACGGACAATCAGGTAGCAATGTTCTACGTGAAGAAACAAGGAGGCACAGGGTCCAGGCTCCTATGTCATGAGGCACTGGACGTTTGCTCCTTTGTGGTCAGACAAGGCATGTTTCTCAAAGCAGTTTATCTACCTGGTCAGGAAAACTTCCTAGCAGACAAGCTAAGCAGGCTTCTCCAGTCCCACGAATGGCAGTTGAATCCATTGGTGGTCCAGCAGATCTTCCTCCGATGGGGACTTCCATCCGTCGATCTCTTTGCAAGTCCACTAAACCGTCAGCTGCCCAGGTTTTGCTCCAGACATCCGCATCCCCTGAGGATGGCAGCAGATGCTTTTCTAATCTCTTGGTCTACGGGCCTCCTGTATGTGTTTCCTCCCACGCCCCTGGTGGCCCGAACTCTGTTCAAGATCCTTCCTGACAAGGTCTCAGTGATTCTGGTAGCCCCAAGATGGCTGAGGCAGCCTTGGTTTCCACATCTTCTGCAGTTGGCGGTGGAAGCTCTGTTCCCTCTAGGGCTGCAACACGATCTCCTGTCTCAAGAGCAGGGTTCCCTTCTGCACCCCAACCTCAGGTCCCTCAGTCTGATGGCCTGGCTGCTGAAAGGGTAGTGCTAGCTCCCTTACTTATACCTAAGGAGGTTGAGGAAGTGGTATTGGCCTCTAGGAGGCAGTCCACCAGAAAGTCCTATGCCCTCAAGTGGCATAGGTTTACGGTATGGTGTGCTCAGCGCAATGAAGATCCTTTCTCTTGCCTTGTGCCAGTAGTACTGCAGTATCTACTTCACTTTTCAGACTTAGGCCTTAAGTCTAACTCTGTTCGGGTCCACCTCAGTGCTTTGTCAGTGCACCACTCACCGGTGGACGGACAGTCTCTGTCGGTTCACCCCTTGGTGTCCAGATTTCTCAGAGGTCTGCTTCTACTCAAGCCTCCGGTTCATCCACCAGCGACTGAGTGGGATTTGAACGTGGTCTTGCAGCAACTTACTCGCCCACCGTTTGAGCCGATGGCTACTTGCCATTTGCTCTTCCTCTCTTGGAAAGTGCTCTTCCTGGTGGCTCTTACCTTGGCCAGACGTGTGAGTGAACTACAAGCTCTGGTTTCTGATAGACTATTCACGCGGTTCTATAGGAATAGGGTGGTCCTACGGACCCATCCCAAATTCCTCCCAAAAGTGGTCTCCTCTTTCCACCTCAATCAGGAGGTGGTTCTTCCGACCTTTTTTCCTAGGCCGCATGCCAGCCGGGCTGAAACAGTCTTGCATACCCTGGACTGTAAGAGGGCATTGTCCTTTTACATAGAACGTACGCGGGAGCATCGAAGGGCTACTCAGCTCTTAGTCTCGTTTGACCCTAATAGGATGGGGTTACCTGTCTCCAAGCGTATGTTGTCCACTTGGGTAGCAGATTGCATTACCTGGGCGTACAGGGCAGCGGACCTCCCCTTTCAGGGTCGGGTCACGGCCCACCGTGTCAGGGCGAAAGCCGCGTCAGTAGCTCATCTCCTCTCTGTTCTGGCAGTGTTTTTGGCCAGGCGATACTCCGTAATCTCTTTGAAGTTTAGGCAACTCCTACCCTCCGGCCCTTGTTTTGGGCTACCGTACGGGGTGCGTTCTCAGAGAAAATTCTTATCATGGATGCTGAAGCTCTTGAGAGGGAGCCATTTTTTCAGCTCTGGGTTCATGGTAGCCTAGAGCTGGGGAGTCCCATATGTGAGGACTGACTTCTTGCTTGGTCCTGGAGAAAGAGTAGTTACTCACCTGTAACAGGTGTTCTCCAGGAGCAGCAGGAGTCAGTCCTCACGACCCTCCATCCTCCCCTGGAGTTGCAGTCCTATACTTCATTTTGATTTTTTGCTGTCTTTTAGCTATGTCATCAGACTGAGCAAGATGGCAGCCTTGGGCGGGAAGGGGACCGCGCATGCGCGCTGCACTCCCAAAGGCTTTCTTTGAAAACTGGGGAAATGCTCCACACGAGGGCTCCGTCGGCGCCGATGTCACCCATATGTGAGGACTGATTCCTGCTGCTCCTGGAGAACACCTGTTACAGGTGAGTAACTACGCTTTCTCTCTATATATCTGCTTTAACAAACTGATCTTTCCCCTTTTGCTCTTTTCCCCTTTTCTTTCCTTATTCCTTTATCATCCACTCAAATTTCACCATTCCATTCTCAACCCCCACTTACTCTCCTAATACCCAGCCCATCATAGACTTTTCTTCCTCTCACACAAAATATCTTTTCCCCTTTCCATTTTTATCCCCCATCCCCAACCCTTTCTAGTCCTCCCCCAAAATCAGCTCCCTTATAGTTCTAGACCCACCCAACATCTGCTTCTTTCTAGTCCCAATCTCCCAAGCCCCCACATCAGCCCATTTCCAGTCCTAGCCCCCCCCATATGCTTTTTTCCAGTTCCATTCCAGCCCCCCCATCAGCTCATTTCCACTCCAAGCTCCCCCATCAGCCAATTTCCAATCCTAGCCCCCTTGTCAGCCCATTTCCAGCCCTATTCCAAATCCCCTCAGCCCGCTTCCAGTCCTATTCCAGCCCCCATCAGCCCATTTCCAGTCCTATTCCTCCATTAGCCATTTCCAGTCCTATTCCAGCCCATCACCCATTTGCAATTCAAGCTCATCCCATCAGCCCATTTACAGTCCTAGACCCCCATATGCTCTTTTCCAGTTCCAATCCTAGCCCCCTCGTCAGCACATTTCTAGTACTATTCCAGCCCCCATCAGCCCATTTCCAGTCCTAGCCCCCATATGCTCTTTTCCAGTTCCATTCTGTAGACTCTGTGGGTCTGGAATCCTACACACACAATATCTGGATTCTTTTAGTTCTATACCTCTCAATAGGAAGAAAAGACGAGACACAATTAATTAATTAGTCAATCACTATGGAGCTCTATAGGGAGGAAACGCATGGAGTCTAAGTCAGACATATCCATCGAGTTTCTTCAAAGATGGCTTCACAGGGCTCCCACTTTTATTAGAAAATATCAGCTGACTCAGTTAATCTTTAATTAACATCTGGTGCTGTCCAAATTACAACGTGTACATAAAATTTGCTAACATAGGCAACATTATCATATAGAAAGAAGAAGTTACATCTCATAACTGTGTTCACTAAATTCAGTAGGTGTCGCTGTGATTCTACTATTCAACAGAAGCTAATTAGTTACTTATAATATTTTCTGATTTTCTACTATTTATGCAAGCTACATTTGTTATATTTGCTAATTGACTCAAAGCCCAATTTCTAAAGAGCAGCTCATCCTGCCCTAGCAACCTCTTTAGCCTATCAGATTGCAGGATAAGCAAATGTACCCTATGTTCTATTTATTTAGAGAAGTTCAATCTGACCTAATATCTATTTCTACACAAACTCTATTTGCTAATCACACACAAGCCCTTTAGTAAGTCCAATGTCCTAGAAAAAGCAGAAGTGCATTTAAAGAGATAGTTTTACTGCAATTCAAACCTATACTTTCTGTGGCCCATAGCTAAGTTAGGTTCTATAATCCGGTTTCATGTATAGATGGGCTGCTTTCTATCCCTATGGATATTATGGATCCTGATCCGCTGTCTGTCCCTGAATCTGATAACTCCTAATCTCCCTATCCTGGGTGAATCATAGTTGTATAAATTTGTTTTTCAGAGGCTGTCTCATCCAATTCACTAATTATATCCAATTTACTTTTGGGGCCTAGCCTAGTTAGCCCTTGTCTACAGTCCTCCCTTTGGTTCTGCCCAGAACCACATTCTTCATAAAAGGGCATTTCACGAAGCAAGTCTCCAGTACTAGGAACACACTGCAATTTAAGAACTGCAATAGTATTCGTAGTTTTGGACAAGTATGAAGTACAACACTTCATAATGCAAGCAAGACATATTCCTAAGAGTAGGAGGGCTACTAAGAAGCCAAACAGGCCTGTCAGTAGAACCTTTACTGGGCCTGACAAGCCACTCCACATGTTATCAAACCAGGGCCATACAGAATCAGAGGTTCCTTCTATACTATCTTTGGAGAAGTGAGTTTCTTTTCTCACCTGTTCTAGGATACCAGAGACCACATTACTTTGTGAATCGATGAGCGTACAGCAGTGCTCATGTACAATATTACAGACTCCTTCTTCTTTGGCTAGCAAATAATCTAAGGCCATCCTATTCTGTGCAGAGTAAGCAGTCAGCTTGTCTACGGTACCTTGCATGACTGTAAGAGCATCAGTCAAATCTTGGGCTGTAACTTCTATTAAAGCATAAATTCACAATAATTGCTCACCATAGCGTTGTGTAGGGTGTATGGCACCAAAGGTACTTAGCCACACTGTTCCCGTAAAGGTGCTTACTTCTTGTTGAGTTAACATAGTGGTATCATCTAGTAATTTCCTTGCTGCACGTATATCAGCACTAGAGTCATCTACGGCTCTGCGATGACGACTAGAAGGCATTCCTAGTAAAGTTTCATAAGGGACCAGTTTCCATGGCAAGTCAAGAGTAGCTATGTAGCAATTGCCAGACCAATCAGCAGGCAGTTGAACATACGCTAAGGTTCCACACACAAAATAGTGATCCACCAAGGCAAGTAATCCATCAGGCCAAATTTAAAATTTTTTAGGTTCTGTAACTAGAACTTCAGTTCCGGGCCAAATATTTCATAACCATGGGTGATAATATCCTAAATAGGGATACACATAATTGTCGACATACCCAGATGACAACCCATCTTTGCTGTTCTGCAATCTATACTTCCCATATGCTGGGAACCCATCCTGATCATAATATTGTAATTCATACTGATCAAGACGAGTCTTGGGGTCAGGGATAACATTAACTACCTTTAAATTTGAAATGGCTTGTACAGAACTTACTGTAGGAGACTCCATCACTAAATGGACATGGTTGTTAGTCATGACAGTCTGACATTTAGACAAAGGGGTTTCTCCCACAGGATATGCTCCTTTTCTTTGGAAACAAATGGGAGGATCAGCCACTGGCTGAGGGCTGATAATTCTTGGAGCAGGGGTTACTCCCTCTGGCCATGTTACAGTAAGATTAAACAGAGTTTCATTCGCAGACAACTCCTTCAGCTCTTGCAAGGAAATAGGTCGAGGTCTAGGCAAAAATCCAAACTGTGTAGCCGCTGGATGAGGCAAGCATACTGCACAGCTGGAAATATTAAAACGCTGAATTAAGGAGTAAATGTGAGAATGAAACACATTATAGAAAGTACCATGTTTTGCCCAGGGAGCATGTGGATCATACTCAGGAACTGTATGGTCAGGAACTGTATGAGCTGGGACCGCAGGAGGAGTAGTAACAAAACCAAACTCCCGAAGCATCTTATCTACTACTGCCTGGTGTTCAGGGGCTATTGTTGGTTTTTCGGATAGTCTCCTTATCAACTCATCTATACTCCCGATACTGCTAAAAGAGCTGATAGACACCAAACCCAGAAAAACAGAAACAGTGCCAATGCTACTGCGAATATGCATATTAGCCAATTGTCAATAACCAATTCTGGATTAGGTTGTGATTGTCCAACAATTTCACAGTCACTTTCTTGATCAAGTGGAGACGAACTTGGAGGGAATGAGTTCAGTTCAATTTCAATTAATTCCTCAAGATTTGGTCTAGGTGGAAGTTGTCTTATCCAGGGGACGGTGCCTTCTTGCACTGGTCTAGATGTATCCACGCTTTTCGCCCTTTCACTTTCAATGCCGAATATCCCACCAGCAACACTTGGAATGGTCCCAGAAACTTCGCTGCTAGAGCCGACTTTGGTGCTGGATCCTTGATGAGTACCCAGTCTCCTGGTTCCACGTCTGGGGTTGATTGAGATGCCTGAGCACCCTGCTTTGTAAGCATCAGGTGATGCTCCCCAAATGAGCCAGTCCTGTTTTTCAGTGAAGTCGGCTGAGTCCTGATGAGAACACATCAAGTCCAGAGATAATGAGCCAGAAGTAGAAGCTGCAGGTGAACAAAGAGTTAATAAAAGATGTGATGGAACTTCAGGTCCTGCTGCTGCAGCTTTAGCAGCTTGGTCTACAAACTGATTGCCTTGTGACACCACAGTACCATTAAGATCATGTCCTTTGCATTTCAACACAGCCACTTGAGCTGGCTTAAGCACTGCAGCAAGCAAATGTTCAATATAGCGGGCATGTTTGATGGGTTTATGAGCAGCAGTCAAGAACCCCCGCTGAGCCCAAATATTGCCAAAGTCCCATAGAACCCTGATTGCCTAACTACTGTCACTATGGATATTAACACCCAAATGCATAAGACATTTCCAAGGCCCGAATGAGAGCGAACACTTCTGCCAACTGGGCACTTGCAAACGGCAACGCTCCTGCTTCTATTACAGAATCAACAGTAGTTACAGCATACCCCACAAGTAAATTCCCATGTTCATCACGGAAGGCAGAACCATCAGTAAATAGAATCCAGTCAGGGTTTGACAAAGGAATAGCAGACAAATCAGGCCTAGCCTTTGAATAGGCTGTTACAGAAGAAAGACAATCGTGAGTTCCATCAGGGTCAGACAAGTGTAACAATGGTTCTAAAGAAGCCAAAATTTGAGCTGGCTGTAACAAAGAGACTTCATGTAAGGTTACATGTGCTTGGGAGATAGCCAGATCAAATAACAATAAACGAGAACTGGATAGAGGTTGAGTCTTAGCCAAATGCAATAACCTAGCAACTGAGTGAGATGTATATACATGTAGTTCATGTTGAAGGACGAGAAAGTCAGTAGTCTGTATTGCAAATACCACAGCAGCTGAAGATTGGAAACATGGCGGCATGCCAGAAACAACTGGATCAAAGACTTGAGAGAAATAGCCTAAAGGCTTAAGTCCAGTAGGAAAGCGTTGTGCCAAAACACACACAGCAGCAGAATTAGATGTCGCTACATAAAGGCAGAAAGGCAAATTATAATCTGGAAACGAAAGACAAGGAGAAGTCAGTAAAGCTTGCCGCAGAGAGTGGAAAGCATTGTGCTGAGCTTCAGTTGGAACTATAATACCCTCTGGAGCCTCACGACCAAGCAGGGCATACAGTGGAGCAGCAAGTTCAGCAAAGTCAGGTATCCACTGACAACAAAACTCTAGAAGACCTAGAAAGCGGCGTATTAGAGGTACAGTAGCAGGGAAAGGCATTGACATAATAGGCCCAATTCTCTGAGCAGTAATAGAGCGCCCAGCAGAGGAGAGACATACACCAAGAAAAAATATCACTTGCGGTACAGCAAATTGCAATTTTGATTGATTCACTTTCAATCCCAAATGAGAGATATGTACAAGAGCTAACATAGTATCAGCAATGCAAGCATCATAACAAGGAGAACAAATAAGTAAATCATCTACATACTGGATCAGTACAGATTTGTCCAACGCCAAGTCCTGTAAAGCAGCTTTAAGGGCCTGCGAAAAATAAGCAGGACTCTCTGTGTAGCCTTGAGAAAGCGTAGTCCAGGTATACTGGCGCCCTTCAAACGTAAATGCATGTAAATATCTCGACTCCTCCCCCACCGCTATGGAGTAGTAGGCGGAGCTTAAATCTATAACTGATAAGTGGGTGGAGCCACATGGTATGCGAGTCCAAATATCATGAGGATTGGGTACAAGAGGAAAAATTGGTAGGACAATATGATTAATTGCTCTCAAATCTTGCACAAATCTGTAGGACTTACCATCAGCCTTTAACACAGGTAAGATAGGAGTATTGCAAGGAGAAGAAGTGGGTACCAACACACCCTGAGACAGCAGATTTTCAATTACTGGCCATATTCCAGCCACCGACGCTGCAGGCAATGGATATTGACGCACATATGGTAGTGGAGCTCCTGGTTGTACTTCAATCTTGACTGGAGGAATGTTGAGATGCCCAATATCATCACCTGGTACTGCCCACAAGGTTGAAGGAAGGGTGTCCAATGGTGGAGTAGTCGCAACAGCCGGTGTCACAGCTATAGGCTGTTGTACTTGCAGGGGACACAAGGTACAAGTCAAAGTGCCAGTTTCCCAGCTTATAACAGTCTTGTTTCTGGATAAAAAATCTCGTCCATGCAAGTTGACAGGCAACGTAGGGCCAACTGGAAAATCTGTATGATACAATTTTCCCTCCACTATAATTGGCACATCAGATAACTTTTGATAGTCTTTCCTTCAATTCCTTCACAAGGTACTTTAGGAGCTGCAGGTAGTGCCTCAAACAGAGGAGGAGGTAACTGGGATAGCGCTATTGCAGATGTAGAGGCACCTATATCTAACAGGAAAAGCAATTCATACCCCATAATAGTAGCACGTATTTCCCCCTGTGTATTGGGACACACAACCAAGCCTAGTCAGTCCTCACTATAGTCCACATCAGTCTCTGCATAATATTGGGTCATAACTGAAGGCTGGTTAGGGGTAGACACAGGGTATGAAGCAGATGAATAACTAGCAGCATCCTCTCGTACCCCAGGTTGGGAAAAGTTGCCCCTTGGCTTAGTACAATCTTTAATCATATGCCCCACTTGCCCACAACCATAACAGGCACGATCTCCTTGCTGTCCTCTCATATAGCCACGTCTTCTTCCTCTAAAGGGTACCACACCTCTACCACCTCTTGCTCTACTTCGCCCCCTAAAGTTGGATTCATAACTTGCTACTTGTAGATTTAAAAGTTTTTGACGTTGATGATCAAGTTTACCTTTGTCAGCTTCTTTCTGCTTCTGGATTCGCTTCTCTGCATGCAAGGCAGCTTCCAGGATCTCTTGTGCAGACTTAGTAGACCATCCAAGCAAAGCATTTTCAAGAATATCTTTTATTTCTGATTGCAGTCCATTCACAAAAATTGAAGCAAAACCCTCCATCTCACCATTCTGAGGAGAAAAATCTCGGAATACTAGGCAACACTTGGTGTGGAACTGGCTAACAGTTTCACCCCCACACTGCTTTAGATCTAAGAGTTTGGACAAATCTCTGACAGGAGTACATTTTTTTTCAATTGCCTTTAACAAATTATCCCTATGGTCCCTAAATGCAGGCATTTGAGCAGCATCAGAAGCATTAATAACAGGATCAGCACAGGGCCACACCCATGCTACATTATCAGGCAGCTGAGGGTGGGTGACTGCCCTTAATTCTATGGGATTCAGAAAAACTGCTTTCAATAAATTTTGTAAATCTACCCAAGAATGATCATACGTAGTTATTAGCTGACGCCAATAATCTACAAATTGACCAGGTTTTTCTCTAGAATCAGGGCATGATCTAGCCAAATTAAAAATTTCAGCCGGAGACCAGTGTGATGCTAAAGTAACTAAACCCCCATCTCCCCTAGGAAAAGCTCTAAACGGAGCAAGTAGATCAATTTCCTTGCTCTGTTCCCTAGTCTGTTTATCTAGAGCTAATGATTCACCCAATTCCAAAGTTAAACACTGCAGACACTGCCAATTAGAAATCAATGGAGCCTTGGTCCAATGCCCAATTCCCTTGGCAACAGCAGACATTGCTTCAGCTACAATTTCCCTACTTTTACTATGAGGTAACAAACTTACGGTATGCTGTTTTATTTGCAGATCTAATGCTTCGAACATAGCTGTAATTACTTCAGTTAACGTACGAGCTTTATTTATTAGAAAGACATGATACTGTTTCAGCTGCTCTACAGTAGTTAAACCTACCAGCTGACTAGCTTCTACTCCTATTAACTTTTCAAGTCTACAGTGTCCTTAGTTAACTGCTGAGTTCTAGTGGTACAAGGAATATTTGCAGAATCCACAGAGGTAGAGGCAAGAAAGCCACTTGGAGAGGCACCAGCTTCCCCCCCTGCAGTAAGTGGAGAATCAAAAGAATGTAATACAGTACTACACTTGACGTATCAGATTTAACAGGGGTAGAGACACCAGGCATAGCATCCAGTTGGATCGGGGGCGCCTCCCGATCATGACTGGCAGCCAAAGCTGGAGCATTATTCCTAGACAGGGAAATAGCTAGTGCAGTAACTTCTTCCTCATACGCTGGGGGTGCGGAAGCTAGAGTACAAGGTTCACGACTATGTACATTTTCAATTTTTCCACGATCAGTTTCTACTTGTTTAGTTAAAACACATATTTGCTCTTCTATTCTATACACCTGATCCCTGAACTGTTTAATTACAGAATCATTAGTGTGTTTGCTCTTTTCAACAGCCTTTGAACACCAAAAGTTATATGTAATCCATTCATGACTATTATGAGAATTATTCCCATCTAATGCTAACACAGATTGCAACCATTTTAATTTATCCTCATGAAACGTTCCCCCAAGGGGGAACTGCAACTTGGGATTACCGACAGTCACTGAATGCCACTTAGCTACATAATCCAAAGAGCTGTCCCCAAATTTTCTCTTCATTTCATAATTGGGACTTCCTTTATTCTGTGCTATCTCACTTTCTTGTCCCATTCTTCTAACTGAGATCTCTGCTCTTTAGCTGTTTTATTACCCATTGTACTTACAATACACTATACACTTTACACAGATATCTGTCAAACTGTAGTATACTCACACACACAGCCTGTGTCCTACAGTGTTTACCTTTCCTGTTGAAAGGCAGAGAAATCCGAGTCTCTTACGGCACCAACTGTAGACTCTGTGGGTCTGGAATCCTACACACACAATACCTGGATTCTTTTATATTTCTATACCTCTCAATAGGAAGAAAAGACGAGACACAATTAATTAATTAGTCAATCACTATGGAGCTCTATAGGGAGGAAACGCATGGAGTCTAAGTCAGACATATCCATCGAGTTTCTTCAAAGATGGCTTCACAGGGCTCCCACTTTTATTAGAAAATATCAGCTGACTCAGTTAATCTTTAATTAACATCTGGTGCTGTCCAAATTACAATGTGTACATAAAATTTGCTAACATAGGCAACATTATCATATAGAAAGAAGAAGTTACATCTCATAACTGTGTTCACTAAATTCAGTAGGTGTCGCTGTGATTCTACTATTCAACAGAAGCTAATTAGTTACTTATAATATTTGCTGATTTTCTACTATTTATGCAAGCTATATTTGTTATATTTGCTAATTGACTCAAAGCCCAATTTCTAAAGAGCAGCTCATCCTGCCCTAGCAACCTCTTTAGCCTATCAGATTGCAGGATAAGCAAATGTACCCTATGTTCTATTTATTTAGAGAAGTTCAATCTGACCTAATATCTATTTCTACACAAACTCTATTTGCTAATCACAAACAAGCCCTTTAGTAAGTCCAATATCCTAGAAAAAGCAGAAGTGCATTTAAAGAGATAGTTTTACTGCAATTCAAACCTGTACTTTCTGTGGCCCATAGCTAAGTTAGGTTCTATAATTCGGTTTCATGTATAGATGGGCTGCTTTCTATCCCTATGGATATTATGGATCCTGATCCGTTGTCTGTCCCTGAATCTGATAACTCCAAATCTCCATATCCTGGGTGAATCATAGTTGTATAAATTTGTTTGTCAGAGGCTGTCTCATCCAATTCACTAATTATATCCAATTTACTTTTGGGGCCTAGCCTAGTTAGCCCTTGTCTACACATTCTAGCCCCCCCATCAGCCCATTTCCATTCCAAGCTCCCCCATCAGCCCATTTCCAACCCTAGCCCCTTTGTCAGCCCATTTCCAGTCCCCATCAGCCCATTTCCAGTCCTATTCCTGCCCCCATCAGTCCATTTCCAGCCCTAGCCCCCCATATGCTCTTTTCCAATTCCATTCTAGCCTCCCATCAGCCCATTTCCACTCCAAGCTCCCTCATCAGACAATTTCCAGCCCCCTCATCAGCCCATTTGTAGTCTTAGCCCCCCCATCACAGCCCATTTCCAGTCCACGTTTCCCCCCCATCACAGCCTATTTCCAGTTCTAGCCCCCCCACACTATTACAGCCCATTTGCAGTCCTAACCCCCCCATCACAGGCCATTTCCAATCCAAGTTCCCCCCATAACAGCCCATCCAGTCCTAGCCCCCCATCACAGTCCATTTGCAGTCCTAGCCCACCATCACAGCCCATTTCCAGCCCCAGTTCCCCCTTCCTCGATTACAGTTCATCCAGTCCTAGCACCCCCCCCCCCCGAACAGCCCCACGGCCATCTAAGGGGCTGCAGAGGGAGCTGGGGAAGCCCGCGCGAGGCCCCAGCTCCCTGTGCACAGCCGCCAGTGTGAGAAGTCTTTTCCCTCACGCTAGCGGCTGTATCTTTGAAGCCACGAATGCTGGGAAAGGTTAAAGGGCATTGCCTTTAACCTCTCCCGGCATTCGCGGCTTCACAGATACAGCCACCAGCGTGAGGGAAAAGACTCTTCACGCTGGCGGCTGTGCAGAGGGGCCGTGGCCTCACGCGAGCTTCCCCGGCTCCCTCTGCAGCCGTCCACATTGTGCAATAATGGAGTTCGCGAATGCCCCCTGAAGCGCGGGACCCTGTGCGAACAACATTATCGCACAATGGACGGGCCGGCCCTGTCTTTAATAATGGTTTATAGACGTTTCCTTCAGGAACTTGTCCAAACCTTTTTAAACCCAGATACACTAATAGCTTTTACTACATCTTCCAGTAACATATTGCAGATTTTGATTACGCATTGAGTGAAAAAATATTTTCTTATTACTCTGAAATGGGTTACATTGTAGCTTCATTGTGTGTCCCCTAGTCTTTCTACTTTTTGATGGCGTAAATAACTGATCTATGTTTACCACTCCATTTATTAATTTATAGACCTTTATCATATCTCCCCTCAGCCATCTCTTTTCCAAACTGAACAGCCCTAAGATTTATTTTTTATTGTGCATTTACTTGAATACATACACAAGAAAAAAAAGGAACAGCATCTTACAGTACAACCGAGAGAACAGAAAACTCATTAAAAAAAACCACACACACTAGAAATTAAGCCTGCTAGGATGCTAAAGTCCACATCAAGGAGACCAGAGGCCTGAGTTATCCCGGAAAGTAATCCAAAACCCCCTTTAACTATTCCAACTCACTACCTAATAATTAACTAGAAGAAAAGTCTCTAAATGAGATACATCTGTAAAAACATATTTCAAACCAGAATATAATATAACACATTTACAAGGAAACTTCAAAAAGAAAGTCCCTCCAATGACCAGAACTTTAGGTTTTATTTGCAAAAAAACTTTCCTGCGAAGCTGAATAGATCAAGCCACATCAGGAAAAATATTTAAAGGATATCCACAAAAATGGACTGCCTTTTTAGGAAAATACAATTTCAATATGGCTGACTTATCTGCTTCTGTCCTAAAAGTGACTACAAAAGTTGCCCTTTTGTGGAACTTCTCTAGAGATGACTCTAAAAACCTGAGTCAGCTCCGGATCATTCACATTTTGTTCCTCTGCCTCACCCTCCAAAGAGAAATGAAAATATCTTTAACAAAAATATTACATACTGACTGAACACCCACCACTGTGCTCTCCAGTTTGATTTCTTTACCTTCCAAACTGGAGAGCCGAGACTCAACTTGATGTAACACTTGTCTAGCCCCCTGTGAGAAGGTACACAATTGAGTTAATGTCCCCTTCAAAACTTCTTCCATCTGGGATACAATCAACCAAACATCTTTTAAGGAAATATCCGCCCCCCCCCCTAGCCCCCCAGAGGCCAATGCCACCGAAGCAGGCATGGAGACTGGAGTTAGGAGGGTCAAACAAAATCCATCCAAATCCTGTTGGAGAAGAGTAGAAGCAGAAGAAGGTACGGCAGGTAACTCAGTCACCAAACAGCCAGATTTATCATCATTCTGAACAGTCTTGGGAGTGGGTTGAGGGGGAGGGGTACGCAACCCCAAACTATTAGAGGCTTCCGAGGATGAAAGACCTTCCTCAAACAACAAAGCAGAAGGTATACCTGAAGCAGTACTCATGACATGCTTATCCATCGGTCCTTGAACAGCCACAGAATCCATTGATTTAACTTTTGCTTTTCACTTCCCCATACTAACCAAATAGGTAGGCCAAAACCCCCCGGTTCCCTCAATGCTCCTCAGTGCTCCTAAGCCCCTTGGTACATGCCCCTTAGGCACGCCCACGTCCCACGGAAAAAAGCTGGTTATCAACCCCGATCACTGGGGGGAAGGGCGGGGACATACCGGAAGTACAGCTGATGATCAAACGCCACTAACCAGCTCAGTTCCAGGCAAGGCAAGGCAAGCCTCCGATGTCTCTAGCCCTAACATTTTAAGCCTTTCCTCCTAGGGGTATCCGCCATCCCCTTTACCATTTTGGTGGCTGTTCTCTGTACCTTTTCTAATTCCTTTAAATATTTTTTCCTGATGTGGCTCGATCTACTCAGCTTCGCAGGAAAGCTTTTTAAAGATATAGTGATCAGAATTGCACACAATATTCAAGGTGTAGTCGCACCTAGAATGATACAGAGGCATTTTGTTTTGTATATTTTGTTTTATTCTCCATTCCTTTCCTTATGATTCTTAGCAATCTATTTGCTTTCTTGGCTGCCGCTGCACACTGGGAAGAGGTGTTTAATGTATTTTCCCCTCCTGTTCCTTGTAGAGGTATAGAGGAAAGACAGTGGTGGGGGTCAGGGGAGGAGGGATATCATATTCTGTTGTGTTATTGTATCTGGCTTGTATTTTCTTTTATTATTGCTTTTATTGTATTTTATTCCTGTAAGCCATTTTGAATCACTTTGCCACTAAGATGGTATATTGAACTTCTGTAATTAAATAAAAAAATTTAGAGGAACATAGGCTGAAAAGATGTGAACAAATATGTTTTGTTATGTTTGAGAGGGGAATTCAGAAGCCTATAACACTAATGCAGTAGGGATGGGAGAGTGTGATTATTCAGTTGGTGGAAGTCTGGTGGCATGAACATAAGAACATAAGAACATAAGATATGCCATACTGGGTCAGACCAAGGTCCATCAAGCCCAGTATTCTGTTTCCAACAGTGGCCAATCTAGGTCATACGTACCTAGCAGTTTCCCCAAGGGACACAGGTTCCACAATGCTTGTATTGGTTCAAGCATTGATATCCTGGGTCCCTTCTTAATAATGGTTTATGGACCTTTCCTCCAGGAACTTGTCCAAACCTTTTTTAAACCCAGCTACACTAACAGCCTTTACTACATCCTCTGGTAACAAATTCCAGAGTTTGATTACACGTTGAGTGAAAAAATATTTTCTTTTATTAGTCTTAAATAGCTAGTTTACCCTGTGGCTTCATTGCATGTCCCCTAGTCTTTCTATATTCTGATAAGGTAAACAATCGATCTACATTTACCCGTTCCACTCCGTTCATTAATTTATAGACTTCTATCATATCTCCCCTCAGCCGTCTCTTTTCCAGGTTAAAGAGCCCTAACCTTTTTAGCCTTTCTTCATAGGAGTATCCTTCCATTCCCTTTACCATTTTGGTGGCTCTTCTCTGAACCTTTTCTAAAATCGCTATATCCTTTTTAAGATACGGCGACCAGAACTGCACACAATATTCAAGGTGCGGTCTCACCATGGAATGATATAGAAGCATTATAATATATTTTGTTTTATTTTCCATTCCTTTCCTTATGATACCTAGCATTCTATTTGCTCTCTTGGCCGCCGCTGCACACTGGGCCGAGGGTTTTAACATGGTATCCACAATGACGCCTAAATCTTTTTCCTGGGTGGTGGTTCCTAATGTGGAACCTTGCATCGTGTAACCATAGTTTGGGTTGTTCTTCCTTAGGTGCATAACCTTGCACTTGTCCACATTAAATTTCATCTGCCATTTTGATGCCCAATCTTCCAATTTTTCATGATCCTCTTGCAATTTTCCACAATCCTCTTGGGTTTTAACAACTTTAAATAGTTTTGTGTCATCTGCAAATTTGATAACCTCACTCGTTATTCCACTTTCCAGGTCATTTATGAATATGTCAAAAAGCAGCATCGACATGGGCTGTTAACATTAAAATCATCTACACCTCATGAAGTGACATTAACTCTTCTGCATTAAGAGGCATGTTTACTAAAGTGCACGAAGTGCGCTGAGGTAAAAGTACTGCACGCAAAATATGTGGCCAAGCTAAAAATCCCATGCTACCCAAGTAGCATGGGTTGGGGCGGAGACTTGGTGGTTCTGTGGTAGAGCATTACGTGCACCTGCGCTGATTGCGCCTAACAGAAGGAGCACAGGGGTAGTGCAAAATCAATGCTAGCAACACAGGGATATGCTGGGTATCCCTCCATTTTAAAGCATGGATTGAGCGTTTTACCCTGCATTCATCTTCAGGACTGATCACA
Source organism: Ichthyophis bannanicus (assembly GCA_033557465.1). NCBI lineage: Eukaryota > Metazoa > Chordata > Amphibia > Gymnophiona > Ichthyophiidae > Ichthyophis > Ichthyophis bannanicus. The sequence continues at coordinate 499,323,059 of CM066033.1, forward strand.
GGCTAACGGCATGAATCTTAGTAAATATGCCCTTAAGTGACCCAGCTTAAAGTTCATAAGTATTAATGCTGAATGTACTATCCAGTATCCAGAGTTCCTACTTAATGGGCCGTTAGTATAAAGTATGATTTTAATCATCTCATTGACATGTATGTTAGATTACCAAGCATTAATGCGCATAGGCATTAGGCACACCTGTACAAAAATATATCAACATGCATTAAATGCAGTTGCTAGCATGTGCTGTTCCTTGCCTTTCTCTACTTATTTCTGGTTCTTGAGGGTAAAAGAATCACAGCCTCATTTCAGTCCATTTGATCTATTCTAACCTTTTCTTGGTTAGAGTACTACAGAGTTTGCTTTCTACCACAGGAGCAACTTCTAAAAATAATTTGCGGTATTACACTCATGAACTCAACACAAATTACCTCCCCCCCCCCAACAAAAATATAACACATGGTGAGCTGCAAGTATGAGTAGCCCATATTTAAATGTCAGATAGTGGAGCTGGTAATGTGAACATGGGGAAGACTCTCATGGCCAAATCCAAAAGCTGGAGAAGTACTCAGTCATTCTTGACCCAGCTCTAGTTCATATTCACTAATCTCGCCCTCCCCTCTTCTTGTGCAGCCTGTCCACACCATATTCTCTCTTTGTCCCTCCGGCCCATCCATATCACGTTTTCCTCCAAGCCAGTCCTCACTAGTCTCCCTTTTTCATCAACAGATGAGAAAAAAAACCAAAAACAAGTTCAGGACTTCACTCCCAGCAAAAACATAATAACATTAATCCAACATCAGGGATAAGAGGAAAGAGGAGTCTGGAATGAAATCCAAGCAAAATACAAGCAAGCCAGCCAAGAATTACTGGAGCACAAATGCTCAAAGTCTAGCCAGCAAAGTTCCTGACCTGAAAGCGCTGATGGTGCAAATGGATTTGGACATTGTGGCCATTACAGAAACATGGTTTAACGAGTCACATGTAAGGCCCTGTTACTTACAAGAGACCGATTACTAATTATCACTAATTTCCTGTATAGTCCAGATCCAAAAGTCAGTACAGGTGCAATCAGAATCTCTGTTTATTAGATTACTGATGAACAATACAGGCAGTAGGGAGGAGAATTTCTGACAGTCATCAGACACCAGACAACTCCAGAATCCCTCCTCCCACTGAGTACAATAGTCGTGTTACATTTATACGTTTTTTGCTTCCGTGTATACAGTCTCCACATTCATCCCTCTGTGAGGCCTCTCTGTGTCTTTTCTCCCCCCTCCCTTCGTTTCCTGCTGCTGACCTCTCTGACCCCTCTGTTCCTGTTTCAACATCCCTAAGGCCTCTGTCTTGGTTATACTCACCACCTGTCAACCGTCTACTGTCTTCAGGACTAACGGCCCAGCTTTGCATGGTTTCCTGTGTATGTGCCTTCTGCAAAAAGTCTCTGCATGGATCCTTCAATCCAAGCATACACTTTGCTAAGGCTTATAATATATGATATTTCCTTATATGGTTCTTTATGCTGGCCTGTTTCTTCCTTTGTCCACTGTAATGACAGACTGGTTGATGTATATTTTTATTAGAGCAGAATAAAGGCCATAGAGTGATTATGAACCAAGAACATTATAATCCCTCAACCCTTAAAGTGATCCGTTGACACTTAACTAACACTTAACCTCGCACTTAACCTCTACACACATGAATGGGATATAATCATAGTTGGCTATAATTTATTTAAAAGAGAGGCCTACAGATTATTAACAACCCTACTTAGGTGGAAAACTCTGAACAAGGCACTGAGTTGGTGATGATAAGCATGGTTCAGGACTTGATCTCTTTGAGTTCATTGATCACCAACCTAATCTGGGTGAGCCCCTAGCAAGCTATACATACTCCGACATGGCAAGCGAATCACACTACTGTTTATCTGGACTTTACCAGTGACTGTGTGCTAGCAGTTAAAAAGACTCAGCCTATACCATACATGGCCCTAATTGCTGTGGATATTTGCATTAATGGAGGAGCAGAGTGGAGAAGTGGCCTAGTGGTTGGGGCAAGGTACTTCAGGCCAGAAGGTCAGGGGTTCAAATCCCACTAGAGGACAGCAACCTTGGGCCAGAAGGACTGGGGTTTCTAGTCCCACAGGTGCTCCTTGTGGTCTTGGGCAAGCCACTTAACCCTCCATAGCCCATGTTCCCTGTAAAATAATTATCTCCAAGTTATAATGCCCTGTTCAATGTAATTTCAGTTTGTTCAATGTACACCGCACTGATGCAGAATAGCACAGTATATAAGAGAATGTAAATAATAATAATAAAATAAATAATTTAATTAAGAGGACAGTCTCTTGCATTTGTCCATTCAGTATTGCCTATGCTCTCCCCTCCATCTCTTCTCTTCTCTTCTCATGGCTCCACATTGTTTTTTCTTTTTGTCACTCCCTAACCTTCCTTCATACCAACTTCCTCATATCCCCCTCCATATTACCCTTTCTCTTCTCTTCTTATTTTTTCCCCAATCTTGTCTTCCTCCCTTTCCTCAGCTTTAGAACTTCACTATTTTCTTCCTTTCATTCATCCCGCTACTTCCTCTCTTAAAATACCTCATCCTCATTTCTGCCATTCCATCTTCTTTCTGCCTCACACTCTTCTCCTCCTCCTTCTTTCTTCTGGTGACATTAATCCTAACCCTGGCTCCCTTAGACTATTCTCTCACTCTTATTCCTCTCACAACCATTCTAATCTCATCTATATTTCTCGCCTCTCTTCCTTTCTCTTGAGCATTATGGGATGCACGTTCCATTTCTAACTCCTTAAGTCTTCTAGCTCTACTGAAACCTGGCTTCTCCCCGATGACACTGCTTCAGCTGCTGCCTTCTGTCACGGTGGATACCAGTTTTCCTACACTTCTCATGTCTCTGGCCATGGTGGTGGTGTTGGGTTTCTGCTTTCTCCTTCCTGCCAACTCCAACCACTCCTTCTGCCTCTGTCTCACTCCTTCTTCTCCTTTGATGTCCATTCCATCTGCCTTTTTAATCCATTACCTCTTCAGATAGCTGCTATTTATAGACCCCCTGATCAGTCCATCTCTACATTTCTCACTGACTTTGACGCCTGGCTTTCCCTGTTTCTAGATTCTTCTTCCCCCTCACTTCAGTATTCATGTTGATAACCCTTCTGACCCCTATGCTTCTACACTCATTTCTCTTACCTCCTCTTTCAATCTCCAACTTTGCTGTTCGGCTCCCTCTTATGAGTGTGGCCACTTCCTTGACTTGATTTTCTTTTCTGTTTGCCCTCCAATTTCTGTACTTCATTTCTTCCTTTATCTGACCATCACCTCCTAAGTTTCATCCTTCATCACTCCCCACCTCAATCCTACTCTGTCTCCTCCTACCTTTGTAGGGATCTTCATGTTATTGATTCATTGGCTGTTTCTATTATTCTCATCACCTCTTTCTTCCACTTTGTCTTCTAAATCTGTTGATGAGGCTATAGTTTCCTATAATACTGCCCTGTCCTCTGCTCTAGATAATCTTGCTCCACCCATCCCATGTTCTGTGAGATGCACTACACTCCAGCCCTAGTTGTCCTCAACTACCTCCTATCTCCGCTCCTGTGCACACTCAGCTGAGAGCATTTGTCTCAAATCTCGCTCCCTTTCTGACTTTCTTCACTTGAAATTCATGCTTTCAGTAAGCCTTAACACTTGCCAACCAAAACTACTATATCCATCTGACTAAATCTCTTGCCACTGACCCTCGCCATATTTTCTCAACTCTTAACTCGCTTTTCAAGGCACTTCCTCCTTTTACCCTTCTTTTTCTGCCAACTTTTTCCATAACAAACTACACAAGATTACTCTCAAATTCCCCACTAGAACAATTTCAAACCCTCTTCTTCCACCTCAATACCAACTTTTCCCATCAATATCTATTACCCTTTCATCCTTTCTCATGATTTCTGAAGAGGAAATCTCTCATCTTCTTTCCTCCTCCAAACTTACTACCTTCTTTCTGACCCTATCCCTATCCATCTCCTTATCTCTATTTCCTCCTCTGTCATCCTTTTCATCTCACATATTCTCAACCTCTCGCTTTCCACTGCTACTGTCCCTGCAGCCTTCAAGCATGCTGTGGTCACACCCCTGCTCAGGAATCCTTCTCTTGATCCTAGCTGTCCTTCTAATTATTGTCCCATCTCCCTTCTATCCCTTCATTTCCAAACTTCTTGAGTGCACAGTCCTTTGACGTTGTCTTCATTTTGTTTCCTCTCAAGCCCCTCTGTATTCTTTTCAGTCTGGCTTTTGTCCCTTATATTATACTGAAATGACACTTGACAAAATCTACAATGACTTTTTCCTGGGCCTCTACTCTATCCTTCTCCTTCTTGACCTTTCTGCTGCTTTTGATACTGTTGACCACCACCTCCTCCTTGACACATTGTCCTCACTTGGTTTTAGGGGCTCTGTGCTGTCCTGGTTCTCTTCTTATCTCTCCCATCGCTCTTTCAGTGTTTGTTCTGGTGGTTCCTCCTCTACTGCTAGCCCACTCTCAGTTGGTGTACCCTAAGGGTCTGTTCTGAGCCCTCTTATTTTCTCTCTTTACAACCAGTCCCTTGGTGCTCACATCGCCTTCCATGGATTTCAGTATCATTTTTATGCTGACGATTCTCAGATCTATCTTTCTACATCTGATATTCCTCTGACACTCCAGGCCCATATCTCTGCCTGCCTCTCTGACATTGCCATCTGGATGTCTCATTGCCATTTGAAACTAAACATGGACAAAACCAAACTTCATATTTTTCCCCCTAAGCCTTCCTCTGCCCTTCCTCCTTTCTCTGTCACTGTTGATAATGCTCTTCTACGTCCTGTTTAATCAGCCAGTGACCTTGGTGTGATTTTTGATTCCCCCCTTTCCTTCTCCTCACATAACCAACAGATACCTAAAACCTGTCGTTTCTGTCTGTAAAACATTAACAAAATTTGCCCCTTCCTCTATGAACATACTACTAAAACACTTGTCCACTCAATTACTTCTTGTCTTGACTATTGTAACTTCCTTCTTTCTGGTCTCCCTCTGAGTCATCTCTCTCCCCTTCAATCTATTCAGAACTCTGCTGCACAACTAATCTTTTGGCAGCCTCAATATGCTCATATAACCCCTCTTCTCAAGTCACTTTATTGGCTTCCCTTCTGTTTCCGTATCCAATTCAAACTCCTTCTTCTGACCTTTAAGTGCAGTCATTCTTCTGCTCCTCACTACCTTTCCTCTCTTCTCTCACCCTACACCCCTCCTCGTGAACTCTGCTCTTCTACTTGCTTGCTCCTCTCATTGCCCTTTTCCTCAACTGCTAATTCCAGACTTCGGTCCATTCACCTTGCTGCTCCTTATGCCTGTAACAAACTTCCTGAGTCTGTGCGTCAGGCTTCATCTCTGCCCCTTTTCAAATCTATGCTAAAGGCTCACCTCTTTGAGGCTGCTTTTGGATCCTGATCCCTTGTTTCCCTGTGTCTCCTTACCCTTCCCTATTCTGTCCTAATTCTTATCTTTTGTCTTGTCTGTCTTGATTAGACTGTAAGCTCTGACGAGCAAGGACTGTCTCTATCTATGTTTGTATAGCGCCCCGTATGCCTTGTAGTGCTTTATAAATGTTTAATAGTAGTAGTAGTTTATGTCAAAAGAGATATTAAAGCTGCTGAAATGCAGGAAACATGGGGAAAAGAAGAAGCACTGTGGATTGTTTTGAAAGAGGAGATGGCACCATCATCCATACTGGTTTAGTCTACAGACCTCCATCTCAAACTGAGGAAATGGATAGTGACTTGATCCTTGATATTGCAAAGGTAGTAATGAAGGGAGAAGTGTTCATATTGGGTGACTTTAATCTACCAGACATAGATTGGAGTATTGTTCTGAAAATCTGGAAAGAAGTAAAACGATGGCAGATGCCTTCCAAGAAGAATTGATCAGACAAATGGTGATGGAACCAACCAGGAAAAAGGTCAATGTTGGATTTAGCACACACCAATAGAAATAGCATACTGAATGTCCGGGTGAGAGTCCGTGTGAGCAGCAGTGATCATCACACAGTGTGGTTTGAGGTAAAAGCCTAGGCAGAGTCCAATCACAGCAACTCCATCCTAGACTTCAAAAACACTGACTTTAGTAAAATTGGAAAGTACCTGAAAGAAAAGTTGGCAGGGTGTGAGGAGATAAGGGACGTGGAAGTGCAGTGGGCTAAACTAAAAGAGGCAACAGATATATATGTAAGGAAAGTAAATAAAACAAGAGGAAAAGGAAATCTACATGGTTCATCAAATAAGTGACTGCACAAATAAAGGCAAAAGCCACAGCTTTCATAAAATTCAGAAAATCACAGAAAAGAATACAGGATAAAGCTAAAAGAGACAAAGACAGAAATAAGGATAGCAAAAGCAAAGATGAAAGAAAAGATGGCTAAAGATGCGAAGTGTGGAGACAAAACTTTTTTCAGGTGTATTTGGAAGAAGACAAAGATCAGAGATGGAATTGCAAGACTCAAAAGTGCCGAGGTCAGATTTGCGGAAAGTGACATAAAAAAAGCGAAAATGCTAAGCAAATACTTCCGTTCTGCATTCACTAAAGAAAATCCTGAAGGACTATGTGTGGTTGACAAATATACAAATTGGAATGGAGTAGATACCACACCATTCACAAAAGATGATGTTTTTGAACAGCTTGCAAAACTGAAGGTGGACAAGGCCATGAGACTGGGTGGGATACATCCGAGGATACTGAAAGAGCTCAGAAAGGTTCTGGCAGGGCCTTTTAAGGATGTTTTTAGTAGATCCTTGGAGACTGGAGAGATTCTGCAGGACTGGAGAAGGGCTGATGTGGTACCTCTTCACAAAAGTGGTAATAGAGAAGAGGTGACAAGCTATAGGCCGGTATGCCTTACTTCGGTGATGGGAAAAGAAAGAATAGTGGCTTTCTAGAAACCAATGGATTGCATGAGCTGAGGCAACATGGTTTTACCAGGGGAAGATCATGCCAAACAAATTTGGTTGAGTTCTTTGACTGGGTGACCAGAGAACTAGATCAAGGGCATGTGATGGATGTGATATACCTAGATTTCAGCAAAGCCTTTGAACTGTTCTCACAGGAGGCTTATCAATAAACTGAGCAGCCTGGGGATAGGTCCAAAAGTGGTGAACTGAATCAGAAATTGGTTGACTGACAGATGACAGAAGGTGGTGGTAAATGGAATACACTCGGAAGAAAGGAAGGTGTGTAGTGGCTACCTCAGTGTCGGTCCTGGGACTGATACTGTTCAATGTATTTGTGAATGATATTGTGGAAGACTGAAGGGAAAAGTCTGACTTTTAGCAGATGATGCAAAAATTTGCAACAGAGTAGTCATTTCTGAGGGAATGGACAACATGAGGAAAGGCCTACAAAAACTGGAAGAATGGTCTAATATTTGGCAGATAAGATTTAATATGAATTTGTGCAGTCATGCACTTGTGATACAGAAATCTAAAGGAATTTTATGCAATAGGGGGCGAGAGGTTTGTGAGCATGGACTAGAAGCGGGACCTTGGAGTGATACTATCGGAGGATCTCAAGGTGGCAAAACAATGCAGCAAGTCAGTAGCCAAAGCCAGAAGGATGCTGGACTGCAAAGAGATAAGAATAACCATTAGAAAGGAGGAAGTATTAAAGCCCCTGTACAAGTCATTGGTGAGGCCTCACATGGAGTATTGTATTTAGTTTTGGAGACCATATCTCACAAAGAATATAAAAAGACATGAAATGGCTCAGAGGAAGGTGACCAAAATGACTTCGAGCCTGCGCTAGAAGACCAGATATGAAGAACTAAATATGTATATCCTAGAAGAGAGGAGGAGCAGGGGAAATATGATACAGATTTCTAAATGCATAAAGGTTATTAATGAACAAACAAACCTTTTTCAAAGAAGGGGAAGCTGTAAAACTAGAGGGCATATGATGAAGCTGCAAGGTGGTAAACTTAAAATCAACATCAGGAAATACATTTTGACTGAAAGGATGGTGCATATTTGGAATGCTCTCCCGATGGAGATGGTAAGGGCAAATACAGTCAACCAAGGAGAGCGGTAGGTATCTGCACACTATCGAGGAAGACCAAACAAGCAGGTACAAAAGAGACTGGCGAGTATTCAATTCAGGTAAACCCCCTTTTATTAGCCCCTACGTGTTTCGGCTCAAAAGCCGCCTTCAGGGGGTCTTTAGAGGGAGCAAACCTCAAAAGAGAATGACAACAATAAATATTAAATATAAGGATAACCATAAAACAACATTTAAAAGCCAATGTGTTATAAAATCATAAGAACATACAAATTACAATGAATTAAATAATGATAATCATATAACTTAAAAAACAAAAGTGCTCCTATACGTATACAGTAAAACATGAAGGAACCATATATAATAAGAGTCATAACATAAAACAAATTTTGTAAAAGCAGTTAATCAAAAAAGAATAATAATAAAATATAAAAACACAAGTAAAATGTACAGGTTGATAAACTCCAAAACATAAGTCATTACTCACTATACTCGAAAGTACAGATAAAAAAATAAAAAAATGATAGTAACACAAATGAAATGCACAGATAGATAAATTTCATAAAATGTTACATCCTCTCAAAGTGATGTATTCCTGCCCCACGGCTAGTATCTGTGTGAATGGTACTCAATCGCGGAAGCTGGTATTGGGTCGGGGTACCTGACAAGGGTGCCCCTTATCCCCGTTGCTGTTCAACCTTGCTTTTGAACCCCTGGCGTTATTGATTCAGTAGGGATTTCCGTGGGGGGTGTGCAGGTGAAGTTATCGGCCTATGCCGACGATCTGCTCTTATTTTCCACTCCTAGTTCAGTGTCCCAGATTCTTAGTCTCATTGATCAATATTCCAGTTTGTCAGGATATAAAATAAACTGGGCGAAATCCACGGCTTTTCCGCTGAATTCCTTTGCGAAGAAAAGTGATTTGGAACAATTTTCTTTTATGTGGGAAACGAAAATGATCAAATATTTGGGTGTGCAATATTGTTATCCTCTGGAAGAGACTATTAGATTTAACGCAGGGCTGCTATTTGCTCTTATTCGGGATATGTCGAGCAAGTGGTCCCCCCTGGCCTTGTCGTGGTGGGGGCGATTGGAGACGATTAAGATGACTATTACCCCAAAGATTAATTACATTCTTGAGATGCTTCCTTGCTATTTCCCAAGGCAGGTTTACTGTCAGATCGAGGGGCTATTAAGCCGATATCTATGGAAAAGTAAGCCCCCAAGAATAGCGCTAAAAAAATTGAAAGCGAGGAAAGAAGAGGGTGGGGTTAATTTCCCCGATTTTTGGTCGTATCACAGCGCCTTTCTGCTTAAGCAGGGCTCTAGGTGGTTGGAACAGACTACAGATCAAAGCCCTACCTGGCTGGTGCTGGAGAAGAACCTCACTGCCCCCATTCCTAGTAATCTTCTGCCTCAGATGGTATATCCCAGCAGGGTGACTCCAGTAATGATAAGGGACTCACAGGGGGTCTTCTCAACTTTACGGCACGCGTTGGCATCTGAAAGGGAGATGCATGTCTCCTTGCCTCTGTGGCATAACCCCTTATTTAAAATTCAACGTGAGGCATTTGCTTGGAGTAAGTGGTACTCGCGCGGTATATGGGAATTAGGACAGTTGGTTGATAAGGGAGGGTGGAAGTCTTTTGATAGGTTGCAGCGGGACTTTAATCTCCCAGGGGCCCTGTACTTTCAATGGTTGCTAATCAGACATTCTGTGGGTAAGGCCGGGGTAGACGTCAAACAGCTGGGCACGGCAAGCGCTTTTGTTAACTTGATTCAACAGGTTACACAGTTGGCCAGAGTAGCGTCTCGCTACTACAAAGTACTGCGTCAGACTGAAGTCTCTTGCACAAAAGGGCTTCAGGGGGTTTGGGAACATGATACGGGTGCTGCTCTTTCTATCTCTTGCTGGGGGAAGTACTGGTCCAAATCGGTTAGGGTGTCCAGAGCGGTTTCTATCACCCAGTCGCTTTTCTTTTTTGCACACAGAGCCTACTGTACACCAGTGAAGTTGGCTAAATGGGACATGACTTCTGGCAATAAATGCTGGTCCTGTCAGAAAACCATGGGTACTTTGGAGCACATAGTGTTGGGTTGTCCTTGCATCCGGGGCTTTTGGGAGCAGGTTTGGGATCGGATTCAATTAGTTCTGAAATTTAAGGCTCCCCTCTCCTGGGCTATAGTTGTTTTCCGGTCCCAGGTGGGGATCCCTTCCCTGGAAAAGGATCATCATTTCCTCCTTGATTTTATGGTGGGGGTTGCTGTCCATTTGGTCATTATGAATTGGAAACGCACCTATGATGTAAGTTGGTGTGCATGGTGGAATTTGCTGTCTTTGTACAGTAAGTACGAGCAAATGCCTAGAAAGGGAGTGACAGTGGATGTTGCTAAACAGGGGAAATGGCAGACCTTGAATGAGTTTGCTGCCCATGCCTGTGTAGGTTAATAGGGTTTGCCCATGCCCGATAAGGTGATTGTGGGGGTTAGTTGCCAGTCTGGAGGACTTTTGCTGGTGGACCCGGGGGGAGGCGGGTGGTGAGGGAGGGTTAGGGGGGGATTGTGGGTGGGGGCTGTATGTGAATACCTTGTAAAATCCGTAGTTGAGTTTGTATTATGTTGATGTTTGGTTTGGAGGCTGGAAACTAAATAAATGATTAAAAAAAAAAATGTTACATCCTATACTCAAAAGTGCAGATAAGAGAAATTAAATAGAAAACAGGGATGGGGGGGAGTGGTTACCCCTAAGATGGCGGCGTGAGAGATTCCTTGCATTATGCCTAAACGCAAGGGTAAGCATAAGGCTTTGCCCGCGGAGCCCTTGCTTGCCGTTACCTCAGGCCCTATGGACCGTTTTGTCTCAATTTCGGAACAGCAGAAGGGGGAGATTAGAGCGGGCGCTGTGGCACCGGTGGAGGTAGACCCGGTCTCACCTGCCCTTGAAGTATCTCTCTCCCCTGATGAACGACCGCCTCCTCTGCGCTCGGCCCTTCTGGAACCTCGTCTATCGAGTGGTGAGTCAGCCTACCCGGATGGAGTGGGAGTTGCCTTGCTGGAGCGGGCCCCAATTGATTCGAGTTCCAGAGAGTCCTCCCAGGTATCGGAGGATGTGGATGGGTCTGGTCGGCAGTTGTTGGAGACGGAGATGCAGTTACAGCTTCATGGAGCTTCAGCGGTGGGGAGTTCCTCGGTGGTTGTAAATTTTCTTTTGATTGCCCCTTTGCAACGTCCTAAGGTGTTCTCTCTGGAATCCATTTGGGACGCGATTTCACAACTTTCTGCGGTGGTGTCTCAACAGATGGCTATATCCTCCCAGCGTCTTGAGAAGTTGGAGTCAGCAACAGAGGCTATTAAGGAGAACTTGACTGTGTGTGGTGAGAAGATAGCTACTGATGAACAGAAAGTTTCCCAAATTTCGTTACTAAATGAGTTAATCGTCAAACATAATGTAGCAATTCGGGGGAAATTAGAAACCTTGGAAAACGCTGTTCGGGCGTCCAATATACGCCTGTTAAATTTCCCCGTGGTTGGTGGTATTTCCCCTTTGGATTTGTTTAAAAGATATTTACATGGGTCTTTAGATGTGCCTGAGAATATATTGCCACCAGTAGTTAAAGCTTATTTTCTCCCTGTAGCTAACCGTGGGGATCAGTTGAATTTGGGGGCTTTCAAGGCGGACACTCTTGATGTGTCTGCTTTGTTGCAGTCTCCCAAAGACACTGATATCAAGGTTTCTACTCTGTTGGTCACTTTTACTATTTCTTCTGATCGGGATTGGGTTTTGAAGTTATACTTTAAGAAGTGGAATGTATTGTTTATGGGACAAAAAATTGCTATTTTTCCAGATGTAGCTAGAGAGACCCAAAAGAGATGGAAGGCTTTTTTGCTTTTAAGACCTGGTGTTCTGTCAATTGGGGCTACTATGATACTTCGATTTCCTTGTAAATGCCTTGTTTAGTATCGTGATAATAAGTATGTATTTTCTCAGCCTGAGAATTTCTCTCTCTTTGTTTCATCTCACTTGCTGACTTCATCACCTATAGGATAATTCATCGTTATATGGAATTATGTTCCGAGCCGCGCCTCCCTCTTGGTGTTTGTAATAATTTTTCCTATTTATAGACTGAGGCTTTACCTAGCCTCAGTTATCTATTTTCTTTGCACTTCCCCCGTATTGTGGGCTAAATTAACCCTGTGTATATTGTCTTTTTTCTTGTTTAATGCTTTATGTTTAATATGTATCTTATATACGGTGGTGTTTTTCTGTACGAGTTTTTGCTTGATTTTGGTGTAAAATTGCATAAATATAAAATTTAAAAAAAAAAGAAATAGAAAACAGGGATGAGGAGAACCCAGCAAAAGATGATATATGCGAGTCCGCGGGCAGGGTCCCGGCGGCCGATCGTAACCGGGCGCGTGGCCCGGTGATGGGACCCTGAGCTTGGCTTAGGTCGCCCGGGTGGGAAGAGTTCATCTTTGAATTCGATAGCGGGGGAGCCAATGAGTAAAAGGCATAGTGGGCATGGGGGGAGGAGTCGTGCCGGCAGCCTTCTGCTCCTGCATTCGTGGCAGCGGAGGCGCGGGGTGCCGGCTTATGCTGCGTGTGCAGGGGAGAGCCAGGCCTGAGGTCGCGCAGCGAACTAACCAGGAGAGAGCTGTGGCGACTGCAGGAGTGTGACCAGTGCAAGCAGAGCCCGAAGAGTGAGACTCTGCGGTCATGGCGTTTTTTGCTGTGCCACAAGGGAGTGGAGCACGGGCCCTCCTTCCCAGTGGTGGCAGAGGATCAGGGAAGTTGAAGGAGGAGGACTGTGGGCAAGGCAAGTGTGGGGTACGTAACTGGGTAAGGGGTAAGGAATTTTGCTGCTGGGGGGGGGGGGGCTGTTCTTACGGGCTCCAGGCCCGAAAGGTGGTTAGATTAAAAAAAAAAAAAGAAAAGTTCCAGGAGGGGGGGGGGGGGTAGTCTGAGGAGAGGATAAGCCTTGGGCAATAGTGAGTACTAGGGGGTCAGTATATTTGGGAAGGTGAATCATTCATAAAAAAAAATGGTTAACTGATAAATAATTAAAGGACATAGAATAACCAGATGCCGCCACACAGAGGACGGCTTGGTCTGTTCGGGGGCTGGGCTTGGCGTGCAGGGCTGCGGGACATCGTGTCACACCTTCAAGGGTGGATTTTGGGGAGCAAGGGGATGGAAGCGTGGGGAGAGAGACTGGATGCGGAGAGCTATGCAGTAGTGAGGGGGCAGAGAGGTCTCGGGGCTGCACGCAGAGGTCCCACAAGCACTCTGAGGCCTGGTAGGTGGCATGGGGGGTCCCGAGTAGGATGAAAGGTGGGTAGAGGTGGAGCGCGGTTGCTGGAGGTCAGGGCATGGGCTTGAGGACCTGAGGGCTCACGCGGGAGTGGGTCGGGGTCTGTGCGGAGGGGGATGCGGGCAGGTGGTCCACAGAGTGAGAGTGAGATGGTAGCAGAAGTGGAATCTATGGGGAGTAGTGGGGGAATGGATGTTAGCAGTGGGGAGGTAGCCGTCCACTCAGTGGCAGGCAGGTGAAAGGCAGTAGTGGGAACAAAGGCAGCGGGGTGTGATGACTCCGGGTTGGGCACCAGAGGGGCAAGGTATTTCCTATCCTGCAGGTTGGTCGGCGGCGCAGGGTGGCTATGCACCGGTAGGGGACCAGCTCCATAGGAACATTGGCTTGGGGGAGGGCAAGGTCTGTATTGAGCAGGGTGGTTAGGAGCCGGGCCACATGCGTGGTCTCCGACAGTGCCCCCCCCCCCCCTGTTTTTTCTTTAGTGTCTCCACAGGTGCAGGCGATGAGTCAGTCTTCGGCGAGGCATGGAAGGAGAGGCCAGGAGGCATCGGCATCGGAGAGCATGGTGGCAGGTGAGTTGCAGGATGACCAAGGGGAGGTGTTGCAGCGGAGTGGCACGTGTGACGGAAAAGGGGGAAAATCGCGCAAGGAAAGGCAGCATTCTTGTCGGAGATGTCATAGCTCGTAGTCGTCCTCTTCATCCTCCTCGTCAGCCGGGGTTGAGGTGGAGCAGCAGGGGGTGAGCAGCAGTGGCGTGACAGGGGCTGGATCGGGGGGTGGGCGGGGCCCCTACCGTAGTCTGAGTTATGGGAGGGAGTTCCGATGAAGCTGCGCCACAAGATCAGAAAACGGCGATATATGGATATATTTCGGCTATTGGAAGTCAGGAAGTGATCAGGGGAGAGCAGGAAAAAAAAAAGAGGACGAGAAGGCGGGCCGAATCATGACAGTATCGCGTACTGTAGTAAATTGGACATGATCCTTTCTGCGCTTAGCAAGCATTGGGGTCATCACTCGCCTGAGCATTACGGTATGCTGCTAGAGTATGCAGATTCAATTTTGGAGGCGTCGCAGACACACAAAGGATGGGCATGGTTATTATTGCCCTGGGGCATACAGGATATTAAACTTTGGCTAACGCAGGGCGGGTTTAAGGGGTGGGGGTGCGGGGAGAGGAGGGATGGTAGGCACCGCGGGGGCAGGCTGGTCCTTTCGGGCGGGAGGGGTCTTGTGCAGCAGAAAGCAGGGGCAAGTGGGGCCGGGGACGTTTGCTGGAGGTTCAATAAGTCCTCCAGCCTGTTTCCGGACTGCAAATTCAGGCACATCTGCTCCAAATGTGGCGGAGGACACTCGGCGGCAAGATGGATTAAAAAAGGGCCGCTGTTGCTCTTGGGTCGGCCCCGAAGTAATGATGAGGTAGGCGATTGCGCCCAGACTCCAATACAGTTAGATGCATTGCAGTACTGGCTTCAGCAGTATCCAAAATGGGGTGATAGGGATGTTCTGTGGTTCGGTTTTCAGTTTGGCTTTGTAATTCCAGTTCAGGGTGAAGTAACGGCATCTAAAGGGCGGAATTCGTCTTCAGTGTGACGTTTCGGACCATAGTCAAGGACAAGCTACTGGTGGAGTTGAATTTGGGCAGAATCACAGGCCCTTTTAGAGAGCCACCTTTCCTGGACCGTGTGGTTTCACCATTGGGAATTGTACCTAAAACAGAGCTGGGGAAGTTTAGGCTGGTTCATAATTTGTCTTTTCTGCTGGGCGCATCAGTAAATGACCACATCCTGCGGGAGTGTGTATGGTACGGTACGCTTCGTTTGATCGGGCAACGGAGTTGGTTAGGAAAATGGGTCACAAGGCGTTAACGGCCAAAGTGGATATCAAATCTGCTTTTCGTTTATTGCCAGTGCACCCGTCCGCTTTTCGGTTCTGGGTTTTGAGGAGGGATTTTAATTTGACAAATGCATGCTGATGGGATGGTCAGTTTCGTACGCCTACTTCAAGAAGTTCAGCAGCTTCCTGCAGTGGGCTCTGGTACGGAAAGTTGGCTGTGCCAAGGTGGTGCATTACTTGGACGACTTTTTGTTTGTTGGTGGGGCTCAGTCTGTGGAGTGTCAGGGGCTATTGGAAGGTTTTGTGGAGCTATCACGAGAATTGGGTATACCACTGGCAGCAGGTAAGACAGAAGACCCAGCGACGGATAACCTTATTAGGTGTGGAGTGAGACTCGGTGAAGATGGTGGCTTGCTTGCTGCTCGAAAAGGTAGCCAGATTGCGGGCTTTGGTTGCTAACGTCTTGGCTTCCTCTAAGTTAACATTACAAGAAATTCATGCGTTAATAGGCTCGTTGAATTTCGCCTGCAGGGTTATACCAATGGGTAGGGTATTTTTGCGGCAGTTGGCATCTTCAACAGCTGGTGTGCGAAAGCTGCATCACCGGATTAGAGTCTCGGTGGTGTTGTGGGCGGATTGACGGATCTGGAGCAGCTTTTGCAGGATTTTAATGGGACCTCGGTTCTGATGGAGGCGGGGGTATCAAGTGAGGATTTGCAGCTATACACAGATGCGGCAGGGTGGATTGGTTTAGGAATTTCTTTTGGGGGTGCGTGGTGTGTGGATAGAGGGCCGCAGTTTTGGCATGAAACAAAGGTGAGCGCCAACATAACCTTCCTGGAGTTGTTTCCTATTTTGGTAGCTTTGGAGTTGTGGCCGGATAGGTATCACAACCGTAGGGTAGTCTGGTGGTGCGATAATGTGGCAGTGGTCAATTGCTACTCTCCAAGATGTTTGCGAGTAGCGGAGCTAATGAGGGAGGTGGTGTTTGCATGTTTGCAGTTGAATGTGTCGGTAAAGGCCCGGCATATCACAGGTTGTACTAACAAGATTGCTGATGCTCGTTCTCGTTTCAAGTGGGAGCGGTTTCGGGCTTTGGCTCCAGAAGTGGACGCAGAAGGATCTGGGGTCCCGGAGAAATTATGGAGCATTGGCCAAGGGAGATGTTGAATCTCCCGAGGAGTTTGGAGTCAGCTGGGCCATAGTCAGCACACCAACGAGGGTGTGACAAGGCGGTCAAATCTTGGGTTGCTCAAGGATGGCAGCCGGGTGGGGTGTCTTATCAATTGATGGGTCAGTATATACTCGAGGCAAAAGGCAACTGGTTCTCCAGAGCGTCGGTGCATACCTTCTTGGCAGGGTTTAACTTTTTCGCATGAGCCGTGGTTTGGGGCTCATCCTTGGGTGGAATTTTTGCCCGCAGGTTGCTTCAAGGGTGGGAGGCCGATGCCTTGGGTCCCCCAGCAGCCAATAACGCATGACTTGCTGGTGTGACTCTGTGCTGCCTTACCAAGTGTGGCAGCATCACAGTATGAAGTCACCTTGTTCCAGGCAGTTTTTGCCTTGCCTTTGGTGCCTTCCGGAGGTGAGAGTTGGTAAAGAATTCCAGTAGGCCTGGGATCACGGGCGGTATACAACAGCACCACGTCCATGTAGAGGCGGGGCAGCTAAGAGTCTTATTGGCAAAATCCAAGACGGACCTGCAGGGGAGAGGATTGTGGGTGGTTTTGAGTGAGTGTGTGGGCTTGGTGGCATGCCCAGTGGTGGCCTTGAGGCGGTACCGTCGGGCACGTCCCGCACGGGATGGGGGGTTTCTTTATTCATGAGGGCGCAGAGGTGTTGATGCGCTTTCAAGTCTCTGCGGTGCTGAGGATGGTGCTGCAATACGTAGGCGAGGACCCGCGCTGGTTTGCAATGCACTCTTTCCGCATTGGCGCGGCAACTAGTGCGGCAGCGGCTGGATTGCCAGAACAGAACATCCAAAGCAGTGGCAGATGGCGTTCTCGGTCATTTCAGGGTTATGTGCGGCTTTGAGAGGGTGAAGGAGGTTGGGAAGGTAGGGGATCCTAACTGTTATTTTATCTTGCAGATGGGGGACTGAAGCCTCTGGGATTTTGGTTGAGTGGTCACTCCGTCTGCTGGGCGGGACAGTGAGCAGAGACATAACATAACATAACATAAGATATGCCATACTGGGTCAGACCAAGGTCCATCAAGCCCAGTATCCTGTTTCCAACAGTGGCCAATCTAGGTCATACGTACCTAGCAGTTTCCCCAAAAGACACAGGTTCTGCAATGCTTGTACTAGGTCAAGCATTGATATCCTGGGTCCCTTCTTAGTAATGGTTTATGGACCTTTCCTCCAGGAACTTGTCCAAACCTTTTTTAAATCCAGCTTCACTAACAGCCTTTACTACATCCTCCGGTAACAAATTCCAGAGTTTGATTACACGTTGAGTGAAAAAATATTTTCTTTTATTAGTCTTAAATAGTTTACCCTGTAGCTTATGTTATGTTATGTAAACCCTGGCCGACTTTTGCTAATAGCATGGCAAAGTCAGGGAAAGGGGGCAGGTCTTCGGCAGTAGCGGTGGCAAGGCACTTTGCTAATTGTATGGCTGGTGCGGCATTGCTCCACTGGTTGGATTGTAAATGTTTATAATTCCAATGTATTGTTAAATTGTTAAAAGGTTAATAAAGCTGCTACCAGTTATATTCCATGAGCATTTGATGTGGATTGGTTTTGTGGTGGGGTGAGGTTGGAGGGCTGGGGGGGGGGAGGTGATGGATTTTGTGGGGCCTCAAGCACCAGGTCCGGCTGCCTCGGTTACAAGGGGTTTGTAATGATACCTTTAGTGTCTTGTGGTATATACAGACCACTAAAAATGATAAAAACTATAAAAATTGACAATAAATAATAATTAGACATGATGTTATTAAAAAACAATAAAAATCATAAAGGCATAAAATAGAAAAAAAACAAATTATCTCTACCATTGGTTGTTACTACCAGTAGTTTTTGTATCAGAGCTTAAATGTATTAAAATTGAAACCCAGACATTGCCATGAAATATTTTCATCACTATAAAGGATTATTAAAGAAAGACACCAGACATTGCCATGAAAGAACTGTCTTTAAGAAGGAAACCGCATACCTAAAAAGTCAACATTGTTTATTTTTGTCAATTCATAGAGCTTATAAAGCTCATGAGCACTTACTATTTCATTATAGAAAGTGATAATATTGTTGTTACTTAAAAAACTGAATAACTTACTACAACCACAGCAACTGTATTTGACAAAGTATATTGTTGTAATGCTGAAAGCTTGTAATGAAAAATGCTCGTGGAAGCAACTTGTCAAGACCATAACAATCAAATATTGTATTCCTAATATGATCAATTGTTACATTCTTGATATATTGTCAAAAGGTTCTAAATGAATAAAGCCAAAGAGCGTTAGAAAGTTTCCACCGTCAAGATGTACCATTCAAAAAAATAGCGGTATTGAAGTCTGTGAAATTTTTTTGCCGATATCGCTGAATAGAGAACACATTTGCACAGGAAATGCTATTAGGATTAATGTAATACATAATGTTATCTGTACCTATTTATAATTATGGAACTACCATACCATTTAAACACCATACATAGTGGGAGCGGATTTTTCAAAACGTGAAACATCTTGAATAGACGTAAGCTAGAGCAACTAATAAACAGCCTTATGGAATAAATCTATCCATAAGAGTGAAACCACATGTAGCACAGTGTCTTGTGCCATCTAAGAAAACTACAAAGTTCTAAACTTGATTGTACAACACAAGCATTCAATATTGGAGAAAGGGAACGCCTTACCATCTATTGCGGCATTCAGTGTTCACTGCTGTAGAGAAAGACGCTCTGCCAGCAACTGCTAGAAATTATTGGCGTTTTCCCGCCGTGGCGGGGTGAAAGGTTAAAAATACATGATCACAATTATAGTGAAAAGACAAAGCTTAAGAGAAAGAGAAATACTTTGAAACAATACTTAGAATCACAATGTGGGCATAAAATATAACCTAGAGAATATATACGAAAAATAAATTAGACCGGGGGGGGTGGGGGAGGGGAGGGGGAAGGAAAAGGAAAAAGAGAGAAGGAGGGGAGAAGGAAAGGGGGGAGGGGAAGGGAAATGAAGAAGATGGAAAAGAGAAAAGGAGGGGGAAGGGGAAAGGGGGGGAGTGAGGGGAAGGGGAAGAGAGAGGAAAGGGGGGAGAGGGGTTATATGATTATCATTATTAAATTCATTTTAATTTGTATGTTCTTATGATTTTCTAACACATTGTTTTTTAAATGTTGTTTTATGGTTATCCTTATATTTAATATTTATTGTTGTCATTCTCTTTTGAGGTTTTCTCCCTCTAAAGACCCCCTGAAGAAGGCTTTTCAGCCGAAACATGTAGGGGCTAATAAAAGGGGTTTTACCTGAATTGAATACTCGCCAGTCTCTTTTGTACCTGCTTGCAAGGGCAAATACAGTGCCAGAATTCAAAATGGCATGGGACAGACACAGTGGATCCCTTTATAGTGTGGCGGTCGCGCCCCTACCAGGCGGTCGCCTAGTAGGGACGGGAAGCCATCTTGAATTCCTCTTTACCAAGGATTGTAGTTGTGTATAGAGATAAATGAACCAAGTGGTTGTTTCAAAGCACACAGGAATTTTATTAGCTTCCGTGGCAAGCGGGTAACAAATCTTTCAAGCAGTTGTACACTCAAGTCAAAGAAAATAAAGGATAATCTTCTCCCATTAAAGCAAAGCTTACAACCAGTGTTGTAGTAGAATTATTTACACAGGCTTTCTTTTCCTTTCCCTTTATGATGCTTCTCAATTCCGCAATCATAAAGCACAAGTATTTACAATTCCTAACTTCTCTCTGCTCTCAGGCTTTCATTACTTAGCCACAATGCACATATCACAGTCCATCTCAGAACAAGCTGAAGTCAGGTCACTTTCTTTACCTTCTACCTCCATGCTTTCTGCTGAGCTGTATTTTGGCAAAGTTTGAAAACGCTCGGGCACTTTATGCTTAATGTTCTTTAACAGGTTAAACAGCCTATTCCACTGAATGGCCCCTTCTCCTCTAGGTAGGACTTCAACGGGCTTCTCCTGTTCAGTTTCTCCTGAAAACCCCTTCTTCCTAATCTGGGTTTTCCTAGGCCTAAACCTCTCTTCAGAGTCAGAGCAAGAAACACAGGGTTTTGGCTTTACTGCTTTCTTTCTCCTACCTTGGAGTCTTGTTGCAGCACCTTCCTGACTGAGGCTTCTGTGGCTTGTGACTCTCTCTGCCTCTGAGCTAGACAGGGAATCTGGGTAAGACCTCCACTTCCCTTCCTGGGGCTTCTTCTGCCTGCAGACAGACCCTTCATCAGAGGAGTCTAAGCACTCTTGCCTTAGCCTTCTCAAAGCCAACCTTTTCTCTCTCTCCCTCTTGCCAGTCTGTTTGGTCCTCTGCCTGGAACCTTCTCTGTAGCTTCCTTGGCTGCAATGCTGGCTGCTCTTGTCTCTGCTGCTGCTCTCTTTGTGGCTGCTTCTCTCTTGGCTGCTTCTTGCTTGGCTGCCTTTCTCTTGGCTGCTTCTCCTTTGACTGCTTCTCCCAACTTTGTTTGTTTTCTCAAACTTAAACGTTGAGCAGGGCACCTCCCTCTCTGACTCCACCCACTTGTACCTCCTACTCTTACCTGGGGTTGTCATGGAGTCTGGGAGTGGCTTAAACCTAGCTCTACCCTCTTGGTTTCTCTCAGGGATTTCGCTGTGGTGTATGTGTTCTAGTGCACCCATCCCCCGAAAAGAAGAAAAAGTTCTTTCTCTTTTATTTCCATGCTGAGCTGCACTCTCCTTACCACAATAGCAAGAGGATGAAATCAAAGCAAACTTAAATATCTTTTATACTTCAATAAACAGAGAGGGGGTGACCTGCATGGAGTGGTGGGTACAACCCTAAACAAAGGCATAGAGGGGGGGTGACCTGTACGGAGCACCAAGTACAACCAGTCTAGCCACCTTACTGGGTAGATTAGATGAACTATACTGGTCTTTATCTGACATCATATACTATGGGCCCGATTTTTGAAAAGCATTTGCATGGTTTACAGCCCTGTAAACCATGTAAATGCCACTGAATATCCCCAATCTTCTGCCCTACACATCCACTGCTAACCGCTTAGCATCAGGGCATGTCATGGGCATACTGGGGCGTGTTATGGGCAGTGACAGAGGCTAACTGGGTAGCGGCAATATTGCACCGCTATCCAGTTATCTTCTATGGGTAAAAGATAGGCACTGCAAAAGCTGGCCTATGTTTACCTGTAGAAGCTAACCAGACAGTGGTGCAATATTGTTGCTACCCATTTAACCTCTGGGGCTTCTGGGCATGTGTGGCAACCCCAGATTTTCAATGCTGGGCTGCATATGATCCCAACATTGAATATCCAGGGTTAGAGGACAGCAGCGATGGCTAGACTCTGTACTCACTTCTAGTCATTCTAACTCAATATGAGGCCCCATATTACTATGTAATTCATCTATACCACACTCTCTTCTCCAACTCTGATCTCACCACTCACTCTTAACACCCCATTTTCTCACATTCTCAAAATCATTATTTTCCTCTCTCGTCTTTATCCTCTATCACACCTTACCTTCTTAATCCTTCTGCAGTTTTTCATTTTTTCCCTCTTGCATGAGCATAGTTTGACTTTTTATATTTGGAGGCAGATGGTTTAATAGCTTTCTGCCTGAGGTTTAATTTTCTGTGTTCATCAAGCCAATTTCCTGAGTTAATCCTTGCAAGTTTAGTTAGCATAGACAGCTACCAGCATTTGGCACATCATTCTAGTGGTTATTCACCACTCCACTGTTGAATAAACATCCAAAATGCAAACTGAGACCTCTTTGGTTATTTCTGTTGGGTTTGCATTACTTTCCTAGAAGTCTTCAGAATATTGTTTTTTCTAAAAAGTGTTTATGTAAATGCTAAATGACAGAATGACTGAAAGAAAGAAACACAGAAGATTATGCAAGATTTTTGATTGTTGCCATCCAGAGCAGACTAATCTTTCCTGTAAAATGATCCTGAAAGAAAAAACAACTTCACTGTGAGTTTCATTTGGAATGGGTATTGGGGCATGTTTACCTCCGTGGGTTGTTAGCACAGGGTTTGCCACATGCTAAGCACACCACACTAAGAGCATGCAGCCCCATGCTAAAAATTCCATGCTACCTGATTAACACATGATAGGGCTGAGTCTATGGGGGGGGGGGGGTGTTGACAGTGCTTCATGATTTTCGTAGGTGTTTAGTGCACGCACTAACCATGCCTGTTGCCATTGGCATGGGTGCAGTTAATGCCACCTCAGCGGGTGGTGATAAGTTCATCCACATGCTGGTTAGTGCCGTGCTATCTATTAGCAGTGCACCTACAGCAAGAGAAAGGATGCACATACCTCCAAATATTAGCATGGAACTCAGTGCTAATATTACATTGCAAATGCGGGCTACTAGCGTGGACTTTCCTTATCATTCCTCCAGTTTAGTCCTCCACCTCTGGGTAGCTCCTCCTGCAGCTTGGAGACTGGACCAATCAAAGTCTTGACATCACTGGATGTAGCGTGCTGGAATTCCCCATCAGCCCCAGTGTGTCCAGTCTCCATGCAGCAGGAGGACGTAGTGAGCCTAGGGGCTGGGCTCACTGGAGAAACTAATAAGGAGCAGGCTAGTTAGGGATACTTACATAACATTTCTTAAATTGGGTTTCATCATACTAATTGGCTTTACTTTAAATTATTTTCAATTAGTTTAGACTGCTTTAAATTGCTTTAAATTATTTTCATTTTAAATTAGGCAGTTGGTTGCTGTTGCTTTAAAAAAAAAAAAAAAAAAAACAGCAAAGAAAACGATCCTTTCCCTGCCATGTCGCACAGCAACTAATACCTCGCTATTTTCTTCAGGATCTCTTGCCCCTTGACGGCACGGGGCAGAGCTCCTTTAAAGGCCCACAAGCAGCCCGTTTGACCGCCCAGCTGCAGGCCGCAACTTCGCAGGCGGCATCAGACACATGTCGCTGGTTTCCGCGGCTGCCCTGACTGGCCCACGTTCGGAGCGCGGCTCTTCTTAGTTGAGCCTGGCCCTTCCGTGATAGCGGGCTGAGCGCCCGGGACATCCCAATTAGCGTGGCTTGTTTGTTCCCTTGGGGCTGGAGGGCCTTATTGCTGAGCGCGCCAAAATGCTGTGAGGAAACCGTGGCCATTTTAAACACGCGGTTTCCCCAGCGATTCTCCATTTTGCGGTGGCAACACTGACCTTTGGAGCTCGGAGGCTACAGAAGTGTGCTTACCGTCTTCATCTGCAAGATCTTTCTTTTTGGGGCGGCCTAGCTCTGTTCTTCTTTGATTTGCTTTTGATTTTGCTTTTGATTTGCTTTGCATTTTGGTTTTGAATTGGGATTAATTCATTAGACATTAGTCTAAGATTGGTCTGGTGGAAATTAATTATATTTAAGGCAAGTGGAAGTCTGGTGCAGGAAGAACCCTGTGTAGGATAAAAAAAAATAAAAGCCAAAGGATATAAAAGAAAAGGGGCAGGCTTTACATAGTCCCTGATTATTGGTAGAGCCAGGGGACCCTAACATCAGTCCAGAACAATCAATTCATGTCCGTGGGTTCACAGTGTATTATTTGTGGCACTCGTAGGGGCACTATCGCGGAGACAGGCATCTGTCAACGCTGTGCAGCAGTGTCTGTCAGTGTGGAACAACCGATGGGGAGTTTCATGACTTCCATCTCCCCTCCGCAGATGGTAGATTTTTCTCCAGACTTTGTGTTACTTATGCATCAAGCGTTCTGTCGCAGGTGGCAAGGGCAGATACCAGGGCCCTCAGCTATCCCTTCCTCTAGTACGCAGTCTGGACTGGCGGAGCACGATAGTTTAGGATTAAAGGCAGCCAAGAGGCCGAGGCCTCCAGAGTCTTCACCCTCCGAGATGGGTTGGCAGGAGGGAGAGGAGGCAGAGTTTGACATTGATGCAGATGTTGATGATTTAGAGGAGGGGGAGATTCCTGAGCCGGAGGACCAAGCGAGGATCATACAGGTGTTTTGAAAGGATGAATTAAGAGCTCTTATTACAGAGGCCCTGCAGACGCTTAGACTAGCTTCGGAGCAGCCGGCCGAGGAAGAGGATGGCGCAGATCCCATTATTCAGGCGATGCATCAAACACAGGTGGTGTTTCCTATCCATAAGGTGATAGATCAGATGATTCAGACAAAGTGGGATCATCCTGAAGCGGGGCTCAAGGGCATACAAATTATGAACAAGCTATATCCCCTGTCGGATAAAGATAAGGAGAGATTTTGTTCTCCGAAGATTGATACTGCAGTTTCGGCAGTCACTAAAAAGACCACAATTCCGGTGGAAGGTGGTGCGGCCTTAAAGGAAGCACAAGACAGAAAAATGGATGGTTTATTAAAACAGTCCTTTGAAGCGGATGCATTTTCCTTGCAAGCCTCCATCTGTGGGGCTTGGGTGGCAAGGGCCTGTCTCCGCTGGGTTCAACACCTAAAGCAATCGGTGTCTTTGGAACACGACGAAGTGCGAGAGCTACAGCGCTTAGAATCAGGTTCAGCGTATTTGGCAGGTGTGCACTACGACCTGATTAGAGCCTTGTCAAATAGTATGGCATGCTTGGTAGCGGCGCAGAGATCCCTTTGGCTAAAGAGTTGGGCGGCCGATGGGTCCTCTAAGTCATGGCTCGGCAAGCTCCCGTTCAAGGGGAAGCTATTATTTGGAGAAGATCTGGATAAGTTGGTTAAGGAGTTGGGAGAATCCAAGGGAGGCAGACTTCCAGAGGATAAGCCCAGGCAGGGAAAATCTTCTTCAGCCTTTCGGGCTCAGTTTAGAGATTTTCGTAGATTTTGCTCACCCCATTTTGCAGGGTCCCAGAGAGGAAGATTTGCGTCTCGAGCCCAGGGATTCCATGGGTTTTGTGGTGCAAGTAGAGGATTTGCAGCGGCATCCTCAGGGGCCACTCGAAAGCCACAATGAATGGCGGCGGGTCCCGGCAGAAAGTCAATCGATCGGAGGTCGCCTTCGGGATTTCCTTTCTGCCTGGACCCACATAACGTCCGATTAGTGGGTGTTAGAGAATACAAGACGGTTATGTGCTAGATCTCGCAAGGCTGGTATTGGACTCGTTCGTGAGTTTCCCCTGCAGAGAGCCGCAGAAGGCTTTACAAGTGCGTCGGACTTTCGATCGTCTCTTGCAGCTAGGAGCGGTCGTTCCAGTACCGCCAGCAGAATACGGCATGGGTCGCTACTCTATTTATTTCATGGTGCCAAAGAAGGACGGCTCTCTTCGTCCTATTCTGGACCTCAAAGGAGTAAATCGTTGTCTCCGGGTTCCCCATTTTTGGATGGCAACGCTGCAATCAGTTATTGTTGCAGTTCGTCAGGGGGAGTATCTAACGTCTCTCGATCTCACGGAGGCCTATCTCCATGTTCCGATCAGGGCGTCCCATCAAAAGTTTCTATGTTTTGCGCTACCTTGGGGGCATTACCAGTTTCAGGCACTGCCTTTCGGGCTGGCAACAGCCCCACGTGTCTTCACCAAAATAATGGTATTAGTGGCAGCAGCTGTATGGAAAGAAGGAGTCTTGGTCCATCCATACCTCGACGATTGGCTGATTCAAGCAGTCCCAAGCCGAGAGCGAAAAGGCCATGGAAAAGGTAGTAGCTTTCCTCCGAAGTCTAGGCTGGGTGATCAATCCACTCAAAAGTCACCTGACCCCGACTCAGGTTCCCGAGTATTTGGGAGTGCAGTTCGATACTCGGAATGGCTCGGTATTCCTAACTGAGAAAAGAGCCCTGGCTCTCCGAGGCCTGGTGCGGGCCTTCCGCAAGCTGGCAGCACCGACGGCGTGGAATACCTTCAAGTGCTAGGGACAATGGCAGCGACGTTGGAAGTGGTTCCTTGGGCCAGGTTTCATATGAGGCAGTTGCAACGGGTGTTGCTTCGCCGCTGGTCCAACCAATCCAATTCGTTGAGCAAGTGGCTCCCTTGTCCGCTGCAGGTCCGGCAGGCTCTGCGATGGTGGATGTCACCCACGTCCTTGCGGGTGGGAATGCCTTTGGAACAACCGGAGTGGATCCCACTGTTAACAGATGCAAGCCTAGCGGGCTGGAGCGCGCATTGCGGAGTAGACTTTGCACAAGAACTGTGGTCAATGGAAGAGAGCGGCTGGTCGATCAACCATCTGGAGCTGAGAGCAGTGTTTCTAGCCCTGAAACTTTTCAAAACGCAGGTGACGCGGTGAGCGGTACGAGTGCTGTCAGACAATGCCGCGACCGTAGCGTACATAAATTGTCAGGGCCTTACTGGGAGCACAGCCATGGAGGAGGAATCCAAAAGGCTGTTCTCCTGGATAGAGTCACAGTTGCTAGCGATATCGGCGGCGCACTTCACCGGAAAAGACAACGTGACGGCGGATTTTCTCAGCAGAGTCCGAGTGGATGCAGGGGAATGGGAGTTGCATCCTGATGTGTTCGCACAATAGGTTCTGCGGTGGAGAGAGCCGATCTTGGATTTGATGGCCACGTTCCAGTCCAAAGAAGCCAGTCGGTTTTTCAGCAGAAGGCGGGAACCCATGTCGGAAGGGATCGACGCCCTGATGCAGCCGTGGCCGGCGACAGGTCTTCTTTATGTGTTTCCTCCGTGGGCGCTTATCGGGCGAGTGATTCAGCGGATCGAGGCGCATCGGGGATGAGTGCTACTAGTAGCACCAGACTGGCCCAGGCGTCCATGGTACGCCGACCTGATAAGATTGCTAGACGGGGTTCTGTGGCGCCTCCCGATGTCGCAGGAGCTCATGTTGCAGGGTCTGCTTCTGATGCCGTGGGTGGATCGATTCTCGCTTATGGCTTGGCCATTGAAAGGGCTCATCTGAAAAAGAAAGGCTACTCCAGATTGGTCGTGGCAACCTTGCTTCAGGTGCGGAAACGTTTGACCTCGCTGGTTTACGTCCACGTCTGGCGGATCTTTGAGGACTGGTGTTCGAAACATCAGGTCCACGCCTCCACGGCGTCAGTGCCGTTGGTTTCGAGTTTTTTGCAGGATGGCTTTGAGAAAGGGCTAGCCGCCAGTTCCTTGAGAGTGCAGTTGGCAGCTCTAGCCTGTTACAGAGGTAAGGTCCAAGACGTGGCTCTAGGAGCTCACGACGATGTAGTCCATTTTCTTAAAGCAATTACCAGAATGCGGCGAGCACGGCGGATTTCCATCCCGCCGTGGGATCTCAACTTGGTTTTAAGGGCGCTGGGAAGGGCCCCGTTTGAGCCCTTAAGCCAAATCTCGGTCAGAGATTTGACTCTTAAAACTGTGTTTTTGGTAGCTATTTCTTCAGCAAGGCGTATTTCGGAATTGCAGGCTCTATCGTGTAGAGAGCCTTTCCTATGTTTTGCTAGAGAGAAAGTGGTTCTCCGGCAGGTGCCTTCTTTTTTGCCAAAGGTGTCCTCCCCTTTTCATGTGAATCAATCGATCTTGCTACCGGTGTTGCAGGCAGAAGGAGGGAGAGCAAGCTTCTGAACGGGGCTTGAGCTACTTGGATATGAAGAGAGTGTTACGTCGTTATTTGAAGGTCACCGAGTCTTTCCGCAAGTCGGATCGTCTCTTCGTGGTGTTTGGAGGTTCCAGGAAAGGGGAGGCAGCGGTGAAGGCATCCATTTCTAGGTGGATTAAGGAGGCCATTGTCTCAGCTTATGTATTACAGGGGCGCCTGGCTCCTGTGGGGCTGAGAGTTCACTCTACTAGGGCTCAGGCGGCTTCCTGGGCGGAGCACAGTCTAGTGCCGCTGGTGGAGATTTGTAGGACGGCGACTTGGTCGTCGCTACATACTTTCAGTAAACACAACCGTCTAGATGTGCTAGCAGCGAAGGATGCCTGTTTTGGGTCGACGGTCTTGCGTGCCGGCTGGCAGGGTCCCTCCCGTTAGTACTGCTCTGTTACATCCCAGAGGTGGAGGACTAAACTGGAGGAACAATAAGGAAATAGAAATTACACTAACCTGGTAATTGTAGTTCCTTGAGTGACGACAGTTTAGTCCTCATTCCCGCCCTCGGATTTATCGGGTTGCTCGGCACGCGGTCACCTCTGAGAGGCGCCTATTCAGGTGAATTTTCTTCATGTTAACCATTTCTCATGTTCATTCTTTCCATTGCAACTTCTCTCTTACCTTTCTCCTGTTCTCTGGCTCGGCAGGGGGGAGAGTTTAATTCAGGGAATATCACCCTTTCCTTTTGCAGGAGAGGTTCTCGTCTGTTAAGAATTCAGGTTTGTTTTACAACTGTTAGCTACTTGTTTGTTGCTCTTTTGAGTCTGCTTTGTCAATAGTTCACGGGGGCTGATGGGGAATTCCAGCACGCTACATCCAGTGATGTCAAGACTTTGATTGGTCCAGTCTCCAAGCTGCAGGAGGAGGTGCACTACCCAGAGGTGGAGGACTAAACTGTCGTCACTCAAGGAACTGCAATTACCAGGTTAGTGTAATTTCTATTTAGTAAACATGCCCCTAAATGTACGTAGTGGCTCTGGATCACAATACGAAGTATGCAAATGATACATTTACCAACAAACCCTTCTTTGTTTTCTTTGCAGTACTATTATTCTGTGAGAATATTTCCTGGACAGGAACCTACTAATGTCTGGGTAGGTTGGATTACATCTGACTTTCACCAGTATGACACAGCCTTTGATCTGGACAGAGTTCGCACTGTCACAGTTACACTGGGTGATGAAAAAGGAAAGGTTCATGAGAGGTTGGTTCTGTTTTAGTTAGAATGTTCTTAAAATAGTTTTGCATATGATTTTTACTTTCTGCACACAAACGTCCTTCTTCGTAACATATTGCAAAACCAGATAGCGTGATATACGTCCTAGCAAACTCTCTGTTGGAGAGAGGAAATAAGCCCTTATAATTCTTCCATTAAGATGTCCATGGGACCACACCTCCCTTCACCTAAGCAGGGATACTCAGTCTCTGACTCCTTGGTATTAGCACAGAAAGGTAACTTGGAAAAACACACAAGGAAGAAAGACACAGAAACCAAAATATACTCATGCAGTAGAATCCAAAGATTTGGATTTATGACCTCTTAAAGCAAACAGCCTTTCCTGTTTACACTTCTGATGACCTATAACTTTAATAGCTCTCTCCACACCGTTCCCTTAGAACACTATTTATAAGACTTCCATGTACCAAGTTTTTTTTTACAGCTGATCCTCACCTGCTTATATCTTGAGGATCCCATCTAATTTCAGGGTAGAAAAGCTGACCTGCTGATGGGAGCATAATACTGAAAGCTAGTCACTAATGTATTGGGTCCAGTATAGATGTATCACTTCTATCTTGCATGTTGGCATTCATTTCTAGAATGAACTAAGGGCCCCTTTTACTAAACCCTGCTAACCGGTTAATGTGCTTATTAACATGTTTTAGCTGGCTGTGGTGATCGCTAATGTATGGCCATGCCAGCTACTGATAGCTAAAACTCACATTAATTGACACTCATGGGCTAATATGGAGAGTTGTGTGGGTTAGGACGGATGTGGGCATAGAGAGCTCCTTAGCAGACTAGTGCAGTTAATGTGGCAATTAGCGCAGGCTCACCTAAAGACACCTCTGTTACAGTACTCAATCACATATTAGTTGTGGGTAACATGCTGGTCATGCCCTGGCTTTGCACTTAATGTGTATTGGTGATGCACAGTAAACACCAAATCTTAGTGAGCTGTAGCAAAAGGGACCCTACACAGCAACCACACTACTTAATATTTCTTAATCTCCAGGAACAAGCAGGAATGTAGTCTTCACATATGGGTATTGTTGGTACCGACGGAGCCTGCGCGGGAACGCTCCCCAGCATCCAATTAGAAAGCTTTTGGGAGCATCCCACAGTGCCTGCGTGCTGCCTTCCCACCTTTCCCAACTGCCTCTCTCCAGTTCTTCGTTTTTCGTGGAGCCAGCAGGTCATTTTCCTGTCACCGCAGAAATTATCCCATATTTTTCATTCTTTTTTGTGGTAGCGTTTGCCTTCCTCGACGCTATACCGGTACCACTGGTTCTTTCTTTCTTTAAAAAAAAAAAAAAATTGTAATCTTTTATCTGGATTTTCCAACCTTTTTTTTCCCTCGGGTGCCACGCGCCATTTTGGACACTAGGCCCAATTTTTCCTCAACATGGAAAAACCCGCTTCGGGTTTTAAAAAGTGTTCCAAGTGTGGCGGTACCATCTCTGTCACCGACCCTCACGAGTGGTGCCTCAAATGTTTAGGTCCTGACCACTCCATCTCGGAGTGTGTTGCCTGTGGGATGATGTCGAAGAGGGGTCGGCAGAACCGAGCTGCTAAGCTTAGCACCCTTTTTCCCTCCGATGCAGCATCCGTGGCATCGACGTCTTCCAGGGCTTCGTCTTCCTCCCATGGATCTCAGGTAACCAAACATAAATCTGGCCGGTCCTCAAAGGGTAGATCTCCTTCCAAGCATCGAGATGCCTCTGGCGTTGCCTTTGAGAGACTTGTACTGGCAAAATTGCCCCGGCGGGAGGCTTCGGCTTCCAAAGCACTATTGGGGCTCCAGGATGTTCTCGAGGCCTCAACCTCGGCAGAACTACTGGTGCCATGCTCTGGGGTACCGGCCGCTTCGTCCGGTACCGACACCCAGGCATCGGCAGCATCAATTGACCAGAGATTCCTGGCTATTGAGCGCAGTCTGGTGGCTCTCCTTGCAGCATCGGTGCCTTCGGGACCGCTTCAGACAGTTCAACCGGTATCGACACCGGTTCCGGCACCGATACCGGTACCGACAGCATCAACATTGGCGAGTGTGCTTCCAACACCGAGTCATGCTATTTCCTCCGGTATCGACAGGCCGGTACCGGACCCCTCCGGTACCAACTTTGATCGGTACCGGTATCGTGCTTTACAAGAGCACCAGGACAGAAGATATTTTGAATCCTCCGATGACTCTGAGGACTCTGACAGCTCTGTCGATACCGGAGTACTTCTCTCTGAGGAGCCGCCTTCTCCTAAACGTAGGATGTCTCCTCCAGAGGATATATCCTTTCAGGATTTCATCAGGGAGGTGGCTAGAGGTCTTTCCATCACAGTGGCTCCTGAAACAGAGCCCAGAGCAAAGGAGTTGGAGATTTTACAGTATCCTAAAGCTCCCAAGGAAGCGGCTACTTTGTTTATTCATGAGATCTTGCATGATCTCATCTTAAGAATGTGGGAAACAGCTCTTACCACCTCTCCTCATTCCCATAGGCTGGATACCATGTATCGAGTGCCTCCTTGTCCTGGATTTCAAAAAACTCAGTTGCCACACCACTCCATAGTGGTGGAGTCAGCTATGAGAAGGATCAAGAGTGCAAAAAGACATGCATCTAATTCTCCAGGACGTGAATGTAGGACTCTTGATGCCTTTGGGCGTCGAACGTTCCAGGCCTGTATGCTTTCTGCCAGGATTAGTTCCTACATATTATATATGGGAATGTTCCTTAAGGAGGGTTACAGGAGATCTCGAGCTTATGAGCCCTCTCCTTCCTGATGATAAGAGGCAGGATTATCTTATACTTGTCAAACATGCCCAGGATGTTTACAAGTTTGTTAATCGTGCAGCTTTTCACTGCTTTGAGTGCATAAGCAGAACCTCTGCCATTGCCATAGGTGCTCGTAGGATTGCCTGGCTCCAGGCATCTGACTTAGAACTCTGGGTACATAAGAACATAAGATATGCCATACTGGGTCAGACCAAGGTCCATCAAGCCCAGTATCCTGTTTCCAAAAGTGGCTAATCTAGGTCATACGTACCTAGCAGTATCCCCAAGAGACACAGGTTCCACAATGCTTGTATTGGCCATAGAGGTCAAACTGGGGAATATCCCTTGTACAGGCGAAAGTCTCTTTGACAAAAATTGGCAAGAGAAAGCTAATGAGCTAGATGCTGATAACACCACTTTGGATAGACTATCCAAACCTGCAGCTGATCCTGCAAGGAGAAAATCCTACAAGAAACCATTCTTCTCTAAAAATAAGAGGTTTTACCCCTCCTATACCCAGCAGGTGCATTCTGCAGGTCAGTCCGCCCGAAAGGGACAGCAGCCCCCAAAGCAAAGGAAATCAAAGACTGATAAGCCTCAACCGGCCCAGCAGACTCAGCCTCCACAGGGGCTTTGACTCCCATTTAGAGAACTTGGCCTTCCTGGCCCTGAACGGGCCAGAGCCTTCCACCATCCCAGGAAGGTTGTGTCATCTTGCCCCCAGATGGGGGCAGATAACAGCAGAAGAATGGACTCTTTCCATTGTAAGAGAGGGGTACAAGCTTCATTTCTTCAACATGCCCTCTCCTACAGTGGTAAGACAGTTCAATTCTCAGGCTTCTTTCAACACTCAGTTGAGTCAAGAGGTCAGTTTACTTCTTGCCCATGGGGCCGTAGAAGACGTACCCATTTCCCAACAGGGTTCAGGGTTTTACTCCTCTTATTTCCTTATTCCAAAGAAAACAGGGGAACACAGACCCATTTTAGACCTCAGAGAACTGAACGAATTCCTGTTCAAAGAGAAATTCAAGATGATTTCTCTGGGAACTCTGCTGCTATACCTTCAGAGTCAGGATTGGCTTTGTTCTCTAGATCTCAAGGATGCGTACACTCATGTTCTCATCCATCCAACTCACCGAAGGTTCCTTCGTTTTCTTTTTCAAAGAAAGCACTACCAATACAGGGTGCTTCCTTTTGGCCTGGCCTCAACACCAAGGGTGTTTACGAAATGCATGGCTGTAGTGGCAGTGTTTCTTCGCACTCTAGGAATATTCGTCTTCCCCTACTTAGACGACTGGCTCATTCGAGCCCCATCAGAGTCAGAGGCCAGAATTTTCCTATCTTGCACAATACGTATCCTGAACATCCCAAAATCCAGCCTAACCCCCACTCAGTCTCTAGAGTTTATAGGAGCTTTGCTGGATACCAGAAAAGCAAGGGCCTATCTTCCACAGGCCCGCTGCCTTCGCATTGTGCAGTTAGCCTCCCAGGCAGTGTTAAAAACTCATCTCACTGCTTGGGAAATGTTACAACTACTAGGCCACATGGCATCTACCGTGCACGTGGTTCCCTATGCACGCCTCCATATGAGAGCAGCCCAATGGACTCTATCCACTCAGTGGACTCAGGCATCAGGCTGCCTATCAGACAAAATAGCAAACACAAGTCACCTTATTTTGTCTCTGCAATGGTGGCAGTCATCCCAAAATCTGTTGGTGGGGTCCCCTTTCCAGCAACTCCTACTCCAGGACACTCTAACAGATGCCTCACAGGTGGGTTGGGGAGCTCATCTGCAAGATCTCTCTACCCAAGGCACCTGGACTCCACAGGAGACCCACTTACATATCAATTTCCTAGAACTCAGAGCAATCTTCCTTGCTCTTCGAGTGTTCCATACCCAGCTCAGCTACAAGACAGTCCTAATTCAGACGGACAATCAAGTAGCTATGTTCTATCTGAACAAGCAGGGAGGAACAGTCTCTCTGTCGCTTTACAATGAAGCTTTGCGACTATGGGCCCTCGCCAGAGAGCATCAGATTCATCTCCTTGCGGTGTATCTGCCAGGCATTCAAACTCTTGGACAGACAGACTCAGTCGAGTTCTGCTTCCACATGAATGATCTCTCCATGCAGACCAGGTAGCAAAAATTTTTCAAATTTGGGGAACTCCGGACATAGACCTCTTTGCCAAACTTCCCCGGTTCTGTTCCAGAATTCCGGCTCAGGGTTCTCAGGCCAGGGATGCTTTCCTCCATTGGGGTCAGGACTTCCTATATGCCTTTCCACCCATTCCCCTAATTCCCAAGACCCTATTCAAGCTTCAGAGAGACAAAGGCCACATGATTCTCATAGCCCCACATTGGCCATGGCAGATGTGGTACCCTCTGCTCCTGTATCTCTCTCAAGCTCCATCTCTGGAGTTAGGATCTGCTCCAGATCTCCTGTCAGGAGGACAGGATGTTGTGGCATCCCAATCCTCACTCTCTGCATCTCAGGGCCTGGTTGCTGAGAGCCTAGGCCTTCATGGTCTTAACCTTTCTCAACAAGTAAAGGATGTCCTTTGTGCTTCCAGGAAACCTTCCGCAAGACGTTCTTATGCTTTCAAGTGGAAAAGGTTTTCCATATGGTGTTCGCAAAAGGGTCTTCACCCTTTTGCGATACCTCTGGAATCATAACTGGAGTATCTCCTTCATTTATCTAATGCAGGACTTAAGACTAACTCAGTAAGAGTCCATTTAAGTGCTATTTCAGCTTCTTTTAAAGCCTTTAAATGGACAACCTATTTCCTCTCATCCTCTCATAGCGAGATTTATGAGGGGCCTTCTTCTAGCTAAGCCTCCCATTAGGCCACCTCCAGTGGCATGGGACCTGAATCTGGTTCTTGGGCAGCTCATGAAGCCGCCTTTTGAACCTTTAGCTACTACCTCCTTGAAATTCCTTTCCTGGAAAGTTATCTTTCTCATTGCAATCACATCAGCACGTCGCATCAGTGAATTGAAAGCATTAGTTGCTGATCCTCCTTACACAAGGTTCCATCATGATAAGGTAGTCCTTAGGACTCATCCACACTTTATGCCAAAGGTGGTCTCACCTTTTCATTTAAACCAGGCGGTTTACCTGCCTGTTTTTTTCCAAGGCCTCATGCTTCAAATGCAGAAAGGAATCTTCATACTTTGGACTGTAAAAGAGCACTTGTCTTTTACTTACAGAGGACACAACAACATAGAAAGTCCTCCCAACTCTTCGTTGCTTTCAATCCTTCTCATTTGGGACTTCCAGTCTCCAAGAGAACATTGTCCAACAGTGTATTTCTTTTGCCTATCAGAGTAAGAACCTTTCTCTGGAAGGCCATGTCACAGCTCACAATGTGAGAGCCATGGCAGCCTCAATTTATTTATTTATTTTATTTATTTACATTCTCTTATATACCGCGCTATTCTGCATCAGTGCGGTTTACATTGAACAAACTGAAATTACATTGAACAGGGCATTATAACTTGGAGATAACTATTTTACAGGGAAAAATGGCTCATCTACAATGGCTCATCTACACTCTGTGTCTATTGACGGCATCTGTCGAGCAGCTACTTGGGCCTCGGTTCATACCTTCACAGCCCATTACTGCTTAGACAAGGACTCCCGCCGGGATGCCTTGTTTGGTCAGGCTGTTCTACAGCACCTGTTCCATACTTAATCAACTCCTACCCACCTTTCCCGGTAGGTAGTCAGAGATCCATGGGGGGAAGTGGAGCCCTTTCACAGGGGCACACAACTTCTGGGGTTTCTCCCTGGCATCTGTAGCTAGGGAGTCCCCATATGTGAAGACTACATTCCTGCTTGTCCTGGAGATAGCATAGTTACTCACCTGTAACAGGTGATCTCCGGGAACAGCAGGAATTTGGTCTTCACAACCCACCCACCTCCCCTAGGAGTTGTATCTCTCTTTTCTTTTCTTTCCCTCTCACTCTCTTTGTCTCAGCTTTAAAACTCAACTGGAGAGAGGCATTTGGGAAAGGCGGGAAGGCAGCACGCAGGCACTGTGGGATGCTCCCAAAAGCTTTCTAATTGGATGCTGGGGAGCGTTCCCGCGCAGGCTCCGTCGGTACCGACGATATCCATATGTGAAGACTAAATTCCTGCTGTTCCCAGAGATCATCTGTTACAGGTGAGTAACTATGCTTTTTTTGGAGGGGAGGAGCATGGGACTGGGCAACTTTCAAACAATGGGCATATGTACAGTATCTTCTGATACTTTATTATGGAAGGCTTTATATTTATTTTTAAAGAGAAAAAAGATTCTCCTTGAAAACGGACTTAGCAAAAGTATATGCACAGATCTCCACATGTTCTTTGTGCAGATATTTATTCTGACAAATTCCGCTAAAACTTAGGCATGTATTTTATATGTAGAGAAGCATGTGTGTAAGGCAACTCTCTACTTCAACTCCTCCCCAGAACTGTACACACGTATGGTGAGCAATTCTTAGAAACCCTGTTTCCAAGCATGAACTGCATGGCATTTCTGGGAAAAGTAAAATTGCTTCTACTCTTTTTACAACTTAATCAGTCAACAAACTGTACACTAAAAATATTATAGTTTTTCAGGAAATACAGTACTTTTTACACAGATACGAATATTGCAAAAAATAATTTTGGGTGTTTTGTTTTACATTCAGCATCAAACGTAGCAATTGCTATATGGTGTGTGCAGGAGAAAGCATGAGCCCTGGCCAGGGCCGCAATAATAATGGACTGGAGATTGGCTGCCTGGTGGATACTGCCAGTGGCGTACTGACTTTCACTGCAAATGGCAAAGATTTGAGCACCTATTATCAGGTATATTTTACTAGATATGTTCCAGCCACAAGTGTTTCATTTTCCTAGAACATATTATAAATCTAGGGCCATTTTTACTAAGGCACCCTGATTTGGCAGTTTGACTCCTAGCAGTAGTACCACAGACTATATTGTCAAAGGATCAGTGGCACCGTTTTGAAACAGAGCTCCAACAGGGCAGCAGCATCCCACCATCCCCCGTACTAACTACCAGGGAGATCCTCAGTAAGAACTGGGAGGGGATTGGTGAGTAGGGGAAATCATGTGTACTGGGAGGATTGGGTGATAGGGTAATTTTGTTTTACAACTGCCCCTTTTAGACCACAGGTCTAAGCAGGTAGCTGGCACTTGTAAGTGTCTCAGGGCAGATGTAAAAACTGATGGGGAAATGTTCTGAAACAGACGTGTATGGGAAGTATACATCCATTTTCTGGCAGCATCCAAAATATGTCCACACCATGTTCCCTTGAAATCTCTCTGTCCCAGAGAAAGTGTATATGTAAAGAGCAGTACACTGTGATTGACAAATATACAAATAGGAATGGATTAGATACCACACCATTCACAAAGATGATGTGTTAGAACAGCTTGCAAAGCTGAAAGTGGACAAGGCTATGGAACCAGATGGGATACATCCCAGGATACTGAAAGCTCAGAGATGTTCTTACAGGGCCATTAAAGGATGTTTTTAATAGATCCTTGGAGACAGCACCATTCCACAGGTCCTCCTTTTCTTGCCACTTTGCTGGGCAGACTAGATAGACGATACTGGTCTTTATCTGCCATCATATACTATATACTATGTGTAGACCATCTCCGCCTGTAGATGTTGCTATGTGCATGTATAAATGCTTCTTAAATGCCCTTCTTACTGCATATTAACTGCATTGCAAATAACGTAATGCAGCTAGCTCTACCTATTGAGGTGGCATTAACCACTCTGCTTTGTTCATAGCTAAGGAAGCTTGCAAAGTTTACAACACAATAATAATGGGAGATTTCAATTAACCCAGTATTGACTGAGTCATTTACATCAGGCCATGCTATAGAGATAAGGTTTCTAGATGAAATAAATGACTGCTTCATGGAGCAGCTAGTTCAGAAACTGCCTCCAGGGGAAACTATTTTAAATCTAATTCTTAGTGGAATGCAGGATCTAGTGCGAGAGGTAATGGTGCTGAGGCCGCTTGGCAATAGTGATCTTAACATGATCACATTTGATTTAATAAATGGAGGGAGGATAACAAGAAAATCCACTGCACTAGCATTTAACTTTTAAAAAAGAGACTGATAAAATGAGGAAAATGGTTAAGAAAAAAACTAAAAAGAGCAACTGCAAAGGTGAAGAGTTTATATCAAGTCTGGACATTATTTAAATATACTGTCTTACAAGACAGACTAGATATATTCCACATTTTAAGAAAGATGGAAGAAAGGCCAAACATCAGCCAGCATGGTCTAACAGTAAGGTTAAAGAGGCTATTATAGCTGAGAAAAGATCCTTCAGAAAATGGAAAAAAGAGCCCAATGATGAAAACAGAAAACAACTTAAGTACTGGCAAATTAAATGCAAGGCATTGATAAAGCAGGCAAAAATGGAGTTTGAAAAGAAGCTTGCCATTGAACCACAAATGCATAATAAAAACTATTTCAGGTACATTCTTAGCAAAACACCTGTGAGAGAACTAGTTGGACCATTAGATAGTAGATGTTTAAAAGGGGCACTAAGAGAAGACAAGACCATAGCAAAGAGACTGAATGAATTTGTTGTTTCAGTCTTTACTGAAGATGATGTAGGAAACTTACCCATGCCAGAAATGATATTCAGAGGTGATGTATCAGAAGAATTGAAACAAATCTCGATAAATTGGGACAATGTAATACAGCTATTTGATGAACTAAAGAGCAGCAAATCACCTGGACCGGATGGCATACATCCCTGGGTGTTGAATGAACTGAAATATGAGATTGCAGATCTAATTTTAGTAAACTGTGAACAACCCTTTAATTCACCTGCATTACCTGAGGGATTGGAGAGTGGCCAATGTAATGCTAATATTTAAAAAGAGTTCCAGGGGTGATCTGGGAAACTACAGACTGGTGAACTTGACATCTGTACTGGGCAAAATGGTAGAAACCATTATAAAGAACAAAATTACTGAACATGTGGATAATCATAGCTTGGTGGCAGAAAAC
This sequence comes from Ichthyophis bannanicus, assembly GCA_033557465.1. Lineage (NCBI taxonomy): Eukaryota > Metazoa > Chordata > Amphibia > Gymnophiona > Ichthyophiidae > Ichthyophis > Ichthyophis bannanicus. The sequence goes on from CM066033.1 coordinate 499,361,937, forward strand.
CAAATAGATTTAGCCAAGGAAAGTCTTGTCTCATTAATCTGTTATATCTTTTCAAAGGTGTGAATAGATGGGTAGATAAAGGTAATATTGGTTTGTAGTTTGATTTGCAGCTTGCCATGCTGCGAGGGCTTGTGTGCATCAGTGATGCTGAGGGCAAAGCTATCGGTAGCTTAAGTACTGGTAGGGTCTCTCAAGATGGACAGACAAGACAAGCAACACATCTGGGCAGCAGCCAGAATGGGACAGTGTTGGCGGCAGAGGATCACATTTCTGTGACAATGGCAATAACACTAGAATTAAACTGCTTGGAAGAAAGGCCTGGCAAACTACTTCTGTATCTTGCCACGAAAACCCATTGGATAGTCACAACAAAACAAATTGCATTATAGTGCCTGAAGATGAGACCCCCAGGTTAGAAGGCACTCAACTGGCTACTGGGGAGGGGCTGAAGATTTTTCAGAGTAAAGCCGGCATGTATGATGTGGTTGGATTAAAGCCCTTTGAACGTCTGATTGCTGATGTAGCTGTGCATGAAATGAGAGTCAGCAGCTGCAAAGATGTCCTACATATTGGGACATGGATCGTATGAAGCATGAACCAAAGGAAATTGGAGGTCGTCAAGAATGAAATGGAATGTGTATTTATTTATTTTTATTTATTTATATTCTCTTATATACCGCGCTATTCTGCATCAGTGTGGTTTACATTGAACAAACTAAAATTACATTGAACAGGGCATTATAACTTGGAGATAACTATTTTACAGGGAACATGGGCTATGGAGGGTTAAGTGGCTTGCCCAAGACCACAAGGAGCACCTGTGGGTCTAGAAACCCCAGTCCTTCCGGCCCAAGGTTGCTGTCCTCTAGTGGGATTTGAACCCCCGACCTTCCGGCCCGAAGTACCTTGCCCCAACAACTAGGCCACTCCTCCACTCCTGTACAATTCGATATGTTGGGTATCAATGAACTGAAATGGACTGGCATTGGGTACTTTGTATCTAATGATCACATGGTCTACTATGCTGGAAATGAAAGACAAAGAAGGAAATAGTGTTGCATTTATAATTAAGAAGAAACTTGCAAGATTTGTAATGAAATACAGTGCAATCAGTAAACACTTAAATTTCTATTCATCTACAAGGAATGCCCATCAACACAACTGTAATTCAGGTATATGCCCCAACAACAGCTGCAGAGGAGGATGAAGTTGAGGAGTTCTATGAATAAGTGCAAGCTGAAATTGACAGAACATGTAGACAGGATATCCTGATAGTCATGGGTGACTGGAATGGAAAGGTTGGCAACAAAGAAGAAGGCAAAATGGTTGGAAAATATGGACTTGGCAACAGAAACTAAGCTGGAGAAAGGTTAATCGAATTATGCACGACCAATGATCTATTCATCTCAAACACCTTCTTCCAGCAACACAAGCGGTGACTGTACACATGGACTTCACCCAATGGATTGCACAAGCATCAAAATGACTACATCTGTGGAAGTCAATGATGGAAAAGCTCTATAACATCAACAAAGACAAAACCTAGAACTGACTGTGGTACAGATCACCAACTACTATTATGCAAACTCAAGCTAAAGTTGAAAAAGAGCAAGCCACTCATGAATGTAGCAAAATATGACCTTGAGAATATAACACCAGAATTTAAAGACTGCCTGCAAAATCAATTTGCTGCTTTAGATACAAATGACAGAGCTCTAGAAGCGTTATGGGATGACATCAAGAAGGTTGTGTTGGAAGAAAGCGAGAAGTCTCTACAAAAGGTGAAAAAGCAAAAACAGCCAAAATGGATGACCAAAGAAACTCTGAAAATTGCCCAGAGATGCAGAGAAGCTAAAGCTAGAGGAGAAAGAGAGGCTATGGCAGAATTCAACAGTGATTTCCAATGTGCAGCAAGACAGGACAAGGAAAAAGAGGAAGAACAAGATTGGCTTTCCCAAAGCTATGTGCGTTAAAGAAAAAATTCCAGCCTCAAATTGGAATGTTACAAGATGCTAAAGGATCCATGTTGAATGATGCTGAGATCAAGAAAAGGTGGAAAGAATATACAGAGTCATTATATGATAAAGATCAAGTGGACCAGCAGCCGTTTCAACCTGTACCTTATGATCTGGAACCATTGGTGATGAAAGAAGTCAAAGCAGCATTGAAAGCCTTATCAAAGAACAAAGCACCAGGCACTGATGGCATTCCCATTGAAGTATTACAGCAATGTTATGCAATTGTTGCTATACTTAGAAGGCTCTGCCAGGAAATTTAGAAGACAACATCATGGCCAACTGACTGGAAAAGACCTGTTTATTCCAATACTAAAGAAAGATGATCCAACTGACTGTGGAAATTATAGCACAATCACTTAGATCCCACATGCCAGCAAGATTCCACTCAAGATTATTCAGCAGAGACTACAACCATACCTGCAACGAGAACTGCCTGAAGTGCAAGCAGGATTCAGGAAGGTGCGAGGAACGAGAGGCATCATAGCGGATGTGAGATTGATCCTTAAAAAGACTAAAGAATGCCAAAAGAATATCTATATGTGTTTTATTGACTACTGCAAGGCGCTTGACTGTGTAAACTATGAGAAACTCTGGGCCACATTAAGAAGCATGGGTATACCAGAATACCTGATAGTTCTGTTGCACAACCTTTACATTGATCAAGGAGCAACAGTTCAAATGGAACAAGGAGAAACAGAATGGTTTAAAATCAGCAAAGGTGTACGACAAGGCTGCATACTTTCTCCTTCCTGTTTAATTTATATGCAAATCATTAGAAAAAGCAGGACTGTATGAAGACAACCAAGGTGTGAAGATTGGTGGAAGACTCATCAACAACCTTTGCTATGCTGATGATACCACATTACTGGCTGAAAGTGAAGATGATCTGAAACATTTGCTTCTCAAGATCAAGAAACATCGTCTTAAAATGGGTTTGCAACTTAATGTAAAGAAGACAAAAATCTTGACAACTGGCAAAATCAATAAGCTCATTGTTGATGTAGAAGAAATCAAAATAATGGACAGCTTTAGCCTACTTGGATCAACTATCAATAAAGAAACAAGCAGTCAAGAAATCTGATGATGCATTCCTCTTGGCAGAATGGCTATGAAGGAACTAGACAAGATTCTCAAGAGCAGAGATGTCTCTCTTCATACAGAGATTCGACTTGTTCAGGCCATGGTATTTTCAATAATGTCATATGAATGTGAAAGTTGGACAGTGAAAAAGATAGATAGGAAGAAAATCGATACCTTTGAATTATGGTGCTGGCAACAAATACTGTGTATACCATGGACTGCCCAAAGAACAAACCATCAGTACTAGAGGAGATCAAACCTAAGCTTTCTTTAGAAGCTCAGATGACAGGACTTTGACTTTAATACTTTGGACATATCATGAGAAGAGAGAGATCATTAGAGAAAAGACATTGTGCTTGACAAGGTAGAAGGCCAGCGCAAAAGAAGAAGGCCATTATTGAGATGGATTGATACAATTATAGCAGCTATGGGTGCTACTCTGTCTGACTGAAATCCCAACACAGTTCAGGACAACTATCCAGAGGGTTGCTATGAATTGTCTGACTCAATGGCACTTAACAACAACAACAAAGGTGATATAGTGTATCTGGATTTTCAGAAAGCCTTTGATAAGGTCCCTCATGTGATTCTCTTATGGAAATTAAAAAGTCATGGAATAGGAGGCAGTGTACTATTGTTGATTAGGAACAACTACTACTACTGAACATTTGTATAGTGCTGCAAGGCTTATGCAGCACTGCACAGACATATGTAAAAGATGGTCCCTGCTCATAGGCATTTACTATCTAGTTGAGACAGACAACACAGTAGCTGTAGACATGGGATACAGCTAGGGGGAACGGTAAGGATTTAGTTAAAAGATAGAAAACAAAGAGTAGGGCTAAATGGCCAATTTTCTTATTGTAGAAAGGTAAATAGTGCTGGTCCGCTGCTTTTTAACATTTATAAATGGACCTGGAAATGGGAATTAGGAGTGGGGTGATCAAATTTGTAGAAGATTCAAAATTATTTGAAGTTGCTAATACACAAGGGGATTGTGAAAATTTGAAGAGGACCTTGAAAAACTGAGAGACTGGGCGTCCAAATGGCAAATGAAATTCAGAGGGCCATTTGGCAGAGACCAAGGAAGGGACCACAAAAACCCATGACAACCAGGATAGATTAATGCATGGGACTGAGAAACACAGATCTACTGTACAACAAATTGCACAAGCAGCAACACCACCACAAAGCCTAATACCTCAACAGTGCCACTCAAAATCATCATGGAATCACAAAGAAAGAGGTATGCCACTACCATTTTAATACTCCTGATACTCACTTGGACAATATCTCATTCCACAACAATCAGACTAGGATAAGAAAATAAATACCTATAATTAACAGTTATAAATGCTACACTAGCAATACAAACCCTCCCACAATATCAAAAGTGCCACTGCAAATGGAGATACATACCACTTCAAGCAAATGATGCAAAGAGACCACATCACCTAAACATCCCGACGTCTCCTATGCGATGCACCCTCATCAATGCCTGCTCAGCAAGAAATAACATTCAAACCCTGGCTGACTTCATATAGGAACATAACACAGGTACACTACCAAAAAACTGCCTCCAGTTTTGCAACTGATTCCTATAGATTTTGGGGTGCTGAATCCAGGAAAAATAGCCAAAATGTTCCATCACGTCACGTTTTCTTGCAAAATTAGATTTCTTACCCATATAAGGATTGTTCACATAATTTCTTTTTAGCCGACTGCAGTTTATTTTCTTGGCCCAAAATAGAGGTTGTAATGGTTAACTAACTAGAAACACTCCCTCATGATATTTTAGAGTGTTTTGTATTCATTTTATACATTAACAGGACAATTGGGAGGCGGGGGGCTAAATCCAGTACTCGCGCTGGCGCATGTTCTTTCCTGTTCGCCTCGCCTCGTTCGCTCCGCTCAAACACGGTGGTTGCGACATGAACGTTCCTGTCAAATTTCAGTTTCTTGCAAGTTCATTATTACCTTTTGTTTGCTCAGTCGTAATCCAGCTTTATTCCGAAGTGGTTCACTACAGTTGTAGTTTGCAGTGCTGTGTATTTGTGATGGCTCACAGAGCCAGAGGTTGCGTCAACTCTCCGGACAGTTTTTGTTTTATTTGTGGAGAATATACCATGAAAAAGCGGCAGAGGAACATTTCTGCATTTATTAAAAAGTATATTTCGCCTATTTCGGTTTGAAGTTAGGCGATCAAGACAAACCGTGGGCTCCTCACAAAGTGTGCAAGACATGTGAGGAAGATCTACGCTTATGGATGAAAGGTAAAAAACAAGCATTTCGTTTCGGAATACCTATGATGTGGCGTGAACAAAGAGACCACAGCAGTGACTGCTATTTTTGCTCTTGCATTGTGAAGGGATACAACTTAAAAAATAAGAACGTAATAAGTTACCCCAACCTTCCCTCAGCAATTAGGCCTATGCCTCATAGCAACGAAGTACCTGTGCCTGAACCACCAAAATCTTTGGATCATATTTGTGTGGACGGTTCTGATCATGATGAGACTCATCAGATGGCTTTTCCCGATGAGTCCAGTACTTCCGAGTTTGAAACTGAACCAGATCCGAAACCTGAACTTTTCTCTCAAGCTGAATTGAATGATTTAGTCCGGGATTTAGGACTCCCAAAAGATGCTACCCAACTGCTAGGTTCTCGGCTTAAACAGAAAAATCTATTGTCACCAGGAACAACTTTTTATTGGTACCGCAACCGCGAGACACAATTTTTGAAGTATTTCAGCAAAGAGGAAGATTTGGTATTTTGCAACGATATATACGGAGTGATGGAAAAGTTTAAACTCAAGTATGATCCTGCTGAATGGCGGCTGTTCATTGATTCGTCAAAAGACAGCATAAAAGGTGTTCTTCTTCATAATGGCAACACATTCGCTTCAGTTCCTATTGCTCACTCTGTTATTCTCCAAGAAAAATACGAGAATTTGGCCCTGATTCTTCAGAAGATTCGTTATGATGAGCATAAGTGGATGATTTGTGGAGACTTTAAAATTCTATCCATGCTATTAGGGCAGCAATCCGGTTTCACCAAATATCCCTGCTTCCTTTGCTTGTGGGATAGCCGGGCCCGCGACCTACACTGGGGGAAAAAAGACTGGCCAATTCGGGAGTATTTGAGACCCGGTGAGAAAAATGTTCTTCATGAGAGCTTGGTACCTCGTGATAAAATTCTATTACCACCTCTCCACATTAAGTTGGGTCTCATTAAGCAATTCATCAAGTCCCTTCCAAAAGATGGTGAATGCTTTCGGTACCTTTGCTCAAAGTTCCCCCGACTTTCTGAAGCAAAGCTAAAGGAAGGAGTGTTTGTTGGCCCTGATATAAGGAAACTCATTTCAGATGGAGCATTCGCTGAAACGATGTCTGAGAAGGAAAAAGAAGCCTGGGATTCCTTCAAGGATGTTGTTCTCAAATTCTTGGGGAACAGGCGGGATGAGAACTATAAGGATATTGTTGCCAGGATGCGCAATGCCTTCAAAGAACAAGGCTGTAACATGAGCCTGAAAGTCCATTTCTTGCACTCCCATGTGAACTACTTTCCCGAAAACGTGGGGGCGTACAGTGAAGAACAAGGTGAAAGGTTTCACCAGGACATCAAGGACGCAGAGAGAAGGTACCAAGGAAGATGGAACACCACTATGATGGCTGATTTCTGCTGGTTGCTGCTGCGGGAAACCCCAGATGAAAAATACGCCAAGCAGCGCACCAAGAGAAGCATTCGGGGGAAGAAGAAACGGGCCCACCAGGAGATTGATTGACCCAAGAATGACTTTAAAATCTAAACTGTGTTGACAAATATTGTGTTTTTACTAAACTTTGAAATAAAAATTTGCTAGTTATTACCACAGTGTCGGATCTCATTTATTAGAATTTTATTTTCACACCATCGGGTCTTCATGTATTGCAATGGTGCGGTTTGTGTTTTCTATTCTTACATACATACCTGTACAACATTTTTTGCACATTTCTTTGCTTTGTTTTGTGTCTAACCTCGCTCTTATATGCTCAATGTTTGTGCACATGTATGTGGCTGTTTTAAGTGCAGACAATTTTGCTACCATCACAGTGTGTTTTGTTGACATTACTCTATTCTTATGTGCTGCCTTGTTACAATTTTCTTTATTCTTATTTGAATAACTACTAAACAATTAGTATAAAGAATTCATCCAAGAAACTTTTATCTCGATCGCACTCAATCTGAAACGTTCACCTCAAACTGCTAACCCAATGTAGCAAAAAATCTGTACGTGATGGAGCAAATTGGTTACCAGATTTGGATTCAGCGCACCAAAAAACGTAAAAATCAATCGAAACATTAGAGGCAGTTTAAAAAAAAAATTTTTTAGTGTACCTGTGTAATCTAGACATGGTTCTGTGACACTGTGTCAGTTCTACTGATCCAACTATGCCCCACTACGCACACAATTTTCACCTCAAACAGAACCACCAGCAGAAGAGTATGCATAATTGCCAACGATAATCTAAGATTTTGCATCTCAAACTCTAGCTCCACAAAGGAAATGAACACGCTTTACATGACCACCATATGTCTAGCATACCGACCACCTCATTGAGACCCCGCAGACCTCGCCAACTTACTAGAAACGGCCTATACCCCCCATAGAACCACCTAACCCCAATAATTCTAGGAGACCTCAACCTAACATCTACCACCAAATCACAATCAGAGGCCTTCCTGGATGCCATGAATGCTCTCTGATATACTCAAATCATCAATGAACCAACCCACAAGAAGGGCAATGCACTTGACTTAATATTTATACCTTTGGATCTTTTTTACAACCCCCAACATTCTCAACACAATCCTCCTGGTCCCTTGGTCGGACCATGCAGACATCTTGTTCTTCATTGATGCCACATTCCAACAAGTGAAACAAAGAGACACTCTGCCGGCAATCCGGTGAGTCTGGAACTTCAGCAATGAACAATTCTTTGAGACAGTCACCCCACAACTAGACCTCAATAAATCAACAAATTTAGACCTAGATAAGATGATAATGATCTGGAATGATACATTATCCAGAGCAGCACTCGCATCCCCAAGGAAAATAATACCAAAACATCGCAACAGTGCCCCATGGTTCTCCATATCCCTACAAAAGCAACCTACATCGAACAGAAATGGAGGAATACTAGAGACTCTTCACTCCAGAATTCATACATTAATCAACTTAAAATCTACAACAGAGAAAAACCATAAATAGAAAACAGGACTACTATGCCAACCTAGGTAACTCAGCAATTACTAAACCAGGAAAACTGTTCTCAATAGTGAAAACACTCATTAGAAAACTCAACAAGGATAACTCTCAAGATAAGATATTCCCCCGGACATTTGCTTCATATTTACTTTCCAAACAGCTACAAATGCCCTCAGTGGATCAAACCTCAAAAACACCCAGCCCTGAAATCAATACCAAGAAGATATGGTCTCAATTCAAACTTCCATCAGTCGAAAATATAGAACACACAATAGAAAACCTTAACATCACAACATCCACCCTAGACCCTTGCCCGGTTACCTGGGTAAAAATGACCAGATCACACCTGAGTAAGTACCTAATGACCATAATACACACTTCACTGTCCCTAGGCATTATGCCCACAGCAATGAAATAATCTTCGATTCGACCTCTTCTCAAAAGCAGAAAACTGGATGCAACCTTCCTAAATCCTACAGACCAATATTCATCCTTCCGCTTATTACAAAAATAATGAAGAAAATCATCCTAAAACAACTTCAGGATCATCTTGATAAGCATGTCCCCCTTGACCACAACCAACATGTCTTCAGACAGTTCCATGGATTCAAAACACTCATAACATCCCTCTTAAACACCCTAACAACCTGCCTGCAACATTCCAAGAATGGCTGTGTCTTAATTTTCCTCAACATATCTGCTGCTTTCGACTCCATCTCGCACGATCTACTCCTGCAGTGACTCAAAAACATTGGTCTCCATGACCCCACCCTCAACTGGTTCCATTCATACCTGGTCTCTCAGAAATAGCAAGTATGAATTGGCAATAAATCCTGAAATCCATTCCCCCAGAATACAGGTATACTCCAAAGTTCTAGCCTATCATCCCTGCTATTCAATATCTACATCCAACCACTATGCCAGATCTTCAAGGCACACAATATACTATACCAACTCTATGCTGATAATATAATGTTTTTAACCCCAATTAACATCATCCCTCCAAACCTCGACACCTAATATAACTCCTTCTTGGACATTAAAGATTGGCTAAGCAATCGCAACCTAATCATCAACCAATAAAAAACAGAAACACTCTGTATCAGCTCTAATCCTACCTTCATCCCTCCATCAGCACTAGAATTTGGTGACATAAAAATTAAGGCCCACTCAGAGACAACATACTTAGGCATAACAATAGATCAACAACTGATATTCCAACCTCACATAAAAAGAATAAACAATTCAGCCTACTAGAAACTGAGGATACTAAGGTGCCTCCGCCCACTACTCACTCCAAACTTCTTGAGAACCGTGTGTCAGGCCATGATTATACCAGTACTGGATTACTGTAACATCATTTCTCCAGGACCAAGCAGGAAGTCAGTCCTCACATATGGATGACATCGGCGCCGACGGAGCCCCCATGCGGAGCATTTCCCCAGCTTTCACAGAAAGCCTTTGGGACTGCCAGCACGCATGTGCAGTCCCCTTCCCGCCCAAGGGTGCCATCTTGCTCAGTCTTCTTTTTTCCGTGGAGCCCGACGGACGTGGTTCATGTTCACCTGTGAAAAAAGTTGATTTTTCGTGTTTTTTCTCGGTTCGACGCCGGTTTCCCCTTCCCGCCTTGGGCCGGTACACCGGTATCGAGCCCGGACTTCTTTTTTTGTTTTTTGAGCTTCGTGACTAGCGTTCGCGCCATTTTTCTATTTTTCATTGGCAGCCCTGTCTTTTGACCTCGCAGGGGCCCTTTTTCCCCCGATGGCTGCCAGCAGGTTTAAAAAGTGTGATCGGTGTAAGAAACTTATGTCTCTCACTGACACACATGACTGCTGCCTCGGATCCGATCATGACCCAGTGATCTGTGGTACGTGTGGGAAAATGTCCTCGAAGGCGTTGAGGAGTCGGCAGCACCAGAAGGAAAGAATCTTCTCTGACTCCACGTCCAGCCGAGCCCGGACTTCGTCAGAGGCCTCGACGTCTTGGGATTCCGATCCCGAGCATCGCTGGGGATCCTCTGAGAGGGGTTCTCCCTCACGGGAGCATCGCAGGAAGAAGAAACCCGCGAGGGCAGCATCAGTGGATGCACTTGGTTCCTCGAGGGCTAGGTCGCATAGCCCCGACCGCCGTCCCGGGTCTTCGGAGTCAGAGAGGCCTGCAAAACAACCTCATGTGGAGCCGGAGTCCCCAAGTCACGTGAGTGCTGTAGTCCTTGTGGACTCTCCTCCAGGGGAGCCGACGTCAGGCCCGACGCCGTCGGGGCCAGAGTCGGGGGCTGCTCGGACTCAGGTTGACGGCCTTGGAGAGCAGCTTGGCTGCCTTCATGGAACAGCAGCGGGCACTGATCTCCGGTCTCACTGGTGCATCTGCCCCGACCACTGGGACATCGACGTCCAAGTCGACCTCGGAGGCCGAGCCGATCCTCAAGTCCATGCGCTCGCGAGTCGATCCTCGGCCAAGGTCTCCCTCGGCCTCCTGTTTGGGACCGAGGTCGTCGATGCCGGTACCCTCGGCGTCGGGGCGGATGGCATCGGTGCCTGCCTTACCGGAGCCACTTGATTCCTCCTCCAAGGAGTCGGGCTGGGTAACGGAGGATGAGGAGTCCCCGGACAACTTTCGGACCCGGTGTGTCCCTTCAGACTCACCAGAGTCCGAACCTCGGAGACGGTCACCCCGGAGGACACCCGGTTCTCAGATTTCGTGCAGGACATGGCCAAGGCCTTGGCCTTCCCCGCGGATCCCGAGGAGGAGCCTCGAGCCGAGGAGCTCGAGGCCCTGCAGTATGACTCTCCTCCAAAGGAGGCCTTTACTGTACCGGTTCCTCCGATGCTGGAACGGTTGCTTTTCCGCATGTGGGAGGCGCTGGCCTCAATGCCGCTTCTGAGCAAGCGGGTCGATTCCATCTATCGAGTCAGCAAGAGCCCCAGGTTCCAAAAGGAACAGCTACCGCACCACTCCATGGTTGTGGAATCGGCCATGCATCGTCTGAAGAGTCAGAAGATGCACTCCTTGGTGCCTCCGGGCCGGGAGGCCCGTAACCTGGATGCCCTCGGTAGAAAGTGCTTCCAGGGCTCTATGCTTGCTTGCTGTGTCCAGACCTACAAGCTGTACATGGGCATGTACCTTCGAGACCTGGCAAAGGAGATTGCCAGGTTCTCTGCTGGTCTCTCGAAGGAACCTTTGCAGAGGTTCAAGGCCCTGTCACTGGGGATCCGAGAGTGCTCGAAGTTTATCTCTCGAGCAGCCTATGATGGCTTCGAGGCTTCGGCCCGTGTAGCCGCGGCTGGCATCGGTGCACGCCGTCAGGCTTGGCTGCAGTCATCGGACCTCGAGCCATGGGTGCAGGACAAGTTGGTCGATGTCCCCTGCCGAGGTGAAAACCTCTTTGGCAAGCTCATGGCTGAAAAGGCTGCGGAACACGAGTCCGAGACTCTCACCTGGACAAGGCTGTCCAAGAAAACATCTGCCCCTTCTCAGAAGAAGAAGGGCTCTGGAAAAAAGACCTTTTATCCGAGGAAGTCATCTGCCTACAAATTATACCCTCATTTTCAGGCCTCCACAGCTCCTCAGCAGGGTCAGCAGGCCAAGGGGCAGGGACATGGGCCCCGTAGGCAGAAAACCTCCAAGCCACCAGCTCCGGCTCCTGCACAGCAGGGAGCGGGGTTTTGACTCCAGTGGCATAGCCTCTACTCCTCAGCGGGCCCCTCCCAGCCAAAGGTGGTCAGCCGTATCAAGGGATACCTGGGTGCTAAGCAAAGTCCAGAGGGGCTATCTCCTCCACTTCCACCAGGTACCTCCCTCCTACTTTCCAGGGGAGCCTCCAAGACTCCCTCTGCACAGGGACTTACTCCTGCAGGAGTTAGCAAGTCTTCTGAAGGAACAGGCGGTGGAACCGGTGCCTCACCACCTGAGAGGTCAAGGCTTCTATTCCAGGTACTTTCTAGTACCAAAGAGAACAGAAGGCCTCAGGCCCATCCTAGACTTGCGGAATCTCAACAAGTTCCTGGAGAGGGAAAAGTTCAAGATGCTTACCCTTGGAATCCTGCTGCCCTACCTCCAGCAGGGAAATTGGCTATGCTCCTTAGACCTAAAGGATGCTTATACTCACATCCTTATTCATCCAGACCACAGACAATATCTACGATTTGTAGTGGGAGGAAACCATTACCAATACAGGGTACTCCCTTTTGGCCTAACTTCCGCCCCCGGGGTTTTCACCAAATGCCTGTCGGTGGCGGCGGCCTATCTCAGGGTTCAAGGACTCTTTGTCTTTCCATACCTGGATGACTGGCTCATAAGAACATAAGAACATAAGATATGCCATACTGGTTCAGACCAAGGTCCATCAAGCCCAGTATCCTGTTTCCAACAGTGGCCAGTCTAGGTCATACGTACCTAGCAGTTTCCCCAAAAGACACAGGTTCCGCAATGCTTGTACTGGGTCAAGCATTGATATCCTGGGTCCCTTCTTAATAATGGTTTATGGACCTTTCCTCCAAGAACTTGTCCAAACCTTTTTTAAACCCAACTACACTAACAGCCTTTACTACATCCTCCGGTAACAAATTCCAGAGTTTGATTACACATTGAGTGAAAAAATATTTTCTTTTATTAGTCTTAAATAGTTTACCCTGTAGCTTCATTGCATGTCCCCTAGTCTTTCTATATACTGATAACGTAAACAATCGATCTACGTTTACCTGTTCCACTCCGTTCATTAATTTATAGACTTCTATCATATCTCCCCTCAGCCGTCTCTTTTCCAGGTTAAAGAGCCCTAACCTTTTTAGCCTTTCTTCATAGGAGTATCCTTCCATCCCCTCTACCATTTTGGTGGCTCTTCTCTGAACCTTTTCTAATAACTCTATATCCTTTTTAAGATCCGGCGACCAGAATTTCACACAATATTCAAGGTGCGGTCTCACCATGGAACGATATAGAGGCATTATAATATCTTTTGTTTTATTTTCCATTCCTTTCCTTATGATACCTAGCATTCTATTTGCTCTCTTGGCTGCTGCTGCACACTGGGCCGAGGGTTTTCACATGTTATCCACAATGACGCCTAAATCTTTTTCCTCGGTGGTGGTTCCTAATGTGGAACCTTGCATTGTATAACCATAGTTTGGGTTGTTCTTCCCTAGGTGCATAACTTTGCACTTGTCCACATTAAATTTCATCTGCCATTTTGATGCCCAGTCTTCTAATTTATCAAGATCCTCTTGCAATTTTTCACAATCCTCTTGGGTTTTAACAACTTTAAATAGTTTTGTGTCATCTGCAAATTTGATAACCTCACTCGTTATTCCACTTTCCAGGTCATTTATGAATATGTCAAAAAGCAGCGGACCCAGCACAGATCCCTGGGGTTTCTCCATTGGGAAAATTGGCCATTTACCCCAACCCTCTGCTTTCTATCTCTTAACCAGTTATTGATCCACAGTAGTACACTGCCTCCTATCCCATGACTCTTTAGTTTTGCCAAAAGTCTCTGATGAGGGACCTTGTCAAAGGCTTTCTGAAAGTCCAGATACACTATATCAACTGATTCACTTTTGTCCACCTGTTTATTCACACTTTCAAAAAAACATAACAGATTAGTAAGACAAGATCTTCCTTGTCTAAAGCCATGTTGGCTGTCTCCCATTAGGCCATGACTATCTACATGCTGAGTAATTTTATTCTTTATGATGGTTTCTACCATTTTTCCCGGTACTGACGTGAGGCTCACCAGTCTGTAGTTTCCCGGATCACCCCTGGAACCCTTTTTAAAAATTGGTGTTACATTGGCGATCCTCCAATCTTCAGGTATTAGAGATGATTTTAATGATAGTTCACAGATTACTAATAGCAGGTCTGCAATCTCATATTTCAGTTCTTTCAACACCCTTGGATGTATACCATCTGGCCCAGGTGATTTGCTACTCTTCAGTTTATCTAATAGTTGTAATACATCTTCCCAATGTATCGATATTTCCTTCAATTCTTCCGCACCTTTAAATACCATTTCAGTCATGGGTAACATCCCTACATCTTCCTCAGTAAAGACAGAAGCAAAGAATTCATTCAGTCTCTCCGCTATCGCCTTGTTGCCTCTTAGTGCCCCTTTAACTCCTCTATCATCTAATGGTCCAACTGACTCTCTCACAGGTTTTTTTGCTGCGAATGTACTTGAAAAAAATCTTTATTTCGCATTTTTGCTTCCACAGCAAGCTTCTTCTCAAATTCTCTCTTTGCCTGCTTTATCAGTGCCTTGCATTTGATTTGCCAGTGCTTGTGCTGTTTCCAGGTTTCGTCGTTTGGCTCTGTTTTCCATTTCCTGAAAGATGCTTTTTTGGCAACAACAGCCTCTCCGACCTCACCTTTAAACCATGCTGGCAGTTTTTTGGACTTCCTTCCACTTTTCTTAAAGCGTGGAATACAGCTGGTCTGGGCTGCCAAGATAGTATTTTTCAACAACACCCAAGCTTGATGTAAGTCTTTAACCTTTGCAGCTGCTCCTTTTAGTTTTTTTTAACTATTTTCCTCATTTTATCATAGTCTCCCTTTCGAAAGTTAAAAGGTAGTACTGTGGATTTCCGTACTATCCCTCCTCCACTAATTAAATCAAAGGCGATCATGCTATGATCACTATTGCCCAGTGGCCCCAACACCCTTATCTCTTGCACTAGATCTGGTGTTCCACTAAGGACCAGGTCTGATATGGCTTCCCCTCTGGCCGGTTCATGAACCAGCTGCTCCAAGAAGCAGTCATTTATCTCATCTAGGAACTTTATCTCCCTAGCATGTCCTGCCGTGACACTGACCCAGTCGATACCGGGGTAATTGAAATCACCCATTATTATTACTGCGCTGTAACTTTTGTTAGCTTCCTTGATTTCTTTGAACATTTCATCATCCATTTGTTCATTCTGGCCTGGTGGTCGATAGTACACCCCCACTGCCATCGCCTTCCCCTTTTTACATGGAATTTTAATCCATACAGATTCTACAGCAAATTTTGTTTCCTGCAAAACATTAATCCTTTCTGACTGAATGCCCTCTCTGACATAGAGCGCAACCCCTCCACCAATTTGATCAGCTCTATCATTGCGATATAGTTTGTACCCAGGTATCACAGTGTCCCACTGGTTGTCCTCCTTCCACCATGTCTCTGATACTCCAATCATATCTAACCTCTCATTTAGTGCTGTATATTGGGGGAGGAGTGGTCTAGTGGTTAGGACAAGGTACTTCAGGCCGGAGGGCCAGGGGTTCAAGACCCACCTGGGGACAGCAATCTCAGGCCGGAGGGACTGGGATCTCTAGTCCTATTGGCACTCCTTGTGGTCTTGGGCAAGCCACTTAACCCTCCATTGCCCATGTGCCCTGTAAGTATTAGCATATGTGTGTCATATCCCCTCGTGTTAAATGTATCCCCCAATTGGCCACTTTGACCCAGTGAAAAGCGGAATATAAATACAGCTAAATAAATAAAATAAATAAATATATTCTAACTCTCCCATCTTATTTTTTAGACTTCTAGCATTTGCATACAAGCATTTTAGAGACTGTATTTTATTCATATTAATTTGGCTATTGGTAGACATGGGTAATTTGGGATCTTTAAGCTCTGTCTGCTCCATACTTGAGGGCATTTGGGCTACTTTGCTCTTTTTTGGAACCTCTCTGCTTTTGGTAGTATCCTTCAAGGATACATTCTTCCGAACCATCTGCTCTTGGGCGACTGTCGGCTTTCCCCTATTATCTAGTATAAAAGCTGCTCTATCTCCTTTTTAAAGGTTAATGCCAGCAGCCTGGTTCCATCCCGGTTAAGGTGAAGCGCATCCCTTCAGAAGAGCCCCTCCTTTCCCCAGAAAGTACCCCAGTTCCTAACAAATCCAAACCCCTCATCTCTGCACCATTGTCTCATCCACGCATTGAGACTCCGGAGCTCTGCCTGCCTTTTGGGTCCTGCACATGGAATGGGAAGCATTTCGGAGAATGCTACCCTGGAAGTTCTGGATTTCAACTTCCTACCTGAAAGCCTAAATTTATCCTCCAGAACCTCCCTACCGCATTTTCCTATGTCATTGGTACCGACATGTACCAAAACAGCAGACTCCTCCCCAGCACTATCTAAGACCTTATCTAGGTGGCACGTGAGGTCCGCTACCTTCGCACCAGGCAGGCATGTTACCAGGCGATCCTCACGTCCACCAGCCACCCAGCTATCTACATGTCTAATGATCAAATCACCAACTATAACGGCTGTCCTAACCCTTCCCTCATGGGCACATGGCCCTAGAGAAACCTCTTCAGTGCGAGAGGGTTTTACGTCACCTGGAGGACAGGTCCTAGTTACAGGATCACTTCCTGCCACACCAGGGTGATGCTCTCCTGTCACGTGACCTCACTCCTCCATGGCAACAGGGATGCTGCCAGACTGGAGGTGGGACTTCAGGACTATATCCCTGTAGGTCTCGTCTATGTACCTCTCTGTCTGTCTTATGTTTTCCAAGTCTGCTACTCTAGCATCTAGAGAACGGACTCTTTCCCTGAGAGCAAAGAGCTCCTTGCACCTAGTGCACACGTAAGACCTCTCACCAACTGGGAGAAAATCATACATGTGACACTCAATGCAAAAGGCTCATCAGGGGTCAGTCTCGACAGGAGACCCATCAAGCCACCCTCCGCACTATCGCTCTTCTCTAGCATCTGGGGTTTGTCATAAACTTCGCAAAGTCCGCTTTGCACCCCTCACAGAACATGGAGTTCATAGGAGCAAGACTGGACACCCTTCAAGCAAAGGATTTTTTGCCAGTGGACTGGGCCCACAGACTGATGGACTTGGCCAGCCAATTCCACAGCAATTTTCTGGTCCCTGCCAGACAATTCCTGAGGTTCTTAGGCCACATGGCATCCACGGTCCATGTAACTCCAAATGCCCGTCTACACATGAGGCCAACTCAGTGGGGCCTCAGAACTCAGTGGCTGCAGGCCACGGGAAACCTGACGGACAAAGTGAGGGTGTCCAAGCTACTAGCTTCTTCTCTACAGTGGTGGCTTCATCTTCCGAATCTGCTAAAAGGGGTGCCTTTTCAAGCACCTCAACATTCTCAAGTGCTGACAACCGATGCTTCTCTCCAAGGTTGGGGTGCACATTGCCAAGGAGCATGCAGCCAGAGCTTCTGGTCCCCTTGGGAGTCCGCACAGCAGATCAATTTCCTAGAGCTCAGAGCAATCTGCCTAGCCCTCCGGACTTTCTCTCATGTCCTCTCTCGCCAGTCCGTCTTAGTGCAGACGGACAATCAAGTTGCCATGTTCTATGTGAACATGCAGGGGGGCACAGGGTCCCGACCTCTCTTTCAGGAGGCACAGGACCTGTGCTCCTGGGCAGTCAATCATGGCATACTTCTCAAGGCGGTCTATCTCCCTGGACAAGAGAATTACCTGGCAGATAGATTGAGCAGGATTCTGCAGCCACACAAATGGCAGTTGAATCCTCTGGTGGTTCAACAGATCTTCCTAAGATGGGGTCTTCCCACCATAGATCTCTTTGCCAGTCGACTGAACCGTCAGCTGCCCAGTTTCTGCTCCAGGCAACCGCATCCTCTCAGAGTAGCAGCGGATGTCTTTCTCATTCCATGTTCTACAGGCCTCCTATATGCGTTTCCTCCCACGCCTCTAGTGTCCAAGACACTGTTCAAAGTGATCCGGGACAAGGCCTCAGTGATCCTGGTGGCCCCCAGGTGGCCAAGGCAACCCTGGTTCCCACTTCTTTTTCAACTAGCAGTGAACACTCCTCTTCCTCTGGGGATGCAACCCGATCTCCTGTCTCAGGAGCAGGGATCTCTCTTACACCCCAACCTCCAGTCCCTCAATCTGATGGCCTGGCTGCTGAAAGGGTAGTTATAGCACCCTTACTGCTGCCTAGGGAAGTGAAGGACGTGGTCTTGGCCTCTAGGAGGCAGTCCACTTGGAAGTCTTATGCCCTTAAGTGGCGTAGGTTCTCCACCTGGTGTGCTCAACACAAGGAGGATCCTTTCTCATGCCTGGTACCAGTGGTTCTGCAATATTTGCTTCACCTGTCCAACCTAGGCCTCAAATCCAACTCGGTTAGGGTCCATCTCAGTGCTCTCTCAGCGCACCATTCACTGGTGGAGGGTCAGTCTCTCTGAAGCCACCCTTTAGTGGCTCGCTTCCTCAGAGGCCTCCTTTTGCTTAAGCCTCCAGTTCGTCCACCTGCCCCTGAGTGGGATTTGAATGTGGTCTTGCAACAGCTTACTTGCCCACCATTTGAGCCTATGGCTACTTGTCCTTTGTGTTTTCTCTCCTGGAAAGCGTTGTTTTTGGTAGCTCTTACTCAGCAAGGCGAGTGAGCGAGCATCAAGCCTTGGTGTCAGATGCACCATACACTAGGTTCTATAGGAACAGAGTAGTCATCTCCAGGAACAAGCAGGAATGAGTCTTCACATATAGGGTACGTCGATACCGACGGAGCCTGCGCGGGAACGCTCCCCAGCATCCAATCAGAAAGCTTTTGGGAGCATCCCACAGCGCCTGCGTGCTGCCTTCGCGCCTTTCCCAACTGTCTCTCCTCAGTTCTTCTTTTTCCGCGGAGCCAGCAGGTCGTGTTCCTGTCACCGCAGAAGAATTTCCTTATTTTTTCTTTATTTATTTTCTGTCGCGTCTGCCTTCTTCGACGCTTGTACCGGTACCGCCGGTCCTTGTTCTTTCTTCTTGTAAAAAAAAACAAAAAAAAAACCCCTTTTTTAACGTTCTTTTTCTTCAGACTTCAGTTTTGGGCCTTAGGCCCCAAACTTTTTTTCCTTAAATATGGAGAAACCTGCCTCAGGTTTTAAAAAGTGCACAAAATGTGGCGGTACTATTTCTGTCACCGACACCCATGAATGGTGTCTAAAATGTTTAGGTCCTGACCATTCCATATCAGATTGTGTGTCCTGTTCCATGATGTCTAAAAGAGGTCGGCAGAACCGAGCTGCCAAGTTCAGTACCCTGTTTCCCTCTGATGCGGCTTCGGTGGCATTGACGTCTTCCAGGGCTTCTTCTTCCTCACATGGATCTCAGGTAAATAAACATAAGTCCAGCCGGTCCTCGAAGGGTAGATCTCCTTCTAAGCATTGAGATGCCTCTGGCCTTGCCCTCAAGGATTCTGCACCGGCAAAATTACCCCAGCGGGAGGCTTCGGCCTCTAAAGCATCATCATCGGGGTTCCAGGATGATCTCGATGGCATGGCCTCGACAGATCCCCTGGTTCTTCCGACTTTCTTTCTCAGGCTGCATGCCAGCCGGGCTGAGATGGTCTTGCATACCCTGGACTGTAGGAGGGCGTTGTCCTTCTACCATGACTGTACGCAGGGACACCGAAGGGCTGTTCAGCTCTTCGTCTCTTTTGACCCTAATAAATTGGGGTTACCTGTCTCCAAGCGTACCCTGTCCATTTGGGTAGCAGACTATCGCCTGGGCATACAGGGCAGCCGGCCTCTCGTTGCAGGGTCAAGTCACGGCTCACCGTGTCAGGGCGAAGGCTGCGTCAGTGGCTCATCTCTGCTCTGTTCCGTTGGTAGACATCTGCAGGGTCGCTACTTGGTCTTCAAGCCAGACTTTTGCAGCCCACTACTGCCTCGAGAGAGAGTCCCGCAGGAACAGTGCTTTCGGACAGGCGGTACTCCGTAATCTCTTTGAGGTATAGGCAACTCCTACCCTCCGGCCCTGGTGTTGGGCTACCCTTCGGGGGCGTTCTCAGAGAAGATTCTTTTGTACATGCTGAGGCTCTAGAGGGAGCATATTTTTTCAGCTTTGGGTCCCCGGTAGTCTTAAGCTGGGGAGTCCCATATGTGAGGACTGACTTCCTGCTTGGTCCTGGAGAAAGAGTAGTTACTCATCTGTAACAGGTGTTCTCCAGGAGCAGCAGGAATCAGTCCTCACAACCTTCCCTCCTCCCCTTGGAGTTGCAGTCATATGATTTATTTTGTTTTTTGCCGTCTTTTAGCTATGTCATCAGACTGAGCAAGATGGCACCCTTGAGTGGGAAGGGGACCGCGCACGCGTGCTGGCAGTCCCAAAGGCTTTCTGTGAAAGCTGGGGAAATGCTCCACATGGGGGCTCCGTCGACGTCACCCATATGTGAGGACTGATTCTTGCTGCTCCTGGAGAACACCTGTTACAGGTGAGTAACTACTCTTTACCAAAGCTTACCTAAACAAATGATCCATTCACTACAAATGGCAAAAATACAATGGCCCAAATAATTGTTGGTGTCTCATACCATTCACACATCACCATCATGCTAATGCAGCTCCACTGGCTCCCCATCACACCCATGATAAAATACAAAATCCTAATCACTATCTTCAAAATACTTCACAAATAATCTGCCACATGCCTCCAACCTCTAATCTCAAACACAAAAAATGACAGACTGCGAAGAAACTCAACCATCAACCTACTTGCCATTCCACAACAAAAGACAGAAAGCAATTAGTCAACCTGCAATAGATCATTCACACTATTTGCTTCATCCTTATGGAATAATCTACCACCAACGCTAAGGAGACTATCAGACCTATCAGAGCTCAGGAAGAAACTTAAGACGCACAGCTTTAGGGAAGAATACAAACTATCCGCCAACCTGGAAATCCATCCACCATAAATCTCTTTTGATGCATCCTAAACCCAGGTATGCAAACATTAGCAATACAACAAAGACTCAACAAGACACACAATCATGCTACACTTTAAATAGTTCATAATTAGTATACCTAATGTTCATAGTTAACATTCTACTGTTAATCTGTTTCAGTTTCATGTAAAACATTGTACCATAGAGTCGTTAATTTGTTGTTCAACTGCAAACTGCTTTGAATAGTAGAAAGGCGGTATACAAATATGTTTAAATAAATAAATGTGGACAAGTGCAGTTATGCACTTACGGAAGAATAACCTACTCAGGAAAAGGATATGGGCGTCATTGTGGATAGTATGTTGAAACCCTCTGCCCAGTGTGCAGCCGTGGCCAAGAAAGCAGATGGAATGCTAGGAATCATAAGGAAAGGAGAGGAGAAGCTTAAAAGATTAGGGCTCTTCAACTTGAAAAAGAGACGGCTGAGAGGAAATATGATAAGAGGTTAATATAATGAATGGAGTGAAACAAATAAATGTAGATCAGTTGTTTACTCCTTTAAAAAGTAGAGACTAGGGGACATGCAATGAAGCTATCATGTGGCACATTTAAGACTAATTGTAGAAAATGTTTTTTCACTCAGCACATAATTAAACTCTGGAATTCATTATGGAGGATGTAGTAAAAGCTATTAATATAGTTGGGTTCAAAACAAGTTTGGACGAGTTCCTGGAGAAAAAAATACATAAACCATTATTAAAGCATATCTCCAGGAACAAGCAGGAATGTAGTCTTCACATATGGGTATCGTCGGTACTGACAGAGCCTGTGCGGGAATACTCCCCAGCATCCAATAGGAACACTTTTGGGAGCATCCCTCAGCACATGCGCGCTGCCTTCCCACCTTTCCAACTGTCCCTCTTCAGTTCTTCATTTTCCGCGGCGCTGACAGGATCTATTCCCTGTCACCGCAGAAAATTCCGTCTTTAAATTTATTTTCTTGTGGTCACGTTTGCCTACTGCACGACGCCTACCAGTACCACCGGTTCTTTTCTTTTCATAAAATGTTCTACATACCATTTAAAATCCCACACCCTCCACTACAACAGATAACAGAGTGCTTTAAAGAACTAACAATATGGCTCAATGAACAGAACTTACACATTAATTTCTCAAAAACTGACGTCCTATATATTACTAAAAACCAAACATACACACCCCCAAGCACCATCACACTTGATAACCATGAAATCAACATAAAAAAGGAAATAAAATACCTGGGTGTGATACTTGACAATAAACTTAACATGGATTCTCACATAAAATATCTAACAAAAAACATACACTACAAACTTAAGACCTTGAAACAACTAAGACCATTAATCCACTTACAAGACTTCATAACCATAATACAAGCCATCATCACCCCACACTTTGATTTTGCAAATTTAATCCTTAATGGCATCACAAAGCAAAATATTAAAAAGTTACAACTAACTCAGAACATAGCAGCAAGGATAATAATGAATATAAGCTCAATTGAACATATCACACCGACATTAGCTGAACTCCATTGGCTACCTATCCACAGCAGAATAAAATATAAGATATTACTTACAACATTTAAACTAATAAATAACTTAGCGCCAACTATACTCAATACACTCATCAAGATAGAAATAGATAAAAGATCACAAAGAAGTAGAAACACTAACACTATAGCAGTACCAAAAGACTACACAAAAGCAAAAAAACAAACCAACATGAGAGCATTCTCACACTCAGCTCCTACCCTCTGGAATAACCTTCCTGACAACATTCGCTCAATATCAGACATAAAGGAATTTAGAAAAAAACTGAAAACCCATTTATTCTCATTGCATTACAACCAAGGATCAGAGACTGGCCAGACGACACAAAGCGACGCAGGTTAACTACTACAATTCAAACAACATACACTCACGTGCCTGAAGCTTATATAAAGTATACAACCACACGCGACATATGATACAATTTGTATATATTTACTATGTATATATGTTATAATAGTTTAATAATTCACTGTTTAAACTTTATACTGTTATCTGTACCTAGTTCATCTGTTCTATGTAAAATGACTTGGTATGATACTATCCATACCATATAACATACTGTTCATTGTAAACCGCACTTGATACTTGTGAAAGAGCGGTATAGAAATAATTGTTAAATAAAATAAATAAATAAATAAATAAATAAATAAAAAAACAACTTAAACTTTAGACTGTTTCTTTTCAGAAACTTTGCTCTTTGGTGCTAGGCGCCATTTTGTGCACTAGGCCCCATCTTCCTAAAACATGGAAAAGCCAACTAGTGGTTTTAAAAAATGTACTAAGTGTGGCGGTACCATTTCTGTCACTGACACCCATGATTGGCTCTGAAATGTTTAGGACCTGAACATTCTCCAACTGAATGTCTCTCCTGTATGGGGATGACTAAAAGAGGAAGACAGAACCGGGCTGCGAAGCTCGGTACCCTCTTTTCTTCAGATGCCAGAACCATTGCATCGACATTGTCAAGAGCCTCTTCTTCCTCCCATGGATCTCAGTTAAGTAAACATAAAAGCCGGTCCTCAAAGGGTAGCTCTCCTGATAAGCATCGAGAGGCTATTGGCGTTGCCCTTGAGGGAACTACACCGGCAAAACAGCCCCGGCGGGAGGCTTCGGCTTCCAAAGCATCGAAGGGGCTTCAGGATGTTCTCGAGGCCTCAACCTCGCAAGAACAACCTGTGCCATGCTCAAGGGTTCCGGCCATCCTTACCGGTACCGGTACCGAAACCCAAGCATCGGCAGTGTCGATAGCCCAGAGGTTCCTTGCTATTGAGCGCAGCATCGCAGCTCTTCTTTCAGCTCCGGTACCAGTGGTCCCACAGGCACTGGCACCGGTACCGACATCGACACCGATGCCGGTACCGACACCGGTACTGACACCGATGATACCAGTACCAACGGTACCGGCCCCAGTGGGAACTCTTCCCATGCCATCTCTGGCAGGAATTGACAAAGCGGTACTGGGTCAGCTCAGTACCGACTTCGATTGGTACCGGGATCGTGCTTTGCAGGAGCATCGGGGTCAGGAATACTTCGATTACTCCGATTCCGAAGACTCTGACAATTCTGCTGGCACTAGAGGGTTTCTCCTAGAAGATCCCTCTTCTCCCCAACGCAGAATGACACCTCCAGAGGACATGTGATTTCAGGATTTCATCCGTGATATGGTCAAAGGTTTTTCAATCACAGTAGCTCCTGAGGAGGAACCCAGAGCAAAGGAATTGGAAATTCTCCAATATCCTAAAGCTCCAAGGGAGGCAGCCACTCTGCCTATCCACGAAATTCTGCATAGTTTGATGCTCAGAATGTGGGAGACACCTCTGACTACTTCTCCTCACTCTAGGAGACTTGATACTATGTATCGAGTTCCACCATGTCCTGGATTTCAGAAAACTCAGCTGCCACACCATTCAATGATAGTGGAATCAGCCATGCATAGGATGAAAAGTGCAAAGAGGCATGCATCCAATCCTCCAGGTCATGAATGCAGGACTCTGGATGCTTTTGGGCGCAGAACTTTTCAAGCTTCCAAGCTTTCAGCTAGGATCAGTTCATATATCCTATATATGGGAATGTTCCTCAAGGAAGTCACAGGAGACTTGGAACTTATGAGCCCATTTCTCCCAGATGACAAGAGACAAGATTTTCTTGCTCTAGTTAAGCATGCTCAGGATGTCTCCAAGTTTGTTAATCGTGCAGCTTTTGACTGCTTCGAATGCATCAGCAGAACCTCTGCTATTGCCATTGGCGCACGATGGATTGCCTGGCTACAGGCATCAGACTTGGAGACTTGGGTACAGGACAAGTTAGGCAACATTCTTTGCACGGGGGAGAATCTCTTCGGCAAGAACTGGCAGGAAAAGGCTAACGAGTTAAATGCTGACAATTCTACCTTAGATAGATTGTCAAAGTCTACAGCCACTCCAGCCAAAAGGAAGCCTTATAAAAAACCCTCTTTTAGCAAAAAGAGGAAGTTTTATCCTTCTTATACCCAGCAGAGTCAAACTCCAGGTCAGGTTGCCCAAAAGGGACAAACTAGACAACAGAAGAAGCCAAAAGGTCCGATAGCCCAACCAGTTCTCCAGGTTCAGCCCCCTCAAAGGCTTTGACTCCTTCCTAGAGAGCTTTGCCTCCCTGCCTCTGAGGGGTCCCCAACCCCCCAATATTCCAGGCAGCTTATGCCACTTGTCAACAGATGGCATCAGATAACAGCAGAAGATTGGACTTTGTCCATTGTAGGAGAGGGGTACAAGCTTCATTTTCACAGCATGCCCCCTCCTACAATTCTAAAGTAATTCAATTCACAAACCTCTGCAGACAATCTGCTAGATCACGAGGTCTCCACACTTCTTGCCCAAGGGGCAATAGAGGAGGTTCCCATTCTTCAACGGGGTGCAGGGTTCTACTCCCCGTATTTTCTTATTCCAAAGAAAACAGGAGGACACAGACCCATTTTAGACCTCAGAGAATTGAACAAATTTATCACAACTGTTAGACATATATACTTACTTAACCCTACCTGCCTCTTATCGTCCCTTACTAGTACCCCACATTACAACACATAATTTAAATTTTCTACTGCTCCTAGTAATGTTTTTCCTCTCAAATGCACTAGATCACTTTACTGTTGTAAGTAGCTCATCCTCACTCAACTGTGTTAAATTTATTACTGTTGCCAGTAATTCATTCTCACCCAAATGTGTTAAATTTTACTGTTGCCAGTAATTTATTCTCATTCAACTGTGTTAAATTTATTACTGTTGTCAGTAATTCATTCTCATTCAACTGTGTTAACTTATTACTGTTGCCAGGAAATTATCCTCAATCAACTGTGTTAAATTTACTACGGTTGCTAGTTAAATTTACTACGGTTGCTAGTAACTCATTCTCATTTAACTGTGTTAAATTTATTACTGTTGCCAGTAACC
This sequence comes from Ichthyophis bannanicus, assembly GCA_033557465.1. NCBI lineage: Eukaryota > Metazoa > Chordata > Amphibia > Gymnophiona > Ichthyophiidae > Ichthyophis > Ichthyophis bannanicus. The sequence goes on from CM066033.1 coordinate 499,387,925, forward strand.
CATTCTCACTCAACTGTGTTAAATTTATTACTGTCACCAGTAACCAGCACACTTATAACCGCTAGCCCTCAAAATGACATACTCACACTCCTTTCACCTAAGAATATTTTGCAGCTGCGCCATAATACTATCAGTAATTGTGCTCACACATAGTCTAAACATCAAACATTATAAACCTATACCAATCATAAAAAGTATTAACAGACACTATATACCAGCAGCACATACACCTATCTGGCCTAATACAAAAGTAAACCATAGCCGCCTTATACATATAAAACCCACTACACTTCACCAAGCAAAAACCCCACCAAACAAAAAAGAACCAGCCATACTATCATATATCCTAACAAATGCTAGATCCATGAAAAATAAACTTCCTATCTTTACCGATCTCCTAAACGACAATAAACCTCACATCCTTTGTGTTACAGAAACATGGCTATCTGACACAGATGTGTTATATCTAAACCAACTAAACAAGAATGACTACAACATTTTCCATACACATAGAAACAACAAAAAAGGAGGTGGAGTACTTATAAAGACTAAAAAGGCTCTAAATGCTAAACAACAATCCTCAGATATCATCAACAACACTGACACCCTCATCATAAAGATCGACCACTTTAGAATATGCTTGATATACAGACCACCTGACTATAATACAGAAAATATGGATGCCCTAATAGAGTTTCTCAGCTCTTCCACTGACCTAAGTCCATTAATAATGTTAGGAGATTTTAACCTCCCATCTCTACCCATCACATATTCTACCCTCTTCCTTGAATCTATACATGACATAGGCTTCCACCAAATCATTACTACAAAAACTCATAACAAAGGAGGAACCTTAGACCTTATCTTTCTCCCAGAAGCAATCCATAAACTTTTCAATCCAGAATCCTTACAGTGTACGCCGATCCCATGGTCAGACCACTACCTGATTAAGTTTAATCTTAAACACACTGACTCAAATAACAAAAGCAGCCAGCAAAAGCCCCCACCCCCCAGATTTAAAAACTTTAATGCAGAAGATTTCCTAGATCAAACAATCCCTTACCTCTCCTCATCACCATCCAACTTTGATGAGGCTATTACATCCTGGCATAAAACAATCTTAAAAGCAGCTGCATATAATCAACCAAACAAGAACACACGTCCCAGAACTGGTGATGCCCCTTGGTTTAACAATACTTTGAAAGTTATGAAAATAACTCTCAGGAAAATTGAATTAAAGTGGCGCAAAACTAAATCCACATCATATAATGAACTATATCATACCTATCTCAAAAACTACAAAGACGCCACAGACAGCGCCAAAAAAAACTTCCACTCAACTGTCCTAAACAAATCTATAAACAGACCAAGGGAACTATTCTCCATTGTCCAAAACCTAACTAAAAACACATACAACTCTAGTCATGAAGCCGATGATATATCTCCCCAAACCTTAGCAAATCACTACATAAATAAATCAAAAATAAAGAATATTCCACCAATTACACAAACCACATCCTGCCAACCCCTACCAGATTCTTGGAATCATTTCTACCCCATAACTAAAGAGACCCTTAAGAATATAATGTTGAATCTAAATACTACAACTTCTCACCTCGATCCCTGCCCCATAAACTGGATAAAGAACACCCTTCCAACATTATCCCCTTTCATCCTACCATTAATTAATCTCTCACTAAATCAAGGCTACCTCCCGCCCATACTAAAACTTGCACAAATTAGACCCATATTAAAAAATAATACCTTGGACAAAACCTCACTGAACTCATATAGACCCATTTCTAGTATACCTTTTATGGCCAAACTCATAGAAAAAGTAGCCCAAACACAAACACAGGAACACATTGACACATCAGCCCCCCTTGATGACCAACAATATGGCTTTCGCCCTGGCCATGGGGTAGACACTCTTTTAACTGTACTCCTAGACACACTAGTAAGAGGAATAGACAGCCCCAAAAACGCATTCCTACTACTTTTTCTAGACATTTCTGCAGCATTTGACAGTGTCCACCACACACTAATGCTCAATAGGCTCAGTCAAATAGGTGCCACCTCAATAGTTCTCAAATGGTTCACATCGTATCTATCCAACAGAACCCAAACTGTCAGGATCAGCACTCAAACTTCCAACACATACAAAGAGGAAATTGGCCTCCCCCAAGGTTCTGCCCTCTCTGCACTCCTATTTAATATATATATACAACCAATTTGCAACATCTTTAAAAAATTCAAAATCCATTATCACATATATGCGGACGACATCATGTTATACATCCCTTTCACAATCCCCAACGCTTCCACTTCAGCTATTAACTGACTGTTTCAAGGAACTAACAACTTGGCTAGAAGACCACAACCTTTATATCAACCATTCCAAAACTGACATACTGATTGTAACAAAAAACAAATCCTACACCCCCCCTCCCACATTACACTCCAGAAACATGACATCCACATAAAAAACGAAATAAAATACCTAGGGGTGATACTTGATACACACCTTAGTATGAACACCCACATAAGAAATACAACCAAGAAAATATACTTTAAACTCAAAGTATTAAAACAATTACGCCCTCTAGTACACCTGCAAGACTTCCTGAGCATCATTCAAGCCATTCACACCACATTTTGACTTTGCCAACCTCTCTCTACTAGGCACCACCAACCAAAACATCAAAAGGCTCCAACTGGCCCAAAACGCTGCAGCCAGAACTATAATGAAGGTACACCCTTTTGAACACATATCACCTTATCTAGCCAAACTACACTGGCTCCCGATTCAATGTAGAATAGACTATAAATTAATAATAACCACATTCAAGGCATTAAATAACACTGCCCCAGCTACCCTTAATAAGCTACTCACTAAAGACACAGCCCACTCTGCACATAGAAGAAGCAACGCTAATAAATTGAAGATTCCAAAAGAATTCACAAAGACCAAAAAAACAACCAATAAAAAAGCATTCTCCCACGCTGCACCTATACTCTGGAACTCACTGCCAGAAGAAATCAGAGCCTCAACCGACCTTAAGGCCCTATGCAAAACTTTAAAAACCCACCTCTTTATCTCTCACTACGGCCCACTGGCAAACTCCCAACACCAAAATGAAAAGGGATAATCTATATAACACATAGAAACTAACACCGTAACTGCCTTATGATATTATGACATTTGACACTGTCTTTGATATAATTCCCTTCACTGTTGACCTCATTTCTGCTATCTGTATATAGTTAAATGTACATAGTTCTCCAAAGTTAAAAGTTAAAAGTTTTAATTTTTAATGTATATAGTTCACGCAATGTTCAATGTAAAAACAGAAATGTCTTTCTGTTCCCCTAACTGTTATATGTAAACCGCACCTGATCACTGGAAGGTTGCGGTATATAAAAGTTTGTTAAATAAAATAAAATAAATAAAACAAATATCTGTTTTGAGAGAAATTCAAAATGATTTCTCTAGGAACTCTTCTGACATACCTTCAAAGCCAGGATTGGCTTTGCTCTCTAGACTTAAAGGATGCATACACTCACATTCTCATCCATCCAGATCACAGGAAATTCTTACATTTCCTTTTCAGGGGAAAACATTTCCAGTACAGGGTTCTTCCCTTTGGTCTGGCTTCAGCACCAAGGGTATTCACGAAATGCATGGCAGTAGTAGCTGCATTTCTATGAACCCTGGGGATTTTCGTCTTCCCTTACTTAGATGACGGGCTCATTCGAGCCCTTACAGTTGCAGAGGCCAGCACTGCACTGTCCCATACAATGCGAATCCTCCAATACTTGGGATTGGTAATAAACTTTCCAAAATCTCAACTAGTTCCTTCCCAATGCCTAGAATTCATAGGAGCCTGTCTAGATACCAGACAGGCAAGGGCTTTCCTTCCACAAGCTCGGTGTCATCGCATAATGCAACTAGATTCTCAAGCAGCAGGCAAATCCTCCCTCACTGCTCGAGAGCTACTGCAGTTACTGGGACATATGGCATCCACAGTTCATGTAGTCAAATATGTTCTCCTCCACATGCGAGCAGCTCAGTGGGCCCTCTCCACCCAGTGGACACAGGCCACGGGTCATTTGTCGGACAAAATAATAATTTCTCAACTACTAATTTTGTCCCTCCAATGGTGGCAATCACTAGAAAATCTGACAGTGGGGTCTCCTTTCCATCAACCCTCTTTCAGGCCACCCTAACAACAGATAAATCACAGGTGGGTTGGGGAGCACACCTGAATCATCTCTCTACCCCAGGACACCTGGACTCCACAGGAGGCTGGTCTACACATAAACCTCCTGGAATTATGAGCAATCTATTTAGCTCTTCGAGTATTCCACGCCCAGCTCAGCTACAAGACAGTCCTAGTCCAGACGGACAATCAAGTAGCATGTTCTATGTGAAGAAGCAGGGCGGAACAGGCTCTCTGTCGTTATGCAACAAAGCTTTACGATTGTGGGCCCTAGCCAGAGAGCATCAAATTCACCTTCTAGTGGTATATCTTCCAGGCATTCAAAACCTTTGGGCAGACAAACTCAGTTGAGTACTGCTGCCTCACGAGTGGTCCGTCCACCTAGACCGGGTGGCAAAGATATTTCATCTCTGGGGCACTCCAGACATATACCTCTTTGCAAGTCCACTGAATGCCAAACTTCCCCAGTTCTGTTCCAGGATTCTGGCTCACAACAGTCAGGCAAGGGATGCCTTCCTCCTTCACTGGGGTCAGGACTTCCTTTATGCCTTCCCACCCATTCCCCTCATCCCCAAAACACTTATCAAGCTTCAGAGAGACAGGGGTCGCATGATTCTCATAGCACCACGATGGCCACGCCAAACATGGTATTTCTTGCTTCTACATCTCTCTCAAGCGGCACCTCTGGAGTTAGGGCATGCTCCAGATCTCCTTTCCCAGGAGAACGGGACGCTATGACACCTGAATCCCCAGACCCTGCACCTCACGGCCTGGTTGCTGAAGGCTTAGACCTCCAAGATTTCAACCTGTCCCGGCAGGTAAAAGTTATCCTTCAGGCTTCTAGGAAACTTTCCACAAGAAGATCTTATGACTTCAAGTGGAAACGTTTTACTATATGGTGCTCCAAGAAGGGATTAAACCCCCTGGTTATAATACCCTTAGAATCGATATTAGAGTATCTCCTTCACTTATCGAATTCTGGTCTAAAGACCAATTCAGTAAGAGTCCATCTTAGTGCAATTGCAGCTTCTTATAATCCTCTGAATGGACAACCAATTTCCTCTGATCCACTCCTATCAAGATTTATGAGAGGTATTTTATTAACTAAACCTCCCATCAAGCCACCACCAATGGCATGAGATCTAAATCTAGTTCTGGGGCAGCTCATGAAGCCGCCTTTTTAACCTTTGGCCACTACAGCCCTTATGTTTTTGACCTGGAAGATCATCTTCCTAATTGCAATCACCTCTGCCCGTCGCATTAGTGAATTGCAAGCTTTAGTGGCTGATCCTCCTTTTACTAGGTTTCATCATGATAAGGTTGTTCTTCAAACTCACCCATACTTTATGCCAAAGGTGGTTTCACCTTTTCATTTAAATCAATCAGTTTATCTTTGAAGGATACTACCAAAAGCAGAGAGGTTCCACAAAAGAGTAAAGTAGCCCAAATGCCCTCAAGTATGGAGCAGACAGAGCTTAAAGATCCCAAATTACCCATGTCTAACAATAGCCAAATTAATATGAATAAAATACATTCTCTAAAATGTTTGAATGCAAATGCTAGAAGTCTAAAAAATAAGATGGGAGAGTTAGAATATATAGCACTAAATGAAAGGTTACATATGATTGGAATATCAGAGACATGGTGGAAGGAGGACAACCAGTGGGACACTGTGATACCTGGGTACAAACTATATCTTAATGATAGAGCTGATCAAAATGGTGGAGGGGTTGCTCTCTATGTTAGAGAGGGCATTGAGTCAGAAAGGATTAATGTTTTGCAGGAAACAAAATCTGCTGTAGAATCTATATGGATTGAAATTCCATGTAAAAGGGGGAAGGCAATGGCAGTGGGGGTGTACTATCGCGCGCCTGGCCAGAATGACCAAATGGATGATGAAATGCTCAAAGAAATCAAGGGAGCTAACAAACGTTACAGCGCAGTAATAATAATGGGTAATTTCAACTACCCCGGTATCGACTGGGTCAGTGTCACGTCAGGACATGCTAGGGAGATAAAGTTCCTAGATGAAATAAATGACTGCTTCAGAGGGGAAGCCATATTAGACCTAATCCTTAGTGGAACACCAGATCTAGTGCAAGAAATAAGGTTGTTGGGGCCACTTGGCAATAGTGATCATAGCATGATCGCCTTTGATTTAATTAGTGGAGGAGGGATAGTAAGGAAATCCACAGTACTACCTTTTAACTTTCGAAAGGGAGACTATGATAAAATGAGGAAAACAGTTAAGAAAAAACTAAAAAGAGCAGTTGTAAAGGTTAAAGACGTACATCAGGCTTGGCTGTTGTTGAAAAATACTATCTTGGAAGCCCAGACCAGCTGTATTCCACGCTTTAAGAAAAGTGGAAGGAAGTCCAAAAAACTGCCAGCATGATTTAAAGGTGAGGTCAGAGAGGCTGCTGTTGCCAAAAAAGCATCTTTCAGGAAATGGAAAAAAGAGCCAAACGACGAAACCTGGAAACAGCACAAGCACTGGCAAGTCAAATGCAAGGCCTTGATAAGGCAGGCAAAGGGAGAATTTGAGAAGAAGCTTGCTGCGGAAGCAAAAACGCGAAGTAAAGACCTTTTCAAGTACATTCGTAGCAAAAAACCTGTGAGAGAGTCAGTTGGTCCATTAGATGATAAAGGGGTTAAAGGAGCACTAAGAGGCGACAAGGCGATACCGGAGAGACTAAATGAATTCTTTGCTTCAGTCTTTACTGAAGAAGATGTAGGGATGTTACCCATGACTGAAGTGGTATTTAAAGGTGCGGAAGAATTGAAGGAAATATTGATACATCGGGAAGATGTATTACAACTATTTGATAAGCTGAAGAGTAGCATATCACCTGGGGCGGATGGTATACATCCAAGGGTGTTGAAAGAACTGAAATACGAGATTGCAGACCTGTTATTAGTAATCTGTGAACTATCATTAAAATCATTTCTAATACCTGAAGATTGGAGGATCGCCAATGTAACACCAATTTTTAAAAAAGGTTCCAAGGGTGATCCGGGAAACTACAGACCGGTGAGCCTGACGTCAGTACCGGGAAAAATGGTAGAAACCATCATAAAGAATAAAATAACTCAGCATGTAGATAGTCATGACCTAATGGGAGACAGACAACATGGCTTTAGACAAGGAAGATCTTGTCTTACTAATCTGTTATGTTTTTTTGAAGGAGTGAATAATCAGGTGGACAAAGGTGAGTCGGTTGATATTGTGTATCTGGACTTTCAGAAAGCCTTTGACAAGGTCCCTCATGAGAGACTTTTGGCAAAACTAAAGAGTCATGGGATAGGAGGCAGTGTACTATTGTGGATCAGGAACTGGTTAAAAGATAGAAAGCAGAGGGTAGGGCTAAATGGCCAATTTTCCCAATGGAGAAAGGTGAATAGTGGTGTACCCCAGGGATCTGTGCTGGGTCCGCTGCTTTTTGACATATTCATAAATTACCTGGAAAGTGGAATAATGAGTGAGGTTATCAAATTTGCGGATGACACAAAACTATTTAAAGTTGTTAAAACCCAAGAGGATTGTGGAAAATTGCAAGAGGATCTTGTTAAATTGGAAGACTGGGCATCAAAATGGCAGATGAAATTTAATGTGGACAAGAGCAAGATTATGCACCTAGGGAAGAACAACCCAAACTATGGTTACACGATGCAAGGTTCCACATTAGGAACCACCACCCAGGAAAAAGATTTAGGCGTCATTGTGGATACCATGTTAAAACCCTCAGCCCAGTGTGCAGCAGCGGCCAAGAGAGCAAATAGAATGCTAGGTATCTTTATCTTTATCTTTATCTTTATTAAAAACGTGATAAACCGCTTTTCGTGGAGAACATAAAGCGGTGTACAATAAAAGGTTGGCAGTGCAAGATAAGGAAAGGAACGCCAAAAAATAAGATAGGAAAGAAAAGAATAAAAGCCAATATAAATGTAGGACAAAGTTAAACAAAACCAGACAAAGACAAAGGGCCAGTAAAATATAACATAGATTAACTTAAATATTTAAAACAAAAGTTGTCTAAAAAGAATACAAACGATAATAAAAGTCCCAAAACAAGGAAGACAAGACAGACTATGGGTAGACAAGTTACACAACAAAACTAATATACAAACAAGAATGGAAAGGATAAGGAATGGAATGGAAAATAAAACAAAAGATATTATGCCTCTATATCGTTCCATGGTGAGACCGCACCTTGAATATTGTGTGTAATTCTGGTCGCCGTATCTTAAAAAGGTTATAGCGATTTTAGAAAAGGTTCAGAGAAGAGCCACCAAAATGGTAAAGGGGATGGAAGGATACTCCTATGAAGAAAGGCTAAAAAGGTTAGGGCTGTTTAACCTGGAAAAGAGACGGCTGAGGGGAGAAATGATAGAAGTCTATAAATTAATGAACGGAGTGGAACGGGTAAACATAGATCGATTGTTTACCTTATCAGAATATATAAAGACTAGGGGACATGCAATGAAACTACAGGGTAAACTATTTAAGACTAATAAAAGAAAATATTTTTTCACTCAACGTGTAATCAAACTCTGGAATTTGTTACCGGAGGATGTAGTAAAGGCTGTTAGTGTAGCTGGGTTTAAAAAAGGTTTGGAAAGTTCCTGGAGGAAAGGTCCATAAACCATTATTAAGAAGGGACCCAGGATATCAATGCTTGAACCAATACAAGCATTGTGGAACCTGTGTCCCTTGGGGAAACTGCTAGGTACATATGACCTAGATTGGCCACTGTTGGAAACAGAATACTGGGCTTGATGGACCTTGGTCTGACCCAGTATGGCATATCTCATGTTCTTATGTTTTTATGTTATCTTCCTGTATTTTTTCCGAGGCCTCATGCCTCTAATGCAGAAAGAAACCTTCATACTTTGGATTGTAAAAGGGCCTTAGCCTTTTACATACAAAGGACACAGCAACATAGAAAGTCCTCACAACGTTTTATAGCTTTTGACCCTTTTGATCCACATGGATTTGACTTTATAAAACAGGCTTGATTAAAGAATGTGCATTAACTGTGTGTGGGCTTATAGATTTATCCTTTTTGCGTATTTGAGAATTAGGGCTCCATATTTATGAAGTTCTTGCAATAATATGCTCAAAATATTGTACCATTTTTTGAAAACCATTTCAAGGGGGACCATTGGAGTTCTTTGGGGTGTTCTAGACTGCAGTAAGGAAACATTTGGGTTAGTTTGATATTTTTTACTTGGGAAACTGTTTTTAGATTGGATAATATGGAATGTTTTTTTCACTCTTGCTCTTGCTTGTTAACCATTTATTGACAGATGCACTGTGCATTGATACATTTTATGATGTGATGCAAATATAAAGATTTTAAATAAAGGGATCTATTCTGTCCTGTTAGTCATCGTCTAGTAAGCCTTCCCGTATGAACAAGGAGTTTGTACAAGGAGGCTTAGACGGGGGCGGGAGGGGGGCAGTGCGGAGGCGATGTTAAGGTGGGCAGTGGGCAATCTGCGGCCCCAAACGTACAGGGCCAATTCTGAAGTCAGCCCTGTACATCTGGGGCCGGCAGACTGGATGGGCACTTATTCCACCTCTGAGATGGAATAAGTCCTCCTAGACGTCAGGGGACAGGAGGCCGGGACAGGAGCAAAAATGTGAGGGGTGCAGGAGATTCCACATAGCCCAACCCTGGCCATGGGAGGCCAGATCAGGTGGTTGGGTTGCGGGGAAAGGCAAAAGTGGTCAGTGGCCGGGATTGCAGCTTCTGAATGGAGCCACAGTGCCATGGCAACTGGATGCCATGGAACCGTGGCTCCATTCAGGAGCCTGACTGAGTTAGCCAGGCAGGGGCCTCTACGTGCACGTACAGAGCTAGATGCAATTCTGATCCCACGGGAGCTAGATGTGCCCTGCAGGATCAGATTTGGGTCTGTCTCTGTGCATCTGGTTCTGACCATATGCAAAGAGGCCGGGACGTGCAGAATGGAATGTGCCTCAAAGTACATTAATGTAAATCAACACCTGATTGTCATGGCAAAAGAAAAGTATTTTAGAAACATTTATCAATTTAAAATAACTTTTTTCTATATTGCCTTATCCTTCAATCAAAGCTGTTTACATTATGTATTCACTACAAATAGGTACTGGTTACATTCCCTTGTCCCCAAAGGGCTCACAATCTATGTGTACCTGAAGCAATGGAGGGTTAAGTGGCTTGGCCAAGGCCACAAGGAATGCCTATAGGACTAGAAACCCCAGTCCCTCCAGCCTGAGATTGCTGTCCCCAAGTGGGAATTGAACCCCTGGCCCTCTGGCGTGAGGTACTGTGTCCCAACCACTAAGCCACTCCTCCCTATCATAGAAGGAACTTGACTTTTATGGAGTAATTATTTATAAAGGAGCACGTTTACTAAGCTGGGCTAACAGCATGTGCTATTTGTAAATAGATCTCATTAAATAACATAGGACGTAGTTACAAATAGCCCATGCAAACTGTTAGCCCAGCTTAATAACCATGTCCCAAAGTGTTTTCCACGTGTAAAGCAGATTTTATATGCGGGAACTGGCTATTAAAAAATTGCACAAGGTATACATGCATGAAAAGTGGGCACACCAAAATATTGTATCTATTAATGCAATCCTTGCATATGTGTTCTAGGGATGTAGTTTGGATGGAAAATGGGTGGAGTTGCTATATATGCACATATAACATACAGTGGTGTGCAAAAGTCTAGAATCACTTGTGAGTTTTGCATTTTTCGTACTTTCTAACTTTTTAAAAAAAAATTTGCGTTAGCCCAGCATATTCATCTAACTACCAAGTTAAAAGGGATACATTTGGCTATTAGAGTTGACTTTTTTGCATTCCTTGCTTCCAATTTAAATACTTTACAGACACTGTGATTTTTTTGGATCCTGCATCAAAACTGGATCGAGATTATCCAATATGCACACATTATTTCTGACCAATCAGGAGGCTGGTTTCACTAACCAATCACAATGCAGATATCTAGCCAACAGTACAGCTATAAAAACACGTGGAATTTTTGAATTTGATATGCTTTCTGGATCGACCATGAAGATGGCTCGGACCCTGACGTTGGAGGAGCGTGTTCGTGTATCTTTATGAGCGAGGAAGGAGTTTCAAGCCGTCAGATAGCCAGGAAAGTTGGCTGCAGTCAGAGCGCTGTTAAGATTGTACAGAAGAAGAAAGAAACAGGTTCAGTGGTGGACAAGCCTCGTTCATGTTGTCCACATGCATCAACATCATGCCAGGACGACGCATTTCACTGACTAATCGCAAGTTGACCTCTCCTCAGCTACTTCAAGAGTGGTCAGACAAGAGTGAGGTCAGTGTCAGCTCATCAACAGTTCATCGCCGGTGCCTGCAGTTTGGTCTCCGGGGCTGCAAAGCACGGAATAAGCCACTGATGACTGACATACAAAGGCGCAACCGGATCGTGTGGGCGAGAAAGCACTCAACCTGGTCGACTGAAATGTGGGAAAAGGTGCTATTCGGCGATGAAAGCACCTTCTGCCTGTTTGGTAACCAGGCCCACACCTATGTGAGGAGATTTCCTGGAGAGGAATTCAAGCCTGAGTGTCTCACCCTCACTGTGAAGCATCCTTTGAAGGTCATGGTCTGGGACTGCATGGCTGCCAGTGGCGTTGGACGTCTTCACATCGTTGATGGAATGGTCAGTGGGGCCAAGTACATCACCATACTGCAAAAGTGCATGGTGCCATCAGCACACCAGCTGTTTCCTGGCCATTTCCTGTTCTAAGATGACAATGCACCCTGCCATCGCTCCAGACAGGTGATCAGCTGGAAGCAGCGGAACAATATCAAGTCAATGGACTGGCCTGCCCAGTCTCCAGATCTGAATCCAGTCGAGAACCTGTGGCACAAAGTGGCCTTGGAAATATCCAAGAGGCATCTGACATCAAAGCGTGAGCTGATTGAGTCACTCATTGCAGCTTGGAACCACGTTGTCACCAATGATCACCTTGTCAGACTGGTTCATTCAATGCTGACAAGGTGCAGTCAGGTGATCAAGAACAAAGGGTGGCCCATCAAATACTGAGCCATCACTGACACACAAAAATGGCCTTTTTCAAAACCACATACATTAATTTGAAGGAAACCTGGTGTGCGTCCATAATATTTTAAAGCATACTTACAATAATATATCGTTAGCCAACGATGTACATTACACAATTTTCAGAGAAAATCTATCAAAGGGACAACTATGGGGAACAAACTCAGAAAATGAGGGCCAAACCAATACTAAAAGTTGGCCCTAATAGCCAAATTTATCACTTTTATCATGAGATACACAGAAAAAGCCACTGGGAGGAAAAATAAATTAAGATATAAGTTCACGAAGTTGAAAAAACGTCAAATTTACAAGTGATTCCAGACGTTTGCACACCACTGTACATCTGTACACATATAGAAGACAATCTTATAACAAGGCACCTAATTATAGCACGTTTTAACATGCCTAAATTAAGCCTATTTTATAAAGACAAGCAGATTTCTACTTGTTTTTATAAAATATTAGCATATGTGGCAAAGAGCACACTTTAAATTAAGGTACAATCACTTATATCAGCCCTGAAGCTGGGGTAGATGAACATGCCTACATTTTGCAATAGGGTCAGAAAACTAGTGTGGAGGCCCACACTAATCTCAGGGGACATATGCATCCATCTCTCTGCCTTTAGTGTGTTGCAACCGTGTTTAGTGCATCCCGTGCTAATGGCAATAGCCGTGGTTAACGCACAACAAAGATGCCCATGCTAACCATGCTGTGCCATCAATGCCTATGTCCCGCCCCTAACTTGCCCATCCCCCAATTGCATGCTAACTGGTTAATGTGGGATTTTTAGTGCAGCACGCTTATTGCGCAATAAACCCACACGCTTTCATGAATATGCTCCAAAGTGTCAATGATCATAAATTGTAATCAAGACATGTACAGTGTTTTGTGAAAGTATTCATCCCCTTGTTTTTTGTCCCCTTGTTGTTTGTCGCATTACAACCTGGAATGAAAATGGAGGTTCATTTGGATGTTAGGTAATGGACCTAACAATATAGTCCAAATTGGTGACGTGGAATGACAATAAAATACCTTGTATATATTTAAAAAAAACAAGTAAAAACTGAATTGTGAGTGTATATGTATTCATCCCTTTTGCTATGAACCCCCTAAGTAAGATCTGGTCCATCCAATTAACCTCAGAAGTCAAATAATTAGTTGATTAGGGTCCACCTGTGTGCAATCAGTGTCACATGAACTATCACATGATGCCTATATAAATATACCTGTTCTGAAAGGCCCCTGACTCTGCAACACCACTAAGCAAGCAACATGAAGACCAAGGAGCACTCCAAACAGGGCAGAGATGTATAGATCAGGGTTGAGTTATAAAATAATATCCAAAATTCTGAATATCCCACAGAGCACTATTAAATCCATTATAACAAAATGGAAAGAATATGGCACCACTACAAACCTGACAAGAGAAGGCTGCCCATCAAAACTCACAGACTGGGCAAGGAGGGCGTTAATCAGAAATGCCACAAAGACATCAAGGATAACACTGAAGGAGCTGCAGAGATCCACAGTGGAGATGGGCGTATCTGTCCATAGGACCACTTTAAGCCATACACTCCACAGAGTGGGGCTTTATGGAAGAGTGGCGAGAAAAAAAGCCATTGCTTAAAGAAAGAAATAAGAAAACACATTTGGAGTTTGCACAACAGCATGTGGCGGACTTCCCAAACACATGGAAGAAGGTTCTCTATTCAGATGAGATGAAAATTGAACTTTTTGGTCATCATGGGAAACACCATGTGTGGTGCTAATCCATCACTTCCCATCACCCCGAGAACACTATTCCCACAGTGAAACATAGTGGTGGCAGCATCATGTTGTGGGGATGTTTTTTATTGGCAGGGACAGGAAAACTGGTCAGGATTGAAGAAACGATGGATGGCACTAAAATCAGGGCAATTCTTGAGGAAAACCTGTTTCAGTCTGTCAGAGATTTGAGACTGGGGTGAAGGTTCACATTCGAGCAGAACAATGACCCTAAACATCCTGCTAAAGCTATACCTGAGTGATTTAAAGGGAAACATTTAAATGTCTTGGAATGACCTAGTCAAAGCCCAGACCTCAATCCAATTGAGAATCTGTGGCATGACTTGAAGATTGCTGTACACCAACGGAACCCATCTAAATTGAAGGAGTTGGAGCGGTTTTGCCTTGAGGAATGAGTGAAAATCCCAGTGGCTAGATGTACTAAGCTAATAGAAATATACCCCAAGAGACTTGCAGCTGTAAATTGCAACAAAATGTGTCTCTACAAAGTATTGACTTTGGGGAGGGGGGGGATACCTATGCATACTCATGATTTCAGGGGGGTTTTTTTATTTATTTTTTTTTATTTAGCATACATTTGTATACCGCTGCTTCCAGCGATCAGTAGCGGTTTGATTAACGAAACGGATTTGTACAATCATGTCAAAATTTAGAAATATACACACATTGATTTGGCGGAGAAAGCACAGCACACGTGGGAAGGTCATATGGGAATGATTCAGACATTACATATTTACATATTTACTTATTTACATAAATTGCCACCATGTTTCATTGGGGGGTATCATTTCTACCCCTGGGATTATAACAGATTGTATTGGCACTGGAAATGGTCCTTTTGGTCTTACTTATTGTTTGTGTTACAATAAAAGATATTTTGCACCTTCAAAGTGGTAGGTATGTTGTATATATCACATGGTGTTAACCCCCAAATCTCCATTTTAATTCCAAGTTGTAACGCAACAAAACAGGACAAACACCGAAGGGATGAATACTTTCACAAGGCACTGTAGTTGATGCCACAGCTCATGCTCTGCCCAAACTTGGCCCCATGTCCACCCACAGTGAAAACGCATGCCATGCAGCCAGTGCACATACTGTATGCTAGCTGGCATTCTATAAGAGGACATTTACACACATATTTTTCCACCTATATGCCTAAATGCTTAGAATACTGACAATTACACATTAGCACCTAGAAATAGGTGCCCCCTTATAAATTTACCCCTATAGAGTACCTTCGTTGGAGCTGGTGTAAATATATTTGAGAGAATTTGTACTGCTATTTAGGCTTATTGTGCAAGTATATTTTATAAAAGACACATAGGTGCCTCCATTTCCTTTAGAAAATAGGCATAAGATAGGAGCCTTTTCACATTTCATAACGGTGCCTGTTATATGAAATTACTCTTTAATGTCATTACAGGCCCCAAATCTCTGTATACCACTGCAACTCCAGATATAGAGTTGCATTCCTATACTAAATCGGCAGCCTGCTTCTCATATTTGCAATTCTATTACAATCCTATAAAAGCCCAGTTTTTAAAAAATCTGAAGAGGGAACTTGCAGCTGTTTTAAAATTGCACCCTCTTGGAATCAATGGGTATAATGTTTCTTTACAATAACTATTTTTCCTTTACATTTTTTAGGTTGAACCAAGTACAAAATTATTTCCTGCGGTATTTGCACAAGCAACGAGTCCCAATGTTTTCCAGTTCGAGCTAGGAAGAATTAAGGTAAATCAAGCAACCAATCTTTATGTGGTGAGGGAGAGCCTGTACATTTTTTTTATCTGCAGTTCGATACAACGGCAGTAACTCAACTTCAGCTCTGATAATTGATACTAGAGCTCGACTGCCATAACTTCCTCTTTCAACTCTCATTTCGCCAGGTATGTGCAATAATTTATAACCATAAAAATGTCAGTGTTTTGTTATGCTCATATAAGAGAGAAAAAGAGCAGTATTAACATGTGTAATTGCTTAATCAGCATCTACTGTTGCTTAAACATCTCATCTGAGCTGTAAACAAGGAGGAGTATATTTAACCCAATTTCCAAAGAGAATAGTTTTTAATTTTTTGCAAGGTATTTTGAATGGTTTGTGAGGGCAAGAACAGTATAGCTTCTTCAATCAAGTTTCAAACATCATCCATCTCATTAGATTTGATATTGTCGTTTGCCATTTTTAACACTAAAGTGATGCAGTTCAATAAAGCTAATATTTACTAAGAGCCCGGTCCCAGATGTGGCATGTCTGAACAGCCCCGAGCAGGATGGGCCCTTCAGCACCATGGGAGCAAGACATTCCCGCGGTGCAGGATCAGGCTCTGAGAGACAGCCTGGCATGCCCCTGCATCGCCGTAGGGGATGTCATTCCTGCAGCACATCCAGCTCGCCAAAGTGCTGACCCCTGTTTTCCCACCACCTGACCCCAGTGGGGGCAGCCAGGGCCCAGATCGGGTGGCAGGGATGTACCTGGGCATCTGCTGGCCGTGTGGTGGGTTTGGGAGCTTTGCCTGCTGCAGCCCCAGGATTCATACCATCTCTGAGGTGGTATAAACCCAACATTTAGACTGCATCCTGGGGACATACAGAGTCGTGACCGGAATTGGCTCTCTATGCTAGGTGACAGGACTAGCCCCGCTCCACCCACTCTCCGCCCCATGCCACACTCATCCTCTGTAGCAGGCACAGTGGTTTTGTGCATGCAGGGGGGCCAGGAGGCAGAATATGATGCAGGTGGAAAGCGGGGCTGGACGTCCTGCCAGGGCGTACAGCCCTGCTATCCGCCTTACAGAATCAGGCCCATAGTCTTTTTTAATTATTCATTGACTGTAGCTCATACCATTAATGAAGGGAGATTTAATTTAGATAGAATGTGGAGAGGGGGAATTTAGACATCTAGTCTTTTCAGTGTTTTATAAGAGGCCCTGCTAAACACAGCATCTCATGTGAAATAATGTAAGGATTAAATTAAGGGTTCAAATCCCACTAGAGGACAGCAACCTTGGGCCGGAAGGACTGGGGTTTCTAGTCCCACAGGTGCTCCTTGTGGTCTTGGGCAAGCCACTTAACCCTCCATAGCCCATGTTCCCTGTAAAATAGTTATCTCCAAGTTATAATGCCCTGTTCAATGTAATTTCAGTTTGTTCAATGTAAACCGCACTGATGCAGAATAGCGCGGTATATAAGAGAATATAAATAAATAAATAAAATAAAATAAATAAATAAGGATGTGCAGTACTGAATGTCGATGATCTCCTTATGTCCAGCAGGAACAGCAGATTTAAAAAGCTGCACATATTGTCATAAGGTAGCGCTGTCAGAACCCATGGAACTAGGGAACTCGGAGCAGAACATAGCTGAAACTGACAGCTCAGGCTCACATGTGGAAAAAGGTTGCCATAATTAACGGATACAAACAGAGTCACGAGGTGTAAGGGAACGCCCAGACCCAAGCTTAGCTCAAAACTCATTAGGAAATGAGGGGCGGCTGCGTAGGGGTGGAGCCCAAACTATAACACCAGGACAAACACATTTATAAGTCACTTACCTGAGGGTAGAGGGGAGACGCGAGAGGAAGGAGCTGGGAGAGCTGCCAGGAGTGAAAGCAGAACCAGTAGGACTGCAAGGACGGAGACAGAGAGATTGCCAGGGGCATACGAGGCTGGTGATTTGGAGGGAGTCTCTTTTGAGGAGCAGTGCACAGCCGACCAATTTCCCCAAGAACCTTGCTATGAAGTAAGCAGAGGTGGCAGTCCAGTGTCCAAGTCCAGGAGATACAAATTACCCAGCACCAGGTATTCAGCAGGGGATAGTTTTTACCCTGATGAAAGTCTTATACCTGGAAGGAAGTCAGCAGAGAAACACCGGGGAAAGTGTTCTTACAAACAGAGCTTTGCTCAGCCGAGAGACCAGGAAGTGGGAGTGCCAGAAGGTAGGCATATTAACCATAGTAGAAGAGGTTTAAGATACCCAGAAGTACCTTGCACTTACCAAGAACTGTGTAGCTCTCAGGAGCCTGATTACATTGAATGTGGTAATTACATTGAATTACATTGAATGTGCCCCCTCCTCTAGTTTAGTGGAGGAGGGGAATGCTCTGACTCCCCGGCAAGAACGTTACACTCACAACGGAAGTTTTATTCCAAGAGAAGTTTGCTCTAATGGCGAAGAAATTCAGTTTGAGCCATATGAAGAATCTTTAGATGATAGTGATATGGACTGTACATACACTGAGGCTGATTGCATATCCTCTCTTTGTTAGAGAGTAATAAGAACTGTTTACAAAAGAAAACAGGAAGCAAAGTGCTTGCAAGGTGAAAGGACTGTTTTCTTCTTCCCTGCTGTTTTGTTGCCAATGCTGAAGTAAGCCAATTTTTGTTTGAATACTTCTTTAATTTTGTTACCAGACGAATGGTCTGTATTCCTTTTGTTTCCAATGTTATGAATCCTAGCCCGGACGGGGAATAAAGCCTGTATATAACCTTACACTTGGTCTGCAACTACACTTCTTTGGCTGGTGTTTAGGAACTACAGGTCCCAGAAGGCCTTTCAAAAGCCTTCCAAGAATATTCTACAGCCATTAGAATACTGCCCCACTGAAATACCCAAGCCTTTCGGCCTCTGGGGACGTTGGTGTGTGACAATATGTAAGCAAAACATGTTATCATAAGCCTCTGTGTGTATGGGAGTAGCTTTTTAAAATTGCTGCTCCCTATCTCTACACACATCCAAGTCCTGCAGCACCGTTCTCCCTCAATCTTCACATGATCTCGATCCTCCCTACCCTACTAAGGCAAATGATCACTCCTCCAAGTCATCCTATCCCTTTTACACCCTCCCAAGTCAACCAGTCCTCCTCAGCCATCTGTTCATCCCCACCCTGACAGGAAGACCTAACAACTCGATCCCATGGAGCCCCCCTCCCCCACAGCACATCCTATCCACATCCTCCAAACCCATCCCCGGCCTTACCAGGGTGCCCTGATTAATAGTAGGAGAAGGAACAATTCCATTTCTCTCCTGTTCTTCCTGGTCCTGGGTTCAAAATGGTGCCCATAGACCCTAGTAGTAATCTTGTGGTATTACCACTAGGGACCAGACCTGTCATAGATTGCTGCTATGGATCACAGGGTGGAGTGGTCTTGCAGAGGATCCTAGTGGAGATTAGTTAATGTCAAGGGGAATTAGGGAAGGGGGTGGGGGAGATTTCTGGGGACATCTCATATCTGGGGGGATCGGATGACTTGGGTGGTGTAAGGAGGGATAGGATAACTTAGGGTTTGATCAGGGTGATCATTTGCCTTGGGGGATGGAGGGTCAATGTGGGGAATCGGAGGGGCCCGACCTCAGCCTTTACATGACCCTTCAAGCAGGCACTTATTTGTGCCTTGGGGCAGGTGTAAATGCCAAAGTCCAGACTTTTTCTCATCAATGTGCATTCCCCTTGTAAGATGAGGAATCCACATCTATATTGTAGACCGTCCATAGCCACCCCTTTTCTGCACCCTTACCCACCCTCCTGGAAAATGAATTGTGGTAAGCATTCACTGTTAACACACATTCTTTTCAATTAGGTCCCAATGAACAACATGGGGTCTGTGCTGAAATAACACATATTGTAGTGAATTAAAACACATTAATGTTTAGAACACCTTAGTAACTAGTCCCCTTAGATGGAGAAGCGACTATCGATTCATCATTCTATAAAGCTCTAAAATTCAATGAATTCTCTTGCAGAAACATTTTAAAATGCATAAAAAGGTATATATTTTCCTTTGATTTTTAAATGTACACATTTGAAGAAATTTGAAAAAGAAAGAACCACACACTGTGAAATAAAGCGTTTTGTTTTAGCTTGAGTGACCGAAGAGAAATCTGAGAAAATGTTTGACATAAATCCACAAAACAACTGTTGAATTTTTAAAGAACTTTTCCATACCATATCCCTCTCAAATGTATAAACAGTAGAGGCAACCAAAATATCACTTTTGTAAGTTTCCACAAGAGATGTTTCCAACAAATCCATATGGTTTAATTTGTTAGAAAAGAGTAAACCATATTCTCTTCTCCACCATCTACCTTCCTTTAAGAACTGTAAACGGGGGTGCTGGGTGAGAATGTCCACAGTCTTGGAAAAGGCAAATATTAATATGACTTGCAAAGGATTGTGGGAAATGTAGTCCATTCATACCAGACTCAGCCGTTCACAATAAATTAGTTGTGCTTGCTCGAATGTAAAGCAAAGAAGATATTTTATTTATGGGGTTATTTCTCCCAACACAGATATACTTGGTAGCACATAAAAAGGAATACTTGCTTTCAGTATTATACTTAGAAAAACAAATAAGGAAAAACAACAGCTGAACTTGTTAAGCAATCAAATCAAAGCATAAAGACCTTGATGGGAACAGAAAGGTCTTTTCTGTAAGCTCCTGCTAATTCTCCTTAGCAGTGCTTCAAAGAACAAACAAAAACCCACAAAGTAGGAAAAAAACCCCTGTTCTTTTTCAGGGATATCTTCCTGTATCTTCACACACACTCAGAAGTGTCCCTACAGAGCTCACAGGCAATTAGGCAAGGCTCAATTGCTTACCATTACCAGCTGAAACCCTCTTGGCTGGTTTACTTTCTATTACGTGGCTCAAATCCTACTCAGAAGCTTTTCTGAGTAGATTAAAGAACAAGTTTATATTTCTTTGTGATGGTTGTTGTATTTTGTGACAGCATATTACCACAGAAGTTTAGACAGAGAGCAATCCATATATTCAAAATCCCCATTTATAACATCTTCCCCTTCTTCAACTATCATGGGTTCAATATCATGGATTGGCACAGAGGAATTTCTCAATGGAACACTCTCAGGACAATACTTGTTTCCCTGCTGTCTTCCCAGTGAAGAGCTAGGGCATGGATCAGTGTTCATACCTGAGCTTCCATTGCTGTTAGAGTTCCTCTCTAAATATCCTGGCCAGTATGTAGTCCAGTTCTTATGTCCAGCCTTCCAATCAAGATCCCTGGACACTGGATCTCTCTTCACATACCTTCTGGCACTGGTCTTAGGGTCCCTTCCAAGTGCAGCCGTCTCCCTCACAGGTGCCATCTGGGGATTCCTGGCTCTGCAACCCCACTCCTCTGGCTTTCCCTAGTCCAATGGTGTATGCTTGCCTCTGGAATGCCTCCCAGTATACGTACTGCTATGGACTCCTTTAGACCTTCCAAATGCTTTTCTCTTCTTTCTTCCAAAGTGTTTCTTGCTCTCTCTGTCCGTCAGCTCTGGCTTCTGCTGATGATGATGATCAGGATGATCCAGGTGCTTCTGATGCTTCTGATGATCAAGATGATGATTCTCTGTAGAATAAGCTTTTCTTTTATCCTGCTTAGATGAATGCTCCACCCTAGCACAGCGCAGCTGTGCTGAATCAAGCCCTGCCCTTGGAGATGAGTGCTTGGGGATTACCTCATAGCCCTCCTGATTGAACACACGTTTCCCCACTTCAGCTCTTCTAATGGCTGTTGGAAACCTGGTGCATTCTGGGACTGGTAGTCTTTTATGGAAACATTCTGTTTTATTATTTCTACCAGAACAGACAGGGTGCTTGTTCAGAGTCACTTCACCTCTATTATAGCTCCTTCCTGAACTATGATAAGCTTCCTTATCACAGAACTCGGGATATAATAAGCTCTTGAGATAGAGAATGGAATGCCAACGGGTAATTAAAGACCTCCATAAGCTGTAAGTATCTCCTGAGCAGACATAAAACAATTATAGGTAAAATTAATTAGGGGAGGAAGTGATGTCACCATCCTGAATGGCTGGGTAAATCGCAGCCTCCGGTCCAAACCCCATTAAAAGTGGTAAAAAAAAGCTTCTCCAGGACCAAGCAGGAAGTCAGTCCTTACATATGGGTGACGTCGGCACCGACAGAGCCCCTGTGCAGAGCATTTCCCCAGCTTTCAAAGAAAGCCTTTGGGAATGCAGCAAGCCTGTGCGGTCCCCTTCCCGCCCAAGGGTGCCATCTTGCTCATTCTTTCTTTTTCCGTGGAGCCCGACGGACGTGAGTTCGTGTCACCCGAGAAAAGTTGATTTTTTTCTGTGATTTTCGCGTTGTCTTATCCGGTTCGACGCCGGTTCACCTTCCCGTCTGGGCTCGGTACACTGGTATCGAGTCCAGAGTTTTGATTTTCGGTTTTTGTCCTTCATGACTAGCGTTCGCGATCTTTTTGTGTTTTCACTGGCAGCCCGGACTTTTGACCTTGCAGTGGCCCTTTTTCCCCCGATGGCTGCCAACGGGTTCAAAAAGTGTGATCGGTGCAAGAAACTTATGTCTCTCACTGTCACACATGACTGCTGCCTCCGATGCCTCGGGCCCGGCCATGACCTGCTGGCCTGTGGCCCGTGTAGCAAAATGTCGTCGAAGGCGCTTCGGAGCCGTCAGCATCAACATGAGTGAATTTTCTCTGACTCCGCGTCTGGCCAGGCCTGGACTTCGTCAGAGGCCTCAACATCTCGGGAGTCCGACCCCGAGCACTGCGGGGTTCCTCTGAAAGGGAGTCTCCCACCCAGGAGCACAGAAGGAAAAAAAAGCTTGTGAGGGCAGTGTCGGTGGAGGCTCCTGGTTCCTCGAGGGCCAGGTCACGTAGCCCTGACCGCTGCCCCGGGCTCTTGGAGTCAGAGAGGCCTTCCAAGCTACCTCATGTGGAGCCAGAGTCCCCGTGTCATGTAAGTGCAGTTGTCCTCATGGACTCTCCTCCGGGGGAGCCGACGTCGGGCCCGACGCCATCAAGGCCCGAGTCGGGGGCTGCTGAGTCTCCTGAGCTTGGATTCAGGTTGACGGCCTTGGAGAGCAGCTTGGCGGCCTTCATGGAACAGCAGCGGGTGCTGATCGCCGGTCTGACCGATGCATCTGCCCCGACTACGGGAACTCGACGTCTAAGTCGACCCCGGAGATTGAGCCGATCCTCGAGTCAATGAAGTCTCGAGTTGATCCTTGGTCAAGGTCCCCCTCGACCTCCCGTGCGGGGCCGAGGTCATTGATGCCGATACCCTCAGCATCGGGACGGGTGGCACCGAGGCCCACACGGCCGGAGCCGCTCGATTCCTCCTCGTGGGAGTGGGAGACGGAGGACGAGGAGTCCCTGGACATCTTCTAGACCTGGTGCGTCCCCTCGGACTCACCGGAGTCCGAGCCTCGGAGACGGTTCCCTCCGGAGGATACCCGGTTCTCGGACTTTGTGAGGGACATGGCCAAAGCCTTGGCCTTCCCGATGGATGCCGAGGAGGAGCCTCGAGCTGAGGAGCTCGATGCCCTCCTGTATGATTTTCCTCCCAAGGAAGCCTTTACTGTACCGGTTCCTCCGATGCTGGAACAGCTGCTCTTCCGTATGTGGGAAGCACCGTCCTCGACGCCAGTTCTTAGTAAATGGGTTGATTCCATTTATCGAGTCCGTAAGAGCCCTGGGTTCCAAAAGGCGCAGCTACCGCACCACTCCATGGTTGTGGGATCGGCCATGCACCGTCTGAAGAGTCAGAAGATGCACTCCTTGGTGCCCCCCAGCCGGGAAGCCCGGAACCTGGATGCCCTCGGTAGAAAGTGCTTCCAGGGCTCTATGCTATCTTGCCGTGTCCAGACCTACCAGCTGTACATGGGCATGTACCTATGAGACCTGACAAAAGAGATTGCCGGGTTCTCAGCTGGCCTCTCCGAGGAACCTTTGCAGAGGTTCAAGGCTTTGTCAACAGGGATTCGAGAGTGCTCGAAGTTTATCTCTCAGGCAGTCTATGATGGCTTCGAGGCTTTGACCCAGGTAGCCGTTGTCGTCATCAGTGCACGCCGTCAGGCCTGGCTGCAGTCATCAGACCTGGAGCCATGGGTGCAGGACAAGTTGGTCGATCTCCCTTGCCGAGGTGAAAACCTTTACGGTAAGCCCATGACTGAAAAGGCTGCGGAAATCGAGACTGAGACTCTCACCAGGACAAGGCTGTCCAGGAAGACTTCTGCCCCTTCTCAGAAAAAGAAGGGCTCGGGAAAGAAGCCCTTTCTCCCGAGGAAGGGTGCTGCCTACAAATCCTACCCTCAATTCAAGGCCTTTCCAGCTCCCCAACAGGGCGAACAGGCCATGGGCCCTGTAGGCAGAAGACCCCTAAGCCGCCAGCTCCATTTCCTGCACAGCAGGGAGCGGGTTTTTGACTCCCACAGCATAGCCTCTTCTCCACAGCTGGCTCCACTCAGCACAGGAGGTCGGCTGACCCTGTATGCCTACAGATGGCCAGCCATCACAGGGGATACCTGGGTACTGAGCATAGTCCAGAAGGGCTACTTGCTCTACTTTCACCAGATTTCCCCCTCCTACTTTCCAGGGGAGCCTCCGAGACTCCTTCTGCACAGAAACCTCCTCCTTCAGAAGTTGGCAAGTCTTCTAAAGGAACAGGCGGTGGAACCGGTGCCTCACCACCTGAAAGGGCAAGGCTTCTACTCCAGGTAGAGGCTACTCCAAGGGCAAGGCTTCTACATCTTTCTTTTTCTTACGTCAAATTCGTGCTGTTCGGCCTTTTCTCACTCCTCCTGCACTTGCTACCTTACTTCTTTCCTTGGTTATGTCCCGTGTCGATTTCGCTAATTCTCTTTTTCTTGGTCTCCCTAAGTCTCAAATGCACCGTCTCCAACGTATTCAGTATACTGCTGCCCGTATCGTTACCCATTCTTCCTCTCGTGATCATGTTTCACCCCTTCTTTTCCGTCTCCACTGGTTGCCCCTACCGTTCCGCTCCCACTACAAATTGCTAACTTTGGTCCACCGAGCTTTTCATACTAGCACCCCGCAATATCTGGCCGACCTCCTCACTTATCACACCCCCAGACGCACACCTCGATCATTCCACCTCAACCGCCTCACTCTTCCTTCCCCTTCTCTGGCGCACCTCCAATCTACCCGTTCCTCGGCCTTCTATTTCACAGCCCCTGCCCTCTGGAATTCCCTACCTCCCTCCCTTCGACTTGAACCTCACCATCCTACCTTTAAATGTAACCTTAAAACTCACCTCTTCTCCATTGCCTTTGACCTTCCCTCCCCTTTCGTATAAGCTATTCATTGCAGTCTATGTTGTGCTCTTTAACCCCCTCTTTCCTATTAAGATTGTATTTCGCTTCTCTTTTTCTGGCTATGTTTTAAACTTGTTTTTAATTGGCTTTGTTTCTGATTGTTTTATGTGATTTTATATTGTAAACCGTTCTGATCTTTCTGGATGGGCGGTATATCAAATTTTAATAAACATAAACATAAACATAAACAGGTACTTCCTGGTACCAAAAAGGACAAGAGGCCTCCGGCCTATCGTAGACTTGTGAAACTTAAACAAGTTTCTGGAGAGGGAAAAGTTCAAGATGCTTACCCTTGGGATACTGCTGCCCTACCTCCAGCAGGGAGATTGGCTATGCTCCTTAGACCTAAAGGATGCTTATACTCACATTCTCATCCATCCAGACCACAGACAATATCTCAGATTTGTGGTGGGAGGAAACCATTTTCAGTACAGAGTACTTCCCTTTGGCCTAACTTCCGCCCCCAGGGTTTTCACCAAATGCCTGGCGGTGGTGGCGGCCTACCTCAGAAATCAGGGAATGTTTGTCTTCCCATACCTGGACGACTGGCTCATCAGGGGTCAGTCTCTCCAGGAGGCCAGACAAGCCACTCTTCGCACTATCTCTCTTCTTCAGCACCTGGGCTTTGTCATAAACTACGCAAAGTCCACTTTGCTCCCCTCACAGAACCTAGAGTTTATAGGGGCAAGATTAGACACCCTGCAGGCAAGAGCGTATTTGCTCAAGGACAGGGCCCACAGACTGATGGACTTGGCCAACCAGTTCCAAAGCAATTCTCAGATCTCCGCCAGTCACTTCCTGTGGCTCCTGGGCCACATGGCATCCACGTTACATGTGACCCCGAATGCCCGTCTGCACATGCGGGCTGCTCAGTGGTGCCTCAGAGCTCAGTGGGCGCAAGCCACAGGCAACCTCCGAGACAGAGTAAAGGTGTCCAAACCACTCTTGGACTCCTTGTAGTGGTGGCTACATCTCCCAAACCTTCTCAGGGGGGTACCCTTTCAGGCCCCAGCACACACAAGGGTGCTGACGACTGATCCTTCCTTAAAGGGCTGGGGTGCACATTGCCAGGGCATGTGCATTCAAGGCCTCTGGTCTCCTCGGGAGGCCACACAGCAGATCAATCTTTTGGAGCTGCGAGCAATCCGCTTAGCTCTACATACTTTTCTCATGCCCTCTCTCACCAGTCTGTCTTAGTTCAGAGGTGGCAATGTTCTATGTCAACAAGCAAGGGGGCACAGGGTCCAGACTCCTATGTCAGGAGGCCAGGTCCTTTGCTCCTTTGCAGTCAAACATGGCATGTTTCTCAAAGCAGTTTATCTACCTGGTCAGGAGAACTTCTTGGCAGACAAATTAAGCAGGATTCTCCAGCCTCACGAATGGCAGTTGAATCCACTGGTGGTCCAGCAGATCTTTCTACGATGGAGACTTCCATCCATCGATCTCTTTGCAAGTCCACTGAACCGTCAGCTGCACAGGTTTTGCTCCAGACAGCCACATCCCCTGAGAATGGCAGCAGATGCGTTTCTGATCTCTTGTCTACGGGCCTCCTGTATGCGTTTCCTCCCACGCCCCTGGTGGCCAGAACTCTGTTCAAGATTCTACGGGACAAGGCCTCGGTGATTCTGGTAGCCCCCAGATGGCCGAGGCAACCGTGGTTTCCACTTCTTCTGCAGTTGGCGGTGGAAACTCCATTCCCTCTGGGGTTGCAACCCGATCTCCTGTCTAAGGATCAGGGTTCCCTTCTGCACCCCAATCTCAGATCCCTCAATCTGATGGCCTGGCTGCTGAAATGATAGTGCTAGCTCCCTTACTTCTACCTAGGGAAGTTGAGGAGGTGGTCTTGGCCTCTAGGAGGCAGTCCACCAGAAAGTCCTATGCCCTCAAGTGGCGTAGGTTCTCAATATGGTGTGCTCAGCGCATTGAAGATGCTTTCTCCTGCCTTGTGCCAGTAGTACTACAATACCTAACTTCACCTGTCAGACATAGGCCTTAAGTCCAACTCTGTTCGGGTCCATCTCAGTGCTCTATCAGCACACCACTCACTGGTGGAGGGTTAGTCTCTGTCGGTTCACCCCTTGGTGTCCCGCTTCCTCAGAGACCTGCTTCTGCTCAAGCCTCCGATTCGTCCACCAGCCACTGAGTGGGATTTGAACATGGTCTTGCAGCAGCTTACTTGCCCACCGTTTGAGCTATTTACGCTTCCATTCTTGGAAGGCGCTCTTCCTGGTAGCTCTTACCTCGGCCAGACGTGTGAATGAACTATAAGCTCTGGTTTCTGATAGACAGTACACATGGTTCTATAGGAACAGGGTGGTCCTACGGACCCATCCGAAGTTCCTTCCAAATGTTGTCTCCTCCTTCCACCTCAACCAGGAGGTGATTCTTCCGACATTCTTTCCTAGGCCGCATACCAGCCGGGCTGAAACAGTCTTGCATACCCTGGACTGTAAGAGGGCATTGTCCTTTTACATAGAACGTACGCGGGGGCACCGAAGGGCTACTCAGCTCTTCTTCTCCTTTGACCCTAATAAACTGAGGTTGCCTGTCTCTAAGCATACCTTGTCCACTTGGGTAGCAGATTGTATTGCCTGGGCATACAAGGCAGCCGGCCTGTCCTTGCAGGGTCGCGTCACGGCCCACCGTGTCAGGGCGAAAGCCGCGTCAGTAGCTCATCTCTGCTCTGTTCTGTTGGCAGACATCTGCTGGGCCGCAACTTGGTCTTCAAGCTAGACTTTTGCAGCCCACTACTGCCTCGAGAGAGAGTCCCAAAGGGACAGTGCTTTCGGACAGGCAGTACTCCATAATCTCTTTGAGGTTTAGGCAACTCCTACCCTCCGGCCCTTGTGTTGGGCTACCGTATTGGGGCGTTCTCAGAGGATATTCTTATCACGGATGCTGAGGCTCTTAAGAGGGAGCCATTTTTTCAGTTTTGGGTTCCCGGTAGCCTAGAGCTGGGGAGTCCCATATGTGAGGACTGACTTCCTGCTTGGTCCTGGAGAAAGAGTAGTTACTCACCTGTAACAGGTGACCAGGAGCAGCAGGAATCAGTCCTCACGACCCTCCCTCCTCCCCTGGAGTTGCAGTCATATACTTCATTTTGATTTTTTGCTGTCTTTCAGCTATGTCATCAGACTGAGCAAGATGGCACCCTTGGGTGGGAAGGGGACCGCGCAGGCGCGCTGCATTCCCAAAGGCTTTCTTTGAAAGCTGGGGAAATGCTCCACATGGGGGCTTCGTCGGCGCCGACGTCACCCATATATGAGGACTGATTCCTGCTGCTCCTGGAGAACATCTGTTACAGGTGAGTAACTACTCTCTCCCAGAGCAATGAAAGTGGTGACAAACAAGCACAGAGGTGAAGCCAGCTGGTTGGAGACATTGGGGGTATGACAACGAGGCGGAAAGTGGCAGACTTGAGAGAGTTTGCTTACCAGGGAGCAGCGGCGATGGAGGAAGGAGAGAGGAAAATGGCGGCGGCAGGAGCAGAGAGTGTATAGAGAAGGACAAAAAAGGCAAGAGGGCAGCGGGAGAGGAGGTAAATAATCTCCAAATCCAGCAAATCACAAGCAGTGAATTAAAAGGATGGTTTGCAGAGTTAAAGTCAGAGATATTAACAGTTAAAATTGAAGTGGGGAGTATGTTGGGCGAGATAAAGGAAGAGCTAAGCAATTTAGTACAGCGCATGGAGGAGCAAGAGCAGACTGTGTCACAGATGCAAGGCAAGCAAGGAAAATTGGAGGGTCAGATCAAGGGATTGGAGAAGTGGAAAGAGCAATTAGAATATAAGATAGAAGATCTGGAAAACAGATCACGGAGGCACAATCTAAGAATAAGAGGCACACCAGAGGTCTCTGAGTTCAAGAACTGCTGGAAAGTAGCTGATGTGGTAAGCATTGAAGCATTACGGCAAGGGGGAGATCCCAATGTACCCAAACACATCTCTTTGGACAGAGCTCATCGAGCACTGGGCCCTGTAGTCAAGAACAGGCCGCGGGACATTGTAATCTGTGTCACGGATGATGGAATAAAATCAAAAATTGCGGAGAGAATGCGAAGTTTACAACATTTTGAATGGCAGGGCTATAAGGTTGCAATCTTTGCTGATTTGGCGGCTGGAACTTTGCAGAGACGGAGAGAAATGCAACCTATTACTAAAGTGTTGCAGGATAGCAGAATACAATATCAATGGCTGTTCCCAT
Source organism: Ichthyophis bannanicus (assembly GCA_033557465.1). Classification (NCBI taxonomy): domain Eukaryota; kingdom Metazoa; phylum Chordata; class Amphibia; order Gymnophiona; family Ichthyophiidae; genus Ichthyophis; species Ichthyophis bannanicus. The sequence continues at coordinate 499,417,330 of CM066033.1, forward strand.
TTGGGCTGTTTTTTCAGAAAAATGCCAAAACTTGGAGAATAAGGATCCTGGAAGAAGCAAAGGTGGCATTCACTGCAATAGGACTGGCGCGTAGTATGATGACAGAGCCGGATGAACAAGGACAGAGCGAGCGTGGCAGTCCCCGGAGGGGCAAGGGTCCAGAAAGATCCGTAATACAGCCAAATGTGGACAATTGTGAATAAAAGGGGGAAGGATGCAAAAAGGGTAAACATTTGAGAACAAGATGGAGACAAGGCTTTAGCTCAGAGAACTGTGTTGAAGAGCGGAGGGGTGCAGTGGGCGCTCTAAAGGGTATTGTTGTGCATAGAAGTTGATTGTTATGTATAAATTGCGATAATAGTATATAAGCATGGTTGTTGATATCATTGTGAATGGGTACGTAATGAGGAGGGGGATGGTCAGGGAGGAAGGGGGAAAGGGGTGGAAGTGAATAAGATAAAGGGTAGCAGGGAAATTACTAGCTGGGAAGGGGGGGAAAGGGAAAGAAAGATAAGGGGGGGGGGACCCGCAGACCATTCTGGATGAGGATCACTACTCCAGGGGAGACCCCAGATGGAGGGGGAGGTGGGTGGGGAGGGGAAGGTGGAAGGGGGGGAAATGAGGGTGAGGGGATGGATAAGAATGGGGGAGGGAGGGGAGGGGAAGAAGGAAGGGGGGTGAGACAACAGTGGGGGAAAGGAATACAACAACTAAAGCAAGAACAAACCCTAAAAATCACTACCATAAATATGAAGGGCCTCCGCACATGGCAAAAGAGGAGGCTACTGGATAAAGAGGGTAAAAGGCAACAGGCTGACATTTTGTGCATACGGGAAACACATTTAAGAGTGGGGCAAGAACGGTTATGGCAAACAAGGAAGTACCCCTATGTCATATTGGCGGGAATCAAAGCAGAACCACGAAAAGGAGGGGTAGGTATTTTGTTGGGAGAGAAGGTTAAAGAACAGGTGGTGGGATTATACAGAGATTAAAAAGGACGATGGGTGGGGGTTCACTTGAAGGTGGGGAAAGGAAGAGATATGGGTAATAAACTTGTATAGACCTAATGAGGAACAGAAAAAATTTTATGAGACTTTGATGCTTGAGTTAGAAAAGATGGGTAATGCCCCAATAACATTAGGGGGGGGGATTATAATCCAACAGTCTACCCATGCTTAGATTCCAGTGGAGGGGGAGGGCTGGGGGGGGGGAGGGTAGCAAGAAAGAGCCTTAGGCATATGAAAGAAAGGGTAGGATTCATTGATGTCTGGAGGTGTAGAAATCCAGAACGGAGGGGCTACACTTTTTCTTCTAAACCCCATGAAACATAAAGCACAATAGATATGGTGTGGGTGAGTGGTGGATGGATTACGAAGGTGAAAGAAATAGAGCATGGGTCCATAACCTGGACAGATCATGCCTCAATTTCGGTAGTTTTTGGCTTGGGGACTGAAGAGGAGGGTTTAAAATACTGGTGGCTTAATGATTCTATATTGGAGGACAAGGATAATGTAGAAAGTATTAGGAAGAATATAAAGGAGTATATTCATTTTAACAACCAAGGGGAAGTATCTACCCGGACTGTATGGGATGGGTTTAAAGCAGTAGTGAGAGGACATATGCTAGGCTTGGCGGTGAAAGCAAAAAAAGGTGAGAGAAAAGGCAGAGCAGGAATTATTAATGAAAATAAAGGAGTTGGAACTGAGTCACCAAAATGACTGCAACCCATCAGTGTTGGAGGCCCTGACAAAGTTAAGAGTGGAGTTGGGGAGGTTGAGAGCCAGTGTTATGGCACATGAATTGAATGTGATAAAACAGGCATACAGAGGAGGGGGGAATATGGCTGGGAAAGTGTTGGCTAGTAGGCTTAAAGCATGGAAACAACAGGGGGTGATAAGCTATATAAGAAATAAAAGAGGTGAGCTGGCGTATGATGCTACAAAGATAAAGGAAATATTTAGAGAATATTATAGGACCCTTTATAGCAGTGAGGTGCATGATGGGGAGAAAAAGAGTGCACAATATTTGAAGGAGTGTAGTTTGAAGAAAATAAGCAGCGAGGAGGTAGGAAGGTTAAACAAACTCTTTAAGTGGAACAGAAATTACAGCAGTCATTAGGGAGCTCAAAGTTGGAAAAGCCCCAGGGCTGGATGGACTGACAGCTAAATTCTATAAAGTTTTCCAGACCCAGGTATAATCCTTAATGGTCGAAGTCTTTAACGACATTTTAATTGGGAAAAAAGTACCAAGTTCTATGGAGGACGCGGGGGTTACTATAATGCCGAAACCGGAGAAGGATCCTACAGTGTGTGGATCGTATATAGGCCAATTTCCTTGATTAATGTTGATGCAAAAATATTGGCAAAGATATTGGCAAATAGATAGCAGGATGTGATGCCAAACTTAATCCATAAGGATCAAACTGGATTTGTGAAGGGCAGGTTGGGTGGAGATAACATTAGGAAGATTGTTAATTTCATATGTCATACACAAAAAGAGGGCCAGGCGGCTGTTATGGTCATGGTAGATGCAGAGAAAGCCTTTGATGGGGTGGAGTGGCCTTTTATGTATAAAGTCTTAGAGGATATGGGGATAGACCCAAATTTTCAAGATTGGATTAAAGCACTATATGCACATCCAAAAGGGATGGGAATGGGAATTACTCGGAAACTATAGAGTTACAGAGGCGCATAAGGCAGGGATGCCCTTTGTCACCCCTGTTGTTTGCACTAGTCATAGAGCCCTTGGCAGAGATAATTCGAAAGCAAAGAGACATAAGAGGGATATCGATGTGGGGGGGGGACAGAATCAAAGGTGGCGTTATTTGCTGATGATGTCATTTTTATAGTTAAAGATCCATTTACCTCTTTGCCAGTCCTCATGCAGGAGATTAGACAGTATAGTGAAGCGTCGGGGTATAAGATAAATATCAGTAAATCAGAAATTATGTGGGTAAACGTCCTGGAGGGAGTAGGAAAGGCAGTTCTGTAACTCTTCCCCTTTAAATGTTTCCAGCGTAGCTTTCGGTACCTTGGTATTCAATTGGGAAGGGAAGTAGAGCGGTTAGTGTAATGGAATTATGTACCTTTAATTCAGGCAATTAGTCAGGATCTACAAAAATGGAAGGGGATGAGCTTAACGTGGATGGGGCATATAGCTGTGATTAAGATGAATGTTCTACCTAGGGTGCTGTTTTTATTGGCCTCTCTGCCTTGCAGGATCCCAAGGGGGATGCTAAAAAAAGATCCAGAATCAAATCTTTCAATTTATTTGGGGAGGGAAAATACCCAAAGTATCTCGGAAAGTGATATTTATGCCCAGGGAAGAAGGAGGGTTGGGGGTGCCGCATATAGTGAATTACTACAAGGCAGCACAATTAAGAGCATTGATGGTGAGTAGACGTATAGGAGAGATGCCTCAATAGGTGAAAATGGAGAGGGAGGGAAATGAAAATCTGGAGGCGTGGATGTGGAATCCACACTTAAGTAAAGAAAGGGGAGAGGATGGAAATCCCTTTAAAGCAGTGATGAAGGATATATGGAGGGAGGTAAGAAACAAACTCATGAGGAATAGGAAATATTTTAGGGGAACCTTCATAACAGGATTGTTGGAATTTCCACCAGGGTTGCAGGGAGGAGAATTTCAGGAATGGGGGAAAACAGGGTTGCAAAGACTAGGCCAGTTTCTAAAAGAGGAGAACACAGTGTTGACTTTCAAAACATTGGGTAGAAGATATAATGTAGAGCACAAAGATTATTATGCATAAACACAAGTATACTATTTCCTGCAGAAGCCAGAGCTAAGACAGGAGTTGAAGCAGCCGGAGGCAGGAATAGAACAGTTAATGTCAGAAGGGGAGGTGTCCAAACAGTTAATTTCTAGGTTATACAAGGAGATGTTAAGGACAGAGGGGACGGAGATTAGAAGCCACCAAAAATGGGAACGGGAGCTTTTAGGAGAATGGGATAAGAAGCGATGGCAAGTAATAGTGGAAAAGGCTAAGAAATTAGCCCCGGGAGCAGTCTATCTTGAAAGTAGCATCAAGGCACGGCTGTGAATGTACTGGACGCTAGTGAAGATGCAGATCAGGAAATTACAGCAAAGCAATTTATGCTGGAAGGGGTGTGGGAGGCCAGGGGATTTAATACATTTACTATGGGGAGTTCTTTGTAAACACAGATCAGCTTGCTGCACTGTGCTAGTCATTCTGTTTCATGTAAACCGCACTGATGTTGAATAGTGCGGTATAAAAGAGACTGTACATAAATAAATAAATAAAGCAAATGTGGGAGGAGGTAGAGGATTTATATTATGAAATTACCCAGGTGGGGGTAAAGATTAATCAAAATATGGCAATATTAGCAGCGATAAGAGAAGAAAGAGATAAATATTTAGACCAGTTTCTGGGGTACTGTATTAATGTGGGGCGAATGGAATTATTGGCAAGATGGAAAGACCATAAAATGCCTACCAAAAGCGAGATAAAGGGGATGCTCGAACGAATGTGATGTATGTGCGAAATTGAGGCCTATAAAAATTATAATAAGAAGCAATTTGACCAACTTGGAGGTGGTACAAAGAGTGGTGGGTAAAGAAGGATTGAAAGGAAACTAGTGGAATAGATAGGAGTAAGGGGAGCGAGAGGAAGGAAGAGGGGAAGGGGGAGAGGGGATTTAGGGGGGAGGATGGCGAAGATGGAGGAGGAGGTAGGGTATAAATGGATGTGTACTGAAAACTGAACAAATGTAAGTGATGTTGGCAGTTTTTTGTGGTGTGGCTAAGGAAAGGGGAATGGTATGAAGTTGTAAATTTAAATATTGTATGTATAATGTTCAAATAAAAATTGAAATTACTAAAAAAAAAATTAATTAGTATTAATATTTAGCTCAAGCCCATCAAGGCAAGTTACATTCAGGTATGTAGGTATTTTACTGTCCCCAGAGGGCTTACAATCTATGTTTGTACTTGAGGCAATGGAGAGCTGGGCCTTGCCCAAGGCCACATGGATTAAAAAACAGGTCTTGCTGGATATCAGGCTGTTGCCCTAACTGCTAGGCTACTCTTCCACTTTAAATCAAATCTAAATTCTTCTACCTCATTTATTTATTTATTTAAAAGTTTTCTATACCGCCTTTTCCTTCAGTCAAAGCAGTTTACATGTCAACTTAATCAGATTACAATGTGTTGCAGGTAGTGGAGGTGTGCGGGCGTTAAACTTATTTACACAGGCGGAATGCTGCCTAATTTGATGCACACTTTTCAAAACCAAATAAAACAGTTTAAACTGAATGTGATTCTGTTAACGATTGAGTAATATGCATTCCTACTGGATAGCCTGCCAGTGACATGGCTTCCAATTTTTGTACTAATTGAACTATCCTCCTTTGCACGATAGGAATGTGGACAGAGCTGATCCAGGTTAATTCTGTCAGTACAGGAAATTTGTTATCCTCAGAAGCAGTTCAGAGGCTGAATATTAAACACTAAAACAAAGGAAAATATGATAGAAAAGTCCACAATAGATTTCCCATCTTTCTTTAGTGTGAATGGGTTTATTAAGTTATTCTTTAGAAAGTTCATACCGACTTGAAAAGTCTTGCTTCAGAAAACCATGATATCTTTTGAAATTTGTAATTGCGAATTATATAATGTCTTACAATGCACACAAAGCAATCTGCTATATGACTAGTCTTCACGATTTATTTTCCAAAATTGAGTTTCATTTTATTTACTCGCCTTTCTATGCTTATTTTTTCAGTTTCCATAACAGCAGTTTGTTTGTTTTATTAGAATGTTGGTAGAAGGAGGTCCTTTTAGTTAATTGCTATTTGTGTGGTTTCCAATGAATGAAGCTCTCCTCTTAGAATGATTAGCTTATCATTTTTCCCTTTTTATGTAATTTCTCAAGCTGTGCGTGCTTAATTTGCCAAGCAATTAGTTTAAGTTCTTTTTTGTTTTATAATACTGGAGGGAAACAACCTAGTCCACCTTTGGGAAACAGCTTTGGCTATATCCCAAACTTGAAATTCCAGATACGCCTCTCAAACTGCAATAAGTTTTTCCATAAAGGAAATTTAAGATAGACAAGTGCACAGCTATGCACTTAGGGAAGAACAAGCCAACCTACTATTGCATGAAGCAAGTTTCCAAATTAGGAATTGACACCCAGGAAAAGGATATAGGTATCATCGTGGATAATACGTTGAAACCCTCTGCCCAGTGTGCAGCCACAACCAAGAAAGCAAATAGAAAGCTAGGAATCATAAGGAAAGGAATGGAGAATAAACCCAAGGATATTATAACGCCTCTGTATCGCTCCATGATGTGACTGCACTTTGAATATCGTATGCAGTTGTGGTCACCATATATAAAAAAGGATGTATTGGAATTAGAAAAGGTAAAGAGAACAGTGACCAAAATGATAAAGGGGATGGAAGAATACCCTTATAAGGAAAGACTTAGTGGCATGTTTACTAAAGGTTAATGTGTGTTATATAAAGTTAACATGCATTAAGTGCTGCAATGAATGGGCAGTGGCAGCACTTAATACATGTTAACTTTACTTAATGCACATTAACCTTTAGTAAACATGCCCCTTAAAAGGAGAGGTTGAAAATGAGATGGTCGAGGGGAGATATGATAGAGGTCTATAAAATGAGTGGAGTGAAACAGGTAAATGAAGATCAGTTGCTTACTCCTTCAAAAGGTAGAAAGACTAGGGGAAACATAATGAAGCTATGATGTAGCAGATTTAACAATTATCAGAGAAAATAGTTTCTCTCAGTGCGTAATCAACTCTGGAATTTGTTGCCGGAAGATGATGTAAAAGCTGTTAGTGTAACTGAACTTAAAAGAGGCTTGAACAAGTTTCTGGAGGAAAAGTCCATAAACCATTATTAAAGCAGATCAGAGAAATTTACTGCTTACCCCTTGTTAAACAGCATGGAATCTGTGTACCTTTTTGGGAATGTGATAGGTATTTGCGACCTGGATTGACCACTGTTTGAAACAGGATAGTGGGCTTGATGGATCTTGGTCTGACCCAGTATGGCATTTCTTATGTTCTTATTGAAAGAAGTCTGTTCTGGGACCTTAGTCCTGTTGTGTTGTAATCCTCCAATTCAACAAGTACCAGATTTACCAAAATATTACAGAAATATTATAAGAATAGAGATTTTCTATGCGCCTAATAAACCCTTCAGAGATAAATCAGAAATTGGCACAAGATTAGGGTTTATAACAGAAAAGAAAAAAGGCATTCTCCATTCCGCCTTTTCTATTTTATCCCCAAAATCAAATAATCCTAATCTTATAAGTAGAAAAATATGGAAATTAAAAAAAAACACTGTGATACTCCTTTATTCTACTAACATAATACATTTTGGAGATAATATTATAACCACGTGCCTATTTAAGGCAGCCAAAACATACTTGATAAGGAAAGGAGGAGTCTATTTTACTTTATAAAATATTGGTGTAAGTGTTGAAAGCGTGATTTAAGCTAAGATGTGAACTTTGCACTAGCTCTAGAACTGGTGTAAATGCCTGCACCTAGATTTTTCAAGAACACTTGCAAACTATAGTGTGTTATTATTTTTACAAGTACTCATGTGCTCAGCCCAAACTCCACCTATGTGCATATTTACAGTGAAAGTACATGGGCCACACAAACAAGACATATACTTATATGCATGTCGGTATTCTTTAAGAGGTAATTCACATGTGTACATAGCCACTTGCTAATGTAAATGATTAAAATACTGAGATTCAGGCATGTTCTTGCTACCTAAATATAGGTGGCTCTTTATTAAATTACTCCCTAGATGAGGAAGCTACGTAGGTGCCTATTTTGAGGCTATTAATCATTTGTAGTTTTACTTATCTTAATGGGAGCAGAGGAAGTGTGTATATGAATGCATAGTATTTATACCCCTGATGTAGGCTTTGTTGAAACATGCTATATTGGGCTTTATCTATTGATTTATATTAAAAATGTTATTGCTTTTATGTGTATTATGATTGATTTATTTTCCCAATTGGCAATTTTTTTTTGTTCTTTATAATAAACCAATAAAAAACCTGCTAAAATTGAGCTACAGTGTAGCTGTGTGCATTTACACCAATAGGGGTGCTGGTGTAAATGTGTGTGACTGCAGTACGCATGTTGGTGCATATTTTATAACCTCTGTGCATATTTCATGATGCCACCTGCACCCCAGCTCATCCCCCAAACACTCCGACACTCAGATTGCTTACGAGTACATGCCTACTTTTCATAGTGTGTACTTGTATGCATACAAATTCTTAAAAAATGTTTTTTATATGATTAAAAAGCCTTTCAAAATTACCCGATGGACACCCACCTGATTGGTACCAAAAATATAGGGGATTGCAGGAGAAAGCAGAAGCAGAATTTTTAAAATGAAATTCCCATGTGTACTTCTGGCCCACTCTGGTCCTGCCTCTAGAACTACTTTCATCCCCATAGAGGGCCTGAGAAAATTTTCATAGAGGGATTTTTCATATGTAAACAGCCATTCATCTGTGAAACTCCTTTTGAGAATTGTCCTTTTGTTGACTAAGGGGTATGTTTACTAAACAGCGCTAACATCGCAGTGGCGACTATCGCATGATAAGTGATGTTATCGCGCGATAATGGCGCATTACCGTGCGATAACGTCTCCGGCGGCATTAAGGTGCACAGAGGGTGGAGTAAGGCTCCCCAGAGGGCGGAGATAAGGGGTCAGTGGGCGGAGAGTGCGCGGGGTCAGGGTCTGAAAATTAACGCCACTGAAAACCTTGCATTAGAGACACATTTGCAGGAGAGAGAAACCAGTTCAGTCAGCAATGTACAGCAAAGGCAGGGAGACCCAGATAAGTGATAGTAGTGATACATGTGCAGTAACAAAACATGCAAAAACCAGAGAGATAATGACCAGAACCAAAATAGAAATACAAAACACCGAACTGGCCAATAGAAAAAACATTGATAAACGGTAATCAACACTACCCATAAAGAATAAAAAGGAAGATGTCACTTTTGGAAGGGTCCAATTCTGATTCCCCCTACAAAGTGAATGTTCCAACATTGATAGTGTTGATGAGGGTTTGCTGTGGTGTATATTGGGCAGCTTGCTTATGTGGATTTCACATGTGCAGCAACAGCAGGAGTGGCCACGTAGGAAAGGGCACTATGGTGATGGTGTAAATGGGGTACAGGGGGCTGCAGGCAGCACATGCAGTGGGCCAGCTGGGGCACAGGGTGAACTAGTCAGATGCCTAGGTGACACATAGGAATGTAGAAATGGAAAACCAGCAAGACAGCAACTGACCAAGGGCAAACATGTCCATGAGTGTGTGTCCCACAGTGTCCCAGGGGACAGTACCCAGCAAGTACCCCAAAGGGCACATAACATTCGCAGGCAGTGCGGGGGGAAGCGTGGATGTCTAGGCAGGTACACCTACCCCATATCATGCACCATAGGCAGCCGCCTACCGGCACACTGGATGGCCTGGGACTATGCACCACCGGCACAGAGGCATGTCAGCATGTGGCAGAGGGGTACTGGTGGTGGAGGGGGCAGTGGCATCTGCCCACAGCAGACCAAGGCCAAGCCCTGTTTAGGTGGGTGCCGTGCACTGCAACAGACAAGGTCTGTCTGACGAACAGTCATGGTATCCCCAGGGAATGATTTGCCTCTGTGACAACAGTTTGGTGCAGTACACACAGCCAGTATATTCAGGGGCAGAAGGTCACAGGTTCAAGTCCCAGCTGTGGCTCCTGCAGACCATGTCCCTATATTTTACCCAGTACTAAACCGTGGTAACAAAGACGGAAACTTTATTGCAGATAAAATAAATATGCCATAAACACCTATATTTTACCCTACAGAGCACATACACCATAAACATGTGCAATCCCTATAGCAGATTTTCCTAAATGCAGGGCCTGGAGGGCCAAACACCATTCAGGTTTCATGCTGTCCCTAATAAATATGCCTGTGATGCATTTGTATGCACCGCCCCCATTGTATGCAAATGTATCCATGCATATTCATTAGGGACAGCATGAAAACCTGAACTGTATTTGGCCCACCAGGACCGGAGTTGGGAACCTCTGCCCTAGAGCAATGGCTAACAGGGGCACAAGCACCCACACCCACAGGCTCCACTATTCAACGGCTCATGGAGAGTCAGGCTGTTGGGCCTTGCGCGGAGCAGCAACTACCAATACTAGCACCTGCATACCTTGGCAATGCCGTCTTAAACTTGGAAACACGTTCCACATATATCAAAAGGTTGCTATGATTAATGTCAGATAACAAATCCTAAGTTAAACACAATTTGTTGACAGAGATTCATCATAGCAACCTTTCTGATATCTGTGGAGTGTGTTTCAGTTTTTGTTTCTGACAGTGTTTACCACCCCGGGCAGGGACCCTAACAGTATTGAGTACCATAGCAATGCCTGCACTGTGCCCAGGACTGGTGTGGCGGCCAGGGCTGCCAACCACCTCTATATTTGCACAATACTGAAATAGGTGTGGGAGTGTGTGTATGTCTATTCAGTGTTTTGTGGCTGCCTACACCTTACTGAGCCCACAATGCTTGCACTGTTTCCAGTGTTAGCCTGCCATTGTGCATAATGAGGAGCAAGATATTGTGGGTATGGCCCGGACACGGCGGTCTGGGCAGGATGCATCTGCACAGGGCATAGGGCAATGGCTGGAACATTGTAGTGCCCAACCACCACCTGCACGGACAGGGTGGCCATAGCATGTCATGTTGGGAGGTCACTCTCACCCTGACTGAGCAGTGACCATGGCATGGCTACGTTCCCAGATAGTGCTATACAGTGTTTCTTTCAAGCGATATCTGAGTTCCCTTTTCTGGGGCCCAATCACTGACATACTTGTTTGGTGTGTGTGCTTACATCCCACTTTTGGGTGCACACAGTTCCTCCAGGAACATGCACTATGTACTAGCTAGCAAACTGTCTTCAGTTAGCATGTGTATGGCTGGAACACCTTGCAGGATGCAGCGGGTGGAGACTGACTGTGCCCTCTGCTGGTGAATGTCAGATTGTGGTGGGGAGCAGTTGAGCTTTTCCAGGCCTACTGCCTGTCTGTCAGTGCCCTATGTAATGTGTACAGATCTGCATTGACTGCCTTGGAGGGTGCCTATTCCCCAGCAGGACTGGGGTTGATGGTCCCCTCTACTGCCTCCATTGCAGAGATGTAGAATGTGGATCTGTTGATGTGAGATCCTGTCCCCCACCCTGACCCAGAGAGGGCAGGTTGGGTGGTGCTACATAATCCGCTTTTGGGTCCAAACACCACCCTTCTCCTATAACAAATGACCATGGCAACCACACAGGATATGCACTATTCTGGGTGCATCATAGTCCACAAGGACTAGACGTGACTGGGAAATACAGATGGACACAGGTGTATCCTAGGTGTGTCTGCAAGGACTACCTGTCACACACTGGCACTGATGGGGACCTGCAGCACAACCTATCTCAGCCAAGCCAGGTGCTGCGGACCTGTCAGTTCCCCCTACCAGGCCGGGGTGCCGTAGAGGCGCATACCCCATCTTGTGATCAGATGTAGACTGCTGATCTGCATGTGCAATGCATCATTGGTACGGGTGGGTTTGCCCTATCCTGGTAACCACAGCAGACAGTTTGTGCGGTGACCTGCAGTCTTTCTGAAGCCAGCCAGCACTGTGTTAGAAGCTATAGAGATGTAGCCCACTGGTTACTACAATGACTGTAGAGGCAGAGGTCATGGGTTCTATCCCACAGTGGTGTTATTTAATAAGGCTGTCTGAGGCTTTTCCTTTCAATTTAAATCTGTGCTCCCAGGAAAAACACCCTCACAGTGCCGTAACCTAAGGTGCCTCATAAGGCGCCCTATAGGGCACATTATAAGGTGCCTTGTCGGACAGGGCCCGATTCTGATGCAGACATAGATCCCCTCTGTGCGTCCAATTTGAATCGGATGCACACAGGGGATCGCGATTCTGATCCTTGGGATAAGAATCGCAAATAGTCCTGCACATGCAGGCTGGGACAGCGATTCTACCCTAAGGCCAGAGTCGGGCTGCGGGGAATAAACCCTGCCCCCCCCCACCCCATCTGCATCCCGGGCCTTCCAAAACAAAGTGTCCAGGGAAGTTATTCCACCTCGGAGGTGGAATAACTTCCCCAGCTATTTCGCCGTCCCCAGATGTAGAGGGCCGACATTAGAATCGGCCCTGTACTCACAGTGCCAGTGACCACTCACTGCCTGCCCACTCTCCGCCCTCGTGCCGCCCATTCTCTGCCCCCATCTAGGTTCTCCGCACAACCAGCGGGGAAGTTATTTGGGGCAGAAGAAGCCACAAGTAACAGGGTTGGATGTTCCGTCGGGTCATCCATTCCTGCTATTCGTGGCTCAGAATAACCCCCTAAATTCTCTTCACCCCCTCTTCCCCCTCCCCACTACCAAATTTCCCCTCAACCTCTATCACCCTTTCATCCTTTTCTAAAATCTCTGTTGAAGAAATCTTTCTTCTTCTTTCCTCCTCTAAACTCACTACCTGTTCTTCTGATCCTATCCCTACCCATCTCCTCAACTCCATTTCCATCATCCCTTTCATCTCACATATTCTCAGCCTTTCGCTTTCCACTGTAACCTTCAAGCATGCTGTAATCACTCCTCTCCTCAAAAAAACCCCTCACTTGACCCTACTTGTCCTTCTAATTATCGACCCATCTCCCTTCTCCCATTCATCTCCTAAATTCTTGAACGTGCAGTTCTCTGCCGCTGTCTCAAATTTCTCTCCTCTCAAGCTCTCCTTGATCCACTTCAAACTGGTTTTCATCCATTTCATTCTACTGAAACTGCTCTTGCCAAAGTCTCCAGCGATGTGTTCCTCACTAAATCCAAAGGCCTTTACTCAATTTTCATTCTTCTCAATCTTTCTGCTGCTTTTCATACTGTTGACCACCTCCTTCTCCTTGACACTTTATCCTCTCTTGTTTTTAGACGCCCTGTACTGTCTTGGTTTTCTTCTTATCTCTCCAATCGCTCTTTCAGTGTTTGTTCTGGAGGTTCCTCCTCTACTGCCATCCCTCTCTCAGTTGGTGTACCTCAAGGGTCTGTTCTGGGCCATCTCCTTTTCTCTCTCTATACCCAGTCCTTTGTGCCCTCATCTCTTCCCTTGGCTTCAGTATAATTCTTATGCTAATGACTCTCAAATCTATCTAGCTACACCTGACATCTCTCCTTCCCTCCAAACTCATATCTCTACTTGCTTATCTAACATCTCCACCTGGAGGTCTCACCGCCACCTAAAATTGAATATGACTAAAACTGAACTTCTTATTTTTCCCCTAAACCCTCCTCCCTCCTTCCTTCTTTCTCTATCACTGTTGATAACTTCCTCTTCCTGTTACTTTGGCTTACAACCTTGGGATCATCTTTGACTCCTTCCTTTCCTTCTCCACACATATTCAGCATATAGCTAAAACCTATCATTTCTTTCTCTACAACTTTAACAAAATTTGTCCCCTCCTCTCTGAGCACACTGCTAAGGCTCTTGTCCACTCTTTGGTCACCTCCCATTTTGACTATTGCAACCTCCTCCTTGCTGGTCTCCCTCAGTGTCATCTCTCTCCTCTTCAATCTATCCAGAACTAAAGTAGCTAATCTTCTGCAAGCCCCGATACTCATATAACCCCTCTTCTAAAATCACTTCACTGGCTCCCCTTCCATTTCTGTATCCAATTCAAACTTCTCCTTCTAATATGCATTCACTCTACTGTCCCTCATTACCTTTACTCACTTCTCTCTCCCTACACCCCTCCTTGTGAACTCCGCTCCTCCTCTGGCTTTCTTCTCTCTATGCCATTTTCTGCAAACTCCAGACTTTGTTCTTTTCATGTTGCTGCTCCTTATGCATGGAACAAACTTCCTCTATCTTTATATCAAGCCTCTTCTCTCCTTCTCTTCAAATCCATGCTAAAGGCTTACCTCTTTGAGGCCACATTTGGATCCTAATCCCTTGTTCTCCTTGTGTCTCCTTCCCTATTTGAATACCCCTAGTTTCTCTTAAATTGTTCTGTCTTGATTACATTGTAAGCTCTACTAGCAGGGACTGTCTTCTTTATATGTTTGTGCAGTGCTGAGTATACCTTGTGCATGCATGCAATGTGCCGTCGAGTCAGTGCTGACACCTGGCGACCTAGCAGCCCCTGGGTTTTCATGGCAGTGTGATTGGAAGTAGATTGCCAGGCCTTTCTTCTGAGGCAATGGAGGGTTAAGTGACTTCCCCAAGGAGTACTAGTGGGAATTGAACCCTGGTCTCATGGGTACTAGGTCAGCGCTCGCACCAGTAGGCTACTCCTCCACTCCACATATGCCTTGTAGCGCTATATAAATAAATAATAATAATAATAATAGTGTTATAGCAAACACTGTAAAAAGCTCTTATTCAATCACTCACCCACAGAAGGAATACTCACAGACAGGCTGGAATGCAAACAGGAACTTTTAATGTGCGCACAGGCCCAGATAGAGAAACCAGCAATCTCCACAAAAATCTGAGCCCCGAGGGACGTCCTCCAATGCCTTATATACAGTACAATTTTAAACTCATTCTATAATCCCATTTGCCACAGGTATTTCCTGTCCACCAATCAGCAGCCCCTGGGGAAGGTACCTGGGTGACCTGTCCAAACCGGTGTGCTCTGGTCTGTTGATTTCTGGGCTAGGGGATATTGTGCTTAGACCTGGAGTGGGGAAGGGTGTCTACTGAAATCTTAATGTCTTCTCTTAGCAGGCTGATTACTTTATGTAAGAGCCTCATGGCTTGGGGGGAAGGGTCAGGCTGATCACTTGTGTAAGAGCCTCATGGCTGCCTCACTCCCCCTTTTTAAGTGAGACCTCAACCGCTAGAAGTGGTTGAGGGCTGTATTACTGGAGGCAAGCCGCAGAGGGGTGTATTGGGTCAGGGCCATGACAGTGGTAATCGCCTTGTGTTCTACCAGGGTATCAAGGGTGGTGGTAATGAAGCGGTAAAGAATGGGGATACAACATGGCAGAATGGCACCTAGCAGTAAATAAAAAGAACCCCTACCACTGGGATTTTTAGTCCCCCTGGCCAACTGAACCACTTCATAAACCACCCAGGACCCATGGACGGGTCAGTAATATGATTAACTAGATCACTTAGATCTTGGATAGAGTGTTCAATGGAAACACTTGCATCAGTGAGTTTAAAACAACACATACCCTATACCCTCTATAGCAACTCCTGCACAAACGTTTTTGTTCCGTGTGCAAAAGTTGCTGTTCTGACTGTAAAAGGTTGCAGGGCCTGCAGAGGCCTCTTTCCTTTGGGACAAAGGAGGGCCGTGTACAAAAAGTCTGCAGAGGCTTCTTTCCTTTGGGGCAAAGGCTCTTTCCCTGGGATCCACCCTTATCAGCATATTAATGGCTTTTATTCTTGCTAGTGTTGAGTCATTCTGACTGCACCCTGCCATTCCCTTTGCTTCATTAATCACTGGCACTGTAGTCTTCAGGGCATATGAGTGCTTTGTATCACCAGCTTGGTTTGGCCTGTTTAACTTGTCCAGGCTTGCCCAGCTTGCTCGGGCCTGTTCAATCTGTTCAGGCCTGGGCTGTATTTTCTTAGCTGGGTCCATTTTCTGTGCACTTCTGCTCAGAGTATGGTTCCCCCTGGCTTTACTCTTGTTGTGCTGGGCTCTGGGTACTCATTTTCTTAGCCCACATGCTTTTTTTTCTGTGCCATCATAATGTATTACAGCCTCAGGCAAGGATGCAGCCATACTAGACATACCTATCAGCCAATTTCCCTTCATTCCCAATTTTTCTTTTTCTTTTCTTGTTTATGGGGCAAGGTAATCCCACTAAGGGCAATGGACAAGCAACCCTTTGAGACAGATAGGGGTCATCAGAAAAGCAGCTTCTGGTACTGTTCCCTAGAGACAACATACATTGTAACATCATTTTCTTGCAGCTGGTCAATAATATTGAAAACACATAACATGAAAGTATGTCAAAAGCAGCAATGCTTAATAATGTGATAAAGAAAGCTCTGAGAATAGTACAGCAAAAACTTGAGCTGGTGTGGGTATTGCAGATGCTGAAGCCGAAATGGCTTGTAGATTTCAGTTACTTTCTAAGAAAACAATATTAAAAGGATAACAATACAATCATTCACAGAAGTCCCCAAACCCCCCCCCCCCCAGTCAGTCCAACAGTTCTTTTTCCTGCCTCTCAGCAGTTCCCCAGGACCTCGCAGTGTGCTTCACCTTTCTCTGAAGTTCAAGTTCTGTCTCTCTCAAAATTTGAACCTCTCATTCTCATAGGCAGACACCCTGGCCCGTTTTCAATGTGACACACTGATCCAGATAGGGACTCCTTCACACATCTCAGCGGTGGGCAGCTCTGAGTTCTCGGGATGGTCTGCTCCATCTGGACCCCGGCCACCTCCCTCCGCTGGGCTCCCTGGATTGCAATTTGGTGACATGGCTCCAGGCCCCATTCAGGAATAAAATGCTCATCTCTTTTTTCTTTTTTTTTTTTGTTTACATATTCATTAGCCAGATACATCACTTCAAATTACCTTCATTAGTTTAATGTCCATCAAAAGTCCTTCTTCTTAATATCCCACTTCATCCCTCACAACACTCCCCCATCACCTGCATCATTCCACCAATCACATACATAGGTACTAATGTATCCTTATTATTGCTGTGTATACTGGACCTCTACATAATGTACTGCTACCAGTATATTTGGTAACAAAGTGCAAGTGTATAAACTAAAAAGATTTGTTTCTCACAGTGCTATAATATACTGTACTCCTGAAACTGAAAACCCTCAAAACAAGGTACACTTTTTCTCTGGACACCAGTGCGTCTATGATGTTACTGTTCTGTTCATCATTTGTCAGCACAGTGCTTAACAAGGCAAAGTAATTACCTTGAATCCTACAGTTCAAAACAAGCATGAAACTGATACTTTTCCATAAAAAGGTTGGTAGATACCTGGAATGCAATATCATTGTAGTATCAGAAAAATGAATACAGTTGATCAAGGCAGTTTAATGTACCAAGCAGGAAAGAATGCAATATTACTTGCTTAATTTTGTATGTGCAGTCAAAACCAAATATATGTACCAGAGATAAAATTCAGGCTTTAAAAAGACAAGTAAAAAAATCTTCATTTCTTCATAATCTTATAAGGATTTTCTAAAGGAGGCACCCCCCATGGTTCCAGAAGCTTAAAACTCTACAATCAAAATTGATGACAAGAGGATTGTTTGGAGACTAGGTGTGGCGTTTGCTAGGAGAAAGACTCCTAGGTGATATTTTTTCTTTTGTCCTCTCTAATGTGCCTCCATTTATCTGCTAGAAGAAGGAACTCCTCCCAGTATCTTTCTATAGCTATGCAAACTATCTCAGCAGTTTCAATCACCCCTTATTCACTGCTGAGAGGTGTGATCAAAAAACCTGGCTCCCTGACTATTGACTATGCATGAAACATAGCAATGAAACTGGATATGCATTAAATAAAGCAATTGTCTTCCTTCACTCTCTAATGGGCCTCCATTCATCTGCTAGAAGAAGGAACTCCTCCCAGTATCTTTCTATAGCTATGCAAACTATCTCAGCAGTTTTCAACCACCCCTTACTCACTGCTGAGAGGTGTGATAAAAAAAAACCTGGCTCCCTGACTATTGACTATGCATGAAACATAGCAATGAAACTGGATATGCATTAAATAAAGCAATTGTCTTCCTTCACTCTCTAATGGGCCTCCATTCATCTGCTAGAAGAAGGAACTCCTCCCAGTATCTTTCTATAGCTATGCAAACTATCTCAACAGTTTTCAACTACCCCCCACTCACCGCTGAGAGGCATGACCAAAACACTTTCTAAACTGTCCCTCTCCCTGCAATCAGTAGACCTGGTGTTTTTTTTTTTTTTTTTACTGTTTGGGGACACAGGGGCGATTTGTTAATAACTTCACCTTTTACTGATAAGAGTATCAAAATCAATCCTGAAATATAAAGACCTAATGTCTGGACAAAACCTTTCTTTCCCTAATCTTTCCCTAATGTCACAACTAAACACAGAGACACTCTAACATTTACAGAGACACTCTATCAGTTTCTGCATAACAGCACATTAACTATATGGACCAGCCATGAATCTATATAGGGAAACTGGTCCGGATGCTGCTCCGCTACAACTTAGCCTCCGGACCCCATGCTCTAATCATAATTTTCAAATCACAAGTTACAGTGTAAATCTTCTAATCTCAATTCAAGGAATGCAATGTTCAGTGTAAATTTTCTAATCTCACTTCTGGGAATACAATATACAATATAATCCAGGTAACAGGCAGAGTTTGGTTGCACAAAACACACAGGACCACAAAGGGAAAAAGAAAGAGGGAAAACAGAAAACAGAGACGTCTCAGCAGCGAATACGTTACAAATACACATTACACATTACACACACTAGCATAGGATTTAACTTTTACCATGAGGATAATAGTAGCTAGCTATTTTCTAATGTTCACTAGATGGAGCTCCAGGATCTAAAAGCACATGGCAACACAAAAAAACCCCCCAACACTATAGGAGCACATGGGGCAAAGGCTCTAAATAAATCGCCCCGATCATCGGAGAATTGCGATCAGCGCAATTATTCCTGAAAGGCACACTTAAGGGGGTTAAGTACTAATATTTTAGGCAATTTTTAATAACTTTGGCAGCGCTGCACTTTAAATACCTTTAAGGGGCCCGAGGTGGCAAAGTTAAATTTATACTGCAGTCATTTACTGGCGCTCGCAAGCAAGCGCCCCCCCCCCCCCCATTCCTACCAGATTTCAACCAGATTTACCAGATACCAGATACAGACAGGACGAGCAATGGTTTCAGAGCCCCCCCAGGACCTCTACTCGGAATGCTCGCTGCGGGTGATCGGGCCGCGACAGGTTCACAGAATTTTACCAGGATTTCCAGATACAGAAACAGAGGACTACCCAAAACAGTAAAACAGTAAAGTAGTAAAGTAGTAGTACTCACCAGAACTTCTGATCAGACAGAGAGTTTGGATGCCAGTCTATCCAGCCAGTTTTTCAATCGGGCGGTCAGCCACAGGGACCGACTGACCAGACAAATCAAGGTGTCCTTCCGGAGCACAAAGTGGCCCGGGGCGCCAAGGACCGTTAATCACCTGGAGGGGCCGGTCCCTGACTGGTGGAGGCCTGATCCTGCAAAAAGCAGTAGTCTTCCCACCGTGGGTGTGATGAGAGAAGCTTTTTTAAATTTAATTTAAAAGGGTCCCACCTGGGGGTGCCAAAAATGTTATAGCAAACGCTGTAAAAAGCTCTTATTCAATCACTCACCCACAGAAGGAATACTCACAGACAGGCTGGAATGCAAACAGGAACTTTTAATGTGCGCACAGGCCCAGATAGAGAAACCAGCAATCTCCACAAAAATCTGAGCCCCGAGGGACGTCCTCCAATGCCTTATATACAGTACAATTTTAAACTCATTCTATAATCCCATTTGCCACAGGTATTTCCTGTCCACCAATCAGCAGTCCCTGGGGAAGGTACCTGGGTGACCTGTCCAAACCAGTGTGCTCTGGTCTGTTGATTTCTGGGCTAGGGGATATTGTGCTCAGACCTGGAGTGGGGGAAGGGTGTCTACTGAAATCTTAATGTCTTCTCTTAGCAGGCTGATTACTTTATGTAAGAGCCTCATGGCTTGGGGGGAAGGGTCAGGCTGATCACTTGTGTAAGAGCCTCATGGCTGCCTCAATAGTAGTAGTAGTAGTAAAAATAAATGAAATAGTCTTCACCAGTGCCAAACAGAGCTTCCGGCACAATAGGATTGAAACATATGAAATTAAGTAAACGTGGCAGGAACATCTCAAAGCACAGAGCGAGTGGTAAAGCTGTTCCAATATTGATAGGAAGAACCCAAGACCCTAGAAGAGGGGTAAAGTGGCATCAGCATTGGCAGGAAATCCTCAAACAGGGGAGTATTAAAGTAGCACCAACATTGGTACAAAGTCCCCAAATCACTGGGAGTGAGTTAAAGCATCGCAAACATTGTAGGATAACCTCAAAATACCAGGAGAGGGATACATATATTCCTGCTCTATGCTTTCATGTCATTTCCTGGACCTGAGATCTTTTGTCCCAGGATGAGAATGTGTAGTGAGGAGCCCTCATGTCTGTGAAATCAGGATACTGTATATTTGTGAACTACTTAGATTAGCTCCTGTGGGATTTGAATGGGCTGCAGAGGAGAGACTCTGCCATTTTGTGGTTTAGTTTAGTTTAGTTTATAGGGTCTCTTTATGTACCGCCTTTCAGCATGGTCAGCAAAGCAGTTTACAATAATTGAGTAAATTAGGTAAATAGCATAAATTCCATTATAATCACATAATTAAAAGAAAGTCAGAAGAGAAGAACAATATAAAGAAAGAAAAAGATTGCTTAGTGCCTCGTATATCTGCTAAGGGTGAAATAATTGGCTAGTTAAGTAATTCTTTGCCTTTTAACTAGTTTAAAAATATATCATGGTCTCCTCTAATGTAATTTCTCCTAGCAGAGAAACAGTTTCTATTTTCTTTTCTGATCCTAAAGAACGGCTGGTGAGAGAGTTCAGAAAGAGAAGCAGTCCCTTGATTCGCCCTCGCTCAGTTTTGGAGTTAATTGTAAAGGGGCTAATGTTCTTGTTTTTTTTATTGAACCACAATCTTTCCCATTTATTAGAGTTTACCAAATGATATATATCATTGTATATTTTTCACATTCTGCTGTTTAAAAAAAATTAGAATGCATTTAACTAGGAATTTGTTTCACTAATCTATGCAAAATACACATATAAAAACTTTATAAAACCGCCCCATTAAATCGGAGCCAAGAGGCTTGCCTGCCATATGATATGAGACCAAACTAAGAAACAGGACAACTACTAAATAGTCAAGGTTTTAAATGTCAGTGAAATTCTTTGTTTCTGTAGTAACTGGTCCCAAAGAATGGGTAGCACACTAGAAAATGATCTGCTACCAGTTTTAACTGTCTGGTACTTCCTTGGTGGAGGAATGGTGAAATTATATGCCTGAGAAGAATTAAAAGGACACTTAGATTATGCTTAATTAGCTTGTGTTGCAAATACAATAGGCCTCGATTATGAGGGACATGAAAAGTCAAAAACAGTTTGTATCTTCTATGAAATTCTCCTGTCAGACAAATTAAAGAAGACAGGAGAGGGGAGGAAACCCTATCCTATCCAACCTACATGCATCTTTTCTGCCTGCCACATTTGAATTATCTGCAATCTATTTTGTAGGAAATTCAGCATAACTAGAGTTAAAATAATCAAATGGCTAAGACAAAAGCCTGCATTATGGCTCCAAAATCTGGAAAACTTCACAAATGTATTTTTTGTAGGCAACAGGTATCTGAGGTCCAAGAGCTCTAGCCGAGTCAAAAATAGCTCCCAAGTTTTTATACTTTGGATGAGAGACACTCACAAGCTTAAGGAGAGAAAAGTAAATGGGGATGGAGAACTAGTGACTCATAAAATCTCCATTGTTTAGTATTCAGTTTGACTCTGTTCTGATCCAGTCAATTAGTTACACTTAGACAGCAAACAAAGCATTCTATCCTTAGGCACACTATCCTTGGCTACATAAAAATATTGACATCATTGAAAGCAAATAATATATAGACTGCAGGGCCATTCAAAAATACAGAACTCAATAAAAGGAATGGAAAAAAAAGCTAATATGAAAATCAGCGATAGAATATGGGGAATATATAGTATGGATGACATGCTTTGGCTTACTTAAGACTATATTGAAAATACAATGTCCTTTGTTTCTTGTATAGAAGTGACTTCTACTGTGGTTGAAATATAATATGGGGCATTTCTGGCAAAGACCGCATAAAAATGCAGTCAGATACAACCTTGCACTATTTCAGACATTTATGTTGGAATATATTACTCAATCCACTGGTTATGCAGAAAATCATTTTGCAACCTATGGTTATCTTCTGTTTCTCCAGGAACAAGCAGGAAGTCAGTCCTCACACATGGGTGACATCGGCGGAAGCATTCCCCCAGCTTTCAATGAAAGCCTTTGTGAGATGCCACCACGCATGCGTGGTCCTCTTCCAGACCAAGGGTGCCATCTTGCTCAGTCTCCTTTTTTCCATGGAACCCTTCAGACATTGTCTGGCTTGTCCCCGGAAAAAGTTGCATTTTCTCTCTCCGAGTTTCATACTTGCCTCTGGTATTGAACCAATACTCTTCCCACCTACCGACCTCGGTGCCTCGGCGTTGGGTTCAGTTTATTTTTTGTAGTCTTTCATTCTTTTCTGTTTCTGGCGTCTTCGTGCCTTTTTTCTCCCACTGGCAGCCTTGGAGAGTCTTCGACCTCTCAGGGGTACTTTTTCCCCCTATGGCTATCAGTAGCTTTAAGAAGTGTGATTGGTGCTCTAAAATCATGTCTTTGACCAACCCACACGATTGCTATCTCCACTGCCTTGGGCCAGATCACGACCTAGAAGCCTGTGGTCTCTGCAAGAGGATGTCCAGCAAGGCCCTTAAGAGCTGCCAGCAGCAGCAGGATAGGTTTTTCCCAGAATCCCCAATTCCTCTGAAGGCCAGGGCCTTGTCTGAGGCCCTGACATCTCGGGCGGAACCCTCTTAACCCGAGCCTCATCGTGGGTCCTCAGAAAAGGGGTCTCCCTCGAGGGAACCCAGGAAGAAGAAGAAACCCTCAAAGGCAGAATCCTTGGATGGTTCTGACTGGCTGGGGTTCTCCGAGGTGTCAGAGAAGGAGTGGCCTGCGAAGGTCCCTCAGAAGGATCTGACCATGGACTGACCTCGGTCCCCAGATACTATCCTCGTCGAGGATTCCCCTTCGGGGGAGCCGGCATCAGGCCCAAGTCCCTTGGTACCCACGTCAAAGGCTGCAGAGCCTTCTAGTCTGGAGTCCAGAATGGCAGCCCTGAGGACTGGGCCCTTGACGTCCAAGAAGTCCCTGAGGACTGGGCCCTGACGTCCAAGAGTCAATCCTCGGCCAAAGTTGCACTCTGAGTCCCGCTCGATGGGACCGCAGTCATCCCTGGCAAGTTTGCTGGGCACAGGCCGCAGGGCATCGGAGGCTCCGAGGCCTGCAGAGCAGCCCTCCTACAAGTCCTTGATGGACTACTCTGAGTGGGAGACGGAGGACGAGGAGTCCTCCAATACCCGTCACCACCACGACGTCCCTTCTAACTCTCCAGTATCAGAGCCTCAGTGGTGGTCACCGCCCGAGGCCATGGACTTTCTGGATTTTGTCAAGGAAATGTATAAGGACCTGGCATTCCCAACAGAGACGGAGGAGGACCCTCGGGCGGATCAGTTGGAAATCCTCCAGTATGAGGCCCCTCTGCAGGAATCGCTCATGGTGCCCATCCCTCCCATCCTGGAATGGCAGATACTTCGAATGTGGGAGACACCGGCCTCGATGCCGGTGGTGAGCAAATGGCTTGACTCAATGTATCGAGTATGCCAGAGCCCGGGCCTCCAGAAGTCACAGCTGCCGCATAACTCCATGGTGGTTTAGTCGACCATGCGTTGGCTGAAAAGCCAAAAGATGCACTCCTTGGTGCCCCCAGCAGGGAGGCCCACACCTTGGACACCCTGGGCAGAAAGTGCTACCAGGGCTCAATGCTCATCTACCGCATCCAGGCCTACCAGCTGTACATGGGCATGTATCTGAGAGACCTCACAAAGGAACTCTCTGGGTTCTCAGCTGGTCTGTCTGAGAACCTTTGCAGTGGTTCAAGAACTTGGCCAAGGTAATCTGTGAGTGCTCTAAATTCATGTCCCGATGACTGCTTCGAGTCGACGGCTCAGGTAGCCGCAGCGGGCATCGGTGCATGCCATCAAGCTTGGCTACAGTCATCCGACCTCGAGCAGTGGGTTCAGGACAAATTGGTCGATGTCCCCTGCCAAGGAGAGAACCTCTTTGGCAAACCCATGACCGACAAGGCTGCTGAGCTGGAGACCAAGTTCATGATGAGGACCAGATTCTCTAAAAAGACCGCTGCCCTCCCTGACAGAAGGGCAGGTAAAATGTCCTTTTACTCGAGGAAGGGAGCTGCTTACCAAAACTACCCAGCTTATCAGGCCTCCCTGGCTCCCCAACAGGGTCAGCAAGCCAAGGGGCATGGGCATGGCTCATATAAGCAGAAGGCTCCAATACCCCAGGCACTGGCCCTGGCCCCGGCCCAGCCAGGGGGGAGGTTTTGACTTCTTGAGCATAGCCTCTACCCCAAGGAGATCAGCTGCCCACAGGGGGACATCTGGTCCTCTATGCCCAGCGGTGTATGTCTATCACCACCGATTCCTGGGCACTTTGGGTAGTCAGGGAGGGTTACCTCCTCCATATGACTCAGATACCTCCCCCTTATTTCCTAGGAGAGCCCCTCAGGTCTCCCCTTCACCGGGACCTTCTTCTGAAGGAGTTAGCAGGTCTTCTCGAGGACAAAGCGGTGGAACCGGTGCCCCACCATCTCAAGGGCAAAGGGGTTCTACTCCAGGTAGTTCCTTATGCCAAAAAGGACAGGGGCCTAAGGCCCATCCATGACCTGCAGAACCTCAACAAATTCCTGGTGAGGGAGAAGTTCAAGATGCTCTCTCTTGGAACATTGCTTCCATACCTCCAGCAGGGAGACTGGCTATGCTCCTTAGACCTCAAGAATGCTTATACCCACATCCTTATCCACCCCAACCACAGGCAATACCTGCAGTTTGTAGTGGGGGGGGGCATGCATTTTCAGTGCAGGGTGCTGCCCTTCAGCCTAGTCTCTGCCCCAAGAGTTTTCACAAAATGCCTGGTGGTTGTGGCCGCTTTCCTCCAGCTCCAGGGGGTCTTTGTCTTTCCCTACCTGGACAATTGGCTCATAAACGGAGGCACGGCTTCAGAGGTACAGCAGGCCACTGCACACACCATCCAGCTCCTACAGTACTTGAGGTTTGTCATAAACTACGCCAAGTCCTACCCCCTTCCGACACAGTGTCTGGAGTTCATTGGGGCAAAGATCAATACTCTCCAGTTTGAAGGCATTCATGCCCAGGGACCGACCCGATCATTTCGGAACTCTGGCTCAAGATGTGCAGTGCCGCTCCTCGGTGCCTGCTCGGCTTCTCCTGCACCTCCTCGGGCACATGGCCTCCACGGTCCACGTCATCCCAGATTCTCGCCTCCACAAGAGGGCGGCACAGTGGTGTGTCTGGGACCAGTAGTCTCAGGTCTCTGGCTGACTATGGGACAGGGTTACCATGACCCGCCAATTGGTGGATTCCCTGGGCTGGTGGCAGTCTCCCCAGTATCTCGAGGTGGGCATGTCTTTTCAGGCCCCAAGCCCCTCCAGGGTCCTCACCATGAACGCCTCCCTGTTCGGCTGGGAAGCCCACTGTGGAGATCTCTGCACTCAGGGCAACTGGTCACTGGACGAGAGTGGCCAGCAGATCAGTCTCCTGGAGCTCTGAGGAAACACAAAAAGCAAGAGCGATGATAACACAGCAGCTTTATTGGTTGTCTCCGACGCGTTTCGGCAATATGCCTTCCTCAGGGGGGAAAAACACTCACAAACAAACAATAAAAACATAAAATATTAACAACTTCTATTAAGACATAGCATCAAACAAATTAAAGCTAACCGGGCATGATGTTAGATTCAAATGACATTCTTGTAACACGCAAAATACACATAAATAACTATAAATAGTTAAAAAACACATGTAAATCAATAATAAGAAAATATTAAGCACCTAATAGTGAATAAATAATTAAAAATGATAAAAATGGTAAACGAGGTAATGTCAATAAATAGGGAACATGTAAAATTAAATCATTTTGCATATATACGTAAACCAGAACACTAAAAAAACTATACAATTATAATATAATCAATAATGAATCCAATGTGGACATAGGAAGGCTAAACTTAAAACAATAAAAACCCAAACAGTTAAAACGTATTCTGTGTTATAAGAGATGTCCCTATTGTTTGTAAATAAAACAAGGTAGGGCAGAAGTGACCTCGGAAACTGAATGTAATGTTAAACCATACAGAGGAAATTGAGGGATTGGTGATAAAAACTAGTTATAATAACAAATAATACTCACTGCACTATCGCCATCAACCATACATACGATGGTAATATGTGGTGGGGCCAATGGGCCAGAGAATGGTTATAACCAATCTATTGAAAAAGATTGAGGAGACAAAGCTCAATGCAGATTATAAATTATAAATGTTAAATATTGCATATCACTCAACACTGTAGAGTATGGCAGCACCTTGGCATTATGGCTTGTATCATATTCTAACAACCATAAGAAACGAAGATTGAGCGCAACTTACTGCACCGAATAGAATCGGTAAGGTAACCAGCACGATGTTGTATTGTAAATTATATCCTCATCAACATCTTTTAGTGATATCACAAGAAGAGATCTGGTCAGGAGAGTGAGACTATAAACGCTGAAAACCGAGCCAAAAAAAGGGGGCGTGGCTAGGATCGAATTACAGAGCAGAAAAATCTTTTAAGAAGACTGATAGGTCCATTAGAAATGGACCTATCAGTCTTCTTGTGAATTAATTTTTCTATATTCACATTTCGCTCTCTTTAGGTCTAGTACCATTCATCCAATAGGCTGCCAGCCTTAAAAGATTTTTCTGCTCTGTAATTCGATCCTAGCCACGCCCCCTTTTTTTGGCGCGGTTTTCAGCGTTTATAGTCTCACTCTCCTGACCAGATCTCTTCTTGTGATATTGGATGGAACGTATGCTTTTTCTTCAAGTCTACTTGTTGGGTAAAGTAGTTATATTCTACTCTTTAACATTTGTTTTTAAATATGTTAGTGTTTAGCAGATCCCTTATCACTAAAAGATGTTGATTTATTTACAATATTCTACCCCGGGGCCACCTATTGATCTCAGTTCTTTGAAAGGTATTTTATGTGCATTTGCTGCCATGTCGGGTTTAGAATGACGTCTTCATTTGTGTACTTATGTATAATGTCTTTCTTTTAGATTGGCTGAGTCCATATTATTCCCGTGTGGCGTTCCACTATGCTTCAATTACCATGTTCTAAGGTGTCCATATTGTTTAGATTTTACGTGAAACTCCCTTGATTTAACCATTTCAGACATGTACGGCACCATCTCTTTCCCGTTTTTGAGAGAGTAACCCGTGGCACTACAATACCGATTGTAAATTCATGCCATTCAAATTTTGATTCAGTCTAGCTACTTCCCAGAGCGTTCCGTGCTGATACTCTCCTTTATGCACCACACTGCCGGCTGCACTTTATGCCATTTACATTTTGACTTTGCTAGAGCGGTCCGTGTTGATACTATCCATTGTTTTTAAGTCCTAGATGATTCTGCCGCAAGCACACTCTATATTATTCTCACGCTGATCTGCCCCTTCTTTTAAGCATTTGTTAACACATCGTGTTCAGTGATAATTTTAAGAGCTATAGTACAAATTTCTTCTAGATGGGTCTCCTTCATCCAAGGCTTTTTGTTTAATTAACTATTATTAACGATTTACCACCGCAGTTCCTCTAGTTTCCCTCTTTGGCCATTAATTTCATTTTATATGGTTTTATCCATTCCATAGATTTGGATGTGTCACATCTTACATTGATGAGGATATAATTTACAATACAACATCGTGCTGGTTACCTTACCGATTCTATTCGGTGCAGTAAGTAGCGCTCAATCTTCGTTTCTTATGGTTGTTAGAATATGATACAAGCCATAATGCCAAGGTGCTGCCATACTCTACAGTGTTGAGTGATATGCAATATTTAACATTTATAATTTATAATCTGCATTGAGTTGTGTCTCCTCAATCTTTTTCAATAGATTGGTTATAACCATTCTCTGGCCCATTGGCCCCACCACATATTACCATCGTATGTATGGTTGATGGCGATAGTGCAGTGAGTATTATTTGTTATTATAACTAGTTTTTATCACCAATCCCTCAATTTCCTCTGTATGGTTTAACATTACATTCAGTTTCCGAGGTCACTTCTGCCCTACCTTGTTTTATTTACAAACAATAGGGACATCTCTTATAATGCAGAATACGTTTTAACTGTTTGGGTTTTTATTGTTTTTATTGTTATAAGTTTAGCCTTCCTATGTCCACATTGGATTCATTATTGATTATATTATAATTGTATAGTTTTTTTAGTGTTCTGGTTTACGTATATTGTCACGCACCTACTTACCCCCGAAGGCGGACGCCTGGGGTTTCGGTGTGGCCCTCTTCTTTTGGTAGCAGGGACAACGTAGTGCCCCCTGGGAGGTGAAGTCCCACTAGCTTTTCAAATAAAGAGTGTAGTTGTGGAACGAGCAGCTAGGCTTATAAAGAGGTATTTATTTCCCTTCCCAGGAGAATTCTTGCAAACAGGATACAAAGGAAATTAAACCATAATACTGTCATAACACAAATAGGGGACTACAAAATACAAAGAAAATGCTTCTTGTCAGCGTTAAAGAAACAAAAGTGGGAAAAACAGGCTTTTTCTTTCACAAAAAGCTGTCGAGTGAAATCTGTGCTCCTACACAGATTTCTCTTTAGCAGGCTTTCTTAGGCTTTAACAGAAAGAGGTCACACTGTCTGAAAACACCAATGTACAGTCCATTTTGCAATCATCTGAATTCTCTGCACAGAAGTCACATTCCATGTCCTCATGAACTTCCTGGCTATTATCTTTGGTAAGGCTGTAGTGTGTATCAGCATTTAGAAATCTCTCCTCTTCCTGGCCAAGACTTCTCTCCCCTCTATCCACGTAGAAAGGCAGGTTAACCGTGCACTGTGGATTTTCCCCTTATAGGGCCATACACCTCAGGACTATTGTAAGTAAAATCTAGTGCCCCTCTATTACAGGTAATATGTCTTTCCCCAGGCTGAGCTCTGCCTGAACGCTTTGCAACCGGGAAGTTGAAACTTTTCTTCCTTTCACTTCCCCTCACAGGACGTCTTTCTCTTAGCTGGGAAATATCTTTAGGATAAGAGCTTTTGCTCCCCAGGTACCTGCTCTCGTGGGATTTCCCTCTCACAGCTCCTCATGGTTTGTTCAGTGGAATCCCTCTCGGTCCCCAGCTGGACTCTGGTTCAGTGCAGCCTGACTTTCCAGCACTAACCTCGGGTAATTCCTCCGGTACAAACTCCTCTGAGGTGCAGATGGAATCCACGTCAGAAGCTCTCAGGTATATATCCTGGCTCTCACAAGCTCTGTTCTTTCCTTTCCCACGGGTCCTTTCCGTGTGTCTTTCTCCTGTGGCTGTGTCTGTGTTTCTGCCTGCTTCTCGGCATGTGTCTCTGCCTGAGTCTGAGACTGAATCTGAGACCGACTCTGCTTTGCTCAAGACTGACCTTATTTTAAGTGCATCATTTCTTGGGTCCCTTGTTAGCTCAAATCCCTGCAGCTGCTCCTGCCTCTCTGATGAGCTATGATGTAATGCTTCTCCTGGGCGTTTTCCTACAGTCGGTGCTCGTGTTTTGGTTGGTTGCCCGTAGCAACCCCTAGCCATGTGCTTTTCACTGCCGGTTTTAAAACTGCCCTGGACATTTTCCTCTATTTTTCTAGGCACTATTTGCCTTGCGCCATGACAATATGTGCAAAATGATTTAATTTTACATGTTCCCTATTTATTGACATTACCTCGTTTACCATTTTTATCGTTTTTAATTATTTATTCACTATTTATTAGGTGCTTAATATTTTCTTATTATTGATTTACATGTGGTTTTTAACTATTTATAGTTATTTATGTGTATTTTGCGTGTTACAAGAATGTCATTTGAATCTAACATCATGCCCGGTTAGCTTTAATTTGTTTGATGCTATGTCTTAATAGAAGTTGTTAATATTTTATGTTTTTATTGTTTGTGAGTGATTTTTCCCCCTGAGGAAGGCATATTGCCGAAACGCGTCGGGGACAACTAATAAAGCCGCTGTGTTATCATCGCTCTTGCTTTTTGTGTTTCCTGTTTGGCCCTGCAAGAGCTGGTGCTCTTTCTGTTACCACCTGCGTCACCAGCTGGTTCTGGTCCAGACGGACAATCAGGTGGCGATGTTCTACATGAGCAAACAAGGGGGTACGGGGTCTTATACCCTTTGTCAGGAGGCTCTAGCCCTTTGCTCATATGCAATCTGACAGGGTATCCTCCTGCGGGCAGTGTATCTGCCTGGTCAGGACAACCAGCGGCCGACAGGCTCAGCAGAGTTCTCCAGCCACATGAGTGGCAGCTGGATCCCAGGATAGCCAGTCGGCTTTTCTGGCTCTGGGGAGAACCCATGATGGACCTGTTCGCCAGCCTGGACAACTTTGTTGCCCCGCTTCTGCTCCCGGCAGGCCCACCCCTTCAGGATGGCAGCAGACGCGTTCCTGGTCTCTTGTTCGGGAGGCCTCATGTATGCCTTCCCTCCTACCTCGCTGATCACCAAGACCTTGTTCAGGACCCTCCGTGACAGGGCCTCTCTCATCCTGACAGTTCCTCAGTGGCCCAGGTAACCTTGGTTCCCGCTGCTTCTACAGTTCATGATGGACACCCTATCCCCTATGCCCCGTGACTCCTATCTCAGGAGGGGGACTTTCTCCTCCACCCCAATCTGGTGTCCCTGTCTCTGACAGCTTGTCTGCTGAGAGAGTGACTCTGGCCCCCTTCAACCTTCCAGTTGAAGTGGAGGACATTCTGCTGGCCTCTCACAAGGCCTCTACTAGGAAGGCTTACGCCCTCAAATGGCACATGTTCTCTGTTTGGTGAGCTGATCACAGGGCTGACCCTTTCTCCTGTCCGGTGGCTCTGGTGTTGCAGTACCTTCTCCACCTCTCTCAATTCTGGACTCTACTCCTTCTGGGTGCACCTCAGTGCCTTGGCGGCGCACCACCATCCGGTGGATGGTAAGCCCCTCTTGGTCCAGCCATTGGTGACCCATTTTCTTCGGGTCCTGCTCTTATTGGAGCTCCCGATTCACCCTCCGGCAACCAAATGGGACCTCAACATAGTGTTGGGGCAGCTCACTCGCTCGCCATTTGAACCTCTGGCTATCTGCCACCTCAGCTACCTCTCTTGGTTGGTGGCTTTTCTGGTCGCGCTTACCTCCGCTCACAGAGTTAGAGAGCTTCAGGCCCTTGTGGCGGAGGTGCCGGCACGCACCCCAAATTCCTGCCAAAGGTAGTGTCACCCTTCCATCTCAACCAGGAAGTGGTGCTCTCTACCTTCTTTCCAAGATGGTAGATATATCTCATGTTTTAGATGTAAGACTTTGTATCTTTGTAAACTGCTTTGATTAAAGGATAAAGTGGTATATAAAACCTGTTAAATAAAATAAATGAAAATAAAATTAATAAGATCTCACTCCAGTTGGGTGGAGACAGTCCTTCACACCTTGGACTGTAAGAGGACTTTGTCCTTCTATATCCAATGCACTCAGGGCCACCTCAAAGCTTCTCAGCTGAGCCCTGTTTGTGCTATGGGCTTTCAGTAGCCTGTAGCTGGGGATTCCCATATGTGAGGACTGACTTCCTGCTTGTTCCTGGAGAAAACGTAGTTGCTCACCTGTAAAAGGTGTTCTCTGGGGACAGCAGGAATCAGTCTCACAACCCTCCCTCCTCCCCTTGGAGTTGCTTCTTTGCCATCTTTGATTTTTGCCGTCTTTTAGCTATGTTATCTGACTGAGCAAGATGGCACCCTTGAGCGGGAAGGGGACCACACATGGCATCTCTCAAAGGCTTTCTTTGAAAGCTGAGGGGATGCTTTCGTGAGAGCTCCCTCAGTACCGACGACACCCACATGTGAGGACTGATTCCTGCTGTCCCCGGAGAACACCTGTTACAAGTGAGTCACTACGCTTTCATTCCAGTGTGTTTTATTTGAAATAGCATTTTGCTTTACATTCTTGCTCCCTGCTTCTTTTGTATTTCAAATATGCTTTCTCCAGTGCTCGGGGTGAATTTTAATTTGTTTGTTTGCTGATAGCTATGTATGTATTGTTGGAAACCACCAAGAGATGTAACAGTTAGCGGTGGTCTATAAATATATTGAATGAAATGAAGTGTAAAATGCTAATCTTTCATCCAATTTATAGCAAAGTGAGACAAAGTATAGTCCATGCAGTGGTTTTCCCATTCCAGATGGCCTATTTTTATTTTTGTTTAATATAAATCAGTGGTTCTCAACCAAGTCCTCTGGGATCCCCAGGCCAGTCAGGTTTTCAGGATATCCAGAATGAATATGCATGAGTTAGATCTGCATGCACTGCTTCCATTGTATGCAGATCTCTTATGCATATTCATTGCGGATATCCTGAAAACCTGACTGGCCTGGGGGTCCCAGAGGACTGGTTGAGAATCACCGATATAAACCAAAGCTGCCAAGTTATCCACTTCCAGGAAGGTTGTTTTAGGCCATTCCTGGATTTCAAACAAGCCCATCCTGATGCATTATGAGATAGGTGGCACTGATTTCTAGCGAGCATAATCTGAGAATACACCACACTGCCCGGGGATGTAAGCTAAAAAACAGAACTGGCCAAACAATAAACCAGATTTTAATTCTGTTTTCTGTCTGGGATAATTGATCCTGTTGTAGGCTTAACTGTGTTAGCTTATGCTGCGAAAACCACACGGTAAGGGGCAGACCTCCGTGTTATCAGCAGGGGACATTCTCAGGGGAAGTCCTGCAGATACCATGGAGGTTTGGATTTCATGTTGGGACTCCACGTTAGCTGCCTTAGCAGATACCGCGGGAAAAATCCTGCAATGCCTGGCAAGGCTGATACTGTGGGTCCCGTGGTAAATCAATGTGGAGGGATGATAGAGATGGATTGCACAGAGCTTCAGCAGCTCTGTGCCCCGATCACTGCCATGCCTCCCCCCACCAAGTGAGGCATTTGGGCTTTCCCCCCACCTCCAATATTGTCTGTGCTGCAGTGCAGCAGTCCATGACACTGACAATATTACAAAATGAAGTGTGTGTCCCCTTGCAGCACTGATTCCACCGGTCAACTCACAATTCCCATTAGAAGCTGCCCAGGGGGATATGTACAACCCCTGATTAAGGAAAAGTCCCAGCTAGCCAGTTGGCTTTGCCCCTGCCCTCCCCCGATGGAGATGTAAAAGTGTGCAGTTGCCCTGCGGCCCCCACTCTCCATTAACAAAAAAGTGTATCTCGGCTAGTCAGCTGGCAAGGGGGGCCCTGCAGGCACACTGACCCCTCTGGGACCCCCACATACTTTGTAGTCCCTGGAGGTCCACTGGAGAACATGGCAGAAGTGATCACATACACTCCTGCCCCATCTATTGGCTGATTCAAAATGGCCACCGTCACAAGATACTGATCTCTAGCCTTTCACTAGGGGTAGATCGCAAGATCACAGCAAATATTTGATTAGGTCTACAAGAGGGGCAGGACAATATTGTAGAAGGGCAAGCCTGATCGTGGCAGTTGGGGGGGGGGGGGCATGGCAGGGATCAGGGCATAGAGCTGCTGACAGCTCTGTGCACCTGTTCTCTACCATCCCTTCCCATGACTTTACCATGGGGACCTTCATGAAATACAAGAGATCACAGAGAGAGGAAGACAGGCATCTATATTTGGAAAAACTTAGAGAAGCTAGCAAAGTAGTCAGGAAAGCAAAGATTCAAAAAGAGGAGGAAATAGTCAATGCAATAAAATGGGGGGAAAAGACATTTTTCAGATATGTTAGTGAGAAGAGAAAGGGCAAAAGTGGTATTGTCAGACTCAAGGGTGAAGGGGAGGAATATGTAGAAGCTGATGAGAATGAAGTGGAATTGCTTAACAAATATTTCTATTCTGTGTTCTCAGATGAAGGGCTAGGAGCAGGACCTCAAAAAACACCCACAAACAGGAATAGAAGCGAGGGGCATCCTGAACAACTTTCAGAAGACTGTGTTTGTGAGAAACTAGCTAAACTTAAGGTAGACAAAGAGATGGGACCGGATGGGATACACCCTAGAATACTGAAGGAACTTGGAGGCATTCTATCAGTTCCACTGACTGACCTTTTCAATGCCTTGTTGGAATCGGGAGTGGTGCCAAAGGACGAGAGAGGCACATGTGGTCCCTTTACACAAAAGCGGAAGTAAGGATGTGGTTGAAAAGTACAGGCCGGTTAGTTTAACTTCGGTAGTGAGTAAATTATTGGAAGCGCTGCTGAAAGAGAAAATAGTGAGGTTTTTGGAGTCCAGCGGATTACAGGATCCACAGCAACATGGATTCACCAGAGGCAGGTCTTTTCAGACAAATATGATTGATTTCTTTGACTTGGTGACCAGGGTGTTGGATTGTGGGAGAGCCCTAGATGTGGTATATTTAGATTTCAGTAAAGCCTTTGACACCGTTCCTCACAGGCGACTTATAAACAAACTGAGCACTCTAGGGGTGGACCCTAAAGTTACTGCTTGGGTTAGAAATTGGTTGAGTGGGAGGTGACAAAGGGTACAGGTAAATGGAGCTCACTCTGAGGAGAAGAAGGTTACCAGTAGTGTGCCCCAGTGATCTGTCCTTGGTCCGATTCTTTTTAACATCTTTGTTAGTAATATAGCAGAAGGGCTGTCAGGTAAGGTTTGCTTCTTTGCGGATGATACCAAAATCTGCAATAGAATACACCTAGGAAGGTGTAGATAACATGAAGAGGGATCTAGCTAAGCTTGAAGAATGGTCTAGAATTTGGCAGCTGAGATTTTATGCAAGGCCGGGAGGGGTGTTTCCAAGACGGCCGCAGCAGCAGTCAGCTCCGTGTGAGTGCGCTGTCATGGGGAGGAAGCGAAAGGGGAAGTCAGGACCGTTGCCCTCACAGCCTGTTAATGCCTCTACGCTGAGTGCAAATTCTGTGTTGGGTCCTTTAGATCCATTTCTTGTGCGCACTGTGCGGGTCTCGGAAGGAGCGGGAGGAGCTTCTCGGCTTGCAGTTTCACAAGAGCTGGAGTGCCCGGCGTCTGCGTCGATATCATCTTCGTCCCCCATATTGAGTCCGGTGCCAAAATTGACTCGTAGCCAGCCCTTGCCAGAAGGCTTCCTGGAGCTATCGTCTCCACCCCTGGTGGCGGGGGGCAATTCCTCACGAGGGCCAGGTTGGGCTGTCTCGGCTGGGTCAGAGAGTGAGCTGTCTGAAGAGCTGTGCTCACAAAGATCTTTGGTGGCGTCTGGAGAGGCACGTGCAGAGAAGGAGTTTCTCTCCACGGGTGGAGACCGACCCTTGGCGTTTATGGAGCCAGTTACACCTCTTGCTGAACCAGAAGTGGTTTTCTCTTTGCAGAGACCTCAGAACTTCACGCTGGAAGCCATCTGGAATGCGATTGTAACCTTGGGTGAGGTTCTTTTGCCTCAAGTATGTTCTCTGGCTAACAAGGTGAATGTTTCCACAGGTTTGGTGAATGAGTTGGAGAGGAAGGTTTCTATGATTCAAACGGACTATGATGATGTCCGCAACAAGGTAGTGAGCCTTGAGGAACACTCAGATGGACATAGAAAGAACTTTCAGTCTTTACAGATGAAAATTGAACATTTGGATAATTTATCTCGAGCCAATAACTTGAGAATTATTAATTTCCCTAAAGTTCCATCGATTTCTCCTAGAGATATGTTTAAAAAATATTTAGTGGAGATACTGGGAGTATCCCCTGAGTTGGTACCCCCTCTGGTAAAAATTTACTATCTACCTAAAGCGAAGCGTGTCTTGGCTCAAAGTGAGATAGGAGGTAACCAAACTCAGGAGGGTGTTTTGAATGTCTCAGATATATTAGAGAATTCTGGTTTTGAATCACAGGTGCCATCAACGTTGTTAGTAACCTTCGCTTTGTTGTCTGATAAGGAATGATTACTGAAATTATTTTTTCAGAAGCGGAAAGTTATGTTTCGTGGGCTCTCAGTGAGTATATATCCTGATTTATCAAGAGAAACCCAGAAGCGGCGTAGAGAGTTTTTACTCCTCCGGCCTGGGGTTTTGCAATTGGGAGGGCTCTTTTTCCTTAAGCATCCTTGCAAGTGTCTGGTGAAATACCAGACAATTTCTTATATTTTTTTTGAGCCCTCCCAATTGTTGGCTTTCATTAGTGCCAGGCGTCTGGAGGCCTCCATTGACTCATAGGATTGTTGGTCCGATTCATGACTGTATGCATTTTCCTCTTACATTGGGTTTAAATGTTATTACTAAGTTAATTCCCCTTCTATAGTGGGCTAGAGAGATTAGGCATTCTGTACTTATGTAAAGTTATATTTCTTGTTAATGTATCCTGGATTACTGTGGATGTTTTCTGATTGTCTTTTCTATTGCTTCAAGAATGGTATATGTAACCTTTCTTGACTTATTTGAAAAATTTCATAAATAAAAAATTTAAAAAATAAATAAATATGCAGGGCCATATATTTGGGCTGCAGCAATCCAAGAGAGCAATATAGTATAGGGGGTGACGTACCTTTGTCCACTAAAGAGCGGCACCTAAGCGTGATTGTGTCTGATGATATTAAAGTAGCTAAACAGGTAGAAAAGGTGACAGCAAAAGCTAGAAGGATGCTTGGGTGCATAGGGAGAGGAATGGCC
This sequence comes from Ichthyophis bannanicus, assembly GCA_033557465.1. Classification (NCBI taxonomy): domain Eukaryota; kingdom Metazoa; phylum Chordata; class Amphibia; order Gymnophiona; family Ichthyophiidae; genus Ichthyophis; species Ichthyophis bannanicus. The sequence continues at coordinate 499,454,027 of CM066033.1, forward strand.
AGCAGAAAAAAGGGGGTGATAGTACCTCCGTATAAGTCTTTGGTGTGATCTCATTTGGAGTATTGTGTGCAATTCTGGAGAACGCACCTTCAAAAGGATATAAACATGCTGGAGTCAGTACAGAGAGTGATTACTAAAATGGTTAGTGGTCTTCGTTATAAAGCATATAAGGACAGACTTAAGGATCTTAATATGTACACCTTAGAGGAAAAGCGAAATAGAGGTGATATGATTGAGATGTTTAAATACCTCCATGGCATAAATGCACAGGAGGAGAGCCTCTTTCGATTGATGAGGGTGAAAGGGGATAGATTCAGGAGTGATATGCGGATATATTTCTTTACGGAAAGAGTGATGGATCCGTGGAATGGTCTCCCAGTGGAGGTGGTAGAGATGAGGACAGTATCTGAATTTAAAGAAGCATGGGACAAACACAGAGGATCTCTAAAGGAAAACGGGGGACTGTTGTAGTGGTTGTTATGGAAGGACTGACTATTTTTTCACTTTTATTTATTTATTCGCATTGCTTGATATACCGCCCTTGCTGAAGCGTCAGGGTGGTGTACAATAACATAAAATGGGCTACTAGAAAGAGGCAGAAAATGAAAAGAGCGCCATTGTAATTAAAGGAAAGCGATAGGAGAGAGCAGAGGAAGAGGAAAGTAGGGAGAAAGACGTACAAGGACATTATAACACCATTCAGTTGAGGACAGTGGGAATGGACGGAGGGGGGGGGAATGTTGCTGGCCTGATGGACGGATGTAAGTTTATGGAGCTCTGGTGGAGGAGGAGGCAGGGTATTCTGAGGAGAGAGGGAGATCAAAAGCCTGACAGAATAGATACATTTTGAGGAGGGCTTTAAACTGAGTGAAGAACAGTTCGATACGGAGGTGGTGTGGGAGTGATAGGACTAGATAGGCCGTGTGGTCTTTTTATGTCATCATATTTCTATGTTTCTATTACCTGCCTTGGCAGGCACTGCGGGACTTTTCCCGTGTATCTGCCAAGGCAGGTAAGGCAGGATCCCAGTGGGAAATCCAAACCTCTAAGGTTTCTGCAGGAGTGCACTTCTCAGAGGCTCTGTCAAAGATGGCTGCAATCTCTCAGTGCTACTCCCTAGTGAGAAGCTTGAGGGCAGCACCTTGTGACATGGCCATTTTGAACATAAGAACATAAGATATGCCATACTGGGTCAGACCAAGGTCCATCAAGCCCAGTATCCTGTTTCCAACAGTGGCCAATCTAGGTCATACGTACCTAGCAGTTTCCCCAAAAGACACAGGGTTCCGCAATGCTTGTACTGGGTCAAGCATTGATATCCTGGGTCCCTTCTTAATAATGGTTTATGGATCTTTCCTCCAGGAACTTGTCCAAATCTTTTTTAAACCCAGCTACTCTAACAGCCTTTACCACATCCTCCGGTAACAAATTCCAGAGTTTGATTACACGTTGAGTGGAAAAATATTTTCTTTTATTAGTTTTAAATAGTTTACCCTGTAGCTTCATTGCATGTCCCCTAGTCTTTCTATATTCTGATAACATAAACAATCGATCTACGTTTACCCGTTCCACTCCGTTCATTAATTTATAGACTTCTATCATATCTCCCCTCAGCCTTCTCTTTTCCAGGTTAAAGAGCCTAACCTTTTTAGCCTTTCTTCATAGGAGTATCCTTCCATCCCCTTAACCATTTTGGTGGCTCTTCTCTGAACCTTTTCTAATAACGCTATATTCTTTTTAAGATACAGCGACCAGAATTGCACACAATATTCAAGGTGCGGTCTCACCATGGAACGATATAGAGGTATTATAATATCTTTTGTTTTATTTTCCATTCCTTTCCTTATGATACCTAGCATTCTATTTGCTCTCTTGGCTGCCGCTGCACATTGGGCCGAGGGTTTTAACATGCTATCCACAATGACGCCTAAATCTTTTTCCTGGGTGGTGGTTCCTAATGTGGAACATTGCATCGTGTAACCATAGTTTGGGTTGTTCTTCCCTAGGTGCATAACTTTGCACTTGTCCACATTCAATTTCATCTGCCATTCTGATGACCAGTCTTCCAATTTATCAAGATCCTCTTGCAATTTTCCACAATCCTCTTGGGTTTTAATAACTTTAAATAGTTTTGTGTCATCTGCAAATTTGATAACCTCACTCGTTATTCCACTTTCCAGGTTATTTATGAATATGTCAAAAAGCAGCGGACCCAGCACAGATCCCTGGGGTACACCACTATTCACTTTTCTCCATTGGGAAAATTGGCCATTTACCACAACCCTCTGCATTCTATCTTTTAACCAGTTCTTGATCCACAGTAGTACACTGCCTCCTATCCCATAACTCTTTAGTTTTGCCAAAAGTCTCTGATGAGGGACCTTGTCAAAGGCTTTCTGAAAGTCCAGATACACTATATCAACTGACTCACCTTTGTCCACCTCTTTATTCACACTTTCAAAAAAACATAATAGATTAGTAAGACAAGATCTTCCTTCTCTAAAGCCATGTTGGCTGTCTCCCATTAGGCCATGACTATCTACATGCGGAGTAATTTTATTCTTTATGATGGTTTCTACCATTTTTCCCGGTACTCAAAGGCGATCATGCTATGATCACTATTGCCAAGTGGCCCCAACACCCTTATCTCTTGCACTAGATATGGTGTTCCACTAAGGACAAGGTCTAATATAGCTTCCCCTCTGGTCGGTTCATGAACCAGCTGCTCCAAGAAGCAGTCATTTATGTCCTCTAGGAACTTATCTCCCTAGCATGTCCTGCTGTGACACTGACTCAGTCGATACTGGGGTAATTGAAATCACCGATTGTTATTACTGCGCTATAACTTTTGTTAGCTTCCTTGATGTCTTTGAACATTTCATCATCCATTTGTCAAATGTAAGGTCATCCACATAATCTTTAAACTCTTCCATGGATTGTCTTCCACCTACCTCCAAGAGTTACTTCAGAAAACTCCTAGCAATAGAACCAGGAGAACCACCTCCCTCGACATGCTCCGTATGCCTTCATTAAACACGAAAATCAGCACCACCACATCTAAAAGAGCCTTCTCCCTCTTTGCACCAGCACTATGGAACACAACGCAAGACCATCTCCGCACCACAAATAATCACATTGACTTCTGGAGAAACCTAAATACTTACCTGTTTCTTGAACACTATTGAGGAAACATGACCAGAGTTCCACAAGAACAACCGTCTCACCACAGCTCCCCCTTCCCCTTCCCCCTCCCTCTCCCTCTCCCTCTTTATTAACAATTAGCATTCCAACCTGCTCATATGATTGATTTGATATTTGTTCGTGTTATGTTAAAATATTTGTTTAATGTTCACGGTTCTATGTAATCCCTAAGTTATTATTGTTCCCTGTAAGCCATATTAGCCAAGTTGTTATATGTAAACCGCTTAGACTTGTAGATCAGTGGTATATGTTGTTGTTGTTAAGTGCCGTTGAGTCGGAGTCGACTCATGGCGACCCTCTGGATAGTTATCTTAAATTGTGTTCGGTCTTCAGTCAGGCGGCTCATTGTTGACAGACTGGTACCCGTAGCTGCTGTTATTGTATCGATCCATCTCATTGCTGGCCTTCCTCTTTTGTGTTGACCTTCTATCTTGCCAAGCATGATGTCTTTCTCTAATGATCTCTCTCTTCGCATGATGTGTCCAAAGTATGAAAGTCGAAGCCTTGTCATCTGAGCTTCTAAAGAAAGCTTAGGTTTGATCTCCTCTAGTACCGACTGGTTTGTTCTTCGGGCAGTCCATGGTATACACAGTATTCGCCGCCAGCACCATAATTCAAAGGCATATAAACACAGTTAAATACATAAATATTGTCAGTCAGCTTTCCTTGGTAGTGTGTCCCAAAATGACTCCAGTGTGTGCTCACCCTTAATACTAGGAATTCTTTGCAATGATTCAGGCATACTGTTTCAGATCCGCATTCCTGGCTTGTGTGATAAGGAAGCTTATCAGGACCTAGAAGAGAGGGGTAAAAAGGAATTTACCATAATAAAGGGACCCATTTTAAAAGTTCCAGGACTTAAAACTCCATTTGCTCCTACAAAGCAGGTAATTCCTGGCTACAATAAGGAACAGAGTGCCCCTAGTGGTGGAAAGGAGAGGGAATACAGGCCCAGGGTAAGGAACCCTTATGTCACTGCATCCCCTAATCACTCAGCTGCCACGAGGGAGTTTGATCTCTCTCACCTGAGAGGGGAGAGGGTAGAGCAGGAGCCTGAGGGGTTTAAGTTTAGCTCAGTGAGACCAGAGAGCAGTCGAGGACCAAGACGAGGAGGGACAAGCAGAACACATGGAGAGGAACTGGAAGGACTCCTGAGACCTGAGAGTGCTGTAACTGCTGACCAGAGAGAGAGAGAGAGCAGAGGTTTTGCCTACTCAAGAAGAAATGGAGCAGTAAGAGCCAGAAGCACTAATTGGAGAACGGGACGTGCTGGATGGTGGCCAGAGCATGTAAGAAGTGAAGCTACTACAGGTTTTGATCAAGGTATGAGCCCCAGAAGCATAGCTAATAAGGAGCACTACGTATTTGCCAGAGACAGCTTTAACCATAACACAAGGCAGTCAAGTAAGCTATCTGAATCTGAGCCAGAGTGAACCAATGGAAATGGGGGAGCCAGATTTACCTTGTGAAGAAGGGGTCTCATACATGGACTGCTCTGCATGCCAGTCTGCCAATTAAAAAGGGTTGCCAGGGATGCCAACCGTAAAGAGAAGCCTCCAGTGTCCAAAGTCCTAAGAGCTGTGTTAGCTTGTTAATGTTCTAAGTTTAGGAGAAGTGTGACGCAGTGCAAAGCTGAATCTCCCTGATTATCTTTGAGGAACAGCTGGGTGCAGTGTAGAGCTCAGTCTGTTGCCGTTTCAACTGAGGAAGGGAGAAATGCTTTTGTTTGTCTAATTACTCAGAAATCCTTAAAAAGAGTTTATCTGCTTGTGTGAATTGGACTATCTGTATGAAGTGCTGTGTTTAAGCATACAAGATAGCCAGGTATTTGTTCTGGACTGGAAAGGGAAAGAAAACCTGGTTTAAAGTTTCTTTCTGTATGTTTTGGACTGCACGGCAAGCTCTGCTAGGAAGCAGGCGCTGTTAATTAAGGCTGAGGAAAGCTGTTTTGTTTCATTTCAAGTTATCCTGTAATGAGTTACAAGAATTCCTGGTGAAATATCTAAAAAGGTGGATCGGTGAACCTAGCGTGTCTTTCTTTTTTTTTTTTGTATGAATAAATTCTTGTCAATGCACCTACTCAACCCAACTACAATGAAGGTGTTTTTTTTTTTCATCTGAGCCCAAATGATATCTAACTGAACTACCTTTCCCATAATGCATTTAAAGGCATCCAGTTAGAAAAAAAGGCCAGAAAGTTGAAGCACCCGGATGGCAAAAACAAAACCACGCCCCTCCATACTAATGTAAGGGGCTAAGGGCGTGACACTTGTGATTGCAACCTTTCCAACTGCTGTTCATAAATAGACGTTTGCCATTAGCTGTTTCCCTGTGGCATTGATTATCACCTAATAATCCTGGCAAAGCCTAGTAGCTTAGTGTGAAACTTGTACATTTTAATCTCTGAAATATCTTGCCTGTGGGTGAGCTAACTTTTTCTTCTTGCTCCAACTCTGCGGTCTTCAACCTTTCAATATAGAAAAACAATGGGTTTTATCTTCATGCAATAGAGCAACTCTTATAAAGAAAACAGCACACTCATAAGTTATCTTCTCTTACCCCCTCTTCCCAGCAGTCTCTCTCTGTCTCTCTGAATCACCTTCCATGACCTTTAGTTGCTCTCTCTCTCAATTGCCCCGGGAGTCACTCTCAACCCCCCTTCTCCATCCCCACCAGTTACTCTTAAAATGCTTCCCCTCCATCCCTATAGAATCTCTAGCCAGGGCCATTCATTTCATTATGCTAGGCAGAAGACATCTCCTCCCTTTCTGGCCAAAGACAAGGCCCCCTTCCCTTGTGGCCTTCCATATTGACGATGCTGCACGCTGACTCCATCATCGATAGTTTGAGGATGCCGATACCTGCCACTTTTCCTTACAGCCATATGCTGCTCTGGCATTTTTTGACTCCAATACTAACACTACTTATTGAAGTCTGGGAGCCACATTCAGATCCTTTGAGAGATGCAAGCTGCCTCCCTCAGTTCCAACTAACTGAATTTTCTCAGTATTAAATGTCTCCCTTCCCCTAAGCTCAGATTTTTTGCTTAGACTTATATTTGCATGCTTCTAATCTTGAAAGGGACAGTTTTCCATATTAAGAGACTGATTTACTAAGGGGTTTTCCCCCCATTTGTGCCTATGGGAATAAAGCTTAGTAAGTTGTCTTTTAGTCTCTCTTTTTCACTCTCCTTGTCTTCACCCCATCCCACTGCTATACATTGTTTGATGAATGCATTGTGTTGATACACTTATACTTGGTTCTGACTCCTCCAATGTTCTTACTATTTGCTGTTCATGTTATGACAGAGATAGAATTCTCTACCATTCTTATATTGATTGCTTTTTTCTTGGGCGGGGGTAGGAAGAAGCAGCCAGTATAGAAAATAATCATGGTTTGTCAGGGGTATAGCAAGTCAACATTTTTTCCATTAGCCACTAAGATCAATTCTATTCTTTCTTGTCATATTTTATTGACTCCAGAGAAGTAATATTTCTCATCACAAATATTACAGTAAAACATCTGAGGCCATATTGGCTCACATGCAGTACTCTGGAAAGAAAACTCTACAAAATTCTCTTCTTCCTCCATTTAAATGATAATAGTGTTTTGTGATTTTTCAGCCAAGTAAAATTATATACAAGTGACAAATGGCATCATTTTACAGCAGTAGCGCAGAACTTTATGCCATTAATTGAGATTTGCCTGTCTCTTGTATCTTTACCTTGCATTTTGATGGAGGATCAGTGAGCTGATCATGCTCCCACTTAGATGAGCTTTTTTTGTCCAGGTTTTGCCAGAAATGTTTTTGATAGTTCTTTTTGCATAAAAATTTGATTGTCCCTGTTTGATGTAGCTTTGCAATTTTTGGTGTGGCGTGTGAGGAATGAAATAGTTAAAAAGCTTGTTTGATTTCTACTAAATTGTTAGCTACAGATCGCTGTTAAATTTTTAAAGTAACAACAAGATTTGCATAAATACATGCTTGAAGGTGATGCAAAGCAAAAAGCAGAAATGTCTGTTAGACCATGAGGGACCTTGCAAAGGATATCTTTCAAACCTCAAAACAAAAACATTTACAATCTAATCAAGAGTCAACCATCCCCCAGACTTTCCATTCCCTCCACTGATTTACCTGCCATTCAACCATTCAAGTGTGCCCTCATCAACACACGAGCCATTCATAACAAATTCCCTATCCTAGTTGACTACATTAAGAAAAAGCACATTGATGTGCATAACGGAATCATGGCTCGAGGAATCCGACACTGTTCTTTTAAATCAACTTATTATCCCATCATACCAGCTCTTCAAGCACCCCAGAACTACTAAACAGGGAGGAGGCATACTTATAATCGCCAAGGAGGACCTCCCATTCAAAATGACCAACTTCAGCTCTACCAATGACTTGGACATTATCACCATATTCAACACCCACCTATCAGTCTGCCTTACATACAGATCACTAACAGCAGGATCCAGCGACCTCTCACCACTAATCAAGGCAGCATGTTCCAACAGCCACAAAAACAAATGGTTTGTCATTCTGGGCGACCTAAATCTATCAGTCTTATCCAACAAACATTCCTTCCTTATTGTCCCTCCAGTCCAGTCCTGTACCTCCAGTCCAGTGCCCAGTCCTGCACCTCTAGCCCAGTATCCCTCCAGTCCAGTGTACCTCTTCCAGCAGCTTGGAGACTGAGCATGTCATCTTTTTGATGATACTAGTGTACATATGCAGCTGGCACTGCCTAAGAGCCCCAGTATGCTCAGTCTCCAAGCAGCTGGAGGAGGTAGTGAGCCAGGGTGCTGGACTCGTTGAAGGGACAACTAAGGAGATAGGTTTAGTTAGAGTTTGCTTTTTATTTCCCCTGTTAAGGTACAAGTTTCTTTTTTTTTAAAGGCAGAAGTAAAAAAAAAAAAAATCGGAAGGAACAGAGAGAACCCGGGGAACAACAGGGCTGAGGGAAGGATATTCCTTCTTCCCCCTCTCCCCCTAGGATTTTGGGGAGGGGGGGAGTTCTGTGGGGGCCTTCCTTAATCTGAGACTTCTGGCGGCTTCCGAACCCAAAGTAGTTTACAATCACTACAAACAGGTACTGATACAATTCCTTGTTCCCAAAGGGCTCATGTTTCTGTGTGTACCTTGGAATCCCTCAAGACCCTGAATATGCCTGCTAACCTCCCAGCAGAGGAAGATGCGCTGTAGGATCCGCTGTTCCAGGCGGTATGGAAATCTCAGAAAGTCTTCCTAGTACATGGAGAAATAGGACAGATGATCCAGGATGAGTGGGATCTGCCGGAGACTGGCCTTAAAGAGGAGCAATCCATGACGCACCTATACTCACTGCTAGAGCAAGAACGAGCTCCTTTGATCGCCCAAAGTGGACGCAGCAGTGTTGGTGGCAGTAGAAGAGACTTTGACTTGTCTCCTGAAGCTGTGAGTCTTGGAACTGGTTCAGCGAGACCAGTACGTGTGCGGTCGATGCTTCATGTATTTCGTGGTTCCCAAAAGGAAGGTTCCTTTTGTCCAATTCTCGACTTCGAGGGCCTGAATTGCTGTCTCTGGGTACCACATTTTCACATGGAAATGCTGCGATCAGTAATAGTGGCGGTAGGAAGCAGAGAGTTTTTGGTGACTCTCGATCTCACGGAGGCGTATCTGCACATTCCCATCCAATCCAGAACATCAGTAGTTTCTCGGCTTTGCGGTGCCAAGGGGCCTTTACCAGTTTCGAGCGTTGCCCTTCGGTCTGGAGACCGCCCGGCATACCTTCACCAAGGTCATGGTTGTGATGCCGGCAGCTCTCCACAAGGAAAGGGTTCTTGTCCACCCATACCTAGATGATTGGCTGATCCAGGTGAAGTCCAGGGTCGATAGCGAAAGAGCAACGGTGCAGATGGGTGAGTTCCTTCAAAGTCTCGGTTAGGGGTTCAACCTGGCCAACAGTCAGTTACGGCCGGCGCAGGAGCTAGAGTTTTTCAGAGCGTGCTTTGATAACCGCGTGGGCAGGGTTTTCCTGCTGGATCGCCGGGCGCAGGAGCTACGAAAGTGAATACAGAAGTTCCTGAAGATGACAAGATGATCAGTGTGGCATTATCTGCAGGTTCAGGGGACCATGGCAGCCACTCTCAAGCTAGTCCCATGGGCAAGGGCATACATGCGACCGATGCAGAGGGCTCTGCTGCGTCAGTGGTCCCATCAGAGTCATCCCCTGTCCCAAGTACTCCCCTGCCTGCGGGGCGCCAGGAGAGCCCTCAGTTGATGACTGCATGTGGGGAGCCTGGAAGGAGTCCCCAGTTTGGGTTCCACTGATGACCGATGCCAGCCTGTCAGGTTGGGAAGCCCATTGCGAAGGACAATTTTATCAGGACCAGGAGTCCTCAGGAGGCCCTGTGGTCGATCAACAGGCTTGAGATGCGAGTGGTGACCTTGGTTCTAGAAAGATTTGAGCCATGGTTCCAGGGGAAGGTGGTCCAAGTCCTCTTGGACAATGTGACCATGGTTGCTTACATCAACCGACAAGGAGGCATGGGCAGTGCAGCCCTGGAAGAGGAGGCTGAAAGGCTGTTTGGATGGGCAGAGATTCGTCTCTAAGTGTTACTGGCGGCACACATAGCAGGAGTTGACAATGTGATGGCAGGCGACCTCAGCCGAGTGTGCATAGACCTCGGAGAGTGTTAGCTCAATCAGGAGGTGTTTGAGCAGGTGGTCCGCTGATGAGGCACACTGGTCATGTTCCTAATAGCAATGTTCGATTCGGCCAAGGCCTGCCAGTTTTTCAGCAGAAGAAGAGAGGATGTCCGAGGGCCTGGATGCTCTAATTCAGCAGTGGCTCGAAGAGAGTCTTCTCTGTTTTTCCCCTGTGTGCGCTCATAGGTCGGTTAGTGCAACGGATAAAGGCGCACCGGGGATTTGTAATTCTGGTGGCACCAGACTGGCCGAGGTACCCGTGGTATGCTGACCTGATTCGGATACTGGCGGATTGACTGCGGTGGCTTCCGGTTTGGATGGACCTCTTGACATGGGCCACTTTGCATACCCCAGGTGGATCAATTCTCGCTTACGGCATGGCTCTTGAAAGGGCAAAGTTGAAGAAGAAGGGATATTTGGGTTCGGGGATAGCGACCTTGCTACAGGCCCAGAGGAGGTCTACGAACCTGGCGTGCATCTGAATAGACAATCCAAAATGGTCGAAATTATTCGGAGTAATAATACAGTTAAGCAGAAAAACAACGTAATTACTCCACCAATATGAGAATTCTTCACAATTAGTCTTAAATTTCTCAAGTAACCAGAGACATATATTTCTTCAAAAGCAGTAAACTTTTTTTAAAAGGACGTGGGTCTCAGACTGGCAGGAGCTACGGTAATAACTTTTCAACCAAATGCTCCAATTTGCATCAATGACCCTCTAATTTTATTAATTTTTCTTATGTTTTTTCTTATAATCAAAACTTTCATAAAAATAAAAGTCAGGCTTATCTTAGTTTAAGAGTCCCAACGTCAGACTCAGCGCTGCTACGTTTCACGATTATATTCGTTTCTTCAGGGGCTAACAAGCTGACTTCAGAAATTTCCATTTAAGCAAACATGTTTCTCGTGGGCAATCCTCCCCCTATCACAAAAAATGCATGCGCGGCGTTTTTTGTGATAGGGGGAGGATTGCCCACGAGAAACATGTTTGCTTAAATGGAAACTTTTGAAGTCGGCTTGTTAGCCCCTGAAGAAACGAATATAATCGTGAAACGTAGCAGCTCTGAGTCTGACATTGGGACTCTTAAACTAAGATAAGCCTGACTTTTATTTTTATGAAAGTTTTGATTATAAGAAAAAACATAAGAAAAATTAATAAAATTAGAGGGTCATTGATGCAAATTGGAGCATTTGGTTGAAAAGTTATTACCGTAGCTCCTGCCAGTCTGAGACCCACGTCCTTTTATAAAAAGTTTACTGCTTTTGAAGAAATATATGTCTCTGGTTATTTGAGAAATTTAAGACTAATTGTGAAGAATTCTCATATTGGTGGAGTAATTACGTTGTTTTTCTGCTTAAGTGCATCTGTATAGGGCACATCTTTGAATTGTGGTGCGGAGAGAAGCAGGCGCACCCTTCCACTGACTCTGTCAACATCTTGGTGTTCTTGCAATCCGGTTTTGATAAGGGTCTAGCTACCAGTTCCTTGAGTGTGCAACTGGCAGTGATTTCCGGTTATCATGGGAAAATCCTCGGGGTGCTGTTGGGTACACACCCAGACATGCTGAGCTTTCTAGGGGCGGTGACCCACCTCCATCTGCCAAAAAGGGCAATGTTACCGCCTTGGGATCTTAATCTGCTGCTGAATTTGCTGTCTGGGGAACCCTTTGAGCCACTGAGTCGAGCTTCCCTGAAGGATTTGATTCTGAAAATGGTATTCCTGGTGGAAATTTGCTTGGCATGCAGGATTTCGGAGCTTCGGACCTTGTCATGTCCTGCTCCTGGTACCTTCATTTTTCCCCAAGGTGGTGTCAGCATTTCATGTAAATTAGGCTATTTCCTTTCTGTCTCTGGCGAGCGCGGATGTGGGCGAGAGCAGATATGGGCCCTGCCACTCCACAGCTGTGAGTGGATGGTAAAAGTGTCCTGTGAAAGTATGTGAAAAGGGCATCATCCTTTTGGAGATCGGACCGTCTGTTGGTTCTGTTTGGCCTGTTCAGAAGTGAGGCAGCAGCTAAGGCCTCCATTTCCAGATAGATCAGTGAGGCAATCACATCGACATACATCTTGAAGGGTAGAGCTATTCTGACGGGGTTGCGGACGCATTCCACGAGGGCTCAGGCAGCCTCATGGGCAGAGTATAGTTTAGTTCCGCTGGTGGAGATCTGTAGGGCGGCATACTTTTTCTGAACATTTTCACCTGGATGTCCAGGCGGCAGGGGACGCTCGTTTTCAATCGGCAGTGCTTCAGGCTAGTTGTGCAGGTCCCTCCCGTTAGTTTAACTGCTCTGATACATCCCAGAGGTGTGGGACTGGACTGGAGTGACGATAAGGAAAGAGAAATTAGATTTACCTGCTAATTGTTGTTCCTTGATGAACTCCAGTCCAGTCCCAGAACCCTCCCTGAGTGCTTTCTGTGATAATCTGTGCATACCCCGGTCCTGAAGCCGGTTCCCTTGGTGGAGGAAGTGGCCAGGGGGAGCCAGGGAGGGTGTGTAATCAGCGTTTCGGGGGGGGGGGGGGTGGACCAGAAGAACTGTCGGTTGCTCGCTCCCCGCTGGTTGTAGTTGCTCAGGCACTCAACAGGTAGGCCTCCCTATCCTGGGGGGGGGATGGAGTATCCTTCCCAGAGGATGGAGGGGGTACTAGTTTATTTAGATGTAGAAATGTATATGTATATAGCTCATTATGTAAATAGTTCACCGATATAATCTAACGCATTGCTCCACACACTACACTTCTCAGTTCTCACACTGCATGCTACAAACCACACTTTATTATTGATTTTGATTGATGTACCACACCGCCTTGATTTAATGATAAGGCGGTATACTAAATCCTTCTAAAGAAATAAAAATAAATAAATAAATAAAATGTCTATTGCATGTTTAACTACTTATTTGTTGCTCTTCTGAGTCTGCTTTGTCACTAGGTACTGGGGCTGGTAGGTGGTGCCAGCTGCATATGTACACTAGTGTTATCAAAAAGATGACATGCTCAGTCTCCAAGCTGCTGGAAGAGATACACTATCCAGAGGTGTGGGACTGGACTGGACTGGAGTTCAAGGAACACCAATTAGCAGGTAAGTCTAATTTCTCTTTACATTTCCTCCAAGCAATGGAAGCACTCCAACTCATGCAAATCATCTCAGAATCATCTCACTCCAGGGGAGGAACCCTAGACCTGATATTTACCCTAGCCACCTGGCCACACCAACACCTTTCCTCAATGACCCAGAATACCCCAGTGCCCTGGCCTGACCATAACCTGCTCACTTTCTTCCTACCAAACCTCTCCAGCACACCCACCCACAAGACCCCTCCATTTCTCACACAGAGGTTTTGAACATTCGACAGAGACTCTATCACCGACATCCTACCTATGACCCAAGTTGATCTGACCACTGTATATCAACCTACGCTACTACACCCAACAGCCTAACCGGGATAAAAAGATCACACCATGTACCCTGGTTCATACCCGAGCTCAAATCCCTAAAAAACAAACTCAGACAACTAAAGCATAAATGGAGAAGCCATAAGGATCCATCCAACCACTCAGCATACATAACGACCCAGATTGAATACTGCTTGCTCACCTTCCTAAAGAAAATAGAATACCATACCAACCTAATTAGATCCTCTCTCAATTGGCCAAGAGAACTATTCAACATCGCCTTGAATCTACTAAAAAAAAACAACCATTAACAAGTCTTATGCCACCCTGCCTCTGGCTGATATTACACAATTTCTGCAATCTAAACAATCATCCACAACCAGAACATCCTGGCTCACCACCTACTCCTCCAATGCCCCAAGCAAACAAACCTAGTCAACATTCAGCCCTTTGTTCACCCAGCAACTAGAAAATATTATCAGAAACCTCAACAACATCACCTCCTCACTCCATCCTTGTCCTTTCAAAATCCGATCAACCTAGATCAAAATAACCAAGCAAGAACTCATCCCAACCATTCTACCCATTGTACAGACTTCACTACACTAGGCTACATGCCAACAGCCCTCAAGCAAGTATCCATCAGACCCTTACTAAAAAAATCCTGTAGCTGAGCCAACATCACTATCCTCTTAAAGACCCATCTCCAATATCCCCTCTCTTGCCAAAATCATTGAAAAAGCAGTGCAACTGTAGACATAGGACTATATGAACTCCTATGCCCCCTCAACAAACAGCAACATAGCTTCAAACCCTTTCATAATACGGAAACCCTACTGACCTCCCTCTTAAATACACTTATTAAAGGTACAGGAAAAAAAGCAAGGCTTCATTCTCATTTTCATCGACCTCTCTGCAGCCTTTGACTTTATCATCCATGAGCACCTCATCTCACATCTCTATGCTATGGGCATTTATACACACCGCTTTCCATATGTTGTTCCTTTTACCCATTTCCATAAAGGTATTTAATGTTTCACTAACCTAGGGGCTTTCTTCACCCATCCCCAATGAATCTAGTATAAAGCTCTCTTCAGTAGTTTAGCCAGTCTGCTACTGAAGACATGTTGACCTTTCTTGTACAGATTGATGCCATCTCTGCTCTGCAACCCTTGGAACAGCATCCCATGGTCCAGGAAATCAAAACGCTCTCGCTGACACCTTCCACACAACCATGCATTGAGAATTGAAGAGAACACCACCTGCGCCCCTATCTTCCTCACCCTCTGTCCCAGAGCCATGAAGTCACTTTTGATATGCTCAGAGTGATACCTGGCAGTATCATTTGTGCCGACATAGATTAGCAACATTGGGTAATAGTCAGTGGGCTTGGTGAGTCTCTGCAAACTCTTCGTAACATCTTAGATTTTGGCACCTGGCAGACAGCATACCTCTCTGGACATCAAGTCTGGTCAGCAGATGGACGCCTCAGGTACCCCTCAGAAGAGAGTCACCAACCACCACTACCCTTTGCTTCCTTGTGGTCACTGATTCTGCAACTTTGGGGGTGCTCAAGCTCTGGTTCTTCCCTTTCCAGGAATGCTGTCACCTCCTCCACTTCCAGGGCTACATAATGGTTCTTCAATTCAAGGGCTGGAGAAGTTGAATTGGTGATTCTGCAGGCCCTGGTGACCTGTGTCCAACGTTCGTCATTCTGTAGGCTCCCATCTTCTCCTCTGCTGCAAAGCTTGGATGTTGCAAGAAGCATCTCATCAATGTATTTCTCATTGTCTTGAATGCTCCTCAGCCTTGCTACCTCCTCTCTGATTTCCTCCACTTGTTTCCTGAGAGCTTCAGCATGCAAGCATCCTTCACATGGAACCGGTCCTGCAACTGGCATTGGGACCTCTGTCTGGACAGAGGCAGAAGCTGTAATGGGGGCAACAGCTTTAGCGATGCGATTTTTCCCAGCATTGTTTAGTTGGTGGAGCTTAGATATCTGTTAAAGCAAAAGAGAGAGATCTACCAAAGTATCAGCTGGTTTCCCAGCTGTCCTTTTAGAGAAAATGCAGTTGAATCTATTTAAGTGTGTTCAAAATGTGCTGTTCCAAGTCCCTGTGTGTAGTTAATTGGGGAGGTGCCCTATAAAACAAGACTGCTCGCTAGGGGTGGGTAGGAGTTGCGTGGGATAGGGAGGGAACTAATACCTGATGAGGTGTCAGTAGCTTCAAAGAGCTGAGAAAGATACTAAAGCAGAGTTTTAAACCTACCTCACTAAAGAAAATATTTCCCCTTTTAAACTAAAGCACCAAAAAGAAAGTAACTTTGTTTTAAAACTACTAAAACCCTTTTAAGAACTCCCAGGCAGAGAGCTGTAATTTAAAAAGCCACAAACTCTTACCTTTGCTTGAAATGTATAACCCTTGTTAGGAATGCCTCAACAGTGCAAGGCTCTGAAGTCTTTTATGCAGGCCTCTGCTGCTCTCAGTTCCTTCACAGGCTAATTATTGGAAATGCTGCTTAAAGAGAAAATAGTGAGGTTTCTGGAGTCCAGCAGATTACAGAATCCAAGGCAGCATGGATTCACCAGAGACAGGTCTTGTCAGACAAATCTGCTTGATTTCTTTGACAGGGTGACCAGGGAGTTGGACCGAGGAAGAGCCCTAGATGTGGTATATTTAGATTTCAGTAAAGTCTGAAACTGAGCACCCTAGGGATGGACCCTAAAGTTACTACTTGGGTTAGAATTGGTTGAGTGGGAGGCAACAAAGGGTACAGGTAAATGGAGTTCACTCTGAGGAGAAGGAAGTTACCAGTGGTGTGCCCCAGGGATCTGTCCTTGGTCCAATTCTTTTTAACATCTTTGGTGATATAGCAGAAAGGCTATCAAGTAAGGTTTGCCTCTTTGCGGATGATACCAAAATCTGCAATAGAGTAGACACCCAGGAAGGTATAGATAACATGAGGAGGGATCTAGCTAAGCTTGAAGAATGGTCTAGAATTTGGCAGCTGAGATTTAATGTTAAAAAATGCAAGGTCATGCATTTGGGCTGCAGCAATCCAAGGGAGCAATATAGTATAGGGGGTGAAGTACACTTGTCCACTAAAGAAGAGCGGGACCTAGGTGTGGTTGTGTATGATGATCTTAAAATAGCTAAACAGGTAGAAAAGGCGACAGCAAAAGCTAGAAGGATGCTTGGGTGCATACGAAGAGGAATGGTTAGCAGAAAAAAGGAGGTGATAGTGCCTCTGTATAAGTCTTTGGTGCGACCTCATTTGGAGTATTGTGTACACTTCTGGAGGCCGCACCTTCAAAAGGATATAAACAGGATGGAGTCAGTACAGAGGGTGGCTTCTAAAATGGTTAGTGGTCTTCATTATAAAGCATATGAGGACAGACTTAAGGATCTTAATATGTACA
Organism: Ichthyophis bannanicus; assembly: GCA_033557465.1. Taxonomy (NCBI): domain Eukaryota; kingdom Metazoa; phylum Chordata; class Amphibia; order Gymnophiona; family Ichthyophiidae; genus Ichthyophis; species Ichthyophis bannanicus. Next base: position 499,470,742 of record CM066033.1, read on the forward strand.
CCTTAGAGGAAAGGCGAGATAGAAGTGATATGATTGAGATGTTTACCTACCTCTGTGGCATAAATGCACAGGGGGAGAGCCTCTTTTGATTGAAAACAAGTTCTGCTACGAGGAGACATGGGTTGAGGGTGAAAGGGGATAGATTCAGGAGTGATATGCATAAATATTTTTTTTTCGGAAAGAGTGGTGGATCCATGAAATAGTCTCCCAGTGGAGGTGGTAGAGATGAGGACAGTATCTGAATTCAAAAAAGCATGGGACAAACACAGAGGATCTCTAAAGGAAAAAAGGTGACTGTTGTAGTTGTTTATATGGAAGGACAGACTAGATAGCCCAAGTGGTTTTTTTCTGTCGTCATTTTTCTATGTTTCTATTTTTCTAATCAAGCCCACTAACTCCTAATGAGGTGTCAGTAGCTTCAAAGAGCTGAGAAAGATACCAAATTAGAGGTTTAAACTTACCCACTAAAGAAAATATTTCCCCTTTTAAACTGAAGCACCAAAAATAATTTAACTTTGTTTTAAAAATGTACTAAAACCCTTTTTAAGAGCTCCCAGGCAGAGAGATGTAATTTAAAAAGCCACAAACTCTTACCTTTGCTTGAAATGTATAGCCCCTGTTAGGATGCAAGGTTCCACATTAAGAACCACCACCCAGGAAAAAGATTTAGGTGTTATGTCATTCCATGGTGCAACCGCACCTTGAATATTGTTTGCAATTCTGGTCGCCATATCTTAAAAAGGATATAGCGTTATTAAAAAAGGTACAGAGAAGAGCCACCAAAATGGTAAAGGGAATAGAAGGATATCCCTATGAGGAGAGGCTAAAAAGGTTAGGGCTCTTCAACCTGGAAAAGAGACAGGTGAGAGGAGTTATAATAAAGGTCTATAAATGAATGAATGGAGTGGAACCAGTAAATGTAAATCGATTGTTTATGCCATCAAAATATAGAAAGACTAGGGTACATGCAATGAAGCTACAGGGTAAACTATTTAAGACTAATAAGAGAAAATATTTTTTCACTCAACGTGTAATCAAACTCTAGAATTTGTTACCGGAAGATGTAGTAAAAGCTCTTAGTGTAGGTGGGTTTAAAAAAGGTTTGGACAAGTTCCTGGAGGAAATGTCGATAAACTATTATTATAAACTATGTCGTGGAGACATCACCCTTATCGTTTTGCTCAACCTGTCCGCAGCATTTGACTAAATTGACCACCAGACTCTCCTCTCTCGCCTTTATGACTCTGGATTACGTGGCACTGTTTGGCAGTGGTTCCGCTCTTTTCTTACAGCCCGCTCTTTTACTGTACACTTAATCAGTCGTCCTCCTCTCTCCCTCTTGCCTGTGGTGTGCCCCAGGGTTCTGTCCTCTCTCCCCTGTTATTTAACATTTTCATCTCTCCCCTATCTCTTTTGATCCAACAGTGCCCAGTCTCATCTTATATTTATGCCGATGACATTATCCTCCTATTTCATACTTCACCAGTACAATTGGACATCTCCCAGCTCAACCGATGCCTTTCTCACGTCACTAGCTGGCTTTCTTTGAATTTTATTCACTTGAACCCCTCCAAATCCACAGCAATGTGGGTCTCCCTGAGCGGCTCTTGCCCAACTGTTGCTCCCCAGATCGACTGTACTTCAATCCCTCTCGTCACCTCCTTCTGATACTTGGGGGTAATCTTAGATTCATCTCTCTCCTTCCATAGTCACATATCCACCCTTACTCGTCCTTTTATGCAGCTCTGCATCAAATCAGGGCTGTCCGCTCCCTTCTCCCCACTAGCTCCCTGATCACCTTAGTTTTGGCCCTGGTCACAAGTAGACTTGATTACTGTAATGTCTTTCTAGCCAACTAACCAGCCTAACAGCTTCAGCGCCTTCAACTCATACAAAACATAGCAGCTCGTCTCATCACATTTGCTCACCGATTTGATCATGTCACTCCCATTCTTTGTTGACTTCACTGGTTACCTCTCCGTTTTTGGTTCCAGTATAAATTCCTCATTTTAACACATAGAGCCACCTACACATCCACTCCTCTTTATCTATCTAACCTCATTTCTCTTCACACACCATACCGCCAGCTTCGTTCTCTGCATGCTAATCGTTTGTCCTTACCCTCTCCATCTCGGGCACATTTAGAACAAACTCGTCACTCGGCTTTCTTCTTTCTCGGCCCCGCACTCTGGAGCGCCTTGCCACCCTCCCTCCATCTGGAATCCTCATATCCTAAGTTTAAAGAGTTACTGAAAACTCATTTATTCCAACAAGCCTTTGACCTCCCTCCTAACATCCCTCCCTGAGTATTTGTCAGTTTATGTCTGGTATAGTTAGTGTGTTTTCTTGCACTTTCCTTTCTTTCTTTCCTATTTTACCATGGCGTTCCTTTTCCATAGTTTAGTAGCGTAGACCTTGTATTTTATTGTAAACCGCTTTAATGTTCTGGCCAAAGCGGTATATAAAATGGAGAAATAAAGATAAAGATAAAGATTAAAGGGGACCCAGGAAATCCACTGCTTGTCCCAATACAAGCATTGTGGAACCTGTGTCTTTTGGGGAAACTGCTAGGTTCTTGTGACCTAGATTGGCCACTGTTGGAAACAGGATACTGGGCTTGATGGACCTTGGTCTGACCCAGTATGGCATATCTTATGTTCTTATGGCCATAGAGAAACAACACTTAAGTGGTTGGTTCCAGTCCTATCTGGTCAACTGATTCCAACAAGTCAGAATTGGATGGCAAACCTCCAACCAGTTCAGGCTACTTCAGGACTTACCTCAGGGATTTGTATTTTCCTCCTTGCTTTTCAACATTTTAACCTAACCACTATGCAAAATAATCCAGAACTATAATAATCTCTATCAGCTGTATGCCGATGACATTTTAATTTATGCACCATTCACCATTAACAACCCTGACATGACAGGTCAATGCCTTGAAGCTATCATGCAATACCTCAACCAGCACCAATATGCACATTAATCCCAACAAATCAGAAGTCCTTCACATAACTAAGAACTTCACTGTCTCACGTCCATCCACAGTCAACTTGGCCAACTTAACACTGCAAGTAAAAGAGCAAGTAAAATATCTTAAGCATAAAACGTTACCAAAACTTGAACTTTCACTCTCACATCAAACAAGTTACCAAAGTGGCATACTTCAGAATGAAAACAGTCCAAAATCTTCAACCCCTATTGCAGCAGATCGCTTCAGAAATGTCTGTCAAGTCCTTATCACTCCGATATTTGATTATATACACAATATGCCAGGGGCTCCCAAAAACTGTTTTACTCCCCTTACAACTTGCACAAAATACAGCTGCCAGAATAATCACAGGCAGTAGTCAATGAGCACATATTACCCACATGCTAAAGCAGCTACACTGGCTACCCATCCACATGACAGTCATAAAAACATAAGATATGCCATAATGGGTCAGACCAAGGTCCATCAAGCCCAGTATCCTGTTTCCAAGAGTGGCCAAGCTAGGTCAAAAGTACCTAGCAGTTTCCCCAAAAGACACAGGTTCTACAATGTTTGCATTGGGGCAAGCAGTGGATATTCTGGATCCATTTTAAGACTCTCCACAACCTTTCAGCAGATATTCTTTGGCCTCTCATTCACAAACCTCTCAATAACAGATCAAGGAGAAAAGCCAACCACAGCCTTTTATCAGTCCCAGTCTCATTCTCTTGCTCCAACTTCTCCACCTCTAGCAGAGCCTTCTCCTTCTATGTCTTCACCATCTGGAACTCCCTCACCCCAGAAATACGATCACTGATGGACATTGGGGAATTTCATCACAAACTAAATAAAACACCTTTTCCTGGAACATTTTAGATCCGACACTTAGCCCTCCACCAATTCTTACCACCTTCCAGAGCTCTCATTATGTTTCCCTGCTCCCTCCATAGATTTGAACCATTTATCATAACTTTCCCTCATTATTGCCTGCATTGTTAAATGCTAATGCTTGTCCCTGCTATCATATTACTCCTGCTCACATGTTATATTCATTAGTTACTTGTTAAAATTCAATGCATTTACCTCCGTTCCATGTAACCGTGGCAGGTTGCATCCGGTGCCCTATGCCCGTCCTTACTCACCCCCACCTCCTTCATTCTTCTCAACCCCTCCCCCACCCTTTTTCCCAGACTTACAAATTCCACAGACACAATTTTCTTATTGGAAGTACCAACCGGTCGCAGCTTTATTATAATTCAAACAATTAACTTTACAATATCAAACAGTTCTATAAACAATCTCCCACCAGCGGAGTGATACCCCCCCAGCCATAATTAGCAAAGTGGGGTCGCATCCGCTCCGGCCGTGTCCGACCACCGGCCAATTTCCTACCGCCCTTTCCCCGACCTCGCCATATGACTAGCAAAGGCCAGCAGGGCTTATCCGGGTCGGGGGCACCCCGCCCCCGCCCAAGTATGACCAAACGGCTCCGGGCCCCGGAAACCTCCGGGATCCCGCCACCGGCACTGGCATATTAATGCCCTTGTGCCGCCCCCCCAATGCCCTGCTGCGACCAGTTGGCATCCCCGTGTAAAACACCTTCCAAGGCCTCTTGCCAATCATTCAACAGTAGATCTAAACCCACAGGTGACAAATGAACACCATCAATCCTGTACAACCCCGTACAAGTCACTTCCACCCACGGGTGAAGAACTTGAATCCCACCTTGTCCCATTAACCACCGTCCTATTTGACGATTTATTTTTGTAAGACCCCGCGACCAACGCCGCTGGGCCGCACAAACAGGCCTTGGAATGATGTCCGACCAAATTAACTGAATTCCCGGGAACATATGCAGTAACATAGTTAAGTCTTTGATAACAAGTCGGATGAATTGCTTACAAGTCCAGGTAACTAGGTCGTTGCCACCTAAATGCAACAGCAGCAGCCGTGGCTTGCCCCTCACTCGCTCATGGTGCCGGAGCAAAGGCAGGAGCTGAGACCACCTCAACCCTCTCTCACCCAGCCATAGCAGCGACACTTGAGCAGGATCAAGCCCCAGATTAGTCCCCAATGGCCGCTCAGCCGCTCGCCGGCCGGCCCAGTAGATGAAAGAGTGCCCGATCATCCAACCGCTCTGGACACTCCCTCCTGCAACTGCAAAAGAAAACAAGAGTTAATCCATATTTTGTTTTTTGTTTTTTTTAAATTTTTTTTTTTTTTTTTTTATAAACGAACATAACCCCGGAAAGCCTGAGAACGCCACCTCCCAATACTCTGAATGTCCTGCTGCGACAAGCCTGCCGCAGCAGCGCTGGAGGCCGCGCCAATACGAAAAGAATGAGCTGCATAATGTTCGGGGGGCTCCCCTACAGCCTTCAATGCCAACCGCAGAACTGCTGCCACCTGAAAACGTGTAAGCAGCCGCCCGTCCGCATGCAGAAACAACCCCCCAACCCGCAATGGGCGGACCCGTAAGAAAGCACTCATTGCGCTCACCGGACAAGTGTGAAACCCTGGAATCCCACTCAGCCATACCCACAAACCTTTGCCTTGGGGATCAGTCTTAGATTTTGCTAACAAAATTCTCAACCGCCCTTTTTCAAAGCAAACATGCTGACGCTGCAGAATCCCCACATCTCCTGCCCTGGACGATCGCGCAACCAGCTCACCCATGCGAAAAGCCCCAAAAAATGCTAAAGTAAAAACTGCTCGAAAAAGCGTCACCTCATACTGCGACGAGGCCACCACCGCCAAGGACTTGCATATTTTTTCTAGTAAATCATGCGTGATGGGACGCCGAGCATCTAAATGTACAGGCACTGCCCGACCCCATCCTTGCAAGAGCCGACGGGCCAAGGCACCCCCTGACGGGAAATCCCAACCCACTGCCTTCGCAAAGTACTCGAAGCCTGCCAAATGACTGCGCACTGCCGAGCGAGTCACTCCATTCTCTTTTGCCCATACCACATATTGCCCCAGCAACTGAGGTGAAACCGGCCCGACCACCAACCCGATCGCTCCAAAAATTCCACCACCTTCTGACATCCTCGCCGATACGCCGCCCAGGTGCCAGCTGCTACAGAACACCGCAACAAGTCTTTCATTCCGGATGGCCAAGACTCCATAACTTCCAAGGGACCGCACTTCCTTCTGCATCTGCTTGTGGTGCCAATCGACGGAATTGCTCGAACTTGAAACGGGAAAGAGAATCAGCAATGGAATTAGCATACCCCGGAATATGTTGAGCTCTCAAGTACACATTTAACCGCAAACAAGCTAAAATCACTTCCCTCATCAAGTTAGCCACCAAAAGACAGTGCGGTGAATAATGGTTCACTACCTGGACTACTGACTCGTTATCACACCACCACAAAACCTTTTTATTAGCAAATCTATCAGGCCACAATTCCAAGGCAACTAAGATGGGAAACAGTTCCAAAAAAGTTATGTTACTGGTAAGCCGCGACTCGCACCAGGATTGCGGCCAACGCTTCGCACACCAAGCCCCAGCGAAGTAAATGCCCAAACCTATGCCCCCCGCCGCGTCAGTATACAATTGCAAATCCGCACTACTGAGCTCCGGTTCCAGTAAAACTGTGGTCCCATTAAATTCTTCCAAAAAGACCTGCCAAATCCGCAAATCCGCCTTAATTGACTTCGAGACTCTCAGATGATGATGAGGCCTACGCACCCCCGCGGTAGCTGCCGCCAAACGCCTCAAAAATACCCGGCCCATCGGTATCACCCGACAAGCAAATTTAACGAGCCTAACAAAGCTTGCACCTCCTTCAGTGTCAAGGACGATGATGCCAGCACATTGGCCACTAACACCCGCAATCCGCGAATTTTTTCCTGGGGAAGCCGTGCCACCATGAAGTCTGAATCGAGCTCCACCCCCAAAAAAGTAATCCGCGTAGTAGGACCTTCCGTCTTTTCTTTTGCCAACGGTACTCCCAATTCCTTGGACAAATCCACAAAACCATCCAGCAATACACAACATTCCTCAGAGTGTTCCGATCCTACAAATAAGAAATCATCCAAGTAATGCACCACCTGCGCTATACCAACTTTACGTTCAATTGCCCACTGTATAAAAGTACTAAACTTCTCGAAGTATGAACACGAGATGGCACAGCCCATGGGCATGCATTTATCAAAATATATACCATCTTCAAAGCAAAAACCCAACAAGTAAAACGACGCCGGGTGCACTGGAAGTAGCCGGAACGCAGACTCAATATCTACCTTTGCCATCTGCGCCCCACGCCCGGCGGATCGTACTAGGTTCACTGCCTTGTCAAAAGACGCATATCGCACGGAACATAATTCCCGCGGAATATAGTCATTGACCGAAGCTCCTATGGGGCTGGACAAGTTATGTATCAGGCGGAATTTCCCCGGCTCCTTCTTTGGTATGATACCCAATGGAGAAATCACCATTCCTTCGAATGGCTGACTGACAAATGGGCCCGCTACCCTACCAAGCGACAATTCCGCCGCCAACTTTTCTTTCACCACCGAGGCGAATCGCTTCACAGACACTGAATTCCGCCCCACCGACCCCCCCACTTGCCCACATACCGGGATTACAAAACCATAATTAAAACCAAAATATAAAGCCTCTCTATCGATTTGTCGAGGGTACTGGCCCAACCATGCATTCAATACTGACACTCTAACAGGCGTAGGGGCGAGGCCAAACCTTGCATTACTTTGTGCCAGAAGTAGGGGGCAGGGAGCTCCCTTTTTTGACACATTTAACGGCTGGATGCGCTCCCCCGCAAAGGGAACAGACGTGCCGGAATTTGCAATCTGGGAAAGGGCACGAGGTCTTGTTGAACCTCCAGCAAAGGTCACCTGCCCCATTGCCCCCTGTACGCTGCTGTACGAAACTCGCTCCCCCACGAAAGGACCGACCCGTCCCCCCCCCCCGCTGACGACTGCCCCTTTTACCCCTCCTCCGACACCACCCCTGGCCGACATCTGGGTCAACCACAAATTAATGTCCTGCATACCCCAAGACACAAGTCTATTCCCTTCCATCTTGTCTCTAAATTTCTCGTCATAGTTTAACCATGACCATCCTTCATGCGTCTGCGACGCCTCCAAGATTGAATCCGCGTAGGATAAAAGCCTCTCGTATTGTCCCGGGTAATGTTGTCCCCAAACACTAGTCAAACGCAAAAAAGCCCGTGTCCAATTGACCACATTTCTTGAAACTTTCTTAATACGCCCCGCCTTTTCATCCTCCTTACGTTTCTTCCTACTTTCGCCCGATCGTTTGCGACCTTCTAGCAACCGGAAAATATCTATATAACGCCGCTTTTTAATTTTATGTCGCAACTTCCGTGGCACTCCCTCCCATAACTCTGAAATTACCACCGCCGAAGGCAAACCACCCTCTGGACTCCTCCCTGAGACCGTTGCATCACCCTTCCCCTGCCGACACATGCTATCTTCCGATGACGTCACCGAAGAAGACGAATCCGAGGACGAAGCCGACGAAGAACTGTCCCTGCGACGCCTTCTACAGGAATGTTTCCTTTTTGCTGTCCTTTTTGCTTTCTTTTTACCACTCCCTCTACTCCTCTCACCCGAATCCACTTGTAACTCACCTGCAACACCAGTCGCCGACGCCACCACCTCATCCGGACCAACATCCACGGTACTGAGCCCCGCATCCTGCTCCTGTCCGCCAGCTTCTCGAACCGCACCTTCACTGTGCATCTCCCGCTGCCGTATCAAGGTCGAATTCACTCGTTCTACTCGCCGCAGTCCACTGTCGGTCCTCCCTGATAATGGCGGTGGACCCTGTGGAGACATAATAGGAAAAAGAGGGGGAGGGGGAACAGGAGAAGACCACCCCGGCTGCCATGCATCCAACCATTCAGCTCGAGAAGAACCTTGCCCACCCCCTAACCAGTGTCCCCATGGAGAGGGACCACTCCATGCCCCATAGGCACCATGGCCCCGTTGCACACTCTCCCAGGACACCCTGTCGCTAGGATTTATGGGCTGTGCACCCGCTGGCCCGACCATAGGTCCAACTCCCATAGACCCATAACCCCATCCCCCCCGAGTTAAACACCCTTGCTCCTGCTCATGCCCCCCCCCACTAATTCATCCCCATCCCTAGCAGATCCAAGTTCATTTACAACCCCGGGCGAAGGCCCAGAATCAGCCCCCTCACCTCCCCTTTGAGACTGTCCCCGCCTAGCTTGCCCCTTCGCTCTGGGTCCCACAGCCCCTTTTCCCCGCACCGATGACAACCCTTCTCCCCGACCACGCGGAGGTGCCTTTGTCCGAGGCAGCCTCCGACTGGCCGTGCCGCGCTGGCCCCGGGGCCCCCCGCTACCCCCCTCCCTGGAGCCCCAGCCCTATTACCAGCTTGAGCACCCTTTGCCTGCGCCGCCCTATCAGGGCCAACTGCCCCAGCCCTCACTCCACGTGCCATTCAACAATGAGGACCGGCCCCCCAGCAAAAACTCTTATTGTTCTTTATTTTTTATTTATTTTTTTTTAATTTTCTGCCCCCCGAAGACCCCTTTGCACCCTTCCAAATTGAGCCCTCAGCTGACCAAACCGCCGCAGCAAAACGCCTTATAGCGCACCAAGCCCGCAGCTAAACCCCCAGCTAACACCGCACAGGCCCCAAAACGTACCCGGCTGTCCCAACCAGCGTGCACTCCGCTTCCCACGCTGCCCGATTTTATTTGCCCGGTACTCTCTCTAAGACGTCGACACCAGAAGGCTTACCGTCTCCGCAATCGCTGCCGGAAGAAAGGGGGGGAGCATCAGTGGCTCCTTCTTTAAAAAACCCCGTCTAACGCCGGCAGCTCTGATTGGCTCCGCTCTCCCCATCTGCGGAGCCAATCCATTCAAACATTGCTGCCGGCGTCATCAGCCTCCACGTTCCTTCCTCATCCCTCCCCCCCCCCCCTCTTCCTTCTTCGAAGCCGGAAGGACGGGCCGGGACCGGGCCGACCGCCCGGTTACCGGCGTCCTTCGCGACTCCGCGCTCGGACTTGAATTAATGTTATACTTGTTCTATTTGTTGCCTGTACACTGCTGTTACTAGGAGATACAGTGGTATAAAAAAGTTGATAAATAATTAAAATAAATAAGAAAAGGGACAACAAGATTTGAGATAATGGTCAAGAGTCTATAACAATTTGCTAAGTCAGGGAAATGTGGCATAAGCTCTATGAACTATGCAATGGGAATAAGAATAGAGATGTTGCTAGCCAGAGAGATAGGAATATTGCTGTTAAAATATATTTCTAGACTAGACTTGAGAAACTATCAGGATAGAACACCTGCTCCTTGTATCTTTCAGTTCTGCTTTCTTAGCATCTGTACTTCTGTAATCATAAGTTTTGATCTTGTGACGTTTCTCTTATTGGCTTATAAAAGTTATGTCTGATCACTACGAGTTAGAGAATTGTATTTCATGCTGGAATCCCTGCACATCTGTCAACTCTCTCAATTGCGCAATTTATATAATAAAGACTTATTCTAATTATCCAAAGAGTACTTCTTTATTTTAAAATTTACACATCAAATTGGTGGAGTAATGTGGGCAACACAAATGCTATCCCCCCGAACTCACTGCGGGCTGAGAGGAGGTTTCTGCTTGAGAATTGAAGCAGCCTGGATGAAAGAGGTAAGAACTAAAATATATGAGAGGCTCCCTCCAGCTTCTGGTTGAATTCAGGATGGAGGCTTTGTGTTTCGGTCCAAATTTTTTACGTGAGTTGGATAGAGCCTTTATTTAAGGGGTTAATGTTCAGTGTTTGTCTTATCCTGTTTGTCTCCTTGGATCAAAAGAAAAAAAGGCTCTTTGGCATCCTGCTTGTAAGGTGGCCATGTGCTGAACCCTCTGCGTTCGGATAAAGACTTGAGAGGCACAACTGTCAATTTGTGCATGGTTTTGATCCTTTCTTTTCCTATTTTGAAAAGCTGCTATTCATATTTGCTGCAATTTACCTGTTGGATTCTACTTTGGGGTATATGTATTTCGTTCTGCTTATCTTTATTGTTATTGCATAGAGCAGCGATGGCGAACCTATGGCACGCGTGCCAGCTGTGGCACGCGAAGGCCTTGCAGCTGGCACGCGGGAAGGTCGCACATTAAAAAAAAAAAAAAAGCTGCCCGCTGCCGCCGCGGCGGCATGGAGTGTCCCGCGGGGCTCCCTCTGCCCGGCGGGACTCTCCCGGCGCTGCTCAGCCCCTCTCTGCCGGCTTGCAGAGACGCGAAGGGAGAGTCTCCCTCGCGTCTCTGTTAAGCCCGCAGGGGCTGATGGGAAATTTCCCATCTGCCCCTGCGGGCTTAAGAGAGACGCGAGGGAGACTCTCTCTCCCTTCGCGTCTCTGCAAGCCGGCAGAGAGGGGCTGAGCAGCGCCGGGAGAGTCCCGCCGGGCAGAGGGAGCCCCGCGGGACACTCCATGCCGCCGCGGCAGCAGCGGGCAGCTTTTTTTTTTTTTTATTGCCATGAGCCGAGGGAGGGAGGTTAAGACTGGCAATGGGCTAGGGAGGGAGAGAGGGGGGTTAAGACTGGCAATGGGCTAGGGAGGGAGGGAGGGAGGGGGGTTAAGACTGGCAATGGGCTAGGGAGGGAGGGAGGTTAAGACTGGCAATGGGCTAGGGAGGGAGGGGGGTTGAGACTGGCAATGGGCTAGGGAGGGAGGGAGGGAGGGGGTTGAGACTGGCAATAGGCTAGGGAGGGAGGGGGGTTGAGACTGGCAATGGGCTAGGGAGGGAGGGAGGGGGTTGAGACTGGCAATGGGCTAGGGAGGGAGGGAGGTTAAGACTGGCAATGGGCTAGGGAGGGAGGGAGGTTAAGACTGGCAATGGGCTAGGGAGGGGGGGAGGGGGGTTGAGACTGGCAATGGGCTAGGGAGGGAGGGGGGTTGAGACTGGCAATGGGCTAGGGAGGGGGGGTTAAGACTGGCAGTGGGCTGGGGAGGGGGGTTAAGACGCAGTGGGCTATGGGGGGGAGTTAAGACTAGCAATGGGCTGTGGGCTGATGAGGGCTGGCAATGGGCTATGAGCTGATGAGGGCTGTCTGGAAATGGGGTGATGGGGGGGTTAGGACTGGTAATGGGCTATGGGGGGGGGTTAAGACTGGTAGTGGGCTGATGGGGGGGGTTAGGACTGGTAATGGGTTATGGGGGGGGCTAGGACAGGAAATGGGCTGATGGGGAGGGGTTAGGACTTGAGGTGGGCTGATGTGGTTAGGACTGGTAATGGGCTGTGGGCTGATGGGGGGGTTTAGGACTGGCAATGGGCTATGGGGGGCTGACTGGAAATGGGCTGATGGGGGGTTAGGACTGGTAAAGGGTTATAGGGGGGGGCTTAAACTGAAAATGGGGTGATGGGGGTTAGGACTGGAAGTTGATTGACGGGGGGCTAGGACTGGTAATGGGTTGGGGTGTTGCTAGGACTGGAAATGGGCTGAGTGGAAGGGGAGGCTTGAACTGCATATAGCTGATGGGGAGGGGGCTTGGAATGGAAATGGGCTGTGAGGGAAGGGAGCTAGGACTGAAAATGGGCTGATGGAAAAGCTAGGATAGGACTGGAAATGGGCTGTTGGGGGGAGCTAAGATTGGAAATGGGCTGTGGTGGGGGCTTGAATTGAAATGGACTCATGGAGGGGCTAGAACTGGAAGTAGGCTCATGGGAGGGCTTGGACTGGAATTGGGCTGAGTGGAGGGGAGCTATGATTTGACATGGGCTGATGGTGGGGCTAGGAAATGAGTAGAAATGGGCTGATGGGGGGGGCTAGGATTGAAAATGAGCTGATGAAGGGACTTGGACTGGAAATGGGCTGATGCAGGGACTAGAAGGGAATGGATGCTGGGTGAGACTGGAACTAGAAGGGAGCTGATGTTGGGGGAGGATTAGAATGGGATGGGGCTGGGAGAGTAAAATGGAGAGGGGAAAAATATTTTGTGTAGGAGGGATGAAAAATCTACAATTGGCCAGGTATTGGGAGAGTAATTGGGGATTGAGGATGGAGGGGTAAAATTTGTGTGGATGAAATAGGAATGAGGAAAGAGCAAAAGGAGAAAGATTAGTATGTTAAAGCAGATGTAGAGAGAGAGAGAGAATGGAAAAAAAACTAGAAGAGAGAAGAAAGGACAAATGGACAGCAGACGATGGAGAGTTAGCAGAAAAACATGAAGAAACCAGAAGAAGGTGGCTGGACCAATTGCAACTGAAAAAAAAATGCACAAAAGGTAGAAAGATATCTCTTTATTTTGAATTTATTTACTGGAATATGTCAGCTCTGGGAAATGTGCATCATTAACATCTGCGCTTTGTTTGGTACAAGAGGAAATTCCTATTTGACGTTGCCACTTGTTCTCTTTCCCCAGTATTCTCTGAAATGTATTGGTTTAATATTTGCAGTGTTGCCTTTTGATAGGTAGGGTATGGTGCTTTGTGAATCCTGGTAATGCTGTCAGGATACGGCGGGTTTGCTATGGGTTCTAAATGGGCAGCGTTTGTAGTAGTTCCTAATGTGCCTGGCGGTTGGCACTGGATTATAGTAATGTAGAAATCTTTTAGTCTTTCTTTATCCATACACTCATTAAGAGACATGTTTACTAAAAGTTAGTGTATGGTAACATTATGCAAATATTTATGCAAATAAGACCACTTATGCAAATGACGTGCTGGCACTTTGAGGAAATTCTTTGGTTTTGTGCGGCAGTTTGGGCACTCGGGCTCAAAAAGGTTAGCCATCACTGGCATAGAGTGTTATGATAAAAAGCAAACCAGCAGATCTTGTGATTACGGTTGTTGAAATTGATTGGGAAAGCCTCTGGGTATTGAATTGGAAGGGACTGGGAATTGGAGGGAAATTCCCTGATGATATTCAGTTTGTGAATTTTTGCGCTGTTCCTGCTGCAGTACCAAGGATGCAGTGTAGAAGAAAGAGGAGGTCTTGGTTTGCACTAACCACAGACTGATTTTACATATTTAAAACTTTAATCTTGATAAGATTGAATAAATTGATCCCTACTTGTTTGCAAGTAGTTGCGTGAGCAGGACATGGTGCTTTTAAGAGCGTGTGGATCTGCTGGCGCATCCCAGTTAGGGGGTAGCAGAGCACGGTGCTTTTCAGAAGTGCTTGTCTGCTGGTGTGTCCCAATCAGCAGGTAACGGAACACGGCACTTTTCAAAGTGTGCGGGTCTGCTGATGCTTTTTAGGTTGCGTGTTTCAGGGCACAATGCCTTTCAAAGCATGCAGGCCTGTTGACACATTTATTATCTAGACCAGGTTCTGAAAAGGTGTTTTTCCCTGTGGGGGAGAAACTGCAGTCTGTTTCGGGGGAGTCGTGATCTCCTGTTACAGAGATACTAGTGAACTACATGAAAGTTATTTCTTTTCACCCTTTTCTAGAACTAATTAACTTTTATCAGTATTTAGCAAATATCAAGTAGTAGACATGGGGAATCCCTTGAGTAAGGCAAGGGAGGAGCCCGCTTAAGGCACTCCGGTTAGCTGGGTGTATAAAAACTACAGCCTGAAATTGTGTGCCTATTTGTCAAATTGGAATCACATCACAAGGGTCAACACCTCTCTCCAGTTCCTAGACATGGGCTCCTTCAATCTTGGTATGTTAATTCATTTGTGGGGAGCCCTAGAGGCACAAAAAGGAAAAATAAGGGAAGTCCAGTGGTCCCAGTGTTTCAGTAGTTATTCTGATGGCATAAAGAGGGACAAGGCATCTATCTGCCTTGGCTGGATTGCAAAATTCTATGGTTCAGAAATTTGAGACAATGAAAAAAAAGGTTGCCAATTTTAAGAATAAAGATGATCATTTTCAAAGGCAGTGCCAACTAGCAGTTAAGGCTAGATCCTAGTACCCTGCTCTTCCAGCCCCCACTGTGCCTCCTCCTATGGGGATAGTGGTATGGGAATTGGAAAAACAGGAGGAGGATCTGTTGCTTTAAACTCACAGGGGGAAGGGAAACAGAGATCAGGAAGAGAGAAAACAGTTACAACCAGATTCCCCTCCTAAGACCAGGCAAAATTATATAGAGGAATTGTAAAACTTCCTAGCTTACAGAATAGCGGATGGACATTCCCTTGAATATATGGAACCAATGTCTTAGTTGAAAAAGCTCTGTCAGCAGGAGGGAGTGGATGATGGGTTACAGCATCTCGTCCATAGTATTAGCATCTCTCCTCAGTCTGACACTGTGAGCAAGCAGTCTAGCTGGCAGGGAAGTATGATTCCTTTTTCTCTAAGAAGTAAGTGTGACACTAATACATGTCTGGGATCTTCCGAGTTTAAGCTGTGGAAGACAAGGTCTTGTGAGGGGTTGTTCACACCAGAAATGCCTTTCAGGCTGCTGCCTGGAGAAAATGACAGATTGGTTCTTGTCCCCATACCTTGGAGTGTCACTGAGATAAAAGTCATCATTAAAGATTTTCCCAAAATTGAGGCAGTCTGTCTTAAATGCCAGCAAAAGTTGCAGGTTGTTTCTGATGCCTATGATTCCTACCTGTGTTGTTGTGTTATGTTATGTGTACTGATCAGATTTCCATTACAATAGAAAGTGAGAAAAAAACTGAAATAGCAAAGTGGGAAAAGTGTGTGAATTGAGTTAATATGGAAGCTGGAGAAATCAGAAAGATTTGGAAACCCTCAATAAGAATATACCCTCTAGATCTAGACATATGTGCATATTTATTTTATTTATTTATTTAATGCTTTTATATACCGCGCTTTTTAAAATCAGTGCGGTTTACAGAAAACTCTTCGTACAGGGTAGGGAGAGCCTACCTTGCACTTACAATGAACGAGCAGTACAACTTGGATTGGTAACAGGGGAAAGCATAAACAGGCTATATACAGGCTATGTACAATGGGAGGGGGTCATTATGCAGCTATAGCGACATGGCGTGTCTTGAGGGCTATATACAAGGATGCAAATTAATTTATTGGATTGACCGTTCTTTATGGTTGGGGTATGGTTGGGTGTTGTTGGCCTGGGCATAGTGTAGGAGAAAAAGATGGTGCTTTAGTGCCTTTCTGAATTGGACAATGGTCCATTTTTTTTTTACATATGGTATGTAAAAAAAATATATACTGCAAGGTTTTTAAAGGAAAGCAACACCCAAAGAAAAAACTGAAACTGATGGACTGCTAAATTTATCCGAGGATAGCTAGATGAGTAAGATGGTCAGGGGGGTCCATGTAACTAGTACATTTTCAATGTGCTATGCAATTATCTAATCAATGTAAATATCTAATCTCCACATTCATCTACTCTGTTTTCTCTCCCCTCTCCTCTGTACATAAGTAATCATTAAATGTGACCAAAATATACCTTTGTTAAATGTGCATAAGTTATTGTTAAATGTAACCAAAATATAATCCTGGTTAAATGTACACCGCTTTGACCCAGTGAAAAGCGGTACAAAAAAAAAAAACAGTTAAATAAGCAAGCAAGCATTTACGTACCTTTCTGGCTATCTTTGCATGACTGACATTTTGGCTTATCAACTATTTCCATCTATCTTTTGTATTTCAGTAAGAGAATGTTCGCTAGTATTAATGTCCTCTTTTACACTAAAAGCCCGGTTTGTTTCAAGTTATAAAGAACTGTCTAATTTATTTCTAATAAATTTTAATTCTGATTCAAATGACGTGTGTATGTGTGTGTGTGTGTGTGTGTGTGTATGCAATGCAATGCAATGTGTGCCTTCAAGTCATTCATCCTGTTTGCAATCTGTCATGAAAGATATTATCTTTTGATATCAGGTAATCCTTAAAATGTTTTACTAAAATACATCTCACAACTTGTCTAGTTTCCTGTCTAAAGGGCTGAGTTAAAAAATGCATAAATAAAATTATATATATATATGTATACACAATCGCACACATATACGTACAGTATATATACACATATAAATATATACACACACGCATGTATATATATGATTATTATTATGATTTAGTTTTTCATGTACCTGCAGTAGTGGCAGAAATTCTCCCAAGCAGCCCCTACAATGCGGGGGGGGGGGGGGGGCAGGGCAGAAAGGAGGCCCACACAGCACGGTGCAGCAGTGTGGCAAATGTACTTTATCACGTTTGCCGTGCTGCTCTGCTTTTGTAAGTTCCTGCGGGCCCAGTGGCTGTTCCTCATCGTGCCAAAGTCTTGTGAGAGCAGAGCAGCACGACAACCGCGATAGATTACATTTGCCACACTGCTGCACCGCGCTGTGTGGGCCTCCTTTCTGCCCAGGCCCCGCCCCCTGCATTGTAGAGGCCGCTTGGGAGAATTTCTGCCACTGCTGCAAGCACATAAAAACTAAGGGGTTTACTAAAGAGAGTTAAGGGAGCATCGGAGATTGAGTGATAACAGCAGCATTAAAGGTGTTTGCATGCAATAAAGGCTCAAGGTGGGTAATAAGTGTTCAGCAGTAAGGGCGGAAGGGCCCACTTATCGTGTGCTAACAGGACACCGGGCACTAAGGTGCCAAGCGTGCATCTTAATACCCAAAAATGGCTGTCACCCTAACAATAGGATAAGGCAGCCCCAGCAAAAGTCCAGTTAAAGCAGATGGATGGAAGTGAAGGTAGGAGTTGATGGACCTGAAGGATCCATGGGCATCCAACGTGACAGTCAGTAAGTGGGATGAGCATGTGGGAGGCAGCTGCACAGAGTAAGTGAGGGATACCCACATAAAATGCTGTAATGTCAGTGTATATCGATGAGGAAGATGTGTCCCCCTGCAGAGCCAGAATCGCATTGATACATGCATCCAAAGGATGACAGAGCAAGAGTGGTGACGTGCAGATTAGTTGCAGGAGAGGCATGAGTGATACAGTAAAATGAGGATAAAGTTCCTGTGTGGGCCATGGTGTAGCAGCTGGAAGGTTAATATATGACTGCACATAACCGGCAGATGCTGATGGATGGGCTGCAAAAAGGATGGCAATAGTTGACAGTGCGGTATGGGCTTGCAGCACCAATGTACCTGATGTGACCTCACAAATGCAGTTGGGTGTGTGGGGAGCCCCAATACCAGCTATGTGGGTCTCACAGCTGTCCCATCCTCCCAATCACCATACAACTCTCCTGGCCATATGGAGCAAGTAAATGTGATGACCCCTGCAGGTGACCATCCAAAGGGTAGGATGTGGCTGCATGTAATGCATAGATGTGATGGAGCCAAAGCTGTACAGTCACAGTTATGATGAAATAAGTCAATCGTGTGTTTTATATAGGTTATAAATGTATTTATTTAACTGGTGTTTTTTATACCGCTTTAACATTTCAGTCAAAGTGGTTTACATTGTAACTAAAACTTGGTAATGTACATTAAAACAAGGGAAATTGATAACTTGCATTCTTCTGATGCAATGGAGGGTTAAGTGAGGCCACAAGGAGTGGAGGTCATTCTATGATGGATACATAAAAAGCCTCTGTAAAACATTCCCACCCATCACCCAAGGAGTGCTAGTGGGAATCAAACCCTGGAATCTTGGTTCCCAAGCTAGTGCTCTAACAATTAGGCTGCCCCTCCTCTCAAGTGCCATACATCTGCAGGGTGAACATGTTTGACCATCTGCAATGGGCTGCAGTACAGTCAATAAAGTCATTCTCTCAGAAGAGCATGATCGCAAATTGCATGTGTGCAGACCCAATGTGCTATCAGAACACATAACGAAGCATCAGAATATGTGTCCACCAGTCATAACAGACCCTGGACTGTTCCTGGCATTAAAATGAACTAAGTATCCCACAGCCACAAAGAGAACAAGTGGGAATCAAACTTGGTCCACACTTATTGAGCCAGTGCCCTAACCATTAGGCTACACCTCCACACTATACGGAACAGCAATGTCTAGAATAAAAGAGACTGCAGGTCACTGCCTGCAATGGGTGATATCCAGGACATGAAACAATGTGGCTGGCACAGTCTGAGACTGTGGTACACCACACCTAGGGCCTGCCTATGGCAGCACACATGCAGTACACGATGCACTGGACACACAGTACTGTAGCGGCATCAAAGACACACTGCTCAAGGATACATTTCTTGTCTAAGACTCGAGGTATATTTGAGGTCAAGATGCCAGTCCCTCCACTGTACCCCCAATAGCAATTAACATGCACATACATGAGTCCGCTGCACCGCAGTGTGGCACTAACCCCAAAGGCAGCACGTGCAGGATGTACAGGCCCCTGTGACCTGCTGCACATAGCAAAATAGGTATACCTGCACATATACCGAATGCAAACCACATTAATGATCCATGCAGTCCATTGCAGATCATCCTGGCCTCCACGGGGGCCATGTACATGTCTCCCACATCATAGATGACAAGCAGGTACTGGGCAATGCTCCAGTGATGACAGTCACCACTATGGCTGCAATGTCTGCTCTGTATGCCATTATAGGTTAGCCCCTATACTACTCTTGATGCACTGCACATTCAAAACAGCTTTCTGCAACTGATCACCAAATAGAGACTGCAGTGATCCATCATATCAGCTCTGTAATATGCAGGGGACATTGTGTGCCTCAAGCACATAATAGCTGCAAACTGTTCTACAGACCTGTTTCAGCAGTCACCCTGAATTTGAGGGGGGCACACACCACCTTGTACCCAGAGCTTATAGTGCAATAGATGGACTCTCTAGTTCCTGGAGCATATCCATATCACTACCAGTATGCTGCTGGTATTGTCTATAGTGTGTGATGCTAGTCACTTGGTTGTCTGCACAATTGCAACATGCTGGAGTGGCTGGTCATATCTGCACCTTCTGTCCTGCTTCTGTTGGTCAGGGTCTCTCCTATAACATTTCATGTCAGTCCCCAAGGTTGTGGCAGATGTTTCCAAGGAACCCCAATTAGTGATGTTTGGGCATGGAGGAGAGGGGGTGCTGACACTAAACTGATGGTCTTGCAAAAAACAAAGTTAGCAGCACAAGAACATCTCCTAGCCTCACCTTCTTGAAATCCAATCTACTACAGCAAGCACAGTCAGTCTGCATGTGTTGGCCACCACATAGCTGTGTCCGCCATTCATATACCAACTGTGCCCAGTCTGCTAGTCATCACACACTGCATGTGTGCAGAGCAACCATGTGCACCCTGCCTTGGTACAAACAGAATGGATACCCAGCAGCTGGTGCAGTGATTGGACTGCCAAGAAAGGAGGAGCACCCACATCACTGAAGTTTGACACTATATAGCACAATGTGGATACATAGCTGTGACATGGTCACAGCTCGATCAGACTGAGTGTGGCCTCGCAGTATGAAATGATTTGTGCACTCAGGCCATGGCCATGGCAGGCCAACACTGAGATGGCTCAGCTGTTGACCTTACATCCAACTCATACTCTTTCTGTGCAAACCACTCTGTTTCATGCAATACCCACAAAACTCTGTTCCTCATTAGGCAACCTTTCATTGTGAATTTGGGAACAGCTTATGCAATGTGTTGCACAGTGCATTGATGAAGCTCACAATACTCTGGAGACAGACAGATACACGCACATCACTGCGCTGTGCAAAAGTAGTGCTAGTTGGCATTCTTGCCTGCCCCTTTTGGCTGCTTAGCTGCTGAAGCATAGTCAATGTGTGTTCAGAGTGCAGGCACTATTAGCACACTTTGCAATGATCAGGCACTGTCAGCCTGCCCTGCCATCCAGCAGTGGGTAGTAGAGCTTGTCAGCATGGCTGATGAGTGTGTGGACTCTTGCTGTACAATTCATTGTAGGTTGCACATGCTGATGCAGTCCCTACAATGTAGGTTAGAGTTAACACACCAAGATATGACATTCCTGATCCACAGCCGGGTATGGAAATTGTGGTTGTCCACTCATGTACACACTAGCTTTGTGTGTTGAGCTACAGAGCTGCCTTATAAGTTTAGCAATCCATGGGTGTAGATGTTGTCATTGTCAGGGTGCATGCAGGCATAAGTAGGGCTATGTCTGCTTAGATCTGCACAGATTCTGGGCAAACCTGTCTGACAAGGTGTGTTTGGCGTGTGTGGGAGAGGAACATGTTGTTAGGTTTTTCTGCTGCAATGGCTTGCTCTGCTGCTGGTACAACTGACAGTCATGTCTTACACATGGGATCTGTCCATTCAAGGGACAGCCCGTGATGCAGACACATACACATCTGACCATGGCAGTACTAAAAGAATGGCCAGGGTCTCCAATACAGGGTCTCCAATACAAAGGCACAGGGTTTCTGTGCCTTTGGGGCAGTCATATCATTACCTCATATCCTGCAGACCAACATTGCTAACGTAGTTCCATATGTGACTCAGATGGCTGTAACTGACTGGATTCTAACTTATAGAGGTGTACCCGGGTCAAACACATCTTATGGTCGTCATCTGCCAGGTGAGAGGCCTGGGTGGGCATGTTTCCTCTGACATGGCCTGTTTTCCTCTTGCATTGTATTCCTTCCTCAGTGGCATTCTCCCCACTTTTCCCCCTCCCCCCCAGGCACATATCTACTCAATATGTGTGGGTGGCGGGCATCCTGATCCCAGGGCCAACCCATCCACTCAGATAACCAGTCAGGTGGCATGGTCCAGTGCTCATGGTGGGCAGCATGCCGGCCAATCCCTCCCTCCCTGTCATCATGGCAAACCCACCGCTTCAGTGCTGCAGGCTGCACACCTTGCAGCTCCTGAATCCCTCCACCAGGGGATGTGGCCAAGCGTGCTTTTACATTAGCCCTCACTCCGCTGTCCCTGCATTGGACATGCTCATCATCCTCATGACAGTGGCATTGTGGCATTGCACCAAACACACAGGGCGAGGATAATGCTTTTGTCTGCATCAGGCTGCAGCTGTGGTGACTTCCACCATCACCCTCACACCATGTTGACATGGCAGCATGGTGGCAGTGGGGGTTGTGTATCACCTTTTTGCCAGCAGCAGCAGCAGCATGTCTGTGTGCTGCCACTGTCACTAGGGGGTCATGATGGACATCACAGATGTGCACCCTAGGCAGCGACCTGGTCAGCCTTGTGCACCAGCCAGCACCACTGCATCATCCACATGACAACTCCTTTGCCACATTTGCCCCATCAACATAGTGCCCTTTCATAATAGGGCACTATGCTGTTGCTGCTAATGGAACACTACTATCACTTTGTTGGGATCCCCTGCAGACACTGAAATAGGCTCTCTCCCCTCAGAAATAGCCCTTTCTGCGAGGTTTCAGATGGCATTAGGGTTCCCAGCGCTGAGGGCTCTAATGCGTGATTGCACAACCCGGCGGTATAGGAGCGCACGTCAACACCCACTCTGACCCATTAATGCCCGCTCTCCACCTCCTTTTCCCTTATCACTGCAGGCCTCTCTAATGCTTGTTAATGCAACGTTATCGGCCCTTTTCGCAGCATTAAGTGCTCAAGGGTGTCTATAATGCACATTAATGGCGCATTGGCTCCCTTAACGCTCTTTAGTAAACATACCCCTAAATCATAGAAACATGACGGCAGAAAAAGATCACATGGCCTATCTAGTCTGCCCTTCCATAACAACCATTACAATAGTTCCCTGTAAAATAATTATCTCCAAGTTATAATGCCCTGTTCAATGTAATTTCAGTTTGTTCAATGTAAACCGCACTGATGCAGAATAGCGCGGTATATAAGAGAATGTAAATAAATAAATAAAATAAATAAAATAGTTTCCTTTTTTTCCTTTAGAGAGCCTCTGTGTTTGTACCATGCTTTTCTGAATTCTGATACTGTCCTCATCTCTACCAACTCCACTGGGAGACTGCTACAGAGCTATCACTCTTTCCGTAAATAAATATTTCTGCATATTATTCCTGAGTCTATCCCCTTTCACCCTCATCCTATGCCCTCTCGTAGCAGAGCTTGCTTTCAATCAAAAAGGCTATCTTCCTGTGCATTTATGCCATGGAAGTATTTAAACGTCTCAATCATATCATCTCTATCCCGCCTTTCCTCTAAAGTCATATTAATGCATATTAAGATCCTTAAGTCTATCCTCATATGCTTTATAATGAAGATCATTAACCATTTTAGTAGCCTCCCTCTCTACTGACTTCAACCTGTTTATATTCTTTTGAAGATGCGGTCTCCAGAATTGTATACAATACTCCAAATGTGGTTGCACCAAAGACGTATACAGAGGCAGTATCACCTCCTTTCTTCTGCTGGCCATTCCTCTCCCTCTGCACCCAAGCATCCTTCTAGTTTTTACCATTGCCTTTTCTACCTGTTTAACTACTTTAAGATCATCAGACACAATCACGCCTAGGTTCCGCTCTTCTTTTGTGGACAGAATTACTTCACCTCCTATACTATATCGCTTCCTTGGACTGCGGCAGCCCAAATGCATGACCTTGCATTTTTTAACATTAAATCTCAGCTGCCAAATTCTAGATCATTCTTCAAGCTTAGCTAGATCCCTTCTCATGTTATCTACATCTTCCTGGGTGTTGGGTAAGGTTTGCCTCTTTGCGGATGATACCAAAATCTGCAATAGAGTAATTGCAGATTTTGGTATCATCTGCAAAGAGGCAAACCTTACCCAACAGCCTTTCCGCAAGATCACTTACAAATATGTTAAAAAGAATAATAAGTAAGGAACAAATTATTTATATTCTAATTATACAAATATTAAATATGTATGATATTTATTTATAAATTACTGGCCAGCAATAATAAAAGTAAGCTTATTAACCATCCCGATCACACTTTCTCTGTAACAGCAAGGCCGCGGGTCCCGTCCGCGCGGCCGCTACTAACCGGGGGGGTGGCGGGCCGTTCGCCCCGCCCCCTCTCGGTTGCGGCGGCGCGCGGCTGTTACTGCACGCGCGGCCGGGCGCCTCATTGGCTCCCCGTGGCGTTTTAAACGCCCGGGAGCCACTGGGCGGCTGGGCCGCGGCAGCCGGGGGGGGGGGGAGTAAGTGTCGCGGGGACCCAGCTCTGCATCGGCAGTTGCTGGGTCCAGGCTGGAGGCTCCTGTTTTACCCCCCCCCCCCCCCCGGGGGGGGGGGGGTTTGGGGGGGGGGTGTTTTGGTTGTTGCGGGGGGAGGGGGGGGTTTTGCGGGATCCCGGAGGTTTCCGGGGTCCGGAGCCGGTGGCAAGCATGAGGGCGGGGGTGGGGTACCCCCGACCCGGTTAATCCCTCAGGCTTTTGCTAATAGCATGGCGAAGCCGGAAGAGGGAGGGAGTGGAAAATGTCGGGCCTGTGCCCGGGGGAAGCGGATGCGGCGTCACCTTGCTACTAACACGGCGGGTGAGAGCTCGCTCTGCTTGGGGGGGGGAGGGGGGGTTAAAAATATGTTGATGTTGGATTATGTGTGTTGAAAAGGTTATTAAAGCTGCGACCAGTTTAAGTCCCAACTTGTTGTCATGTGTTTGTTTTGAATTGCTCTCTTGGGGGAAGGAAAGTGGGGGTGGGGCTTGGGGAGGGGCGAGAGGCGTCGTCCGCCTTACCCGGTTACTATTCTATTTATATGACTTTGTAATGGTATAGGCTAAGCCCTGACTTCCTCATTCTCACATTTCCAGCATGCAGTAATCGCCAGAGTTTGCAGGTTTCATGGATACAGCTATTACTACCTCAGTGGGTGGCAATAGCTGCATCCGCAAAGCTTCTCCCCTGCAAGCCCATCATTTCCTGCCCAGTATATGCAGAGGGAATGCTGCAGACGCCCCCTGTAGATACCATGGGACTTTTGCAGCAATGCCGTTTTTTTTGCAGCTGTCACCCAGCATTAGCTGCAAAAGCCTAACATGGTTTAGTAAACATATCCCTTATTTTTTCTGGTGTGCATTTTACTAGGCAGCCTTTAGAGCCATTTGTAGCCACTTGTTGCATATGTACATTATGACTTGCTGTAGATTTAACAGTTACTAGAAATATTATTTTAGTGAAGCAGTTTACTTGCAACCGATGCCAATCATCCAGTAGCAGCAGTTTTCCATTTATATGAGTGCCATATAGACAATACATCACCCTATCAGGCTTGTACTTATTGCATGTGATTATATGGAATGTCCTCCTGGAATTGTGCTTCACCGATTTCCTCAAAGACTTCAAAATAAACCTCAAAACACACTTGTTCAAAGACCATTTCAACACAGGCACCTAAGTTCAACAAGCCTCCAATAACCTAACCCACTCTTTATTGCTCTCTCACCCATACAGAGACTTTACCCCAATAATACATCTGTTCCCTACCCTTATTACCTGATCTCCCCCAGCATCCCTCACTGTATATAGATTTATAATTTATAATTTGTAATGTAAC
Organism: Ichthyophis bannanicus; assembly: GCA_033557465.1. Taxonomy (NCBI): domain Eukaryota; kingdom Metazoa; phylum Chordata; class Amphibia; order Gymnophiona; family Ichthyophiidae; genus Ichthyophis; species Ichthyophis bannanicus. The sequence continues at coordinate 499,496,007 of CM066033.1, forward strand.
TAGTTATTTTCTTAAACCTTACATTCTATGTAAAGTTCTATTCTTGTTCCTTGTAAACAGCCTCTGCTGCAAGATGAAGTGGTATAAAAGAACTGTCAAATAAATAAATGTTCTCATAAATTAATAATTTCCTTTTTTCTCTCTTCAGAATGTAATGCCTTTATCTGCCGGATTGTTCAAAAGTGAACACAAAAACCCAACTCCACAATGTCCTCCCCGCCTCCACGTCCAGATCTTGATGCATGTGTTATGGAGCAGGGTACCAAACCATTTTTTGAAGGTTGATGTCACAAAAGTCAGTGAACGACAAGGATGGCTGGTGCAGTGTTTGGAGCCATTACAGTTTATGTCCCTCCATATCCCAGAAGAAAACAGGTTTGTGTTTTTCTGTTTTTGTAATGAAATTGGTTTGGGGTCATTTGTTTTAGGGAAAAAAGGAATACTTGTATTACAAACTATGACTCCACTGTGGGGACAACTTTCTGATAAAAGTACATACAGTCTGTGTAAAGTCTGTGGATCAATTTACCCGCAGACATTGGGTCACTTGTCAAAATGCAGAATTTCCATTTGAAATTTTGACTCGGAAAAAACAGGTGCATAAATGGGATGGGATGGTAACTACTGCTACTATGGATCCTTTGCATAGCACTACAAGGTGTAAGCATGCTGTACATGCACATGTATTAAGACGGTCCCTGCTTATCAGAGCTTACAGTCTAGTCAAAACAGACAACACAACAGCTGGGAACAAGGATATGTCTAGGGCAGTGGTTCTCAACCCAGACCTCTGGGACTCCCAGGCCACTCAGGTGTTCAGGCTATCCACAATGAATATGCCAAAGATAAAGGGCTGGGTTGAGAACCACTGATCTAGGGGAATGGTAAGGAAACACATAGTTGGAGAGCAGGAAACTACAGTGCATTGCAAAAGTATTCACCGCCTCTGTTTGTCTTGTTTTGTCGCTTTGCAATCTGGAATTAAAATGGAGTTTTGGGGGTTAGCACTATGTGATATACACAACATGCCTACAACTTTGAAGGTGCAAAATATCCTTTATTGTGACACAAACAATAATTAAGACAAAAAAATAAAAACCCTGAAAGCAGGAGTGTGCATATATATTCACCCCCCAAAGTCAATATGTTGTAGAGCCACCATTTGCTGCAACTCCAGTTGCAAGTCTCTTGGGGTATGTCTCTATTGGCCTAGCACATCTAGCCACTGAGATTTTCATCCATTCCTTAAGGCAAAACTGTTCCAACTCCTTCGAGTTAGATGGGTTGCATTGGTGTACAGCAATCTTCAAGTAATTCCATAGATTCTCAATTAGATTGAGGTCTGGGCTTTTGATTAGGCCATTCCAAGACATTAAATGTTTCCTTTTAAACCAGCTTTAGCAGTATACTTAGGGTTATTGTCCTGCTGTAAGGTGAACCTTCGTCCCAGTCTCAAATCTCTGGCAGACTGAAACAGGTTTTCCTCAAGAATTGCCCTGTATCTAGTGCCATCCATCGTTCCATCAATCCTGATCAGTTTTCCTGTCCTTGCCAATGAAAAACATCCCCACAGCATGATGTTGCCACCACCATGTTTCACTATGGGAATGGTGATCTCCAGGAATGTAGTCTTCACATATGGGTATCGTCGGCACCGACAGAGCCTGCGCGGGAATGCTCCCCAGCGTCCAATTAGAAAGCTTTTGGGAGCATCCCAAAGCGCCAGCATGCTGCCTTCCCGCCTTTCCCAACTGCCTCTCTCCAGTTCTTCGTTTTCCGTGGAGCCAGCAGGTCATTGTTCCTGTCACCGCAGAAAATGTTTTCCTTATTCTTTCTTTTTAGTGGTCGCGTCTCCATTCCTCGATGCTATACCGGTACCGCCGGTTCTTCTTTCTTTCTTTTAAAAAAAAAATATATATATACTATTTTTTCCGAACTTTCTCTTCCAGGTGCATGCGCCATTTTGGGCCTTAGGCCCAAAATTTCCTCCATCATGGAAAAACCTGCTTAGGGTTTCAAAAAGTGCACCAAGTGTGGCGGTACTATCTCCGTCACCGACGCCCATAAGTGGTGTCTTAAATGTTTAGGTCCTGACCACTCCATCTCCGAGTGTATGGCTTGTGCCATGATGTCCAAAAGGGGTCGACAAAACCGAGCTGCTAAGCTCAGTGCCCTTTTTCCCTCTGATGCAGCTTCTGTGGCATCGACGTCTTCCAGGGCTTCATCTTCCTCCCATGGATCTCAGGTAACTAAACATAAGTCTGGCCGGTCCTCAAAGTGTAGATCTCCTTCCAAGCATCGAGATGCCTCTGGCGTTGCCCTTGACGGTTCTGTACTGGCAAAATTGCCCCGGCGGGAGGCTTCGGCTTCCAAAGCATTATCAGGCTTCAGGATGTTCTCAAGGCCTCAACCTCGGCAGAACTACTGGTGCCATGCTCTGGGGTACTGGCTGCTTCCTCCGGTACTGATACCCAGGCATCGGCAGCGTCGATATACCAGAGGTTCCTGGCTATTGAACGCAGTCTGGCAGCTCTCCTTGCGGCATCGACACCCTCAGAACCACGTCAGACAGTTCAACCGGTACCGGCACCGACGCTGGCATAGGTATCAGTACTGGTACCGACAGCATTGGCATCGATATCGGTGTCTGCTTTGCCAGCACCCAGTCATGCGATGCCTTCCGGTACTGATACACCGGTACCGATTCCCCCCGGTACCGACTTTGGTCGGTACGGGTATCGGGCTCTTCAAGAGCATCCAGACAGAAGGTACTTCGAATCCTCGGAGGAGTCAGAGGATTCTGACAGTTCTGTCGGTACCGGAATACTTCTCCAAGAGGAGCCTTCCTCTCCTAAACGTAGGATGTCTCCTCCAGAAGATATCTCCTTTCAGGATTTTATCAGGGAGGTGGCTCGAGGTCTGTCTATTACTGTGGCTCCTGAAACAGAGTCCAGGGCTAAGGAGTTGGAGATTTTACAATATCCCAAAGCTCCTAAGGAGGCAACTACCGTGCCTATCCATGAGATCTTACATGATCTCATGTTAAGAATGTGGGAGACACCTCTTACCACCTCTCCTCACTCTCGCAGACTGGATACCATGTATTGAGTCCCTCCTTGTCCTGGTTTCCAGAAAACTCAGCTTCCTCACCAATCTATTGTAGTGGAATCAGCTATGAGAAGGATCAGGAGTGCAAAGAGGCATGCCTCTAATCCTCCAGGACGTGAGTGTAGAACTTTAGATGTCTTTGGACGTCGTACTTTCCAGGCTTCCATGTTTTCTGCCAGGATCAGTTCCTATATTTTATATATGGGAATGTTCCTTAAAGAAGTCACAGGAGACTTGGAGATTTTAAGCCCTCTCCTGAAGACAAGAGGCAGGATTTTCTCACACTGGTTAAACATGCGCAGGATGTTTCTAAGTTTGTCAATTGTGCAGCTTTTGACTCTTTTGAGTGCATAAGCAGAACCTCTGCCATTGCCATAGGTGCACGTAGAATAGCCTAGCTCCAGGCATCCGATTTGCAGCTCTGGGTGCAGGACAAACTGGGCAATATCCCTTGTACAGGTGAGAATCTATTTGGCAAAAATTGGCAAGAGAAAGCCAATGAGTTGGATGCTGACAACTCCACTTTGTATAGGTTGTCCAAAGCCACAGCTGATCCTGCAAGAAAGAAATCTTTCAAGAAACCATTCTTCTCAAAAAAGAAGAGGTTTTATCCCTCTTATTCCCAGCAGGGACGTTCTGCAGGTCAGCCTGCCCGGAAGAGTCAGCAACCACCTAAACAAAGGAAAGCAAAGACTGCTAAGCCTCAACCGTCTCAGCAGTCTCAGCCTCCACAAGGCCTTTGACTTTCATCTAGAGAACGTAGCCTTCCTGGCCCTCAATGGACCAGAGCCTTCCACCATTCCAGGAAGGTTGTGTCACTTTGCCCCCAGATGGGGGCAAATAACAGCAGAACATTGGACACTCTCCATTATAAAAGAGGGGTACAAGCTTCACTTTCTGTGCATGCCCCCTCCCACAATGGTAAGACAGTTCAATTCTCAGACCTCTCTCATCAACCTGTTAGATCAAGAGGTCACTATGCTTCTTGCCCAGGGGGCAATAGAAGAAGTACCCATTCTTCAACAGGGTACAGGATTTTACTCCCCCTATTTCCTTATCCCAAAGAAAACAGCGGGACACAGACCCATTTTGGACCTCAGAGAACTGAACAAATTCCTATTCAAAGAGAAATTCAAAATGATCTCTCTGGGATCTCTGCTACCATACCTTCAGAGTCAGGATTGGCATGTTCTCATCCATCCAACTCACAGAAAGTTCCTTCGGTTCCTTTTTCAAGGAAAGCACTACCAAAACAGGGTGCTTCCTTTTGGCCTGGCCTCAGCACCAAGAGTGTTCACGCAATGCATGGCTGTGGTAGCAGCATTTCTACGCACTCTAGGAATATTCGTCTTCCCTTACTTAGACGACTGGCTCATTCGAGCCCCATCATAGTCAGAGACCAGGACTTCTCTATCTTGCACAATGCGTACCCTTCAGTATTTGGGTCTGGTCATAAACATCACAAAATCCAGTCTAACTCCCACTCAATCTCTAGAGTTCATAGAGATACCAAAAAAGTAAGGGCCTATCTCCCCCAGGCTCGTTGCCTTCGCATGGTGCAGTTAGCTTCTCAAGCAGTGTTAAAGCCTCATCTCACTGCTCGAGAAATGTTATAACTACTAGGCCACATGGCCTCTACAGTGCATGTGGTTCCTTATGCTCGCCTCCACATGAGAGCAGCCGAGTGGACTTTATCCACTCAATGGACCCAGGCATCAGGGTGCCTGTCAGACAAAATAGCAAACACAAGTCGACTTATTTTGTCCCTCCAATGGTGGCAGTCCACTCAAAACCTGTTGCTGGGGTCCCCATTTCAACAGCCCTTACCCCAGGCAACTCTCACAACAGATGCTTCTCCAGTGGGTTGGGGATCTCATCTGCAAGACCTCTCCACCCAAGGCACTTGGACTCCACAGGAGACTCATCTACACATCAATCTCTTGGAGCTCAGAGCAATCTTCCTTGCTCTACGAGTGTTTCACACCTTTCTCAGCTACAAGACAGTCCTCATCCATACGGACAATCAAGTAGCCATGTTCTACGTGAACAAGCAGGGAGGAACAGGCTCTCTGTCGCTTTGCAACGAAGCTTTGCGACTATGGGCCCTAGCCAGAGAGCATCAGATTCATCTCCTGGCAGTGTATCTTCCAGGTATCCAAAACTCTTGGGCAGACAGACTCAGTCGAGTTCTGCTTCCACACGAATGGTCTCTACATGCAGACCAGGTGGCCAAGATTTTTCAAATTTGGGGAACCCCGGAAATAGACCTCTTTGCAAGTCCGTTGAATGCCAATCTTCCCCGGATCTGTTCCAGAATTCCGGCTCAGGGCTCTCAGGCCAAGGATGCTTTCTTCCTTCATTGGGGTGAAGACTTCCTGATTGCCTTTCCACCCATTCCCCTGATCCCCCAAACCCTGTTCAAGCTTCAGAGAGACAGAGGCCGTATGATTCACATAGCTCCACATTGGCCACGGCAAGTGTGGTACCCTCTGCTTCTACATCTCTCTCAAGCTCCCTCTGGAGTTAGGCTCTACTCCAGATCTCCTGTCTCAGGAGGGCGGAATGTTATGGTATCCCAATCCCCAGTCTCTGCATCTCAGGGCTTGGTTGCTGAAGGCCTAGATCTTCAAGATTTTAACCTTCCTCAGCAAGTAAAGGATATCCTTTATGCTTCTAGAAAACCTTCCACAAGACGCTCTTATGCTTTCAAGTGGAAAATGTTTACCATATGGTGCTCGCAAAGGGGTCTTAGCCCCCTTGCGATACCTCTAGAATCATTACTAGAGGATCTCCTTCATTTATCCAATGCAGGACTTAAAACTAACTCAGTAAGAGTCCATTTGAGTGCTATTGCGGCTTCTTTCAAGCCTTTAAATGGACAACCTATTTCCTCCCATCCTCTCATTGCAAGATTTATGAGAGGCCTTCTTCTAACTAAGCTTCCCATTAATCCACCACCCGTGGCATGGAACTTAAATCTGGTTCTTGGCCAGCTCATGAAGTCACCTTTCCAACCTTTAGCTACTACCTCGTTAAAATTCCTTTTTTGGAAAGTGATCTTTATCATTGCAATCACATCAGCACGTCGCATCAGTGAGTTGCAGGCACTAGTGGCTGATCCACCTTATACAAGGTTCCATCCTTAGTTCATTGGAGGGAGGAGTAGCCTAGTGGTTGGGGCAAGGTACTTCAGGCCGGAAGGTCGGGGGTTCAAATCCCACTAGAGGACAGCAACCTTGGGCCGGAAGGACTGGGGTTTCTAGTCCCACAGATGCTCCTTGTGGTCTTGGGCAAGCCACTTAACCCTCCATTGCCCATGTTCCCTGTAAGTATTAGTGTATGTGTCTCATATCCCTGCATGTTAAATGTATCCCCCAATTGTGTTGTGACCGCTTTGATTGAAGGATAAGGCGGTATACAAAACTGTCTAAATAAAATAAATAAATAAAAATCATGACAAGGTAGTCCTTAGGACTCATCCACACTTTATGCCAAAGGTGGTCTTGCCTTTTCATTTAAACCAAGCAGTCGTCAGATCCCACGTGATGCGTGAGTAGGCAAGGTGCTCTCTTGCTTGCTCTGGGGCTGCCCCGAGAAATTCTTACCTTAATCTACTTATATGTCATCTCGGAGGAGTGCTGAGGGAAGTGTTGGACTTGGGAACCCTGCCTCCAGATCTGGAAGAGAGCGGTGAACGTCCCCATGCCGAGCCTGCCGAAAAAAGAGAAAGAAAAGTTGGCTAAGGGGCCGGGAGCAGGCCCGTCCAAGATGGCGCAGCCACCCTCGCCGGGCGCGGGAAGTGTTGAGTCAGCAACGGAGGAGCTTGCCAAGGAGGTGGCCGCTGTGCTGGAGCCGAAATTTGACCAGCTTTTTAAAAAGCTTGATTCGCTGGGTGACTCTTTAGCGGAGGTCGGTCGGAGGGTGGAGGAGCTCGAACATCGGGTCACCAGCGTGGAGGAGGGCGAAGGTCGCTTGGAGCGAGAGCTGGCCGCACAAAGGAAACAACTGGCAGCGCTGCTGGATAAGAATGACGATTTAGAAAATAGATCGCGGCGCAACAATCTGCGGGTGGTTGGTATCCCAGAATCTACTACAGACGGTATGCTGATTTCACTGTTTGAGGATTGGCTACCCAAAGAGCTAGGCCTCAACGCGCTGGCTGGAGTGCTCAAGATAGAACGGGCGCATCGGCTCGGTCGCAGACGTGAAGATCAGCAGCGCCCACGTGTTGTCATCCTACGGATCCTTAATTTTCAGCATAAGGACCAGCTTTTGCGGGCTTACCGGGCTAAGGGGCACCTGAACCTGGAGAATCATAGAATCCTGCTCTTTCAAGACTACTCCGCGAAGGTCACGGACCAGAGAAAAGCTTTCTCGGGCATATGTGCTGAACTATTTAAGATGCAAGTCCGTTTTATGCTTGCCTTCCCTGCAACCCTGCGTGTGTGACATCAGGGCAACTCGCTCACTTTCCAGACGCCGAAGGAGGCAAAGACCTTTCTGGACTCCCTTCATAAGGACGGTACCAATGGTCATGACGGCTGACTTTTGGTTCTGTGTGAGCGAAAGACATGCTGGAAATGCTTGGACTGCCTTCGACTGATGCAAGCGGTTGATGAGCAATTATCACTTCAAAGATGAGTTTGCTGGCTAAGCGGGGATTGTTAAATTGGGCCCGCACCCGCCTGTGGGGCCTGGCCGGGCCTGAATTTTGCATAGGACTTGAGTTTTGTCTTTGACTTGCGTTCTATGTGGGGGGCTATGATTAGAACTCTGAGTATGCTTATGATTTTGGCAAGGGGGTCCTGTTTTCCTATGGGGGTTTGACAACCAGAATGTTAATTGTACACCGCTATCATCCTGTTTCTATGTTTTCTGTTTCCATTGATGGCCTGAGACTTTCTGGGGATGGACTATCTCTCACTTTCCTGCTTTTTGTTCTCCATCTCATAACTTTCACTCTTATTTTCTTCACCAGTCCTTTAGCTCTTCGTTTCTGTGGCCTGCCTTTTCCTAGCGGACACTTGGGGCAGCCCTGCAGCATCATCTTAGGGATCGCTGCTCAGCGAGGGAGCTGGGGTTGAATTGTAGATGTTTGGATGGGGGGGGCGGGGTAACGATTAATGGGGTTGTGGTTGGGGAGGTTGAGATCAGGGGGGGTGAGTATGAAGATACATGTAGTAGCATGGGTCGGGGCTTAGGGGGGGAGGGGGGAGGTGGGAGGGGGGTAACTGGGACTTTGTGTGGCTGCTGTGGTGTGTGTGCGATTGTGGTGAGTGGTGCTTATAACTGCGGTGTGTATAGGCGGCGAGGTGGTACTGCTGATGTATCGCTATCCTATTTCTGCTCGGGGCTGAGGCTGGGCAGCCCTGGGTCTTTGTTGTGGCGGAAGCTCTTGGTATGGCCCCCTGTTGCTTGCTATGACCCATAATCTCCAAATACTAACCTGGAATGTGGGAGGTATTGGGACTCCAGTGAAGCGAACGAAAATATTGCAGGCCTTAAAGAAATCCAAGGCACATGTTGCTTTACTGCAAGAGACGCATCTGTCCTCTGAGGAGCATAAAAAGCTCTGCAGAGATTGGGTGGGCCATGTCTTCTCTGCCTCTGCGGGGGTGCGGAAAAGGGGGGTGGCGGTCTTAATCAAGAAGGGGGTTGCTCTAGAGGTGCTTGCGGAGGAACGGGATCCCCAGGGCCGTTTCCTCTTTTTACATATACGCGTAAACGGGGAAGAGCTGTTTTTAGGGAATATTTATGCCCCTAATACATATGAGCATCCCTTTTTCAAGGCCCTCCTGCAGCGGATTGTAGGCGCACCTAAGGTTCCATTGGTAATTGCTGGGGATTTCAATTGCCCCCACAACCCTCTTCTGGATAGGTCCGGGGGGACCTGTGGACGGCTGTGGGACAATAAAGGGGTGGACTTTCTGTGTCGTTGGGGAGACCTTCTAGACATTTGGAGAGTCTTACACCAGGAGGAGCGGGATTATACCCATCTCTCCAGGGCTAATCGGACCTGGTCCCGGATTGATTATATCTTGATCTCCCGGGACTTGTTCGGCAGGGTGGAGAGATCGGAGATTGAACCGATCGTGGTTTCAGATCATGCCAAGGTCTTTTTGGATCTCAGAGGAGGTCGCCCCCCGGGCGGTAGATGGTCCTTTCCTAGACATCTTTGGCAGAGGGATACCTTCCGGGAATATCTCATCCATCAGTGGAGGGAGTACCAAAGGGGGAATGAATCCCCGGAGATCTCGGCGACCACTTTCTGGGAGGCAGGGAAGGCGGTTCTGCGGGGGCATTTAATAGCTTATGTTGCTCGGGAGAAGAAGCGTGTCGAAGCTCAAATTGTGGCATTGGCGCAGACCCTCCGGGAGGCAAAGAGAGCAGCCATAGCGGATACTTCTAAATTGGGGTTCTATCTTGACTGCCAGCGGACGTTAAATGCTGCTCTTCAGGAGCGTGCGGTGTACTCGGACCAATACTATAGACATCAATTATTTCGATATGGCAACCGCTCCGGTAAACTTTTGGCTCGTCTAGTTAAAGGCAAAGGTGGGGTCCAGGCGGTCGCGGCCCTTCGGGATAGGGATGGGGTGAGGCAGACGGGCGCAGCTAATATTCTGCAGATCTTTGAGCGCTTTTATCGTGATCTATATACTCCTGACCGCGAGGACCGTGCGGTGGAACAGGCGTTTCTTGAGAAAGTTCCCCTGCCTCAATTAACAGAAGCGGATAGACAGTATTTGAATAGGAATATCACCGCGGACGAGATTCGCAAAGTGATCCAACATGGGAAACCCCACAAGGCGCCCGGGCCTGATGGCTATGGGGTGGAGATGTATAAAATTTTGCTGGATCAGATTACCCCTACTTTGATGGCGGTGTTTGAGGAAGGGCGGGAACGGCGGTCCTTTCCGCGGGACTTGCGGACGGCGGCGATCACGGTGCTCCCTAAGGAGGGTCGCGATCTTGAGAGCCCAGCTTCGTACCGTCCAATCTCCCTCATCAACTACGACTTAAAGCTGATCGCTTCCATTCTGGCTAATCGGCTGCAGAATTTTTTGCCGCGGTTGGTGGGTTTCCATCAAGCCGGGTTTGTTAGGGGCCGGGATGCCTTTGCGAATATTACTAAGGTGTTGCTGGGTATGGAGTGTTGTACGGAGAGGGCCGAACCGTTGATACTTGTGAGCTTGGACGCGGAAAAGGCTTTCGACCGGGTTTCGTGGTCATATATGTTTAAAGTCCTGACGCGCTTTGGTTTTGAGGGTGCGTTCTCTGATTGGATTGCTGCGTTGTATGCCCAGCCGCTGGCGTGTATCTGTAGTGGGGGCCGCTATTCTTCCTCTTTTGAGCTTCAAAGAGGCACCCGTCAAGGGTGTCCGCTGTCCCCGTTACTTTTTGTCCTGCAATTGGAGCCGTTGTTGCTTACCATTTTGAATGATCCGCAAATCCGTGGCGTTGTTTGGCGGGATGGGGGGGTTAAGCTCAGCGCTTTTGCAGATGACATTTTGCTGTGCTTGTGTGACCCTCAATCCTCGCTAGAACGTGCTTTGCACATACTTGATGTCTTTGGTTCTTTCTCGGGCTTGCGCATCAATTTTGACAAATCTTTTGCCTTGGATGTGGGGGGTTGCTCAAGAAGGGTTTGGACGGGAGCCTTCCCGCTGACTTGGGCCTCTGGCCAGATTAAGTATCTGGGAATCTATATTCCCGACCGTCTTTCGCGCCTGTATGCGGTGAATGCGTTGCCCCAGCTGGAGAGCACTTTGGCACGCTTTCTTAAATGGAGGGACCTGCCTTTATCACTGACGGGGAGGGTGGCGCTTGTGAAAATGGTGGAATGGCCGCGTTGGTTGTATATGTTGCGACACCTCCCTCTCTGGTTGGCCCGACGTGACCTCGACATTTTACAGAAAGCGTTGGCTAAATTCCTCTGGAGGGGTCGGCGTGCTCGGATATCGGTGGCGGCTCTTTCCAGATCTGTTGAGGAAGGAGGCCTTGCCCTCCCCTCTTTACGCCAATACAACTTTTTGTGTTTACTTCGACCCCTTGCGAATTTGATTTTAGCCCGAGGGACCCTTCTCCCTGTGGAGGTGTTTGATGAGATGGCCGGTCCCCTTCATAGAGTGTCATTACTGCATGTGGGCCGTCAAGACATGTCTCCTGTTAGTCAACATTCTGTCTATTTAGGGGCTCTTCGGCAGGCTTGGCGGCTGCTCTGTCAGATGCGGGGCCTTCGTTGGCGCTGTACCGATTGTCTTCCCTTGGGGGGAAACCCGATGTTTGCGCCGGGACGGCTCTGTCATGCGGGGCGACAATGGGTGAGCGCCGGGCTAGTCTATTTAGGGCAGTTGCGGATGTTGGAGGGGGTAGCTCTGGATTCTTTCCAATCTTTGGCCCGGCGCTTCTCTTTGGATCAGCGCTCCTTTTACTTTTATCTCCAGGCTCGGCACTATGTTCGGGAGCTTACGACTGCACGGGGCTTGCGCTGGGGCCCAGAGGGACTTTGGGAGCTTTTTGCTTCGCTGGGAGAGGCCCTTTCGCTGCGGGATCTTCGGGGGGTTTTTTGGCTGGAGGGAGAGGCGAGTCATCTCGAGGTCTTGTGCAGGAGGTGGGCCCGGGAGGGATTGACGTGGCTTACGCCGACGCTCCTCCAGCAGGCGTTCGCTAAGATAAAGACGATCTCGGAGTCTATGCGACTGCAGGAAATTCAGTATAAATTTCTCTGGCGGGCCTATATATCGAATGTGCAGGCCGCTAGGATGGGCCTGACCTCTACGGATTTATGTGGCTTATGTCGGCTGGAGAGCGGAACCTTGCTGCATTGGTTTTGGCAGTGTCGTGTGATTCGGACCTTTTGGGACGCTGTGTTCGCCGAGCTGGCAAGATGGAAGAGAATGGCTGTTCAACCTTCGGCAGAATGGTGTCTTTTTGGACTTTACGTGGAGGTTTCCCCTTTGGCGGTGGGGTGTCGCTCCCTCTTTGAACGGGGCTTTGTGGTTGCTAAGCAGTGCGTTTTGAATAGCTGGCTGGACTCACAGCCCCCAACCCTTCCATCCTGGGCTCGGGCTATGCGGGAACTGCAAACCATGGAACGGATGACAGCTTCCCTTCTGGGAGGGCGGAAATTAACTGCTATGACAGATACCTGGGAGGGCATTCGTTAACTAGTGGGGGGTTGGGGGCCCTTGGCCTCTCTGTCTAATATGCCCGTACGCAGTTCTACCTCTGTTATGTCCCTGGCTGAGGCTCTACTTTGTCCCTGCGTACCTATCCACACCTATATGCTTCTGTGTAGACCTTGCCTCTACCTATACACGCCTACATTCTTGCACACAGCTCTTGTATATTTACTCTTTCATTTGCTGCCACATCTATGGGTATACTTTTGCCTGCTATCTGCTGCTTCTAACAGGTCTCGGTGGGGGGGAGGGTAATTAGATTGGGTTAGCGGGGGGGTAGGAAAATGGGGGGGGGGGAGAGGTTCTATAGGATATCAGTTATGGGCGGGGTGGGGGATTTGTGTTCATGGGGAGTGGGTGTTGACCTCTTTGAGCTGTTGCCTTTCTCTGGCTTTTTACGGTACTTTCTGTGAGGGAGCACCCTTCTATTCCTTGGGAGGCTGTGACTTATCTCTTTTCCAACCTCCGTTATTGTAATTATGTTGGTTTGCAGAATATGTTATTTTTGAGTGTGGAAATGTTTTGTTTGTTATTTGACTTTACTTGACATTGATAATTAATAAAAAATTATTTTCAGTAAACCAAGCAGTCTACCTGCCTGTGTTTTTCCCAAGGCCTCATGCATCTAATGCAGAAAGGAATCTTCATACTTTGGACTGTAAAAGAGCTTTAGCCTTTTACTTGCAAAGAACATAGCAACATAGAAAGTCCTCTCAACTCTTTGTTGCTTTTGATCCCTCTCATTTGGGACTTCCAGTCTCCAAGAGAACACTGTCCAGCTGGATTGCTCAGTGTATTTCCTTTGCCTATCAGTGTAAGAATCTTCCTCTGGAGGGTCATGTCACAGCTCACAATGTGAGAGCCATGGCAGCTTCAATGGCTCATCTGCACTCTGTGTCTATTGACGACATCTGTCGAGCAGCCACTTGGGCCTTGGTTCATACCTTCACAGCCCATTACTGCTTGGACAAGGACTCCCACCAGGATGCCTTGTTTGGTCAGGCTGTTCTTCAGCACCTGTTACATACCTAATCAACTCCTACCACCATCCCTGGTGGGATGCCAGAGATCCATGGGGGGAAGTGGAGCCCTTTCACAGGGACACACAACTTCTGGGGTCTCTCCCTGGCATCTAAAGCTAGGGAGTCCCCATATGTGAAGACTACATTCCTGCTTGTTCCTGGAGATAGCATAGTTACTCACCTGTAACAGGTGATCTCCGGGAACAGCAGGAATTTAGTCTTCACTTTAAAAGCGGCGTCCCTGCTCCGAGGGAGCCGCTTGCAGCCAGCCCGCCCCCAGCAACACTCCTGCCCAATCGGGGTAGTGGGAGACCCGACCCGGCAGCTGCAACCACTTTAAAAGCGGCGTCCCTGCTCCGAGGGAGCCGCTTGCAGCCAGCCCGCCCCCAGCAACACTCCTGCCCAATCGGGGCAGTGGGAGACCCGACCCGGCAGCTGCAACCACTTTAAAAGCGGCGTCCCTGTTCCGAGGGAGCCGCTTGCAGCCAGCCCGCCCCCAGCAACACTCCTGCCCAATCGGGGCAGTGGGAGACCCGACCCGGCAGCTGCAACCACTTTAAAAGCAGCGTCCCTGCTCCGAGGGAGCCGCTTGCAGCCAGCCCGCCCCCAGCAACACTCCTGCCCAATCGGGGCAGTGGGAGACCCGACCCGGCAGCTGCAACCACTTTAAAAGCGGCGTCCCTGCTCCGAGGGAGCCGCTTGCAGCCAGCCCGCCCCCAGCAACACTCCTGCCCAATCGGGGCAGTGGGAGACCCGACCCGGCAGCTGCAACCACTTTAAAAGCGTCGTCCCTGCTCCGAGGGAGCCGCTTGCAGCCAGCCCGCCCCCAGCAACACTCCTGCCCAATCGGGGCAGTGGGAGACCCGACCCGGCAGCTGCAACCACTTTAAAAGCGGCGTCCCTGCTCCGAGGGAGCTGCTTGCAGCCAGCCCGCCCCCAGCAACACTCCTGCCCAATCGGGGCAGTGGGAGACCCGACCCGGCAGCTGCAACCACTTTAAAAGCGGCGTCCCTGCTCCGAGGGAGCCGCTTGCAGCCAGCCCGCCCCCAGCAACACTCCTGCCCAATCGGGGCAGTGGGAGACCCGACCCGGCAGCTGCAACCACTTTAAAAGCAGCGTCCCTGCTCCGAGGGAGCCGCTTGCAGCCAGCCCGCCCCCAGCAACACTCCTGCCCAATCGGGGCAGTGGGAGACCCGACCCGGCAGCTGCAACCACTTTAAAAGCGGCGTCCCTGCGGGGCGCGCCCACGCCTGGCGGGCCCGCGCCTGAGGGCCTCGCCAGAGGGCTCTTTGGCGTGGCCCTTAGGCGCGGCCCAGAGGCGCAAACAACTCCTTTAAATCAACAAGAACACCGGTGCACAAAAACAGTGCAACGAACAACAAGAAACACCACGATCCACTACAGCGGCATTCCACCACAGCAGCGATCCACTACAATACCGAAGATACAGCAACGACAACCAAAGACCTCAACACTCAACGCAATCAACACCGAAGCCCAGCCTGGTCCCCAAACACCAGGTACCCTCAACGATTATGCCGCCTTTCTTGGCCCCCATCTACCTCCTCACCCCCCTCTTGACCCTCTACCCCCCCCCAAGCGCACACAATAACCTACTCTGGCCCATCCAATTCACTCATCCCACACTCACTCACAAACCGCAACAAACTCACTCACACGCTCTGCACACACCCACCCACGTCACCATCCCCCCACCCAATCTCCACATCACCATCTCCCTAATCAACGCACGCTCTGTTAGAAATAAATACCACATGCTCCGTGACCTAATCACAACTGAACAGATAGGCATCCTATGCATTACAGAAACCTGGCTGACCGACACAGACACAGTACTAATGAACCAACTAGCCCCAGATGGATACACCCTCTACCACTGCTCCCGGGGGCATGCCAAAGGAGGGGGTGTTGCCATCATAGCAAGAACCGACCTCCACCTCAGAACCCATTCCTCCGAAACCACCACTGAAGCAGATCTCCTCACCCTCACCAACAAACACCTCTCGATATGTCTAATCTACCGTGCACCCACCACAACCACTGACCTACCAAGATTACTACAACACATATCAGAAAGCACCGGCTCGACCAAGGAACAAATCATCCTAGGAGACTTCAACCTCCCATCACTTCAAGAAGAACATGCAACAACCTTCCACACTGCTATGTCTGCAATGGATCTAGTACAGATCATACAGGAACCCACCCACGAAAAAGGCAACACACTAGACCTCGTCTTCCTCAACTCCACGTCCACCGCTTCAACAAAAAACCCACGGATCTCGCCAGTACCCTGGTCTGACCATCACCTCATCACCTTATCCTACACATACCAACATAAGACCAACAAGGATGATGGACAACACGTAAGACGATTCAAACCATTTAACAAAGAGGACTTTTTAGAACAAATTCTACCCAAACTACAAACAAACTCCAATGACATCAATGACCTCATAGACAACTGGAACACTACGATCTCCACAGCGTCTGCAGCGTCAACAAACATAACCACCACCAGACCCCCTTCCTCAAGAGCCAGATGGTATACTCCCAGTCTCCGAAGGCTAAAAACAAAACTCAGGAGAACTGAAAGAAAATGGAGAAAAACCAACAACGAAAATGACAAAATAAAATACCTATACGAACTCAACGCATATCATTATGAGACTGACAAAACAAAGAAGATTTACCATATGAAAATCATCAATACCTCCATAAACAAACCTCGTGAGCTCTTTCGGATAATCAAAAAGCTGACAAAAACGCCACACAACTCCGACCAATTACCGTAGATTCCACCAGAACTACTGGCCCGCCAATACAAACAACTACAACGACCACGAAACCCGCAGCTAACCTCACAGACAACTACAGAGAACCTCCACCCCAACTTGCACAGTGACTGGGCGACCTTCAAAGAAACATCAACAGAAGAAATTTCAACCACGATCTCCTGCCTCCACACCACCACCTCCCCGCTGGACCCATGCCCCACCGACTGGATAAAGAAATCAAAAAACGAACTGAGCACACCATTAACCCTTATTGTTAGTGAATCCTTCTCCAGAGGACACATGCCTGACGCCCTCAAAACCACGATCATCCGTCCTTCCTTGAAAAAGCAAAACCTGGATCCCCTAGACCCTGCATCCTACAGACCCATAGCAAGTCTACCTTTCACAGCCAAAATAATCGAGAAAATCGTCCAGCAGCAGCTTCAGGAACACCTCGATGTTAACAACATACTGGACCCCCAACAACACGGCTTCCGCCCGCTATATGGAGTCGAGACCCTCTTGACCACGCTGATGAATACCCTCCTCACAGGAACTCAAGGAAGACACTCTGGATACGCCATGATCTTCCTCGATATATCTGCAGCCTTTGACACCATCTCCCACAACATCCTCATACACAGACTACAGACTATTGGGATCAAAGACACCGTGCTGAAGTGGTTTCAATCCTACCTAACTAACAGACAACAACTAATCCGCACCAGCGCCTTAACCTCCCCCCCATTCCAGCAACACCAGGGAGTACCCCAAGGATCCACACTGTCAGCTATGCTCTTCAATATTTACCTCCAGCCACTCTGCACAGTCATACGCACCCACAACGTCATCTTCCACATCTATGCTGACGATATCATGCTCTACGCCCCCATTACCACCACAAACCCAACAAACATCCACCTATCAGCATGCTTCACTGCAGTGTCTGACTGGTTACAAACAAACAACCTATCCATCAACATAAAGAAAACTGAAGCCCTCATAGTGACAAAGGACCCAGACTTCACACCACCCACACACCTCAATATTGGAACTACAAGCATCAAAATACAACCACAGATAAGATACCTGGGCATTATCATTGACCAAGCCCTCACCTTAAAGCAACAGATCACCAAAACCTCCGGAACTATATTTCATAAGGCAAGAACAGTGCAACGGCTCAGACCCCTCCTGGAACACCAAGACTTCCGAACAGTGATGCAAGCCATGACACTCCCACATCTCGACTACTGCAACATAATCTACCATGGCCTTCCAGCAACACGGACCAACCCCCTCCGAACTGCATTGAACACCACGGCGAGAATCATCCAGAGCGCAAAGAAAACCGACCACATCACCCCAATTCTGAGAGAACTACACATTCTCCCCCTCGAAGCACGGACAAAATACAAAGCCATCCTACTCACCCACAAAGCTATCCATCAAACACAGGACACACAGCTTCGCACCCTACTGGCTCGTCCAGCTCACGGCAGATCTACTAGACAAGCCTCCAGCGTTTCCCTCACCGTCTCTCACAAAAGAACCAAATGCTCGCAACGGACCTGCAATCGAGCCTTTGAACTCTATGCTCCAACCTTATGGAACTCTCTACCGAGCTACCTTAGAAACAATGCCGACCTACTATCCTTCAGAAAGCAGCTCAAAACCATCCTTTTCCAGGAATACCTCAATTCAGACCCCACCGAAAAACCCACGAACCCCTGATCTCAACACAATGAACCTCTAACTCAAAGCCACCTCAACCGGTCCATGTCCAATACCTGTCCCATGTCTTATGTCTGACCAAACATCTGTCCCATGTCCTAAGTCTGTCCCATGACAAAATCATCAATGTTGCCTCCTCGGTGATGGCCCTACCCTTGTATTTAATTCTCCCACCCCCTATGTTACACCGCTTTGACCCGGTGAAAAGCGGTATATAAATACAGCTAAATAAATAAATAAATTCACAACTCACCCACCTCCCCTAGGAGTTGTATCTCTCTATCTATGTCTTTCTCTTTCCCTCCCTCTCTCTCTCTTTGTCTCAGCTTTAAACTCAACTGGAGAGAGGCAGTTGGGAAAGGCGGGAAGTCAGCACACAGGCGCTGTGGGATGCTACCAAAAGCTTTCTAATTGGACGCTGGGGAGCATTCCAGTGCAGGCTCCGTCGGTGCCGACGATACCCATATGTGAAGACTAAATTCCTGCTGTTCCCGGAGATCACCTGTTACAGGTGAGTAGCTATGCTTTCTCAGGGTGATGGGCAGTGTAGGGTTTGTGCCACACATGGCATTTCCCATGATGATCAAAAAGTTCAGTTTTCGTCTTATCTGACCAGAGAACCTTCTTCCATGTGTTCGGGGGGTCCACCACATGCTGCTGTGCAAACTCCAAACATGTTTTCTTATTTCTTTCTTTAAGCAATGGCTTTTTTCTGGCCACTCTTCCATAAAGCCGCACTCTGTGGATTGTATGGCTTAAAGTGGTCCTATGGACACATACTGCCATCTCCGCTGTGGATCTTTGCAGCTCCTTCAGTGTTATCCTAGGTGTCTTTGTAGCATCTCTGTTTAATGCTCTCCTTGCCCGATCTGTGAGTTTTGGTGGGCGGCCTTCTCTTGTTAGGTTTGTAGTGGTTCTATATTCTTTCTATTTTCTTATAATGGATTTAATGGTGTTCTGTGGAATATTCAGAATTTGGGATAATTTTTTATAAAGCAACTCTGATATGTACTTCTCCACAACTTTGTCTCTGACCTGTTTGGAGTGCTTCTTGGTCTTCATGTTGCTGACTTAGTGGTGTTGCAGAGTCAGGGGCCTTTTAGAGCAGGTATATTTATATAGGCATCATGTGACAGATCATGTAACACTGATTGCACACAGATGGACCCTAATCAACTAATTATGTGACTTCTGAGGTTATTTGGTTGTGCCAGATCTTATTTAGGGGTTTCATAGCAAAAGGGATGAATATATATGCACTCATGACTTTTCAGTTTTTACTTGTTTTTTTATATAAACAAGGTATTTTATTGTCATTTCACTTTACCAATTTGGACTATATTGTTAGGTCCATTACCTAACATACAAATGAACCTCCATTTTCATTGCAGGTTGTATGTAATGTGACAAAACAGGACAAATTCAGTATCTGAATTCAAAGAAGCATGGGACAAACACAGATGAACTCTAAAGGAAAAAAAGGGGACTGTTGTAGTGGTTGATATGGAAGGGCAGATTAGAAAGGTGATGAATAGGAACATGACGACAGAAAAAGACCACATAGGCTATCTAGTCTGTCCTTCCATATCCACCACTATAACAGTCCCCTTTTTTCCTTTAGAGATCCTCTGTGTTTGTCTCATGCTTCTTTGAATTCAGATACTGTCCTCATCTCTACCACCTGCACTGGGAAACTATTCCATGGATTCGCCACTCTTTCCATAAAGAAATATTTCCACATATCATTCCTGACTATCCCCTCATCCCATGTCCCCTCATAGCAGAGCTTGCTTTCAATCGAAAGAGGCTCTCCTCCTCTGCATTTATCCCATGGAGGTATTTAAATGTCTCAATCATATCACCTCTATCCCGCCTTTCCTCTAAGGTGTACATATTAAGATCCTTAAGTCTGTCCTCATATGCTTTATAGTGAAGACCACTAACCATTTTAGTAGCCACATTCTGTACCGACTCCAGCCTGTTTATATCCTTTTGAAGATGCGGTCTCCAGAATTGCATACAGTCAGGGCCGGATTTACCTTGAGTGAGGCCCTACGCCAACAAAAATTGTGGGCCCCCAGCAGGGGCGGCCCAAGGGTTGTGCGGGGCCTCATTTGCATAAGGGGCCTCATTTGCATAAATATTTGCATAATGTTACCATATACTAACTTTTAGTAAACGTGCCTCTTAATGAGTGTATGGATAAAGAAAGACTAAAATATTTCTACATTACTATAATCCAGTGCCAACTGCCAGACACATTAGGAACTACTACAAACACTGCCCATTTAGAACCCATAGCAAACCCGCCGTATCATAACAGCACTACCAGGACTCACAAAGCACCATACTCTGCCTATCAAAAGGCAACACTGCAAATATTAAACCAATACATTTCAGAGAACAACAATACATGACCTACTGGGGAAAGAGAACAAGTGGCAATGTCAAATAGGAATTATATAAACAGAACACCTCAGCTCAGTTACACATGCAGAACATAGACCATCACCAAACAAGTAATCACAATTTAGAAACAGGAAGACAATAATTAAACTGGGAATCCCAAAAGCCAAACTTGGAATGTACAACACTGTAGAAATAAAACTATACATTAATTTGCTCTTGTACTAAACAAAGCGCAGAGTTAATGATGCACATTTACCAGAGCTGACATATTCCAATTAATAAATTCAAAATAAAGAGATATTTTTCTACCTTTTGTGCATTTTTTTCAGCTGCAATTGCTCCAGCCACTTTCTTCTGGTTTCTTCGTGTCTTCTGCTAACTCTCCATCGTCTGCTGTCCATTTGTCCTTTCTTCTCTCTTCTAGTTTTTTCCATTCTCTCTCTACATCTGCTTTAACATACTAATCTTTCTCCTTTTGCTCTTTCCTCATTCCTATTTCATCCACTCAAATTTTACCCCTCCATCCTCAATCCCCACTTACTCTCCCAATACTCGGCCAATTGTAGATTTTTTATCCGTCCCACACAAAATATTTTTCCCTTCTCCATTTTACTCTTCCAGCCCCATCCCATTCTAATCCTCCCCCAACATCAGCTCCCTTCTAGTTCCAGCCTCACCCAGCATCCATTCCCTTCTAGTCCCTGCATCATCCCATTTCCAGTCCTAGCCACCCATCAGCCCATTTCCAGTCCTAGCAACCCCCCAACTCAATACCAGTCCTAGCCCCCATCAGCCCACAGCCCATTACCAGTCTTAACCCCCCCAAAGCCCATTACCAGTTCTACCCCCCCCAACAGCCCACAGCCCATTACCAGTCCTAACCCCATCAGCCCACCTCCAGTCTTAACCCCCCCAGCCCATTTCCAGTCCTAGCCCTCCCATAGCCCATTACCAGACAGCCCCCATCAGCCCACAGCCCATTACCAGTCTTAACCCCCCCAAAGCCCATTACCAGTTCTAAACCCCTCCCAACAGCCTACAGCCCATTACCAGTCCTAGCCCCATCAGCCCACCTCCAGTCTTATCACCCCCAGCCCATTTCCAGTACTATCCCCCCCATAGCCCATTACCAGACAGCCCCCATAAGCCCACAGCCCATTACCAGTCTTAACCCCCCATAGCCCATTTCCAGTTCTAAACCCCACCCAACAGCCCACAGCCCATTACCAGTCCTAACCCCATCAGCCCACCTCCAGCCTTAACCCCCCCAGCCCATTTCCAGTCCCATTCCCAGCCCCAGCCCCCCCAATAGCCCATTACCAGTCCTACCCCCCCCCCCATCGGCCTAAAGTGAAATTTAATTTAAAAAAAAACCTGCTGGCTGCCGCCGCGGGGCCCCCTCTGCTGCCGCGGCAGCATGGACTGACCCGCGGGGCCCCCTCTGCAAGCTGAATCAATCGGTCCGTCCCTCCCTCCCTCCCTGCAGGCTTTGAGAGGCGTGAAGGGAGAGTGTCTCCCTCGCGTCTCTGTTAAGACCACAGGGGCTGATGGGAAATTTCCCATCAGCCCCTGCGGGCTTAACAGAGACGCGAGGGAGACACTCTCCCTTCGCGCCTCTCAAAGCCTGCACGGAGGGAGGGAGGGAGGGACGGACGGACCGATTGATTCAGCTTGCATAGGGGGCCCCGCGGGTCAGTCCATGCTGCCGCGGCAGCAGAGGGGGCCCTGCGGTGGCAGCCAGCAGTTTTTTTTTTAAATTTTATTTTAAAAAAAAGCTAATTTGTTCGATTTTTGTGGGCCCTTGCCAGCTGTGGGCCCTACGCCACGGCGTAATGGGCGTATAGGTAAATCCGGCCCTGCATACAGTACTCCAAATGGGGTCACACCACAGACTCCTCTTTTCTGCTGGCCATTCCTCTCCCTATGCACCCAATCATCCTTCTAGCTTTTGCTGTTGCCTTTTCTACCTGTTTAGCTACTTTAAGATCATCAGACGCAATCACATCTAGGTCCCTCTCTTTAGTGGACAAAAGTACTTCACCCCCTATACTATATTGCTCCTTTGGATTTCTGCAGCCCAAATGCATGACCTTGCATTTTTTAACATTAAATCTCAGCTGCCAAATTCTAGACATAGTAACATAGTAAATGACAGCAGATAAAGACCAGTATGGTCCATATAGTCTGCCCAGTAAGATGGCAAGAGTAGGTGCACCTGCCACTCTATGCAGGCCACCCCTCCCCATGTCTTTGTTTGGGGGTGAACCCACCGCTCCATCTAGGACACCCCTGTTTGTTGAGAAATTAGATAGATCTCCAGGAACAAAGAGGAATGTAGTCTTCACATATGGGTATCATCGGTACCGACGGAGCCTGCGCGGGAACTCTCCCCAGCATCCAATAGGAACGCTTTTGGGAGCATCCCTCAGCACATGCGTGCTGCCCTCCCACCTTTCCAACTGTCCCTCTTCAGTTCTTCGTTTTCCGTGCAGCCGACAGGACCCATACCCTGTCACTGCAGAAAATTCCATCTTTAAAATTGTTTTTTTTGTGGTCGCGTTTGCCTCCGCACGACGCCTACCGGTACCGCCGGTTCTTTTCTTTTCTTTGCTTTTTTCAAAAAATTGTATACTTTGAACTGTTTCTCTTCAGAAACTTTTCTTTTTCGGTGCTAGGCACCATTTTGGGCATTAAGCCTCATATTCTTGAAACATGTAAAAACCAACTAGTGGTCTTAAAAAATGTACTAAGTGTGGCGGTACCATTTCCGCCACTGACACCCATGATTGGTGTCTTAAATGTTTAGGGCCTGAACATTCTCCATCTGATTGTCTCTCCTGTATGGGGATGACTAAGAGAGGAAGACAGAACCAGGCTGCAAAGCTCGGTACTCTCTTTTCTTCGGATGCCAGATCCATTGCATCGACATCTTCAAGACCCTCCTCTTCCTCCCATGGATCTCAGGTAACTAAGCAAAAAAGCCAGTCCTCAAAGGGTAGCTCTCCTGCTAAGTATCGAGAGGCCATTGGCATTGCCCTTGAGGGAACCACACCGGCAAAACAGCACCGCAGGAGGCTTCGGCTTCTAAAGCATCAATGGGGCTCCAGGATGTTCTCGAGGCCTCGACCTCGCAAGAACTACTGGTGCCATGCTCAGAGGTTCCGGCCATTTTCACCGGTACCGACACCCAGGCATTGGCAGCGTTGATAGACCAGAGGTTCCTCGCTATCGAACGCAGCATTGCAGCTCTTCTCACAGCTGCAGTACCGTTGACACCTGCTATTGCCATTGGGTCACGACGGATTGCCTGGCTTCAGGCATCAGACTTGGAGACTTGGGTACAGGACAAGTTAGGCAACATTCCTTGCATGGGAGAGAATCTCTTTGGCAAGAACTGGCAGGAAAAGGCTAACGAGTTAGATGCTGACAATACCACTCTAGATAAATTGTCAAAATCTACAGCCACTCCAGCCAAAAAGAAGCCTTATAAAAAATCCTCCTTTAGCAAAAAGAGGAAATTTTATCCTTCCTATACCCAGCAGAGTCAAACTCAGGGTCAGGTTGCCCCAAAAGGGACAAACTAGACAGCAAAAGAAGCCAAAAGGCCCGAGAGCCCAACCAGCTCTGCAGGTTCAGCCCCCTCAAGGCCTTTGACTCCTTCCTAGAGAGCTTAGCCTTCCTGCCTCTGAGGGGTCCCCAACCCCCCAATATCCCAGGCAGGTTATGCCACTTTGCCAACAGATGGCATCATATAACAGCAGAAGATTGGACTCTGTCCATTGTAGGAGAGGGGTACAAGCTCCATTTTCACAGCATGCCCCCTCCTACAATTCTAAGGCAATTCAATTCTCAGACAATCTGCTAGATAATGAGGTCTCAACATTTCTTGCCCAAGGGGCAATAGAAGAGGTACCCATTCTTCAACGGGGTGCAGAGTTCTACTCCCCCTAGTTTCTTATTCCAAAGAAAACAGGAGGACACAGACCCATTCTAGACCTCAGAGAATTGAACAAATACCTGTTCCGAGAAAAGTTCAAAATGATTTCTCTTGGAACTCTTCTGCCTTACCTTCAAAGCCAGGATTGGCTTTGCTCTCTAGACTTAAAGGATGCATACACTCACATTCTGATCCATCCAAATTACAGGAAATTCTTACGATTCCTTTTCAAGGGAAAACATTTCCAGTACAGGGTTCTTCCCTTTGGTCTGGCTTCAGCACCAACGGTATTCACAAAATGCATGGCAGTAGTAGCTGCATATCTATGAACCCTGGGGATATACGTCTTCCCTTACCTAGACGACTGGCTCATTTGAGCCCCTACAGTTGCAGAGGCCAGCACTGTACTGTCACGCACAATGTGAATCCTCCAATATTTGGGGTTGGTAATAAACTTCCCAAAATCCCAACATGTTCCTTCCCAATGCCTGGAATCCATAGGGGCCTGTCTAGGCAAAGGCTTTCATTCCACAAGCCCAGTGTCTTCGCATAATGCAACTAGCTTCTCAAGCAGCAGGGAAATCCTCCCTAACTGCTCGAGAGCTAATACAGTTGCTGGGATATATGGCATCCACAGTTCATGAAGTCCCATATGCTCGTCTCCACATGCGAGCAGCTCAGTGGACCCTATCCACACAGTGGACACAGGCCACAGGACATTTATCAGACAAAATAGTGAACTCTCAACGACTAATTTTTGTCCCTCCAATGTTGGCAATCACTAGAAAATCTGACAGTGGAGTCTCCTTTCCATCAACCCCTTTTTCAGGCCACCCTAACAGATGCATCACAGGTGGGTTGTGGAGCACACCTGAATCATCTCTCTACCCAGGGCACCTGGACTCCACAGGAGGCTGGTCTACACATAAACCTCCTGGAATTAAGAGCAATCTATTTAGCTCTTCGAGTATTCCACGCCCAAGACAGTCCTAGTTCAGACGGACAATCAAGTAGTCATGTTCTATGTGAACAAGCAGGGCGGGACAGGCTCTCTGTCGTTATGCAATAAAGCTTTACGACTGTGGGCCCTCACCAGAGAGTATCAAATTCACCTTCTAGTGGTATATCTTCCAGGTATTCAAAACTTTTGGGCAGCCAAACTCAGTCGAGTACTGCTGCCTCACGAGTGGTCTCTCCACCTAGACCAGGTGGCAAAGATATTTCATCTCTGGGGCACTCCAGACTTAGACCTCTTTGCAAGTCCACTGAATGCCAAACTTCCCCGGTTCTGTTCCAGGATTCCGGCTCACAATTGTCAGGCAAGGGATGCCTTCCTCCTTCACTGGGGTCAGGACTTCCTTTATGCCTTCCCACCCATTCCCCAAAACACTCTTCAAGCTTCAGAGAGACAGGGTCGCATGATTCTCATAGTGCCACGATGGCCACGCCAAGCATGGTATCCCCTGCTTCTACATATCTCTCAAGCTGAACCTCTGGAGTTAAGGCATGCTCCAGATCTCCTTTCCCAAGAGGATGGGACGCTATGGCAACTGAATCCCTAGTCCCTGCATCTCACGGCCTGGTTGCTGAAGGCTTAGACCTCCAGGATTTCATCCTGTCCCAACAGGTAAAGGATATCCTTCAGGCTTCTAGAAAATTTTCCACAAGAAGATCTTATGCCTTCAAGTGGAAACGTTTTACTATATGGTGCTCCAAGAAGGGATTAAACCCCCTTGTCATACCTTTTGAATCGATACTAGAGTATCTCCTTCACTTATCGAATTCTGGTCTAAAGACCAATTCGGTAAGAGTCCATCTTAGTGCAATTGCAGCTTCTTATAAGCCTCTGAATGGACAACCCATTTCTTCTCATCCACTCATATCCAGATTTATGAGAGGTCTTCTGTTAACCAAACCTCCCATTAAGCCACCACCGGCGGCATGGGATCTAAATCTAGTTCTCGGGCAGCTCATGAAGCCGCCTTTTGAGCCTTTAGCCACTACAGCCCTTAAGTTTTTGACCTGGAAGGTCATCTTCCTAATTGCAATCACCTCTGCACGTGGCATTAGTGAACTGCAAGCTTTAGTGGCTGATCCTCCTTATACTAGGTTTCATCATAAGGCTGTTCTTAGAACTCATCCACACTTTATGTCAAAGGTGGTTTCGCCTTTTCATTTGAATCAATTAATTTATCTTCCTGTATTTTTTCCGAGGCCTCACGCCTCTAATACAGAAAGAAACCTTCATACTTTGGAATGTAAAAGAGCCTTAGCCTTTTCCCTATAGAGAACACAGCAACATAGAAAGTCCTCGCAACTTTTTATAGCTTTTGACTCTAGTCATTTGGGACTTCCAGTCTCCAAAAGAACTTTATCTGAATGGATTGCCCAATGCATATCCTTTGCTTATGAGAGTAAGGTCTTCCTCTTCAGGACCATGTCACAGCTCATAACGTGAGAACCATGGCAGCTTCCTTGGCTAATCTCCACTCCGTGTCTATCGATGACATTTGTCGAGCCTGGTCTTCGGTACACACCTTCACAGCCCACTACTGCCTGGATAAAGCCTCCCATCGGGATGCCTTCTTTGGCCAAGCTGTTCTTCAAAATCTCTTTCAGACCTAATTCAACTCCTGCCCGACAACCCTGGTGGAATGCCAGAGATCCATGGGAAGAAGGATGCCTACCTTTCTAGGGGCAATTGGTTAACTGGTGGAGTGTACTTCATATGATTAGTTTATTCACACGCTGTATAAAGACCATATTTATAGTATACCTTTCTAGGGGGGCACCTTCCTGGCATCTTCAGCTAGGGAGTCCCCATATGTGAAGACTACATTCCTGCTTGTTCCTGGAGATAGTGTAGTTACTCACCTGTAACAGATGATCTCCGGGAACAGCAGGAATTTAGTCTTCACAACCCACCCACCTCCCCTAGGAGTTGTCTCTCTATCTCTATGTCTCTTTCCTCTCTCCCTCTATCCTTTCACTCAGCTACAAACTCAACTGAAGAGGGACAGTTGGAAAGGCGGGAAGGCAGCACGCATGTGCTGAGGGATGCTCCCAAAAGTGGTCCTATTGGACGCTGGGGAGTGTTCCCGCGCAGGCTCCGTCGATACTGATGATACCCATATGTGAAAACTAAATTCCTGCTGTTCCCGGAGATCACCTGTTACAGGTTCGTAACTACGCTTTCAGTTTATTTTGATTTTATCCTGTTGCTGTAAAGGGATACACTGTGTCTGTCCCATGCCATTTTGAATTCCGTCACTGTGTTTGCCCCCACCACTACCATCGGGAGGGCATTCCAAGCATCCACCACCCTTTCAGTGAAAAAGTGTTTCCTGACATTGCCTTTCAATTTACCACCTTGCAGCTTCATGTTATGCCCTCTCGTTTTACATCTTCCCCGTCTTTGGAAGAGGTTTGTTTGTTCATTGTTTCTCTTTAAGTATTTAAGGTCTGAATCATATCTCCCCTATCCCTACTCTCCTCCAGAATGTACATATTTAGGTCTTCAAGTCTCTTCTTATAAGACTTCTGACGCAGGCTCCAAATCATTTTGGTCACCTTCCTCTGAACAGTTTCCAGTCTTATTAATCCTTTGCAAGATATGGTCTCCAAAACTGAACATAATATTCCAAGTGAGGTCTCACCAGTGACTTATACAGTGCTATTAGTACCTCTTCCTTTCTTCTGCTAATTCCTCTTTGTATGCAGCCCAACATCCTCCTGGCTTTTGCCACCGCCTTGTCGCACTGTTTTGCAACCTTGAGATCTTCAGCAATAATCACACCAAGGTCCTTCTCCTGATCCATGCACACCAACCTCTTGCCCCCCCTATCAAGTACATTTCCCTTGGATTTCTGCTACCCAAGTTCATGACACTGCACTTCTTCGCATTAAATCTTAATTGCCAAGCATTAGAGCATTCTTCCAGCTTTTGTAGATCTTTCCTCATGTTAACCACTCCCTCAGGGGAGTCCACTCTGTTGCAAATTTTCGTGTCATCTGCAAAAAGACAGACTTTTCCATTCAGTCCTTCAGCATTATCACTCACAAATACATTGAACAGTGCTGGGCCCAGGACCGAACCCTGGGGCACCTCGCTAATCACCTTCCTTTCATCCGAGTGAGCTCCATTTATCATCACCTTCTGTCGTCTGTCAGTCAACCAATATCCCATCCAGTTTACCACCTTGGGACCCATCCCCAAACTACTGAGTTTATGGATAAGCCTCCTATGAGGAACAGTATCAAAGGCTTTGCTGAAATCCAGGTAGACCATTCTTCAAGCTTAGCTAGATCCCTAACCACACCATCTGGTGATCACTGGATGCAAAATGATCTCCCACTATAACATCAGAAACACTTTCACCATTGGTAAGCACCAAGTCCAGTATGGTCCCTTCACATGTGGGTTCTGTTACCAGTTGCCTGAATAGTTCTCCCTATAGAGAGTCCAGGATCTCCTTACTTCTAGGTGATACTGCAACAGGAATGTTCCAGTCAACATCTGGCATATTAAAATCCCCTATCAGTAGGACTTCCCCTTTCCTAGCAATGCTGCGTATGTATTCAATTAATTCTCTGTCTACTTCTTCCTCCTGTGAGGGAGGTCTGTATATCACACCAATGATTTCTCTTTCTCTTTCTAGTTTAATCCACAGTGCATTCTCTCCACCTTTCAAGCTCTGTAGTTCCAAAGCTTTAATATTATTTTTTACATATAGTGCCACTCCTCCTCCCCTTCTTCCTACCCTGTCCTTTCTGAAATAAGTATAGCCTGGTATAGTTACATCCCAGTCATGGTTTTCTGTGAACCATGTTTCTGTAACTACTGCTTAATCCAAGTCTGCCTCTCCCATTAAAGCTTCAACATTCTGGGATCTTATTTCCCATGCTACGGGCATTTAAACACACCGCTTTCAATATGTTGTTTCTTTTACCCATTTCCATAAAGGTATTTAATGTTTCACTTACCTGGAAGCTTTCTTCACCCATCCCCAACGAATCTAGTTTAAAGCCTTCTTCAGTAGATTAACCAATCTGCTACTGAAGACATGTCGAACTTTCTTGGACAGATGACACCATCCATGCAGCCATTCGTTCATCTCCAGGATGCGAGCTTCTCTGCTTTGACCTTTATTCTCAACAGGGAGGATTGAAGAGAATACAACCTGTGCACTTATCTGCTTCACCCAAGCCATGAATTCACTTTTGATACTCTCAGACGAATACCTGGCAGTATCATTTGTGCCGACATGGATTGGCAACATTGGGTAATAGTCAGTGAGTCTTGATGAGTCTGGTTGGCAGATGGATGCCTAAGAACCCCTCAGGAGAGAGTCACCAACCATCACTAACCTTCGCTTGCTTGTGGTCACTGATTCTGCAAATTTGGGGTGCTCAAGCTCTGGTTCTTCCCTTTACAGGAATGCTTTCACCTCCTCCACTTGCAGGGCTGCATAATGGTTCTTCAATTCAAGGGCTGGAGGTTGGATTGGTGATTCTGCAGGCCCTGGTGACTTAGGTCCAACCTTTGCCAATCTCTACGCTCCCATCTTCTCCTCTGCTGCAAAGCTTGGATGTTGCAAGAAGCATCTCATCAATATACTTCTCACTCTCTTGAATGCTCCTCAGCCTCGCCACCTCTTCTCTGAGTTCCTCCACTTGTTTCCTGAGAGCTTCTGCCTGCAGGCATCCTGCACATGGAACTGGTCCTACTACTGGCATTGGGACCTCTGTCTGGACAGATGCAGAGCTGTAATGGGGGCAACAGCTTTGGCGATACGATTTTTCACAGCCATTGTTCAGTCAGTGGTGCTTAAATATCTGTTAAAGCAAAAGAGGGAGACCTACCAAAGTATCAACTAGTTTCCCAGCTGTCCTTTCAGAGAAAAAGCAGTTAAATCTCTTTAAGTGTGTTCAAAATATGCTGTTCCAAGTCCCAATGTGTAGTTTATTGGGGAGATGCCCTATAAAGCAAGACTGCTCACTAGGGGTGGGTGGAGTTAGGGGTGGGGTAGGGAGGGAACTAACACCTGATGAGACATCAGTAGCTTCAAAGAGCTGAGAAAGATACTAAAGCAGAGCTTTAAACCTACTCCAATAAAGAAAATATTTCCACTTTTAAACTAAAGCACCATAAAGAATGTAACTTTGTTTTCAAAATGTACTAAAACCCTTTTAAGAGCTCCCAGGCAGAGAGTTGTAATTTAAAAAGCCACACTCTTACCTTTGCTTGAAATGTATAGCCCCTGTTAGGAATGCCTCAACCGTGCAAGGCTCTGAAGGTTTTTATGTAGGCCTCAGCTGCTCTCAGTTCCTTCAAGGCTAATCAGGCCCACTGACTCCTGATAAGGTGTCAGTAGCTTCAAAGAGCTGAGAAAGATGCTAAAGCAGAGCTTTAAACCTACCCCACTAAAGAAAATATTTCCCCTTTTAAACTAAAGCACTTTTGCAAGGCACTGTAAGTGAAACAGGATCCCAAAGCAGCCTCGAAGAAATGGGTTTTTAGCTTGGATTTGAAAAGGGCCAGAGATGAAGCCTGGCATACAGACTCAAGTAGTTTGTTCCAGGCATAAGGAGCAGCAGGGTAGAAGGATTGAAGTCTGGAGTTGGCAATATAAGAGAAGGGCACAGATAGAGGGGATCTGCCAGAAGAGTGGAGTTCCCAAGGCCGGGGTGTAGGGAGAGATAAGAGAGTAAATGTAGTGAGGAGCAGCAGAATGAGTGCACTTAAAGGTCAGTAGGAGAAGTTCGAACTTGATATGGAAATGGATAGGGAACTAATAAAGCAGCTTGAGAAGAGAAGTTAAATGAGCATATTGAGGTTGGTGGAAGATAAGCCGCGCAGCCTCAATATGAAGAGATTGAAGGGGCGAGAGAGATGATTCAGAGGGAGACCTGCAAGGAGGAAGTTACAGTAGTCTAGATGGGAGGTGATTAAAGAGTGGATAAGTGTCTTAATTGTGTGTTCAGAAAGGAAGAGTCAAATTTTGCTGATGTGTTAGAAAAAGAAATGACAGGTTTTAGTTATCAGTTGGGTGTGTGTGGAGAAGGAGAAGAAGGAATCAAAGATGACTCCAAGGTTGCAAGCCGAGGAAACTGAAAGGAGTAAAGCATTATCCACAGAGACAGAGAAAGGTGTGAGGTGGGTTTAAGGGGAAAGATAAGAAGCTCGATTTTGGCCACATTCAATTTCAAATGGCTGTGAGATATCCAGGCAACAATATCAGATAGGCAGGCAGAGATCTGGGCTTGTATTGCTGGAGACATTTCAGATGTAGAGGGGTAAATCTGAGAGGCATCAGCATAAAGATGGTACTGAAAACCATGTGAGGAGATAAGTGCACCAAGAGACTGGGTATAGAGGAAGAAAAGGAATGAACCCAAGACAGACCCTTGGGGTATACCAACTAAGCGCGAGTTCACACGAACAAACACTAAAAGTGCAGTGGGAGAGATAAGAAGAGAACTAGGATAGCACAGAGCCCTTAAAACCAAGTGAGAAGGTAGTGGTCAACCGTGTCAAAAGCAGCAGTGTCAAGAAGGATGAGGATCAAATAAAGGCCCTTAGATTTGGCCAGGAACAGGTCACTGGAGACTTTGGCAATAGTTGTTTTCAGTAGAATGTAAAGGACGAAAGCCAGATTACAATGGAGGGCTCGTGAGGTGAGAAAGTGAAGGCAACGGCAATGAACCACACATACAAGTACTTTAGAAATGAAGGGGAGGAGGGAGATGGTTAAACCTGTGCAAATAAATTTTTCATATCTTCTTGGTGGGTCTAAAAGACAGAAATTTTCGTGCCTGGTGACAGCAAGCCCCATCCTTGCAATCTTGAACTAAGTAGTTCAGCTTTTGTTTTTAACAAATTTAAGTCCCTCACTAGGTCATTCAATTCTGACTCCGGACATAAATGGTTCAAAATCTGGATCCATGTCATTTTTCACATCTGGCCCGTGTATTGTGGCATCTTAATCCACCTCATCTAGGCTCCATATCTCTGGTGGCTTCAGTACAGGCATACTGTTGTCATGAGGCTCTGGTCTCATGGCGGAAGGCAGACTGGGGTATTCAATGGATTTCTTATTTTTTGCAGAGAAGCCAGATACATTGGTCAGACAGAAGTAATAGTCCATCACATGATCCTTCTGGGGTGGAATAAGTCCCCCCGACATTGGTGGCCATCATGGCAGGAACCTCCCCCCCCCCCAACCAGCTGAGCAGGGCAGGAGGATCCCTGCCGCCCAATCCTGGCCTTGGCAGGCTCCTCTGGGGGTCGGGCGGTGGGAAGAAGCACCATAATGGTTGTGTAGGGCAGCGGGGCTCCTGTATGGCATTCTGGTGCCATGGCGACAGGATGCCATGGCACCAATCTCCATACAGGAGCATTGGGATGGTTAGACAGGGTGGGAGCTGTATGTCTGGTGGCACAGAATCAGGGCATATCTGTCCCATCCAGATTTTGGACATCCGGACAGGCCAGACGGGCCCTGATGTAAATGAGCCGCTATGTGCCTATTTGGTGCTCAAGCTATATAGCCTATTTCCAAGTTAGTTTAGTTTAATTCTTATTCTTGATATACTGCCCTTCAAGGCAAGATCACCTTTATCCTGTCAATAAGTGCTTTAATAAATTCTCCCACTTCAATGGCTAACTTTGACTGTTGAAGGATTTTAACAACCAAAGTTATCCATTTAATAATAGGCAGGTGCATTGCAGGGCTGACCAAGAAATTATCTGTCTCAACTGTGATATTTGGCCACTAGCCAGATAAATTATTTATCCAAGTGGTGCCATATAAATAGCAGATGCAACTTTAAACCAATAAATTGTCTCTTCACAATTATATATGAATTTTCAGTAGCTCCATTTTTATCCTTAGCTGAGGTCTTAAAAGAAAGCCAGGGCAATGTTGTTACCTGTCCCAAATCTCAGCTTCTTCAGCAAGTCATTCAAGGAATTCTGCCAATGACATAAGCCTCCAGTTTCTCCTTTGGTGCATTCATTCAACACCAGGAGTCCCCAATGCTACATGCATTCAAGGCTGCTTGCAAGCAAATACTCCTTAATTTACTTGGACTTCTTCCTATCTATAAAGCCGATGCAGAAAACATTTAAGCACACTTACTGCTACCACCAAATGCAGAACAGAGATGGATACCTGCCTAAACAGCAAAGGAAAAACTAGCACACAATTAATGCCAAGAGTATTTAAATTAGAGGCAAATGAGCTGCAAATTACGAAATGGCATGCTGATATTGCTTGTGCCTGATGCAGAGAAAAGCATAGAGGATTTCACAACCAGCCTTAGCACCAATATCTCTACACCTGGTCTTGAGTTGGCTTAAACATCTAACGCATGCCCCGACAGTATTTTGATGGCATCGGGTACTTTCCCTAATGCCTGGATCATCTGAAGAGAAATGTCAAAGATGATCCAGGCATCGGGTGAAGCCCCTGATGCTATTAAAATAATGTCAGGAAGCTGCTGCCCCTGGCAGAAAGCAAATCCCTGCTAGCCCAGCGGCCTTGATCTCCCTACCCGCCAAAGTAAAAATAATTCCTGGTGGCCCAGCGGCCCCAAACCCACCACCCGCCCAACTAAAAATAATCCCTGGTGGCCCAGCGGCTTCTATTCTCCCACCCAACAAAGTAAAGGTAATCCCTGGTCACCCTGCAGCCATGATCCCCCCCACACACCCATCTAAAAATAATCCCTGGTGACCCAGCGGCCCCAAACCCCTCACCCACCCAATTGAAAACAATCTCTGGTGGCTCAGTGGCTGCAATATCCCCACCCACCCAACCAAAAATAACTCTGGTGGCCCAGCGGCCCCAGATCTCCCACCTGTTATCTTTACAAATGAGCAGGAGCACTGCCCACGTGCTCCCGCTCTTTCACCACCCTCTTGAAAAATTGAGGTGCCTTGCCCCTCACAGTGTATTCTGGCAGTCTGACCCTTCATGGTTAATTCAGGAATTATTTTTAATTGGGCGGTTGGGAGGTTTGGTGCCGCTGGGCCACTAGTTTTATTTTTAGTTGGGCGAGGGGTGGGGGTGTGGGGCCGTTGGGCCACTAGGGTTATTTTGGGTTGGGTGGATGGAGAGATCACCGTTACTGAGCCACTAGGGATTTGCTTTCTATTGGGGGCATTGGCACCCCAACATTTTTTTGATGGTATTGGAGAAAGCCCCCAATGCCATTCAAATATTGTTGAGGCTCATATGCAAATTTGCTACGAGTGTCCCAGTTTCTCTGGGAGAGCATGTCAAACTAGTGCTGACTTTGTGTGCATATGTTTATCTTGCTCTCCCAGTTTAAGGCTGCCATTTGCACGACTTCAGCCCCGGCACGCAGAAAAGTGGCTCATATACAAATTAGCCATGCGTTAGCCATTCGTAAAATTGTGCGCATATTTGCTGGGCTGAAGTCGCGCGTTATCAGTGCACTGCAAATCGGCATAAAAAGTTGATAGTGCACAACTTCAGCACCTACATTCTACATTGGCCTGTATGTTTTCCATGTTCTACAAAGACCAGGAAAGCCAAAGAATGACCCCTGGAGACTGTTGGTGATATTCACTTTTTTGGTCCTATTCTGGATTTAGGTCTAGGTTATATTACAGAAGGAAGTCTTCCATTATATGAACCCATAAGAACATAAAATATGCCATACTGGGTCAGACCAAAGGTCCATAAAGTCCAGTATCCTATTTACAATAGTAGCCAATCTAGGTCACAAGTACCTGTTAGGTTCACAAAAGGAAGACAGATTCCATGCTGTTTATCCCAGTGGTAAGCAAAGGATTTCCCCAGTCTACTTTATGGACTTTTCCTCTAGGAAAGATAGAAAGCGGCATTGCTTCTTGGGATTATCATCTGATTTTTGACTTTTAACCTTCTTCTTGTACCTTAGAAGACAAAGGGGATTATTTTAGAAGCCTTATTTGCAATTTCCAATTGTTAAATCAGGCATTTATATGGGGAAATTGCATCCATGTATACATGGCCATTTTAGAAAGGGTTGAATTTAGATGTAGATGTCCTTACTCCATAGAAATTGCAAAGGGGGGGGGGTGTCATGTGTTTAGTTAGGAAGTGGCCTTGGTGGGTCAGAAATATATATGTGTATTCCCCATTTCATATAGGGAATACATATGCATGATGGTAGCTGTCCATGTTCAGATCTAGAGTTGCTCCCTGGCTTGTTTGTTTTTAAAAATAACTTGTTTTGACCAGCCCTTTATATGCAAGATGCAAGGAAAAGAAAACCAACGGAGAATGCCTGTGGCTGAGACTCTCAATTGTTCCTTGTAGGATACTTTATTAAGGACCCGACTCAACTGCATTTTGTCAAATCACACCTATGTAAGGGTCTGTGAAATCAACAAAACATACAAAAAATATGATAAGCAAATGTATAAATATATAAAAAAATATCTAAACCAAATGCCAACTAAAACTAGAGAGCAACTATATATATGCAATAAAGCAAGTATTACATTTAAATAGTAGTAGCACCAAATATATTGTCCACAAAGCACACATACAGGTAAACGGATAGGGCACAAGAGGGTCATTAAACAATAATTAATTAAAACAATACAAATTAATAAAATAGAAAAGTATTCATTTTTTAAAAAAACATACAATAAGTGAAATATATAAAATATATTAATTGTGCGTCTCTCAGAGAATTAGGATGGTATGGAGCGACCAACCTGAACCAAAGTATGTATCAGATGTATATATATGTTGAATTATGCAAGCACATAAAATTTAAAGTGGACAAGTGCAAAGTTATGCACTTGGGGAAGAATAATGCAAGGTTCCACATTAGGAATCACAACTCAGGAAAAGGATCCGGGCGTCATCGTGGATAGTACATTGAACCTTCTGCCCAGTGTGCAGCGACAGCTAGGAAAGCAAATAGAATTCTAGGAATCATAAGGAAAGGAATAGAAAATAACACCAAGGATATTATAATGCCTCTGTATCGCTCCATGGTGCTACCACACCTTGAATATTTATTTATTGAAATGGATTTTTATATCGCTTTATCCTTAAATATTGTGTGTAATTCTGGTCACCATATCGTAAAAAGAATATAGCAGAATTGGAAAAGGTACAGAAAAGAGTGACCAAAATGGTAAAGGGATGATCCCTATGAGGAAAAGCTTAAAAGGTTAGGTCTCTTCAACGTGGAAAAAGATGTCTGAGGGGAGATATAATGGAGGTCTATAAAATAATTAATGGAGTGGAACAGGTAAATGTAGATTGGTTGTTTATTCCTTCAAAAGGTTATGGTACACTTAATGAAGCTACAATGTGGCACATTTAAGACTAATTGGAGAAAATATTTTTTCGCTCAGCATGTAATCAAACTCTAGAATTCATTACCAGAAGATGTAGTAAAAGCTGTTAGTATAGCTGGGTTCAAAACAGGCTTGGATGAATTCCTGGAGGAAAAACACATAAACCATTATTATAGAGGATTGGGGAAATCCACTGCTTACCCCTGGGACAAGCCACATGGAATGTGTATACCTTTGGAAACCCAGCAGGCACATGAGACCTAGAATGGCCACGGTTGGAAACAGGATATTGGGCTTGAAGGATTCTTGGTCTGACCCAGTATGGCATATTTTATGTTCTGATGCAGTAGTATTATTAGACTACCCCTTGGAGTAATCTGGTGCCATTTGAACTCAGGTCATATGGGTAGGGGTGACTCATGATTGTTCCTGTTTCAATCACTAGAGACCAGGGAATTCCCCAGTAGGTTTGAGGTGTAGCCTTCAGGAGATGGGTAAGGTCTATTCTAGGGGATAGGAGAATATCTTCAGAAGGAAGTACAGGGTTATGTTCTGGAGGGTATTCTAGGGTGTCTTTGTTGGGGAGTAGTGGGGTTGGGATCTGTGCTTTAAGAAGGTTTCCTGGGAGCATCAAAGTTCATGCTAGTGACTTGATGCTCCTAGGAAGAAGAATAATGCTGCCTGATCGCATATTCATATATCTTGGGAATTACTAACCTGCGGGACTAGGCTACCACAGGTTAGTGACTCCAATGGTTAATTGAGCTGTGGTTAAATACAGTATTTTGCCACAGCTTAGTAACTAACCCTCCATTACCTCAGAAAAATCCTAGTTATCAATGTCGTCGTTTAATGTACATTACCAAGTTTAAGTTACAATGTAAACCGCTTTGACTGAAATGATAAAGTGGTATAAAAAACCCGTTAAATAAATAAAAGAAAATAAGTAAATAACTACCCATCTGAAAGGGTAATTTAATAAGAGACATCGTAATGTTAGGTCTTCACATGTAATTTAGACCAGTTTTCTAAGAGAAATCATGAACATACTTTTCCTTCAAAAATTATTCTACTGAAATTACCCACACATATTGATACTTGCTGTTTAGTATATACAAATTTCTCTGCTTATTTTATGACCATATGTGTTTAATTTTTAGTTCAAATCATTTTTATTGAATTTTGCAAAGAATAGAAACATACAACTGCGGTGGCAATTATAGACAGTAACAGAAGTATCCATGCAGCAAAGAAATAACAAAGTTGCTGCCGCCTAGCGCAGGAGAACAAAACATCCACAGTAACTTATGCCCCCATAATGCCTCATTAGAATAGTCTCAGTTTCTTAGACACACACATCCCCACTCCCACCCCCCCCCCTTTCAACCCTCACCCCCACCCCCACCCAGCAGGCACACAGGGGATAAAGGGAGCATGGAGAATACAGCGAATGAGTAAGTTACAGATGCTGAGATATATAGAGGGGACGGTGAGTACAAGACGTCACAGTCCTAGGGAGGGAAGCTGCCACCCCAGGGCAAGGACATCCACTTATGCACACTCCTGTCGCCCCAGGTGCCCCCCCTCGAGGGCCACGCTAGACATTCAATACCACACTGCGCTCTCTGGGCGCAAGGCTATTAATGACAGGGGACCATAAATCCAGGAACCTATCCCAGTGCTGGCCCCCTTGCTGCTTCGCTGTTAACTTTTCCATGTACATCAACTCCAGCAAGGCTCGCTCCCACACCAACGTCCCCGGGGGTGCAGGTTCTATCCAACGACTCAATAAGGCCTTCTTAACAAGCAAGAAGCCCCTTTCCAAGAGTCTCTGCTGGACCGAAGATGGGAGGAAGGCGGAAGAGCCCCACTCATGAAATAAACACACCGCCCGTCCCCAAACTCCCGTTACACCTAACCAGTCCTCCATCTTTGCACAAGCTTGAACCCAAAGGGACCGGACTGAGGGGCACTCCCAAAAGCGATGCAAGAATGTACCTACTTCCCTCTGACACCACACACACAGGGGGGATGGCTGTATGCCTACATGATAAGCCCTTTTATCAGTAATGTAAGCTGTCCAGAGGAATTTGTATTGCATTTCCTGGAGATAAATCCAGAGAGATCCCTGTTTAATCTGCCCAAACGCATCCTTCAGGAGGTCCACTGTCAGCTCCTCCACCCCATCACTGCGCCATCTACCCACCAACGCCATGAGAGGGGAGTCGTCAGCTCTTGGGTAAATGAGCTGTCCTGTCTCCCCCTGTCTCTCTCCATCAAGATCTGTAAGGTTTCCCGAGGGGTCCCAACTTCGGCTCTCAGCTCAGCCTGTTCATGCTCCCAAAGGCTGTTGAAATAGTGGCGGACCTGCAAGTACCCATAGAACTGGTGTTTGGGAAGCTGATAGCGCATCGACAAGGCTTGGAAACTGTCAAGGGACGCCCTCCCCGGAATGCAAAGGTCCCCTAGGCACAGCAACCCCCGGTCCGCCCAAAGTCGGAATACATTGTGCTCAGTCGACCCCGGGGGGAAGTCAGGGTTCCCCACCAGGGGGAGTAAGAGCGACCTCTTCGAATTCCAGCCTAAGTGGGAACATAACGCTCACCAAGCTACACGAAGGGCACCCATATACACACCCCCTCCACTCATGCGTAACCAGGATAGGCGCTCAACATGTAATACATAGAGACTATGATAGGGAGCACAGAGCCAAGCCAGCTGTCGTGCCGGGGCGCACCCCCCACTTTCCCCTAGGAGACCCCAGAGGTGACGAAGCATGTACCGAAGGTTGAAGTGTCGGAGGGATGGCAAACCTAGGCCCCCTTCCTCTACCCGCCGCAAAAGAACCCTAGAAACATGATGACAGAAAAGCGGAATCCGCGCACGTCTGCCGCCCCATAAGAAACCCTGAAGATGACCCTCCAATCGCTTCCAATCTCGAGCTAGTACCCAGAGAGGCAGCATCCGTAGTACATACAACCATCTGGGGAACTCAACCATAGTAAATAATGCTACCCTCCCCTTCAGGGATAGGGGAAACCCCCGCCAGTTCCTGAGCACTTCTTTGGATCTATCTAGCAGTCTAGGAATATTGGCCTGGTAGAGATTTTCGGGGTGGTCCGGCAACCAGAATCCCAAGTATCTTAATGAGCCTTCAGCCCACACCAGCGGGAAGGCTCCATTCCAATACGGCCTTACTCGTCCGCCCACATCTAGTACCAGCGACTTGGAAGTGTTAATCTTGAGACCCGAGAAACTGCCAAAGTTTTCTATGACCTGCAAGCCACGCGCCAGGGAATGCTGCGGCTGAGTCAAACATAAAAGCATATCATCCGCAAAGGCACTGACTTTGAGAACATCCCCCCCCATATCAACCCCTCCGATCTGCAAGTCTTTCTGAATGGCCCATAATAGAGGTTCCAAGGCCAATACAAACAAAAGGGGAGATAGGGGGCACCCCTGACGCGTACCTCTCTCCAACATGAAAGTTTCCGAAAAGACACCATTTACACCTACTCGAGCCGTGGGGTGAGCATACAGAACTTGAAGTCACTGCAGAAACTCCCCATTGAATCCGAAGCCGCGTAACACATCCCACAAGAAAGTCCAGGCCACTCTGTCGAATGCCTTTTCCGCGTCTAGACTTACCAAAATCAGATCCACTCCCCTATGTAGGCAGTACTCCATCCCCAGAAGCAACTTAGCAATATTTGTGGCCGCCTCCCTTCCTGGCACAAAGCCCACCTGCCGAGGATCAATAAGCAGTGGAAGTATGGGATTGAGCCTCGCCGCCAAGACCGATGCCAGAATCTTCATATCACAATTGATAAGAGAAATTGGACGGTACGAGGCCGGATCAGTCAGGTCCTTCCCCGGCTTCGGAATCACCGTAATGTTGGCACACCTCATATCTCTAGGAAATTCACCCAGCTTCCGGACCTCATCAAACATGACTACCATAGAGGGGGCAATCCGAGAGGTCAGAATCTTGTAATACTCATAACTAAACCCATCAGGGCCCAGGGCCTTATGAGTCTTCCCTCGTTTAATCACCTGCTGAATTTCTTTCACCGTCAACGGCGCATTCAACCGCCGCAAGTCCTCCTCCGTCAAGGCGGGAAGGGAGAGCGAGTCCAGAAAGGCGCGGCCACTCACATAGTCCCACAGCTCCTCAGTGTATAGACCGGCGTAAACCTGACGGAAGAGCTGCGCTATCTGCGCAGGCTGATGGTGGACAGAGCCCTGAGCATCTCGAAGAACAGGAATGAATCGCGAGCCTCCGGGATCCTTAATCAACTTAGCCAACAATCTACCAGAACGATTACCATATCGAAAGAATTGGTGTCGGTAGGAGTGCTGGGAATACAGCGCTCGCCTCTGAAGTAACTCATTAAGCGCCGCCTGAGCTCCAACATACTCTAATTGTAACTTCCTATCCACCGTCCTACTCGACCTACGTTGTAAGTCCCATACTCTACGCTCCAACAGCAACAAGCTACGATCTAAGTGTTTACGCCGCTTCACACAATAAGAAATAATGGCCCCCCGCATGACCGCCTTGCTAGTTTCCCACAGAAGAACCGGCAGACAGTGGGGAGTGTCATTGAAAGAGAGGAATTCATCCCATTGATCTGCTAGGTATTTCTGAAAGTCTAAGTCTTCCCACAAGTATGCCGGGAATCGCCACTGCTTGCTCGGGGCCCCTTGACCCTCCCAAGTAATCCACACCAGCCCATGGTCTGAGATCGCCACAGGTTCAATCCCTGCCTGCTGCACCTTAGAAACTGCCCCTTCGCTCACCAGGATATAGTCAATGCGCGACCAGGAGAGATGGGCTCTAGATTGGTGTGTATATTCGCGGGTCCCGGGGTTGAGGAGTCGCCAGATGTCGACCATGTCCCCCATCCTACAGAGATAGCCCACCCCCCGCTTCCGCCAGGCCTAAGACCCACTACACCGAGATTTGTCCAAGAGCGGTTCATGAGGGCAGTTAAAATCTCCAGCCAAAATCAATTTCTGTCTCTCCGCCCCTCGGACAAACCCCAGCAGCTTACGAAAGAAGGCATGATCATATATATTTGGGGCATAGATGTTAGCGAGCCAGATGTCCTCATTATAGAGCTTAGCATGTAGAAAGACATATCTCCCCCCCGGATCAGCCTCTAGCCTTTGCACCTCAAAGGGGATCCCCCGCTTCACCAGGACCACGACCCCTGCCCGTCTAGTACCCATAGGCGGCCGCCACCCAGTCTCTAGTCAACTTCTGATGTTCCAGGGCGCTTAGATGCATTTCCTGTAACATCGCTACGTGTACCCCTTTGCGTTTAAGGGATTGCAGGATTTTAGTGCGCTTAACGGGTGAGCCTATGTCCCCCACATTCCAAGAAGCTATCTTGACACTAGACATACACTAGTATCGGGGTTACTCCTAGGACAATGCGAAACAAGCTTTCCAGGAGTCGCCCAGCCTCGACTCCCGGACTTTGTGAGTCCCCATCTCCCCAGGCAAGATACCGCCTAATGTAACGACTGCAGCCCATACCAAACATCCCCGTAGTAATTACCCCCAGTCCCCCTGTAATAGTAAGCATCCTATCCCCCCTCCCACACCCCTCATGTGCCCACCGACGCACCCTAGCCCGCACCCTCCCCCTCCCCTCCCCCCATTCAACCCAGGGCCCATGCACCACATCAGGATCAACCGTACGTGCCAGTACATACCCACACACACCCTCACACTCATCCATAGCGCCACTGCCACTCTTCCCAATCATCCCCCCATACACCCAGATCCCTCCCCAACAGCAAGAACCCTTGCTAAAGCAAGGCATCCCAAACCAGGGATGAGATCACTGTCCATGCGCCTCCAGGCCCCCTTAGGTAAAGAGTGTCCTGAGGCAATGTAATGTCCCAAGTAATGTCCCACGAGCGCAAGCACCGAAGACAAAAGCTGACCGGCCTAAGGGCCAGTCTCAGGTGACCCCGCTATGGGTAGGCCCAGCGCCAGGTAGTCCATCTCCAAACTGAAGTCCTGACGAGGCAGCGAGCGTGGCTCCAGATAAGATGGTAGTGAGAAACTTCCGCGCTGCTACTACTTGTTCAAAGGAGTGAGTCTCGCCTTTATGAAAGACTCGCAAGGTCGCAGGGTAGCTAAGCGCAAATCGTACGCCGCCGTTGATGAGATTGC
This sequence comes from Ichthyophis bannanicus, assembly GCA_033557465.1. NCBI lineage: Eukaryota > Metazoa > Chordata > Amphibia > Gymnophiona > Ichthyophiidae > Ichthyophis > Ichthyophis bannanicus. Next base: position 499,538,715 of record CM066033.1, read on the forward strand.
TGCAAAGAGGCACAAACTCCTTGCGCTTCGCGGCCAATGCCGCCGAGTAGTCCTGGAAGAGAAATATTGGGGCATTGTCCAACTTCAAGTCATGTTTCTTTCTGTACGCCTGCAAAAGCAAAGTCTTTTGATGGAAATCCAGCAGGCGGGCTAATACTGGTCTGGGCCTGGCACGATCCTCCCGCAGCTGCCCAAGCTGGTGAGCTCTCTCCACCCTGATCTGGCCCTGCAGCTCCACGAGGCCCAGTTCTTTTGGCAACCATGTTTCAAATAAAGAGAATAGTTGGGGGGCCGTCCAAGATTCCGGCACCCCGATAAGGCGTAAGTTGTTTCTGCGGGAGCGATTTTCTAAATCATCTACTTTAAGTAGAAGGGCATCAATTTGTTTCTGCTGCTGCTGAGTGCAACGCTCCAATGCTAGCTCGCCGTCTTCGAGTACCGTCACCCTTTGCTCAACTTCTTCGACTCTTTTTGTGAGCTCGCCAAAGGTATCTCTCATCTCCGCCAGCTTTTGTAAAACAGCGTCAAATTTGGGCTCTAGAAGTTTGGCTACCTCGAGCGCCAACTCCTCCGGGCCGGAGTCCATGCTGTCTTTCCCCGGGGAATCAGGCGTTGCTGCGGCCTTTGCTGTGGACGCCATCTTGGGGTCTCGTGCGGCCGCTGTCTTTTCCCGCCGCGTCGCCGCTTTCATGGTCCCTCCGCAAAGCACAGCTCGGGGTAAGCCAAGCAAGCACTGTCCACCAGACAAGATAGATAAATTCCAAGGCACCCCACACAGTAGATTGCCGAATAAAGCACAAGATTCTTAGGGTGGCCCGGGAGCACGATGAGGAACTCACGTGATCTCCTCTGTGTTTAATTTTTAAAGTATGCATTTAAATGCCAACTCCTCCCCAATTCTACATTGGGAAATGCCTGCACTCAGGTCTGTGGGGGCTACTATATAGACATCCCCAGAAATGTATTTCAGAACTCAAACATCTATGATAGCCTAATGGTTTAGAGTAGTGACCTAGAAACAGGAAAGTGAGGGTCCCACTTCTACTATCATTGCAATTGTGCTGAGTAAACAGAATGATGGAATGCTAACTTCGCTATACCCTCTGGATGTTTTTCAGACAAAACAAGCACTTTCACAATGCTTATCTGTGCCTCAAGTAGGTATAACCTTAATCATGATTCTGGACATGCAGGATGTTTCTGAGATCAGGCAGTGACATCCAGGTTCCTTAGAACACCCCAACCATGCCTGTACCACGCCCCTATTCAGACATGGATGTCCTCACATTGGGATCGTCCCCAGAGCTAGCTTCTGAAATGGCTCTGGAGATGTCTCTATGCCCATTTTCAGACATCCAAAGCACAAATAGGGCTTCTAAAATTCTGCCCATAGTGCATATTTATCTATTCATATATTTAAAAATGTATATACCACAACTACAAGCAGGGGCGGCCCAAAGGGGGTGCGGGGCCATGTGCGGAGACTCGGTGTGGGGCCTCATTTGCATAATGTTACCATACACTAACTTTTAGTAAACGTGCCTCTTAATGAGTGTATGAATAAAGAAAGACTAAAAGACTTCTACATTACTATAATCCAGTGCCAACCGCCAGACACATTAGGAACTACTACAAACACTGCCCATTTAGAACCCATAGCAAACCTGCCGTATCCTAACAGCAATACCAGGACTCATAAAGCACCATACCCTAACTATCAAAAGGAAACGCTGCAAATATTAAACCAATACATTTCAGAGAGCAACAATACATGACCTACTGGGGAAAGAGAACAAATGGCAATGTCAAATAGGAATTACATAAACAGAATACCTCAGCTCAGTTACACATGCAGAACATAGACCATCACCAAACAAGGAATCACAATTTAGAAACTGGAAGACAATAATTAAACTGGGAATCCCAAAAGCCAAACTTGGAATGTACAACACTGTAGAAATAAAACTATACATTAATTTGCTCTTGTACTAAACAAAGCGCAGACATTAATGATGCACATTTCCCAGAGCTGACATATTCCAATTAATAAGTTCAAAATAAAGAGATATTTTTCTACCTTTTGTGCATTTTTTTTCAGCTGCAATTGCTCCAGTCACTTTCTTCTGGTTTCTTTGTGTCTTCCGCTAACTCTCCATCGTCTGCTGTCCATTTGTCTTTTCTTCTCTCTTCTAGTTTTTTTCCATTCTCTCTCTACATCTGCTTTAACATACTAATCTTTCTCCTTTTGCTCTTTCCTCATTCCTATTTCATCTACTCAAATTTTACCCCTCCATTCTCAATCCCCACTTACTCTCCCAATATCCGGCCAATTGTAGATTTGTCTTCCCTCCCACACAAAATATTTTTTCCCTCTCCATTTCACTCTCCCAGCTCCATCCCATTCTAATCCTCCCCCAACATCAGCTCCATTCTAGTTCCAGTCCCACCCAGCATCCGCTCCCTTCTAGTCCCCGCATCAGCTCATTTCCAGTCCTAGCTCCCCCATCTATTTCCAGTCCCATCCGAGTCCCTCCATCAGCTCATTTCCAATCCCAGCCCCCCATGAGCCCATCAGCCCATGTCAAATCCTAGCTCCCCTCCACTCAGCCCATTTCCAATCCAAGCCCCCCATGAGCCTACTTCTAGTTCTAGCCCCTTCATGAGTCCATTTCAATCCAAACCCCCACCACAGCCCATTTCCAATCTTTGCACCCCCCAACAGCCAATTTCCAGTCCTATTTTAGCCCCTCCATCAGCCCATTTCCTGTCCTAGCCCCCCCCCACTCACCCATTTCCAGTCCTAGCTCCCTCCCCCTCACAACCCATTTCCATTCCAAGCCCCCGTCCCCATCAGCGATTTGCAGTTCAAGCCCTCCTTCCACTCAGCCCATTTCCAGTCCTAGCCACCACCCCAGCCCATTAAATGTCTTAGCCCCCCCAGCCCATTACCAGTCCTAACCCCCCATCAGCCCATTTCCAGTCCTAGCCCCCCATAGCCCATTACTAGTCCTAACCCCCCCATCAGCCCATTACGTCCTAACCCCCCATCACCCTATTTCCAGGCCTAGCCCCCCCCATCAGCCTATTTCCAGTCTTAGCCCCCCATAGCCCATTACCAGTCCTAATCCCCCATCAGCCCATTACCAGTCCTAACCCCTCCCATAGCCCATTAACAGTCCTAACCCCCATCAGCCCATTTCCAGTCTTAGCTCCCCCCATGGGCCATTACCAGTCCTAAACCTCACAATCTGCCCACTTCCTGTCTTAGCACCCCCCATGGCCCATTTTTAGTCCTAACCCTCCCCCATCAGCCCACTTCCAGTCTTAGCCCCCCCCCCCATAACCCATTACCAGTCCTAAACCTCCCCATCAGGCCATTTCCAGTCTTAGCCCCCCCCCTAGCCAATTACCAGTCCTAATCCCCCCATCAGCCCATTTCCAGTCTTAGCCCCCCCCATAACCCATTACCAGTCCTAAACCTCCCCATCAGCCCACTTCCAGTCTTAACACCCCCCCATAACCCATTACCAGTCCTAAACCTCCCCATCAGCCCATTTCCAGTCTTAGCCCCCCCCATAGCCCATTACCAGTCCTAACCCCCCATCAGCCCACTTCCAGTCTTAGCACACCCCCCATAACCCATTACCAGTCCTAACCCCCCCATCAGCCCACTTCCAGTCTTAGCCTCCCCCCCATAGCCCATTACCAGTCCTAAACCCCCTTCCCCCCTATCATCCCAAATTAAAAAATAAAAAAAAACAGCTGCTTCTGCCGCGGCAGCATCAAGAGTGCCGCCGCGGGCGCCCCCCCCCCCCCGCCCGGCAGAGCCTCCCAGTCCCTGCATCGTAGGCTAGCATCGAATCCCCGAACGCGGGCTTCTTTCCGAGCCGCGAGAGTTTCCTTTCTCGCGGCTCTGTTAATCCCGCCGGGGCTGATGGGGTGGGATTAACAGAGCCGCGAGAAAGGAAACTCTCATGGCTCTGAAAGAAGCCCACGTTCGGGGATTCGACGCTAGCCTACGATGCAGGGAGGCTCTGCCGGGCAGGGGGGGGCCCCGTGGCGGCACTCTTGATGCTGCCGTGGCAGAAGCAGCTGTTTTTTTTTTTTTTTTTTAAACTTGGGATGAAGAATGTTTTTTGCGCGGGGCCCCCTGAAACGCGGGGCCCTGTGCAAAAAACATTCTTGCTCAATGGACGGGCCGGCCCTGACTACAAGTATAAGGATATGTTTACTAAAGTGCGTTAACAGCATGGGGTTTAGCATGTGCTAAGTGTGCTGCAGTAAACGTTACTGCACGCCAAACTGCAGCCACACTAAAACTCCTGTGCTAACTACAGCATGGGTTGAGGCAGAGGCTGGGCATTTCAGGGGCACAGAATACACATTGCACTTTGCACAGACATCTTTAACATATGCCAACCAGCAATTTTGCACTCGGTGCAGGTGGCATTAACTGCATCCATATGAATCCCAGCAAACTGCTTAGTGTGGGGGTGGCGTGGATCACACGCTTACTAATAGGGACATGCCAGGCATGCTTCCATGTGTTAGTATGGGCCTGATGTCACCCCGTGCTAAGTTATGGGGCTTAATGCACAGTACACTGCTGCATTTTAGCAAGCATGACCCTCTGTTTCACATCTCTCCCTTGCAAGACTGTCTTTAGGCTGTGGGTCATTTGCTTCAGAATCACTGTCTGTTTCTTAATATAAAGAAATGTGAGTCTATTTACCACCCTTCTTATCACTTTGGTTCTATCATGTGTGGATTACTGCAGTGTCATATATGCTGGTCTTCCTCATTTTCAATTCCATCATCTTCAAACTGTTCAAAATACTGCCCTTCGTCTACTAGCATGTGCCTCTAAATTTGATCATCTCACACCATTATTTCTTCAACTTCATTGGTTACCTGTAAAATACCGTATTCAGTTCAAGATTCTCATCATAGTCCATAATACACTCCATACTGGTACTCCTCCTTACCTCCCCTCCTTAGTCATCTCCATTGCACCATCATGTCTTCTACGTTCTATTCACAGCAATCATCTTTTTCTCCCCTCTGCCTCCCGCACACACTAAGAGTCCACTAGACACTCTGCTTTCTATTTCCTTGGCCCCAGTCTCTGGAATTCACTCCCCTCCCAATCTCTGTCTTGAATGATCCTATACTAAATTCAAATCTCTTCTTAGAACACACCCATTCCGTCTTGCCTTAGACTTAGGATTACAGTAATTCAGGTTCTTGCACCCTCACCTTTTTGCCTCCCTCGTATGATGCCTAGTCTCCGCTGCACCCTCCCTACCCTCCCATTTCTATGTGCAACATCTTTGTGTTGTTATCTGTTCCCATTCTTTCCCGTCTTGCATTGGAGTTCTTTTCTTCTTTTATTTCACCTTAATTTTGGAGTCTATCCTCCTTATATTTTATTATTGTAAACCGCTCTGTTGCCCCAAAGGGTAGTATAGTACATTTTAATAAACCATAAACCATACTTTCATTGTAAATATTGATGCAAAGTTCACTGGTAAATGTACCTGTAGACTTTGACATTGTGAACAGTGTGAAAATTATCCTTGTTGGGGTGATATATAACAGAGCACCGATAAACATTAACAAAAATGTGCATTTTATGCCTTTTTTGTAAAGGCCTATATACAATATAATATCGAAACCCTTGTGATTCAAAACTAATTCATTAAATTAATATATGATTCTATTGTAGATGAAAAATACCTTTCCAGCTCTTTATCAACTTTTTGTGTGTGCATACCCTCAGTTTTATAATAGCCATTTTATGTTGAAGAACATGCTCAACACCTGGAAAATACTTTTTAAATTGATCCCCCTGCTGTCTCATTAACATACAGAATGACATGATTCCAGGTATCTTTTTTGTTATGAATGTGATTTATTTGACCAAAGACCATTACAAGCATTCTGAAGCTTGCGTTCTAAGAGCGGTTTGGGTAATGAGGGCTTCTTTGAGGCCAGCATTTTTTTTTTATTTGGCTGTACTCTCTTAGAAGAGCTTTGAGGCTTTTTTTGTATTGTGTAATCTTGCTCACCCCTATCCAAGCAAGGTTGACTCCATTTTGGGGTCCCTCATCTGATTCTCTGTCACCTACTAAAAGAACTAATGGGACTTGTTGCTGGATAGAGGAGTGCATTTTTTAGACAGGCTGATGAAGTCAGGTAAATCCTTATTTACCCATGTACATGGCTTTGAAATTTCTCCATTTACAATTTAACTTATTCATAGAGATGATTTGTAAACTGCTATAAAAATTCAATTCTCTCTTAGAGGAGAGAATTGTTTGATTAAGGTGATTGGAGAAGAAACGAGTACTGTTATTCTATTATAAACTCTTTTTCTGTTTTCTCCTGTACAGGTCTATCGATATTTTAGAGCTGACAGAACAAGAGGAATTGTTGAAATTTCATTATCATACTTTACGCCTCTATTTGGCTGTCTGTGCTCTAGGAAACAATCGAGTTGCACATGCCCTTTGCAGTCATGTGGACGAATCCCAACTCTTATATGCCATTGAAAACAAGTATATGCCAGGCTTGTTGCGTGCAGGCTATTATGACTTGCTTATTGATATCCACCTTAGCACTTATGCCACTGCTAGGCTAATGATGAATAATGAATTCATTGTCCCTATGACAGATGAAACAAAGAGTATCACGCTCTTTCCTGATGAAAACAAAAAACATGGCCTCCCTGGTATTGGCCTCAGTACTTCTCTACGGCCCAGAATGCAATTTTATTCTCCGAGTTTTGTAAGCATTAACAATGAATGCTACCAGTTTAGCCCAGAATTTCCACTGGACATACTGAAGGCCAAAATCATTGAAATGCTGACAGAGGCTGTAAAGGAGGGCAACCTTCATGTTCGAGATCCTATAGGTGGAACAACAGAATTTCTTTTTGTGCCTTTGATTAAACTTTTCTATGCCCTACTTATCATGGGTGTTTTTCACAATGGCGATCTGAAGCATATCTTACAGTTAATTGAACCCAGTGTTTTTTCAGAAGACGACAGTCACAGCAAGGAGAGTGAGACAGTAGAGAATGAAAACACTGATGGACTAAAGCTTAATGATGGCATGGAAGAAGAAAGTCGAGGGGAGCCAGTGCCTAAAGAAGGCCTTCTCCAGATGAAACTTCCAGAACCTGTTAAGCTACAGGTAACATAAATTTACATACATACGTTTTGATCATTACTTCTGCAGAAGGAAATGAATAACAATTACAGTTTATAGTTTATAGCTTATTAAAAGCTTGATATACTGCCCTCTGAAACCATCAGAGCAGTTTAGAAATATCAATTAAAATAGAAAGTTAAAAGATAAAAATTTACTAGTTAAGAGAACAAGGAGTTGGTGAGTAAGTGATGAAGAAGAATAGGAAAATAAAAGAAAAATGAAAACGTATTAAGAGGATATAAAGAGCAGGGTGTTCTATCCCAACTAAAATGCTTCATGGGGGTGAGTCTTCTAGACTGAAAATAAGTTGGTAGTAATATATTTTTGTATCTAGATAACTATGGAGCAGAAGCAAAGGGAGCTTGCTCTTGCTCTGACCACAGGACACCAGTGACAGCTACTAATGAATATCCAGGAGATTGGGAGGTTGGGGGGCTTCTTTGGGGAAGGGACTGTGGATTGGGGGGGGGGGGCTTGGATCAGGGTGAGAATCAGATGTGGAGACTTCTTTGAGATGGCGGATCAGATGCCAGGAGGTGGTATTTGGAGAGTGGGATTGGTTGCCAGGTGTGGTTTCTTCAAAGGGGGGGGGGGGGGTGTCAGATGCTAGGAGTATAATGCTGCAGGATTTGCAGATGTGGAAGGGTGTAATGCACAGGGAGGTGAAGGGGACACTACCACTGAAACACTTTTTAATCTTTTCTCAATGGGAAGAGGCCACACTACCTTTTCTTAGTCAGCAGCAGCCACTGCCAGTAGCGTGGCTGCACTTAACGTCACCTCTTCAAGTGATGTTAAGAACAGCTGCCTGATTGGCATTCATGACAGCTAATGCGTGGCAACATTCTGCATGCTAGTTGCACCCACTATACCCACAATCTGCCCGAAACATGCTCCATTCCACAGCATGCAGCTAGCTGTCATGCTGGCGTGATAAGTTACATAAAAACATACAAAATGCCATAGTGGGTCAGACGAAGATCCATTAAGCCCAATATCCTGTTTCCAACAGTGGCCAATCCAGGTCACAGGTACCCATAAAGGTACACAGATTCCACAGTGCATATCCTGGGATAAACAATGGATTTCCCTGGTCCTCTTTAATAATGGTTTATCGACTTTTCTTCCAGGAACTTGTCCAAACCTTTTTTAAACCCAACTACACTAACAGCTTTTACTACATCTTCCAGTAACGAATTCTAGAGTTTGATTACTCATTGAGTAATAAAATATTTTCTCTTATTAGTCCTAAATGGGCTATATTGTAGCGTCGTTGAGCGTCCCCTAGACTTTCTACTTTTTGAAAGAGTAAACAACTGATCTACAATAAGTTTACCTGTTCCACTCCATTCATTACTTTATAGACATCTATGATATCTCCCCTCAGCCGTCTCTTTTCCAGGTTGAAGAGCCATAACCTTTTATGCTTTTCCTCATAGGAGTAATCTTTTCATCCTTTTTACCATTTTCGTGGCTCTTCTCTGTACCTTTTCTAATTCAGCTATATCCTTTTTAAGATATGGCGACCAGAATTGCACACAATATTAAAGGTATGGTCGCACCATGGAACAATACAGAGGCATTATAATATCCTTGATTGTATTCTCCATTCCTTTCCTTATGATTCTAAGCATTCCATTTGTTTTCTTGGCTGCAGCTGTACACTGGGCAGAGAATTTTGTGTCATCTGCAAATTTGATCACCTCACTCGTTATTCCCATTTCCAGGTAATTTGTGAAGATGTTAAAAAGCAGTGGACCCAGCATAGATCCCTGGAGTATTCCACTATTTACTTTTCTCCACTGAGAAAATTGGCCATTTAGCCCTACTCTCTGCTTTCTATCTTTTAACCTGTTCCTGATCCACAATAGTACACTTCCTCCTATCCTATGACTTTTTAATTTTGCCAAGAGTCTCTCATGAGGGATCTTGTCAAAGGCATTCTGAAAATCCAGATAAACTGTATCGACTGGCTCACCTTTGTCTACCTGTCATATTTTTTTGAAGCTGTGATTTAACAGTTTAGTAAGACAAGACTTTTTTTTAGCTAAATCCATGTTGACTTTCTCCAATTAAACTATGAGTATTTACTTGTTCAGTAATTTTATTCTTTATAATGGTTTATCAGGGAGGTGGCTTGTGTTTTGTCCATTACTGTGGCTCCTGAAACAGATCCCAGAGCTAAGGAGTTGGAGATTTTACAATATCCCAAAGCTCCTAAGGAGGCAGCTACCTTGTCTATCCATGAGATTTTACATGATCTCATGTTGAGAATGTGGGAGACACTTCTGACAATCTCTCCTCACTCTCGCAGACTGGACACCATGTATCAAGTCCCTCCTTGTCCTGGCTTCCAGAAAACTCAGCTTCCTCACCACTCTATTGTAGTGGAATCAGCTATGAGAAGGATCAGGCGTGCAAAGAGGCATGCCTCTAATCCTCCAGGATATGAGTGTAGAACTTTGGATGCCTTTGGACGTCATACTTTCCAGGCTTCCATGCTTTCTGCCAGGATCAGTTCCTATATTTTATATATGGGAATGTTCCTTAAAGAAGTCACAGGTGATTTAGAGGTTTTGAGCCCTCTTCTTCCTGAGGATAGAAGGCAGGATTTTCTCACACTGGTCAAACATGCCCAGGATGTTTTCTAAGTTTGTCAACCGTGCAGCTTTTGACTGTTTTGAGTGCATAAGCAGAACCCCTGCCATTGCCATAGGTGCACGTAGAATTGCCTGGCTCCAGGCATCTGATTTGGAGCTCTGGGTGCAGGACAAACTGGGCAATATCCCTTGTACAGGTGAGAATCTATTTGGCAAAAATTGGCAAGAAAGATGGGCAATTTCGCCAGTTTATCCGCCAGAGATGGGCGGACTTTCTTGCCAATCACCAGGTTCATAAAGATGACCCCGAATTGGTCTGGGAAACGGCAAAGGTGGTTCTTCGAGGGGACATTATCGGCTACGCCGCGAGAAGGCGCCGGCTGATGGCAGAACGTATTGTACTCCTTGAGCGCCGAGTCACTACTATACGGCGGCGATGTGCCCACACGCCAACGTTGTCCAACAAGAAGTTGCTATGGGAAGTCCAGACCGAGCTTAACGAGCTTTTACATCAACGAGCAAAGAAATCGGTTTTGTTTTATCGGTTTCGTTTGCATTGCTATGGTGACAAACCTGGCAAGTTGCTCGCACGATGCCTACGGGCCCGACGGAGTCATGCCCACGTAGCGGCATTGAAAGACGGCCAGGGACGTGTGCATAAAGGGAATAAAGAAATCGCAGAGATTTTTCGTACCTTCTTTCAAAGCTTATATACATCCGCGGCTGGTCCTCCGGAGGGGCTGCAGGACTATCTTGAGGGTCTGGAATTGCCTCAACTCACCTCAGCCCAGAGGGAGGTTTTAGATTCACCTATTACTGTGTCGGAAATACAATCCGCAATATCGGCAGCCCAGTGCTATAAATCGCCGGGGCCAGATGGATTCGGGGCTGAAGTCTATAAGATCCTAGGGGACGGGGTAAGCCCACTCCTGCGAGAGGTCTTTATCACCAGGGCAGCGCAAGGGGCGTTTGGCTGGGGGCGTAATCACGCATATATCACCCTGATCCCGAAGCCGGGTAAGGACCCGCTGCAGGCAGCTTCATATCGACCCATCTCCCTACTAAATTTCGATCTTAAACTTTTGGCGAAAGTTCTAGCTGACCGCCTGGCGGGGGTATTAGGCTATTTAATTCATGACGCACAAGTGGGCTTTGTGAAAGGCCGTCATGCCGTACGAAACCTTCGGAAGATTCTGGCCTCCTTGGAGTGGGTCCATGCTCATAATATTTCGTCGTTGTTGATTAGCTTCGATGCAGAGAAGGCCTTTGATAGAGTGGACTGGAGTTACCTATGGAGGCTGCTACCACGCTACGGCATCGGGGAAGATTTTAGTAACATGGTGCAAAGTCTGTATATTTCACCGACCGCGGGCATACTGTGCAATGGCCTCATCTCGGACGACTTCACGTTGGGTAGAGGTACAAGACAGGGCTGTCCTCTCTCACCCTTGCTATTTGTTCTTTCCTTGGACCCGCTGATTCGCACCGTCGTAACTTCGGAAGGGATACAGGGAGTGGGACTGCGGTCGCAAACTTTTCTTATCTCGGCTTTTGCCGACGACCTGTTAGTCCATTTGACGTCTCCAACCACTTCCTTACCTTCACTCTTAGACGAGTTCCAGCGGTTCGGAGCAATTGCAGGCTTGCGCATTAATCAAGATAAGTCTGAAGCAGTAGATGTCTCGGGGCATTTTCGCAGTTCTTGGAGGGGATCCTTCCCGTTGCGGTGGGCAGACAAAGAATTTATCTATCTGGGCATAATATTGACTGGGAATCCCCAGGATTTATACCGACGTAACCTCGACCGGATACTGCGGCAGTTGGCGGTGCAGCTAAGTGCATGGGGACCTCTCCCGTTGTCTCTGGCTGGGAGGATAGCGGCAGTACAAATGATAGTTCTACCCAGAATCCTGTACTGGTTGCAGACCCTACCGGTCTGGTTGCGTCGACGGGACTTGTGTAAAATGGAGGCATTGCTTAAGCGTTTTCTTTGGCGGGGGCAGCGGGCGCGGGTCGCATGGAATCGCCTGCTTGGAAAATGGCGAGAGGGCGGTATGGGCCTCCCCGATCTGAAGACTTACGCATTGGCTTGTCAAGCCAGACATCTGGGGGATTGGCTCGGGGGGACGGAAGTATACACGCCTAGGTCTTTAGAGGAATGTTTGGTGGCCCCTGCGACTCTCCTAGCATTTTTGCATGGCACATCCACGGATTTCACGGCTACTAGTCGGCAGAGTCCGTTAGTGGACTCGGCCCGACGCACATGGCAACTACTTAACAAATATTGGCAGGAAACGTGGAAGGTGTCTTGTTGGTTGCCGCTACAGGGCAATGCCCACTTCACTCCAGGGTCCGAGACCGCGGTGTTTCGGGACTGGTGGACGCGTGGCATCCGGTTGATAGGGCATTTGGTGGACCAAGCGGGAAACTGTAAATCATTCCGAACGCTCAGTCGGGAATACGATCTTCCTGATACGCATTGTTTTGCCTACATACAACTCTCCCACTATGTGGCTGCACTGCCGCGCGTAGCGCTGCAGGCTGACCGCTCAGCTCATGTTTTGGAATTTTTTCGGTTGGGAGAGGAGTGCCCGCCGTCGATCTCCACCTTGAAACGTAGTTTAGAGCGTTATCGCTCCCTCCCTGATTATAGTGGAGTCGAGAGAGCATGGGCGACTGAATTGGGTGTGGACGTACAGCCAGGATTGGTACTGACGGCATTGAAGCGGATTAGCCGACTCGTACAAGGAGCGCGCTGGCGTGAGATCCAATTTAAGTGCGCGACTAGGGCTCATTTTTCACCAAGGCGGGCACTGCGCAGTCGGCTGGACATGGATGGCTCTTGCCCACGCTGTTCGGGGCCCTTGGCTACTCTCCTACACATGTGGTGGGGTTGTCCGGGAATACGGGCATATTGGGCTAGGATATGCAGATTCCTTGGCATGCTGCTTCAGCGACGGCTTCATTGGACGGGCCTATTTGTAGCACTCGATCAATTGCTGACCCCCGGACCTGTGAATGCTGGCGAGAGTCTGCTTGTGCGGAAGGCCTGTCTGGTGGGTAAAGGGCCGATTCTTCGGTTGTGGCGGGAACGCCAACTGCCCACTTTTAGTGAATGGCGGAATAACTTCCATCAATTAATGCTAACGGAGCGCTGGTTGGCGCGGGGCAGTGCCAAACGTTGGACAGTTTTTCTGTCGGTGTGGGAACCATATATCCAGCAGCTAGGGCCCCACAGTCGTAACGCCACCCTTCAAGGGGGGAGTTGAGTGAGGGAGGACCTAAGCAGTGGGTAGGCGGTAGCTGCTTTACAGTGCTTAACGATAATTGGATTTGAAGTTGGTAATGGAGTGAGGGTGGGTTGGTGGGTGAGGGGTGGGGGATGGGAGGAGGGGGGTTGGGATATAATGTAAAATGCCCACCTAATGTATTATCTGTCTGTTGGCTCCCGGGGGGGTGAAGAGTAAACCCTCCCCGTGGTGCCGTTTGTTGATATGTGTCTGGATTTTATGGTGGTCTTAAATAAAGTATTAAAAAAAAAAAAAAATTGGCAAGAAAAAGCCAATGAATTAGATGCTGACAACTCCACTTTGGATAGGTTATCCAAAGCCACAGCTGATCCTGCAAGAAAGAAGTCTTTCAAAAAGCCTTTCTTTTCAAAAAAAGAAGAGGTTTTATCCCTCTTATTCCCAGCAGGGATGTTCTACAGGTCAGCCTACTCGGAAAAGTAATCAACCACCTAAACAAAGGAAAGCAAAGACTGCTAAGCCTCAACCGTCTCAGCAGTCTCAGCCTCCACAAGGCCTTTGACTTTCATCTAGAGAACTTAGCCTTCCTGGCCCTCAATGGACCAGAGCCTTCCACCATTCCAGGAAGGTTATGTCATTTTGCCCCCAGGTGGGAGCAGATAACAGCAGAGCATTGGACACTCTCCATTATAAGAGAGGGGTACAAGCTGCACTTTCTGTGCATGCCCCCCTCCCACAATGGTAAGACAGATCGATTCTCAGACCTCCCTCATCACCCTGTTAGGTCAAGAGGTTACTATGCTTCTTGCCCAAGGGGCAATAGAAGAAGTACCCATTCATCAATAGGGTACAGGGTTTTACTCCCCCTATTTCCTTATCCCAAAGAAAACAGGGGGATACAGACCTATTTTGGACCTCAGAGAGTTGAACAAATTCCTGTTCAAAGAGAAGTTCAAGATGATTTCTCTAGGAACTCTGCTGCCATACCTTCAGAGTCAGGATTGGCTTTGTTCTCTAGATCTCAAGGATGCGTACACTCGTGTTCTCATCCACCTAACTCACAGAAAGTTCCTTCGGTTCCTTTTTCAAGGAAAGCACTACCAATACAGGGTGCTTCCTTTTGGCCTGGCCTCAGCACCAAGAGTGTTCACGAAATGCATGGCTGTGGTAGCAGCATTTCTCCGCACTCTAGGGATATTCGTCTTCCCCTACTTAGACGACTGGCTCATTCGAGCCCCATCAGAGTCAGAGGCCAGGACCTCCCTATCTTGCACAATGTGTATCTTTCAGTATTTGGGTCTTGTCATAAACGTCCCAAAATCCAGTCTAACTCCCACTCAATCTCTAGAATTCATAGGAGCTTTGCCGGATACTATCTTCCCCAGGCCCGTTGCCTTCACATGGTGCAGTTAGCTTCTCAAGCAGTACTAAAACCTCATCTCACTGCTCGAGAAATGCTACAACTACTAGGCCACATGGTATCCTCCGTGAATGTGGTTCCTTATGCTCGCCTCCACATGAGAGCAGCCCAGTGGACTTTATCCACTCAATGGACCCAGGCATCAGGGTGCCTGTCAGACAAAATAGTGAACACAAATTGCCTTATTTTGTCCCTCCAATGGTGGCAGTCCACTCAGAACCTGTTGCTGGGGTCCCCATTTCAACAGCCCTTACCCCAGGCAACTCTCACAACATATGCTTCACCAATGGGTTGGGGAGCTCACCTGCAAGACCTCTCCACCCAAGGCACTTGGACTCCACAGGAGACTCATCTACATATCAATCACTTAGAGCTCAGAGCAATCTTCCTTGCTCTTCGAGTGTTCCACACCTTGCTCAGCTACAAGACAGTCCTCGTTCATACGGACAATCAAGTAGCCATGTTCTACGTGAACAAACAGGGGGGAACAGGCTCTCTGCCGCTTTGCAACGAAGCTTTGCAACTATGGGCCCTCGCCAGAGAGCCTCAGATTCATCTCCTGGCAGTGTATCTTCCAGGCATACAAAACTCTTGGGCAGAGAGACTCAGTCGAGTTCTGTTTCCACACGAATGGTCTCTACATGTAGACTAGGTGGCCAAGATTTTTCAAATTTGGGGAACCCCAGACATAGACCTCTTTGCAAGTCCGTTGAATGCCAAACTTCCCCGGTTCTGTTCCAGAATTCCGGCTCAGGGCTCTCAGGCCAGGGATGCTTTTCTCCTTCACTGGGGTCAAGACTTCCTTTATGCCTTTCCACCCATTCCCCTAATTCCCAAAACCCTATTCAAGCTTCAGAGAGACAGAGGCCATATGATTCTCATAGCTCCACATTGGCCACGGCAAGTGTGGTACCCTCTGCTTCTACATCTCTCTCAAGCTCCCTCCCTGGAGTTAGGATCTGCTCCAGATCTCCTGTCCCAGGATGACGGAATGTTATGGCATCCCAATCCCCAGTCTCTGCATCTCAGGGCTTGGTTGCTGAAGGCCTAGATCTTCATGATCTTAACCTCCCTCAGCAAGTAAAGGAAATCCTTTATGCTTCAAGGAAGCCTTCCACAAGACGCTCTTATGTTTTCAAGTGGAAAAGGTTTACCATATGGTGTTCGCAGAAGGGTCTTAACCCCCTTGCGATACCTCTGGAATCATTACTGGAGTATCTCCTTCATATATCCAATGCAGAACTTAAAACTAACTCTGTAAGAGTCCATTTGAGTGCTATTGCAGCTTCTTTCAAGCCTCTAAATGGACAACCTATTTCCTCCCATCCTCTTATAGCAAGATTTATGAGAGGCCTTCTTCTAACTAAGCCTCCCATCAGGCCACCACCGGTGGCATGGGACTTAAACCTGGTTCTTGGTCAGCTCATGAAGCCACCTTTCAAACCCCTAGCTACTACCTCATTGAAATTCCTTTCTTGGAAGGTTATCTTTCTCATTGCAATCACTTCAGCATGCCGCATTAGTGAGTTGCAGGCATTAGTAGCTGATCCACCTTATACAAGGTTCCATCATGACAAGGTAGTCCTTAGGACTCATCCACACTTTATGACAAAGGTGTCTCGCCTTTTCATTTAAACCAAGCGGTCTACCTTCCCTGTGTTTTTTCCAAGGCCTCATGCATCTAATGCAGAAAGGAATCTTCATACTTTGGACTGCAAAAGAGCTTTAGCCTTTTACTTGCAAAGAACACAGGAACATAGAAAGTCCTCTCAACTCTTTGTTGCTTTTGATCCTTCTCATTTGGGACTTCCAGTCTCTAAGAGAACACTGTCCAACTGGATTGCACAGTGTATTTCCTTTGCCTATCAGAGTAAGAATCTTCCTCTGGAGGGCCATGTCACAGCTCACAATGTTAGAGTCATGGCAGCTTCAATGGCTCACCTGCACTCTGTGTCTATCGATGACATCTGTCGAGCAGCCACTTGGGCCTCGGTTCATACCTTCACAGCTCATTACTGCTTGGACAAGGACTCCCGCCGGGATGCCTTGTTTGGTCAGGCTGTTCTCCAACACCTGTTCCAAACCTAATCAACTCCTACCCGCCATCCCTGGTTGGATGCCAGAGATCCATGGGGGGAAGTGGAGCCCTTTCACAGGGAAACACAACGTCTGGGGTCTCTCCCTGGCATCTAAAGCTAGGGAGTCCCCATATGTGAAGACTACATTCCTGCTTGTTCCTGGAGATAGCATAGTTACTCACCTGTAACAGGTGATCTCCGGGAAAAGCAGGAATTTAGTCTTTCCAACTCACCCACCTCCCCTAGGAGTTGTATCTCTCTCTCTATCTCTTTCTCTTTCCCTCTCTTTCTCTTTGTCTCAGCTTTAAACTCAACTGGAGAGAGAGGCAGTTGGGAAAGGCGGGAAGGCAGCACGCAGGTGCTGTGTGATTCTCCCAAAAGCTTCCTAATTGGACGTGCAGGCTCCATTGGTACCAACGATACCCATATGTGAAGACTAAATTCCTGCCGTTCTCGGAGATCACCTGTTACAGGTGAGTAACTATGCTTTAACAATTGGCATTACATTGGTCATTCTACAATCTTGTGGTACTACAGATGATTTTAATGATAGTTAACAGATTAGCAATAGTATGTCTACAGTTTCATATTTCAGTTCTTTCAGCACCCTCAAATCTATACCATCCGGTTCAGGTGATTTGCTGCTCTACAGTTTGTCAAATAGTTGTAATACATCTTCTCATCTTATTGATATTTCTTTCAATTCTTCTGATACATCATCTTTAAATACCATCTCAGGCATGGGTAACTTCCCTACATCATCTTCAATAAAGACTAAAGCAAAGAATTCATTCAGTCTTTTACCCCTCTGTCATCTAATGGAGTGGTTCTCAACCTAGTCCTCTGGGACCCCCAGTCCAGTCAGGTTTTCAGTATATCGACAATGAATATGCCAGAGATAGATCTGCATACAATGGAAGCAGTGCACGCAGATCTATGACTGGCATATTCATTGCAGATACCCTGAAAACCTGACTGGCTTGGGGGTCCCAGAGGACTGAGTTGAGAACCACTGATCTAACAGTTCAACTAACTCTCTCACAGGTTTTTTGTTGAAATGTACTTGAAAAAGATTTTATAATACATTTTTTATTCCGCTGCAAGCTTCTTTTCAAATTCTCTCTTTGCCTGCCTTATCAAAGTTTGTTTTTGTTATTTAGCTCTTTTTTTTCCCATTTCCTGACATTTGCTTTTTTGGCTACAACAGCCTCTCTGCCCTTACCTTTAAATCATGCTGGCAGTTTTTTGTCTTTCCTTCCACCTTTCTTAAAGCACTGAATACATCTGGTCTGGGCTTCCAAGATAGTATTTTTAAACAATGCCCATGCTTAATGTGAACATTTAACCTATGCAGCTACTTCTTTTAGTTTTTTCTTAACTGTTTTCCTCATTTTATCATAGTCTCCCTTTTGAAACTTAAAAGGTAGTACTGTGGATTTCCTTGACAACCTTCTTCCATTTATTAAATAAGATGTGATTATGCTATGATCACTATTGCCAAGCAGTCCCAACACCCTTATCTCTTGCACCAGATCCTGTGTTCCACTAAGGTCAAGGTCCAAAATAGCTTCCCCTCTTCTCGGTTCATGAACCAGCTGCTCCAAGAAGCAATAATTTATTACATCTACAAACTTTATCTACCTAGCATGTCCTGCTGTGACACTGACTCAGTCAATACCAGGATAATTGAAATCACTCATTATTACTGTGTTATAACTTTTGTTAGCTTCCCTGATTTCTTTTAGTATTTAATCATCTATCCGTTCATTCCCGACAGGCAGTCAATACTAAAGCCCCAATGCCGCTGCCGTCCTCTTTTTACATGGAGTCTCTATTCATAGCGATTCTACAGTGCATTTTGTCTCCTGCAAAACTTTAATCCCTTCATAGCAAGAGGATGAAATCATAGCAAACTTAAATATCTTTTATGCCTCAATAAAAAGAGATGGGGGGGGGGGTACTGATCTGCACAGAGCAGCAGGTACAACCCTAAAGTGGAGGAGTGGCCTAGTGGTTGGGGCAAGGTACTTCATGCCGGAAGGTTGGGGGTTCAAATCCCACTAGAGGACAGCAACCTTGGGCTGGAAGGACTGGGGTTTCTGGTCCCACAGGTGCTCCTTGTGGTCTTGGGCAAGCCACTTAACCCTCCATAGCCCATGTTTATTTTTTTATTTATTTATTTATTTATTTATTTACATTCTCTCATATACCGCGCTATTATGCATCAGTGCGGTTTACATTGAACAAACTGAAATTACATTGAACAGGGCATTATAACTTGGAGATAACTATTTTACAGGGAACATGGGCTATGGAGAGTTAAGTGGCTTGCCCAAGACCACAAGGAGCACCTGTGGGACTAGAAACCCCAGTCCTTCCGGCCCAAAGTTGCTGTCCTCTAGTGGGATTTGAACCCCCGACCTGAAGTACCTTGCCCCAACCACTAGGCCACTCCATGTTCCCTGTAAAATAGTTATCTCCAAGTTATAATGCCCTGTTCATTGTAATTTCAGTTTGTTCAATGTAAACCGCACTGATGCAGAATAGCACGGTATATAAGAGAATGTAAATAAAATAAATAAACATAGGCATTGAGGTAGTGACCTGCATGTAGCAGCAATTACTTACAACCACTCTAGCCACCTTGCTGGCCAGATTAGATGGATTATACTGGTCTTTATCTGCCATCATATATTATGTTACTATGTGTGACTCAATGCCCTGTCTAACATAGAGCACAACCTCTTCACCAATTTGGGTATCATGGTATCCCATTGGTTGTCCTTCTTCCACCAGGTCTCTGAGATGCCAGTTATATCTAATCTTACATGTAGTGCTATATAGTCTAGCTCTCCCATCTTATTTTTTTAGACTTCTAGCATTTGTATACAGACATTTTAGAGGTTGTATTTTATTCATATTAATCTGGTTATCAGTTGCTAGGTGTAAATTGAAATATTTCAACTATGTATGTTCTCTACATAAGGGCCTCTGGATTATTTTATCTTTATTGGAACCTCTCTATCGGGATGCCCTAACTTCTTTCTTTTGCTAATATCTTTCAAAGATATATCCTTCCGAAACATATGCTCTTGGGCGACAGCCTATTTTCCCTGTTATCTTGTTTAAAAGCTACTCTTTCTCCTTTGTAAAGGTTAATGACAGCAGCCTGGTTAAGGTTGAGCCTGTCCTTTTGGAAAAGTCCCTCCCTTCCCCAGCATGTTGCCCAGTTCCTAAAATCCTAATCCCTGTCCCTTGCACCATCGTCTCATCCATGCATTGAGACTCTGGAACTCTGCCTGCCTTTTAGGTCCTGTGTGTAGAACGAGCAACATTTCAGAGAATGCTATCCTGGAAATTCTGGATCTTAACGTCCTAACTAAAAGCCAAACTTTGGCCTCCAGGACCTCCCTCCCACACTTTTCTATGTCATTAGTACTAACATGTACCAAGACAGCAGGCTCCTTCCCAGCACTATATAAAACCTTTTATTGGTGGCAAGTGAAGTCCACTATCTTTGCACCAGGCAGGCATGTTACCAGGTGCTCCTCATTTCCATCAGCCACTCGGGTATCTACATGCGTAATGATTGAATTTCCAACTATATTGGCCATCCTAACCCTTCCCTCATGGGCATATGTCTCTGGAGCTACCTCCTCAGTCTCAGAGGGTTTTACATCACCTGGAGGACAGGTCCTAGCTACAGGATCACTTCCTTTCATAACATGGTGATACTTTCCTTTCCAACAGAGAGGCTGCCAGACTGGAGGTGGGACTTCAGCACTACATCCCTGTAAGTCTCATTTATATACCGTTCTGTCTTCCTTAGCTCCTCCAAGTTTGCTACTCTAGCCTCCAGAGATCAAACTCGTTCCCTGAGAGAAAAGAGCTCCTTGCACCTAGTGCACATGTAAGACCCATCTCCAACTGGGAGAAAAATATACATGTGATACTCAATGCAAAAGACTGGATAGCCACCATCTCACTGCTTGACTGCTGTCTGCATCTTATTTTGAAGTTTTGTTATTCAAGTTGTTTACTTACTTAAATTTGCTAGAGATAGTTTTACAAACACAAGTATAACTAATAGGTTTAAGGGATTAATTTCAAGGCCTTAAACTATAACTGATGAGGATAACCAGCTACACCTGAAAGTGAATTTGACTACTTCTGTACCTATAAGAGATGTAACAGCCTATAAATCTAAGATTAGGCCTGGGGTAAGTGGGAGGGAAAGAAACACTTACCAGAAGCTTGCTTCCTAAAACAGTGCCCTGTGTAACTTTAAAAAACATAGAACTTTAATCTAGACAGAGATGTTATCATTTTAAACCCAAAGAGTCTGAGAAATTACCAGCAGGTATTACAATTGCAGAATCTCTTCCCAGCAAGAACAGCTTATCTCCAGGAACAAGCAGGAATGAGTCTTCACATATGGGTACGTCGGTACCGACGGAGTCTGCGCGGGAACGTTCCCCAGCGTCCAATCAGAACGCTTTTGGAAGCATCCCAACACGCCTGCGTGCTGCCTTCCCGCCTTTCCCAACTGCCTCTCCTCAGTTTTCGTTTTTCCGCGGAGCCGACAGGACGTCCTTCTGTCACCGCAGAAAATTCTTCTTTTATTTTTTAGTTTTCTTG
This sequence comes from Ichthyophis bannanicus, assembly GCA_033557465.1. Taxonomy (NCBI): domain Eukaryota; kingdom Metazoa; phylum Chordata; class Amphibia; order Gymnophiona; family Ichthyophiidae; genus Ichthyophis; species Ichthyophis bannanicus. The sequence continues at coordinate 499,559,911 of CM066033.1, forward strand.
TGGTCGCGGCTGCCTTCCCCAACGCCACTGATACCGCCGGTGTTTCTTTTCTTTTTTCTTCAACTTATTCCTGTTAGGGAATATGTTTTCCCTCTTAGTGCCTGACGGGGTTTTTCCCGGCCTGCTAGGCCTACCCCTTTTTTCCTCATGGAAGTGCCAGCCACTATTCCTAAGAAATGTTCAAACTGTGGCGGTACAAAATTTATTTTAGACACTCATAATTGGTGTCTACCCTGCTTGGGTCCTGACCATTTTCCTCTGGAGTGTCCCTCCTGTAACAGTATAGTGGGAAGAAGTCTTCAGCATCGAGTTCCCCTCGATACGCGGTCCCCATTCAACTTCAGGGCACCGACCACCCCTTCTTCTTCACAGGATCAGGTAACCCAAAAACAGTCTGTTAAGACTAGCCAGTCCTCGAGTGGTAGATCTCATGCACAGCATAGAGATGCCTCTGGCCTTGCCCTCGAGAACACACTGGCTTTAAAACCCCGGTGGGAGTCTTCGGCCTCCAAATCCTGTGTGGGGTTTTAGGTTGTTCCTGAGGTTCACCCCTCTCCGAACATACCTGAGCCATGCTCGGTGGTGGCATCCGCTTCGAGTGGTACCGATACCTCGGCACTGGCAATGGTGTTGGATGAAACATTCCTCACTAAGGATCGTAGTCTGGCGTCCTCGGTACCTACGGGGCCGTTGGATACGCTACAGACCGATCTTCCAGTATCGGTATCGATCCCGGTACCGCCACCGGATGGTACTGAAGGTACGATTCCGATGATCCATGTTCGGCACTCTCGGTTCTTTCGATACCATTAGAGCCTTCACCGGCTGGCCTTCTTCCACCGGTATTGGATACGGTACCGGAGTCGGTACCGGTATCCATTTTACCATCGCTGTCGGTACCTTCCATGCTTCTTTCATCAGGCTCGCTTCCCTCGGTACCGAGTCTGGAATCGATCCCTGGCATGGACGATGTCCTACCGACTGTTGCTGGTCCCGACCTCCTACGGTACCGGCAACCATCCTCTAAGGATCCCATACTCCACCCTTTAGGATCTTCTACTCCTCTAAAATTGGATAGATCCCTGGGTGCCAATGCTAGTTCTTCAACAGATCTAGCCTGTCCTCCTCTTCCAAGAGGATTTCCCTCTGGGAATTTTTCTTTTCAAGCTTTTCTGCTGGATATGGCAAAATCACTTGCCATTTCTATACCTGGACAGGATCCTTCACAAGGGAATACAGAATCCCTGTATATTCCTAGGAGTGCAAAGGAGAACATCATGCTTCCTTTGCATCAGTCCTTGCAGGATCTCCTCTTACGAATGTGGGAAGCTCCTTTAACGGTACCCCCACCTTCTAGGGCAACTGATCTTCTATATCAGGTGCCCCCCTCTCCAGGTTTTCAAAGGACTCAACTTCCTCATCATTCCATTGTTGTAGAATCAGCAATGAGGCGTATTAAGAGTACTAAAAAACACTCTTCTTATCCGCCAGGTCGTGAGTCTAAGACTTTAGATGCCAGGTGAGGAGTGGTCTAGTGGTTAGGACAAGGTACTTCAGGCCGGAGGGCCGGGGGTTCAAGTCCCACCTGGGGACAGCAATCTCAGGCCAGAGGGACTGGGATTTCTAGTCCTATAGGCACTCCTTGTGGTCTTGGGCAAGCCACTTAACCCTCCATTGCCCATGTTCCCTGTAAGTATGAATGTGTGTGTCTCTCATCCCCTCGTGTTAAATGTATCCCCCAATTGACCGCTTTGACCCGGTGAAAAACGGGATATAAATACAGCTAAATAAATAAATAAATAAATAACCTTCCAAGCATCCATGCTTTCAGCAAGAATTCTCTCATATATTTTCTATATGGGATTATCTCTTGAAGAGGTCACAAAGAAATTACTGTTTTTGACTCCTTTTCTTCAAGAGCCCAAAAGAGCAGACTATTTCTTACTGGTTAATCATGCTCAAAATATCTTTAGGTTCCTTACTCTTGCTTCCCTAGACTCCTTTGAGTCTGTTAGCAGGACCTCTGCTATAGCTATAGGGGCACGACGTAAAGCCTGGCTCCAAGTTTCAGACTTGGACAAATGGGCACAAGAAAGACTGGGAAATACTCCTTGCACTGGAGAGAATCTCTTTAACAAGGAGTCTTTACACCAAGTTGCTCAGTTAACCACTGACATTCCTGTTTCCAGAGGCTGTTCTACGCCTTCCTCTTTCCCAGTTGGTAGGAAATGTCCTACCAAACTTTCTTCCCCTAGGGGGAAAAGGTTTTATCCATCTTCTGCCCATCATACAGATGTTCCCAAACAGGGGAAACATCGCCCTGGGCTAAAGAAACCACAACCTCAATAGGTTCAGCAAACCCAGCAGTCGCAGGGTTTCAAATAGATCATCATTACGTCTCCTGGTTGGTGGTTAGAGTTGCAGTCTGCTTCTTTTCACTTAAAGCATCTGCACTAATTTCTTCCTAACTTTTCCTGGATCTCTCTTCACGAGACATCTTTTCTTTTACTCTAAGAGTCTTTATGATGATCATGCCCATAATTAACAGGTTTCTCTTCCTCTCCTGGGAAAAGAGAAATAACTGTCAATAAGACAGTTTTTCCCTGTACTAGCATGTATCATCTTACCTTTCAGAGACTTACTACATAGTCAGTCTCCTTCAACTCTGTCTTACCTCCCTTTTACTACAACATTCGGTTTGTAAGAGTGGCTCTATTATACTGGTAAGCCCCTATGGTCCTCTACCTATTCCACAGGGGGATTCTCCCTTCCGGAGTTGTCTCCCCCTTTTATTACCTTAGGGCAGCTCATCAGACAATAGGAAGTCTTACCACTCCTATTATGTCTGTTGTTTCTTTTTCCCAATCAAAAAAAAAAAAAGGGAAAAAGAAATTTTTTTCCGCTGCCCTAATAGTTGCTGCAGATGCAGCAATTCCTAGTGGTTAAACAACTGGTTCTGTTCACCACACAACCAGGGTTTCTCCTCCACTAGCAATCCTTCTAGCCTCAGTGCTAAACCCCAAACAGGTTATCAACCTTGTTTGGAAACCCTATTGTCACAAACTGGTTGGTTAACTTCTATTCTTCGCCCCCTTGTCCTTGGCAGAATAGTTTAAGTTACCCACTGGCTTTAAACAGCCAGTTTTTTCTTCTAACCAACCTGCAGCATGCTCTCTGCAACTCTACAGAGTAGCTTTGCACTATGGGCCCTTGCTAGAGAGCATCAGTATCTTGCCTAGCAGATAACCCCAGATGGTTAGGAGGGGTTCCCCCAGTCATGTTCCCATGACTGGCAGGTGTTCCCTACCCTTACCATCTCATCTAAAATCTCTTTTGAGACATAAGACACAGGCCTTTCATCACTTGAAAACCTAAAGAATGGCCAATTCCCTGGCTTGGCCCATATCTCCTTTGGACTTCTCGCCAGAGATAGTTTTCTTTCAGTGGCAGCTCAAGGACGCCTGATACCCATCTTGCCCTTATAGGTGGGTCACTATGGTATCTTATTCCACTGGCGCCCTCTATCCATTCACCATACTGCAGTTCTGGAGAGATCTGGACTTGCTGCTTGCAGACTGAAGTTACCCTCTGCATTTTTCATGTAGGCCATCCTGGTTATTCAAGAGCTCGAATTCTGAAAGGAATCTAGACTCCTTCTTGTCAAGGAGACCATTCCTCTGACCCTGTCAGTCATAACCAGGGAAAGAAGATTCTCTAGGCATCTATTCAAGCAGGTATCACCCTTCTTGCTATTAGATGAATCTTTCTCTCTCCCCATATTCCTAGGGAGATCTAGTTATATAGGCATCTCTCCATCCACATACCTGGAGACATGTGTCTATATGCCTACATATTTTTATATATATATATATATATATATATATATATAAATATGTGTGTGTATCTTCTGCCCATGTATATCTCTCTCTTTATATATATATGCATATATACCCTATATGTGTATATATTTAGGAATATATATATATATCTACATACATATACATATATATATATATCTGTTGAGATATATCTTTTAGGTAGATATGTATCCATATACTTATCTATCTGTCTGTTTAGGTTCAGATATCCATATATTCCTATATGACCCTGACAGATGGGCACTACCCCTATCAATGCTGTGCCAGCATGCTTCGGGTTCTACACATACAACCACTCCCTGTGGTAATTAGCAAACTTTTCTTACCATAACCTTTCAGGGTTAGATACCTCTGAAGCTCTCCATGTACCTTTTTTCTTTCCTAATTGACCCCATTAGGAAAGACATTGCGGAACTTCAGTTAATCTAAAGCTTAACGCTTCCTAAGTCTGTCCTTACTTTCTTATCAGATACAGGGGTCTCCATACCCTTTTCTCTCCTACATGGACTACTTCCATTGCCAGTCCAGATGGGTCAGACTTATTTTTCCTTTTGGTCCTAGGATTGTGCTGTTCTTGGGCCAAAAGAGCTTAAGCTTTATCTAATAGTCCCTTCTGCATTTTCCGCTGAAGCGCTACCTCTTTATACTACCCCAGATTCCCCTGGGGCTATTTCTCACCCTGAAGGGTTCTGGCCTCGACTTGTTTTTTCTACAGTTATTACCTCTACTTATCAGTGAGGTACTCCTTGAGGATCTTCTACTGGCTCTTCTAACAGATCCATATGAACCTCAATAGACTTTTTACAATGCCACCAAGGGTGGCCCATATTAGAATATTGCACCCAATATTTTACTACTAAATGCCCTCTATACAGGGTCTTTCTCTAGAAGTCCTGTTCTAGTCCAGCTGTTCCACAGCACTTTTTCTGTAATTCAACTCCTACCCTCCATCCTCAGGATGCCTGAGGTTCTGGGGAGTAGCATGGCTCTTTCTAGATTCGCAACATGCTAGGACTCCCTCTGGGCATCTCAGCTTGGGAGTCCCCATATGTGAAGACTCATTCCTGCTTGTTCCTGGAGATAGCACAGTTACTTATCTGTAACAGGTGATCTCTGGGAACAGCAGGAATAAGTCTTCACAACCCACCCACCTCCCCTAGGAGTTGCATTTCTCTATCTCTATCTTTCCCTTCCTTGCTCTCTCTCTCTCTTTGCCTCAGCTTTAAAACTTAACTGAGGAGAGGCAGTTGGGAAAGGCGGGAAGGCAGCACGCAGGCGTGTTGGGATGCTTCCAAAAGCGTTCTGATTGGACGCTGGGGAGCGTTCCTGCACAGACTCCGTCGGTACCGACGTACCCATATGTGAAGACTTATTCCTGCTGTTCCCAGAGATCACCTGTTACAGGTAAGTAACTGTGCTTTCTCCGTGGTCCTGCAGACGTATGCTTAACAATGCACTCTAAATCCCATGGTAACTGTTACCTCAGAGTAAAGTATTGAAGAACAACAGATCTTAAAAAACAAACAAAAAACAAAACAAAACAATGCAAATTGTATTGGTGGAGACTTCATTTTTTCAAATGCCAAATATAAGGTATACTCTAAATATGCATCCCATAATTGTCTGTGTTTCTTTTTGGGAAACTGCCAGGTACTTGTGACCTGGATTGGCCACCGTTGGAAACAGGATACTGGGCTTGACAGACCTTGCTCTGACCCAGTATGGTATTTCTTATGCTCTCAACTCAGACAAACTTTGTGAGATCAGATCAGTATGAAAAAGCAGCACTGCTGGTTTGTTTTTTAATGCAAACCGTGATGCTTTAAATTTGTCACTTTTGTGAGTTTTCTGCATAATCTGGTAGCTTTCATTTAAAACATTAGAATAGTTGTCTTTCAGTGAGATTTTTCATTTACCTTTACATTAAGATTGTTTCTTACAGGTGAGTTTGTCTTCAAAACATACAAGAGGCAAATGATCAGAGCACACTTTTAACATTGATATTAAGGAATGCATCAGCTTTCATTGAAATGTTCCTGAAGTATGCATCGTCTTATTAAATGCAAAATTTTTAGCTTTCCAGAGAAGACATCAGTATGCATCTGCATGATAAGCTCCTTGAGACTGGTTTCACATCCCATACAACAGGAAGCAACTGTGAAACAAAGCAGTCAGCCAACACCACAAAAGATGCTCAAGATTAATCCCCAAGGAGAAAGCTAGGAACCCAGAGGAAAATAGTCTCCTGGGTGAATCAAGGAAAGCCGTGAAGGTTTTCTGTGCTTTATAACCAGAACCCCAAGTCCGATGGCCCAGACAGGACAGTCTGCACATCTTATAGCCTCATAAAGGTCTTTACACCCTTGTATATATTTTCACAGTCTGCAATCTAAAAAGATACATTACAAAATGAATTCAAATACAAAATGCATTAGCTGATGTACACAACATACTCTACGCTTTTAAATGTGAAAGAACAATTTTAGAAATAATCAAAAAGAAATTAGAATAAAAACCAAAAGTCTCCGATGCATATGTCACTTCACTCCTTGTTCTAGCACACCATAAACAGCTGTTTCAAAACTTGTCTTAAGAAGGCCTATAATAAATCAGAGCCCACCTAAATCCAAATGTATTAAGATCTTGCCTTTATTAACGACCTGTCCAAAAGAAGCAGGTGAGGTGCAAAACATTTCTGGAAATACAAAGTAAATAATACCGGCCTTAAAAAAGTAAAAATCAATAAATAGAAGATTTCAAAAAAATATGAGATAGCACAACATCTTATAATTAACACAAAAATCAACTGACACATTCTGAAGTATAATCACTTCAGTAACTCAATGAGGTTGACATTTGAAAACCTTATGCAGTCAACAGTGGCAGCCGTTACATAAGTGTTTTCCCCCAAAAAATCTGCAGCACTTGAATGGATAATTTTCAACATATAAAGCATTATACAGTCAAAGTTATTGGTCCAGAAATGGGTGGGATTTGAGCTGTTCCAGGTTTGGTTACTCTTAGTCGTGTAAGTTACTTGTTTAAATAGTGATACTCAGCTGCTAAACACATTAAGTGGACAACATAAATAATTGCCATAACTTGAAAAGTCCAACTTAGACAATTATACCTGCATATTCAGTCATGTTGTCTAAATGGATAGTACGGCTGAATATACATATAATTCGAAACTGTCTAAGTTAGATGTTTCCAACTGTGCGTTCATCGTTTGGCTGAATGTTGACATCAGTACTTTTAGAATTCTCGTCTCCAGTACCTCTCACAAGAGATCCTTCCACAGACCATGATGCAGAACACAGTTAGAAGCAGATTTGAAACTTCAAAACTGTATTACAAACAGTTCATCTTACACTTAACCAGCTATCATGGACACCAAACATGCCCTGTATAGCTTCACTTCTACCAGCGGGGACTCAGAGCATCATAATACTGAGATTGAATTGTCACATTTCTTAAGGGCTTTATTTTATTTTGCCCTAGATGTGCCACCTACTTCAATATCTCTGTGACTGCCAATTACGTCACAGGATAGAAGCCATTGTAGCATTCTCTGATGACTTTGTAGCTAAACTGCAAGAGAACCAGCGCTTCCGATACAATGAAGTTATGCAAGCACTCAATATGTCTGCAGCACTGACTGCCAAAAAGACAAAGGAGTTTCGGTCCCCACCTCAAGAACAGGTATAATTCACGTTTTAAGCAGTTTTATACTCGGTCGTATACTTGCATCCAAAAATTCTATCCATCACCTGAAGAGGAGGTAGGAACCTGCGTATCGTAACTGACAGTAGAATGCAGGCATGTGTGAATAATAATTGTTACAATTTAGTTTTCTATAAAATACTTAAATGTGAGTCTGAAGAAGGACCTTTTGTGATGCTATAAACTTATGTACTGCATCGTCATATCTTATGTTGCTCCAATAAATGATATCACAATGTACTAATAGCCCTGGAGAATGTAGAAATACTGATTTCATACTGCATATACTGGCCATATCTGCATGGAACTGATTTATTACTCTAAGGAAAGTGGATTAGACATGTCTAATTAAATTAATGGTCTGAGATGAGTCAGAACTTAGGGGAGGAGTTTTGAATGCAGGTGCAAGGAATTAGGCACTTGCAATGCTGGAAGCAGGCTAAGTGAGAATTTAAGACAGCTTGACTGCAGTTTGGTTTTTGCCCCTGTAAAGCATAAAGCAGGGTTAGGACAGGGAAGCAGAGGGGAGAGAGACTGTTGTTTGGTCAATTCTTCTGGGTTGAGGGATAAAGTCTGACAGGAGCAGGGGAAAGCACTGTTTCCTAATATAGAATTGCTCCGGTATGGAAGGGAGATTGTAATGTGCAAGGAAAGAAGTACTATTGTCCTGTGAGATGGAATTATTCCCGGAATGAATGAAGTGATATGTGTGCTCATAAGTCAGCAGCAGAAGCTTGCTGTATAGGACAATAGATTGCAAGTAGAAACCTTATTGCCCTAATAATTGTCTCTGTAATGGGGGTAAGCCTGTCTGGCAGTATGAATTTAGGAGGCTGGAATCTATGATTTGTTTGGGTAATTATTCATGCGATTCTGAGAGTTCAAAGCAGACTATTATGCTAACAGCCACAGTAAGCCTATCACACCTGGTATTCCAAGGTGGTCTCCCATTCAATTACTAGCCAGGCCTAACCCTGCTTAGCTTCTGATATCAGGCTCAGTCAGGGCAGCAAAGCAAATGTCATGCACAATTAGGGCTAACACTGCTAGGTGTTTGGTAATCTCCAGGAACAAGCAGGAATGAGACTTCACATATGGGTACGTCGGTACCGACGGAGCCTGCACGGGAACGCTGCCCAGCTTCCAATCAGAAAGCTTTTGGCAGCATCCCTCGCGCCTGCGCGCTGACTTCCCGCCTTCTCCAGAGCCTCTCTTCAGTTTTCGTTTTTCCGCGGAGCCGGCAGGACGTCCTCCTGTCACCGCAGAAACTTTTCTTTTTACTTACTTTAGTTTTTCTTTTCTTGTGGTCGCGGCTGTATTCCCCGCTGCCACCGGTATCGCCGGTGGATTTTTGACTAAATTCTGAGAAACTTTTTCTTCAGTCTTTTGCCTTAACTTGTTGGGCCTACCAGGCCTCTTCATTATAGAGCCTTCTTTTCCTAAGAAGTGCATTCGATGTGGAAACACCTGTTTCTTTTTAGACACCAATAGTTGGTGGCTCAACTGTGTGGGTCCTGACCCTTTTTCCCCTGACTTGTCAGGGGATAATTTTGTGAGGAAACCTTCAGTTTTTAGAGTTTCCCTCGATACCGTTTTTTCCTCGGCAGTGAGGGTACCCGGTTTCTCCACTTCACAGGATCAGGTAACCCACAAACAGTCTGTTAAGACTAGTCAATGCTTGAGTGGTATGTCCCATGCCCAGCATGGTGACGGCTCCGGCCTTACCCTCAAGAATCCATTGGCATTACCCCTGCGGGAGTCTTCGAGCTCCAAAGCGTTAAAGGGGTTTCAGGTTGTTCCTGGGGCTCACCCCTCACAGAACATACCTGAGCCATGCTCGGGGGTGGTATCCGCTTTGAGCAGTACCGAACCTCCGGCATCGGCACCGGTGTCGAGTGTTCCACTCTTCACCAGGGATCGTCATCGGGCATCCTCGGTACCTTCGGGACCGATCGATATGCACCGGATTGACTTCCCTCAATCCCAGCCGTCTACGGTGCGGGTATCCGCTTCGAGCGGTACCGATACCCCGGCATCGGCTTCGGTGTCGAGTGTTCTACTCTTCACCAGGAATCGTCCTCCACCATCCTCGGCGCCTTTGGGGCCGGTCGATACAATACCGATGGACATTTCCATATCTCAGCCATGCTCCGGGACGGTACCGGCGTCGATCGGTTCCGATACCCTGGCATCGGCATCGAGGTGGACCACCTTACCCTTTGCAAGGGGTGGTCATCGGGTATCCTCGGTACCGTCGGTACCGATCAATGTAACCCAGGCTGCCTTAGTGGTATCGGCATCGCCGATACTGCCACCGGCGTCAGAACCCTCGCGACATGCATCGATAGCCTCGCTTTCTTCGATGCCGAGTCTTGAACCGATATCTAGTCTCGAGGACTGGGTACCGACGCGTCCCGGAACCGACTCCTGTCATTTCCAGATAGGCAGTTCCGAAGATCCTAGCCATAACTCTCTCATGCTCTCGGTACCACTGCAGCAGTCCCCGATGGCAACTTCAACTGCTGGTCCTGTATCAGTATCGATGTCGATGCCCGTTCTTGCACCGATTCCACCGATGCCTAGTTTGGAACCGATACCTGGCATTGATGCAGTACCCACTGCCTCTAAGTTAACATGCCAGTATCCCTGTCCATCTACTAGGTTTCTCTCTTCACACCACTATACATCCTCTGGTGCTCAGCCTCTTTCTTTAGCCTTACCAGGGATGGTTCCCATAGGAGATCAGTCTTTTCAGGCTTTTCTCCTGGATATGGCAACCTTTCTTAATATCTCTATCCCTGGTTGTGATGCTACTCCTGGCTCACCGGCACAAATGGAAAATATGATGCTTCCTTTACATCCTGCTCTGCAGGATCTCCTTCTGAGGGTCTGGAAATCGCCCTTACGACTTCCTCTAGTTTCTACAGCCACTGAGGTTCGGTACCGGGTGCCACCCTCTCCAGGGTTTCAAAAGCCTCAACTTTCTCATCGTTCCCTTGTAGTGGAATCAGCACTAAGGAAAGTTAAGAGCAAGAAGAAGCATTCTTCTTATCCGCCAGGTCGTTCTTCAAGAACACTCGATGCTTTTGGTCGTCAGGCCTTCCAAACCTCTATGCTTGCCTCCAGAATTCTTTCATATATTTTTCACATGAGTCTAACACTCCAGGAAGTCACAGAGAAATTGTCTCTTTTGACCCCTTTTTTACCAGTGCCCAGGGCTACTGATTATTCCTTGCTCGTCAATCACAGCCGGAATATATCCTGGTTCCTGTCTCGTGCTTCTATAGACTCTTTTGAGTCCATTAGCAGATCCTCTGCTTTTGCCATTGCAGCACGTCGCAGAGCCTGGCTTGAAGCTTCAGACTTGAGCAGATGGGCACAAACTATACTGGCTCATTCTCCTTGTACAGGAGAAGGTCTCTTCAATAAGGAGGCTTTACGTCAGGTTGCTCAATGCTCCACTGACTCTCCTTTCACTAAAGACCATCCTAAGCCACCTCCTTCTTCAAGGGGTAGGAAATGTCCTACCAAACCTTCTTTCCCTAAGAAAAGAAAGTTTCATTCATCTCCTGCCCATCATTCGGCTGTACCTAAACAAGGGATGCCTCAGCCTAGCCTGAAGTCCCCCAGCTCTGACCAGTCTCAGCATTCCCAGCAACCATAGAGGCCGGGAATTGTAATCTACAGTTCACTTCTACCCATTAGAAGTTTATTCACTGTGCTCTCTTTTTCAGTATACTAACCTGTCGGAAAATTTTTGTTCAGGGACTACAGATTTCTCCTCTTCTTACTCTCTAGAAGAGCAGTTGCAACTATCCCCTGTTAGTTCTGTCCCAACTGAACATTTTTTCCTTCAGTTGACTTACCCTATGGGTACGTCACCCTCAAATTACTTACTCTACCCTCTCAACCGGGTTTTTTCCCTGACTGAGGGGTACTATACTGAAAAGCTTCTCTAGCAAGCTCGTTCCTCAGACAGGGAGAAGGGATATCTCCTCTCTTTTCCTGTCTGTTTTTCTTTATTGGGCACAGGACAATCTCTCTGCTGTTTCCGTCAGCAGCTGTGCCTGCAGGAGTTACAGTAATGGTATTACTGGTAATTTTTCCAAGTTCCAGTCCCTTGTTCAAAATTTTGTCTAGCCTCAGTAGTGATTCCAAGCTATTCGTCATCTATCTTGGATCCTCCTACTCGTTTAGGCTTTCTCACATTATTCTAACCATCTCCTCTCCTAGGATATGGCAACACACCTGACTTCAGTCAGTTTGTCTCATATCTCTCCTGCACAATGCTCTCTGCAGTCTTCAGAGAAGCTTTCTACTATGAGGGCCTTGCTATAGAGCATTGACCTTGTCTCTGAAGCTTCTCTATTAGTAGGGAAAAGCTTATAAACCCTTCCCATGCCTGTGAGGGTTCTCCACACCCTCTAGCCTGGGGTGTTAACACGAGATATCAGTTCTTCTGCGTGAAAATCCAAGGCTGATGTTTACGCCTGCTACCTCTGGGTCCCTCCAGTAGGTCCCTCTGGTATCTTCTTCTGCGTTTCCGCACATCTGCCATGTCAGTGTTCTGTGGAACTCCCGCCTTGTTCCTTACAGATTCATATGATCATCTGTTTTCACGCGAACATCACAGTTATCTTGTTGGATTGCCTTCCTGCATCCCTCAATCCACGGAAATAGATTCTCTATACATATCCCAAGTGGGTTCACCCTCTTGTAGAGCGCAGAATCTTTTTCTTTTATATTCCCCATGTACAATTATGGGGCTGGGTGGTAGACATGTATCTTCAACCTGTTGTCTTGTATGTAGCATCTCCATATATGTCTACATACCTATATCATTACTCTGGTGGTGCAAAACCATGCCCCACAAATGTATCTATATTTGGGTATATTATATATATATATATATATTTATTTTTTTATACATTTCTCCACCCATATCCTAATATACACATCTGGATATATGTATATATATATATATTCCATCCACATATATATATCTGTATATATATGTGTCTGTTGGGGGGCTTCTTAAGGGTTGATATGTCTTACACACTATCACCCTTACTGTCTATACTAAATGTTTTACCTCCTAGAGGTTTTAGACAGTCTATCGCCCTACTTCGCATACCATATTACGATTCAGAAACTGTTAGGCACCAATAACCACTGTGGTGCTAACATCTTCCATTTTTTCTTTAAGTCCTTGAAGCATCAAACTTCAATATTTTTCCTATCTCTCACCAGCTAGGAAAAACAGTGTACATCTTTATCTTTGAGTACACAGCTGTTCTCCTTGGGAATAGGGGTTTTTCCAGTCCCCCTCTTCCCGCCAGGACTGGGCTTGTTCTCCAACTCCGTCAGTCTTCTTCCTTTAGTCCTCAATGTTAATGACCTTATGCCTAAAGGAGTTTTCAGCTTTTTTCCATAAAGCTTTCCATTAAAGACCTGACGTCTAATCCTACCCAGTTGACACCTGGATCGTCTACTACCTCCAGGTCTGGACCTTCATTCTCACTGCTGGGAGGTCACCTTGAAGATTCCACCACTGCTTATACAGTAGACTCCATCATACTTTCTACTTCCTACAATACAGTAGGTAAGCTGCACATTTTGAGTGTACATTAAATGTGTTTTAATGCTACTCATCATATATACCAAGGACTCCTGTAGTCTGTAGGACCCTCTAGTCCTTGGCTATGCTGTTTCTTTCCTCACATCTCCTTTATTGTCAACTCCTACCCTCCATCCCACATTGGATGCCGGGGATTCCTGGAAACAAAATGCACCCCTGGTCCAGGCTCCTGCATTTTTATGGGATCTCCCCCTGGCATCTCCAGCTAGGGAGTCCCCATATGTGAAGACTCATTCCTGCTTGTTCCTGGAGATAGCACAGTTACTTACCTGTAACAGGTGATCTCTGGGAACAGCAGGAATTCGTCTTCACAACCCTCCCACCTCCCCTAGGAGTTGCATCTCTTTATCTTCTTCTTCCTTCTCTCTCGCCTTTGTCTCAGCTTTGAAACTCAACTGAAGAGAGGCTCTGGAGAAGGCGGGAAGTCAGCGCGCAGGCGCGAGGGATGCTGCCAAAAGCTGTCTGATTGGAAGCTGGGCAGCGTTCCCATGCAGGCTCCGTCGGTACCGACGTACCCATATGTGAAGACTAATTCCTGCTGTTCCCAGAGATCACCTGTTACAGATAAGTAACTGTGCTTTACTGTGGAGTAGGAAGGCTCTGTAAGAGAGGGTAGGGTTGAAAGAAGCTTGCAAACAACCCTGTACATATAATCCTTCAGGCTGTGCTGTGAGCTAATGGTTTAGAAGGATGGGTGTTTGGTTCCAAAGGGAATACCTGGTGAACAGGAATGTTAGGTCATAATTCTGACATATAGTAGCTGCTAGGGAACTTTTAGGAATAGCTCCAGGCCTAAGTGACAGATGGTTATGGGCCTCTGTGACAGGTACAAAATATTTTATGGATTCCTTCAAGTCCCCCCGAGAAGACGTTTGGACTAACCTGATATGTATCAGCTGCTGTAACCACACAAAACCTTTCATTCAAATTTTCTCTTAGTAAGATAAAAGGGGCTGCTTTGGAAGGCACCATCAGTATGCATCTCTGGTGTGATGCATCTTGTGTGCTCCTCTAAGATTTCTCCTGCATCACAATCAAAGAGGTACACCAAAAGATTGTTTGTAATTGTTTGTGTACTTTCTTCATTTTTAAAGATTAACATGCTCCTGAATTTTAAAGATAGTAAGAATGATTATCCAAGCCCTGAAGAAATAAGGGATCAACTCCTAGATTTCCATGAGGACTTGATGACTCACTGTGGTAAGTTTAGTTCTGAAGTATTATTTTTTAAACACTTTATAACACACTAGTATTTGATTACTGCAAAACAATTTGAGAATTGCATCTATTATAAATATATACCATTATATTGGATTAGCTGAATCACAGACTAGATTTGCTGTGAAATAAGTATTGTTAGTATCCAATACAGGTTTGTTCTTTCTCTCCCCTTCAACAATTGCTTGTCCTCCTCTGAGAGTCTCTAACCCCACCCATCTCTCTTCCACTCCCGCTAGTCTCTCTTTCTGTCCCTCTGCACCCCACCAATATTATCTTGGGTCCCCTAATCCCCTCCCTCCCTGCCACCCACTTCTCTCTCATTCTTCCTTTCTTTCTCCACCCTTTATTCTTGTCTCTCTCTCTCCATACCTTCTGTTTCCCAGCTTTTCCTGACTATCACTGCCTTTCTTTCACAATATGGCCGGACAACAGGGACAACCTCTGGCTCAACACAGTGTTTATTACTATCCATATTCACATGTAGGTCTGATAATGAGAAACACTCTGGGGTATGTTTACTAAACCATCTTAATGTTCCCGGCGCTAGTTGCAGCGATAATGTGAAGGATGCCATATAAGGAGTGGACGTTCCGGTCTTAAGGTAGCAATTGCGGGTTATCGTGCGATAAAGTGCGCTGTGTCCATTATCGCGTGATAGAGGGAGCCGCGCGCGTTACCACGCGTTAACCTTAATTTCGCGTGCTGACCTGCAATCACAGCAAAAGAGGTGTAGCACACTGGTTAATACAATGACTGCTGAAGCAGGGGTCATGAGTTCGATCCCCCAGTGGGCTTAATGAATAATGGTGACCAAGGCAATTCCTTTTCCTGCTCGTAACAGTCCAACAATCTGTGCTGCCAGCTAAAAATACCCGCACCCCAGTGCCATAAACTAATGCACCTTTTAGGGCGCACCAGAAGGCACATCCTAAACCACCACGTCAGCCAAGGTGGGTTATAATGTGCCCCAGAGGGCATGTTGAAAGGTTGTCAACCCCCAAGGCACCATATTAGGCGCCCCATAAGCTGGCTGAATCTAAGGTGTGGCTAAAGATGCCCCAAGGATGTATAGGGCACTCAAGAAATGTTTGCCAAGGGCAGTAAGGTTCCCAAAGTTGAAAAGCAAGAAAGGTATGGGCCAAACACAGATGTAACCCTAACATTGCACAGAGCACCAAGGAAAGACAATGCACAAGTGATGGAAGGAAGTAGATCTGAGCTGATGGATCAGACAAATCTGCTTTTAGCCCATGTGGCAGTTTGAAAAATGGACAAACATATCGGGGCCAGCTGTAGTGATGCACAGGGTGATGGTAATGTACCATGCAACAATGACAGTGTGTGGCAGAGGATGGGAAGATGTGTCCAGCAGAGGAGGTAGTGTAGTCAGGATAGATGCAATGCAGGAGGACAGAGGAGTAGCAGTGCCATGCACAGCACACACAGGAGAGGCAACCAGGAACAGCTGCAATGCAGAAACATGTACCAGTGCAGGACATGGGGTAGGAGCTTGCACATCAGGGCAGGATGGCACACAGCTGCCAGATACACATAGAAGGACAGAAGGATGGTTGGCAACTGTGATAAGGGTACAATGTGCTAACAGCACAGATCTGCACAGATATGACTGTTACAGGAATGAAAAGTAGCTGTGCAAGACAGGCGTACAAATGAAAGAGAATAGAGAGGAATCAAACCTATGACCATTAACACAAATGTTAGTGCACAAACCGGTAGGCTATATCACCAACGTGAGGTCATTAGCAAAGGCTGCATAGAAGAATACTGCAGGGCATCACACAAGAAGCCTGCTGGCTGCCAGGATAGGCAAACCTCCAACAGTAACCATGATGGAATGCATATGCAGATCTGGTGTGTACAGCTCAAATCACAGTCTGTAATTGGGACCAGAACCACATATAACTATATGCACACACACAATGAAATGTTATGCAGTGGATACAGCATGCAAAAGAGGAAAGAACCTAAACCCAAAGGGTGGCAGGGGATGCCCTGTGGAGCAGGGCAAAATATCGAACAGAACAGAAAAGGAGCTTGTAAGAATTGAACTTGCAAACAGGTGTGCCATAGACCAGCTAAACCATAGCAATGCCAATCCCCCAAACAGACTGCCTATGTGAACACTACAAAGAAAGAGACATATGTAACAGCTAATATGTGATGGATAGGCAGCACAGAGGGCACACTTTGGTGTACAGTGAAGAGGTGGAAGGGTGTGTGGATAGGTGATGAACCTGTAGTTATCTCATGGTCAGGTTAGCACAACACAAAAAAAAAACCAACCCATGTGGGAATCAAACCTGCAACCTATGGTGTTACAACACATGTCCGTAACCACTATCCCAAACAACCACACCAAGCACAATGCAAAGGTATTACCTCAAAGGGAATGTGTGTATGGGAACCTGTAACACCCAGTGATGTGGCAGATGGCTGGCAGATAGACAGCTGGCACCGTACAAGGATGTGAGCACAGGTGGGCCATGTACATGACCAGGAAATCACTAAATACGTGTGTCCGTTTGTTCAAGCAGCAGCAGAGACAAATATACGTCCAACACATTTTTATTTTGGTTAATTATCAGAGATAGCGAAGATACCGCCTATCATAATATCAAGGTGATTGGATAACAGGGGTAAAATCAAAAACACATTTTGCAGAGCAGCAACCCACATGTTACAGAAAAGTCACTGGCCCATCTACAGATGATAGTCAGGAGAGAGAATGTGCATTAGGTGCATGGTGTGCAGTATGCATTTGCCTCCCACCCCCCACATGTTGCTGCATGCCCCAAATGCTTTAATTACATATGTGTGCATGTAGACAGTAGGCGGTGCATGATGAGGGCCCAACACACATCAATCATGATCTGTTTATAAAAACATATCTGTCTTCCAACACAGGAGGCACACAAATGAAACAGCATATGTTGTTAAACGTAAGAAAGTGTAAACACAGATATCAAAATATTTGTTACAGCTGTCACATAATGCCTGATATAGGAATCAAAGCAGCAACAATGTAACCCAAAACAATCGTCAAATGCAAAATGAGGATATGCTAACAGGTATCAGAGGCACATGAACACAGAGAATTTAAATGAAACAAACTGCAAAAACATGCAGACATAACACTATGCAGAAGGTCGCCTGCACTGGTTGGGGTGGATACAGTGTCTGTACACATATATCATGGTACATGGAATGCACAAATGAAGGAGGAAAATGGACACACACACTGCCACACTCCAAATATAACGGGGTAGTGTGAGTATCGGAACCTCAGGGGATAAATAGGACTGTGCAGACATGCAATGCTAGGTTTGTAAACCAATGCAGAGCCTCACGTCTGTACAGTAAACAAACACAATAACCTGTATATAGAGGTGGAAAGAAAGGTCAAACGTTACAGTAACCCACACAGAAGCCATATTGCCACATGCTGTGTTGCAACAAAATAGTCACATGCACATGCACCGTGTACATTGAAACATGATACAGTGATGCCACACATGCACTGTAACACCCTTGGTGAGTGCAAACATCAATCCAAGATGTTGGTGTGCAGTAAAGTGGTGTGGTGGCAAATACTGTGTCATGTCCAAGTGGAGGGTAGGCGGACATGGACAAGAGGACCTCTCCAGTGTTCCCCCTGTGCCATGCGCATGGCTGTATGCTCGTGTTGAACCAAACAGATGAGCGCATCCTGCGTCCCATGTCACACACATGGGCAAAACACAACAGCATAATGTCAGAAGGATGCACAACATACAGCGACAATGTCAGTCCCAGCTGCACACTTGGGGACCAGTACGCAGTGTCCACAGTGCAAAGGGTGTCTGCAAACCAACAAAAACTGTCCTTGAAACCCTGGGCATGCATAGTCAAGTGTGACATCCCAATATGCCACAGTACTGGAAAGGTCAGGTGTGTCTCCTGCGATGAACAGGACACCCAGCCAGAGCACGGCAGCAAACGGTGTGTTGGACAGGCCTGTCACGGCCAAAGTAGCAGTCCAACAATAATGTCCATCCTAGGTATGTGTCCCACTCGGAGAGGTCAAACATCCTATGTCACCATGTCCCAGGGATAGTTCCATGGTGGTGTTGTGTCCTCCAACAGGTAGGTGATGGTGATGCCGGATGCCCTGTAGTAGATGTGCTTTGTGTGTCGTCTGCCCTATGTCAGAAGAGGATAAACAATGTATTGGTATGCTGCTTGCAACATCAGCCCAAATTACAGAGAGTCAAACATCAATATGTATGTAATGAAACGTCACACAGGCAAACATAACATGATCACAACACAGAACACAATGCATGCTGTGGACATTTGGAATTGGAACCGCAAACGAGGGTGTCACATGGATATGGTCATGTTCATGCCCATGTTACACAGGCATTTCACAGCTCCACCCCATGTGCATCAGCATTTGTGTACAGAGACTCCACATGAAATGTCCATGAAACAGACAGTAAACTATTAACATGTAAAGGCTGATGTCATTCCCAAAAGACCAAAGGTGCAACCTACTGTGTGTCTGCAGCAAGTGTCTGTTCAGGATCCCTTGAGGCTCTCAAAGGCCACAAAACATCACAGTGAAGGGTGAAGATGTCATTGAAATGTGTAGAATCACCATGTCTCCATGTCCAGCCATGTTCATGCATGTCCACATTATGGAAATATCTGTGATACATAAATGCTGTTGCGCAGTGGTCTGTCAGCACACAAGAGATAGGTCAGCTCACAACACACAACACATGGCCACAATGTTCACAAGGTAAACAGCAGTAAGGTAGAGATAGCACAGTCACCACCGCTCCCCAGGTGTACAGACCCCTCACACCACATGAAAATGCAAAATGCCTGCATGCTGTATCATCACAGAGACAACCCCAAAACACCCACCCACACAGTATGCTAAGGTGAGTGTGCCAGCAGTAGCATATGTCCTGTATGTGCACAATTGGAGATTTGTAGAGATAAAGGCTTGTCAAATGCAATGATACACTGATGTTGTCTGATGCTACAATGTCAGGGAAGGGTGTACGTTGTGATAAGGAAGCTTATCATAGTTCAGAAGAAATAATACAAGAGGTGAATTGGCTCTGAATAAGCAACCTGTGCTGGCTGGTAAAAGCACTAAAACAGAGTGTTTACCTAAAAGACTACCAGACCCAGAATGCACTGGTTTACAGAAAGCCTCTAGGAGAGCTGGAATAGGGAAACATGTGCCTAATCAGAGAAGCAATGATGTAATCCCTAATCACCCATCTCCTAGGGCAGGGCTGATTCAGAACACCTAGGACCATCTAGGCACTTTAAAAACTAGAAAAAATTCTCATACAGACAGCAAGAAGAGTAAAGAGAACAACAGGGAGCAATGGTGGCAAAGACGGCAAGGAGAAGGAGAGACGGAGCCTGAACAGAAGGAAGAACAGCAAGACGTCCAGGAGGTCTAAGAAAGGAGCCCAAGGCAGTACGTATGCTGGGAGAGATTCCTGGGGCAAGCATTCTTCATTGGACTGGAAGAAACCAGAGGCTTGGAAATATACAGCCAGGAACCCCCAGAGAGCACCTGTAAAGGAGACGGCTGCATCTACAGAAAAGAAGGAGCTCTAATACCTATTTAAGGAGGTATGGGAAAAGAGACCTAAAGTCCAGAGATTCTGAATGGAAAGCTGGGCACAGAAACTTTGCTACCTACTGGCCAAAATACCCAGAGAGGAAACCTAATGACAACGTGATCTCAGGTATGAACTCTGATATATTCCCTAGCTTTGCACAAGGAAGACAGCAGGGAAACAGTTTCTATCCTGGTAGAGATCAGTGAAAAGAATTCCTCTGAGCCAGTGTATGAAAAGTGATCCTATGATATTTCAAGAGCAAGGGGAAATATCAGATGAGAAAGTGGAATGCATGGATTGCTCTCTTTCTAGGCTGCTGTTCTAAAGTAATCCTCAGATAAGGATCAAACACCAAAAGGAACTGTACTGTTTTTTTTAGCTTCCCAGAAAATTTTCTTTGAGAGAAAGCTTTGGGGAAAGTTGGAGCCATGTAGAGAGTAGACCAGCAATGGTTTGCCGCTGGTTAAGCACCTGTGATTAGAGCAAGGCACAAGTGCACGTGGGACTTTGAAAAAAAACTTCTTCACTGTGTGAAAGGAAGAAAGTTGTTTTTTTTGATAAAGAGAATTTTCCTTTTGGGTTTATTTTTCATTCCAGCACTGCTAAGAAAACAGAGTTACTTACCTGTAACGGAGTTCTCCGTGGACAGCAGGATAGGTCAGCCACACCTGGTGACGTCATCCGACGGCACCGAGACGGAAGTGCTCTCTAGCTCAGAGACTTCTGAGCATGTGTGAGGTGGTCCTACCTCCCCGGTCCGCCCCTAGCCCAACCAGTTAGTGATTAGCTGCGCCCTTAGGCTAGGGTGCGGACCGCGCAGGCCACCTCAGAGGGGAGGTGGGCGGGAATGTGTGGCTGACCCTATCCTGCTGTCCACGGAGAACTCCATTACAGGTAAGTAACTCTGTTTTCTCCTAGAACAAGCAGGATGTGTCAGCCACACCTGGTGTCTCCCCAGCTGTTGATCAGCGCTGAGGCTGAGGGGGGCCTGAGACAGGCCGTCAGGCAAGGAGGACACAGCAGGCGTCAGTGAGGTGAACCTCCGTTATTTATTGTGCAAACAACAATAAGTATAAACAACAGACCATAAGTAAGGGAGAACACTTTCAATTGTGCAACATGCATTGAGGTAGAACGTCAAGTGCAATTAACCAACTGTGCAATTCAAACATCAATCGTGCATTCAAAACATCAACTGTGCAATTAGCATTGTGCAAATAAAACAATCAGGATGTAAGGCCACAGTGCCATGTAAACATCAACTGTGCAATAGCGTTGAGCAAATAGCCATCATCAGGTGGTATCCACGGCGTTCGGGCAGGCGGGCCCTGCTGCCGCAGATTGCTCGGCCAAAGGAGCTGTCCGCTTCTGCCTGCAGGTTCTAGGCAGTAGTGTTTCTGGAAGGTGAGGTGCGAGGACCAGGTTGCGGCTTTGCAGATCTCGCTTACTGGGATCTCCTGTGCGTTGGCGAGGGAGGTGGCTATCGCGCGGAGTTGGTGGGCGCTTGCTTTGTTCGCCGGCTGCTCGCCGGCCCTCTGTAAGCAGTAGGTGACACAATCGGAGATCCAGTGGGAGAGCGTGCGCTTGGTGACGGGTCTCCCCGGTCTGTTGGGGTCGAAGGACACAAAGAGTTGGGTCCCTTGACGGATGGGGGCTGTCCTGTCGATGTAGATGCGCAGGGCTCGGACGCAATCCAGAGAATGGAGGCGTTGCTCTTCGGGGGACCCATGGGGGGCCAGGAAGAAGGAGGGCAGCTCCACCGATTGGTTGACGTGGAAGGCAGAGGCGACCTTGGGGACAAACTTAGGGTGTGTCCGAAGGGATGCCCTGTTGTGGTAAATCTTGGTGTACAGGGGGTGAGCCACTAGTGCCTGTAGTTCACTAACCCTCCTTGCGGATGTGATGGCGATGAGGAAGGGGGTCTTCCAGGATAGAAATTGTCCTGCTGCGGAGAGCAGAGGCTCGAAGGGCTCTTGCGTCAGCTGCTGGAGGACAATGTTGAGGTCCCAGGAGGGAACCAGTTTCTGAACAGGGGGCTGCAGGTTTCTGAGGCCTCTCATGAAGCGGGTCACGATGGGAAGGGAGGCCATGGAGCCCTTGGGTGAGTCGCTGCGCAGCTGATGCAGGGACGCAATGACTGCGAGGTGAATCTTGATGGACTGGGGTTTTAAGCCCAGGCTGAAGAGAGTGGAGAGGTAGTGCAGCACCAAGGGAACGGGGCAGGAGGCGGGCGGAATGCCTTGCCTTGCACACCAGATACTGAAACGTTTCCACTTGAGGCTGTATGACTTTCGACTGGATGGTCTCCTGGATGCCAGCACTATACGCTGCACCTCAGCGGGCAGGTGTAGGTCGCGGAGGCCTACCCTTTCAGCTTCCAGGCTGTCAAAGCAAGAGTCCGGAGATTGGGGTGCCAGGTCTTGCCGTCGTTCTGGGTGAGCAGGTCCGGTCGCAGCGGTAATCAGATGGGAGGTTCCTGTAAGAGCTGCAGTAGCAGGGAGAACCACATCTGCCGTGGCCAGTGGGGCGCAATCAGGATGATGTGCGCCTTGTCGTTGATGATGCGCTGAATGGTGGCTGTCAGGAGGGGGGTTGGGGGGAAGGCGTAGGCCAGTTCCCACTCCCCCCACGGCACTGCGAACGCATCGGAGGCCACTCTCCGGGGAGAGGGGCGTTTCGAGCAGAATAGGGGGCATCTGGAATTGGCTTTGGTGGCAAAGAGGTCGATCCGTGGACTCCCCCAACGTCGGAAGATGGATTGCGCCACGTCCTCGTGAAGCGTCCACTCGTGTGGTTGGAGTTGTCTGCTCAGCTTGTCCGCTAGTGTGTTCTGCTCTCCGGGAAGGTAAGTTGCTTGCAGCAGGCAGTTGTGGGCCAGTGCCAAAGACCATATCTCGAGAGCTTCCCTGCAGAGAGGACGGGAGGCCGTGCCCCCTTGTTTGTTGAGGTAGAACATTGCCACCTGGTTGTCGGTCTGGATCAAGACTGCTTTCCCCGCAAGGTGGGGCATGAAGGTCTGTAGCGCATACTTGACCGCCCGGAGCTTGAGAACATTGATGTGGAGGGATTGTTCTCCTCTGGACCAAGCTCCTTGTGTGCTGAGTTGTAGCAGATGGGCTCCCCACCCTGTGGTGGAGGCATCCGTGGTCAAGACGAGCTGATAGCCGCAGGGCTGTAAGCTCTTGCCCATGGTGAGATTGGCGGAAGCCGTCCACCAGCGTAGGCTCTGGCTTACCCTTGCTGAGAAAAGGATGAGGTGTTGAGTGGTTGGGACAGTTGCTTCCAGTGTGAGCGCAGGTGCCACTGGAGAGTGCGCATGTGCAATCTGGCAAAGGGCAGGACTGAGGTAGTCGCTGCCATGTGACCCAGAAGGCGTAGGATGTCGTGGGCCTTGGTGTGTTTTGCGGTAGCTATCTTTCTGGCCATGTGGATGATAGTTTCCTGCCGGCTCTCGGGGAGGAAGGCCTTGGATGTGGTGGTGTCGATTATCGCCCCGATGAACTCCGTGCGCTGTGTGGGTTCTAATTGCGACTTGTCCTTGTTGAGTAAGAATCCCAGCTTGGTCAGCAGCGCCGTCGTCTTTTGAACTGCTGCTATAAGTTCTGGAGCAGAGGGTGCAGATATCAGCCAGTCGTCCAGGTAGGGAAAGATGGCGAGCCCTTGTCTGCGGAGGTGTGCCGTCACCATGGCTACGCACTTCGTGAAGACCCTGGGAGCAGGAGAGAGTCTGAAGGGAAGCACCCGATACTGGTAGTGGCAACCCATTGCTATGAACCTCAGGAATTTCCTTTGAGAGGGGTGGATCGGGATGTGAGAGTACGCGTCCTGGAGGTCCAAGGTAGCCATCCAGTCCCCCGCTCTGATTTTTATTTATTTATTTATTTTATTTATTTAACAGCTTTTATATACCGCACTTTTGATATCAGCGCGGTTTACATTTTAACAAATTTTGTACTTAAACATAAAACAAATGTTAAGTTTACAGAGAACAGGGAGTAAAAACATGGATAACAGGGATTAACAATTAACAGATATTTTTAATTATTTACAATAGGTTCTTAAATGCTCGAGCTCTAAAGGTAGGGTTTGTGAGGCTTGGTCTAGATCGAGTGGTAAGGTTTCGGGAGCTTATTTGACTAGCCGTGATCAAAGGTCTGTGTGGGAGGGGGGTCAGTATATTGTGAGAAGTGTTGTAGGAAGAGGTGTGTTTTTATGGATTTTCTGAACTGGGACAGGTCTTTTTGTGATCTAATACTAGGTGGAAGCGTGCTGATGAGGGGAAAGATGGAGTTCAGGGAGTACATTCGAAACTTCTCCTTCACGAGGAAGTTGTTCAGCTTGCGGAGGTCCAGGATGGGGCGAAGGCCCCCGGACTTCTTCTGGATAAGGAAGTACTGGGAGTAAAACCCAGTGTTTAGTTCGTTGGAGGGAACCCGCTCGATCGTCCGTGTCCTGATGAGTTGCTGTAGGAGTTCCGAGAGGGCAGCTTCCAGGTGCAATGGAGGTTTGCTGGTGGGTCGCGTGCGCTGCCACAGAGGGGAGGAGAACCGCCAGTGGTAGCCCGCTTGGATAATCTGGATGACCCACTGTTCCGTGGTAATCTCCTGCCAGGCAGACAGGAAGCTGGACAAGCGACCTCCCACCGGCGAGGCCGAGGGAACGTTTGTGGCCAGCTGGAGCGGATAGTCAGAAGGAGGATGAGTTCTTACCAGCCTGTTGAGGGTTCGCTTGCTTCTGTTTGCGGTCTCTTTGCGGTTGTCTCTGAAAGGACGATTTGCTGTAATTCTGTTTGAATTTTGGGGCCTGCCACTGTCTACTGGTCCCGTAGTATCTTCTTGATGAGGAGAAAGGCTTGCGGAAATAGTTCCCTCTCTGTGACCAGGAAGGGCGTTCGAGTCCATCCGCCGCTAACGTTTTCAGAGTGGTGCAGTCCTCTCTAAGGCCGTTCACAGTGTCAGCGACCTTGTCCCCGAACAGGGAGTCTCCCAGGCAAGGCACGTCCGCGATCCTGTCGTGCGTGTTGTCAGACAGGCCGGAAGCACGTAGCCAGGCCCATCGGCGAGCAGCAATGGCCGTACCCGCTGTCTGGATGGCCGTGTCAAAATTGTCGAAGGCTGTGCTCATGAGGTGCTTGGAGCATTCGGCCAGTTCTTGGAGCGTGGCTGAGGCCGTGTGCTGGGATTGCTTAGGAAGCGTGAGCAGTTGGCTCTTAAGTTCTGCTAGCAGGGCGTCTTGGAACAACAAGTGTTGGAATTGATGCGCCGAAATCTTGGCACTCAGCATAGCTCCCTGGAACACCTTCCGTCCTAGGTCGTCGAGGAGCTTGGGATCGCGACCTGGAGGATGGGTAGCCTGTGTGCGTGCAGACTTAGATCTCTTGAGCGCTGACGCTACCACTATGGATTGGTGGGGAGCTGAGGCTTATCGAAGCCAGGCGCTGTCAGCAGGAGGTATTTGTTGTCCAGGCATCTGACGCAGGCATGACCAGAGGCAGGGGACTGCCACAGGGTGGACTGTTTGTCCTTGAGTTTCTGGTGGAGAGGAAGAGCCAAAGCCAGCTTAGGGCCATTGAGGTACTTCATGACCTCCGGATCCTTCTCGTCGGAGGCCTCCTCCTTGGTAAGGCCAAGCTTGGCAACGACTTTCTTCAAAAATTTTGGATAAGTAAGGTCCTCAGGCATCTGCGTCTGTATCTCATGATGCTCATTTGCAGTAGATCTGGAGGAAGGGGAAGCAGGATGCTCCTCCTCTTCAGCACTCGCTCCGGAGTCTGGTCCCAGCATAGGGGATGGACTCCGTTCCCTAGAAGGCGTGCCCGGAGTAGGGGATCTGTTCCTGTGTTCAGGCGAAGTTTGTACATCCAAGGTGGCTGTAGCCGCGCTCTCCTGGCCTGGAGGGGCAGTTTGCTGCACCAGGCGAGTCAGCAGCTGTAAAATAGCCTCTGAGGTGGTGGATCTTGCAGAGTTGCTGCTTCTGTGTCCTCTGCTGCCACTAGATCTGGATTGCCTGCTGTCTCTGCGGCTACGGGAGGACCTGTTATCCGCGCTCCCGCTGCTGGATCAGGAGTGGAGGTCCCTCCTGCGTCTCTTGCTCCTGTGGGCACCTGTATGCCTCCTGCCGCTGTCTCCGCGCCGACGGGGGGGACTCCCGGCTGTCGGCGCAGCGTTTATGATGCCTGCTATGTCCTCTGTGATGGCTGCCGTCGGCGCGGTGTCTGTCAGCGCGGGGAGTCCCTGATGAGGTAGCCCTTTGCTCGCCAGCTCGGGGCGAAGTAGAACGGCGCTGAGAAGGCATGCTGACGTCAGCGCTGATGCGGGGTACGCTCCGGCCAATCCGGTTGGAGGGGGAATCCCTGTGGGCGGAGACAGGTGGGGCCACGTGGGCGGCGCCATCTTGCCCGCAGTTGCCTGAGCCGCATGGCTGAGGGAGAAGTCCAGCAGAGCCTCCGCATGGCCGGGAAGAGTGACTCGAAGTGGAAGGCTGGCTTTCTTCCGGCAGCGCAGGGACGCTGGAGCTGCAAGAGGGCATGTCGGAGGAGCCGCTGACGGTGGGGGGGCTTGCCCGAAGCACCGCAGGAGCCGCGGGAGAGGCAGACGTTCCCGAGGAGGGAGGCACAGCAGAGCCTTTGGCCGCCCGGAGTGAGGCTTTTGCGGGGGCTTTCCCCTTGGAGGACTTACTGCGTTCTGGTGCGCTGGTAAGGGGAGCTTGCTCCGGTGCCATTCAAAGGTCCTTCAGAGTGTAGTTCCTGAGTTTTCGGGCTTGAGGGGACATCCGGGCACAGCAGAGGCAGTCTTCTACGCTGTGGGACGCCTCGAGGCATCTGAGGCAGTTCTGGTGCGTATCAGTTATGTTCATTTTCCGCTTGCATCGTGGGCAGTTTTTAAATCCAGGTTTAGGCATGATATGATGAGAGCTGGTAGAATCCGTCTTGAGGCAAAGGCGGAAGAATTTAAACTGGTTGGGCTAGGGGCGGACCGGGGAGGTGGGACCACCTCACACATGCTCAGAAGTCTCTGAGCTAGAGAGCACTTCCGTCTCGGCGCCGTCGGATGACGTCACCAGGTGTGGCTGACACTTCCTGCTTGTCCTAGGAGAAAGTTCATTAGCAGGGGCTAGAAGAAAGACCTTTTCTTTTCCATCAAGGTCTTTACTAAGTTGTTGCATAAGTAATTCAGTTGCCTTATTTGTTTTGCTTCCTGAATACAATTCCTGAAGAAATTATCCTGTTGATGTTACCAAGCATATCTGTGCGAGGGAATAACTCCCCATAAATAAAATCTGTTTTCTGCTTTACACTCGAGCAACTACAATTCATTATTTTTGTTGAATGGCTAGTTTTGTGTGAATGAACTACAACACCCACAATCCTTTGCAAGTCAAGTAAATTCCTGTCTTTGCCAAGATTGTGGAACTTTCACAACAAGCACCCTCGTTTACAACGTGCAGCCCACGACCCGAACACCTAGGACCTGCAGACCCACGCAGCTCTGTTGGACGTGTCCCAGAGACAGTGTTGGAGAAGACGAAATGGCCAGGAACACATGTGGATATGTGTGCCAACAGCAACATATGGGGTATGGGGCTGCAGGGCAAAGAGGTGAACAACAACATATGTACAATGTGACAGATCACTGCAGACATGGGCTCCCCTTGATTGTTGTCACAGACAAAGTAGCTGTAGGTCCACCTACCCCAGACTACTGCATGTTGGATGACATACAGTCAGCTGCCACTGTACCACAGCACCAGGAGGGTCACCAAGTATGTCCTGTGGATTGAGGAACACAAGAGAAACATACATATGTCATGTTGGAGCTCTGCAACACACATTGCACCTTCACGTCCTCAGCTCACAGACCCCCCAAGATCTTTTACAGACTGACTGTTCCCCATCACACTGTACAGACTCGCTTCATGCTAAAGTTATCACTGAAGTGTGTGTGGCAAAATACAAGGGCCTGTACTCTTGTCCGTCACCTTCCTCACCTCTCTGCTGCCTTCAAAACTGTTGAACAGAACCGTCTCCTTGCTACCGTATCCCTGCTGGGCTCTGAGGCCGCAGTACTATCCTGCACCCCACATATCGCTCCCACTGACCCTTCAGTGTGTGTTCTGGTGTCTCAATGTCCTCTGCTACCCCGCTGTCAGTTCCTGTATCACAGGGAAATAGCCAGGGGCTTCTTCCTTATCCTCTGTCGATATCCATTTCCTTGGTGTGGCTATCTCATCCCTTGACTTACATTACCAGCTGTGTGCTGATGAGTTGCAAATATATCTCTCCACGCCTGAGCTATGTCTGCCAAAACACACCCCGATGTCTGCTTGCCACATGACATTGATGGCTGCATGTCATCCCAGTGTGTGAAAATGACAATGGCAAAGCATGGATATCCCATATGGGCACCTAAACCCTCCCCTCCCATCAGAGCGTCTGTGTGTGTGTATGGCCATATCTTCCTTTCTCCAGGGTCCGCAACCTAGGTGTTGTCTTGGACTCTACTCTCCTCCTCAACACACATACCCAGCTTGTAGCTGAGGCTTGTGGTGTCTTTCTAGATGATATCAGCTATATTTCCCCAGTCCTCCCTGAACACACAACTAAAACTGCGAATAAACTTCAAGAAAACAGAAGTCCTATTCGTAACCAGAAATAAGAAATTTTCCCCCCCTGCAACATTGAAGGTGAGAGATGCGGAACTACCATGCAAATCATCGATTCGCTACTTAGGAGTCACCATCGATCAAGAACTGACCTTCAAAGATCACATAAAGCTAACCGTCAAATCCATTTACTACAAATTAAGAACGCTGAAACCCTTAAGACCTCTACTCGCCCCTAATGACTTCCGAACAATCTTCCAAGCCCTTGTAACACCACATTTTGACTACGCTAACATCATCCTGCATGGTCTACCCAAGAGCACCCTCAACCCACTCCAATTGGCGATGAACTCAGCAGCCCGCATCCTCTGCGGTACCTCCAGTAGGGACCACATTACACCCATACTAACAGAGCTTCACTGGTTACCCCTGCAAGCCAGAATAACTTACAAAGCACTTCTGCTGTCCTTTAAAGCAATTAATCAAATAGCCCCAGCCTCCCTCTCCTCGCTTATTATCAACACCCCCACGAACAGACTGAGAAGATCTGCAACCGCTAATACCCTCGTCGTACCAAAGGAGTACACTAAATGTAACCAAGCAACCAGAGACAGGGCCTTTACCTTATTCGCTCCAACTTGCTGGAATAATCTCCCTCCTCATATCCGATCAATAAAAGACCTCTCTCAATTTAGGAAGGTCCTTAAACACTACCTATTCTGTCATTACCTTTTAGGCTCCAACTCTATACCTCCTCCCTTCATCTCGCAAATCACCCACACAGCCTCTGACATTCCAACAACATAGTCATTACTAAACACGAACTAGACCCTCTGCACACCCAATTTTTAATCCCAACTTGAACTGCAAATTGCCAGAGGTAAAATATCTTTCTGTACATAGTTTGTATTTAGTTTCCCATGTTTTATTCCAAGTTACTGACCCTGTTATATTGTAAGCAAAGGACTGTTCTAATGCGAAAATTTGTTATATGTAAACCGCGCTGATACCAAAAAGCGCGGTATATAAAAACTGTAAAATAAATAATAATAAATAAAACCCCAATCTACCCCCTGATCAGCTCCCGGCTTGCCTACTGTAACCTACACCTTGCTGATCTACCTTTGAATCATCTCTGTCTGCCTTGAAATATGCAACACTGCACTGCATGGCCAATCTACAGCCACACACATAATGGCAATAAAACTCCCCCTGTCAGGACACCTCACAGGTTCCCTTTCCGTCTCCACATCCATGTCAAGGCTCTCCTGCTGACCTATACATGCAGGCACACTGTGGTGTTGCAGTAACTTCTCTTACTGATCTCAACTACCACTAATACAACTACTACTGAGCATGTATATAGTGGTACTTGTCATATGTAGTGCTCTACAGAAACAAGTAACACACAGTCCCTGCTCATCAGAGCATACAAACCAATCAATCAACTCATATTACAAAATGTGAAACACACACGTCCAGGCAACTGGTCCCATCTATGGGCTGGTCTCCTACTGTTGACCCCAGACTACACGCCTTTCACCTTGCTGCGCCCAAAGCCTCAAACTAATTACCTGTGGCTGTACAGCAGCCCCTTTCCCAATCAGCCACAAATCAGGTGTGACAGCTTACCACCTCCCCCAAGCCTACTAATCCTGACACACATAATCCACCTCCACCCGCTGTTTTGCCCTGCTTACATCTTCTGCGTATCAGTCATGACTAGATGGTAAGCTCGGATGGCCAGGCAGTGTCTGTTATATGTCAGTGCAGTGTTGCATCTTACTGCTATTGGGATACAAATGTTCACTAGTAGTAGTAGTACACACATATCTAAACAAATGTATGCGGCAACATATGCAGTACTTACATGAGAAGACCTCCTCAATCACCTGCCGCCTGACTGCTGTGCCCTCACGTGTGTCACCACGGCCACGTACAGGAGGGCACGTAGGATCATCCTCCAGATCCTCATTAATTTTGACAGGGATATGGTGCCTGAGAGCAATGTTGTGAAGGATGCAACAGGCTATAATGATCTCTGCCACAGTCTGTGCTTTGTATTGTAAGGCCCCGCCTGTCCTATCCAGACACCTGAAGCGACTCTTTAAAATGCCAAAGGTGCACTCTATGACGGAGCGGCTGGAGGCATGGGCCTCATTGTAACTCCTCTCTGAACGTGTCCGTGGTTGACGCACAGGGGTCAGAAACCAGGGGCGACACCCATATCCTGAATCACCTGCAGAAAGAAATATGGAATGTTAAAGCAGGAGCTCATGTCCACCCAAATGGACACAAGTATGTACGTGCAAACCAAATGCAGAAAACATCCTGACACAAACATATGACATCACATGATGGGACACCACAACTATGCATCAGCGTGTGAAGTTATGACATACAAAACAAGGGGTAGGTGTAAGGATTGCAATCAACATAATCTGTAAACACGACACAAATGCTAGCATCCATTCTACCATCAACACACAGCACCGTAGCAAGGTAGGGCTGGAGGGCACCCCCCCCCCCCTTAGATCACACACAGACAGATGAGACACACACACAACTAGGGTTACACCTCAAAGACAGACATGTGCACATATGGTTAGTGTGGTGACGAAACTGCTCCAGAGCCCTTGAAAATAGAGAAAACACAAACATTTACCTCCAAGCAGAAGGGAAGTGCAGAGAGCCGTGACTTTAACACTTCAGCTAGAGAGGAAAAAAACATACCCAAAGCTGATGTCTGCAGGCAAGCTCCATAGCAATTAAGGAAGGTAACGAGAGACAGCTGGGGGAGGAGTGGAAAGTTGTAGGGCAGCCCCACTCATTTAAGCCCCAGAGAACAGGAAGTAAGAGGAACAGGAACAGGAACGGGAACGGTGGAGAGACCAGAAGCAGGCACAGCCGGGAGAACAGCAAGGATTCTTTCAGAGAGCACTGCAGGGAGACCAGCAGAGAAACAGAAGCTGAAGAGATCCCGAGAGATACAGAAAGAAGGGATTCTTTCAGAGAGATCGGGAGAGAGAGGTGCTCCAGGGACAGCCTAAGGAAGGATTCCCCTCATAGTCAGCACCACAGTCCTGAACATAGCCAGTGCTGTAGAGAGACTACAGCTGGCCCAGGAAACAGGAGGTTTTATCCTAAGGAGACTGCTGTCTATAACCCAGGTACGGGGACTTCCCAGGAAGAGCTGGGTTAAAGAGCTTTACCTCGGGGAAGGCCGGTAAGAAGAGCTGTTAATAGAAGGGAGGTGAACCCTTTAGAAGTTTTAAACAGTTTGCTGCAAGATAAGGATCTCCAGTGCCCTGCTAACACCCCTGAGTCAAGAGGGAGGTCTCGTTGGGAAAGGCTTGTTAAGTTATTGGAAGAAATCAAGCCCACACTGTCCCAAGCTGTTGCCAGTCAGGAGACTGTAGAGCCTGACTCTGAATGCATGCAAGTAGATAATTATGATACTGAAAATGATTTCTCAGAATGTGAAATGGATTGCTCTCTGTCTATGAGGGTAGAACGAAAGGCTATAGGTTTTAAGCCTGAAGAAAACCCAGGAGTTATTGTACCTGAATGTCTGCAGTTAAGAAGGCTAAGAATGTTTGAAAGTGAAGTTGCTGCCATTTTAAAAAGTGCATGAGACATTCAAAGGCTGGTTTTGAATGTGTCTGGAGCAACTATCTAAAACCTATGATAACCAAAGTAAAGAGGAAGCTTTGAAGTACATGTGGTGCAGTTAAAAAAGCCACTGTTTGTACTGAAAGTTTGCAAAATACTGTGAAGTGTTATTGTCTGTCTGATGAAGAAAGAATTGCATTGCTGAAGAAAGCAAGTGTAATTAGTGATAGTGTGGAAAGTTTTTGTATAGAAGTTATCTTTCTTTTGAGGGGAGAAGTATCCCACCTTATACATTGTGCTGAGCTTCTACGGAGGTTCCTTTGAACAAAGGAAGAAAATAAATTCCTGTGTTGCTTTCAAAAAACCCTCGGCTTAATCATTCATTTGTTCACAACTACAACTCATTGTTCAGCAACTACAACTCCCAGAAGCCCCGGCTCTGGGAACCCATATAAAGGGACATTGAAAGGTATACTCCCCCCTATAGGCAACTGCCTAGGCAGGGGTAGGAGGTCACATTAGTCAGAGGATCACCATGTGCATGTCAGAGATGAGAAATACACACCCAGCAGTATACAGTCCTCATACTGGCCTGCCTCAAATTGTCTGAATAGTGCTGAGTGATGCAGGATATAGGAGTCATGGGTGGACCCTGCAAACCTAGGGACCACATTCAAAATATGCATATTTGCATCACATACAACCTGAACATTCAGGAATGGTAGTGGTTGCAGTTGCGGAACACTACCTCCCTGTCTCTGGGCAGGACCAGGGCAACATGTGTGCAATCAATAGCTCCCATCATGTGTGGTCCTGGCTAACGCCTCAAAGGCCTGGTTCAGGGTCCCCCAGTGTTGCCTAGTGTTGGGAATGGCAATGTAATACCCCACCCGGCTGATCATGGCATGCAGTACCTGGTGGAGACAGCGTGAGAAGGTGGGGGGGGGGGGCTCATGCCACCCACTGTGGCCACAGATGACTGGAAACAGCCAGAGTCAAAGAAATGTAGGGCACCAAGGAGCTTGACCAAACCCGGTATGGCATGTGACCGACCAGTCAGGGGCTCGAGGTCAGGTCGTAGATCCTCATAGAGCTCCCTAATAGCCCCCATGCTCAGGCGGTAGAGGGAGACGACCTGGTCCTCACACATGCTCTGGAGCTGGGCCCTGGGCCTGTAGAGGCGAGGCTGGTGAGTCTCCAACTCAGCATGCCTCCTGCAGCATGCCAGCACAGCCCCTGCCTGGCCTGCCCCCACAGCTGCAGGTCTGTGCTGCAGCGGGACTAAACCCATGCCCTGTGCCTCAGCCCCATGGACACCATCTCCCCCATCAGGCAACCGCAGCCCCTGCTCACCTCCCACTGCACATGCAGTAACCACAAAGCCCGCCATAAACTCCACCCCCCTCTACTCCTCTAACGCACTCAAACTCAGACACTCACCTCACCAACCCTGCCAGTCACCTCCCCCACCACACACCAACCCAGCCACACATCCCCACCACCACTCAGCAACCCAGCCACTCTCCACACCAAACCTTCTTCTGACACTCTCCCTGTTTCACCAACAACCAACAGTGCACACCTTCTCTCCCTCGCCTACACAAACCCCTCAACGTGTACAGGTGTGCAAGTGTATTTATGTGTTTTTTTACGTTGCGTGCATTGTGCATGCACAGTGGTGCGAGCGCGTTGGCTGCACGCATTGCACATGCACTGCAGAGACACGGAAGGTGCATGTGTGGGACATCATGTTACACATGCGCTGTGCGTGAGGCATGGCGCAAGCGCGTAACGGCACGTAGCACATGCACATGCCTCACGCCCATGCCCAGCGCATGTGCAATGTGGTATCGCACACATACCTTCCGCATCTGCACAGCGCATGCACAATGCGTGCAGACAATGCACTCGTGCCACTGTGCATGTGCAATGCACGCAATGTAAAAAAACACATAAATACACATGCACACTTGGTGCACATTGAGGGGTTTGTGTAGGTGAGGGAGAGAATGCGCTGTTGGTTGTTGGTGAAGCAAGGAGAGTGTCAGAGGCAGGTTTGGTGTGGAGAGTGGCTGGGTTGGTGAGTGGTGGTGGAGAGTGTCAGAGGCAGGTTTGGTGTGGAGAGTGGCTGGGTTGGTGAGTGGTGGTGGAGAGTGTCAGAGACAGGTTTGGTATGGAGAGGTGTGTTGCAAAGCAGTCAAGAGAGAGAGGATGGGAGGCGAGGAGAAGGAGAGAGAGAAAGGAAGGGTGTTGAGGAGCAGGTGGCAGGGAGAGGAGGGGAGGGAAGGAGCAGGCGGGAGGTGTAGCAGAGTTGCCGAGGGGCAGGGATGTGTGACAGGGAGGGAGAGGGCACAGAGGCCAGGGAGATGGAGCGACAGGACATGGCAGGAGGGGAGGAGGGGGGGCATCTGTTCAGCAGGACCCAGAGTCGACAGGGAGTGTTGGGCCTGTGGTGGTGGCTGCAGGCCCATCAGGTGTGTTGCAGCCCACCCAGGGGCCACCCAGTGCCAAACGAAGGTGTATACCGGTGCCAACTGAGGAACGGAGGAGGGCTGTGAGATTCAGTCAGCAAAAAAACCACATCCTGCTGGCCAGCGTGTTGGAGCGGTATGAGGTGCTCTATGGCCGGCTGAGCAACAGCACCACTGTGGCCACACATATACATGTGTGGGAGGAGGTGCAGGAGGCCGTAGCCCAGGCAGGGGGACCAACCAGGGACCTGGACAGCCTGAGAAAGAGATTCAATGACATTAAGCGTGGTGTCCGAGCACATATGGTGGCGGAGAGGCAACATGCCATGGGCACCGGTGGGGGTGCCCCCTTCGCCCCAACCCTCACACCCCTGGAGCAGGAGCTCGCAGACCGTCTGGGCCCCATCTACCTGTGTGGACTGCCAGAAGCGCTGGACACCACCCATCCACAGGCAGGTAGGTCGGCACCTCTCAGCCTGCTGCTCCTTACCCTTGGAATAAATGTCCTTTGTCTATACATCAGGCATCTTCTTTGCCCCTCTTCAGACTCAAGTTAAAAGCTCATCTTCTCACCTCTGCCTTTGGCCCATGAGTTTGCTGTTCTCCTTCCTTCCCCTCTGTTATATCACCTTTCTGTCATCCCCTCACACTTGTTCCTACCTCTTTCCTTTGTCCTGTATCTCCTGCTCTTCTCTCTTTACTCTTGTTCCTAACTTTTCTCTACACCTTTTATTGCTTTGTCCTCTTAGATTGTATGCTCTGTCGAGCAGGGACTGTCTTTTTGTGTTTTCATCTTTACAGCGCTGCGTGCACCTGGTAGCACCCTATAAATGCTTAGTACTACTTAGTAGTAGTAGTAGATATGCTGCACATGTACAGGACACGCCCAAGCACATGCAGCACATGGAGGGGATTGGTGGGGGACCATGTCCTGAGAGCATGTGTGCCCTACCACAGGCAACTGTGGGGTGATGACACAGCAGCACATGGCACGGTAGGTACAGGGTGTGTGTGACAGGTACCTGGGCCTGCGTGCATGATAGACACAGTCCTGAACGTAGTCGAGGATGGCAAAGCTGTGTAGAAGCAGGGGGCGTGGCAGACAAGGCCCATATCTGATTGAACACTGCATACATCAATGGTCCGGAAAACCTCCATGCAAAGCCCAGAGGGTTAAGCTGCACAGCAAAAATGCACAGCACTACAGATCAGCAACGTAATAGTGATCTAAAAGACCTATCTGAGGAGTGGAGAATGACATCCCGCTGTAATCACAGAGGATCACAGCATACATGAGCAGCAATGTAACAGTAAAGAGCCCCATTGGAATACCATTTGCCACTATTCAGATACCCTCCTTGTATTACTATTACATTGGTGCTCTCTAGTGCTGTGACATGTTGCTGTGCTGCTGGACCCTCTGGCCTTTCCATATAGGTGATATTGGCCACTGATGTATGCAGAGTTCATGCGATTACAGGGCTTTTCCGCCCTTCAAAGTACTCCTCCTCCTACGCATTTGTGTTTGCGAGACTAACTGAGGTCTGTTTCCTCCACTACTGGAGTTATCCTACCCAGATTGGTCTAGCGTTCCTTCCTCACATATGGCTTATGAGGGTATATATTGATTTGTTTATTTGGGCCTACTCCTTTTGGGGTGTGTGCATTATTATCAGCCTGATTTCTCTGTCCCCCTGAGGTCTACTTGCTAACATAGTACCTGGCATATAGGTCACAACCATTCATCACACCCATGCAGGCAGTTACCCAGCACATTGTGACAAGAGGAGACATACAAGAGGGACATACAACTAGCCGAGAACACATTGGCCTTGGGGTGCCCACACACAGCACCAAAACACATATGACGTCTGTATGCTCTTACCTATCCAGGGACATATCCCAGACCTCTGACAGGGAAGGGCCTAACACACGGGGATAATGACGTAGACGCAAACAAACGCCAGCAAACACATCACACACATGTCACACACTTAACACTCTGTCAGGGCCCACATACAGTGGTGATCCCCCACCCACCCTCACCAGACATTGGTGTGCACATTGCCACACCCGTACCATGTGCACATAGCACAAACCCCACACCACCTGGGATCAGCCCTTATACACATCCCGCAGTGCACAGACACATTCACATACCCTCACACACGGTGCAACCCCATGCCCAGCAGTGCTACACCCATCCCCCGAGACACCCCACCACACCCACGTAGTATGTGATAGGTGTCCACCCATGCTGCACAGTATTTTGCAAAGCGGAGAGCCCCCACACACGTCTGGCTGACACGGACACATCCTGCAACACCTAACGTGCATACCACTCAGGGCAATGCAAGCACATCACTCACACACACAATGACGGCACACAATCCCACTCAGGGCTCCCACATGCACCACAGCCACATGTATTGCTGAGGCCACATCCAAGGTCAGGCGGCCAGTCAATACCTGATACTGCAGATAGGGGGTACAGCACTCAGCACACCATCCCCCACACACCGCATCCCATGTGGCACAGCTACACCAGGGAATAAGGCTGCTCCCCCCCAACCCCTGCCAGGCACAGCACACTGTAGGCACATATGCTGTCCCCATTGTAGGTGCACCAACATCAGGCACAGGAAGACAACACATTGATTTTGGCGGGGATGTACTACACACATGTACATAGGTGCGCTGCGCAAACTCATCTGTGCTGTGTACCCTTTTCCACCCCCCAGATGACTACTGGACCATGGAGGCACATGAGGAGGAGGATGTAGCAGGGCCTCAGGATGCTGAGGGGCCAGAGGCCACTATGTACGGGGACACCACCAGCAAGGGTGAGGGCACAAAAGGAAACAATGTGCTGCCCAAGGCAGAGGACATGCCACCGGATGTCAACTCTACAGTGGGGGCCTCTAGCAGCAACTCACAGGCTGAAGAGGGTATGGAGATGGAGGGGAGTCACCACACTGTGCAGGTGCCAGGGACATCAGCCACCCCTCCCACCAGCATGGCTACGATCCTGGCAGAGTTGCGAGCCCACAGTGCCTCAGCAAGGCACGATGCTGAAGGTGGGTAACAGCATACACAACAATCCCCATGGGGGTTGATGTAACATCCACAATGAGATTGCATGTGCACCACAATATGTTGTCAACATAGCAGATCGTATATTATTTTGTGGAGGGGGGGGGGCTGTGCCATGTGCATTCCCCCCTATTGTAGCATGGCTTGTCAAGTGTCAGCATGTTGAGGAGCTCAGACATACGCACACTGTTCATGGCCATATACTCCAAGGAAGCGCACTGCGGTAAACACCTATCCCAGATCACCTAGACAGCTTACTTGACTGACCCCTCACCATGGGTACTGGTACCTAGCATAGCTTGTCACCGTAATCTGTACTTAGCGCCAGCGTTATAGAAAACAGGGCCCCACAGATCTATGCATGTGTGTGCCATGACTCTCCACATCATCTGGCTTATCTCATACGACCAGTGCGCAGATCATGCATTGACACATTGCACTGTGACATTGTACCATGTGTGAGATCTGTGATTCACATGACCCCTCATCAGGACCCTTTCCTGGCATGAGAATGGCTCATGGAACACACAGATGTACACATGGTCATGCATTGCTAGTCGTCATGTGCATGGTTTTTCTGCAGACTGGTCTGGTGTGATATGCCTGACATGTGCATGTGTCACAGAGGGGGTTGTAACAGGTGTCTCACACATCACCTTGTGTCCCACCCACAGGCACTCGTCAGGCTCTGTTAGCCATTCACCAGAAGATCCACCAGCTGCGGGCCACAGTGGACACAATGGCAGGGGCGCTACTCTGTATTGCAGATGCCCAGGAGGCCATGGCTGCCCGTACACAGCAGCCAGCACCGGCACCAGAGGCGGCACCAGCAGTCCCGGGACAGAGGGGTGGGTTGGACCGTGGTCGCCGTGGCTGGTCACAGAGGCTGTGAACATTGTAAATAAAGACATCACGACCTATTACTACCTATGTGTTTGTTTCTAAAGTGTGCCACTGTGATCCCCTGAGTACCCTGCACCCTCATGTTGTCACCCTGCCCACATGTGCCTACCCATATCCCTCAGGGGTGTGGTGTCTGCACTGCCACCAATCAATGCACATAGGTTATACCATTCCCTGTGTGCCATGGACTATGCCAGGTGGTCACCCACCTACCTATGCGTGGGGGTATACCCAACCTCACCCGTTGCCCAGCAAGATGTACACGGTGGTACATGTCTAATGTAAGGATATGTCACCCTCTCCCACCCCATATGCTCTCCATTATTATACACACATGTGTGACCATCCTCCCTGCCAACACCAGGGCCTACATGGCTGTCTACCCACATAGGCTTGCATGCGGCACAGGCAGACAAAGGTAGCTCATTACAGTCAGCTGATCACTCTTCCCCAGCGCTTGATGTTCCCCACCGCTCATCCTCGGGACCTGCATCGACCTGTCTTGCCCTCACCAGCTATCCTGGGTACAGCAGTCCCTCTTACCCTTCCTGTCACATACCTGTTGCTAGCCTTTTCACCTATTGCCCCACGAGCATGGTGCATCAGATATGAAGCCTACACATCACAGGCAGCATGTATGTGACCATAGGTGTTGGGACACACTGCACATTGGCACATCACAGGGGCACCAGGGGACACAGACGCCTACGCACATGGGCAGCCCCCACACCTGCATGTGGAGACGATCCATGTATGTTACCTATGTCTACCACGCATACACATAGGAATCTACACAGATGTCCCATGCTCACGTCCACAGTCTTTCTGTAAGGGAGACACGTGAACATTGTACTGTACGTACAAACTGGTTTATTTACACATTTACATAGGCCATGCTCGTGTTGCAGTTGCCCACAACTGCCCTATTCACAGGAGGCCTTAGTCCTGACCACAGAGGTATAGTAAAAAGCCTAGTGTCATGGTAGTGTTGCCTGGCGATGTGTTCAGGGCCACCCACCTCCCGCTCTATCTCAGAACACATCACCCATGTGTTGTAAGGATAGCATGGTGCCATGGCGGGTGTGTCAGATGATGTGTGTAGGACAGGCAAACACACAGGTGTGTGCCGGACCACACAGGGAGTTAGGGAACACCTCCCCTGGACAGCAGCATGGCCAAACCACACGTGGCATGGTGCTGCCATGTCATGCAAGGAGGGTGTAGGAACAGGGTATAGGGGGTCCGGGGGGTTGTGCACAGTACACATAGGTGTCACCTCACACATGCCCAGACCCACATCCACACATGCAGTGTGCGCTGGCAATAGGTATTAGAGGACACACTGGCCAGAGCAGCATGTTCTGTCCCGGTTGACAGGACAGCACAGGGCGCGTGTGTGGGTGCCCCTGCACCCCTTAAATGCTCCAGGGATGCCCATCAGGGGATGGCTGACGAGATGCACCACCTATGGCAGCTGCATGCTGCATGTGCATCTCAGCAGCCAACTACTGAATGGCGCCTTCCAGCCACCGGATGGTGCAGTCCTGGGTCCGCTGGCATTGCAGCACACCACCCACTGCCACATACAGATCCTGCACATACCTGCCACCACATCAATGCCAGGTGCCCGGTGTTTGTGTGGTGGCATGAGCGTGGGTCCTGTCTGTGGCAATGGGTGGGGACGCTACTCCCAGGTGGGCACCATTGCCGCACACATGTGGCAGCTGGCAGGGACACACACTGCTCTGTGCTGTCCTGTGTCCCCTCCCACTCACAGAGCCACCCTCCACCCCCTCCACACCCCCTCCTCCCACCCAGACCCTTCACACCCACCCTCTCTCTTGCCCCTCTCCCCGTTCTCCTCCTACTCTTCCACTGCCTCCTCCACCTCCCCCTGCCGCATACAACTCACCCTCCATCTCCCCTCCCTCCTGCCCCACCACACCCTCCACCCCCTCCATGTTGTCATCTTCCTCCTCCTCCTCTGGCTGGACTGGCACTGTAGGCGTGTTCTGGGGGCCCCGATGTAGATGCGCCCTCACCAGTAGCAACATCCTCTGTGGGGGGAGACAGTCATTAGCACACCATCATGTGAGTCACATACCACATGTACATAGTTTGGCCCCCACAGGCTGTTGGGCCGCTGTGACATGCTGTATTGTGCTGCAGAGGCTGCAACACTCACCACCACTTTGCTCCAGTGCCCTCCTTTAGAGGCGGGCAAGGACCTATGGACAGCGCAGCCGCAGCTCCCGACCCTTTTTCCATAGATCCTCTACCTGGGGGGAAAGCAATGGGTGGGAGCATTAGGGGCCAGATATCTCTGGTGGGTGCCCACCACATATCACACATCTCTGTGAGCAGCAGTGTGCTGCTGCTGTTGCTGCTCTGGCCAGTGTGTCCTCTCCAACCTGTTGCCTGTGCACCCTGCATGTGTGGCTGTGGGTCTGGGCATGTGTGAGGTGCCACCTATGTGTACTGTGCGTAACCCTCCGGACCCCCCAAACCCTGTTCCTACACTCTCCTTGCATGACATGGCAGCACCATGCCACGTGTGGTTTGGCCATGCTGGTGTCCAGGGGAGGTGTTCCCTAACTCCCTGTGTGGTCTGGCACACAACTGTGTGGTTGCCTGACCTACACACATCATCCAACACACCCACCATGGCACCATGCTATCCGTACAACACATAGGTGATGTGTTCTGAGATAGAGCAGGAGGTGGGTGGCCCTGAACACATCACCAGGCGCCACTACCATGGCACTAGGCTTTGTACTATACCTCTGTGGTCATGACTAAGGTCTCCTGTGAATAGGGCAGTTGTGGGCGACTTCAACAGAAGCATGGCCCACCATACCTAGCTGAGCTAGTAACATCTGTGATCTGGTCTGGGCCCTCCTGGAGTTAGGGCAGAGCTGTGAAACCCCAACAGGTGCAGGTACCCTAACACCAGCATCTATAATGGTCCTCTGTGATCAGGTACGGGCCCCCTGGGAATAGGACAGATATGTGACCTGACCCTGCATAACTTACTACAATATCTGGATTTATTACTGACCTTTGTAATCAGGTCTCAGGTCTCCTGGGGGTAGGGTGGATCAGAACACATCAACAGCAACATATACCATAACACCAGGGTGACTGACGGATCACTTTGATCAGGTCTCAGGACTCCTGGAGGTAGGGTGGATCAGAACATATCAACAGCAGCACATACCATAACACCAGGGTGACTGACAGATCACTTTGATCAGGTCTCAGGACTCCTGGGGGTAGGGTGGATCAGAAAATATCAACAGCAGCACATACCATAACACCAGGGTGACTGACAGATCACTTTGATCAGGTATCAGGACTCCTGGGGGTAGGGTGGATCAGAACATATCAACAGCAGCACATACCATAACACCAGGGTGACTGACAGATCACTTTGATCAGGTCTCAGGACTCCTGGAGGTAGGGTGGATCAGAACATATCAACAGCAGCACATACCATAACACCAGGGTGACTGACAGATCACTTTGATCAGGTCGCAAGACTCCTGGGGGTAGGGTGGATCAGAACATATCAACAGCAGCACATACCATAACACCAGGGTGACTGACAGACCACTTTGATCAGGTCACAGGACTCCTGGGGGTGGGCAGATGTGTGAACCTGCAACTGCATACACTACCATACTCACAGGATGTATTACAAACCTGTGTAATCAGGTCTGGGCCTCCTGGGGGTAGGGCAGATGTGTGACCTGACCCTGCATAAACTACCACAATATCTGGATTGATTACACACCTGTGTAATCAGGTCTCAGGACTCCTGGGGGTAGGGCAGATCTGTGAATCTGCAACTGCAGAACCTACCATGTCAGCATGCTGTTTACCAGAC
Organism: Ichthyophis bannanicus; assembly: GCA_033557465.1. Lineage (NCBI taxonomy): Eukaryota > Metazoa > Chordata > Amphibia > Gymnophiona > Ichthyophiidae > Ichthyophis > Ichthyophis bannanicus. Next base: position 499,602,585 of record CM066033.1, read on the forward strand.
CTCTTTAGGCAGATCTACATGCTCCTGGGATTGGGGTGGATTTTAAACATTAACAGCAGCAGGTACCATAACACCAGGCTGACAACTGGACCTCTGTGATCAGGTCCTTAGACTCCTGGGGATAGGGCATACCTACAAACAGCAGCATACGCAGTTATATTCAGCACTGGATGGCCCAAAGACTGGTGTCTATACCATGTTGTACATGTATGATGTGTGTTCATTGCTGGATAATGTGTTGCACATCTTGCATTGTGTGACCTGTCCCCATACACTTACCTCACGTGGGTAGTTGGCAAGACGATTGTACCGCCTCATGACGTGCTCCCATGCCCTCCTAACGCGGCAGAGGTCCTGGCGTTTGGAGGAGCCGGGGAATAATTTGTGCTGCCTAGCACAGATTAGCCCTGCAAGTTGTCGCAGCTCCCGATGGGTGAAAGCAGTCTTCCTTGACCGCGTCACCATTTTCTCTGATGCCTTGCTCACGCATGGATGCACATCGCATATGCGCTGCCATGCATCACAGCGTGCTACCGCGCATCACTACGGTACACTAGCTACGTGCCCTGCCATGGCTGGTACACAGCAGGCTTTCTGCCTTTCGTCCAGGCCGCTTCATAGGGCGCCTTATGACACACTTCCTGCCATGCCATGCTGTGAGGCACCTTGGGGTACACAACTATAGTGAAAATATTTATGCTGCAGATAGACATTGCAGAGATGTGCCTGACTCTTTTTACCACAATATACGTCTTAGGAATTTATCTTGATGTTGGCGCACTGGGGTCTCAAACCCATCACCACTGGCTGTGGAGACATCACATTAACCATTGTGCTATGCCTTTTGACATAGCAATGGCTGGCTACACAGCTACACCAGGTCATCTGCACACACTTTCTGCTCTGCTTACCGGGATAGTGTAAGGACACAGCTAGGGCACTTTACAGGGCACCTTAGTTTGGGCAACTGAGCTGAGGGTGCTTTGGGGTGTGCACACTGATTTCAGATCTATGTCAGACTGTTACAGGCATAAACGCCCGTAGCCTCGAACAGTTTTACTGATGGACGCACTATGTATATAGCTCACCAGCTAATCTAGCAACCTGCAGCACACACCACTCTTCCAACAGGTTTGTTTATTTAATTATTTATTGTTTGTCTTAGTGCTAGTTCAGCTGTTTTCAGCTGTAATTTACCTTGCCTCTCTCAACTAACTGGGCTTTGTGTGGTAGCCCCCTGCCCCCCTCCCCCCCTGCTGAGGGTCCAGGACAGGGTACCTTGTAACTGCCCTCTTTAATAGGACTTATCTCCCTCCCTCCCTCCCCAGCACCCACCCACCCCTGGGGTAATTGTAGTTTTATAGGTACTTGCACATCTTAGAGGAAAGGGGCTGCTCTCAGGTGCAGCTCATTATCCAAATCAGTCACACACAGAGGACCTGAGATTAATTAATTAAGCTTTAGGTACACAAGGTGTATTAGGGGTATTAGATACACTTTTATTGGTATAAGCATCTACACCAATCCTTATTATATACAGAATTTAAAAGATCTAAATACAAGCTTTAAACTAAGATGCAGACAGAAGTCCAGCAGCGAGATGGGGGTTCTCCGGTCTTTTGCATTGAGTGTCACATGTATGATTTTCTCCCAGTTGGTGAGAGATCTTACGTATGCACTAAGTGCAAAGAACTCTTTGCTCTCAGGGAACGAGTCCGTTCTCTAGAGGCTAGAGTAGCAGACCTGGAAGACATAAGAAAGACAGAGAAGTACATGGACGTGACCTTCAGGGATATAGTCCTGAAGTCCCACCTCCAGTCTGGCAGCATCCCTGTTGCCATGGAGGAGAGAGGTCACGTGACAGGAGAGCATCACCCTGGTGTGGCAGGAAGTGATCCTGTAACTAGGACCTGTCCTCCAGGTGATGTAAAACCCTCTCGCACCGAGGGCGTTTCTCCAGGGCCATGTGCCCATGAGGGGAGGGTCAGGACAGCTGTTATAGTCGGTGATTCAATCATTAGGAATGTAGATAGTTGGGTGGCTGGTGGACGTGAGGATCGCCTGGTAACATGCCTGCCTGGTGCGAAGGTAGCAGACCTCACGCACCGCCTAGATAGGATCGTAGATAGTGCTGGGGAGGAGTCTGCTGTCTTGGTACATGTTGGTACCAATGACATAGGAAAATGTGGTAGGGAAGTTCTGGAGGCTAAATTTAAGCTTTTAGGTAGGAAGTTGAAATCCAGAACTTCCAGGATAGCGTTCTCCGAAATGCTTCCTGTTCCACGTGCAGGACCCAAAAGACAGGCAGAGCTCCGGAGTCTCAATGCGTGGATGAGACAATGGTGCAAGGAGGAGGGTTTTGGATTTGTTAGGAACTGGGGAACATTCTGGGGAAAGGGGGGGCTTTTCCGAAGGGATGGGCTTCACCTTAATCAGGATGGGACCAGACTGCTGGCATTAACCTTTGAAAAAGAGATAGAGAAGCTTTTAAACTAGAAAATAGGGGAAAGCCGACAGTCACCCAGGAGCGCATGGTTCGGACAAAGGTATCCTTGAAGGATACTACCAAAAGCAGTGAGGTTCCAAAAGGGGGTATAGTAGCCCAAATGCCCTTGAGTAAGGAGCAGACAGAGCATAAAGATTCCAAATTACCCCTGCCTACCAATAGCCAGATTAATATGAATAAAATACAGTCTCTAAAATGCTTGTATGCCAATGCTAGAAGTCTAAACAATAAGATGGGGGAGTTAGAATATATAGCACTAAATGAGAGGTTAGATATGACTGCACTCTCAGAGACATGGTGGAAGGAGGATAACCAGTGGGACACTGTGATACCTGGATACAAACTATATCGTAATGATAGAGCTGATCAAATTGGTGGAGGGGTTGCGCTCTATGTTAGAGAGGGCATTGAGTCAGAAAGGATTAAAGTTTTGCAGGGAACAAAATTTGCTGTAGAATCTCTATGGATTGAAATCCCATTTATGAAGGGGAAGGCGATGGCAGTGGGAGTATACTATCGACCGCCTGGCCAGAATGAACAAATGGATGATGAAATGCTCAAAGAAATCAAGGAAGCTAACAAAAGTCACAACAGAGTAGTAATAATGGGTGATTTCAATTACCCCGGTATCGACTGGGTCAGTGTCACGGCAGGACAAGCTAAAGAGATAAAGTTTCTAGATGGAATAAATGACTGCTTCTTGGAGCAACTGGTTCATGAACCGACCTGAGGGGAAGCCATACTGGACCTAATCCTTAGTGGAACGCCAGATCTGGTGCAAGAAATAAGGGTGTTGGGACCACTTGGCAATAGTGATCATAGTATGATCATGTTTGATTTAATTAGTGGAGGACAGATAGTAAAGGAATCCACAGTATTACCTTTTAACTTTCAAAAGGGAGACTATGATAGAATGAGGAATATAGTTAGGAAAAAACTAAAAGGAGCGGTTCCAAAGGTTAAAGACTTACAGCAAGCTTGGGTGTTATTTAAAAATACTATCCTCGAAGCCCAGACCAGCTGTATTCCACGCATTAAGAAGAGTGGAAGAAAGTCCAAAAAACTGCCAGCATGGTTTAAAGGTGAGGTCAGAGAGGCTGTTGCTGCCAAAAAAGCAACCTTCAGGAAATGGAAAAAAGAGCCAAATGATGAAAACTGGAAACAACACAAGCACTGGCAAGTTAAATGCAAAGCATTGATAAGGCAGGCAAAGCGGGAATTTGAGAAGAAACTTGCTACGGAAGCAAAAACACAAAATAAAGACTTTTTCAAGTACATTCGTAGCAAAAGGCCTGTGAGAGAGTCAATTGGACCGTTATTTATTTATTTATTTATTTATTTAACAGTATTTCTAAACCGCCTTATCTTAATAATCAAGGTGGTATCACAGCAAGCAATCAGGTAAAGTGTGTGTGTTGTACATGCAGTGAGGATAAAACTTAGTTGTGTGAGGGATGTGTTGGGTGCTTGATTTGTTTGAGCTATATACAGGGTGGGCTATTTACAGTGGTGCTAGAATCATATTTTATATATATTCAGTTGTTTGGGAGGATTGGAGTGCTGTTATCCATTCTCTTAGGTTATGTGATGTGACCATAGTGCTCTATGAACAGCATGGTTTTCAGTTGTTTTCTGAAGTCTTTGAGGTCTGGAGTTGCCCTTAGATCGTCCGGTAGATTGTTCCATATTGTTGGAGCAGCCATGGAGAGAGCTCTGTCTGTTGTGTCCTTGCGTGTGTGCTTGTACTCATTTGGGGTGCTGACTCGGTTGCGTGTTTGACTTCTTCTAGGACGTGCGCTGGTTTCCGGTTGTATGAGCAGGTGGAGGCTGTTGGCTGATGTGTGTTCTTTTATCTTAAATAGGTTTATGATAGTCTTGTATCTGATGCGAGCAATGATTGGGAGCCAGTGTAAGTCCTTTAGTGTAGGTGTGATGTGCTCCTGCCTTGCGGCTCCGGATATGATTCGAGCTGCAGTGTTTTGTGCCAGCTGTAGTGGTTTGAGAGCTTGTTTTGGTAGTCCGAGGTATATCGGATTGCAGAAGTCCAGTATTGGGGTTATCAGTGCTTGACAGACTGTACGGAAGTGTTCTGGAGCGAGGAGTGGTTTCAGTCTCCTGATGATTCGCATCCTGTAATATGCTTTTTGGATTGTTTTGTCTATGTGTGGTTTGAGGTTGAGTTTACTGTCCAGAGTAACCCCAAGGTATCTCACCTCCGATCTTATCGGTATCGTGGTGCTTTGTATCTTTATGTTTGGTGGGTGTGTGAAGCTTTGGTTTCGAGTGATGATTAAAGCTTCAGTCTTGTTGTAGTTTATAGCTAGATTGTTGTTTTGGCACCACTTCGCCATTTGGGTAAGGCAGTCTGCTATCTTAGAGAAGTCCGGGTTTTCGATTGATATCGGGGAGTATACCATTATATCGTCTGCGTATATTGTGTATTGGATGTTGTTCTCTTTCATAATGTTGCATATTGGTTGGATGTAGATGTTAAAAAGGAGTGCTGAGAGTGCGGATCCTTGTGGTACTCCTTGTTGGACGTTTATGGGCCGGGAGGTGTCCTGTCCCACCTTGACCTGTAGCTGTCTTTCTGTTAGGTACGAGTGGAACCATTTTAGAGTGGTACCGTGTATACCAGTGTTCTTCAGTCTCTCCAGGAGTATATTGTGATCAACTGTGTCGAACGCTGAGGAGATGTCGATGAAGATCATTATAATTCCATTCCTGATGTCGTCAATTATTCTTATGATGCTGTCGAAGAGGTAGATCAGGAGAGTTTCGACTCCATGGTTGGGACGAAATCCGTGTTGGTTGTCGTCGAGAGTTCCGTGTTCGTCAATGTGTTCCTGAAGTTGTAGTTGAACCGTCTTTTCGATTATTTTTGCGAGGAAGGGTATGCTGGAGATTGGTCGGTATGCTGCTGGGTCCTTTTTGTCGAGAGAAGTTTTCTTTGTGATTGGTCTTACTGAGGCAAGCTTTAATTGCTGTGGCATGAGTCCTTGAGTGAGTGAGTTGTGTACCATTTTATGAATGTTTGGTATGAGGCTTGCTTTGGTGGCTTTGACCCATGACACTGGGCAAGGGTCTGTAGGAGCAGTGCTTGTGTTGATTGTGGAGATGATGTCTGATATCTGCTCTTTTGAGGGTGAGTGGAATGTGCCCCAGGTTTTGGGGTGGACGTTCGTTCTGTTGGTTCTACTGGGTGTTGTGCGCTCTGTGGAGTGAAATTTGTCTTTGATGTGGTCGGCGAATATCTGTGGATCCACTTGTATTTCTCTTTCTGCTGCTTGCTCTTTTGTCAGGGTTTTTACTATTTCGAAAAGTTCTCTGGGTTTGTTGATGGAAGAATTTATCAGGTTTGTGTGGAATTCTCTCTTTGATTGGTTGATGTGTTCATTGTATTGTTTTTGCTTTGTTAGGTAAAGATGTTGGTCGGAAGTAGTTTTGTTTTTTCTCCATCTCCGTTCAATTTTCCTGAGCTCCCTCTTTTCCTGTCGTATTTTTGCTGAGTACCATGGTTTGTTTTGTCTCTTGTTGTGGTGTTGTTTCTTGGTCCTGTCAACGGATGGTTTGGCGGCGTTAGCTAGGACATTGTTCCAGTTGGAAACTTGTTCCTCCAGGTCCTCTGAGTCAATGTTCAAGTGTTGTATTGTGTCCTGGATGAATTCGTCCTTGTCAAAGGACTTGAATCGTCTTTGTGTGTGTGGGAAGTTCGCTCTTTCGCTTGTCCAGTCTTCTTGTGATTGCAGATTTGTCTCGATTAAGTAATGGTCAGACCATGGTACTGGGGTGATGGTGGGTGTAGAGATTAGGTCTCTTGAAGTTAGGTAGTTTGATGCGAAGATGAGGTCTGGGGATGATCCTAGTCTGTGTGTTGGTGCATTGACTATCTGTGTGAATTGAAGTGATGACATTGCCTGAAGGAAGGCCTCTGTATCTTTTGTATTGGCGGACTTGAGGTTGAAGTCTCCGATTAGTAGTGCTGGTTTGTTGTTTGACGTTATGGCACAGGCTTCTTCGAGTATGAAGGCTAGTTCGTCGGGTGGAGCACGGGGTGCTCTGTAGGTTAGGCAGATTGCAATATTCTTGTTCTTGATGCTAATTGTGTTACACTGCTTTGTATCTGTGAGATTCAGTGTCTTGAACTTGAGTTCTGTTTTTGCTATTATTAGGACTCCTCCTCCACGCTTGTGGATGCGTGGGCAGTTGTATGCTGAGTAGTTGTTCGGTACTAGTTGGTTGAGTAGGTCACTGTCGGTAGGGTTGAGCCATGTCTCTGTGATGCATATTATGTCTGGCTGTCGCTCTTCAATGTGGTCTACCAGAGTGTGTATCTTGTTGCAGATGGATCTGGCGTTTATGAGCTCAATTGATGTTTTCTTTGTGGAAGAGGTTGTTGCGACGTGTGCTTCCTTAGGGCCGGTGTTGGGGTTTGATTTGTGTCTGTTTTGTCTCTTTGTTTGGGAGGTTGCGAGTGTCTCTTTGTGTGTGTGTTGTGGACCGAGATATGGCAGTGCAGTTGGTGGGTACCATGGTGTGTTTGTTTGGGGGTAGTGGGGGTGTGTAGTTGGTGGGAGGAGTTGTGTGACTAGTAGGTATAGTGGGAGGAAGTATGTGGTGTGCATGTTGATAGCTTGTGATGTTCTGATAGGGCGACGCCTGTGTCCTTAGCTTTTCGTCTGTTGTTTGCTTTTTTGAGGAGAGCTGTACTTGTTGCAGGGGCTTGTCCTGGGGATGTGAAGTTGTATCTGTTGCGGTGCGGGAGCCTGTCCCGTGGAGGGAGCCTGTCCCTTGGATGTGAAGCTGTATCTGTTGCGGTGCGGGAGCCTGTCCCGTGGAGGGAGCCTGTCCCTTGGATGTGGAGCTGGATCTGATGCGGTGCGGGAGCCTGTCCCGTGGAGGGAGCCTGTCCCGTGGATGTGGAGCTGGATCTGTGGCGGACGCCTTGGTGCGGGGGCCTGTCCCGTGGATGTGGAGCTGGGTCTGTCGCGGTGCGGGAGCCTGTCCCGTGGAGGGAGCCTGTCCCGTGGATGTAGAGCTGGATCTGTGGCGGTCGTCTTGGTGCGGGGGCCTGTCCCGTGGATGTGACGCTGGATCTGTCGCGGTGCGGGAGCCTGTCCCGTGGAGGGAGCCTGTCCCGTGGAGGTGGAGCCGGATCTGTGGTGGTCGCCCTGTTGCGGGGGTCTGTCCCGTGGATGTGGAGCTGGGTTTGTCGCGGTGCGGGAGCCTGTCCCGTGGAGGGAGCCTGTTTCGTGTATGTGCAGCTGGATCTGTTGATGAACTCTTGGTCTGACCCACTATGGTACATCCCAAGTCCCTATGTTCTTATCTAGCTAAAGATGACATTGCTCTAACATAGCATCAGCACTGGCATATCTCTGGGTTTAAGGTATCAATCTGGACAAACATGGTAATACCAAATATGGCCTATAAACGATGGTAGTTAACAACACTGGCATATCCCTGGGTTTACAGTATCGATCTGGACAAACATGGTAATACCTAATATGGCCTGTAAACGCTGGAAGCTAACAACAGTATCCAGAGGGAACTAGTCACTAGAGTGCCCAACACTGATCTTGGATTCTAGTCCCAAACATGAATTTCTACCCTTTAAATTAGTATTTTTATGAGAGGCAGGAGGATAATCCTAGCTGTAGAGAGTGCTGCTGCTGCAATCAGATGATTTAAACAGAACTATACATTCAATTATTGTTAGGAGTGCAGTTAATTCATATAAGCAATGAAGCAGTGTTAATAGTTTAAAAATCACTCAAATGAGTGTGACTTACGTGCCCCAGAGTTTCAGCTCTTTAGGCAGTTCAGCGTCTTCGGAGTTGGTATTCTGCGTTTCCACTGTGAGTTGGTGGATTGTCAGTTCCTTGATTGTACGCGAGCTCGACCCCGAGGGAGCTCAGCTGTACCAAGAGGGAGGTGTAGTCTCAGCGTCGTTTTTTCTGTTATGTTTCTGTGACGATCTTGGGGGTGCCTTTTCCTAAGGGCCGTGCCAAAGGGCCCTCTTGCGCGGCCCTCAGGCGCGGGCCCGCAAGGCGCGGGTGCGCCTGTGGCGTTCTCCTTTTAAATGGAGAGCTGTGCCCCGATTGGGTAGAGATGCTCTGAGACACGCTGCTGGAGGGGTGGAGCCAAAAAGCAGCTTCCCCCGAAGAGCTCTTTTGTGTGCAGCAAGGTCTTTTGTAGCTGGCTTGCTCTTTTCTTGCCGCCGATCTTCTGGAGCAGGGCAGGCTCCCTTCGATGAGGCTTCGACTCGGGTAGATGGCTCAGCTCCTCCTGGAGCTAAGCAGAGCAAGAGAGGATCCTGTGCCTGTGGCGTTCTCCTTTTAAATGGAGAGCTGTCCCCCGATTGGTAGAGATGCTCTGAGACACGCTGCTGGAGGGGTGGAGCCAAAAAGCAGCTTCCCCCGAAGAGCTCTTTTGTGTGCAGCAAGGTCTTTTGTAGCTGGTTTGCTCTTTTCTTGCCGCCGATCTTCTGGAGCAGGGCAGGCTCCCTTCGATGAGGCTTCGACTCGGGTAGATGGCTCAGCTCCTCCTGGAGCTAAGCAGAGCAAGAGAGGATCCTGTGCCTGTGGCTTCTCCTTTTAAATGGAGAGCTGTGCCCCGATTGGGTAGAGATGCTCTGAGACACGCTGCTGGAGGGGTGGAGCCAAAAAGCAGCTTCCCCCGAAGAGCTCTTTTGTGTGCAGCAAGGTCTTTTGTAGCTGGCTTGCTCTTTTCTTGCCGCCGATCTTCTGGAGCAGGGCAGGCTCCCTTCGATGAGGCTTCGACTCGGGTAGATGGCTCAGCTCCTCCTGGAGCTAAGCAGAGCAAGAGAGGGGTAAAGGGGGCAGTAAGAGGAGACAAGGCTATAGCAGAGAGACTGAATGAATTCTTTGCTTCGGTCTTTACTGAGGAAGATGTAGGGATGTTACCCATGACTGAAGTGGTATTTAAAGGAGATACTGCAGAGGAATTGAGAGAAATATCACTACACCGGGAAGATATATTACAACTATTTGATAAACTGAATAGTAGCAAATCACCTGGACCGGATGGTATACATCCCAGAGTGTTGAAAGAACTGAAATATGAGATTGCAGACCTGCTATTGGTAATCTGTGAACTTTCATTAAAATCATCTGTAATACCTGAAGATTGGAGGGTCGCCAACGTAACACCAATTTTTAAAAAAGGTTCCAGGGGTGACCCGGGAAATTACAGACCGGTGAGCCTGACGTCAGTACCAGGGAAAATGGTAGAAACCATCATAAAGAACAAAATTACACAACATGTAGATAGTCATGGCCTAATGGGAGACAGCCAACATGGCTTTAGACAAGGAAGATCTTGTCTTACTAATCTGATATGTTTCTTTGAAGGTGTGCATAAACAGGTAGACAAAGGTGAGTCGGTCGATATAGTGTATCTGGACTTCCAGAAAGCTTTTGACAAGGTCCCCCATCAGAGACTTTTGGCAAAGCTAAAAAGTCATGGGATAGGAGGCAGTGTACTATTGTGGATCGGGAACTGGTTAAAAGATAGAAAGCAGAGGGTAGGGCTAAATGGCCAATATTCCCAATGGAAAAAAGTGAATAGTGGAGTACCCCAGGGATCTGTACTGGGTCCGCTACTTTTTGACATATTCATAAATGACCTGGAAAAGGGAATAACTAGTGAGGTTATCAAATTTGCAGATGACACAAAACTGTTTAAAGTTGTTAAAACCCAAGAGGATTGTGGAAAACTGCAGGAGGATCTGGATAAATTGGAAGACTGGGCATCCAAATGGCAGATGAAATTTAATGTGGACAAATGCAAAGTTATGCACCTAGGAAAGAACAACCCACACTATAGTTACACGATGCAAGGCTCCACATTAGAAACCACCACCCAGGAAAAGGACTTAGGAGTCATCGTGGATAACATGTTAAAATCCTCCGCCCAGTTTGCAGCGGCGGCCAAGAAAGCAAATAGAATGCTAGGTATCATAAAGAAAGGGATGGAGAATAAAACAAAGGATATTATAATGCCTCTGTATCGCTCCATGGTACGACCGCACCTTGAATATTGTGTGCAATTCTGGTCGCCGTATCTTAAAAAGGACATAGCGTTATTAGAAAAAGTACAGAGAAGAGCCACCAAATTAGTGAAGGGGATGGAAGGCTACTCCTATGAAGAGAGGCTAAAAAGGTTAGGGCTCTTTAGCCTGGAAAAGAGACGGCTGAGGGGAGATATGATAGAGGTCTATAAATTAATGAATGGAGTGGAACGGATAAACGTGGATCAATTGTTTACGCTATCAGAATATAGAAATACTAGGGGACATGTAATGAAGCTACAGGGTAAACTATTTAAGACAAATAAGAGAAAATATTTTTTCACTCAACGTGTAATCAAACTCTGGAATCTGTTACCGGAGGATGTAGTAAGGGCTGTTAGTATAGCTGGGTTTAAAAAAGGTTTGGACAAGTTCCTGGAGGAAAGGTCCATAAACCACTATTAAAAAGGGACCCAGGATATCAATGCTTGACCCTGTACAAGCATTATGGAACCTGTGTCTTTCGGGGATATTGCTAGGTACGTAGGACCTAGATTGGCCACTGTTGGAAACAGGATACTGGGCTTGATGGACCTTGGTCTGACCCAGTATGGCATATCTTATGTTCTTATGTTCTTAACATACCCACTGCATGCGACTGGCCACACTTTGAAAAATTTTTCATGTGATAAAAAGCTCTGATGTAATGATAATACGGTATATCATATCCATCCAGATACATCAACATACAGGCACACTGGGGTATTGAACCCATGACCTCGCCTACTAGGGTCATTATATTGACCACTGTCCTACATCAATATTGGTTGTAGGTAAACTATGGCCAGCAACTGAACCAGTGCAGGTCACCGGACACTCTGTCTGGTGTGGCTACTAGGATAGGTTAGCACCAAGAGTACCCACAATGCAATTCGCATGCAGAACAGCAGTCTACATCTGCTCAACCACATAGGGTTTGCACCTCTGCAGCACGTCAACTGGGTAGGGGGACTAACCATGCATGTTACTGACACAGTGTGCCTACTGACCATGCCATTGTGCATGTTCTGTGCTCACCCTGAGGGTAACGTCATGTGGACAGCATCAGGTCCACAGTACACAGGTTGTTTGTGGTAGGTTTTGCTGCAGTTCACCATCACTGCCAGTGTGTGGGGTATTCTTTGCAGACAGCCTTGGATGTTTTCTATGTCCATTTCTATTTGCCAGTAATGTGTGGCCCTTGTGGACCATGATGCTTGCAACATAATGTATGTTCAGTGAGGTTGCCATGGACACCTATTCTTGGAGCAGGGGTGTGTCTGGACTCACATGATGAAGATATACTTAGCAAGCCTGCCCTCTGTGGGTCAGGGTAGGGAACATGATCTACAAACAACAGACACACACTATCACTGTTTGCAATAGGGCCAGTTGAGGTACATGATGACAGCCTGTGCGACCAGCACCCCCCAGCCAACTGGCAAACAGAGAGCTGATGCAGATCTGTACATGGAACTGGACCACTGGCAGTGTTCCTGGTCAGCTCAGCTGCCCCCCACTATATTCTAACATGTGCCAGCAGAGGACAGTCATTGTGCACCTGCTGCATCCTACAAGGTGTTGCAGCCATACACATGCTAACTGCAGACAGTCGGGTAGCACGTACACACTGCACCCAGGCGTGGAATCTGGTGCACAAACACCAAGCAGGTTTGTCAGTGATTGGACCCCAGAAATGGGAACCCAGAAATATCACTTACAGATGCTGTGTATAGCATTATGTGGGAACCTGGACATGCTGTGGTCATTACTCAGTCAGAGTGGGACTGACCTCCAAGCATGACATGCTGTGGCCACTGTGTCCTTGCAGGTGGTGGATGTGCACTACAATATCCCAGCCATTGCCCTATACCCTGTGCAGATGCAACCTGCCCAGACCGCCCTGTCCGGGCCATACCCACAGTACCTTGCTCCTCATTATGCACATTGGCAGGCTAACACTGGAAACAGTGCAAGCAGTGTGGGCTCAGTAAAATGTAGGCAGCCACAACACACTGGATAGACATACACACACTCCCACACCTATGCCAGCATTGTGCAAATATAGAGGTTTGTGGCAGCCCTGGCCGCCACACCAGTCCTGGGCACAGTGCGGGCACAGCTATGGTATGCAATACTGTTGGGGTCATTCCCCGGGGTGGTAAACACTGTCATAGGCAATAACTGAAACACACTCCACAGATATCCAAATGTTTTCTATGATGAATCTCTATCGACAAATCATTTTAACTTAGGATTTGTTATCTGACATTAATCATAGCAACCTTTTGATATATGTGGAACGTGTTCCCAAGTTTAGGACGGCATTGCTAAGGTATGCAGGTAACAGTATTGGGAGATGCTGCTCCGCACAGGGTCTGACTCTCCATGAGGCTTTGGATAGTGCAGCCTGTGGGTGTGGGTGTGTGTGCCCCTGTTGGCCACTGCTCTAGGGCAGAGGCTCCCAACTCCAGTCCTGGTGGGCCAAACACTGTTCAGGTTTTTATGCTGTCCCTAATGAATATTGTGATAGTGACAGCACTACTGATCAGATGGAATGGGAAAATAGTGAGCAGTATGCCTTTAAAAATAAAAGCAAGCCAGGTTCCCATAGCAACAGAATGCTTTCAGCTAGAACGGAGCTCAGCCATAGTGCTGACGTAGAAGCTGAATGCAGCTCTGATGACTTCCACCTGAGTAACCAGAGGGGTGTGGCTGCAGGAGGAAGCCATTTTAAACCGGCTTCAGAGTCAGACTTTAACTCAAAGAACTCAAGAAACTCAAGGGACGCAAGGAACTCAAGGGACTGGAGGAGTTCAGGAAACTCGAGGAGTTCAAGGACCTCAGGATTAGAAGGAAGAAAGAGAAAGGAAGGCACAGAGAAGCCTCGACAGCAGTCTGAGCCACTCAAACAGCAAAGGTAGACAGGAAAGCAGCAACAAGGGAAACTTGGGAACCCAGGTCAAGTTGAGAAAGATTCTGGAAGGTCCATTTCCTTTAACCCTGAAATACTGGAAGCTAAGCCTCTGTGGAAGCTACCCGAGGGAAAGGTAAAACAGTTTGCCTGCACGAGGGGAGAAAGCTCTGAGTACAGAGAAGCCATTGCCAGTAAAGAAGGTACGTCTGCATTATTTCCTAACCAGAAGCTTGCTGAAGAAATAGTACAGCAGTTAAAAGCTAGTGCCAATAAGAGCAGAGATAGCACGGCTCTGAAAGCTGCTCACATTAGAAACATTCCTACCAAATGCTTTGAACCTGACATAAAGGCTGTAGTGAAAAGTTTAAGTAAGAACCAGTTTCCTGCCTTAGAAAAAGACACTGCTAAGGAGAGGGACGACTTCATAGGGCAGCTGCAAGGAGTTATCCACGAGTTGCAGTCTAAAAGTTCCCCAAAGCAGCGCTACAATGATTACAGTGAGGATATGATTATTGACCCAGAAAACAAGTCTGATATATCGGAGAGTTGTGAGATGGACTGTTCTCTGTGTAAGATTGACCATTTGGACTTACGTTAAAAGCCAACTTTGTATGAGGAAAATACAAAGTTGTTCTGCCTGTTTATTTGCTGGGAAGAAATAGTTTATTACCTGCTTTGTTTTCTGACTTTAATTTGCTCCTGAATTTCCTATTGTTTTGCCGTGCCATGTTTTGAGCCATTGAACCCATGTGCAAGGGAAGAATCCCCAAATAAAAATTTATCTGTTTAAAAAAAGGACCCTCGTGCCACAACACATTTGTTGAATAGCTACTTAAACTACAACTCCCAGCAACCCTTGCTGCTATACTAGTAATAAGGACGCTTCAAAACATATAAGAGGTCGCCCTCGCCATAGAGTCATCGGCCCTAGGCGGGGGAACAGAGGACAATATGCATGAGATACATTTGCATACAATGGGGGTGGTGCATACAAATGCAGCACAGGCATATTTATTAGGGACAGCATGGAACCTGAATGGTGTTTGGCCCTCCAGGACTGCAGTTGGGAAACTCTGCTCTAGGGACTGCACATGTTTATGGTGTCTGTGCTCTGTAGGGTAAAATATAGGCATTTCAGGCATGTTTATTTTATCTGCAATAAAGGTTCCATCTTTATTACCATGGTTTAGTACTGGGTAAAATATGGGGACAAGGTTGGCAGGAGCCACAGCTGGGACTTGAGCCTGTTACCTTCTGCCCCTGAACACACTGGCTGTGTGTACTGCACCAAACTGTTGCCACAGGGGCAGGTCAGTCCCTGGGGATACCATGACTGTTCATCAGGCAGACCTTGCCTGTTGCAGTGCACGGCACCCACCTAAACGGGGCTTGGCCATGGTTTGGTGTGGGCAGATGCCACTGCCCCCTCCGCCACCAGCACCCCTCCGCCAACATGCTGACATGCCTTTATGCCGGTGGTGCTGGTGGTATGCAGTCCCAGGCCATCCAGTGTGCTGGTAGGCAGCTGCCTATGGTGTGAGTTGTCGGATAGGGGTGCCTACATGGACATGTGTGCTTCCACCTGGCACCGCTTGCCAATGTTATGTGCCCTTGGGGGTACGTGCTTGGTAATATCCCTTGTGACACTGTGGGACACACACTCATGTCCATGTTGGACCCTCATCAGTTGCTGTCATGCTGCTTTACAGTTTCTGCATTCCTATGTGCCACCTAGGCATCTGCCCCAGCCCCAGCTGGACCACAGCATGTGCCGTCTGCAGCCCCCTGTATCCCATTTACAGCATCAGTACAGTTGCCGTTTCCTACGTGCCCACTCTGCTGTTGCTGCACATGTGCACGCCATAACAAACCTGCCCAATATAAACGACAACAACCCTGATCAGCGCTATTTCAATGTGGGATCATTCACTTTGTAGGTGGACAGAGCATAGACCCTTCCAAACATGATATCTTCCTTGTTACACTTTGTCAGTAGTGTTGCTTTATGTTTATCATTAATATCACTATTGGCCAGCTTGGTTATTGGGATTTAAAATGTGGTTCTGGTCATTTAATATGTTTATTTGCCTTTTTGGTTCCTGCACATGTATCACTACTATCACATTTCTGGGTGTCCCTGCCTTTGCTGTACATTGCTGACTGAAATGGTTTCTCTGTCCTGCAAATGTGCCTAGTGTGAGGTTTTCACAGGCGCTAATTTTCAGGGCTTTCTTTCACGGCATTAGTGTGCATCGATCCACTCTCCGCCCATTGACCCCTTCTCTCCGCCCCTGGTAAGCCTTATTCCACCCTCTGGGGTGCCTTTCTCCTTCCTCTGCGCACCTCACCACCACCGGAGACGTTATCGCGCGATGCATTATCGCACGATAACATCACCGCTGCTACGTTAAGACGGTTTAGTAAACATACCCCTATGGCTACATGATGCAAGGTTCCATAGTAGAAATCACTACCCAGGAAAAGGATCTAGGCTTCATTGTGGATAATATGTTGAAAGTCTCTGCCAAGTGTGCAGCGGTGGCCAAGAAATCAAAAAGAATGCTAGGAATCATGAAAGGAATGGAGAATAAAACCAAGGATATTATAGTGCCTCTGTATCATTCCATGATGCAGCCAGACTTTGAATATTGTGTGTAATTTTGGTCACCAAATCTTAAAAAAAATATAGCAGAATTAGAAAAGGTACAGAGAAGAGCCACTGAAATGATAAAAGGAATGGAAGGATATCCTTATGAGGGAAGGCTTAAAAAGTTTGGGCTCTTCAACTTGAAAAAGAGATGGCTGAGAGGAGATATGATAGATGTCTATAAAATAATGAATGGAGTAGAACAAGTAAACAAAGATCAGTTGTTTACTCCTTCGAAAAGCAGAAAGACTAGGGGGCACACAATGAAATTACACTATAGCATATTTAAGACTAATTGGAGAAAATGTTTTGTCACTCAATGGGTAATCAAACTCTGAAATTCGTTAGCAGAGGATGTAGTAAAAATTGTTAGAGTAGCTGGATTTAAAGAGGTTTGGACAAGTTCCTGATTGAAATGTCCATAAACCATTCTTAAAGAGAACTAGAGAAAGCCACTGCTTACCTCTAGGATAAGCAGCATGAGGAATCTGTCTATCTTTTTGGCTGACAGGTACTTGTAACCTGGATTGGTTGCTATTGGAAACAGGATACTGGGCTTGATGGACCCTTGGTCTGACCCAGACAGAGTGGGTGTTAGGAGGTGGGAAACAGGATAATTGCCCTGGCCCCTATGCTACAAGGGGACACAAACCTTAGGGGTATGTTTACTAAATGGCGCTAACATCGCAGCAGCGATGTTATCGCACGATACGTAATGTTTCACGTGATAACGTTACGTTTCGCGCAATAATGTCACCGGCAGCGTTAAGGCACACAGAGGGCGGAGAGAGGGCAGAGAGAAGGTGTCAATGGGCAGGGGGTGGGCGGGGAGAGGTGCCTGCTACACTAATGCCGGCATCTGAAGACCAGAAAAGAAGCACCATTGAAAACCTGGCGTTAGAGGCACACATACAGGAGAGAGAAACCATTTCAGTCAGCAATGTACATCAAAGGCAGGGAAACCCAGAAAAGTGATAGTAGTGATACATGTGCAGCAACCAAAGATGCAAAAACCATATAAAATGACCAGAACCAGAAATGAAATCAAAAACACAAAGCTGGCCAAGAGAAACAATATTGTGGCGCTCGCGCCCCTACCAGGCGCCACCTCTTATATTTTCCTAGGGTTGTAGTTGTGTGAGGAATAATGAACCGAGTGGTTTTTAAAAGCGCACAGGAATTTATTCAGCTTCCTTGCAGGTAAGTGGATACAATTTCTTCAAGCTCATTTACTCTCCAGACAAAAGAAAATAATGGATACTTCTCCAGTAACAAATGTCCAAAAACAAACAACAGCGAATTCAACTATCAAGTGTTTCTGGCTCGCACTAATTTACCTTAGTGCATGCATCACATTCCATCTCCGATACATTGGAATTTACATCAGCCTCTCCGGCTTCAATCTCCATACTCTCAGCAGAGCTGTAGCAGGGTTCTGCTTGGTAGCGCTCAGGGACTTTCTGCTTTAGAGTTTTTAACAGGTCAAACAACCTCTCCCACTTTCTTGCCTTCCCTTCTCTGGGCAGGTCTCCTATGGGGTGCTCTTGCTTAACCTTCCTGGTGAAACATTCCTTTCTGCACTGTTTTATCTGGGGTATAACAGTTTCATCAGAGTCAGAAGAGAAAATATACTTTGAAGGCCTAGTTGCCTCCCTTCTCCTACCTTGGGCTTTTGGTGCAGTATTCTCTCGGTTGTAACTTTGGCCAGTCAGGACTCCCTCTGCCTCAGCGTAGGGCAGAGACTTGTGGTAGAGCTTTCCCACTCTCTTGCTAGGGTAGGTGGTTCTCCCCCTGGAACCTTCCCTATGTCCTCTGTGGCTACTGTGCTGAGTATGGTGGCTTCCTTTGTACCTTCTCTGGTTGGCTTTATAGCGGTTCCTTTCTCTGCTGCTCCTTTTGGCTACAGGGCTGTTCCCTCTGTACCTTCTGGAACCTGGACTGGAACCTGAGCTGCAACTCCCACTTAGGCCTGGACTGCAACTCCGACAGCAACTGCCACTGCAACTGCAACTGCGTCTCCAATCATGCTTCTCACCATGCTTCCAACCATGCTTCCAACCAGCACTCGAACAATGCTTCCAACCAGCTCTCCAACCATGCTTCCCACCAGCTCTCCAACCAACTCTTGAACCAGCCCTCCAACCAACCCTATCTCTAGTGTTTGTTTGCTCCCTTTCAAACACTGAGCAGGGCAACTCCCTTCCTGGCTCCGCCCTTCTGTACCTCCCACTCCTATCTGTGGCTGACCTGGAGTGTGGGCGTGGCTTACAGCTAGGTCTGCCCTCTAGGTTTCTCTCCAGGCTTCTGCTGTGGACTATGTGATCCTGTGTACCCATCCCCCGCAAAGAGGAAGAATTCTTCTTCTCTTCACTTTTTCCTGGCTGGGCTGCACTCTCCTTACCACATATTCCCCCCCTTAAACTATTACGGGCTGGCGCCATAACCCGCGAACAGCACGTAATACGAGATAAGGCCTGAGAACTATCACCTGCTTTTTGGGCTAGCTGGCCATCCTCTACACGCTCATGCCATGGCCGCAATAGATTAACGTGGTATACTTGCTGTTTTCCTCGTCCCGTATCTACAGCATAAGATACCGGTCCGAGCTGCTTTGCTACTCTATAGGGACCTTTCCATGAATTCTCGAACTTGGAATTCGCTGCGGCTATCATTACCATAACCTTATCTCCGACCTTTAAAAGACGAGGCCTTGCCCTCTGGTCGTGATAGGTTTTCTGTTTATGTTGACTCCTTTTTAAATTTTCCTCCGCTACCGTGGCTATACGCTGTAAGCGATTCTTTAGGTCCGTTAAGAACCTGGGAACCTCCTGTACATCATCGACTGGTGCTACCCATTTTTCCCTTAATATATCTAACACCCCACGCGGAGTCCTCCCATACATAAGCTCGTATGGTGATGTGCCTGTGGAGGTTTGTCTCCTCTCTCTGCAAGCATACAGCACAAAAGGCAACATCGTATCCCATTCGCTAAACCTACCCTCCAAACCTCTCCTCAACAAGTTCTTTAAGGTTTGATTAAACCTTTCTACTAACCCATTGGTTTGGGGATGGTAAGCCGCTGTGCGGATATGCCTAATTCCAAATGCGTCCCATACCTGGGCCAGATGTTGGGACATAAAATTTGTTCCCCGGTCTGTCAAGACCTCACGCGGGAAACCCACTTCGCAGAACAAGCGTATTAGTTCTACAGCTATCACTCGGGCAGAGGTGTTCCTTAACGGAATAGCCCAGGGAAAACGAGTGGCATGGTCCATTATGACCAAAATATATTGGTGACCTCTGGGTGTTTTAAGCAAGGGCCCCACTATATGCACACCCAACCTATGCACTGGCTTATTTATGACTGGTAGGGGAACCAAAGGTACTTCCGGCGGATAGTTATTAGAGACTCTTTGACACGCCGGGCAGGAGGCACAGAACCTCGCTGTCTCTGCATATACGCCTGGCCAATAGAACCTGGCAAGGATTTGATCCAGGGTACTCTGTACACCCTTATGTTCCCCCACTGGGTGATCGTGGGACAATCTTAAAATAATATTCTTAAAGGAGGAAGGTATTACCAGTTGCCTCCTTGGATCACCTGTCCGTGGGTCTATACTCTCCCTGTACAATAAGTTGCTATCCCACAAAAACCTTGGTAGGGTCTCAGACCCTTCCCGGGCAAACTCACACGCCCGCCTCAAAGCAGGATCTGCCTTCTGTTCCTCCGGAAATGAGGGAAACTTTTCTATGACCTCTTCAGGAACCCAGGACAGCTCCTGGCCCGATAGTAATTGACTCCTATTCCTAGCCCTGATGCTCCTCTCTCGCCGCTTTTCGGCCTTTCCCTTCCTGGGGACATCCTTGGCTGGGGTTATTAAGTCATCATGGAAGGAGGGCCCTGGGATTGGCTCTTCCTGGGAATCTTCCCCCGCCTCTGAGGGCCTAGAGCCTGAACGTGTGGTAACCAAGTCTGTTCTTGCTTTCAGCTCTTTCTCCACTCCTTTCCTAAACTGGGTCCAATCACGGCCCAGTATTATATCATGAGGGAGTCTAGGTATTACTGCCACGGCTACCGCCCCTCCACTACCTAAACCCTTTATCCTAACCCTTTGGAGTTGGTAGGTGGAGGTAGCCCCATGAACAATGTTCCCTCTAATTTTCTGTAGGCTGTGTGCGCATAAAATGTCAGCTGTGCAGCTTTTGAAGGAAGGTTACATTTTTGTGCGCCACATAACGACACTCGGAGTTATATACTTTAAAATTTGACTACACGTCAGAATACAATATGTACACCACACTGATTGCACTAGAAAATATTGTAGAATTTGTGAAAACCATAAATACACAACAACTTTTCAATTTTAAGAACATCTGTGGTGTTTTCTATCAGAATCAGAACCGTAATTTTTGTGCGCTCTGTTGTAAAGTATGTGCGCTCACTCGGCGAGGTGTGTGCGCGCGCACACGCGCACAGCTTAGAGGGAACAGTGCCCATGAACACACCTAATTTTAACGTGCCCCTTGAGGATTCTTGGGAGTACTGCCTCTGGGCTTCTATCTCTCTCCATAATTTATTAGAAATCATGGACTGACTAGCCCCTGAATCCAGAAGTGCTTCTGCAGGTATCCCTTCCACCTCTACCGATAGGAGGAATCCCTCCCCTATCTCTTTGGGATCTGTTATTACAAAAGCCTTCTTTGTTCTGCAGTTTTTCTTGAAGTGACCTGGCTCACCACAGGAAAAACATTTTCTCTGGAGGTTAAATCTTTCCTCCATGGGCTTATTTCTTCTATCTGCCTGATGTCTAATAAAGGCTGAATTCTCTTCCTGTATTCCTGTCCTCCTAAAAACGCCCTCTTTCTTTAGGCTCAATTTCTGGGCCTCCAGAAAGCACTCTGCCAACGCAATGGCTTCTTGGGTGTTTTTACAGTTTTGCATTATTAGGAAGCTTTGCATTTCTGTAGGGACAGCTTCAGTAAACTGTTCCAGTATGATCAAATCAATAATGGAATCTACATTACTCTTTTCAGGTACCAGCCACTTACAGACTAGGCTCCTTATCCTATGATACAAAGCCTGGGGTGTTTCACCCTCTTTCAGTGTACATGCTCTTAGAGACCTTCTATAGACCGAGGGACTTAACCCCACTCGATCCTTTATGGCCTTCTTCACCTGCTCATAATCATTAATCAATGCTACCGGCATTTCCCTATAGGCTGCTAACGCCTCACCGCTAAGGGTAGTAGCAAACCTCATAGCTAGTTGCTCTTTTGGCCACTGAGCCAACACAGCTATCCTTTCAAATGCCTCTATGTGGTCATCAAGGTTGTCCTCCTTAGTTAAGCGTCCACATGAAAAAGGTGCAAAACCCAGTCCTTCCCAACCTGTACCCACAGGCTGTGTCCTTAGAACAGTCTGTGCTGCCTTGGTTGCCTCCTCCTGGGTCCGGATCCACCTTGCCATCATTTCCAGCAGGGGTTGCTGCTGAGCCCGAAGCATGGCAGCTGCTTGTTCCTGGCTCACCGCTGCCATCTCCCTCTGTTTGGCGAACTGATCTGCCACCCACAACAACACGTCCGCCGTCTCCATCTTGGACTGCGGTCTCTGCAACACAAACAAACAAAAAAAAACACACACAAAGTGCAGCACTTTTTTTTTTTTTTCCTTCCCACTTTTAGTGAGTACCTGGTGGCCCTCCCTTACACCAGAATCCAGGCCTACCCCTTCTAGCCTATGGGTTACCTGAATCTGATGCAGGTCTCAGCTTAACCACCAGTCACAGTGCTCCTGATCCGACTCCATTCCAGACTTTTCTTCCGTCTTCCTTGGTCGGTCAGCGTTCTTCCTGGACCTTTCCTGTCTAAAGGTATGGCTTGGAGATGCTCCGCTTGACCGCTGGAATGCTGGATCCACAAAACTACGCCACCTGTGGCGCTCGCGCCCATACCAGGCGCCTAGTACCAGGCGCCTAGTAGGGACGGGTGACCACCTCTTATATTTTCCTAGGGTTGTAGTTGTGTGAGGAATAATGAACCGAGTGGTTTTTAAAAGCGCACAGGAATTTATTCAGCTTCCTTGCAGGCAAGTGGATATAATTTCTTCAAGCTCATTTACTCTCCAGACAAAAGAAAATAATGGATACTTCTCCAGTAACAAATGTCCAAAAACAAACAACAGCGAATTCAACTATCAAGTGTTTCTGGCTCGCACTAATTTACCTTAGTGCATGCATCACATTCCATCTCCGATACATTGGAATTTACATCAGCCTCTCCGGCTTCAATCTCCATACTCTCAGCAGAGTTGTAGCAGGGTTCTGCTTGGTAGCGCTCAGGGACTTTCTGCTTTAGAGTTTTTAACAGGTCAAACAACCTCTCCCACTTTCTTGCCTTCCCTTCTCTGGGCAGGTCTCCTATGGGGTGCTCTTGCTTAACCTTCCTGGTGAAACATTCCTTTCTGCACTGTGTTATCTGGGGTATAACAGTTTCATCAGAGTCAGAAGAGAAAATATACTTTGAAGGCCTAGTTGCCTCCCTTCTCCTACCTTGGGCTTTTGGTGCAGTATTCTCTCGGTTGGAACTTTGGCCAGTCAGGACTCCCTCTGCCTCAGCGTAGGGCAGAGACTTGTGGTAGAGCTTTCCCACTCTCTTGCTAGGGTAGGTGGTTCTCCCCCTGGAACCTTCCCTATGTCCTCTGTGGCTACTGTGCTGAGTATGGTGGCTTCCTTTGTACCTTCTCTGGTTGGCTTTATAGCGGTTCCTTTCTCTGCTGCTCCTTTTGGCTACAGGGCTGTTCCCTCTGTACCTTCTGGAACCTGGACTGGAACCTGAGCTGCAACTCCCACTTAGGCCTGGACTGCAACTCCGACAGCAACTGCCACTGCAACTGCGTCTCCAATCATGCTTCTCACCATGCTTCCAACCAGCACTCGAACAATGCTTCCAACCAGCTCTCCAACCATGCTTCCCACCAGCTCTCCAACCAACTCTTGAACCAGCCCTCCAACCAACCCTATCTCTAGTGTTTGTTTGCTCCCTTTCAAACACTGAGCAGGGCAACTCCCTTCCTGGCTCCACCCTTCTGTACCTCCCACTCCTATCTGTGGCTGACCTGGAGTGTGGGCGTGGCTTACAGCTAGGTCTGCCCTCTAGGTTTCTCTCCAGGCTTCTGCTGTGGACTATGTGATCCTGTGTACCCATCCCCCGCAAAGAGGAAAAATTCTTCTTCTCTTCACTTTTTCCTGGCTGGGCTGCACTCTCCTTACCACAATATAGAAAAACAGAAATCAAAACCACATATAAAGAATAAAACGGAGGGTTGCAATTCCGGAAGTGTCAAGTCACATTCCTCCCACAAAATGAATGTAACATTATTGAAACAGTGTTGAGGAGGGGTTAGTGTTGTGTGCATAGGGCAACTTGCAGATGTGGCGTACACATCTGCAGCAACAGCAGAGTGTCCATATAGGAAAGGGAAAAATGGTGTTGATGTAAATGAGGTACTGGGGGCCATAGGCGGCACATGCAGTGGTCCAGCCGGGGCACAGTGTGGAACAGGCAGATGCCTAGATGGCACATAGCAAACCACAAACCAAAAAGCAGCAAGACAGCAACTGACGAGGGTTGAACATGGCCCGAGTGTGAGTGTCACAGTGTCCCAGGGGAAACCAACCAGCAGTTACCCCAAAGGGCACATAGCAGTGGCAGACGATGCTGGGGGGAAGTACGGATGTCTATGTAGGCAGCCCTACCCCAGACCCTGCACCATAGGCAACCGCCTACCAGCACACTGGATGGCCTGGGAATGCGCACCACCGGCATAGGGCCATGCCAGAAGGGTGGCGGAGCGGTGCTGGTGGCTGAGGGGGCAGTGGCATCTGCCCACAGCAGACCAGGGCCAAGCCCCACTCAGGTGGGTGGCATGCAGTCCAACACACAAGGTGTGTATGAAGAACAGTCATGGGATCCCCGTGGAACAAAATGCCTCTGTGGCAACAGTTTGGTGCAGTACACATAGGCAGTGTTCTCTGAAGCAGAAGGTCACAGGTTCAGATCCCAGCTTTGGCCCCTGCAGACCATGTCCCAATATTTTACCCCACAGACCACATACACCATACACATGTCCACCTCCCAGAGCACAGGTTCCCAACTCCAGTCCTGGAGGGTCAAACACCATGCAGGCTGTCAGGCTGTCCAAAAGAAATATGCATGAGATGCATTTGCATGCACTGCTCTCATTGTATGCGAATTTACCCCATGCATAATAAGGGACAGCCAGGAAACCGGAATCGTGTTTTCCACACCAGGATCAGAGTCCAGAACTTCTTCCCCAGAGCACCGGTCAACAGAGACACAGACACCCACACCCACGGGCGCCACTATGCAAAGCCTCATGGAGAGGCAGGCTGTTGTGCTCTGCACGGAGCAGCAACTATCACTAGTTGCACCTGTAAACCATAGCAGTGGCATCAGAAACATGGAGGAGGCATGCTGGTGGTGTAGGGGGCAGTGGTATCTGGCCACACCAGACCAAGCCCAAGGCCTTTTTCAGTGGGTGGCGTGCAGTGCAACAGACAAGGTCTGTCTGAGGGACAGTCATGGTATCCCCAGGGAACAACTTACCTCTGTGGCAACAGTGTGGTGCAGTACACATAGCCAGTGTGCTCTTAGGTAGAAGGTCACAGGTTCAAGTCCCAGTTGGTGCCCCTGCAGACCATGTCCAAATATTTTACCCTACAGACCACATACACCATACACATGTCCATCTCCAAGAGCACCAGTTCCCAACTCCAGTCCTGGAGGGGCAAACACCATGCAGACTATCAGGCTGTCTGAAAGAAATATGCATGAGATGCATTTGCATGCACACCCCCCCCCCCATTGTATGCAAATGTTTCACATGCAAATTCAGTAGGAACAGCCCAGGAACCTGAATTGTGTCAAGCCCACCAGGACCGAATATGGGAACCAGTGCTCCAGGGCACCAGCCAACAGGGGGACAAACACAGAAACCACAGGCTCCGTCACCAAAACCTTTATGGAGAGTCAGGCTGTGGGGCCCTGTGCGGAGCAGCAGCACACACCAATAGCACCTGCATGCCCTACCAATGCCATCATCAACATGGAAACACGTTGCATATATATGAAAAGGTTGCTCTGAATAATGTCAAATGAGAAATCCAAATTGTTACAAAATTGGTTAACACAGATACAGCATAGCAACTTGCAGATATATGTGGAGTGTGTCCCCAAAGTTGATTATTACAGTGTTTATCACCCTGGAGAGTGACCCTAACAGTATAGTGCTCTGTCGCACTGCCTACACTTTGCCCAGGACTGGTGTGGTAGCCAGGTCTGGCAAACACCTCAATCTTTGCACAAAGCAGAATTAGGTGTGGGAGGGTGTATATGTCTAACCAGTGTTCTGTAGGTGTGCACACCTTACAGAGCACACAATGCATGCACAGTTTCAAGCGTAAGCCTGCCAATGTGCATAATGAGAACATAAGAACATAAGATATGCCATACTGGGTCAGACCAAGGTCCATCAAGCCCAGCATTCTGTTTCCAACAGTGGCCAATCTAGGTCATACGTACCTAGCAGTTTCCCCAAGGGACACAGGTTCCACAATGCTTGTACTGGTTCAAGCATTGATATCCTGGGTCCCTTCTTAATAATGGTTTATGGACCTTTCCTCCAGAAACTTGTCCAAACCTTTTTTAAACCCAGCTACAGTAACAGCCTTTACTACATCCTCCGGTAACAAATTCCAGAGTTTGATTACACGTTGAGTGAAAAAATATTTTCTTTTATTAGTCTTAAATAGTTTACCCTGTAGCTTCATTGCATGTCCCCTAGTCTTTCCATATTCTGATAAGGTAAACAATCGATCTACGTTTACCCGTTCCACTCCGTTCATTAATTTATAGACTTCTATCATATCTCCCCTCAGCCGTCTCTTCTCCAGGCTAAAGAGCCCCAACCTTTTTAGCCTTTCTTCATAGGAGTATCCTTCCAACCCCTTTACCATTTTGGTGGCTCTTCTCTGAACCTTTTCTAAAATCGCTATATCCTTTTTAAGATACGGCGACCAGAATTGCACACAATATTCAAGGTGCGGTCTCACCATGGAACGATATAGAGGCATTATAATATCTTTTGTTTTATTTTCCATTCCTTTCCTTATCATACCTAGCATTCTATTTGCTCTCTTGGCCGCCGCTGCACACTGGGCCGAGGGTTTTAACAAGGTATCCACAATGACGCCTAAATCTTTTTCCTGGGTGGTGGTTCCTAATGTGGAACCTTGCATCGTGTAACCATAGTTTGGGTTGTTCTTCCCTAGGTGCATAACCTTGCACTTCTCCACATTAAATTTCATCTGCCATTTTGATGCCCAGTCTTCCAATTTATCAAGATCCTCTTGCAATTTTCCACAATCCTCCTGGGTTTTAACAACTTTAAATAGTTTTGTGTCATCTGCAAATTTGATAACCTCACTTGTTATTCCACTTTCCAGGTCATTTATGAATATGTCAAAAAGCAGCGGACCCAGCACAGATCCCTGGGGTACACCACTATTCACCTTTCTCCATTGGGAAAATTGGCCATTTAGCCCTACCCTCTGCTTTCTATCTTTTAACCAGTTCCTGATCCACAGTAGTACACTGCCTCCTATCCCATGACTCTTTAGTTTTGCCAAAAGTCTCTCATGAGGGACCTTGTCAAAGGCTTTCTGAAAGTCCAGATACACAATATCAACCGACTCACCTTTGTCCACCTGTTTATTCACTCCTTCAAAAAAACATAACAGATTAGTAAGACAAGATCTTCCTTGTCTAAAGCCATGTTGGCTGTCTCCCATTAGGTCGTGACTATCTACATGCTGAGTAATTTTATTCTTTATGATGGTTTCTACCATTTTTCCCGGTACTGATGTCAGGCTCACTGGTCTGTAGTTTCCCGGATCACCCCTCGAACCCTTTTTAAAAATTGGTGTTACATTGGCGATCCTCCAATCCTCAGGTATTAGAGATGATTTTAATGATAGTTCACAGATTACTGATAGCAGGTCTGCAATCTCAAATTTCAGTTCTTTCAACACCCTTGGATGTATACCATCCGGCCCAGGTGATTTGCTACTCTTCAGTTTATCTAATAGTTGTAAGACATCTTCCCGATGTATCGATATTTCCTTCAATTCTTCCACACCTTTAAATACCACTTCAGTCATGGGTAACATCCCTACATCTTCCTCAGTAAAGACCGAAGCAAAGAATTCATTCAGTCTCTCCGCTATCGCCTTGTCGCCTCTTAGTGCTCCTTTAACCCCTTTATCATCTAATGGACCAACTGACTCTCTCACAGGTTTTTTGCTACGAATGTACTTGAAAAGGTCTTTATTTCGCGTTTTTGCTTCCGCAGCAAGCTTCTTCTCAAATTCTCTCTTTGCCTGCCTTATCAATGCCTTGAGGAGTGAGGAGTGAGGGATTGTGGGTATGCGCCCAACAGGGCAGTCTGGGCAGGATGTATGTGCACAGGGCACAGGGCAATGGCTCGGATAATGTATTGTGCAAACACCACCTGCAACGACAGACTGGCCACAGCATGTCATGCTGGAAAGTCACTCTCACTCTTACTTAGCAGTGACCATGGCATGTCCATGTACACACATAGTGCTAGGCAGTATTTCTGTTAAGTGACATTTGTGCGTTCCCATTTCTTGCGCACAATCACTGACAAACCTGCTTGGTGTTTGTGCCAATTCCCACTTCTGGATGCACAGAGTTCTTGTACGAACATGCACTATGCATTGGCTAGCAGACTGTCTGCAGTTACATAGAAACATAGAAATATGATGACAGAAAAAGACCACATAGCCTATCTAGTCTGTCCTTCCATATAACAACTACAGCAGTCCCCTTTTTACCTTTAGAGATCTTCTGTGTTTGTCCCATGCATTTTTGAATTCAGTTACTGTCCTCATCTCTACCACCTCTACTGGGAGACTATTCCATGGATCGACTACTCTTTCTGTAAAGAAATATTTCCGCATATCACTCCTGAATCTATCTCCCTTCACCCTCATTCCATGTCCCCTCGTTGCAGAACTTGCTTTCAATTGAAAGAGGCTGTAACACTTTGCAGGGTGCAGACTGACTGGCGCTGCCATTGAATGTCAGATCGTGGTGGGGGGGGGGGCAGCTGAGCTGACCAGGCAGACTGCCAGTGGCCCTGTCACAAGTGAAGATCTGCATCAGCTGTGCATCTGCTAGCCGAACTGGGATTGCTGGTCCCACAGCCCGTCATCATGTACCTCCACTGCCCCCATTGCAAATGGTGAGAGTGCGGGTCTGTCAGGGCCAGATAATGTCCCCCAGCCAGGCCCAGTGATGGTCGTTTGTGATGTACATCACCGTCATGTGAGTCCTGACACACAACTGCTCCCTGAACCTGTGCCCATGCCAAACACACTGGAAGTGCACTATAATTGGGTGTATCATGGTCCACAAGAACCAGACATGACTGGCAATGACAAACACAGAAGGTTGTGTGGCATCTCTGCAAAGAATACCTATCACAAACTGGTAGTGATGGCGACCTGTATCAAAACATACCCCCACCAACCCGGGTAATGCGGACCTAGTGCACGTCACGCCACGTCACTCTTAGGGTGACCACAGAACAGCCACATTGGCATGGCCAGTAGGTACCCAGTGACAGTATGACGCATGCTCAGTACCCCCAACCAAGCTGACATGATGTAGAGGTGCATACACCATCTGGTGAGCAGATGTACACTGCTGTTACGCATGTGAATTGCATTATGGGTACCCTGGTTCCAGCTTATCCACGTAACCACAGCAGACAGTTTGTTTGGTGACTCACACCCATGCTGTGCCCAGCCATTGGGAGCACAAAACACACACTGATGTATCACAATGGGTAATACAATGACATCAGTGGCAGAGGTCAAGAGTTCAATCACAGCGTGGGCCTCCTTTAGTAAGACTGTTGGAGGCTACGCCCTTTTATGGCAGTAACAGTCAGACATATAGCAAATATCAGTGTGTCCACCAAAAATAAACCATCACCTCAGCTGGAAAACCTAAGGTATCGTAATGATAGAGCTGATCAAATTGGTGGAGGGGTTGCTCTCTATGTTAGAGAGGGCATTGAGTCAGAAAGGATTAAAGTTTTGCAGGAAACAAAATCTGCTGTAGAATCTATATGGATTGAAATTCCATGTAAAAGGGGGAAGGCAATGGCAGTGGGGGTGTACTATCGAGCGCCTGACCAGAATGACCAAATGGATGATGAAATGCTCAAAGAAATCAAGGAAGCTAACAAAAGTTACAGCACAGTAATAATAACGGGTGATTTCAACTACCCCGGTATCAACTGGGTCAGTGTCATGGCAGGACATGCTAGGGAGATAAAGTTCCTAGATGAAATAAATTACTGCTTCTTGGAGCAGCTGGTTCATGAACCGACCAGAGGGGAAGCCATATTAGACCTAATCCTTAGTGGAACACCAGATCTAATGCAAGAGATAAGGTTGTTGGGGCCACTTGGCAATAGTGATCATAGCATGATCGCCTTTGATTTAATTAGTGGAGGAGGGATAGTAAGGAAATCCACAGTACTACCTTTTAACTTTCGAAAGGGAGACTATGATAAAATGAGGAAAACAGTTAAGAAAAAACTAAAAGGAGCAGTTGCAAAGGTTAAAGACGTACATTAGGCTTGGCTGTTGTTGAAAAATACTATCGTGGAAGCCCAAACCAGCTGTATTCCACGCTTTAAGAAAAGTGGAAGGAAGTCCAAAAAACTGCCAGCATGGTTTAAAGGTGAGGTCAGAGAGGCTGTTGTTGCCAAAAAAGCATCTTTCAGGAAATGGAAAAAAGAGCCAAATGACGAAACCTGGAAACAGCACAAGCACTGGCAAGTCAAATGCAAGGCATTGATAAAGCAGGCAAAGGGAGAATTTGAGAAGAAGCTTGCTGCGGAAGCAAAAACGCGAAGTAAAGACCTTTTCAAGTACATTCGTAGCAAAAAAACTGTGAGAGAGTCAGTTGGTCCATTAGATGATAAAGGGGTTAAAGGAGCACTAAGAGGCGACAAGGCGATAGCGGAGAGACTGAATGAATTCTTTGCTTCAGTCTTTACTGAGGACGATGTAGGGATGTTACCCATGACTGAAGTGGTATTTAAAGGTGCGGAAGAATTGAAGGAAATATCGATACATCAGGAAGATGTATTACAACTATTAGATAAACTGAAGAGTAGCAAATCACCTGGGCCGGATGGTATACATCCAAGGGTGTTGAAAGAACTGAAATACGAGATTGCAGACCTGCTATTAGTAATCTGTGAACTATCATTAAAATCATCTCTAATACCTGAAGATTGGAGGATCGCCAATGTAACACCAATTTTTAAAAAAGGTTCCAGGGGTGATCCGGGAAACTACAGACCGGTGAGCCTGACATCAGTACCGGGAAAAATGGTAGAAAACATCATAAAGAATAAAATTACTCAGCATGTAGATAGTCATGACCTAATGGGAACACACAAATATACACGGCCTTACCGGAGTTTAGATATGATACCACATATAAACACAGACAACTCCACTACTTTAACCAAAGGTAGCAATTGAATAATATTGCACTAAACAAGCTGACAATACTGTGGTGATAGGGGAGCACAGACCTCAGACAAAAGCCCCAAGGTCTCCGTAATACTTCAAAACCGGAAATACCGGATATCAGTAAAAACCAAGGGGAAAGATAGCATCAACGGTCTGTGACCTACCCCCACCATCCATCAACAGTACTGAAAAAGCTTATAGACAAATACAATCCTGATGGGGCAACAGCTCTTCCAAACTCCAATTATAATAACAGAGACATAAGATAAAGTATATCATTAAAGTTGCTACGTAGTACATAATAGCTAATAACAGATACTTTCTGTCACACTGAAGCTGAGGACTGCTATTTTTACTGATGGGTTTTCTGCTCTTTTTGAGTTGTTTGAGCAGTGGCTGTTAAGAGATATATGATATATGATATGCTGTTTGTTTGCTATTGAGGGTTTAAAGTTTAAACCCTCAATAGCAAACAAACAGCATATCATATATCATATATCTCTTAACAGCCACTGCTCAAACAACTCAAAAAGAGCAGAAAACCCATCAGTAAAAATAGCAGTCCTCAGCTTCAGTGTGACAGAAGATGGCATTAAATATCAACCCCGACGCCACATCAGACGTCCCTCTTAGCGTTTCGCAGACGCTGCTTCAGGGGGGTGAACTATAAAAACAAATAAAACAATAAAAAAAGTGCTAAATAAATCAAACTACATATGAACTACTTCATTTTCAACAGAGCCAAGCAACGCCGAGAGTTCTTACCATGCCCGCACCGAAAACACGTTTACACCAGAGAACTCAACTCACGTTGGGGCTTTTGTCTGAGGTCTGTGCTCCCCTATCACCACAGTATTGTCAGCTTGTTTAGTGCAATATTATTCAATTGCTACCTTTGGTTAAAGTAGTGGAGTTGTCTGTATTTATATGTGATGACCTAATGGGAGACAGCCAACATGGCTTTAGACAAGGAAGATCTTGTCTTATTAATCTGTTATGTTTTTTTGAAGGAGTGAATAATCAGGTGGACAAAGGTGAGTCGGTTGATATTGTGTATCTGGACTTTCAGAAAGCCTTTGACAAGGTCCCTCATCAGAGACTTTTGGCAAAACTAAAGAGTCATGGGATAGGAGGCAGTGTACTATTGTGGATCAGGAAACTGGTTAAAAGATAGAAAGCAGAGGGTAGGGCTAAATGGCCAATTTTCCCAATGGAGAAAGGTGAATAGTGGTGTACCCCAGGGATTTGTGCTGGGTTCGCTGCTTTTTGACATATTCATAAATGACCTGGAAAGTGGAATAACGAGTGAGGTTATCAAATTTGCAGATGACACAAAACTATTTAAAGTTGTTAAAACCCAAGAGGATTGTGGAAAATTGCAAGAGGATCTTGATAAATTGGAAGACTGGGCATCAAAATGGCAGGTGAAATTTAATGTGGACAAGTGCAAGGTTATGCACCTAGGGAAGAACAACCCAAACTATGGTTACACGATGCAAGGTTCCACATTAGGAACCACCACCCAGGAAAAAGATTTAGGCGTCATTGTAGATACCATGTTAAAACCTTCGGCCCAGTGTGCAACGGCGGCCAAGAGAGCAAATAGAATGCTAGGTATGATAAGGAAAGGAATGGAAAATAAAACAAAAGATATTATAATGCCTCTATATCGTTCCATGGTGAGACCGCACCTTGAATACTGTGTGCAATTCTGGTCACCGTATCTTAAAAAGGATATAGCGATTTTAGAAAAGGTTCAGAGAAAAGCCACCAAAATGGTAAAGGGGATGGAAGGATACTCCTATGAAGAAAGGCTAAAAAGGTTAGGGCTCTTTAACCTGGAAAAGAGACGGCTGAGGGGAGATATGATAGAAGTCTATAAATTAATGAACGGAGTGGCACGGGTAAACGTAGATCGATTGTTTACCTTATCAGAATATAGAAAGACTAGGGGACATGCAATGAAGCTACAGGGTAAACTATTTAAGACTAATAAAAGAAAATATTTTTTCACTCAACGTGTAATCAAACTCTGGAATTTGTTACCAGAGGATGTAGTAAAGGCTGTTAATGTAGCTGGGTTTAAAAAAGGTTTGGACAAGTTCCTGGAGGAAAGGTCCATAAACCATTATTAAGAAGGGACCCAGGATATCAATGCTTGACCCACTACAAGCATTGTGGAACCTGTGTCCCTTGGGGAAACCTCTAGGTACATATGATCTAGATTGGCCACTGTTGGAAACAGAATACTGGGCTTGATGGACCTTGGTCTGACCCAGTATGGCATATCTTATGTTCTTATGCACCCTTCCATCTCTTCACTGTACACCACAGTGTGCCCTCGATGCAGCCTATCCATCGCATATTAGCTGTTACATATGGCTCTTTCTTTGTACTGTCCATCTCGGCTTGGGGGATTGGCATTGCTGTTGTTGATCTGATCTGGGCCATGTCTGTTTGTAGGTTCAGCTCTCACATGCTCCTTTTCCGTTCTGTTCCCCATTTTGCCCTGCTCCACAGAGCATCCCCTGCCACCCTTTGGTTTTGGGTTCTTTGCTCTTTTGCATGCTGTATCCACTGCAGAACATTTCATCTCCAGGAACAAGCAGGAATGAGTCTTCACATATGGGTATCGTCGGTACCGACGGAGCCTGCACGGGAACGCTCCCCAGCGTCCAATAAGAAAGCTTTTGGGAGCATCCCACAGTGCCTGCGTGCTACCTTCCTGCCTTTCCCAACCACCTCTCTCCAGTTCTTCTTTTCCGCAGAGCCAGCAGGTCGTGTTCCTGTCACCGCAGAAGAAGTTCTTTATTTTTTCTTTATTCTTTTGTGTCGCATCTGCCTTCTTCGACGTCGGACCGGTACCGCCGGTCTTTCTTTTCTTTCTTTAAAAAAAAAAAAAAAAAACGCTTTATTTCTACTGTGCATTTTCAGTTTTTGGGCCCTAGGCCTAAGAATATTTTCCTCATGGAGAAGCCCGCTTCTGGGTTTAAAAAATGCACAAAATGTGGCGGTACTATTTCTGTCACCGACACCCATGACTGGTGTCTAAAGTGTTTGGGACCTGACCATTCCATCACGGATTGTATGTCCTGTACCATGATGTCTAAGAGAGGTCGGCAGAGCCAAGCAGCCAAGCTCAGTACCCTGTTTCCCTCTGATGCAGCTTCGGTAGCATCGACGTCTTCCAGGGCCTCCTCTTCCTCCCATGGATCTCAGGTAACCAAGCATAAATCTGGCAGGTCCTCAAAGGGCATATCTCCCTCCAAGCATCAAGATGCCTCCAGGCTTGCCCTCGAGGATTCCGCACTGGCAAAATTACCCCAGCGGGAAGCTCCGGCTTCCAAAGCATTATCTATGGGGTCACAGGTTGACATTGATGGCTCGGCCTCGACAGATCACCTGTTGCCCTGTTCTGGGGTACCGGTGGCTCCCACTGGTACCGACATCCAGACTCTGGTGGCGTCGATGGATCAGAAAATTCTGACCATGCAGCGCACCTTAACGGCTTTCATACAGGCTGCGACGCCTCCGGTACCACAACAATCCCCGTTGCTGGTACCGGCTATGGTACTGGCATTGCTCCCGGTACCGGTACCGATTGCATCTACATCGGCTTCAGTGTCGACTGCAACGGTACCCTGTCCTATGATGCCCATCGGTTACTCCCGATGTCGATCCCACTCGATACGGTTATCGGGCTTTACAGGAGCATCCAGACAGGCGATACTTCGATTCCTCTGAGGACTCTGATGAGTCTGAGGGTTCTGTAGAAGCATCGATACTTCTTCCTCTGGAGTCTTCTTCACCTAAACGAAGAATGTCTCCTCCAGAAGACTTTTCAAGACTTTGTTAGGGAAGTGGCTAGGGGCCTCTCAATCACAGTGGCCCCTGAGTCAGAACCCAGAGCCAAGGAGTTGGATATTTTACAATATCCTAAAGCTCCTAAGGAGGCAGTTACTTTACCTGTTCATGAGATTCTTTATGATCTCATGTTGAGGATGTGGGAGACACCTCTCACCACCTCTCTTCATTCTCGCAGGTTAGACACCATGTATCGTGTCTCTCCTTGTCCTGGCTTCCACAAGACTCAGCTTCCTCACCACTCTATTGTGGTAGAGTCTGCCATGAAGAAGATAAAGAGTGCAAAAAGACACTCATCTAATCCTCCAGGGCGTGAATGCAGGACCCTGGATGCTTTTGGCCGAAGGGTTTTACAAGCTGCTATGCTAGCTGCTAGGATCAATTCCTATAGTCTCTATATAGGAATGTTTCTAAAAGAAGTCACAGATCATCTGCAGACTTTAACCCAGGGGTCTCAAACTCAAATTGCTTTGAGGGCCAAATGAGGACCTGTAAAGTAACCCGGGGGCCGCATAAGACGCGGGGCCTCATTTGCATAAGGGGCCTCATTTGCATAAATATTTGCATAATGTTACCATACACTAACTTTTAGTAAACATGCCTCTTAATGAGTATGGATAAAGAAAGACTAAAAGATTTAGAAACAGGAAGACAATAATTAAACTGGGAACCCCAAAAGCCAAACTTGGAATGTACAACAACACTGTAGAAATAAAACTATAAATTAATTTCCTCTTGTACTAAACAAAGCGCAAACATTAATGATGCACATTTCCCAGAGTTGACATATTCCAGTTAATAAATTCAAAATAAAGAGATATTTTTCTACCTTTTGTGCATTTTTTTCAGTTGCAATTGTTCCAGCCACTTTCTTCTGGTTTCTTCATGTCTTCTGCTAACTCTCCATCATCTGCTGTCCATTTACCCTTTCTTCTCTCTCCTAGTTTTTTTTTTTCCATTCTCTCTCTATATCTGCTTTAACATACTAATCTTTCTCCTTTTTCTCTTTCCTCATTCCTATTTCATCCACTCAAATTTTACCCCTCCATCCTCAATCCCCACTTACTCTCCCAATACCTGGCCAATTGTAGATTTGTCTTCTCTCCCAGACAAAATATTTTTCCCCTCTCCATTTCACTTTCCCAGCTCCATCCCATTCTAATCCTCCCCCAACATCAGCTCCCTTCTAGTTCCAGCCCCACCCAGCATCTGCTCCTTTCTAGTCCCTGCATCAGTCCATTTCCAGTCCTATCCTAGCCTCACCATCAGCCCATTTCCAATCCTAGCCCCCCATCAGCCCATTTCCAATCCTAGCCCCCCCATCAGCCCATTTCCAATCCTAGCTCTCTCCCCTCACAGCTCATTTCCATTCCAAGCCCCCCTCCCCATCAGCCATTTGCAGTTCAAGCCCCCCTTCCACTCAGTCCATTTCCAGTCCTAGCAACCCCCCCCCAGCCCATTACCAGTCCTATCCTCCCCCTGCCACTTATTCTCCAGTTTTTAACTAACCCTTCCCTTTCTTTCTTTCACCCTCTCCACATCCAGCATCTCCCCCCTTCTCTCCTACCCTATCTGCCCCTTCTCTTGCACCATCAGTGCTTCCCCCTCATTTTCTCATCCTATCCCTCCAGTGTCCAGCACTCCCACATTCCCTCTCCCTCACCTATGTCCAGCATCCCCTCATCTTCCGCCACTGTGTCCTGTGTTCTCTCTCTCCCCATCCCATGTCTAGCATCCCCTCTCTCACCCCACGTCCAGCATCTGCCCTCGAGTCTAGCCCTACCCTGTATCCATCCTCTGCCCTCTATCCCCTCGCTCGTGTCCAGCATCTGTCCTTCATCCCTCCATGCATCCACCCCATGTCCAACATGCGCCTTCAACCCTCCATGTCTCTTACCCTATGTCCAGTATCTGCCCTCCATCTCTTACCCCCTGTACAGCATCTATCCCCCACTCCCCCACCCTGTATCCACCATCTGCTTTTCATCCCCTTATGCCCCTCACTCCATATCCTGCATCTCTTCCTTCACCTCTTTCCTTTCATTTCTGCCCTTTTCCACTCTTCTCTTCTCCCCCTCCTCTGGCTTTTTCCATCTCTCCCCTCCCCATCTTCCCTCATATCTCTCCCATTCCACCCCCTGTCTCTGGCCTTCCCACCCCCTGAACACACACACTCTCTGCTTTACTTCCCTCCTATGTGTCTCCCAATCTTCCTCCCCTTATGGCCCCCCAAAACCTCTTGCCACCTCGGTATCGCTAAAACAAAAACCCAAACCCCTCCCCAACATCCCCTGAACCTCTTGCTTCCTGTGGGGAATCGTTAAAAAAAGGCAACGCGGCACCGTGAGCTTCGCACTGAAGCACTGGGCAGGACTCTACAGGCCCCGCCCCCTCCGAAACAGTTCCTACTGCTGACGAGAGGGGGCGCAGAGCCTTGCCCAGCTTCTGCGTCGCGCTTAGTGCCGCCTTGCTTTTTAGTTTTCTTTTTACCAATTCCTCAAAGGAAACAAGAGGTTTGAAGGAATGTTGGGGGGCTTTTCTGGCGATGCTGCGGTGGCAACAGGTTGGGGGGGGGCTATAAGGGGAGTTAAATGCTGCATGCAGAGAGAGGGGGAGGAAGAAAAAGGAGAGAATACTGTGCATGACAAGGGTGAAGTTCCAGCTACTGCTTAGAGGAGCGGGGCAGCAACAGGTCTCCGATCCCGCGCGCAGAAGCAGAAGCCAGGGTTTTGGGGGTTTTTTTGTTTCCCTCCGCGGGCCGCACAACGTTCTCTCGCGGGCCGCATGCGGCCCGCGGGCCGCGTGTTTGAGACCCCTGCTTTAACCCCTTTCATTGCAGAGGATAAAAGAGAGGAGTTTCTCACTTGGCTCAAACATGCCCAAGATGTCTCCAAATTTTCCAACCGTGCAGCCTTTGACTCTTTTGGGTGTGTAAGCAGAGCTTCTTGCTTGGCTACAAGCTTCTGATTTGGAGCTCTGGGTCCAAGATCAATTGGGAAATCTCCCTTGTACAGGTGAAAACCTTTTTGGTAAGGATTGGCAAGCAAAGGCCACTCAGATGGATGCTAAAAACTCTGCTTTGGATCGACTTTCAAAGTCTACCTCTGCTCCTGTTAAGAAAAGATTGTTTAAAAAGACATCTTTTTCCAAAAAGGGAAGATACTATCCTGCTTATGGTCAGCAGGCATCTTCTGCAGGTCGTTTTACTGCAAAGCATCAGCAACCATCTAAACAGGCCAAGTCAAAGGCAGCTAGACCTTCCACGGCCCAGCAGCCTGAGCCTTCTCGGGGCCTTTGACTCGCTACTAGAGAACTTAGCCTTTCTAGCTCTGAAAGGACCAGAGCCCCTTACCATCCCAGGAAGGTTGACTTACTTTGCTCCCAGATGGGAGCAAATCACAGCAGAGCAATGGACACTCTCCATCATAAGGGAAGGGTACAAGCTTCATTTCTTAAGCCTTCCCCCCCCACACCATGGTGAAACAGTTCAATTCTCCAACATCTCTCCTCAACCTTCTAGGTCAGGAGATTGCCATCCTTCTTGCCCAAGGGGCAATAGAAGAAGCACCTCTTCTTCAACAACACCTTAGGTACTTCCAGCTTATGCGCACCTTATATGATGCCTTGGGGGGTACCACCCATTCGTGGTGCCCTCTGGGGCACATTCTGATCTGCCTTGGTTGACGTAGCACTTTATGATGTGCCTTATGCTGCACCCTAAAAGGTGCTTTGGGTTAAGGCACTGGAATGTGGCTTTTTTGGGATAACAGTACAGATTGTTGGGATGTGTCTGACTGTTACAGACAGGAAAAGGAATTGCCTTGGACAGCCTCATTACATATCCCCACTGGGGGATTAAACTCATGACTGCTGTATCAGCAGTCATTGTATTGACCAGTGTGCTACACCTCAAGTTCTTTGATCACAGCTCAGCGCGCAAACCTAAGGTTACCGCGTGCTGATGTCCCATGGGCGCGTCTATCGCGCGATGATGGCCAGGGCGCCCTCTGTCACGCGGTAATTGCCATTGCTGCCTTAAGGCCGGAACGCCCACTACCTTATATGGCATTCGTCACAGTAACGCTGCAACTAACGCCGGTAACATTAGGACTGTTTAGTAAACATACCCCATAGAGTTGCCAACTGGCTCCAGATGCGCCCGACAGGTTTGATCCAGTCCTGGGTTTACCACATTGCATGCAGGGATATGTAGTTCTGATTTCTCCATTGAACTCCATAAGATAAGCAAGATTACCTGCATGCAATGGGGTAAACCCAGGCATGGATCAAGTCTCTCGGGCGCATCTGGAGCCAGTTGGCAAACCTACCAAACCTGCTTCAAGATGAAGAAGGTATGCCTGCAGAAAGGCATTGGGACCCCCTCACCAGTTTCTGTCCTGGGACCCTGCACGTTTAACACCAACCCTGGACCCAGTATAGCAAATATTATGTTCTTGTGTTCTAAAAACAATCAATTCACGTTTCCGTTCCTCTGCCCTCGGCATTTTGTAGACCTCTATTATATCCCCCCTCAGCCTCTCTTCTCCAAACTGAAAAGCCCTAACCTCTTTGGCCTTTCCTTATATGGGAGTCATTCTATCTCAGTTATTTTGCTTCCCCTTCTCTGTACCTTTGCTAATTCCAATACATCCTTTGAGATGTGGCGTCCACAACTCTACATAGTACTCAGCAGTGGAGTCACACCATGGAGCAATACAAAGGCATCAAATTTGCAGATATTTTTTGTTTTCTTCTCTATTTCTTTCCTATGAATTCCTAATATTCTGTTTGCCTTTTTAGCTGCCACTACAAACTTAACAGGAGACTTCAACTCATTTTTCTGGGTTTTGACCTAGAGGGTAATTTCATAAACTCTTATGCAGTTAATGCACATGTGTAGTCAAGTAAGCATATACCTTCCTTTATAAAAAGAGGCCCATAAAGATGCACCTTGGTCTAGTCACTGTAGTTATGCCTGCTCTCTGGCAGTCATAAATGCTCGCTCCTAGAGTTTTCAAAAACACACATAAAAACAGGTTATAATATTTTTTAATTTACACACATAAATTTGTGCTCCAAGTTCGGCCCCTGTGATGCCA
Organism: Ichthyophis bannanicus; assembly: GCA_033557465.1. Taxonomy (NCBI): domain Eukaryota; kingdom Metazoa; phylum Chordata; class Amphibia; order Gymnophiona; family Ichthyophiidae; genus Ichthyophis; species Ichthyophis bannanicus. Next base: position 499,642,346 of record CM066033.1, read on the forward strand.
ACTTCTTGTTTGCACGGGAAGTTGGCATCGGAGAGTGGCAGAAGCAAACAGCCCCCTGGCACCGAAGCTTGAAGGTAAACGTTGCAGGGCTGTTTGTGGCTATTGCTACCTCTGTCGGTCCCAAAGAGAGGTGGAAGTGGTGGCAATGGGTGTTGTGAGGGGGGGGGGGGGGCGCATGAGATGAGGTTCGGCTAGGGTGCCTCATCTCCTTGCACTGGCCTTGCCTACATCCATTCCTTTGCACTTGTCCACATTAAATCTCATTTGCCATTTGGATATTCAGTCTTAGTATCGCAAGGTCCTCCTACAATTTTTTCAAAGACGCATACAATTTAGCAACTTTGAATAATTTGCTGTCATCTGCAAATTTGATCACCTCACTCAGTGCTCCAAAATCCATTTGATTTATAAATATGTTAAAAAGCACCTGGGCTGGTAGAGATCCCTGTGTTTCTCCACTACTCACATTCCTTCATTGAGAAAATTGACCATTCACTCCTACTCTCTGCTTTCTATCTTTTATCCAGTTCCCAGTCCACAATAGGACTTTGCCTCCTATCTCATGGTTTTTAAAATTCCTCATGAATCTTTCAAGAAGTAGTTTATCAAAGGCTTTCTGAGAATCCAAATACACTATGGAGGTAATTTGAGAACACTAATAAGGGGTTTGAACGTGTGGCGGTGACGTTGTTGTGCCGAAAACGTCCTCGACTGTATTCTGAAACACTGCTATCGTGCATGTACACAGCGCTATCATAGGGATCTCAGAACGTGCCCAGAAGGGGCAGAATGGGGACATGGTCAGCCACAGAGACGTATAAAGCGTATTCACGAAAGGCCCATGTATGTATTAAATGTTTCCCAGAAATGTCCACGTTATTCCTGCTGAAATGTGGAATAAGGCCAGGACTTAAAAAAATATTCTGTTCTGCTCTGAGGCTTGTCCCATATAGAAGAATGGTTGTGCTGAACTGGTGACTGCAGTCTGGAAAAACACAAGATTCAGTTACAAAGAACAGAAAGCAGAGGGGAGGGAATGTTGTAAGGTAAAGAAACATTAATAAACACCCTTACAGAAATGTTAAGAAGAGCAATAGTGTTTATTCAGGCTATGCTAAAACAGCTGATCAAGGGAACCCTAACAAATCCTATGTTCTGAAAACTGGGACTGCTGATGTAAGAATAGTATGGAAACAAATCATATTGCAGTGAGAAAGGGAGATCATATGGTAGTCTTGGGATGTCATGCCATTATAGCAGAGCAGCTGTTAGTCATAGATTTGATTTGGCAGAATGATGTATTTTTTTGCCTGAAAGTGAGAGTATGTATGTATGTGGTTTGAGGAGTACACAGGAGGATCTGGTGTACTCATCTGCAATTCAGAGGGGACATGAAAGCCAGGGCAGTACCTTGACTTATGGATGACTGCAGCGTCACCAGGCGCCAGTGTGATTGGGCAGACAAAATCAGAGAAGGATCTCTATATCTAAATGTCAAACCATATCCCTGTCAAAATAAGGGACCCTCAGAATAAGGACATCCAACAACGAAAACAGCACCAGTGCATGCTCATAATGCACATTATTGGAGACCAATGGTGTTGCTGCTGAGCATGAATTAGTACTGTTTTCACTGCTGAATGCTGTTATTCTGAGGGCCCCTTATTATTGATGGGGATATATTTTGACATTTAGCTATAGGGAACCTATACAGATTCCTTCTTGACTATTTTTCATAGGGTACTCCAATAAGATCATATATTGTTGGCAGTGTGATAGGGCAGCCATACCTCCGCTGTGTCAGGCACTGGGAGACATGAATGATGTTGTGCCAATATTCCCCAGATTGTACCATGAGGCCTACATCCTTACCCAGTCCAGGATCTATGAAAGCTGCAAGAGTGGTGATATATCTGGAGTCTGGCTACTTGGTGTGATGGCACAGGGAACTTCCCTCTCATGCCCACACAGGCCTGACCACGGGAGCAATGCCACAAAGCAGTCTGCGGGATGCGGGTCTCTGTAGTACAGTCCATCACTGGTTCCACTCTTTTCTCTCTTCTCGCTCCTGTGCAGTCATTTCCTCTCTGCCTTCCACTTCTCCCTCAGATTCTCACTCTCTTCCCTGTGGGGTTCCCCAGGGCTCAGTTCTCGCACCTCTTCTCTTTAACCTTTTCTTGGCCCCTCTTGCCTCCCTGATCCAACAATTCGGTATCTCTACATTTTTCTATGCCGACGATATTCTCCTCCTCTATCATACTTCTCCCTCTTGCCCAGACCTCTCACCTCTTAATGCCTGCCTTGCAGCTGTGGCAGACTGGCTGACCCTTAACTGTCTTCACTTGAATCTCACTAAGACTGTGGCTATTTGGTTCTCGCATGGTAGTCCTCCTCCATCACTAGCTCCCTCTTTTTCTGGCACTCCTGTACCCTTGGTTTCCACTTTTCGGTACCTGGGGGTGCACTTTGATTCAGACTTATCTTTTCACTCCCATATCTCTCAGGTTACTAAAACCTCTTTCTTCTTTCTTCGTCAGATTCGCTCTGTTCGCCCTTTTCTTTCCCCTTCTGCTCTTGCTACTTTAGTACTCTCTTTAGTCATATCCCGTGTAGATTTTGCCAATTCTCTTTTCACCGGTCTGCCTAAGAATCGTCTATCCCGTCTTCAACGCATTCAGAACACTGCCGCACGCCTTGTCACTCACTCCTCCCTTCGCGATCATATAACCCCCATTTTATTCCACCTCCACTGGTTACCGGTATCTTTCCGTGCTATGTTTAAATTACTGACCCTGGTTCACAAAGCCTTTCACGACAGCACTCCACAGTATCTCACGGACCTCCTCTTTTTCCACTCCTCTAGACACACTCCCGCTCATTTCATCTTAATCGCCTTACCCTCCCCTCCCCTTCCCGAGCTCACCTTCAGTCTACCCGTTCTACCGCTTTCTTCTTTGCTGGACCCGCCCTTTGGAATGCCCTTCCCTCTTCCCTCCGTTTAGAACCCCAACACTCTGCTTTCAAACGAGACTTGAAAACTCACCTATTCTCTTTAGCTTTTGATGTTCCCTCTCCTTTTGTGTGACTTCTACTTTTCCCCCACCTTTTGTCTGCTCTTAGGTCTTCTTCTTCTTCTTTTTCTCATGCTCCATCTGTCTGCTTTCCCTTTCATTCTGTCCTATAATATATTGTACACTTCTTTTCTTTTCCACTGGCTTTTAACCTTCTTTTATTGAATTTTAAATTGTACACCGCCTTGGTTTTTGTAGAAAGGCGGTTTTTATCAAATAATAAACATAAACATAAACCCACAGATGGCAGATATATGCAGACCGACATATGCCACTATGGGACAGGTGTAGCCGCTATGAGGAATGCCAGTACCCGGATAGTTGGGCTTCAGATGCCATAGCCAGAAGACCCTACTACTACTACTGATCATTTGTATAGTGCTAGAAGGCGTACGCAGCACTGCACAGATGCAAAAGATGGTCCCTACTTAGCAGAACTTACAATCTAGTCAAGACAGGCAACACAGCAGCTATGCATAGGATACATCCAGGATGAATGGTAAGGAAACACAAGGGAGATTAGGCAGATTAAATCCAAAAGTGACAATGAAGAGGTGAGTGTTCAGTCTGGATTTGCGAAGGGCCAGAGAAGAAGCCTGATGTACAGACTCAGGTAGTTTGTGCCAGGCATAGGGAGCAGCAAGGTGAATGGAGCAAAGTCTGGAATTGGCAGTTGAAGAGAAGGACGCAGATAGAAGCAATCTGCCAGAATAGAGGGGTTCCCCAGGAGGCGTGTAGGGAGAGATAAGAAAGGAACAGTAGTGCAGAGCAGCAGAATACATGCACTTATAGGCCAGAGGCACGGAAAGGGCAGACATTTGTTGCTCAGCAATATTCTGCACTCTTTGGGGAACTGCAATGTTAGTTTTGGGTTTTGTGCACTTGGTAAGGGTCCATCCTTAGCAGTTTAAAGCATGTTTGTAGAGATGACCAAGGCAGGAATCACTGGGACCAGTTCCTAATGCCAAGTACTATTTGATGCAAGGTATATTCTGACATATATGTTCATATTTACATTCTCTGATACCATATTAGAGTGCACTGGGATTACTTAGCACTTTTTAGGGCCTGTAGAGGATTGGTATGTGGTCTAGGTTGCAGAAGCAGTCATTTCTCATTGGTATTTATGTCTAGCTTGCATCAGCAAACTACTGTCAATGTGAAGAGCAGCTTAGGTGATGCACATTTTTCCTGGGGACATGACATTCGTGGGTGCATCGCGGAGATGGGCAGGATCCGAAACATGAAACTTTTTAGAATATGGTGGGAGTGGGGATGTCCAAAATGAATAGCATTTTGCCTGTGTCACAGCAAAAACGTCTACTGCCCCGATTTTGGACCTGCAGACACATCTAGACCAGTGAATGCAGAATTAGATTTAAACAGGGCTCGTTTTTATTTTAGTCGTGTCCTTGGGCCCGATGTACATGTTATGGAATTGGGCTCCGCATCAAACAATTTTACACGTGTATTCACACCTACAAAGAAATGTGGCAGACTGGTGAGGTAAGACTTCCTTTGACTAAATCCATATTGACTTTGCCCCATTAAACCATGTCTGTCTATATGTTCAGTAATTTTGTTCTTTATTATAGTTTCTACCATTTTTCCCAGCACTGATATCAGGTTTTCTGGTGTGTAGTTTCCAGATCTCCCCTGGAACCACTTTTAAGAATTGGCGTTATGTTGGCCACCCTCTAATCTTCAGGTACCATGGATGATTTTAATGATAGGATACAAATTACTAATAATAGCTCTGCAATTTCATCTTTGAGCTCTTTCAGCACTCTTGGGTATATACTATCTGGTTCAGGTGATTTGCTGTTCTATAGTTTGTCAGTTTGTTCTACTACATCTTCAAGGTCCACTGAAATTTGTTTCAGCTCTTTCAACTCATCACTATTAAATACCATTTCTGTTATGAGTAGCTCCCTCACATCTTCCTCAGTTAATACCAAACAAAGGATTAATTTAATCTCACAAGCTAAGGCCTTGTCCTCATAAGAACATAAGAAATGCCATACTGGGTCAGACCAAGGGTCTGTCAAGCCCAGTATCCTGTTTCCAACAGTATCCAATCTAGGTCACAAGTACCTATCAGGTTTCCAAAAAAGTAGACAGATTCCATGCTGCTTATCCCAGGGTTAAGCAGTGGATTTCCCTGGTCCTCTTTAATAATGGTTTATGGACTCTTCCTCCCCTAGTGCTCCTTTTCCCCTCACTTATCTCATGGCACAATTCATTTTCTTGCAGCTTTCTTACTTAAACTGTACATGAAAAAGTTTTATTTTGAGTTTTATCTCTAGGGCAAGCTTCTTTTCAAATTCTTTCTTCTTTCCTTATCAATGCTTTGAATCTAACTTGCCAGTGCTTATGCTGTTTCCAATATTCTTTATTTGGTTCCTTTCTCCTTTTTTTTTTTTTGAAAAATATTTTTGTGGTTCTAATAGCCTCATCTTTTAACCATGTCAAGTGTCATTTTGTCTGCTTCCATCTTTATTATTACATGGAATATATCTGGTCTGGGCTTGCAACATGGTATTTTTAAACAATATCCACACCTGATGTAAACTCCTAACCTTTGTAGCTGCTTCTTTTATTGTTTTTCTATCCATTTTCCTCATTTTATCATAATCCTGCTTTTGAAAGTTGAATGCTAACACAGTAGATTTCCTTTGTCTATTCATTCTAGTTATTGTCTAGCAGTGAGATGGGGGCTATCCAGTCTTTTTCACTGAGTGCCACATGTATGATTATCTCCCAGTTGCTGAGAGATCATATTTGTACACTAAGCTCTTGAGGCTAGAGTAGAGGACTTGGAGAAGCTGAGTCAGACAAAGAGGCATACAGAGAAGACCTTCAGGAGAATAGTAGAGAAGTCCCACTTCCACTCTGGCAGTTTCTGAGAGGAGACCATCAACTTTGTGTGGCAGGAAGTGATTCTGTAGCTAAGATCTGCCCTCCAGGTGATATGGTTTATGGTTTATATTATTTAATATATCACCTTTAGTACAATTAAAATGGTAAAATTGTGGTGTATAATTAAAATGATAAAGAAGGAAAAGAACTACAATAGTAAGACAGAACGAGAAAATGTCTCCAGGCGTATATGCAAAGGAGGGAAGGATTAGGATGGTCATCGCAGTTAGCAATTCAGTTGTTAGGCATGTAGATAAATTAAAAGGGAGCTGCTACGGCAAGGGGATAAGTGGCTTTTCTACTCCCTTTTGTTTGAAGCTTGACATATAAATAATATTAGCACGGTCTTTCTGGTGGCTTTTCTTAACTGGGACCTTTTTTGCATAGAAATATAGAAAAACGATGACAGAAAAAGACCACATGGCCTATCTAGTCTGTCCTTCTATATCAACAACAGTCCACTTTTTTCCTTTAGAGATCCTCTGGGTTTGTCCCATGCTTTTTTGAATTCAGATACTGTCCTCATCTCTACCACCTCCACTGGGAGACTATTCCATGGATCCACCACTCTTTCCGTAAAGAAATATTTCCACATATCACTCCTGAATCTATTATCCCCTTTCACCCTCAACCCATGTCCCCTTGTAGCAGAACTTGCTTTCAATTGAAAGAGGCTCTCCCCCTGTGTATTTATGCAATGGAGGTATTTAAACATCTCAATCATATAACCTCTATCCCGCCTTTCCTCTAAGGTGTACATATTACGATCCTTAAGTCTGTCCTCATATGCTTTATAATGAAGACCACTAACCATTTTAGTAGCCACCCTCTGTACTGACTCCATCCTGTTTATATGCTTTTATTGATTGGTCACTGGTTTAATTTTGGCCACTGTCACTGTGGCATCATGCCTCACATCACAGATGGTACTGCGGATGGAAGGATACCCCTATGAGGAGAGGCTAAAAAGGTTAGGACAACCTGGAGAAAAGACGGCTGAGGGGAGATATGATAGAGGTCTATAAAGTAATGAATGGAGTGGAACGGGTACACGTGGATCGATTGTTTACGCCATCAAAATTTAGAAAGATCAGGGAACATGCAACGACACTACAGTGTACCCCATTTAAGACTAATAAGTGCAAATATTTTGTCAATCAACGTGTAATTGAACTCTGGAAGTCATGTACCAGAGGATGATCCTGCATGCTTCTCCTCGCGATCATATCACTCCTATCCTTCAGCACCTTCATTGGCTGCCAGTACATTTTCGGATTCAATTCAAAATTCTCACTCTTGTACATCAGGCCATTTATCTTCACACCCCTCAGTATCTATCCAACCTATTAACTTTTCACACTCCCACTCGCAGCCTATGATCAATTCATATCAATCGTTTACACCTTCCCTCCCCCTCCCAGGATCATCTTCACTCAACTCGGCAATCAGCTTTTTTTTACCTTGGTCCTGCCCTCTGGAACTCCCTCCCCACTAACCTCCGACTAGAACAGTCCCTTCCCAAGTTCCGTTCTCTTCTTAAGACTTATCCTTTTTCTTCTGCCTTCAACCTTCCCCCATGACCCCTGCTGTCACTGTATTTCCTTTTACAATCTGTCCTTTTTCTTTTTTTTTTCCCTCTCTTATATGATTGTCACTTTTCCTTCCCTTTCTTAAATCATGTATTTTAAAGTTTTATTGTAAACTGCCCCGGTGTAATGGGGTGCGGTATATCAAGTGATTTTAAACATTAAACATTAAACATGTAGTAAAAGCTGTTCGTGTAGCTAGGTTTCAAAAAGGTTTGGACAGGTTCCTGGAGGAAATGTTCATAACCCATTATTCAAAGGGATCTGGGAAATCCACTGCTTGCCCCAGTACAGGCATTGTGGAACCTGTGAGTCTTTTGGGGAAACTGCTAAGTACTTGTGACCTAGATTGGCCGCTGTTGGACAAAGGATACTGGGCATGATAGACCTTGCTCTGACCCAGTCTGGCATATCATATGATCTTCTGTTCTTATGTGCCACCTGGGCAGCTGCCGGGTCCCCCCTCTGCACCAGCAACCCCCACTGCATGACCCATGTGCCACCTCCTTTGCCCCATTTGCACCATCAACATAATGCCCTTTCATACTTAGGCACCATGCTGATGCTGCTAATGGAGCACTACTATCACTGTCTGGGGCTCCCCTGTCAATGCATCACATTGTAGACATTGAAATGGGCTCTAAATACACCCTTTCGATGAGGTTTTGCTTGGCGTTAGGTTTCCCAGCATTAAAGGGCTTTTAGGTATGTTGCGCAACAGGCATTAAGGGAGCACACACTGTTACCACCCATTCTCCATCCCGTTAATGCCCACTCTCTGCCTACTGCTCCCTTAACACTACTGGAGCCTTTAACACCTGTTTAAAATGGCTTTTTTGCTGCGTTAAGGTACACTGGCTCCCTTAACACAGTTTAGTAAGCATACCCCTTAGTCTTTAGTGGAACACGTGATCTGGTGTGAGATGTAATCGTGTTAGAGCCATTTGGCAATAGTGATCATAATATGAACAAATTTGATTTAATAAATGGTGGGAGGAAAGTAAGGAAATCTACTGTGCTAGTATTTGACTTTCAAAAGGGACTCTGATAAAGTGAGGAAAATAGTGTTAGCAAAAAAATTCAAAGAAGCAGCTGCAAAGGTTAAGAATTTACATCAGGCGTGGACCTTGTGTAAAAATACCGAGGGGTATTCAGCGGCAACTGTCGCAGGTTTAAATCAAAATCAGATATTCAATGCCAGGGCTATATTCGGACACTAGCATTGAATATCTGGGTTGCTTGGCTAAAGTTTTGCCAACTTTATTTTGGCCTAACTTTAGTCGGTTAGGGTTAAGCGGCCAGAGGCTCAATAGTGCCATTGACTGACTAATCCTACATCCCAGCCCTGCTCTACCCCAATGCTAAGCTGTTAGTATTGGGGTGTTCAGCAGCACTAAGAAGGGATATTCAGTGGCACAACTTGATATGTGTTGCTGAATATCCTGCTCCGTGGGATTAACGTGGTCAGTAGGTCTGCCAACTATGCTAATCACTTCAAATATGCTCCCCATAATCGTGGAAGCCCAAACCATGATGTCTTCCCTGCTAAACAAGCTGAAAAGTGTATACTAGCAGTGTCACACAATGATGCGTTTCCCCCATTTCCAGAATCAGGCATGTGGGGGGGGGGGGGGGGTCATATGTGTATCTCATAGGAAGTGTCAGGTGGGGATGCACACATGTGTGTGTATTTGTGTGGGGGGGGGGAGAGATATCAGGGGCTAGGTGGGTGCGTGTGTGGGTTGTCATGGGGAGTTTCATGGCGTGTCACATGTGTCTTTTGAAGAACTTGAGGGTGCATGCATTTGAAATGGGGAGTATCAGGGGCTGCGTGCATGTGTGTCTTTCTCAAAATCCCCCTCCCTGGTTTCTTCCACCACCCCTTTCCCTTTCTTCTCATGATCCCTACCCTAGGCTTCACACAGTCCTGGCTCAGCTCCTCAGAATTGCGGTAGGTCACACTTCCCCCACCATGATCAGCTCTCTGCATGGTGGAGTTCCACGGTTCAGGAAGTTCGGGCTGCTTTCCCAGTTTGAAGTCTTGCAAGATTTCAAATCATGAGATAAGCTGAACTTCCTGCACTGTGAAGTTCCACAATTCAATAGAGCTGATCGCTTGGGGAAGGAGGGAAGCCTAAACCATGGCATTTCGGTAGCCTCGCATACTCATGTTTACACATGCATAAAGATGGACAATTTCCCTGCTGTTGAACCCTCAACATGAGATGCTTACACCTAAGTGGAACTCCCCTAAAAAAGTGGAAGGAAGGCCAAAACAACTGTCAACAGGGTTAAAAAGTAAGGTGAAAAGGGCTGTTATAGCCAAAAAACAACCTTTGTAAACTGTAAAAAGGATCCAAACTGGCAAGTTAGATGCAAAACATTGATAAGTCAGGCAAAGAGAGAATTTAAAAAGATGCTTGGAAGCAAAAATGCATAATAACTTTTGCAGATGTATTCAAAGCAAGAAGGCTGTAAGGAGTCAATGGGATCGCTAGATGATTGTAGTTTAAGAAGGGGCACATTTTAGAAAGAACATAGAGAGGAAGATTCATATATCCATATCAGGATGTGGAGAATTCTGACAGGCCACCTGTGGACCATGCTGTTTTTTATCTGTCGTCATTTACTATGTTACTATATATCCAGGGGTTAAAAATTAATTAAATAAAGTTACCTATTGGTAGGGGAGTTCACAGGCCATCCCAAAGGCAACTGATGGCTGCCATGACTTTTTTTTGTTGTGGTCCTTGGGGCAGCTCTGCACTGCAACTCGAATGCAATTAAGAACCTGGCCAATGAGGAGCCAGCAAGAAACGGCCCATGAGGAGCCAGCAAGAGACTGGCCAGTGAGGAGCCATGATTGATGTAAACAGGAAGAAGCTGACCAATGGAGAGCCAGGATTGAGGTAAAGCTAACTGGCCAATAAGGGTACCAGGAATAATGGGCAGCTTGAGATTGGCCAGGCTAGAGCTGTTGGATGGAACTTTAGTGACTAGAAAGAAAATGACAGTTGGGATAATCATGACAGCTGAATGAGAAAGGGTGATTTAGTTTGGCAAGAACTGAATTTAGGGACAGTTTTGTACTTAGGAGAATGTGTACTCTGAGAGAAGACCTGCTGACAGGCTGAGAGCTGATTTCAGAAGAGAATATTTCATAAAAGAGATTAAATTCTCTGTGAATTCCTGTCTCAGAACAGGAGAAGTTAATATATTTAGAGAGCTAGAATTGGAATTTTAAAACTGACTGCAAGCTCTTATGAGTGGATGAGAGGACTTTATGGGGAATATCCTCTTGGATTAGAAAAGAAAAAAACCCCAAACTTCCCGAAATGGAGTAAGTCTGACCGTGGTAACTGAAAAGTTTCTGAAAGGAAGATGTTAAACCTCAGTGGTGGCTGCTACAATTGAACTGCTTGACTGGGTTTAACTCAGAGCTACTCAATTCCAGTCCTGGTGGCCCGCAACCCTGCAGATTTTTGGGATATCCCTAATGATATGCATGAGATATATATGCATTAGAGATAGCCTGCCAACCTGACTGGTGTTTGGCCCTCCAGGGCTGGATTTGGAGACCCCTGCCTTACACCTCTGTCATTTAAGATTGTAAGTGGGCAAGGTGCAGATGTCCAAGACATCAAAGAGGTTAGAATTTGTCACATTCCTCCTTGCTTCTCACCACCACCAAAATATTGTCTATTAGACAACTTTTTGGTGGTGTTGAGAATGACTGAAGAAGCAGGGAAAGAAAGGGAGCTTTAATTATCCTTTTGTTTAAATTAGCTAGGAAAAGTGTTAAAGTTTCTGTAAAAGAGATAAAACCCTAATCACCTTTCTTCTAAAGAAAGACAATGTTGCCCCATTTTTATAGGGTAGACAGGGTTTTCCATTATTAATTTTATATAATTAGGGAGTAGGATCCAATTTTGAGGAGAGACATCTAAAGAACCACGGAGGACCGGCCAACCTGAGGAATCAAGGAGGCTCCAAACCTGCAGCAGAGGAATCCAGCATCCAAGCCCCTATCCCAAGAAAGAGAGCTGGAAGAGGTACAGGTGCACCCTATGTAAAAAAAAAACCAACAACATTTGTTTGAGTTCAAACAACACAAACACAGAGGGAAGACGGAGGGAACATAGGGAATTCTGAAAAAATAAACTCACCTGTTAGAGGTTGAGAAGTTTAAAGATTCTAAAAAGGAAATAAAATAATAATTCCTTAGCAAGAATTGTACTTAGATATTCAGGGAGAGAGTTTAAAAGCTAATTTAAAGATTTATTTAACTTACCTGAATAACAAGTTTAAATACACCTGGAATAAAAGAAAATAATATTTTAGAAAATCTGGAAATATTAAAAGCTGGACAGAAATTGGTAATTAATGTAACTGAAATACTTACCTGAGTTGTTAAGGATTTTGCTGTGAGAAAAATAATATCTTTGGATGGGCCATTTTATTGACACTTGTGCTATAGTGAAAGGATTTTATAGAAACAGAAATATGACGACAGAAAAAGACCACATGGCCTATCTAGTCTGTCCTTCCATATCAACAACTACAACAGTCCCCTTTTTACCTTTAGAGATCCTCTGTGTTTGTCCCATGCTTTTTTGAATTCAGTTACTGCCCTCATCTCTACCACCTCCAATGGAAGACTATTCCACAGATCCACTACTCTTTCCGTAAAGAAATATTTCCACATATCACTCCTGAATCTATCTCCCTTCACCCTCATTCCATGTCCCCTCGTAGCAGAACTTGCTTTCAATTGAAAGAGGCTCTCTCCCTGAACATTTATGTCACGGAGGTATTTAAACATCTCAATCATATCACCTCTATCCTGCCTTTCCTCTAAGGTGTACATATTAAGATCCTTAAGTCTGTCCTCATATGCTTTATAATGAAGACCACTAATCATTTTAGTAGCCACCCTCTGCACCGACTCCATCCTGTTCACATCCTTTTGAAGGTGCAGTCTCCAGAATTGCACACTATACTCCAAATGAGGTTGCACCAAAGACTTATATAAAGGCATTATCACCTCCTTTTTTCTGCTAGCCATTCCTCTACGTATGCACCCAAGCATCCTTCTAGCTTTTGCCCTCGCCTTTTCTACCTGTTTAGCTACTTTAAGATCATCAGATACAACCACGCCTAGGTCCCGCTCTTCTTTAGTGGACAAAAGTACTTCACCCCCTATACTATATTGCTCCCTTGGATTGCTGCAGCCCAGATGCATGACCTTACATTTTTTAACATTAAAGCCCAGCTGCCAAATTCTAGACCATTTTTCAAGCTTAGCTAGATCCCTCCTCATGTTATCTACACCTTCCTGGGTGTCTACTCTATTGCAGATTTTGGTATCATCCACAAAGAGGCAAACCTTACCCGACAGCCCTTCCGCTATATCACTAACAAAGATGTTAAAAAGAATCGGACCAAGGACAGATCCCTGGGGCACACCACTGGTAACATCCTTCTCCTCATCCTTCTTCTCTATTTACCTGTACTCTTTGTCACCACCCACCCAACCAATTTCTAACCCAAGCAGTAATTTTAGGGTCCATCCCTAGGGTGCTCAGTTTGTTTATAAGTCGCCTGTGAGGAACAGTGTCAAAGGCTTTACTGAAATCTAAATACACCAGATTTAGGGCTCTCCTTCGGTCCAACTCCCTGGTCACCCAGTCAAAGAAATCAATCAGATTTGTCTGACAAGACCTGCCTCTGGTGAATCCATGCTGCCTCGGATCCTGTAATCCGCTGGACTCCAGAAATATCACTATGTTCTCTTTCAGCAGTGTTTCTAATAATTTACTCACCACCGAAGTTAAACTAACCTGCCTGTAGTTTTCAACCACATCCTTACTTCCACTTTTGTGTAAAGGCACCACATGAGCCTCTCTCCAGTCCTTTGGCACCACTCCCGACTCCAACGAGGCATTGAAAAGGTCAGTCAGTGGAGCTGCTAGAACGTCCCCAAGTTCCCTCAGTATTCTAGGGTGTATCCCATTCGGTCCCATCGCTTTGTCTATTTTAAGTTGATCTAGTTTCTCACGAACACAGTCTTCTGAAAATTGCTCAAGATGTCCCTCGCTTCTGTTCCTGTTTGTGGGTGTTTTCTGAGGTCCTGCTCCTGGTTCTTCATCTGTGAACTCAGAACAGAAATATTTGTAAAGCAATTTCGCTTTATCCTTATCAGCTTCTACATATTCCTCCCCTGCACCCTTGAGTCTGACAATACCACTTTTGCCCTTCCTCTTCTCACTAACATATCTGAAAAATGTTGTATCCCCCCATTTTATTGCATTGGCTATTTTCTTTTCCTTTTGAATCTTTGCCTTCCTGACTACTTTGCTAGCGTCTCTAAGTTTTTCCAAATATAGATGCCTGTCTTCCTCTCTCTGTGATCTCTTGCATTTCATGAAGGCCTCCCTCTTTTTCTTCACTTTTTCAGCTACTTCTTTCGAAAGCTATAGTGGTATCCTTTTCCTTTTACCTTTATTTACTATTTTAACAAAAAGGTTGGTTGCCCTTAAAATATCCCCTTTCAGTTTTGCCCACTGTTTTTCTACATCCCCCAGCTGTTCCCATCCCACTAACGGCTCCCTGAGGTATTGGCCCATCTTGGCAAAGTTAGTCTTTCTAAAGTCTAAGATCCTCCCATTTGAATGGATTCTAACAGCCCTAGTCCTAATAATGAACCACACCATCTGATGATCACTGGATGCAAAATGATCTCCCACTACAACATCAGAAACACTTTCACCATTGGTAAGCACCAAGTCCAGTATGGCCGCTTCACGTGTGGGGTCTGTTACCATTTGCCTGAATAGTTCTCCCTGTAGAGAATCCAGGATCTCCTTACTTCTAGATGATACTGCAACAGGAATGTGCCAATCAACATCTAGCATATTGAAATCTCCTATCAGTAGCACTTCCCCTTTCCTAGCAATGCTGCGTATGTCTTCAATTAACTCTCTGTCCACCTCTTCCTCTTGTGAGGGAGGTCTGTATATCACACCAATGCAAATAGATTTCTCTTTCCCTCTTTCTAGTTTAACCCACAATGCCTCCTCTCTCCCTTTTATGCTTTGTAATTCCAAAACTTTAATAGTAGTTTTTACATATAGTGCCACTCCTCCCCTTCTTCCTACCCTGTCCTTTCTGAATAAAGTATAGCCAGGTATAGTTACATCCCAATCATGGTTTTCTGTGAACCATGTTTCTGTAACTGCCACTAAATCCAAGTCAGCCATTCCCACCAAAGATTCAACATCAGGGATCTTATTTCCCATGCTATGGGCATTTATACTATGCTTTCCATATGTCACCCCTGTTACCTATTTCCATAAAGGTATTTAATGTGTCACCTACCTGGGGTTTTCACCTACTTGGGGGCTTTCTTCACCCATCCCCAATGAATCTAGTTTAAAGCCCTCTTCAGTAGATTAGCCAGTCTACTACCGAAGACACGTTAACCTTTCTTGGACAGATGGATGCCATCTCTGCTCTGCAAGCCTTGGAACAGCATCCCATGGTCTAGGAAACCAAAACGCTCTCGATGACACCATCCACGCAGCCATGCATTCATCTCTAGGATGCGAGCCTCTCTGCCTTGGCCTTTACCCTCAACAGGGAGGATTGAAGAGAACACCACCTGTGCACCTAACTGCTTCACCCTCTGTCCCAGAGCCATGAAGTCACTTTTGATACGTTCCGAGAGATACCTGGCAGTATCATTTGCTCCAACATGGATTAGCAACATTGGGTAATATTCAGTGGGCTTGATGAGTTTCGGCAAACTCTCCGTAACATCTTGGATTTTGGCACCAGGCAGACAGCATACCTCTCTGGACATCAAGTCTGGTCGGCAGATGGACGCCTCAGTACCCCTCAGAAGAGAGTCTCCAACCATCACTACCCTTTGCTTCCTTATGGTCACTGATTCAGCAACTTTGGGGTACTTGAGCTCTGGTTCTTCCCTTTCCAGGGATGCTTTCACCTCCTCCACTTCCAGGGCTGCATAATGGTTCTTCAATTCAAGGACTGGAGAAGTTGGATTGGTGATTGTGTCCAACCATCGACATTCTGTTGGCACCCATCTTCTCCTCTGCTGGAGAGCTTGGTTGCTGCAAGAAGCATCCCATTTTAATTAGAGTTTACAGTTTATGAGTACTCAGTTTTAAAGAATATATTTACTAATTTATTTTAGGCTTTTAAATAAATTTACCAGAAAATTCTAAATACTGAAATTCTGTTGATCTATTTAATTCTTTGGTGAGATTCCAGAGCCTTACTATAACATCAGTTCTGTAACATCACATTGGCTTTGGATCCTCCTCCTAATTAGATTTTAATTTTCCTCCTAAACTTCTTTCCACTCTATTGTGGAAGAAGTTGGGATGTGATTAGTATCTTCTGTAAGCCCTCACCTGAGAGAGAAAGACAGACTCTGAGGTACCCATTTGGCCAATTTGACTGCAGCCATACTACATCTGTATTACTGTAGGAGTCTAATGGTACCACCTCCTACTACAGGGGTGGGGGGCGGGGGGGGGGGCTACAACTATATAGCACCACCTCTCCACCAATTTGATCCACCCTGTCATAGCAGTATAAATTTGTATCCTGGTATCACAGTGTCCCACTGGTTGTCCTCTTTTCACCAGGTCTATTCTTCATTCAGTGCCATATATTCTAATTCTCCTTTGATCTAGATAGACTATACATAGTTATTCTTCTTGCTTCCCACTGATATCATCTGTTACCCCAACGAAGGTCAGAGCTGTCAAAGGGATGCAATTGCTAAGTAGGCGATTTTAACTACATACATCAATCTAGCTTATGACATTCCCTCCTCCCCCACATACATTTGGCATCTACTCACTGCAGCACTCTTCTACCAGAATTACAGCTGTGAACAACTTCAGATTTCACGGCTGCCACTTGCTGCCTTTTAATTTCATGAGATATACAATAGAAAATGGCCATGAAATTTGAAGTTGCTTGTGGTCGTGGTGCAGGCAGAGAACAAATTGAGTGGTTGGCTCCACAGTCTTCTCTATTGGATAGGAGTTTCCTGCTCTTACGTGGGAGATGACCTCCTAAAAGCAGAAGGCACCCATCCAATGCAGGAGACTAGACAAATATGTATGTTGGATAGGCATATAACCACCTACAGATAAGGAAAGCAGAGAAGACACCAGCAGATTGGAGAAAACAGATGCAACAGACTGTGACACAGACACCCTCCTTGCATTGCTTTGAATGTAGCAAGATGGCTGGACGACCTTGAGGTGTTACAGCAATCTTCAGATGAACATAACAGCATGATCCCAGAGCTGTCTGGTAGGTCGGTGTCATCTGAGAGACATTCTGGAAGCTGCTGTGCAAGGATTTGGGAGATGTCCATTTAATAGAAAGCATTTCAGTCAGGACGAATGGGCCTGAGAAACAAGTAGTGATGAAGCTCAGGAGCAAATTAGCACTACTGAAGGTGGCGAAGAATGGAAGGGAAAGATTGCATTGTAATGCACAGGGGCCTGCATACAGTCCAAAGGCTACACTCATGGGTGTGACTAGAGTTCTTCAGCCCACTCTAATTGCAGTCCAATATTATTGGCTCAACAATAACAGATCAGCAGAGGTACCACAACTTCACAAGAGAAAACGGAAACATCACTGTTAGTGATCAGGGTCTGTAAACCCAGAGATTGCCATATTACTTCCAAAGAGTCCAAATAGATAATGGAAAAATAATCCTTAGCTCCCAGCACTAGTGACTTCTCTGGGCTTCCCAGCCCTTGTATGCATAACAAAAGAATCTAACTCCCATCAGTCACTATGGCCAGTCTTTAGTGCTTCTCCAGGAGTCCTGCAGTGCTCTGACTTCCAGTAAGCCTTACCAACTTCGATGTAAGGTAAAAAGTTCAGCTTAAAAGAAAAAAGCAAAATATACATGTTGCCCAAATCTCAATAGCTTTGAAGCCACTACAACTCTAAAATGAGCCACTTGGAGCTTTCCTTGTCACCTCATAGCATTCAGTCAGATTAGCTGATCTCATCCCAATGGGGCTAGAAAGGAAAGACACTCTCTCTCCTTTCTCTCTTAGAAAGGTAACAGTCTCTGTACTTAAACCAGTCCTTTTAACATAACTACTTTATATCCTTGCAGAATAAAAAAAAGTAAACTTTGTCAGAACAACAAACACCAGCTGTCTCTGAACACAAGCACACACCTGCACTTTTCCTTCTCCCTTCTTTGGATGGGAAATCACTGAGCAAGTGTTAAGTTGCTCCTCTGTCTGCTGCTCAAACGTTTTTGTAATACCTGTACCTGCCCGAACCTCAAGCTCCGCCCCGGAAGTGACGTGACCGTGCTCCCACTAGGTCTCCTGCATTTAAAGAAGCTGTCTGCCATATCTTGCAGCTGCTCCTGTCTGCTGCTCAAACGTTTTGTAAGCCTGTTTCTGTGTCATTTACTTGTTTGCTCTCCTTGGTCTCTCTTGCTTTTAACTGGTATTTGTTGGTCTCATTTTAGTTTGCCTTCCTTCTCCTTTTAGTGTAATACCTGAACCTGCCTGATCCTCAAACTCTGCCCCGGAAGTGACGCGACTGCATGCAACATGGCCACGCTCCCACTAGGTCTCCTGCATTTAAAGAAGCTGTCTGCCATACTTTGCAGTTGCTCCTCTGTCTGCTGCTCAAACGTTTTGTAAGCCTGTTTCTGTGTCATTTACTTGTTTGCTCTCCTTGGTCTCTCTTGCTTTTAACTGGTATTATTTGTTGGTCTCATTTTGGTTTGCCTTCCCTTATTTACCTTCCTTCTCCTTTTAGTATAATACCTGCACCTGCCCAATCCTCAAGCTCCGCCCCGGAAGTGACGTCGCGCTCCCACTAGGTCTCCTGCATTTAAAGAAGCTATCTGCGGCGTTTTGTGCCACGGCGGTGCGCACCTTGGTTGTGCTCCTTGGGCGAACTCCTTGGGGTGACAATGAGGGCCTTAGACAGCCCCCTCATTCCACTCTTTACTGAACCTCTGCACCTAAGACTCTTCCGCCCAGTATCCATCCTCTGCAGCTTTCCTTCCCCCATCCTCTTGTATGTTGTGCTGTTTTCCTTCTCAGCGTGCTTTGCATTATCAACAGCTCTATGGCTACCATTCCAGTACATTGGGGCCACCATCCTCTTTCTCTCCGTGCCTCCATTTCCGGATCCCTCTCCCGCCATGCAGCAAATCTCGTGAATTGCTGTACTGTGGATCCAGTTCGTACTATCTTCCCCGCCTCACCTGCAGTCCTCCCCTACTTTCCCTCTCTCTTGCCCTCTTGAACTGTCGCTCTCTTCGTAACAAAACCCATCTGATACATGATCTCCTTGTTCACAACTCCTTGGATGCTCTCTTCCTCATGGAGTCATGGCTTCGGGAGGGTGAGGACGCCATTCTTCATCGCTGCCTTCCTCCTGGTTACTCTGCCCTTCATCAACTGCGCTGCAATCGAAGCGGGGGCGTGGCAATTATTTACCGCTCCACCCTCCCCTTTATGGACACTGCTCCCCCTCCTTCCTATCCCGAGTCTCTTCTCCTTTCGTACGGTTCCCCACCCTCTGCTTCCTTTCTTCTTCTCTACGTTCCCCCATCCATTCGTCCTGACCTCTGGGATGGTCTGTTAGCTTCACTCTCAGAAGTTTCCATTCTGTCTTCAAACCTTGTCATTCTTGGTGATTTTAATGTCCATTTTGAGTCCCCCTCCCATCCAAAAGATAGATCCCTGCTGTCCTTGTTAGAGGATCTCTCTTTCATTCAGCATGTCTCCTGCCCCACGCATGTCGCTGGCCATATGTTAGATTTAGTATTCACCCCCTCAGCTTCCACGGTTACCCCAGCCAACATTTCACCTCTTACCTTACCCTGGTCAGACCACTCCTGTCTTCTTTTCTCATTATCCCTCCCACCTCCTCAATGTCACACACACCACACTCTTCTACCTCCCCCCGGGCTTAGGCATCACATCACCCCACTAACTCTTCAGATTCCCTTCAGCAGATTCTCTCTTTCCTCTATCTTTCTCATCTCTCCCCGTGGATGAACAAACAGACCTCTGGGCATCTACCCTCACTACTGCACTAGATCAACTTGCTCCCATCCGTTCTCTTCCTCCATCTCATCCCTAATCATGCCATCCCTGGTTCCATCCTGGTCTCTACCTTCAGCGAACCTTCCAGGGCAGAGCTTGAGGATCAGGCAGGTGCAGGTATTACACTAAAAGGAAAAGGAAGGCAAATAAGGGAAGGCAAACCAAAATGAGACCAACAAATAATACCAGTTAAAAGCAAGAGAAACCAAGGACAGCAAACAAGTAAATGACACGCGCAAAAAGAGCATGGTGCAAGCACCCTAATTCAAACTCTCTAACTACCTTTAGCAACTCACAGATGCTCTACCGTACGATGATCACTGATGCAAAACGGTCATACTACTCTGACCATATCTCTTCCTCTTCCAGTTCATCACAACAACTATTCAGGATCCTCCGTTCTGTTACTAATCTGTCCACCCCCTCTATAACCTTCACCTCTCCCCCCAACGTGCCTGATTCCGATTGTCTGGCCTCTTTTTTCTCTAGTAAAATTGAATCTCTTCGTGCTACCTTCCCAACCTGTCCCCCGCCTCTGTCCCCCCCTCCCCAATTGCACTCCATTCATTTATCCCCCTCTCTCTCTCCTCCCCCTTCCAATGGGGTTTTCCCTCATGTCTGGCATACGTTCCGCCCAATCACTGCAACCGAGTTGTCCAAGTCCATTGCTACCTCTCATAAAACTACTTGCCCGCTCGACCCATTACCTTCATCCTGGCTGTCAGGCCCCTCCCTCACTCTGCTTCCCTATATACTTCTTATTTTCAATAACAGCCTCTCCTCAGGTGTCTTCCTTTCTACTTGGAAACACGCACTCATTCGCCCTCTCCTTAAAAATTCATCCCTTGATCCTTCCATACCAGCTAATTGGCATCCTTTGTCCAACGTTTCCTTCCTATCTAAGATTTTAGAAAAGCTTGTGTTTGCTCAACTCTCTTCTCATCTCGATTCTACCCTTCCCCTTCATCCACGCCAATCTGGCTTTCGCACAGGTAACAACACTGAGACCGTTCTCACTTCCCTTCTGAATGAAGTGCACCAATCCCACGACCGGGGTGACCTTTCCCTCGTGGTGGCATTGGATCTATCTTCTGCTTTTGACATTGTGGATCATCAAACTCTCCTAGCCCAAATTACCTTCAGATGCACTGCAAGAAACACCTGTCACACACTGGTAGTGATGGGGATGCACAGCAGGACCTATCTCTAGCACCACATGTACTGCGGACCTAGTGCTGGGCACCCATCCTATCCTCAGGGTGAACACAGAACCTGCACAATGGCATGATCTGTAGCTCCTCTGTGCCAGTATCACTCACTGTCAGTTCGTCTTTCCAAGCTGAGGTACCGGAGAGGTGCAGACCCCATTTGCTGATCAGCTGTAGACAGCTATTCAGCATGTGCATCATGGGTACTGGTGGTGTTACCCTATCCTGGCACTCAGAGCAGACAGTTTGTGCAGTGACTTGCAGTCCTTCTGTACACAGCCATTGCTGTGAGATACTCCACCAAGGTATAGCCTACTGGTTAGTACAATGCCATTCTCTGCAGTGTTCAGGGGTTCAATTCCTCATTGTTTCCTCCTTTCATGCCTGTCCTACTCAAATAGTTTGCATGCCTGTAACAGTCATATTTTTGCAGAGTTGTGCTGCCAGCCCATAATACCCTCACCACAGTTGCCAACATTCCTTCGGTCTGTCTATCTGCTTCTGTCAGCTGTGTAGAGTCTTGTCTGCCTGTGCAGGCTGCCACCCCATGTCCTGCACTGCTACCCTTTCCTGCATTGCGCCTCTTCATGCTTGCCTCACCTGTGCCTGATCTGTATAGCACAACCACTCCTCTGTCCACCCATCATTGTAACTATCATGCCACCTCCGCCTCCACTGGGGGACACGCATTCCTATCGTCTGCCACCCACTGTCTTTCCAGTACTTTACATTGCCAACACCCTGTGCTGTGGTACAGTTGCCCTCACCATGTTTGTCAACAGTACTGGCAGCCACATGAGATGCCCGCAGATATGGCAGGTCCAGCGGCTCCCAGCTCTCCCTCCTTCACTCACCTGTTCATTGCCTTTCCTCGATGCTTTATCTAGTGTTAGGGCTACATCTTTCTCTATGCCTCACAGGTCATTCATGTCATCCTGCAGCACCTTGCAGCCCTTAGGGCACACTAACCTAGGGCACCGTAACCTTGTTAGGCCACCTTAACCTATGGCTCTATAACCCAGGGTGCCTTCTAAGGTGCCTTGTCCAGGGGTGCCTAATACGGCGCTTAGCCTAAGGTGCCCTATAGGGAACCTTACAAAGCGCCTTATGAGGCACCTTACAAGGCACCTTATAAGGCACCTTATAAGGCACCTTATAAGGCACCTTATAAGGCACCTTACTTATAAGGCACCTAACAAGGCACCTTACTTACAAGGCACCTTACAAGGCACCTTATAAGACACCTTATAAAGCACCTCACAAGGCACCTTATAAGGCATCTTACAAGGCGCCTAACAAGGCACCTTATAAGGCACCTTACTTACAAGGTGCCTTAGACTAACGCGTGTTACAAGGCACCTTACAAGGTGCCTTGTAATGTGCCTTGTAAGGTGCCTTATAAGTAAGTTGCCTTGTAAGGTGCCTTGTAACACGCGTTAGTCTAAGGCGCCTTGTAACGTGTGTTAGCTGAACGGCTTGCCGTAACGATGCAATGCCCATGCCTTTATATGGATATCTGTACCATTACCGCGGAACCTAACGCGGGTAACATTACCGCGGTTTAGTAAACATACCCCATAGAAACAATTAGACCACCAACCTCTTCCTTTTGAACTAGGGATTGGTTCTCCCTTAGGATTTGCCTTACATTTCCTGCACCCTGGTCTAGCCTACTCCTGGATGTTCGTCTTCAATTGCTCTCTCTCAGAGTATGAAGTCCTGAAATGTCTGAGGGATATCTCCCCTTCCCCCTTTCAGGGAAGTTCTGCTCTGTATCCTGGGGAACTCTGGAGCTCTGGGGCAGTCTGTAATAGGGATTGCTCCCTCCCACTGAACTCAAAAGCCCTGTGCCTGTCACAGTAAAACTCATCAGAAGAAAACAAAAGCATAAAGTAGAAATGTGAAAATCTGGAGGAGCACTGCCAAACATCCCTTGCTACAGCTGTGTAGCTCCTATTATAGTATATGAGAGTGATTTTGACATTTTTATTCCTTTCAGGACAAAAATAGAAAACCAAGTCCATTTTATTTTGTCACTTGCTATGAAAGGGACATGTGAATAAACCTTTTGCTCTGTAAAGCTCACTGCAGTTTCCTATGATCAAAAATACTTTTAAAGAGACAGTAGGATTTTCTCAACTCAGGGGCGGCCCAAGGGTGATGTGGGACCATGTGGGGAGACTCATTGCGGGGCCTCATTTTTCATAAATATTTACATATCTCTTTTGGGTCTCATTTGAATAACAATGTTGGATTGTTCTCTGAGCTTGACTGCAGGCGTTTCATCACCATTTGAGAGGACATCTTCAGTGTGGAGTTCCAGATGGTAATGTGCTTGAATGCTTGTGTTTGTACTTATATTGGGGTTGGTGGTGACTCAGCTCTTTGGTTCAAAGGGATTGATTGGTTGGTTTCTCTGAGGGTTGTTGTGATGTGGTTTGTTGTTTATTTATTTATTAGGCTTTTTACACATCTTTATCATTTAGTCAAAGCAATTTACATTGTAACTTAAACTTGGTAATGTACATTAAACAGGGACATTGATACCTTGGATTCTTCTGAGGCAATGGAGGGTTAAGTGACTTGCTCAAGGCCACAAGGAGGGCTAGTGGGAAGCAAACCCTGGTCTCTGGGTTCCCAAGCTAGTTCTCTAACCATTAGGCTGCTACTCCTCCACCCTGTTGATGTTGCCTCAGCTCTTTGGTCCACAGGGATTGGTAGATCAGGTCTATGTCGACATGTCTCTTTACTGAGTTTGTGGTGGTAAACCAGGCTTGCAGAAATTTTCTTTCTCTTTTCGTTTGTGCTTGTTCTATGATTTTCAGTTGCGATCTAGAGGAATTTGTGTCCTTCTGTGTCTTTATGGATTAAGACCAGAGAGAGTGGGTTGTATCTTTTGCTGGCTAGTTGGTCTTCGTGTAGTCTGATGGATAGTTTTCTTCCTGTTTGTGGTTTTTCACTACAAACTCTATAAACAGACATATCAACATAGACCCAGTCTATCAATCACTGTGGACCAAAGAGCTGAGGCCCCACCAACAATGCCCGGGAACAGCAACCACGATTTACCTTCCCTTACATTCATAACACTTCCGAAATGACCATGAGACTACTAAGAGACCATGGCATTACAATAGCCCACAAACCAATTGTGACCCTGAGAAGAATCCTATCAAAACCGAAAGGACAACTAGAGAAAGGTCAAAGAACATACCTCGTGTACAAAATTCAATGCGGTGACTGTGACAAGAACTATGTTAGTCAAACAGGAAGAAAACTATCCACCAGACTACATGAACACCAACTAGCCAGCAAAAGGCACCACACACTCTCCCTGGTATCAATCCATGAAGACGCGGAAGGGCACAAATTCAACTGGAACACAACTGAAATCATAGCACAAGCACAAACAAGAAGAGAAAGAGAATTTCTACAAGCCTGGTTTTCCACCACAAACTCGATAAACAGACATATTGACAGAGACTCGATTTACCAATCCCTGCGGACCAAAGAGCTGAGGCACCAACAACACCACCCAGGAACAACAACAACACCCCAGCAACCCTCAGGGAAACCAACCAATCAATCCATGTGGACCAAAGAGCAGAATCATCACCAACAAGACTCAGAAACAGCAACCACATCCCAGCAGCCCTCAGGGAAACCAACCAATCAATCCCTGCGAATCAAAGAGCTGAGTCACTACCAACCCCAATATAAGTAGAAACACAAGCATTCAAGCACATTACCATCTTGAACCCCGCACTGACGATGTCCTCTTGAATGATGACAAAACATCTGCAATCAAACTATCAAGCTCGAGAACAATCCAACATCATGATTGCCAACTTGAGCTGATAAAAATAGGTCATAACACCTCCGCAACATAACCTCAACAGAGAGGAATCCTTCCACCTTCTTTAGGATTTAGGATAAATCTGGATCCCAAGAGTAAATGAGAGTACTCATTGGATATAAAACAGAAGTGATGACAGGGAATGTCCCTGAATTATTCCTCGCAGGTTCTTGATGTTAGGAATGATATACTAACCATCTTCATATTTCAAAAAGAGTGTGATTTGCCACACTGTCATGGTAAACTTAATGTACTCTATCAAAACAGGCTTTACTTTAGACATTTCAAGGCAATTTATTATCCAAGATTGTGGGGTGCAGCCAAAAGCTTTCTTATAATCAATCCATGCTATACTGATATTTCTGCTTTTCTTGGTATTCACCATGATGGCTTTATCCAACACTAATTGGTCTTTGCTTCCATATGCTTCCATCTTATTGCACTTGTGCTTTATTGCCATGATGTTATTGGACTCGATATGTTCATATATTCTGTTATTTATTTTTATATAACAAGTTTTTTTATACCGCTTTATCATTTCAGTCAAAGCGGTTTACATTGTAACTTAAACTTGGTAATGTACATTAAACAGGGACATTGATAACTTGGATTTTTCTGATTTTTTTGGCTACATATATTGCAATGAACAGCTTATAGATTGTAGATAAACAAACTATTGGACTGAAATTTTGGGAATGTTTCTTGGGTCCTCTCTGGAAGGAGAAATGTTCTGCCTGTTATAAGCCATTGTGGTGTTAAGTCTGGCTGCTTGATCAGTTGGTTTTTGCAGTGTACCAGGTCTTGGTGGAGGGATGTTAACTGGCTGAGCCAAACGTTAGTCACTCCATCTCAGCCAGGGCTCTTCCATTTTGTGACTCATTTTAACCTGCTTTCCAGCTCTTTTGTTGTTACTGCAGGCCATTCCATAGGTTTGATGCTTAATTTTTTGAAATGTTCCTGTATGCAGGGTAACCATTCTGCTTCTTGATTGTCCTCTATGGGGTCCTTGTAGAGTGTTCTCTGGAAAGTTTTTGTTTCAGCTTTGGTTGATGGTACTTTTACCATTTTAATGCCCTTTCTCAATTCCCTGTAGAACCATTTTGGGTCCTCTCTAAATACAGTTGTGGCCAACATTATTGGCATCCTTGCATTTTAGGTATGTTGTATATAATATCTTGAGAAAGAATTGGAAATATTCCAACTTCCTTATCGTCCCTCCAGTCTAGTCCCAAACCTCTGGGGTTGTGCTCCTCCTCCAGCAGCTTGGAGACTGAGAACGTCACTCTTGTGACGACACTGGTACATAAGCACAGGAACCGCCTCCTTACTCCAGTTTTCTCAGTCTCCAAGCAGCTGGAGGATCGGTGAGCCTGGAGGTTCAAGGCTCACTAGAGGAGCAATTAAGGAGAGCTAGGATAGAGTTTGTCAGGAGCCCAATTGATTTCTGTTATTTAAAAAAAAAAAAAAAGGAAGAGGACATTGTTCCCTCTTATTTGGTTTGATTTCTTTCTCCTGTAAATCTTCAGTTCTCTCCCTTGAGTTGGTGGTGCTGAGGTGCCCCCTCCCTCTCTCTGCTACCCCCCCCCCTTGCCAGTAAGAAAAGATTGAGAGAGTGCCTCGGGGGAGGAAAGACTCCGGTTCCCGAACCCTCAGCTTTGGATGAGGAACCGGCGGGGTAAGCGGCTCACGGCATGTGCAGAAGTGTTTGCCTGCCAGCGTTAGTGAGCCGAAGACGACGAGAGAGAGTTGTTGCTGCTCTCGGCGGTATTTCCGGGCCTTGATCTCCCGAAGCAGCAGCTCCTGCTTAGCGATTCAGTGGGAGGGGAGAAGGGAGAAAAGAATACTGTCGCCACTGAAAAGGTAAAGGGGATTTCCTCGGGTTTGAGTGCGGAGTACGGCAGCGCACTGAGACGTGGCTTTTGATATGCAGGCCGAGTCGCGTGTCAAACATGCAGGAAAAAGCCGTTCATATTCAGCTGGCCTAAAAGTTGCCAAAAACTAGCCACAGAGTCTCGTTTTCATTAGGCTTTCTCACAACCTTGCTGGGGCAGTTTCATTAAAGGCTCCACAAGTTTATAGACAAAAAAGAAAAAAAAATGCTGACTGGATTTCTTTCTTGGTTAGGCCTTCACAGTTTTGAGACAGCTGGGCTCTGTGTGAGCTTTCAGGACTCTTCTTCTTACATGCAATGCCTTCTAGGTCTCACTGCTTACTTTGCGGTGCAAAGAGGGGCGCAGTGTCGGAGTCTGGAGTGTGCAGGGGCTGCACTCAGGAAGCTGCGGCTATGGAACAGAGCTCTGAGGTAATAGGGCTCAGAAGGGAGCTCCTTTAGCTCTACTGAAGCCGGGTTCCCCAGTTCTCCCATCTCTTGAACTGATGCCAGGAACATTTGCTACTCTGGATCTTCCCATTTCGCAGCCTCCCATACCAGGGGGCTTGGCGGCAATCTTTTCGCCGGATTTCATTGCTCTGATCCAGCAGGCTTGTGGCAGTGTACATGGAAGGCCTTCATCCAGTGCGGCAGGCTCTGATCAGGGACTGAAGAGGCCAGGAACGCCTTTGACGGTGGCAGTGACAGGAATAGATGCGAAGAAGTCCAGGAGCGAAAAGGATCGTTTGGAGCAGTCAGTCATATCGGAGGGTTTCCGTTCGGAGGAGCCGGATCCGGACCCGGATTTGGACGAAGAGCTGGAGGAAGGCGAGCTTACGGAACAGGAAAATCAAGCAAGAGTGGTGCGCATTTTTAGGAGAGAAGAGTTGCCAACACTCATTTCTGAGACTCTCAAAGCGCTTGATATGCCATCCGGGGGACCGGCGGAGGATTCTACTCTGGAAGATCCATTGTTGCAGGCCTTTCAGAAGACTCAGAGGGCTTTCCTGGTACACTGGGTAGTTAGGGAGATGATTCAGGAAGAATGGGACTTGCCCGAGACCGCTCTCAAGGGGTCTAGGGTTATGGCACGTCCGTACCCTCTAATAGACCAGGATCGTGAATTGTTTAAGTCGCCCAAAGTGGATGCAGCCGTCTCGGCGGTTACCAAAAAGACTACCATTCCGGTGGAGGGTAGTGCGGCACTCAAGGATACCCAGGACCGTAAGCTGGAGACCTTGTTGAAACAGGTCTTTGATGTGAATGCGCTTTCCTTACAAGCATCCATTTGTGGAGCTTGGGTGGTGAGAGCCTGTCTTCGCTGGGTACAGCGAATTCAAGGAGATCAGTCAGAAGAGATGACAGAGGAAGCATCCAGATTGGAATCAGGGGCAGCCTATCTGGCCGATGTTCATTATGAACTTATCTGGGGTCTAGCGAACAGTATGTCCTCGGTAGTTGTGGCAAGGCGGTATCTTTGACTGCACAATTGGGCGGCAGACAGCTCTTCCAAGGCTAGGCTAAGTAAGTGTCCTTTCCGGGGGAAACTACTTTTTGGAGAAGATTTGGATAAGCTGATGAAAGACTTGGGGGTCTAAGGGCAGTAGGCTGCCGGAAGACAGGCAAAAGCAAGGTCGATCAGCTCCCCTGCCTAGAGGCCAGCAGAGATACTTTCGTCGTTTTCGTTCCCCAAGGTTCGGGCAAACACAGAGAGGGCGGTTTCCCTATCGGAACCAGGGGTTTTGAGGCTATAGAGGGGCAGATAAGGGATTTGCAGCGCTCTCTTCCTCGTCCTCGAATCTTCGAAAATCACAATGAAGCCAGGGGGATCTGGGTGGAGCTGGTTCCCATAGGGGGTCGTTTAAGGGAGATTTACTCTGCCTCAGTCCAAATCACGTCAGATCAGTGGGTACTGGAGGTCATTCAAGAAGGCTATGCATTGGAGTTTCTGTGACCAGTCCCCGAGTCTTTCATACAGTCTCTGGTCATGTCAAGCGTCAAACACAAAGCAGTGCGGGACACAATACAAAGACTGATATCCCTCAAGGTGATAGTGCCGGTCCCTGCCGACCAATGCGGTTGCGGTCGATACTCCATATAGTAACATAGTAACATAGTAAATGACGGCAGATAAAGACCAGCATGGTCCATCCAGTCTGCCCAGCAGCATGGTCCATCCAGTCTGCCCAGCTTCGTGGTTCCAAAGAAAGAGGGAACTTATCATCCAATTCTAGATCTCAAAGGAGTGAATCATTGTCTCCGAGTGTCTCATTTTCGGATGGAAACCCTGAGGTCGGTCATCGTAGCGGTAAGGAAAGGGGAATTTCTTACGTCCCTGGACCTGTCGGAGGCATATCTGCACATTCTGATTCGACAGGAGCATCAGAAATTTCTAAGGTTTACAGTTCCTATGGGACATTTCCAATTCCAAGCATTACCTTTTGGTCTAGCCATGGCACCACGGGCATTCACCAAGGTGATGGTGGTAGTCGCAGCGTCATTGCGAAAGGAGGGAGTATTGGTGCACCCTTATCTGGACGATTGGTTGATCCGAGCAAAGTCCAGGGCAGAGAGTGAGACGGCTACTGCCAAGGTGGTGGCATTCCTGCAGGATCTAGGTTGGGTGGTCAACAGGGGGAAGAGCGAGTTCAACCCATCTCAGAGCCTGGACTATCTGGAAGCGTGATTAGATACCAAGGTAGGAAGGGTCTTTCTTCCTCAGCAGTGGGTGCTAGCACTGAGGAGGTTAGTACGGGAGTTTCTCAGCAGAACATTTCCTATGGCGTGGCATTATTTGCAGTTGCTCGGGACCATGGCGGTGATCCTTGAGTTTGTGCCATGTATGCGGGCTCCCATGAGACCGTTGCAAAGGACATTGTTAAGGCGATGGTCACACCAAGACAATCTGTTGTCACAGAGGCTTCCCTGCCCTCCAATAACCTGCAAGGCACTTCAGTGGTTGTTACGTCCAGGGTGTCTAGAAAAAGGGATGCCATTGGAGGCTCCGGCATGGATATCTCTGACGACAGATGCCAGTCTCGTGGGCTGGGGAGCTCACTGCCAAGGAAGGTTCACTCAGGGGCTGTGGACCGATCGGGAAAAGCTCTGGTTGATCAACAGATTGGAGTTGAGGGCGGTAGCGCTAGCAGTTCAAGCCTTTCTCCCTTATCTCCAAGGACAGGCCATTCGGGTATTTTCCAAAAACGCGACTGCGGTTGCTTATATCAACCATCAAGGCGGCACCAGCAGCGTAGCGCTCGAGGCAGAGGCCCAGAGTTTGTTCGACTGGGCTGAGGAGAGCCTAGGGGCGTTATCGGCAGCACATGTAGCGGGAGTAGACAATGTGGAAGCCGACTTCCTGAGTTGGGTAAAGGTAGACCCAGGGGAGTGGGTCCTTCACCCGGTGGCCTTCGAACTGCTGGTGCACCGTTGGGGGACACCTGTCATGGATCTTATGGTTTTTTAGACAACGCTATACGGTCTATTAGCAGAGTGAATTTGACAATCACCAAAAAGTATTCCTACACTCTAATATTCTTGAGTTGCGATTTAATATAAGGGATTTTGCTTATATTTTTCACGGGTCTCAGACTTCACAATGGCATGATGTTCTGGGTATTGTGTAAGCCCAATATTATGCCTGTTTAGCATCAATGACCCTGTTATATGCAAAAATATTCCCTTTGTCACTTATGTCATATAGCAACCAATGGTAATATCAAAACTGTATTTGTCCACTTAACTTATATTTTGTAAATTTTTCAGTAAAAGTTGCATAATTCAGATTGCATCTTGACGTCTCAACGCTGTACTGAAAGCGCCCCCGCGTTTCACTGTTCAGGTTCTTCAGGGGACCAAAAATCCTATTATAATAAATGACAAACATACTTCACTTATCTAAACCCAACCCTAACTAAAACATATCTTTTCTACCACCTTAAATCTATTTTTAAAAATTTTAACCACTCAATGAAAAAAATGTTTAGATGGAATACCTGACACGTTAATGCTGCCCACGTCTTTCTAACCAACTTGTATTCATTAAGGAACTTCTAACTGTCCTCGGACGCCGCGCATGCGGACTGAAGCTTGCGTCCCTTTAAATAAATCTTCCTTGACTCCTCCTACCTATTAAAACCTTCCTTGCGATCAATGCGCCTTAGAACTTTCCTTATTATATGAATCAAACTTTCTCGTCTAAGAAACCTCTATTTAATGTTTACACACATACTCCCCAATCTATTGCAATATTTAGCCCCTCTGGTTGGACCGACCCCAGTCGATAAATCCTTAAATAATAAGGAATATTTAAGTTCAATGGTGTTACCAGTTGGCAGGCCATCAGAACCGGAAGCAGGATCGGCGGGCCATAAGATCTGTGGCCATTGTGCCATTTGTCCCATTTCTAAGGAGATAGAACAATTTACCTATAAGGGTGTAACATATCGATTGCATGGTAGCACTACTTGTGAATCGACTTATATAGTGTATGCAGTGCAGTGTCCCTGCGATTTACTATATATAGGAAAAACAATTCGCATGTTTAGGATTCGAATGAAGGAACATGAAAGCAGGCTACGGTGTAAAAGAATGGAAGCCCCTTTAGTATCCCATTGTGAAGCACGGGGACATTCTTTTAAGGATTTAAAATGTTGGTGTATAGAGCAGATACATAAAGGAACACAGGGAAGGACACGGGACCAGACCCTATTATTTAAGGAACAACAATGGATTTATCGACTGGGGTCGGTCCAACCAGAGGGGCTAAATATTGCAATAGATTGGGGAGTATGTGTGTAAACATTAAATAGAGGTTTCTTAGACGAGAAAGTTTGATTCATATAATAAGGAAAGTTCTAAGGCGCATTGATCGCAAGGAAGGTTTTAATAGGTAGGAGGAGTCAAGAAAGATTTATTTAAAGGGACGCAAGCTTCAGTCCGCATGCGCGGCGTCCGAGGACCGTTAGAAGTTCCTTAATGAATACAAGTTGGTTAGAAAGACGTGGGCAGCATTAATGTGTCAGGTATTCCATCTAAACATTTTTTTCATTGAGTGGTTAAAATTTTTAAAAATAGATTTAAGGTGGTAGAAAAGATATGTTTTAGTTAGGGTTGGGTTTAGATAAGTGAAGTATGTTTGTCATTTATTATAATAGGATTTTTGGTCCCCTGAAGAACCTGAACAGTGAAACGCGGGGGCGCTTTCAGTACAGCGTTGGGATGTCAAGATGCAATCTGAATTATGCAACTTTTACTGAAAAATTTACAAAATATAAGCTAAGTGGACAAATACAGTTTTGATATTACCATTGGTTGCTATATGACATAAGTAACAAAGGGAATATTTTTGCATATAACAGGGTCATTGATGCTAAACAGGCATAATATTGGGCTTACACAATACCCAGAACATCATGCCATTGTGAAGTCTGAGACCAGTGAAAAATATAAGCAAAATCCCTTATATTAAATCGCAACTCAAGAATATTAGAGTGTAGGAATACTTTTTGGTGATGGATCTTATGGTGACATTCCAGTCGGCAAAGGTCGATCGCTTCTTCAGCAGAAGAAGGGAGAGAATGTCGGAGAGCCTGGATGCTCTCATTCAGCCCTGGCCGGAGGGGCAACTCCTATACGTGTTTCCCCCTTGAGTGTTGATAGATCGAATGTTACAGCGCATAGAACTTCACAGAGGTCAGGTACTCTTAATCGCGCCGGATTGGCCAAGAAGGCCGTGGTATGCCAATCTGATGAGACTCTTGGTCGAGGAGCCATGGCGCCTTCCCCTGTGGAGAGACCTGCTGTCTCAGGGGCCGCTGTACATGCCTCAGGTAGATCGATTCTCGCTTACAGCTTGGCTCTTGAGAGGGCTAGGATGACTGCAAGGGGATATTCAACAGCGGTGATTTCCACCTTGCTGAAAGCTTGGCGGAGATCGACCTCATTAGCTTATATCCGAGTTTGGTAGCTGTTTGAAGCATTGTGTGTAGACAGGCAGATGGTGGCGTTACGAGCTTCCTGACCACAGGTTCTGGCTTTCTTACAGGATGGGTTTCAGAAAGGCTTAGCGGCTTCATCCTTAAGAGTGCAGCTAGCAGTGTTATCCTGTTATAGGGGAAAGATTCAAGGAATAGCGCTGGGGGTGGCACCCAGATGTTAAACTTTTTTTAAGAGCGGTAGTGCTATTGAGGCCCACTCGTACACAGGTGGTTCCGACATGGGATCTGCCGTTGGTGTTACAGGTGCTGGTGCGGGAGCCTTTTGAGCCGCTGTCGAGAGTGTCTTTAAAGGACCTTACCCTTAAAGTGGCATTCTTGGTGGCTATTTGATCGGCAAGAAGAATTTCAGAACTACAAGCATTGTCCTGTAAGAAGCCTTTTCTCTCTTTCTTGGATTCCAAGGTGGTTTTGAGGCTGGTGCTGTCCTTTTGCCCAAGGTGGTCTCTGCATTTCATATGAATCAAGTAGTTTCTTTGCCGGTGTTCGGCGCAGACAGAGGGAGTCTTCCCTCGAGTCAGTTATATCGGTTAGATGTTCGTCGGGCATTAAAGAGCTATATCGTAAGGACGGCCAGTTTCTGTAAGTCGGATAGGCTGTTTGTTCTTTTTGCGGGGCCAAGAAAGGGACAGGCAGCATCTAAGGCTTCCATTGCCAGATGGTTGAAGGACATCTATGTAACTATACAAAAATCAAAAACCGGTCTTGTCCGGAGCGAAAAATAATCTTTATAATCTAAAACACTCCACTCTAACTTGTCACTTTAGTGATCAAACAAACATTTGCAAGTATTTAGAGACATCGTTCTCAAGGAAGTAGGTCAGTTAGAAAGTGGCCGTCGACTATTTACGAATGTACTCCCCCAAGCGGAACGCATAGCGTTACGAGAGCTTCAACAGAGATCTGACATTGTTATCCGTCGAGCAGATAAAGGGGGAGCAGTGGTGGTGCTTAGTCGAAATGACTACCTTGAAGAAGCACACCATCATCTCATGGATAATCAAGTTTATGAAAAGATGGTGCTAGATCCTACTGCAATGTTACAAGAAGAAATTCGTCAAGTTACCCAAGTAGCATTACATAATAAAGTTATCACTAAAAAAGAATGGATATTTCTTAATACCAAAACCCCTAGTATGGCGCGGTTTTATCTCGTTCCAAAAGTGCACAAACGTCTGGAAAAACCACCAGGGAGACCGATTGTGTCGACGCGCGGCACTATTTTGGAGCCCCTGTCTATATACCTCGACTCTTTTTTACGTCCCTTAATGGTAGATATACCGTCTTATATTCGAGATTCGGCACATTTTTTAGAAAAATTAAGTCTACAGAATGAATTAGCACATGAAGCAGAAATTTTATTGATTACTCTCGATATAACCGCGCTGTACACTAGCATACCCCAAGAGGATGCTTACCATACTGTGGAAAAGCAGCTAACCATGAGAGGAGATTTGACAAGGGCTCAGTTGTCCTTTTTGATGGATTTAACACGTCTTACTGTGTTTCATAATCATTTTCTGTTTGAAGCTACAATCTATCACCAAAAGTCAGGGGTGGCGATGGGGGCCACTTGTGCCCCCTCCATTGCCAATCTCTTTATGGCAGATTTTGAAAATCAATGGTTGACTAGCTCCCCCTATAGTTCCAACATAAAATTTTGGGTTCGTTTTATAGACGACATTTTTCTGTTATGGGAAGGAACAGAAGATCTAGTACTACAATTTGTTCATTGGCTGAACGGGCGAAATGAGGCTATCCAATTTACTTATTTTATTACCAATACACAAATTACCTTTTTGGATTTATTGATTGAAAAAGATTCTACAGGCTGGAAATCCTCAATCTATCAGAAACCGATAGCACGGAATACATTCCTACAATATTCGAGTGGTCATCCGCTCAAACTAAAAGATAGTCTTCCTCTATCCCAATTCCTCCGTTACAGACGAAATTGTTCAGACACGGCCGATTTTAAGGTTCAATCACGAAAACTTTCGGTTGATTTTGCAGCTAGGGGATACCCCCGAAAAGTTATCAAGACTGCATATAAGCGAGCGTTATTTAATGATCGCAATTGGCTTTTACAACCTAGACCTAAGTCAGCCTTGAAAGAAAATACTGATCATGTCAACTTTATTACCAAATTTTCACCTCTCAGTCACAACATCCAAAGGATCATGTCTAGGCATACGTATTTGTTACATACTGTTCCAGGATTGGAGGAGAAATATATCCGCTGTGTTTGGCAACGTAACGCTAATCTAAAGGAGAAATTGAGTCCAGCAGTTTTACGATC
Organism: Ichthyophis bannanicus; assembly: GCA_033557465.1. Classification (NCBI taxonomy): domain Eukaryota; kingdom Metazoa; phylum Chordata; class Amphibia; order Gymnophiona; family Ichthyophiidae; genus Ichthyophis; species Ichthyophis bannanicus. Next base: position 499,677,291 of record CM066033.1, read on the forward strand.
TGTAGAGGAACAACAAGGTCCAGTAGGTCATGCTCCATGTGGTTCATGTGCCATTTGTTCCATATCAGAATCCATCACTCATTTTACATATTTGGATCGTACGTATCGTCTGAAACAAGCTACAACCTGCCAAACTACTTCAGTTGTTTATGCCATCAGATGTCCTTGTCAAAAGCTCTATATAGGGAAAACTATTCGGACACTAAAAACTCGTATTTTGGAACATAAGAGTCGTCTCCACTGTAAGATACTGACTGCCCCCATAGTTCAGCATTGCTTAGAAGCAGGGCACGAGTTTGGACAATTGCGGTGTTTTTGCATTGATCACATTCAACATCCGATGAGAGGAAGGACCCTAGATGAGACTCTTTTTTATTTTGAACAGCGCTGGATTTTCACAGTCAATACTCTTCAACCGAGAGGTTTAAATTCCTCGATTGATTGGCAAGTGTGTTTGTAACTTACCTGATTATAACAGAGAGCTTTCAGATGGGAAACTGGATAGTGAGTATAAATTTCACCCAGATGCGCCATATGCGCATGCGCGGCGTTTTTTGAGCTACTCCAAGACACATGAGTACAACGCGGGCAGCAGTAATCGAGTGAGTGAAAGATCTTTGACAATAAGTTTTTCCTGACTATATACCGAAATGTAATTGATTTCTCCCCTTTCCAGTCAACTATAGTGGGTATCTCTGGAAGATTTCGTTACATTGTTTCTATTTTTGTAGATCCTCCTGAGGAAACTCCTGTTTGGAGTGAAACGCAAATACGGTACCAGGAGAGGCGTTGAGGCGCAGAAGATACAAGCTATAAGTTAAGCTTTTTTGTTCTTCACTGAAAGTTGGTGGCGGTAGAACCCCGGTGTATTAATTAACCACTGAAAAATTAACCACTGAAAAATATATAAAAATGGACACAAATCCAGGAAGGTTGTTGATGTAATCAGTGCGCTGTTGCTTCGATATATAAGCATTTGCTGAGCGCGGTATCTGGTCTGAAACCTCCTGGTACAGTGGTATATTCAGATAATTGAGTCAACACTTAAGACTCCAGGAGTACGCCATAGTGTGGTTCAGTTGATAAACAAATATTAAGTATATACATGTGATGAAGAAATCATGTTGGGTTGATATGAAATGTTTGTTTGATCACTAAAGTGACAAGTTAGAGTGGAGTGTTTTAGATTATAAAGATGGTTGAAGGAGGCGATAGCGTCGGAATATCTTCTGAATGATAAGTTGGTGCCGGAAGGGCTGAAAGCTCATTCTACAAGAGCGCAGGCGGTGTTCTGGGTAGAGTGCGCTTTGGTACCGGCTGTGGAAATTTTTAAAGCAGCGACCTGATCTTCTCTGCATTCCTTTGTCAAACACTACCGTCTGGATATTCAGGCGGAAAGAGACACCTGTTTTGGAGCGGCGGTGCTTCAGGCGGGTCTTCAGGGTCCCACCCGGTGATTTCTTTCACTGCTCTGTTACATCCCCAGAGGTTCGGGACTAGACTGGAGGGACGATAAGGAAGGTGAAATTAGACTTACCTGCTAATTGTTGTTCCTTAAGGAACTCCAGTCTAGTCCTGTATCCCACCCTGGTAGTTCTGGTGGACTATAGCCTGAAGCATAAGGGCCTACAGGTAAGTGACAGCTTGGCTGAGGGGCAACGTAATTCTTCACCGCAGGCTGCGACTTGAGGTAGGGGTGTTAAGTCCGTGTTTTCCATAAGGGATGGAGAGCGGATCTAAGCGCTTATCAAAGACTAGAAAGGATAAGAAGGTTTAAAATGTAAATATTTTCTCATGAACTATTGAGAGTTTTGTTAGTTGGTACAGTTAGTTGGTAGTACTTACTACTTAATTGTTGCTCCGGTGAGTCTGCTTTGTTAATAGGTTACTGGAGTGAGGAGGCGGTTCCTGTGCTTATGTACCAGTGTCGTCACAAGAGTGACGTTCTCAGTCTCCAAGCTTCTGGAGGAGGAGCACAACCCCAGAGGTTCGTGACTAGACTGGAGTTCCTTAAGGAACAACAATTAGCAGGTAAGTCTAATTTCACCTTTATCTTTATCTTTATTAAAACGTTTGATAGCCTGCCCATCGGAAGCTATCCAGGCAGTTTATAATAATACAAAAACAGAAAAAGCCAGAGGCAGAAAAGAACTACAATGCCAGACAGGAGAGTGCACGGCCATACCAAAATATAGAAGAGAAGAGCTTACATGGAGAGGGAGGAGGAAACAGGGGAGTCTGGAAAAGGAAGGTCATAGGCAATACAGAAGTGGTGGATTTTTTAGGAGGGACTTGAATTTGGGAAATGAGTGTTCTTGACGAATTAGGGGAGGAAGGGAATTCCAGAGTGGCAGGGCTAGAAAAAAGAAGGCAGAATGCAGAGTTTGCTCCAGGCGGGCAAAGGCTGGGGAAGGGATGTCAAGGTGGTTGGTGTGCAGTGACACGATATAGTGATATAGTGCGAAAGTGCAACAAATCTGGAAGATACTTGGGAGTATGCTGGTGTAGGATCCTGTGCGTTAGTATTAGGAGTTTGAAGGTGACACGATAGGGAAGGGGAAGCCAGTGTAGGTGAATCAAAGAAGGTGTGATGTGGCTGAAATGGGGAGTATGCATGAGGAGGCGAGTGGCAGCATTCTGAATTAACTGTAGGCGGTGAAGCTGATGGTGGGGGATACTGGCAAAAACAACATTACAGTAGTCCAGGCTCAAAATTTCAAGAGAGAAGAATTGTGAGAGATGATGGGGAGAGTATTGGACTGATGGCTCGAATCTGATGGAGGAAAAAATGAGAGTGGTGAACAAGGGAGGAGATATGGGTGTGGAAGGAGAGTTCAGGGTCCAGGGTGACTCCCAGGTAGTGGAGTGAGGTTACAAGGGGAATCGGGACATTTAAAAGAAGAAGGGAAAGGGTCAGTTGGGGACCACCATGGGTAAACCACATTGCAGATGTTTTAGCTGGATCGAGGTGGAGTAGATTGGAAGATAGCCAGGTAGTGACAAGCGAAAGGCAGGCATTGAGGGGGGAGAGATCCAGGTTCACAGGTGAGAAATGCTGTAAAAGAATGACATTGTTGGCATAATAGTAGGCTGAGATCCCAGAGTGTGCAACTTACACGTAGTAATTTCTGAGAAAAAAAACAAAACTGGACCTGGACAGGATTAATGGCACCCTTCACTAATATTTGGGTGCACAACCCATGACATTGATGACAGCCTCTAAACATTTCTTGTAGCCATTTATAAGTTTCAACTGGTAGTTTCTCCCATTCTTCAACTATGATTTGTTCCAACTCATGAATTTTTTCAGGATTCCTTTTACCAATAGCAGATTTAAGCTCTATCCAAAGGTTCTCGATTGGATTGAGATCAGGACTCATTGCTGACCAGTTTGAAACAGTTCATTTGTTCCTTTTTAACCGTTCATTTGTACTTTTGGATGTATGTTTTGGGTCATTTTCCTGCTGCAGGACCCATGACCTTTGACCCAGACCTAATTATCTGACACTAGGGGGTATGTTTACTAAACCGTGCTAATGTTACCGGCGCAAGGTGCAGTGTTAACATGAGGAATGCCATATAAGGAAGTGGGCATTCCGGCGTCAAGGTAGCAATGGCAGTTTATCACATGATAGAGGGCGCCTTGGCACATTATTGTGCGGTAGCCTTAGGGGTATGTTTACTAAATCGCGTTAGTGCAGTTCGCGTTAGTATCCGCGTTAATAAGACAAACCCCCAAATAAGGAGATGGGCGGGACAGCGGAAGACCTAACGCGCGTTACAGAACTAACGAGCGATATGTGGCGCGTTAGAGGAGTCACCGCGCGTTAAGCATAAGAAGCCACTCAGACATATCTGATTCACACAGAGCTGTAGCACAATGGTTACTGCAGTGACTGCTGATACGGGCAGCATGGGTTCAAGTCCCCAGGGTGCCAGATGCAGAAGGCTGGATGATGCAGCATCCTGTACATGATACAGTGAGGGAGGGGGAATTTTTTTGTAGTCCTTTTGGAGGGGTGCAAGCAAACACACCCACACATTAGATAGTGAGTGAGGGGGCAGGTATATGTCAATTTTCCTTTTGGGGCGCAGGCAAACACACCCACACGTTATCTAGTGAGTGAGGGGGCATGTATATGTCATGTATGTGTTGTACGGTTGCTAGCAAACACACACACGCATCATATAGTGAGTGAAGGGGGCATGTATATGTTCTGTCCTTTTGGGGTGCAAGCAAACACACCCACACATTATATAGTGAGTGAGGGGGCATGTATATGTTGCGTCTGTGTTGTAGGGGTGCAAGCAAACACACCCACACATTATCTAGTGAGTGAGGGGGCATGTCTATGTTCTCTTTCCTTTTGGGGTGCAAGTAAACACACCCACACATTATATAGTGAGTGTGGGGGCATGTATATATCTTGTATGTGTTGTAGGGTTACTAGCATACATACCTGACCCATACAGAGCTGTAGCACAATGGTTATTGCAGTGACTGCTGATACGGACAGCATGGGTTTGAGTCCCCAGGGTGCCAGATGCAGAAGGCTGGCTGATGCAGCATCCTGTACATGATACAGTGAGAGAGGGGGCATTTTTTTGTAGTCCTTTTGGAGGGGTGCAAGCAAACACACCCACACATTAGATAGTGAGTGAGGGGGCAGGTATATGTCAATTTTCCTTTTGGGGCGCAGGCAAACACACCCACACGTTATCTAGTGAGTGAGGGGGCATGTATATGTCATGTATGTGTTGTACGGTTGCTAGCAAACACACCACACGCATCATATAGTGAGTGAAGGGGGCATGTATATGTTCTGTCCTTTTGGGGTGCAAGCAAACACACCCACACATTATATAGTGAGTGAGGGGGCATGTATATGTTGCGTCTGTGTTGTAGGGGTGCAAGCAAACACACCCACACATTATCTAGTGAGTGAGGGGGCATGTCTATGTTCTCTTTCCTTTTGGGGTGCAAGTAAACACACCCACACATTATATAGTGAGTGTGGGGGCATGTATATGTCTTGTATGTGTTGTAGGGTTGCTAGCATACATACCTGACCCATACAGAGCTGTAGCACAATGGTTACTGCAGTGACTGCTGATACGGGCAGCATGGGTTCAAGTCCCCAGGGTGCCAGATGCAGAAGGCTGGCTGATGCAGCATCCTGTACATGATACAGTGAGGGAGGGGGCATTTAATTGTAGTCCTTTTGGAGGGGTGCAAGCAAACACACCCACACATTAGATAGTGAGTGAGGGGGCAGGTATATGTCAATTTTCCTTTTGGGGCGCAGGCAAACACACCCACACGTTATCTAGTGAGTGAGGGGGCATGTATATGTCATGTATGTGTTGTACAGTTGCTAGCAAACACACACACACAGTGGCGTAACCAAAGTTGCTGCAGAAGGCACCCCATAACGCACAACATATGCCACATTATAAAGTGGAGTGTCCACTGAGGCACATCAAAATGTCCCCCATAGAGCAATCCACAAGGGAACGTAAAGGGAGCCAGAGAAGGCGAGACATGGTGGGCCCATGAGGCGCAGTAAGGTAATATTTATTTGAGGGGCTGTCACCGGTAGCAGTCTGGTGTATGAAAAACATATAATGCTGCAGACAGCCCTATAAAAGGAAGCCATTGTGGGTCTGAACACATGACTACTGGCTCAACAGGCAATGAATAACCCACTGGCCTGCAGCCCCATAGCTGCTAACCACCCCCTGGCTGTCTACAGAAGGGCAGCAGAACACCACTTAACTGCTGCTGTTCTGGTCAAGATCTGTACCAATACAGGCATACCCATGGTGCAATGCACATGCAGACCAGCAGTCCAGAGATGAACACAAGAAGGGGCACATACCCACATAGCCCCCAGGAATGGTACGGTGAAATGACTGTGTGCGTCACTGCACATAGTAGTAACAGACAGTATCCCAACATGGTGCCCCAGAAGAAGCAAGAAAATGTGTCTGTGAAGGCAGACTGATCATTAGCACAATGGGTAAGGAACTGCCTGGTGGTGCAGGGTCCCTGAGTTCAATTCCCCCTATGTTGGCAAAGGACCAAGGCTGCCTGCAACTGTACCCTCCACAAACATTAGTCACACATATGTAGAACCAGTTAGCCCTCTGTCTAAACCGTAGTTAACCCAATTTTGTCTATCTGACACAGCAAACATGACAGGTAAGACGGATTGCCCCCAACCCCTGTGTTAGAGTGTCTGTGTAAGTCTGAGATGCGCAGCCCCCAAAGGTAACAAACGTTGTGAATCTGCAGCTGGAACCGGATGTGTGAAACGTACAAAGGCATATATATACACAAATCAGGTAATAAAGGAAAGAACACGTCAAACTGTACCAGAAACAATGCAGGGGACAACCCCATTGCCCTGCCATGGGAATCCAGCAGCAAACAGCACCAGGACATGCGCTGTGTGACACAACTATGGGCCCAGTACTAGGTGGATGTGTCCCAGCAAGGTGGGCGTACCTGTGGATGAGTGCGTGTCCTGACTCCTACACTAGATCAGTAATGTCATAGGTAGTCTGGTTTGTACGTCCCACAAGTACTGCTGGCAAACATCCACCCACAGGGATGTAATCGGAAGGTGTCATTTGGTGTATCCTGATGAAAGCCACACCAGAGGGCAAAGGCCAATGTTCACTGTCTGCCACAGCACCCTATAGGGCGTCCTACAAAGCGCCACATAGGGCATGTGAAATGGGCCATGATGAGTCACTGTGAGGAGTCTGCAGTGTGAGGGCTTTGTTATTGTCAGCAGGAATGTAAAGCAAGATAACAAAATGCCCCCCAAGGTGCTCACAATGATCTACTCTGTGTCAAAACCCATGACCTGGGCCCCACCCACACGCATGCAACCAACTATATGTCCATATTGGCAGTGCACATAATACAGTCACAACAATGAGGTGGACATCTCCTGGGGCAAAGCTGCCAAATGACCCAATCCCCCCAACCAAAATCACAGAGGTCGCACTATGTACATGCAAGGGCTGCCTGACAAAGAAACAAAGCAAGGTCTCAGCAAACAAGGGCATATGGCAAACACAATCAAGACCAAGGTCATGATCATTATCAAATATAGAAGGCCCAATAACATCACAGACCGCTTTGCAAAACTCAATGTCACAGGCAAAAGCAAAAGCAATAACAAACATACTCTGGTTAGTGTGTGCAAAAAAATGCTGATGTCCCTACCACCTGAACCAGAACCCCCTGACTGTGCACCGAGGGGCGCCATGTCGACACCCAAGGGGCCTACTGGGGTGCCAAGGATATGGGTGTATGCAACAGTAACCATGGTGCACTGCAGATGCACAGCAGCAGTCCAGAGATGACCATAGGAGGGGGTTTAGCGCCACCACAGCGCCTGGCCTGGAAGGGAGATAGCAATATGTGCGCCACTGGCATAGAGCATCAAACGACAGTAGCACAACAGTGTGGCCAAGAAGTAGGCCGAAAAGGTGTACCAGGACACTGTCATGACAGGTGACCAACGTAAACTGCAATATGAGGTAAATCTTGACAGGAGAGTGCTGATGGAACTGTGTCCCCTAGAACAATATGGCAAGGTGCACCAGAAATGGTATGTTTGCAAAGGTACATGTGCCGTATAGGCTGCAAGGGGTGTCTGGAGAGCCTGCAGGACCTGTGTGGAAATGAGACAGATGTAGCCCAAATACCACCTAGAGCACACAGTAAAGACAATGAACAGGCGACAGATGGAGGACAAACAGGGGGTGTACGGACCCTCACAACTGACAGCATTACACGTGTGTGGCATCAGCGCATAAACATATGCCGGTAGCAACAGCAGCACAGCAAAGGGTGTTGGCAACCCGGTGTCCTGGAAAAACAGATTGTGTGGCAGGTGAGGAGAATATGTGTCCCCCATTGGAGGGTGAGGTGGCCATGGAAGTGAGCAGAAAATGCCGAGCAGGCACAGGGCCAACAAGCAAAAACAGATGCTATGTAGACAACGGTAGCTGGGTAGGATACGGGGCAACAGTCCACACCAACATACATGACACCTCTCCCCACAATGATGCAAATACATGCACCCAAGGTGGCACAGAAAATGTTATCACGGAATATGGCCAGACAGGTCGCAGAGGCACAGAAACAAGTGTTACAGCAACAACAGGTATCAGTGCGGGAAAGGCAGAGGAAAGGAGGAACAGAGAGAGTGTAAAGCTATAACCACTCGGATGGAAACCACTGGAGTGAAGAGATGACCTAAATAAAACAATGAGGCACACAGAAATGGATGCAGACAGGACCACAGCAGGCCAACATCAAAGACCACAGCTGTGTGTCAGGAAATGGAACCACAGAGCGTAGGCAAGATTCAGTACACATGTGGAGGAGGGGTCCACAGCCAACAACACAGTCCACAGTTGGGATGGAAGACACAAATGAACATGTCCCCACACACACACACACACACACACACACACCCCAGGAGATATAATTTATTTATTTATTTATTTAACAAGTTTTCTATACCGCCTTTTCCTTCAATGTACAGTAAACAACAATGTACAGTAAACAACAATCAATTGATTAGGGAGGTGACACATAAGGGGGGTAATTGGATACGGCAATGGAAGCCCATGTGGATGGGCTGTGCAAAGGGGCCCAGGACCAAAAGAGCAACATGTCACTCACCAACCACATCAGGGATGAGGCACAGGCTAACACACATCAGCAGAACCAGTGCACAGGCACCTCATCACATGCACCACTCCAGAAGGAGCAGTACCCTTAGTCAAGACAATGTGGCACATGGACAGCAAACATGCCACATGGACATAAACAACTCAAACATGGATGGGTGGGTAGAGATGTGATGGGGCTGCACACATCATATGGGCAAGTAAGCAGCACACAAAGAAGAAACAGACAACGTGTAGGTGTCACCGAAAACGTCATGCACCCAGGTGTCAATGAAATGGGGTGACCCAACCACCAAATATGCAACACCACTAATGTGCATACATCTGTCCCCCACAAGCAATCACCAGACACAAGCAGAAAGCATATTCTGCAGTCCCGTGTACCATATGATGTGAAAAACTACATGGGTCCTGTGTGGCAGCAAACGTCACAAGTACACACCCACAACACGTTACAACGCCACCCACCTGTCTATGCCTGTGGAGCCTACACACCCTAACCCCCCCCTGCTGCCACCACAGAAACCAAAGATACAATAACAGTAGACGTTGGAAACAGCCAGTAATATGTGAGGTTAAAGGCCAAAACATGATAGGACCGCACACTGTATGCACGCACTGTATGCACACCAGACACCATCCCCATCAAACATAGGACTCTGGAGAAAGCATGCCGAGTTACAAGTCCAGATGCCATGCCAACAGTGAAAGTTCATAAGTCACCAACCCATGTACAGCTCTACACCCCCCAACTGCAAAATAGTAAACACCAAAACAGGTCTGGGCAGCAAGGACAGGCCAAGCACCTCATGAACAGTAACAATAGGCCACCAATGAGTCCGAGAAAAAGGCCTGTGTCCAACGTGCAGAGGACTATCCCCCTGGGTCGCCAACATCTGGGAACACGCTCACATGGGTGCTGTGCCAAAACACATATGGATGACGAAAGCACAGGATGCAGTGGAACACATGTGTCACCATTGTTGCCTGTGTCCTGTGTGAAAAGATGCAGATATCAGGTAAGGGACTGACACAAACACCCACTACACCTAGCGGACAGAAAGGAGCCACACACCTAAAAACAGCCACACACAGAATGCATAGATAATACCACATAACATGGCCACAACACTGAGCACACTACACATGGACCACTGAAGTAGATGTCAGTGAAGACCACGGCACCATCCCAATATGATCATTTTCATGCACATGACACGCATACACCGCAGGGGTCCAGGGCATGTGCAGCAGCGGTGACATAACTAGCGAAACAACTAACGGCAGCCTGAGACCAATAGCCAAAATGCAGCATAAGCACGTTGTGTATGTCCCAGACAATGGAAGGCGAGGGCTACCTGAAAGATACGCTAGTGGCCTGACTGGGAATGTCTGTGTCAGGCAAAAGCACAAACAGCCCCAAAAGTGGATCCTGACACCAATGGACGGCGGACATAACCACGTCTACATGTGTAGCTGTGAGAGGAACATGTCCACGGTGCAGTGTGTCCTGCGGAAACAGAATGTTGATGTACAGTGGATCGCCATCAAAGCTGTGACACATCTGAGGAACATATAGGACACATGTGCACAATGTTTATTCGGCCACCAACAGAAGGTAACATATGGATGCTCGAACATAATTGGGGAGGGGGACAAACACAGCCCTACAAGACAGATAGGCAGGGTAGCGCATACTAAACGGTCATGTAGACAGGCCAATAAGAATCAGGAACATACACAGTGTGGGAAGGTACGCATGCACGAGGCCCAGATGTCCTGGCCCCAAACACTGAACGACAAATGGAGACACACAGCACATCACATGCATGTGTGGCACAAACCTGTCCAATGACCCAATGGCAGTGGCTGATCAGCATACCCCCCAACCATACACTGTCCTGTGCCAGAGCACACACACAGATGCACAAGATGTGTGCAAGATACACCATGCAGACCCCAAAGATGTGAACAGGTAAAGGCCACATGTGCGACAGATGGAAGCGAAGGGTGAAGGAGCAGTGGTACAAATACATGTGTGGCACCATAGGAGTAGTGGAGAGAAAACAACATATATGTGTCTAGACGTGACGACTGCCATGCAATCCCAAATACCTGGCAACTCACCAGAGCCAACAGGAAGGATGCAGATATGAACACACAATCCCCACATGCAGCACAGCCGCTGACAGCATATTACGGCATACTGGGTGTACCTGGAATGCAGACGCTCATCCTGTGGAGCCAGGAACAGTTCAGACATATGGAGACATTAGCTGGCAGTGCTGCACAATCCGCACACCATCTAACACATGGATAACCCAGTGACACGTCCCCAGCACACCCATAACTTACACATAAAGATGTCCTCGATCAGCTGTTGCCTGGCTGCCATCCCCGCACGTGTGTCACCATGGCCAGGTGCAGGGGGCACATAGGATCCACCCCAAGATCCTCATTAATTTCGACAGGAACATTGTGCCTGAGAGCAATGTTGTGGAGGATGCAACAGGCTATGATGATCCGTGCCACAGTCAGCGGTCCGTACTGTAAGGCCCCGCCAGTCCTATCCAGACACCTGAAGCGACTTTTGAGAATGCCAAAGGTGCGCTCAATCACTGATCGACTGGAGGCATGGGCCTCATTGTACCGTATCTCTGCACCTGTCCGAGGGAGACGCACAGGGGTGAGCAGCCAGGTGCGACACCCATATCCTGCATCACCTGCAGAACATAATGGGTCATTGTCACATGCGTGCTGAACGAACAATGGAATGAAGGAGGTAGCAATTCAGAAATGGACAGCCGAGAGGCCATGCACACAGATATGATGCAAACGCAGTGCACACAGTGGTAGTGCAGCAGAGGCTGTCGAGGGCAGTGGCAACTGACTATGACATGCCGATAGTGGCAGAGCACACCCATGTAACCGTGGCACAGGACATGTGCATGAACTGTGGCGACAAAGAGCAGTGGTGGTCGTTGTGAGGCAAGATGACGTACATTGCCAAGTAGCACACAGGGGTGCAGGGAGGCACAGGTGTGCAGGTAGCTGGATGACCCGATCTGGCACATACACAGCACAAGCCACTGGGATATATTGCGTGGGTGGTGTGGAGGAAGCAAAAGGCGGTGGTGACAGGGGACCCTGAAGACGGCACACAGGCATGCAGCACACATGTGTAATAGGTGAAACGGTCACAGCACAACCCTTGTTGAGCCCACAGCATGGCCAGAAAGAGTAGGCCGCATATACAGAATGCCCCCCATGAGGATGGTTCAAGGCCCCCCCCCTCCCCGGGTGCCTCACCGACAGCCATGCCACATATGGGCTGGCCAAGTGACTGGCCCCACTGGGAGACATGGGTACACGTGCCAGTGCGGTATGCCCGTGCCCAGATGTGGAGGCCATGGGCAGGTTGCATGTGTAGCCCACAGGCATGGAGGGGACACAGCATATGCAGCACGTTCGCCCCTGGACACATCAGATAGGAATAAAGAAGGGACAGGCCACAGAGATACTGAAACCACATGACCGCTGGGACACACATGTGAGAGCAAACAACCACACATCTGGGAGAGAGAGAGGTGTGTCACAAAACATATGTGTGTGACCAAGACACCAGTCACCCAGCATGAGGTCGTGGGCCACACCCAACAGTGTGCTCCTACAAATAACGCTGCAGGATCAGGCAAGCAGTGGGAAATGGTGACAATGCAGTATAGACACCCACCTACAGTAGGTGTCTGTCAGATACGCAGAATACTCACCCAGCAGGACGTAGTCACCATATTGACCAGTATCAAACTGGCCAAACACTGCCGAGTTCTGCAGGATATAGGAGTCATGGGCAGACCCTGGGAAACGCGCGGAACCACATTCAGGATACGCATAGTAGCATCACAGACAACCTGCACATTGAGGGAATGGAAGTGTTTGCGGTTGCAGTACACAACCTCCCTGTTGCGTGGCGGGACAAGGGCAACATGTGTGCAATCTATAGCGCCCATCACGTGTGGTATTCCAGCGATCCTATGGAACGGTTGTGCCAGGGCCGCCCAATGTTGCCTACCGTTGGGAATTGCTATATAATTCCCAACCCGGCTGACCATGGCACGCAGTACCTGGTGGAGACAGCGGGAGAAGGTGGGCCTACTCATCCCACCCACTGCTGCCACCGAGGATTGGAAACAGCCAGAGGCAAAGAAATGTAGGGCATTCATATTCATATTCATATTCATTTATTTGATATACCGCCCTTCATGGGTAGGCAGAGCGGTTTACAATAAAATCACAGAGGGGCACGAGGCCAGGAAACAGAAAGGAAGTTACATATTGCACAGAAAAGAGGAACGAGAGAAGAAATAGAAGGAGGAAGGGGGGGAGAGAGGGTTAAGGGTCGGGAGGGTAGAGGTCAAAGGCAAGGGAGAAAAAATGAGTTTTAAGGGAACGCTTGAATGCGGGGTAGTGAGATTCAAGGCGGAGGGGTGGGGGAAGAGAGTTCCATAGAGCAGGGCCGATAAAGAAAAAAGCAGAGGAGCGTGTGGATTGCAGATGGGCATTGGAAGGAGATGGTAGTACTAGGCGATTGAGGTGGAAGGAGCGAGGGGTATGACGAGGGGTATGAAAACGGAGGAGATCAGATAGGTATTGGGGGGTAGAGGTGTGGAGTGCTTTATGAACCAGTGTAAGAAGCTTAAATTTAATGCGGAAGGTGATAGGGAGCCAGTGAAGTTGGAGAAGAAGTGGAGTGATATGAGCCCGAGAGGAAGAGTGCGTGATGAGACGGGCAGCAGTGTTTTGGATGCGTTGGAGACGTGAGAGTTGAAGTTTAGAGATACCTGATAGGAGGGAATTAGAGAAATCAAGGCGAGAAATGACTAGGGTCAGTAACAGCGTAGTAATGGCAGAGGGAGAAAGGAAGGGACGAATGGCGCGAATTTGACGGAGGTGAAAGAAGGAAAGTTTGGAGACGTGAGAAATGTGCGATGAGAAGGAGAGATCAGAATCAAAAAGAACCCCAAGGTACCGAAAAGTCGAAACTAGAGAGATGGGTGCGTTAGGGAAGGACGGTGCCAGGGAAGGGGGTGGATGGCCATAGGAAAACCATATAGCTATAGTCTTAGATAGGTTGAGGTGTAAACAATTCTGAGTGAGCCAATCTGAAACGGCAGCTAGGCAGGCGTTCAGGGGAGTCAAGTCGGGGGAGATAGAAGAGGTGTGATGGAGAAGGAGTATATCATCGGCGTAGAAAAAAGCGGTGAGTCCAAATTGCTGAATAAGTAAAGTGAGGGGAGTGAGAAAAAGATTGAAGAGGAGGGGGGCCAAAACAGAACCTTGAGGGACGCCACAAACAAGAGGAAATGGGTCAGAAGGGGGGCGTGATGAGGATGATGATAAGACAGCAGCAGAGCGGGAAAAGAGGAAAGAGTGGAACCAGTGTAATACCATACTATGAAGACCGGCATCTTGTAAGCGGGACAGAAGAAGGGAGTGATCAACGAGATCGAAGGCAGCCGAAAGGTCGAGTGCAACCGCCACCGAAAAGTCACCACGATCATGCGCAGAGTGAAGAGAATTAGTAAAGGCTAAAAGGACAGTCTCGACACTATGCCCAGTGCGAAAGCCGGATTGACGTGGGTGAAGAAGATTAATGGAGTCAAGGTGATGGGTAAGTTGGGCAAAGACGATTTTCTCAAGCAGCTTAGAAAGGAAAGGAAGGTTGGAAACAGGACGATAGCTGTTGGGGTCGAGAGGGTCAAGTGTGGATTTTTTAAGTAGTGGGCAAATGAGGGCGTGTTTCCAAGGGGTGGGAAAGGATCCGGTGGAGAGGCTGGAATTCAACATAGTTTGAAGGTAGGGAAGAAAAGATAAGGAGGGGGCAAGTAACCAGGAAGAAGGGATGGGGTCAAGAGAACAGAAAGTTTTGTTTGAAGAAGTAATGAAATGATGAAGCTCTGCAGTGGAGACTGGTGAAAAGGAAGACCAGGTGTGGGAGAGTGGAGTGGAGGGGGGAGGAGGAACAGTAGAGGGGGGAGGGGGAAGTGGAGGGGGATGGGAGGGTAAGGAGTCCCTCAGGGTAGTAATTTTATTGGAGAAGGCTGAAGCCAAAAGAGAAGGTGCAGGGAGGGGGTGGGGGGCTGAGCAGGAGTGGAGGGATGAAGGGAGGTTAGAAAGTTAAGTGTGGAATAAAGGTGGCGAGTCTGGTTGGGTGCAGAAGCAATCGCGGCAGAAAAAAAGGTGGCTTTAGCGAGATGCACTTGGGAACGATAAAAGGAATGTTGAGATTTAAAGAAAGAGAGAGAGACAGGAGAGGGGGATTTGCGCCACAGTCTTTCGGCTTTGCGAAGTTGGGAACGAAGTAGATGAAGACCGGAGTGGTACCAAGGATGTGAGGGTCGACGGGTAGATTGACAGGGTCGGAGGGGGGCAATGTGATCAAGGGCGGTGGAAAGAGAGGAGAACCTGTGCACGTAGGCAACGCCTCGCGAGCCACACCCCAGGACAACCTATATATATGATTGGAACTGGATGGCTAACCCCTTTCGCTGAGCCATACGCAACAGTATGCATGCACAGGACACTGAGGAGATGGACCATCCACAGGACCAGCCCCCACCACAAGGAGCACCAGCCACATCTGGACATAACCAGGTTGCAGGACCATCTGGGGTGGAGCAGGCTCCAGGTGGCCATCCAGGAGGGTGACCACGCCAGCCGAGGGTTCCTGTCCCTGCAGAAAGCCGTCGCAGGGCCGTACGGTTCAGCCAGCAGGAGAATGACCTCCTGCTGGCAAACATCCTGGACCGATATGACCTGCTCTTCGGCCGGCAGAGCTCTACCTTGACCATTGCGACGCGCACAAGGGCATGGAGTGAGGTGCAGGTGGCGGTGGCAGGTGCAGAAGGGCCGCACCGCGACATCGAGAATATACACAAACGCTTTTGTGACATTAAGCACCATGTGAGGGCAGAGCTGGTGCGAGAACATTGTGGGGCACAAGGCACTGGAGGGGGCCCAGCGCACGTGGCGCAACTGACCGACCTGGAGCGACGCCTGGCAGATCGACTTGGGCCCATGTATGTGCACAGATTACCTGCTGCGTTGGACACGGCCCACCCACAGGCTGGTAATATGTAGCACAGTCACATGGTGTGCGATGAGGCAGAGGGGGGGGGCAGTAGCTGGCTGTTCTGGACAAGGGGTAAAAAAGGGACACAGAGGGACCACCCATTCAGGAGCAATGATGAGGGGTGTCTGTCACTGGGTGGCAATGATTGGCAGTAGGCAGTGCATGCGGGACTGGGCATGGGTGTCTGAACCCCACTGACAGCAGATGGTGTGTACATGTTGCATGGCGCACGTGGCAGGGCTGGCTGGAGCACTAGGGCCACACGGGTAAGGGGTTGGCCTACCTGGTGACACAATGCACCTGCTATGGGAATGCTGAGTTGGGTCAAGATGAGGGTGGTGGTAGCCTTGGCAGGGGTGTGCGTCGGCACCCAGAGGTGGGGGGGGGGGGGATACCTGGGAAGGCAGACCACAGGGAACACTTGCATGGGGTGTGCCCAAACGTAGTGACCTGCCACAGCAGCCATGGCCCAGACACACGTGGATCATCATCACACAGATGCCTGAGGGGGTATGTGATGGGGTGGGCAGGCAGCGAGACAACCCCTCTGACAGATGTAACCCTGTGGCACCCAGGTGATGTCAGCGCTATCGGACATGACGGGGAGCCACATGCGGGGACCCAGATGGGTCGAGTAAGCCCCGTGGACACAGGGGCCCAGGTCGTGGATGTGGCTGAGGAGGGGCAGGCTGCACCCCTGGCTGATGTGGACATGGATGTCTCCAACATATCCGATGGTGACCCAACAGAGACAACTGCAGGGACAGGGGACGTGCCTGAGGAAGATCAAGGTCAACACCGCAACGAGGCACTGGCTGCTGTTGCAAACGTAATTGCTGAGATGCAGGCCAGCTCATCGGCGGCCCATCGTGAAGCAGAGGGTGAGTGTCCTATGCTGGTATGGTAGATATGGCCCTGATCATGTGTTGCTGTTTCCCCCAACTCACACGGTACTATGGCCTTTCCCCACAGGTGTACGCCATGTACTGCGCTCTGTGGCCTGCACCCAGAGGCGTCAACTGAGACACACAAGGTGCCTGCAGAGGTCGATGTCTGCCCTAGTTGCACATGCCGACCGCATGGCCACAGCATGTGAACGCATCACTGAGGCGCAGGAGAGACTGGCAGCAGGGAGGGGGCCTGGAGGTCCCCATGTTCATCAGGCGCAGGCCGAGACGCCACCACCACAAGCAGCTTCAACAGCAGCAGGGGGACGGCAGACGCCAAGGGGTGGGCGGGGACGCACAAGGGGTGGCAGGGGAAGGGCAAAATAAAGGGCCACACAGGTGGCCATTGAAGGTGACCCATGCTCCCTGTCTCATTTGTTTCATGACAATCACATCCCACCCCACCCCCATCCCCTGGCCCGTGGGAAGGGCACGTCACGCTACCACTGATGTCATTCACCATTGTCGCCCTCCCCCATCACCCATGTCCACCATGGGTATGCAGCCAATCCCATTGGCTGCAATGCTCGCCCATCACTCCCATGTCGTGGTGGCGTGCATTGTGTCCTGTGTGGCCAGGTACACCCCTGGGCCAATACGCTGTGGAACCCCCAGCCACCATTGGCCTGTGTGTTGGTGTAGATGCACTGTATGTCCTGGATGTGGAGACACATTTGCCGCTCACACCACCCTGGACAGGCACAGTATGTACACTGCACAGGTCATGTACTCTGGTTTACATGCACCCACACACATCCACCTTGTCTCAACCGTCACACATGTGCACTGTGGATCCCTGGGCACAGGCATGCATGCTCCAGCACCTTTGGGTCAGCCCCCGGTAATGGCTACACGTCACCCTGTGCACCAGTGGCCGCAATATACACCTACACCCCCTTGCCACCCATCATGGCACATCCCAATAACACATTGGTTTCTCAAACCGACATCCAGCAACTGTCCCCTGTCGCACCATCCACACTCCAGCCTACACCATCCGCAACTACACCGCAGTGTGCCACCCTTCTGGCCATCATCCGGCTGAGCCCCTGTCCCGACCCTCTGCTGTGTGCACCCCCCGACCCCCACACCCCTTTGAGTGCCCCCACCGAAGGCCCAATGTACTCCACCGACAATATGCTCCTGCACCCCCTGGGCCCAGCAGGTACACCCATAACAACATACAGCATGTTGGTCATACATTTCTCAGCGGACTTTTGGACCATCGTGTACCATCAACCATTTCCACCCTGCATGCTGGTACACATGCCTGACATATTGACAGTTGTTGCCAGGCCCTACACAGTCACACCTAGCAAAACACGTTCAGCTCCCTCCCCCCCCCCTCAGGCGCCAGCTTCAGGAGCCCCTGCGGTGCACACTATGTGGTTCCCCCTCTCCGCACCGCCACACATACACCTCAGCCGTCCTGCACTTGACAAGACAGGCCAACAATATGGGGACATGCTGTACAGGACACAGAGACCACCCGCTCCACACCGCCATTCGTATCATTGTCACTCTGTGCTGTGTGTACCACAGGGACACACACATATGCTGTTGCACGTCACTCATGCATGCCACTCACCACCCCTCTCGTTGGGCCTCCCTCGCAGCAGCGTAAATGTGACATGTCTGTGGGGGTGCTCTCGGCATAGACCATACCTGTTCCACATCGCCCCTTGCCTCTCATAGTGAACACAGCCACACCCATCACTCGCACATCACTGTCACCTAGCAATGAGGGACATCTGACCACAAGGTTGATATGTTTAACATTCATCATCTTTAACAACTTGGGTGTGAAACATATGTACAATATTTACATGCGGCCACACATGGGCCATGCGTTACATATATTATCTGATGGCAGGTGACAGCAGCATGGCCAACAACGCATGCTCCGACAAACATCTATGGCCCCGCTCATCCCTGAGCCCCTTGTCATGTACAAGCAATGGCACGCTCCATCACAGGGCAGGTGTGCTATGTGTGTCCACATATTACACACCCTGGGGACCCCTGTCGGATGGTGGCTGACCGTTTGCGGCACGGGCAGGGCGCTCATCCCGCTCCCGCAGACGGTCAGCCACCATGGACAGGGTCGCCAGCACCTGCCCCTAGATTAGTGCGAACTGCCTCTGGGCTTGTGCCTGGGCATGCACAGCTGCAGCCAGGTGCAGGCCGCACATGCAGCCGCACAGACACACATCTCCCCGTGTCTGTGTGGCTGCATGGACAGCAGACCTGCCTGCGGCCATGTGTGGCAGGCACACGTCCAGAGGGCCTGGCGCGCTCTGATCATGGGGCAGGTGGCTGGTGCCCCCAATGCCCTGTGGCGGAGCGTACCATTGGGGACCTGCCCCCACCCCACCCCCTCCGCTGTACATCCCCTCCCTCCCCCCTGCCTCCAACATCCTCCCTACAACCCCATACCCCTCCCTCCCGCCTCCCCCTCCCTCTCCCTGCCACCCACCTCCTCCCTTTCCCCTCCCCTTCCACTCACATCCCCCCCCTCCTTATCCTGCTCCCCAGGCTCCACAACATCACTCCCCATTTCCGTTGCATCCCCCACATCCCCTCCCATCTGGCCCCCATCCTCATCCCCCTCCTCTCCCTCGTCGGGGCGTGGGGATGCGAGCACATTCCCTTCGTCGCCATCCTCTGCATCCCTCTCTGGTCCGTCGTCCTGATCGTCGCGGTGCTCGTGGTCTCCCTCCCGGACCACAACATCTGGCGGCTCCTCCGGCCCCTCCTCCTCTATGGCTGCACATGCATCAGCTGTGGGAGAGATAACACATGTCATCCCCTGGGGGAACATCCTCTTCCCATGTCACTGTGGACCTGTGGTTCCACCACTCGTTCCCCTACATGGCCATGTCCCGGTACTCACCATTCTGCTGGGCCATCCTCTCGCGCTGCACCCTGGCAACAAATCTTGGGTACCGGGCCCTCAGCTCTCTTGCCTTCTTTCGAAGGTCCTCCACCTGTAGGGGTGACACCGAACATTGCCCTTAGCTACCGTGGGGACACGTGGTGGTTCCCTGCCTCTGCATCTAACACTCTCACTTCATACAACAAGCGCCTGCCCCTATTGGGTGAGGCACTCATGACCCCTTGTGTTCACGTGTGACAGCCCCATGTGTGGGCCACACACACGCCACCCTGGTCGGTGCACCATGTGCTCTGTATGTGCGCCCCACGTACATAACACATCACAGCTTTGGGTGCCACCTACACACATCTGCATGTGCCAATCAGCCACTGTTGGGGTGGGAGGTTGTCAACTACAGTGCTCGCTGGGAACCCCTTAGCCTGTGGTTTTCTTTTGTGATCCCATACAGGGCCTGTTTCCAAGGGCACCGGGTTGGTGCAGGGGACCCCTTTTGGGGCCTACATCTGCTTGGAGCTGGGGTTTGTAATTTTAAATCACACAGTGCACCAGCAGACAGTGGGCAGGGTGGAGGGGAGATGCCCTCATTTGGGGCCTACATCTGCTTGGAGCTGGGGTTTGTAATTTTAAATCACACAGTGCACCAGCAGACAGTGGGCAGGGTGGAGGGGGGATGCCCTCATTTGGGGCCTACATCTGCTTGGAGCTGGGGTTTGTAATTTTAAATCACACAGTGCACAAGCAGACAGTGGGCAGGGTGGAGGGGAGATGCCCTCATTTGGGGCCTACATCTGCTTGGAGCAGGGGCTTGTATTTTGTGATCACACAGTGCACCAGCAGACAGTGGGCAGGGTGGAGGGGAGATGCCCTCATTTGGGGCCTACATCTGCTTGGAGCTGGGGTTTGTATTTTGTGATCACACAGTGCACCAGCAGACAGTGGGCAGGGTGGAGGGGAGATGCCCTCATTTGGGGCTTGCAGCATCGGCGGATGTATTTTGCAAATGTGTTGGTTAAAAGAGACATGGTGCAGACCCCCTTCCTTTCCTGTTGGCCTGAGAGGTGGGACTGGGGTATCTTGTGGATGGGGGACATCCCTGGCCTGCAAAGGCACCCTATACCACACCTCTGTGATCTGTGGTGAAACTCTGCCATGGTTGCAGCTACCCCCTTGGGGCAGGGGTGACATTTTCTGGGGTGTGGCAGACTTTGCTAGCCGCAGGATGTGTCAGCACCTGCTATTCCCTGTCAGTGCATTGTGTATTTGTACTGAGGTTACTGGGTGTGTTTTGTTTTGTCTCATCATTTGGGGGACTTGTCCCCATGCACTTACCTCACGTGGGTAGTCTGCACTCCTGTTAAATCTATGGGCCAGGCGCTCCCAGGCCCTCCTGACCCTTCCCAGGTTCTGCCTCCTGGATGAGCCCGGGAAGAGCCTCTGCTGGCGGAGGCAGAACAGTTCTGTGAGGAAGTAGATGTCCCTCTGGCTGAAGGCAGGCTTCCTTGACATGGATGCCATTTCTTCAAACTGCCTTTGCTGCGCAGCCACGTGCGTTGCTGGGGGCGTAGCCACGTGCGTTGCTGGGGGCGTAGCCACGTGCGTTGCTGGGGGCGTATGTGCGTGCGTTGCTGCGGACGTACATCGTAGGAAGATGTACGGACACAGAGCACTAACACAGAGCTGTAGCACAATAGTTACGGTATTGACCGCTGTTACAGGCAGCATGGGTTCGAGTGCCCAGTGTGTGTAACGTAGACGGCTGTCCCAGGCATTAGCCTGTACATTACAGGGTGAATGAGGAGGCTTTTTGTTCGGGACATTGCGTATGGGAGCCTAGCCGCGTACGTTGGTACGTGCGTAGCTGCGCGCGTAGCATCGTGCATGGGTACATGTGTTTTTACGTGTGGGTTTTACCAGTGTGGGCATTTCATATATTACAGACTCTGTAGGGTGTCTTGCACCTATGCATTATGCTACCAGATGTACATGTGATGCGCCATAGTTTATCAGAGGCTGTGAGCTCGTGCTGCGGTTTCAGAGGGTTGGAATGTGACAGTCACCCCCATGAGGCACTGCACATGCAAATCAGCTGTCCACACATACACACCATGTGGAGTGCACCCCCACAGCAGCTGGGCCTGGTAGGGGGACTGACCATGTGTACCCCCACGGCACCTTGGCCTGATAGGAGGTACTTACCATGTGTTGTAGTGGCACAGAGTAGCTGGACACCGTCACATTGTGCGGGTACTGTGCTCACCCTGAGGTTGCGGTGGGGCATCCAGCACTAGGTCCACAGCACCGTCCATGGCTGAAAAGGTCCATGGCGTGGGTTCAAGGCAGTGTTACTGTGTGTGATAGGTATTTCCTGCAGGACCACCTTGGACATCTCTGTCTGTTTAAGGCAGGTGTGGCCCCATGCACCACCACCCCCAGGGCGGCAAACAGAGTCACCTATCAAAAGATGCACATTCTACCTCCCTGAAAAGGTGGCAGTAGAGGGGAACATTAACCCTAGTCCTGATGAGAAGCAGACACCCCACAGAGCAGTCAATGCAACTCTGTACACATCCATAAACACATTAGCAAACAGACATTAGGCCTGGATATAGTATGCTGCTCCCCACCACTATCTGATATTCCCCTGGTGCAAGCCAACGCACCCTACAAGCCACTCCATCACATCACCTACCAGCTGCAAACAGGCTGCAAGTGCCCAGTGGAGCTGCCTGCACCCAGAACTGGGATGCCAGCATACACATCAAGCAGATACATCAGTGACTGGGCCCCAAAAGGAGACCCATATTTATCACATGAGAGAAATACTATATAGCACCATGGTAGTGCCTAGCCATGCTGTGGTCACTGCACAGTCAGGGTGAGAGTGAGCTTTCAGCAGGCTATACTGAGGTCACCCTGTCTGGGTAGGTGGTGACCGGCCACTACAATATGCCTGTCACTGCCCTATACCCTGTGCAGATGCACCCTGGCCAGGCCACCCTATCCGGCCTATACCCATGGTACTTTGCTCCTCATTATGCACATGGGCAGCCCAATACTGACAACATTGCCGGCAGCGTGGACTGTGGAAGGTGTTTGCAGCCACCACACACTGGATAGACAGCCAGCCCCCCCCCCCCACCTATTCCAGCATTGTGCTACTATAGAGGTGGGCATCAGCCATAGCCACCACACCAGTGATGGGCATAGTACAGGCCTGGATATGGTACACAGGGCTGTTGGGGGGTCACTCACAAGGGTGGTGAACACTGTCAGAGTCCAGACCTGCAGCAAACAACGCAGACATCGGAATGATTGTTATGGTGGAGCTCACTGAGCGAGCTGTGCTTAACGTAGGAATCGGTTTATGCCAGTTGTCATAGGGAACGTTTGGGAGCTCTGAACCATATACACAGGTGTAGGGTGGCATTGCTACGGTATGCAACTGCTAGAATTGGGGGATACCGCCAGGGCCCAATGTCTTGCCTCTCCAGGAGGCATTGGCCAATTGGGCCTATGGGTGGGTGTCTGGCCCTGTTGGCTGCTGCTTTACAGCAGAGTTCCACGACTCCAGTCCTGCTGTTCCAAACACTGTTCGGGTTTTCATGCTGTCCCTCATACATATGCATGAGCTACATCTGCATACCATGGGGGCGGTGCATAGATATGCAGCACAGGCATCTTTGTTAGGGGCAGCATGAGGCCGGTATGGTGTGGGTCCCTCCTGGACTGAATTTGCGGGACTCAGCTTTAGGTAATGTGCCTGTTTCTGGTGTCTGTGTTTGGTGTGGTAAAATATAGGCCATGCGTATATGCAAACAAAGGGTGTCTTTACTATCAATGTTTAGTGGTGGGTGAAACTATGGGGACTGGGTTGGCAGGAGCCCCAGCTGGGATTTGAACCTGTGACCCTCTGGTTTTACAGGCACTGGCTGTGTCTGTTGCACCACACTGTGGCCACGGTGATAGTGCAGTCCCTTGAGTTAGTTAAACCTGCCTGACGAGTCTGCAACCCTGCTCTGCAACAGGTTTACTGTGGCCTCATTTACCTTGTATGCAGACAAAGGTGCACATATGCCTCTGAAACGAACTCATGAAGGGGGCACACAACCCTGACCAAGCTGGGCAAACATGATATCATTGGGCAACATTACACAACACTCCCAGGACAGCTCCATTAGAATGAGATGGTCTTTGAAAGGGTCTGCGGAGCGTAGACACTTCCACACATCTTTCTTTTTTATTTGGTGCTTGCCATGGACTGTTGTTCCATTGCTATCACTGTGTCACAGCTGCATTATGCTTTTTTATATGTTTCTGGTGGGCATTTGTAACGTTTTATGTGATATTCTGTTTTGTGCACATGTATCACACTGCTCACATTTGGTGGGTTTCCCCGGTTTTCCTGTACATTGCTGACGTAAATGGTTTCTCTTGCCTTTAAATGGCTTTAACGGCAGGTTTTCATTCGCGTTGAAATTCAGCTCTGGAAATCAGTGCGTTGGCCTCTCCCCGCCCACTCTCCGCCCATTGACCCCTTCTCTCCGTCCACTCTCCACCTTCTGCACTGTTTTAACGCGCCGCGGGGCTTTACGATCGTTAATCACGGTTAACGCACGTAGTATGACGTTAACGGTCGTTCGCGCGTGCTTACGCGCGGTATACTGCACTTACGACCGTTAACATTGTACAACGCGCGTTATTCACGATTAACGCACTTTAGTAAACATACCCCTTAATGTCGTGCCAGCGCTGTGATAAAAGCTATAGAGGTGTAGCCCACTGGTTAATACAATGACTGCTATGCCAGAGATCATGGGGTTGATCCCACAGAGGTCCCATCTAATAAGGCTGAACACATTGGCTGTGTGTACTGCACCACACTGTTGCCACAGTAGCAGGTACCTGGGGATACCATGACTGTTCTTCAGACAGACCTTGTCTGTTGCACTGCACACCACCCATCTAAACAGGGCTTTGCCTTGGTCTTCTGTGAAGCAACAAAACAAACGTAATTACTCCAACCGTGTGAGAATTCTTCCCAATTAGTCTTCAATTTCACAAAATATCAAAGATATGTATTTCCTCAAAAGCAGCAAAACTTTTTTATAGAAAGGAACAAGGGTCTCAGACTAACAGGAGCTACGGTAATGACTTTTCAACCAAATGCTCCAATTTGCATCAATGACCCACATTATTTTTATTCAATTTTTCTTTTAGTTTTTCTTATAACTTTCAAAGAAATGAAAAATAAAAGTCAGGCTTATCTTTGTTTAAGAGTCCCAACATCAGACTCAGCGCTGCTATGTTTCACGATTGTATTCGTTTCTTCAGGGGCTAGTAAGCCGACTTCAAAAGTTTTCATTTATACTGGAAAAGACATAACATTCTCCGTTTAAAATAAATACTTCAACTCCATTAGTACTAATGGTCTTCTGTGGGCAGATGTCACTGCCCCCTCCACCACCAGCAGCCCTCCCCCATCATGCTGACATGCTCTTATGCTGGTGGTGCTGGTGGTGTGCAGTCCCAGGCCATCCAATGTGCCGGTAGGCGGCTGCCTATGTTACAGGGTCTGGGGTAGGGGTGCCTACATGGACATCCACGCTTCCCCCCATCACCACCTGCCAATGTTATCTGCCCTTTGGGGTACCTGCTGGGTACTGTCCCCTGGTTGGGACACTGTGGCACACACACTCATGGGCATGTTTGACGTTGGTCAGTTGCTGTCTTGCTTATTTTCCATTTCTGTGTTGCTATGTGCCACCTAGGCATCTACCTAGTCCACCCTGTGCCCCAGCTGTCCCACTGCATGTCCCACCTGCAGCCCATTTGCAGCATTGCCATAGTGCCCTTTCATACTTGGGCACTATGCTGTTGCTGCACATGTAGCACTACTATCACTTTTTTTGGTCTCCCTGCCTTTACTGTACATTGCTGACTGAAATGGTTTCTCTCTCCTGCAATTGTGCCTCTAATGCCAGGTTTTCACTCGCGGTAATTTTCGGCCCTTCATTTCACAGCGTTAGTGTGAGAGGGGCCTCTCTCCGCCCATTGACCCCTTCTCTCCACCCTCTCTCCACTCTCTGCAGGACTTAACACCGCCGGGGATGTTATCGCGCGATACGTAACATTATCGCAGGTTATTATCGCACGATAATGTTACATATCGCAAGATAATGTAGCGGCTGCGATGTTATTGCAGTTTAGTAAACATACCCCTAGGTAACACATTTTGCTCCAAAACATCTTGGCAGTCCTCTGACTTCATGATTTATTTAATACGTTCTAGGCCTCCAGTTCTTGAGGCAGCAAAACAGCCCCACAACATTATGGAACCTCCACCATATTTAATTGTAGGAAGGGTGTTTTTTCCTTATAAACTTAATTTCTTCATCTGTAAATGTATTGCTGGTCTGCATTGCCAAAGAGCTCAAGTTTGGTTTCATCTGTCCAGAGAACATTTCCCAGAAGGATTGTGGTTTCTCAAGGTGGGTTTGGACAAAGATCATGTGTGCCTTTTAATGACTGTCTTTGAGCAGTGGGGTCCTCCTGGGTCTTTGCCCATGAAGTCCTTCTTGTTTAGTGCGCAGCATATGGGGCAGGTTGAAACCACCACTCCAGATTGCTCCAATCATCCTTAAGATCTTTGATGTTGTATGTGGTGTTTTTTCAACAGTTTTCACTAACCTTTGAAGACTTCTTGGATTAATTTTCCTCTTCCCACCACATCCTGGGAGGTTCTTGACAGTTCCATGAGCAGAAAACCTCTTAATAACATAACAAACTGTAGACACAGGACTTGCAAGGTCTTTGGAGATGGCCTTATACCCCTTTGAAGTTTGAAGTTTGGTTATAATGGCTTTTCTGACAGTCTCAGGCAGCTCTCTTGTCTTCACCATTCTGAAAATGGAACAGAGAGTAAATGTAGCCATTATAAACATCATTCATTGGTTGATTCAAGTCATATGAGTATTGACAATTGAACAGTACTACAGGCTCTTATAATGCCCCACTTTGATTACTGCAATAGCATTTTGCAAGGTTTGCCCAAGAAAATTATCCAACAACTCCAGGTAGCATAAAATCTAGTAGCACACATAATCCTTAAAGCATCCCATTCCGACCATATCACCCCACTTCTCCATAGCTTGCACTAGTTGCCCATTACAACTAGAATAAAATATAAATACATAATGATAGTTTTTAAACTACACAATAAAATATACCCATCATATCTTAATTCCCTCCTCAATTTGTCTGAAAACACAAGAACTAGAGGAAAGTATTCCCAAAATACATATGTAATACCCTTCCACATCTGAAACACCAATCAAAACATCAGTACAAGAGCATTCACATGCATTGCTCCAGCACTCTGGAACACACTTCCAGACAATTTAAGAGCATTAAAAACCCTACAATTGTTCCGAAAGGAGCTCAAGATGCACCTGTTTATTGAATATTATGGTACCTCCATCAACAGTCCACAATCTCAAATAACCTAAATAGTTAATACTGACCCTGACTTCTGTTAATGTCAACCCATAGATAAGTGTTCGCCCAACTCATCATGAACCACTCAACTGTACATAGTTGTTGTAATATAGTTTGATTTGATATGAACTTTTGTTAGTTATTAAGTTCAATTATTGTTCAATGTAAAGTTCATTGTTATGTTCTATGTAAACCACCTATGATCACTGGAAGTGGCGGTATTTAAAAACTTTATAAATAGATAAAATAAAATAAAATCTTGTTCTGGCAATGCCCCAGTTTTTATACTATTTTCTACTATTTTGTGTTTTAATTGATCTTGTTTTATTTGATTCTTTTATGTGTCAAATATGTGTGCATATATAGTCCAAAGACATTTCACTGGACTATATTTTCACACAACATACCTAAAATGCAAGGGTGCCAATAATGTTGGTCACAACTGTATGTATGTTAGTCATATATGTGCATAAATGGCCATTTACACAAGTATCTAACATGGTCATTATTCTAACATTTGTCAGGCTGAACATATGCCCTTGCACTATGGGCGTGTACAGGAGTAGTCTGGGTGGCTGGCAGAGTGCAAAGTTGCATGCATAATTTACAAAATATTATAATTTACACATGTTCTTGAAAATTCTGTTGTTGCTGTTAAGTGCTGTCGAGTCGGAATCGACTCTTGGCGACCCTCTGGAAGCTGCTGTTATTGTATCGATCCATCTCTTTGCCGGCCTTCCTCTTTTACAGTGACCTTCTACCTTGCCAAGCATTATGTCTTTCTCCAATGATCTCCACATAATGTGTCCAAAGTATGAAAGTCGAAATCTTGTCATCTGACAATCTAAAGAAAGCTTAGGTTTGATCTCCTCTAGTACTGACTTGTTTGCTCTTTGAGCAGTCCATGATATACACAGTATTCATTGCCAGCACCATAATTCAAAGGCATCAATTCCTTATTGTTCCTCCAGCTCAGTCCTCTACCTCTGGGTTGTGTATCTCCTCCTGCAGCTTGGAGACTGGGCATGTCAAAATCGTGATATCACTGGATGTAGTCTGCGGGTCTCTCCCATCAGCCCCAGTGTGTCCAGTCTCCATGCAGTAGGAGGACGTAGTGAGCCTAGGTTTGGGCTCACTTGAGGAACAGAAAAGGAGCTGTTAGTGCAGCCAGATTAGTGGTAGTTGTGGTGATTTATTTTTTATTTCCCTTAAGTTGGGGGCGCTGTATCTTTAAAAAAAAAAAAAAATAGTGAAGCTTTCTGCCTTGCCTGGTCCCGATCTGCGACTTTCTCTCGCATTTCTGGTGGAAGCTGGAGCATCTGGGGCTGCTAGATCTCTCCTCCTTGCTGGTACGGAGGAGAGCTTGGCAGCAGGCACCCCTACACGGCCTCCCCTGATAGCCGCAGATACCGATCGCGGGCTGCATGAGGGAGCGGCGGACAGCTGATTGAATTGGTGCTGTTCCGTTCAGTGTTCTGTGGAGCGGAGCCGCGCCAGACACGGAGCTTCACGGCTGAAGGCCGTCAGTGTCCCAGTACACGGGGTAAGAGCCATGGAGGTGCGGCAGAGGCAAGGGGGGCCGGGACCAAGCAGTGGTTTGGGGAACTGGAGTAGTTTCACCGGGTTTCTTTGGCGCCATTTTCTTCACCTCGTGGCCGGAGGCCATTTTAGGAGAACGTGTGTCGGCAGCGTGTGTAGCACCTGCGCTCAGGGCTCGCAGTTGCAGAGGGCCCTGGGCTTCGGTTTTGCAGAGGGTGCTTTGCTTTGGTGTTTCTTGCCGGTTTTGGGTGCAATTGGTAGGTTTAGGGGGTCCTGCCCCTACTATTCTATTCTGCCACTTCAGGGGTATCCAGCAGGAGTTTTGTTCTTGCCCTGAGGCAGCGTTTTTCTTCTTCCATTAAAAAAAAAAATAAGAATAAGAATAATAAATAAATAAGAAAGTAAGGCAAAACAGAAAAGTCAGTTCTGTGGGGGCTGGCCTTGTCCCTGCTGCGACTGACTAGCTATCTACAGGCGGGGATGGCCAGGTGGATGGCAGCTCGCCCCAATGTGTCATCTGTGGTACCCGCAGAGGCACAGTAGCTGACTCAGGCATCTGCCGGGGGTCCGTGACAGTGTCCTGCAGTCTGGAGCAGCAGATGGAGGTCAAGCTGGCCCAGGAGCCCCAGGCCACCGGGACGGGGGCGGAAGGTGAGGCGCGGCTGTGTCCGCCATTGCAGGGCCCCTTGCTGGAGACCCTGGCGAGGGTGGCAGCTGGCTAGATGGCTTCAGGTTTGGGGGCGCAACTCGAGGATTTCTGTCCAGATTTTGTTTTGCTGATGCACCAGGCATTTTGTTTGCGACACCAGGGAAAGGTACCAGAGTCCTTGGCGTTGTTGGGGCATACGTCTCAGGCCGAGGTAGCTGAGGAGGTCAGCGCCCCGATGCCTCCAAAGAGGTTAAGGACGCGCGAGGTGTTGTCTATGGATTGCGGGCTCGAGGATCCAGAGGACACTGATCTGGAGCGCGACGCAGATGTAGAAGACCTGGAAGAAGGGGAGATACCCAAGCCTGAGGACCAGGCAAAAATCATTCGGGTGTTCCATAGGGATGAGCTCACGGCTTTCATCATGGAGTCTCTTCAGACGCCGAACCTCGCTACGGCACCAGCTCCAGAGGAAGAAGTGGTGGAAGACACCGTCATTCAAGCCGTGTGACAAGCGCAGGTGGTGTTTCCCGTGCACCGTGTGGTTGACCGAATGATCCAGGAGGAGTGGGATCAGCCAGAAGCGGGGCTACGAGGCACTAGAACAATGAATAGACTATACCCCTTGGCAGAGAAGGATAAAGAGAAGTTTAGGTCTCTGAGAGTTGATGTGGCGGTGTCGGCGGTTACTAAGAAGACCACCATTCTGGTTGAAGGTAGCGCCGCCTTAAAGGATGCACAGGATAGAAAAGTTGACGGATTGTTGAAGCAGTCCTTTGAGGCTAACGCTGTGTCACTGCAGGCTTCCATTTGTGGGGCTTGGGTAGCGAGAGCCTGCCTCAGGTGGTCTCAGCGTCTGAGGCAGTCTACGAGCCTAGAGCAGGAGGAGTTGAAGGAGCTTAATTGCCTGGAATCGGGGTCATCATACTTGGCGGATGTACACTATGACATGATCAGAGCATTGGCGAATAGTATGGCTTCCTTGGTGGCCGCCCGGAGATCGTTATGGTTAAAAAATTGGGCGGCCGATGTGTCGTCCAAGTTCTGCCTTAGTAAGCTCCTGTTTAAAGGGAAATTGTTATTCGGTGAAGACCTCGACAAGCTGGTGAAGGATCTCGGTGAGTCCAAGGTGGGAGACTCCCGGAGGATAGGCCTAAACAAGGAAAGTCTGCGCATCCGTTTTGTGAGATTTCAGCAGATTCCATTCTTCCCGTTTGGGGGCTTTCAAAGGGGAAGATTTGCGGCAAGGTCGCAAGGATTTCGGGGGTTTCGTGGAGCAAGCAGAGGCTTCGCTTCATCGTCTTCTGCAGGACCTTCTCGGAAACCACAATGAAAGAAGGCAGGTCCCGGAAGGAGGTCAACCGATAGGTGGGCGACTTCGGAGATTCCTTCCTGCCTGGACCCAAGTAACGTCCGACCAGTGGGTGCTAGAGATAATTCACAAGGGGTACACTCTGGAACTCATGAGGCCAGTGCGGGACTCGTTCATGATGTCGCCCTGCAGGGGGCCCCAAAAGACCCAAGCTGTATGCTGTACCGTGGAGTGGCTCTTACAGTTGGAGGCGGTCGTGCCGGTGCTGCGTCCACACTACGTTATGGGTCGATTTATTTTGTAGCTCTGAAAAAAGACGGGGCTCTGCGGCCTATCTTAGACCTGAAAGGAGTGAACCATTGTCTTTGGGTGCCTCATTTCATGATGGAGACACTAAGGTCGGTTATTGTAGTGGTCTGGCAGGGCGAGTATCTGACTTCTCTCGATCTCATGGAAGCGTATTTGCACATCCCTATCAGACCGGCGCATCAAAGGTTTCTGCGGTTCACGCTCCCTTTGGGTCACTATCAGTTCCAAGCATTACTCTTCGGCCTAGCAACGGCACCGCAAACTTTCACCAAGATCATGGTGGTGGTGGTGGTGGCATTACGAAAAGAGGGTATCCTCGTTCATCCGTATCTCAACGATTGGTTGATTCGGGCGAAGTCCAAAGCTGAATGCATCCAGGTGACAGACAGAGTGGTGAACATTTTACAGGAGTTAGGCTGGGTGATCAATCCCATCAAAAGTTGCTTACTACCCTTGCAGGAGTTTGAGTATTTGGGGGTGCGGTTCAATACTTTGGAGGGAGTGGTGTTCCTGCCGGAGTGTCGGGCCCAGGCGCTCCGGCAGCTGGTGCGCAGCTTCAGAGTGATGGTGGCTCCCTCAGCATGGACTTATCTTCGTCTCTTGGGAACGATGGCGGCGACTCTGGAGGCGGTGCCATGGGCCAGGTTTCATATGCGCCCGTTGCAGCGAGCACTGCTGCACCGGTGGTCTTACCAGTCCGATTCGCTGAGCAAGTGGATTCCCTGTCCACGCAAGGTCAGACAGTCGCTCCGGTGGTGGCTACATCCAGAGTCCCTGAAGGTGGGGATGCCTCTGGAGCAGCCGAGTGGATTCCATTACTGATGGATGCGAGTCTCGCAGGTTGGGCAGCGCAATGCGGAGCTCAGTTTGCCCAAGGGACTTGGTCGCTTCTGGAGAGCCAGTGGTCGATCAACCAACTAGAGCTGAGAGCGGTGTTTCTTGCACTGCAGGGTTTGAAGCTACGGTGGCGGGCCGAGCGGTGTGAGTGCTGTTGGACAATTCGGCAGCCGTGGCCTATATCAACCGGCAAGGCAGCACAGGAAGTGTAGCCCTGGAAGAGGAAGCAGAAGCTCTATTTTTGTGGGTAGAGCAACATCTGTCGGCGATTTCAGTGCGGGGAAGGACATTGTGACGGCCGATTATCTAAGCAGGGTCCGGGTGGATGCCGGGGAATGGGAGTTGCATCCGGACCTGTTCGAGCAAATTGTTCACAGATGGGGCCCGCCCATCATGGATCTCATGGCATTCTTTCAGTCCGCAAAGGTCAGTCGTTTCTTCAGCAGATGGTGGGAAAGGATGTCGGAGGGGTTAGATGCCCTGATGCAACCGTGGCCGTCGGGTCTGCTGTATGTGTTCCCACCATGGGTGCTCATCGGACGTGTGGTTCAGCGGATCAAAGCTCATCACGGAAGGGTGCTGTTGGTAGCCCCGGACTGGCCGAGATGTCTGTGGTATGCCGATCTGGTTTGCCTTCTCGATGGAAGCCCCTGGAGGTTGCCGGCGTCAGAGGACCTGCTGCTGCAGGGTCCGCTTCGAATGCCTCAGGTGAATCGGTTCTCGCTTACGGTTTGGCCATTGAAAGGGAGAGGCTGAGGAAGAAAGACTATTCTGGGGCGGTTATTGCCACTTTGTTGAAAGCAAGATGGCAATCTACATCCCTAGCATATGTCCGCATTTGGTGGGTATTTGAGGACTGGTGTTCCCGCAAGAACGTTTGGGCGGCTACAGTATCGATCCCTCTGGTTTTAAGTTTTTTGCAAGACGGATTTGATAAGGGTTTGGCGGCGAGTTCCTTAAGAGTCCATTTGGCGGCTATTTCCTACTATAGGGGCAAGGTGCAGGGAATGGCCCTAGGAGCACATGCGGACGTAGCACGTTTTCTTAAGGCGGTGTTCCGGTTGCGGCCTTCGCATAGGGTGTTGGCTCTGCCATGGGATCTCAATTTGGTCTTAGGGCCGTTAACTAGGGAGCCTTTTGAGCCCAAACACCAAGCATCAGTGAAGGATTTCACTTTGAAGACTGTGTTCTTGGTAGCCATTTGTTTGGCGTGGCGGATTTTGGAGTTGCAGCCGTTGTCATGTCAGGAACCGTTTTTGTCCTTTTCTAAAGAGAAGGTGGTATTGCGGCCGGTGCCGTCCTTTCTGCCAAAAGTGGTGTCCCCCTTTCATCTAAATCAAATGGTGTCATTGCCACTGTTAGGCTCCCTGGAGGGGAGCGCATTGGATCGTGGCTTGCGCCGTCTGGATGTCAGGTGCGTGTTACGGTATTATTTGAAGGTATCAGGTCTTTCTCAAGTCAGACCATCTTTTTGTGTTGTTCGGAGGTCCCCAAAAGGGAGAGTCCATGGCTAAGGCCTCCATCTCTAGATGAATTCGGGAGGCGATTGCTTCAGCGTATCTGTTGCAGGGCCATCCAGTTCCCTTGGGCCTTCGGGCTCATTCGACCAGGGCGCAAGCGACATCCTGGGCGGAACATAGCTTGGTTCCGCCAGGAGATATATGTAGAGTGGCTACATGGTTGTCGCTTCATACCTTCAGTAAGCATTACAGCCTAGACGTTTCGGCAATGGAGGATGCCTGTTTTGGGTCAGCGGTGTTGCGAGCTGGCTGGAAAGGTCCCTCCCAATGAATACTGCTTAGTTACATCCCAGAGGTAGAGGACTGAGCTGGAGGAATGATAAGGAAATGATAATTACACTTACCTGGTAATTGTAGTTCCTTGAGTGACGACAGCTCAGTCCTCCATCCCGCCCAGGGTAGTATTGGTAGCAGTTAAATTCGGTGGGGAGGTAGGCTCGGTTACAGGTGAGTGTGAGTATTAAGAAAAGTTGTGCTTTCACACTGAGCTGTTTTCTATTTCTTTTGCTCTATTTCCTTTTCCTGTGTTTCCCTATCTCTGTTGGGAGTGGAGCGGGAAGGCGCAAAGCAATTTCTTCCTTTTGGGGGGGGGGAACATTGCATTTACACAGTTGATAGTTTTAGGTTGTTTTTTTCATGGTAGAGTTTAAAAAAAAGGAATTGATTAAATGACTGCTACTTATTTGTTGCTCCTTTGAGTGTGCTTTGTCAATAGTTCACTGGGGCTGATGGGAGAGACCTGCAGACTACATCCAATGATGTCACGATTTTGACATGCCCAGTCTCCAAGCTTCAGGAGGAGGTACACAACCCAGAGGTAGAGGACTGAGCTCTTGTCACTCAAGGAACTACAATTACCAGGTAAGTGTAATTATCATTTTTCTTCCTGTCTGTCTTTTTCACTGTCCAACCTTTGCATCCATATGATGTTCCATATCGTTCCTCCAGTTTAGTCCTCCTCCTGCAGCTTGGAGACTGGGCATGTCAGAATTGTGACATCACTGGATGTAGCCTGCTGGTCTCTCCCATCAGCCCCAGTGTGTCCAGTCTCCATGCAGCAGGAGGACGTAGTGAGCCTAGGTCTGGACTCACTTGAGGAACATATAAGGAGCTGTTAGGGTAGCTTAGTAGTAGTTGTAGGTTGATTGGTTTTAATTTCAGCATTTTACATGCTAAAGTTCTAAATTTGGATCTGTAGCTTTAAAAAAAAAAAAAAAGAGAAGCGTTGCTTTCACCAGCCCGGTCTTTCTTTCTCTCTTTGTTGTGAGCTGTTCTGTTCAAGTTCACTAACAGATCTCTCCTCCTTGTCTGTACAGAGGAGAGCTCTGTAGCAGGCACCCTCACTCCACCGTTTCCTGCAGAGGCGGCGCTGCGATTGAGGCTGTGCAGGAGGTGAGAGTTTCACCGGCGGCTCCCCGCTCGATCCCGAGCTGAGCGGGACCGCGTGGGCTGCATTTCCCGATTTGGAGGACCAGTGCAGAGAATCTTCTGAGAGGGGTAAGGCTGTTTGATATATCTGGGCAGGAGCTTCAGACCGGCAGACGGTGGTGGTCAGAGATCGGGTGCTCGTAGAACGTTGAATTTGGCGCCATTTCATGATTCTTTTTGCTGGTGGCCATTTTGGATACTGTGTGTTTGCCGCGTGGCACTTAGCGATTCAGAGAGCGGGACTGCAAGAGGTGCTGGTGTCGCGTGACAGACGTTTGCCTTATTTTGCTTTATTTTGCTTTATTTTGATGCCTAATTGTTGGGGATAGTGCTGGATAGGTGAATTATTTTGCTTTCATTTGTTTGGTTGCATTCTTGGGGGGGATTTCTCTTCATACTTGGGGGAAGAGGATCCCTGTCTCTTTGCTCTGCGGGAGTTTAGCTTAATTTATTTAATTTATTTATTTTCATTTCGTTTAAGGTACTTTGCCTATTTAAAAAAAATGCAGAAGGCATTTTTTGGGGGGTTTGGCTTATGGCAGCGCGCCCTCAGTGTGTCGTCTGTGGGACCCGCAGAGGTGCGGTGGCTGACTCTGGCGTTTGCCGGGGCTGTGCATCAGTGTCCACTAGTATGGAACAGCAGATGGAGGTCAAGCAGCCTCAGGAGCCCCAGGATCCTTCGGCTGGAAATGAAGGTGAGACTGTGCGGTCAGCATTGCAAGGGTCCTCCCAGGAGGTATCAGCAGGCCCAGCAGGTGCGGCGCCGGTCTTGGGGGCATGACTGCTTCCCGGGGATTTTTTTTTGGATTTCGTGTTAATTATGCATCAGGCATTTTGTTTACGCCGGCAGGGAAAGGTACCGGAGCCCTTGCCTTTGCCTAGTCATGTGCCGCAGTCCACGGTAGGGGACACTGGTAGCATTTCCCTGAAGCCTCCAAAGCGGGCATGGCCTCATGACTTGTCGTCCGCTGATTGCGAGTGGCCTGAGACAGAGGAGGCCAAGGGAGAGCTCGAAGCAACCATGGAGGACTTAGAAGAAGGAGAGATACAAGAGCCGGAAGATCAGGCAAAGATAATTAGGGTGTTC
Organism: Ichthyophis bannanicus; assembly: GCA_033557465.1. Lineage (NCBI taxonomy): Eukaryota > Metazoa > Chordata > Amphibia > Gymnophiona > Ichthyophiidae > Ichthyophis > Ichthyophis bannanicus. The sequence continues at coordinate 499,713,153 of CM066033.1, forward strand.
AGAAGGGACGAGTTGACGGCACTTATCACGGAATCCCTTCAGACACTAAACCTCGCTATGACTCCGGTAACAGAAGACGAAGAGGTGGAAGACCCGATCATCCAAGCAGTGAGGCAGGCGCAGGTAGTGTACCCCGTTCACCGGGTGGTTGACCGCATGATCCAAGAAGAGTGGGATCAGCCGGAAGCAGGCCTCAGAGGGATTAGAACAATGAATAGGCTCTATCCCTTGGCGGATAAGGACAAGGAGAAGTTCCGCTCTCTGCGAATTGATGCAGCAGTGTCCGCAGTTACAAAGAAGACCACTATACCGGTGGAGGGTAGTATGGCCTTAAAAGATGCACAGGATAGGAAGGTAGACAGCTTATTGAAACAATCATTTGAGGCTAACGCTCTGTCCTTGCAGGCTTCCATTTGTGGGGCTTGGGTGGCGCGAGCATGTCTCCTTTGGTCTCAGCATTTAAGAAAGTAATCTCGCCTAGAGCAGGAGGACATAAGAGAGCTGGATCATCTAGAGTCTGGGTCGGCTTATTTAACTGATGTGCATTACGACTTGATTCGAGCGCTTGCTAATAGTATAGTTTCCTTAGTGGCCGCCAGGAGATCCCTATGGTTGAAGAACTGGGCGGCCGATGGGTCGTCCAAGTCTCGTCTAAGTAAGCTTCCGTTTAAAGGGAAGTTGTTGTTTGGAGAGGACCTGGACAAGTTAGTGAAGGATCTCAGGGAGTCCAAGGGTGAAAGACTCCCAGAGGATAAGCCAAAGCAAGGCAATTCCTTACCGGCTTTTCGGGGCCACTTTGGGGATTTTAGGAGATTTTGTACTTCTTGTTTGGGGGGTTTCCAAAGGGGAAGGTTTGCTGCTCAAGCCCAGGGGGCTTGTGGATTTCGTGGAGCAAGTAGAGGTTTTGCAGCAGCTTCCGCTGCGGCAACTCGAAAACCACAATGAAAGGAGGCCGGTCTCAGTGGGAGGACACCCTATTGGCGGGCGACTTCGGGAGTTTCTTCCTACCTGGGCCCAAATAACGTCTGACCAGTGGGTCTTAGAGGTAATTCGCGAGGGTTATGCACTGGAGTTGGCAAGGCCTGTGCGGGATTCGTTCATGATGTCTCCCTGCAGAGATCCGCAGAAAACCTTGGCAGTCCACGGTACTTTAGATAGGCTCTTACAAATAAAAGCAGTCACGCCAGTTCCAATTGCAGAGTACGGCAAGGGTCGATACTCAATTTATTTTGTGGTGCCAAAGAAAGATGGAGCTGTTAGGCCTATATTGGACCTGAAAGGGGTGAATCGGTGCCTTCACGTTCCGCATTTCAGAATGGAAACGTTGAGGTCGGTCATTGTGGTGGTGACACAAGGGGAGTAGTTGACTTCCCTCGACCTTACAGAGGCATACTTACACATTCCAATCAAAGCAGCTCATCAAACGTTTCTGCGATTCGCGCTCCCTTGGGGGCATTATCAATTCTAAGCATTGCCTTTCAATCTAGCGATGGCACCGCGGACGTTCACCAAGATCATGGTAGTGGTAGTGGCGGCATTGCGGAAGGAAGGAATTCTGGTCCATCTTTATCTCGACGATTGGTTGATTTGAGCAAAATCCCAGGCCGAGAGCATTCAGGTAACAAAGTGGTGACATTTTTGCAGAGTCTAGGTTGGGTGGTCAATCCAACCAAAAGCCGTCTAGTACCTTCCCAGGATCTCGAGTATCTGGGGGTGCGGTTCAACACTCAGAAGGGAGCGGTATTTCTGCCAGACCGGCAAGTTCAAGCCCTTCAACTTTTGGTGCGCAAGTTCAGAGCCACTCCGGCTCCCTCAGCGTGGACTTATCTCTGAGTGCTGGGAATGATGGCAGCGACCCTGGAAGTGGTGCCTTGGGCCAGGTTTCATATGCGGCTGTTGCAGAGAGTGCTGCTTCGACGGTGGTCACATCAGTCCGATTCGTTGAACAAGCGGCTTCCCTGTCCCCTCAGGTCCAACAGTCTCTTCGGTGATAGCTGCTTTCGGGCTCATTGAAAGCAGGAATGCCTCTGGAACAGCCGGAGTGGATCCCATTGTTGACAGACGCGAGTCTCGCGGGATGGGGAGCTCATTGTGGGGAGCAGTTCACACAAGGCACTTGGTCCGTTCAAGAAAGCGAGTGGTCAATCAACCGGCTAGAATCGAGAGCAGTCTATATGACGCTTCAAAGGTTCGAAGCCACGGTGAAAGGTCGAGCGGTGTGAGTGCTGTCAGACAACTCGGTGACGGTGGCCTATATCAATCGACAGGGTGGTATAGGAAGTATGGCCATGGAAGAGGAGGCAGAGATACTGTTTGCTTGGGTGGAGCAGCGACTGCCGGCAATATCGGCAGCGCACAGGACAATGTGATGGCGGATTTTCTCAGCAGGGTCCGCGTGGATGCCTGGGAGAGAGAATTGCATCCAGACGTGTTTGCACAAATCGTTCACAGATGGGGGCCACCTCTCATGGACCTCATGGCGACTTTTCACTCGGCAAAGGCCAGTCGTTTCTTCAGCTGGCGTCGGGAACGGATGTTGGAAGGGATCGATGCCCTGATGCAACATTGGCCGATGGGCAGTCTCTTATATGTATTCCCGCCATGGGTGCTCATAGGACGAGTAATTCAGCGTATAGAAGCTCATCAAGGGAGAGTGCTTGTGGTGGCATCGGATTGGGCGAGACATCCATGGTATGCCGATCTCATTTGCCTGCTCAACGGATGTCCCTGGAGATTATCGGTGTTGGAAGATCTGTTGCTACAAGGACCGCTGAGAATGCCGCAGGTGGATTAGTTTTCGCTTACAGTTTGGCCATTGAAAGAGCGAGATTGAAGAAAAAAAGGTTATTCTGGTGCGGTGATCGCCACTTTGCTGAGAGCAAGGAAGCGGTCCACGTCTCTGGTATATGTTCGTATCTGGTGTATTTTCAAGGACTGGTGTTCTCGGAGGCAGGTTTAGGTGGCTACAGTATCCGTTCCCCTGGTTTTAGGTTTCTGCAAGATGGGTTTGATAAGGGGCTAGCAGCCAGTTCCTTGAAAGTCCATTTGGTGACTATTTCGTGCTATAGAGGAAAGGTGCAGGGAATTGCGCTTGGTGCGCATTCGGATGTTTTACATTTTCTTAAAGCAGTTTCCAGGCTGCGGCCCTAGAGAAGGGTCATAGTTACTCCATGGGATCTCAATTTGGTCCTAGGGGCGTTAACTAAAGAACCGTTTGAAGCTTTGCACCAGGCATCGGTAAAGGATTTGACTTTAAAAACAGTGTTTTTGGTAGCCATCTGTTCGGCGAGGTGAGTTTCGGAGTTACAGGCGTTGTCCTGTAGGGAACCGTTTTTGTCTTTTTCTAGAGAGAAGGTGGTATTGCATCCAGTTCCATCCTTTTTGCTAAAGGTGGTGTCTGCCTTTCACCTGAATCAAACGGTTTCTCTTCCAATTCTAGGTTTGCTGGAAGGTGCTGCTTCTGATCGAAGTCTGCGCCGTTTGGACATAAAATGAGTGTTACGGCACTACTTAAAGGTTTCAGAAACCTTTCGCAAATCAGACCATCTCTTCATGTTATTCGGAGGTCCCCACAAAGGGGAAGCGGTGGCGAAAGCATCCATTTCAGGATGGATCAGAGAGGTGATTGTGTCGGCATATCTGTTGCAAGGTCGTGCAGTTCCGACGGGCTTGCGGGCTCACTCTACCAGAGCGCAAGCGACTTCCTGGGCGAAGCACAGTCTGGTTCCACCGGGGGACATCTGTAGAGCGGCCACCTGGTCGTCTCTTTATAGTTTCAGTAAGCACTACTGCCTAGATGTTCTGGCGGCGAATGATGCTTGCTTCGGGTCGGCAGTATTGCGAGCCGGCTGGAAGGGTCCCTCCCAATGATTACTGCTCTGTTACATCCCAGAGGTGGAGGACTAAACTGGAGGAACGATAAGGAAATGAAAAATCACACTTACTGGTAATTGTGGTTCCTTTAGTGACTCCAGTTTAGTCCTCATTCCCGCTCGGGGCTGTATGGCAGTGGAGGTTCAGTTGGGAGAGGTGCAAGATTACCGGTAGGTGTCATTCATAAGGGATTTTGTTCACGGCTCTGATCTCGTCTATCTGTTTCTGTCTATTCTTACTCTGTGGTTTCCTAATTCTGTATGGGGCGGAAGGGTAAGGTGCAAGGCGGTTTCCTCCTTCCTACGGGGAGGTTCATGTTACACAGTTAACAGTTACAAGTTAAATTTCAGTATAGTGTTCAAATGTTTTATATGATAGCTACTTATTTGTTGCTCCTTTGAGTGTGCTTTATCAATAGTTCACTGGGGCTGATGGGAGAGACCAGCAGGCTACATCCAGTGATGTCACGATTCTGACATGCCCAGTCTCCAAGCTGCAGGAGGAGGAACATAACCCAGAGGTGGAGGACTAAACTGGAGTCACTAAAGGAACCACAATTACCAGGTAAGTGTAATTTTCATTTATTGAAAATACCATGGCCTGAACATAAGAACATAAGAACATAAGATATGCCATACTGGGTCAGACCAAGGTCCATCAAGCCCAGTATCCTGTTTCCAACAGTGGCCAATCTAGGTCATACGTACCTAGCAGTTTCCCCAAAAGACACAGGTTCCACAATGCTTGTACTGGGTCAAGCATTGAAATCCTGGGTCCCTTCTTAATAATGGTTTATGGACTTTTCCTCCAGGAACTTGTCCAAACCTTTTTTAAACCCAGATACACTAACAGCCTTTACTACATCCTCCGGTAACAAATTCCAGAGTTTGATTACACGTTGAGTGAAAAAATATTTTCTTTTATTAGTCTTAAATAGTTTACCCTGTAGCTTCATTGCATGTCCCCTAGTCTGTCTATATTCTGATAACGTAAACAATCGATCTACGTTTACCCATTCCACTCCGTTCATTAATTTATAGACTTCTATCATATCTCCCCTCAGCCGTCTCTTTTCCAGGTTAAAGAGCCCTAACCTTTTTAGCTAAGGGCATCACAGACCTGTTATTGCCCGATCTCGTGTGGCTGAAGTCCACTTGTCCCTCTAAGAAGTTGGACGCCGACCACTGGGGTCGCGTAACTAGTTAGCATGGAGGAGTCTCGTTCGTTATCGGAATAATATCGGAATAAGTCGAATCTTTGTATGGAGAGAGACATCTCTGCTCTTGAGAATCTTGTCTAGGTCCTTCATAGCCATTCTATCAAAGAGCAGTATGTCATCGGATTTCTTGACCGCTAGTCCTTTCTTTATTGATTGTTGATCCAAGTAAGTTAAAGTTGTCAACAATTTCAATTTCTTCTCCATCAATGATGAACTTATTGATTTTGCCAGTTGTCAGAACCTTTGTCTTCTTAACATTAAGGTGCAGACCCATTTTAAGACTACGGTATGTTCCTTGATCTTCAGAAGCAAATTCTAGGTGTGGGAATTTATACCATCCATAGGATTGGCATATGTGCTTGCAGCTTATTCAACAACTTCTGCCTCTGTTTTATAAGAGTCTTATGCCTCACTCCCAAAAAATTGATAGCTTAACTCAGCAGTCATGACCATCCCAATACTATCCTTCCCACTACAATCCTCTAAACATACATAACTGGACATCACACTTTTAAATATTAAAGTTTGCTTTATATGTATGTATGCTCACTCACCCTGCAGGTAAAAGAATGCATGGCCCGATATTCAATTGCGACGGCTATGTGCTGCTATGGCGCATAGCCATCACCACCGAACTCTGACCCCGGATATTCAATGCCAGGGACATACACGGCCCCAACATTGAATATCCAGGGTCACACACAGTCTCTGATGCTGCAGAAGCTAACTGGGTAGTGGCGATATTGCACCACTACCCATTAACTCCCCCAGGTAAAACTAGGCCAGATTTTGCTTTGCCTAGTTTTACCCGCAGATCACTAACCGGGTAGTGGTGCACTATCGCCACTACCCAGTTAACAACTGTCGCCGCCCACGACACACCCCGGAACAGACACTACACGCCCCAATGCTAAGCGGTCAGTAAACTGTGTAAATGCCTTTAGAATATTGGGCCCATCCTATTATGCTTTGACTGCTGGTGCTTTTTTCTGCCCCTCACAGGCTGCTGCCCTACACAACTTCTTGTGCCATTGAGATGGTCGAACCAGCCCTCTTAGGTAAAAGCTGATACAATATGAATATCATGAAAAAGTGGTGAGAAAAGCATATGCTAGAGTATTATCCAATAATCAAGATCTATTGTTGAACAGTATGAATCAGAGAAGTCAAGAGGCTAATGATATGCTATGTGTTTTTCAATCATCACAACTGGCTTTGAAGATCTCATCAATAATATGAAGACACTGATCTGTTTTGAAAGTACATAATTGTTCTCAGAAGAAATTAATGTTTGCTTAAAGTCGAGATCAGAATCTAAAGGAGATCCTTAGCCCTTTCAATGCGACATATAAAAGACAATCTTTAAATGAAGAATTTAAATGTGGATATTGCCTGGCATACAAGATCAGGATTTAGACCAAATTTTTTTTAAACTCTGTTTTTATTGTTTTTATTATTATTATTAAGCTACTGGATGACACAACAGCGGATGCAATCTTACATTTGGTAGAGTTTTTTATACCACAAAAGCATCAGCCATCATCATTTCATGTACTTAAACGAACAGAATAGTAAAAAATATACAGCTAATTATATGTTACTACAATTTGCTCCAAATTCAACATCCCGATAAATGTGTCAGCATTCAATCCAGCTTTTAAATTGTTCTCTACCACCATAACCAGTCATCCAACTTGACACCCAGCACAATATCTAATCAAACTCTGGAATTTGTTACCGGAGGATGTAGTAAAGGCTGTTAGTGTAGCTGGGTTTAAAAAAGGTTTGGACAAGTTCCTGGAGGGAAGGTCCATAAACCATTATTAAAAAGGGACCCAGGATATCAATGCTTGACCCAGTACAAGCATTGTGGAACCTGTGTCTTTTGGGGAAACTGCTAGGTACGTATGACCTACATTGGCCATTGTTGGAAACAGGATACTGGGCTTGATGGACCTTGGTCTGAACCAGTATGGCATATCTTATGTTCTTATGTTCACAAAGGGGGCATTTTACGAATGAGCGCTAGCTGGCAGTGTGTGTTCTGACATGTGCTGAAGGCGCACTGGGGCATACATTGCCAGCTAGAACAGGCTGTGATAGTTAACGCTGGATGATTCCTGCACTAACTGTGCAATCTGCATTAGGGTCGTGAGTGGGTGGGTTTGGAGTGGATGGCAGGCATGGTAAGCTCAGTGCAGTTAGCGCTGGGTTCATACCGTGCACTGACTGCATTAGCATGGGTTTACCTAATGCCCCCTCAGTAGGTGGAGTTAGGTGCACCCACACTAATGCAGCCCACGTTAGGAGAAGATGCTCAACATTAATTGCCGGGGAACTGCTTTCCACACCCCTGAGAGTTAACACGGTAGTGTTGTACCTAATGTGCCACAGTTTCGGCCCTATCACATAAATAATGGAGCTACCAATACTCTACTTGCTGCAACATTGTATATAGTTATTGTAATACAGTTGTCAACAATTAAAATGTACATGAGTATTTGAAGTTTCAATGTAAGGTTCCTTGTTATGTTTGCTGCAAATCACCCCTGATCTCTGGAAGGGGGGGGGGGGGGGTATATAAAAACTAGTAAATAAATAAATATATATTGGTGCCTTAGGGGTATGTTTACTAAACTGCGGTATCGTTACAGACTGCGCGTTAGGTAACATTACCACGCGTTAGATAACGTTACCGTGCAGTGCGTAACATTACTGCGTGGTGTGTAACGTTCCCACGTGGTAACGTAGTAATATTACAACCCGCGCGGAAGCATTCCGCGGAGCGGTACACACTGCAGAGGGAGGAGAGAGGGCAGAGAGCAGGGGTCAATGGGCAGAGAGTGGGCGGAGAGAGGCTCCCTGCACACTAACGCACTGAACTGAAGGGCTGAATCCTACCGCGAATGAAAACCTACGGTTAGATGCACATTTGCAGGAGAGAGAAACCATTTTAGTGTCAACAATGTACAGCCTAGGCAGTGAGCCTGAGAAAAGTGATAGTAGTGCTCCATCTGCAGCAACAGTATAGTGGCCAAGTGTGAAAGGTCACTATGATGATGGTGCAAATGGGGCATAGGGGGACTGCAGGCGGGACATGCAATGGGGGCAACTGGGGCACAGGGTGAACTAGGCCATCGCCCAGGTGGCACATAGGAACATAGAAAGTGGAAATCAGCAGGACAGCAGCTGACCAGGGCCAACCATGCCCAGTAGTCCGTGTTCCACAGTGTCCCATCCAGGGGACATTACCCAGCAAGTACCCCAAAAGTCACACAGGTACCACTATGCCTGTAATAGGGCAAGCAGTGCACATCTGGGGACCACACTAACAATGGTACATAGACCACACCCAGGATGGGTCCCAAACAGTTTTTAGACCCAGCTAACTGAACACACTTTACGGCAGCCCCTAGTAAGGCATTGCAGGGTGTGCCCATACGTTGTCGGAAACATATATACACCCAGTATGCCAAACTGGGTACACCGTACCTGAGGTGCATACCCTAGTCTGTCCACAGTCGGCAGTAACAACACACTCCACCTACATCTACCCGGTCCACCCTAGTCAATAGTTGCTAGAGCACCAGCCTGCCATCCCCCCAGCCATCACTCCCCCATGTGGAAGGGACATAACATTGGTAGGCAGTGATGGGGGGATGTGTGGATGTTCATTTATGCCTCGCCACCCCAGACCCCACACCCTAGGCACCCGCCTACCTGCACAGTGGATGGCTTGGGACCACGCATGGCCAGCACCGACAGCATATGGTCACGTCAGCATGGCGGGGAGGGGGGGGGTGTTTGTGCTGGAGGGAGCAGTGTCACCCGCCTGCTGTGGGCCTAGGCCATGCCCTGTACCAGTACGTGGTATGCAGTGCAACAGAAAAGGTCTGCCTGATGAAAGTAAGGATAGCCCCAGGGACCCACTATTCCCCTCTGGCAATAGTGTGGTGCAGTACACACAGCCAGTGTGTCAAGATGTAGAAGGACACAAGTTCAAGTCCCAGCTGTGGATCCTACAGAGCACCTCCCCACATTTTACCCTACAATGCAGATAGAACATCAACATGTGCAAACCCCAAAGCCGCATCAAAAAGGGGTCAAAACACCCACTCACACAGGCTCCACTATCCAAAGCTTCATGAAGAGTCAGGCTGTTGGCCCCAGCACGGAGCTGCAGTTATCAGCAGAGCACTATTGCTACCCCCTGTACAGTTTAGCAATGTCGGCACTGTGATCAGGACCAGTGTGGCGAGCAGGATTGCCAACCACCCCATCACTGCACAATGCTGCAATAGAGGTGTGTGTGTGTGTATGTCTATCAGTTGATTTGTGGCTGCCTACACCGCTCTGGGCCCACAATGTCCCACTGTTACCAGGGTTAGCCTGCAAATGTGCATAATGAGGAGCAAGGTATTGTGGGTATGGCCCGGACAGGGCAGGTTGGCAGGATGCATCTGCACAGGTTGTAGGACAATGGCTGGGACACTGTAGTGCCCGACCACCACCTGCATGGACAGGGTGGCCACAGCATGGCATGCTGTGAGGTCACTCTCACCCTGACCGAGCAGTGACCATGGCCTGTCTATGCTCCCACATAGTGTTCCCCATTATTTGTTTTTGATTATACTTGTGTGTTCCTAGTACTGGGGCTCAATCACTAAGATGTGTGCTTGGTATCTGTGCTGTACATCCCATCTCTGGGTGCACAGGTTTTCCCTGTGCGCATGCACTATGGACTGGCTAGTGGACTGTCTGCAGTTAGTGTGTACATGGTTGGAACGCCTTGTAGAGTGCTGCAAGTGCTGTCTGCTGGTGAGTGGCAGACTGGTGTGGGGCAGTTGAGGTTTCCCCAGCTTATCCCAAAAATTATTGCTGGTCTGCCACAGTCATAGGTATGGCTCTGGTCCACTAGCCCTGGAGGGCTGTTCTCTGCCAGCAGGACTGCGGTTGCTTGTCCTACAGCCAGGGCTCAGGCACTTGTCCCTCCACTCTCTCACCTACAAAATGGGTGATTGTGGGTCCTTTGGGGGTATATAGTGTGTACCACTTTGACCAGTAGAGACAGTGCTACATCCACCTCATGCAAGTCTAGATACCCCTCTGTCCTGATAACAGGTGCCCATGGCAACCAGACCCTAACACTGGGTATGTACTAATTTGGGTGGTATCTGGCCCCACAGGGCCACATGTGACTGCGGGACACAGAAGTACTTTCGGTTACACTGCTAGGAACACCTGGCATACACTAGCAGTGCTGGGGATGTGCAGCAGGACCTATCTCTAGCACCACATGTACTGCGGACCTAGTGCTGGGCGCCCATCCTAACCCTCAGGGTGAACACAAAACCTGCACAATGGCATGGTCTGTCGCTACTCTGTGCCAGTATCACACACTGTCAGTCCGTCTTACCACGCTGCAGTACCAGAGAGGTGTAGACCCCATCTGGTGATCAGCTGTAGACCGTTGTTCTGCATGTGCATTGCAACATGGGTGCTGGTGGGGTTACCCTATCCTGACACATAGAGCAGACGGTTTGTGCGGTGACCTGCAGTCCTTCTGTACCCAGTCATTGCTATGCAGTAAGCCATAGAGGTATAGCCTACTGGTTAGTACAATGACATTCTAAACAGTGGTCGTGGGTTTGATTCCTTGTTGTTCCTCCTTTTCATGCCTGTCCAACTCAGATATTTTGCATGCCTGTAACAGTCATATCTTTGCAGATCCATGCTGCCAGCCCATATTACCCTCACCACTGTTGCCAACAATCCTTCGGTCCATCTTTCTGCGTCTGTCAGCAGTGTAGAGTCCTGTCTTCCTGTGCAGGCTGCCACCCCATGTCGTGCGCTGGTACCCTTTCCTGCATTGCGCCTCTTCATGCTTGCCTCACCTGTACCTGATCTGCATGGCACACCACTCCTCTGACCACCCATCATTGTAACTATCCTGCCACCTCCGCCTCCACTGGGGGACACGTATTCCCATCGTCTGCCACCAACTGTCTTTCCAGTACTTTACATTGCCAACACCCTGTGCTGTGGTACAGTTGCCCCCACCATCACTGGCAGCCACATGGGATGCCCACAGATATGGCAGGTCCAGCAGCTCCCAGCTCTCCCTCCTTCACTCACCTGTTCATTGCCTTTCCTCGGTGCTCTATCTAGTGTTAGGGCTACATCTGTCTCTGTGCCTCAGAGGTCATGCATGTCATCCTGAAGCACCTTGCAGCCCTTAGGGCTCACTAACCTGGGGCTCCATAACCTTGTTAGGCCGCCTTGACCTATGGTTCCATAGCCCAGGGTGCCTTCTATGGTGCCTTGTCCAGGGGTGCCTAATACTGTGCTTAGCCTAAGCAGTCCTATAGTGCGCCTTACAAGGCGCCTTATGAGGCACCTTACAAGGCATCTTATAAGGCACCTTACTTATAAGGCACCTTACAAGGCACCTTACAAGATGCCTTATAAGACACCTTACAAGGCACCTAAAAGGGCACCTTATAAGGCACCTTACAAGGTGCCTTGTTGGGTGCCTTATAAGGCGCCTTGTAATGCGCGTTAGTCTAAGGGGCTTGTTTACAAAGCCGCGGTAGTGGTTCGCGATCGCGATCGCAGCCGCGGCCCCATTGAAATCAATGGGGCCGCGGCTCCGATTACGATCGCAAACCGCTACCGCGGCTTTGTAAACAAGCCCCTAAGACACCTTGTAACGTGCGTTAACTGATATGGTTTGCTGTAACGATGCACCGCCCACGCCTTTATATGGGCATCTGTACCTTTACCACGGAACCTAACGCGGGTGACATTACCGCAGTTTAGTAAACATACCCCTTAGTTGTAATATTTTACTGGCCTTTAGTAAAAGACCCTCAAAGTTGACTAATGTCAAACAACCAAACTGAGTAGTGTATGTTTAGGCTAACCAATTTACCTATATCACAGAAAGACAGCATGTTTCCCATTCAGGCTATACCGAGGGATGTGCGAGTGGTGCAGCCGCACAGGGTGCAAGCACAGAAGGGGGCACTGATATCATCAATGGGCTTCCAGGAAGCTCAAAAAGAGTGAGTTACTGAATGTGGTTGGGCGGAAGGGCTCATGAAATTCGTTAGTCGCACAAGGTGCATTTCTGGCTTAGTACGGTCCTGTTTCCATTACAAGGTTATCTGTCTTCTTTGTCCATGCCTGCACCATCTTTCTTATTCTGATGATTCACAAAAGAGGACCATAACACATCAATTTGCTCCCCTGCTCCTTTTATCTTTGTAGCCGATTTTTCTGGGTCCATGATTTGCCAAACCTTTTTATACCGAGTGCCTAAAGATGGAGTATGTGATTCTCTCCAGCCTGCAGCTAAGAGAAGAACATTCTCCAGCTTCTTTCTGTTTACTGTGACTCTCTGAGAGGTAGCACTATATCCCAGAGACATTAATGTGAAATTATAGAGGAAAGGAAGTTAGCCGCCTGCCAAAATAATTACACATCCTTACATTCCCACCACATATGTTTAAAGTTCCTTTTTTAACTGACAACCCCTCCAGTACTTATCCAGAATCTCAGGGTTAAACACATGTAAATTCTCAGGGATTACACAGGTCTGTAATGTGTATCAAGATGACTAGAACACCCTGATAGTCAATATGTATTACTCCAGATCTCTTGCCATTTCATCTTCCCATTTTCTCTATTAATTTTCTATTTAATCTGGTATTCCCGTGGAGCAGGTTTTCTCTCACCTGCAATGCAATGTGTGCTTTCCAGTCAATGCTGAACGTGGCAACTCAGCAGCTTCTGGGTTTTTTTGGCAGTGTGACCAGAAGTAGATTGCCAGACTTCTTTTCTGAGAAGCTTTATAAATGTTAGCGATCATTCCCTTTCCTTTGCAATTTTCATATAGGAGATCTTTCAGTGAGTTAAGATACCTCAGAAACTCACTTCCTTTTGTACAAATAATATTCTATTTGGAGTAAGGAGAACACCAACAGAGGCGTAGAGCATTGGTCAATTATCTCCTATTTAGTACCTATCATCTGAGGCAAAATCATTCACTCTTTTCAAATTATTATCTCCCATTCACTGAAATCGCTTAGGGCCCCACTGTAATGAAAGAAAATTATCAACTTGTAAAATGGGGGACTTACAAGACTCAGAATCCAAGACTTTCCCTACCTTCCCCCATATCCTTAAGACTGGGCCAATCAAGGGCTGTGCCCATTAAGTGATAGTTTTTCTGTCTTCTTAAATAATAATGACTCTAACAGAAACTTAGAAACATGATGGCAGATAAAGACCACAGGTCCGATATTTAGCGGCAGCAACTAGCCACCATCACTGAATTTTAACCCTAAATATTCAATGCCAGAGTCATGTCCAGTCCCGGCATTGAGTATCTGGCTTGCCTTTGTTGCGCCTGACTTTTACTGCATAGCCATAACCGGGCAGCTGCTCAATATCGCTGTTGCCCAGTTATGGCTAGGTGCCGTTCCCAAGACCACTTAGCATCGGGGCATGCAGTGGCGGCACCCACAGATATTCAGCGGCATTAACCATGTTAGTGCTGCTGATTAGCCCATTGAGTGCAAACCATGTAAATACCTTTGACTATTCGGCCCCATATATAGGACCAGTGCTAGGGTCTCTGGTGCCCCCCCTACAAACTATAAATCGGTGCCCCCTCCCTCATTATTATTATTGATAGGCTGCACCCCCTTCCCAAAATTCCTTTGTGAACTTTGTTCACATAATGCTAGAATTTCTCCTTCAAATCAAATGTTGTAACAAGAAAATTGCAGTGAAGTGGCAAAAGTATAGCAGGAATAAAAAAAAGTACTGAGGAGTAAATACTTAACATTGTATTAAGAGGCTGTGATAGTCAAAGGGTTAATGTGATCGAAGAGAACATAATCAATGTATTTCTTTATTTAACTAAAAAATGTCTACAAAGATTACAAAGGTTAGCTTATTGTGCCTCTTATCGCGCCTGTTATTGCTGCCGCAGATAGTACCGCCACTCTGTCTCTGCATGCACGGTTGCACAGCTATTTTATAAATCCAACAAATAAGAAGGAGGTGAGAAAAACGGTTAGGGGTATGTTTACTAAACCGTCTTTCTCCAGGACCAAGCAGGAAGTCAGTCCTCACATATGGGTGACGTCGGCGCCGACGGAGCCCTCGCGGAGCAATTTTACCCAGCTTTCAAAGAAAGCCTTTGGGAATTGCAGCGCGCATGCGCGGTCCCCTTCCCGCCCAAGGGTGCCATCTTAGCCAGTCTTCTTTTTTCCGCGGAGCCCTACAGACGTGGTCTTCTTGTCCCCGCTGAAAAAGTTGATTTTTCGTGATTTATTTCTCTTTTTTCTTCGGTTCGACGCCGGTCTCTTTCCTGCCCGGACTCGCGACGCCGTTGCGAGTCCTTCTCTTATTTTTCGGTTTTTCTGATTTTCTGTCAGTTTCGTTTTCGGTTTTTCGCTGGCAGCCCGGTCCTTTGACCTTGCAGGGGCCCTTTTTCCCCCGATGGCTGCCAGTGGTTTCAAGAGGTGTGTTCAGTGTGACAGAAATATGTCACTCACTGACACACACGATAATTGCCTCCGCTGCCTTGGCCCGGATCACGAGGAACTGATCTGTGGGGCCTGCAGCAAAATGTCCCCCAAAGCGTTAAGGAGTCGGCGGCATCAGCGGGAACGAATCTTCGCTGATCCCACCCGTACCCGGACCTCGTCGGAGGCCTCGTCGTCCAGAGGCTCCAGCTCTGACCGTCGCCGGAGTTCCTCCGACAGGGGTTCTCCCTCCGGGGACCATCATCGGAAGGTGAAACCTGCGAGGGCGGCGTCGGTGGACGCGCCTGGTTCCGCGAGGACCAGGTCGCATAGCCCCGATAGCCGTCCCGGGTCTTTGGAGAAGGAACATCTCCCGAAGCGACCTCGTCTGGAATCGGAGTTGCCTGCTCGGGTAAGTCCTGTAGTCCTCCTGGACTCGCCTCCGAGGGGTCCGACGTCGGGCCCGACGCCGTCGGGGCCCGAGTCGGGGGCTGCTGGGTCACCTGAGGTCGGACTCAGGTTGACGGCCTTGGAGAGCAGACTATCTGCCTTCATGGACCAGCAGCGGGCACTGATCGCTAGCCTCGCTGGCGCCTCTGCCCCGACCGCCGGGATGTCGACGTCTAAGTCAACCCCGGAGACCATGCCGATCCTCGAGTCCATGCGGGCTCGAGTCGATCCTCGGTCGAGGTCACCCTCGGCCTCCCGTTCGGGACCGAGGTCGTCGACGCCGACTCCCTCGGCGTCGGGGCGGCCGACGCCTCCGCCCGCCCGGACCGACCCCACCGATTCCTCCTCGGAGTCGGCCTGGGAGTCTGAAGAGGAAGAGTCACCTGATTCTTTTCGGACTCGGTGTGTCCCCTCGGACTCGCCTGAGTCCGAACCTCGGAAACAGTCCCCTCCGGAGGATGCCCGGTTCTCGGACTTCGTCAGGGATATGGCCAAGGCTTTGGCCTTCCCTGCGGATCCCGAGGAGGAGCCTCGAGCCGAAGAACTCGACGCCCTTCAGTATGACTCTCCCACCAGGGAGCACTTTACTGTACCGGTTCCTCCCATGCTGGAACGACTACTCTTCCGCATGTGGGAGAGTCCGGCATCGTCGCCGGTATTAAGCAAGTGGGTCGATTCCATCTATCGAGTCCGCAAGAGCCCTGGCTTCCAAAAAGCACAGCTGCCGCACCATTCCATGGTGGTGGAATCGGCCATGCATAGGCTTAAGAGCCAGAAGATGCACTCCTCGGTGCCTCCTGGCAGGGAGGCCCGCAACCTGGATGGCCTCGGTAAGAAGTGTTTCCAGGGCTCTATGCTTGCTTGTCGGGTCCAGACCTACCAGCTCTACATGGGCATGTACCTTAGAGACCTGGCTAAAGAGATAGCCGGATTCTCCGCTGGGCTGTCCGAGGAACCTTTGCGGAGGTTCCTAGCCTTGACAACTGGTATTCGGGAATGCTCCAAATTCATTTCTCGAGCAGCCTATGATGGCTTTGAAGCATCGGCTCGAGTGGCCGCAGCCGGCATCGGTGCCCGCCGACAGGCTTGGCTTCAGTCGTCTGACCTTGAACCCTGGGTGCAGGACAAGTTGGTCGATGTCCCCTGCCGAGGTGAGAACCTCTTTGGCAAGCCCATGGCTGAGAAGGCTGCACAAATCGAGACGGAGACTCTCACCAGAACTAGGCTCTCTAGGAAGACCTCCGCCCCTTCCCAGAAGAAGAAGGGCTCGGGAAAGAAGTCCTTTTACCCGAGAAAGGCGGCTGCCTATAAAAACTACCCTCAATATCAGGCCTCCGCAGCTCCCCAACAGGGTCAGCAGGCCAAGGGACGCGTTAACGGGTCCCGTAGGCAGCAAGCCCCCAAGCCTGCACCACCGGCCCCTGCTCAGCAGGGTGGGGGTTTTTGACTTCATCAGCATAGCCTCTCCCCCTCAGCTGGTTCCTCCCAGCACAGGAGGCCGGCTGGTTCACTTTGCCCACAGGTGGTCCAACATCACATCAGATGCCTGGGTGCTTCATGTTGTGAGAGAAGGCTATCTTCTCCACTTCCACCAGGTCCCTCCCTCCTATTTCCCGGGAGAACCTCCACAACTCCCTCTGCACAGGGACTTACTCCTTCAGGAGTTAGCAAGTCTTCTTCAGGAACAGGCTGTGGAACCGGTGCCCCACCACCTGAGGGGTCAAGGCTTCTATTCCAGGTATTTCCTAATACCAAAAAGAACGGGAGGCCTCAGACCCATCCTGGACTTGCGCAACCTCAACAAGTTCCTCGTCAGGGAGAAGTTCAAGATGCTTACCCTTGGAATCCTTCTGCCCTACCTCCAGCAGGGAGATTGGCTATGCTCCTTGGATCTAAAGGATGCCTACACGCACATCCTCATCCACCCAAGTCACTGCCAATACCTAAGGTTTGTGGTGGCAGGAAATCATTACCAGTACAGAGTACTGCCCTTTGGCCTATCCTCCGCACCACGAGTCTTCACAAAATGTCTCGTGGTGGTGGCGGCTTATCTCCGGCTTCACGGCCTCTATGTCTTTCCGTACCTAGACGACTGGCTCATCAGAGCATCGTCCTCTCCAGAAGTCACAAAAGCCACACACTGCACTGTGACTCTTCTGCAGTACTTGGGCTTTGTCATAAACTTCGCAAAGTCCACTTTGCTCCCCTCGCAAGATCTCGAGTTCATCGGCGCAAGATTGCACACTCTTCAGGCACGAGCTTTCCTGCCTCTCGACAGGGCTCAACGGCTCATGGACCTAGCCGGCCATTTTCGCAGCCAGTCCCTGGTCTCAGCCAGGCACTTCCTGAGACTACTCGGCCATATGGCTTCCACCGTCCACGTGACCCCCAATGTCCGCCTGAATATGCGGCCTGCTCAGTGGTGCCTTCGCAAGCAGTGGCAACAGGCCACGGGCGGCCTAGCCGACTTAGTGCGCGTCTCCGGCCCGCTGGCCTCTTCTCTACAGTGGTGGCTTCATCGGCCGAACCTGGTGCTCGGAATGCCTTTTCAGTCTCCTCCGCCGGCTCAAGTGCTGACGACCGATGCTTCTCTCCTAGGATGGGGAGCGCATTGCCGAGGGGCATGTACTCAGGGTCTCTGGACCACGTGGGAGTCTGCGCAGCAGATCAACTTCCTGGAGCTCAGAGCAATCCGTCTGGCTCTCAAGGCTTTCTCCCACCTGACTTCTCACCAGTCCGTTCTTGTCCAGACGGACAATCAAGTTGCCATGTTCTACGTGAACAAACAGGGAGGCACGGGCTCCTTCCTTCTCTGTCGAGAAGCACAGAGGCTCTGCTCTTGGGCCGTCAGCCACGGCATTCTTCTCAAGGCAGTTTATCTCCCAGGCCAAGAAAATTGCCTGGCGGACAAACTCAGCAGGATCCTCCAGCCGCACGAGTGGCGCCTGGATCCCTTGGTAGTTCAGAAACTTTTTCTGAAGTGGGGCCTCCCCACGATGGATCTCTTTGCCAGTCCTCTCAACCGGCAACTTCCTCGCTTCTGCTCTCGGCAGCCGCATCCCCTTCGAGTAGCGGCGGATGCTTTTCTGATCTCATGGTCGAAAAGCCTTCTGTATGCCTTTCCTCCCATACCGCTAGTCTCTCGAACTCTTTTCAAGGTTCTCCGAGACAAAGCTTCCATGATCCTGATAGCTCCTCGCTGGCCCAGACAGCCGTGGTTTCCACTCCTGCTGCAATTAGCGGTAGAGGATCCGTTCCCTCTGGGGTTTCAACCAGATCTCCTAACACAGGATCAGGGGTCCCTGCTACACCCCAACCTCAGATCTCTACATCTGATGGCCTGGCTGCTGAAAGGGTAGTCCTTGCTCCCCTTCTACTGCCAGCAGAGGTGGAAGAGGTCGTCCTAGCTTCCCGGCGACCTTCTACCCGCAAATGCTACGTCCTTAAATGGCGTCGCTTTTCCGCTTGGTGTGCCCAGCAGTCTCAGGATCCCTTCTCCTGCTCGGTGTCGGTGATCTTGCAGTACTTGCTCTACCTCTCTAATCTGGGACTTAAGTCCAACTCCGTCAAAGTTCACCTCAGTGCTCTTTCAGCACATCATGTGCCGGTGGACGGCAGACCTCTTTCCAGCGACCCTCTCGTAGCGAGGTTTCTCCGAGGTCTCCTTCTACTTAAACCACCTCTGCGCCCGCCAGCACCTGACTGGGATCTGAATGTGGTTTTACAGCGGATCACCTGTCCGCCTTTTGAACCTATGGCTACCTGTTCTCTCCGTTTTCTTTCTTGGAAAACCTTATTCCTGATAGCCCTCACTTCCACTAGACGCGTAAGTGAATTGCAGGCCCTCGTGTCTGATCCCCCTTACACTCGGTTCTACAAAAATAGGGTAGTCCTACGGACTCACCCAAAATTTCTTCCAAAAGTGGTCTCCCCTTTTCACATCAATCAGGAGGTGGTACTTCCGACCTTCTTTCCAAGGCCACACTCCAGCCGATCTGAAATGGTCCTGCATACCCTGGACTGTAGAAGGGCGTTGAACTTCTACCTTGACCGTACGCGGGAGCACCGTAAAGCTGCTCAGCTTTTCGTGTCTTTTGACCCCAATAAATTGGGGCTCCCTGTCTCCAAGCGTACTCTGTCCATCTGGGTTGCTGACTGTATCGCTTGGGCTTATGGGGCAGCCGGACTCTCGCTAGATAGTCGGGTCACGGCTCATTGTGTTCGGGCGAAGGCTACGTCAGTGGCTTACCTCCGCTCTGTTCCATTGGCAGACATCTGCCGGGCCGCTACTTGGTCTTCGAGCCAGACTTTTGCGGTCCATTACTGTCTCGAGAGGGAGTCCCGCAGGGACAGTGCTTTCGGACAGGCAGTCCTCCGAAATCTCTTCGAGGTTTGAGCAACTCCTACCCTCCATCCCGGATGGGGGCTACCGGTGGGTAATAATTCAGTGAAGATTCCTTCCTTCTGTGCTGCTGAGCTAGAGGGAGCTCATTTTTGTGCTTAGGGTCTCCGGTAGCCTTAAGCTTGGGAGTCCCATATGTGAGGACTGACTTCCTGCTTGGTTCTGGAGAAAGCGTAGTTACTCACCTGTAACAGGTGTTCTCCAGGAGCAGCAGGAATCAGTCCTCACAACTCTCCCTCCTCCCCTTGGAGTTGCAATTATTTGCTTTAGTTTTTTTGCAAATTTTTATGCTGTCTTTTAGCTATGTCATCTGACTGGCTAAGATGGCACCCTTGGGCGGGAAGGGGACCGTGCATGCGCGCTGCAATTCCCAAAGGCTTTCTTTGAAAGCTGGGGAAAATTGCTCCGCGAGGGCTCCGTCGGCGCCGACGTCACCCATATGTGAGGACTGATTCCTGCTGCTCCTGGAGAACACCTGTTACAGGTGAGTAACTACGCTTAATGTGCGCTCTGTGATGTTATCGCGCGCGATAAGGTACCTTATCGCGGGATAATGGCACTTTATCATGCGTTAAGGTACCTTAGCGTGCGATAACATGCGCAGAGGCGCAAACGAGCGCTGAAGGCGGAGAAAGGCTCCCGGAGGGCGGAGGAAGACTCCCCAGGGGCGGAAAGAAGGGGTCAATGGGTGGAGAGTGGGAGGGGAGAGGCTCCCCGCACACTAACGCTGTGAAATCCGAGGCTCAAAACTAACGCCAGTGAAACCCTGGCGTTAGAGCTGATTTAAAGGGAAGAGAAACCATTTCTGTCAGCAATGTACAGCAAAACCAGGGAAACCTACAAAAAAGTGATAAGTGTGATACATGTGCACGGAACAAAAGGGCAAATAAACAGTGAAAATGACCAGAAGAAAATGGAAAAATAAAATAACCAAGCTGGGCAATAGTGATCTCAATGGGAAACATCAAAAAACACTCCCAATAAGGCACCAAAAAAAGGATATGAATTCTGGAAGGGTCCATGCTCCGTCCCCATACAAGGTGAATGAGCCCACAGTGAAATTGCGCTGTGCAGGGTTTTCCTCTCCATCAGATAGGTTTCCTATGGCGTGCACATGTGCGGCAACAGCAGGGCGGGCATGTCAGAATGGCCAACTGGACAGATGCTTGGAAATGGGATACAGAGGGCTGCAGGCGGCACATGCTGTGGTGCAGCTGGGGCACAGTGCGGACTAGGCAGATGCCTAGGTGGCACTTAGGAATGATGAAACTGTACAGAAGCCAGACAGCAACTGATGAGGGCCCAACATGGGCACGAGTGTGTTTATCACAGTGTCACAGGGGATAGTACCCAGCAGGTACCTCTAAGGGCACAGAACATTGGCAGATGGTGTTGGGGGAAGCGTGGACGTCTATGCAGGCACCCCTACCCCAGAACACGCACCATAGGCAGCCACCTACCTGCACACTGGATGGCCTGAGACTGCGCACCACCAGCAGAAGGGCATGTCAGCATGGTGGCAGAGGTGTACTGGTGGTGGAGGGGGGCAGTGGCAGCTGCCCAGGGCAGACCATGGCCTAGCCCTGTGTAGATGGGTGCCATGCACTGCAACAGACAGGCCCTGCCGGAAAACAGTCATGGTATTACCAGGGAATGCATTGTCTTTGTGGCAACGCAGTGGTGCAGTGCACACAGCCAGTGTGTGCAGAGGCAGAAGGTCACAGGTTCAAGTCCCAGCTGTGGATCCTGCCAACCCAGTCTGCATATTTTACCCACTACTAAAACATGCTAATACAGACAGAACCTTTAATGCAGATGACGTAAACATGCCCAAAACACCTACATTTTACCCTTCAGAGCACAGACACCATAAACAGGCGCATTACCTAGAGCAGAGTCCCCCAAATGCAGTCCTGGAGGGCCAAACACCATTCAGGTTCCATGCTGCCTCTAATAAAGATGCCTGTGCTGCATTTCTATGTGCCGCCCCCATGGTATGCAGATGTATCTCATGCATATTCATGAGGGACAGCATGAAAACCCGAACAGTATTTGGCACACCAGGACTGGAGTTGGGAACCTCTGCCGTAAAGCAGCAGCAAACAGGGGCAGACACACCCGCACTCACAGGCTCCATTATCCAATGCCTCCTGGAGAGGCAGGACATTGGGCCCTGCGTACATCTCCCAATACTAGCACTTGCATACCTTAGCAATGCCACCCTAAACCCGGGAATACGGTACACAGCTATCAAAAGGTTGCTATGGTTACTGGCAGATAACAATTCTGAAGTTAAGTACAATTTTCTGATTGAGCTGCATCATGGCAACCTTTCTGATGTCTGTGGAGTGTGCTACAGGTCTTGTGTCTGACAGTGTTTACCACCCTGGGGAGTGACCCCAACAGTATTGCGTACCATAGCCATGCCTGCACTGTGCCCAGGACTGGAGCGGTGGCCAGGGCTGCCAAACACCTCTATAGTTGTAAAATGCTGGCATAGGTGTGGGAGTGTGTGTCTGTCTATCCAGTGTGTGGTGGCTGCAAACACCCTCCACAGCCCACACTGCGAGCACTTTTGCCAGTATTGGCCTGCCAATGTGTATAATGAGGAGCAAGGTACCATGGGTATAGCCTGGACAGGGTGGCCTGGCCAGGATGCATCTGTACAGGGCATAGGGCAATGGCTGGGACATTGTAGTGCCCGGCCACCACCTGAACAGACAGGGTGGCCACAGCATGTCCTGCTGGGAGATCACTCTCACCCTGACTGAACAGTGACCATGGCATGGCTAGGTTCTCCCTAGTGCTCTATAATATTTTTCTCATGTAATATTTATGGGTTCCCTTTTGGGGCCCAATCACTGACCTATCTGCTTGGTGTGTT
This sequence comes from Ichthyophis bannanicus, assembly GCA_033557465.1. Classification (NCBI taxonomy): domain Eukaryota; kingdom Metazoa; phylum Chordata; class Amphibia; order Gymnophiona; family Ichthyophiidae; genus Ichthyophis; species Ichthyophis bannanicus. Next base: position 499,735,517 of record CM066033.1, read on the forward strand.
TGATGACATCCCAGTTCTGAATGCATGCATCTCCTCCAGGAACATGCACTATGAACTAGCTAGCAGACTGTCTGCAGCTAGTATGTGCTGTGCTGGAACACCTTGCAGGGTGCAGTGGCTGCAGGCTTGCTGCAGGAGAATATCAGATAGTGGTAGGGTGCAGCTGAGCATTTCTGGGCCTAATGTCTGTCTGCTATTGCTTTATAGATGTGTACAGAGCTGCATTGACTGCCCTGTAGGGTGTCTGTTCCCTAGCAGGACTGTGGTTGATGGTTCCCTCTACTGCTGCCATTGCAGGGAGGTAAAATGTGGATCTGTTGGTGGGAGACCCTGTTTCTCACCCTCAGCCCCAGAGGATGGGTTGGGTGGTGGTACATAATCCGCCTATGGGTCCATAAGGACTAAACCTGACTGAGAAATACAGATGTATCCAAAGTGTGTCTGCAGGAACTACCTATCTCACACGTTAGCACTGCTGGGGACCTGCAGCATAGCCTATTTCTGCTATTGAAGGTGCTGTGGACCTGGTGCTGGGCGCCCCACCTCACCCTCAGGGTGAGCACAGTACCCGCACAATGTGACGGTGTGTAGCTACTCTGTGCCAGTAACACACATGGTCAGTTCCCCCTACCAGGCCGAGGTGCTGTGGGGGTGCCTACCCCATCTTGTGTTCATCTGTAGACTGCTGATTTGCATGTGCAGTGCATCATGGGTACGGGTGGGTTAACCCTATCTTGGTGATCACAGCAGACTGTTTGTGTGGTGACATGCAGTCCTTCTGCAGCCAGCCAGGGGCTTGTTAGCAACTATGGAGCTGTAGCCCACTGGTTACTTCACTGCCTGTGGTGTCAGAGGTCATAGGTTCAAACCCACAGTGGGGTTATTTGATAGGGCTGTCCAAAGCATTATCTATTTTTAATGTACATTAGTGCTGCCAGCAAAAACACCCTCAGCGTACTGTAACCATAAGGTGCCTCAGAAGGTGCTTTATAGGGGGCCCTATACAGCGCCTTCTGAGGCACTTTATGGTTACTGTCCATATAAGGTGCCTTATAAGGTATCCTATGGAGCACCTTATAGGGTGCCCTATAGGGGACATTATAGGGTGCCCTATAGGGAACATTATAGGGTGCTGTGGCGGACAGTGCACTTTATAATGTGCCCTATGGAGTGCCTTATAGGGTGCCTTATGCGGCACGTTAGGTTACGGCACTGAGGGTGTGTTTGCTGGCAGCAATAATTAAAATACAAATAAACTGCCTCAGGAAACAATACTTACATGTCAAAGCTGATGCTTCAGCCAGCCTTATGCATTAAGCACACTGGGGGATCAAACTCATGACCCCTGTATCATCAGTCAGTGTATTAACCATTGTGCTACACCTCTGTTTCTATGTTTGTATGTCTGGGTGCCTACTTAAGATTACCACGCATTAACGCGCTTAGCGGCGCTTCACCCGATAATGTGCGCAGCAGCGTGCATTATCGCACGATACTCCCGTTTTGCTGCTTTAAGACTGAAACGCCCACTCCTTTTATGGCAGCCTGCACACTATTGCCGGGCGCACATTAAGACGGTTTAGTAAACATACCCCTCAGTATGGTTTAGTAAACATACCCCTTAGTAGCTGGATTTAAAAAAGGTTGGACAAGTTCTTGGAGAAAATGTCAATAGACATTTATTAAGACAGACCTGGAGAAATCCACTGCTATCCCTGGGTGTAAGCAGCATGGAAGCTGTGGTGAGAACTAAGAGGCAGGATTCAATCCTTGTGCTCACGTCTTCAGTCCCAACTGTTGACGGTGGCAGCATCAGTGTGAGAACTGGCTAGATACTGAGATTTCTTTGAGAGCACAGCTTTGCTGCTGCCTGTTGGAGCTGCTGCAACTGTGAAACATGCAGACTGCTGGCATGCCAAAAGTGGAAAGATCACTTTGTAGCCTCCTATGAGAGTCAAAGGTGGTGCTCCTTGTAGTGGACTGGCAGTGATGCTAACCACAAGCTTCAAGCCCTGTGATGTGGCACATATGTGTCTGACTCTGATTGACCAACTCAGTACACTGGAAACTCCCCAATCCCTCTATTCTCTGTGTCTGGTTGCCTGGTAAATATCACCCTAGCAGCGTGCCACAAGAGGGAAGGAGGAGGTCCGACATGTTTGGTGCCCTGCAGCAAAGCTGAAACAAGTTGAAAAGTGTGCGCTTTATAGTGTGCAACAATGGCTCATTTCCCTCATTCACAGGATCAGACATTCAGCAGCTTCATCATTGTTGTTACAGGAAGTATCAGGGAGTCCATGCATGTGCGTGTGTGTGTGTCAGTGGGTGAGTGTATTTGTGTCTTTCTGTGTGTCATGGAAACTGCTAGAGACTACATATGCATGTGGGTGCCATGGAAGCTGTTGGATATTACATACAAATGTGTGTGAATATCTGAATGTTTGCATGTGTGAGTCATGAGGCCTGTTGGGGGCTACATGCATGTCTGTGCATGAGGAGTGTCAGGAGCTACAGGCATGTGTGTGCATGTGTGTGACATATTTCTCCTTCCTTCACTTGCAACATCATACAATCTAGGTGTGTGTGTGGAGAAAGAGTTCAAAGAGAGATGATAAAATGTGTCTAGTTATGGTAGTAGGAGTTGTATGAGGAACCTTTATAACTGGTGTTACCTATTTATATGTCTGTCTTTAAATAGTAGAAGTATAGTGCATGGGTGTAGTGACTGTGTGTATGTGTGTGGTGCAATGTAAGAGGTGGGGTGTATGCGTGTGTGTGTGTGTGTGTGTGTGTGTTTGTATGGTGCAGGGATGGGATGCCCTTGTGTGTGTGTTTATGTGTGTTGTGATGCTGCAGACCCTCTGAGAGGGGAAGAAAATGTTTTAAATGCAGGAAAAGTCAAGCACAACCTGCAATATCGTGAGGAACCACATAGGGTGAGCAGGAGGGACTTCTGAGGAACAGAGGAACCACACCTCCTGGGTCATGAGGTAATGCCAGCCAGCTTCCAATCAAGAAAGAGAGGAGTGCCTTTTAAAGGGAATTTGGAAGGTAGAACTAGAACAAGGAGATTCAGAGCAGCGAGAACCGGATTCAGACCAGAGAGAATCAGGAGCAGAACAGCCTAGGAAAGGAGAACAGGCTGGGAAAGTGGTACAGCCCTGGAAAGGAGGATATCCTGAGGAGACAGGACAGCCCTGGAGAAAGGCACAGGCAGGACGGCCTGGGAAAGGAGGACTGCCAGGAGAACCAGCAGAACCAGCAGGTTGGGCAGGACATCCGAGTGAAGGGGCTAGATATCCAGAAGGAGCAGTAATCCCTGAACCACGGTTCCGCAGGAGGCAGCAGCAGCCGCATTGGCTTGGAGAAAGGAGACCCCGTGGAGAAGGTGGGACAACTCCAGCCAGAGTGAGTGTTTGTTGTACAGAGAAGCAAAGGCGTGGCTGTGACTGTGGTCTAAAGCCCACAGCAAGACGCTTGGAGAGCTCAAGGCCTATTGCTCAGGCCAGGCAGGATCCCAACTGGAGCAGGCCTCAAACCTCACCTGGAGCAGACAAGCCGAGAAGAAAAGGTAACCCATATTTAACTAAAAGCAGGGTACAAACTGCTGATGTATGGGGAGTACAGGGAGCACAGGAATATTATCCTTGTGAGAATGCTTATGAGATAAGGTGCAAGTAGGGTTGCCAACTGGCCGGTTTTCAGCCGGCCTGGCCGGTTTTTCCACGGCCAGGCCGGCTGCCGGCGCAGAGGCAAAACTGGCCCTTTAAAAGCCGGTTTTTTTGCGCTGGCCGCAAGATCGGGAGCGGCCAGAGCAAAAAAACTGGCTTTTCTCCGCTTCAGAGGGAGCCGGGGAAGCCCACGCGAGGCCCCGGCTCCCTCTGAACAGCCACCAGCGTGAAGAGCCTTTACCTTCACGCTGGTGGCTGTTCCTGTGAAGCCGCGAATGCTGGGAAAGGTTAAAGGTTGCCCTTTTAACCTTTCCCAGCATTCGCGGCTTCACAGGAACAGCCGCCAGCGTGAAGGAAAAGGCTCTTCACGCTGGTGGCTGTACAGAGGGAGCCGGGGCCTCGCGCGGGCTTCCCCAGCTCCCTCTGAAGCCTCAGACAGCCGCGATGCTGGTCGGGGGGGGGGGGCAAGGACTGTATTGGCTGTGATGGGGGGGGGACCTAAACTGGAAAAGGGCTAAGGGGGGGGGGGGACTTGGACTGGAAAAGGGCTAAGGGGGGGAGACCAGGACTGGAAAAGGGATAAGGGGGGGGGGACTTGGACTGGAAAAGGGCTAAGGGGGGGGACTTGGACTGGAAAAGGGCTAAAGGGGGGGGGGGACTTGGACTGGAAAAGGGCTAAAGGGGGGGGGACTTGGACTGGAAATGGGCTAAGGGGGGGGGACTTGGACTGGAAATAGGCTGTGATGGGGGGGGGACCTGGACTGTAAAAGGGTTATGGGGGGGGACATGGACTGGAAATGGGTTGTGATGGGGGTGGAGGGGACCTGGACCAGAAAAGGGCTATGGGGGGGGGGAACTTGGACTGGAAATAGGCTGTGATGGGGGGGGGGACCTGGACTGTAAAAGGGTTATGGGGGGGACGACATGGACTGGAAATTGGTTGTGATGGGGGTGGAGGGGACCTGGACTGGAAATGGGCTATGGTGGAGGAAGGGGGGATCTTGGACTGGAAATAGTCTGTGATTAGGGGGGCTAGGACTGCAAATGGGCTGTGATGGTGCGGGGGGACTCGGACTGCAAATGGACTGTGATGGTGCGGGGGGACTCGGACTGCAAATGGGCTGTGATGGTGGGGGGGGGGGCCTAGGACTGGAAATAGGCTGTGATGGGGGACTTGGACTGGAAATGGGCTGTGATTGGGGGGGGGAGCTAGGACTGGAAATGGCCTGTGATGTGAGGGCTAGCACTGGAAATGGGCTGATGAAGAGCTGGAATAGGACTGGAAATGGGCTGATGTGGGGCATGGGAGAATGGGACTAGAAGGGAGTGGATGCTGGGTGGGCCTAGAACTATAAGGGAATTGATTTGGGGGGAGGACTAGAATGGATGGGGAATGAGAATGGAGAGGGGAAAAAATATTTTGTGTGGAAGAAAAGTCTATGATGGGCCGGTATTGGGAGAGTAAGAGGGGCTTGAGAATGGAAGGGTGAAATTTAAACGGATGATAAAGGAATAAGGAAAGAATTGGGGGAAAGAGAAAAAGGGAAACAATCAGTATGTTAAAGCAGAAATAGAGAGAGAATGGAAAACATCTAAAAGAGAAGAAAGGACAAATGGATAGCTCGCAGAAGACACAAAGAAACCAGAAGAAAGTGACTGGAGCAATTGCAACTGAAAAATAAAACGCCCAAACAGAAGGTAGAAAAATACTTTTTATTTTGAATTTATTAACTGGAATATGTCTGGTCTGGGAAGTGTGTATTGCTAACATCTTTGCGTTTTTCTTTAGTGCAAGAGGAAATTACTTTATAGTTTTATTTCTCCAGTGTTGTACATTTCATGTTTGGATTTTGGGGTTCCCAGTTTAATTATTATCTGACCAAGGAAGTTAGCCTACACGTATCCTCGGAAATTTTTGTGGGTGGGGCTGGGGGCGGGGCAGGGGTGGGACTAGGGGCGGAGAATGGGTGGAGCATGGCAAGCCACAGGTGTCGGGTTTTTCTCGGTGAAAAAGTTGGCAACCCTAGGTGCAAGAAACACGCACCAACTAAGAGACTTGTTAGTGACGAAGCTTTACAGAAAGCTAAGACAAAACACTTGCAAAAGGAAGACAGTTCCCAGTATCTGAGGGTGCAGGACCGACACCCTGTATTCAACCCTGAGCATTGGGAGGTTGTGCAGAAGATATATAAAAAGCCTTATTACAACTTACCAACAAGTACTGACTTAGGCTCAGAGGCTTCAGAAGGGGAACCGATGCAGGTGGAATTTGCATCAGACACTGAGATGGACTGTAGCTTCTGTAAGACAGGAAGCTTGGAGTCCTTACTAAGCAACTAAGCTAGGTCTTGGGAGTTGAGACTGTTTGTTTGCCTGCTATTCCATTTACTGTGAAGATAACAGTTTTCCTTTAATGCTTTCTTTTTCTTTAACCTGAATTAAGGAATTTGTGTTTGACGTTTTTGTGTCCAAGCATATGAACCTTTTTGCATGAAAGGGGAAATAAATGCCTTTTGTTTTCCCTCCACTCGGACCTTTTGGTATTCTTTGGGATTTTGGTGAAAAAGGAAGCTACCAGGGCTGAAAGTCCCTGGGCCCTGTAAGATATTGGCCAAACCCAACCTTAAATGTTTTTATGTCCAACCTACCTCAGTCCCGTACGCTGCCAAGGTAGGCCCTGTGACAGTGTGTGTGCATATATGCTGCATGGGTTAGGGGTGTGTGTGTGAGATACGGGCATGGGATGCCTCTGTGTATGTTTGTGTGGAGGGTTTGGATGCCTGTGTGTCTTCTGGTGGGTGTGGGGGTGGTAGGAGGGGGGCTGCACCTTTTAGCATGTAGTCCAACACAAGAAGCAAGAAGCCATGTCAAAAGCAACAACACAGTCTGGGAACATGGTAGGAAAGACCAAGGTAGAGGAATGTACCGTAAACTTTATTTAATTTGCCAATGCAACCCGACACAGGCAGTGTTTCATTTAGACTTCCTCAGGGGTGAAATGGCAAACTGGGGTCATAAAAACAAAAAGAACCGTCATACAAAATAATAAATAAATACAATAAAAACATATGAAATATTAAAATATATCAAAATCATTAAAAACAAATGTTGGAACGCTATAGCCTATAATTATTGTTACTATGGGGTATGTTTACTAAACCGTCTTAACATGCGCTCTGCAACGTTATCGCGCGATAAGGTACCTTATCGCCTGATGAAGGCGCCTTACTGGGCTGATTTAAAGGGAAAAGAAACAATTTCCGTCAGCAATGTACAGCAAAACCAGGGAAACCTACAAAAAAGTGATAAGTGTGATACATGTGCACTTTGAAAATGTACAGAAGAAAATGTAAAAATAAAATAACCAAGCTGGCCAATAGTGATATCAATGGGAAACATCAAAAAACACTCCCAAGAAAGCTCCAAAAAAAGATATGAATTTTGGAAGGGTCTATGCTCCGTCCCCATACAAGGTGAATGAGCCCACAGTGTAATTGTGCTGAGCAGGGTTTCCGACTCCATTGGCCAGGTTTCCTATGGCGTGCACATGTTCCACAACAGCAGGGCGGGCATGTCGAAATGGGCAATTGGACAGATGCTGGAAAAGGGGACACAGAGGGCTGCAGGCGGCACATGCTGTGGTGCAGCTGGGCCACAGTGCGGACTAGGGTGATGCCTAGCTGGCCGATAGGAATGCTGAAACAGTAGAGCATTAAAACCCAATTTTAATGATATACACGGAGGTTTGAAGCTTGGGTTATATTTTTTGATTTGGTATTTCTCTGCCTTGAGCTGGGTACTTTCTTTGTTTGAAACAGTAGAGCAGCCAGACAGCAACTGATGAGGGCCCAACATGGGCATGAGAGTGCTCCCCACAGTGTCACAGGGGATAGTACCCAGCAGGTACCCCGAAGGGCACGGAACGTTGGCATGCGGTGCTGGGGGGAAGCGTGGACAGCTGTGCAGGCACCCCTACCCCAGAACCCGCACCATAGGCAGCCGCCTACCTGCACAATGGATGGCCCGAGACTGTGCTCCACCAGCACCACCAGCAGAAGGGCATGTCAGCATGGTGGCAGAGGGATACTGGTGGTGGAGGGGGCAGTGGCAGCTGCCCAGAGCAGACCGTGGCCTAGCCCTGTTTAGGTGGGTGCCGTGCACTGCAACAGACAGGCTCTGTCTGACAAACGGTCATGGTATCTCCAGGGAATGCACTGTCTCTGTGGCAACACAGTGGTGCAGTGCACACAGCCAGTGTGTTCAGAAGCAGAAGGTCACAGATTCAAGTCCCAGCTGTGGTTCCTGCCAGCCCAGTCCCCATATCTTCCCCACTACTAAAACTTGCTAATATAGACAGAACCTTTATTGCAGATGACGTAAACATGCCCAAAACACCTACATTTTACCCTACAGAGCACAAATGCCATAAACATGCGCATTACCTAGAGCAGAGTCTCCCAAATGCAGTCCTGGAGGGCCAAACACCATTCAGGTTCCATGCTGTCTCTAATAAAGATGCCTGTGCTGCATTTCTATGCGCCGCCCCCATGGTATGCAGATGTATCTCATGCATATTCATGAGGGACAGCATGAAAACCCGAACAGTGTCTGGCCCACCAGGTCTGGAGTCGGGAACCTCTGCCCTAAAGCAGCGGCCAACAGGGGCAGACAGACCCGCACCCACAGGCTCCATTATCCAATGCCTCCTGGAGAGGTAGGATGTTGGGCCCTGAGTGCATCTCCCAATACGAGCACTTGCATACCTTAGCAATGCCACCCTAAACCTGGGAATACGGTACACATATATCAAAAGGTTGCTATGATTACTGGCAGATAGCACTTTCGAAGTTACGTACAATTTTCTGAGTGAGCTGCATCATAGCAACCTTTCTGATGTCTGTGGAGTGTGCTACAGGTCTTGTGTCTGACAGTGTTTACCACCCTGGGGAGTGACCCCAACAGTATTGCGTACCATAGCCATGCCTGCACTGTGCCCAGGACTGCTGCGGTGGCCAGGGCTGCCAAACACCTCTATAGTTGCACAATGCTGGCATAGGTGTGGGGAGTGTGTGTCTGTCTATTCAGTGTGTGGTGGCTGCAAACACCCTCCACAGCCCACACTGCTAGCACAGTTGCCAGTATTGGCCTACCAATGTGCATAATGAGGAGCAAGGTACTGTGGGAATAGCCTGGATAGGGTGGCCTGGCCTGGCCGCATCTGCACAGGGCATAGGGCAATGGCTCGGACATTGTAGTGCCCGGCCACCACCTGCATGGACAGCGTGGCCACAGCATGTCCTGCTGGGAGGTCACTCTCACCCTGACTGAGCAGTGACCACGGCATGGCTAGGTTCCCCCATAGTGCTATGTAGCATTTTTCTCATGTGATATTTATGGGTTCTCTTTTGGGGCCCAATCACTGACTTATCTGCTTGGTGTGTATGCTGACATTCCAGTTCTGGGTACATGCATCTCTTCCAGGAACATGCACTATGGACTAGCTAGCAGACTGTCTGCAGCTGGTATGTGTCTTGTTGGAACACCTTGCAGGATGCAGCGGTTAGAGGCTTGTTGCTGGAGAATGTCAGATAGTGGTGGGGGGCAGCTGTGCATTTCCAAGCCTACTGTCTGTCTGCTATTGCTTTATGGATGTGTACAGCTCTGCATTCCTTGTGCTGTAAGGTGTCTGTTTCCCAGCAGGACTGGGGTTGATGGTCCCCTCTACTGCCACCATTGCAGGGAGGTAGAATGTGGATCTGTTGGTGGGTGATCCTGTTTCCCACCCTGAGCCCCAGAGGGTGGGTTGTGGGGTGGTACATATTCCGCCTATGGGTCCAAACACCCCCCCCCTTCACCTACATCATGTAACCATGGCACCAACACAGGATATGGACTATTCTGGGTGCATCATAGCCCATAAGGGCTAGACATTTATTTTATTTATTTATTTATTTATTTAACTTTTTTATATACCATGCTTTTCTGCATCAGTGCAGTTTACATCAAACACAACTGTCCAGGGCAGAAGGTCTGCACTGGATTTACAATATAACGTGGGGACTTGTAACAGGGTACAAAAACAGGGTAACTATATTCATATATATATATAGGTATATTACAGCATATGTTCAATAATAACTTGGTTGTGTCCTATTGGCTCATCTGTGTAATGGTTGATGTTAGGGTGAAGGTGGTGCTACTTGTCGGGGGATCCGGGTCCGGCGGGTTAGATTTCAATCTAACGTGGTCGTTACTCGTGGGTCGTTTATGTGGGTCACTGGGCGTGATTCACTGTGGAGAGTGATCCTGATCATTGTAGTACTGTGTGAATAGATGATGTTTAAGTGACTTTCTAAATTGGGAGATAACCGAGATAGCCCTGATGGCGGGGGGTAGGGCATTCCAGAAGGTAGGTGCATAAAGCGAAAAAGCTCTGGCCCTGGCTGCTTGTGAACATTTTGTGTTCTGCCTTGGTAAGATCAATGCATTTATAGCGGCTGATCTTCTCGCTCTGTTAGGGGGTGTCTTCTGGATAAGATTTATGATTGATGTAGAGGAGCAATTGTTCAAGGCTTTGAATGTCATAGTCAGCACCTTAAAGGTTATCCTGCTTTGAACTGGGAGCCAGTGCAGATTTTTTAGTATTGGTGTTATATGTTCCTTCCTTGAAGAACCTTGCAGAATTCGGGCTGCTGCATTCATGGCTAGTTGCAGCGGGTTTATAGTGGCTTTTGGAAGGCCGTGTAATATGGCATTAGTGTAATCAAAATGCGGGGTCACAAGAGCTTGGTAAACGGTCCGAAAATCTTCTGGTTCCAGGAGTGGTCTCAGATGGCGAAGTGTACTGATTTTGTTGTAAATTGCTTTAACCATATTGCTTATCTGGGCCTTCATATTGAGCTGTTGATCAAGGATAACTCCAAGGTATCGAATTGATGGTTTGCTTATGAGTTCAGCATCTCTGACCTTCAGGGAGGTAGGTGGATTGAATGATGAGTTTCTTGTGAGAAACAGGACCTCTGTCTTTTTAAAATTTATTCTTAGCTTCTGTGTATGTAACCAGTCTGTGACTGCATTGAAACAGGTAGTAAGGGGTGCCAGGTCTGGTTTGTCTAACTGGAAAAGCATGTAATGACTGAGAAATACAGAAGGACACAAATGTATCCTAGGTGTGTCTGCAGAAACTACCTATCACACAGAGTAGCACTGATGGGGACCTGCAGCATGGTGCATTTCAGCCATGAAAGGTGCTGTGGACCTGGTGCTGGGCGCTCCACCTCACCCTCAGGTTGAGCACAGTACCCGCACAATGCGATGGTCTGTAGCTACTCTGTGCCAGTACCACACACGGTCGGTTCCCCCTACCAGGCCGAGGTGCTGTGGGGGTGTATACCCCATCTTGTGCCCATCTGTAGACTGCTGATTTGCATGTGCAGTGCATCATGGGTACAGGTGGGTTAACTCTATCCTGGTAACCACAGCAGACAGTTTGTGTGGTGACATGCAGTCCTTCTGCAGCCAGCCAGGGGTTTGTTGGCAGGTGTAGTCCACAGGTTACTTCACTGCCTGTGGGGCCAGAGGTTGTGGGTTCAAACCCATGGTGGGGTTATTTGATAAGGCTGTCTGAGGCATTGTCTATTCTTAATGTACATTAGTGCTGCCAGCAGAAACACCCTCAGTGTACTGTAACCATAGGGCACCCTATAAAGCACCTTATAGGGCACCTTATCAGGTGTCCTCTAAAGCGCCTTATAGGGTGCCCTATAGGGGACATTATAGGGTGCCTTGGCGGACAGTGCACTTTATAATGTGCCCTATGGAGTGCCTTATAGGGTGCCTTATGCGGCACCTTAGGTTACGGCACATGAGGGTGTGTTTGCTGGCAGCACTAATTAAACTACAAATAAAATGCCTCAAAAATCAATACTTACACGTAAAAGCTACTGCCTCAGCCAGCCTTATGGATTAGGCACAGTGGGGGATCAAACTCATGACCCCTGTACCATCAGTCAGTGTATTAACCATTGTGCTACACCTCTGTTTCTGTATTTGCATCTCTGCGCGCCTACTTAAGATTACCGCACGTTAACGTGCTTAGCGGCATATCGCCCAATAATGTGCGCAGCGCACGTTATCACGCGATAATCCCGTTTTGCTACTTTAAGACCGACACGCCCACTCCTTTTATGGCAGCCTGCACACTATCGCCGGGCGCACGTTAAGACGGTTTAGTAAACATACCCCTATGTCATTAAGAATATTTGAATAATAAGATACATAAGAAACTAAACATAAAAATCATAAATGACAGTGTAATTAACTCAATAATAAAAATAATAATAATAATAAAAATTGTATCACTATTAACATAAATAGTAATATTACTTAAAACATTAAAATACAAACCAACTCAAAAACTTTTTTTATAATGACAAGACTATGACAATATCATTCTAATAACTAACAAAAGACCATGAGAAAATGAAATTACCTCAGAAGCGGGATAAAACACTTGGGGGTATGTTTACTAAACAGCGCTAACATCGCAGCTGCGACGCTATCGCGCAATACGTGACGTTATCGCGCGATAATGGCACATTATCGTGCAAGAACATCACGTATCACATGATAACGTCTCCGACGGCATTAAGGTGCGCAGAGGGCGGAGTAAGGCTCCCCAGGTGCTGAGATAAGGGGTCAATGGGCGGAGAGTGGGTGGGGAGAGGCTCCATGCACACTAACGCCGTGAAATGAAGGTCTGAAAATTAGCGCCAGTGAAAACCTCACGCTACAGGCACATTTGCAGGAGAGAGAAACCAGTTCAGTCGGCAATATACAGCAAAGTCAGGGAGAACAAGAAAAGTGATAGTAGTGATACATGTGCAGTACCAAAACATGCAAAAAACAGAGAGATAATGACCAGAACCAAAATAGAAATACAAAACACCGAGCTGGCCAATAGAAAAAATAATGATAAACGGTAATCAACACTACCCATAAAAATAAAACGGAAGATGTCACTTTTGGAAGGGGAAATTCTGATTCCCCCCACAAAGTGAATGTTCCAACATTGATAGTGTTGATGAGGGTTTGCTGTGGTGTATATTGGGCAGCTTGCTTATGTGGCGTTCACATGTGCAGCAACAGCAGAGTGGCCACATAGGAAAGGGCACTATGGTGATGTTGTAAATGGGGTACAGGGGGCTGCAGGCGGCACATGCAGTGGGCCAGCTGGGGCACAGAGTGGACTAGGCAGATGCCTAGGTGACACATAGGAATGTAGAAATGGAAAACCAGCAAGACAGCAACTGACCAAGGGCAAACATGTCCACGAGTGTGTGTCCCACAGTGTCCCAGGCGACAGTACCCAGCAAGTACCCCAAAGAGCACATAACATTGGCAGGCGGTGCCGGGGGGAAGCGTGGATGTCTATGCAGGCACCCCTACCCCATATCACGCACCATAGGCAGCCACCTACCGGCACACTGGATGAACTGAGACTGTGTACCACCAGCACCACTGGCACAAGGGCATGTCAGCATGGTGGCGGAAGGGTGCTGGTGGTGGAGGGGGCAGTGGCATCTGCCCACAGCAGACCAAGGCCAAGCCCTGTTTATGTGGGTGCCATGCACTGCAACAGACAAGGTCTGTCTGACGAACAGTCATGGTATCCTCAGGGAATGATCTGCCTCTCTGACAACAGTTTGGCACAGTACACACAGCCAGTATATTCAAGGGCATGAAGGTCACAGGTTCAAGTCCCAGCTGTGCCTCCTGCAAACCATGTCCCTATATTTTACCCAGTACTAAACCGTGGTAATAATGACGGAACCTTTATTGCAAATAAAAGAAACACGCCATAAACGCCTATATTTTACCCTACAGAGCACATACACCATAAACATGTTCAATCCCTAGAGCAGAGTTTCCCAACTCCAGTTCTGGAGAGCCAAACACCATTCAGGTTGTCAGGCTGTCCCTAATAAATATGCATGAGATGCATTTACATGCACCGCCCCCATTGTATGCAAAGGTATCCATGCATATTCATTAGGGACAGCATGAAAACCTGAACAGTGTTTGGCTCACCAGGACCGGATTTGGGAACCTCTGCCCTAGAGCAGCGGCCAACAGGGGCACAAACACCCACACCCACAGGCTCCACTATCCAGCGGCTCATGGAGAGTCAGGCTGTTGGGCCCTGCGCGCAGCAGCATCTACCAATACTAGCACCTGCATACAATGTTCCCTCTAATTTTCTGTAGGCTCTGTGCGCATAAAATATCAGCTGTGCGGCTTTTGAAGGAAGGTTAAATTTTTTGTGCGCCACATAACGACACTTGGAGTTATATACTTTAAAATTTGACTACACATTAGAATACAGTATGTACACCAGATTGTGGAAGCATCGCATAACAAAGAGAAAAAGAATACATAGTAAAAAAGAAGGCACAGTATTACTTACATGGATTAGCAGTTTAACACAAATCCAGAAATGTGACTTAATTTTAAAACTATGGATTTCCATCTCCATCAGTTCCACCGAGCCTTCTTCACCTCTATCCGCCCCCCCCCTCCTCCTCCAAGGCACCCACCACAGTTATCATTCCACCCTAAACAAATGTGACAGAACATGGAAAGTAGTGGCCAATGAAAGCCACTCTTGTGAAAATAAAACCACCAATAGACTCCCCCAGAGCTCAGTGTGAGGACTCACTTTCAGTATAGAGGAAAACAATGGTTAACAAAAATCTGCAACCATAGAAATACAAGAACTGAAAGAGAGTGATTTTACACTTTACATTATTTTCTCTGTCGGGGACGAAAAAAGGACAACCACATAGATACGTGTATCCATATGCAAGACCAACATATATATCTCACAAGTATTACAATCTAATAAATAATAATTAGTCTGTTTACTACACCGGGCAACCCTCACCATAGAACAGAATCAATGGAACCAGAGGTGCAAGACCACCCTCATGTCAGGGGAAAATATATATACAATTTAAATAATTACAAGCATAACATTTCTTGTTCCAAACAATGTCGTGAAACAAAAACAAGCAGGGATGACTCTAAATAGAAGAGATGGGCTGAATCACTATATTATAACATAAAGGCTAAACAACGGGTTATATCAAATCTCTTAAAACTTCCTCACCAAAGTTTGTGCTGATGTATCTCTTATACTTAGATGTTTAATCAGTAAAAAAACTTTTTTGGGGGGGGATTGTATAGTGCACTTTCTTACATTTAAAACACTAGGTCCGGAAAATCAGAACAAATATCTTCATGTGTAATATATTTTAACTAAAAGCGACTTACATATATGATGATTTTGAAATCAGGGTCCAAGCCCTGCGAAGTACTACCGGCTGTAGAATTGTATGAACGCCGGCGTCTACGCACTGGTATTAGATGTTTCCCGCGATATGCAAATGTAGTGACGTCTGGCTAGGGGTGGGACAAGGATTGATGCCATCTCTATATTGCCATGTGATGACAACTAAAATCGCTAAGTTTAAAATTTTAAAACTTTTTTTCTTTTAATCAACAAAGGGCATTACCACTTACCGGGAGTAGATTCAGAAGCATGAAAACGGCTAATGTTTTTTTCAATTCTATTTATACCGTATGAAGAGTAACACGTATATTCTAGACCCCTCTAAAAACCGTAAACATTCCATTGCATATATCTCCCTATGTAAACCGAAGTAGCTTGCGTTTTAAACTGTTTCAAATTCAGGGACACAGCCCTATAAACTCCTAGAATACATTTGAACTTCCATCAAAGCAAATGGAAAAGTGTTTCTATCCCCCCCTCCCCTCCCCTCCCCTCCCCTCCCCTCTCCTTCTCTGGCGCCAGCCTTCCCGACTCTCCAGAGGGAGGCTGAGACCACGCGCGGTGCCGCCACCATCCCCGTTTCACTCACCTGCTCCGCTGCCGATAGCCCGTCCCCAGCGTAGCCCCACACAATCTGGCAGCAGTCCCAGAGCACCGGTCTCCTCTTCTTCGCCGGTGCGGTGTGTTGTTCTCCCTTCTCCGCACGTGGCACTGGAGGCTGGCTGAGGGAGGGCTCAAAGGAGGCGCGTGGCTGGCACTATCAAACAGGCAGGCACAAGAGCAGAGAGAGGCTGGCTAGCTGGCTGCCCCTCCCTTTTATTTCTCTTTTTAGCCTGTGTCATGTGAGAGGAGTGAGGACTCAGAGCAGAGATTCAGAAGTGACATCACGAGTCTCGGAATTACCTGGAAATTATAGAATGCCAGTAGATTGGCGGCGCGGCTTTAAACTCAAGGTTTAATTTGAAAACCCAGGAACTCCGGAATTTTTGTGCGCTCCATTGTAAGTTGTGTGCGCTCGCTCGGCGAGGTGTGTGCGCTCGCTCAGCGAGGTGTGTGCGCGCGCACACGCGCACAGCTTAGAGAGAACAGTGCCTGCATACCTTAGCAATGCCGTCTTAACCGTGGAAACACGTTCCACATATATCAAAAGGTTGCTATGAATAATGTCAGATAACATATCCTACGTTAAGCACAATTTGTTGACAGAAATTCATCATAGCAACCTTTCTGATTTCTGTGGAGTGTGTTTCAGTTCTTGTTTCTGACAGTGTTTACCACCCCGGGGAGTGACCCTAACATTATTGAGTACCATAGCAATGCCTGCACTGTGCCCAGGACTGGTGTGGTGGCCAGGGCTGTCAACCACCTCTATATTTGCACAATGCTGAAATAGGTGTGGAAGTGTGTGTATGTCTATCCGGTGTTTTGTGGCTGCCTACACCTTACTGAGCCCCCAATGCTTGCACTGTTTCCAGTGTTAGCCTGCCAATGTGCATAATGAGGAGCACGGTACTGTGGGTATGGCCCGGACAGGGCGGCCTGGACAGGATGCATCTGAACAGGGCATAGGGCAATGGCTGGGACATTGTAGTGCCCGACCACCACCTGCACAGACAGAGTGGCCACAGCATGTCATGCTGGGAGTGGGGGGGGGGGGGTTGTCACTCTCACCCTGACTGAGTAGTGACCATGGCATGGCTAGGTTCCCCATAAGAACATAAGACATGCCATACTGGGTCAGACCAAGGTCCATCGAGCCCAGTATCCTGTTTCCAACAGTGGCCAATCTAGGTCATACGTACCTAGCAATATCCCCAAAAGACATAGGTTCCACAATGCTTGTACTGGGTCAAGCATTGATATCCTGGGTCCCTTTTTAATAGTGGTTTATGGACCTTTCCTCCAGGAACTTGTCCAAACCTTTTTTAAACCCAGCTATACTAACAGCCCTTACTACATCCTCCGGTAACAGATTCCAGAGTTTGATTACACGTTGAGTGAAAAAATATTTTCTCTTATTTGTCTTAAATAGTTTACCCTATAGCTTCATTACATGTCCCCTAGTCTTTCTATACTCTGATAGCGTAAACAATTGATCCACGTTTATCCGTTCCACTCCATTCATTAATTTATAGACCTCTATCATATCTCCCCTCAGCCGTCTCTTCTCCAGGCTAAAGAGCCCTAACCTTCTTAGCCTCTCTTCATAGGAGTAGCCTTCCATCCCCTTCACCAATTTGGTGGCTCTTCTCTGTACTTTTTCTAATAACGCTATGTCCTTTTTAAGATACGGTGACCAGAATTGCACACAATATTCAAGGTGCGGTCGTACCATGGAGCGATACAGAGGCATTATAACATCCTTTGTTTTATTCTCCATCCCTTTCCTTATGATACCTAGCATTCTATTTGCTTTCTTGGCCGCCGCTGCACACTGGGCGGAGGGTTTTAACATGTTATCCACGATGACTCCTAAATCTTTTTCCTGGGTGGTGGTTTCTAATGTGGAGCCTTGCATTGTGTAACTATAGTGTGGGTTGTTCTTTCCTAGGTGCATAATTTTGCACTTGTCCACAATAAATTTCATCTGCCATTTGGATGCCCAGTCTTCCAATTTATCCAGATCCTCCTGCAGTTTTCCACAATCCTCTTGGGTTTTAACAATTTTAAACAGTTTTGTGTCATCTGCAAATTTGATAACCTCACTAGTTATTCCCTTTTCCAGGTCATTTATGAATATGTCAAAAAGCAGCGGACCCAGTACAGATCCCTGGGGTATTCCACTATTCACCTTTTTCCATTGGGAATATTGGCCATTTAGCCCTACCCTCTGCTTTCTATCTTTTAACCAGTTCCCGATCCACAATAGTACACTGCCTCCTATCCCATGACTTTTTAGCTTCGCCAAAAGTCTCTGATGGGGGACTTTGTCAAAAGCTTTCTGAAAGTCCAGATACACTATATCAACCGACTCACCTTTGTCTACCTGTTTATGCACACCTTCAAAATAACATATCAGATTAGTAAGACAAGATCTTCCTTGTCTAAAGCCATGTTGGCTGTCTCCCATTAGGCCATGACTATCTACATGCTGTGTAATTTTGTTCTTTATGATGGTTTCTACCATTTTCCCTGGTATTGACGTCAGGCTCACCGGTCTGTAATTTCCCGGGTCACCCCTGGAACCCTTTTTAAAAATTGGTGTTACGTTGGCGACCCTCCAATCTTCAGGTATTACAGATGATTTTAATGAAAGTTCACAGATTACCAATAGCAGGTCTGCAATCTCATATTTCAGTTCTTTCAACACTCTGGGATGTATACCATCCGGTCCAGGTGATTTGCTACTATTCAGTTTATCAAATAGTTGTAATATATCTTCCCGGTGTAGCGATATTTCTCTCAATTCCTCTGCAGTATCACCTTTAAATACCACTTCAGTCTTGGGTAACATCCCTACATCTTCCTCAGTAAAGACCGAAGCAAAGAATTCATTCAGTCTCTCTGCTATAGCCTTGTTTCCTCTTACTGCCCCTTTTACCCCTCTATCATCTAATGGTCCAATTGACTCTCTCACAGGCCTTTTGCTACGAATGTACTTGAAAAAGTCTTTATTTCGTGTTTTTGCTTCCGTAGCAAGTTTCTTCTCAAATTCCCGCTTTGCCTGCCTTATCAATGCTTTGCATTTAACTTGCCAGTGCTTGTGCTGTTTCTAGTTTTCATCATTTGGCTCTTTTTTCCATTTCCTGAAGGTTGCTTTTTTGGCAGCAACAGCCTCTCTGACCTCACCTTTAAACCATGCTGGTAGTTTTTTGGACTTTCTTCCACTTTTCTTAATGCGTGGAATACAGCTGGTCTGGGCTTCGAGGATAGTATTTTTAAATAACACCCAAGCTTGCTGTAAGTCTTTAACCTTTGGAACCGCTCCTTTTAGTTTTTTCCTAACTATATTCCTCATTCTATCATAGTCTCCCTTTTGAAAGTTAAAAGGTAGTACTGTGGATGCCTTTACTATCTGTCCTCCACTAATTAAATCAAACATGATCATACTATGATCACTATTGCCAAGTGGTCCCAACACCTTTATTTCTTGCACCAGATCTGGCGTTCCACTAAGGACTAGGTCCAGTATGGCTTCCCCTCTGGTCGGTTCATGAACCAGCTGCTCCAAGAAGCAGTCATTTATTCCATCTAGAAACTTTATCTCTTTAGCTTGTCCTGCTGTGACACTGACCCAGTCGATACCGGGGTAATTGAAATCACCCATTATTACTACTCTGTTGTGACTTTTGTTAGCTTCCTTGATTTCTTTGAGCATTTCATCATCCATTTGTTCATTCTGGCCAGGCGGTCGATAGTATACTCCAACTGCCATCACTTTCCCCTTCATAAATGGAATTTCAATCCATAGAGATTCTACAGCAAATTTTGTTCCCTGCAAAACTTTAATCCTTTCTGACTCAATGCCCTCTCTAACATAGAGCGCAACCCCTCCACCAATTTGATCAGCTCTATCATTACGATATAGTGTGTATCCAGATATCACAGTGTCCCACTGGTTATCCTCCTTCCACCATGTCTCTGAGAGTGCAATCATATCTAACTTCTCATTTAGTGCTATATATTCTAACTCTCCCATCTTATTGTTTAGACTTCTAGCATTGGCATACAAGCATTTTAGAGACTGTATTTTATTCATATTAATCTGGCTATTGGTAGGCAGGGGTAATTTGGAATCTTTATGCTCTGTCTGCTCCTTACTCAAGGGCATTTGGGCTACTATACTCCCTTTTGGAACCTCACTGCTTTTGGTAGTATCCTTCAAGGATACCTTTGTCCGAATCATGCACTCCTGGGTGACTGTCGGCTTTCCCCTAATTTCTAGTTTAAAAGCTTCTTTATCTCTTTTTTAAAGGTTAATGCCAGCAGTCTGGTCCCATCCTGATTAAGGTGAAGCCCATCCCTTCGGAAGAGCCCCCCCTTTCCCCAGAATGTTCCCCAGTTCCTAACAAGTCCAAAACCCTCATCCCTGCACCATTGTCTCATCCACGCATTGAGACTCCGGAGCTCTGCCTGTCTTTTGGGTCCTGCACGTGGAACAGGAAGCATTTCGGAGAATGCTATCCTGGAAGTTCTGGATTTCAACTTCCTACCTAAAAGCTTAAATTTAGCCTCCAGAACTTCCCTACCACATTTTCCTATGTCATTGGTACCAACATGTACCAAGACAGCAGACTCCTCCCCAGCACTATCTATGATCCTATCTAGGCGGTGCGTGAGGTCCGCTACCTTCGCACCAGGCAGGCATGTTACCAGGCGATCCTCACGTCCACCAGCCACCCAGCTATCTACATTCCTAATGATTGAATCACCAACTATAACAGCTGTCCTGACCCTCCCCTCATGGGGACATGGCCCTGGAGAAACGTCCTCGGTGCGAGAGGGTTTTACATCACCTTGGAGGACAGGTCCTAGTTACAGGATCACTTCCTGTCACGTGACCTCTCTCCTCCATGGCAACAGGGATGCTGCCAGACTGGAGGTGGGACTTCAGTACTATATCCCTGTAGGTCTCATCCATGTACTTCTCTGTCTTTCTTATGTCTTCCAGGTCTGCTACTCTAGCCTCTAGAGAACGGACTCGTTCCCTGAGAGCAAAGAGTTCTTTGCACTTAGTGCATACGTAAGACCTCTCATCAACTGGGAGAAAATCATACATGTGACACTCAATGCAAAAGACCGGAGAACCCCCATCTCGTTGCTGGACTTCTGTCTGCATCTTAGTTTAAAGCTTGTGTTTAGGTCTTTTAAATTCTGTATATAATAAGGATTGGTGTGGATGCTTATACCAATAAAAGTGTATCTAATACCCCTAATACACCTTGTGTACCTGAAGCTTAAGTAATTAATCTCAGGTCCTCTGTGTATGACTGATTTGGATAACGAGCTGCACCTGAGAGCAGCCCCTTTCCTCTAAGATGTGCAAGTACCTATAAAACTACAATTACCCCAGGGGTGGGTGGGTGCTGGGGAGGGAGATAAGTCCTATTAAAGAGGGCAGTTACAAGGTACCCTGTCCTGAGCCCTCAGCAGGGGGGAAGGGGGTACCACACAAAGCCCAGTTAGTTGAGAGAGGCAAGGTAAGTTATAGCTGAGAAGGCTGAACTAGCACACCACTAAGACAAACAATAAATAATTAAATAAACAGTTAGACAAACAATAAATAATTAATAAACAGCTAGAACTCACAGCTAGGTGTCACAGGAGACAAATATCCACTTCTCTAGCAGAGCACTGTAAAAAGCACTGCTCTTCTCTGATCAGAGTGCTATACAGTTTTCCCCCCCAAGTGATATCTGTGTGTTTTTATTTCTAGGGCACAATCACTGATATACCTGCATGGTGTTTGTGCATGCTCACATCCCATCTTTGGGTGCACACAGTTCCTCCAGGAACATGCACTATGTACTAGCTAGCAGACTATCTGCAGTTAGTATATGTATGGCTGGAACACCTTGCAGGGTGCAGCGGATGGAGATTGACTGTGTCCTCTGCTGGTGAATGTCAGATAGTGGTGTGGGGCAGCTGAGCTTTTCTAGGCCTACTGTTTGTCTGCCAATGCCCTATGTGATGCATACAGATCTGCATTGACTGCCCTGTAGGGTGCCTATTCCCCAGCAGTGCTGGGGTTGATGGTCCCCTCGACTTGCACCATTGCAGAGATGTAGAAAGTGGATTGGTTGGTGGGAGATCCTGTCCCCCACCCTGACCCACAGATGGCAGGTTGGGTGGTGCTACATAATCCGCTTTTGGGTCCAAACACCACCCTTCACTTATAACATGTGATCATGGCAACCACACAGGATATGCACTATTCTGGGTGCATCATAGTCCACAAGGGCTAGACATGACTGGGAAATACAGATGGACAAAGGAGTATCCTAGGTGTATCTGCAAAGACTACCTATCACAAACTGGCACTGATGGGGACCTGCAATATAGCCTATCTCAGCCATGCCATGTGCTGCGGACCTGGTGCTGGGCACCCCCCTCACCCTCAGGGTGAGCATGGGAACCACACAATGTCACGGTCTGTAGCTACTCTGTGCCAGTAACACACACGGTCAGTTCCCCCTACCAGGCTGGGGTACTATAGAGGCGCATACCCCATCTTGTGATCAGATGTAGGCTGCTGATCTGCATGTGCAGTGCATCATGGGTACAGGTGGGTTTACCCTATCCTGGTAACCACAGCAGACAGTGTGTGTGGTGACCTGCAGTCTTTCTGTAGCCAGCCAGTGGTGTGTTAGTAGCTATGGAGATGTAGCCCGCTGGTTATTTCAATGACTGTGAAGACAAAGGTCATCGGTTTGATCCCATAGCAGTGCTATTTAATAAGGCTGTCTGTGGCTTTTCCTTTTAATGTAAATCAGTGCTGCCAGCAAAAAGCACCCTCACAGTGCTGTAACCTTAAGGTGCCTCATAAGGCGCCCTATAGGGCACATTATAAGGCGCCTTGGCGGACAGGGCACTTTATAATGTGCCCTAAGGAGTGCCTTATAGGGCGCCTTATGCGGCACCTTAGGTTATGGCACTGTGAGGATGTTTTTGCTGGCAGCACTGATTTAAATTAAAAAAGGAAGTGCCTCAGACAGCACTGATTTAGATTAAAAGGAAATGCCTCAGACAGCCTTCTTACATAACGCCACTGCAGGATCAAACCCATGACTGCTGCTTTCACAGTCATTGCAGTAACCAGTGGGCTACATCTTTATAGCATCCAACACTGCGCTGGCATGAACTTAGGGTTAACGCGCGTTAACATGCCATGGCGCCCACTATCACGCGATACAGATTCTTGTTACCTTGCTGCTGGAACGCCCACTCCTTATATGGCATTCTTCACATTATCGCTGCAACTAGCGCCGGTAACATTAAGACGGTTTAGTAAACATACCCCTTGCACTAAAAATTAATTAAACAGACAGTGCCTGTTCCAAGATGGCGGAGGAGTAGACGCCGTTCGTAGGTGCGGAGTGGCTGTGAGGCAGACGTGGACCTGATGGGGAAAAAAAGGAAGCAGGCGACAGCGAAGCCCCCAGTTTCCCCAACACCCCTAGGAGGAGTGGCGCAGGCCTCCATTGTGCCCTTCTGCACCGTTCGTCCGGCGGGTATGGCTTCAGCGGATCCCTCTGGTGGAGTGGGGGATCTGAGCAGTGACGGAGTTGATTTGAGTCCCGTCCAGCTGTTGCCGCCGCAACCCGGTAGAGGTCGAGAAGAGGAGATCGGAGCTGAAGTGTCTCCGGGTCAGGAGGTCAGCTCCGTGTGTGGGGGTGCCTCTTCTCTACTGAGCCTGAGTTCTGGTGAGCGGCCTGGAGGTGTTGAAGAGGAGGTACACTCTGTTGTGGAAGGTTCGGGAGATGCTCGAAGGAAGACCAGTTCGACAGCGTCTGCAGAGCTCCGGGTAATTTGCGGCTTAAAGAAACCAGCTAAAGTAACTTTAGATAACTTATGGGAGGCTATCTCTTCGCTCCAGAGTTCCCTTGCTCCAGTTGTGGGGGCTTTATTCCAGGAATTCTTGTTGGTTAAAGGGTGGTGTGCGGCGGTGGAAATGAAGTGTGCGGAGTAGGCTGATAAAGTTGCGCTGCTAGAGACAAGTGTAGCAGATTTGCAAGTTATGGGTGAGACTTTCTCCAAGGACCGTTTAATTTCGTTGAGGTGTCTTGAGTATATGGACAATTCCTTGAGGAGGAATAATTTACGTGTTTTGAACTTTCCTAGATCGCCCCTGTTGGAACCCCTGGCTCTGCTTCGCAGATACCTCACGGAAGTTTTATTGATGCCTCAAGATAATTTACCACCTATTGTTAAAGCTCAATATGTTGCTATCTCTTCTGGGTCTGGTGGTGTGGAGGGAACTGGGGGCCCTGCTGGGGATGATCAAATGGGTTTGTCTGATTTCCTTGAGAGGTCCTTGGAGGTTGTGACTAGCAGGGCAACTATGGTGGTCGGCTTTGCTTTTGAGTCTGACCGCAACGCTGTCCTTAGATTATATTTCCGCAGGATTTCTTTCTCTCAGTTTTTGGGCTCTAAAATCTTGATATTCCCTGATCTGTCGAGGGATACCCAGAAGAGGCGTAAGGAGTTTTTGGCCTTGCGCCAGAGAGCCATCGCCTTGGGTGCCCAATTTAAATTGCGGTATCCTTGTAAATGTGATCTGCTATATCAGACTAAGCATTTTCTGTTTTTTGAGCCCAAGCAACTGATTAATTTTCTTCATGCGAGGGAGGCAGGGGGGGAAGGGTAACTCCTGTACTGGCAGCCATTAATGTTATCTATGCTCATATGATGGAGGGGGTTTTCTCTCTTTTTCTTATTTTTGAAGTTTCTTAGTTTGGAACCGTATTGGGGTTTCTTATATGGGGTCTATCTATTGGGATAAAAATTTGTATTATCTGGGTATTTGTGTTTTGGATTTTTCATGTGGTTTGTAACCCATTTTTTCCTTTGCCTGTTTCAATTGATGTATTGGAAAATGTTTAAATATAAAATAAAAAAAAAATTAATTAAACAAAGAGAAGAGAAGAAGGAGTGATTCATGACCAAAGGTCCCACTATTGTTGAGCCAACTTAATAATCAACTGCATCATGTACAAATTAAAAATGGGCGTATAAATGTTAGAATCCTATTCAAAAATTCAGTGTGTCTTACACCCAATACTAAAATCGGAGAGCACAAATTTAAAATGGAAAAATAAAAACTCAATTAGATGTTAAGCACCATAAAAATGGACTTACAAAAGCATTATGAATTATTCATTTGAATGACTGTTTCGTTGTAGAAATAATTGTGTGCAATTGTATACCGAATTGAAACAAAATATCTAATATAGTAACGTCCCACATTGGAGACCTAAAAATCACAGAGATCTATGAATGAAAGATAGCCCAATCATACGTGCGAAGGGAAAAGGCATACCAGGCCACATATAAAATTGAATAAATTTATGAAAACCGTAATTCAAAAGAATACTGAGTAAAAAATACCAAAAACAGTGTGTATGTTTGTGTGGAGGGACGGGATGCCTGTGTGTCTTCTGGTGGGTGTGGGGGGGGGGGGGGGGTAGGAGGGGGGCTGCACCTTTTAGCATATATTCATTGTGCCGTTTTCTCCCCTATTTTTAACCTCAACCTCTTGCACTTACACCCCTCGTGGTAGACCCTCTCCTGCTGCCTTCCCCCACTAATGGCATATCAAGGTGAGGCGATGGGAGCAGTCTGGCCCAGGTGACAGCAATGGTGGCAAACTTACTTTATTTGTTTGCCAAGCAGCACACTACTACCTCCATTCTAGGCTCTGAAGTGTTTCCTCTCCAGAAATTTCATGATAAGGCAAGATTTCGCCCAGAATGTAACAGCTGCTAGGATCAGGCCTGGAGTGGAGGCAGTGGTGTGCTGTGTGGCAAACAAATAAGTTTGCCCGTAGGGTGGAGAGGGGCTGCTCTGGGTTTCAAATAGGCTCAGTATGCCACCTTCCCAGCCTCTGTCGCTTTCTCCCTCCTCTTGCATTCTCACCCCATACTATCCATTCCCTTCCCCCCATTTTCTTTCCTAAACCATCTGGCCCCATCTCCTTTTCTTATAGCAGGCTTTTTCTGCTCTTCAGGCCCCAGGAGCAGCCACCTGCAGCGCCAACTGACCCGCTTGATTGGTGCACTCCAGCCACAGCACAAGGCACTTGAAGGCATGGAGCAGGAACTCTAGCATGGCGTTGTATCCAGCTGAGGTGATAAAGGTGCGGGCAGCTTTCAGAGAGTGGCTGCTGCCAGCTCACCATGCTCAGGCCCCATGATCTGTGCTAGAGCACAGGCACCCACACCTTCATGAATGCCATGCACCTGGTATGCTTTTTGAATGTGCACACTAAGCATGGCTGCACCTCGCTCAAATTTGTGTCTGCCTACTTGCCCCACATTTTGTCTGCACTTCATAAGCCTGCTGCTGAAGAAGAGTGCAAGCAATGAGGGGGGCCACATCGCACTCAATCTGAACTATGAGCTTGGCTGCTGTCAAGCTGCTGTGTAACTCAACATCAACCTCGAGATCCCCGATGGTGCTGTCAACGGACCCCTTATCTATGTCACCTCAGCCGGCCACAGCACTGTGCTCGAGTTCCTGCTCCACACTTTCAAGCAGGGACACAGTCTGTGTGGGTGCTGAGTGGCCGAGCCCGGAATGAGGAGGGGTAGGCCTGGAGCTGCCAAGCCCCCAGCTCATGACCCGGGAGCCGTCGAGGTCTTACAAGTTGCTGTTCTGGTCTGGGGAGAGCTGCATTGAGGAGTGGCCTGACAGCTCCCAAGGAGAGTATGGAGCAGAAGGAAGCCACAATTGTGGCCAGCTGTGGTGTTGTAGGCCCGTAGGACAGGCTTCTTCTGTGGGCATATAGCACCACTGCTGACCAGTGCCCCTGAAGATGGTGCCCCCCTGCTGTGCTTATTCTGCTTACCAGGTAGCCCTATCCATTTGGCCTATCCAGTCTGCCCTTCCATAATGACTTGCTTTGTACATTCATGCGTTCTGTTTCCAATATTGATTTCAGTTTTCCCCTTTCCAATAATCTGCCATCCTTAGCTAAGCAGCCCAGTAATATTGTTTGAAATTCAGCAAGCCGAACCAACCCACCTTTCTATTAAACGTCAATAATTTTAAGGCAATCCTGTGATGCCATTTATTCCAAATGAATCTAATTATGCTCTTACCCACTTCCAAGAGGTACCACTTCAGAACTTCACAGGAAAGCATCATAAACAAATATAATAACCGGCATTCCTTATCATTCCTCCAGTTTAGTCCACACTTCTGGGTTGTGCACCTCCTCCTGCAGCTTGGAGACTGGGCATGTCGAAAAAGTGACATCACTGGATGTAGTCTGCTGGCATCTCCCATCAGCCCCAGTGTGTCCAGTCTCCATGCAGCAGGAGGATGTAGTGAGTCTTAGTGCTGGGCTCACTGGAGGAACGCATAAGCAGCTAGTAGTGTAGAGTAGGAAAGGTTTCTTTTTTAATTTTTGGGACTCCTTTATGATTTGTTAATTTGGGGTCTGTAGCTTAAAAAAAAAAAAAAGCGTAAAGAAGAGGCCATTTTTACTGGGCCTGCTCTTCTTTGTGCCGGGTCCTGTCTTGTCTGTCTGTGGGGGGTCTGCTTTAAAGGTGATTTGTAAAAAAAAAACAAAAAAACCCTGAAAGAATATCTTGTCCGGTGCAGTTCTCTCTTCCTGGGGGGTGCGGGAGAGAGCCCTGTGACAGCAGACCGGCAGTTAAATCTGGCGCTCTGAGGCAGCCGTGATCCTGCAGAATCCAGCTTATTGACGACAGCGGGCAGCTCGTCCGCGGCGGCTCGCTCGCTGTTTAGCTGAGTGCGGCCACGTGGATTGGAGCCCCGAGGCAGCAGATCGCTCCGGCGGGCGTGCAGGTAGGGTGTGAGCAGCATTTAGCCGGTGCAGTTGGAGACTCGGAAGGCCGCAGGCGCAGGTCTCATCTCCCTGCGATTTGGCGCCTTTTTTTCCTCCTTCAGTCAGCGGTGGCCATTTTGATAGCGGGGTGGCTGCGTGGTGTGCCGCTCAGCCAGGACTCGCACACAGTAGTAATTTTAGCTTGTCTTTTGGGATTTTTTTGTTTTGGTGTGTCTCTCTCCTGGGGTCTCTGTTAGGTAGTTTTGGGACTCCATAGGGGCTAATTGTAGTTTATTTGGGGGGGAGTTCTATAATAGCAGTATATCCTAGATCCCTGGAGTACCTTCCCCAGTACTGGGAACTGGCAAATTTCGAGTTATTCCCCTGGCTGGAGGAAAGACATGGTTGAACTGTGTTTGATTTAAAAAAAAAAAATTCTTGGTTAGTGACAAAGTTGCTCTTTTTGCAGTTACCGCTGGGCTTGGCTGCCAGAGCGGTGAGAGATGGCAACCCGTCCGCTTTGCATTGTCTGCGGTACACGTAGAGGCGCTATCGTGGATTCTGGCATCTGCTGAGGCTGTACGGCAGTGTCTGCCAGCGTGGAGCAGCAGCTGGAGTTTAAAACGGGGCAGGACCTTCAGAGTGTCCGCAGTCCTAGAGGGAGATATTCTGTTGGCCATTTCACCGGGGGATACTCTAGAGGTTCAAGCAGGGCCTTCAGGGGTTACTTCAGCTTCAGACTCAGGGTCTCAGCTTGGTGATTTTTGCCCTGACTTTGTGTTAATTATGCATAAGGCCTTTTGTTTGTGAAGGCAAGGGAAGCTGCTGGAGCCATTGCCCTTGCCGGCGAAGCTGCAGCAGCCAGGTCTGGCGCAGGTGGGTGGCGGCTCTGCTAGGCCGCCCAAGCGGGCCAGGATGCAGGATCGCTCGCCCTCTGAGTTGGAGTGGCAGGAAGTGGACGAAGCTGAAGTAGACCTGGAGGCCAGATTGGAGGAGTTGGAAGAAGGAGAGATTCCGGAGCCAGAGGATCAGGCGAAAATTATTCCGATTTTTTGAAAAGATGAGTTGACGCCTCTTATCACAGAATCCCTGCAAATGCTAAAACTGGCCACGGAACTGCCAGTGGAGGAAGATACTGGGGAAGACCCAATCATTCAGGCAGTGTGGCAAACTCAGATTGTGTTTCCCGTCCACAAGGTGGTAGATCCAGGACGAGTGGGATCAACCGGAAGCGGGGCTCAGGGGAGCTCGGATTATGAATAGGTTGTATCCTCTAGCAGATAAGGACAAGGAAAGATTTCGGTCTCCGTGGATTGATGCAGCGGTGTCGGCGGTAACCAAGAAGACCACTATTCCGGTGGAAGGTAGTTCGGCCTTGAAAGATGCGCAAGATAGAAAGGTGGATGGGTTGCTGAAGCAGTCCTTTGAAGCCAACGGCTTGTCATTGCAGGCTTCCATATGTGGGGCTTGGGTGGCGAGAGCGTGTCTTCGCTGGTCGCAGGGGTTGCGGCAGTCGGTCCAGCTGGAGCCAGAGGGCTTACGAGAACTAGATCGCCTGGAGTCCGGGTCAGCTTATTTGGCAGATGTGCATTATGATTTAATCCAGGCTCTAGCTAATAGCATGGCATCGTTAGTGGCCGCCCGTAGGTCCTTGTGGTTGAGAAATTGGGCGGCGGACGATTCTTCTAAGGCCCGTCTCAGTAAACTCCCGTTCAAAGGATGGCTGTTATTCGGTGAGGATCTTGATAAGCTGGTTAAGGATTTGTGGGAGTCTAAGGGGAGGGGGTAGACTCCCAGAGGATAAGTCTAAACAGGGGAAATCCTCGCCGGTCTTTAGGGACTCCTTTAGAGATTTTAGAAGGTTTCAGACTTCCCGATTGGGTAGTTTTCAAAGAGGAAGATTTGCGTCTAGAGCCCAGGGGTTTCGTGGATTTTGCGGTACAGGTAGAGGTTTTGCCGCGACGACCGCAGCAACCGCTCGAAAGCCACAATGAATCAAGGGGGGCTACAGTGGGAAGCGATCCAATAGGCGGGCGGCTTCGAAATTTTCTTCCTGCCTGGGCCCAAATCACGTCCGACCAGTGGGTCTTGGAAATAATCCGCGAGGGCTATGCTCTGGAGTTCGCAAGACCGGTTCACGAGTCGTTTGTAATGTCTCCCTGAAAAGGTCAACAAAAGGTTCTGGCAATTCGCGACACCTTAAATCGACTTTTATAGATCGAGGCCGTCATTCTGGTACCCAGGGAGGAATACGGCAGGGGTCGATACTCAATTTATTTCGTAGTCTCAAAGAAGGACGCGGCTCTTCGTCCAATCTTAGACCTCAAAGGAGTGAATCGGTGTCGATGGAAACGTTGCAGTCTGTCATTGTAGCGGTGCGTCAGGGGGGGTACTTGACATCTCTCGACCTTACGGAAGCGTATTTACATATCCCAATCAGAGCAGGGCATCAAACATTTCTGCGCTTCGCTCTGCCGTGGGGGCACTATCAGTTTCAGGTGTTGCCCTTCGGACTAGCAACGGCACCGCAGACCTTCACCAAGATCATGGTGGTGGTGGCCGCAGCATTACGAAAGCAGGGGAATTCTGGTACATCCCTATCTCGATGACTGGTTGATTTGAGCGAAGTCCAAGAGTGAAAGCATATGGGTTACGGAGAAGGTGGTGAAGTTCTTGGAGGGGCTCGGCTGGGTGGTCAATACGGCAAAGAGCCACCTGAGTCCGACCCAGAGTCTCGAGTATCTGGGTGTGCACTTCAATACGCGGCGAGGAGCTGTGTTTCTTCCAGATCGACGAATCCAAATTCTTCAGCAACTGGTGCGCCAGTTCATAGCAACTCCGGCACCTTCGGTGTGGAGCTACCTCAGGGTGCTAAGCACAATGGCGGCGACCTTGGAAGCAGTGCCTTGGGCCAGGTTTCATATGCGGCTGCTGCAACGGGCATTACTTCACCGATGGTCTCATCAATCCGACTCGTTGAGCAGGCGTCTGCCCTGTCCTCTCGGGGTCAGACAGGCACTGGAATGGTGGCTATGTCCGAGGTCTCTTTCGGCCGGGATGCCTCTGGAACAGCTGGAGTGGCTGCCATTGATGACAGACGCGAGTCTTGCAGGCTGGGGAGCTCATTGCATAGAGCTCTTTGCACAGGGTCTTTGGTCAAGCCAGGGAGCCGCTTGGTCGATCAACAGGTTGGAGCTCCGAGCGGTGATGCTAGCCCTAAACGCATTCGAAGCAACGGTGCATGGTCGGGTGGTGCTAGTTCTATCGGAAAATTCCGCTACAGTGGCTTACATCAATCGGCAAGGCAGTACAGGGAGTACAGCCATGGAGGAAGAGGCCGAAGCACTGTTCGCTTGGGTAGAACAGTGGCTGCCGGCGATTTTGGCAGCGCACATTGCAGGGAAGGACAATGTGACGGCGGATTTCCTCAGCAGCGTTCAAGTGGATGCCAGAGAATGGGAATTGCATCCGGAGGTGTTTGCGCAAGTGGTTCACCGATGGGGTCCGCCAATCATGGATCTCATGGTGACCTTCCAGTCCACAAAGGTGAGTCGGTTCTTCAGCAGACGACGGGAACGAATGTCAGAAGGGATCGACGCTCTAATGCAGAGTTGGCCGGTGTCCGGTCTACTCTACGTATTTCCCCTGTGGGTGATGATACAGTAGGTCGGGTGGTTCAATGCATAGAAGCTCATTGGGGGAGAATGTTGCTAGTGGCTCCGGACTGGCCGAGGTGTCCCTGGTACGCCAGTCTCATACGTCTACTAGACGGGGAGCCGTGGCGGATGCCAGTCTTGGAGGGTCTGTTGCTTCAAGGGCCTCTGCGGATGTCTCAAGTGGATCAATTCTCGCTTACGGTCTGGCCATTGAAAGGGCGAGGCTAAGAAGGAAAGGTTATTCTGGGGCAGTTATCTCTACTTTGCTTAAAGCATGGAAAACGTCGATGTCTTTGGCCCATGTTCGTATCTGGCGTATATTTGAGGACTGGTGTTCGAGGAGACAAATACAGGCGGCGACGGTGTCCGTGCCGATAGTCTTAAGCTTTCTTCAAGAGGGATTCGACAAAGGCCTGGTGGCCAGTTCCTTGAGAGTTCAGTTAGCAGCGCTGTCTTGCTATAGAGGCAAGGTTCAGGGAATGGTGCTTGGCGTGCATGGGGATGTTCTGAGGTTCCTGAAAGCAGTCTCCAGGTTGCGTCCCTCTCGTAGAGTTTTGATGCCTCCGTGGGATCTCAATTTAGTGTTGGGAGTGCTGGCTAAGGCTCCCTTCGAACCATTGCAGCAGGCATCAGTAAAGGATTTAACTCTGAAGACAGTGTTTTTGGTAGCGATTTGAGGACTGGTGTTATCGATTGGTAGCGATTTGTTCAGCGAGGTGTGTTTCGGAGTTGCAGGCGTTTTCTTGCCGGGAGCCATTTTTGTCTTTTCTCGTGAAAATGTGGTTCTGCGGCCTGTTCCGTCCTTTCTACCTAAAGTAGTCTCTCCATTTCATTTAGATCAGACAGTTTCTCTTCTGGTGCTGGGTTTCCCTGGGTGGGGACACAGTGGACCGGGGGCTACGCCGCTTGGATGTTAAGTGGGTACTTCAGCATTGTTTGAAGGTGTCAGAGGCCTTTCGTAAATCGGACCGAAGAGCGAGGCAGCTGCGAAGGCTTCTATTTCTTGGTGGATTAGGGAAGCGATTGCATCAGCTTATCTCTTGTCAGTTCGGCAGATTCCGTCAGGAATGCGAGTTCATTTTACCAGAGCGCAAGTGACTTCTTGGGTGGAGCATAGTTTGGTTCCGCCTGTGGAGATTTGTAGGACAGCTACGTGATTGTCCTTGCATACTTTCAGTAAACATTACTGCCTAGATGTCTTGTCAGCGAAGGATGCTGTGTTTGGGTCGGCGGTGTTGCAAGCAGGCTGGAAAGGTCCCCCCCCCAATAAGTACTGCTCTGATACATCCCAGAAGTGTGGACTAAACTGTAGAAATGATAAGGAAATGGAAATTACACTTACCTGGTAATTCATGTTCCTGGAGGAACTCCAGTTTAGTCCTCATTCCCGCCCGGGATCGTACTTTGGCAGTAGTAGTTCTGTCGAGGGAAGGCTTGGATGACCAGTAGGTATCCTTTTCTCTTTCATTTCTGTCTATTCTTGTGATTCTGATCTGTCACTCTGGTGAGGCGCAAGGAAGTGACACAAGGAAGGAAATCTATTGTTCCTGAAAGAAAGTTCTCTTGTATATAGTTGTATTACAGTTAATTGGTTATGGTTAGCTACTTATTTGTTGCTCCTTTAAGTGTGTTTTGTCAATAGTTCACTGGGCTGATGGGAGATTCCAGCAGACTACATCCAGTGATGTCAATTTTTTGACATGCCCAGTCTCCAACATAAGAACATAACATAAGATATGCCATACTGGGTCAGACCAAGGTCCATCAAGCCCAGTATCCTGTTTCCAACAGTGGCCAATCTAGGTCATACGTACCTAGCAGTTTCCCCAAAAGACGCAGGTTCCACAATGCTTGTACTGGGTCAAGCATTGATATCCTGGGTCCCTTCTTAATAATGGTTTATGGACCTTTCCTCCAGGAACTTGTCCAAACCTTTTTTAAACCCAGCTACACTAACAGCCTTTACTACATCCTCCGGTAACAAATTCCAGAGTTTGATTACACGTTGAGGGAAAAAAGCAGCAGCTCAATATCACTGCTGCCTAGTTATCACTGGGTGTCGCTTCTACTCTGCCCCTGGAATGCTCTGATGCTAGCTGGGGCATTCAGCAATAGCACCCATGGATATTCAGCGGCACTACCCACATCAGTGCTGCTGAATATCCAGTGACTGTGATTAACACGGTTAGCAGGTCTGCTAACTGCATTAATTGCATTGAATATTTCCCCCTTAGATTTTATATAGATAAAATGGAGGTTGTTTATGACCCATGATGGAGAGAATAGCAAACCACCTAGCAGTAATATACAGTTACACTCTCTCTGAGGTTGAGTTCCTTCATTTTAATTGAACATAATTAATTTAGTATGTAGGTATAAACTCACTTCACATTCTATTAGCAAACAAAAAGAGTAGCATGAGTTACTTGGCTTGAGTTCACATTGTAGCAGGTACTATTTTAATAAACCTGTGGCTTTGTATTTCCATGAGATTTGTGGAGAGACAAGTGATGGCAAGACATTCCTATCTATGTTCTTTGGAGATCTTTTCTTTCAGTCTGATGCCAATATTCTATAATAGACCCCTTGGCTGCACATGCCATTATATATAGCCAAATTCTAGCATGTGTTAATGAGTTTCAAATGGGTGCTGGTGGGGCTTTAGGTAAAGGTATAGAGGTGATAGACCAAGGGGTATGTTTACTAAACTGTGGTAAAGTTACCAGTGGTAAGGGCAGCATTAAGGTACCTGAAGCCATATAAAGCAATGGGCAGGAAGGGGGAGTTCCGGTGTAAAGGGAGCAATGGGCTATTTAACGCACGTTAACAGGGCACCTTGGCCGTTTAACACATGTTAACGGGACATCGCACGTTAAGGTGACAAGCATGGTGCCCTAAGGGCTGTAAGGCGCCCTAACATAAGGCGCCTTAAGTTAAGCTGCCCTAAGGGCTTCAAGGTGCCTTAACCTAAAGCGCCTTAAGTTAAGGCACCCTAATTTAAGGCACCTTAGGTTAAGGCACCTTAAAGCCCTTAGGGCACCTTAACTTAAGGTGCCTTAACTTAAAGCACCTTAACATCCTTAGGGCACCTTAGGTTAAGACGCCTTAGCCTAACACACCTTAGGTTAAGGCACCTTAAAGCCTTTAGGCCACCTTAACCTAAGGCACCTTAGGTTAAGGTGCCTTAGGTTAAGGCACCTTAACGTCCTTAAGGCACCTTAACATAAGGAACCTTAGGTTAAGGTGCCTTAAGTTAAGGTGCCCTAAGGACGTTAAGGTGTCTTAAGTTAATGTACCCTAAGGACTGTAAGGTGCCCTAACGTAAGGTGCCCTAAGGACTGTAAGGTGCATTAAGTTGACAAGCAGGAACTGTAAGGCATAAAAACAGCTGTAACCCTAACGCTAGATAGAGCACCAAGGAAAGGCAATGAACAGGTGATAGAAGAAAGGAGAAGTGGGAGCTGATGGACCTGCCATATCTGCGGGCACCCTATGTGGCAGCCAGTAAAGCGAACGAACATGTTGGAAGCAGCTGTACTATGCACAGAGTGGTGCCAATGTAAAGTTCTGCAATGACAGTGGGTGGCATAGGATGGGAATACGTGTCCCCCAGCAGAGGCAGAGGTAGCAGGAGATTTACAGTGACAGGAGGATAGAGAAGTAGTGGTGCCATGCAGATCAGGCACAATAGAGGCAAGCACGAAGAGCCACAATGCAGAAAAGGGTACCAGTGCAGGACATGCGGTAGCAGCCTGCACAAGAAGACAGGACTATACACAGCTGACAGAGGCAGATAGATCAGCCGAAGGATGGATGACAGCTGAGGAGAGGATGTTATGAGCTGGCAGCACAGATCTGCAGAGCCCTGATTGTTACAGGCATGAAAATGATCTGAGTAGCACAGTTCAAAAGTAACAGGTAGGAATCAAACACCTGGCCCCTGCCGAAAGAGACCTTGAACTAACCAGTAGGCTATGCCTCCACACTTTGCTGCCCAACAATGTCTGGATACACAAAAATGTCTGCTGTGTGTCCCGGTATAGTTTAGCCCCCACCAGTAGCCATGATGTAGTGCATGTGCAGAACAGCAGTCTACAGCTGATCACCGAATGGAGAATGCACTTATCCATCACCTCAGCTCAGTAATAGGACCTGCTAGTGTGTGATACAAGCACAGAGCATCTGCAAACTGTGCTACTGAGCAGCGTCTGTGGTCACCCTGAGGGTGATGATATGTGCCCAGCACCAGGTCCCCAGTACCTGCCCATGTTGAAGATCCGCATAACTACCAGTTGGTGGTATGTATTTTAGTCAGCTTGTGTCCTGCTGTTTGTGCCAGTCTTATCTGGTCCGTTTGGAGTGGGACCCCCGTAGAACAGTGTTACAGTGCTGATGCCGTGGCTGCCTACTACCAGGAGGGAAGGTTGTCTAGACCCGCATGGGGTTTATATATTTTATGCAGCAATGCTTATATACTGCTAGTGTTCAGTCAGATACATTGTAAATTTCCCTTGTCCCTGAAAGGCCCACAGCCACAAGGGGTGCCTGTGGGACCAGAAGCCCCAGTCCCTCTGGCAGGAGATTGCTGTGCTTCAGTTGGATTCAACCACTCAGCCCTTACTAACACCCCAACCAGTATGCCACATCTGGTACCAAGGCTCTGTCAGTCCTTCCAGTAATACTAGGAGACCCCACTTCTCACCTAGCTTGGTCTAATATTCAGCTGCAGCAAGCACAGTCATAGTGCACCTGCTGCCACCCTCTGAGTGTCCCCATTAGGCACATAGAAATTGTAGACAGTCTGTTGGCCAGTATGTGACATGGCCATGTGCACCCAGACTTGGGATATACAGCAGTAACTAAGCAAGCAGATCAGTGATTGGGCCCCCAGGAAAGGAAACACACCCATATCACTAAATGCAGACCCTTAATGGCACTATGTAGATACATAGCTATACCATGGTCACTGCTCGGTCAGAGTGAGAGTGTCCTCCCAGCATGACGTGCTGTGGCCACCTGGTCCATGCAGGTGGCAGTCGGGCACTAGAATGTACCAGCCATTGCCCTACCCTGAATGCAGACACATCCTGGCCAATCCGCCCTGTTTGGGCCATACCCACAATACCTTGCTCCTCATCATGCCCATTTGCAGGCTAATGCTGGAAACAGTGTAGGCAGTGCGAGGCTCAGTGAGGTGTAGAACACCACAAAACAATGGATAGAAATACACACATACATCCATACTGAAGCACTGTGCAACACTGGGGATGGGTGGCAGTCCTGGCCGCCACTCTGGTCCCAATCTCAGTGCAGGCACTGCTAAGGTGTGCTCATTGTGCAGGAGCTAGTAGTAGTGCTCTGGTGCTAACTGCTGCTCTGTGTGCAGGAGCCAACAGCCTGACTCTCCATCCCGCTGTGGATAGTGGAGCCTGTCTGTGTGGGTGTTTGTACCCCTGTTGGTCGCTGCATTGGGGACTGCACATGTTGGTGGTGTATCTGCAATGAGGGGTAAAAGGATCTAAAGGATCCACAGCCAGGATCTGAACCAGTGACCCTCTGCTCCCCAGCATACCAACTGCATGTAGTGTACCATAGCACTGCCACATAAATGCCTCTGTTCCTGGAGTCAACATGTTTCCCATCAGACAGACCTTGACATGTTGCACTGCTCATGGTGCACTGGAACAGGACATAGCCTTGGTCTGTTGCAGGTGGGTGCCACTGCCCTCTCCACCACAACCCCTCCCCACTCGCCATGATGACATACCCATGTGCTGTCGGTGCTGGCAGTGCACAGTCCCAGGCCATCCAATGTGCAGGTAGATGGGTGTCTAGGGTGCAGGATCCAGGATGAGGGGCATACATGGACATCTGCACTTCCCCCCTGTTGCCACCTGCCAATGTTATGTCCCTTCCGCCTGAGGGAGATATGGTTGGGGGTGTCAGGTTGGAGTTCTAGAGACTATTTGCTAGAGTGGACCAGGTAAATGTAGGTAGATTGTTTTATGCCAGTAGACTGTGGACAGGCTAGGGGACATGCAATGTGGCTACAGTGTACCCAGTTTGGACTACTGGCTGTAAATATGTTTCAGACGACACGTGATCTAACCCTGCACTGCCTTGTCAGGGACTGTAGTAAAGGGTGTTCATTTTGCTGGGTTTAAAAACAGTTTGGGATGTTTCATGAGGAAGGTCTGTAGACCCTTGTTAAATTGGTCCTCAGATTTGCACTGCTTGCCCTATAACAGGCATAATGATTCCTGCGTGATGTTTGGGGTATCTTCTGGGTACATGTCCCCTGGATGGGATACTGTGGAACACAGAATACTGGGCATGTTTGACCTTGGTCAGATGCTGTCTTGCTGTTTTTCAGTTTCTGTGTTCCTATGTGCCATCTAGGTGACTGCCTGATCTGCCCTGCACCCCAGCTGCCCCCACTGCATGACCCACCTGTACCCTCCTTTGCCCCATTTGCACCATCACCATAGTGCCCTTTCCTACTTGGGCACTATGCTGTTGCTGCAAATGGAGCACTATTATCACTTTTCTTGGGCTCTCTGTTTGTGCTGTACATTGCTGACACTGAACTGGTCTCTCTCTCCTGCAAAAGTGCATTTACCGACAGGTTTTCACTGGCGGTAGAATCCTGGCATTAATGTTACAGCGTTAGTGTAGCAGGAGCTTCTCCCCACCCACTCCCTGCCCATTGACCCCTACTCTCCTCCCTCTCCCCACCCTCTGGGACATTTACCGCTGCTGATAACGTTAACAGGCATTACAGATGCTACATTAGCACCGTTTAGTAAACATACCCCTAAGGATTTAGGTGGGCAGAAAGGCGCTGGTCACTGCTAATGTGATTGACTGTTGATTGATGAAGAGTAACCATGAGATCTGAACCTTGGAGGAGACTCCCAGAATGAGTATATCATCTGGTGGGGAGAAAATGGCAGGAGACATTCCAGCCTTTCTGAATAATCCCTTGGGTATATGCTGTATACTTTGAAGGCACGCTTGCCATCCTGTCTTCCCAGCATACACACAACAGCTGACAAATACAGAAACTCTCTATATGCATCTGCCGCTCATACATATAGGACTTGGGGATAAGAAGAACTTAAATGCAGTACTGAGTTTTCATGCACTTATAAAAGAAAAAAAATCTTGCACCATGCATTAGCTGATACATTCGCGCACACAGATGAAAGAGCTTGATGCACTTTCCTGGCGTTAAAGAAAATGGTAACAGAAAGACATTAGTAGTAAACAAAATCAAACCTTAGTAATTAAAAATTAAATCCAATAGAACAACAGTTTAAAAATGAAAGAGCCTTGAATTAAAAAACAATTAGTGCAGATAGAAAAAAAGATGAAAAAAGTATAAATTGAACTGATTATAAAACTAATGACATTCAAAAACCCTAATTTTTCTACTGTCAACCTATTTTGATTAAGTGCTAAATGAAGATCGTATGAAGTTGGCATATTGTAAATGAGAGTGCTGTTTCCTGCATTTACTGGCTTTCTTTGATTTACTTGTGGGAATAGTGACAGAGAAAAATAAAGGAGGGGCAGCGAGAGGAGTGGAAGGTAAAGGGAGACAGAGATGGAGAAAGCCTGTATTGGTAAAGTCACATCACAGCCTATAGTAATGTCAACATCAATTCCATAAGAATGCTTAGTGTTGCCTTCATGGTCTTTTTAGACAGCTAGTAAATTAGGATGGACTTAGCGGCTGGAAATGGGAGAAAAATTATTTTATACTGCCTTAAAGGTAAGGCAACATGAATATAGTGGACCTTTTTTTATTGTGGATGAGGCCGATATTCAACTGGGTAAATATTTAAACACTACATAGGTCAATATACTCCAGCTATTCAGCCTCAGTATCCGGATAGTGGCTGATGCTTAATGTCCAGATAGATCTGTCAGTGCTGTCAGTGCTGGCGGATAGCCTATCTGGATAGCAGTTAGAATAGATTTGCTCTTCTAAGTAATGTAGATAGGCTATCCGCATAAGGGAGGGATTTATTCAGCTAGCAGCTGAGTATTATTGCTATCTGCATAGTTACTGGACCTACTCTGACTCTGCTCATTGACCACTGGATAGTGCCAAGGTGGTTTGTGCAGAAAGCGCCACTGAATCTGTCTCTGGGCACTCTTATCTGGATAAGGGCTTCTGATTAGTGGCCCTTTGGAGATTTGTAAATAGCCAAGAATAGAAACATAGAAACAGAAAAATAACGACAGAAAAAGACCACATGACCAATCTAGTCTGTCCTTCCATATCAACAATTACAACAATCCCCTTTTTTCCTGTAGAGATCCTCTGTGTTGGTCCCATGCTTTTTTGAATTCAGATACTGTTCTCATCTCTACTACCTCCATTGGGAGACTATTCCACAGATCCACCACTCTTTCCGTAAAGAAATATTTCCGTATATCACTCCTGAATCTATTCCCTTTCACCCTAATCCCATGTCCCCTCATAGCAGAACTTGCTTTCAATCGAAAGAGGCTCTCTCCCTGAACATTTATGCCACGGAGGTTTTTAAATATCTCAATCATATCACCTCTATCCCGCCTTTCTTCTAAGGTGTACATATTAAGATCCTTAAGTCTGTCCTCAAATGCTTTATAATGAAGACCACTAACCATTTTAGTAGCCAACCTCTGTACTTACTCCATCCTGTTTATATCCTTTTGAAGGTGCGGTCTCCAGAATTGCACACAGTACTCCAAATGAAGTCACACCAAAGACTTATACAGAGGCACTATCACCTCCTTTTTTCTGCTAGCCATTCCTCTCCCTATGCACTCAAGCATCCTTCTAGTTTTTGCTGTCGCCTTTTCTACCTGTTCAGCTACTTTAAGATCATCAGACACAACCATGCCCACGTCCCGCTCTTCTTTAGTGGACAAAAGTACTTCACCCCTATACTATATTGCTCCCTTGGATTGCTGAAGCCCAAATGTATGACCTTGCATTTTTTAACATTAAACCCAGCTGCCAAATTCTAGACCATTCTTCAAGCTTAGCTAGATCCCTCCTCATGTTATCTACACCTTCCTGGGTGTCTACTCTATTGCAGAGATGTAAACCTTACCTGACAGTCCTTCCGCTATATCACTAACAAAGATGTTAAAAAGAATCGGACCAAGGACAGATCCCTGTGACACACCACTGGTAACTTCCTTCTTCTCAGAGTAAGCTCTATTTACCTGTACCCTTTGTTGCCTCCCACTCAACCAATTTCTAACCCAAGCAGTAACTTTAGGGGGACATCCCTAGAGTGCTCAATTTGTTTATAAGTCGCCTGTGAGGAACAGTGTCATAAGCTTTACTGAAATCTAAATACACCACATCTAGGGCTCTCCCTTAGTCCAACTCCCTGGTTACCCAGTCAAAGAAATCTATCAGATTTGTCTGACAAGACTTGTCTCTGGTGAATCCATGCTGCCTTGGATCCTATAATCCGCTGGACTCCAGAAACCTCATTATTTTCTCTTTCAGCAGATTTTCCAATAATTTACTCACCACCAAAGTTAAAATAACCAGCCTGTAGTTTTAAACCACATCCTTACTTCCGTTTTTGTGTAAAGGGACCACATGAGCCTCTCGCCAGTCCTTTGACACCACTCCAGACTCCAACGAGGCATTGAAACACATAATCTCCAGGAACAAGCAGGAATGTAGTCTTCACATATGGGTATCGTCGGTACCGATGGAGCCTGTGCGGGAATGCTTCCCAACATCCAATAGGAAAGCTTTTGGGAGCATCCCACAGCGCCTGCATGCTTCCTTCCCACCTTTCCCACTCTCCTTCGTCAGTTTTTCATTTTCTGCAGAGCCAACAGGTCGCATACCCTGTCACCGCAGAAAATTATTTTTTACTTCTTTGTTTTTTGTCGTCGCGTCTGCCTTCACTCGATGCCTACCGGTACCGCCGGTTCTCTTTTCTTCTTTATTAAAAAAAAATATATATATATATATATCTTTTCTGAAGTACTTCTTCAGAAGTCTTTTTCCTCTCGGTGCTAGGCGCCATTTTGTGCACTAGGCTCATTTTTCTTTTACAATGAAAAAAACAGCCACTGGTTTTAAAAAATGTTCTAAGTGTGGCGGTACCATATCCATCACCGACACCCATGACTGGTGTCTCAAATGTTTAGGACCTGACCACTCTCCATTGGAGTGTCTCTCCTGTAGAATGATGACCAAAAGGGGCCTGCAGAATAGAGCAGAAAAACTTGGTACTCTTTTTGCCACAGATGCGATGTCCGTTGCATCAACGTCTTCCAGGGCTTCATCTTCCTCCCATGGATCTCAGGTAACTAAACATAAGTTTGCAAAGACTAGCTGGCCCTCAAAGGGTAGATCTCCTTCAAAGTATCGAGATGCCATCGGCGTTGCCCTTGAGGAAAGTTCACCGGCAAAACAGCCCCGGCGGGAGGCTTCAGCTTCCAAAGCACTAACAGGGCTCCAGGATGTTCTTGAGGCTTCCACCTCGGCAGAACTACAGGTGCCATGCTCTGGGGTCCCGGCTGCTTCTACCGGTACCAACACCCAAGCATTGGCAGGAGCGATAGATCAGAGATTTCTCGCTATCGAACACAGTCTAGCGGCTCTTCTAACGGCTTCGGTATTGTTGAAATCGCTTCAGACCGTTCAACAGGCACCGGTACCGACATCGGTACCGGTACCATCGGCACCGTCCTCGGTAGGTATATCCTCCATGCCGAGTCTAGAGTCCATCCCTGGTATTGAAGGATCGGTACCGAGACACCTCGATACTGACGTCGATCGATACCGGTAACGTGCCTTGCACGAACATCGGGATCAGAAATATTTTGAATCTTCCAATTCCGATGACTCCGCCGATACCAGAGCACTTCTTCTGGAGGATCCATCTCCTTCTCCTCAGCGTAGAATGTCTCCTCCAGAGGATATGTCCTTCCAGGATTTTATTCGTGATGTGGCTTGAAGCCTTGCAATCACAGTGGCTCCTGAAAAGGAGCCTAGGGCAAAAGAGTTAGATTCTTTAGTACCCTAAAACTCCTAAAGAGGCAGCTACTTTGCCCATTCATAAGATCCTGCATGATCTCATGCTCAAAATGTGGGAGACTCCTTTAACCACATCTCCACACTCTCGCAGACTCGATACCATGTACTGAGTTCCACCTTGTCCTGGCTTTCAGAAGACTCAGTTACCACACCATTCAATGGTAGTGGAATCGGCCATGCGCAGGATAAAGAGTGCAAAAAAACATTCTTCCAATCCTCCAGGCCGCGAGTCCAAGACTCTCGACGCTTTTGGGCGTCGATACTTCCAAGCTTCCATGCTCTCAGTTAGAATCAGCTGATACATCCTATACATGGGGATGTTCCTCAAAGAGGTTACAGGAGACTTGGAGCTTATGAGCCCCCTTCTTCCTGATGATAAAAGACAGGATTTTCTTGCTCTGGTCAAACATGCCCAAGATGTTTCCAAGTTTGTCAACTGTGCAGCCTTTGATTGCTTTGAATGCATTAGCAGAACCTCTGCTATCTCCATTGGTGCATGTCGTATTGCCTGGCTTCAGGCATCAGACTTGGAAATTTGGGTACAAGATAAACTGGGAAACATTCCTTGCACAGGAGAAAATCTCTTTGGCAAGAAAAAGCAAATGAGATTGATTCTGACAATATTACCTTGGACAGGTTGTCAAAGTCTACAGCCAACCCAGCAAAGAAAAGAGCTAACAAAAACCCCTTTTTCAACAAGAAAAAGAAGTTTCATCCTTCTTATACCCAGCAGGGTCACTGTCCAGTCCATGCTGCCCAAAAGGAACAACAGCAACAAACTAGACAACAGAAGAAACCAAAAGTCCCATGAGCTCAGCCAGCTCAGCAGGCTCAGCCTCCTCAGGGACTTTGACTCTTTTCTAGAGAATTTAGCCTTCCTGCCCCTGCAGGGTCCAGAATCCTCTACCATCCCCCGCAGATTATGTCAGTTTGCCACCAGATGGCACCAAATAACATCAGAACACTGGACTCTGTCCATTGTACGAGAGGAGTACAGACTTCATTTTCACAGCATGCCCCCTCCTATAAGACAGTTCAATTCTCAAACCCCTGTCACCAATCTCCTGAGTCAGGAGGTCATAATACTTCTTGCCCAGGGAACAATAGAAGAAGTACCCATACCTCAACAGGGTACAGGGTTCTACTCCCCCTATTTTCTCATCCCAAAGTAAACAGGGGGATACAGATCCATTTTGGACCTCAGAGAATTGAACAAATATCTGTTCCAAGAAAAATTCAAAATGATCTCTCTCTGAACACTTCTGCCAAACCTTCAGAGTCAGGATTGGCTATGTTCTCTAGATTTAAAGAATGCTTATACTCATATACTCATCCATCCAGATCACAGGAAGTTCCTTTGATTCCTTTTCCAGGGAAGAAACTTCCAATACAGGGTTCTTCCCTTCGGTCTGGCTTCTGACCCAAGAGTTTTCACAAAATACATGGCAGTAGTAGCTGCATTCCTACGGACTCTGGGGATATTCATCTTCCCTTACTTGGACAACTGGCTCATTCGAGCACCCACAGCTCCAGAAGCCAGCTCTGCTCTTACTCGCA
This sequence comes from Ichthyophis bannanicus, assembly GCA_033557465.1. Taxonomy (NCBI): domain Eukaryota; kingdom Metazoa; phylum Chordata; class Amphibia; order Gymnophiona; family Ichthyophiidae; genus Ichthyophis; species Ichthyophis bannanicus. The sequence continues at coordinate 499,779,267 of CM066033.1, forward strand.
CAATGCGAGTCTTGCATTACTTGGGATTGGTCATAAACCTTCCAAAATCCCATCTCGCTCCTTCTCAGTCCCTAGAATTCATAGGAGCTTGCCTAGATACCAGACAATCAAGGGCTTTCCTTCCACAGCCCTGCTGTCTTCGCATAGTGCAGCTAGCTTCCCAAGCAGCGGTAAAAACCTCCCTAACTGCTCGGGAAATGCTTCAGCTTCTGGGACATATGGCATTCACTGTACATATGGGTCCCTATGCTCGTCTTCACATGCAAGCAGCCCAGTGGACCCTATCCTCCCAGTGGACACAGGCCTGAGGTCGCCTGTCGGACAAAATAAGAAACTCAGAACATCTTATTTCGTCCCTCCAATGGTGGCAATCGCTGGAAAACCTTCTCATAGGCTCTCCTTTCCATTAACCCCTATTCCAGGCCACTCTAACAACAGATGCGTCCCAGTTGGGATGGGGGCCCACCTGCACGATCTCTCCACCCAGGGTCTCTGGACGCCAGAGGAGGCTTGCCTTCACATAATCCTCCTAGAACAGAGCAATCTTCCTTACTCTCTGAGTATTCCAAGCCCAGCTCAGCTACAAGACAGTCCTAGTCCAGACAGACAATCAAGTAGCCATGTTCTATGTGAACAAGCAGGGCGGAACAGGCTCTCTGTCATTATGCAACGATGCTTTACGACTATGGGCCCTCACCAGAGAGCATCAAATTCACCTCCTCGTGGTATATCTTCCAGGCATTCAAAACCTTTGAGTACTCCTGCCACACAAATGTCCCTCTACTCGGACCAGATTGCCCGAGTATTCCAAATCTGGGGAACCCCAGACATAGACCTCTTTGCAAGTCCACAGAATGCCAAACTTCCCCGGTTCTGTTCCAGAATTCCGGTGAAAAACTGTCAGGCAAGGGATGCTTTCCTTCTTCATTGGGGTCAGGACTTCCTCTATGCCTTCCCACCCATTCCCCTCATCCCCAAAACACTGTTCAAGCTTCAGAGAGACAGAGGTCGTATGATACTCATAGCTCCACGTTGGCCACGGCAAACATGGTATCCTCTGCTTCTACATCTCTCTCAGGCTACACCTCTGGTGTTGGGATGCACTCCAGACCTTCTCTCCCAGGAAAACGGGATGCTATGACACCCAAATCCCCAGTCCCTGCATCTCAGGGCATGGTTACTGAAAGCCTAGAACTTCAGGATCTCAACCTTTCTCAACAGGTAAAGGATATCCTTCAGGCTTCCAGAAAACCCTCCACAAGGTGATCATACGCCGTCAAGTGGAAACGGTTTACCATATGGTGTTCTCAAAAGGGACTTAACCCTCTTGCGATACCGTTGGAATCATTACTGGAGTATCTCCTTCATTTATCAGATTCTGGTATTAAGGCCAATTCAGTAAGAGTCCATCTTAGTGCTATTGCAGCCTCTTACAAGCCTCTAAATGGACAACCTATTTCCTCTTATCCACTTATAGCAAGATTTATGAGAGGTCTTCTACTAACAAAACCTCCCATTAGACCACCACCAGTGGCATAGGATCTGAACCTTGTTCTCGGGCAGCTCATGAAACTGCCCTTTGAGCCTTTAGCCATACAGCTCTAAAATTCCTTTCATGGAAGGTCATCTTCCTAATTGCAATCACGTCTGCACGACGCATTAGTGAGTTACAAGCTTTAGTGGCTGATCCTCCTTATACAAGATTTCACCATGATAAGGTTGTTCTTAGGACTCATCCTCACTTTATGCCAAAGGTGGTCTCGCCTTTCCACTTAAACCAAACGATTTATCTTCCTGTATTCTTTCCGAGGCCTCATGCCTCCAATGCAGAAAGGAATCTTCATACCTTAGACTGCAAAAGAGCCTTAGCCTTTTACCTGCAAAGAACTCAGCAACATAGAAAATCTTCTCAACTTTTTGTTGCTTTTGATTCTAGTCATTTGGGACTTCCAGCTTCCAAAAGAACTCTCTCTAACTGGATTGCACAGTGCATATCCTTCGCTTATGAGAGTAAAGGGTTTTCTCTCAAAGGCCATGTCACAGCTCACATTGTGAGAGCCATGGCAGCTTCTATGGCTAACCTTCATTCTGTGTCTATAGATGACATCTGCAGAGCAGCTACTTGGGCTTCAGTGCACACCTTTACAGCCCACTACTGTTTAGACAAGGACTCCCATCGGGGTGCCTTGTTTGGCCAAGCTGTTCTTCAGCATCTCTTTCAGACTTAAAGCAACTCCTACCCACCATCTGGGTTTGGATGCCAGAGATCCATGGGAGGAAGCATGACCCATTCTCACCATGGGTTTGCAGCTTCCTGGGGCCATCTCCCTGGCATCTCTTAGCTGGGGAGTCCCCATATGTGAAGACTACATTCCTGCTTGTTCCTGGACATAGCGTAGTTACTCACCTGTAACAGGCGATCTCCGGGAACAGCAGGAATTTGGTCTTCACAACCCACCCACCTCCCCTAGGAGTTATCTCTCTCTCTCTCTCTCTCTCTCTTTCTCTCCTTCTCTCCTTATGTCTCAGCTATAAACTCAACTGATGAAGGAGAGTGGGAAAGGCGGGAAGGCAGCACGCAGGCGCTGTGGGATGCTCCCAAAAGATTTCCTATTGGACGCTGGGGAGCGTTCCTGCGCAGGCTCCATTGGTACCGACGATACCCAAAAGTGAAGACTAAGTTCCTGCTGTTCCCGGAGATCACCTGTTACAGGTGAGTAACTACGCTAACTCAGAGGACCACGGTCCAATGGCATAATCAGATATGTGCCACTTGAGGCTCCACTCACTTGCTCCACCCTTCACTCCTCAGCAGGCTTTCACACTTCCCTCCTTATGCATGCCCCACTCCCCACCATGGGTCTTCATGCTCTCCTCCCTTTCTGCTGCTGCAGTCTTCCTTTCCTTATAGTTATTGAATTAGGAGAAGCTATTGGGGATCACTTCTGAGTCTCATAGTAGTCAAAGTTAGTAAGCATTAGATCTAAAGCAGTTCTTACTTAGAGGTCCCTTCTACCCCTCATGAAAGGCTTTCTGATTAGAAAGGAGAACCATATGTAGCCGTAGCTGACCCCTCTCCAAGGGGGTGAAGATAGCCCCAGAGGCACAGCACATAAAGAGAAATCTATTTATTCTCCAGGACCAAGCAGGAAGTCAGTCCTCACATATGGGTGACGTCGGCGCTGATGGAGCCCTCGTGCGGAGCATTTCCCCAGTTTTCAAGGAAAGCCTTTGGGAATGCAGCGCGCATGCGCGGTCCCCTTCCCGCCCAAGGGTGCCATCTTGCTCAGTCTTTCTTTTTCCGCGGAGCCCAATGGACGTGAGTTTGTGTCACCCAGGAAAAGTAGATTTTTTTTCTGCGATTTTCGATTTTTCTTATCCGGTTCAACGCCGGTTCCCCTTCCCGCCTGGGCTCGGTACACTGGTATTGAGTCCGGAATTTCTTTTTTCGGTTTTTGTCCTTCATGACTAGCGTTCGTGCCTTTTTTGTTATTTTCACTGGCAGCCCGTTCTTTTGACCTTGCAGGGGCCCTTTTTCCCCCAATGGCTGCCAGCGGGTTAAAAAAATGTGATCGGTACAAGAAATTTATGTCTCTCACCGACACACATGACTGCTGCCTCTGATGCCTCGGGCCTGACCATGACCCGCTGGTCTGTGGCCCGTGCAGCAAAATGTTGTCGAAGGCACTTCAGAGCCATCAGCATCAATGTGAAAATTTTTTTCAGAGTCTGCGTGCGGCCGGGCCTGGACTTCGTCAGAGATCTCAACATCTCGGGAGTCTGACCCCGAGCGCCGTCGTGGTTCCTCTGAGAGGGGGTCTCCCACCCAGGAGCACAAAAGGAAGAAGATGCTCGTGGGGGGCGGAGCCTGATGTCCAGCGGGTAGGACGCTTTGCGTTGAAGCTCCCGAGAGGCCTACTCAGAATCCTGACTTAATACCTATATAAATTTACTATTTCGCTCCGAGCTGACCGGGGCACCTCGGGGGGGATGGCGGCCCATAAACCAGCGCGCTTGGACTTCGGGTCTCCTTCTTCTTCTCACGGAAAACGCTCCAAAACAGAGGTGTCCTCCCCGCAGAAGATGGTTCCATTTCGTGAAAACCCCGCAATGCACCTGGAGATTTTGGAGGAAATACGCAGCGTGAAGGAATTGGTGCAGTCCAATGGAGAAGCGCTTCGAGCCATGCGAGAAGACTTTGGAGTGCTCCAGGACCGACTTGAAGGTCTTTCATTACGGCAGGACAATATGGCGGGGGTCCTCAACTCGCACGAGGTGCGCTTGGGCAAACTGGACAAGGCTGAGCGCCAGATACAGAATCTTCAAAAGGAGTTGGAAGATAGCAATAATCGCGCCCGTCGCAACAATGTGAGGCTCCTCGGAATGCCGGAGGGGGTGGAAGCAGGAGATATAAGAGAATTCTTGCTCAAAACTCTTCCCTCCTTGCTGAAGATCACTTTTCACAGAGAACTGGAAATCGATCGAGCACACCGTGTTCCTGCCCGCATGGCGCTCAACCGCACGACCCCCCGGCCTATTATCTTTAGCTTGTTACGATATCAACAAGTGGAACAAATTTTACATGCTGCCCGAGCGAATCATCATTTGGAATTTGAAGGTCGTAAGGTCTCCTTCTTTCCTGATTTGGCAAAGCCTACCGTTGACCGTCGGAGGAAACTCCTTGCTCTTCGCCCTCGACTTCAGCAGCTACAGGCTCGCTTGGCCTGTTGTATCCAGCGAAGCTCCGGGTGACTCTCCACAACCAGACCAGGACGTTCGAGGATCCTGATCTACTATCAACATTTCTGGACTCCAAAGAAGCAGAGCAGATGCGCTAATCCCAAATCTTGGACTCTTATCTGCCGGCTCTGTCCGCCATTTTGAAGGGCCCGATGCGGCGGTCATAGCCCAGCACAGAAATAGCCTGGACTTTCTTTCTTTCTCTGTATGACTTTTGTCTTTGGTCTCCTATCCCTTCATGATGTGTGCCTCGGTCGGATTCGGAGCACGCACAGTCCTAGAGGTTATATGTTTTTTTTCAATTTCGGCCTTCTCTGGGGTTTCTCCCCGCAGACACATGGTCGCCAGTAATTTTGGGGTTTTGCTTCTCCTCTACCGTACTGCGGTTTTCTTTGTTAATGTGGGGCGCTTCATTGTATTATATTAGCTTATTTTTCCTATGTCATGTGTATAGCCAGATACAGTCAGTTTGAGGGACACAGTGAAATTATGTGTGCTATCATGCTCAGAATTTTAACTTTTCTGAATGGCCTTATGTAAAATCTTATTATTCATCGTCAAAGGCATTACTGGTCCACTCAAAAGAAAGAAAATCCTTAGCTATCTCAGCCACGAGCATGTTGATTTGGTGTTTCTTCAGGAAACGCATTGCACTCTGCTGAAACACTGAAACTCAATGCTAGGCCTCACATGGTAGCTGCCTATTCTCCCACCGTTTCCAAAAGGTACGGGATAGCCATTCTGGTTAAGAAGTCTTTGCACGCTACTGTACCTGATATTAGCGCTGACATGGAGGGTAGATGGGCCCGTGTACACCTTGAGGTTGGAGATAGTGAATTCACGTGTATTTGCACTATGCCCCGAATGTGGACAACCCTGCTTACTATGCAAGTTTTGCGCAGTTGGCCTCGGCCTCCGCCAATGCTCCATTAATACTTGGTGGTGATTTTACTCAAGTGTTCCCTCAATCTTTTCTTCTCAAACAAGGTGCTCGTTGGTTGGAAGCTCCAGTACCGAGCAGACCTGTGTGGCTAGATATAGTAGCGGGCCTTTGCTCACCGATTCCTCTTACCTTACTCCCTGGTATGACTCTCCCATTAGACTCCCACTATCCACCAATGCTTTTCGACACTTTAGGTGCCTTTAATACTCCTATGCAACCTTTCGACTCCCGACTCTGGTCAGTGCAACTTCAGCATTGCATTCGGAGCACTAGAGTACTCCCGCCATCGGCACTCTCTGCATAAGGTTGATTGGAGACTTCCGATCTCTTGGTAGTTCACCGGGTGTAGCACCCAATTTTACTAAACCTTATGTAATGCTATCACTAGAGATACCTCTATAGCGCAGAAAGTATGGGAGAGAGAATTGCATGTGACTTTAACCTCGGAGCAATGGAGCCTTATCTGGAGCAGAGGGACACGGGTTCCCGACCCGCCTCACTCACTCAGACCCTCTTCTTTCTAGCCCACCGGTGTTTTTACACTCCTCACAGATTAGACAAATGGAACACTACTCAGGGTAATGGTTGCTGGACACGTCCTGTGGCCATTGGTTTATTACTTCATTTCATGTTATGCATGAATATCCCGCACTACAGTATAACTGGCGTCGGGTCTGGGGTCGTATTTAGTCTATATTGCACTCTCAGGAGTCCCTTTCTTGGAGGATAGTGGGACTTCGCCCAGTTGCGGGGATCCCCTCTCTCCCAAGAAATGGCTTATCTCCTTTTGAACTTTATGCTTGGCATTGCTATTTCCCTAATTAAGTAGTGCTGGGAAATTAGTTCTCATCTGAGCCTCAATGAATGGTGGAATCATGTCTGTCTCTACAGTAAATATGAACAAATACCTCGTCTGTTCGCTTCCTCCGTTCAGACTCCTTCTCATTGGTCTCAATGGAAGATGCTCAATGAATATGTACATTTTGCTAAATGCTCTCATCTGACTGTCTAACTTTGTATATATCTCTGTCTCATGATCATGCTGTATTGTGGATACTTTTTTGATCGTTTGATGTATAATCACTGTTAATTGGAAGCGCTCACATGCTGATACAAACGGGTAGAGAAGAAGCACCGGGGTGGGGGGTAATGGGTTTACTTTTCCTTATTGTATGCTTGTTTTGTCTCTTTTGGTGTGTTGTTTCTTTTGTTTGTTGCAAAATGAAAATAAAAGTTTAAAAAAAAAAGGAAGAAGATGCTCGTGAAGTCGGTCTTGGTGGAGGCCCCTGGGTCCTCGAGGGCCAGGTCGCGCAGCCCTGACCGCCGCTCCGGGCTCTCGGAGTCAGAGAGGCTGTCCAAACTACCTCGCATGGAGCCGGAGTCCCCGAGTCACGTAAGTTCTGTTGTCCTCATGGACTCTCCTCCGGGAGAACCGACGTCGGGCCCAATGCCGTCGGAGCCCAAGTCGGGGGCTGCTGAGTCTCCTGAGCTTGGACTCAGGCTGAAGGCCTTGGAGAGCAGCTTGGCTGCCTTCATGGAACAGCAGCGGGTGCTGATCGCCGTCTGACCAGTGCATCTGGGACCTCGACGTCTAAGTCGACCCCGGAGGCCGAGCCGATCCTCGAGTCCATCAATTCTCGAGTCGATCCTCGGTCAAGGTCCCCCTCGACCTCCCATGCGGGGCCGAGATCATCGATGCCGGTACCCTTGGCATCGGGGCGGGTGGCACCGAGGCCCACACGGCCAGAGCTGCTCAACTCCTCCTCGGAGGAGTCAGCGTGGGAGAAGGAGGACGAGGAGTCTCCTGACACCTTCCGGACCCGGCACGTCCCTTCGGACTCCCCAGAGTCTGAGCCTCGGAGAAGGTGCCCTCCCAAAGGATACCCGGTTCTCTGACTTCATGAGGGACATGGCCAAGGCTTTGGCATTCCCTGCGGACACCGAGGAGGAGCCTCGAGCCGAGGAGCTCGATGTCCTCCAGTATGATTTTTCTCCGAAGGAAGCTTTTACTGTACCGGTTCCTCCGATGCTGGAACGGCTGCTCTTCCATATGTGGGAGGCACCGGCCTCGGCGCCGGTTCTTAGCAAATGGGTTGATTCCATTTATCGAGTCTGTAAGAGCCCTGGGTTCCAAAAGGCACAGCTACTGCACAATTCCATGGTTGTGGAATCGGCCATGCACCGCCTGAAGAGTCAGAAGATGCACTCCCTGGTGCCCCCCGGCCGGGAGACCTGGAACCTGGACGCCCTCGGTAGAAAGTGCTTCCAGGGCTCTATGCTATCTTGTCGTTTCCAGACTTACCAGCTGTACATGGGCATGTACTTAAGGGACTTGGCAAAGGAGATTGCCGGGTTCTCAGCTGGCTTCTCTGAGGAACTCTTGCAGAGGTACAAAGCCTTGTCGACAGGGGTCCGAGAGTGCTCGAAGTTTGTCTCTTGAACAGCCTATGATGGCTTTGAGGCTTCGGCCCGGGTAGCCGCGGCCGGCATCGGTGCACGCCGTCAGGCCTGGCTACAGTCATCGGACCTGGAGTCATGGGTGCAGGACAAGTTGGTCGATGTCTCGTGCCGAGGTGACAACCTATTCTGTAAGCCCATGAATGAAAAGGCTGCAGAAATCGAGACTAAGACTTTCACCAGGACAAGGCTGTCCAGAAAGACTTCTGCCCCTTCTCAGAAAAAGAAGAGATCGGGAAAGAAGTCCTTTTTCCCGAGGAAGGGTGCTGCCTACAAATCCTACCCTCAGTATCAGGCCTCTCCAGCTCCCCAACAGGTCCTGCAGGCCAAGGGGCAGGGGCATGGGCCCGTAGGCAGAAGTATCCTTCCATCCCCTTTACCATTTTGGTGGCTCTTCTCTGAACCTTTTCTAAAATCGCTATATCCTTTTTAAGATACGGCGACCAGAATTGCACACAATATTCAAGGTGCGGTCTCACCATGGAATGATATAGAGGCATTATAATATATTTTGTTTTATTTTCCATTCCTTTCCTTATCATACCTAGCATTCTATTTGCTCTCTTGGCCGCCGCTGCACACTGGGCCGAGGGTTTTAACATGGTATCCACAATGACGCCTAAATCTTTTTCCTGGGTGGTGGTTCCTAATGTGGAACCTTGCATCGTGTAACCATAGTTTGGGTTGTTCTTCCCTAGGTGCATAACCTTGCACTTGTCCACATTAAATTTCATCTGCCATTTTGATGCCCAGTCTTCCAATTTATCAAGATCCTCTTGCAATTTTCCACAATCCTCTTGGGTTTTAACAACTTTAAATAGTTTTGTGTCATCTGCAAATTTGATAACCTATTTATACAAAACTGTGCTGATGTTTGACTTGAGTTTCGCCAGGCTTCAAATGGCTACTTCAGGAAACAGTACAGCAGAAAAACCTCCAGTAAATGATCTTTCCTTGACCATAGGATAGTGTTTCATATGGAAGGATCTCAGCACTTCTGGGTTTTAAAGGAACTCACAAACAACGTGATGACATCATATTGTGGTAGGCTATGGCCTGTAAACTAGGCCTAGACCCCAACCCCCACCTGAGACTAGTGCTGAGAAGAACCAGAGTTTGAGAAACTGCTTTAAACTGCTTTTGACTGCTTTTGAAACTGTTTTTGAAAAGTCTGTATAATTTCTCTATGCTGATGACAGACATGTTCCTGCATTCTCTGAGCTAGAATTGGCCTTGAAGTAGAAATGTATCTATATCTAAGACTGTGCCTTTGTTAGAATAGTCTGAGAAGGGGGAACAGGGAGCTATGCCCAGAGATGGTCCCCAATTGGACAGGTGCAAGGGGTGTTGGGACCAATAGAAAGTTTGCCTGTATCAAACTGTGAAAATTGTATATAAGGAATTTGCTTCTGTACTCCATTGCTCAGTCACTTTTGGACATTCTCCTGTCTGAGCCTGTGCACAATAAATTGGCTTGGAACCTGCAATTGACTCCTGGTTTTATTCATTGCGTGCACTTCGCTGCTACATATTCCTGGTGCATTGGCCGGGAATGTGCGAGTAGTGGATGGTATTCAAGTGAATATACCACGTATTACCGCCTCAAGGTTTGGTCCGGTTGGGACCGTGTCTGCCCGACCGCAGGGGAAACCTCAGGCGCCACCGGTCCTTTTGCATCGGAGAAGGTTCCGCCTTGCCTCAGCGGATTACTGGGTCCAGCCGGCCAACACCTCTGAACCCGAGGGGAGTCCAGGATTCAACCCAAGAACTGGTTCTGTAGCGGGTACCGGATCTGGTGAGTAGAACTTTTGTTGCTATCTAGTCAGCTAGCTTGGGGAACATCTTGCATGAGTGCGCGAGACTAAATGGGTACGGTACCGAGAGCCTGATCACCTCTCAGGGCAAGTCCGAGTACGCCTTGCATGAGTGAGCGAGGCCGAAACTACTGCCCTTGGTTCAGCAGTCCGAAGCATCTTACATGAGTGCACAAGACCGGCTGCTGTTGGTTAGTAAGGTAGGCCTGGGAATTTGGAAAAACGTTGCTAGCATGTTTGATTGTGTGTATGAATGAGAGGTCTTGAAACACAGACCAAGTGAGAGCGGACTCCTGAGTAGCGCAATTCCTGGCCGGGCGACCGTGCCCAGGTCGTGAAAAGGAGGAAGCGTTCGGAGTTTGTCTACCTATTTGTCTCTAGGGCTGTACGGACCCCTTACCTGCAGCCCGACCACCCGCCCCTATTGTCTGTTGTTGTGTACGTCACTATGGGAGGGTCGGAGTCCACGCAAACTCCGTTAAAGTGTATGATCAAGAATTTTAAGAAAGGTTTTGATGGTGACTATGGAGTAAAAATATCTCCGTCCCGATTAGAAGTACTTTGTGCCAGGGAGTGGCCGGTGCTGGTCACCGCGTGGCCCCCTGGTGGTACCTTTGATGTTAGAATTATATCCCGAGTATATCAGATTGTACGTAGAGAACACCCCAACCAGTTCCCCTATATAGATGCCTGGTTAAATATTTGTGAGAAAGAGCCCTCCTGGATGAAGCGTTGCCACGAGGAACAGTGTAGGATAATGGTAGCGACCACAAGGGGGGCCAGGAAGTCTGGAGAAGAGAAGCTGCCTGTTTATTCTGCTCTGGAATCGCCAGATATCCTAACCCATCCGTCCCAGTTTCTCTTTAGGCCAGTCCCCTCAGCTCCGCCATGACCCCAGGCCGAGCCTGGCATGGGAGGACCCCCTCCCACCGATTTGCCCCTAACCCACCAGCCACCCCCGCAGCAAGAAGAGGCACACCCCCTCCCGAGCGGGAGCCCTAGCTCCATCCAGAGTGCCACGGAAGGGCCACAGTCCTCCAATGACACTACATGCAGGGATTCATTTGCCAGTTCGGGGTCACTTACTGCTAAAGATCAAAGCAGAGGAGCTGAATTCCGGCAGGCCAGGCTGCATTACGCCCTCAGAAGTACAACAGCAGGCCAGAGAGATGGTCATGTGATGCCATTGTGCCAGGTCCCAGGACTGCCTATCCTTAACGAACAGGACCAAGTTGTGATGGGGCCAACTAGTCTCGTTTATGTGCCATTCTCCACCACAGATTTATTGAAATGGGAGACGCACTATGCGTCCTGTACTGAGAAGCCCCAAGAATTGACAGAATTAATGTCCAGTATTATGCAAACCCATCAGCCTACCTGGTCTGATTGCCGTCAGCTCCTGTCTACCCTTTTCACTACTGAAGAACGAGCACGGATCGTGCAAGCATCTACCCGATGGTTAGAAGAAAATCCCGTGGGAGAAAGAGGCCTAGATCCCCGACAAGCGGCCGCCACAGATTTTCCAAATGATGATCCCGAATGGGACCCAAACAGTGCAACCGGAGCAACGGCCCTCACTTGGTTCCGCCAGGCCCTACTACAAGGCCTGAAGAGAGGAGGCCAGAGGGCCATGAATATCGGAAAGGTAGCGGAAGTCATCCAGCATCCAGACGAGAGCCCAGCAGCCTTTTATGAACGCTTATCTGAAGCTTACAGACTCTATACCCCATATGATCCAGCGGCCCAGGAAAATTTGTGTATGGTAAATGCAGCCTTTGTGAGTCAGTCCCAGGGAGACATAAAACGGAAATTGCAAAAGTTGGAAGGATTTGCGGGCATGAATGCGGCCCAGTTAATGGAAGTTGCTCAGAAGGTGTTTGTGAATTGTGATCAAGAACGTCAGAAGGAAAGTGAACGTAAAATGAAGAAGAAAGATGATCTTCTTGCTGCAGCTTTAGTTGAACGACGTGGAGGAAGTTTCTCTAACCGAAGGACTCGAGGAAGTGGAAGGGGCCGAGGAGATAGTCAGTCCCCATTGGGTGCAAATCAGTGCACCCACTATAAGGAAGAAGGACATTGGAAGAATGAATGCCCATACCTTGACTCCGCCTCCTGGAGGGGAGGAGGGAGCATGCAGAGAGCGGGGGGAAGATTCCAGCATCAGGGAGAAATTAATCGCACACAGTTCCAACAGGGAGAAGCAGCTGTAGAGGGAGTGGCAGCCGAAGAGGGCTACAGCATGGATGAAGACTAGGCCAGACCGAGCTCCAAGTTTCCTCTAGGTCCCCAGGAGCCTATGGTCAGCTTGAAGATTGGGGACCAATATATGGACTTCATGGTGGATACGGGGGCCGAACATTTGGTAGTGGCCAAACCAGTGGCCCCTTTGTCTTCACAATCCGTCACTATTGTCAGCACTACCGAACCAGAACCACAAAACCCTTTCTGCAGAACCGCACCTGCGAATTAGGGGGACAGAGAATAACACACCAGTTCCTGTACATGCCTGAATGCCCAATCCCCCTCTTGGGCCGAGACATGCTTGCTAAGCTCCAGGCGCAGATATCCTTTGTTGAGGGAGGAATGGAAATGACTGTGAACTCGAAATCTGCTGACCTGATGGTGCTGACTGTCCCCCAGGAAGAAGAATGGCGGTTCTACAGTGCATCCCCGAGCAAGGCAGCCAGTCCCCGTATCCCCACCAGAATCTCAGCTCCGCCCTAGGTGTGGGCAGAGGATAATCCTCCTGCCTAGCGAAGAATATAGCCCCTGTGCATGTCACCCTCAAACCAGGAGTGGAACCAGTGCATGTGAGACAATATCCTCTCCCACGACCAGCGATTGAAGGAATTCACTGTCATCTAATGAAATTACTGAAGTACGGACTTCTCAGAGAGTGCCAATCACCCTGGAATACCCCCCTCCTCCCAGTCAAGAAGCCTGGGACAGGTGACTACCGCTCAGTGCAGGACTTGAGACGAGTAAATAATTGTGATAAGGAAGCTTATCATAGTTCAGGAAGAAATAATACAAGAGGTGAATTGGCTCTGAATAAGCAACCTGTGCTGGCTGGTAAAAGCACTAAAACAGAGTGTTTACCTAAAAGACTACCAGACCCAGAATGCACTGGTTTACAGAAAGCCTCTAGGAGAGCTGAAGTAGGGAAACGTGTGCCTAATCAGAGAAGTAATGATGTAATCCCTAATCACACATCTCCTAGGGCAGGGCTTAATTCAGAACACCTGCAGTGTGCGCAGTGTGCTAGGGTGGAGTAGCCATCAAGGAACTTTAAAGCTAGAAGAAATTCGTCATACAGCAAGCAGGAGCAAGGAGAGCAATGGTGGCAAGGACAGCAACAGGAACTGGAGAAGGAGAGACTGATCGTGAACAGAAGGAAGAACAGTAACACGTCCAGAAGGTCTAAAAAAGGAGCCCAAAGCAGTACGTATACTGGGAGAGATTCCTGGGGCAAGCATTCTTCATTGGACTGGAAGAAGCCGGAGGCTTGGAGATATACAGCCAGGAACTCTCGGACAGCACCTGTAAGGGAGACGGCTGCATCTACAGAAAGAAGGAGCTCTAATACCTATTTAAGGAGGTGTGGGAAAAGAGACCTGAAGTCCAGAGATTCTGACTGGAGAGCTGGGCATAGAAGCTTTGCTACCTACTGGCCAAAATACCCGGAGAGGAAACCTAATGACAACGTGATCTCAGGTATGAACTCTGATCTGTTCCCTAGCTTTGCACTAGGAAGACAGCAGGGAAACAGTTTCTATCCTGGTAGAGATCAGTTAGAGAAATCCTGTGAGCCAGTGTTTGAAAGTGATCCTATGATATTTCAAGAGCAAGGGGAAATATCAAATGAGGAAGTTGAATGTATGGATTGTTCTCTTTCTAAGCTGCTGTTCTAAAGTAATCCTCAGATAAGGATCAAACACCAAAAGGAACTGTACTGTTTTTAACTTCCCAGAAAGGTTTCTTTGAGAGAAAGCTTTGGGGGAAAGTTGGAGCCACGTGGAGAGTGGACCAGCAATGGTTTGCAGCTGGTTAAGTACCTGTGATTAGAAGCAAGGCACAAGTGCACGTGGGACTTTGGAAAAAAGCTTCTTCTCTGTGTGAATGGAAGAAAGCTGTTTTTTTTTGATAAAGAGAATTTTCCTTTTGGGTTTATTTTTCATTCCAGCACTGCTAAGAAAGTTTATTAGCAGGGGCTAGAAAAAAGACCTTTTCTGTTCCATCAAGGTCTTTACTAAGTTGTTGCATAAGTAATTCAGTTGCCTTATTTGTTTTGTTTCCTGAATAAAACTCCTGAAGAAATTATCCTGTTGATGTTACCAAGCATATCTGTGCGAGGGAAAAACACCCCATAAATAAAATCTGTTTTCTGCTTTACACTCAAGCAACTACAATTCTTTATTCTTGTTAAACGGCTAGTTTTTGTGTGAAGGAACTACAAGACCTACAATCCTTTGCAAGTCAAGTAAATTCATGTCCTTGCCAAGATTGTGGAACTTTCACAACAAGCACCCCCATTTACAGGGGCATAGTCTTTAGGATTGCTTTTACACAAATGATTTCCAGGATTTATAAGGATTACAACTGAAAAGTGGAAGAAAACATTTCAAGTCAAAAGCTGGAGAGTGGATTTTTCCCTTAACAATGCCTTGGAGAGAAAAAAAAAGAAGCTGTTCCAGGAGCTGTTCCAAGGAGGAAAAGACCCTGTGTGAGCCTGATTCATCACTGGCATAAGGTAATAAGTACCTGGGCATGACTAGTGGTGGATAGGAGTAAGGCACAGGGGTAATTTGGAAAAATAAAATAGGAGAAAAACACCTGTTTGTAGGGTGCTGCTCTGTGGGGGTTTTTTTCTCTTGTTTCTTGCAGGGATACAGAGATGGATCCTAAGGAACTGGCCAGCTGGATGGCAGCCCAATTTGGCAGGCAACAGGAGCTAGCGCAGCAGGCTCAGGACTCTACAATTAAAGCCCTGAGGGAGCAGCAGAAGCCCGTGCTTGACCTTGTGGAAGCCTTAACTGCACTTCGCACCCAAGGTGGAGCAGATGCAAGACCAGCAGTAACACCTGGTATTCCACATGTGGACAATGTGGGACTTAGTCAGGGAATTGGGGCATTTAGTTTTGGGAAACTCACACCAGAAGATAATGTTGATGATTTCCTTGAATCTTTTGACAGAGTGGCAGAAGCATTAGCATGGCCAGAGACCCAGTGGGCAGTAAGACTGGCAACCTCATTAACTGGGGAGGCGCTTGCCGCCTACAGGGCAATGCCAGCAGCTCAAGCTTTAAATTATAGAGATGTAAAATCTGCTATAAGAGATTGCCTAGGGTTGTCTGTTTCAGAATATAGGCGAATGTTTAGAGCTACTGCATTAAGAGTGAGTGAAACACCCAGGGCTCTGGGTCAGAGAATCAGAGGATTGGCTATAAAATGGTTGGAGCCTGAGGGAAAGAATATGGAAATGTTATTGGACATTATTATGCTTGAACAAATCTCCAGGAACAAGCAGGAATGAGTCTTCACATATGGGTATCGTTGGTACCGACGGCCTGCGCGGGAATGCTCCCCAGCGTCCAGTAAGAAAGCTTTTGGGAGCATCCCACAGCGCCTGCGCGCTGCCTTCCCGCCTTTCCCAACCGCCTCTCTCCAGTTCTTCTTTTCCGCGGAGCCAGCAGTTCGTGTTCCTGTCACCGCAGAAGAAGTTCTTTATTTTTTTCTTTATTTTTCTGTGTGCGCGTCTGCCTTTGACGTCAGACCGGTACCGCCGGTCTTTTCTTTTCTTTCTTTCTTAAAAAAACAAAAACAAAAAACTTTTATTTCTTCAGCTGTGCATTTTCAGTTTGGGCCTTAGGCCTAAAAATTTTTCTCCTCATGGAGAAGCCCGCTTCCGGGTTTAAAAAGAGCACAAAATGTGGCGGTACTATTTCTGTCACCGACACCCATGATTGGTGTCTAAAATGTTTGGGTCCTGACCATTCCATCACGGATTGTGTGTCCTGCACCATGATGTCTAAAAGAGGTCTGCAGAACCGAGCAGCCAAGCTCAGTACCCTGTTTCCCTCTGATGCAGCCTCGGTGGCATCAACGTCTTCCAGGGCTTCTTCTTCCTCCCATGGATCTCAGGTAACCAAACATAAATCTAGCCGGTCCTCGAAGGGCAAATCTCCCTCTAAGCATGTCACTTCATTGGCTTCCCTTCTGTTTCTATTTAATTCAAACTCCTCCTTCTGACTTTTAAATGCATTCATTCTTCTCATGCTCCTCTCTTTGCCTTTTTCTTCCACTGCTAACTCCAGACTTTGGTCCTTTCACCTTGCTGCTCCTTATGCCTGGAACAAACTTCCTGAGTCTGTGCCTCAGGCTTCATCTCTGCCCCTTTTCAAATCTATGCTAAAGGCTCATCTCTTTGAGGTTGCTTTTGGATCTTGGTCCCTTGTTTCCTTGTGTCTCCTTACCCTTCCCTATTCTATCTTTATTCTTATCTTTTGTTTTGTCTGTCCTGATTAAATTCTAAGCTCTGACGAGCAGGGACTGTCTCTATCTATGTTTGTACAGCACTGGGTATGCCTTGTAGTGTTTTATCAATGTTTACTAGTACTAGTACTAGTAGTAGTAGTAGTAGTAGTAGTAGTATTTTAGATTGCCATGAAGCTAACCAGGCAGCAGCAATATTCAGTCACTAGCTCCCTGCAGCCAAAGTTAGACCAGTTTTTACTGCACCTGACTTTCACTGTGTTGCGATAACTGGGCAGTGACTCCCAGTTCACTGAGTGATGCTCCTGATCTGCCCCTGGACCACCCCAATGCTTAGTATCGGGGCTTGCAGCAGTGGCACCCGTGAATATTCAGTGGCACTAACCCTGTTAATCCTTTTCAATATCAGGCCTTATGATCTAAAGCAGTGATGGCTAACCTTTTTGAGCCCGAGTGCCCAAACTGCCGCACAAAACCAAAGAATTTCCTCAAAGTGCCAGCACGTCAATTAAACCTTAACAACAAGATTTTAGTATCTAAAAACTCTTTATAAAGTTGCCTGAACTATGTAACATCATTTGTAAAGGTTGGAATCTTTGTATTGTCAGAGAATCAATTTGATTCACAATCCTTTGGTTTTCATTTCAATTTATTGGCAATTTATAATGTTTTAATGATTTCATTCAATTTAATGAATTTAGGAAGAATTTGATTCAGTTACACAATATATCTTAAATGTATTATTCACATAACATGTCAAATGTATCCTGAGTAAAAAAAAGATAAACTTCTTAAAACTGTTAACTGTGTCAGGACTCGGTGGGAATTAAACTGGGAATCCCAAAAGCCAAACTTGGAATGTACAACACTGTAGAAATAAAACTATACATTAATTTGCTCTTGTACTAAACAAAGCGCAGACGTTAATGATGCACATTTCCCAGAGCTGGCATATTCCAATTAATAAATTCAAAATAAAGAGATATTTTTCTAGCTTTTGTGCATTTTTTTTCAGCTGCAATTGCTCCAGCCACTTTCTTCTGGTTTCTTCGTGTCTTCTGCTAACTCTTCATCGTCTGCTGTCCATTTGTCTTTTCTTCTCTCTTCTAGTTTTTTTTCATTCTCTCTCTACATCCGCTTTAACATACTAATCTTTCTCCTTTTGCTCTTTCCTCATTCCTATTTCATCCACTCAAATTTTACCCCTCCATCCTCAATCCCCACTTACTCTCCCAATATCCGGACAATTGTAGATTTGTCTTCCCTCCCACACAAAATATTTTTTCCCTCTCCATTTCACTCTCCCAGCTCCATCCCATTCTAATCCTCCCCCAACATCAGCTCCATTCTAGTTCCAGTCCCACCCAGCATCCGCTCCCTTCTAGTCCCCGCATCAGCCCATTTCCAGTCCTAGCCCCCCATAAGCCCATTTCCAGTCCTAGCTCCCCCATCTATTTGCAATCCCATCCGAGTCCCTCCATCAGCTCATTTCCAATCCCAGCCCCCCATGAGCCCATTTCTAGTCCTTTCCTAGCCCCACCATCAGCCCATGTCAAATCCTAGCTCCCCTCCACTCAGCCCATTTCCAATCCAAGCCCCCCATGAGCCTACTTCCAGTTCTAGCCCCTTCATGAGTCCATTTCAATCCAAACCCCCACCACAGCCTATTTCCAGTCTTAGCCCCCCCCATAGCCAATTACCAGTCCTACCCCCCCATCAGCCCATTTCCAGTCTTAGCCCCCCCATAGCCCATTACCAGTCCTAACCCCCCATCACCCTATTTCCAGTCCTACCCCCCCCATCAGCCCATTTCCAGTCTTAGCCCCCCCATAGCCCATTTCCAGTCTTAGCCCCCCCATAGCCCATTTCCAGTCCTAACCCCCCATCACCCTATTTCCAGTCCTAGCCCCCCCATCAGCCTATTTCCAGTCTTAGCCCCCCCATAGCCAATTACCAGTCCTACCCCCCCATCAGCCCATTTCCAGTCTTAGCCCCCATAGCCCATTACCAGTCCTAACCCCCCATCACCCAGTCCTAGCCCCCCATAGCCAATTACCAGTCCTACCCCCCCATCAGCCCATTTCCAGTCTTAGCCCCCCATAGCCCATTAACAGTCCTAACCCCCCCCCCCCCACCACCACCACCACTTCCAGCCTTAGCCCCCTCCCCATAGCCCATTACCAGTCCTAACCCCCCCATCAGCCCACTTAGCCCCCCCATAGCCCATTACCAGTCCTAACCCCCCCCCCCCATCAGCCCACTTCCAGTCTTAGCCTCCCCCCCATGGCCCATTACCAGTCCTAACCCCCCCCCATGGCCATTACCAGTCCTAACCGCCCCCCCCATCAGCCCACTTCCAGTCTTAGCCTCCCCCCATGGCCCATTACCAGTCCTAACCCCCCCCCATGGCCCATTACCAGTCCTAACCGCCCCCCCCCATCAGCCCACTTCCAGTCTTAGCCTCCCCGCCCATGGCCCCTTACCAGTCCTAACCCCCCCATGGTCCATTACCAGTCCTAACCACCCCCCCCCCATGGCCAATTACCAGTCCTAACCACCCCCCCCCCCCCATCAGCCCACTTCCAGTTTAGCCTCCCCCCTCCCATAGCCCATTACCAGTCCTAAACCCCCTTCCCCCCTATCATCCCAAATTAAAACAAAAAAAACAAACAAACCGGCTGCTTCTGCCGCGGCAGCATCAGCCCCGGCGGGATTAACAGAGCCGCGAGAAAAGAAACTCTCGTGGCTCTGAAAGAAGCCCGCGTTTTGGGACTTGAAGAAAGCTGATGATGCAGGGAGGCTCTGCCGGGCAGGTGGGGGGGGCCCCGCGGCAGAGCTCTTGATGCTGCCGCGGCAGAAGCAGCCGGTTTGTTGTTTTTTTTTAAAACTTGGGATGCTGAAGAATGTTTTTTGCGCGGGGCCCCCTGAAACGCGGGGCCCTGTGCAAAAAACATTCTTGCTCAATGGACGGGCCGGCCCTGCCAGCACACTCACCTCCCGCCGCGCCGCATATCTTAATTGCGGACCTTCCCGCGTGCCAGCTGCAAGGCCTTCGCGTGCCACAGCTGGCACACGTGCCATAGGTTCACCATCGCTGCTAAAGTATCAAAAGTGGCTTACAGATCGAATTGAACTACCAGAGCTTGATATTCCTTAACTGAGTAAATGGAGATGAAAGACTAGTTTTGCCAAGAGTGTTTCCATGCTATAAGCAGAATGAAAGCCTGAGTGAAATACATGCAATAGGTTATGTACATCCAGATATCATTGAAGTTATATTGAGACTATATTCTCCATAAAGTTTGCTAGCAGTGGTAAAACTGCAATAGGATGAATTGGACGTCAATCCAAGGTCACCCAAGGGGTTAATAATGTTTTACCTAAAGAGCTGGGGAAAATACCCTCCATTAACATTTTAAAAATCAATAAGATATCCAGTGAATAATATCTATTGGGATATCTTAAAGTACTCCCATAGGACATGGATCTAATTTACAGTGAGTTTTTGCATAGCTATTTATAAGTTGTTAAATTGTTTCAATACCAACTGGGGTGAATTGCCCCAGTGACAATGAACTCTATGGGGTATGTTTACTAAACTGCGTTAGTGCGATTCGCGTTAGGAGCCGCGGTAGAGACAGAAACCCCAAATAAGGACACGGGCGGTACTTCGTTTCCGAGAACGCGCCGAGAACGTGCGTTACAAGGCGACATAAATGAACGAGCGCTACAGGGCACGTTACCGCGCGTTAATCTTAAGAAGGCGCGCAGGCATACAAGCACAGCAACAGAGCTGTAGCACAATGGTTACAACACTGACTGATGGTACAGGGGTCATGGGTTCGATTCCCCAGTGGGCCTAATGTATAAGGCTGGTTGAGGCAGCACCCTTTACATTTAAGTAGTGATTGTTGAGGCATTTGACGTGTATTTTAATTAGTGCTGCCAGCAAACACACCCTCATGGTGGCATAACCTAAGGTGCCGCATAACGCACTCCATAGGTCACATTATAAAGTGTACTGTCCGCCAAGGCACCCTATAATGTCCCCTATGGGACACCTTATAAGGCTGTGAACAAAAGCCCTGGCTGGCTGCAGAAGGACTGCACATGACCGCACAAACTGGCTGCTGTGGTTACCAGGATAGGGTTAACCCACCCGTACCCATGATGCACTGCACATGCAAATCAGCAGTCGAGAGATGGGCACAAGATTGGGTATGCACCCCCACAGCACCTCGGCCTGGTAGGGGGAACAGACCGTGTGTGGCACTGCACCTTTTATGGCTGAAATACGCCATGCTGCAGGTCCCCATCAGTGTGTGATAGGTAGTTCCGTTAGACACACCTAGGATACACATCTGTGTCCTGCTGTATATTTCGGTCATGTCTAGTCCTTATGGGCGATGATGCACCCAGAATAGTGCATATCCTGTGTTGGTGCCATGGTTACCTGCTGTAGGTGAAGGGGGGGGGGGTGTATGGACCCATAGACAGATTATGTACCACCACACAACCCACCCTCTGGGTCTCAGGGTGGGAAACAGGATCACCCACCAATAGATCCACAGTCTACCTCCCTGCAATGGTAGCAGTAGAGGGGACCATCAACCCCAGTCCTGCTGGGGAACAGACAGAGCGGTACACATCCATAATGCAACAGCAGACAGAAGGCCTGGAATTGCTCAGCTGCCCCCCACCGTTATCTGACGTTCTCCAGCAGCAAGCCTCCAGCCGCTGCACCCTGCAAGGTGTTCCAGCAAGACACATACTAGCTACAGACAGTCCGCCAGCTAGTCCATAGTGCATGGTCCTGGAGAAGATGCATGTACCCAGAACGGGGATGTCAGCATACACACCAAGCAGATAAGTCAGTGATTGGGCCCCAAAAGAAAACCCATAAATATCACATGAGAGAAATGCTATATAGCACTATGGGGGAACCTAGCCATGCCATGGACACTGCTCAGTCAGGGTGAGAGTGACCTCCCAGCAGGACATGCTATGGCCACCCTGTCCGTGCAGGTGGTACCGGGCACTACAATGTCCGAGCCATTGCCCTATGCCCTGTGCAGATGCGGCCAGGCCAGGCCACCCTATCCAGGCTATTCCCATGGTACCTTGCTCCTCATTATGCACATTGGCAGGCCAATACTGGCAACAGTGCTAGCAGTGTGGGCTGTGGAGGGTGTTGGCAGCCACCACACACTGGATAGACAGACACACACTCCCCACACCTATGCCAGCATTGTGCAACTATAGAGGTGTTGGGCAGCCCAGGCCACCACACCAGTCCTGGGCACAGTGCAGGCATGGCTATGGTACGCAATACTATAGGAGTCACTCCCCAGGTTGGTAAACACTGTCAGACACAAGACCTGTAGCACACTCCACAGACATCAGAAAGGTTGCTATGATGCAGCTCAAACAGAAAATTGTACTTAACCTAGGAATTGCTATCTGCCAGTAATCATAGCAACCTTTTGATAGATGTGTACCATCTTCCCAGGTTTAGGGTGGCATTACTAAGGTATGCAAGTGCTAGTATTGGGAGATGCACGCAGAGCCCAAAGTCCTGCCTCTCCAGGAGGCTTTGGATAATGGGGCCTGTGGGTGTGGGTGTGTCTGCCCCTGTTGGCTGCTGCTTTACGGCAGAGGTTCCCAACTCCAGCCCTGCGGTGCCAAACACTGTTCGGGTTTTCATGCTGTCCCTCATGAATATGCATGAGATACATCTGCATACCATGGGGGTGGCGCATAGAAATGCAGCACAGGCATCTTTATCAGAGGCAGCATGGAACTGGAATGGTGTTTGGCCCTCCAGGACTGCATTTGGGAGACCCTGCTCTAGGTAATGTACATGTTTATGGTGTCCGTGCTCTGTAGGGCAAAATGTAGGTGTCATGGGCATGTTTATGTCATCTGCAATAAAGGTGCTGTCTGTATTAGCATGTTGTAGTAGTGGGTAAAATATGGTGACTGGGTTGGCAGGAACCACAGCTGGGACTTGAACCTGTGACCCTCTGCTTTTGAATACACTGGTTTTGTGCACTGCACCAACTTGTTGTCACAGAGTCAGTACATTCCTTGGTGATACCATGACTGTTCTTCAGACAGGGCCCGTCTGTTGCAGTACACGGCACCCACCTACACAGGGCTAGGCCATGGTCTGCTCTGGGCAGCTGCCACTGCCCCCTCCACCACCAGTATCCCTCAGCCAGCATGCTGACATGCCCTTCTGCTGGTGGTGCGCAGTCTCAGGCCATCCAGTGTGCAGGTAGGCAGCTGCCTATGGTGCAGGTTCTGGGGTAGGGGTGCCTGCATAGACGTCCACGCTCTCCCCAGCCCCGTCTGCCAATGTTCCGTGCCCTTTGGGGGTAGCTGTTGGGTACTATCCCCTGTGACACTGTGGGAAACACACTCGTGCCCATGTTGGGCCTTCAGCAGTTGCTCTCTGGCTGCTCTGCTGTTTCAGCATTCGTATGGGCCACCTAGGCATCACCCTAGTCCGCACTGTGGCCCAGCTCCACCACAGTATGTGCCGCCTGCGGCCCTCTGTATCCCCTTCTCCGGCATCTGTCCAGTTGCCGTTCCGACATGCCCGCCCTGATGTTGCGGGACATGTGCACGCCATAGGAACCCTGTCCGATGGTGGGGAAAACCCTGAGCAGCGCTATTTCACTGTGGGCTCATTCACCTTGTATGGGGACGGAGTATAGACCCTTCCACGATTTATATCTTTTCTATGGAGCTTACTCGGGGGGGGGGGGGGGTTTGATGTTTCTCATTGCTACCACTATTGGCCAGCTTGGTTATGGATTTTTTCCACTTTGTTGGGGTCATTTTTAGTGTTTATGTGCCCTTTTGTTCTGTGCACATGTATCACACATCACTTTTTTTAGGTTTCCCTGCCTGGGCTGTACATTGCTGACACTGAAATGGTTTCTCTCCCCTATAATGTGCATTTAACGGCAGGTTTTCAATCGCGTTTGGATTCAGCTCTTCAGATCAGCGCGTTAGTGTGAAGGGAGCCTCTCCCCGCCCACTCTCCGCCCACTGACCCCTTCTCTCTGCCCTCTCTCCACCTTCTGCGGTATTTTACCGCGCCACGGAGCTTTACGATCGTTAATGTTGGTTAACGCGCGTTATGTAACGTTAACGATCGTAAGCGCATCATAACGCGCGTTATGATGCGCTTACGATCGTTAACGTTACATAACGCGCGTTATGTACCGTTACCGCAGTTTAGTAAACACACCCCTTAGTGTGCGAATAGAGGAAAGGAGAAACACACCAATGTGTCACGTGCAAAGTGCGCAGAGCACTTTCAGTCTGTTGAGATTTTTTGGGGTTCTAGAGAAAAGGGCAGAGAGCTTTTTGTTCACTGGAACTCTCGTTTTTCTCCTTCCCCATACTCAGATTCTCTAACGTTCACATTCTAAACATAAGCTGACTGCAGAACTTCAGCTGAACCAGAGTCCACTGATCTAAGCACTAGAATGCGCCTGCTCCTTAGCCAAGGCCAGCTGAACTCACTGTGTTGTGTCTACACTGTTGCAGATGCCAAGAAGGATGACATAGATGTAGGGTGGACCAAAGCAGTGGGAATATGTGTGTGTGATGGGGGAGGGGTAAACTAGTGCAGATGTAAGAAAGGCTGTTTCTCTTTCAGATACAATAGGTTCAAACAGATAGTTTTATCTCCAAGAAACCACAAGCTGGCTAAGCCACTGTCAGCCCATCCTCCCTTCTCCTGAGAACTCAGAGAGCAGTCATATTTACAAACAACAAGCACAGGCAATGAACACATGGGGTAATTAAATACCTGATCAATTCCAGCTCTAGCTCTCCTGGGAAACAGTCTGAGAAAGAGTGGCAGTGGAGGATGGGCACAGAAAGACAAAAAAATGCAAAGCCTGGAGAGAGAAACAAGGCTGGAAATAAAGCAAAGAAAAGGGGGAAGAGCAGCGAGAAATGTACAAAGAGATACAAGGCTGAGAGAAAAGAATCCACAGAGAAAAGAGAGCTAATAGGGAGAGGTACAAAAATACAGAGAGAAAAAGTTGATCAGAACACAGATTGCCATTAAGAGAGATTAGCAGGGGACTGACCCAGAGGTTTAGTGGCACTTTTGCCAAAGGTCCTTTGATCAGTCCCGAAGTCGACTCTTCTCCTCCCCAGACGCTGCAGGGGAAGTATTCAGACCACCCCCTTCTCCAGGGAAATTAGGGAATCATCGAGAGTGACACCCACTGGTTGGATTCAGGGCCTATGATTGTGAGGTACTAGAAGGAGCTCTGATGCATGGCCTATAGCCCAGGGCCATTACTGTAATAACAGATTAGATATGCTGGAGGTCCAAAGGAGGAAGAGGGAAATGTCAGGTCACAAACAAAAAATCCTACTTTAATAGGAGCATGGGTCCATTCCTGGAATAGCAGAGGTGCTGCACATCAGAACTGAGGAGCATTGACAGAGCTCTATGGTGGATCTCAGTACTGAACTCACAGGGTATCATATAGTTTATTGAGGTGCTGCATAGTATTTACATCATTTCCAACATAAAGATAAGAAAAAACCTGAATCATCAAAGCTAACGCATTAAGGTGGTAGTTATTAAAGTGTGTTACAGCAATAATGCATGTTATTTGGCACTGAAATATACATTAAAGGGTAATAATGTGCATTATTTTACCATACTGCACAAATTGCCACTGCAATGCACACTGAATACTAACATAGTAACAGTAAATGATGGCAGATAAAGGCCAGCATGGTCAATCTAGTCTGCCCAGTAAGGTGACTAGAGTTGTAGAGCTGCACCTGCCGCTCTGTACAGGTTATCCTCTGTCTATGCCTTTGTTTAAAGTTGTACCTTCTGCTCCAAAGCATGCATTAAAATACCTCATTAGTATTCAAATAAATAATGTGGCTTGCAGTAATTTATTGCAAGCCATGTTATTCAGGAAAAAATAAGGCCAGCTCTAGTCCTCTCTAGACCACCAGGATTGAGTTAAGGTAAGTCCAGTGGTGGGAGGTGTCTTAAGGGGGTAGGGAGGTTTAGAA
Organism: Ichthyophis bannanicus; assembly: GCA_033557465.1. Taxonomy (NCBI): domain Eukaryota; kingdom Metazoa; phylum Chordata; class Amphibia; order Gymnophiona; family Ichthyophiidae; genus Ichthyophis; species Ichthyophis bannanicus. The sequence goes on from CM066033.1 coordinate 499,804,779, forward strand.
TGGGTTTGGGGGTCTTAAAGGGAAGGGCTTGGACTTTGATGTCATCTTTGGGGGATGAGAGGTGGGGCAGGGGGATTTGAGGGGTGCCTTTATTTCTTGGGGGTGCCGGGGACCCCCGGATCACTGATCACACTTTATACATGCAGCTCCTTTAACAAAATGCCTGGAGTATAGAACCATGGGTTAGAAACCTGATGCTCCTGGCTGGGAAAAATAACACTAGCTTTCAGCTTGCATTATTTTTCCCTGGGAATAATGCAGCTTGCAGTACTCACCACAAACTGCATTATACCTTTACTATGGCAGTCACTAAACTACAGTGCTAAGTTACCCCAGGTTAGTGACTCCCATGGTAAACTAACCTGCAGTAAAATCCTTACTAACTACCATCCTCAGTCCTTTTTACCACACATATAGAGAAAAATAAACTTGGAATCACTGCTAATACATTTTTCCAAGATACACACAAAAAAAGAGAAGCCTGGAGGAGTCTTTTCTAACACATCTTTCTCTGTGGCCATTAGGGTACTGCTGTGAGGGTACCCCACAATGTACTTTTTCTGGGGCAGACTATTCCCTTTCTGAGTTCCTACAATTTGTTCATAATTGAAAATACCACCTCACTAACCAGATTGACTTTTACTCTGTTCTATAGTGCACCAGGATAGCCATATTTTATGTTTTATGATGGTTATGGTAATTAGCTACAGAATCCATGCATACAGGGGTTTGCTGTGCTGTAATCCAATATATTTTACTTAGGTTGTTGGTTCAAATGGTCTAATTGGTTAATTCATAGCCTCTTCCTGTTCTGCACTGTCAAATGGGTAGCTTATAAACAAATGCACCATTAGTTCCATATGGGATATGCATGTAGGATGGGGAAAATCATTGCTATTACAGATGTTAACTTATACTGATACCATCTAGTGGTTCATTGCTATATCTTACTGTTTTCCTACTTCCTTGTTGTGGTCACCTTTGACCATCAGAAGTAATACAACATAGTTCCTGTTCTCCAGCTGTATGTAGTGTGCTTTTATTTATAGCTCTGAAACATGGTGTCAGAATATTCTGAACCTGTGCTATTTTCCTGCCTTTGATGGAGAGAGTTTCCAAAGTGTGGTAGGTTGCAGAACGGTGCATACACAGCAAGGCTTATAGTAATATTGACTGACCTATGATTGCTCTCCCTTGACAGAGAAGCGCAATAATATTACAGCATCATGGTAACTTCTTAAAACAATCTATTTCCAGAGGTCATGATGGTTAGTGGTGACTTAAGTGGCAAATGGAATAATTTTATAGTAGAATTTGCAGAATATTGTTTCACAATAGACTTACATGAGAAGCCAGTGTAGCAAATGCAAAAAGAAAAATATGAGAAAGAAATGTTTTTCACTGTGTATTTTACTTAAATTTGCATTTTGGTTTAGTTGAGTTCTCTGAAGGGGAGTTTCAGCTGGTTTTCATTCTATTTATTTTTATTTATTTCTTTTTTATACTGTGCTATTTAGAATCAGTGCAGTTTACATGTATACTAACAAGTACTTTTTATTCCCTTGTCCCTGAAGAGCTCACAATCTAAGTGTACCTGAGGCAATGGAGGGTTAAGTGGCTTGCCCAAAGCCACAAGGAGTGGCCATGGGACTAGAGATCCCAGTCCCTCCAGCCTGAAGTTGCTTGTCCCCATGCGGGAATTGAACCCCCGGCCTTCTGGCCTGAGGTAACCTCTCCCAACCACTGAGCCACTCCTCCCTCCTAGGCTGTGTTTTGCTATGCCTTCATCGGGCCTTGGCTCACAAGTGTTCAATAATAAAGATTCCTTCCTTTGCTATTCACGTTCTTATATTGGGTGTGGTGACTGCATGTGAATTTGTGCTCCTTGGTTGGACTATAACATGTCAAAACTGTGACATCACTGGATGTAGCCTGCTGGTCTCTCCCATCAGCCCCAGTGTGTCCAGTCTCCATGCAGCAGGAGGATGTAGTGAGCCTAGGTGCTGGGCTCACTTGAGGAACAGATAAGGAGCAGTTAGATTTAGGTTTAGATTTTGGTTTGGTCTCTATGCTTTAATTCCTTTTTTTTTCTAGTGGCTGTTTCTTTAAAAAAAAAGAAAAGAAAAGGGAACCTGTAGCAGGATTTGAGCCAGCCACTGCCTGTCTCCTCCTCTCTTTCTTCTTACTATGGATCAGCTTCCCCTAGCAGCTCTTTCCTCTTTGCCTGTACGGAGGGAAGCCCTGCAGTGCACAGACTCGATCCTCCGCCAGTCCTGGGCTGCCGCAACTCATCGGAGATGAGGTGCAGGAGGGAGACAAGCTAGCCCGCGGCTGTCCGCTCGCACCTGGGAGGAGCAGTGCTGCGCGGGCTTGAACAGACCAACATGCGGTAAGATAGAATTTTTAAACCGTAGTGTGGGATTTTGGAGCAGGGGGGGCCACACCGTGAACATTCCATGGGCCGGAGTAACTTAGACTTTGCTCTACAGCAGCATGCGCCATTTCGGGGCTCCCATGCAGTGATGGCCATTTTGCCCGTGTGCTTTTGCCGCGTGGTGGTCTTCCCGCGGTTTGGCTCACAACGGAGCTTATTGTGGCTCAGATAAGGTTAAATTTGCTTGTCTTGTGCTATTTTCATTAGTAATTTACTCAAGCTCTATCAAGTGTATTTTGGAGCTCTAGGCTGATTTTGTTTTTCGGTTTAAAAAAAAAATAGGAAAGGGGGGACAGCAAGCTACTTGCAAGTATAGAGTTAATGTTAGGTAGCCCTACTCCCTTAGCGTGATAGCGGAACTGGCGAATGCCTTCATGTCCCCAGTGCCTGGTGTGTGGCACTCGTAGAGGAGTTGTTTCAGAGGCGGGAATCTGCTGGGGGTGCTTCCTCCGCTATGGAACAACAGATGGTAGACCGCATGCAGGAGTCATGCAGCTCAGTGTCGACAGCCGAGGGAGAGTTGATGGAGGAAGGTCAGCCGTTGTCTATGCCGGAGGGGACTTCAGGGTCAAGTATGGCACTGCCTTCAACAGCCGCAGGACCTCCACTGGGCGATTTCTCCCCGGGTTTCGTTTTTATTATGCATGAAGCCTATTGCTTGTGGCAGCAAGGCAAGTTGCCTGGGTCAATGCCCCTTCCGGCACCAGTGCAGCAGGCTGGGGCAGAGGAGAGCATTGACAAGGAGGCGAGGGCCTCTAAGAGGGCTTGACTGCTAGATCACCCACCCGCAGACCCAGGGTGGGCTGAGGCGGAGGAGGCCAAGTTCAAACTTGAATCTGGAATGGAGGACCTTGAGGAAGGTGAAATTCCGGAGCCTGAGGATCAGGTGAGAATCATTTGGGTCTTCAGGAAGGACGAACTTACGGCACTTATTACAGAATCCCTGCAAGCCCTCACTCTAGCTTTGGTAAGCCAGCAGAGAAAGAGGGTTTGGAAGACCCTCTCATTCAAGCTGTGCGAGAATCTCAGGTGGTACTTCCGGTTCACTGGGTAGTTGATCGGATGATACAAAATGAGTGGGACCTGCCAGAAGCGGGTCTTAAGGGAGTTAGGACCATGAACAGGCTCTATCTCTTGGCAGATAAGGACAAGGAGAGGTTTCACTCTCCACGAATTGATGCAGCGGTGTCTGCGGTCACAAAGAAGACGACTATTCTGGTAGAGGGCAGCACTGTGTTGAAGGATGCGCAGGATAGAAAGATAGATGGATTGCTGAAACAAGCCTTTGAGGCGAATGCTCTTTCATTGCAATCGTCTATTTGTGTGGCTTGGGTGGCGAGAGCGTGCCTTCGGTTGTCACAACGTTCACAACAATTTTCTCCTCAGGGACAGAGCGAGGTGACTCGGATGGAATCTGGATCGGCATATTTGGCTGATGTTCACTACGATTTGATCAGAACATTAGCGAATAGTATGGCATCTTTGGTAGCCGCCCAGCGTTACCTGTGGTTAAGGAATTGGGCGGCTGATGGTTCCTCCAAGTCGCGGCTCAGCAAGCTCCCCTTCAAGGGTAAGCTATTGTTTGGGGAAGATCTGGACAAGTTAGTTAAGGATTTGGGAGAGTCCAAAGGAGGCAGACTCCTGGAAGATAAGCCTAAGCAGGGGAAGTCTATGCCAGCTTTGCGGGGCCAGTTTAGAGATTTCAGGAGATTCCGTACGTCTCGCTTAGGAGGATTCCAGAGAGGAAGATTTGCTTCTAGAGCCCAGGGGTTTTGTGGGTTTCATAGAGCAGGAAGAGGTTTTGCAGCGGCCTCCACAATGAAGCGAGGCAGGCCCTGGTAGGAAGCCAACCGATTGGGGGATGTCTTCGGAAATTCCTTCCTGCCCTGGCCCAGATAACGTCCGACCAATGGGTGTTGCAAATAATCTGCAAAGGTTACGCTCTAGAATTGGCTTGTCCGGTCCAGGATTCGTTTGTGCTCTCCCCATGCAAAGGTCGGTAGAAAACGCTGGCGGTGTGTCGTATGTTGGATCGGCTACTGCAATTGGAAGCGGTGGTGCCGGTTCCGTTAGCAGACTACGGCATTGGTCATTTCTCCATTTATTTTGTGGTGCCAAAGAAAGACGGATCCCTCCGGCCAATTCTGGACCTAAAAGGAGTGAATCGTTATCTTCAAGTTCCACATTTCAGGATGGAAACCTTGCAGTCATTCATTGTGGCGGTCTGCCAAGGAGAATTCTTGACTTCCCTCGATCTCATGGAAACGTTTTTACATATCCCAATCAGAGCGGCTCATCAAAAGTTCCTAAGATTCGCCCTTCCCTGGGGACAATATCAATTCCAGGCCTTGCCCTTCGGTCTGGCAAAGGTGGCATTGCGAAAGGAAGGCATTCTAGTTCACCCTTATCTCAACAATTGGTTGATTCGGGTGAAATCCAAGTCCGAAAGTCTGCAGGCTACGGACAAAGTGGTGAAGTTTCTGCAGAGCCTCTGATGGGTATTCAATACAGCAAATAGCCGGCTAGTTCTGCCCCAGATACTAGAATATCTGGGGGTATGCTTTGATACTCGAAGAGGAGCGGTGTTCTTACCGCAGCGACGGGCTCAAGCTCTACTACAGCTGGTATGCAAATTCAGAGCCACTCTGACCCCATCAGCATGGAGTTACCTTCGTGTCCTAGGGACGATGGCAGCAACCCTGGAGGTGGTTCCATGGGCCAGGGTTCATATGCGGCCTTTGCAGCGGGCTCTGCTGTGCCAGTGGTCCCACCAGAACGATTCGCTAAACCAACCCCTTCCCTGCCCTCTCCGAGTCAGACAGTCCCTTCAGTGGTGGCTTCGTCCAGGATCTCTAGAGGCAGGCCTGCCCCTGGAATAGTCGCAGTTGCTCCCATTACTGACGGACATAAGTCTCATGGGATGGGGTGTACATTGCAGGGATCTCTTTGCGCAAGGGACTTGGACAGACAAGAAAGCTCAATGGTCGATCAATCGGCTCAAGCTGCGAGCAGTGTTTCTAGCGCTACAGACATTCAAAACCACGGTGGCAAAACAGACGGTATGAGTGCTTTCAGACAATTCAGTGACGGTGGTCTACATCAATTGACATGGTGGAACAGGAAGCATGGCCATGGAAGAGGAAGCAGAGGCGCTGTTCGCTTGGGTAGAACTTCGGCTACAAGCGATCTCGGTGGCGCACATTGCAGGAAAGGACAATGTGATGGCGGATTTTCTCAGCAGAGTCCAGGTGGATGCCGGGGAATGGGAGCTACATTCAGAGGTGTTTGCTCGGATTGTCCGCAGGTGGGGGCCGCCGATTATGGATCTCATGGCGACCTTCCAGTCAGTGAAAATGAGTTGCTTCTTCAGCAGGCACCAAGAGAGGATGTCAGAAGGGATTGACGCACTGATTCAGCATTGGCCGTCATCAGGACTTCTGTATGTGTTCCCCCGTGGGCGCTCATAGAGCGAGTGTTTCAGCGCATTGAGGCTCATTGAGGGAAAGTGCTGTTGGTGGCTCCGGACTGGCCAAGGCGCCTGTGGTATGCCAATCTGGGTCGACTGCTCGATGGGGATCCTTGGAGATTACCAGTGTCGGAGTATCTGTTACTTCAGGGTCCGTGTCGAATGCCTCAGGTGGATCAGTTCTCGCTTACGGTTTGGCCATTGAAAGGGCGAGGTTAAAGAGTAAAGGTTATTCTGGAGCGGTCATCGCGACCTTACTTCGAGCCAGAAAGAGGTCCACATCCCTCGCATATGTGTGCATATGGCGTATCTTTGAGGACTGGTGTTCGCGGCGTCAGGTTCAAGCAGCTACAGTCTCTGTTCCTATAGTATTAAGCTTTCTTCAAGACGGGTTTGATAAGGGTCTGGTAGCTAGTTCTTTAAGAGTTCAGTTAGCAACCCTGTCTTGCTATAGAGGTAGGGTCCAGGGAGCAGCCCTGGGTTCTCACGTCGATGTGCTACATTTTCTTAAAGCGGTGTCTCTTTATCTTTATTTACGATGTTTGATAGACCGCCCAGGCCAAGGCATCAGGGCGGTGTACAATACAAAAATAGTAAAGGCCACTGAAAAAATAAAGACAGAAAAGAACGCCAATAATAATAGGACAGAGAGAGACAGTCAAAAAGATAGAAGACAGAAAAGATCTAGAGAGGGGGCGGGGCCGTGGGGGACGGAGAGAGGAAGCAGGAGGAATGGCGGATGTGAAGTGATTGAGAGGAGATTATGTGGGGTGGGGGGCACGGCTGGGGGACAAGGTGCCACTGGCAGGGGAAGGGAGATCAAAAGCTTGACAGAAGAGATGGGATTTGAGGAGGGCTTTAAAGCGGGAGTGGGATAGTTCAGTGCGGAGCGGGAGCGGGAGCGAATTCCATAAAGTCTCGACTTCGGCCCTCTCGTAGAATAATGGTGCCACCATGGGATCTCAACTTGGTCTTAAGGGCATTAGCTCAGGAGCCCTTTGAGCCATTGCACCAGGCATCAGTTAAGGATTTAACTTTAAAAACAGTATTCCTGGTGGCTATTTGCTCACTGAGGTGAATCTCGGAATTGCAGGCTCTGTCCTGTAGAGAGCTGTTTTTGTCCTTTTCCAGGGAAAAGGTGGTGCTGCAGTCAGTTCCATCCTTTTTGCCAAAGGTAGTTTCTCTGTTGCACCTGAATCAACCTGTTTCCCTTCTGGTGCTAGGATCCGCAGAGGAGAATGCCTCAGACCGTAGTTTGCATTGCTTGGACATAAAGAGAGTGTTGCGGCAGTATTTAAGGGTTTCAGAAACCTTCCGTAAGTCAGAAAATCTATTTGTGCTGTTCGGAGGTCCCCGAAAAAGAGAAGCAGCGGCGAAGGCTTCAATTTCCAGATGGATTCGAGAAGCAATTGAGTCAGCATATATTTTGCAAGGTCAACCTGTACCAGTGGGTTTACGGGCTCACTCTACTAGAGCGCAAGCGACATCCTGGGCGGAGCACAGTTTGGTTCCCCCAGTGGAAATTTGCAGAGCGGCTACTTGGTTGTCACTTCATACCTTCAGTAAGCACTACCGCTTGGACGTTCTAGCATCGAACGATGCTTGTTTTGGGTCAGCGGTGTTGCGATCTGGGTGGAAAGGTCCCTACAAATGATTACTGCTCTGTTACATCCCAGAGGTGGAGGACTGAACTGGAGGAATGATAAGGAAATGGAAATTACACTTACCTGGTAATTGTTGTTTCTTGAGGAACTCCAGTTCAGTCCTCAATCCCACCCGGGGGATGGTTTTATCAGGAGCTAAGTTTCAGTTTGGGAGGAGTGCCAGTCTCTGAGTGAGTAAAAAAATGTGTTATAGTCTCGGGATTGCTCTGAATTTCTGTCTAATTATCTCTATCTAACCTCTCTTTCTCTCCCCTTCTCTGGCTCGGCTCAGGGGGGGGGGGAGGGGAAAGTGTAGGACTCAGTGCTTCTTCTTTAGAGAGGGGGGTTTAGTTATACGTTAAGTTTTCAGTTTGCTGAGTCTAAAGTTGATTTTCATATGATAGCTACTTATTTGTTGCTCTTTTGAGTCTGCTTTGTCAATAGTTCACTGGGGCTGATGGGAGAGACCAGCAGGCTACATCCAGTGGTGTCACAGTTTTGACATGCCCAGTCTCCAAGCTGCAGGAGGAGGTACACTACCCAGAGGTGGAGGACTGAACTGGAGTTCCTCAAGGAACAATTACCAGGTAAGTGTAATTTTCATGTACATATGAGGTGTAATCTGGAAACGTCCATGTTAGACCTGCTGAAACCAGGTATAAAGCTCTGACTTTGAAAAAATCCAGCTCTGCCCCATAATGCATCCCATACACATGAATGAATGTGAGAAGTAGATTCTGAAGTGGTGCCACTGCAGCCAGGACAAATACAAGATGCAATCATAAGGTACTGGTAGCAGAACTGAGGGAATGTTGTAGGGTAAAGAAACATATTTAAACACATCTGCAGCAATATTAAGAGGAGCAACAGTGCCCAATCAGGCCATGCACCTATGTATTTTACGTGCCAAAGGAGATGATCTATGGGACCCAACAAAACTATGCACATAAAGATGAGACTGCTGATGAAAGGAGAGCATGCATGTGAGCAGGGAAAGGATACTTGTGGGGTGCGAACGGGAGATCAGATATGTAGCCCTGGAACCCCATATGTGTATATTATATCATAGCCAATATGTACAGGTGCAGGGCAGCCCTCTGGCAAAATCATGTTGCTGTTGCAGAAAATGAGAGTGTGTGATTGTGTGGTTTGAGGAGTGCACAGGGGAACTAGTGTGGGCAGCAGTAGTGCAGGAGAGAGATGAAAGTCTGGTCAGGACCTGGACCGTATGGATGACCACAGTGTTGCCAAGTGCCAGCGTGATGAGGCAGGTAAAGACAGAGAGGGCCCACTATAGCCAAATATGCAAACATATGGCCGTCAAAGATAAGGGACCCTCATAGTAGGGGCTTGCAACAGTGCAAACAGCACTAATGCATGCCCACGAAGCACAGTGTGCTGTTGAGTATTGTGATACTGCGGACCCTCTGGCACAAAGAAAAGAAGTTTTAAATCTTGAAAAAAACAAGATTTACATGCAATTTCCTGAAGGTCCACATAGAGGGAGCAGAAGAGCAAGCCTGGAAGCAGAGGAACCACGCCTCTATGGGCAGGACCTTGAATCAGTTAGTCCCGATTTAAGCAGGGACAGAGCTCAGTTAAGCAGAGCAGATCGGAGAGACAGAGACGGAGCCAGAGTGAGCGTCAAAGCCGGACTGGAAAGAGCAGCTCGGAGAGTTGGAGTCACTGTCAAACCTAGAACAGCTCAAGGAGTTGAAGCAGCTTGGAGAGCAGGCCAGAGAGTAGGCCGAGAAGCAGACCAAGGGATAACTCATAGAGCAGGCCGAGGTGAAGGCCCAAGAGCAGGCCTAGAGGAAGGCCAGCTACAACTGGAAGGAGCAGCATTGCAGAGAGCAGCCAAGGAAGGAGGTGCTCTCCCTTCCAACCTGAGAAGAAGCCCTATCCAGGGAGAAGGACTGGGATACAAGTTGAGGAAGAGATATCCGGTTGCAAGGAATACCCAAGGAGAAAAAGGTACTTTTAAAAGTTTTTATAAAAGTAACCTGAAAGAGGAATGGAAAACTCAGAGGCCTGGGGAACAGGGAAGTGCTGAGAGGGCGCGGCCAGTAGCCAACTGCCACAGGGGTGGAAGTGGTGGACAAGCGCCACAGCAGCAGCCATGCCTCAGAGGAGTTACTCCCCATTCTAAAGGAGGAAAGACACCCAGGGAACACTTGAGCCTGCAAGAAGTGGAGGACATTCAGGCTAGGCCTCAAGCCTTTCCCAAAAGAGACTGCAGGAAGTCTAAAGGTGGAACAGTGGTTGCCTGCAAGTGCTTACCTAAGCCTAGCACAAGAGAGAAAGCGAGGTTACTTACCTGTAACGGGGGTTCTCCGTGGACAGCAGGATAAGTCAGCCACAGTTGGTGACGTCCTCCGGGCGGCGCCAATTTCGGAAGTGCTCTCAAGCTCAGGACTGAGCGTGCCCAGGTAGCCCACCTCCTGGTCCCGCCCCTAGCCTGGCCAGTTGTTTTCCCAGCTTGATAACCCGGCTAGGGAGCGGATCTTCAGGCAGACCTCCTCCAGGGGAGGTGGGCGGGATGTGTGGCTGACTTATCCTGCTGTCCACGGAGAACCCCCGTTACAGGTAAGTAACCTCGCTTTCTCCATGGACTGCAGGATTGCGTCAGCCACAGTTGGTGACTCCCGAGCAGTGCGCAGCGCGCTGGGGTGGAGGAGGGAGGCCTGAAAGAAGGCTAGAATGCTACCAAGTTAAGGTCAAATTTTTTTTTTTTACTGGAACAATGACAAACATAGGTTCCCAGAACCATGGTAGCAGCAAGAAGTAGTCAACATGCGAGAACAGTACAGTCGCTAGAGAACAGTGCAGTCAGTGTAAACAACAGTGCAAACAGTGCAACAAGGAACAAACAATCGTGCAAACAGTGCAATAAGTCTAGTGCAAGAACAATCATGTATAACATTGCAATCAACCGTGTGCAAATCAGAGGATGCCTAGAGTCAGGTGCCATAGGCCAGTCCTCAGGGCTTGGGCTGAGGTGGCTGGAGAGCGGAGGATAGGACGGCGTTGCCGACCGCGCAGCTCTCCTGGGACTGGAGGTCTAGGCAATAGTGTTTCTGGAACGTGTGAGGCGAGGACCACGTGGCTGCTTTGCAGATGTCAGTTAGGGGAACTGAACGTAGGTTGGCTATGGAGGTGGCCAATGCTCGCAGCTGATGAGGCCCCACTCTGGTCTGCGGCTGATTTCCATCTGGGTCGAGGCAGTAGGAGACGCAGGAAGCGACCCAATGGGATAGGGTCCTCTTTGTGACCGGTTGCCCAGGCTTGTGTGGGTCAAAGGAGATGAACAGCTGCTCGCCTTTCCGGGCGATGCGTGTTCTGTCTAGGTAGATCCGTAAGGCGCGGAGGCAGTCCAAGGTATGTAGGCGCCGTTCCTCCTCTGAGTGGTGTGGCTCCGGAACGAAGGAGGGCAGCTCGATGGACTGATTGACATGGAACGCTGAGGGCACCTTTGGCACAAATCTCGGATTGGTCCTCAGGGTGGCGCGGTCCAAGTGGAGCTGAGTGTATGGAGGGTGCGCGACCAAAGCCTGGAGTTCGCTGATCCTCCTGGCAGAGGTGATGGCCACCAGGAATAGTGTTTTCCAGGTGACGTATTTTATGTCCGCAGTCTGCAGTGGTTCGAAGGGGGCCTGAGTAAGCCGGTGGAGGACTGCGCCGAGGTCCCATGAAGGAGCCGGGGCTCTCACAGGAGGCCGAAGGTTCGACAGCCCTTTCATGAAGCGCGCCGTGAGGGGAAGCGTCGCTAGGGAGTCTGCTCCCTCGACGGGAGCATGGAGAGCCGCAATGGCGGAAAGGTGCACTCGGATGGATTGTGTCTGGAGGCCGAGATCGGCAAGGGAGCTGAGGTACTGTAAGATGCGGCTGACTGGGCAGGTGGACGGGTCAAGGCCTCGCGCCGCACACCAGAGGCTGAATCGCTTCCATTTGAGGCCATAAGACTTTCTAGTGGAGGGCCTCCGGGCTGCTAGGACTACGTCTTGCACCTCAGCGGGGAGCTGGAGGGAGGCCAGCTTCATCCGCTCAACTTCCATGCAGTGAGCGACAGGGCTTTGAGGTTGGGGTGTCTGGTGAGTCCTGTATTCTGCGTTAGAAGGTCCGGGTACAGTGGTAGGCGAATCGGTCCTTCTTGTGCCAGCCGTCTCAGGAGTGTGAACCACATTTGCCGTGGCCAGTGAGGCGCTACGAGGATGACCTGTGCTTTGTCCTGGATGATGCGTTGCAGTGTCGCTGGGATGAGGGGGGTCGGAGGGAAGGCATACACCAGAGACCACTCCCCCCAGCACACGTCGAATGCATCCCCTGAGAGTCTCTTGCTGGATGGGTGTCTCGAGCAGAACTGGGTGCATTTGGCATTCTCCTCGGAGGCGAAGAGGTCGACCTCCGGGACTCCCCACCTTACGAAGAGAGTGTTGGCAACCTCTGGAAGGAGAGTCCATTCGTGAGGCTGTAGCTGTCTGCTTAGTTTGTCCGCCAGGACGTTCATTACTCCGGGAAGATAGGAGGCGCGTAGCCAGCACCTGTTCTTCAGGGCTAGCGTCCAGATTGCTAGTGCCTCCTTGCAAAGGAGGCGAGAGCCTGTGCCCCCCTGTTTGTTGATGTAAAACATAGCCGATTGGTTGTCCGTCTGGATGAGGATGGAAGTGTCCCGTAGGAGCGGCAGGAAGGTCTGGAGGGCGTATTTGATGGCTCTTAGTTCCAGAAAGTTGATGTGCAGCATCCGCTCGTTCTGTGACCATGCTCCTTGAGTGCTGAGCTGGCCGAAATGGGCTCCCCATCCGGCGCAGGAGGCGTCCGTGGTGAGGGTTGCCTGGTACTGGGGCTGGTGGATGGGCTTGCCCACGGAGAGGTTCGCTGGTAAGGTCCACCAGTGGAGTTGTGACCTGACTGGGGAGGTCATGGGGATTTTGGTAGCCAGTGATTGTGAGTGTTGGCACCAGTGAGACCGCAGATGCCATTGCAGTATGCGCATCTGCATTCTTGTCGTCGGGATTACCGAGGTTGTGGCTGCCATGTGTCCCAGGAGGCGTAATAGTGATCGAGCCGATGGGTTTGTTGCAGCCGCTATTTTGGCAGATAGAGAGCTGATGGTCAGCAGTCTCTGATGTGGAAGGTACGCTTTCGAGGATTGAGTGTCGATGACCGCTCCAATAAACTCCATCCGTTGAGCAGGACGAAGTTGTGATTTCTTGAAGTTGATGATAAATCCCAGGGAGGATATCAAGGAGATGGTTGTGTGGAGGGATGTTATCAGCTCCCGATGAGAGGGGGCTGAGATGAGCCAGTCGTCCAGGTATGGGTACACCGCGATGTCCTGTCTGCGGAGGTGGGCTGCTGCCACTGCGACGCACTTCGTGAATACTCGTGGAGCCGGGGACAGCCCGAAGGGGAGTACCCTGTACTGGTAGTGCTGCCCCAGCACCTGGAATCGGAGGAACTTCCTGTGCTTTTTGTGGATGCTGACATGTGTATAAGCATCCTGCAGATCCAGGGATGCGAGCCAATCTCCTGTCTGAATCAGAGGGAGGATGGAATTGAGAGAGTACATTCTGAACTTCTCCTTGGTGATAAATTTGTTCAGTTTGCGCAGGTCCAAGATGGGGCGTACGCCGTCCAATTTCTTGGGAATGAGGAAATATCTTGAGTAAAAGCCGGTATTGATCTCGGATGGTGGAACTGGTTCTATCGCATTGGAGGACAGTAAGCGTATCAGCTCCATTGTCATGGCTTTCTGCAGGTGCGGAGGCGTCCTGGTGATGGGTCTGCGGCGCTGGAAGGGTGGAGTTGAAAAACGTATGCGGTATCCTTTGTGGATGATCCGTAGGACCCAGGAGTCCGAGGTGATCCTCTCCCATTCCGGGAGGAAGAAGGAGAGGCGCCCCCCGATTTGGGAGGGGGGTCGGCCATAATTGTCAAAAAGAAGGACCGCCTTTGGTGGTCTGCGTGTTGCCGGTCTTCTTTTGCTTGCGTTCTCTTTGGAACTGGCGCTGGTGAGAGGGTCCTTGGTAGGAGTTAGACTTGTACCTGGAGCCCTGCCACTTCTTGTTGGAAGAATATTTATCTATTGTAGTTGTAATAGGGTTTCCGCTGGTAAGTGTTCTTTTGGGTGCGGCCGTAGCGCTCGAACCCGTCCTCTGCCAGGGCTTGCAGGGTATTGCAGTCCTCCTTCATGTTATTTACCGCATCCGAGACTTTTTCTCCGAAGAGAGATTCGCCCCCGCAGGGTGCGTCGGCAATCTTGTCGTGAGAGTCCTCCCGCAGTCCGGAAGCCCTGAGCCATGCCCATCTCCTTGCGGATATTGCTGTGCCCGCTGTACGTACGGACGTGTCGAAGGCTGTGCTGGCCAGGTGCTTGTTGCATTCTGTCATGTCACTGAGTGCGGAGGCGAAGGAGGCCTGCGACTCCTTGGGTAGAGAGGAGACTGCGTTCCTGATATTCGCTACGCAGGTGTCCTGGAAGAGGACCTGTTGAAATTGGTGTGCGGAGATTCTAGCGCCGAGCATGGCGCCTTGAAACACCTTTTTCCCGATGTCGTCGAGCAGCTTGTGATCTCGCCCGGGAGGGTGGTTGGTGTGTGTACGCGAAGACTTGGCTTTCTTAAGAGCTGAGGCTACTACAATGGATTGATGAGGCAGTTGCGCTTTCTCGAATCCTGGGGAAGGCTGAATAAGGTACTTCGAGTCTAGCCTCCTGGAGGTTGCGCGCCCTGATGCAGGTGTGAGCCAAAGTCTCGAGTGTGTCTCTTTCAGTTTGCGGTGCAAAGGCAAGGCAAAGGGCGTTTTTGTAGTAGTGAGGTATTTGAGTACCTCAGGTTCTACCTCCTCCGATGTGTTCGGGGCTGCAAAGCCCAATGCTGTTGATAATTTGCTGAGGAAATTGGGATAGGTGAGATCCCCTGGAGGAGGTTGGCGCTCATCAGGCTCGGGGGACTGCCTGGCCGCCGAGGATGTTTGGTCCGAGGCAGCTGACCCTACGACTGCCACTTCCTCCTCTGGTTCCTCTGCAGAGCTGTCTGAGGAGAGGTCTGCATGAGGAGTAGCTGAAGCCTTAGCTTGTGGGGGGTTCACCGTTTGTGGGGGGTTCCCCAAGGCTAAGGAGGTTGCAGAGGGAGCAGCAGGAGGGGGTGCCGTTTGCTGCACCAGCTGGGTCAGTAGTTGGAGGATAGCGGCAGAGGTAGCAGAGTTGGAGGAGACAGATGCGCTTCTGTGGGAGCGTGATCGGCGCCTGGAAGAGTGTCTCGAGGGAGAGGCAGAGTGTCTGTGATCCGAGCTGGAGCTGCTGGAGTCGGAAGAGGAGTGCACACGTCTGTGCTTCTTCTTGTTCTTGTGTGTGCCCCGAGAGCTAGCGCGGAGGGGAGCATTCGAGTCCCTGGACCGTGACCGCTTGCGTTTTGAAGCCTTCCGGGATCGTTGTGCCTCAGCCGCATTGATTTCTTTTTCGGGCAGGCATCCTGAGGTCGAGGCCCGATGACGCGGAGCTCCCTGCGTCGAAGGAAGATGACGTCCGTGGGCAGGGCTAGCCGCGACAAGCAAAGGATTGCCCAGCGTCGGAGGGAGATGACGTGAGGGGGCGGGACTAGCGGCAGCGGTGGCCAGGAGGGATCCCAGCGAAGAAGGAAGCAGGGACTCACCGACGCCATCTTTGCTGGCCGCGTGGGAAGCCGCGTGTCCGGTTGAAGCGCAGTCGGCATGGGAAGTAGAGGGCATCTGTTGAGTGCAGTCAGCAGAGGACGTAGAAGGCATCGGGTCTTCCTGAGCAGTGGCCGTGGCAGGCAATACCAGGGTACCGACGGTCAGGCCGGGGATGGAGGCCCTAAGGGGCACATCCTGGGCCATGCAGACAGCGGCTGTGCTGGGCATAGCAGGGAGGCCAGCTGGAGCCGCGTTGCTCACGGCGGTGAGAGAGTCCTGCTGCAGGTGAATGGCGGCTTTCCTGGACATCTTGATGCAGGGGGGACAGCATACTGGATTGTGAGAAGGTCCCAAGCAGCGTGGGCACAAGTCGTGCAGATCAGAAGATATGATCCTTTTACCGCAGGAGCATTTTCTTGATCCCTGTTTGGGCATTGCGGTGAGTTTGAATGCTGAATCTTGTATAAAAGTAGGAGTGAGAGCAGATCCGTCTTGATGGCAAGGCGGAAGAATTAGAACTGGCCAGGCTAGGGGCGGGACCAGGAGGTGGGCTACCTGGGCACGCTCAGTCCTGAGCTTGAGAGCACTTCCGAAATTGGCGCCGCCCGGAGGACGTCACCAACTGTGGCTGACGCAATCCTGCAGTCCATGGAGAAACAAAGGAATAACTTTTATCAGTATGATAAGGACACTTTTATGCCAAAAGTACCAGATAGTCTCTCTAGGAAAAAGGCTACTAATAATAAAGGCTGGGATAAGCGAACTTTTAATCCTGTAGCAGAAGAAAACCCAGGGTTCTACAATATAGCAAAAAGCCGACGCCCCAAACTGACAAGCCAACATTGGAACACAGTATGGCATGCTTTTAGAAAGCCTGAATCCAACCTTCCTGAGGTCTCAGATTCGGACCCCTCAGAGATGGAGTGGATGCCAGGGGAATCTGAGGTTAATGAGGCCGTGGAACCCATGGATTGTAATTATTGCACAATAGGAAAGTTTTAAGTTATTTGGAGCAACCAAATGTATGAAGAGAATACAGGATGCTTTATGTTTTGAGTTTGTGAAGATTAACAATGTTACTTTGAATGTTTTTGTGAATTGCACTTGATACAAGAAAGGATACAGCCCTGTTATTTTTCTCAACCGCATATTCTGAACCGTTTGCGTAAAGGGTGAAATAAATGCCTTTTCTTTTTCCCTACACTTGGCTAAATGTTGCTTTATTGGGAAGTTGACCACGAGGCTGACACAGAGGGCCGCTACCTCATGACCCTCGGAACAGGTCAACCCTAATACCCCTATTCTTATGAGCTCCCCAGCCCCGTGGAACCACTACGCCGCCACCAGAGGGGGCTGCGGGGGACAGTATGTAGTAGTGCCATATACACACCTGAATAATCTGAGGGACGCTAGTAATGATAGTGATATTTCTGTACAGGTAGCCACATGGGAATCTATGCTGGTTCCATCTGGAGTATTGTACGCAGGGTACCCCATGTACAGCAGATAGTGTTGGCAGTGTGATAGGGCAGTTGGCAAAGTGGAGGAGTAGCCTAATGGTTAAGAATACTGGCTTGGGAACCCAGTGACCAGTGTTTGATTTCCACTAGCACTCCTTGTGGCCTTGGGCAAGTCACTTAACCCTCCATTGCCTCAGAAAAATCCAAGTTATCAATGTCCCTGTTTAATGTACATTACCAAGTTTAAGTTTCAATGTAAACTGCTTTGATTGAAATGATAAAGTGGTATATAAACCTGTTAAAATAAAATCTGTGGTGCCTACCACTAGGAGACATGGCTGATATACTGCCAACATTCCCTGGACTATCCCATGCGACACATACCCTTACCCAGGCCAGGATGCATGAGAACTGAGAGATTGGTGACATAACTGGGGTCTGGCTACCAGGTGTGATGGCACAAGGTGCACCCCCTCATGCCCACACAGCCCTGACCAGGGGAGCAGTGCTACAAAGTTGGCTGTGGGAGGGCAGACAGGGTTGCCCCACAGATAGTGGATGTAGACAGATTGACACACCACAGATGGGACAGGTGTAGCTGCTGTAAAGAATGCCAGTATCCAGATAGATATGCCTCAGATGCCATAGCCAGAAGGCCACATGACAGCCCCAGCAACCACCACTGATCATGTCTATAGCACCACAAGCTGTAGGCAGCGCTGCACAGACACATGTAACAGATGGCTCCTGCCCAGTGAGGTGTACAATCTATTTGGCACAGAAGCTATGAACAGGATATGTGAAGGGGGAATGGACTGGAAACATAAGGGAGCCTAGGCAGATCAGACCCCAAAGTGGCACCACTGCGGTAGGCGCCCAGCTGGGACCTGAGAGGGTCCAGGGAAAAAGCATGCCTGACAGACTCAGGTACCGTGTCCTAGGAATATGGAGCAGCAGGGTGAGGTCAGCAATGTACGGATATGGCTGTAGAAAAGAAGGGCACAGATAGAGGCAAACTGGTAGAAGAGCAGTGTTCATGGGAAGGGTGTAGGGAGAGATATTATGGATATGGGAGTTCAGAGCAGCAGAATGTGTGCACATATAGGCCAGAAGCACTATAGGGGCAGACAGGTATTGCCCAGCAATAGTAGGCAGTCGTAGTGGACCTGCATTCCTTGGGGTGTGTGGACCAGGTAATGGCCCATCCCAAGCCATCTAAGGCGTGTCTGTAGAGATGACTAGGGTGGGAATCACTTGGGCTGCCTCTGAATGCGACATACCATATGATGCAAGGTATGTCCCGACATATATGTTGACATTTACATTCTGAAACACCATATAGGTGTGCACTGGGCCTGACTAGTGCCCCACAGGGCATGAGGGGGACTTAGATATGGTCCAGGCTGCTGCAGCTATAATATCACATAGATAGTAATGTCTACTGTGCATTAACACATTGCTGTATGTGACGGGCAGCCTAGGAGATGCATATTCTACATGAGGGGGCGTAGCATAAGTGGGTACAGCGTGGGAACGGGCAGGTTCGGACATGTCTAACGTCCCAGAATTACAGTATGCATGGGAACATTCAAAACCTTTCCCTATATCTGAGGCAGGGGAATGGCTGAATAGTGCTTGCACGAGCCCCACAAAACATGGTCCCCGGTTCTGTGGAAACATGCAGACCCATGGATGCAGAGCAGGTGCAAATGGTGTCTGTGTCCAATATAGACATGTCCACGGGCCGGACATGCATGTAATGCAATCATAGCATGATATGTGACAAGGGGAACCCATGTCTACACTGTGGTCCTGCCTAGGAACCCCCCTCAGACTGCCCACACCACCCCTCTGGGGAATGTTAAGATGGTACACCCCCTGACAACAACGAGATGCCTAAGAGGGTACTTCCATGTGAAAGACAGTCCACACATGTTACTTCTGTTGTTTTGATGTGGAGAAACCTCAGAAACAACCCCCCAAATCTGTCAGTGAAGATGTGTGCTACCAACCATATATACCTATGTCACAAATACATGGATAAAGAGCATGCACAGAGATTGAGGTGTGCCCCATAACCATGAATGTTGCCACCATAATCATGATACCAAGTAAAATATTCCATGAGGTAGGCCACTGAATATGTATGCCAATGGCAGAGTCATGTATATGGGGGATAGGTCACCCAAAAGCTACAGTAGAATCATCTGCCCCAGACTGAAAGGGAACCCAATGTCTGTTGTTCCCCCAGATGAGATATGTTAATATCTAAAGCAAATGTGTCCCCCAGATGTAAAGTCAACCAGGTCACTGCAGGAAAGGCATGAAAAATAGGTACATCAATTGGCAGTGGTAGAAGGATGCCCAATATTTAACAACCCAGCCATGTTGCCAGAGAACGATGCAGTCCAGAGCTGTGATATGGATAAACGGGACCATGGGAGAGATGTCCAAGGGGTGTCTGCAGCGAGCCAGATGTAGAGTGGTATTATCTGGCTGCCATATGTGGAACCATGCAGTAGAGATTAGTAGGAGCAAAATCCACTCATGCATATATGTAACCCATGCAGGCCAGAGTGAATGAGAGCTGTGGATGCAAAGAGCTAGCACAGGGGCTGGCCTGACACAGCACATGCCTGACCAGACCCAACACCGTTGGCCCATAGAAATGCCAATGGCTACAGGTATGGGACTGGATGCAGTACAAGGCATCACAACACCCACATATCTGTCCATGAGGGGTGATGCTGGCAACTATGAGCAGAGTGTGATGCTGGCAGCCATGTATATCACGTAGTGGATGTGTAGTGTACTGGAAGCAGCACTACCTGAGAACCAGAAATTCAGGGGTTTTGTGACCCACCACCACCCAATGTGGCAATTTAACATCCATAGCACCATACCGTGCAAAATATGAGGTATACATGTCTGCCCACAGGGATGCACCACATGCAGCATACACACCATGCTTGTCAAAACAGGACCAGGAAAACATCAGCAAGACAAGCAAATGTGTCCAGGACAGCCATCACCATAGCCACTGGTCAACAAGCAAGATGGGAGGCCACAAATGGGTAACAGCACCACCAGAGTCCCAGGGCACATGCACCCTGAGCACAGGCAGTAGCCCCAGCACCTTTTGGAGAGTGCAGAGGCAGGGTAACTGGCACCCCCATCACCCTAGCAAGATCAGTTGTGGACAGAGCCCCAGGGCAAGCTCCAACTTTTATGGCAGAGGATGTGGGTCCAAACAGACCCACATGGGAGGAGGATGTGACAAATGTGATAATGGTCACAGCACGGACATATGCCCCATGCATGTGGTGATTCTGGCAAATGCCCCCAGCAGTGACCTCCAGAGGTGGCACAGAGGGGCACTGGCCAACAGATCGATGCCACACACATGAGGAACCTGGGCTGGACGGTGTGTGACCGACATGGACAAAACAATGTGTGAGTCCCTCAGCAACACATGAACATATGTGTCCATTCCTTGCAGAATGCTGTGTCCCCTGCACCCACCCAAGGCCAGACCTATGAGGCAGTGCTATCCTGTGGATCCACCGACACCTCAACCACCCATGTCCACCTACAAGCCACAATGTCAGACAGCCCTGGAACGTGACTGACACCCACCCCACACTCCCCTGGCTAAACCCACACTGCCTGTGCATCCCCATGGGCCCTGACCCCACCCATTAAGCATACCTCTCCTCAACCCTGGTGCTAGATGACCCTCCTGCAGACCCTCGCCATGCCTGCCCCTTACCCCTCCCCCTCCCTGAGGGCACATGTACCTGTGCCTTGGTCACCATGGGCACAGGTGTGCATGGTGGTGAGTCTTCAGACCCAGAGGTGTCACAGCTCATGCTGCCTGACTCCATGAAACCCTCATGGAATTGTGGAAACACCATCCGAGGGCCGGAGCCCTGTGGAATTGGCCCAAGGAGAGAGGGTGCCTGTGTGGTGAGTGGGCCAACAGTGGTGTAGGTACGCACGGAGGCCTGCATTGTCACACTGCTGATGCCTGGGTGTGGAGGTACAAGTGCATATGCAGCTGAGAAAGCTGCAGCTGTGGAAGCTGTCCCATCACACCCCTGCCCAGACCACACAGGAGGCACACTGGAGTGTGCATGGGGCTGTGTAGGGACAGACCACCAGGGACACGGTGCAGCTTCATCAGGATCTCCACCATAGTAGCCTAGTGGTGCCAGTAGCCACGCTCAACTGCTCTGTGGCCATGACATGTTGCTCCTGCAATGCTGTGGACTGGCACAGGAGTTCCAGCTGTTGCTCAGACCATGCCTGCTGAGCAGCACTGTGAACAAGCAGTCACTCAGCATACTGCTGCAGGTATCACTGTACATCCCTGTGTGTCTGCCCCCCCGGTCATCACCGTCGTCAATAGGCTGCCGTGGTAGAGGTAGTGGGGAGGGGACATGGAGCGCCAGATCATCCGGGCAAGGACCATCAGGCAGCTGCTACAGTGTGATAGGACCAGCGGTGCATGGCAGTGGGACATAAGGCGCCCCCCCATCCTGTTGTATTCTCTATGGACATTGTTGGCAGATCAGGCACTGCTGCCTGTGGAGCTACAGCAATGGCACCTGTGAAGACACAGACAACATCGAGGGGTCAGACCTGCAACTTCTAACACAGACAATAATGGGGTTGCAGTGTTGCAGCCATGGCGGATGAGCCAGTAGGCCACACAGGCACAGAGGAGCCGCTGCCATGGGTGGCCACCCACCCTGTCATCATTTGCAGAGCCAGTTGGTCACAGAGGCCTGTGCACAGACGCCCACCCCAGTGCCCTGTGCAGTCCGCCCTGCCACCCTCAGGTGACAGCCATGCTACCAATGCCCCCGACACACAGGCCAACATTGGAGCAGCCACATGCAATGTGAGTATGCCCAGAAACAGCAGCATGGATGTGACAACATGGCAGCCAGTAGTGGTGGCTGCATGCATATGGGTACATGCACACAGCGGGAGGGGTGTACGGGGGGTAAAGGGCAGAGACAAACACAGCACACATGTACCTTGCTCCTGGGAAGCCTGTGATGTGTGGAGGGGGCCTATACCCCCTGAGGTGGCAGGATAAATTGTAGCAAGGATGCGCTATTCGGTGAACTGCTCCCCCTGCACACCCCGGCCCTTTGCTGTGCTTTCTGGGGAGTGTCGCGGTGCACCTGCAGTTACCTGCACTTCATATCCTCGATGTTGCAGTTACGGTGATAGATGGCATTGCTAGGGTGGCAAAAATCAAGCTACTGCTGCTACTTTTCATAGGCACCCACACATGTGGATGTATCACCCACCAATTGTGGAAGCTGCTGGAGGATATCCTCCAGCATGAGTGTAAACCTCACCCTCAGAGAACCTTGTCTTCCTAGTCATGACCTTCGGCACCATTACATGGACTGTCTGTGACATACAGGCAATGCCAGAGGCCTGGGATGGGCCTGTCTTGGATGTGCTTGCTAGAATGTGCCGACGTCTATGTCTCTGCATTGATGCGCCCACAGCCGCATGCACACATATCTGAGCTTGCAGCCCACAATATGTCACTAACACATGACTCCCCTCACTACCACACTAGCTTATCAGCAGTTCACTGTTCTGTCTTCCACTACAGGTGACCGGGGCTACCTCTATGCAAGTGGCTGCTAACTCCCATACTCTATCCTCACAGCCCAGCACTGCCCTAATACAACCGTGTGCACCGGACCACATGGGGGATCATCAAGCACACCTTTGGCTAGTTGAAGAGTCGGTTTTAATGCCTGGATAGGTCTGGGGAGGAGCTGCTCTACAGGCCTCACAAGGTGTGCCAGATCACCATGGCATGATGCATGCTTCACAACTATGCCCTGCAATGCGTGCAGCCACTGCCAAATGAGCCTGAGGGTGACAGTGATGAGCTGAATGCCACTGCAGACATGCCCCAGAGTGCACAGCATCTGGAGAAGAGCTGGGGAATGTAACACAGCTGCCATGGGCATGTGTATGTCCACACCATGCAGACATGGTCTGTGTGACCGTCCCATAACTCTGTGTGACATGAACATTACCTGTCTGGGACATTGGTCATAGCGGTATGTCACTATGTGCTGTTGGTATGGGCACTGCCTCTGGATCAGGGGTTCGGGGTCTGCTCTGCAAATATTTTTACTGATATGTGCCAGGGGTGCAGGATGCACCCAGCCATGTGCTGTACCCCCCCAAACCCTACATGTGTTCTGGAGGCATCATAAAATGGTGGCCTGCATGTGGGCCCATGTGCCTGGACATGTGCATCCATGGCATGATGCCCATGGCTGCAGTGGCTGGGACACACACATCACATAGTCCACCTGTCCCTTGTGCAGCTGTCACCTGCCCATTGCCTGCTGCCAGTGCTGCACACATGGTGACTGTCATGGGGGGATGGATCAAGCGCATGGCATGCCGCATACACATGATACCCCCAGCATGTCACAGCCCAGCCGCACAGGGCATGCATGGCTGCCATCATACACTGCAGATACAGTCCCTGGCCTGTTCATGTCACCATAAGGTGGCAGGGATGCCACATAGGAAGCCCCACACATGGGACAGGTATCTGTGGTAGCATGTGGCCCCTGCCCCCAGTCCACCCATGTTGCCACTGGCTCTGCTGTGCCATAGCTGGCCCCCCTATGGTTCACTGACTTGCACATTCCACATGTGTCACATGCCTGGGACCCCCATGCACCATCTCTTTAACCCCCACCATGCCTATTGCACCACCAGCACTGGGGGCCAACCCCAAGCCTCCTGTCCTCCCCCCTTCTATCTGTCAATGCACAGTGCAGCTGGTCTGCTGCAGGCCCTGTCCTACCCAGCCCTGTGCACCACCTGCAGCACATTCTGTTCCTACTCAGCTTCCACATCCATGGCCGCTGCTGCATGCAGCCCTGACTGTGCAGTCAGTCTGCCATGCCTCCCTACCCTCCCTGTCATGGGTTACCCCACATCCTTCCTCAGGGGTGCCTGCACAACTGGGCTGTCCATGTGACCTGGCCCTGCTACATCCATGGCCTACTCTGGCCCGGTCCTGTCTTGCCATCCCACCCCCTCTGCATGGCACGTACCACTACCATCTGTACTGTGGCCAGCTCCACTGCCCTGGGCCATGGCATACCCATAGACTGCTGGCTGTGCTGTTGCCACATGTTCATAGGTCTCCTTCACCCCCATGTGGAACCACCCCATCCCTCTGGATGTTTGTCCCATCCTGTCCCGTGCTACTGTGGTGGCCAGCCTACCTGGCTATTTGGCTCAGCCATTCATGGGCTACCTTGAACATGTGGCATGCAGCATGGCAGTCACCCTTTTGCACTGCACTTATGACCAGGGCCATTGTTGGTCAGGGTTGCTATGGGCGACAGACACATAGGCACACAAGGCACATATGTTGAACAGAATAACACTTTATTTTCCCAGCAAAAATGAATGGGACAGACACATAATATGGGCAAACAGTGCTCACATACACTGGCAAACAGGTGTGCCCCACGGCACCCAACACAAACCCCTGCTGCACCTACAGTGCCATTAACACTGCTGGCCAGTCTGCTCTGGTGGCTATCACTACACCTGCAGCCAGTGTCCCACAAGGCTGCCTGCTGTACGACTGGGGGATGATATGTGGGGCTGTAGGTGGGCCTCCAGCAGCAGTCACAGGCCTCTGAGCTCACCCCTCAGGCCCCACACCTCACCCCTGAGGCCCTCCTCATGGTGTGAGAGATAGGAGAGGGGCCTGTGCAGTCGTGCAGAGTTACGTGCAAGCATGTGCTCATCCCATAGCTGTCAGGTCACTGGTTCCTCCACCTGCCTTTTGGACGCCCTCATCGGGCCCTACATCAGATAGGGGTGGGCTTTGTGGCCCACCAACACAGGCACCCTGCTCCTACATGCACATGGCCGCGGGCACCTCTGCCACATCATCACCCTCATCACTACTGTGACCTGGCACCACTGCAGCCTACTGGCAGCCCTAGCTTTCATAACCTGGGCCCACCACTGCCTCCTCACCATCCACGTCCCCCTCAAGCTGTACTGTCACCTCTTACCCTACACCCACACTTGGAGCCCCCATCCACTCTGTACACCCAGCCTCACCCATACTCTCCTCCTGCATGCTCTCCATCACCTCACTCTCGCTCCCACCCTCCTGCCACTCACACAGCCCCACACACTCACCCTGCCTGCACATAGACTCCTCACCCTTGCTCCCACCCTCCTGAGACTCCCACACTCCCACACATTCACCCTACCTGCACACATACCCCTCACCTTCATGCCCACCCTCCTGCCGCTCACACATACCCACACGCTCACCCTGCCTGCACACAGACTCCTCACCTTCACTCCTATCTTCCTGCCACTCACACCCCCCCACATACTCACTCTGCATACACACAGGCCCCTCATCCTCAATCCCACCCTCCTGCCACTCACACCCCCCCACATGCTCACCCTGCTTGCATACAGACCCTCAACGTTTCTCCTATCCTCCTGCCACTCACATACCCCTACATGCTTGCCCTGCCTGCACAAAGACCCCTCATCCTTGATTCCACCCTCCTGCCACTCACACACCACTGCACACTCCCCCTGCATGAACTCCATCCCCTCACCCTCAGCACCATTCTCCAGCCATTCACCCTTGCCCCCTCACCACCCCTGTCTGACCCCTCAACCTGTGTCACTACAGCCTCCCCCACAACACTCCATGGAGCCCCGCCGGCCACCCTCCCTGTCACACCACACATCCCCTCTACCAAGGGCTGGAGGATGAGGATCCAGAGGTTGCTCCCTGTCTCTGAGACACCTGCGCATAGCACCAGTGGGATCTGGCTGTTGACCTGCTGCACACCATCCCCCTTGTGTGCTGTGGCACATAGGCCCCCCTGTCTACTGCCATCATCTCCACCCCCTTCAGGGGAGGTGAAGGAGGAGAATGCTGTCTCTCCTGCCGGGCCCTCCCCATCTTCCTCATCATCCCCACATGGTATTGAGCTGGACAGGAGGATGTGGCTTGTCAGTGCACTGGTGCTGCCTCCACTGGTGGTCATGCTGCTGCTCCAGCTGGGGCTGGGGGGTGTATCTGCACCAGCATCCTCCATGGTGTCAGGGGTGGAGCCATCAGGGGACTGGGGTGGAGACTCCTCTTCCTGTTGTGCTGCCTCTGTGGGGGACAGAGGTCATGGTTAGCTGTACAGCTGTGGTGTCTCTGCTGCAGGTCATCCAAGGGCAGCTAGGTTCCTGGTGTGTATGTGGCACAGGGTGCTGTCATTCCAGACCCATGGGTGGCCCACAACAGGTATGTGTTTCCTGTGTCATCTTCTGGACAGTGCTTCTGTCACTGCCATTGTGATGGGTCAGGTAGGTCTCTTTATGTCACCTTACTGTGCTCTGTGCCCATAACATTCTGTGGGACATCATAGTGGCTGCGCCACACATGTCTACACCCTGGTCTTCCTGTTTCTTTAGTACTGTGGCGGCTGGTGGGGCAGGCACACACCCGGGGTGTTACAGCATGTCCCAGCTCTGTAGGGCATGGGGCAGTGTGGGCCAGGACTATGTGTTGTGGGACCCCGAGGTGGGGGCATGCTGTTTCTTTGGTGTGCATGTCACAGCGGTGGGTGCCATTACATGTGGTGCCCTGCCTCTGTGTTGGGGGCCTGTTGGCCTGCTGCTCATACTGGGTATCTGCATGGCTACTCACCCTGCTCCTCCTGCAGCTGCCACTGGATACGACTCATCAGCCATGGATGCATATGGTGGATTGTGCAGTATCTCACACAGTAGGTCTCTGTGTTGCGCAGGATCCAGAAATGCCTGTGGGGTATAGACACACCTCATCATTCCCCCATGCCAGGGCACAGGACTGCCACTTATTAGTGGGGTGCTGCTGATCCTGTGCATCATGTGCCCTGTCCCCATCTGCTATCGGTAGCACGTCACTCTGCCTTGCCATGCGGGGGGGGGGGAGGGGGCTGTGTCTGCTCATTGCATCTGGTATACATGCCTGGTTCCCTCTCCTTCTGGGACCTGGGGGAATTCACAGCTCTAGCCTGCTGGTTCTGTGCCTGACTTACAGTTTTCAGAGTGCTGGCTTCGCCTCCTGCCTGAGGGCTGGCAATACTGCATTTTGCACCTGTACTATTCACACTGTGTCTCCCCTCTGACTTTTCTGCTCTCACTTCCTAGATCCTGATTCTAGCTTGCTGATTCTGTGCCTAGCTTGCTGATTCTGTGCCTGACCTGCAGTGCTCAGGGTGCGAGTTCGCCTTCCACCTTGCGGCTTGTGATACTGCATTTTGCACCTGTACCATTCACACTGTGCCTCCCCTCTGACTTGTTCTGCTCTCACATTCTAGGGCCTAGAAGCAATCACAGCTCTAGCCTGCTGGTTCTGTGCCTGACCTACAGGGTACTGGGTTTGTCTCCCACCTGGGGGCATGTATAGGGTCATTTTTTTGGCCCCCACAGGAGGCATCTGTGTGACCTGGGGCTGTGGCTGACATTCTGGGACTGCTTTCTGCTATGTGTGTCCCTTCCATCTGTCTCTGTGTCCCCCTGTGCCTTCACTGTGGGCCTGCTTGTATCATCTTCTCTCTTGTTTCCTGGTTCCCCTGCTGTGAGGCTGCCCTTTCTGTGCTGTGCTGTCACTGTGCAGCCTGACTGCTTTCTGCCAAGGGAAGATCATGACTTTTCCTCCCCTTCTTCTTCACCTTGGTGCTTGCCTGTCTCTGTGCAACCTTATGGCTGCTCCAGCCTGCTCACTTCTCTCTGCTTCAAGGTTTGTCTATCCTTGTGATGTACTTACTGGGTGAGGGTGGTCCTGATGTGTTCCTGACTCCTGCATGCTGTTGTGTGGGCTGGCTGCCTCTGCCCAGTGGGTAGGAGAGCCTCCTCCTGCTCCAGGACCATGGCCACCAGCAGCCTCGTCTCTGCCTCACTGAAATTAGGCTGCCTGGTAGCCATGTTGATGTGTGCGTTATGATGGGGGGGGGCCCCTTCTTCCTGGTTCCAGTCACATGTGGTCTGCAGGACATGGAGTTGGGGATGTTTTCAGGGTTGCAGATGCCTGGGGCAGCTGCGGCAACGTGGGCAGTGTGCGCAGCTCAGGATGGAACAATAGGCCACCAGTTAGACGTGCTTCCCCAGGCATGGCCACACGCTGCTTTTACATTCCCGTGTGTGTATCTACACATGGTTTTGGAATAAGTGCTGTGCATGCATGTCCTCTCTTGAGATATTCATGGGGCCCAGACATGCCCCTTTCTGAATCGGGCTCATTGCCCTCAGAAGTTGTTATGCTATTCCTGATTTCTGACCAGGTAAGATGGACTAGTCGGTTTTCCTGTTCCTTGAGCATAAGGAACATTAGAAACGGAGTTATTTTTCTGCATCATGCCTAAGCCTATTTGTGAAGGGCCTTATTTGTAAGAGAAGTGTATTATGGTATGACTTTCTTCTTTTATGTTATTGTTCTTTATGTTAAGAAAAAAACCTACGATGGGGGTCAATTTAGAAGCTCTATTCATGAGCTAGACATCTGAAAATGGGCACATAGACAACCAAATCATGGAGATGTTCCTGGACCTATTTTATAAGCCAGGTATATGGATGTCCCTGGCACAAGAATGTCCAGGTAGCACTGTGGCGTGGTGGAGGTGTGACCTGGGTGCCGCAAGGGAGTTGCACATTGTGTTGCAATTTCAGAACAGCACAAGCATGTTAAGCCTTGGATGTTGTGGCATCCATGCCTATACTTGCTCCTGACCATGAATAAGGTGCAAAAAAGTGCTAATTTCATAGATGCAATGCTTATAGGGGGAAGAGCAAAATGTTCTTACATTGCAGCAAGTAATATTTCCTGGCTGATAAAACCTGGCCATAAATACATACAGTATTTTAAAGATATTGCTGGCCTGCTGCTGCATATCTGAGTATCTGAGATAGCAGGGCAGGATGTGCCAGTCTCATAACATAGATGTCCCCCCCTTCTGACTTGCCCAGACTGGGACATCCAAGTGCCTAGTTCTGCGGGTGTGCACTTTGGGGATGTCCACATTTGTAAAATGGCTCACACCTGTGCATGTACTCAGCCTTGCTATCGGCATGGGACTTGTCTATAGCAGAATTAGAAAAGGTACAGGAAGGAGCAACTAAAATGGTAAAGGGGATGGAAGGATACCCCTATTAAGAAAGGCTTAAAAGGTTAGGGCTCTTCAACTTTGGGAAAAAATGACTGAGGGGAGATACATAGAGGTCTATAAAATAATGAATGGAGTGGCAGGTATACATAGATTGGTTGTTTACTCCTTCAAAAAGTAGAAAGACTAGGGGACGCATAATGAAGCTACAATGTAACACATTTAAGACTAATAGGAGAAAATATTTTTTCACTCAACGCGTAATCACTCAAACTCTGGAATTCATTATCGAAGGATGCAGCAAAAGCTGTTAGTGTAGCTGGGTTTAAAAAAGGTTTGGACAAGTTAAGAACATATGATATGCCATACTGGGTCAGTCCAAGGGTCCAAGTACAGTATCCTATTCCAACAGTGGCCAATCCAGGTCAGATTTCCCAAAGGTATACAGATTCCTGGTGCTTTCCAAGGGGTAAGCAGTGTATTTTCCCGGTTCACTTTAATAATGCTTTATGGCTTTTCCTCCCAGAACTCATCCAAACCTTTTTTAAACCCGGCTATACTAACAGCTTTTACAGCATTCACTGGTAACAAATTCTAGAGTTTAATTATGCATTGGGTGAAAAAATATTTTCTCCAATTTGTCTTATATGTGCTACATTGTACCTTCATTGCATGTCCATAAACCATTATTAAAGTGAACCAGGGACATCACTGCTTACCCTGGGATAAGCAACGTGGAATCTGTGTACCTTTTTGGGAACCTGACAGGTACTTGTGATCTGAATTGGCAACAGGATACTACCCCTCCCCCTGGTTTTCGGATGTTGTGCTCTGGACTTCCCAGATTTTTCTTAGACGTCTCTTCTAAAATGCCACTTCAAATGATTACTAGATGTGTTTTCTGGATAGAGAATTTAATGTTATGTACTAAGAGTTTTTTCTGACTGCTGATGATATCCGAGTCTCGCTTGGTGTTTGTGTATGCATGGAAGATAGCTAGAAGTGCTGTAGGGAAGACCCCACTACATCAGCTAAGTGCAGGCAGCCACACCGAGAAAGGTTATGAGTGATGAATGCTGCAGTGTTTATAAGCACAATTTGAGTCTTCCAGCAGAGCAGAGGAAGGATACCAAAGTTATCCTGAATGCATTAGAAGTTTATTTCAAATGCACCAAAAATGTAATTTATGAAAGATACATTTTGGGCAGCTGCAAACAAGAGGAAGGTCAATCCATTAATAACTTTGTCATGAATTTGAGAGAGAAAGGCACAACATATGAGTACAGCCCACTGAAAGATAACCTTATTCGGGAAAAAATAGTTCTTGGTATTGCTAATGGGGGCACACACCATCATCTCTTAAGACAGCATGACTTAACTCTGAATATAGCCATTGAAACATGTTGTATTGCAGAATTATAGAATTATAGACTAGCATGATGATAGTGTTGTGCAACAGACAGGCATCATAGAGGTATGGATGGCTATTGCAACAAACAATAGCAGATCTGCAACTGGATCTGCAGCATATAAATACTGCGGCAATACTCACCAGCAAGTAAAAG
This sequence comes from Ichthyophis bannanicus, assembly GCA_033557465.1. Classification (NCBI taxonomy): domain Eukaryota; kingdom Metazoa; phylum Chordata; class Amphibia; order Gymnophiona; family Ichthyophiidae; genus Ichthyophis; species Ichthyophis bannanicus. Next base: position 499,835,191 of record CM066033.1, read on the forward strand.
AACACTGTCCAGCTTATGGGAAATCATGTCAGCTATGTGGTGGCCTAAATCATTTTGCAAGGAAATGCTTATCAAGCAGGAAGCTGAACACGTTGGAAGAGATATCAGAGTCAAATGATGCAGACTTGCTCAGCACTGATGCAATTTTCTCAAAAGAGTGCCCAGGCACTATGCGAGCAAAAGGACAAAAATGATTTGTGAATCTCAGACTGAATAATATTGTACAACCTTGTCAGCTGGACCTTGGGGCCTGAATGGCAAAATGAGGATACCGCTGCAGCCAAATGACATCAAACTGAAATTATAGTTAGGGAAACTTGTCCCATTCTTGAAACTTTTTCATCATGTATTGCAGCATATATGGACACATTCATAATCTTGAATTTGAGATAGTGAGAGCAAATTGGAAATCATTGCTGTCTCGGTCAACATGTGAGCAGCTTGAGCTGATCCAGTTCATTCCTTTAGAGCTGAACCAGATGGAATCACAGTGCACCAGACCGTTGTCAAGACAACAGCTGCTTAGTGCCTATGATGATGTGTTTCATGGCTAAGTGGAGTCTGTTCTGGGAGATGTTCGTTTTGAACTCAGTCCCAGTATTTCACCAGTACAATATGTTCCATGTAATGTACCAGTTGCCTTAAAGCCAGAGGTGAAAACCCAGCTAGAAAAGCATCAAGTTGATAGTCATATCACATCTGTGACTGAACCAACTGATTGGATCAGCAATATGGTCGTAGTAAAAAAAACCTAAGAAGCTGAGAATTTGTATTGATCCAAAGTTGCAAAACCTTGTGCAGAACAGATCTCACTATATCATGCCAACAATCAAAGATGTCTTATACCAACTGTCCAAAGCTTGCTTGTTTACACTTGTTGATGCCCATAGTGAGAAAAGACCACATTCTGGACTCCCCCTGGGGCAGGAAAAGATGGCTCAAACTATCATTTGGAGTCTCTTTAGCACCAGAAATATATCAGCAGAAGCAGCATGAACGTTTGGCTGAGCTCTGTGAAATCGAATTAATAGCAGATGACATCCTCATTGCTTATTGTGGTGACTCTGATAAGAAGGCAGAGCATGACCATGATAATAAGTTCTTAGCCCTAAAGGAACATTGCAAGCAGGTGAAACTATGGCTTAGTGTGAAGAAATTAAAATTCAAGGTAAAGGAGGCCAGCTTCCATGGACATATTCTGTTTTCACAGGGCTTGAAAGCAGACCTGGATAAGATTATAGCATTTCAGGATATGCCACTGCCTGCAGATCCTTCATTGGGTTTGTAATTGACCTAGCAAAAGTAATGCCATGTTTGTCTGAGATATGCAAACCCTTGAGAAGATTTCTGGATAAGGATGCTATTTGGCACTGGCTTCTGACACATGACCATGCAGTACAAGAAATAAAGCGCTTGATCACAGATTCCCTTGTGTTGTGGTACAGTGATGTTACCAAGCCTGTTGTGATATAGTGACTCAAACAAACATGTACTTGACTGTTGAGGCTTTTGCATCCACGGTGCTTACTCCATCTGAGCAAACGTTTGCACAAATCTAAAAGGAATTCTTAGTACTGTATTTGCCTGCTAGCACTCTCATTACCTCTGTGTCCAAGACATAATTACAGCAGAAGCTGATCACAAACCACTGATAGCAATCTTCAAAAACCCAATTGTGTGCATCTAAGCAACTTCAGAGCCTGTTGCTAACGTTGTAACATTACAACCTCACTACTGTTTATAAGCCAAGCCCTGAGATGTTTATTAGTGACACTCTCAGCAGAGCTATGGCAAATAACCATCAGCAGTCCAGCACTGTTAGTGAACAGCTCAAGGCTTATTGTATGCAACAATGGCATTGCACAAATTAACCAGGCAGTTTATCTCAATGTCACAGACTGGAGACTGTAACAGATCATAGAGCACACCACAAGAGATCATATCTTGCAAGAACTGAAATCTGTAGTCCTCACTGGATGGTCAGACTCAAAGGAGGACATACCAACTAAAATTAGGAAAGACTGGTTATTCAGGGATGAAATCAGCATACAAAATGGCATCCTATATAAAAGGTCCGGGATTATTATATCCAAATCACTGTGATCAGAGATGCTAGCATGTATACATTGAAGCCACATCGGTGGTGAAGTGTGTTAGTGGCTGGAAACCCTGTGGTTTGCATCAGGCCAGAAAAGAGTAAGGAAGGACCTCCACAGGAAATAGTCAAAGGCTAGAGGAGCTAAGGACATCCATGGAATGGCAACAAATCAACATAAAGGAGCAAAAATCCATTTTAGTAGAAGACTCCAACTTGGCTCAGTTTCAGCTCATAGCCTTCATTGGGGATCTAGAAAAACAGTAACAAAAACATAAATACATGAATAACATGAATTGACAAACTGATGACTATATACATATAAAAACAAAAAAATCCAAAAAGAAAGTCAAAATATGATGACACAGCAGACTTCAATAAATCCTTGCATATAAATGACTAATAATGTAGACACGCTGAGCTATTTAAAAAGTAGGGGGAGAATGCACATAAGAATCAAAAAATGAGATGAATACCAAAGATAGGGCTGAACAACATATCAAAATACAATACAAATCATAAATAAATGTGTTAAAGTATGTAATTTATGACACAAAAATAAATAACAAGATGTAAATATAATAAAAGACATTACATAAATATGATTGAAAATAATCATTTGAACATTATGGGCACTTATTGCAAAAAGCATTATTATTCAAAATCATCATCACTATTCAGGCTTCTGGGAAATTGGATGTATACCATCTGGCCCAGGTGATTTGCTACTCTTCAGTTTATCTAATAGTTGTAATACATCTTCCCGATGTATCGATATTTCCTTCAATTCTTCCGCACCTTTAAATACCACTTCAGTCATGGGTAACATCCCTACATCTTCCTCAGTAAAGACTGAAGCAAAGAATTCATTCAGTCTCTCCGCTATCGCCTTGTCACCTCTTAGTGCTCCTTTAACCCCTTTATCATCTAATGGACCAACTGACTCTCTCACAGGTTTTTTGCTATGAATGTACTTGAAAAGGTCTTTACTTCGCGTTTTTGCTTCCGCAGCAAGCTTCTTCTCAAATTCTCCCTTTGCCTGCCTTATCAATGCCTTGCATTTGACGTGCCAGTGCTTGTGCTGTTTCCAGGTTTCGTCGTTTGGCTCTTTTTTCCATTTCCTGAAAGATGCTTTTTTGGCAAAAACAGCCTCTCTGACCTCACCTTTAAACCATGCTGGCAGTTTTTTGGACTTCCTTCCACTTTTCTTAAAGCGTGGAATACAGCTGGTCTGGGCTTCCAAGATAGTATTTTTCAACAACAGCCAAGCCTGATGTACGTCTTTAACCTTTGCAACTGCTCCTTTTAGTTTTTTCTTAACTGTTTTCCTCATTTTATCATAGTCTCCCTTTCAAAAGTTAAAAGGTAGTACTGTGGATTTCCTTACTATCCCTCCTCCACTAATTAAATCAAAGGCGATCATGCTATGATCACTATTGCCAAGTGGCCCCAACAACCTTATCTCTTGCACTAGATCTGGTGTTCCACTAAGGACTAGGTCTAATATGGCTATCCCTCTGGTCGGTTCATGAACCAGCTGCTCCAAGAAGCAGTCATTTATTTCATCTAGGAACTTTATCTCCCTAGCATGTCCTGATGTGACTGACCCAGTCGATACCGGGGTAGTTGAAATCACCCATTATAATTACTGCGCTGTAACGTTTGTTAGCTTCCTTGATTTCTTTGAGCATTTCATCATCCATTTGGTCATTCTGGCAAGGCACTCGATAGTACACCCCCACTGCCATTGCCTTCCCCCTTTTACATGGAATTTCAATCCATATAGATTCTACAGCAGATTTTTTTCCTGCAAAACTTTAATCCTTTCTGACTCAATGCCCTCTCTAACATAGAGAGCAACCCCTCCACCAATTTGATCAGCTCTATCATTACGATATAGTTTGTACCCAGGTATCACAGTGTCCCATGTCCTCCTTCCACCATGTCTCTGATATTCCAATCATATCTAACCTTTCATTTAGTGCTATATATTCTAACTCTCCCATCTTATTTTTTAGACTTTTAGCATTTGCATACAAGCATTTTAGAGAATGTATTTTATTCATATTAATTTGGCTATTGTTAGACATGGGTAATTTGGGATCTTTAAGCTCTGTCTGCTCCATACTTGAGGGCATTTGGGCTACTTTACTCTTTTGCGGAACCTCTCTGCTTTTGGTAGTATCCTTCAAAGATACATTCTTCCGAACCATCTGCTCTTGGGCGACTGTCGGCTTTCCCCTAATATCTAATTTAAAGCTGCTCTATTTCCTTTTTAAAGATTAATGCCAGCAGCCTGGTTCCATCCTGGTTAAGGTGAAGCCCATCCCTTCGGAAGAGCTCCTCCTTTCCCCAGAATGTTCCCCAGTTCCTAACAAATCCAAAACCCTCATCTCTGCACCATTGTCTCATTCACGCATTGAGAATCCGGTGCTCTGCCTGCCTTTTGGGTCCTGCACGTGGAACAGGAAGCATTTCGGAGAATGCTGCCCTGGAAGTTCTGGATTTCAACTTCCTACCTAAAAGCCTAAATTTAGCCTCCAGAACCTCCCTACCACATTTTCCTATGTCATTGTTACCGACATGTACCAAGACAGCAGACTCCTCCCCAGCACTATCTAAGACCTTATCTAGGTGGTGCGTGAGGTCCGCTACCTTCGCACCAGGCAGGCATGTTACCAGGCGATCCTCACGTCCACCAGCCACCCAGCTATCTACATGCCTAATGATCGAATCACCAACTATAACGGCTGTCCTAACCCTTCCCTCATGGGCACATGGCCCTGGAGAAACTTCCTCGGTGCGAGAGGGTTTTACATCACCTGGAGGACAGGTCCTAGTTACAGGATCACTTCCTGCCACACCAGGGTGATGCTCTCCTGTCACATGACCTCTCTCCTCCATGGCAACAGGGATGCTGCCAGACTGGAGGTGGGACTTCAGGACTATATCCCTGTAGGTCTCGTCTATGTACCTCTCTGTCTTATGCTTTCCAAGTCTGCTACTTTAGCATCTAGAGAACGGACTCGTTCCCTGAGAGCAAAGAGCTCCTTGCACCTAGTGCACACGTAAGACCTCTCACCAACTGGGAGAAAAATCGTACATGTGACACTCAATGCAAAAGACTGGAAAGCCCCCATCCAGCTGCTGGACTGCTGTCTGCATCTTAGTTTTAAGTTTGTGTTTAGATCTAGGTTCTTTACTTACTAAGGGTTGCTATGGATATTTATACACTTATTAAAAGAGGGCTGCTACACAGTACCCTGTCTTGCGCTGCTGAGGTAAGCTATATCCTGATTTGATTTAAATTATAGCTCTTAGCTGCTGCTAGGCTCTAACGTCTTACGAAATTTAAACTACAAGCTCTCTGCTGGGTTCTAAATTTAACCAGAAAGCTCTCTTCTGTGTTTTAAATTTAAGCTAAAAGTACTTTGCTGATGCTAGGCCCTGAGTGACTATTAAATTTAGACTACAAGCTCTCTGCTGGGTTCCAAATGTAACCAGAAAGCTCTCTTCTGTGTTTTAAATTTAAACTAAAAGTACTTTGCTGTTACTAGGCCCTGAGTGACTATTAAATTTAAACTACAAGCTCTCTGCTGGGTATGAAATGTAACCAGAACGTTCTCCTCTGTGTTTTAAATTTAAACTTAAACTGCTGCTACTAGGCCCTGACTGATTTAACAAAAATAGGGGGTTCACAGATTAATTAGCTTTAATACAAAGAATTCCTTTTAGAAAATTACCAGAAGTATATACTCACAGTTGCAGATCTCTCTCCAGAAGTAACAGTCCCTTTTTCTAGAACAGGCTGTCCACTGCCCAGTTCATGCTCCCCAAAAGAGGCAACAGCAATGCAGACAGCAGAGGAAGGCCCAAGTCCCCAGAGCTCAACCAGCTCAGCAGACTCAGCCCCTTCAGGGGCTTTGACTCCTTCCTAGAGAACTTAGTCATCCTGCCACTAAAGGGTCCAGAGCCTCTTACCATCCCAGGCAGACTCTGTGATTTCACCGAAAAACGGCAACAGATAACATCAGAGCACTGGACTCTCTCCATTGTAACAGAGGGGTACAAACTCCATTTTCACAGTATGCCCCCTCCCACCATCACACGACAGTTCAATTCTCTGGGCCCTTTCACCACTCTCTTGTGTCAAGAAGTTACCTCACTACTTGCTCAAGGAGCAATAGAAGAGGTACCCATATCCCAACAGGGCATGGGTTTCTATTCTCCCTCATTCCAAAGAAGACAGGGGGATACAGACCCATACTGGATCTCAGAGAGCTGAACAAGTATCAGTTCCGAGAAAAATTCAAGATGATCTCCCTCGGAACACTTCTTCCTTACATTCAGAGTCAGGATTGGCTATGTTCTCTAGATCTAAAGGATGCATATACACATATTCTCATCCATACAGATCACAGAAGGTTTCTTTGATTCCTTTTTCAAGGAAGACATTACCAGTACAGGGTTCTACCCTTTGGACTGGCTTCCACCCCAAGAGTCTTCACAAAATGCATGGCAGTAGTAGCAGTATTCTTGAGAACTCTGGAAATATTTGTCTTCCCCTACTTAGACGACTGGCTCATCCAAGCATCAACAGCTCCAGAAGCCAGCTCCACTCTCTCCTGTACAAAGCAAATCCTGTAGTATCTGGGACTGGTCATAAACCTCCCAAAATCTCATCTCACCCTTTCTCACTCTAGAGTTCATATGGGCTCTCCTAGACACAAAGCAGTCAAAGGCTTTCCTGCCACAACCACGTTGTCTTCAAATACTTCAGCTGGCCTTGCAAGCAACTATGAAAACTTCTCTAACTGCTCGAGAAATGCTTCAGCTACTGGGGCATATGGCATCCACTGTCCATGTGGTTCCCTATGCTCGCCTACACATGCGAGCAGCCCAGTGGACCCTAGCCTCTCAGTGGACACAGGCGTCGGGCCGCCTGGGGGACAAAATCAGAAACTCCACCCACCTCATTTTGTCCCACAGTGGTGGCAATCACTGAAAAACCTTCTCGTAGGGTCTCCTTTCCAGCAGCCACTACACCAAGCCACCTTGATGACAGATGCGTCCAAGTTAGGTGGGAGGGGGCTCACTTGGACAATCTCTCCACTCAGGGACTCTGGACCGAGCAGGAGGCTTGTCTGCACATAAACATCCTGGAACTCAGAGTCATCTTCTATGCTCTTCATGTTTTTCAGAACCACCTGAGCTGCAAGAGGGTTCTTGTCCAAACCGACAATCAAGTAGCCATGTTCTATGTGAACAAGCAGGGTGGGACGGGTTCTCAGGTGCAGTGCAATGAAGCTCTATGTTTATGTTTTATGTTTATTTAAAAATTTGTTATACCGCTCAATACCAAGGGCACCTGAGCGGTTTACAATAATAAAATAAGGCAAGTTAAAACAAGCAAGTTAAAACAAGCACTTGGCTGCAGGAAAAAAGGAAAAGAACGCCATCGGATTATAGGAAAGAAGGGAGGAGAGAGGCAGAGCTCTTCAAATCCACCTACTAGCAGTATATCTTCCAGGCATGCAAAATCTCTTAGCAGACAGACTCAGTCGAGTACTGCTGCCACACGAGTGGTCTCTTTATCCAGAGCAAATTGCTCGAATGTTTCAGATCTGGGGAACTCCATATAAAGACCTCTTTGCAAGTCCTCAGAATGCCAAACTTCCCCGGTTCTGTTCCAGAATTCTGGCTCAGAACTGTCAGGCAAGGGATGCCTTCCATCTCCATCGGGGTCAAGACTTCCTCTATGCCTACCCACCCATTCCACTAATTCCCAGGACTCTGTTCAAGCTTCAGAGAGACAGAGGCCATATGATCCTCATAGGCCCAATCTGGCCACGACAGACGTGGTATTCACTGCTTCTATGTCTCTCTCAAGCCAAGTCTCTGGAGTTGGGATGTGCTCCAGATCTACTTTCTCAGGAGAATGGGTCACTATTGCACCCGAATCCTCAGTCTCTGCATCTCAGGGCATGGATATTGAGAGCCTAGAATTCCAGGATATCAATCTTTCCCAACAGGTTAAGGATGTCCTACTGGCTTCAAGAAAACCTCCACAAGGACGGCCTATGCGTTTAAGTGGAAGAGGTTCTCTATCTGGTGTTCAAAAAAGGAACTTAATCCCTTTTTAGTTCCAGTAGAGGCATTACTGGAGTACCTCCTCCATTTATCATCCTCTGGTCTTAAGACCAATTCAGTAAGAGTCCACCTTAGTGTCATTGCGGCTTTCCACAAGCCCTTTGACGGACAACCTGTTTCCTCTCAACCACTTGTAGCGAGGTTTATGAGAGGTCTACTCTTAACAAAACCTCCCATTAAGCCACCACCTGCAGCAAGGGATTTGAATTTTGTCCTTGAGCAACTCATGAAACCACCCTTTGAATCCTTAGCCACTACATTTTTGAAGTTTCTTTCGTGGCAAGTAATCTTTCTAATTGCCCTCACTTCTGCAAGACACATCAGTGAGTTACAAGCTTTAGTAGCTGATCCTCCCTATACCAGGTTCCATCATGATAAAGTAGTTCTTAGGACTCACACTCACTTTATGCCAAAGGTGGTTTTGCCTTTTCATTTAAACCAATTGGTTTACCTTCCTGTATTCTTCCCTAGGCCTCACGCCTCCAGTGCAGAAAGGAATCTTCATACTCTGGATTTCAAAAGAGCCTTAGCTTTTTACCTTCAGAGGACTAAGCAACATAGAAAGGCTTCCCAGCTTTTTGTTGCCTTTGACTCCAGTCATCTTGGATTACCAGTTTCCAAGAGGACATTATCTAAATGGATTTCAGACTGCATATCCTTTGCCTATGAGAGTAAGGGACTTTCTCTTGAAGGTCATGTCACAGCTCACAATGTGAGAGCAATGGCAGCCTCTATGGCTAACCTTCGCTCAGTGCCCATTGACGACATCTGTAGAACAGCCACTTGGATTTGGTACACACATTTGCAGCTCACTACTGCCTAGACAAGGACTACCATCGGGATGCCTCGTTTGGCAGGCTGTTCTCCAGCATCTCTTTCAGACTTAGAACAACTCCTACCCACCGTCCCAGGGTTCGATGCCACAGCTTCTGGATCATCTCTCTGGCATCTTTCAGCTGGGGAGTCCCCATATGTGAAGACTACATTTCTGCTTGTTCCTGGAGATAGCATGGTTACTCACCTGTAACAGGTGATCTCCGGGAACAGCAGGAATTGAGTTTTCACAACCCGCCCACCTCCCCTAGGAGTTGTATTTCTCTCTCTCTCTTTTTCTCTCCTTTGTCTCAGTTATAAACTCAACTGAAGAGGGAGAGTTGGAAAGGTGGGAAGGCAGCAACGCAGGCGCAGTGAGATGCTCCCTAAAGCTTTCCTATTGGACGCTGGGGAGCGTTCCCATGCAGGCTCCATCGGTACCGATGATACCCATATGTGAAGACTCAATTCCTGCTGTTCCCGGAGATCACCTGTTACAGATGAGTAACCATGCTTTCCTGCTTGTCCAAAATTTCTTGACTAGCCACTCCCAATTAGTCTGTGGTTTCATCCAAACAGTGCTTCCTCAGGGTAAGGCTAAAAAATAAAATAAAAAAACAATATCATGAATATCCATAGTTCAGTGTGTCGACTGAGACTGATCCTAGCCCAGAAAGCACTGGTGCATGCATTTTTGAAACCACTTTTTTTTTTATTTAGCCAGGCTTATATACTGCTTTTCACTGGGTCAAAGAGATGTACATTGAACAAAGAATATCTGTTACATGTAACAATTGACTGTATAGAGTTAACAGATTAAGGAACGGTTAACATATGTACAATGGGAAACTTATTGCATGAGGAAGGATAAAGTGTGTGAGTGGATTTGACTAGAAGTATAAATAGCAGTTGGGGGTGACAGGGATTGTAGGGAATGTAAAGGGCAGATGCTATGCAGTGAAGGGGTTAGGTAGTGGGACTAAAATGCTCAGAAAATAGGAGAGTCTTCAGGTGTTTGCAGAATGAATGGAGGTCAGTGATATTTCTTATTGAGTTTGGGAGTGTATTCCAGAGGGACGGGATGTATAACTTGAAGGCTCTTCTGCATGTTTATTGGTTATATTTTGTTTTGGTATGGGGTATGGTAAGTTTGTTCATTGTGGATAGTCTTCTGGATCTATTAGGGTTAAGTGCTTGGAGGATGGAGTGTAGGTTGGTAGTGGGATGGTAATGGATGGCTTTATGGGTTAGCATGAGGGTTTTGTATTTGATCCTGCTGGGTAGTGGAAGCCAATGGAGATGTTTAAGAAAGGGAGTAATGTTGTCAAATTTTGATGCTTCTTGAAGGATGAATGCAGCAGTATGGAAAATAGTTTGTAGTGGAAGAAATGTGGATTGTGGTAAGCCTTGGTAGATGGAGTTGCAATAGTCGAGGTGTGGGAGGATTAGAGCTTGGAATGCTGAGCAGAAGTCTGATGGTTTGAGGAGAGGACAGAGACATTGCAGGGTATTAGATTTGTAGTATATGGCTGTTTTAGTTATTTGTGGTTTGAAGGAGAGGTGTTTTCCAAGGTAATTCAGTTCAGATTGCACTTTTATTTGGATGTTGTTTAAGGTTATGGAGATTGGGAGGGGGGGGGGAGAATGTGGTATCTCTTGTAATAGTAAGGCTTTGGTTTTCTTATAGTTGATTGTCAGGTTGTTAGTAGCTAGCCAGTGGGATAAATCTGCGAAGCATTCTTGGTGACGTGTATGAGGGTTGTTTGGTGTAGAATGGACCATATAGCATGATGTTATCGGCATAGTTGTGGAAGTTGATATTGTGTGACTTGATGAATGAGCAGAGGGGTTGAAGGTATAGGTTGAAGAGAAGCACAGATAGGGTGGATTCTTGAGGTATGCCTTGCGTTTGGTGGTAGGGGTTGAAGGTGCTTGTTCCAAGTTTTATCTGTTGGTGTCTGTTGGATAGATTGGAGCAGAACCATTGGCGTACTGTGTTCTGGATCCCAGTTGATTGAAGATTATGGTGGAGAATGTTGTGGTTGACAGTGTCGAATGTGGCCAAAATGTCAAGGAAGATAAGTAAAAAGCCTTGGGTTGAGTTTTGTATGCCTTTTATTAGAGTGTTGATAAGGGAGATCATCAATGTTTCTACTCCATGTAGGGGACAGGATCCATGTTGCTGGGGGTTGAGGAGAGAGTTTTTGTTGATGTGGTCCTGAAGTTGCTGCTGTTTGGCCTTCTCAAATGATTTTTGCTAGGAAGGGGAGACTGGTCTGTAGAAGGCAGTGTTTGTGGGGTTGAGGTCAGGCTTCTTTAGGATGGGGCATATGGATGAGAGTTTGAGACATTCAGGAATTTGTCCTTACCGGAGCGCTGATTGACTGAGTTTTACTTTTTGCTACTTTGATCCAGCTGACCGGGCATGGATCGAGGAGGGAGGTGGTTGTGTTGAGTGTTGATATTATGGATTCAATGTTTTCTCTGGTGATGGTGTCAAAGGAGGGGCATGGGGTGAGGTGGGGGAATTTGGTAGGAGTGAGGTGGGGGTCAGATTAAGTCGGCAGTGGAGTTGTTTGTAATGTGCGGCTAGCTATTGAGGGGTGATGGTGGGAGTCATGCTGGGGTTTACGGGTGGTCTTGCGAGTCATTTGACGAGGTTGAAGAGTTCCCTTGAGTGATTGATGGAAGTGTTGATTATTCATGCTTGGCTTTGTCTGTTGCAGTACTGTAGTTGTTGAGCAGTTTCACATAGTTGCTTCAGTCTTCATTAAGGGGTGTCTTGTGCCATTTCCTTCTAAGTCTTTGTAGCTGAGTTTTAAGCTTTTGTAGGTTGTGGGTGTACCATGGAGTCTTGGAGTGTTTACTGATTGATTGAGGTGGGTTGGTTGTTTTGGTTGCTACTTTCCCAAAGATGAGGTTCTAGTTGGTTGTGAGCCTGTTGGGGTCATTTGATTCAGTTTCTAGCTTTGGGGTGATTTTTTCTAACACGTTGTCTTTGTTGAATTGTTTGAAGCACCATTTTGTTTATTGGTATGATGCATGGGATTTTGGAGGATTTAGAGAAAGGGAGAAGCTAATTAATCTGTGGTCTGACCAAGATACTGGTATGTTTGTATTGAATGGAGGGCACCTGTATTTGTTGGGAGGCTGTTGATGAAGATTAAGTCAAGAATATTGCCCTTGTTGTGTGTGGGGGATAGTATGATCTGGGAGAGGTCCATGGCCAACATGGCTTCCAGGAACAAATTGACTGGATTTGGTGTTCATCAGTACTTTTTCCAGTATGTTGGATAGATTTGTAGTTGAGGTGGTTGGTGTTTTTTAGGAGAGGAGGATCATCAGTTGATTGTTCATTATGGTGAGGGTGTCGGTTTCATCTGTGCTTTCAGTTGAGTGAGATTGAAGTGGAGGTATGACTTGACTATTAGCATTACTCCTCCACATCTTTGGTGGGATCATGGGCAGTGGAAGAGGGTGAATCCTTCTGGTCTGAGTTGGTTGAGGAGAACATTATCTGTGTCTGTGAGCTAGGTTTCTGTTATTCAGAGGATGTCTAAGTGGTAACCTGTGAGTAGAACTCTGATAAGGATTTTGTCCCTCACTGAACATGAGTTTATGAGTACGCATTTGAATGTTTGTGTAGGGGTATAGTGTGTTAAGGTGGGAGTAGTGTAATAGTTACTGGTTGGTATGTTTATGATTTGTTAGGTGATGCGTTGTCTGGCGTGGTTATGTTGGGTGTTTTTTAGGTGGTGTGGGTGGGGGCTGCAGATAGGTGGTAGGATATAGGGTGGGGGAGGGTGTTGTGTGCAGTGACTAGTAGGAGGAGTGCTAGTGCTAGCAGAGTGTATAGGGTTACATACAGTGGTAGCATATTTGTTCTTAGTCTGTGAGTCCAAGTTCCTGTAGAGTTGTTTTTTTTGTGGATAGTTTCTTGAATATTGGTGATGTGTGCCTTCATAGTGGTTGATGCTTGGCAGACGTAAAAAAATTAGTTGAAGAGTCTGAAATCTCATGGAGTTTAGTTCTATGTTGCAGGTTGGAAGGCATTTTTAAAGGTTAGAGGGGGTCCTCACCCTGGTCCTTGCTGAAGGGTCAAGCCAAAAGGCACTTTGGCATGGTCCCTCAGTGCAGATCCACCAGGCATGGGCATGCCTTGGGTGTTGCTGATCCTTTTGGCGGTATGGTACAGTGCTGAGAAGATGCAAGTCCGTTGGAGAAGCAATGTGTGTGCGTGTGTGTGAGAGAAGTTGGTCCTTTGTGGTGCCTCAGGTGTGCTGCAGTTTAAATGTTATGCGCACACTGCCGGATGATGTGTACAGTGGGGAGGAGCTTACCTCCACACTGTGCTTGGATGGAGTCCTTTGTGTTGCTGATCCTTCTGATGGTACAGTGAAGTGCTGAGAGGAGGCGAGTCCGTAGAAGAAGCGCTGTGTATGTGAGAGAGAACTTAAAGTCCTTTGTGCATGCACTATAAGCACTTCAAAGTAACTTGAATTACAAAAAGCAATTCCTTTAAGTATTCCATCTAAATATATGCTCTTGTTCAGAATGAAACAGCCAATTAGGAGCTTTCCATGCTTCTGTTAATGTGTTGTTATTGTTAAGTTCCGTCAATTCGGGGTCAACTCATGGCGACCCTCTGGATAGTTGTCCTAAACTGTGTTTGGTCTTCTGTCAGGCATCCATAGCTGCTGTTATTGTATTGATCCATCTCATTGCTGATCTTCCTCTTTTGCATGGATCTTCAACCTTGCCAAATATGATGTCTCTTTAATGATTTCTCTCTTTGCACGATGTATCCAAAGTACGAAAATTGAAGTCTTGTCATCTGAGCTTCTAAAGATAGCTTAGGTTTGATGTCCTCGAGTACTGACTGTTTTTTCTTTGGGTAGTCCATGGTATACACAACATTCTTCGCCAGCACCATAATTCAAAGGCATCGATTTTCTTCCTGTCTTTCACATGCATATGACGTTATTGAAAATAACATGGCTTGGACAAGTCGAATATTTGTATGGAGAGATACTTTTCTGCTCTTGAAAAATTTGTCTAGGTCTTTCATAGCCATTCTGCCAAGAGCAATATATCGTCTGATTTCTTGACTGCTGGTTGTTTCTTTATTGTTCACTAGTTCAATTTCTTCTCCATCAATGATTAACTTATTGATTTTTCCAGTTGTCAGAATCTTTGTCTTCTTTACATTAAGGTTCAAAACCATTTTAGGACTATGTTTATTGATCTTGAGAAGCAAGTGTTTCCGATCATCTTCACTTTCAGCCAGTATTGTGGTGTCACCAATCTTCATACCTTGGTTGTCTTCATACAGTCCTACTTCTCTGATGATTTGTTTAGCATATAAATTAAACAGGTAGGGGGGAAAATATGCAGGCTTGTCATACACCTTTGCCGATTTTAAACCATTCTGTTTCTCCTTGTTCCATTCGAATTGTTGCTTCTTGGTCCATGTAAATGTTGTGCAAGAGAACTATCAGATGTTCTGGTATACTCATGCTTCTTAATGTAGTTCAGAGGTTCTCATGGTTTACACAGTCAAATGCCTCCACTACAAAATATCATAAATCTAGAAAGGCATAAGATGCAGCAGTCCAAGGTTTCACAAGAGGAGCTGATTGCCAGCGAGTTCTTATTACAGAACAATGCTCAATAATATGTATCTTCACCTTGCAAATGGTCTTCCCAATATAGATTTTGTTGCAAGGACAAATAATGGCACAAATAACAAACTCAATATAACAACTGGTAAATGACTTTAGATAAAAGCAAGCCTCCAATTGGGGATGATCAAAATTGGTAATTTTCGTGAAGGCCAATTCTGTTCTGTGCGTCCCCTGCCTGTCCAGCCGGACAGAATCAGGATGTGCTCCGGTTGCACCTGATCCTAATCCTGTGGGGACTAGACGTGCCCGTGGGATCAGAATCAGGTCTGCCAGCCTGAACATGCAGGCCATAACCCAATTCTGGCTGCCCAGATGTCTAATGAAACTCCCCGGCTAGCCCAGTCTGGCTCCTGCATGGAGCCGTGGTGCCATGGCATCATGTTTCAATGGCATTGCAGCTCCATGCAGGAGCCACGATCTCCGACAGACCCAACATTCTGCTTTTTCCCACAGCATGACCCCTGATTGACTCTGCTATGGCTAGTCCCTCACACAAATGGCTGACTCTGAACATACAAGGCCAACCTTGGAATTGGTCCTGTACGTCTGGGGTCATGGTGCCACCAACAGCTCACCCTCGCTCCGCCTGCGGCCTGCCCCTCACGCCCACAGATGTCCCCGTATAGCTCAGATATATGTGCGGGGAACTCCTTTTCCAGTATGCAGTCCAGGTGTTTAGCCGGGCTGGACATTCGGATTAGACATCCAGACCTGCTCAACGCAGTTAAGAATGACTCCCACAGTGTATTAGCAATGTTCAATGTATTTGTGAGTAATTTTGCAGATGACACGAAAATTTGCAACAGAGTGGACTCCCCTGAGGGAGTGGATAACATGAGGAAAGATCTACAAAAGCTGGAAGAATGGTTTAATGCTTGGCAGTTAAGATTTAATGTGAAGAAGTGCAGTGTCATGCACTTGGGAAGCAGAAATCAAGGGGAAATGTGCGCGATAGTGGGACGAGAGGTTGGTGTGCACGGACCAGGAGAAGGACCTTGGCGTGATTATGTCTGCGGATCTCAAGGTGGCAAAACAGTGCGATAAGGCAGTGGCAAAAACCAGGAGGATGTTGGGTTGCATACAAAAAGGAATTACCAGCAGAAAGGAAGAGGTACTAATGCCACTGTATAAGTCACTGGTGAGGCCTCACTTGGAATACTGTGTTCAGTTTTGGAGACCATATCTCGCAAAGGATATAAAAAGACTGAAAACTGTTCAGAGGAAGGCGACCAAAATGATTTGGAGCCTGCATCAGAAGCCTTATGAGAAGAGACTTGAAGACCTAAATATGTACACTCTGGAGGAGAGGAGGGACAGGGGAGATATGATTCAGACCTTTAAATACTTAAAGAGAAATAATGAACAAACAAACCTCTTCCAAAGACGGGGAAGCTGTAAAACTAGAGGGCATAACATGAAGCTGCAAGGGGGTAAATTGAAAAGCAATGTCGATAAATACTTTTTCACTGAAAGGGTGGTGGATGCTTGGAATGCCCTCCCGATGGAAGTGGTGGGGGCAAATACAGTGACAGATTTCAAAATGGCATGGGACAGACACAGTGGATCCTTTTACAGCAACAGGATAAAATAAAAATAAACTTAACTAACTAATTTCTCAACATACAGGGGTGTCCTACACGGAGCGGTGGGTTCACCCCTAAAACAAAGACATGGGGAGGGGTGGCCTGCACGGAGCGGCAGGTGCACCTACTCTTGCCATCTTACTGGGCAGACTAGATGGACCATACTGGTCTTTATCTGCCGTCATTTACTATGTTACTATATTTCTGGAAGAGATTTGCCTTAGCTGAATAATGGGGGGACAGTCCATATGAATTCAGGAGATCATGCAATCGTTGGATATTGGGTATCTGTGTGCAAAAGATCACATCATGCACTGTTATTGCATGCGGCCCTACAAGTGGCTGAACATCCACTATTACTATTATTAGTAATCATTTGTATAGTGCTACAAGGCATACACAGTGCTGTACATATAGATGTAAGACACAATCCCTGCTCATCAGAGCTTACAATCTAATCAAGACAAAATCCATTGGGCCCGATTCCATCCTGGATGTTGATCTCCTCTGTACGTCTGGTCTGAACCGGATGTACAGAGGGGATCGTGATTCTGATCCCACGGGGCACATCTAGCCCCGCAGGATCAGAATCGCGAACAGTCCTGCATGTGCAGGCTGGGACTGCGATTCAGTCCGGCCTGTATGTGCAGGACTGCCCCCGGCTAACTCAGACAAGGCTGTTCAATGGAGTCACGGCATCATAGCACAGCTCCATTGAAGAGCCGCGATGCCGGCTGCCAGACTGCAGGACCTCATTCCGCACAGACCGACCTCCCATCCAGCCTCCTTCAGGCCCCTCCTTCCTACAGCAAGCCACGGCCCCACCGCAAAATGATATGTCTATATCCTGTGTCCTTTGGGAAATATGGCCTTTAGAAATGCATACATTTTACAGAGGCATTATTATCTAATTATTTTTAATGGTAACACCTCTCACCACTGCTCTGTCACATTGAGACCTTTCTTGATTGGTGCATATCAGTAAATCACTCTCCATATTGTACTGTTCTCTTGCAATTCTGCCTGCCACTTGGAAATCATAAAGGGAAACATGGCATATTAGTCATAATGACAATCTATTAAGTGGCAAGAGAAAATATAGCTGGATATCATTTTCTAATTTAAAAGTGCTAAAATACTATATGTTGATAATATATGAATAAATGAACTATGCATTTTAACAGAGTCAGCTAAAACTTAATGACACAGAAAGAAGAAAAGTACTATACGGGGAAGTGGAATAACTTACCCGTATAAGTCGCCAGCCCTGGACGTACAGGGCCGACATTAGAATCCGCCCAGACTTAGCCAAGACTCCACCCCTTCCCTGACCCTTCCTCGCCCCTGTCTTACTTCCCCGCACAACTGGTGGGGAAGTTAGTCGCAGCCACGTGAAGGCACGAATAGCAGGGATGGACGTTCCTTTGAGTTGTCCATCCCCGCTATTCGTGTCACAGAATAACCCACATTGTGAAACTGGGGACTAGAGCATGGTAAGATACATATAAGTAGTAGACAAGAGAGGAAGGAGCATCAGCATCCAAAAGCGGCTTTGAAGAGGTGGGTTTTTAGCCTGGATTGAATAGGGCTAGAGAAGGAGCCTGACGCATCCAGCTTCAAAAGGACACTGGAAACACAGCTTGACAGAAGAACCAAACAATTCTTCCTGCTACAGTGCATCCCCTGGCATGCAAAGGACAGATGCTGCAGAGAATGGCAGTAACAAGAATCCCCAGCCAATAGGTACACTTGTCAGGAGTTTGGATCCAGGTACACCTGCTGTGTTGGGTAACAGCCCACCGATGCCAGACAAGGATCAGAAGTTGCTTGTACAGAAAAGTCCTATCTTCACTTGCAGTAGCAGACTCTCAAAACAACCACAGTGATTTTATTTGTAGGACATAAGCTCAAAGAAAAAAAAGGGAGATGTTACAGATGTAAACTTACACTGATGGCAACTAGTGGCTCATTGTTATATCTCGCTGTTTTCTTCCTTTCTTCTTGTTGTCACCTTTGACCTTATATAACATGATTCCTGTGCTCCTGTTGCATTTAATGGTGCCTGTATTTCTAACTCTGAAACAATTACCAACATTAATTTTTAATCTTACATTAGTGCAGACATTGTGCCTCCTTCATACCAACAGACTCCAAAAATCCAGAGCAGACAATGGAATCCTTTAGCCTACCAGTTTATGAAGAAACTACATAATTTTCTTGAGGACACCATGGGGAAATAGATCAGCTTTCTAAGTATGAGCTCACATTAGTGCTACTTCATCCACCAAGATGTTAGATATCTTATCAAAACCTGGGCATAGAATGGGCAATGGCCTTGTGATCTCATAAATGCTATTCTCCAGGACCAAGCAGGAAGTCAGTCCTCACATATGGGTGACGTCGGCGCCGACGGAGCCCTCGCGGAGCAATTTTCCCCAGCTTTCAAAGAAAGCCTTTGGGAATTGCAGCGCGCATGCGCGGTCGCCTTCCCGCCCAAGGGTGCCATCTTAGCCAGTCTTCTTTTTTCCGCGGAGCCCTACAGACGTACCCGTCTTGTCCCCGCGAAAAAGTTGATTTTATTCATAATATTCTCTTTTTTCCTTCGGTTCGACGCCGGTTTTCTTCCCGCCCGGACTCGCGACGCCGGTCACGAGTCCTCTTCTTCTTTTTCGGTTTTTCTGATTTAGTCAGTTTCGTTTTCGGTTTTTTCACTGGCAGCCCGGTCTTTTGACCTCGCAGGGGCCCTTTTTCCCCCGATGGCTGCCAGTGGTTTCAAGCGGTGTGGTCAGTGTGACCGAAATATGTCACTAACTGACACACACGATAATTGCCTCCGCTGCCTGGGCCCGGATCATGAAGAAATGATCTGTGGGGCCTGTGGCAAAGTGTCCTCCAAAGCGTTGAGAAGTCGGCGGCATCAGCGGGATAGGATCTTCGCTGACCCCAGCCGTACCCGGACCTCGTCGGAGGCCTCGGCGTCCAGAGGTTCCAGCTCGGACCGTCGCCGGAGTTCCTCCGACAGGGGTTCTCCCTCCGGGGACCATCGACGGAAGGTGAAACCCGCGAGGGCGGCGTCGGTGGACGCTCCTGGCTCCGCGAGGGCCAGGTCGCATAGCCCCGATAGCTGTCCCGGGTCCTTGGAGAAGGAGCACCTCTCGAAGCGACCTCGCATGGAGTCGGAGCTGCCTGCTCGGGTAAGTCCTATGGTCCTCCTGGACTCGCCTCCGAGACCGCCGACGTTGGGCCCGACGCCGTCGGGGCCCGAGTCGGGGGCTGCTGGGTCACCTGAGGTCGGACTCAGGTTGACGGCCTTGGAGAGCAGACTGTCTGCCTTCATGGGCCAGCAGCGGGCACTGCTCGCTAGCCTTGCTGGCGCCGCTGCCCCGACCGCCGGGACGTCGACGTCTAAGTCGACCCCGGAGACCGAGCCGATCCTCGAGTCCATGCGAACTCGAGTCGATCCTCGGTCGAGGTCACCCTCGGCCTCCCGTTCGGGACCGAGGTCGCCGACGCCGACTCCCTCGGCGTCGGGGCGGCGGGCGCCGCAGCCTGCCCGGGCCGACCCCACCGATTCCTCCTCGGAGTCGGTCTGGGAGTCTGAAGAGGAAGAGTCACCTGATTCTTTTCGGACTCGGTGTGTCCCCTCGGACTCGCCTGAGTCCGAACCTCGGAAGCAGTCCCCTCCGGAGGATGCCCGGTTCTCGGACTTCGTCAGGGATATGGCCAAGGCTTTGGCCTTTCCGGCGGACCCCGAGGAGGAGCCTCGAGCCGAAGAGCTCGACGCCCTCCAGTATGACTCTCCCGCCAGGGAACACTTTACTGTACCGGTTCCTCCCATGCTGGAACGACTACTCTTCCGCATGTGGGAGAGTCCGGCCTCCTCGCAGGTCCTGAGCAAGCGGGTCGATTCTATCTATCGAGTCCGCAAGAGCCCTGGCTTCCAAAAGGCACAGCTACCACACCATTCCATGGTAGTGGAATCGGCCATGCATCGTCTTAAGAGCCAGAAGATGCACTCCTCGGTGCCTCCTGGCAGGGAGGCCCGTAACCTGGATGGCCTTGGTAAGAAGTGTTTCCAGGGCTCTATGCTTGCGTGTTGTGTCCAGACCTACCAGCTATACATGGGCATGTATCTTCGAGACCTGGCTAAAGAGCTAGCCGGATTCTCCGCTGGATTGTCCGAGGAACCTTTGCGGAGGTTCCTAGCCTTGTCCACTGGCATTCGGGAATGCTCAAAATTCATATCCCGAGCAGCCTACGATGGCTTTGAAGCATCGGCTCGAGTGGCCGCAGCCGGCATCGGTGCCCGCCGACAGGCTTGGCTTCAGTCGTCTGACCTTGAGCCCTGGGTGCAGGACAAGTTGGTCGATGTCCCCTGCCGAGGTGAAAACCTCTTTGGCAAACCTATGGCAGAAAAGGCTGCACAGATCGAGACGGAGACTCTCACCAGGACTAGGCTTTCTAGGAAGACCTCCGCCCCTTCCCAGAAAAAGAAGGGCTCGGGAAAGAAGTCCTTTTACCCGAGAAAGGCGGCTGCCTATAAACACTACCCCCAATATCAGGCCCCCGCAGCTCCCCAACAGGGCCAGCAGGCCAAGGGACGGGGTAACAGGTCCCGTAGGCAGCAAGCCCCCAAGCCTGCACCACCAGCCCCTGCTCAGCAGGGTGGGGGCTTTTGACTCCTTCAGCATAGCCTCTCCCCCTGCTGGCTCCTCCCAGCACCGGAGGCCGGCTGGTTCACTTCGCCCACAGGTGGTCCAGCATCACTTCAGATGCCTGGGTGCTTCAAGTCGTGAGAGAAGGCTATCTTCTCCACTTCCACCAGGTCCCTCCCTCCTATTTTCCGGGAGAACCTCCACGACTCCCTCTGCACAGGGACTTACTCCTTCAGGAGTTAGCAGGTCTTCTACAGGAACAGGCGGTGGAACCGGTGCCCCACCACCTGAGAGGTCAAGGCTTTTATTCCAGGTATTTTCTGGTACCAAAAAGGACAGGAGGCCTCAGACCCATCCTGGACTTGTGCAACCTCAACAAGTTCCTCGTGCGGGAAAAGTTCAAAATGCTTACCCTTGGAATCCTTCTGCCCTACCTCCAGCAGGGAGATTGGCTATGCTCCTTGGATCTAAAGGATGCCTACACGCACATCCTCATCCACCCAAGCCACCGCCAATACCTAAGGTTTGTGGTGGCAGGAAATCATTACCAGTACAGAGTACTGCCCTTTGGCCTGTCCTCCGCACCGCGAGTCTTCACAAAATGTCTCGCGGTGGTGGCGGCCCATCTCCGGCTTCACGGCCTCTATGTCTTTCCGTACCTCGACGACTGGCTCATCAGAGCAGCGTCCGCTCCGGAGGTCACCAACGCCACACGCCGCACGGTGACTCTTCTGCAGTACTTGGGCTTTGTCATAAACTTCGCAAAGTCCACTTTGCTCCCCTCACAGGATCTCGAGTTCATCGGCGCAAGGCTGCACACTCCTCAGGCACGAGCGTTCCTACCGCTCGACAGGGCTCAATGGCTCATGGACCTAGCCGACCGTTTTCACAGCCAGCCCCTGGTCTCCGCCAGGCGCTTCCTGAGACTTCTCGGCCATATGGCTTCCACCGTCCATGTGACCCCCAATGCCTGCCTGAATATGCGGCCTGCTCAATGGTGTCTTCGCAAGCAGTGGAAACAAGCCACAGGCGGCCTAGCAGACCTAGTGCGCGTCTCCGAGCCGCTGGCCTCGTCTCTCCAGTGGTAGCTTCATCGGCCCAACCTGGTGCTCGGCATGCCTTTTCAGTCGCCTCAGCCAGCCCAGGTGCTGACGACAGATGCGTCCCTCCTGGGCTGGGGAGCACATTGCCAAGGGGCACGTACTCAGGGCCTCTGGACCATGTGGGAGTCTGCTCAGCAGATCAACTTCCTGGAGCTCAGAGCGATCCGCCTGGCTCTCAAGGCTTTCTCCCACCTGACCTCTCACCAGTCCGTCCTTGTCCAGACGGACAATCAAGTTGCCATGTTCTACGTGAACAAGCAGGGGGGCACAGGCTCCTTCCTTCTCTGTCGGGAAGCACAGAAGCTCTGCTCTTGGGCCGTCAGTCACGGCGTTCTTCTCAAGGCAGTTTATCTCCCAGGCCAAGAAAATTGCCTGGCGGACAAACTCAGCAGGATCCTCCAGCCGCACGAGTGGCGCCTGGATCCCCTGGTAGTTCAGAAGCTCTTTCTAAAGTGGGGCCTCCCCACGATGGATCTCTTTGCCAGCCCTCTCAACCGGCAACTTCCTCGCTTCTGCTCTCGTCAGCCACATCCCCTTCGAGTTGCGGCAGACGCTTTTCTACTCTCATGGTCGGAGAGCCTTCTGTATGCTTTTCCTCCCATCCCGCTAGTCTCTCGAACTCTTTTCAAGGTTCTCCGAGACAAAGCTTTCGTGATCCTGGTGGCCCCTCGCTGGCCCAGACAGCCGTGGTTTCCACTCCTTCTGCAATTAGCGGTAGAGGATCCATTCCCTCTGGGGTTGCAACCGGATCTCCTCACTCAGGATCAGGGGTCTCTGCTACACCCCAACCTCAGATCTCTCAATCTAATGGCCTGGCTGCTGAGAGGGTAGTCCTTGCTCCCCTTCTCCTGCCGGCAGAGGTGGAAGAGGTCGTCCTAGCTTCTCGGCGACCTTCTACCCGCAAATGCTACGCCCTTAAATGGCGTCGCTTTTCCGTTTGGTGTACCCAACAGTCTCAGGATCCCTTCTCCTGCCCGGTGTCGGTGATCTTGCAGTACCTGCTATACCTCTCTAATCTGGGACTTAAGTCCAACTCCGTCAAAGTTCACCTCAGTGCTCTTTCAGCACATCATGTGCCGGTGGACGGCAGACCTCTTTCCAGCGACCCTCTCGTAGCGAGGTTTCTCCGAGGTCTCCTTCTACTTAAACCACCTCTGCGCCCGCCAGCGCCTGACTGGGATCTGAATGTGGTTTTGCAGCGGATCACCTGTCCGCCTTTTGAACCTATGGCTACCTGTTCTCTCCGTTTTCTTTCTTGGAAAACATTGTTCTTGATAGCCCTCACTTCCGCTAGACGCGTAAGTGAATTGCAGGCCCTCGTGTCTGATCCCCCTTACACTCGGTTCTACAAAAATAGGGTAGTCCTACGGACTCACCCAAAATTTCTTCCAAAGGTGGTCTCCCCTTTTCACATCAATCAGGAGGTGGTACTTCCGACCTTCTTTCCCAGACCACACTCCAGCCGAGCTGAAATGGTCCTCCATACCCTGGACTGTAGAAGGGCATTGAACTTCTACCTTGACCGTACGCGGGAGCACCGTAAAGCTGCGCAGCTTTTTGTGTCTTTTGATCCCAATAAATTGGGACTCCCGGTCTCCAAGCGTACTCTGTCCATCTGTGTTGCGGACTGTATCACTTGGGCTTATGGGGCAGCCGGACTCTCCTTGGAAGGTCGAGTCACGGCTCATTGCGTTCGGGCAAAAGGCTACGTCAGTGGCTTACCTCCGCTCTGTTCCGCTGGCAGACATCTGCCGGGCCGCTACTTGGTCTTCGAGCCAGACTTTTGCGGTCCATTACTGTCTCGAGAGGGAGTCCCGCAGGGACAGTGCTTTCGGACAGGCAGTCCTCCGTAATCTCTTTGAGGTTTGAGCAACTCCTACCCTCCATCCCGGATGTGGGCTACCGGTGGGTAATAATTCAGCGAAGATTCCTTCCTTCTGTGCTGCTGAGCTAGAGGGAGCTCATTTTTGTGCTTAGGGTCTCCGGTAGCCTTAAGCTTGGGAGTCCCATATGTGAGGACTGACTTCCTGCTTGGTCCTGGAGAAAGCGTAGTTACTCACCTGTAACAGGTGTTCTCCAGGAGCAGCAGGAATCAGTCCTCACAACCCTCCCTCCTCCCCTTGGAGTTGCAATCATCTGCTTAAGTTTTTTTGCAAATTTTTATGCTGTCTTTTTTAGCTATGTCATCTGACTGGCTAAGATGGCACCCTTGGGCGGGAAGGCGACCGTGCATGCGCGCTGCAATTCCCAAAGGCTTTCTTTGAAAGCTGGGGAAAATTGCTCCGCGAGGGCTCTGTCGGCGCCGACGTCACCCATATGTGAGGACTGATTCCTGCTGCTCCTGGAGAACACCTGTTACAGGTGAGTAACTACGCTTTATAGGCTGGATTTACGGGCATGACCCAAGATTCAAGTACTGGTTTAAATTAAGAAAATTGGGTTTAGCTTTCACCTTTCTTACAAATCCAATGCACGTGACATTCAGGTAGAGTAGGTATTTCCCTTACCCAGAAAGCTTACAATTTTGTACCTGAGGCAATGGATGATTAAACGACTTATCCAGTTTCACAAGGAGCAGTAGTAGGATTTGATCCTGGCTTCCCTGGTGTTCAGCCTATTGCTTGAATCATTAGATCACTCCTCCACTTCATAGAAGAGCATAGATGTAAAAAGGATTTACCGTACTTAAACCACCTTCTTTCCTTGGCAGAGAATGTTCCTCTGAACCCTATGGGGGTCAATCAGTGGCACGAATAGCAGGGTGCAACACAACAGAAGCAGATATCACGTCGGATGCAGAAAATAGTCTGAAACATAGAAATATGATGACAGAAAAAGACCACATGGCCTATCTAGTCTGTCCTTCCATATCAACAACTACAACAGTCCCCTTTTTACCTTTAGAGATCCTCTGTGTTTGTCCCATGCTTTTTTGAATTCAGTTACTGTCCTCATCTCTACCACCTCCACTGGGAGAATATTCCATGGATCCACTACTCTTTCCGTAAAGAAATATTTCCACATATCACTCCTGAATTATCTCCCTTCACCCTCATCCCATGTCCCCTCGTAGCAGAACTTGCTTTCAATTGAAAGAGTCTCTCTCCCTGAACATTTATGCCACAAAGGTATTTAAACATCTCAATCATATCACCTCTATCCCGCCTTTCCTCTAAGGTGTACATATTAAGATCCTTCAGTCTGTCCTCATATGCTTTATAATGAAGTCCACTAATCATTTTAGTAGCCACCCTCTGCACCGACTCCATCCTGTTCACATCCTTTTGAAGGTGCGGTCTCCAGAATTGCACACTATACTCCAAATGAGGTCACACCAAAGACTTATACAGAGGCACTATCACCTCATTTTTTGTGCTAGCCATTCCTCTCCGTATGCACCCAAGCATCCTTCCAGCTTTTGCCGTCGCCTTTTCTACCTGTTTAGCTACTTTAAGATCATCAGACACAACCACGCCTAGGTCCCACTCTTCTTTAGTGGACAAAAGTACTTCACCCCCTATACTATATTGCTCCCTTGGATTGCTGCATCCCAAATGCATGACCTTACATTTTTTAACATTAAATCCCAGCTGCCAAATTCTAGACCATTCTTCAAGCTTAGCTAGATCCCTCCTCATGTTATCTACACCTTCCTGGGTGTCTACTCTATTGCAGATTTTGGTATCAACTGCAAAGAGGCAAACCTTACCTGACAGCCCTTCGGCTATATCACTAACAAAGATGTTAAAAAGAATTGTGACATCGTGGAAAGACAGAGCTTTAATTGAACCTATGACAACCCGACACAGGCAGTGTTTTGCTACCCTTCGTCAGGGGTTTGTCTGGCGTATGCTAAAAACATAAATATACAGCTACTTAAAACATAAAAAAAACAGATCACTCAAAACATAATCAATAATTCAATAAATGAATAAATCAAATAATTAAAGCATCTCAATAAAATGTAATCAAAAACATCTGTTAAAAACATCAATTAAAAGTAAATAAGGATTATTTTAAAAAAGACAAAGAAGAAAAGGCTCACCTCGCAGACCTAAGACTGGACCCTATTTGTCTATGGTGTGACCGGTAGATGATATGTGTTGCCTACAACCTGCTATGTTGAGCTCCTTTGTTTGTGGTACCTGCCCCCATGCACTTACTGCTCATGGGTAGTCCAACTGGGCATTGAAGTGCCTCTGCACCCGGTGCCAGGCATGCTTTATGCAAAAGTGGTCCTGCCTGACATTCAAGGATGGGAAGAGGCGCCCCTGTTTGCAGCAGATAAGCCATCCAAGCAGCTCCGTATCCCCCTTGATAAAGAGTGGCTTCCTTGATCGGGTGGCCATTTTGTCTGGTGTTTTTATTGAATGACGACATGACGCAGTGGTCTCATGGAAGCACCATAACGCGCCCTACAGCAACTTTGCATCAGTGTGCAGTACTTTGGCTCATGGCGCCTTGCGCAGCCCACAAGGTGCCATGTGGTGTGCAGCACAAGGTGTGTAGCACACGGCGCCTAATGCCCCATGCCGCGTCCATGTAAGGTGGCATGTATAGCGCTCAGCATGTATGCGATGTGCGGGGCATATGGTACCATGCATGAGGCACATTTCATTTGCGCAATGCACAGGATGTTAAGCACCATACGTGCTGTGTCCATGCTGGGCACTGTACATGCCTGCCTTACGCGGATGTGGCACACAAGGCACAGAGCGTTAGGTGCCATCATGTGATGCATCCACCTAAGGCAGAACATAAGGCTCACAGCATGCACGTGACACACATGGCGCCTAACACCACATGCACAGCGCGTATACAATGTGCCTCACGCATCACGTATGTGCTGAGCACTATACCTGCTGCCTTATGCAATGGCACCATGCATGACACCTTGCGTGGCAGCACGTTGCATGCCGCGGCACATGTTTACAATAGAAAAGGATGTATACATGTTTTCTGAGGGGACAATGTGATGTGCTTTGCATCAGGTGGCATGTCAGTGGGAATTGAATATCAGATGTGTTGGTTACATGGTTGCTACCCCTAACCACTGGGCTAAACACTCCACAACCTATCTAACTGTATAGCTATACATATATGTGCTTTCCTAGGTCCACACACATTTATATGTCTGTATCTATATAAGTGTGGGTGGTTGGGTGTGTACCTGTGCATACACCTGGGGATATATGGTGTGGAGGGTTGGCGCAATGGTTACCGCAGCTACCTAGTACACAGAGGACCATGGTTTCAAATGCAATCACCGCATCACATTATACTCCTTTGCCTTCTATGACAGGCCTGTGTGTATAGAATATGTTTTGTGTTTACTGCATGTCTGTTTATATCACAACATAGCCATTTGGGCCAGGTAGTATCTCTGTGCCTTAGCAGATTGGTCTTCAGTGTTTGCCCCTCAGACAACCTTTGGCCAGCATATAGTCATTCGCTCACCACTCTAGACTTCCGTGGTGTACCATGCACACATCTCCCATCATCCTAGCTGATGTTTCTTTTTTAGGGACAGGCCCCATAGTCCCCTCCTTCCTTTCTACCATTGATACTGCTCTATGTTCTGTTATTCGTTCATCCCACCATACCCCATGATGCACTGCACAGTCAAACATACTGTATGCATCTCCTCCATGCCCAGCAGAGGCTCTGTACCTTCACATGAGGGCAGGAGTTTACAGGCACTCGTGGCCTTCAGGACATATTAAGCATCAGTGAACATTAGGTAGCAGTTGCGGAGGTCACCATGAATGGAAAGTGGGTCACTGGACACTTGGTCCACAAGGTCAGTGGTGTAGTAATGTACATTTCTGGTTTAGACACAGATCTACATTGCATCTATTGGGCTGCATTTATGATCTGTATTGTATGCTCATGTGTGCAATGGGGTCATGTTGGGATGTCCTGCCCTTTCTGGCAGATGAGCCCTTTTTCTCCTGGTTCTTGGACAATAGCAACTATCCCACTATGGACAGCTGTGATGTAGCAACAGGCTCTGATTATGGTATGGTTTGTCATAAGAGGATGATCAGCAAAAGGTGTGGCGGTATCATGATAGGTGACAGTGGTGGTTCTACCACACACACAGCAGCAGCGGCCATTCCCATCACTGCTCATGTGGCGTATGGTTCTGCTGCACAATTAGTTCACAGCCATTGCTGCAGCTTGGACTATCACCACCCCATAGGACCAATCAGAGACAGCTGCAGTCGTCAGCCTGCAAGCATCATCATGCCTAGGGATATTAGGTACTTGCATGCCAGAGCTATCACAAGGCTGTTTTTGCACACAGAATACTCGTGCTCAGTGCAACCTATGTCTGTGAGACACTCTCACCAACCTGAGACAACAGGTACAAGACATGAACTATCAGACAGACAACAACAGCTTTGATCAATTTATTAAACAATCTGGCTGCATAGCCAGTCCAGGGTCACACCACAATCAGGGTGATGGTGGCCTATCAACATTCTCTGCTGTTTTCATGCTAGTAAAGCTGATGGCTGTGACATGTTCAACCATCTGTTCCATGTACATTCCCTCTTGCACATGCTTTCCATCAGATAAACCTTGGCAGATATTGTATTGCATATGGCGTACTGGACATGGGCAAAGCTGTTGTCAGTTGCACGTAGGTGACACTCCCTCCCACCTTACCCCCCCCCCCACACCTGACGTGATCATGTGCCATCAGTGTTGGTGGTGCATGGGCCCAGGCCTCAGAACATGCAGATAGGTGGGTAGTTAGGCATGGGCTCCATGTGGGCCAGAGACATAGTTGGTGAGGCGCAGATCACTACCCCCCACCAATCAGCTTCTCCAGGGTCCCTGTGTGACGTTGGGTTTGGGGTATTGGGAATGTTGTCTGCAGTAGCTGAGGTATCCATTGTTGAATTGTCTGTAGCATCTGACTGCTGTGCGACTGGGGGACATGCAATGTGGCTGCTGTGCAGGCCTTTCCAGACACTATGTGAACATATGTTGTCCTTCCACCCTTTGTCACATCCTGCATTCCATTACCTGTGCATGTAGTACAGACTGCCAGTGTCATGGTTTTCCTGTAGTTTTTTTGGCAGGTTCCTGGGGAGGGTCCCTGGTGAGGGCCACAGCTTTCCACTGCATGGCCCATTGAAGACATTTTGTATCATATGTGTTTTTTGGGGTACCTACGAGGCACTTGTGCCATAGTTCATACACTATTGGTCACAGGATACAGGGCATGATGGACTTTGGTCAGACTCAGTCTTACATATTTTCTAGTCTTCTGTTCGTATGTGCCACCTAGGTAACCGCCTGGTCTGCCCTGTTCCACCGCAGTCCCCACTGCATGTTCCACCTGCATCCTCCTATGCACCATTTGCACCATCAACAAAGTGCCGTTTCATACCTGGCTACTGTGCTGTTGTTGCAAATGGTGCACTACTATCACTTTCTTGGGCTCACCTATCTGTGCAGCACATTGCATATGTTTAAATTGGCTCTCTCTCCACACTGTGCATCCTTGTCACCAGTTTTTGAATGGCGGTAATGTTCCTGGTGTTAAGATGTGGCGGTAATGTAGCAGGGCCTGATTCCCGCCCACTCCATGCCCACTGACCCCTTCTCTATGCCCCCTCTCTGCCCATAGTGTGCTTAACGCTGAATGTAACGTTAGCACACCCTGTAGCATGCGGTAATGTCACCGATGTAACGTTAGCGCACGCTAATGTTACACATGCTACATTACCGCCGCTTAGTAAACATACCCCTATCTCTCTTTTACCCAAGAAACATTGCTTATTTATTTTTTTATCTTTTACTGAAGTGATTTGCAACAAATAGAAATGTCAAAAATATTTTATTGGTTTTTTAAAATAGTTTTTAAACCATATAGGCCCTCATATTCAGAAAGCTTTTCTCTCATAGGTTTGAGTTGTCACTGAGTCGTCAATTTAGCATTCATCAATCCTCAACTCATGTTTTTTTCAAAAAAGTGTTTGCATAAAAGATTACGTAACTATTCATGTATCCTTCATCTACATTTCTGACACAGTACTGAGGGTTTTGTGGTTAACACTGCTCCAGGTACACTTGCTTTCTATAGTCCTTTCATGTCATCATCTGTCTGTTGCTCTGATTCAAAACAAGCAGCAAGCACAATATCTGGCATGACTGTTGTATCACTAGCCTGTCACATATCAGCTGACTCCTATTGTTTTGATATGTTGATTTATGGGATGGGGAGGGGGAAAGGATTTTGGATTTAGCTCATACCTTTTTCAGGAGTAGCTGAAGGCCAGCTACATTCAGGTACAGTAGATATTTTCCCATAGATAATTAGGAAATGATCTACAGAAAAATTATGCATGTTGGTTGTACCACATAGAATGGTTCTGAATCAGAATTGCAGGATACGAGAATGCTGTAGATAAATACATTTATAAGAAATCTACTGATATTTAAGATTTGACAGTTGTCATTTACTTATTTAGCTAGGCTTATCTACCGCTTTTCACCGGGTCAAAGAGGTTTACAGGGAACAGAGCGTTTTTACAATGAACATATGTTGTACAAGGTCTTTAAGAAAGAGACATGATAGGACAAAAAGGTCCGTAATGACATCTGAATGAAGACTGAAGCTGCTTGCAAACTCAACAAATGCAAGCACCAACAGTGGATCATTGCATGCAGTATAACCATATACTGCTGATTTGAAGTGGCAAATCGATCAAGTAAATGAGTTTGGTAAAGGAGGTGATTGGGAAGCAGTTCTGAACCATAGGGAATTATATCACATTTTTGTGTTGGAATCAGTAATACCATGAGGTAAATCTTGAAAATGATTCGCATAATACATTTTGAAGAAATGGGTAACATTGGATTTGTTATTTGAATAGGAATCTGTTGATGTTGGCTGTTGAATATGGCAGCCATTTTAAAACGTGTGTAGTGCTTCCTGTTGTGTTTTGGAAAAAGCGAACAACAATGCCACAAATTGATAATAGAAAATCAGTGTTCCTGAAGTAATGTTAACTACATGAAAGATGGCACAGCATTCAACACATGGATGAAGATAATATGGACAGACAATACCAGTTATGGTAACTACATTTTATATGCAGAATTTTTTAAAGGAATGCATTGTGAGTTGAGGACATATTTTTATATTGAAGAAAACATAAGAACATAAGAAATGCCATACTAGGTCTGGCCAAAGTCCATCAAGTCCAGTATCCTGTTTACGACAGTGGCCAATCCATGTCACAAGTACCTGGCAGATTCCCAAAAAGGTACATAGGCTTCACAATGCTTGTCTTGGGGTAAGCAGTGGATTTTCCTGGTCTTCTTTAATAATGGTGTATGGACCTTTCCTCCAAGAACTTGTCCAAACCTTTTTTAAACCCAGCTACACTAATAGCTTTTACAACACCTTCCGGTAATGAATTCCAGAGTTTGCTTGCGCTTTGAGTGAAAAAATATTTTCTCTTATTACTCTTAAATGGGTTACTTTGTAGCTTCATTGTTCATCCCTTAATCTTTCTACCTTTTGATGGAGTAAACAGTCTATCTAACTGTTCTACTCTGTTCATTAATTTATACTATTTTGGTGTCTCTGTGCCTTTTCTAATTCTACTATATTCATTTTAAGATATGGCAATCAGAATTGCACAGGTAACAACAAACAATGTATACAAATATATTCACCCCCTGCTGTCAGTTACAGATAGTAGAAGCAAGAGGGATAGATTTTATCAGCAGCGCCCCAGATTTGCCTACACACGTAGAAAAAATCTTCCTGATTATTTGGTACATGCTGCGTGAGACCCCTCATGTTTATGACCATCATGGACATATTCATTGTGGATCTTATGTAGTATGTCAATATTCTATGGAATTAGAGGGGTTTTTTTTGTCATCCCCAGTTACCAGTGACGTTTTGCTTGAAAAGATACATGGATTGTAATCTTTGTAATGTCATCTATGCCATTATGATAGAAAAGATGCCCACTGTTGCTGGGGGTATTCTAATCATTTGTTGCAAGAGAGCAAATGTACATCTTCTGATGGAACACTGTAGTTTGTTTTTTACAATAGATAATCTTTCAGAATGCTTATTTGATTATCTAGTGTCCTTGGACAGTAGGCTTTACATGAACTGAGAGCACACTTAGATATCTGATTTAAGGGCCACACAAGGAATGTAGGCAATCAGAATATTCCTAAAAATGAATGTATAACCAACTGTTAAATTCTATATCATCAGCAACAAAACAGCAAAAAAGATACAAGGCTGAAAGTTTAGCTGTTTGGAGGTTCTGGAAGCTGTGAAGACTAGAGTTGATCAGGTACTTGTGGAAAGGCTATACGATAATTTAATTAGCCCTGCCCTGTGAGCAGGCTTGCAACAGACAATTCAAACAATGGAGGCAGAAATTGTCAAACTGAACTTTTTACTTCTATGTATCTGCCTACTGTGCAAAGGTCCCTGTAACTTTAAATGATACCTTTGCTTCTAAAGTAAGTGGGAGACTCAGATTAAGACCAGGTCCCTGCAAATCAAAGTATTTCTATTCCAAGTAGTTTTATATCACAAGTGTCTTTGGCCAGTAGGCCTTACATGAACTGTGGGCACACTTAGATATCTGATTTAAGGGCTACACAAGGCGTGTAGGCAGTCAGAATATTCCCAAAAATGAATGTATAACCAACAGGAGTGGAGGAGTAGCCTAGTGGTTAGAACACAGGCTTGGTAACCAAGTAACCAGGGTTTGATTCCCACTAGCACTCCTTGTGGCCTTGGGCAAGTCACTTAACCCTCCATTGTCTCAGAAGAAAGGCCTGGCAATCTACTTGCGGTGACACTGCCAAGAAACCCCAGGAGCTTCTGGGTTGCTAGGAGTCAGGACTGACTCAAAGGCACACATTGCATTTGCAACCAACAGTTAAATTTTATATCATCAGCAACAAAAAAGATACAAGGCTGAAAGCTTAGCTGTGTGGAGGCATCTCAGGCATGCCTCAAGAACTTCCTCACTGCTCAAGAACTGCTACAACTCTGGGTCATATGGCATGAACAGTGCATATTGTTCCATATGCTTGTCTACATATGCGTGCAGCTCAATAGACACTGGTTTCCCAGTGGTCTCAGGCATTGGGTCGCCTGGGAGACAAAATAATGGTCTCTACCTGCCTAATCTCATCTCTCCAGTGGTGGCAATCCCCATAAAACCTCCTGGCAGGGTCACCTTTTCAGATGCCAGCACATCAATGTACCCTGATAATGGATGTGTCCAAATTGGGCTGGGGAGCTCATCTAGACAATCTCTTCACTCAGGGGCTTTGATCTCATCAGGAGTCACAATTCCACATAATTCTGCTGGAACTCAGAGCCATTCACAATGCTCTCAAAGTGTTCCAGGACCATCTTCGATTCCGCACAGTTCTAGTCCAGACGGATAATCAAGTAGCCATGTTCTACTTGAACAAGCAGGGCAGAACAGGTTCTTGGATCCTCTGCAGCGAGGCCCTACATCTGTGGTCTTTTGCCATACAGCATTACATTCTCCTATGTGCGGTGTATCTTCTGGGCAAACACAATGTCTTGGTGGACAAACTAAGTTGAGTCCTTCTACTCCACGAGTAGACAAGGTTTCTCACATTTTTCAGATCTGGGAAACCCCAGAGATAGACTCGTTCGCAAGTCCTCAGAATGCCAAGCTTCCTCGCTTCTGCTCCAGGACTCCTGCACTGGACAGCCAGCAGGTAGATGCTTTTCACCTCCACTGGGGTCAAGGCTTCCTATATGCCTTCCCTCCCATTCCCCTCATTCCCAAGACTCTTTTCAAACTTCAGAGAGACAGGGGCTACATGACACTCATAACCCCACTCTGGCCACGACAACCATGGTATCCTCTCCTTCTACATTTGTCTCAGGCTCAACCCGTAGATCAGGGGTCTGCTCCAGATTTCCTCTCTCAGGAGGAGGGAACGCTGCTTCATCCCAGTCTGCAGTCCCTCCATCTTACAGCATGGCTGCTGAAGGTATATAACCTTCCAGGACATTAATGTCTCTTTTAGCTTCTAGGATGCCTTCCACCAGGCGCTCCTATGCCTTCAAGTGGCATAGATTTTCTCTCTGGTGTTCGCAGAGGGCACTTAACCCCTTCTCAGCTCCGGTGGATGCATTACTTATGTAACTTCTTCTTCTGGACTCAAAACCAATTCAGTAAGAGTACACCTAAGTGCAATTGTGGCCTCTCACATCCCTTAGATGGTCAGCTCATCTCTTCTCAGCCACTTGTAGCACATTTCATGAGAGGTCTTCTATTAACCAATCTCAGCACAGCAGCCAGAACAGCCTCTCCTGCCCTTCTCCTGCACCCGATCGGCAGCATTGAGGGAGAGCGGGAAGGCAAACTCCTCCCAGCTTCCCTCCGACAAGGCCAATCGGGCCCAACAGAACACCCACAGCCAGACTTTTTAAAAATCTCAGCACAGCAGCCAGAACAGCCTCCTCTGCCCTGCTCCTGCACCTGATCGTCAGCATCAAGGGAGAGTGGGAAGGTAAGCTCCTCCCCACTTCTCTCTGATAAGGCCAATTGAGCCCTCCCTCTAGACCATATATTTATTTTATTTATTTATTTATTTACATTTCTTATATACCGCGCTATTTTAATCAGTGCGGTGTACATTTGACCATAACACACCACAATGTGACAGGCAACATTGGGTTTACAATAGACAGGGGTAGCGAACATGGAGGTAACCAGGGGGAACTATTTACATGTTATGATAACTATTTACATAATTATTTACATAATTATAGTGTACTCATCACAATAGGCAAAAGTGGATCTTTTTAGAGGGAAAAGCATAAAGGCATGGAGAGAAGGAAGGGAGAACAGCTTAACCATTCTCCAAAGGGGGCATAGATATGGAGCAGTCTAGGTGGGAGGGCGGGGTGGTGTCCGTGTGTTCTCTAGTGTTAGATTCAGAGTAATATATTAGGAACAGGTGATATTTAAGAGCCTTCCTGAATAGCGTTATGTTCGTAATGGCTCGGATTTCAGGTGGAAGGGCATTCCATGCTCTGGGTGCGAATAAGGAGAACGCTCTGCTGTCTGTTGTCT
This sequence comes from Ichthyophis bannanicus, assembly GCA_033557465.1. Taxonomy (NCBI): domain Eukaryota; kingdom Metazoa; phylum Chordata; class Amphibia; order Gymnophiona; family Ichthyophiidae; genus Ichthyophis; species Ichthyophis bannanicus. Next base: position 499,870,398 of record CM066033.1, read on the forward strand.
TAGTGCACTTTGTCGACAATTTAGGAACTTCAAGTGTGTTCATCGATGGGGACCTTCTGCACCTATTAACTGGGGTGCTGTGTATAAGACTACTGATAGGCGAGGGGGGCTGGTTCTTTGAGGCCTTGAACGTCAGGACTAGAGTCTTGTAGATGATTCTGGCCTGCAGAGGTAGCCAGTGAAGGTTCTTCAGGACTGGCATTATGTGGTCTGATCTTGATACTCCTGCAAGTACCCTTACCACTGAATTCATGGCAAGGCAGAGTGGGCTTAGAGTTGCTTGTGGGAGACCGTGTAGGATGATATTAGCAAAGTCCAGGTGTGGGATAACCAAGGCTTGGAATATTGAGCGGTAATCAGAGAAGTCAAGTAACGGATGGAGATGACGCAGTGTTTGAATCTTATGATATATTGCTTTTGTGGTGTTTTTAATGTGCGCTGACATGTCAAGTCACTGATCTAGGGTAATGCCTAGATAGCGAATTGTGGGTTTTGCCTTCAGTTCCGTATTGTTGACTTGAAGTGTGGAAGGTGGTGTGAACTTTTGGTTCCTCGTGACAAACAGGACATCTGTTTTGCTGTGGTTAATACGCAGGTTTTGGGTGAGGAGCCAATCTGCTACGGTTTCAAAGCATCTTAATATTGGTGAGAAGTCTGGTTGATCAACCTTGAAAGGTGTGTAAATCAGGATGTCGTCCGCATAGGCCAGACATTGGATATTGAAGGAGTGGATCAAGGCACAGATGGGCTGCATGTAAATGTTAAACATTAGAGCAGATAGGGATGAACCCTGAGGTACACCTTGCTTTAGAGGAAATGGTTCTGATGTCGCTGAGCCTGTTCTGACTTGTTGCCATCTGTTGCACAAGTAAGATTTACACCAGGATAGACCTAGGCCTTGTATGCCTTTTTCTTTGAGACGAAGTAGTAGTGTCTCGTGGTTCACCGAATCAAAAGCAGCCGCAATGTCCATAAAGATGAGGACAAATCCTTGATGGATATTGTCAAGACCTATGACTAGGTTGTTAAAGAGGGTTGTGAGGATGGTGTCCACACCATGTGCTTCTCGGAAGCCGTGTTGAGAAGGGTCGAGTGGTGCTTCGGTGTCGACATGCTGTTGAATTTGTCGCTGGACTACCTTTTCCATGATTTTGGCTAGCAGGGGGATGCTTGAAATTGGTCTGAATGATTCGACTTTAGATGGGTCGAGTTTGCTATTTTTCAAAAGTGGGCGGATAGATGAGTACTTCAGGCTCTGTGGGAAGGTCCCTGTTGAGAAGGACTGGTTCAAGATTCTGGATATGGATGGGCTGAGATCATGGCGCAGTTCTTTAATCCAACTGGCTGGGCAGGGATCATTGGGTGCAGTGGTGAGGTTAATAGAAGAGATGATATGTAATCTGTTTCCCAGTTGTACCCGCGTCTAGAGTGCCCACATCTGAGGACCTCGCCAGAGGGTCCTTTGGCATGGCCCTTAGGTGTGGAACTGTAGAACCTCAGAACCTAAGCATGACTATGACAAAGATATGTTATTCTACCTGTAATAAGGCTTTAACCATTCACAGACCCTGTTAATATTGTAAGCAAATTAAGCATGAAAATTTACTCAGTATAGCAATCTGGATGCAATCAATACTGCACCACACCTAACCAGAATCATAAGATAAATTATCGATAGGATTTATTGCTGGAACCTTCATAACCATGCCTACCAAGCTATCACTGATTCACAGAACTTTAACAAAACTGCTACAATCCTGTTATAAGAAACTGCAACAACTTTGCCACGTTATATCCGTCAAATTGTATTTAATTGTTTCACAATACTGCACATACCAATCTGCTACCTACCCACAACCCCATGCCTGCTGCAACACAGTAAACTTACATAGGTAGGCCATTATCTCTCAATTCCTACACCAGTTGCCCGCACCCCTCTCCCAGCATGGAGACCTACCATAAAACACATGACCTTATGGATCCACATCCTAGCTATATAATCTCAGCCCTCCTATCAAATGCCCTCAAAGTGAAACATAACATAGCAAACCACTTCCCAATTATCTATTCGCACAGAACACCTCTCAATGCCAATTCCTGGCCCTACCTCCACCCATATCAAGATCACCGGAAATGCAGGCTCATATACTGTATATCAACCCAGAAACCACCACCCCCACTCACCACACAGATCCTAGCCATCCTCCACTAATATGCACACTGATAAAGCCGTTATTGTTTCTAAAAATCACAGATGTGTAGCCAGTTACTCTTATACAAGTAGCCATTGTTGTTGCTAAAAAGCTCTCAGTATCCATTGATGTACAAGTTAGACACCATCGTTAAGCTAGCCAGTTCTATACAAAGTTTGCTAGTCGCTTAAAGTTCTTATTGAAGTGCGAAGTAACCATTGCTAGTCCCACACAAAGAATTCTTGGTCGCTGAACAATCCTCATTGAAGTGCAAAGTATCTATTGCTGTACAAGCTAGCCACTGTTGTTAACCTAGCTATTTCCTATACCAGCACCCATTGTTGCCCCACACTTCAACATGGCCATATTCATCCTAACCCTAACCAGTTTGTACCTTCTTAGCGACGCACTCATTGGCTACCCTCACTTCGGCCTTCAACTACAACCCTATTCCAACCCTTCAAGGCCGAGGAAGGAGATATCACAGCAGCACACGTTGTAAACCAGCAGAATTATATCAAGACTCACACCCACACTTAATCCACATACCAATCCAGCACTCTGCTAAATCCAAAGCGGCACAGCCCCAAAGCCTGTGAAACCTGAAATGTGCCCTCATAAATGCACGATCATACGCAGGAAATGGCTAGCCATCACCGACCTTATAATCTACCTTGAGCTAGACATCCTACTGGTCACTGAATCATGGCTCACCGACTCAGACTCAGTCCTTATCAACCAACTCATCCCCCCCAACTTCTCAATCCACACTTGCTACAGACCTAACCGTAGAGGAGGTGACGCATTCATCCTAGAGAAAACAGAGCTCCAATACCAACTGATCAACTCCAGCAGCACAACATACCTCGACACACTCACCATAACCAACAGCCACAGCACCATAAACTTAATCTAAAGATCACCATCCTCCTCCACTGAGGACCTCACAACCATAATTGACCTTGCCTGTAACCCCAAGAACACTCACAGGCCAAACTGGATACTGGGAGACTTTAACCTACCAGCTCTTTAAAATACCCACTCCAAAGCCTTCCTTGAAGCACTCAATGAACTTGGCTATGAACAGATAGTTTAGACATCCACCCACCGGAAAGGAAATACACTAGATCTCATATTCATCCCATGACCTGACATAAGCATGAACTACAACTTTGAACTAGATATCACCCCAGTACCGTGGTCTGACCACAACCTAATCAAATTCCAGATACCCATGCTTCAGGACAGCAACCTGCCTAGGAAAGCAGCCGAAAGCTCATCTTCACTCACAGGATGGTTCAGACCATTCAACAAGGAGGCGATCCTCAACGAAGTCCTTCCAAACCTCAAGCTAGATTCACCTGAGCTGGATGAAATATTGGCCATATGGAATAACAGCCTTAATTCCTTCGCATGCCTGCCTACCTCAAACAAGCCAACTACCCCAGACAAGACACCAAGAGGTAGGAAACCGGCACGATGGCACTCCGCAGAGTTATGGTCCTCACTACTTCTCCTTAGGAAACTAGAAAGAAGATGGCGGAGATCCCAGTCTCCAACCGACCAGGCAGCCTACAGCGCCCACCTGAACACACACCGAGAATCTATATCAGTGAAAATGAAAGAATACCACTCCGAACTCCTACGACGCTCACTAAACAAACCTCACAACCTCTTCAACTTAGTGAAGACCCTGACGAAAGAACCTTTGTCCACCTAGACTGCAATGTTACACCCACAGGAATACGCAAAAAAAAATTCTAGCCAAATCCAGCAACATCAGCGTAACCACGAAATCCACTCTTGGACACAACCCATACCAACTACAACCACTCAACTTGCTTACAACACCATCACCCAGAGGCATCGAGGACATCATTGCAACCATCAATGCCACCACTGCTCCAAACGACCCCTGTCCAGCATATTGGATAAGATCTTTGTGCAAAGAACTCAGTCCAAACCTAGCCGTGATCATGGAGTGGTCCTTCTCCACAGGAACATTCCCAACATGCCTCAAACAGACATCGATCTGGCCCCTTCTGAAGAACAACAAGCTGGATCCCCAGAAGGTTGAATCCTATCGACCAATTTCAAGCATCCCGCTTCTAGCCAAGATTATTGAGAATGTAGTCCAATGGCAAATCCAAGAACACATCGACTCCACTGCCCTCCTCGATCCATGCCAACATGGCTTCAGGGAATCACATGGCATCGAAATGCTTCTTGCCACACTTCTCAACACATTAATCACAGGGATTAGCAACAACAGATGAGGATATGCCCTGATCTTCTTGGACATCTCCGTGGCTTTCGACTCAGTCAACCACGAGCAGCTCCTGATACGTCTCCAGGAAAAGGGAATCCATGGCTCAGCCTGCAGCTGGTGCAAATCGTACCTAACAGATAGATGGCAGCAGGTATGGACAGGCTCTACGACCTCCGAGCCTTTTCAACAAAAACATGGAGTTCCCCAGGGTTCCTTGCTATCTGCCCTATTATTCAATATATATATGCAGCCCATATGTGCAATCATCTGCTCCTTCAACATCTCCTGCCTGATTTATGCAGATGACGTACTACTCTTCACCCCATTCACTATTGACCAACCAGACTTCTCTTCACTAGTAAAATGCTTTGACGCTGTCACTGACTGGCTCCACTCACAGAGTCTCAAGATAAACTTCAGCAAGACAGAAGTGTTGTTCATCACGAGAAATCAAACCTTCTCCCCACCAGCAACATTAAAGACAAGAGATGCAGAGCTCCCGAGTTGACCCACCATCCGCTACCTAGGAGTCACGCTGGACCAGCACCTTGATCTGAAAGTGCACATAGGCAACACTGTCAAGAAAGTATACCATAAGATGAGGACAATTTGACATCTTCGACCCTTGCAGCAACCAGAGGACTTCCGAACAATTTTCCAGGCACTAGTAACCCTCCACTTTGACTACACCGATGTGATCCTTCATGGACTCCCTTAGAATACACTTAACCCACTACAGTTAGCAATGAACGCTGCTGCCCGCTTCCTACATGGGGCTTTTAGAAGAGACCACATCACTTCAATTCTAAATGGCCTGCACTGGCTACCAATTTACTACTGGCTCATCTACAAAGTAGCACTCTTAACTTTCAAGGCCATCAACAAAACAACCTCCAGCTCCTTGACGAACCTTATCCACCCCACACCCGCAACCAGAGCAAGAAGCTCCTTTGCCACCAACACACTAATAACCCCCAGCAAAGTAACAAAATGCACCCAGGAAACAAAGAACAGGGCTTTCATGTTCTATGCACCTATCTGCTGGAACAAGCTCCCAGTGACCATCCGTGCGATCACTGACCTTGCCCAATTTAGAAAGGCACTAAAGCACCACCTTTTTCTCCTATACTATGCCTAGGCCAACAACTCATCCCCACCTGACACAGCCCTACAACCTAACCGTAAAAAACAGACAACCCAATAAATAAGTTACATCCCTATATATAGCTCTCAGGGCAAGCCATGTTGCTACAACTGCATGGTGACTTCCTGCCCATATTGTATATAGCCTGTATATAGCTTCTCTCTCTATCAATCCAAGTTGTATTACCTGTTCGATGTATATAGTCTGAATATAGTTTCCCCCATTATCAATTCAAGTTGTATTACCTGTTTGATGTAAGTGCAGAGCAGGCCCTTCCCACTCTGCACAAAATGTTATCTGATTTTAAAGAGCGTGGTATATAAAAGCATTAAAATAAATAAAATAAAATAATAAATATACACTCAGCCAGGAATAAAATTCCACTAATCACAGACCTAATATCTGACCACAGACTAGACATACTCTGTATCACAGAGACCTGGTTTCATGAAACAGATTCCGTCCTCATAAACAACTTTGTCTCCCCACCCACTCAATCTACAACAGCATAACAACAACCAGTAGAGGTGCTGGAGTTTCAATACTAGCAAAGAAAGAACTTTTCCACCATTGAATCAACCTCCACTCAAGGCATCGATCTGCTTAAACCAGAGATTCCCAACTCCAGTCCTGGAGGGCCAAACACCATTCAGGTTTTCAGGCTGTCACTAATGAATATGCATGAGATACATTTGAATACAATGGGGACAGTGCATGCAAATGCATCTCATGCATATTTATTAGGGACAGCCTGAAAACCTGAATGGTGTTTGGCCCTCCAGTACTGGAGTTGGGAACCTCTGGCTTAAACTATCCAACAACTCACTCACCATATGCCTACTTTATAGAGCACCCCAATCTGATAGCCTAGACCTCTCCTTAATACTCGAATCAGCTTGCACTCCACAAACCACCACACACACCCTCATCATCCTAGGCGATTTCAATCTTTTATCAACCTCACAAAAACAGGCCGCTTCCTTCTTAGAAGGCATGGAAACCTTACACTTCACCCAGATCCTCAACTCACCTAACCACAACAAAAGCAACACCTTAGACCTGATATTCATACCATACAATATTATAGCTAACTCACACATACCACACACCATCTCCTCTGTTCCATGGTCAGACCACTCACTGATACTATTCTCTCTTCCCTCCATTCACAAGAAAAATACCTTTCCTCCCTCACCTCCACAGACCTGTAAATTCAGACAATTTGAATTAACCTATTTCTAAACAAGTAACTCCCCAGCTAGAATTGACACCTGACAATGAGGTCAACTTAGACTCTCAAATCAACAGATGGAATACCATTCTGACCACAGTGGCACAAGTACCCCTCAAACCACCCACTCAGCAACACTAAAAGAGCACCTTGGTTTTCTACATCACTATATAATATAAAAACAGAACTCCGATGGATTGAATGCCACTGGCATCGTCTACGTGACCCATCTAGCCTCACGTCCTACTCTGAAAAGCTCCACACCTACTGCAGTGAAACATTAAAGCAGAAAAGAGAATACAACGAGAACATAATCTTACGATCCATAAATAAACCTAGGAGTGAATTGTCAGACCTTTTCTTCTGAAGAAATGGAGAGTGAAGTGACTTGTCCAAGGTCACAAGCAGTGCCAGTGGGACTTGAACTCTTGATATCCTGCATAGTAAACAGTTGCTCTGACCACTGGGCTGCTCCTCTATTTAGCAGTTAGGGATCCTTTAATGCTTGGACTTTCATAACGCCTGCTATGTGTACACATGTTGCTAAGGCCCTCTCAGCTTGTGGGCACTATTAGCACTCACGGCCATCCAGTGAATGTTGGTGCAGCTTCTCAGTTTGGCTGGAGACTGTCGGGACTTGTGCTAGATGAGATAAGAACATAAGATATGCCATACTGGGTCAGACCAAGGTCCATCAAGCCCAGTGGGCAAAGTCATGGGAGCGAATGGGATACATCCCAGGATACTGAAAGAACTCAGAGAAGTTCTATCAGGGCTGTTCAAGGATGTATTCAACAGATCCTTGGAAACAGGAGAGGTTCCTCAGGACTGGAAAATGGCTGATGTCGTACCTCTACACAAAAGTGGTGACAGGGAAGAAGTGTCAAACTACAGACCCATGAGCCTTACCTCGGTGGCGGGAAAAGTAATGGAGGCGCTCCTGAAAGAGCGAATAGTGAACTTTCTCAAAACCAACAGGTTGCAAGATCCGAGGCAACATGGTTTTACTGAAGGACGATCTTGCCAAACTAATCTGATTGAGTTCTTTGACTGGGTGACCAAGGAATTAGATCAGGGGCATGCGATGGATGTCATCTACCTGGATTTCATCTACCTGGATGGACCCTAAAGTTACTGCTTGGGTTAGAAATTGGTTGGGTGGGAGGCGACAAAGAGTACAAGTGAATGGAGCTCACTCTGAGGAGAAGGATGTTACCAGTGGTGTGCCCCAGGGATCTGTCCTTGGTCCGATTCTTTTAACATCTTTGTTAGTGATATAGCAGAAGGGCTGTCGGGTAAGGTTTGCCTCTTTGCAGATGATACCAAAATCTGCAATAGAGTAGACACCCAGGAAGGTGTAGATAACATGAGGAGGGATCTAGCTAAGCTTGAAAAATGGTCTAGAATTTGGCAGCTGGGATTTAATGTTAAAAAATGTAAGGTCATGCATTTGGGCTGCAGCAATCCAAGGGAGCAATACAGTATAGGAGGTGAAGTACTTTTGTCCACTAAAGTGGAGGAGTGGAGTGGAGGAGTAGCCTAGTGGTTGGGGCAAGGTACTTCAGGCCGGAAGGTCAGGGGTTCAAATCCCACTAGAGGACAGCAACCTTGGGCTGGAAGGACTGGGGTTTCTAGTCCCACAGGTGCTCCTTGTGGTCTTGGGCAAGCCACTTAACCCTCCATTGCCCATGTTCCCTGTAAAATAGTTATCTCCAAGTTATAATACCCTGTTCAATGTAATTTCAGTTTGTTCAATGTAAACCGCACTGATGCAGAATAGTGTGGTATATAAGAGAATATAAATAAAATAAAATAAAAAAATAAATAAAGAAGAGCGGGACCTAGGCGTGGTTGTGTCTGATGATCTTAAAGTAGCTAAACAGGTAGAAAAGGCGACGGCAAAAGCTAGAAGGATGCTTGGGTGCATACGGAGAGGAATGGCTAGCAGAAAAAAGGAGGTGATAATGCCTCTGTATAAGTCTTTGGTGTGACCTCATTTGGAGTATAGTGTGCAATTCTGGAGACCGCACCTTCAAAAGGATGTGAACAGGATGGAGTTGATGCAGAGGGTGGCTACTAAAATGATTAGTGGGCTTCATTATAAAGCATATGAGGACAGACTTAAGGATCTTAATATGTACACCTTAGAGGAAAGGCGGGATAGAGGTGATATGATTGAGATGTTTAAATACCTCCGTGGCATAAATGTTCAGGGAGAGAGCCTCTTTCAATTGAAAGCAAGTTCTGCTACGAGGGGACATGGGATGAGGGTGAAGGGAGATAGATTCAGGAGTGATATGCGGAAATATTTCTTTACGGAAAGAGTAGTGGATCCATGGAATAGTCTCCCAGTGGAGGTGGTAGAGATGAGGACAGTAACTGAATTCAAAAAAGCATGGGACAAACACAGAGGATCTCTAAAGGTAAAAAGTGGACTGTTGTAGTTGTTGATATGGAAGGACAGACTCGATAGGCCATGTGGTCTTTTTCTGTCATCATGTTTCTATGTTTCTATGTTTCAGCAAAGCCTTTGATACTGTTCCTCATAGGAGGCTTGTCAATAAACTCAGTAGCTTGGGGATGGGTACCAAGATAGTAAACTGGATTAGAAATTGGTTGACTGACAGACGACAGAGGGTGATGGTACATGGAGCTCACTCGGATGAGGGGAAGGTGATTATCGGGGTGCCCCGGGGTTCGATCCTGGGCCTGGCACTGTTCAATTTGTGAGTGATATTGCTGAAGGACTGAATGGAAAAGTCTGTCTTTTTGCAGATGACACAAAAATTTGCAACAGAGTAGACTGCCCCGAGGGATTGGATAACATGAGGAAAGATCTACAAAAGCTGGAAGAATGGTCTAATGCTTGGCAATTATGATTTAATGCGAAAAAGTGCAGTGTCATGCACTTAGGTAGCAGAAATCCAAGGGAAATGTAAGCGATAGGGGGCAAGAGGTTGGTGTGCATGGTTTAGGAAAAAGACCTTGGTGTGATTATCTCTGATGATCTCAATGTGGCAAAAAAGTGTGACAAGGCAGTGGCAAAAGTCAGGAGGATGTTGGGCTGCATACAAAGAGGGATTACAAGCAGAAAGGAAGAGGTACTTATGCCACTGTACAGGTCGCCGGTGAGGCCTCACCTGGAATACTGTGTTCAGTTTTTGAGACCATATCTTGCAAAAGATGTGAAAAGACTGGAAAGTGTTCAGAGGAAGGTGATCAAAATGATTTGGAGCCTGCGTAAGAAACCTTATGAGAGGAGACTTGAAGACCTAAATATGTACACTTTGGAGGAGAGGAGGGATAGGGGAGATATGATTCAGACCTTTAAATACCTAAAGAGAAATAATGAACATACAAACCTCTTCCAAAGACAGGGAAGCTGCAAAACTAGAGGGCATAACATGAAGCTGCAAGGTGGAAATTTGAAAGGCAATGTCAGGAAATATTTTTTCACTGAAAGGGTGGTGGGTGCTTGGAATGCTCTCCCAATGGAAGTAGTGTGGGCAAGCACGGTGACGGAATTCAAAGCAGCATGGGACAAGCACAGCAGATCCCTTTACAGCAACAGGATAAAAACAAAATAAACTGAATCATCTAACTTCTCAACAAATAGGGGTGTCCTACATGGAGTGGTGGGTCCAACCCTAAACAAAGACATGGGGAGGGGTGACCTGCACAGAGCGTCAGGTGCACCTACTCTTGCCGTATTGCTGGGCAGACTGGATGGACCATGCTGGTCTTTATCTGCCGTCATTTACTATGTTACTATGCAGTATCCTGTTTCCAACAGAGGCCAATCTAGGTCATACAAAGCTAGCAGTTTCCTCAAGAGACACAGGTTCCACAATGCTTGTATTGGGTCAAGCAGTGATATCCCAGGTCCCTTTCGAATAATAGTTTTGGGACTTTTCCTCCCGGAACTTGTCCAAACCTTTCTTAAACCCAGCTACACTAACAGCTTTTACTACATCCTCCGGTAACAAATTCCAGAGTTTGATTACACGTTGAGTGAAAAAATATTTTCTCTTATTTGTCTTGAATAGTTTACCCTGTAGCTTCATTGCATGTCCCCTAGTCTTTCTATATTCTGATGACATAAACAATCGATCTACGTTTACGCGTTCCGCTCCGTTCATTAATTTATAAACTTCTATCATATCTCCTCTCAGCCGTCTCTTTTCAAGGTTAAAGAGCCCTAACCTTTTTAGCCTTTCTTCAAAGGGGTATCCTTCAATCCCCCTTACCATTTTGGTGGCTCTTCTCTGAACCTTTTCTAATAACGCTATATCCTTTTTAAGATACAGTGACCAGAATTGCACACAATATTCAATGTGCGGTTGCACCATGGAACTATACAGAGGCTTTATAATATCTTTTGTTTTATTTTCCATTCCTTTCCTTATGATACCTAGCATTCTATTTGCTCTCTTGACCACTGTTGCACACTGGGCGGAGGGTTTTAACCCACAATGATGCCCAATGACATCCACAAAGACGCCTAAATCTTTTTCCTGGGTGGTGGTTCCTAATGTGGAACCTTGCATCGTCTAACCATAGTTTGGGTTGTTCTTCCCTAGGTGCATAACTTTGCACTTGTCCACATTAAATTTCATCTGCCATTTTAATCCCTAGTCTTCCAATTTATCAAGATCCTCTTGCAATTTTCCACAATCCTCATGGGTTTTAACAACTTTGAATTGTGTCATCTGCAAATTTGATAACCTCACTCGTTATTCCCTTTTCCAGGTCATTTATGAATATGTCAGAAAGCAGGGGACCCAGCACAGATCCCAGGGGTACATCATTATTCACCTTTCTACATTGGGAAAATTGGCCATTTAGCTCTACCCTCTGCTTTCTATCTTTTAACCAGGTCCTGATCCACAATAGTGCACTGCCTCCTATCCTATGACTCTTTAGTTTTACCGAAACTCTCTGATGAGGGACCTTGTCAAAGGCTTACTGAAAGTCCAAATACACTATATCAACCGACTCATCTTTGTCTACCTGTTTATTCACACCTTCAAAAAACATAACAGATTAGTATGACAAGATCTTCCTTGTCTAAAGCCATGTTGGCTTTCTCCTATTAAGCCATGACTATCTTTATGTTCAGCAATTTTGTTCTTTATGATGGTTTCTAGTATTTTTCCTGGTACTGACGTCAGGCTTACTGGTCTGTAGTTTCCAGGATCATCCCTGGAACCCTTTTTAAAAGTTGGCATTACATTCGCCATCCTCAAATCTTCAGGTATTACAGATGATTTCAATGATAGCTCACAGATTACTAATAGCAGGTCTGAAATCTCATATTTCAGTTCTTTCAAGACCCTTGGATGTATACCATACGGTCCAGGTGATTTGCTACTCTTCAGTTTATCAAATAGTTGTAATACATCCTCCCAATGTATCGCAATTTCCTTCAATTCTTCCACACCTTTAAATACCACTTCAGTCATGGGTAACATCCCTACATCTTCCTCAGTAAAGACAGAAACAAAGAATTCATTCAGTCTCTCCACTATAGCCTTGTCACCTCTTAGTGCCCCTTTAACTCCTCTATCATCTAATGGACCAGCTGACTCTCTCACAGGTGTATTGCTATGAATGTACTTGAAAAAGTCTTTATTACGTGTTTTTGCTTCCACAGAAAGCTTTTTCTCATATTCTCCCTTTGCTTGCCTTATCAATGCCTTGCATTTAACTTGCCAGTGCTTGTGCTGTTTCCAATTTTCATCATTTGGCTCTTTTTTTCCATTTCCTGAAAGATGCTTTTTTGGCAACAACAGCCTTTCTGACCTCACCTTTAAACCATGCTGGCAGTTTTTTGGACTTCCTTCCACTTTTCTTAAATACATGGAATACAGCTGGTCTGGGCTTTCAAGATAGTATTTTTCAACAACATACAAGCTTGATGTAAGTCTTTAACCTTTGCAACTGCTCCTTTTAGTTTTTTCTTAACTATTTTCCTCATTTTATCATAGTCTCCCTTTCGAAAGTTAAAAGGTAGTACTGTGGATTTCCTTACCATCCCTCCTCCACTAATTAAATCAAACACGATCATGCTATGATCACTATTGCCAAGTGGCCCCAACACCCTTATCTCTTGCACCAGGTCTGGTGTTCCACTAAGGACTAGGTCTAATGTGGCTTCCCATCTGGTTGGTTCATGAACCAGCTGCTCCAATAAGCAGTCATTTATTTCATCTAGAAACTTTATCTTCCTAGCATGTCCTGCCGTGACACTGACCCAGTCAATACCGGGGTAATTGAAATCACCCATTATTGTTACTGTGCTGTAATGTTTGTTAGCTTCCTTGATTTCCATTTGTTCATTCTGGCTAGGCGGTTGATAGTACACCCCCACTGCCATTGCCTTCCCCTTTTTACATGGAATTTCAATCCATAGAGATTCTACAGCAAATTTTGTTTCCTGCAAAACTTTAATTCTTTCTGACTCAATGCCTGCACTAACATAGAGTGCAACCCCTCCACCAATTTGATCAGCTCTATCATTATGATATAGTTTGTACCCAGGTATCACAATGCCCCACTGGTTGTCCTCCTTCCACCATGTCTCTGAGATACCAATCATATCTAACTTCTCATTTAGTGCTATATATTCTAACTCTCCCATCTTATTTTTTAGACTTCTAGCATTTGCATACAAGCATTTTAGAGACTAAGGGGTATGTTAAACTAAACTGCGGTAATGTCATTCGTGTTAGGTTCCGCGGTAAAGGTACAGATGGCCATATAAAGGTGTGGGCGGTGCATCATTACAGCAAGCCGTATCAGCTAACGCATGTTACAAACTAACACACGCTACAAGGCGCCTCATAAGGCATCTTACAAGGCACCTTACAAGGCACTTTACAAGGCGCCTTGTAAGCTGCCGTATAAGTAAGGTGCCTTATAAGGTGCCTTGTTAGGTGCCCTATAAGGTGCATTATAAGGTGCCTTATAAGGTGCCTTGTTAGGTGCCTTATAAGGTGCCTTGTAAGGTGCCTCATAAGGCGCTTTGTAAGGTGCCCTATGTAGTAGGGCTCCTTAGGCTATGTGCCATATTAGGCATCCCTGGACACCTTAGAGGGCACCCTGGGTTACGGAACCATAGGTTTCGGTGTCCTAACAAGGTTATGGTGCCCTAGGTTAGTGTGGCCCAAGGGCTGCAAGGTGCAGCAGGATGACATGCATGACCTGTGAGGAACAAAGACAGATGTAGCCCTAACACTAGATAGAGAATTCAGGAAAGGCAATGAACAGGTGAGTGAAGGAGGGAGAGCTGGGAGCTGATGGACCTGCCATATCTGTGGGTATCACATATGGCTGCCAGTACTGATGACAAACATGGTGGGGGCAACAGTACCACAGCACAGGGTGTTGCCAATGTAAAGTACTGGAAAGACAGTTGGTGGCAGATGATGGGAATACTTGTCCCCCAGTGGAGGCGGAGGTGACAGGATAGTTACAATGATGGGTGGACAGAGGAGTGGTGGTGCCATGCAGATCAAGCACAGGTGAGGCAAGCATGAAGAGGCGCAATGCAGGAAAGGGTAGCAGTGCATGACATGGGGTGACAGCCTGCACAGGCAGAGAGGACTCTACACAGCTGACAGACGCAGATAGACGGACCGAGGGAATGTTGGCAATTGTTGCAACGGTATTATGGGCTGGCAGCACAAATCTGCAAAAATATGACTGTTACAGGCATGCACACTATTTGAGTAGGACAGGCATGAGAGGAGGGAACAATGAGGAATTGAATTCATGAACACTGCCAAGAATGGCATTGTATTAACCAGTAGGCTATACCTGTGTGGTGTATGTCATAGCAATGGCTGGGTACAGAAGTACTGCAGATCACCACACAAACTGTCTGCTCTGAGTGCCAGGATAGGGTAACCCCACCAGTACCCATGATGCAATGCACATGCTGAATAGCTGTCTACAGCTGATCAGCAAATGGGGTCTGCACCTCTCCGGTATCTCAGCTTGGAAAGATGAACTGACAGTGTGTGATACTGGCACAGAGTAGCTACAGACCATGCCATTATGCAGGTTCTGTGTTCTCCCTGAGGGATAGGATGGGTGCCCAGCACTAGGTCTGCAGTACATGTGGTGCTAGAGATAGGCCTTGCTGTACATCCCCATCAATGCCAGTGTGTGACAGGTGTTCCTTATCGTGCCGTTGAATGTAATTTGGTGTCCATCTGTATCCTGCAGTCACATGTGGCCCTCTGGGACCAGACACCATCCAGATTAGTGTGTACCCCCCTGTTAGGGTCTGGCTGACATGGACACCTGTTACCAGGGCAGAGGGGTTTCCAAACTTGCATGAGGTTTGTGTAGCAGTGTCTTGATAGTTCAAAGTGATATACACTACATACCCCAAAGGGCTCACATCACCCTTTTTGTAGGTAAGGAACAGTTGCCCCAGAACTGATGAAGCAGCCTCCATCCTGCTGGTATGTGACAGCTTTCCAGGGTTGGTGGGCTAGAGCCACACCTGTGGCTGGGGCAGACAAGCAGAAATAATGGGGTTAGCTCTGGAAAACCCCAACTGCCTCACACCACTGTTTACCAGTCACCAGCAGACAGCACAGGCAGATTCTATCATATAGCTGTTCCAATCATGCACAATCTAACTGCAGACAGTCCACTAGTTAATCCACAGTACATGCTCACAGAGAAACTATGTGCACCAAGCAAGCATCTCGCTGATTTTGGCCCCAGTACCGGGGACACAACAGGATCACTGGAGGCAGATAATGTAGAGCGCTATGTGGGAACCTAGACATGCCATGGTCACTGCTCGGTCAGAGTGAGTGCCCTCCCAGCATGCCATGTTGTGGCCACCCTGTACATGCAGGCATTGGTCAGGCACTACAGTGTCCCAGCCATTTCCCCACACCCTGTGAAGATGCATCCTGGCCAATCCGCCCTGTCTGGGCCACACCCACAACATTTTGCTCCTCATTATGCACATATTCAGGCTAACGCTGGTAACAGTGGGACATTGTGGTCCCGGTGAGGTGTGGGCAGCCACAAAACAATGGATAGACATACACACACACACTCCTATTGCAGCATTGTGCACAGATAGGGGTGGTTGACAACCCTGCATGCCACACTGGTCCTGATCACAGTGCCAACATTTCTAAACTGTGCAGGAGGTAGTAGTAATGCTCTGGTGATAACTGCAGCTCAATGGCTGGAACCAACAGCCTAACTCTCCATGCATCTTTGGATTGTGGAGCCTGTGTGAGTGGGTGTTTGTATCCCTGTTCGCCACTGCTTTGGGCTTTGCACATGTTGCTGTTGTATCTGCATTGTAGGCTAAAACATAGGGACATGCTCTGCAGGAACCACAGCTGGGGCTTGAACCTGTGACCCTCTGCTTCTGGACACACTCACTGGGAGTACTGCACCACACATGCATGGTGGTCCCTGGGGCTACCTGTACTTTTCCTCAGCCAGACCTTTTATGTTGCACTGCACACCACGTACTGGTACAGGGCATGGCCTAGGTCCACTGCAGGCAGGAGCCACTGCCCCCTCCAACATGGGCACCCCCCCGCTGCCATGCTGACATGTCCATATGCTGTCCATACTGGTAGTGCACAGTCCCAGGCCATCCACTGTGTGGGTAGGTGGTCGCCTAGAGAGCAGGATATGGGGCATGAGGCAAACATGAGCATCCTCTTCTCCCCCACCCATCACCGCCTATCAATAGTCTGTTCTTTCCGCTTGGGGGAGGGTTGGCTGGGGGATGTCAGGTCAGTGCCCTGGCAACTGTTAGCTCGGGTGGACCAGATAGATGTAGGTGGATTGTGGTTGGACTTTGTCAGCTGCTGTCATGATGAATTCTGTTTTCTATGTTCCTATGTGCCACCTAGGCACCCGCCTAGTCTACCCTGTGCCCCTGCTGCCCCCGCTACATGTCCCACCTGCAGCCTCCTATGCCCCACTTGCACCATCGCCATAGTGGCCTTTCATACTTGGGCATTATGCTGGTGCTGGACATGGAGCACTACTATCACGTTTTTGGGCTCCCTGTCTATGCTATACATCGCTGACACTAAAATGGTTTCTCTCTCCTGCAAATATGCATCTAACAGCAGGTTTTCATTCGCGGTAGGGTTCAGCCCTTCAGTTCAGCACATTAGTGTGCAGGGAGCCTCTCCCCGCCCATTGACTCCTTCCCCCCCACCCTTTCTCCACGCTCTGCAGTGTTTACCGCGGCCGGGGATGTTAACAATTGTTAAGTAACGTTAACGCATGTTAACGTTACATACCTCGCGTTAACGTTACCTAACAAGCGTTAATGTTACATAACGTGCGGTCTGTAATGTTACCGCAGTTTAGTAAACATACCCCTGTATTTTATTCATATTAATCCGGTTATCGTTAGGCGGGGCAATTTGAAATCTTTAAGCTCTGTCTACTCAAGGGCATTTGGGCTACCTTTGTCTTTATTGGAACCTTTCTGCTGATGTGCTCTAACTTCATTTTTGTTTTCTGACATGACCTGGAGAAGGGAACAACAAGTGAGGTTATCAAATTTGCAGATGACACAAAACTATTTAAAGTTGTTAAAACCCATGATGATTGTGGAAAATTGCAAGAGAATCTTGATAAATTGGAAGACTAGACATCAAATGGCAGATGAAATTTAATGTGGACAATCTTCAAATTTGATAACCTCACTCATTATTCCCTTTTCCAGGTCATTTATGAATATGTCAAAAAGCAGCGGACCCAGCACAGATCCCTAGGGTACACCACTATGCACACTTTCTCCATTGCGAAAACTGGTCATTTAGCCCTACCCTCTGCTTTCTATTTTTTAACCAGTTCCTGATCCACAATAGTACACTGCCTCCTATCCCATGACTTTTTAGTTTTGCCAGAAGTCTCTGATGAGGGATCTTGTCAAAGGCTTTCTGAAAGTCCAAATACACTATATTAACCGACTCACCTTTGTCTACCTGTTTATTCACACCTTCAAAAAAACATAACAGATTAGTATGACAAGATCTTCCTTGTCTAAAGCTATGTTGGCTGTCTCCTATTAAGCCATGACTATCTACATGTTCAGCAATTTTGTTCTTTATGATGGTTTCTACCATTTTTCCCGGTACTGACGTCAGCCTCACTGGTCTGTAGTTTCCCGGATCACCCCTGGAACCCTTTTTAAAAATTGGTGTTACATTGGCCATCCTCCAATCTTCAGGTATTACAGATGATTTTAATGATAGTTCACAGATTACTAATAGCAGGTCTGCAATCTCATATTTCAGTTCTTTCAACACACTTGGATGTATATCATCCAGTCCAGGTCATTTGCTACTCTTCAGTTTATCAAATAGTTGTAATACATCTTCCCGATGTATCGATTTTTCCTTCATTTCTCCGCAACTTTAAATACCACTTCAGTCATGGGTAACCACCCTACATCTTCCTCAGTAAAGACAGAAACAAAGAATTCATTCAGTCTCTCTGCTATCACCTTGTCGCCTCTTAGTGCCCCTTTAACCCCTCTATCATCTAATGGACCAACTGACTCTCTCACAGGCTTTTTGATACGAATGTACTTGGAAAAAGTCTTTATTAAGTGTTTTTGCTTCCGCATCAAGCTTCTTCTCAAATTCTACCTTTGCCTGCCTTATCAATGCCTTGCATTTAAATTGCCAGTGCTTATGCTGTTTCTAGTTTTCGTCATTTGGCTCTTTTTTCCATTTTCTGAAAGATGCTTTTTTGGCAACAACAGTTTCTCTGATCTCGCCTTTAAACCATGCTGGCAGTTTTTTGGACTTCCTTCCATTTTTCTTAAAGCATGGAATACAGCATGTCTGGGCTTCCAAGATAGTATTTTTCAACAACACCCAAGCTTGAGTTTGTTCCTCCCCTCCCATTTCACCCAAGGAGGGAGTTCCAAAGCCCACAGCCCTATTGTCAGTCTGTGGGGATGGGATAAAGTCCCCCATGCAAGGTGAGGAGCTAACAGGAGAACCAGGACTTACTGACAATTGCAAGGATTGATCTTCCAGCCTTTTGACAGACATGACAACATGTTTGTCCATCACAGCCTTAGGGGGATTAGAGTCACTCACTGAAAATACCTTTTTCTTGTGCTTGCCCTTGCCAAGCCTCCAGGCACGCCATGCTCCTCTGTGCTCCTATGGGGTTCCAAAAGAGCAAGCCATGCCCCTTTGCACATGTCCCTTAGGATGCACATTTTCAAGGCCCCAAGATGATGTAGGTGGCATGCTCTTGGTTGTCTGAGCAGCAACATAGGCAGGGCTTCTTCTTGCTCCTGTGGCAGCAAACAGTGTGGAACCTTCAAGTGGCACACACAACAGGCAAATTACAACCTCCCATTCATTCTCTGAACAGGGCCGTGTTTTCAAGGCCCCAAGATGACATAGGTGGCATGCTATTGGTGGTCCGAGCAGCAACACAGTCAGTGCTCCTTTCTGCTCTTGTGGCACCATACAACATGGAACCCTTCAAGTGGCACACACAACAGGCAAGTTCCAACCTCCCACTCATCCTGTGAACGGGGCTGAGTTTTCAAGGCCCCAAGATGATGTAGGTGGCATGCAATTGGTTGTCTGAGCAGCAACACCGGCAGGGCTCCTTCCTCCTTCTGTGGCAGCAAACAGTGTGGAATCCTTCAAGCGGCACACATAATAGACAAGTTCTAACCTCTGGCTCACTCTGTGAATGGGGCCACATTTTCAAGGTCCCAAGATGATGTAGGCAGCCCACTATCAGTGGTCCGAGCAGCAACACAGGCAGGGCTCCTTCCTGCTCTTCCAGCAGCAAACAATGTGGAACCCTTCAAGCGGCACACACAACAGGCAAGTTCCAACTTCCTGCTCATTCTCTGATCCGGGCAGCATTTTCAAGGCCCCAAGATGATGTAGACGGCATGCTACTGGTGGTCTGAGTAGCAACACAGGCATGATTCCTTTCTCTTCCTGTGGCAGCAAACAGTGTGGAACCCTTCAAGCAGCATACACAATATGCAAGTTCCAACCTCCCACTTACCCTGTGAATGGGGCTGCATATTCAAGGCCCCAAGATGATGCAGGTGGCACGCTATTGGTGGTCTGAGCAGCAACACAGGTGGGGCTCCTTCCTCTTCCTGTGGCAACAAACAGTGTGGAACCCTTCAAGCAGCACACACAACAAGCAAGTTCTAACCTCCCGCTCACTCTGTGAATGGGGCCACATTTTCAATGCCCCAAGATGAAATAGGTTTCACGCTGTTGATGGTCCAAACAGCAATACAAGCAGGGCTTCATCCTCCTCCTGTGTAGTAAACAATGTGGAACCCTTCACTGGTGCACACACAATAGGCAAGTTCCAAGCTCCCGCTCAGTCTCTGAACAGAGCCACATTTTCAAGGACCCAAGGTGACATGGGCGGCACGCTATTGGTGGTCTAAGTAGCAATACAGGCAGGGCTCTTTCCTGCTCCTGCAGCAGCAAACAGTGTGGAACCCTTGAAGTGGCAGATGCAATAGGCAAGTTCTAACCCCCCCTACTGATTATTTTTAACCAGAATTGCACACAGTATTCAAGGTGTGGTTACACCATAGAATAATTCAAAGGTATTATAATATCCTTGGTGCAGCAAACAGTGTGGAACCCTTGAAGTGGAAAATGCAATAGGCAAGTTCTAACCCCCCTCTACTGATTATTTTTAATCAGAATTGCACACAGTATTCAAGGTGTGGTGACACCATAGAATAATTCAAAGGTATTATAATATCCTTGGTGCAGTAAACAGTGTGGAACCCCTGAAGTGGCAAATGCAATAGGCAAGTTCTAACCCCCCCCTCTACTGATTACACAGGTACACTAAAAAAACTTTTTTTTAAACTGCCTCTAATGTTTCGATTGATTTTTACGTTTTTTGGTGCGCTGAATCCAAATCTGGTAACCAATTTGCTCCATCACGTACAGATTTTTTGCTACATTGGGTTAGCAGTTTGAGGTGAACGTTTCAGATTGAGTGCGATCGAGATAAAAGTTTCTTGGATGAATTCTTTATACTAATTGTTTAGTAGTTATTCAAATAAGAATAAAGAAAATTGTAACAAGGCAGCACATAAGAATAGAGTAATGTCAACAAAACACACTGTGATGGTAGCAAAATTGTCTGCACTTAAAACAGCCACATACATGTGCACAAACATTGAGCATATAAGAGCGAGGTTAGACACAAAGCAAAGCAAAGAAATGTGCAAAAAATGTTGTACAGGTATGTATGTAAGAATAGAAAACGCAAACCGCACCATTGCAATACATGAAGACAAACACCCGATGGTGTGAAAATAAAATTCTAATAAATGAGATCCGACACTGTGGTAATAACTAGCAAATTTTTATTTCAAAGTTTAGTAAAAACACGATATTTGTCAACACAGTTTAGATTTTAAAGTCATTCTTGGGTCAATCAATCTCCTGGTGGGCCCGTTTCTTCTTCCCCCCGAATGCTTCTCTTGGTGCGCTGCTTGGCGTATTTTTCATCTGGGGTTTCCCGCAGCAGCAACCAGCAGAAATCAGCCATCATAGTGGTGTTCCATCTTCCTTGGTACCTTCTCTCTGCGTCCTTGATGTCCTGGTGAAACCTTTCACCTTGTTCTTCACTGTATGCCCCCAAGTTTTCGGGAAAGTAGTTCACATGGGAGTGCAAGAAATGGACTTTCAGGCTCATGTTACAGCCTTGTTCTTTGAAGGCATTGAGCATCCTGGCAACAATATCCTTATAGTTCTCATCCCGCCTGTTCCCCAAGAATTTGAGAACAACATCCTTGAAGGAATCCCAGGCTTCTTTTTCCTTCTCAGACATCGTTTCAGCGAATGCTCCATCTGAAATGAGTTTCCTTATATCAGGGCCAACAAACACTCCTTCCTTTAGCTTTGCTTCAGAAAGTCAGGGGAACTTTGAGCAAAGGTACCGAAAGCACTCACCATCTTTTGGAAGGGACTTGATGAATTGCTTAATGAGACCCAACTTAATGTGGAGAGGTGGTAATAGAATTTTATCACGAGGTACCAAGCTCTCATGAAGAACATTTTTCTCACCGGGTCTCAGATACTCCCGAATTGGCCAGTCTTTTTTCCCCCAGTGTAGGTCGCCGGCCCGGCTATCCCACAAGCAAAGGAAGCAGGGATATTTGGTGAAACCGGATTGCTGCCCTAATAGCATGGATAGAATTTTAAAGTCTCCACAAATCATCCACTTATGCTCATCATAACGAATCTTCTGAAGAATCAGGGCCAACTTCTCGTATTTTTCTTGGAGAATAACAGAGTGAGCAATAGGAACTGAAGCGAATGTGTTGCCATTATGAAGAAGAACACCTTTTATGCTGTCTTTTGACGAATCAATGAACAGCCGCCATTCAGCAGGATCATACTTGAGTTTAAACTTTTCCATCACTCCGTATATATCGTTGCAAAATACCAAATCTTCCTCTTTGCTGAAATACTTCAAAAATTGTGTCTCGCGGTTGTGGTACCAATAAAAAGTTGTTCCTGGTGACAATAGATTTTTCTGTTTAAGCCGAGAACCTAGCAGTTGGGCAGCATCTTTTGGGAGTCCTAAATCCCGGACTAAATCATTCAATTCAGCTTGAGAGAAAAGTTCAGGTTTCGGATCTGGTTCAGTTTCAAACTCGGAAGTACTGGACTCATCGGGAAAAGCCATCTGATGAGTCTCATCATGATCAGAACCATCCACACAAATATGATCCAAAGATTTTGGTGGTTCAGGCACAGGTACTTCGTTGCTATGAGGCATAGGCCTAATTGCTGAGGGAAGGTTGGGGTAACTTATTACGTTCTTATTTTTTAAGTTGTATCCCTTCACAATGCAAGAGCAAAAATAGCAGTCACTGCTGTGGTCTCTTTGTTCACGCCACATCATAGGTATTCCAAAACGAAATGCTTGTTTTTTACCTTTCATCCATAAGCGTAGATCTTCCTCACATGTCTTGCACACTTTGTGAGGAGCCCACGGTTTGTCTTGATCACCTAACTTCAAACCGAAATAGGCGAAATATACTTTTTTAATAAATGCAGAAATGTTCCTCTGCCGCTTTTTCACGGTATATTCCCCACAAATAAAACAAAAACTGTCCGGAGAGTTGACGCAACCTCTGGCTCTGTGAGCCATCACAAATACACAGCACTGCAAACTACAACTGTAGTGAACCACTTCGGAATAAAGCTGGATTACGACTGATCAAACAAAAGGTAATGGGGCGGAGTCTGCCGCGGGAGAAGATGGCCGCATAGAGGGTTAGCTCCCTCCCAACACTACAGAATCCTTCACGGAACAAAGAATACGGGTGCCTTTGCAGCTAGAGCTGAGGAGTTAAAGAGTCGGCGATTATGGCAGCCTTAAAACCGGCCAGGTTAGACTTCCAACAGACGGCTGGGCAATCCAGCAAACGGGCGAAGCAAGAGCCCCCGTCTCCGCAGAAAATGGCGCCCGACAAAGTTGCAGCGGATGGGGTAAGAGAAATCCTGCAGGAGCTCCGGGAAGTGAAAGCACTAGTAGCAACTAACTCCGGCACCCTGACACTAGTACAGGAAGATCTGAGGGAAGTAAAAAACCATCTTAATGATATGTCCAGACGTTTGACGGAGGTAGAAGCGAAGGTGGACAAACACACTACAGAAATTGCACAGGTCGGCCCGTTGGAAAAGAGGGTCACGGCCCTAGAAACACTGCTGGAGGATCACGCAAACAGGGCCAGGAGAAGTAACATACGAATCCTGGGAATACCTGAGGGCCGGGAAGGCACCGACCCCGTAAGCTACCTCGAACGGCTTATACCGGAACTACTGGGACTTACCCTAGAGCGGCCTCTAGCACTGGAGCAGGCCCACCGCGTGCCGTCGCGCCCCTCAGCTCAGACCTCGCGCCCGCGCCCGCTGGTGGTTAAGGCGCTTCGCTACCAACACATTCTACAAATACTGCAAACGGCGAAACAGCGAAAGGAGGTACAATTGGATGGACACAAAATCACCTTCTTCCCAGACCTCTGTAAACAGACGGCCCAGCGACGCAAGGACCTCCTGGCATGCCGGCCTCTGCTGCAGCAGTCACAAGCGCGATTTGGTCTTTTTTACCCTGCAATCATGCGGGTAACACTGGACAATCATACCCAAACCTTTACGGAAGGCCAAGCCCTCCGCGCTTTCCTCCGAGAGCGGGCCCGGATGGAAGTTGGCTCCTAAACTGGATAGGTCTGCCGACGCCTACAGTTTCTTCATTGCGCCACTCCGGGGACATCGCGACCCACAAGGAGAGTATGCTGATCACTTCAGCCTCATACAGCTGTTAAGGATAACTTTGAACTTTAAATATGCATGTCTCAGTCTCACTTTGCCTGCTTGTTAGACCATTGCACAGGGCTCACATGTTTATTCCGCTTAGAATTTTCCTGTCTGCTTTAGCACTATGCATGCAAGTACTTAAGATTGCCAGTCTCCAATGTTGGGAGGGGGTCAGTAGGGCCTGGTTGGCGGTGGGGCTCCACCATGCAATTTCACAGTGGTTTATGGTGGGTTGCAGCCAGGTTATGTTTTCAATTGATGTTGATGTTATATTGATGCTTTCCATGTTTATAGGGTGGTTGACCGTGAATGTCCCCCTCCAGTCTCACGACAGGACCGAATATGGCTAATAGCCGGATGCGAGTACTGTCCCTGAACGTCAAAGGCATTTCCAATCCCATAAAACGGAAGAAAATCCTGACTTACTGCAGACAACAGCAGGCAGATATTATATATTTGCAGGAAACCCACTTATCCCTCACAGAATCCCACAAGGTGACGGATAAGCACTATAAGAATGTACTTTCCACACCAGCCCTGAAGAGGAAGGGCGGGGTCATGATACTTGCCCGGAGGACCCTCCAGATAGAAGTCAAGGAGACCAAAATTGACCCTGCAGGCCGTTGGGCCATGATGACAGCCACGCTTAGCGGAGACCCTTACACCTTCATGACACTATATGGCCCTACCACCGACGACTCGCAATTCTTTACTCATGTGACACAAGAACTCCTGGGCGCCGGATCTTCCAGAATTATTCTGGGGGGAGACTTCAATCTCATTCCGGATCCGCTTCTGGATAGGACTCCCTACAAACCACAACATAAGCCACGCTCTTCCACGGCACTGCAGAATCTGAATGAACTGCTGGGACTGCTCGATCCTTGGAGGCTACTTTTCCCCAGCGCAAGGGAATACTCCTTTTACTCGCTGCCGCACAACTCCCAAACGCGTATCGACTACTATCTAACCTCAAAGACGCTAATATCACGGATCCTGGGCATAAAACTGCTCCCCATAACAGTCTCGGATCACGCTGCGGTCCTCCTGGATCTTAACGTGGGCCCAGGGAAGAATCCCTCGAAACGATTTATTTTTGAGAAGCAGTGGTTGGCAGACGAAGAATTCCGTACTACAATGAAGGCGGCCACTACTGAATACTTTGAGGTAAACCATTATGGGGAAACCTCCACATGGGCCTGGTGGGAGGCCTACAAAGCTACTATGCGAGGACACATGGATGCTTATAGAATCCGTAAGCGGCGTTCAGAAGTGCAGAGAAGGACGGCACTAGAAGCTGAAATCCGAGCCGGCGAGCGACTCTTGGCCCGATGGGCAGACCCGACAGTCCTGGTCCGGTTGCAGAAGCTTCGGTATCAGTACAATGGGTTGCTGCAAACAGAAGTCAGTGATTCCATCAAAGTCCAGCAAGGGAGATGTTACCATGATAGCAACCGGGCGAGTCCATTGCTTGCGAGTATGCTGAAGGCGAAACGAGTGGTGACCAAGATAGCGGGACTAAAAGATCCGAGCGGAGAATTACATACCTCAGACGATGAGATTCTAGCGCTATGCGAAGACTTCTACACCAAGTTATACCAATCTGAGGTCTCCTGCGATGAATCGGCTTTTTCAACCTTCATAGCCGCAATAGATGGTCCCCGGCTAACGGAGGCGCAGCAGCAGTCTCTTGCAACCGACATCACTAGCAAGGAACTCCATAGGGCACTCAGTCAGCTAGCCAAAGGTAAAGCCAGCGGACCGGATGGTCTCCCTGTAGAATTCTATGCAGCCTTCAGAGATCAGCTGACACCAGAGCTGCTACTCTACTACATGGGGGTGAAGGAAGAATGCCCTGCGGTAGGCGCGCTGGCGGCAGCTACGATAGTAATACACCCAAAACCTGGGAGGGATCCGCAGAAAGTAGAGAATTATAGACCTATTTCTCTATTGAACTCAGATTACAAAATATACGCCAAGATCTTAGCAAACCGATTATCTAAGGTATTGGAGTCCCTCATTCATCCGGACCAATGTGGTTTTATGACCGGAAGATCCACGGCCGATAACGGGCGCCTGCTGGCCCACGTTCTCCGGAAGGCGCAGTACGCGGACCAGCCTCTGGTAGGCCTTGCATTGGACGCAGAAAAAGCATTTGACAGGGTCGAGCTCTCCTACCTATTCTGCACCATGCGCTGGATGGGGATCCCTGACAATTTCCTGAAGAACATCCAATTGTTATATACCAACCCGGTGGCTCGGGTGGCAGCGAATAGCGGCACCTCTCGGGAATTCCTTCTCACCAGAGGTACCAGGCAGGGCTGCCCTCTGTCGCCTCTGCTATTCAATATAGCATTGGAGCCCTTGATCCTCCGAATTCGGCAAGCGTCTAATGTTGCAGGAATGCCGCTGGAAGGATACCACTGTAAATTGTCAGCCTGCGCAGACGACCTTCTCCTATTTTTGGACGTAAGTTCAGTAGCGGCCACCTTGGAGATAATTGGAGAATATGCTCTCATATCGGGATACAAGTTAAATATGGACAAGACCACTATCATACCTCTCACATCGGTTGTCCCCGAAGACGAGCTACGGAAGTATTCCTTTCAAGTGGAAAGGTCGTCCTTCAAGTACCTGGGAGTCGCCTATGGAACCACTCTGACGGACACCATTACGCTTAATGAGAATAGATGCACCCAGATTCTACAAGACTGTGTTGCTAAATGGACACCATTGAACTTGACGTGGTGGGGTCGATTAGAAACTATTAAAATGGTTATAGTGCCCAGGATCACGTACATATTGGGTATGCTTCCGCTACTCTTCGATAAGCACTTCTATCGGGCTTTGGAAAGAAAGTTACTGGCTTTCCTGGGGCGAAGAAGACTCCGCGTATTGCAGCCTGGAAACTAAAGCTGCCTAAGAAGCAAGGGGGGGTTAGTTTTCCGGACTTCTACTGGTATCATATCGCTGCCATAGCCAAACAAGGCTTATGGTGGGCGGAGGAGCTAGACACTCCAGGGGTCCCCAGCTGGCTCTCGGTAGAAGCTGCGGTGAGCGATCCTCTTCCACTGCGTCACCGAATTGGAGCCGTGTCTGTACATCCGTGTTCGGACACGCAGGATAGGATCCATCAAACGACTCAACTAGCTTTGAGTCTGGTGCTACCGTTGCTGGGAGAAGACGTAACCTTTACGGACGCCACCCCCCTGTGGCTTAACCATCGCTTCAAAATAGGTGGGACATGTATCACCTGGCCAACTTGGATACGCTGCGGTATTCTCACGCTGGGGCATCTTCTCAGAGGACAGAGCTACAAAACCTTTGCGGAACTACAAGAGGAATTTCAACTCCCCTACAAATGCTTCTTTCAATGGGGTCAACTCCGGCACTGCTTACATAAGGCAGGAGTCACCCCCCTTCAGGTGGTTAATGGGCGCCCGTCCTACCTGCGGATCCAGGAATTTCGGACAGGGACTGGGCAAATATCACAGCTGGTGGACCTCCTTCGATCGGCAGACGGACGAAGCCCTAGGGGGGCACAATTGGTCTGGGAAGCTGAAGTTAGACCTCTCGCGGCCCCAGAAATGTGGGCTTCCTTCTGGGGATCCCAGATCCGGATATCTAGATCAGCCTCCCTCACACAGATGCTATTCTTTTTAGCACATCGCGCATATCTGACCCCAGTGAAGACAGCCAAGTGGCAGGAACCGAAAGATGACCGCTGCTGGTCCTGTGGACACGAAACAGGGACCCTCTCACACATGTTGTACTATTGTCCGCTCTTACTCCCGTACTGGCGAGGAGTTTGGCGGCAAATACAGCGACTGGTTGGGATAGACGCGCCGTTGTCATATCGGGTGATCATTTACAAATCCCTGGCGGGGATACCTGGTCTCCAGAAGCAGCATCATGCCCTGTTGGACCTTCTACTAAGTTTAGCGATGAAGGCCATCCTGAGCCACTGGAAGTCCTTCGGAGCCTTAAGTGTGGAATACTGGTGGAATTTGGTGTGCTACCATCGCGCCTGTGAGATAGCATATGTACAACAAAACCCCACTTTTCAAAGATTGATGTTCAAATGGGACAGTTCAGTCACGAATTAGTCCATGATGAAACACTTGGCCGGTGCTGGCCGGTGGGGCATAAGCGGTCAACCCCCCCCCCCCCTGTTATAGTTTCACTTCTGTTGTTATTCGCTGTTTTCGATCCTGCATGTAGAAGTGAACCTGTCTGGACCTGTCGATTAACTTTGTTTTAATCCTTTTTCACACGGTTTTGTTTGATGTATTTTATGTTCACGAAATGATAAATAAAGCTTTCAAAAAAAAAACAAAAAAAAACAAAAAAAAACAAAAACAAAAACAAAAGGTAATAATGAACTTGCAAGAAACTGAAATTTGACAGGAACGTTCATGTCGCAACCACCGTGTTTGAGCGAGCGAACGAGGCGAGGCGAACAGGAAAGAACATGCGCCAGCGCGAGTACTGGATTTAGCCCCCCGCCTCCCAATTGTCCTGTTAATGTATAAAATGAATACAAAACACTCTAAAATATCATGAGGGAGTGTTTCTAGTTAGTTAACCATTACAACCTCTATTTTGGGCCAAGAAAATAAACTGCAGTCGGCTAAAAAGAAATTATGTGAACATTCCTTATATGGGTAAGAAATCTAATTTTGCAAGAAAACGTGATGTGATGGAACATTTTGGCTATTTTTCCTGGATTCAGCACCCCAAAATCTATAGGAATCAGTTGCAAAACTGGAGGCAGTTTTTTGGTAGTGTACCTGTGTTATTTTTAATCAAAATTGCACACAGTATTCAAGGTGTGGTCACATCATAGAATAATTCAAAGGTATTATAATATCCTTGGTGCAGCAAACAGTGTGGAACCCTTGAAGTGGAAAATGCAATAGGCAAGTTCTAACCCCCCCTCTACTGATTATTTTTAATCAGAATTGCACACAGTATTCAAGGTGTGGTCACATCATGGAATAATTCAAAGGTATTATAATATCCTTGGTGCAGCAAACAGTGTGGAACCCTTGAAGTGGAAAATGCAATAGGCAAGTTCTAACCCCCCCTCTACTGATTATTTTTAACCAGAATTGCACACAGTATTCAAGGTGTGGTCACACCATAGAATAATTCAAAGGTATTATAATATCCTTGGTGCAGCAAATAGTGTGGAACCCTTGAAGTGGCAAATGCAATAGGCAAGTTCTAACCCCCCCTCTACTGATTATTTTTAACCAGAATTGCACACAGTATTCAAGGTGTGGTCACACCATAGAATAATTCAAAGATATTATAATATCCTTGGTTTTAGTCTCCATTCCTTTCCTTGTGACAAGTCAGTGACACTAAGGAGGCCATTTTCGAAGCCTTATTTGTGCATTGGTCATCCAAAAACAGGCTTTGAGACATTCAAAATACAGAGACATCCCCAGAGCCATTTTAGAAGCTGGCTCTGAGGATGTCCAAGACTGAATGGGAACATGGAAGAGGCATGGCCAGGGCATTCCCTGGATCCTGGACATCCCTGCCTGATCTCAGAAATGTCATGGACATCCGCCGTTGCTTCTAACTTTAGATCTGCTCCAGGCATGAATAGTGCTGATTTTTGCTGAAAACAATTGAGAATGTAGAGAAGGAAGCACTCAATACAATGTCAACAACAGCAGCAGTAGGATTTGAACCCTGGCTACTCTGTTTTAACCCACTACTCTATGCATCGTTAGAGAAAGACATCATACTTGGCAAGGTAGAAGGTCAACGCAAAAGAGGAAGGCCAGCAATGAGATGGATCGATACAATAACAACAGCTTTGGGTGGCAGTCTGTCAACAATGAGCCGCTTGACTGAAGACCAAACACAGTTTAGGACAACTATCCAAAAGGTCACCATGAGTTGATACCGACTTGAAGGCACTTAATAACAACAACTCTATTCATTAGGCTATCCTAGATGTCCATGCTATGAAATATGGTTCTGGTGATATCTATGTTCATGCCCCTACAGATGTCTATTATCAGGCATGTCTATGTTTGTTAAATCAGGTCTGCACCTGGATGTGCCTGCTTTTTTTTCAGATGTTCTGGCTTAGATGTCCCAATTTGGACTGGGACATCTCTTCTAAAATTCCCATCTAAATACTTATGAGGGAGGAGTGCTCTAAATATGAGAGTCACCATTATTTAAAACATCACTTTAAAAATCAATTAACGTTTTAACATTGTATTTAAGGCAAATTGTTTCAGTAAAAAATAGACAAAGAAATAAATTAGTTCCTTTGGGTAAAATTGCTGTTTTGTCATACCATACAGCTACCTCGTCTCTACTGATGCCATAAATTTGAGAGATTGAGATCATACTCCACATACCATGGCTAAGAGGTGGCTAGAGTACTCTGAATGATTTTGTATAACTAAATTACTTTTAGCAAAGAGTATATCAAAAAGACATAGAGCAAAGCACGGGGTAGGCAGCTTGCCTGACTTTTAATTGAAACTTAAAGACCCTCCCAACTATCCATTAACAATAGAGCACTAATCAAAGAAGTCAACACAGGACAGCTATTTGACATATATATATTTTTTTTAGTGCCATCAAGTCAGTGTTGACTCATAGCAACCCAGCTACCTTGGGGTTTTCTTGGCAATGTATCACTAGAAGTAGATTGCCAGCCTTTTCTTCTGAGGGTAAAGTGACTTGCCCAAAGTCACAAAGAGTGCCAGTGGGAATCAAACCCTTGATTTTCTGGGTACTAAGCAGTTGCTCTAACCACTAGGCTACTCCTCCACTCCCATTTGACATATATACCAGGAATATTTTTGGGCCTTTAACAAAAAGCCTACTAAGGATTTGCAAATAACACACTGAACACATGCGTTTTATTTGCAAAGAGGCCCATTCTGAAGGTACATGTCTGGGCCGTCCAGATGCCCAGAAATTTGGATGGCCCAGAGATGCACCCGATTCTGCTCCTGCAGGGGCTAGACTGCCCCGCGGGAGCAGAATAGTGGCATAGCAGTTGGATGTCTGGGACATGCCCCGATTTAGGCACCCCAGACGTCCAGCCACATCGCTGGCTAGCTCATCCAGGCTCCTGCATGGAGCTGCAGTTCCATGCAATCCCTGGCAGATCCCGACTTCACCCTTTCCCCACTGCCCAACCCCCAATCGGCCCTGCTGTGGCCAGGGTCAAGCTGCGGGGATCCCCACCTGCACCCCTCACTTTGCTTTCCAGGCCTCTCATAATCCTCCATCTTCGGAATTCGCCCTGTACATCCAGGGTCAGGGTGCGGTCCATTCCCTGCCCTTGCTCCTCCCGAGGCCCACCTCC
Source organism: Ichthyophis bannanicus (assembly GCA_033557465.1). Classification (NCBI taxonomy): domain Eukaryota; kingdom Metazoa; phylum Chordata; class Amphibia; order Gymnophiona; family Ichthyophiidae; genus Ichthyophis; species Ichthyophis bannanicus. The sequence continues at coordinate 499,901,948 of CM066033.1, forward strand.
TTCTGCCCATGGACAGAGCTCACCGCACAACTGGGATCAATGTGCAGGGAGCTCTGCTTTCAGAATAGTGACCCTGGAATTTATCAGGGCTGGACATACAGTCAGGATGACCCCCAAAGTTTCCATGTTAGCTGTTGGGGACATGACCAATATGTTTCTGGCAGCTAACATGCAACCAGCAACTAAAGCGTGCTCTCCACTAAGGAAAGTTCATTCAATGCCTCCCAAAGAGAAGCCATTAGGAGCACACACGTTAAGAGCCATGTAGCCTCTGAGCACATGGCAATTGCCTGAGCTCCAGTAATAATGCACATTCTATGCCTGTGCTCTGCCTATTCCCTGTCCAATCCCGCAATCGCTGGTTAACGGACATTTTAGTATGTGGCTCTGGATCTGCTCATGCGTTAGTGTTGTGCGTTAAAACGCCCATGAACCAGCTAATGGACTTTGGTAAAAGAGGCACTTAGGGCCCGATATTCAGTTGGACAGGCTATGCGCTGCTACGGCACATAGCCCTGCCCACTGACCCTTAACACTAGATATTCAATATTAGGGTCATATATGATCCTGGCTTTGAATATCAGAGGATCGCCGCACACGCTGGAAGCCACAGTAGTTAACTGGGCAGCAGCGATATTGCATGCTGCCCTGCTAGTTCCTGCACCTTAAAGATAGGTGAGGGTTTTTCTTGTCTATCTTTTAGGCACAGGTTGCTAACCGGGCAGCATGCAATATCATCACTGCCCGGTTAGCGACAGTCTCCGCCTTCGTTCTGCCCCGGAACGCCCGACCCACCCCGATGCTAACCGCATAACATTGGGGTGTGTAGCAGGGTTAGAAGGGGATATCCAATGGCACTAACCATGTAAGTACCATTGAATATCCCGATTTAAGGCATTTACATGGTTTACTGGGCTGTAAACCGTGTAAATGCCTTTCGAATATCAGGCCCTTAATGTTTAGAGTCCCAAAAAGATAGCCATGGTCAATTCATTTGAAAGCTTTTCCTTGACGCAGGCTAAGTAGATAAAAAGGAATCTTTCTCCTTCATCCTATTGCCAGTAATTTCTGGACACAGGCCAGATTGTTGGCCATCAGCCTGCTTTTTATGGCACAGGCCTATTCTGAGGAGATGAATGATGGAATTACTGAAGACAGATAATTCATCAAGATCTTAGCTAGTAATCTGGTACTCACTGTTCAATAATGATACAGGTTTTCAGTTTGTCAGAAGTTCTCTATTTCCTTTTTTGTGCATCAGTATCAGTAGTGATTCCTGCTGAGTCCAGCAGAACCCTTTCTTTCAGAAAGATAATGTAGATGGTATTGTACAAGGTGTTATGTATAATCTAAAGGGCAGATTTTTCTCAGGAAGATTCAATGTTATTTAATGATATAGTCATGCCTTCCAGAGATTTTAGCTCATAGTTTAGGTTGTATATTTTCTCTAGATCTTTTATTGGAGTTTCGCTTATAATAAATAATATAAATACCTAATTTATGTCTGGATGTTTGTATGATATATTAGAACACTGTAGAAACAGTCTCAAGCATTATTCAGATAAGTGTTTTAATTTATTTTGGAATTTATATGGTTCTTGATTTTAGAAGCTGTTACAGATGAAGATTTTAGTATTACGAAATGTGCAAAGTACTTTTTCATTTGGGAAAATGGGCAATGATGAAATATGTATTCACACCATTTTTTTCAAATACAAGTTTTGGATGATGTGAAAATTGAACCCATTTCGATTTTTTAAGAACTTGGTGGGAATAATCAGTTTCTTTTTTTCACTCTTTAAGAAATGCTAAAGTAAATTTAGAAAAATAATCAAAAATATATATTGAATAAAAATATATTTATATTTGTAAAACTACTGTATATAGTTTTATTGATTATTTCTATCTCTATTTTTTATATTTCTTATATATTTTTTGTGGGATAGAATTTTGTGATTTTTTTTATATACTTCCGATAGATTAGGGGGTATGCTTACTAAACTGCGGTAATGTCATTCGCGTTAGGTTCCGCGGTAAAGGTACAGATGCCCATATAAAGGCGTGGGCGGTGCATTGTTACAGCAAGCCGTATCAGCTAACGCATCTTACAAACTACCGCGCGCTACAAGGTGCCCCATAAGGCTCCTTATAAGGCACCTTACAAGGCACATTACAAGGCGCCTTGCAAGGTGCCTTGTCAGGTGCAGTATAAGTAAGGTGCCTTGTAAGGTGCCGTATAAGTAAGGTGCCTTATAAGGTGCCTTGTAAGTTGCCGTATAAGTAAGGTGGCTTGTAAGGTGCCTTGTAAGGTGCCGTATAAGTAAGGTGCCTTGTTAGGTGCCCTATAAGGTGCCTTGTTAGGTGCCTTGTAAAGTGCCTCATAAGGCACTTTGTAAGGTGCCCTATACAGTAGGGCTCCTTAGGCTATGCGCCGTATTAGGCACCCCTGGACAGGGCACCTTAGAGAGCACTCTGGGTTACGGAACCATAGGTTACGGTGGCCTAACAAGGTTATGGTGCCCTAGGTTAGTGTGGCCTAAGGGCTGCAAGGTGCTGCAGGATGACATGCATGACCTGTGAGGAACAGAGACAGAAATAGCCCTTACACTTGATAGAGCACTCAGGAAAGGCAATGAACAGGTGAGTGAAGGAGGGAGAGCTGGGAACTGCTGGATCTGCCATATCTGTGGGCATCCCATGTGGCTGCCAGTACTGATGACAAACATGGTGGGGGCAACTGCACCACAGCACAGAGTATTGGCAATGTAAAGTGCTGGCAAGACAGTTGGTGGCAGATGATGGGAATACGAGTCCCCCAGTGGAGGCGGAGTGGCAGGATAGTTACAATGATGGGTGGACAGAGAAATGGTGGTGCCATGCAGATCAGGCACAGGCGAGGCAAGCATGAAGAGGCGCAATGCAGGAAAGGGTAGCAGTGCAGGACATGGGGTAACAGCCTGCACAGGCAGACAGGACTCTACACAGCTGACAGATGCAGATAGATGGACCGAGGGAATTGTGGCAATTGTTGCGAGGTTATTATGGGCTGGCAGCACAAATCTGCAAAAATATGACTGTTACAGGCATGCACACTATTTGAGTAGGACAGGCATGAGAGGAGGGAGCAATGGGGAATTGAACCCTGCCAAGAACGGCATTGTATTAACCAGTAGGCTATACCTCCGTGGTGTATGTCACAGCAATGGCTGGGAGAGAAGGACTGCAGGTCACCGCACAAACTGTCTGCTCTGAGTGCCAGGATAGGGTAACCCCACCAGTACCCATGATGCAATGCACATGCTGAATAGCTGTCTACAGCTGATCAGCAAATGGGGTCTACACCTCTCTGGTACCTCAGCTTGGAAAGACGAACTGACAGTGCGATATACTGGCATAGAGCAGCTACAGACCATGCCATTGTGCAGGTTCTGTGTTCTCCCTGAGGGATAGGAAGGGTGCCCAGGTGTTCCTTGCAGTGCAGCTGAAGGTAATTTGGTGTCCATCTGAATCCTGCAGTCACATGTGGCCCTCTGGGACCAGACACACCCAGATTAGTGTGTGCCCTGTGTTAGGGTCTGGCTGATATGGGCACCTGTTATCAGGGCAGAGGGGTTTCCAGACTTGCATGAGGTTTATGTAGCAGTGCCTTGAGAGTACAAAGTGGTATACACTACATACCTCAAAGGGCTCACATCACCCTTTTTATAGGCAAGGGACAGGTGCCCCAGACCTTGTGAAGCAATCTCTATCCTGCTGGTATGTGACAGCCCTTGAGGGTTGGTGGGCCAGAGCCACACCTTTGGCTGGGGCAGTGGCAGACCCGCAGCAATGATGGGCTTAGTTCTGGAAAAACCCAACTGCCTCACACCATTGTCTGCCAGTCACCAGCAGACAGCACCGTATAGGTGTTCCGACCATGCACAGTCTAACTGCAGACAGTCCACTAGCCAGTCCATAGTGTATGCTCACAGAGAAACTATGTGCACCAAGAAGGCATCTCAGTGATTGTGGCTGCAGCACTGGGGACACAACAGGATCACTGGAGGCAGGTAATATAGAGCGCTATGTGGGAACCTAGACATGCCATGGTCACTACTCGGTCAGAGTGAGTGCCCTCCCAGCATGCCATGCTGTGGCCACCCTGTCCATGCAGGCGGTGGTTGGGCACTACTGTGTCCCATCCATTGCCCCACACCCTGTGAAGATGCATCCTGGCCAATCCTCCATGTCCGGGCCATACCCACAACACCTTGCTCCTCATTATGCACATATTCAGGCTAACGCTGGTAACAGTGGGACATTGTGGTCCCGGTGAGGTGTGGGCAGCCACAAAACAATGGATAGACATACACATTGTGCACAGATAGGGGTGGTTACCAACCCTGCCTGCCACACTGGTCCTGATCACAGTGCCGACATTGCTAAACTGTGCAGGAGGTAGTAGTAGTGCTCTGGTGATAACTGCAGCTGAATGGCTGGGGTCAACAGCCTGACTCTCCATGCATCTTTGGATTGTGGAGCCTGTGTGAGTGAGTGTTTGTACCCCTGTTTGCCGCTGCTTTGGGCTTTGCACATGTTGCTGTTGTATCTGCATTGTAGGGTAAAATATAGGGACATGCTCTGCAGGAACCACAGCTGGGGCTTGAACCTGTGACCCTTTGCTTTGGGACACACTCGCTGGGTGTACTGCACCACACTGTTGCCACAGATGCATGGTGGTCCCTGGGGCTACCTGTACTTTTCCTCAGCCAGACCTTTTATGTTGCACTGCACACCACATACTGATACAGGGCATGGCCTAGGTCCACTGTAGTCAGGTGCCACTGCCCCCTCCATCACGGTCACCCACCCGCCCCTGCCATGCTGACATGTCCATATGCTGTCATTGCTGGTAGTGCGCAGTCCCAGGCCATCTACTGTGTGGGTAGGTGGTTGCCTAGGGAGCGGGATCTGGGGTATGGGGCATACATGAGCAGCCTCACATCCCCCCCATCACTGCCTACTAATAGCCTGTTCCTTCCGCTTGGGGGAGGGTTGGCTGGGGGATGTCAGGTCAGTGCCCTGGCAACTGTTAGCTCGGGTGGACCAGGTAGATGTAGGTGGATTGTGTTTGGATTTGTCAGCTGCTGTCATGATGATTTCTGGTTTCTATGTTGCTATGTGCCACCTAGGTGCCCGCCTAGTCTACCCTGTGCCCCTGCTGCCCCCGCTACATGTCTCGCCTGTTTATATTGCAGTAGTCAATGTGCGACATTATTAGTGTTAGAATGAGGGTGTGAAGCACATGATAAATAAGGAACTTTTTAATAAAGTGAAGTTTTTTGAGGGCAAGAAAAGATGACTTTACAACTGTCATCATGTTTCTATGTTTCTATAAAAGCATGGGACCAACACAGAGGATCTCTAAAGGTAAAAAGTGGACTGTTGTTGTTAATATGGAAGGACAGACTAGATAGGCCATGTGGTCTTTTTCTGTCATCATGTTTCTAACTGCGGAGATATGGGGTGTGAAGGTCAGTTCTGAGTAAGTGATATAACCTAAGATTTTTATTGCATTTAGAGTGGTTGTGAAGTAATTGTCCATGATCAAGGTGATTGATGGGGAGGAAGACAAACCTGTAATCTACATTATTTCAGTTCTGGATTGATTCAGTTTTAAATGGTATGCTGAGACCTAGGGGTATGTTTACTAAACCGCCTTAATGTTACCGGTGCTAGTTGCAGCGTTAATGTGAAGAATGCCATATAAGGTAGTGGGTGTTCCGGCGGCAAGGTAGCAAGAATCTGTATCGCGCGATACTGGGCACAGTAGGTCAGGGTGGGAGACAGAATCGCCCACCAACAGATCCACATTCTACATCTCTGCAATGGTAGCAGTAGAGGGGACCATCAACCCCAGTTCTGCTGGGGAATAGGCACCCTGCAGATCTGTATGCATCACATAAGGCACTGGTAACAGACAGTAGGTCTGGAAAAACTCAGCTGCCCCCCCAGCCCCCACTATCTGACATTCACCAGCAGAGGGCACAGTCAGTCTCCACACGTTGCACCCTGCAAGGTATTCCAGCCATACACATGCTAACTGCAGACAGTCTGCTAGCTAGTACATAGTGTATGTTCCTGGAGAAACTCTGCACCCAAAAAATGGGATGTGAGCACACACGCCAAACAGGTTTGTCAGTGATTGGGCCCCAAAAAAAGAAACTCAAAGATATCACTTGAAAAAAATACCATACAGCACTATGGGGGAACCCAGCCATGCCATGGTCACTGCTCAGTCAGGGTGAGAGTGCCCCCCCCCCCCCCAGTATGACATGATGTGGCCACCCTGTCTGTGCAGGTGGTGGTCGGGTAGTACAATGTCCCAGCCATTGCCCTATGCCCTGTGCAGATGCATCCTGCCCAGGCCATACCCATAGTACCTTGCTCCTCATTATGCACATTGGCAGACTAACACTGGAAAAAGTGCAAGCATTGGTGGCTCAGTAAGGTGTAGGCAGCCACAAAACACTGGATAGACATACACACACTCCAACACCTATTCCAGCATTGTGCAAATACAGAGGTTTTTGGCAGCCCTGGCCGCCACACCAGTCCTGGGCACAGTGCAGGTATTGCTATGGTATGCAATACTGTTGGGGTCACTCCTCAGGATGGTAAACACTGTCAGAAACAAAAGCTGAAACACACTCCACAGATATCAGAAAGGTTGCTATGATGAATCTCTATCAACAAATTGTGTTTAACTTAGGATTTGTTATCTGACATGAATCATAGCAACCTTTTGATATATATGAAATGTGTTTCCATGTTTATGATGGCATTGCTAAGGTGTGCAGGTGCTAGTAGTGGTAGCTGCTGCTCCGCGCAGGGCCCAACATCCTGACTCTCCATGAGGCTTTGGATAGTGGAGCCTGTGGGTGTGGGTGTTTGTGCCCCTGTTGGCTGATGCTCTAGGGCAGAGGTTCCCAATTCCGGTCCTGGTGGGCCAAACACGGTTCAGGTTTTCATGCTGTCCCTAATAAATATGCATGAGATATATTTGCATACAATGGGGGCAGTGCATACAAATGCAGCACAGGCATATTTATTAGGAACACCATGAAACCTGAATGGTGTTTGGCCCTCCAGGACTGCAGTTGGGAAACTCTGCTCTAGGGATTGCACATGTTTATGGTGTCTGTGCTCTGTAGGGTAAAATATAGGCATTTATGGCATGTTTATTTTATGTGCAATAAAGGTTCCGTCTTTATTACCACGGTTTATTATTGGGTAAAATATAGGGACATGGTTTGCAGGAGCCAAAGCTGGTACTTGAACCTGTGACTTTCTGCCCCTGAACACACTGGCTGTGTGTACTGCACCAAACTGTTGTCACAGATGCAGATCTTTCCCTGGGGAAACCATGACTGTTTGTTAGGCAGACCTTGTCTCTTGCAGTGCACGGCACCCACCTAAACAGGGCTTGGCCGTGGTCTGCTGTGGGCAGATGCCACTGCCCCCTCCGCCACCAGCACCCCTCCGCCACCATGCTGACATGCCCTTGTGCTGGTGGTGCTGGTAGTGCGCAGTCCCAGGCCATCCAGTGTGCCGGTAGGTGGCTGCCTATGGTGCATGATATGGGGTAGGGGTGCCTGCATAGACATCCACGCTTCCCCTGGCACCGCCTGCCAATTTTATGTGCCCTTTGGGGTACTTGCTGGGTACTGTCCCCTAGGACACTGTGGGACACACACTCGAGGACATGTTTGCCCTTCGTCAGTTGCTGTCTTGCTGGTTTTCTGCTTCTACATTCCTATGTGTCACCTAGGCATCTGCCTAGTCCACCCTGTGCCCCAGCTGCCCCACTGCATGTCCTGCATGCAGCCCCCTGTACCCCATTTGCAGCATCACCGTAGTGCCCTCTCGTACTTGGGCACTATGATGTTGCTGCACATGTCTCACTACTATCACTTTTCTTGGTTTCCCTGCCTTTGCTGCACATTTCTGACTGAAATGGTCTCTCTCCCCTGCAAATGTGCCTCTAGCGAGAGGTTTTCACTTTCATTAATTTTCAGACCTTCATTTTATGGCATTCGTGTGCCTGGAGCCTCTCCCTGCCGACTCTCCGCCCATTGACCCCTTATCTCCGCCCTCTGGGGAGCCGTACTCCACCCTCTGCGCACCTTAACACCGCCGGAGACGTTATCATGCGATACGTGACGTTCTCGCACGCTAATGTGCCATTATCGTGCGATAACATCACTTATCGCACGATAACGTCACTTATCGCGAGATAATGGTGCCACTGCAACGTTAGCACTGTTTAGTAAACATACCCCCTAGTTACTAATTGTGCCAAGACAGTAGTTAATGCAGACAAATCAGGCTAAAAAGGTTGGGGCTCTTTAACCTGGAAAAGAGACGGCTGAGAAGAGATATGATAGAAGTCTATAAATTAATGAACGGAGTGGAACGGGTAAACGTAGATCGATTGTTTACCTTATCAGAATATAGAAAGACTAGGGGACATGCAATGAAGCTACAGGGTAAACTATTTAAGACTAATAAAAGAAAATATTTTTTCACTCAATGTGTAATCAAACTCTGGAATTTGTTACCGGAGGATGTAGTAAAGGCTGTTAGTGTAGCTGGGTTTAAAAAAAGGTTTGGACAAGTTCCTGGAGGAAAGGTCCATAAACCATTATTAAGAAGGGACCCAGGATATCAATGCTTGAACCAATACAAGCATTGTGGAACCTGTGTCCCTTGGGGAAACTGCTAGGTATGTATGACCTAGATTGGCCACTGTTGGAAACAGAATACTGGGCTTGATGGACCTTGGTCTGACCCAGTATGGCATATCTTATGTTCTTATGTTCTTATGTTCACATGGCCTCCACGATCCATGTCACTTTAGATGCCCGCCTCCACATGCGAACTGCACAGTTGTGCCTCATGGACCAGTGGTCCCAGGCCACGGGACATCTCCAGGACAGGGTCAGAGTGATCGGGCGCCTGGTACAGTCCCTGACCTGGTGTCTCTTGCCCCATCACTTGGGGGCAAGGATGCCCTTCCAGGCCCCTCACCACTCGAGGGTCCTCACCACAGATGCCTCCCTACTGGACTGGGGAGCCCATTGCTGGGAGTACGGCACACAGAGTGTTTGGTCCCTGGATGAGAGTGCCCAATAGATCAACCTGTTGGAGTTGTGAAAAATCTGTCTCACCCTGAAGGCTTTCAGGCAGTGCCTGGGCTACAGGACTGTTTTAGTGAAAATGGATAATCAGGTTGCCATGTTCTATGTAAACAAACAGGGGGGCATGGATCTCGTTCCCTTTGTTAGGAAGCCCTAGATCTGTGCTCTTATGCAGTCTGGCAGGGAATTCTCCTTAGAGAGTATACCTGCCGGGCCAGGACAATTGGCCGGTCGACAGACTCAGCAGAATGCTCCAGCCACACAAGTGGCAGCTGGACTGGGTAGTAGCCATCAGGCTTTTTCAGACCTGGGGGGAACCAGTGATGGACCTGTTTGCAAGCCCGGACAATCACCAGTTTATTTTATTTATTTATTTAACAAACATTTATATACCGCATCTTCCTGAGATCAGTTGCGTTTCACAATAAACAACAATCAACAAAGCAGTGTTTGTTTTACATGTAACATCTTATAACCACAAGCATCTTATAACCACAAGCAATATTATAAGTAAACAGCAAATGTTAAGACTGAACAGAATAGAACAGTGAAAACTATATCAGTTACCCCGTTTCTGCTCAAGGCAGCCACACCCAGCTAGGGTGGCCGCCGACGCTTTTCTAGTCTCATGGTCGGTGGGTTTTCTGTATGCTTTTCCCCCGATGCCTCTGATCACAAAGACTCTGTTCAAGATCCTTCACGACAGAGCCTCAATTATCCTGATAGCCTCACAGTGGCCCAGGCCACCGTGGTTCCCGCTTCTCCTACAGCTAGCGGTGGAGACCCCCATTCCTTTGGGATCATCTCTGCGGCTCCTCTCCCAGGACGGGGGTTCTCTTTTGCATCCCAACCTCAGCTCCCTTTCACTGACGGCATGGCTGCTGAGAGGATAAAGGACGTAGAGGAGGTCTTACTGGCTTTGCGCAGAGCGTCTACCAGACGGGCGTGCACCTTTAAGTGGTGCAGATTTGCGATTTGGTGCACAGGGCAAGGGGTATGCCCTTCTCTTGCCAGGTGATTGTGGTCTTGCAATACCGTCTCCACCTCTCCGAGACGGAGCTTAAATCCAACTCCGTCAGAGTGCATCTCAGTGCTTTAGCGGCAAACCACTATCCCATGGATGGAAAGCCCATCTTGGCTCACCCAATGGTGTCCCAGTTTCTAAGTCCTCAGTCCGCCCCCCTGGCGACTGAATGGGATCTCAGTGTAGTGTTGGGGCAGCTCAACCAGCCACCCTTCGATCCGTTGGCCACGTGCCATCTCCGCTGTCTCTCCTGGAAGGTGGTTTTCTTGGTTGTGCTCACTTATGCCCAAAGAGTGAGTGAGCTCCAGGCTCTCATGGCAGAGAGGCCTTATACCAGGTTCTACAAAAATAGGGTGGTGCTTTGCATGCACCCCACGTTCCTTCTGAAGGTGGTCTCCTCGTTCCACCTTAATCAGGAAGTGGTTTTCCCTGCTTTCTTTCCCAGGCTGCATGCCAGTCGGGCAGAGGCGGTCCTCAGTACCCTGGACTGTAAGAGAATCTGCCCTTCTACATTCAGCGTACTCAAGGTCACCGTAAAGCCTCTCAGTTTTTCATTTCCTACGACCCCAGTAAGCTGGGGGAGGCGGTGGCCAAGCATAAGTTGTCCACATAGGTGGCGGACTGTGTTGCCCGAGCTTATGAGGAAGCGAGGCTTCCATTGGAGGGCCGTGTTACGGCTCATAGGGTCAGGGCCATGGCAGAATCAGTGACTCACCTGCACTCTGTTGCTTTGGCAGACATCTGCCGGGCTGCCACCTGGTCTTTTGTTCATATCTTCACAGCTCATTACTGCCTGGATAGGGAGTTCTGACGGGACAGTGCCTTCGGACAGGCTGTACTCGTAACCTTTTCGGGGTTTAGGCAACTCCTACCCTCCGACCCTTCTGTGTTCAGGCTACCAGAGTAATACTTCCCTTGTTAGGGTTTTCATTGTGGCTGCTTGTGGCTCTCGATGAGGGAGCCTTTTTTGGCTATAGGTTCAGGGTAGCCTGTAGCTGGGGAGTCCCATATGTGAGGACTGACTTCCTGCTTGTTCCCGGAGAAAGCGTAGATACTCACCTGTAACAGGTGTTCTCCGGGGACAGCAGGAATCAGTCCTCACAACCCTCCCTCCTCCCCTTGGAGTTGCAGTCCAATTATTTTCATTTGGTTTTGCCGTCTTTTTAGCTATATCATTCAACTGAGCAAAATGACACCCTTGGGCAGGAAGGGGACCATGTATGCATGGTAGCAAGTCCCAAAGGCTTTCTTTGAAAGTTGGGGATTTGCTCCACGCGTGCTCCATAGGCGTTGACATCACCCATAGGTGAGGACCGATTCCTGCTGTTCCCGGAGAACACCTGTTACAGGAGAGTAACTATGCTAAATAGGTGTTAAAGGCAAGTGACAGATCAAAGGGGCAATTTAAAAGGCTCCTTCTATCAAACAAAGTGCTGGGTGAATCATCTAGGAAATTGGTAAGCCTTTGCCTTAGAAGCACAGGACAGAGCACTGTGTAGCAGCCAAATTTTAATAAGTCTTCTAAGGCTAAAACATTTAGGGCTCTTAAACCTGGAAAAGAAACGGCTGAGGGGAGATATGATAGAGGTCTATAAATCAATGAATGGAGTGGAATGGGTAAACATAGATCGATTGTTTATGCCATCAAAATATAGAAAGACTAGGGGACATGCAATGAAGCTACAGTGTAACCAATTTAAGACTAGTAAGAGAAAATATTTTTTCACTCAACACATAATCAAACCCTGAAATTCATTTCTGGAGGATGTAGTAAAAGCTGTTAGTGTAGCCAGGTTTAAAAAAGGTTTGGATAAGTTTCTGGAGGAAATGTCCATAAACTATTAAAAGAGGACCCCGGCAATCCACTGCTTGTCCCAGTACAAGCATCGTGGAACCTATGTGTCTTTTGGGGAAACTGCTAGGTACTTGCTACCTAGATTGGCCACTGTTAGAAGCAGGATACTGGGCTTGATGGACCTTGGTCTGACCCAGTATGGCATAACTTAAGTTCTTAACACTGCATGGAAAAGTGTCTGAATTAGATTGCAACTAACCTTAAAAGACCAATTGGATAAGAGTTGAGCCAGGACAAGGCTGTGCCCCTTATACTTAAACAGGAGGGTCTTTGAAAAAGAATACAGTGGTCTACAGATAAATCAATGATATCACACGACTATTATTTCCTGAGTCAATTTTGCTTTTCATATGATTAGTGATATCTGACAAAGTAGGGCAGGGCAGGTGTGATGTGCACTGATGGATTGTGGGTGGGTTCTCAATACCAGGATAGCAGGGAGTGCTGCGGGGCAAAATTGATGCACAGTTGCAGAGCTCTATGTGGATTTCTGCACTGCAATAGTACAGAATTCTGCATGTCAGAAATGAGATGCATAGATAGACGTGTGAGAGTATAGGCCAAAAGAGTAACTGTATTTTTAAGAAAATATTTGAAAGAAAAAGACAAAATTGATAATATTTTAGTAAATGAATGTTTTGTTTGGTAAATGATTCTTTGGAAACATTTCAGTTCTGAAAAAGATGTTTTGGTGCAAGAGAAGATAGACAGGATTTAATGAGATGCTAATTCATCCTACACCAGCAACTGTGCTAAATATTTATAACACTAATTTTATCCATTTGAAAAAAGAGAATTAGAGAAAATTTGCACTTATATTTATTTATTTATTAACAGCATTTATTTGCTAAAACAAATGTGCATGAGGATAGTGATGCTGTCGCTGTGGTCTGTAAATCATATATTCTCCGGGAACAAGCAGGAAGTCAGTCCTCACATATGGGTGACATCAGCACCGACAGAGCCCTCATGGAAGCATCCCCCCAGCTTTCAAAGAAAGCCTTTGGGAGATGCCACTACACATGCGTGGTCCCCTTCCCGCCCAAGGTGCCATCTTGCTCAGTCTTCTTTTTTCCGCAGAGCCCTTCAGACGTTGTCTGACTTTCCACCGGAAAAAGTTGATTTTTTTTCTGCTAAGTTTCTCAACTCGACTCCAGTCTTGTACCGGTATTCTTCCTGCCTACCGTCCTCGGTATCTCGGTGTCAAGTTCGGTCCATTTTTATAGTCTTCATTCTTTTTATCTTCTAGCACCTTCGCCTTTTTTCCCCGCTGGCAGCCCGGAGGGTCTTCAACCTCGCAGGGGTACTTTTTTCCCCCATGGCTACCAGTGGCTTTAAGAAGTGTGATCGGTGTTCTAAAATAATGTCCTTAACTGACACACATGACTGCTGCCTCCGTTGCCTCGGGCCAGACCACGACCCGGCAGCCTGTGGTCTCTGCAAAAGGATGTCTATCAAGGCCTTGAAGAGCCACCAGCAGCAGCATGATAAGTTCTTCCCTGAATCTCCGATGCCTCTGAAGGCCAGGGCCTCATCTGAGGCCCCATCTCGGGAGGAAATCTCCGAACCTGAGTGTCCTCAGAGAGGGGATCTCCCTCGAGGGAACCCTGGAAAAATAAGAAACCCTCGAAAGCGGCATCCTTGGATTTTATTTATTTATTTATTTAGACAGTTTTTGTATACCGCCTTATCCTTCAATCAAAGCGGTCACAACACAATTGGGGGATATATTTAACACGCGGGGATATGAGACACATACACTGATACTTACAGGGAACATGGGCTATGGAGGGTTAAGTGGCTTGCCCAAGACCACAAGGAGCATCTGTGGGACTAGAAACCCCAGTCCTTCCAGCCCAAGGTTGCTGTCCTCTAGTGGGATTTGAACCCCCGACCTTCCGGCCTGAAGTACCTTGCCCAAACCACTAGGCTACTCCTCCCTGGTTCTGACTGACTGGGAACCTCCCGGGCCCGGTTCCGCAGTCCGAGGTGCTCATCTGAGGCATCAGAGAAGGAGAGACCGGCCAAGGTCCCCCAGAAGAACCCGGCCACGGACCGGCCTCAGTCCCCAGACACTATCCTTATTGAGGATTCCCCTTTGGGGGAGCCGGCGTCAGGCTTGAGTTCCTCAGTGCCCACACCAAAGGCAGCAAAGCCTTCTGGCCTGGAGTCCACTATGGCGGCCCTGGAGTGCAGTTTGTCTGCCTTTATGGACCAGTAGCAGGCGCTGTTGTTTAGCACGTCTGGTTCATCTACCTCAACCACTGGGCATTCGATGCCCAAGACGTCCCCGCATGTCGAGCCGAACCTCGGCTGAGTTCATGCTCAGCGTCCCGCTCAATGGGACCTCGGTCATCCCCGGCGAGTCTATCGGGTGTCGACCGCAGGGCATTGGGGGCCTCGAGGCCTGTGGAGCAGCCCACCTATGTCCTCCTCAGAGTACTCCGAATGGGAGATGGAGGATGAGGAGTTTCCTGATATCCGTTGCAACCGCGATGTCCCTTCCGATTCCCCAGTCTTGGAACCTTGGAGGTGGTCCCCGCCAGAGGACATGGGCTTCTTGGACTTTGTCAAGGACATGTCTAAGGCCCCGGTGTTCCCAACTGAGTTGGAGGAGGACCCTCATGCGGACAAGCTGGAGATCCTCCAGTATGAGGCCTCTCCTCGGGAATCACTCACGGTGCCCATTCTTCCCATCCTGAAATGGCTCATGCGTTGCATGTGGGAGACACCAGCATCGGTGCCGGTGGTGAGCAGATGGCTCGACTCGATGTATCAGGTCCAGCGGAGCCCGGGCTTCCAGAAGTCACAACTGCCGCACAACTCCATAGTGGTGGAGTCAGCCATGCGTCTGCTGAAAAGCCAGAAGACGCACTCCTCAGTGCCCCTCAGCAGGAAGTGCTACCAGGGCTCGATGCTCATCTGCTGGATCCAGGCCTACCAGCTGTACATGGGCATGTACTTGAGAGACCCTGCAAAGGAACTCTCCGGGTTCTCAGCTGGTCTCTCCGAGGAACCTTTGCAGTGGTTTAAGCCATCCGTGAGTGCTCCAAGTTTATGTCTTGAGCAGCCTATGATGAGTTCGTTGGCGGCCCGGGTAGCTGCGGCGGGCATCGGTGCATGCCCCCAGGCTTGGCTTCAGTTGTCCAATCTCGAGTAGTGGGTTCAGGACAAATTGGTCGATGTCCCATGCCAAGGGGAGAACCTCTTTAGCAATCCATGACCAACAAGGCCGTCGAGCTGGAGACCAAGTTCATGATGAGGACCAGACTCTCCAAGAAGACCACTGCCCCTCCCCAATAGAAGGGCTTGGGTAAAAAGCCCCTTTACCCGAGGAAGGGGGCTGCTTACTGAAACTACCCACCCTATCAGGCCTCCCCGGTTCACCAACAGGGTCAGCAGGCCAAGGGACATGGGCATGGCCCACATAAGCAGAAAGCTCCCAAACCCCAGGCACTGGCCCTGTTCCAGCCAGGGGGGAGCTTGAGCATAGCCTCTCTATCCCAAAGAGATCAGCAGCCCACATGGTGACATCTGGCCCTCTATGCCTAGAGGTGTGTGACCATCACCACCGATTCCTGGGCACTGAGGGTAGTCAAGGAGGATTACCTCCTCCACCGGACTCATACATCTCCCCCTTATTTCACGGGAAAGCCCCTCAGGTCTCACCTCTACCGGAACCTTCTCCTGAAGCAGTTGGCAGGTCTTCTCAAGGACAAAGTGGTGGAACCGGTGCCCCACCACCTCAAGGGCAAGGGGTTCTACTCCAGATACTTCCTCATGCCAAAGAGGACAGCGGCCTAAGGCCCATCCTCGACCTGCGCAACCTCAACAAATTCCTGGCGAGGGAGAAGTTCAAGATGCTCTTCCTTGGAGCATTTCTGCCATACCTCCAGCAGTGAGATTGGCTATGCTCCTTAGACCTCAAAGATGCTTATACCCACATTCTTATCCACCCTAAACCTAACCCTAATCTGTGGTTTGTGGTAGGGGGCAAACACTTTCAATACAGGGTGCTTCCCTTCGGCCTAGCCTCTGCCCCGAGGGTCTTCACAAAATGCCTGGCAGTCATGGCCATTTTCCTCAGGCTCCAAGGGTATTTGTGTTTCCCTACCTGGACAACTGGCTCATAAGGGGAGGCACAGTCTCTGAGGTGCAGCAGGCCACCGCCCCCATCATCCAGATTCTGCAACACTTGGGCTTCATCATAAACTACCCCAAGTCTCACTTCTTCTGACACAATGCCTAGAGTTCATCGGGGCAAAGCTTGACACCCTCCAGTTGAAGGCCTTCCTGCCCAAGGACCGGGCCAATCATCTCAGATCTCTGGCTCGAGACATACAGCACCGACCCTCGGTGCCTGCCCGGCAACTTCTGCGTCTCCTTGGGCACATAGCCTCTACAGTCCACGTCACTCCAGATGCTCACCTCCACATGAGGGAGGCACAGAGGTGTCTCCGGGACCAGTGGTCCCAGGTTACAGGCCGCCTCCAAGACAGGATTTCGGTGAACTGCCAGTTGGCAGATTCCCTGGTCTGGTGGTAGTCGCCCGAACACCTAGAAGCAGGCATGCCCTTCCAGACTCGAAGACACTCGAGGGTCTTCACCACAGATGCCTCCCTGCTCAGCTGGGGAGCCCACTGTGGAGCTCTCTGCACTCAGGACAACTGGTCACCAGATGAGAGCACCCAACAGATCAATCTCCTGGAGCTCCAAGCCATACACCTCGTGGTAATGTTCTACGTGAACAAACAATGGGGCACGGTGTCCCGTGTCCTTTGCCAGGAGGCACTGGGCCTCTACTCATATGCAATCCAACAGAGTATCCTCCTGAGGCCTGTGTACCTGCCAGGCCAGGACAACCTGCTGGCTGACAGGCTCAGCAGGGTTCTTCGGCCACACGAGTAGCAGCTGGACCCCAGGCTAGCCAGTCTACTTTTCCAGCTCTGGGGGGAACCCGTGATGGACTTGTTCACCAGTCCAAACAACTTTCAGTTGCCCCGCATCTGCTCCCGGCAAGCCTACCCCTCCAGGGTGGCAGCAGATGCATTTCCAGTCTCATGGTCGGAAGGCATCATGTATGCCTTTCCTCCGATTCTGCTGATCGCCAAGACCTTGTTCAGGACCCTCCATGACAGGGTCTCGCTCATCCTGATAGCTCCCAGTGGGCCCAGGCAGCCATGGTTCCTGCTACTTCTGCAGTGGAGGCCCCCATCCCCTTGGACACCGCCCTGGGACTCCTATCTCAGGAGGGGGGCTCTCTCTTGCACCCCAACCTGGGGTCTCTCTCATTGACAGCTTGGCAGATTAAAGGGTGACTATCACCCCCCTCAACCTCACGGTTGAGGTCGAAGACATTCTGCTGGCCTCTCTCAAGGCCTCTATTAGGAAGGCATATGCCCTCAAATGGAACAGGTTCTCTATTTTGTGCGCTGACCATGGGGCTGATCCCTTCTCCTGCTTGGTGGCTTTGGTGTTGCAGTACTCTCTGCACCTCTCCCAATCCAGGCTTAAGTCTAACTCCGTCTGAGTGCACCTTAGTGCCATGGTGAATGATAAGCCCCTCTCGGTCCAACCATTGGTGACCCAATTCCTTCGTGGCTTGCTACTGTCAAAACCCATGGTTCACCCTCCGGCGACTGAATGGGTCTTCAACATTGTGTTAGGGCAGCTCACTCGCCTGCCCTTCAAGCCTCTGGCTACTTGCCACCTTCACTACCTCTCTTGGAAGGTGATTTTCCTGATTGCACTCACCTCCGCTCACAGAGTTAGCGAGTTCCAGGCCCTTGTGGCAGAGGCGCCCTATACCAGGTTCAACAGGAACAGGGTGGTGCTTCGCACGCACCCCAAGTTCCTGCCGAAGGTAGTGTCGCCCTTCCATCTTAATCAGGAAGTGGTGCTCCCTACCATTTTCCCAAGATCTCACTCCAGTCAGGCAGAGACGGTCCTTCACACATTGGACAGTAAGATGCCCTTGTCCTTCTACATCCAACGCACCCAAGGCCACCACAAAGCTTCTCAGATTTTCATCTCCTATGACCCCAGTAGGCTGGGGGAGGCGGTGTCCAAGTGTATGCTGTCCACATGGGTGGCGGACTGTATCGCCTCTGCTTATGAACAGGCGAGGCTCCCGCTGGAAGGCCACATCACTGTACACTGCGTCTGGGCCATGGCGGCTTCGATGGCAAACTTGCGCTCGGTCCCGATGGTGGACATCTACCGGGCTGCCACCTGGTCTTCAGTCCATACTTTCACAGTCCATTACTGCTTGGAAAGAGAGTCCCAATGGGACAGTGCCTTCGGCCAGGCTGTGCTTCATAACCTTTTTGGGGTTTAGGTACTCCTACCCTCCGAACCTTCTGTGTTCAGGCTACCGGAGTGCTGGTTTCATTGGACACAGGTGTCCTACTGTGGTCTGTATACACAGACTCAATTGCTGCTGCTTGCGGCTCCCCTTGAGGGAGCCCAGTTTTTGCTAGGGTTTTCGGTAGCCTGTAGCTGGGGAGTCCCATATGTGAGGACTGACTTCCTGCTTGTTCCCGGAGAAAGTGTAGTTACTCACCTGTAACAGGTGTTCTCTGGGGACAGCAGGAATCAGTCCTTACAACCCTCCCTCCTCCCCTTGGAGTTGCTCCTTTGCCATCTTTTATTTTTTTGCCATATTTTAGCTATTTCATTTGACTTAGCAAGATGGCACCTTTGGGCGGGACTACGCATGTGTGGTGGCATCTCCCAAAGGCTTTCTTTGAAAGCTGGCAGGATGCTTCCACGAGGGCTCCATCGGTGCCGACGTCACCCATATGTTAAGACTGATTCCTGCTGTCCCTGGAGAACACCTGTTACAGGTGAGTAACTACACTTTTTCAGTTTAGGCCCAGCCATGTTAATCACTTTCTGTTCTTTGAACCACTATTGTGGACCCCCCAAGCTGTGATGGTACAATTTAAGGACAATTTTATGTAGCATGTTGAGATCAAAATTGGCAGTATTACACAAAAGGCTCTGTTAATCTTGGAGCCTTCTGTAAAATACTATGTGGACAGGGGTGCACATGAATTTGTCACCACATTCAGGACCATACCAAGATAAAAATGCAACTGTGCAACTCGAGAATTGGTACCCCCCCCCCCCCCACCCCACCAACTGCATATAGGAACAATCTTTTTAGGGCTTTCTGGAAACCCAATGATGACATCATTGCCCCTTCCTTGATTGCGCCCTGTGCGACTGCCCCCCTTTCACAGTTTTTGGTATGGCCCAACTGACCATAGGCAACATGGCAGCTTCCATGTAGAAGTGGTGATTTTGCACTTTCTACCTGTGGACAGTTCATTTTGAAAGCCTACAACTATAAGTGGCACCAATTATATATCGAGTCCACAATTTTCCTGATTTTCAATTTTAAAGAGGAAATAAAAATGGTGGATTAAGGAGAATAATGCCCTTAATCTCTCATTCAAACCTTGGCCAAAATGAACACTTCTGAAAATTCTATTCATGCTTCTGAGCAGATGTAAATACCTACATGGAGACTTTAGGCCACATGTGTGGATTCCCTTTGTAAAATTGGGAATACACTAAATTTCTTCGTGGTATGGATCTTTGCAAGTGTTGTGTATTTCAATCGTCAGGTGTAAATGCAACAATTAAAATTTGTGTGAAGCAGACAGTCTCAGGATGGCATGGTTCAGAGTCTGGTATACTCAAAAGATACTAGCAAAATACAGAAGTTAGAATATCCCAGTAGAAACAATAGAAAGGTACCTTTTCTAATTCAGCTATAACCTTTTTAAGATATGGCGACCAGAATTGCACAGAATATTCAAGGTACTGTTGCACCATGGAACGATACAGAAACATTATAATATCCTTTGTTTTATTCTCCATTCCTTTCCTAACTTTCTATTTGCTTTCTTGGCTGCTGCTGCACACTGGGTGGAGGGTTTCAACGTATTATCCACGATGGTAAATGGAGCTCACTCGGATGAAAGGAGGGTGATTAGTGGGGTGCCCCAGGGTTTGGTCCTGGGATTGGCACTGTTCAATGTATTTGTGAGTGATATTGCTGAAGGACTGAATGGAAAAGTCAGTATTTTTGCACATGACACAAAAATTTGCAACAGAGTGGACTCCCCTGAGGGAGTGGATAACATGAGGAAAGATCTACAAAAGCTGGAAGAATGGTCTAATGCTTGGCAGTTAAGATTTAATGCAAAGACGTGCAGTGTCATGTACTTGGGAAACAGAAATCCAGAGGAAATGTACATGATAGGGGGCGAGAGGTTGGTGTGCATGGACCAGGAGAAGGACCTTGATGTGATTATTTCTGAGGATCTCAAGGTGGCAAAACAGTGTGACAAGGCAGTGGCAAAAGCCAGGAGGATGTTGGGTTGCATACAAAGAAGAATTACCAGCAGAAAGGAAGAGATACTAATGCCACTGTATAAGTCACTGGTGAGGCCTCATTTGGAATACTGTGTTCAGTTTTGGAGACCATATCTTGCAAAGGATGTAAAAAGACTGGAAACTGTTCAGAGGAAGGTGACCAAAATGATTTGGAGCCTGCGTCAGAAGCCTTATGAGAAGAGACTTGAAGCTCTAAATATGTACACTCTGGAGGAGAGAAGGGATAGGGGAAATGATTCAGACCTTTAAATATTTAAAGAAAAATAATGAACAAACAAACCTCTTCCAAAGACGGGGAAGCTGTAAAACTAGAGGGCATAACATGAAGCTGCAAGTGGGTAAATTGAAAGGCAATGTCAGGAAATACTTTTTCACCTGAAGGGTGGTGGATGCTTGGAATGCCCTCTCGATGGAAGTGGTGGGGGCAAATACAGTGACAGAATTCAAAATGGCATGGGACAGACACAGTGGATCCCTTTACAGTAACAGGATAAAATCAAAATAAACTTAACTATGTAATTTCTCAACAAATAGGGATGTCCTACAAAGAGTGGTGGGTTCACCCCTAAACAAAAACATGAGGAAGGGTGGCCTGCACAGAGCGGCAGGAGCACCTACTCTTGCCATCTTACTGGGCAGACTAGATGGACTATACTGGTCTTTATCTGCCGTCGTTTACTGTGTTAAAATGATGACGCTTAAGGGGTATGTTTACTAAACAGCAATTATATCGCAGCGCTTACGTTATCATGCGATAACGTTACATTTCACGCGATAACATCTCTGGCAGTGTTAAGGCACACAGAGGGTGGAGTAAGGCTTTCCAGAGGGCGGAGAGAAGAGGTCAATGGACGGAGAGTGGGCGGTGAGAGGCTCCAGGCACACTAATGCTGTGAAATGTAGGGCAGAACATTACCGTGATTGAAAACCTCGCGTTAGAGGCACAATTGCAGGAGAGAGAAACCATTTCAGTCAGCAATGTACAGCAAAGGCAGGGAGACCTAGAAAAGTGATAGTAGTGCTACATGTGCAGCAACAGCATAGTGCCCAAGTACAAAAGGTCACTATGGGTGAGGCTGCAAATAGGGGACAGGGGGCTGCAGGCGGGACATGCAGTGGGACAGCTGGGGCACAGGGTGGGCTAGGCGGATGCCTAGGTGCCACATAGGAAGGCAGAAACGGAAAATCAGCAAGACAGCAGCTGGCCAAGGGCAAACATGTCCACAAGCATGTGTCCCACAGTGCCCCAATGGATATTACCCAGCAGGTACCCCAAAGGGCACATAACATTGGCAGGCAGTGCCGGGGAGAAGTGTGGATGTCTATGTAGGCACCCCTACCCCAGATCCCACACCATAGGCAGCCGCCTACAGGCACACTGGAGGGCCTGGGACTGTGCACCACCAGCACCACCGGCATAAGAGCATGTCAGCATGGTGGCAGAGGGGTGCTGGTGGTGGAGGGGTCAGTGGCATCTGCCCACAGCAGACCAAGGCCAAGCCCTGTTTAGGTGAGTGGCGTGCAGTGCAACAGACAAGGTCTGTCTGAAGAAAATTCATGGTATCCCCAGAAAAAGACCTACCTCTGTGTCAACAGTTTAGTGTAGTACACACAGCTAGTATGTTCAGAAGCAGAAGATCACAGGTTCAAGTCCCAGCTGTGGCTCCTGCAGACCATGTCCCTATATTTTACCCTATAGAGCACATACACCATAAACATGTGTACTCCATAGAGCATCGGCCAACAGGGGCACAAACACCCACACCCACAGGCTCCACTATCCAAAGCCTCATGAAGAGTCAGGCTGTTGGGTCCTGCGTGGAGCAGCATCTCCCAATACAAGCACCTGCATACCTTAGCAATGCCATCATAGACATGGAAACACATTCCATATATAACAAAAGGTTGCTATGATTAATATCAGATAACAAATCCTATATTAAACACAATTTGTTAACAGAGATTCATCATAGCAACCTTTCTGATATATGTGGAGTGTGTTTCCTTTTTTTGTCTGACAGTGTTACCACTCCGGAGAGTGACCCTAACAGTATTGAATACCTTAGCAATGCTTGCACTGTGCCAAGGACTGGTGTGTAGGGCAGGGCTGTCAACCACCTCTATCTTTGCACAATGTTGAAATAGGTGTGGGAATGTGTGTATGTCTATCCAGTGTTTTGTGGTTGCCTACACCTTACTGATCCCACAATACATACACTGTTTCCAGCGTTAGCCTGCCAATGTGTATAATGAGGAGCAAGGTATTGTGGGTATGGCCCGGACAGGGCAGTCTGGGCAGGATGCATCTGCATAGGGCATAGGGCAATGGCTGGGACATTGAAGTGTCCGACCACCACCTGCACGGACAGGGTGGCCACAGCATGTCATGCTGGGAGGTCACTCTCACTCTGACTGAGCAGTGACCATGGCATGTCTAGGTTCCCACATAGTGCTGTAAAGTGTTTCAAGTGATATCTGTGAGTTCCCTTTTTTGGGGGCCCAATCACTGATATACCTATGTGGTGTTTATACTTACATCCCACTTCTGGGGGCACTTTTTTCTTCTAGGAACATGCACTATGTACTGGCTAGCAGACTGTCTGCAGTTAGCATGTGCATGGGTGCAACACTTTGCAGGGTGCAGACTGACTGTGCTCTCTGCTGGTGAATGTCAGATGGGGCAGCAGCTGAGTTTTTATAGGCCTACGGCCTGTCTGCCAGTGCCCTATGTGATATGTACAGATCTTCATTGACTGCCCTGGAGGACTAGAGTTGATGATCCCCTCTACTGCCTCCATTGCAAAGATGTAGAGTGTGGTTCTGTTGTTGGCAGATCCTGTCCCCCACCCTGACCCAGAGAGGGTGGGTTGGGTGGTGCTATATAATCCACAGGTGGGTCCAGACACCCCCCCCCCCCCACACACACACACTCTTATAACAAGTGATGATGGCAACCACACACAATATGCGCTGTTCTGGGTGTATCATAGTCCACAAGGGCTAGACTTGACTGGGGAAAAAGATGAACACAGGGGTATCCTAAGCATGTCTACAAAGACTACCTGCTATACACTAGCACTGATGAAGACCTGCAGCACAGCCTATCTCAGCTAAGCAGGGTGCTGCAGACCTGGTGCTGGGTGCCCCACCTCGCCCTCAGGGTGAGCACAGGACCCGTACAATGTCACGGTCTGTAGCTACTCTGTGCCAGTAACACACACGGTCAGTTCCCCCTACCAGGCTGAGGTGCTGTGGAGACGCATACGCCATCCTGTGATCAGATGTAAACTGCTGTTCTGCATGTGCAGTGCGTCATGGCTACTGGTGGGTTTACCCTGTTCCGGTAACCACAGCAGACAGTTTGTGCGGTGACCTGCAGTCTTTCTGCAGCCAGCCAGCACTATGATAAAAGCTATAGAGGTGTAGCCCACTGGTAGTACAATGACTGATGAGGCAAAGGTCATGAGTTCAATCCCACAGTGGTGTTGTTAAATAAGGCTGTCAGAGACATTTCCTTTTACTTCCTGCAACAGTCAGACTCATCTCTACAATCTGTGTTGCCAGCCATAAACACCCTCACCTCAGTGCTGTAACCTATAGGGCACATTATAAATTGCCTTGTCAGCCAGGGCGCTGTATAAGGTGCCCTATAGGGCACATTATAAGGTGCCTTGGCGGACATCTTTATACTGTGCACTATGGGGCACCTTAGGTTATGGCACTGAGGTGAGAGTGTTTTTGCTGGCAGCACAAATTGTAGAGATGTGTCTGAGTGTTACAGGCAGGAAAAGGGATTGCCTTGCATAGCTTTATTAGATGAGACCTCTGAGGGATCACACCCATGACATCTGGCTTGGCAGTCATTTTATTAACCAGTAGGCTACACTTCTATAGCATCTAACACAGCACTGGCATGAACTTAAGGTTTCCATGCGTTAACGAGCCAAGGTGCCCTCTATCGCGCGTTACTCGGTCATTGCTACTTCAACGCCGGTACGCCCACTTCCTTATATGGCATTGCTCACGTTAACGCTGCACCTAGCGCTGGTAACATTAGGACGGTTTAGTAAACATACCCCTAAATCTTTTTCCAGGGTGGTGGTTTCTAAGGTGATACCTTGCATCGTGTAACCATAGTTTGGGTTATTCATTCCTAGATGCATAACTTTGCATTTATCCACATTAAATTTCACCTGCCATTTGGGAATCCAGTGTTAGGAGTAGCACAGACCCAAAGAGAATAAAGGAACTGCAAGAAACAGAGTGCATCTAAAAAGCTGCATGACACAAAAAAAATGTAATAACCCACATGATTGTGGATTTCTTTCCTGTCTAAGATATTGGAGTTCTTTTTTTATCTTTTTTTATAACATGTAAACCACCTTGCTGCTATCCCTTGAAGGCATCCAGGTACTGTATAGCCCACATCAATGTTGCGGCACCCCACCCTCAGCATAAATAACACAGGTACACTACCAAAAAACTGCCTCCAGTTTTGCAACTGATTCCTATAGATTTTGGGGTGCTGAATTCAGGAAAAATAGCCAAAATGTTCCATCACGTCACGTTTTCTTGCAAAATTAGATTTCTTACCCATATAAGGAATGTTCACATAATTTCTTTTTAGCCGACTGCAGTTTATTTTCTTGGCCCAAAATAGAGGTTGTAATGGTTAACTAACTAGAAACACTCCCTCATGATATTTTAGAGTGTTTTGTATTCATTTCATACATTAACAAGACAATTGGGAGGCGGGGGGCTAAATCCAGTACTCGCGCTGGCGCATGTTCTTTCCTGTTCGCCTCGCCTCGTTCGCTCGCTCAAACACGGTGGTTGCGACATGAACGTTCCTGTCAAATTTCAGTTTCTTGCAAGTTCATTATTACCTTTTGTTTGCTCAGTCGTAATCCAGCTTTATTCCGAAGTGGTTCACTACAGTTGTAGTTTGCAGTGCTGTGTATTTGTGATGGCTCACAGAGCCAGAGGTTGCGTCAACTCTCCGGACAGTTTTTGTTTTATTTGTGGGGAATATACCGTGAAAAAGCGGCAGAGGAACATTTCTGCATTTATTAAAAAAGTATATTTCGCCTATTTCGGTTTGAAGTTAGGCGATCAAGACAAACCGTGGGCTCCTCACAAAGTGTGCAAGACATGTGAGGAAGATCTACGCTTATGGATGAAAGGTAAAAAACAAGCATTTCGTTTCGGAATACCTATGATGTGGCGTGAACAAAGAGACCACAGCAGTGACTGCTATTTTTGCTCTTGCATTGTGAAGGGATACAACTTAAAAAATAAGAACGTAATAAGTTACCCCAACCTTCCCTCAACAATTAGGCCTATGCCTCATAGCAACGAAGTACCTGTGCCTGAACCACCAAAATCTTTGGATCATATTTGTGTGGACGGTTCTGATCATGATGAGACTCATCAGATGGCTTTTCCCGATGAGTCCAGTATTTCCGAGTTTGAAACTGAACCAGATCCGAAACCTGAACTTTTCTCTCAAGCTGAATTGAATGATTTAGTCCGGGATTTAGGACTCCCAAAAGATGCTGCCCAACTGCTAGGTTCTCGGCTTAAACAGAAAAATCTATTGTCACCAGGAACAACTTTTTATTGGTACCGCAACCGCGAGACACAATTTTTGAAGTATTTCAGCAAAGAGGAAGATTTGGTATTTTGCAACGATATATACGGAGTGATGGAAAAGTTTAAACTCAAGTATGATCCTGCTGAATGGCGGCTGTTCATTGATTCATCAAAAGACAGCATAAAAGGTGTTCTTCTTCTTAATGGCAACACATTCGCTTCAGTTCCTATTGCTCACTCTGTTATTCTCCAAGAAAAATACGAGAATTTGGCCCTGATTCTTCAGAAGATTCGTTATGATAAGAACATAAGAACATAAGATATGCCATACTGGGTCAGACCAAGGTCCATCAAGCCCAGTATTCTGTTTCCAACAGTGGCCAATCTAGGTCATACGTACCTAGCAGTTTCCCCAAGGGACACAGGTTCCACAATGCTTGTATTGGTTCAAGCATTGATATCCTGGGTCCCTTCTTAATAATGGTTTATGGACCTTTCCTCCAGGAACTTGTCCAAACCTTTTTTAAACCCAGCTACACTAACAGCCTTTACTACATCCTCCGGTAACAAATTCCAGAGTTTGATTACACGTTGAGTGAAAAAATATTTTCTTTTATTAGTCTTAAATAGTTTACCCTGTAGCTTCATTGCATGTCCCCTAGTCTTTCTATATTCTGATAAGGTAAACAATCGATCTACGTTTACCCGTTCCACTCCGTTCATTAATTTATAGACTTCTATCATATCTCCCCTCAGCCGTCTCTTTTCCAGGTTAAAGAGCCCCAACCTTTTTAGCCTTTCTTCATAGGAGTAGCCTTCCATCCCCTTTACCATTTTGGTGGCTCTTCTCTGAACCTTTTCTAAAATTGCTATATCCTTTTTAAGATATGGCGACCAGAATTGCACACAATATTCAAGGTGCGGTCTCACCATGGAACGATATAGAGGCATTATAATATCTTTTGTTTTATTTTCCATTCCTTTCCTTATCATACCTAGCATTCTATTTGCTCTCTTGGCCGCCGCTGCACACTGGGCCGAGGGTTTTAACATGGTATCCACAAGGACGCCTAAATCTTTTTCTTGGGTGGTGGTTCCTAATGTGGAACCTTGCATCGTGTAACCATAGTTTGGGTTGTTCTTCCCTAGGTGCATAACCTTGCACTTCTCCACATTAAATTTCATCTGCCATTTTGATGCCCAGTCTTCCAATTTATCAAGATCCTCTTGCAATTTTCCACAATCCTCCTGGGTTTTAACAACTTTAAATAGTTTTGTGTCATCAGCAAATTTGATAACCTCACTCGTTATTCCACTTTCCAGGTCATTTATGAATATGTCAAAAAGCAGCGGACCCAGCACAGATCCCTGGGGTACACCACTATTCACCTTTCTCCATTGGGAAAATTGGCCATTTAGCCCTACCCTCTGCTTTCTATCTTTTAACCAGTTCCTGATCCACAGTAGTACACTGCCTCCTATCCCATGACTCTTTAGTTTTGCCAAAAGTCTCTCATGAGGGACCTTGTCAAAGGCTTTCTGAAAGTCCAGATACACAATATCAACCGACTCACCTTTGTCCACCTGTTTATTCACTCCTTCAAAAAAACATAACAGATTAGTAAGACAAGATCTTCCTTGTCTAAAGCCATGTTGGCTGTCTCCCATTAGGTCATGACTATCTATATGCTGAGTAATTTTATTCTTTATGATGGTTTCTACCATTTTTCCCGGTACTGATGTCAGGCTCACCGGTCTGTAGTTTCCCGGATCACCCCTCGAACCCTTTTTAAAAATTGGTGTTACATTGGCGATCCTCCAATCCTCAGGTATTAGAGATGATTTTAATGATAGTTCACAGATTACTGATAGCAGGTCTGCAATCTCAAATTTCAGTTCTTTCAACACCCTTGGATGTATACCATCCGGCCCAGGTGATTTGCTACTCTTCAGTTTATCTAATAGTTGTAGGACATCTTCCCGATGTATCGATATTTCCTTCAATTCTTCCACACCTTTAAATACCACTTCAGTCGTGGGTAACATCCCTACATCTTCCTCAGTAAAGACCGAAGCAAAGAATTCATTCAGTCTCTCCACTATCGCCTTGTCGCCTCTTAGTGCTCCTTTAACCCCTTTATCATCTAATGGACCAACTGACTCTCTCACGGGTTTTTTGCTACGAATGTACTTGAAAAGGTCTTTATTTTGCGTTTTTGCTTCCGCAGCAAGCTTCTTCTCAAATTCTCTCTTTACCTGCCTTATCAATGCCTTGCATTTGACTTGCCAGTGCTTGTGCTGTTTCCAGGTTTCATCATTTGGCTCTTTTTTCCATTTCTTGAAAGATGCTTTTTTGGCAACAACAGCCTCTCTGACCTCAGCTTTAAACCATGCTGGCAATTTTTTGGACTTCCTTCCACTTTTCTTAAAGCGTGGAATACAGCTGGTCTGGGCTTCCAAGATAGAATTTTTCAACAACACCCAAGCTTGATGTACGTCTTTAACCTTTGCAACTGCTCCTTTTAGTTTTTTCTTAACTGTTTTCCTCATTCTATCATAGTCTCCCTTTCGAAAGTTAAGGGGTAGTACTGTGGATTTCCTTACTATCCCTCCTCCACTAATTAAATCAAAGGCGATCATGCTATGATCACTATTGCCAAGTGGCCCCAACACCCTTATCTCTTGCACTACATCTGGTGTTCCACTAAGGACTAGGTCTAATATTGCTTCCCCTCTGGTCGGTTCATGAACCAGCTGCTCCAAGAAGCAGTCATTTATTTCATCTAGGAACTTTATCTCCCTAGCATGTCCTGTTGTGACACTGACCCAGTCGATGCCGGGGTAATTGAAATCACCCATTATTATTACTGCACTGTAACTCCTGCTAGCTTCCCTGATTTCTTTGAGCATTTCATCATCCATTTGTTCATTCTGGCCAGGCGGACGATAGTACACCCCCACTGCCATCGCCTTCCCCTTTTTACATGGAATTTCAATCCATAGAGATTCTACAGCAAATTTTGTTTCTTGCAAAACTTTAATCCTTTCTGACTCAATGCCCTCTCTAACATAGAGCGCAACCCCTCCACCAATTCGATCAGCTCTATCATTTCGATATAGTTTGTACCCAGGTATCACAGTGTCCCACTGGTTGTCCTCCTTCCACCATGTCTCTGATATTCCAATCATATCTAACCTCTCGTTTAGTGCTATATATTCTAACTCTCCCATCTTGTTTTGTAGACTTCTAGCATTTGCATACAAGCATTTTAGAGACTGTATTTTATTCATATTAATTTGGCTATTGGTAGACATGGGTAATTTGGGATCTTTAAGTTCTGTCTGCTCCATACTCGAGGGCATTTGGGCTACTTTACTCTTTTTTGGAACCTCTCTGCTTTTTGTAGTATCCTTCAAGGATACATTCTTCCGAACCATGCGCTCTTGGGCGACTGTCGGCTTTCCCCTATTATCTAGTTTAAAAGCTGCTCTATCTCCTTTTTAAAGGTTAATGCCAGCAGCCTGGTTCCATCCCAGTTAAGGTGAAGCCCATCCCTTCGGAAGAGCCCCTCCTTTCCCCAGAATGTTCCCCAGTTCCTAACAAATCCGAACCCCTCATCTCTGCACCATTGTCTCATCCACGCATTGAGACTCCGGAGCTCTGCCTGCCTATTGGGTCCTGCGCGTGGAACGGGAAGCATTTCGGAGAACGCTACCCTGGAAGTTCTGGATTTCAACTTCCTACCTAAAAGTCTAAATTTAGCTTCCAGAACCTCCCTACCACATTTTCCTATGTCATTGGTACCAACATGTACCAAGACAGCAGACTCCTCCCCAGCACTATCTAAGACCTTATCTAGGTGGCGTGTGAGGTCCGCTACCTTCGCACCAGGCAGGCATGTTACCAGGCGATCCTCACGTCCACCAGCCACCCAGCTATCTACATGCCTAATGATCGAATCACCAACTATAACTGCTGTCCTAACCCTTCCCGCATGGGCACTTGGCCCTGGAGAAACCTCCTCGGTGCGAGAGGGGTTTACATCACCTGGAGGACAGGTCCTAGTTACAGGATCACTTCCTGTCACACCAGGGTGATGCTCTCCTGTCACGTGACCTCTCTCCTCCATGGCAACAGGGATGCTGCCAGACTGGAGGTGGGACTTCAGGACTATATCCCTGTAGGTCTCGTCTATGTACCTCTCTGTCTGTCTTATGTTTTCCAAGTCTGCTACTCTAGCCTCTAGAGAACGGACTTGTTCCCTGAGAGCAGAGAGCTCCTTGCACCTAGTGCACACGTAAGACCTCTCACCAGCTGGGAGAAAATCATACATGTGACACTCAATGCAAAAGACTGGAAAGCCCACATGATGAGCATAAGTGGATGATTTGTGGAGACTTTAAAATTCTATCCATGCTATTAGGGCAGCAATCCGGTTTCACCAAATATCCCTGCTTCCTTTGCTTGTGGGATAGCCGGGCCCGCGACCTACACTGGGGGAAAAAAGACTGGCCAATTCGGGAGTATTTGAGACCCGGTGAGAAAAATGTTCTTCATGAGAGCTTGGTACCTCGTGATAAAATTCTATTACCACCTCTCCACATTAAGTTGAGTCTCATTAAGCAATTCATCAAGTCCCTTCCAAAAGATGGTGAGTGCTTTCGGTACCTTTGCTCAAAGTTCCCCCGACTTTCTGAAGCAAAGCTAAAGGAAGGAGTGTTTGTTGGCCCTGATATAAGGAAACTCATTTCAGATGGAGCATTCGCTGAAACGATGTCTGAGAAGGAAAATGAAGCCTGGGATTCCTTCAAGGATGTTGTTCTCAAATTCTTGGGGAACAGGCGGGATGAGAACTATAAGGATATTGTTGCCAGGATGCTCAATGCCTTCAAAGAACAAGGCTGTAACATGAGCCTGAAAGTCCATTTCTTGCACTCCCATGTGAACTACTTTCCCGAAAACTTGGGGGCGTACGGTGAAGAACAAGGTGAAAGGTTTCACCAGGACATCAAGGACGCAGAGAGAAGGTACCAAGGAAGATGGAACACCACTATGATGGCTGATTTCTGCTGGTTGCTGCTGCGGGAAACCCCAGATGAAAAATACGCCAAGCAGCGCACCAAGAGAAGCATTCGGGGGAAGAAGAAACAGGCCCACCAGGAGATTGATTGACCCAAGAATGACTTTAAAATCTAAACTGTGTTGACAAATATCGTGTTTTTACTAAACTTTGAAATAAAAATTTGCTAGTTATTACCACAGTGTCGGATCTCATTTATTAGAATTTTATTTTCACACCATCGGGTGTTTGTCTTCTTGTATTGCAATGGTGCGGTTTGCGTTTTCTATTCTTACATACATACCTGTACAACATTTTTTGCACATTTCTTTGCTTTGCTTTGTGTCTAACCTCGCTCTTATATGCTCAATGTTTGTGCACATGTATGTGGCTGTTTTAAGTGCAGACAATTTTGCTACCATCACAGTGTGTTTTGTTGACATTACTCTATTCTTATGTGCTGCCTTGTTACAATTTTCTTTATTCTTATTTGAATAACTACTAAACAATTAGTATAAAGAATTCATCCAAGAAACTTTTATCTCGATCGCACTCAATCTGAAACGTTCACCTCAAACTGCTAACCCAATGTAGCAAAAAATCTGTACGTGATGGAGCAAATTGGTTACCAGATTTGGATTCAGCGCACCAAAAAACGTAAAAATCAATCGAAACATTAGAGGCAGTTAAAAAAAAATTTTTTTTAGTGTACCTGTGTAATCCAAGAGCCCCAGACAGACACCTCCACTCCCTCATCCACCTATCCTGGGTCTTAACAGGATCCAATAGTCCCTAATGTCTATGCCTGAATGCCTTAGGGAGGGATCAGCTGGTGGGAAGTGGGTTCAGGGGACGATCATCTATCAGTGGAGTTGGGGTATTGGGGAGGGCTGTATGTCAATGAGGGGATTGAGGGAGCTTGAGCTCAGCCTTTACACCTTCAAGAAGGCTCTTATTCGTGCCTTGCAATAGATGTAAATGTGGACATCCAATTTTTTTGCATAAAATGGAAATCAATGTCAATAGTGGAGGTCCGCCCTAACCACTTGCTCTCCACATCCTTACCACACCTCCTGTAAAACTATACATGTGTAAATAGTACTTTTTCTATAATATAATTTGAAACATGGGGATGCTCCTAAAATAAGGACCAGCATATATTTGAATTTTCAGATGGTGTTTGATGAAGTCCCTCATGAGGAACGCCTTAGGAAATTAAAGAGTCATGAAATAGGAAGCCATTCCCTTTTCGGGATTATAAACTGCTCAAAAGACAGTAAACAGAGAATAGGATTAAATGGTCAGTTGTCCACATGGAAGAAAGTAGTAGAGTGCCCCAGAGATCAGTGGTGAGATCTGTGGGGTCAGTAGAGGTCAGTAGTGCTGTTTAATATATTTATAAATGCTCTGGAGATAACAGTGATGAGTGAGGTGATCAAATTTGTGGATGAAACAAAAATTCAAAGTCTTTAAAATGGCCACAAATTGTGAAGATTTACAGAACGGTCTGGACTAAGAGCCTGGGAATTTAAATGACAGATGAACTTCAATCTGGACAAGTGGAAAGTGATTTTATATAGAGAAAAAATAATCCCAACTTGTCATGGGGTAGATCAGAGTATGCCTATGGAAATAGGAAACACAGAGCCGAGCAGGTCTAAAAGTGACAGCTCAGAGCACATGGATCAGGGTTGCTATGAGCAACCAGCAAAAACAAAAGCACCGGGTGTAGGAGCACGCCCTAGTAGGAGATTACCTCATAGCCTATTAGGTGATGAGAGGCAGCTGAGGGCAGGGCAGGCTCACCGGAACGCTAGGAGTGACGCAGATAAAAATCACTCAAAGTTCCTCAGTAGTAGAGCTAACCAGGATTCCAGTGGAGCGAAGCAGGAGTATGGCAGAGCTGTTTTGGAAACTAAAGGAAAAACTTCACACGGAGGTTTAAACAGAGTTCCACAGGAGATAGCTAAGAGAATACCAGAGGCTGGTTACAGGATGCTGGGCAGCACTGAACAAGAACCAGGTGGTTGGGGCCACGAAGGTATACACGCAGGCAGACGGAAGGAACCTGTGAGAGGAAGTCTCCCTGAGAACAGGTACCGGGAGGGCAATAACTGTTATCAAAGGGATACTTACTTGCCCAAAGAAAAGTGTGCAGTAAAAGTGAGTAGAAGGCTTGTTTGTGGAAAAAGCCACGCTAAGTTTCCTTGCTCAGAAAGCTCCGGGGGAACTGAGCCAAAGGACAGGCTGATTTCTTGTAATAGAGGGAACTTTGAAAAGGAGAGTTTCCCATACACACAGCCAGGAGTGTGTGGCCCTCTAGAGGAAAACTCTACAATATATGGAAACCTCCCAGTTCACCCTGATAGAGAGGGGGAGAGAAGCCTTTGGAAAGGAGAGGAGAGATTAGCATAGAGAGGAAATGTTATCTGAGAACATTAATGCACAATCCATTTGGAACTCATCAGGACTTTCCCCACAAAAGTCACATTCCATGTCCTCATAGCTTTCCCCGTAGCTATCTTCAGAATGGTTGTACCTCATATCATTGTTGCAAAAATCCGTTTAGGGAAACTGATTCTGTAAAACTTGCTTGTGTAAAGTACAAGGACTGTCTTACCTTTTTGGATTGGCTGAAGATAAGCACCTTTTTGTTCACAGTAGTTCATTTTCTTTTGTACCAGAAAATATGGTTTCTTTCTTTTGATTCTTATGTGCAAAAGTTCACCCGGAAGGGAAAATAAAATACCTCTTTTTGAAAAGCGTGGCTACTCGTTCACAACTACCTTTTTGATTAGCTAGTGGAACTACAGATCCCAGGGGGCATTGTAAAGTCCCGGCTATATTAAGAAGAGGCCCCACTGAAGCTCCCTAGGCTTCCGCCTGTAAGAGTGAGTAGGTGGGTGACAAACTACAGGTACAAACTGCTGGGTTCTGAATTAAGAGTCACCACCCAAGAAAAAGATCTTGAAGTCATTGTGGACAAGATGTTGAACTTTTCAGGCCAGGGTGGATTGGCTGCTAAAAAAGCAAATAGAATGTTAGGGATGAAGAAGAATGAAGAACACTGAAAATATTCTGATGCCTCTGTATAGGTCCCTGGGTGAAACCATATCTTGAGTATTGTGTGAACTTCTGATCATCCTATCTCACAAAGAATATAGCAGAAGTGGAAAAAGTTTAGAGAAGGCTGATAAAACCGATAAAGGGGGTTGAAGGCCTCCCTTATGAAGAAAGGCCAAACAGGACAGTGTTGTTCAGTTTGAGAAAAGAGAACCTAGAGGGAATTTGATAGCAGCTTATAAAATATACAGAGAAATTGCAACTTGTACAAACCACCATGACCCTTCTCTTATCAGGTGCTAAGTGGTGGGATAGTACCCAGTCATCCTTAGCCAGCCTGCTCTGGCTACTTATACAGGGAAGCCGCCATTTAAAATTGATGGGTATGACTTTTAAGGTATTGCAAACTCAGAGTGGCCACTCCAGTGGGATGGAATAAGTTACAAAATGAATTATGTATTATGATTAATTTACTGGGGTTTCTAAAGCAGTTGAAAGCTTTGCTTTTCCCTGGATAGAAGATAGTCAGTCACTGAGTGTTGTGAAAAATGATGGACATTTTCTGTAAGCTTTCCTTTATTATTTACTGTGTTTTTTAATTATTGTAAAACATATTGAATGAGTTTTCTCAGGAAAAGTTTATATAAAAGCTTTTAGAAATAAATAAAATAAAAATCATAAGTGAGGTGGAAGGTTAAGTAGGGAATGGTTGTTTAATCTTTCGAACAGCACAGAAGCAAGAGGACACACCAAGAAACTAGTGGCGAGCAGATAGAAAGCAAATTGTAGAAAGTGTTTTCCTGCAGTGCATAAACTGTGAAATCTGTTGCCAGAAGATGTGGTCAAGTGGACTAATATAACAAGTTTTAACAGATGTTTGGAGAAGTTCCTGGAGGACATATATATAACACTATTATTAGCCAGGTAGATTTGGGAAAACCATGGAAATGAGCAATAAGAAATTGATCTATTTTTTTGAGATCTGTCACGTATTTGTGAGCTGGACTGACCACTGTTAGACACAATGGACCTTGGTTTTTCTCAGCATGACTGATTTTATGTTCTTATGTTACATTAAGAATATAAGGTATACCATACTGAGTTAGACCAAAGTTCATCAAGCCCGGTATCCTGTTTCAAACAGTGGCCAATCCAGGACAGAAGTACTTGTCAGGTTCCCAAAAGGTATACAGATTCCATTCTGCTTGTCCCAGGGGTACGCAGTGGATTTCCCTGGTCCCTTTAATAATGGTTTATATACTTTTCCTCTAGGAACGTGTTCAAACCTCTTTTAAACCCAACTACACTAATAGATTTCACTACATTCTCCAGCAATGAATTCTAGAGTTTAATTAAGCGTTGACTGAAAAAATATTTTGTCTGATTTGTTTTAAATGTGCTACATTGTAGTTTCATTGTGTCTCTCCTAGTCTTTCTATTTTTTGAAAAGTAATTTTATATATCTCTATCATATCTCACCTCAGATGCCTCTTTTAAGCCTCATAGGTGTGATGATAACCACCGATATTCAGAGGACCTCCCTGGGTATTCACGATACACGGGTATGCGGAATATGAGCTTGAGCATGTGCCCTCCTGCTAACTGCATAAATGGGATATCATTTGAGAAGCCACATTAGTGTTATGAAATGGGTAAATGGAATATAGCGCTCTCTACACGGTTAGCATTTTTAAACATGTACGTGTAATGTCACGTGTGCTAGTGCTTTAGTGGCTAAAACTGGCAACCGGACCACTGCTCTATGGCATGGTATAGGCCTAGTACCAAAGCCACCCCAAGGTTACAGTATACAGTGCTCAGGGCTGGGCCAACCACTAGGCAAACTAGATGGTCGCTTAGGGCAGCAACCTCTAGGGGCAGCAAAAGCAGGTCAATCAAGGTTTAATAGCGTTTGACAGCATAGGGGGTGTAAAGCTTGAGGTTCGCCTAGGGGTCAAACACTGTGGACCAACTCTAGGGCTGTCCTTGACAGTGCTGTGGAATGGTGCATGCATGTGGCAGCTGCAACCTGCTCCATGACACTGGTGTACACTGACCAGTAGCCGTATATCTTCAGGCCAACATATTTGTGGCTGATGATGTGTGGGCCTGCTGCTATGGGCACAGTGGTGTATGCCTGATTAACCCCCCCCCCCCCTTTTTTTGTTACACCGCTTTGACCCTGTGAAAAGCGGGATATAAATACAGTTAAATAAAATAAATAAATGCCTGGAATTGCAGTCTGGGGAGAAGGAACAGGGAGGGTTCATGCTGTGTGCACTAGCAGCACACAGCATTGTAGTGCTGTGTGTGGGTGGATACACGTGTATGCGGAATATGAGCTTGAGCATGTGCCCTCCTGCTAACTGCGTAAATGGGATATTGTTTGAGTAGCCACATTAGTGTTATTAAATGGGTAAATGGAATATAGCGCTCTCTACACGGTTAGCATTTTTAACCGATCTTGACTCACCTGATCTCCTTTTTCTTTTCCTTTCCCCCTTGTTTTATCCCTGCCTACATCTTTTGTGTTGTCTGTCTTGACTAGATTGTAAACTCTGATGAGCAGGGACTGTCTTTTACATGTCTGTGCAGTGCTGCGTATGACTTGTGGGGCTATTCAAATGCTCAGTAGTAGTAGTAGGTGCAGTTGATGAGAGTCCCTGCCAACATGATGGGTGTGATGTGATGGATATCCCATCAACCATCAAATGCACCACTGCTGTTTAATTCCTCCTGTACAAATCCCCTTTCTGATCTCCCCTCCAATGTAAATTCCCCTGTAATCCGCTATTCATTCACTATGTAGGTGCTATGGCAGATCTGTGATGATTTCATGATTATGTTTCAATGTTGATTTTTAACCGCATTGACTGAATGATAAAGTGAGATATACCACTGGTAACAAAAGTCAATAAATAATAAAACATGCCATATGGCCTGTAGACTGGGTACACTGAGATTTGGGTATGGCATCATAATGCCATTGGTTACCATCATCAACATAGTCAGTCTTGCCACCTATGTCATCCATGCCATGTCGCAGCAGATAGGACTGTCTTCTAAGGTTAGGGCTTCTGAACCGTGAAATGGGACAGTTGAGTGAAGATGATATAGAGGTCTATGATGTCCTGAATGGAGTGGAAGGGGTAACTGCAGGTCAGTTGGTTATGCCCTCAAAATGTAGGGGAACAAGGCGAGATGCAATGAGGCAACAATGTGACCCCTTAAGATAACACAAATATTGGTCTCACTTAATGCATTATGAAACTCTGCTATTTGTAAAAAGAGGATGTACAAAGAGCTGGCTCTGTAGCTGGGCATCACACAGGTGTGTTAGATATCCTTGACCTGCTAAATGCAATCCACAATTACTGATGCTTATGTGGCAGCCAACCACCTATGTTGCTGGCGACAATGATGACACAGTGAGGTACAGACATGGAACACATTTATTTAACAATGAACATCACCTTAAAACATGCACAGAGGCAAACACATTGGCCTAAGAAGGCCATCTGTGACCAGTGCTGACAACAATGGCATATGGAGCCATGCCCCTATGTGCCAGAGGGAGACTCCA
The DNA here is from genome assembly GCA_033557465.1 of Ichthyophis bannanicus. Taxonomy (NCBI): domain Eukaryota; kingdom Metazoa; phylum Chordata; class Amphibia; order Gymnophiona; family Ichthyophiidae; genus Ichthyophis; species Ichthyophis bannanicus. The sequence continues at coordinate 499,939,710 of CM066033.1, forward strand.
TGTGGCTCAGCAGGGCCTCCGCAATGTCCTGTAGCCCTCTGGAGATTTCCCCTACTGAGTGGAGCACCACCTCCCTGAGGATGCGCACTTCCAAGCTGCCCAATTCAGCTGCATGTTCTGGCTGTGAGGATGGGGAGGGGGCTGGGCCTGGGACAGGCTCTACCACATCTTGGCCTGGGACAGGCAGTGCTGATACAGGGCCATGGTATGGCCAGGGGAACTGGGTGTCTGCAGGGGAACTGGGATGTTACCAGTGGTGTGCCCCAGGGATCTGTCCTTGGTCCGATTCTTTTTAACATCTTTGTTAGTGATATAGCGGAAGGGCTGTCTGGTAAGGTTTGCCTCTTTGCGGATGATACCAAAATCTGCAATAAAGTAGACACCCAGGAAGGTGTAGATAACATGAGGAGGGATCTAGCTAAGCTTGAAGAATGGTCTAGAATTTGGCAGTTGGGATTTAATGTTAAAAAATGTAAGGTCATGCATTTGGGCTGCAGCAATCCAAGGGAGCAATACAGCATAGGAGGTGAAGTACTTTTGTCCACTAAAGAAGAGCGGGACCTAGGCGTAGTTGTGTCCGATGATCTTAAAGTAGCTAAACAGGTAGAAAAGGCGACGGCAAAAGCTAGAAGGATGCTTGGGTGCATACGGAGAGGAATGGCTAGCAGAAAAAAGGAGGTGATAATGCCTCTGTATAAGTCTTTGGTGCGACCTCATTTGGAGTATGGTGTGCAATTCTGGAGACCGCACCTTCAAAAGGATGTGAACAGGATGGAGTCGGTGCAGAGGGTTGCTACTAAGATGATTAGTGGTCTTCATTATAAAGCATATGAGGACAGACTTAAGGATCTTAATATGTACACCTTAGAGGAAAGGCGGGATAGAGGTGATATGATTGAGATGTTTAAATACCTCCGTGGCATAAATGTTCAGGGAGAGAGCCTCTTTCAATTGAAAGCAAGTTCTGCGACGAGGGGACATGGGATGAGGGTGAAGGGAGATAGATTCAGGAGTGATATGCGGAAATATTTCTTCACGGAAAGAGTAGTGGATCCGTGGAATAGTCTCCCAGTGGAGGTGGTAGAGATGAGGACAGTAACTGAATTCAAAAAAGCATGGGACCAACACAGAGGATCTCTAAAGGTAAAAAGTGGACTGTTGTAGTTGTTGTTATGGAAGGACAGACTAGATGGGCCTTGTGGTCTTTTTCTGTCATCATGTTTCTATGTTTCTATGTTTCTATGCAGTGCCTCTCACTGCAGCTGTGACGTTCTGTGAGGCCAATGGATGGCATGGTAGGGTGGCCATATTCACTTGGGGGTGGGAGGCAATGCAGCCACCCCCTGCTCCTCCACAGGCTCCTCCTAGACCAGAGGTACTCAAATCCAGTCCTGGAGGGCCACAAACCAGTTAGTTTTTTGGGATATCCCTAATGAATATGCATGAAATATATATTGTCACCCGTGAAGGTCCCCAGAGGCCAGAAGCATGGGTAATTCATCGGGGCATGTTCTTCAGTAGCTTTGGAGTGTTATAGAAAGGTGTTGCAGTGCCCCCTGGGAGTTGTGGTTCCACAAACTAGCAAAAGAATGTAGTTGCAGTCAAGTGGTAAGGCTTCAAGACAGGACTTTTTATTCCCCTTCCTGGGGTTGGATTTCAAGCACAATGAAACAAAGGAACATAAAGACCATTCGTCTGGTACCAAATTAAAGAAACACTGGAACAAAAACTCTGCTTAACTTCAGCTTTGCAATGGACAAAAAGGAAAAGAAAACAGTCTCTTTCAAACCAAATAACTTTCTTCCTGTTTTCTTTACAAACACTTTTTACAGCACTTCAGCACAAAGAAGTGATGGCATCAGACATGGTAAATGTACAGTCCATGCAATTATCATAAGCAGGTTCCTCATAGGAATCACATTGCATTTCTTCAACACTGGAGTAAGTTTCCTTTGGACTGAAACTTCCGTTATTGTTACAGAGTTCCTCCCTACAGCTCAGAGAGTTCCCTTCCTCCTCCCGGCTAGAGTGGAATGGGTAATTACCATATTCTCTGTAGTTTCTTTTAGGAGAGCCACACAACTCTTGATATGTACAGGGCAATTCATTATACTCTATTCCTCTTCTATTAGGATCAATAAGCCTACCTTCCAGCACTCTCTCTTCAGAGTTTCTCAGCCGAGCAGAGCTTTGCCCGTACGGAAGCCTTTTACTATGTTTCTCTTTCAGCTTTCCTCTTGGCATAAAACTATCTTCAGGATAGAAGCTCTCTCCTTCTCTGTACCTGATGCTGGGCAACTTGGCTTTCCTCAGCCTGGTTCCAGCCTGGTTCCTACCTCCTCTGCTCCCTCCGTAGCAAGGTTCCCTGGGATACTGTTCAGCTGTGCACTGCTTCCCAAAGCAGTTCCTCGTGGGTTCAACAGCTCTGTACTTCCCTGGTAGTCTCTCTCTGTTACCAATGGCTCCTGAATTCCCCGGTGCTCTCTCTCTGTCAGCAACGGTTCTTGAATTCCCTGGTGGTCTTCCTTCACTACCCTCCGGTAAGTGATTTTTAACTGCGTATGTCCTGGTGTTTGCTTGGGCTCCACCCCTTCCCAGCTGCCCCTCATTCCCTAATGAGCTATGAGCTAGCTTACTGTTTGGGCGTTCCCTCACACCTCGTGAAGCAGCTTGTGTACGTTGCCTATAGCAACCTTGGGCCATGTGCAGATCTGAGCTGTCAGTGTTAGCTCTGTTTTGCTCAGAGTTTCCTATCTCCATAGGCTCTGACTGTTCTGCCCCATGACAATATGCATTAGAGATATCCTGCCAACCTGACTGGTTTGTGGCCCTCCAGGACTGGATTTGGAGACCCTTGCCTTACACCTCTGTCATTTAAGATTGTGAGTGGGCAAGGTACAGATACCCTAGACATCAAAAGGGTAGATAGAATTTGTCACATTCCTCCTCAATTCTCACCAACACCAAAAAGTTGTCTAATAGACAACATTTTGGTGGTGGTAAGAAGTGAGGAGGAATGTGACTAATTCTATCTACCCTTTTTGATCAAATCAAACCAAATCAAAAGGGTAGATAGAATTGGTCACATTTCTAATACATATATAGTTCATGCATATTCATTAGGGCTATCCCAAAAACCTGACTGGTATAGCAATCAAAGCAGCACCAATGTAACTAAAAACACTGCCGAAATGCAAAATGAGGATATGGTAACAGGTACAAGAGGCACATGATCCCAGAGAATAAACAAAGCGGAACCTCACAGACATGCAGAGATAGCACTATGCAGAAGGTCCTCTGCAATGGGTGGTGTGGATACAGTATCCGCACACATATGTCACGGTACATGGAATGCACAAATGAAGGAATAATATGGATACCCACACTGCCACACTGCAAAGTTACTGGTGCAATGTGAGTGGCGGAATGTCAGGGGATAAATAGGACTGTGCAGACATGCAATGCTATGTTTGTAAATCAATGTAGAGCGGCACATCTGTACAGTAACCAAACAATAACCTGTACATAGAGGTTGAAAGAAAGGTCAAACATGGGGCAGTAACCTACACAGAAGCCACACTGCCACATGCTCTGGTGTACCAACATATTCAGTCACATGCACATGCACCGTGTACATTGAACCATGACACAGTGATGCCCCAGATGCACTGTAACACCCTTGGTGAAGGCAAACATCAATACAAGATGTTGGCATGCATCAAAGTGGTGTGGTGGTAAATACCGTGTCATGTCCAAGTTCAGGGTAGCGCTACAAATACAAGAGGACCTATATAATGTTTCCCCTGTAACACACGCATGGCTGTATGCTCCTGTTAAACTAAACAGATGAGGATATCCTGCGGTGCAGGTCACACACATGGGCAACACACACTAACACAATGTCAGATGGATGTACAACATTCAGCGACTATGGCAGTCCCTGCTGCACACGTAGGGACCAGTACACAGTGTCCACAGTGCAAAGGGCGTCTGCAACCCAACATGTCCTGTTAAGACTGTCCGTGAATCCCTGGGCATGCATAGTCAAGTGTGACATCTCAATGTGCCACAGTACTCAAAAGGTCATGTATGTCTCCTGCGATGAACACGACACCCAGCCAGAACACAGTAGCAAAGGGACAACCCTATTATGCTCAAAGTAGCAGTCCAACAATAATGTCCATCACAGGCATGTGTCCCACTCACAAGGATCAAGCATCCTATAGCACCATCTCCCAGGGATAGTTGCATGGTGTTGCTGTGTCCTCCAACAGGTGGGTGATGGTGACTTCAGATGCAGTGTAGTAGATGTGCTGTGTGTGTCCTCTGCCCTGTGTTAGAAGAAGGAGAAACACTGTCATGCTATGCTGCACACAATATCAGGGCACATTGCAGGGAGTCAAACATCAATATGTACGTAATGAAATGTCACACATGCAAACATTACATGATCACAACATAGAACACAGTAGAGGGAGATGACCTGGTCCTCACACATGTCCTGGAGCTGGGCCCTGGGCCTGTAGAGGTGAGGCTGGCGATGGCACACCTCGGCACACCTCCTGCGCCATGCTTGCACAGCCCTGGCTTGCATAGCCCACACAGCTGCAGGTCTGTGTTGCAGTGTTACTGCACCCATGCCCTGTGCCACAGCACCATGGACACCATCTCCCTCGTCAGGCAACCGCAGCTCAGGCACACCACCCAACACACATGCAGCTACAACAAAGTCTGCCATCATGGACAGCAGATAGGAAAGAGACAGAGGTTTAATATGGTATAGGGGTTGCAAACAATCAGACGAAACACCCTACACCTCGCCTATTCTACACCTCACCTAATCTTCCTCTCGCCTGCTACCACCCCATCTGCTCCACTCCTCACCTACTGTACACCTTGCCTGCTCTTCACCTCATCTGCTCTTGACCTCACCTGCTCTGTCTCTCGCCTACTCAAACCCCTCGGCCTGCACCACGTGTCCAGGGCTATTTATGCATTTCCAACTGGGGGCACAGCCTTGCGCACATTGCACATGCACAGCAGCGTGTTTGGGGCGTCTGTGCATGGTGCGTATGTGGTGTGCGTGGAACCCCGTGTTGCGCATGCACTGTATGTGTCTGACTGAGGGAAGTGTGCATGTGCTGTGCGTGGTTCTGCGAACGCCGCATACGGACATGGCATACGTGTCATGCAGGCATGGTGCATGCACATGCGGCATCTCTATGCACCATGTGCCACGCATGCACAACGCAAGGAACTTTCTGCGTTGTGTGCGCAGAACACGTGTACATGCGCAAGCTTGTGTGGTTCCATGCAGGATGCTCCTTGCATTGTGCATGCTTGGCACATGGCGCACAGAGATGCTGCATGCGTGTGCACCACACCTGCATGGCACATATGCCATGTCCGTATGCGGTGTTCGTGGAACGACGTGCAGCACACATGCACATCCCTCGGTCAGACACTTACAGTGCATGCGCAAGCAGTGCATGGTTCCACGCAGGACGCTCCTCGCATTGCGCATTCATGGCACATGTTGCACAGAGATGCTGTGTGCGTGTGCGCCACACCTGCAAGGCACATATGCCATGTCTGTATGTGGCGTTCACGGAACCATGCGCAGCACATGCGCACGTCCCTTGGTCAGATACGTACAGTGCATGTACAATGCGGAGTTCCATGCATGCCACGTACGCACATGGTCTGCACCTGCAAAATGCACGCAGATGCCCCAAAACACCGCTGCATATGTGCAACGCGTGCAAGGCTGTGCCTCCAGCCGGAAGTGCATAAAAAGCCCTGGACACGTGGTGCAGGCTGAGGGGTATGAGTAGGCAAGAGACAGAGCAGGCAAGGTCAAGAGCAGGTGAGGTGAAGAGCAGGCGAGGTGTACAGTAGAGGAGGAGTGGAGTAGGTGAGGTGAGGAGCAGGTGAGGTGTACAGGAAGTGAGGTATAGAGTAGGTGAGTGGCAGATGAGGTGAGAGGCAGAGTAGGTGAGGGCCATAGTAGGTGAGAGATGGAGTTGGTTAGGGGCAGAGTAAGTGAGTTCCAGAGAAGGCAGGGGAGAGTAGGCGAAGGGTAGAGGAGATGAGAAATGTGTGACAGGCAGGGAGATGAGGGTGAGAGCAGGGAGATGCAGCAAGGGGACCCAACAGGAGGGGAGGGTGGGGGAACACCTGGCCAGCCGTCCCCAGAGGAGGCAGGGATGGGTGAGCCTGAGGTGGAGGTTACAGGCCCATCGGTTGTGTCCCAGCACACGCAGGAGCAGCCTGAGAGGCCACAAAGTGCTAAGCATAGGCAGAAGCCAGTGCCCGCGGAGGATAGGAAGAGGGCCCTCAGATTCAGCCAGCAGGAGAATCACATCCTGCTGGCCAGTGTACTAGAACATTTTGAGGTGCTGTATGGACGGCTGAGCTCATGTACAACTGAGCACATGGACCCAGGTGTGGGAGGAGGTCCATGAGGCCATGGCCCAGGCTGGGGGAGCACCCAGGGACCTGGACAGCCTATGCAAGAGATTTAATGACATAAAGCGTGAGGTCCGTGCCCACATGATGGCCGAGAGGCAACATGCTATGGGCACTGGTGGGGGTGGCCCCTTTGTCCCCGGCCTGACACCCCTGGAGCAGCAGCTGGCCGAACGTCTCACCTGGTCTACCTGCATGGTGTGTCTCCAGCGCTCGACACAGCACATCCACTGGCAGGTAGGTCAGAGATATGCATCACACATAGAGCTAACGACCCAGCACATGCTGGGTCAGCCTTGGGGAGGTGCAGGCCCATGTCCTGAGATCAAGTGTGGCCCAACAGAGGCACAGGAGGCCACGAAGGTAGCAACAGTTGGCTGATGTGTTTCCAGGATGTCTCGGACACGTACCTGGGGGTGTGTCCCAAACATTCACAGTGATGGACATAATATAGCAATGAACAGGCCAATATTGGCAGCGTGTGACCGGTGTCATCCGTAACAGCAACCAGATACAGAGAAAGGATACTGAGAACTGGTAGAAACCGGTTACTGGGCTGGAAGGATGTCGTCTGACCCAGTAAGGGGTATCAAAGAACATGGACACATCCAGAAGAAAACAGGTGAACAAAACAGATCATATAATCTGCACTAAACAAAATCAGGTAGTAACACGTAAGACAGGTAACAGAGGACAAAAGCCCTCAGCCAGACTCCCACAAATACAATCTGAGAGCAGGAGCACCTCATAGAACACCACGACGGTGCCTTACCTCAGTATATGCTCAGAGTGCCATCAATGGTCCTAACAACCTCTGTACCGGGGCATGCAACATAAACCATACCTGGATACTACTATTGGTAATTAGCATGGTGAAAAAGAGATACCTAGGTCAAAAGGCAATATAAACAGGTAGCAGCACACAGGATACTCTGGCTGCAACAAGCAACATACAATGAGGCACGAACAACCAGGCACAAACACCACCAAAATGGCTTTGAACAGGAGACCCAACACCAGATGTCTTGAGAATCAGCATCCACAGGGAGCTCTACATACATGCAACACGCTGCATTTCAGAACCGCTGAGGTAAACAAGTGCAAGACTGTGTCCTGCCCATGGTACAGTCCGCTATCCCGGCCAAAACATGCTATCACCATGAGCCGCAAATAGCCTGCACCTATCTGCCTCAGTAGTACTGAGATTCAGTGTGTTGCATGTAGAGCTCTGTGAAGAAGCTGATTGACAAAACACCTGCTGTCGTTGCTCATGTGGACAGCAATAGTTCATGTTTGTGAGCTTTGTGTTCCTGCATCACCATATGCTGCCTGTTGCTGCTTGCTCTGACTGCCTGCTGCTGCCTGTTTCCACTGCCCTGTGGCCTGGGTAGAACCCTATCTCCATGTCAACTACCAACAGTGGGGGTGTGGTCTGGCCCATCATGCATGCCCCAGTACTGAGGTGGTTATTCAAGCACCAATGTCACTCTGAGCATATTGCAAGTTAGAGCACTGTTGTGTTAGCTGAGGTACTAGACCTGTCAGTTTGTATCTGTGGGAGCATGGCTGAGGGATACATACCTCTATTACTAATGTGACCTCATATTATGTGATCTGGCTTAGTGCAGCTGATAGAGTTTGCATTGATCCCGTGTTGTGCAGTGGGAGGTCTATGTGTTCACTGATACGTGTCTGACACCTTGGAGTATATCGTATACTATATAGCAACCTGTGAGGGATATGTCATGTCACAATGTCTGTCCCCATGTAATGTTAGCATTCACCAACAGACCACACACACCTGAACCTCCCACCCTGTTCTACCATCACCAGAATACGTGAGCCCCCAGTCAGCCAGTCACAGTGCAGACCACCTCAGCACCAGTGCGGAGGCCCCAGGGGATGATGTGCCGCATGAGGTGGAGGATGGGCCAGCGGACGTCCACACACCATTGGGGAGCAGCAGCGTCAGCATAGTGGCTAGGGAGGGCCCAGAGACCATGGGGATCAGGCACACACTGACAGCACCAGGGCCATCGGGCACAACACCCACCGGCATGGATGTTGTACTGCAGGAGCTGTGGGCCCTTACTGCCTCATCACGCAACAATGCTGAAGGTAGGTAACTGGCAGGATGTTTGCATGTGGTGGTGTGGCACACCACCCCCCAGATAGAGCAGTGGGGGCACACACCCACACACTGACAGTGGGCCTCCCCACATACATGTGCCCCCATGGTCATGTCTGGGAGGTGTGTTGTGGCATGTCAGAGAATCATCATGTCAGACGCATAGGGGAGGGTAGGGCAGATGTGCACAGATGCCTAGCAGGTTCACGGGGCAACTCGCAGGGGTAGGCGCTGGGGGTGGGACAGGGTCTGCTCTGGGGCTCCATCCAGTTGGCACCTGGTGATGGGGGTGGGACACTCCCTTCTGATCCCCGCACCAGCCGATGTCCAGTCCTAGCCCCCCATCAGCCCATGTCCTGTCATGTCCTACAGCCACCATCAGCCCATGTCATATCCTAGCACCACCCCACTCCGCCCAGCATAATTCATTGCCCCCCATGAGCCTACCTACAGTTCCAGTCCCTCCATGTCTCCATCACGGTCTAGGCCCCACCACAACCCCTGACCACGCCTGGCATCCCCCACCTGCCCATGTCCAGTCCGATCCTTGCACTGCCATCAGCCCATGCAGTCTCTTTATATCCAGCCACTGCTGTACAGCATGGGGTAGAGGTGTAGTCTACTGGTTAGTGCAAGCTCTCTGTATGCAGAGGGCAGGGGTTCAATTCCTACTTGTTCCTCTTTGTGACTGTGCTACTCAGATCATTTTCATGCCTCTAACAGTCTGGGCTGTGCAGATTGGCGCTGCCAGCCCATACCACCCTCTCCTTAGCCGCCATCCATCCTTCAGCCCATCTATCTGCCTTTGTCGGCTATGTACAGTCCTGTCTTCTTGTGCAGGCTGCTACTCCATGACCTACACTGGTACTCTTTTCCGCATTATGGCTCTTCATGCTCACCTCTCCTGTGTCTTATGTAACCACTACTACTCTGTCCTTCTGTCGCTGTAAACACCCTGCCACTTCTGCCTCCACTGGGGGACACATTTTCCCCATCCTATGCCACACACTGACATTGCAGCACTTTACATTGACACCACCCTGTGCATCGGTACAGCTGCCTCCCACATGCTCATCCGCTTTACTGGCTGCCACATAGGGTGCCCACCGATATGGCAGGTCCATCAACTCCCACCTGTCCTTCCTTCCATCACCTTTACATTGGCATTCCTTGGTGCTCTATCCAGTGTTTGGGTTACAGCCATTTTTCTGCCTTAAGGTGCATGCTTTCCAACTTAGGACACCTTGTCTCTCCTTAGGACGCCTTGTCTCATGTTATCCCTAATAGAAAATAACCCCTTAGGTCCGGACACTATCAGATATTTCGTCGGCGATGGGACACAACCTGCAATTCTACTTTTGTAGTCTATATGATTGTATGCCCTTGCCCTCTGCTATATATAGGTCGCACTATTAGACCTTTTAAACGGCGTCTTATGGAACATGCTTCGCGACATCGCTGTGGGGTTGAGTCTGCTCCTATGGTATCTCATTGTTTGGCTGCGTCTCATCAATTCAATCGGCTCCGTTGGTCTGTAATAGACCATGTTCCTCTAGATCCTAGAGGTGGACATAGGGAAGATTATCTTCAACGTCTTGAACAACGATGGATTTTCCTCCTAGGCACTGTTGAGCCAGGAGGTATGAATTGGGAAATTGATTGGCAAAGCCTTTTGTGAATGAGAGGTCGTCAAAGCTCTGTTATCCAATCATGGCAGGGATTCCCCGTCATGTGGGGTTTGCTCTGCTATTGTATTGGAAGGTTCTTCTTTTTAAAAAACTTGGTGATCGGCCATTATGAATTTAGACCTCAGCTGCTCTGACGGCGTTTTTTGGTTGCTGTATATGTTCTCTGGGATTTGCACTTGATACAGGGCATAGGAGCCCGAAACGTGCGCGTCGTGCATTTGGACTATATATACCAGCATTTGAAGTAACGTGATGAACTGAGATAAGTGTATTTTATCATTCATTTGGTTTTGAAAAGTTTAAGTTTTGGTGAAGAACCTCACTTGAGAAAAAGTAGCTGCCCGCTTGGAGAGGGTCGTTTTCTATTTCGACCTTCCTACGGTATAGCTCCGACAAAAAAATGTTTGTTAAAGTGGGTCGTATATCTTTATGGGTTTGTCTCATGTTATAGCACCTTATCACATATTAGGGCACCCTATCTCATGTTAGGGGGCCTTGTCTCAAGTTAGGGCACTTTATCACATATTGGGGCACCTTGTCTCTTCTTATGATGCCTTGTCTCATGTTAGGGCACTTTATCTCATGTTAGGGTTCCTTGTCTCTCTTTAGGACGCCTTGTCTCTCTTTAGGATGCCTTGTCTCAAGTTAGTTCACAAATCCAACAGTGGTCACTTTTTCAGAGTTGTATACTATGTCAATCAAAACAAGTTGTCTCAAGTTAGGGCATTTTATCTCATGTTAGGGCACCCTTTCTCATGTTAGGGGGCCTTGTCTCATGTGTCACCCACTAACGTACCCAGAGGCTAGAAAGGGCTTGGGTCGTTTGATGGGGCAGTATTTTTATGGCTAGAGCTCCTATGAAGGCTTTAGCAAGGCCTTCTGGATCCTGTAGTTTTCACCGTTAGCCAATGAAGTGTAGTTGAAGCAGAGGGTAAGGTTTAAACTCAGGCTTTATTCCACGTACGGGGTGGATTCATAACAGTGGAATTTAAAGCAGGTCAGACCCTTCGTCTGATAACACAATTAAAGAAAAATACTTTCAACAAAACTTAGCTTTCTTCAGCATTAAACCATGAACAAAAAGTAACAGAAAACAGTTCCTTTTACTCACGGAACTCTGGCACCTGTTTCTTCTCATAAACAGTTCTGGCTGTCTTTAACATAGAGATGCTATACAATCAGATAATGTGTACGTGAAGTCCATCTCATTTTCCTCTAAAGATTCTTCAAGAGGTTCAATCTGCATCTCCTCTTCATCAGAGTAAACTTCTGGCTCCCAACTGCCGTTAAAGTTATAAGGTTCTTGTCGGGGAGTTAAAACACTCTCCTCCCCCACTATACCAGTGGCCCGTGGGTAACTACAGTATTTCCTATAGTTGGGTTCCTGAGAACTACAGAGCTCTTGGTACGTGCAAGGAAAGTCAGGGTATTGCAGCCTCACCATAGTGCCCCCTCGTACTTGGGCATTATGATGTTGCTGCACATGTCTCACAACTATCACTTTTCTTGGTTTCCCTGCCTTTGCTGTATATTGCTAACTGAAATGGTCTCTCTCCCCTGTAAATGCGCCTCTAGCGCGAGGTTTTCACTGGCGTTAATTTTCAGATCCTTCATTTCATGGCGTTAGTGTGCCTGGAGCCTCTCCCTGCCCACTCCCCACCCATTGACCCCTTATCTCCGCCCTCTGGGGAGCCTTACTCCACCCTCTGCGCACTTTAATGCCGCCAGAGACGTTATTGCGTGATATGTGACGTTATCGCATGGTAATGCGCCATTATTACGCAATAACTTCACTTATCACGCGATAACATTGCCACTGCGACGTTAGCGCTGTTTAGTAAACATACCCCTAAGAGTGATGGCATTCTGAGACCAGATGTCCTAATCTTTTTCTGTTCTAAACGCCTTTTTCTTAGGATTTAAAAAAAATGATCTGGTCATTAGACTGCATCCTTCAGAATGTCTGGCTGCTCATTGATGGCATCTCCCAATAATAGTATCTGACTTGTGATTTCTGAAGCTTGAGCAGAGGTCACTGTGGCTGCACTGAACAGTCAGCTTTCAGAAATGCTTCCAACCACAAATGCAAGCAGAGGATTAGATTTCATCCGGCCTTTTTCTTTTCTGTTCCTGGCCAATCAGTACATTGTCAAACAAAGACAATGTTATAGATACTTGGAAATCTAATGAAGGGGTATTATAAACCCATGTTTTTGATTGGTTGGGTATTAGGATACTGAAATAGTCACACAGACTATAGCACAGTATTCCAGTGGTAGTTTCAGACTGACTGAAAACCTATTGCATTTTAAGGGGTATGTTTACTAAAGTGCGTTAGTGCAATTCGCGTTAGGAGCCGCGTTAGAAACACAAACACCAAATAAGGACATGGGCGGTACATCGTTACCAACAACGCATGGTTACCTGCTGGGGGAGAGGGAGGGGGGGGAGAGGGGGGAGGGAAAAGGGGGGGAGAAGGGGGAGGGGGAGGGGGAGATCATGATCCACCACACAACCCACCCTCCGGGGCTCAGGGTGCAGAACAGGTTCAGCCACCAATAGATCTACCTCACTGCAATAGTAGCAGTAGAAGGGACCATCATCCTCAGTCCTGTTGGGGGACAGACAGAGCGCTATACATCCATAGATCAATAGTCAACAAATGGCAGGCTTGGAAATGCACAGCTGCACCCCAACATTATCTGACATTCTCCAGCAGCACGCCTCCAGCCGCTGCACCCTGCGAGGTGTTCCAGCAAGACACATACTAGCTGCAGACAGTCCGCCAGCTAGTCCAGAGTGCATGGTCCTGGATGAGATGCAGGCACCCAGAACAGGGGTGTCAGCATACACACCAAGCAGATAAGTCAGTGATTGGGCCCCAAAAGGGGACCCATATATATCACATGAGAGAAATGCTATAGAGCACTATGGGGGAACCTAGCCATGCAGTGGTCACTGCTCAGTCAGGGTGAGAGTGACCTCCCAGCAGGACATGCTATGGCCACCCTGTTCGTGCAGGTGGAGGCCGGGCACTACAATGTCCGAGCCATTGCCTATGCCTTGAGATGATGCAGCCAGGTCAGGCCACCCTATACAGCCTATTTCCACAGTACCTTGCTCCTCATTATGCACATTGGCAGGCCACTACTGGCAACAGTGCTAGCACTGAGGGCTGTGGGGGGTGTTTGCCGACACCGCACACTTGATAGACAGACACACACTCCCCACACCTATGCCAGCATTGTGCAGCTATGGGGGTGTTTGGGCAGCCGTGCCCCCCCCAACGGTCTGGGGCACAGTGCATGAATGGCTGTGGTACGCAAAACTGTAGGTGTCACTGCACAGGTTGGTAAACACTGTCAGACACAGGACCTGTTGCACACTCCACAGACGTCAGAAAGGTTGCTATGCTGCAGCTCACTCAGAGAAAACTTGTACTTGAGCTAGGAATTGCTATCTGCCAGTAGTCATAGCAACCTTTTGATAGATGTGTACCATATGCTCAGGTTTAGGGTGGCATTACTATGGTATGCAGGTACTCGTATTGGGAGATGCACGCAAAGCCCAAAGTCCTGCCTCTCCAGGTGGCTTTGGATGATGGGACCTGTGGGTGCGGGTGTGTCTGCCCCTGTTGGCTGCTGCTTTACGGCAGTGTTTCCCAAATCCAGTCCTGGTGTGCCAAACACTGTTCAGGTTTTCATGCTGTCCCTCATGGCTGGGCAAGAGATACATCTGCATACCATGGGGGTGGTGCATAGATATGCAGCACAGGCATCTTTATTAGAGGCAGCATGGAACCTGAATGGTGTTTGGCCCTCCAGGACTGCATTTGGGAGACTCTGCTGTAGGTAATGCGCCTGTTTATGGAGACTGTGGTCTGTAGGGTAAAATGTAGGTGTTTTGGGCATATTTACGTCATCTGCAAATAAGGTTCTGTCTGTATTGGGACTTTATAGTGGTAGGTAAAATATGCAGAGTGTGTTGGCGGAATCCACAGCTGGGACTTGAACCTGTGACCATCTGCGTCTGATTACAGTGGTTTTGTGCACTGCACCACCATGTTATCACAGAGATGGTGCATTCCCTGGTGGTACCTTGACATGTGCCGCCTGCGGCCCTCTGTATCCCCTTCTCCAGAATCTGTCCAGTTGCCGTTCCAACATGCCCGCCCTGCTGTTGTGGGACATGTGCAGGCCATAGGCACCCTCTCTGGTGGTGGGGGAAACCCTGCGAAGCGCTATTTCACTGTGGGTCCATTCACCTTGTATGGGGACAGATTATAGACACTTCCACGGTTTCTATCTGTTCTATGGTGCTTACTCAGGGGAGGGGGGGGGGTGTTTCTCATTGATAACACTGTTGAACAACTTGGTTATTGTTTTTATCCAGTTTGTTGGGGTCACTATCAGTGTTTATGTGCCCTTTTGCTATGTGCACATGTATCACACTTATCACTTTTTTGGGGTTTTCCTGCCTGGGCTGTACATTGCTGACACCTAAATGGTTTCTCTCCCCTTTAATGTGCCTTTAACGGCAGGTTTTCATTCGCGTTGGATTTGAGCTCTGAAATTCAGCGCGTTGGTGTGAGGGGAGCCTCTCCCCTCCCACTCACCGCCCATTGACCCCTTCTCTCCGCCCTCTCTCCACCTTTTGCGTTGTTTTACCGCACCGTGGGGCTTTACGATCGTTAACTACGGTTAACACGCGTAGTATGACGTTAACGGTCGTTGGCGCGTGATTACATGCGTTATACTGCACTTACGATCATTAATGTCATACAACGCGCGTTATTCACGTTTACCGCACTTTAGTAAACATACCCCTAAACTTGATATTTTGATAAGAAAGGAAATAGGTCAGAAATTCAGCTGTTATATGTGATGCCACTATTGCTCTTCAGGAGTTGGTAATCCAAGACTTGGGCACACAAAGAACGTACCATTTTATGCTTTTTTAGATATAAAGGAAAATGTTAGACATGATGTGGAAAGGGGAATTAAAAAAACTAGGATGAGTAGTGGAAAATTTCTACAGTATTATAAGAACATATGAAATTCCATACTGGGTCATACCAAGGTTCAACCAGCCCTGTATCTGTTTCCAACAGTGGCCAATCCAGATCACAAGTACCTGGTAGGTTCCCAAAAAAGTACACAGGTGCCACAATGCTTGCCCTGGGGAAATCAATGGATTTCCCAGGTCCTCTTTAATAATGCTTCATGGACCTTTCCTCCAGGAACTTGTCCAAACCT
Source organism: Ichthyophis bannanicus (assembly GCA_033557465.1). Lineage (NCBI taxonomy): Eukaryota > Metazoa > Chordata > Amphibia > Gymnophiona > Ichthyophiidae > Ichthyophis > Ichthyophis bannanicus. Next base: position 499,955,249 of record CM066033.1, read on the forward strand.
TCTTTTAACCCAGCTACACTAACAGCTTTTACTATATCCTCCAGTAACAAATTCTAGAGTTTGTTTACTCGTTGAGTGAAAAAATATTTTCTCTGATTACTCTTAAATGGGTTGCATTGTAGTTTCATTGCTTGTCCCCTAGTCTTCTTACTTTTTGATGGAGTAAACTACCTATCTACATATTTATTTTATTTATTTATTTATTTATTTAACATCTCTTATATACCGCACTATTGTCATCAGCGCGGTTTACATGGAACAAATATATACATACAGAGAACTGTAATGCATTTTACAAATAACAGGGGTTTTTGAACTTGGGATTAAAGGTAAACTATATAGACTAAGTAACTATTTACAAAAAACTCTATACACATTAGTCATATTTGGTTATCATTTGGGATTATCTTGGTCAGAAACGGGTAGGTAGTATTTTCCTATGCAAAGATTAGATTGGGAAATAGCTTAAGAAGAGGTGGTGTTTGAGGCTTTTTCTGAATTGTGTTAGGCTGACTATAGCTCTCAATTCTGGTGGGAGGGCATTCCAGGCTATTGGGGCATGGATACTGAAGGCTCTTTTAGTTGTTTCCTTAGTGTATCTGACTGCTTGTTTCGGGATTGTTAATGTATTTATAGCAGTTGATCTTCTGGATCTATTGGGGGTTTGTAGATGTACAAGGTTGATGATGGTTGATGGTGCTTGGTTGTTTAGGGCTTTGAATGTAGTGATCAGGATCTTGTAGTGAATTCTCGCATTGGTTGGTAGCCAGTGGAGTCTTTTTAGGACTGGAGTTATGTGATCTGTCTTTGATATAGCTTCAAGTACTCTGGCAGCGGTGTTCATCGCCAGTTGGAGAGGATTTAATGATGCTTGAGGGAGCCCGTATAGAATTGCATTTGCAAAGTCGATGTGAGGCATTATCAAAGCTTGATAGACGGTTCTGAAGTCTGAGGGTTCCAATAAGGGTCGGAGGTGGCGTAGTGTGCGTATCTTGTGATATATTAGTTTTGTTATGTTTTTTATGTGGACTTTCATACTGAGACGCTGGTCGAGGGTGATACCTAGGTATCGTATTGTAGGTTTTACTGTTAATTCCTTGTCCTTTATCTTTAAGGAAGTAGGAGGTATGAAGCTTTGGTTCTTTGTTATAAACATCACATCAGTCTTACTGTGGTTAATTCTTAGGTTTTGTGAGGTGAGCCAATCTTCTACTGCTTCAAAGCATTTTGTCAATGGTGTAAAATCAGGGTGGTCGATGGAGAATGGCATGTATAGTAGAATGTCATCTGCATATGCTAAACAGGTGACATTAAAGGAACGAATGAGGTCGCAGATAGGTTGCATATATATTAAACATCAATGCTGATAGAGAGGATCCCTGCGGTACTCCTTGATCTTGGAGAAATGGTTCAGATGCTGTTTCACCAATTCGTACTTGTTGCCAGCGGTTAGTTAGATAGGATATACACCAGTCAAGTGCAGCATCAAGGATTCCTTTTTCTTTAAGGCGATCGATAAGTATTTGGTGGCTTACTGAGTCGAACGCAGCTGAGATGTCCATGAATATAAGGATGAATCCTTGGTGAATGTTATCTATTCCTGTGATTAGTGTATTGAATAGGGTGATGAAGAGGGTCTCCACTCCATTAAAAGCAGCCGCGGGCAGGAGAAGGCCCTTTCGCCACACGATCCAGCATCAGCTCCCCAGTCGGGGTCGAGCAACAGGAGAGAGCGTTCCCGCTCCTGCATCTCCGGCCCAATCCGGGCCGTGGGAGGACCCAGAGGCTCATTTTAAAAGCAGCCGCGGGCAGGAGAAGGCCCTTTCGCCGCACGATCCAGCATCAGCTCCCCAGTCGGGGTCGAGCAACAGGAGAGAGCGTTCCCGCTCCTGCATCTCCGGCCCAATCCGGGCCGTGGGAGGACCCAGAGGCTCATCTTAAAAGCAGCCGCGGGCAGGAGAAGGCCCTTTCGCCGCACGATCCAGCATCAGCTCCCCAGTCGGGGTCGAGCAACAGGAGAGAGCGTTCCCGCTCCTGCATCTCCGGCCCAATCCGGGCCGTGGGAGGACCCAGAGGCTCATTTTAAAAGCAGCCGCGGGCAGGAGAAGGCCCTTTCGCCGCACGATCCAGCATCAGCTCCCCAGTCGGGGTCGAGCAACAGGAGAGAGCGTTCCCGCTCCTGCATCTCCGGCCCAATCCGGGCCGTGGGAGGACCCAGAGGCTCATTTTAAAAGCAGCCGCGGGCAGGAGAAGGCCCTTTCGCCGCACGATCCAGCATCAGCTCCCCAGTCGGGGTCGAGCAACAGGAGAGAGCGTTCCCGCTCCTGCATCTCCGGCCCAATCCGGGCCGTGGGAGGACCCAGAGGCTCATTTTAAAAGCAGCCGCGGGCAGGAGAAGGCCCTTTCGCCGCACGATCCAGCATCAGCTCCCCAGTCGGGGTCGAGCAACAGGAGAGAGCGTTCCCGCTCCTGCATCTCCGGCCCAATCCGGGCCGTCAGGAGAAGGCCCTTTCACCGCACGATCCAGCATCAGCTCCCCAGTCGGGGTCGAGCAACAGGAGAGAGCGTTCCCGCTCCTGCATCTCCGGCCCAATCCGGGCCGTGGGAGGACCCAGAGGCTCATTTTAAAAGCAGCCGCGCGCCCGCGCCTTGCGGGCCCGCGCCTGAGGGCCTCGCAAGAGGGCCCTTTGGCGTGGCCCTTAGGCGGGGCACGATAGGCAAAAAAGAACACTGACCGAACGCCTCAACATCTCAGCAGCCTCGGGCAACAACTCAATAGCAAATCGTCATCTGAGACTCATACAAAATCGAGCAGCTTGAGCTCCCTCACGGTAGAGCTCGCTCCCCCGCTGAATTGGATCCCTCTCCGAGAACAGCAAGTATACCACACAACAAAAAGGAACTATGTTTTAACCGATATCTTGCTCATCCCCTAAAAGCCTTGCTTACTATTGTTAGTAACCATAGGTATCCCAAATCAGTTATCAGCAATCAGTTAAATATCCTAGGTAGCTATAAAACATACACTGTTCATATTAATAAGATATATTGTTGCCAGTACCCACTAGTGGTAATCTACTGCTCCCAGTAGCCAGATAGAAATTACTGTTGTCATTACCTTGAAAGATATACTGTTGTCAGTAGATAGACAGATATACTGTTGTCATTACTTTGAAAGATATACTGTTGTCAGTAGATAGATAAACATACTGTTGTCATCACCTTGAAAGATATACTGTTGTCAGTAGATAGACAGACATACTGTCATCACCACCCATAAATTTGTAAATACTGTCTTCTCAGCATACAATACGACACACTAGCCTGTTTACCGGTTACACAATATACCAGCTAAGATTCAATCAGCTCTAGTGTGCCAAAAACCTCCTAGACTCGCCTCCTGCAATCCTCCTACCTCTCTGGGTTAAAAATGGAAGACATAATCATCAGGTTGATATGCCTATTCCTACTTAGTATAGTACTACCATCCAAGATATTGGCCCTCACCACCCCACAAAACCACATTCCTATTGTTCTACATAGTGAGAGAAAATGGTCAGGAGACCCCTATTACAACTCACGTGGGGCTAACCTCCCGCACCACAGCCTTCTATTACAAATCCCACTACAACACAACAAGAAAACCAGACAATCTAAAAATTTCTACCCTAGTAGCATGAAGTGTGCACTTATAAACGCCCGCTCACTTCGAAACAAGTGGCCAGCGATCACAGACATAATAATATCCCATAAACTAGACATTCTCATGGTAACCGAAACATGGCTCTCAGCGGAAGACAATATCATCCTCAATCAGCTGCTCCCACCTAACTTTACAGCCTTCACAGGACACAGACAGAACAGAAAAGGCGGAGGAGTAATTATCATCACCAAAGCCGACCTACAGTTTAAATTGGACGAATCCAACAGCAACAACCATCTAGAAACAGTATCAATTTCAAACAACGTATGCTCCATAAACCTGGTCTATAGATCACCATCAGGAGATCCAGACGACCTAGCAACCATAATAAATCTGGCATCTTTCACCCAGGGCCCAAATAAACCCAATTGGATCATAGGAGATATCAACCTACCATCTTTACAGGACACCCAAGCAACAGCATTCCTAGATGCCCTAGAGAACCTCGGATACAAGCAAATGGTGAGAGAATCTACTCACGAGAAAGGCAATATCCTCGACCTCATATTCGCACCACAGCTAATTTTGGATCAACCACAAAACATAGTACTATCCATAACTGCAGTCCCATGGACTGATCACAAACTCGTCACCTTCCAGATGCCTACCACTAACCGTTCACACAAGTCAATAACGGATAAAAGCAAGCCCGCTAACTCGGCTACCAGAAGTTTCCAACCATTTAACAGAGAACGCATTCTTACTGAGATTAGCACACTCTTTGATGACACCTCACTAAGCTTAGAAGAACTGATCTCCTCCTGGAACAGAAAACTCAGCACAATTGCTATCCGCCCTCCAAGGAACAAGAACCCAAAAAAGAGATCTACAGCCCCATGGTTCACAGCGGACTTAAAAGCCTCACTAACCATTCTAAGAAGGCTAGAAAAACGATGGAGGAAATCACGCACCAGCTGCGACCAATCAGCTTACATCCAACACCTGACAGAGCATCGTAGAACCATCACAGATAAAATCAGACAACACCACACAGACACCCTGAAACGGTCACTGAATAAACCTCATGACTTGTTTAACTTAGTTAAAACAATTACCAAAGAACCAACACCGGAGCACCACAGCATGATCCACCCACAGGACTATGCAATTTATATGCAATCTAAAATGTGCAAAACTAATAGAATATTAATACCGGAACCTCTTGATGAACAAGACTACCCAGTATCTCTGGCATCCTTCTCCACTCCCTCAAAGAGAACCATTGAAGATACCATACTAGCACTAAATACATCCACTGCGCACACAGACCCTTGCCCTGCATACTGGATAAAGGACCTGCGTTGTGACATATCATCAATTATAGCAAAAATTTTAAACCATTCCTTCACCACCGGCTCATTCCCAACTACGCTCAAGCAGACCTCTGTAAGACCGCTGTTGAAGAACACCAAACTTGATCCTCAGAAGGCAGAATCTTATAGGCCCATATCTAGCATACCTATGCTAGCAAAAATCATCGAGAAAGTAGTGCACAGGCAACTACAGGATCATATAGACACCTCTGCTCCACTTGATCCGGCTCAACATGGCTTCAGAGAGTCACATGGAGTAGAAACACTACTTACAACACTCCTCAACAACATAATCTCAGGTATGGATAACATACGCCAAGGTTTCGCCCTTGTCTTTCTAGACATAGCGGCGGCCTTTGACTCGGTATGCCACGAAATTCTCATCTGCCGGTTAAGAGAAAAAGGCATCTGCGGAACAGCACTCGAATGGTGCAAATCTTACCTGTCCGATAGATGGCAGCACATCCGAATTGACGGGGATACATCGGAACCATTCCAGCAAAGTCAAGGTGTACCTCAAGGATCCTCCTTATCTGCATTGATGTTTAATATATATATTCAACCTCTCTGCGACATCATCAAATCCTTTAATGTAAGTTACATGATATATGCAGACGATGTGCTACTATATATGCCAATATCACTGGATTGCCTGGATCTCACACCACTGACTAACTGCTTTGACGCCGTAGCAGAGTGGCTCCTATCACAAAACCTGAGAATACAACACAAAAAGACGGAAGTCCTTTTTGTCTCAAGGAACACTAACTTCACCCCTCCTACTTGTATTAATGTAAAGGATGCCCAGCTCCAAGTGAAACCTGCAATACGTTACCTTGGAGTAACACTGGACCAAAACCTTGACATGAAGAGTCACATAGCCAACACAGTCAAGGCAATCTACTTTAAAATCAGATCCCTCAGACACCTACGCACACTACTTGAACTAGAGGATTTCCGTACCATTTATCAAGCCCTTATTCTTCCCCATTTCGACTTTGCAAACTCCATTCTACAAGGGCTACCCCGGTCCACCCTGAACCCCCTGCAACTGGCCATGAATAGTGCAGCGAGGGTACTCCTCGGAGCTTCTAGGAGAGACCACGTGACACCACTCCTAAAACAGCTACACTGGCTTCCCATTCAAGCAAGAATCAGTTTCAAGACTGTACTGCTAACATTTAAAGCGACCAAGGGGCTCACCTCTGCTGCTCTCTCCAACCTCATACTACCACTTGCACCAAACAGGCCAAGAAGAACAGCAGAAATGAACACACTAGCTACCCCAAAGGATTCCACAAGATGTGCCAGATCAACAGCCAACAGAGCCTTCCGACTCTACGCCCCCATTTTATGGAACACCTTACCAGCACAAATCAGAGCAGTACCAAATTTGAGTCAGTTCAGAAAGTCATTGAAACATTTCCTCTTCCTTAAATATCTCAATGACAGCGCAGAAAATAACTCCCAGGCGAATAGCTGGAGTGGCCAGACAGACAGACCATCGCAAAAGGCCAATTGCACAATGTAAATACAAACAGTTCCATGTACTGTTGTACCACCTTTGTATATAGTTAACCATGATATCTCTTGTCAGATAACACACCTTTGTATATAGTTTCCCCTATTTGCCAAGTTTATACTCCCTGTTAAATGTAATGACCAGACATATGTAAATTGTCGGATATTTTCTGTTCAATGTGAACCGCGCTGATGTCTAATAGTGCGGTATATAAGAATTGTTAATAAATAAATAAATAAAATAAATAAATAAATGAGCTTCTCTAAAGCCGTGTTGTGCAGAGTCAAGTGGAGCTGCAGTGTCAATGTGTTGTTGTATTTGACGTTGAACCACTTTCTCAATTATTTTCGCTAGGAGTGGGATACTGGATATTGGCCTGTAGGATTCTACTTTTAGGGGGTCTAATTTGCTGTTTTTCAATAATGGTCTAATTGAGGTTTGCTTGAGGCATTGGGGGAAGGTTCCAGTTGAAAAAGATTGTTCCAGTATGTTCTGTATGAAGAAGCTTACTTCATGTCTAAGGTCTTTTATCCAGGCTGCTGGACATGGATCACTTGCAGCAGTGGTAGCATTTATTGATGCAATAGTGTTTTTGATTTCTTTGATTGTTAATGTATTAAACTTGGTTAATGTGGTTGACTGTGAAGGTATGTCAATCTTTGTTGGTCCAGAGGTGCAAATGTTGGATGTTTTTGTCATCTTTGATTTTAGGTAGTTAGCATAGTCTTGAGGGAGTATTGTTTGCGTCTGTTGGGGTGTTGGTTCCTTTGCCATTGTTCTTACAATGTTGAAGAGATCATGATGTTTATTTAATGATTGCTTCAGAAGATTAGTATGGTATTGTTTCCTTCGATCTGCAATTTCCTGGCGATGCTTTTCTAGGTAATTGCAATAGGTTGTGTAGGCCTCAGTAGAGCGTGATCTTCTCCAGTGTTTTTCAAGTCTCCGAAGATGGAGGAGGGATGTTCTTAGCTCGTTGGAATACCAAGCTACGTGTGTGCGGTGGTTAGTTTTTCTTGTCAAGTTTGATGGTTGAGAATTGGCTCTGAGAGTGAAGTTCCAGGTGTTGATTAGACTGTCCAAGTCAGGTTCAGAGGAGTGTAGTGCTGGGAGAAGATTATTGAGTACTTCCTCTTTGACAAAGGGGCGGAACCTCCTAGCTGTTGGTTTAGCATGAGTGGGTTTGGAGTTAGTGGGATTGGAGGAGTTGGGAATTTGGAATAAAATGAGACTGTGGTCGGACCATGGTACTGGTAGTATGGAGAGGTTGTAATTGTGATTGATGTCTGAGGTAGCTTGTGGAACGAATATCAGGTCAAGTATATTTCCCATAGTATGAGTGGGATCTTTGACTATTTGGTCGTATCCTAGGTTGTCAATTGCTTCTATAAATGCTGCGGTTTGCGAGTCATGTAGGGAAGGGAGGTTGAAATCTCCCAATATCCAATTAGATAGTCGTGGTTTTTCAGTGTTGCAAGCTCTATCAACTATCGTTGGCAGATCAGCAGCTGTTGATGTTGGAGCTCTATAGACTAGGTTAATTGAGTGCTCACTGTTTGATATATTTAGTATGTTTAGGTGTGTTGAACTAATACTGTTGTCCATCTGAAATTGTAGTTGGTTTTTAGAGATAATGAGTACTCCACCTCCTCTTTGTTGATTCCTATGACATGTGTGGATTGAGAAGCCTGGGGGTAGCATCTGGTTAAGAATGACATTGTCAGAGTCAGTTAGCCAGGTTTCTGTGATCATCAAGATGTCAATGTTATATGTTGTTATGAGATTAGGTATCAAAGGCCACTTTGTGCGAATGGACCTTATATTGATAAGGGCGCAGTGCAATGGTGGATGGTACTGTTGTTTAGGTTGAGGTTTTTTGGTAGTTTGAAGGGCAATATGAAGTAGATGTGAGTGGTGGTTGTAAATAGGGTTTGTTTGGTTTGTTTGAGTCTTGTTTGACCATCTCTTCCAATTATTTCGTAATATTGGTATGGATTTTTGGTCACCGTTAAAGGCATTTGATTGGCCAGCTAGTGCTCCAGGAACAAGCAGGAATAAGTCCTCACATATGGGTACGTCGGTACCGACGGAGCCTGAGCGGGAAAGCTCCCCAGCTTCCCAGAAGGAAAGCTTTTGGGGCCTCCCACTGCCCATGCGCGCTGCCTTCCCGCCTTCCTGACCAACTCTCCTCAGTTCTTCTTTTTCCGCGGAGCCAGCAGGTCGTGTTCCTGTCACCGCTGAAGAAGTTGTTATTTTAATTTATTTCTTTGGCCGCGTGTCTGCCTTCCCCGATTCCAGACCGTTCTTTTTTCCTTCATTTCTTAAAAAAGAAAAAAAAAATCTTTTTTCTGTCACTTGGTGTGTTTGTTCTGTGAGGCTTTTAGGCCTTCACCAATTCTCCCTCATGGAGAAACAAGCCTCTGGGTTTAAAAAATGCACCAAGTGCAGCGGTACTATTTCAGTCACAGACACCCATGAATGGTGTCTTAAATGTCTGGGGCCTGACCATTCCATTCCGGATTGCCCATCATATCTTTGATGTCTAAACGTGGCTTACAGAACCGGGCAGCCAAGTTTCACATGCTGTTTTCTACAGATACTCCAGCATCGACATCTTCCAGGTCTTCCTCTCCTGATGGATCTCAGGTAACCAAACATTCCTCTGGCAGGTCCTCAAAGGGCAAATCTCCCTCTAAGTATCGAGATACCCCTGGGCTTGACCCTGAGGACCCTGCCCCAGCCAAACAACCCCGGCGGGAAGCTCCGGCTTCCAAAGCTCCTCCTATGGGGTTACAGGTTGACATCGATGGCACGGCCTCGACCGATCACCTGTTAGACTGTTCTGGGGTACCGGCTCAATCATCCGGTACTGACATCCAGACAGTCGTGGCGTCCATGGATCATACAGTTCAATCCATGCAGCAGGCCATTTTGGCTTTTATTAAGGCTGCGACGCCCTCGGTACCGCACCCTGCAGTACCGACTCCGGTTCCGGTACCACAACCGATGCCGGTATCCAGGCCATCCACATCGACCAGGATACCGATTCCGGTTCCCGGTTCCGGGGTTTTTCCCGATACCGATCCGGTTCCGGGTACCCTCGATGTCGATACCGGTCGATACGCTTATCGATCCCTGGAAGCAAACAGACGATACTTTGAGTCTTCTGATGATTCTGATTCATCAGATGACTCTGCTGAAGTATCCCTTACTCTACCTGAGGAGCCCTCTTCTCCAAAGAGGAGAATGTCTCCTCCAGAGGATTTATCCTTTCAAGACTTCATCATTGAAGTAGCTAAAGGTCTTTCTATTTCTGTATCCTCTGAAAAAGAACCTAGAGCAAAAAAGTTAGACATTTTAGGATACTCTAAGGTTCCCAAAGAGGCAGTCACCTTGCCCATCCATGAAATTCTTCAAGAACACATGATGGACTTATGGGAGACTCCTCTCACCCTATCTCCACATTCTCGTCGTCTGGACACCATGTATCGTGTCCCCCCTTCTCCTGGGTTTCAAAAAACTCAGCTCCCTCACCACTCCATCGTGGTGCAGTCAGCTATGAAAAGGATCAAGAGTACTAAAAGACACTCTTTTACTTCCCCAGGAAGAGAATGTAGGACTCTGGATGCTTTTGGAAGAAAAATCTTCCAAGCAAGTATGCTTATTGGCAGAATCAACTCATACAGCCTCTATATGGGCATGTTTCTGAAGGAAATTGCATTAAAAATATGCCATTTTCTCCCCTTTATCCCAGAGATTAGAAAGGAGGAGTTCCTTCTTTTGCTGAAGCATACCCAAGATATTTCAAAGTTCTCCAACAGAGCAGCCTTTGACTCCTTTGAGGGTGCTAGCAGAGCCTCAGGTATTGCCATAGCGGCTCGCAGAATTGCTTGGCTCCAGGCCTCTGACCTAGAACCCTGGGTCCAGGATGGGTTGGGAAATTTGCCCTGTACAGGTGAGAATCTGTTTGGTAAGGAGTGGCAAATCAAAGCCACTCAAATGGATGCAGAAAATGCTGCTTTAGATAGACTTTCTAAGTCTACCTCTACCCCTGTCAAGAAGAAATCTTTCAAAAAGCCTTTCTACAAGTAGGCCAGATTTGCCACAAATACTGGCCAACAATCTTCTGCAGCTCGCTTTGCTCCTAAGCGTCAGCAGCCTAAACAGGCCAGGGCAAAACCTGCAGGGGCTGCTACAGCCCAACAGTCCCAACCCCCTCAGGGTTTTTGACTTAAAACTAGAGAACTTAACCTTTCTGGCTCTAAAACATCCAGAACCTCTCACCATTCCAGGAAGGTAAACTCATTTTGCTCCCAGATGGGAGCAAATCACATCAGAACAATGGACCCTCTCTATCATCAGAGAGGGCTACAAACTACATTTCTCCAACCTTCCTCCCCATACCATGGTGAGAAGTTTCAATTCTCCCCCATCTCTCCTAGACCTGTTGGGTCAGGAGGTGACCACTCTTCTCGCCCAAAAGGCAATAGAAGAGGTTCCTCTTCCTCAACAGGGGTCAGGTTTTTACTCCCCTTATTTTCTCATTCCCAAGAAAACAGGGGGGTACAGACCCATTCTGGATCTCAGAGAATTGAACAAATTTCTATACAAGGAGAAATTCAAGATGCTTTCTCTAGATACTCTCCTTCCATACCTACAGAGTCAGGATTGGCTTTGTTCTCTAGATCTCAAGGATGCGTACACACATATACTCATCCATCCATCCCACAGAAAATTCCTACAGTTTCTGTTCCAGGGAAAACATTTCCAATACAGAGTACTTCCCTTCGGTCTAGCCTCTGCTCCAAGGGTATTTACCAAATGCATGGCAATAGTAGCTGCATTTCTACGCACCCTGGGAATTTTTGTCTTCCCATACCTGGACAACTGGCTCATCCGAGCTCCATCTCAGTCCGAGGCTCAGACTTCCCTGGATCGCACCAGGTGAATTCTACAGTATCTGGGACTTGTGATCAATATGCCAAAGTCCCAACTCACCCCTACTCAATCCCTAGAATTCATAGGGGCCTGGTTGGATACCACCACTGCAAGGGCCTATCTACCTCAGGCCCGTTGCCAACGTCTAGTGCACTTAGCCTCTCAGACTCAGTCCAGAAGCCACTTGACTGCCAGAGAGATGCTACAACTATTAGGCCACATGGCCTCCACAGTGCATGTGGTGCCTTATGCTCGCCTACATATGAGAGCAGCTCAAAGGACTTTATCCACCCAGTGGACTCAAGCATCAGGAGCTCTCTCAGACCAAATAGCAAACTACAATCGTCTCTTTTGGTCTCTCCAATGTTGGATATCCACTCAAAATCTGTTGTTGGGGGCCCCCTTTCAACCATTGTTGCCCCAAGCAACCCTCACAACAGATGCCTCCCAAACAGGTTGGGGGGCTCATCTCCAAGATCTCTCCACTCAGGGCACTTGGTCTCCACAGGAGACCACCCTTCATATCAACCACTTGGAACTTCGAGCAATCTTTCTGGCTCTCAAAGTTTTTCATACCCTCCTCAGCAACATGACAGTCCTTATTCACACGGACAATCAAGTAGCCATGTTTTACATAAACAAACAAGGAGGGACTGGATCTCTGTCGCTTTGCAATGAAGCTCTAAGATTATGGGCCTTCGCCAGAGAGCATCAAATCCATCTCCTGGCAGTATATCTTCCAGGAATCCAAAACTCTTGGGCAGACAGACTCAGTCGAGTTCTGCTTCCACACGAATGGTCCCTGCACATGGATCAGGTACTCAGAATCTTCCAGAAATGGGGAACCCCGGACATAGACCTCTTTGCAAGTCCGTGGAATGCCAAACTTCCCCGGTTCTGTTCCAGAATTCCGTGTCAGGGAGTTCAGGCCAAGGATGCCTTCCTCCTGCATTGGGGTCAGGGCTTCCTGTATGCCTTTCCACCCATTCCTTTGATTCCCAAGACTCTGTTCAAACTTCAAAGGGATCAAGGGTCCATGATCCTCATAGCTCCACGCTGGCCACGCCAGGTGTGGTACCCTCTACTTCTTCATCTCTCCCAAGCCCCCTCCCTGGACTTGGGAGCGGCTCCAGACCTTCTGTCTCAGGAGGAGGGGACTTTGTGGCACCAAAACCCCAAGTCCCTTCACCTCAGAGCTTGGTTACTGAAGGCCTAGACCTTCAACACTTCAATCTTTCGCAGCAAGTGAAGGATATCCTACATGCCTCTAGGAAACCTTCCACTAGACGTTCTTACGCTTTTAAATGGAAAAGATTTTCCATTTGGTGTGCTCAAAAGGGTCTTAACCCTCTGGCACTCCCATTGAATTCTCTTTTGGAATATCTCCTGCATCTCTCCAATGCAGGACTCAAAACGAATTCAGTAAGAGTCCATTTGAGTGCTATTGCGGCATCACTTAAGCCCATCAATGGACAACCTGTTTCCTCTCATCCTCTTATTGCAAGATTCATGAGAGGCCTAACTTTAACTAAACCTCCCATTCAACCTCCTCCGATGGCATGGGACTTAAACTTGGTTCTTGGTCAGCTTATGAAGCCACCTTTTGAACCCTTAGCCACTACCTCCTTGAAATTTCTTTCCTGGAAGGTTATTTTCCTCATTGCAGTCACTTCAGCTCGCCGCATCAGTGAACTGCAGGCCTTAGTGGCTAATCCACCTTATACAAGGTTCCATCATGATAAGGTAGTCCTTAGGACAAATCCTCACTTTATGCCTAAAGTGGTCTCACCTTTTCATCTTAATCAAGAGGTATATTTACCTGTCTTTTTTCCAGCTCCTCATGCATCCAGTGCAGAGAGGAACCTTCATACTCTAGACTGTAAAAGAGCTCTTGCCTTTTACCTCCACAGGACACAGCAACATCGAAAGTCTTCTCAGCTTTTTGTTGTTTTTGATCCTTGTCATTTAGGACTTCCAGTCTCCAAAAGAACACTCTCCAATTGGATTGCTCAGTGTATCTCTTTTGCTTACCAGAGTAAGAACCTTTCTCTGGAGGGCCATGTCACCGCTCACAATGTGAGGGCCATGGCCACCTCTATGGCTCATTTAAACTCTGTGTCCATTGACCAGATCTGTCGAGCAGCCACCTGGGCCTCGGTTCATACCTTTACAGCCCATTACTGTTTGGACAAGGACTCCCGCCGGGATGCTTTGTTTGATCAGGCTGTCCTCAGACACCTGTTCCATTCTTGAACAACTCCAGCCCACCTTCCCTGAATGGATGCCTGAGATCCATAGGAAGATGAGGAACCTTTCAGGGTCTCATACCCTTCAGAGGATCTCCTGGGCATCTTAGCTAGGGAGTCCCCATATGTGAGGACTTATTCCTGCTTGTTCCTGGAGATAGCACAGTTACTTACCTGTAACAGGTGATCTCTGGGAACAGCAGGAATTAGTCCTCACAACCCGCCCACCTCCCCTAGGAGTTGTATCCCTCTCTCTCTTCCTTTCCTCTCTCTATTGTCTCAGCTATAAACTCGAACTGAGGAGAGTTGGTCAGGAAGGCGGGAAGGCAGTGCGCATGCACAGTGGGAGGCCCCAAAAGCTTTCCTTCTGGGAAGCTGGGGAGCTTTCCCGCTCAGGCTCCGTCGGTACCGACGTACCCATATGTGAGGACTAATTCCTGCTGTTCCCAGAGATCACCTGTTACAGGTAAGTAACTGTGCTTTACCCGTTCTATGCCATTCATTAATTTGTAGACCTCATTCATATCTCCCCTCAGCTGTCGCTTTTCCAAGTTGAAGAGCCCTACAGGGTCATTCCGAGCCGCAACTAACAAATGCCCGTTGTATGGGGAAGTTAGATAGGGCGGGAAAGCGGCAGAGAGGAGTGGCGTTAGGGCAGGCAGTGGACGGTAGGCGGGCCTGGGCATACAGGGCTGATTCCAATGTCAGCCCTGTATGTCTAGGGCCGACGGCCTGAACAGGGAACTTATTCCACCTCTGAGGTGGAATAAGTTCCCCTAGTTGGGTGGATCTGGCAGGCCCGGGGTGCAGCAAAGGTGGGAGGGGGCAGAGGAGATTCCCCACAGTCCAGCCCTGGCCTTGGGGGGTCAGATCGGGGGTCAGGCTGCGGGGGGTGAAGAATTTTTTCTGGCAGTTGGGGATTGGAGCCGTGGCTCCATGGCAATGGACGCACAGAGGGCAGGGAAGTCCAGAATAGAATCAGGTCTCTAATCTTTTAAGCCTTTCCTCATAGGGGTATCCTTCCATCCCCTTTACCATTTTGGGGGCTCTCATCTGTACCTTTTCTAATTTTGCTATATCCTTTTAAAATATGGCAACCAGAATTGCAGACAATATTCTAGGTGTGGTCGCACCATGGAATGATTCAGAGGCATTATAATATCTTTGCTTTTATTCTTCATTCCTGATGATTCCTAGCATTCTATTTGCTTTTTTGGCTGTGGTTGCATACTGGACAGAGGGTTTCAATGTATTATCCATGATGACGCCTAAATTCTTTTCCTGGGTGGTGATTCCTAATGTGGAACCTTGCATCATGTAACCATGGTTTGGGTTGTTCTTTCCTAGGTGCATAACTTTGCACTTGTGCACATTAAATTTCATCTGCCTTTTAGACGTCCAGTCTTCCAATTTATAAAGGTACTTTTGCAATTTTTCACAATCCTCTTTTGTTTTAATAACTTTGAATAATTTTGTGTCATCTGCAAATTTGATCACCTCACTCATTATTCACATTTCCAGGTCATTTATAAATATGTTAAAAAGAAGCATGTACAGCACTGATCCCTGGGGTACCCCACTATTCACCTTTCTCCATTGGAAAAATTGGTCATTAAGCTTACCCACTTCATAGGTTTTCAACCCAGACCTCGGGAAACCCTAGGCCAGTCAGGTTTTCAGGATTCCCACACTGAATATACATAAGATAGATTTGCAGACAATGAAGGCAGAACATGCAAATCTTTCTCATGCATATTCATTCTGGGAATCCTGAAAACCTGACTGGCCTAGGGTTCCCCGAGGACTGGGTTGAAAACCCCTGCTCTACTTACTATCTCTTAACCCAGAGCTACTCAATTCCAGTCCTGGTGGCCCGCAACCCTGCAGGTTTTTGGGATATCCCTAATGATATGCATGAGATATATATGCATTAGAGATAGCCTGCCAACCTGACTGGTTTGTGGCCCTCCAGGGCTGGATTTGGAGACTCCTGCCTTACACCTCTGTCATTTAAGATTGTGAGTGGGCAAGGTACAGATGTTCTAGACATCAAAAGGGTAGATAGAATGTGTCACATTCCTCCTAGATTCTCAACACCACCAAAAAGTTGTCTAATAGACAATATTTTGGTGGTGGGGAGAAGCAAGGAGGAATGTGACAAATTCTGACCTCTTTGATGTCTTGGATATCTGCACCTTGCCCACTTACAATCTTAAATGACAGAGGTGTAAGGCAGGGGTCTCCAAATCCAACCCTGGAGGGCCAAACACCAGTCAGGTTGGCAGGCTATCTCTAATGCATATATATCTCATGCATATCATTAGGGATATCCCAAAAACCTGCAGGGTTGCGGGCCACCAGGACTGGAATTGAGTAGCTCTGTCTTAACCCAGGGGTGGGGAACCCTGGTCCTGGAGAGCCGCAGACCAGTCAGGTTTTCGGGATAGCCCTAATGAATATGCATGAGATATATATGCATTAGAGATATCCTGCCAACCTGACTGGTTTGTGGCCCTCCAAGGCTGGATTAGGAGACCCCTGCCTTACACCTCTGTCAGTTAAGATTGTGAGTGGGCAAGGTGCTGATGTCCTAGACATCGAAAGGGTATATAGAATGTGTCACATTCCTCCTCGATTCTCACCACCACCAAAAAGTTGTCTAATAGACAATATTTTTGGTGGTGGTGAGAAATGAGGAGGAATGTGACACATTCTATCTAACCTTTTTGATGTCTTGGACATCTGCACCTTGCCCACTCACAATCTTAAATGACAGAGGTGTAAGGCAGGGGCTCCAAATCCAGCCCTGGAGGGCCACAAACTAGTCAGGTTGGCAGGATATCTCTAATGCATATATATCTCATGCATATTCATTAGGGCTATCCCGAAAACCTGACTGGTCTGCGGCTCTCCAGGACCAGGGTTCCCCACCCCTGTCTTAACCAGTTCCTGATCCACAATAGTACACTGCCTCCTATCCCATGATTTTTTTTATTTTGCCAAGAGTCTCTCATGAGGAACCTTGTCAAAGGTTTTCTGAAAATCCAGATACACTATATCAACCTGCTTGCCTTTGCCTACCTGTTTATTCACACCTTCAAAAAAATATAACAGATTAGTAAGGCAAGACTTTCCTTGGCTAAATCCATGTTGGCTTTCTCCCATTAAACAATGACTACCTACATGTTTAATAATTATTTTCTTTATAATGGTTTCTATCATTTTGCCCGGTACTGACATCAGGTTCACTGTTTGTATTTTCCTGGATCATACCTGGAACCCTTTATAAAAAGTGGTGTTACGTTAGTCATTTGCCAACCTTCAGATATTACAGATGATTTTAATGATAGTTCACAGATTCTTAATAGTAGGTCTGCAATCTCATATTTCAGTTCTTTCAACACCATTGGATGTATACCATGCGGTCCAGGTAATTTGCTACTCTTCAGTTTATCAAATAGTTGTAATACATCTTCCCGGTTTATCGATATTCTTTGAATTCTTCTGATACATCACCTTTAAATACCATTACAGGCATGTGTAACTTTCTACATCTTCTTCAGTAAAAACCAAAGCAAAGACTTAATTCAGTCTCTCCACTTTGGCCTTGTCTTCCCTTAGCACCCCTTTCACCCCTCTATTATCTAATGGTCCAACTGACTCTCTCATAGGTTTTTTTGCTACGAATGTACTTACACAGCAAGCTTTTTTCAAATTCTCTTTTTGCCTACCTTTTCAATGCCTTGCATCTAACTTGCCAGTGCTTATGTTTCCTGTTTTCATCATTTTGCATCTTTTTCCATTTCCTGAAAGATGCTTTTTTTGGCAACAACAGACTCTCTGACCTCACCTTTAAACAATGCTGGCAATTGTTTGGCCTTCCTTCCACTGTTCTTTAAGCATGGAATACATCTGTTCTGAACTTCCAAGATAGTATTTTTTTGAACAAAACCAATTCTTGCTGCAAATCTTTAATCTTTGCAGCTGTTCCTTTTAGTTTTTTCTTAACTATTTTCTTTATTTTATCAGTCTTTCTTTTGAAAATTAAAAGGCAGCACTGTGGATTTCCTTGCTGTTCTCCTTCCATTTATTAAATCAAATGTAATCATGCTATG
This sequence comes from Ichthyophis bannanicus, assembly GCA_033557465.1. Lineage (NCBI taxonomy): Eukaryota > Metazoa > Chordata > Amphibia > Gymnophiona > Ichthyophiidae > Ichthyophis > Ichthyophis bannanicus. The sequence goes on from CM066033.1 coordinate 499,973,086, forward strand.
ATCATATTGCCAAGTTGTCCCAACACCCTTACATCTTGCCTTAACCTAAGGTGCCATATAAGGTGCCCTAAGGATGTTAAGGTGACCCAAGATTTATTTTTATTTATTTAGTGTACACTTGTATCCCGCCACTTCCAGCGATCAGTGGCGGTTTTCTATACAAAAGGGTGCGGTTGTACAGACCAGAATTTAAGCATACAGTAGGATTGCAGGGGAGGGTGAAAGTCACAGCAAACGGTTACAGATTTACATTTGATTTCTTGAGAGGAGGCTTTACATATATACATAAATTACATAATTACAGGATGCATTTCTTGTTGCATATGATTTTTAGTAGCCATGTTGTTCGACAGGATTACATTGACTAGGTTAGGTTGTAATGAGTCTGAAATAGGTGAGTCTTTAGTTTTTTCCTGAAGTCCTTCAGGTCCTTATTTGCTCTCAGTTCATGGGGCATTTGGTTCCAGAGTCATGGAGCCATAAAGGAGAACGCTCTGTTAGTGGTGTTAGCATTGAAATTTCTCAGGTTACTCGGGACTTGAAGGGTATTGCTATTCACTGTTCTTCTGCTTCTGTTGATTGGTTGTGCTGAGATTAAGGTGTTGAGATAAGAGGGTGCTACATTATGAACAAGCTTGAATGTGGTTACTAATATCTTATATTGGATGCGGGCCGTGATGGGGAGCCAATGTAGTTCAATTAGGACAGGAGTGATGTGCTCTGATATGGTGCCTAAGGGCAGTAAGGTGCCCCAAGTTGACAAGTATGAAATGTAAGGGCAAAAAACTGATGTAACTCTAACACTGCACAGAGCACCAAGGAAAGGCAATGGACAAGTGATGGAAGGAAGTAGAGGTGGGAGCTGATGGACCTGCCAAATCTGCATGCAGCTGATGTGGCAGCCGGTAAAATGGACAAACATTTTGGAGGCAGCTGTACCGATGCACAGGGTGTTGTCAATATAAAGTGCTACAATGACAGTGGGTAGAAGAGGATGGGAATATGTGTCCGCCAGTGGAGGTAGAGGTGGCAAGATATTTGCAATGATAGGAGGACAGAGGAGTAGTAGTGCCATGCAGAGCAGACACAGGAGAGGCAAGCATGAAGAGCCTCAGTGCAGAAAAGGGTACCAGTACCGGACATGGGGTAGCAGCCAACACATGAAGACAGGATGCTACACAGTTGACAGATGCAGATAGATGGACAGAAGGATGGCTTGCAACTGTGATGAGGGTACTATGTGCACAGATCTGCAGAGATATGACTGTCACAGGAATGAAAAGGACTTGCCTAATAAAATGAGACCATGGAAGGATTGAACCCATGACCTCTATCTAGGATGTCATTGTACTAACCAGTGAGCAATACCTCTATGGCATCTCTCTCAGCAATAGCTGGCTACAGAAAGACTGCAGTTCACCAAACAAACTGTCTGCTGTGTCTACCAGGATAGGTTAAACCCACCAGTACCCATGATGCAATGCACATGCAGAACAGCAGTCTACATCTGATCACCAGATGGGGTATGCAACTCTCCAGCACATCAGTGTGGTAGGAGGAACTGACCGTGTGTGATACTGGCACAGAGTTGCCACACACCATGCCATTGTGCTGGTTCTGTGTTCACCCTGAGGGTGAGGTGGGCGGCCGGCACCAGGTCTGCAGTACCCGGGTTGCTAGAAACAGGCTTTGCTGCAGGGTCCTATTATTGTCTGTGTGTGACAATTATTCCTTGCAGCCACATCTAAGCTAATCTTCTGTCCATCTGTATTCCCCAATCACATTTAGTTCTTGGGGACCAGGAGCTACCCAAGTTAAGCATTTCCAGGGTGGCTGCCATGGTCAATTGTCATAAGAGCAGGGGGGGTTCCGGACTCACATGCGGATAAAGTAGCACCAGCTACCAGCCTGCCCTGTATGGCTCAAGGTGGTGGATAGGATCTGCCCTAACAGACCCACACTCTACATCTTTGCAATGGAGGCAGTAGAAGGGCAAGAAGAAGGGCTGTGGGACCATCAACCCCAGTCCTGCTTGCAAAACGGCACTGTTCAGGGCAGTTAATGCAAATCTGTAGTTGTCATATAGGCACTGTCAGACAGTCCTGGAAAAACTCAGCTGCCCCCCACTATTATCTGACATTCACCAGCAGAGAGCAAAGTCAGTCTGCACACCCCCACCATTACCTGACATTCACCATCAGAGAGCACAGCAGTCCAGCCCCACACATGCTGACTGCAGACAGTCCGCTAGCCAGTCCATATTGCATGTCCCCAGAAAAACTATGTGCACCCATAAGTGGGATGTAAGCACAGACACCATGCCTGTATCTCCGTGATTGGGCCCAAGAACAGGAAAAACATAGATATCACTTGAGAGAAACACCAACTAGCACTCTGTGTGAACTTAGACATGCCGTAGTCACTGCTCAGTCAGGGTGAGAGTGACCTCCCAGCATGACATGCTGTGGCCACCCTGTCCATGCAGGTGGTGATCGGGCACTACAATGTCCAAGCCATTGCCCCACACCCTTTGCAGATGCATCCTGCCCAGTCCGCCCTGTCCGCACCATATCCACAATACCTTGCTCCTCATTATGCACATTGGCAGGCTAACGCTGGAAACAGTGTAAGCATTGTGGGCCCAGTGAGGAGTAGGCAGCCACAAAACACTGGATAGACATACACACACTCCCACTCCTATTTCAGCATTGTGAAAAGATAGGGGTGGTTGGCAGCTCTGCCCGCCACACTAGTCCTGAGCAAGGTACAGACATTGCTAAGGTATGCAGGTGCTAGTAGTAGTGCTTTGTTGGTAAGTGCTGCTCTGTGCCAGGCCCAACAGCCTGACTCTCCATGAGGCTTTGGATAGCGAAGCCTGTGGGTATGGGTGTTTGTGCCCCTGTTGGCCGATGTTCTCGGGAGTGCACATGTTTATGTTGTATGTGCAATGTGGGGTAAAATGTAGGGCTATGGTCTGCAGGAGCCACAGCTGGGACTTGGGCCTGTGTCCTTCTGCCCCAGGGCACACTGGCTGTGTGTACTGCACCATACTGTTGCCATAGAAGCAAGCCAGTCCCTGGGGATACCATGACTGTTCATTAGACAGCCCTTGTCTGTTGCACTGCATGCCACCCACCTGAACAGGGCTTGGCCCTGGTCTGCTGTGGGCAGATGCCATTGCCCCCTCCACCACCATCACCCCCCCCCCCACCATTCTGACATGCCCATATGCTGGTTGTGCTGGTAGTGCGCAGTCCCAAGCCATCCAGTGTGCAGGTAGGCAGCTGCCTAGGGTGTGGTGTCTGGGGTAGGGGTGTCTACATAGACATCCTCTCTTCCACCTGGCACCACCTTCCAATGTTATGTGCCCTTTGGGGTACCTGCGGGGTAATGTCCCCTGGATGGGACACTGTGGGACACAGACTGATGGGCATGTTTGACCTTGGTCAGTTGCTGTCTTGCTGATTTCCAGATTTTGCATTCCTATGTGCCACCTAGGCATCTGCCTAGCCCACCCTGTGCCCCAGCTTTCCCACTGCATGTCTCACCTTCAGCCCCCTATGCCCCATTTGCAGCATTACCATAGTGCCCTTTCATACCTGGGCACTATGTTGTTGCTGGACATGTAGCACTACTATCACTTTTTTTGGGCACCCTGCCTATGATGTACATTGCTGACACTGAAATGGTTTCTCCCTCCTGCAAATGTGCATCTAACGGCAGGATTTCACTCGCGGTAATGTTCAGCCCTTCAGTTCCCTGCGTTAGTGCAGCAGGAGCCTCTCCCTGCCCACTCCCTGCCCATTGACCCCTTCTCTCCGCCCTCTCTCCACCCTCTGCGGGACTTAACGCTGCTGGAGACGTTAACACACGATAACGTTGCATCTGGTAACGTTGTTGTTGTTAAGTGCCGTCAAGTCGGAGTCGACTCATGGCGACCCTCTGGATAGCTATCCTAAATTGTATTCGGTCTTCAGTCAGGTGGCTCATTGTTGACAGACTGGTACCCGTAGCTGCTGTTATTATATTGATCCATCTCATTGCTGGCCTTCCTCTTTTGCGTTGACCTTCTATCTTGCCAAGCATAATGTCTTTCTCTAATGATCTCTCTCTTCGCATGATGTGTCCAAAGTATGAAAGTCGAAGTCTTGTCATCTGAGCTTCTAAAGAAAGCTTAGGTTTGATCTCCTCTAGTACTGACTGGTTTGTTCTTCGGGCAGTCCATGGTATACACAGTATTCGCCGCCAGCACCATAATTCAAAGGCATCAATTTTCTTCATATCTGTCTTTTTCACTGTCCAGCTTTCACATCCATATGATGTTATTGAAAATACCATGGCTTGAACAAGTCAAATCTTTGTATGGAGAGAGACATCTCTGCTCTTGAGAATCTTATCTAGGTCTTTCATAGCCATTCTGCCAAGAGCAATGCGTCGTCTGATTTCTTGACTGCTTGTTGCTTCTTTATTGATAGTTGATCCAAGTAGGTTAAAGTTGTTCACAATTTCAATTTCTTCTCCTTCAACGATGAACCTGTTGATTATGCCAGTTGTCATGATCTTTGTCTTCTTTACATTAAGGTGCAGGCCCATTTTGAGACTATGTTCTTTGATTGTGAGCAGCAAATGTTTCAAATCATCTTCACTTTCAGCCAGTAATGTGTTATCATCAGCATAGCGAGGTTGTTGATGAGTCTTCCACCAATCTTCACACCTCTGTTGTCTTCATACAATCCTGCTTCTCTGATGCTTTGTTCTGCATATAAATTAAACAGGTAGGGGGAAAGTATGCAGCCTTGTCCTACACCTTTGCTTATTTTAAACCATTCTGTTTCTCCTTGTTCCGTTCGAACTGTTGCTTCTTGATCAATGTACAGATTGCACAAGAGAACGATCAGGTGTTCTGGTATATCCATGCTTCTTAATGTGGCCTAGAGTTTCTCATGGTTTACACAGTCAAAAGCCTTGCTATAGTCGATAAAGCACAAATAGATATCCTTTTGGAATTCTTTAGTCTTTTCAAGGATGCATCTCACATCCGCAATGATGTCTCTCGTTCCTCGCCCTTTCCTGAACCCTGCTTGCACTTCAGGTAGTTCCTGTTCCAGGTATGGTTGTAGTCTCTTTTGAATAATCTTCAGTAGAATCTTGCTGGCATGTGGGATCAGAGTGATTGTGCGATAATCTCCACAGTCAATTGGATCACCTTTCTTTAGTATTGGTATAAACACAGATCTTTTCCAGTCAGTTGGCCATGATGTTGTCTTCCATATTTCTTGGCAGAGCCTTGTGAGTACGGTAACAGCTGCATCAGATTGCTGCAATACTTCTATGGGAATGCTATCAATGCCTGGTGCTTTGTTCTTTGATAAGGCTTTCAATGCTGCTTCAACTTCTTCTTTCATCACCAATGGTTCCCGATCATAAGGTACAGGTTTAAATGGCTGTTGGTCCTCCTGATCTTTATCATATAAAAACTTTGTATATTCCTTCCACCTTTTCTTGATCTTCTCAGCATCATTCAACATAGAACCTTGAGCATCTTGTAACGTTCCAATTCGAGGCTGGAACTTTTTCTTTTACTCTCGTAGCTTTAGGAAAGCCGATCTTGTTCTTCCTCTAATAGTTTCTGCTTCTATTTCCTTGCAAGTGTCATTGTAGTACTTTTCCTTGTCCTGTCTTGCTGCACGTTGGAAATCTCTGTTGAGTTCTGCGATTGTCTTTCTTTCTCCTCTGGCTTTAACTTCTCTGCATTTCTAGGCAATTTTCAGAGTTTCTTCCATCATCCATTTTGGCCTTTTTTGCTTTTTCACCTTTTGTAGAGACTTCTCGCTTTCTTCCAACACAACCTTCTTGATATCATTCCATAACTCTTCCGGAGCTCTGTCATTTGTATCTAAAGCAGCAAATCGATTTTGCAGGCAGTCTTTAAATTCCAGTGGTATATTCTCAAGGTCATATTTTGCTGCATTCATGAGTGGTTTGCTCTTTTTCAACTTTAGCTTGAGTTTGCATACTAGAAGTTGATGATCTGTACCACAGTCAGCTCCAGGTTTTGTCTTTGTTGATGTTACAGAGCTTTTCCATCGTTGACTTCCACAGATGTAGTCAATTTGATTTTTATACAATCCATTGGGTGAAGTCCATGTGTACAGTCGCCGCTTGTGTTGCTGGAAGAAGATGTTTGAGATGAATAGATCATTGGTCTTGCAGAATTCTATCAGTCTTTCTCCAGCTTCATTTCTGTTGCCAAGTCCATATTTTCCAACTACTTTGCCTTCTTCTTTGTTGCCAACCTTTGCATTCCAGTCACCCATGACTATCAGGATATCCTGTTTGCATGTTCTGTCAATTTCAGCTTGTACTTGTTCATAGGACTCTTCAATTTCATTCTCTTCTGCAGCTGTTGTTGGGGCATATACTTGAATTATAGTTGTGTTGATAGGCAATCCTCGTAGACGAATTGAGATTAAGCGTTCGCTGACTGCATTGTATTTCATTACAGTTCTTGCAAGTTTCTTCTTTATTATAAATGCAACACCATTTCTTCTTTGTCTTTCATTTCCAGCATAGTAGACCATGTGATCATCTGATGCAAAGTGCCCCATGCCAGTCCATTTCAGTTCGCTGACACCCAACAGATCAAGTTGTACACGTTCCATTTCATTCTTGACCACCTCCAACTTCCCTTGGTTCATGCTTCATACATTCCATGTTCCAATGTGTAAGACATCTTTACAGCTTCTGACTCTCATTTCATGTGCAGCTACATCAGCAGTCAGACTTCCCGAGGGCTTTGATCCAACCACATCATAAATGCTGGCTTTACTCTGAAAAGTTTTCAGCTCTTCCCCAGTAGCTAGTTGAGTGCCTTCCGACCTGGGGGTCTCATCTTCCAGCACCATAGCACAATTTGTTTTGTTGTAACTATCCATTGGGTTTTCATGGCAAGATACAGAAGTAGATTGCCGGGCCTTTCTTCCGCGCAGTTTAAGTTTGGTGTTGTTGCCGTTGTCACAAAAATGTGATCCTCTGCCGTCAACACTGTCCCATTCTGCTGCTGCCCAGATGGGTGGTTTGTCTTGGTCTGGCACCTCAGCTGAGACCTGTCCATCTTGGGAGACCCTGCCAGTAGTTAAACTACTGATAGTTTAGCTCTCAGCATCACTGATGCATGCAAGCCCTCACAGCATGACAAGCTGCAAACCAAGTGAGAGCTGGTAACGTCAGCACTCGTTAATATTACATTTGGTAGCAGCCGCTGCTATGTTACCGTGCTTTTGTAAGCATACCCCTAAGTCCAAAATAGGTTCCTTTCTTGACGGTTCATGGACCTGCTGTGCCAAGAAGCAGTCATTTCTTTCATCTAGAAACTTTATCTTCCTAGCATGTCCTGCTGTGACATTTACCCAGTTGACACAGGGGTAATTGAAATTGTCCATTATATCCATGTTGTAACTTTTGTTAGCTTCCTTGATTTCTTTTAGCATTTGTTCATTCATCAGTTCATTCTGGCCATTTTACAAGAGGCTCTGTGTTTACAGGACTGTATATCAATGGTTTCTCACTTCCAGTGGAAGCTGCAATTTTTGCTGCATATGAAGAAAACAAACATGCAGCTTTATCTTATATGTGCATGGAAGCATCTTTTTAAAATTGCTGCTCCCGATATCCACCCACATTCCAATCTCCTCCTACCAGCAGCACAAGTCCCTCCCCCTGATAACCCCCCGACATCCGATCCCCCCACCATCCCTCAGACATTCCTGCATTTTCCAATCCCCCATATCTTCCTGTAGCATTTCATCTCTCACCTCCTGACCCCCCCTTCTGTGACATCATGAACACCCCTCCATTGCCCACCTGGCAGATCCCTCACCCACCCCTCAATCCCATCCCCAGCTTATACCATGATCCCTAGTATTTAATTGGAACAGAAACAATGCCCAGTTGTTCCTGATCAGCAGGCCCCGGGTCTCAAAACGGTGCCTCTTTGACCCTTAGCAGTAGTCTCACAATTTTACAACTATGAGTCAGGCATGGGATCAGAGGTGGGGGGGAGGGGGGTACTAGGCCATCAGGGGGGTCTCGATGCTGGAAGGGTCAGGGGGATCTTGATGCTATAGCGGGGTGATTGGATGCTGCAGTGAGGATCTGGAGAGATTTGAGGGGGGGGGGGATTGATCAGGGGAGGTCTGACCTCGGCCTTTACACCTGCTCCTTTGCTCCTTCAAGCTGGCACTTATTCATGTCTCTGGGCAACTGTAAATATCAATGTCTACATTTTATTATATCGATATGGATTCGCCTTGTAAAATGGGGAATACACATTGATTACTGTGGGTCTGCCCTAAGCACACCTTCTTGCAATCTAGACGTACAGTTCTTCACATGCAAATAGTGGGTTTCTAAAATCACCACAGGAATGTGTAGATGATTTATATGTACAAAAGCCACTATTTATACACAGGGATGCCCCTAAAATAGCCCCCAAACTATAAAAAAAATCTAATTCTTCCATTACCATTTCTGACTGCACTGCAAGACACTGAATTACTTTTTCTGTCTCCTGTCTTTTCCTAAAACTAAGGGCCGAGTGGCTTGGTTACAACACTGCAGACCTGTAGGGTTCAGGTGAGTCACAGTACATATTGTTTCAGGGAACCAGATGGCAGTTTTTTCTCATCCAGTAATGGTCATAGCATAACTGTGTGGCCACAGGGAAGGATGCTAACACTGGTATTGCACATGTTCTGAGTCTCAGTCAAAAGACAAAGAAAGAATAGTCCTCAGTTGATGGTTGACCCTAGACATAAAGAGGCTGAAAAGGGAGAACTGCTGAGGAAGGGGCATCACCAAATAGATTTACTGCTGTGGAGACCAGATATGCAGCCCTTAGCCAGCCAGGGGGTTGGGTAGAAAGCAGAGATGTAAATGGCCAAGCATACAGCTGGGACCCTGGCTTGAAATGTTCTCTACGCTCTTCATGATGTCACTGATTGGCACACAGAAGGAGAGCAAAGGTCAGAGCCAATAAACAGCAAACAAAGAAAGACATCAGAGGACAATTTACATAATCACAGTGGAGTCTGCATGAGTTTCAGTGCAGAACTAAAGCAGCTTGCACCTTCCGCATGAACAAAATATACATTAAATAACACACAACACACTTATTAGCAACAGGCATGTATGAATAAAGAAGATTACAGATATTGCTCCATCCCTTGAATACACTGTCAGGTCCTTGCATACACTGAAAATCATTTGACTCCACTGTGATTATATAAATTGACTGTATTTTTCTTTCATTTATTTTGCATAAAGTGGCTTCATCCACCCAGAGAAGTAGCTGTACTTCTTAGATGTGAAGCAAAATTTTAGACAAGATGTGAAATGTCCAAGATATGAAATGATCGAATTGTGAAGTCTTCCTGGCCTTCGGATCGTCCCCCTGCCTCTCATGATAATCCGGGCCATTTCACCTGTGGCTCCTGTAGTTATTGTGTTATGGCGCTAACAGGGTCGCTGTGGCTGAATACCTCCACTTCTACTGTCTACAACTCTCAGTGGCACACGACATGTGATTCCTCCTATGTTGTCTATCTCATAAAATGCCCTGGTGAGCTATTATATGTTGGCCGTACCACTCGCAGTGTCAAGATCCGCCTTGGGGAACATGCATCTCGTCTACGGACGAAAACGTTATCGGCACCCATGGTTACTCACTGTCTTCAGGAAAATCATTTGTTCCATCAGTTACAGTGGCGGGTACTAGATCATATCCCTAAGGATCCCCGTGGGGGGGATCGGATCGCAAAATTGCAGCGAATGGAACAGCGATGGATATTCAGATTAGACACTGTTTCCCCGCGCGGGGTTTAAATGCCTCTGTGGAATGGCAGACTCTATTGTGAGATGACTGACTTTATTGACAACAGTGACATCATTGGGGTTCCCTTGCTGTGGGTTTCCCCCAATAAACGCATGCTTGTAACGTTTAGACTGCTGATTGGCTGTTTGATCTCCACAAGTGTATTTGACGTCACACGCCATTCTTTTTAAACCTAACCGTTGTGATGGGACTTAATCAAAAGCCAACTTGCTGGGATTCAACTTTTTTCACCTGATGCAGGGCCACAGCTTGATGGATGGCTCGAAACGTGGCACGTTGTGTCTTCTGAATTCTGTGCTGGCTGGACTAAAATAAAGATAAGTTGAAGTTTTTCAAGCATTTAAATGATTAAAATGGAGTGACCACGGCGAGGGGTGGGTTATTTTTCCTGCTTTCTCTTGGATGGTTACTCCGACAAAAAGATAGTGTTATAATTACAATTTTGGGATCTGTTATTCTAATATACGGCAGGTTCTGTGAGCCGGGGCTTTTTTCTTTTGGGTCTAGGTCTGTGAAAAGCAACATCTTACAAAGAAATTTAGCAGCAGGCCTTGCTTAGCCCAGGTGGAAATTGCCATTGTCTGCTGCTCTTTGTTTTCAGTCTCTTGATGGAAAATTAATCCTTTTGTTTTTATGCTAAAAAGTAACACTATTTATTTATTTATTTATTTCAGAAGTTTTTATATACCACCCCTTCCAAAGATCAGGAACAGTTTACAGAGAACTGAGTCGCTACATTAAACATATTATGGAACATTATAACTATACACATCAAACATTTTAAAGGAAATAACAAACAGGTAAGGTTGGAAAACTAGGGTGCAATAGATACATTTGACAACTATTTATCTAGTTAACTATATACAGAGAAACTGAGCTTTACATAGTTTTTGGTCTGGCTGGTTGTTCATTGTGAGTGATATAGGGGATCTGGAGCGTGGGTGTTATATGTAAGGGTAGGGGGGTGTTACTGTCATTGCCATAGTGCTCAATAAATAGATGTGTTTTGATTTGTTTTCTAAACATTTGTAGGTCTTTGATGGTTCTCAGTGTGTCAGGGAGAGCCTTCCATAGAGTAGGTGCCACAAATGACAATCAGGGGCGGCCCAAGGGGGGCGCAGGGCCATGTGTGGAGACTGGGTGTGGGGCCTCATTTGCATAAGGGGCCTCATTTGCATAAATATTTGCATAATGTTCCAACCACCAGGCACATTAGGAACTACTACAAACACTGCCCATTTAGAACCCATAGCAAACCTGCCATATCATAACAGCACTACCAGGACTCACAAAGCACCATACTCTACCTATCAAAAGGCAACACTGCAAATATTAAACCAATACATTTCAGAGAATAACAATACATGACCTACTGGGGAAAGAGAACAAGTGGCAATGTCAAATAGAAATTACATAAACAGAATACCTCAGCTCAGTTACACATGCAGAACATAGACTGTCACCAAACAAGGAATCACAATTTAGAAACAGGAAGACAATAATTAAACTGGGAACCCCAAAAGCCAAACTTGGAATGTACAACAACACTGTAGAAATAAAACTATAAATTAATTTCCTCTTGTACTAAACAAATCACAGACGTTAATGATGCACATTTCCCAGAGCTGACATATTCCAGTTAATAAATTCAAAATAAAGAGATATTTTTCTACCTTTTGTGCATCTTTTTTCAGTTGCAATTGCTCCAACCACTTTCTTCTGGTTTCTTCATGTCTTCTGCTAACTCTCCATCGTCTGGTGTCCATTTGTCCTTTCTTCTCTCTTCTAGTTTTTTTTCTATTCTCTCTCTACATCTGCTTTAACATACTAATCTTTCTCCTTTTGCTCTTTCCTCATTCCTATTTCATCCACTCAAATTTTACCCCTCCATCCTCAATCCCCACTTACTCTCCCAATACCTGGCCAATTGTAGATTTTTCTTCCCTCCCACACAAAATATTTTTCCCCTTTCCATTTCACTCTCCCAGCTCCATCCCATGCTAATCCTCCTCCAACATCAACTCCCTTCTAGTTCCAGCCCCACCCAGCATCCGCTCCCTTCTAGTCTCCGCATCAGCCCATTTCCAGTCCTAGACCCCCATCAGCCCATTTCCAATCCTATCCTAGCCAGACCATCAGCCCATTTCCAGTCCTAGCTCCCTCATCCATTTCTAGTCCTATCCGAGTCCCTCTATCAGCTCATTTCTAATCCCAGCCCCCCTCCATCAGCCCATTTCTAGTCCTTTCCTAGCCCCACCATCAGCCCATGTCAAATCCTAGCTCGCTTCCACTCATCCCATTTCCAATCCAAGCCCCCCATGAGCCTACTTCCAGCTCTAGCCCCTCCATGAGTCCAATTCAATCCAAGCCCCCAACACAGCCCATTTCCATTCTTAGCACACCCCAACAGCCCATTTTCAGTCCTATCCTAGCCCCTCCATCAGCCCATTTCCTGTCCTAGCTCCCCCCACTCAGCCCATTTCCAGTGCTAGCTCTCCCGCATAGCCCATTACCAGTCCTAACCCCCCTATCACCCCATTTCCAGTCCTAGCCCCCCATAGCCCATTACCAGTCCTAGTCCCTCATAGCCCATTACCAGTCCTAGCCCCCCCATAAGCTCACTTCTAGTCCTAACCCCCCCATCAGCCCACTTCCAGTCCTAACCCCCCATAGACCATTACCAGTCCTAGCCCCCCATCAGCCCATTTCCAGTCTTAGCCCCCCCATAGCCCATTACCAGTCCTAGCCCCCCATCAGCCCACTTCCAGTCCTAACCCCCCATCACCCCATTTCCAGTCCTCGCCCCCATCAGCCCTTTACCAGTCCTAGCCCCCCATAGCCTATTACCAGTCCTAGCCCCCCTATCAGCCCATTTCCAGTCCTAGCCCCCCCATAGCCCATTACCAATCCTAGCCCCCCCATCAGCCCATTTCCAGTCCTAGCCCCCCATCAGCTCCCCCCCATAGCCCAGGTAGATTTAAAAAAAACTTGCTGCTACTGTGGCAGCGGCAGAATCGAGCATCCCACAGGGCCCCGGCAGAGTCCTCCATGCGGCCTCAGCTCCCTCAGCAGGGCTTTTCAGAGATCGTGAAGGGAGAGTTTCCCTTTCTCGCGGCTCTGTTTAAGCCCATGGGGCTGATGGGAAACAGGAAATCCTGTTTCCCATCAGCGCCAGCGGCTTAACAGAGCCACGAGGGAGAAGCTCTCTCCCTTCGCGGCTCTGAAAGCCAGTACTTAGGGAGCTGAGGCCGCATGGAGGACTCTGTCGGGCGGGGGGGGGGGCCCCCACAGGATGCTTGATTCTGCCGCTGCCATGGCGGCAGCGGCAGCAAGTTTGTGGGTTTTTTTTTAAATTTACCGGCAAATGCAGAATGTTGTTTGCGCGGGGCCCCCTGAAATGCGGGGCCCTGTGCAAACAACATTCTTGCACAATGGACGGGCCGGCCCTGATGACAATGCTCTGTTGCTTGTAGCTTGCCTTGTTTTACGATACCTGGTGGGGGTTTGATAGTGTTAATGTAGCATTCTCTTTTGGTTCTTGTGTCTGAATTTGGGTGTATTAATGTTGACAGAAAAGAGGGGGATATATTGTTAAGTAATTTAAATGTGGTCATAAGTAGCTTAAATTTTATTCTGCTTGCGACAGAGAGCCAGTGGAGCATGTGCATAATGTGAGTAATGTGATCGTTTGGGTGGGCTTTATAAATGAATCTGGCTGCCACATTTTGTGCTAATTGAAGCTGATTGATCGTCTTTTTTGGCAGTCCTTGAAATATTCCATTGCAAAAGTGAAGGTGAGGCATGACCAGAACTTGCACGGCTAACTTGAAGTCGTGGGGGTTTGAGTAGAGGTCTGAGATGTTACAATGTTCATAGTTTGAAGAAAATGTTTCTTGAGATTATTTTTATGTGTGATGTCATATATGGGGCCTGATCTAAAATGATATCTAAATATTTCACTTCTTTCTTATTTATTTATTTATTTATTTAACAATGATTTATATACCGCATCTTCCATAGTTCAGTTGCGGTTCAAAATAAACAACAGTTAACAAATCGGAGTTTGTTTTACATAAAACATCATATGACCAAATAACAATAAGATAAACAACTAGTGTTAATACAGAACAGTATAGAACAGTGTAAACTATATACATTATGTACAAATACACATTATGTACAAATACACATTATGTGGGGCTTAAGCGTTAAGGTTAAGCGAGTGGTGGAGTGAAGTTTAGTTTCCTTCTTATGTACAGTGCTTTAGTTTTATTGAAGTTTATTCAGAGGTTGACAGAGTCTAGCCAGATTCTTTGATGCAAGAGGAAAGTGTTTGATGGTTAGGATTAGCGATATCTGTAGGTACTGTACAACAGCATGATATCATCGGTGTAGATGTGATATCCTACTTTGAACTTCTTGAATATGTTGCATACCGGTTGAATGTAGAGGTTAAATAATAATGCAGATAGGGCAGAACCTTGTGGGATTCCTTGCTTTTGCTTGAAGTCTGAGGAACTTTTTGTGCCTACTTGAACTAGTTGGGTGTGGTTATCTAGGTAAGATATGAACCATTGTAGTGCACTTCCTGAGATTCCTATTTGTATCAGTCTTTTTATCAATGTATTATGATTTACATTGTCAAATGCAGAAGCACTGTCCAGGAAAATTAATATTTTTAGATTTCTCCAGACCATGTATAAGTTTGTCTAGGAGGGTTAGAAGAAGTGTTTTGACACCGTGGTGGGGCAGAAGCCAAGTTGCTGTTCATCTAGGGGAGTGTTGAGGTCTATATAGTCCTGCAATTGAATTTGTACAGCCTTCTCAATTATTTTGGAGATAAATGGGATGCTTGCCATCGGCCTGTAGGAGCTGGGATTGTTCTTGTCTATGGTTTTGTTGTGATTAGTTTCTTGTTGCAAAATGTCACATGCTTGGGGCCAAGTCACATAGCAGGGTATGTTTTTTAAGGCTTACCTATTTTTCTGCATGAGGTTGCACACATAGGGGTATGTTTACTAAGCAGTCTTAACATGTGCCCGGCGTTAGTGTGCAGGATGCCATATAAGGTAGTGGGCGTTCCGGTCCTAAGGTAGCATTTAGGGTTATCGTGCGATAAGGTACATTTTCGTGCGATAGAGGGAGCCGTGGCACGTTAATGTGCGTTAGCCTTAATTAGGCATGCTGACCTACAAACACAGCAACAGAGGTGTAGCACAATGGTTAATACATTGACTGATGAAGCAGGGGTCATGAGTTTGATCCACCAGTGGGTTTCATGAGTAAGGCTGCCTGGGGCATTACCTTTTACTTTAAATCAGTGCTGTCTGAGGCATTTGCTTTTTTAATTTAAATTAGTGCTGCCAGCAAACACACTCTCACAGTGCCGTAACCTAAGGTGCCGCATAAGGCGCCCTATAAGGCACTCCAGAGGGCACATTATAAAGTGCACTGTCTGCCTAGGCACCTTATAATGTTCCCTATAGGGTGCCTTATAGGGCGCCTTATATGGTGCCTTATAGGGCGCTTTATAGGGTGCCTTATGAGGCACCTTAAGGTTGCAGCACTGTGAGTGTGTTTTTTGCTGGCAGCACTAATTTAAATAAAAAAAAAGAAAATGCCTCAAACAGCCCTATCAAAACACCCCACTGTGGGATCAAACCCACAACCACTGGCTCTACAGGCAGTGAAGTAACCAGTGGGCTACAGCTACTAGCAAACCCCTGGCTGGCTACAGAAGGACTTCAGGTCACCACACAAACTGCTGTGGTTACCAGGATAGGGTTAACCCACCCATTCCCATGATGCACTGCACATGCAAATCAGCAGTCTACAGATGATGACAAGATGGGGTATGCACCCCCACAGCACCTCAGCCTGGTAGGGGGTACTGACCGTGTGCACCGCCACAGCACCTCAGCCTGGTAGGGGGTACTGACCATGTGTGTTACTGGCACAGAGTAGCTACAGACCGTCACATTGTGCGGGTACTGTTCTCTGAGGGTGAGGTGGGGTGGCCAGCACCAGGTCCACAGCACCTTTCATAGCTGTAATAGATTATGCTGTAGCTTCTTATCAGTGCTAGGGTGTGTGTGATAGGTAGTTCCTGCAGACACACCTTGGATACATCTGTGTCTGTCCTGTATTTCTCAGTCACATTTAGCCCTTATGGGCTATGATGCACCCAAAATAGTGCATATCCTGTGTTGGTGCCATGGTCACGTGATAGGAGGAAGAGTAGCCTAGTGGTTGGGGCAAGGTACTTCAGGTTGGAAGGTCAGGGTTTCAAATCCTACTAGAGGACAGCAACCTTGGGCCGGAAGGACTGGGGTTTCTAGTCCCACAGATGCTCCTTGTGGTCTTGGGCAAGCCACTTAACCCTCCATTGCCCATGTTCCCTGTAAGTATTAGTGTATGTGTCTCATATCCCCACATGTTAAATGTATCCCCCAATTTTGTTGTGACCGCTTTGATTGAAGGTGGTATACAAAAACTGTCTAAATAAATAAAATAAATAAATAAATGATGAGGGAGGGGGAGTGTTTGGACCCATAGGCGGATATATGTACCACCACCCAACAGATCCACATTCTACCTCCCTGGAATGGTGGCAGTAGAGGGGAGCCATCAACCCCAGTCCTGCTGGGGAACAGACATGCTACAGGGCAGTCAATGCAGATCTGTACAAATCCATAAGGCAAGGCAGACAGTAGGGCTGGAAATGCTCAGCTGCCACCCACCACTATCTGACATTCTCCAACAGCAAGCACAGTGAGTCTCCAGCCACTGCACCGAAAAGTGTTCCAGCCAGACACATACCAACTGCAGACAGTCTGCTAGCTAGTCCATAGTGCATGTCCCTGGAGAAGATGCATGTACTCAGAACTGGAATGTCAGCATACACACCAAGCAAATAAATCAGTGATTGGGCCGCTACATTTACCTTGTATGGAGACAAAGGTGCACATAAACCTCAAAACAGACCTCAAAATAAGGGGCAAACACCCATAGCCAAGCTGGGCAACAATGATATCATTGGGTAACATTACACATCACTCCCAGGAAAGCTCCATCACAATGAAATGACCCTTCCAAACATCATTTCTTTCTTTGGTGCTTTCCAGGGAGTGTTGTTCATTGTTGCCCATTGCTATCACTGTTGCCCAGCTGAATTGTGCTTTTTACATTGTTTCTTGTGGTCATTCTTAAGGTTTTATGTGAACTTTTGGTCTTTGCACATGTATCACACTGCTCACGTTTTGTAGGGTTTCCCCGGTTTTGCTGTACATTGCTGACGGAAATGGTTTCTCTTCCCTTTAATATGCCTTTAACGACAGGTTTTCATTCGCGTTGGAATTGAGCTCAGAAATTCAGCGCGTTAGTATGAGGGGAGCCTCTCCCCGCCCACTCTCCGCCCATTGACCCCTTCTCTCTGCCCACTCTCCACCTTCTGCGCTGTTTTAACGCGCCACGGAGGTTTACGATCATTAACTGCGGTTAACGCGCGTAAAGTATGTTTAACGATCGTTAGCACGTCAGAACACACGTTCGGACGTGCTAACGATCGTTAAATGTACTTTACGCACGTTAATCACGATTACCGCACTTTAGTAAACATCCCCCTATATCGCCCTATATCTATATGGTCACTAATCTTGTCATTTTAAATTAGCTTCTACCATTTTGCCTAGCACTGACATTATGGCCACTGATCTATAATCCTCTGGATCCGCCTGGAGCCCTTTTGAAAAACTGGTATTCTCCACACAATAGCCCTCAGATACTATGGCTGGTTTAAATCGTTAGATATAGATTGCAAGTAACAGTTCAGTAATTTCATGTTTGAGTTCTTTCAGAAATCTGGGGTGAATACCATCTGGTCTTGGTGATTTGTTACATTTCAGTTTGTCAGTTTGCTCTATTACATCTTATAGATTTATAGGGCCTGATTTTCAAAGGCATTTACACGGGTAACTGCCCTAGTTACTCGTGTAAATGCCATAAATGGGATTTTTGAAGGGCACCTACATGGGTAATGCCCTTCGAAAATCCCGGATATGTCCCTAACTTTCCAGATGCTATGTGGTTAGCATCAGGGCATGTTAGGGGCGTTCCGGGGTGGAGCAGGGGCAGAAGAAATGGCTAACTGGGTAGCACCAATTTTTGATGATACCCCCTTAGCCCTCTGCGCCTTAAAGATAGGCAAGGTTTTTCCTTGCCTATCTTTCAGGCGCAGGAGCTAAGCGGGTAGCATAAAAAAATCAGTGCTACCCGGCTAGCTCCTGCAGCTTCTGGGGTGTGCAGAGAGACCCAGATTTTCAGTGCCAGGGTCACATATAATCCTGGCATTGAAAATCCAGGTTAGGCAGAAGTGATGCAGGCTATGCGCCGATGTGGCGCATAGCACTGCCCAGATGAAAATCAGGCCCATAGTGATTTGCTTTAGTTCCTCTGAATGATCACCATTGAAGATGGCTTCCAGCATAAGTATGGCTCCAGCATCCTCCTCAGTAAAGACTGAGGCAAAGAATAAATTAAATTATTTGGCTTTTACCTTACCTTCTCTGAACATTGCTTTTATCCTTTGGTTGTCTAATGATCCAACCGAATCCTTCACAGACTTTTTTTTCAGTTGTACTCAAAAATATTTTTAGCATTAGTTTTGGGGGTATGTTTACTAATGGGCGTTAAGGTAGCAGGCATTAATGGTAGCAATAAGGGGTTTTACATACATAAAGGGCACTGGGCAGGTAGGAAGCATTCCAGAATTAAAGGCACAATGGGCCATTTAACATGCAGTAACAGGACATCGGGCATTAAGGTGTCATGCATGCACTTTAACATCTGAAAATGGCTGTCACCCTAACGCTGGATAAGGGAGCACCAAGGAAAGTCAATGTCAAGGTGATGGATGGAAGGACAGGTGGAAGCCGATGGACCTGCCAGATCTGGCAGCCAGTAATTTGGACGAACATGTGGGAGGCATCTGTATTGATGTACTGGGGGGTGCCAATGTAAAATGATACAATGTCAGTGTGTGGGATAGGATGGGGAAGATGTATCCCCCAATGGAGTCAGAAGTGGCAGGATGTGTGCAGTGAAAGGAGGACAGAGCAGCAGTGGTGACATGCATATCAGGCACAGAAGAGGCATGCGTGAAGAGCCAAAATGGGGGAAATAGTACCTGTGTAGGCCATAGTGTAGCAGCTTGCATGAGAAAACATGACTGTACCCACCGACAGAGGCTAATGGATGGGCTGAAAGAAGGATAGTGACA
This sequence comes from Ichthyophis bannanicus, assembly GCA_033557465.1. NCBI lineage: Eukaryota > Metazoa > Chordata > Amphibia > Gymnophiona > Ichthyophiidae > Ichthyophis > Ichthyophis bannanicus. The sequence goes on from CM066033.1 coordinate 499,992,255, forward strand.
GAGGAGAGGGTGGTATGGGCTGGCAGCACCGATATGCCATAGGTGCCATCCCCAACGTATTTGTACTGTGTGGGAAAATGTGTCTCAGTGCCATGTGGATGGCCTAATACCAGACATGTGGGTCTCACACCTGTCCCAGACACACAACCACCATACAACATCCCAGACAAATGTGCAGATAACAGCTGGACAGGTGGTCATCCAAACTGGGCAAATGGTGCACATAGTGACATGAGGTGATACCTGCAGGTGCTATATGAGGGTTAGGATGTGTCTGCATGTACTGCAGAGATATGATGGAGCCAAAGCTATAGTCACAGTCATGATGTCATACCTGACTTATGTCTCACAAGATAGACAAAGATACAGTAACATCGCCTACAGTCTAATATAGATATCATGACAAAACCTCCGCTATAAGACACTTATAAGTTTAGCTTGTACAATATGAAAATCTGATGTAAATAGTTGCCCCAAGTTATCCAAGTTCTATTTCCTGTTACCTGTAAACACTGTTTCATTATATGCAACGTGTATGTTTTATGTTCTATGTAAACCGCACTGATGTTGAATAGCGCGGTATAAAAGAAATGTAAATAAATAAATAAATGTAGGTTACAGCTGTATGAATGTATCAGTGCAGTCACCTTGGGGTACATCTTACCGATAAATTGGTAATGTCAGATGATAAACAGCGACTGTATGGACCTGCAGTCAGCTGAGCCTCTGGTGGGTGAAGTGATCTGCTTGAGGTCCCAAGGAGGTGTTGTCAGTCCATGAAGGTTGTGGCAGACATAAAATGTGACAGTAATATATTCTGAAATGTCACATAAGGAGTGCTTGTGGGTCTCAAACTCTGGTATCTTGGGCTACCTGTCATTGCCTTAACCATTACACCATGCCTCTGAGTGGGTACCTGATATCTGCAGGACAATGAGTTGCAGCAGAGCCAATGAAACCATGCTCTCAGAAGGGCATGATGGGGAATAGTATGTTTGCTGACCCAAAGTGTGGCCAGAACGCATAACAAAGTAGAAGGATGTGTGTCTGCAAGTCATAGCAGAGCCAGGACAGTTAGAGGCAGGAAAATGACCTGAGTAGCACACAAGCCCAAAACGAACATGTGGGAATCAAACCCTTGCCGCCTGTAGATGGGGACATTGCACTAACCAATAGGCTGTACTTCCATACTGCTCCACATAGCAATATCTGGATGCAAAGAAATTGCAGGTCACTGCTTAAAATGTCTGCCATGTGTGCTGGTACTCGTATAGCTTAGCCCCTCCAGTACACATGAGGCATTGCACATATGGGACAGCATCTGCAGCTGATCACCAAATGGAGAATGCACTGATCCATCACATCAGCTCAGTAAGATGCACTGACAGCATGTGCTACAAGCACAGAAAAGCTACAATTACAAACAGCATCAACTACGCTTACCTGTAAATAGCACCAAGTATATATCCCTACCATGGTTGATGACGCATACCTGTAAATAGCAGCTTGTATATATCCACACCCTGTAACAATATTTATACTCTGTAAATAGTTACCCCAGCAATGTCCAAGTTTATGCTACCTTGTTCTCTGTAAATACAGTGCAGCTGCCTGCGCTGTATAAATCCTTTGTTGCATGTAAACCGCACTGACACTAAATAGCGCGGTATAGAAGAGACGTTAAATAAATAAAATAAATAAATAAATAAATTGTGCTACTGAGCAGTTTCAGCAGTCACCCTGAGGATTAAGATGGGTACCCAGAACCTGGTCCCCAGAGCTTGCACTATGAGAGATGGTATCTTCTGGTTGTGTTGCAGATTCACATAGCTGCTAGTGTGTTGTTAGTCACCTTGTTTCCTGCATGATTGTAATATATGCATGTGTCTGTCACTGTTGGAGAACAGGGATCCTCCTAGGACAGTGTGTGGTTATATATGAGAGCATAACATCTGATATAACCTGCTGCATTTCTTCTCGGATTTCACTCAAATTTCTAACTTTTTTCAACATATGGGCAGTATCCTGAATATATGATCTGCTCTTCTTTGTTAGGAGATCAAGGATTTTGTCCAAGAAAAGCGATAATAGTTCTATTAGGTTGCAAAAATAGTTGCTGAATGATCAGAGTCTGACAAAAAAATATTTTCAATATATATAAATGGTTTATTGATGCCAGTAAAGGATTTTTTATGCTATCGTTTTTATCTCCAGGAACAAGCAGGAATGTAGTCTTCACAAATGGCTATCGTCGGTACCGACGGAGCCCGCGCGGGAATGCTCCCCAGCGTCCTATAGGAAAGCTTTTGGGAGCATCCCACAGAGCATGCGTGCTGCCTTCCTGCCTCTGTACCTCTCTCACTTCAGTTCTTCATTTTGCGTGGAGCCGACAGGACACAGTACCCTGTCACCGAAGAAAATCTACCTTTATTTCTTGTTTTTTGTGGTCGAGTCTGCCTTCATTTGACACCTACCGGTACTGCCAGTTCTCTTCTTCTTTCTTTAAAAAAAAACAAAAAACAAACATATATTTTTCTTCAGGGTTTTTCCCTATTTCTGGTGCTAGGCGCCATTTTGGGCACCAGGCCCATTTTTTTCTTCAAGCATGGAGAAACCAGTCAGTGGTTTAAAAAAATACTTAAAATGTGGCGGTACCATCTCCATCACCAACACCCATGATTGATATCTAAAATGTTTGGGTCCTGAACATTGTCCAACGGAGTGTCTCTCCTGCACAAGGATGACCAAGAGGGGCCAGCAGAATATTTATTTATTTAGCTGTATTTATATCCTGCTTTTCACTGGGTCAAAGTGGTCAATTGGGGATACATTTTACACAAGGGGATATGAGACACATATGCTAATACTTACAGGGAACATGGGCAATGGAGGGTTAAGTGGCTTGCCCAAGACCACAAGGAGTGCCTATAGGACTAGAAATCCCAGTCCCTCCAGCCTGAGATTGCTGTCCCCAGGTGGGACTTGAACCCCTGGCCCTCCAGCCTGAAGTACCTTGTCCTAACCACTAGACCACTCCTCCCTCCACTGCAAAATAGAGCTGCAAAACTTGGTACCCTTTTTGCCTCCGACATGATGTCAATTGCATTGACATCTTCCAGGGCTTCATCTTCCTCCCATGGATCTCAGGTAACCAAAAGTAAAACTAGTCGGTCCTCGAAGGGAAAATCTCCTTTGAAGTATCGAGATGCCTCGGGCGTTTCCCTTGAGGATACTTCACCGGCAAAATAGCCCCGGCGGGAGTCTTCGAACTCCAAAGCATTAACGGGGCTCTAGGATGTTCCAGAGGCCTCGACCTCTGCAGAACTACTGGTGCCATGCTCTTGGGTCATGACCACATCCACCGGTACCGGCACCCAGGCATCAGCAGGAGCGATGGATCACAGAATCCTCGCTATCGAAAGCAGTCTAGCGGCCTTCTTAGCAGCCTCAGTACTGCTAAGACTGCAACAGACAATACCTGCTTCGACAGGACTGCTTCCCCCCATGCCGTTGTCCGGTATCGGGGATCAGGAACCGAGACACTTTGGTACCGACTTCGAGTGGTACTGATACCATGCGTCACAGGAACACCCGGTGCTTGAGTCTTCCGATTCCGATGACTCTGATGATTCTACCGGTACCAGAGTGAATCTATTAGAAGATTCAACTCCCTCTCCTTAACACAGGATGTCTCCTCCAGAGGATATGTCCTTCCAGGACTTCATACAAGATTTAGCAAAGGGCCTTGCAATCACTGTGATTCCAGAAAAATAACCTAGGGCAGAGAAATTAAGAATTCTACAATACCCTATGGCTCCCAAGGAAGCAGCTATGCTTCCCATTCACAAGATCTTACATGATCTGATGTTGAGAAAGTGGGAGACTCCTTTAACGATATCTTCACATTCCCGATGCCTGGACACTATGTACTGAGTACCAAGTTGTCCTGGTTTTCAAAAAACTCAGTTACCACATCATTCAATGGTAGTGGAATCGGCCATGCGAAGAATCAAGAGTGCAAAAACACACTCTTCTAATCCTCCAGGCTGTGAATCTAGGAAACTCGATGCCTTTGGCCGTTGATGTTTTCAATCCTCCATGCTGGGAGCCAGGATCAGTTCCTACATTCTGCATATGGGAATGTTCCTGGAAGAAGTCATAAAAGACTTAGAGCTCATTAGTCCTTCTGTCTCAGAGGAAAAAAGGGCAGACTACCTTATTCTGGTCAAACATGCCCAAAATGTTTCTAAATTCATGAACTGTGCTACCTTTGATTGTTTTGAATGTCTTAGCAGAACCTCTGCTATATCCATAGGAGCACGTCATATTGCTTGGCTTCAAGCATCAGACTTGGAACAGTGGGTGCAAGAAAAGCTGGGAAACATTCCTTGCACAGGAGAAAATCTCTTTGGTAAGGACTGGCAGGACAAGGCTAATCAGCTTGAATCTGACAATACTACTTTGAACAGATTGTCAAGGCTACAGCCAACCCAGCAAAAAAAAACCCTCAAGAAACCTTTTTTCAGTAAGAAAAAGAAGTCTTACCAATCTTACACCTATCAAACTCACTGTCCACGCCATGTTTCCCAAAAGGGACAACAACGGAACAGACAGCAGAGAAAGCCACAAGCTCAACCGGCTCAACAGACCCAGCCCCCTCAGGGTCTTTGACTTCCACCTAGAGAACTTAGTCATTCTGCCCCTAAAAGGTCCAGAACCCTTGACCATTCCAGGCAGACTATGCCATTTTGCCAAAAGACGGCAACAAATAACATCAGAAAATTGGACTCTGTCTATTGTAAGATTGGGATACAAGCTTCATTTCCTCAACTTGCCCCCACCAACAATTCTGAGACAGTTCAATTCTCAGGGCCCTGCCACTGATCTCTTGTGGCAGGAGGTCACGTCACTTCTAGCTCAAGGAGAAATCAAAGAAGTGCCCATATGCCAACAGGGGACAGGGTTCTACTCCCTCTATTTTCTTATTCCAAAGAAGATTGGGGGATACAGGCCTATACTACACCTCAGAGAATTAAACAAGTATTTGTTCCGAGAAAAGTTCAAGATGATCTCCCTCGGAACACTTTTACCATACCTTCAAAGTCAGGATTGGCTTTGCTCTCTAGATCTAAGAGATGCGCACACGCATATTCTCATCCACTCAGATCACAGGAAGTTCCTTCGATTCCTGATCCAAGGAAGACACTTCCAGTACAGAGTTCTTCCTTTTGGACTAGCCTCTGCTCCAAGAGTCTTCACAAAATGCATGGCAGTGGTTGCAGCATTTATGAGGACTCTGGGAATATTCGTCTTCCCTTACTTAGACGATTGGCTCATTTGAGCATCGACAGCTCTAGAGGCCAGCTTCTCTCTCTCTCGAGCAATGAAAATTCTTCAATACTTGGAGCTGGTCATGAACCTCCCAAAATCTCATCTCACCCCCTCTCAATCTCTAGAATTCATAGGGGCTCGTCTAGACACACGGCAGTCAAGGGCTTTCCTGCCCCAGCCACGCTGTCTACGTATAATACAATTGGCATCACAAGCATCTATGAAGGTATTCCTTACTGCTCGGGAGATGCTTCAACTGCTGGGACACATGGCATCCACTGTCCATGTGGTTCCCTATGCTCGCCTCCACATGCGAGCAGCACAGTGGACCCTTTCCTCTCAGTGGTCACAAGCCTCAGGTCGACTAACAGACAAAATCAGAACTACCACACGTCTGATTTCATCCCTGCAATGGTGGCAGTCCCTAGAAAACCTCCTTGTAGGCTCTCCTTTCCAGCAGCCTCTATGCCAAACCACTATGACAACAGATGCATCCTTGATGGGTTGGGGAGCCCACTTGCATGATCTTTCCACTCAGGGTCTTTGGACCTCACAGGAGGTTTCCCTTCACATAAATCTCCTAGAGCTGAGAGCCATTTTCAATGCTATTCAAGTCTTTCAGGGCCATCTCAGCAACAAAATAGTACTGGTCCAAACCGACAATCAGGTAGCTATGTTCTATGTGAACAAGCAAGGCGGAACAGGCTCTCTGTCGCTATGCAACAAAGCTTTGCGAATATGGGCCCTCACCAGAGAGTTACAAATTCACCTGTTTGCAGTATACCTTTTGGGCATTCAAAACTTGTGGGCAAACAAACTCAGTTGAATACTGCTGCCACATGAGTGGTCCCTCCACTCATACCAGCTTGTTCGAGTGTTTCGAATCTGGGGAACACCAGATATAGACCTCTTTGCAAGTCCACAGAATGCCAAACTTCCCTGATTCTGTTCCAGAATTCCGGCTCAAAACTGTCAGGCAAGAGATGCTTTCCTACTCCACTGGGGACAGGACTTCCTCTATGCCTCCACCCATTTCCCTCATTCCCAAGACTTTATTCAAACTTCAGAGAGACAGAAGTCATATGATACTCATAGCTCCACGTTGGCCACAGCAAACGTGGTATCCTCTTCTTCTGCGTCTCTCTCAAATCACACCTCTGGAGTTGGGGAATGCTCCAGATCTCCTGTCGCAGGAGAACGGATCTTTACTGCATCCCAATCCCCAGTCCCTACATCTCAGGACCTGGTTACTGAAAGCCTAGAATTCCAGGATGTTAACCTTCCTCAGCAAGTAAAGGATATCCTCCTGGCTTCCAGAAAACCCTCCACAAGATGTTCCTACGCTTTCAAGTGGAAAAGGTTATCTATCTGGTGTTCACAAAAGGGACTTAACCCCCTTTTAGTACCTGTAGAGTTGCTACTAGAGTATCTTCTACAATTATCAACTTCTGCTCTGAAGACCAATTCAGTTAGGGTCCATCTTAGTGCTATTGCTGCTTTTCATAAACCTTTCTATGGACAACCTATTTCCTCTCATCCACTTATATCAAGATTTATGAGAGGCCTACTTTTAACAAAACCTCCCATTAAACCACCACCGGTGGCATGGGATCTAAATTTAGTTCTTGGTCAGCTTATGAAACCGCTCTTTGAACCTTTAGCCACTTCAGACCTAAAGTTTCTTTCATGGAAAGTTATTTTCCTAATTGCCATCACTTCTGCAAGACGCTTTAGTGAACTACAGGCGTTAGTAGCTGACCCTCCTTATACAAGGTTTCACCATGATAAAGTAGTCTTCAGGACTCATCCTCACTTTCTGCCAAAGGTGGTTTCACCTTTTCATTTAAACCAGTCAGTTTATCTTCCTATATTCTTCCCTAGGCCTCATGCCTCCAGTGCGGAAAGGAATCTTCACACATTGGATTGTAAAAGAGCCTTAGCTTTTTATCTCCAAAGAACTAAGCCACATAGAAAATCTTCTCAGCTTTTTGTGGCTTTTGACTCTAGTCATTTGGGACTTCCAGTTTCTAAAAGAACTCTGTCAAATTGGATTGCAGATTGCATATCCTATACATATCAGAGTAAGGGACTTTCTCTTGAAGGCCATGTCACGGCTCACAATGTGAGAGCAATGGCAGCCTCAACGGCTAACCTTCGTTCTGTGTCTATTGATGACATCTGCAAAGCAGCCACTTGGACTTCGGTACATACCTTCACAGCCCACTATTACTTAGACAAGGACTCCCATCGGGATGCCTCGTTTGGCCAGGCTGTTCTACAACATCTCTTCCATACTTAATACAACTCCTACCCACCATCCACAGTTTGGATGCCTAAGGTCCATGGGAGGAAGCATGACCCATCTCACCTGGATTCACAGCCAGCTGTGGTCAGCCCTTGGCATCTTACAGCTAGGGAGTCTCCATATGTGAAGACTACATTTCTGCTTGTTCCTGGAGATAGCGTAGTTACTTACCTGTAACAGGTGATCTCCAGGAACAGCAGGAATTTAGTCTTCGCAACCCACCCACCTCCCCTAGGAGCTTGTCTCTATCTCTCTCTTTCTCTACTTCTCTCCTTTGGTCTCAGCTATAAACTCAACTGAAGTGAGAGGTACAGAGGTGGGAAGGCAGCACACATGCGCTGTGGGATGCTCCCAAAAGCTTTCCTATTGGACGCTGGGGAGCATTCCCGCGCAGGCTCCGTCGGTACCGACGATACCCATATGTGAAGACTAAATTCCTGCTGTTCCCGGAGATCACCTGTTACAGGTGAGTAACTACGCTTTACCAGTCAATACACTGAGGGGGCAGTCCTCATCAGTGTGCAGCATGGGGCGTTAGCTCTCTGACAAAGTGAAAGGGTTTGCAAAGTCCTGGCCCATCCGAATTATCTGAAGCACCCATGGCACCCATAGAACTGACAAATAAAAATTCATCAATCCAGTAGTCCCAGCCTTTACTAACAAGCACTGATGTAGTTGTAAAACTGCTCCTGTAATTCCACTTTCCCAAACCGGAGGAACACCCTTCATTGCCTCAGGTACGCTTAGATTGTGAGCCCTTTGGGGACAAGGGAATAAAAAGTGCCTGTTAGCATAAGTTTGTAAATTGCTCTGATACACAGGGTAAAGTGCGGTATATCAAGTGCCTAAACCATAAACTGCAGGGAATGGAGCAAGAGTACTGGCTATTAGCTCACAGTTCCTGCCGTCCTGGCCTCTTCCAGCAGGAGATGCATGAGAAAACAAGATGTGGGTGTGTTGGCTCTGGGGGCACTTACAATTCCTGCATTTCCAGCTTCTTCCAGCAGAAGGAACTAAAGGAAATGGTGCCGGAATCCTGGCAGTGTGTGTGGCGAGGGGTAGTCTCACAGGCCCTGCAGTCCCAGGCATCGCACTGGATTAGGATTACATGTGAAATCAAGCTCCAGTCTGGGTATTATAGCATACTGCAAAATGTATGTTATTAGGACTGGGACCCTTCTCATTCTTTTAAATACCTTCTGACACAGGCCCATGAGTCTGTCTTACAGCTAAATAATTCTAATGAGGCACTATTCTACTGACTGACTATAGGAATGTGATCACTGAAGAATGTGCTGGTGTTTTGGGGATTTTTTCATAACAGGGCGCCTAGATTAAGCGGGCAGGAAGGCACCTGCTTATCCTTATAAAATACTAACATAAATCTGTGCACAAATTGTGCCTAGTTTGCAGGTGCGTCCATGGCACCTATTTGAGAGCAGGTGTATCAGTGTGCTTCTTATATGCATATGCATGGAAGTGTTCACTCTGCCCGGACTCCAACCCTGTGCACACCCACTGTAAGAGTACAAGCAGGCTTGCGCTATAGTGCTTTTACACCTGTCCTAATTTTATAAAGCCCCTTAACGTGCCTGAAACAGTCTTTTAGGCATGGAATTGGTTTATAAAATTACCCTCTACATGTTTCTGTACTAGTGGTAACAAAAAGTTAGCAGAGAAAGTGATTACGTAAATAAGGATCATTAGCTTTCACAATGTTATTCATCTTATAGTACTTAGACTATATCTGTGTATGTGTTGTGTTATTCTGACTGATGGACCTAGAAGAAAAAAATCTATGCAATCTGGCATCCTGGTGTATAGGACAGAAAAGGGCCATTAAGTAGCATAATTAATTCCTCTGGAGAAAAGAGTATGATTTTAGAAGCTTGGGTGATGTGTCACTACGGCAATCAACCAACTCCAAACCATCACTCTGAACATAATCTTGTTAAAAAGAAAAAAAAACAATGAACTCCCTTGTAGGATTAGTGGGCAAGCAGAATACACAGCTATAAATCTCAGAATGCTTGGACAGGAGATTAAAAAGAAAGACTGGGGGATGGCCCTACATCACACTCAGGAGTATGTTTACTAAACGGCATTAAGGGAGCAGTCTTTTCTGTGTGTTGATGGCAGCGATAAGCGGTTACCGTGTGGTAACTCTACTGGGCATGTTAGAGGTGGTCCGGCATTAAGGGGTGGTAGTGGACACTTACCGTGTGGTAATGGACATGCCTCTGTTTAAGTCTTTGGTGCGACCTCATATGGATGCTGGAGACTGCACCTTCAAAAGAATATAAACAGGATGGAGTCAGTAGAGAGAGTGGCTACTAAAATGGTTAGTGGTCTTCATTATAAAGCATATGAGGACAGACTTAAGGATCTTAATATGTACACCTTAGAGGAAAGGCGGGATAGAGGTGATATGATTGAGATGTTTAAATACCTCCATGGCATAAATTTACAGGGGGAGAGCCTATTTCAATTGAAAGCAAGTTCTGCTATGAGGGAACATGGGATGAGGGTGAAGGGGGATAGATTCAGGAATGATATGCGGAAATATTTCTTTACGGAAAGCGTGGTGGATCCATGGAATAGTTTCCCAGTGGAGGTGGTAGAGATGAGGACAGTTTCTGAATTCAAAAAGGCATGGGACAAGGAAAAAAGGGGACTGTTGTAGTTGTTGATGTGGAAGGACAGACTAGATAGGCCATGTGGTCTTATTCTGTCGTCATATTTCTATGTTTCTATGCTGCGGGAAGGTGTCTGGCATACACCATAATGCAGGAAAGCCATTGAAACTCTGAAAGGGGGGCAGAGAAACCATTGGAGAAGGTATGGATGCAAGCGCAATTGATAGCTGATGGAGCTGACTCACCTGATGCCTGGCATTGTGGTGGTATGTGTGATGAGCATGTTTGACTGTACAGCAGGCCTATGCTGTTGACTAGGTGAGATAGGTGGCTGCCTAGTGATGATAGTCAGTGTGGGTGTTGGCTGTGTCATGGTTGGGTGGTGGCGGCCATGGAGTCAGCAAAGGGGATGCAGCAGTGGAGGGCGCTGTGACAGGCGGGCAGTTCTAGATGCTTCTGAAAGCATACACTGTGCCATAAGCTACATTATAGTGTCTGTGAGGTGTGGACATGTATCCAGATATTCTGTCAGTGTGTGGCATGCCATAGGCCAGGATAGTGTCTGGGTAGAGGCAGCATGTTCCTGATGTGGGCAGCAAAGGGAGGATTGTCCATGAGTGCTCATGTGGAGCAGTCACAAGAGAGGTGTGCATGATATGACTAACTGCTGCAAATGACCCCTGATGGCCATGGTGGTGCAGCTTACTACCAGTAAGCTGCCCCACCATGAATCTCCCTGATGGTCAAATGGTGCGCCATGGATTTTCCAAGCAGAGAGTTTGCAATGTGTGTGGTGGGTGGATTTATGGGATCATACAGGCCAAAAGCATTTGGTGTGTGTGAATCAAAAGTAGCAATGCCGTGAGGTACATGAAACACCATTTGTGCAGGTGGGACTGGTGCCTCAGCCTGTGCAACTGCAAGACAATACACCCGACAGAGTAGCATGATAGAAAGGGACAAGTTGAGCCCATTTGCCCCATGTGGGGCAAGTAGTGATGGCACAACAGTGTAAGGGATGGCTATACAATGAGTATTAGGTGCCTGAAAGTACGAGATGTATCCTCTTTACGTAAAGGTGGGAGGTCACAATGATGGCAAAACAGAAAATGCATCCATATCAGTTGACCCAGTATCTGCTGTGTATACATCACTGACCTGCTGCAATGTGCCGTGGCAAAGCCACTAAAGCCATTCTCACAGATGTCCATGATGGGGAATGCTATGTTGGGCTACCCAACATGTGGCCATAATGCATAGAAATGTAGAAGAATGATTGTATGCAGGTCACAGCAGAGCCAGGACTGTGCGAGGTGGAGCCTGCGCACCCAGGTACAAAATGAACATGTAGAAGTCAAACCCTGGCCCTTTGACCATGGAGACATTACACCAAACAGTAGACTACACCTCCACGCAGTGCTACACAGAGGTGCAGAGTCTGCAGATCTCTGATCAAACTGTTTGCTGTCTGTGCCAGTATAGGTTGGGCCCTCCACTACTCATGAGGCACTGCACCTGCAAAACAGCAGTCTGCAGCTGAAGAACCAATGGAGCATGCACTGATCCAGCATATCAGCTCATTAAGACACACTGGCTGCATGTGCTACATGCACATAACAACAGCAAGCCGTGCTGTAGAGAGGTTTCAGCTGTCACCTTGAGGGTGAGGAGGGGTGCCCAGCACCTGGTCCACTGAACCTGCACTGTTAGAGATGGTCTTTGCTGGCTATGCTGTCGGTCTACTTCACTGCTGGCATGTGACAGGTATCACCTGCAGTGTGTTATGCTATATCTCTAGGAACAAGCAGGAATAAGTCATCACATATGGGTACGTCGGTACCGACGGAGCCTGCGCGGGAAAGCTCCCCAGCTTTTCAAATGAAAAGCTTTTGGGGCCTCCCACTGCACATGCGCGCTGCCTTCCCGCCTTCCTGACCAGCTCTCCTCAGTTCTTCTTTTTCCGCGGAGCCAGCAGGTCGTGTTCCTGTCACCGCTGAAGAATTTGTTACTTTTGTTTGTTTCTTTAGACCGCGTACCTGCCTTCCCCATACCGATACCGGTATCGCCGGTCTTTCTTTCTTTCTATATACAAAAAAAAAAAAAAAAAAAAGACTTTTTTTATTTTTTCTTCAGCACAGCTTGGTACCCGGCGTTAGGCCTTAAGGCCTACACAATTTCTCCTCATGGAGAAGCCAGTTCCTGGTTTCAAAAAATGTACCAAATGCAGTGCTGTCATTTCTGTCACAGACACCCATGAATGGTGTCTCAAATGTTTGGGACCTGAGCACTCCATACCGGACTGCCCATCCTGCACCCAGATGTCTAAACGCGGTTTGCAGAACCGGGCTAACAAGCTCCATGTGCTGTTTCCTTCAGAAGCATCACAGTCGTCCAGGTCTTCCTCTCCGGATGGATCTCAGGTAACCAAAACTTCTGTGGGCAAATCCTCTAAAAGCAAATCTCTTTCTAAAGATCGAGAGGCTCTCAGTTCTGAGTTCGAGGATTCTGCCCAGGCCAAAAAACCCCGGCGGGAGGTTCCGGCCTCCAAATCAATCATGGGGTCACAGGTTGACATCGATGGCACGGCCTCGACAGATCACCTGTTGGACTGTTCTGGGGTACCGGCCCATACCGGTACCGACATCCAGGCAGTAGTGGCGTCTATGGGCAGTACTGTCCAGACCATGCAGCAGGCCGTACTGGCCTTCATTAAGGCTGCAACGCCCTCGGTACCGATTTCATCGGTACCGACCCCGGTTCCGGTATCTACACCGGAACCGAGACCATCGACTTCTAAACGTCGATCGGTTTCGCATACCGGATTCCGGCTTTCACCCGGTACCGATCCCATGCCCGATACGCCCGATGTCGATACCGATCGGTATGCGTATCGTACATTGGAAGCACAGAAAGAGTACTCAGATTCTTCTGATGAATTTAATTCCTCTGATGACTCTGTTGAGCTTACTCTTCCTGAGGAGCCCTCTTCTCCCAAGAGGAGGATGTCTCCTCCAGAAGATTTATCCTTTCAGGATTTCATTGTTGATGTAGCTAAAGCACTTTCTATTACTACATCTTCTGAAAGAGAACCCAGATCAAAAAAATTGGACATTTTAGGATACTCAAAAGCTCCTAAAGAGGCAGTCACTCTGCCTGTCCATGAAATCCTTCAAGAACACTTGATGGATTTGTGGGAGACTCCTTTAACACTGTCTCCCCATTCCCGCAGGTTGGACACCATGTATCGGGTCCCTCCTTCGCCTGGGTTCCAAAAAACTCAGCTGCCTCACCACTCCATTGTGGTGAAGTCTGCTATGAAGAAAATAAAGAGTCCTAAGAGGCATTCCTCTACCCCTCCAGGGCGTGAATGTAAAAACCTAGACTCTTTTGGAAGAAAGATGTTCCAGGCTAGTATGCTTATAGCCAGGATCAACTCTTATAGCCTTTATATGGGCATGTATCTTGGGCAACTTGCCCTAAAAATACAGAATTTTGCCCCCTTTATCCCTGATGATCAAAGGGCGGACTTCTTTTCTATGGTGACACAACTTTCAGAGGTCTCCAAGTTCTCCAACAGGGCAGCCTTTGATTCCTTCGAGGTTGCAGGCAGAGCTTCGGGAATTGCTATTGCAGCCCGACGTCTCGCTTGGCTCCAGGCTTCTAACCTAGAACCCTGGGTTGTAGAAGGCCTCAGGAATCTGCCCTGTACCGGTGAGAACTTATTTGGGGAAGACTGGCAGATTAAAGCTGCTCAAATGGATGCAGAAAATGCCACTCTAGATAGACTTTCCAAGTCTACTTCTACCCCTACCAAAAAGAAGCCTTTTAAAAGGCCTTACTATAAAAAGACCAGATTTCCCACAAATACTGGCCAGCAATCTGCTCAGCCTCGCCTTGCGGCTAAGCGTCAACAATCTAAGCAGGTAAAGTCAAAGCCTGCAGTGTCTGCTACATCCCAGCAGGCTCAACCCCCTCAGGGGTTTTGACTTCCCTCTAGAGAACTTGCCGTTTCTGGCTATAGCACAGCCAGAGCCCCTCACCATTCCTGGAAGGCTAGCTCACTTTGCTCCCAGATGGGAGCAAATAACATCAGAGCAATGGACCCTCTCTATTATCCGAGAAGGCTACAAACTTCATTTCTCCAGCCTTCCTCCCCATACCATGGTGAGGCAATTCAGTTCTCCCCCATCTCTTCTGACCCTGTTAGGTCAGGAAGTCTCTTCTCTTCTTGCCCAAGGGGCAATAGAGGAGGTTCCTCCTCCACAACAGGGGTTAGGTTTCTACTCCCCTTACTTTCTCATAACAAAGAAGACAGGGGGCTTCAGACCTATCCTAGATCTGAGAGAATTGAACAGGTTTCTATTCAAGGAGAAATTCAAAATGCTCTCTCTGGGCCTTCTCCTTCCATACCTTCAGAGTCAAGATTGGTTTTGTTCTCTAGATCTCAAGGATGCGTACACTCATATACTCATCCATCCATCCCACAGAAAGTATCTAAGATTTCTGTTCCAGGGAAAACATTTCCAGTACAGAGTACTATCCTTCGGTCTGGCCTCTGCTCCAAGAGTATTCACAAAATGCATGGCAGTCGTAGCCGCATTTCTCAGAGGTATGGGAATCTTTGTCTTCCCATATCTGGACGACTGGCTCATCCGAGCTCCATCTCAGTCAGCAGCCCAGATTTCTCTGGACCGCACAAGGCATATTCTTCAATATCTGGGACTTGTGGTAAACATTCCCAAATCCCAACTCATCCCTACTCAGTCTCTGGAATTCATAGGGGCCCAATTGGACTCCACCACTGCAAGGGCCTACCTCCCTCTGGTCCGAGGCCAAAGGCTAATAAGCTTGGCCTCTCAAGCTCAGTCCAGAAGTCACTTGTCAGCCAGAGAAATGCTGCAACTTCTGGGCCACATGGCCTCCACGGTTCATGTGGTGCCCTATGCTCGTCTCCATATGAGAGCAGCTCAATGGACATTGGCCACCCAGTGGCCTCAAGCATCGGGACTGCTGTCAGACCAGGTACTCACCTCAAAACGTCTGTTTTGGTCTCTCCAGTGGTGGACATCCTCCAAAAATCTGTTGTTGGGGACCCCCTTCCAACCTTCGTTGCCCCAAGCAACCCTCACAACAGATGCCTCCCAAACAGGGTGGGGAGCTCATCTTCAACATCTCTCCACTCAGGGAATCTGGTCTCCCCAAGAGACCACCCTTCATATCAATCTTCTGGAACTGCGAGCAATCTTCCTTGCCCTCACAGTCTTCCATACCCTCCTTGCCAACCTGACTGTCCTAGTTCAGACAGACAATCAGGTGGCCATGTTTTATATCAACAAACAAGGAGGGACGGGCTCTCTGTCGCTTTGCAACGAAGCTCTCAGATTATGGGCCTTCGCCAGAGAGCACCAAATTCATCTTCTGGCAGTATATCTTCCAGGAGTTCAAAACTCTCGGGCAGACAGACTCAGTCGAGTTCTGCTCCCACACGAATGGTCCCTTCATATGGACCAGATATGCAGAATCTTTCAGGAATGGGGGACCCCGGACATAGACCTCTTTGCAAGTCCGTGGAATGCCAAACTTCCCCGGTTCTGTTCCAGGACTCCGTGTCAGGGAGCTCAGGCCAACGATGCCTTTCTCCTGCATTGGGGTCAGGAATTCCTGTACGCTTTTCCACCCATTCCTTTGATTCCCAAGACTCTGTTCAAACTTCAGAGGGATCACGGATCCATGATCCTCATTGCTCCACGCTGGCCACGCCAAGTGTGGTTCCCTCTCCTTCTACAGCTCTCCCAGGGCTCCTCCCTGGACCTGGGAGCTGCACCAGACCTTCTGTCTCAGGAGCAGGGGACTTTGTGGCATCCAAACCCCAAGTCCCTACATCTCCGAGCTTGGTTACTGAAGGCTTAAGCCTTCAAGAGTTTAATCTTTCTCAACCAGTGAAAGATATCCTTTATGCCTCTAGGAAACCCTCTACCAGGTGTTCCTATGCTTTCAAATGGAAACGTTTTTCCATTTGGTGTGCTCAACAGGGTCTTGACCCTCTGGCACTTCCTTTGAATTCTCTACTAGACTATCTCCTGCATCTTTCCAATGCAGGCCTCAAGACGAATTCAGTACGAGTCCATTTAAGTGCTATTGCAGCATCCTTAAAACCTATAAATGGACAATCTGTTTCCTCTCATCCTCTTATTGCAAGATTCATGAGAGGCCTAACCCTCACTAAGCCTCCCATCCGGCCTCCTCCGGTAGCATGGGACTTGAATTTAGTTCTGGGTCAACTTATGAAGCCACCCTTTGAACCATTGGTATCTACCTCCCTGAAATTTCTTTCTTGGAAGGTCCTTTTCCTTATTGCAGTCACTTCGGCTCGCCGCATCAGTGAACTGCAAGCTTTGGTGGCAAATCCACCTTATACCAGATTTCATCATGATAAGGTGGTCCTTAGGACGAATCCCCACTTTATGCCTAAAGTGGTCTCGCCTTTTCATCTTAATCAAGAGGTATATCTACCTGTCTTTTTTCCGGCTCCTCATGCATCCAGTGCAGAGAGGAACCTTCATACTCTTGACTGTAAAAGAGCTCTCGCCTTTTACCTCAATAGAACTCAGCCACATCGAAAGTCTTCTCAGCTTTTCGTGGCTTTTGATCCTTCTCATTTGGGACTTCCAGTCACCAAACGCACACTTTCCAATTGGATTGCTCAGTGTATTTCCTTTGCTTACCAGAGTAAGAACATTTCTCTGGAAGGCCATGTCACAGCTCACAATGTGAGAGCCATGGTCACTTCTATGGCTCATCTCCACTCTGTATCCATAGATCAGATCTGTCGAGCAGCCACTTGGGCCTCGGTGCATACCTTCACAGCCCATTACTGCTTGGACAAGGACTCCCGCCGGGATGCCTTGTTTGGTCAGGCTGTCCTCAAACACCTGTTCCATACTTAAACAACTCCTGCCCACCTTCCCAGAATGGATGCCTGAGATCCATCCGAAGATGGTTACCCTTGGAGGGGGATCTCCCAGGCATCTCAGCTAGGGAGTCCCCATATGTGATGACTTATTCCTGCTTGTTCCTAGAGATAGCACAGTTACTTACCTGTAACAGGTGATCTCTGGGAACAGCAGGAATTAGTCATCACAACCCACCCACCTCCCCTAGGAGTTGTCTCTCTATTCCTCTATCTTCCTGTCCTCTCTCTCTATTGTCTCAGCTTTAAACTCGAACTGAGGAGAGCTGGTCAGGAAGGCGGGAAGGCAGCGCGCATGTGCAGTGGGAGGCCCCAAAAGCTTTTCATTTGAAAAGCTGGGGAGCTTTCCCGCGCAGGCTCCGTCGGTACCGACGTACCCATATGTGATGACTAATTCCTGCTGTTCCCAGAGATCACCTGTTACAGGTAAGTAACTGTGCTTTCTCTGGGAACAAGCAGGAAGTCAGTTCTCACATATGGATGATGTTGGCACCAACAGAGCCCTCATGCAGAGAAAATCCCCAGCTTTCAAAGAAAGCCTTTGGGAATTGCATCATGCATGCATGGCCCCCTTCTTGCCCAAGGGTGCCATCTTGCTCAGTCTCCTTTTTTCCATGGAGTCCTCTGGCTGTTGTCCTTGTGTCACTGTAAAAAAAGTGTTAAACGTTGAAGAAATTTACTCTTTTCATACCGGATCAACACCAACTCCTCTTCCTGCCTTTGGCTCGGTACGTTGGTATTGAGTCCATTTTATTTTTTTTTTGTTTTTGTCCTTTGTGACTAGCGTTCACGCTCTTTTTCTTTTTCACTATCAACCTGAGGCTTCAGCTTTGTGGGGGCCCTTTTTCCCCCGATGGCTGCCAGTGGGTTTAAAAAATGTGATTGTTGTTCAAAACTAAAGTCCCTCACTGATACACATGACTGCTGTCTCTGGTGTCTCGGGCCTGACCATGACCCGAAGGTCTGTGGCCCATGCAGGAAAATGTCCTCAAAGGCCCTGAGAAGCCGCCAGCAACAGCATGATAGGATTTTTGCTGAGTCTGTGCCTTCGTAAGCCCGGACCTCGTTTGAGGCCTCTACATCTCGGGGGGAGCACTCCGAGCCCGAGTGTCATAGAGGTTCCTCAAAGACGGGGTCTCCTTCGTGAGAACACCAGAGGAAGAAAGAATCCACGAAGACGGTGTTGCTGGACAGCTCTGAACATCCAGGTCCTGCCCAGGATCGGTCACGGAGCCCCGAATGCCGGCCCGGATCCTCAGAGATGGAACGCCCAGCAAAGCTTCCTCGAAGGAATGCGGAACAGCCAAGGCAAGTACTGATTGTTGTTGAAGATTCCCCTCCGGGGGAACTGGCGTCGGGACCCAACCCAGGGGCTGTGGAGCCTTCTGAGCTCGGTCTCAGAATGGTGGCCTTGGAGCACAGCATGTCTGCCTTCATGGAGCAGCAGCGGACATTGATAGCCGGCCTTACCGATCCATCTTCCCCGACCACCGGGATACCGATGTCCAAGTCAAACCCGGAGGCTGAGCCGATCCTCGAGATCATGCGTTCTCGAGTCGATCCTCTGCCGAGGTCTCCCTCGACCTCTCGTTTGGGGCCAAGGTAGTCGACGCGAGACCGGGGCCCTTGAGGCTGGAGCCCCTCGATTCCTCCTCGGAGGCTTTGGGGTGGGAGGAGGAAGAGTCCCCGGACACCCGCCAGCACAGGGACATCCCGTCTGATTCACCGGTGTCCGAGCCTTGAAGAAGGTCCCCCCCTGGGAGGACACTAGGTTCTTGGACTTTGTGAGGAATATTTCAAAGGCTTTGGCATTCCCCACAGAGTCCGAGGAGGATCCTCGAGCCGAGGAGCTCGAGATCCTCCAGTATGACTCTCCCCCTCG
Organism: Ichthyophis bannanicus; assembly: GCA_033557465.1. NCBI lineage: Eukaryota > Metazoa > Chordata > Amphibia > Gymnophiona > Ichthyophiidae > Ichthyophis > Ichthyophis bannanicus. Next base: position 500,011,379 of record CM066033.1, read on the forward strand.
GGAGGCCCTTACTGTACCCATGCCTCCGATCCTGGAGAGACTTATGCTTCACATGTGGGAGATGCCGGCATTGGCACCGGTGGTCAGCAGATAGATCGATTCCATCTATCGAGTCCGTAAGAGCCCTAGGTTTCAGAAAGCACAATTGCTGCTCAACTCCATGGTTGTAGAATTGGCCATGCGCAGGCTGAAAAGCCAGAAGACGCACTCCTCAGTGCCTCCTGGCAGGGAAACTCACAACTTGGACACCCTCAGCAAGAAGTGCTTCCAGAGATCTATGCTGACATGTCGTATCTAGGTCTACCAGCTGTACATGGGCATGTACCTAAGGGACGTGGCGAAGGAACTCACTGGGTTCTCAGCTGGACTCACCAAGGGACCTTTGCAGCGCTTCAAGAGTCTGTCCACCGGGGTCCGTGAGTGCTCGAAATTCATGACTCGAGTGGCCTATGACAGCTTCGAGTCGGCGGCCTGGGTAGCTGCGGAAGGCATCGGTGCATGCCGCCAGGCTTGGCTACAGTCGTCCGACCTGGAGCAATGGGTTCAGGACAAGTTGGTCGATGTCCCGTGCCAGGGAGAGAACCTCTTTGGCAAGCCCATGACTGACAAGGCTGCTGAGATCGAGTCCAAGTACATGACCAGGACACGACTCTCAAAGAAGACTTCTGCCCCTTCTAAGAAGAAGGGCTCAGGTAAGAAGCCCTTTTACCCGAGGAAGGGTACTGCTTACCAAAGCTACTCCTCTTTTCAGGCCTCCCCGGTTCCCCAACAGGTACAGCAGGCCAAGGGACAGGGGCATGGCCCGCATAAGCAGAAAGCCCTCAAACCCCAGGCACCGGCTCCGGCCCAGCCTGGTAGTGGCTTTTGACTCTTCTATCATAACCCCTCTCACCACAGGAGACAGGCAACGCACAGGGGGACGACTTGTCCTGTATGCCCACAGGTGAACAGCCATCACCACCGATGCCAGGGTACTGCAGATAGTCCATCAGGGTTATCTTCTTCATTTGACCAAGGTGCCTCCCCCTTATTTTCCAGGAGAGCCCCTCAGGTCTCCCCTTCACCGGGACCTTCTTCTGAAGGAGATAGCAGGTCTTCTCGAGGATCAGGTGGTAGAACCAGTGCCGCTCTACCTGCAGGGAAAGGGCTTCTACTCCAGATACTTTCTGGTACCAAAAAAGACAGGAGGCCTTAGACCCATCCTCGACCTGCGCAACCTCAACAAATTCCTGGTGAGGGAGAAATTCAAGATGCTCTTCCTTGGAATATTGCTGCCTTACCTCCGCCAGGAAGACTGGCTATGCTCCTTATACCTAAAGGATGCGTATTGTCATGCAGCGAGGGCTGATGAGAGCCCAGTTGAGAGAAAAGAAGGTGTTTTTCACAGAGAAAAAGACTTGCAATATTCCCAGGAACCAGCTAGAGGGAGCAAGAGTGTCTTCAGGGAGACTGAAGAGCCACGCCCGGCTGGTCACGTGAAAATGCCAACCAGCGTCCAATCCTCAAAGGCAGGAGGGTTTCATAAGGGGAGTGTGGAAGACTGGAAGGGAGGAAGGAGAAGAGGCAGCACAGGCAACAGACAAAGCAGCAGCAGAAGCAGCAGCCCAAGCAGATGCAAGGGGAGAATCACTGGCAGCACCGAGAGAGAGAGGTGGAAGTGGAAGCCTGACTACTCTTGTGCTAGAGGATTCCCAGGAGGGAGAGGTAATTTCCCAGGAGCTGAGGAAGGACCTAAGGAGGTGTCAGCTCAAGCCAAACTGAGAGCTGTTTGCCCTCAGAGGCAAAAGCACTGCTGTAACTGCAACCATAAGCCAAACAAGAATCAGCTGGAGAAGCCAAGCCACACTGAGTCAGAAAGCCAGAAGCTGGGCTTGTACAGAGGCAGGCCTTCACCAGGAGAAGGAAGTCAAAGGCTACAGGGTAAGCCTAACCTGCATAGAAAAGGATTTCACCAAGCTGCTGCCTGGGAAAGGCAGGCAGTGGAAGAAAGCCGGTTACTTGAAGATTGCTGCCATACAAGGTATGAGAAATGTATGCCTAATAAGAAAGTTGTGAATGGTAAAAGCTATGATAAAGCTGCTATAAAGCCTCTAAGGAGAGAGGGTACTTTAAAGCCTAACACAGCACGTGGCCGATGCCCTAGGCTAGGCCAAGGACATTGGGACTTGCTACAGAAAATATACAAAACCCCTGAATGTGTTTTACAAGAAACCAGGGATATAGAATCAGAGCTTTCTGATATCGAGCCAATACAAGTGGAACTGGCAGGAGATTTGTCTGACCAAGAGATGGACTGTACACTTTGCATTTCTGAAAGTTTAGAGTCACTGCCAGACTTGTGATTGGGTGAATTGCCAGCTGAGCATTCTGTATTTGTTTGAGCACCTCCATTCCTGTGACATATAACAGTTTTTGCTTTGAACCCTGAGTTTGTTTTTTACCTGAGTTAAGGACATTTGCTTTAAAGTTGTAACCCACTATTTAGAACCACTGTGAAAAGGGAAATAAAAGCCTTATTAATTCCCACCACTCAGCTTGATTGTTTCATTGAAGATTGGAGCAAAAGCAACTACAAGGACCAAGAGCCATATTGGCCTTTAGAAGACTCTCCAATCTTAACCTTATATTTTTGTGTCGCACCTGCCCTGGCATCCACTGGCCACCAGGGAAGTGTTGCTGACATAAATGGTGTAGTTGTTGGATGTTTTATTGGGTTCTTACAACTGCAAAAGAAAGAAAAATAAACTCCTAGGTTTAAAAAATTAAAACCCGGAGTGGAGCATGTGAAAAACCGGATTGGAAAAGTAAAGCCCGGAACGGATTAGCTGGAAACTGGATCGGAAGGTAAAACCTGGGATGAAGTAACTAGAAACTGGATCGGATGGTGAAAATCCTGAAGGGGGACACCTGGACCAGTGAGCTGAAAATCCTGTTGCTGACACCAGAGGCGGAGAGCTGCAGAGTGGGACAGCAATGATTATTCCAAAGCTGATTCAACACGGATGTCAGGTAACATGTAATTAAGCCTGATCTGTGTCGGATATCAGAGGGAAGGGAAAAAAAAAGAAAAAAAAAAGGGAGCTAATTTTTTAGTGGAGCCACACTTGTTTTTTTTTCTTGTGTTCTCTTTTTACAGGTGCAGCATGGAGCAAAAGGAGCTTTGCGCGTGGATGGCGCTACAGTTTGACAGACAAGCTGAGTTTGCGCGACAAAACCAAACGCAGGCCCTCCAGGCTGTGCAAGCACAACAACAGCCGGTTCTGCAGGTTATGGAAACCTGGTTGGCTCAGCAGCGGGAGGCGCTGGCTAAGGCCAACACAGAGAAGCTACAGGAGGCTGGACCAAGCAATCCAAGGGATGGACATTGGACATGCAATGACCTAACTGTAGGAAAGTTAAGCCCTACTGATGATGTAGATGACTTTTTAGATTCCTTTAGTAGAATTGCATGTTCCGCAAATTGGCCACCCGAGCAATGGGCCATTCGCCTTGCAGCGTCCCTCACGGGGGAAGCGCTTACTGCGTACAGGGCAATGCCACCTGCTCTTGCTAATAATTACGAGGAAGTAGATAGTGCTATTAGGGATCGACTAGGCCTTACACCTTTATTGTACAATAAGATGTTTAGAGCCACTTCTCTAAGGGCAGATGAAACGCCTAAGGCCCTTGGCCATAGAATACGCGGTCTAGCGACCAAATGGCTAAAGCCTGAGGGGAAGACAGTAGATACACTAATGGATGAGATAATACTTGAACAATATATGTCTGCAGTGCCAAAGAGAGTGCAGAACTTTCTCATCCTGCAGAGTTGCCATACCACTGATGGTGCAATAGCTCTCACTGAGCGGTATTTGGAAGCAGAGATGGTCACCCAGCAAAAGGTGGGGACTTCCAAATTGGCAGTCGGTATTGAGGCGCAGAGGTTAGAAAGCGTCTCACGACCTCTACATAGTGGTTTAAAAAGTTCTAATGTTGTGTCAAAAGAAATGACTAAAAGATGTTTTGCATGTGGAAAGAAAGGGCATGTAAAACAAGAACGTTATTCACGTACTGCTCTTGTTGGAGAAAAATCAAAAGCAATCCGTGAAGGTTTTGTCTTGAATGTGAAAATTCAAGGGGTAAATGCAAAAGCACTTTTAGATTCTGGAGCTGACCAAACTATGATTTCGCAAAAATTATGGTCTGTGGTCAGGGATCAGGGCGTGGCAGTTCCAGATCAGCCAGAGGGTAATGTTAGAATAAAATGTATACACGGTGCGGCTACCCGCTATCCCGTGTACAAATTGTGGGTTAAAGGTCTAGGCATTGAAAAAGAAATGCTAATAGCTGTTGAACCTAAGTTACCCCAAGAGCTGGTACTGGGCCGTGATTGGCCACAGTTCAGGAGACGTCTAAAAGAGGGCTTATCTCCACAAGAAGCTCAAGCCTATAAATTAATGAACGGAGTGGAACGGGTAAACGTAGATCGATTGTTTACCTTATCAGAATATAGAAAGACTAGGGGACATGCAATGAAGCTGCAGGGTAAACTATTTAAGACTAATAAAAGAAAATATTTTTTCACTCAACGTGTAATCAAACTCTGGAATTTGTTACCGGAGAATGTAGTAAAGGCTGTTAGTGTAGCTGGGTTTAAAAAAGGTTTGGACAAGTTCCTGGAGGAAAGGTCCATAAACCATTATTAAGAAGTGACCGAAGATATCAATGCTTGACCCAGTACAAGCATTGTGGAACTTGTGTCTCTTGGGGAAACTGCTAGGTACTGTCATGAGGTAGACAGCACAAAACCTGGAATATTAAAGGGTAGTGCAGAGGAAGAGCTTACTTGTCAGGAGCTAGACAGCACTAGGCCTGAAACATTAAAGAACAATGCAGAGGAAGAGCTTACTTGTCAGGAGCTAGACAGCACTAAGCCTGAAACATTAAAGGACAATGTGGAGGAAGGGCTTACTGTCAGGAGTTAGAAAACACAGACCCTGAAATATTAAGAAATGAAAAGGAAGAAGAGCTTACCTTGCAGCCTCAGGGGCAGTTGCAGCATTCACAGTGCAGAGAGGCAGGGAAAAGGAAAACAAACTTTCCACAGGGTTGTAGTGACACAGTAGGAATTGAGAGTGCCAATCAGGCTCACCTGGACTCAGACTCACGTTCCACGTTAGATGAGCTGAGAGATAAAAGCAGGTGGGAAATCTCACAGAGAGAGAACAAGGAGGAGGAAGAGAGTTGGAAGCAGCAGAATGAGCATTGGCAGTGGAAGCTGGAGCCTGGATTAGTGCTGGAGCCGGAGCTTGAATGCCAGGAGGAAGGCAGAGACCAAAGGAACTCTGACTGCTGTTTCAGGCAGGCTTGGAGAGAAGGTGAGAGTAGAAATCCCAAGAAATTGCAGGAAGACACGTTACCTTGGAGAACCAAGGCTGGAGAAAGACAGGCTGGCCAACCCAGGTGGGATAAGCAAAACTGCAGCAAGGTCTTCCCAGCCAGAGGGGTCCTCACACCAAGGCAAACTGTCCAGTTAACAGAAGGCAGAGGTCACGACCAAAGAAGCACATGGGAAGCAGGAAGTGAGTTTCCCTCAGCCAGACATCGTAACCAGGGTTCCCACAGAAGAGCAGGCTGCAGAGCAGAAAGAAAGCCTTGGCTGGAAGCAGAGGGGTTTGAGATCATCTTCTCCAAAAGAAAAGATAAGTACCCTGTTTTTACTAAGGGGAGAAAAAGGGAGTCTCCGGGTTAGAAGCCAGGCTTATAACCAGCAAGGGAACTCTTATTGGCCCAAGCCGTGGGAAGAAATCCCCAGCACAGCTCCTGATATCCGGGACATACAAAAGCAGCTCCCACTGGTGGCAACTGAGGTTTCCCCAGAGCAAGACACAGAGAGCAGCTTCATAGGGGCTGCTTTTCTCTGATCAGAGAAGAGCAGTGCTTTTTACAGTGCTCTGCTAGAGAAGTGGATATTTGTCTCCTGTGACACCTTGCTGTGAGTTCTAGCTGTTTATTAATTATTTATTGTTTGTCTAACTGTTTATTTAATTATTTATTGTTTGTCTTAGTGGTGTGCTAGTTCAGCCTTCTCAGCTATAACTTACCTTGCCTCTCTCAACTAACTGGGCTTTGTGTGGTAGCCAGGTTAACTGTTCATTTTAAATTAAATCTCTCTCCCCAGAACCTGCTGTGTGTTAAACTTTTTTTCCTGTCCTAGCCTGCCTGAGTGAATCCTCCCCCTCCCCCCCCTGCTGAGGTATTGTGTAGCCTTCTTCCTGTTTCCTCCACGTGTGCATAGTCTGTTTTAGTCTGCTTTTCTCTGATCAGAGAAGAGCAGTGCTTTTTACAGTGCTCTGCTAGAGAAGTGGATATTTGTCTCCTGTGACACCTTGCTGTGAGTTATAGCTGTTTATTAATTATTTATTGTTTGTCTAACTGTTTATTTAATTATTTATTGTTTGTCTTAGTGGTGTGCTAGTTCAGCCTTCTCAGCTATAACTTACCTTGCCTCTCTCAACTAACTGGGCTTTGTGTGGTACCCCCTTCCCCCCTGCTGAGGGTTCAGGACAGGGTACCTTGTAACTGCCCTCTTTAATAGGACTTATCTCCCTCCCTCCCTCCCCAGCACCCACCCACCCCTGGGGTAATTGTAGTTTTATAGGTACTTGCACATCTTAGAGGAAAGGGGCTGCTCTCAGGTGCAGCTCGTTATCCAAATCAGTCATACACAGAGGACCTGAGATTCATTACTTAAGCTTCAGGTACACAAGGTGTATTAGGGGTATTAGATACACTTTTATTGGTATAAGCATCCACACCAATCCTTATTATATACAGAATTTAAAAGACCTAAACACAAGCTTTAAAATAAGATGCAGACAGAAGTCCAGCAACGAGATGGAGGTTCTCCGGTTTTTTGCATTGAGTGTCACATGTATGATTTTCTCCCAGTTGGTGAGAGGTCTTACGTATGCACTAAGTGCAAAGAACTCTTTGCTCTCAGGGAACGAGTCCGTTCTCTAGAGGCTAGAGTAGCAGACCTGGAAGACATAAGAAAGACAGAGAAGTACATGGACGAGACCTACAGGGGTATAGTCCTGAAGTCCCACCTCCAGTCTGGCAGCATCCCTGTTGCCATGGAGGAGAGAGGTCACGTGACAGGACAGCATCACCCTGGTGTGGCAGGAAGTGATCCTGTAACTAGGACCTGTCCTCCAGGTGATGTAAAAGCCTCTCGCACCGAGGACGTTTCTCCAGGGCCATGTCCCCATGAGGGGAGGGTCAGGACAGCTGTTATAGTTGGTGATTCAATCATTAGGAATGTAGATAGCTGGGTGGCTGGTGGACGTGAGGATCGCCTGGTAACATGCCTGCCTGGTGCGAAGGTAGCGGACCTCACGCACCGCCTAGACAGGATCATAGATAGTGCTGGGGAGGAGTCTGCTGTCTTGGTACATGTTGGTACCAATGACATAGGAAAATGTGGTAGGGAAGTTCTGGAGGCTAAATTTAAGCTTTTAGGTAGGAAGTTGAAATCCAGAACTTCCAGGATAGCGTTCTCCGAAATGCTTCCTGTTCCATGTGCAGGACCCAAAAGACAGGCAGAGCTCCGGAGTCTCAATGCGTGGATGAGACAATGGTGCAAGGATGAGGGTTTTGGATTTGTTAGGAACTGGGGAACATTCTGGGGAAAGGGGGGGCTCTTCCGAAGGGATGGGCTTCACCTTAATCAGGATGGGAACAGACTGCTGGCATTAACCTTTAAAAAAGAGATAGAGAAGCTTTTAAACTAGAAATTAGGGGAAAGCCGACAGTCACCCAGGAGTGCATGGTTCGGACAAAGGTATCCTTGAAGGATACTACCAGAAGCAGTGAGGTTCCAAAAGGGAGTATAGTAGCCCAAATACCCTTGAGTAAGGAGCAGACAGAGCATAAAGATTCCAAATTACCCCTGCCTACCAATAGCCAGATTAATATGAATAAAATACAGTCTCTAAAATGCTTGTATGCCAATGCTAGAAGTCTAAACAATAAGATGGGAGAGTTAGAATATATAGCACTAAATGAGAGGTTAGATATGATTGCACTCTCAGAGACATGGTGGAAGGAGGATAACCAGTGGGACACTGTGATACCTGGATACACACTATATCGTAATGATAGAGCTGATCAAATTGGTGGAGAGGTTGCGCTCTATGTTAGAGAGGGCATTGAGTCAGAAAGGATTAAAGTTTTGCAGGGAACAAAATTTGCTGTAGAATCTCTATGGATTGAAATTCCATTTATGAAGGGGAAGGTGATGGCAGTTGGAGTATACTATCGACCGCCTGGCCAGAATGAACAAATGGATGATGAAATGCTCAAAGAAATCAAGGAAGCTAACAAAAGTCACAACAGAGTAGTAATAATGGGTGATTTCAATTACCCCGGTATCGACTGGGTCAGTGTCACAGCAGGACAAGCTAAAGAGATAAAGTTTCTAGATGGAATAAATGACTGCTTCTTGGAGCAGCTGGTTCATGAACCGACCAGAGGGGAAGCCATACTGGACCTAGTCCTTAGTGGAACGCCAGATCTGGTGCAAGAAATTAGGGTGTTGGGACCACTTGGCAATAGTGATCATAGTATGATCATGTTTGATTTAATTAGTGGAGGACAGATAGTAAAGGCATCCACAGTACTACCTTTTAACTTTCAAAAGGGAGACTATGATAGAATGAGGAATATAGTTAGGAAAAAACTAAAAGGAGCGGTTCCAAAGGTTAAAGACTTACAGCAAGCTTGGGTGTTATTTAAAAATACTATCCTCGAAGCCCAGACCAGCTGTATTCCACGCATTAGGAAAATTGGAAGAAAGTCCAAAAAACTGCCAGCATGGTTTAAAGGTGAGGTCAGAGAGGCTGTTGCTGCCAAAAAAGCAACCTTCAGGAAATGGAAAAAAGAGCCAAATGATGAAAACTGGAAACAGCACAAGCACTGGCAAGTTAAATGCAAAGCATTGATAAGGCAGGCAAAGCGGGAATTTGAGAAGAAACTTGCTACGGAAGCAAAAACATGAAATAAAGACTTTTTCAAGTACATTCGTAGCAAAAGGCCTGTGAGAGAGTCAATTGGACCATTAGATGATAGAGGGGTAAAAGGGGCAGTAAGAGGAAACAAGGCTATAGCAGAGAGACTGAATGAATTCTTTGCTTCGGTCTTTACTGAGGAAGATGTAGGGATGTTACCCAAGACTGAAGTGGTATTTAAAGGTGATACTGCAGAGGAATTGAGAGAAATATCGCTACACCAGGAAGATATATTACAACTATTTGATAAACTGAATAGTAGCAAATCACCTGGACCGGATGGTATACATCCCAGAGTGTTGAAAGAACTGAAATATGAGATTGCAGACCTGCTATTGGTAATCTGTGAACTTTCATTAAAATCATCTGTAATACCTGAAGATTGGAGGGTCACCAACGTAACACTAATTTTTAAAAAAGGGTTCCAGGGGTGACCCAGGAAATTACAGACCGGTGAGCCTGACGTCAGTACCAGGGAAAATGGTAGAAACCATCATAAAGAACAAAATTACACAGCATGTAGATAGTCATGGCCTAATGGGAGACAGCCAACATGGCTTTAGACAAGGAAGATCTTGTCTTACTAATCTGATATGTTTTTTTGAAGGTGTGCATAAACAGGTAGACAAAGGTGAGTCGGTTGATATAGTGTATCTGGACTTTCAGAAAGCTTTTGACAAAGTCCCCCATCAGAGACTTTTGGCGAAGCTAAAAAGTCTTGGGATAGGAGGCAGTGTACTGTTGTGGATCGGGAACTGGTTAAAAGATAGAAAGCAGAGGGTAGGGCTAAATGGCCAATATTCCCAATGGAAAAAGGTGAATAGTGGAGTACCCCAGGGATCTGTACTGGGTCCGCTGCTTTTTGACATATTCATAAATGACCTGGAAAAGGGAATAACTAGTGAGGTTATCAAATTTGCAGATGACACAAAACTGTTTAAAGTTGTTAAAACCCAAGAGGATTGTGGAAAACTGCAGGAGGATCTGGATAAATTGGAAGACTGGGCATCCAAATGGCAGATGAAATTTAATGTGGACAAGTGCAAAGTTATGCACCTAGGAAAGAACAACCCACACTATGGTTACAGGATGCAAGGCTCCACATTAGAAACCACCACCCAGGAGAAAGATTTAGGAGTCATCGTGGATGACATGTTAAAACCCTCCGCCCAGTGTGCTGCGGCGGCCAAGAAAGCAAATAGAATGCTAGGTATCATAAAGAAAGGGATGGAGAATAAAACAAAGGATGTTATAATGCCTCTGTATCGCTCCATGGTATGACCGCACCTTGAATATTGTGTGCAATTCTGGTCACCGTATCTTAAAAAGAACATAGCGTTATTAGAAAAAGTACAGAGAAGTTCTGTTTTATGTAAAAAGTTATATGTAAAAAGTTAAAAAGTTCTTGTTCTATGTAATGTTATACGAATGTATACAATTGTTCCATGTAAACCGCCCCTGATCTCTGGAAGGGGCGGTATAGAAGAAATAGATAAATAAATAAATAAAATAGCGTTATTAGAAAAAGTACAGAGAAGTTCTGTTTTATGTAAAAAGTTAAAAAGTTATATGTAAAAAGTTAAAAAGTTCTTGTTCTATGTAATGTTATACGAATGTATACAATTGTTCCATGTAAACCGCCCCTGATCTCTGGAAGGGGCGGTATAGAAGAAATAGATAAATAAATAAATAAAATAAATGGAAGGCTACTCCTATGAAGAGAGGCTAAGAAGGTTAGGGCTCTTTAGCCTGGAGAAGAGACGGCTGAGGGGAGATATGATAGAGGTCTATAAATTAATGAATGGAGTGGAACGGATAAACGTGGATCAATTGTTTACGCTATCAGAGTATAGAAAGACTAGGGGACATGTAATGAAGCTACAGGGTAAACTATTTAAGACAAATAAGAGAAAATATTTTTTCACTCAACGTGTAATCAAACTCTGGAATCTGTTACCTGAGGATGTAGTAAGGGCTGTTAGTATAGCTGGGTTTAAAAAAGGTTTGGACAAGTTCCTGGAGGAAAGGTCCATAAACCATTATTAAAAGGGACCCGGGATATCACTGCTTGACCCAATACAAGCATTGTGGAACCTGTGTCTTTTGGGGAAACTGCTAGGTACGTATGACCTAGATTGGCCACTGTTGGAAACAGGATACTGGGCTTGATGGACCTCGGTCTGACCCAGTATGGCATGTCTTATGTTCTTATGTTCTTAAGGCTCCGTGTCCTTATACAGGGACAGGTCTTAGCCCTATGCAATGGGAGAGCAATTGCTCAGAAAATATCCTTGAATCCATGAAATGTGCTGTATGCGTGACTGATGATATAGAGAGCCTTTGTTAAAGGAAAAGAGCAAGAAACTGTATTTTACACATTGAAAAGTGTTGGACTTTATTGCTGGAAAGAAGCCTGATTATTATTGGTTAAACATCCTTTACCCTGGTGAAAACAACTGTTCTTTTATGTTGTCCCTTATTCTACGACATCCTCAAGGGAAGGAGAATAAAACCCAACTTTAATTTCATTCGGATCACGACTACAGTGTCCTTTATTTACCACAACTCCAGGCTATCCCGGGTCTAGGCAACCGCCTAGGACCGGCATGGTCTCACAGTACATATGACCTGGATTGGCCACTGTTGGAAACAGAATGCTGGGCTTGATGGACCTTGGTCTGACCCAGTATGGCATATCTTATGTTCTTATGTTCTTATGTTCTAAGCTTCCAACTGGAAAAAACGAAGAAGACTACAGATCCCAAGGAGGCTCTAGTTTCAACGCGCTCGCACGCCCAAACTTCTGAAAGTCCCTCGTGTTCCAGAGACACCACTTTAGGAGACCTTCCTTCCCACAAAGGTTTAATAGGTGACCCCTCGGAGAGGGAAAGAAAATCCAAGGCTGAGAGGCGGAAAGAAAGAAAATGTCGTTCTCAGGGTAGAGCCGAGCTGAAGGCTAGAAAAGGGATGTCATGGGTACCTGCGGAATTGATGGAGAAGTTCCTCTCCTTCAAGATGGAACAAAGGGCAGACCCTGCGCTAGCTCGTGCGTTTGAGCATGCTCAAGAAGAAAAGGATACTTTCCCCAGATTTATTATGGAGGAAGACATACTATATCGAGAAAGTAAGGACCTCCGAACAGGAAACATTCGGAAGCAGTTAGTTGTCCCGAATACTTTCAAGTCTCTTGTTTTTCGTCTGGCCCATGACCATCCAGTAGGGGGCCATAAGGGAGCACAAGGCACCCTTGATCAAATCTTAGCCAGATTTTATTGGCTGGGAGTCTTCAGAGAAACTACTCGCTTCTGTGAGTCCTGTGCATCGTGTCAACGGGTAACTCCTAGGCGGCCGCCAGAAGTACCTCTAATCCCGATGCCAATAATCTCAGACCCAGTAAGGAGACTGGCCATCGATATAGTAGGACCTCTGGTAAAAACGACAAGAGGATTTCAGTATATTCTCGTGATTATTGACCAGGCCACACGTTTTCCGTGGGCGGTTCCTCTGAGAAATATTTCAGCAAAGTCCATTGCTGTGGAGTTAATCAAGATATTCTGCGAGGTGGGGTTCCCGCAGGAGGTATTAACTGACAGGGGCAGCAACTTTTTATCCAAGTACCTAGCCCAGGTGTGGGACGCCTTTGGCATCCACCATATAAAGACTGCGGCTTACCACCCCCAATGCAATGGCTTGGTTGAGCGTTTAAACCAAAGCATAAAGCAAATGCTTCGACGAGCTTTGGACGGCCAAATGACCGAATGGACACCATGCTACCATTTGTTCTATACGCTTGTAGGAAGAGAACACAGAGTTCCCTGGGTACCTCGCCCTATGAACTTATGTATGGACGAGCACCAAGAGGCATATTGGATGTCTTGCGAGAACAATGGACAGAACCCATCGGTGATGAAATAGGAATACCCCTATTTTTGAAGAGCCTAAGGACTCGCCTGGAACGAACCTTGCGGTTTGCGGAAGAGAAACTGAAAGAGAGCCAACAAAAGCAAAAGCAATATTATGATCGTCATGCAAAACCCAGACAACTGGAGGTGGGAGAGAAGGTGATAGTCTTAGTATCTGGCGCTACTCCCAAGTTTGAAGCGCAGTGGAAGGGACCTTACAAGGTTATCAAGCCCGTCGGTCCAGCTTCCTACCTGATTCAAGATAAAAAGGGACATAACCAGGTCTATCATGTAAACATACTCCGGCCGTGGCATGAACGGTTAGTTTTGCTAGCATCTGCGGAAAACATATCCAACCCTAAAATCATACAAGCAGACAACAGTCGGTTGAAACGAAAAGCAAGTCAGCTGCAGAAGGATGCGGTATCGCGTATTACGTGCTGCGCGGAAGAGGCTTCCCCAGCCCATAATATTTAAAGAAGGGGGATGTGTCATGCAGCGAGGGCTGATGAGAGCCCAGTTAAGAGAAAAGATGGTGTTTTTCACAGAGAAAAAGACTTGCAATATTCCCAGGAACCAGCTAGAGGGAGCAAGAGTGTCTTCAGGGAGACTGAAGAGCCACGCCCGGCTGGTCACGTGAAAATGCCAACCAGCATCCAATCCTCAAAGGCAGAAGGGCTTCATAAGGGGAGTGTGGAAGACTGGAAGGGACGAAGGAGAAGAGGCAGCACAGGCAACAGACGAAGCAGCAGCAGAAGCAGCAGCCCAAGCAGAAGCAAGGGGAGAATCACTGGCAGCACCGAGAGAGAGAGGTGGAAGTGGAAGCCTGACTACTCTTGTGCTAGAGGATTCCCAGGAGGGAGAGGTAATTTCCCAGGAGCCGAGGAAGGACCTAAGGAGGTGTCAGCTCAAGCCAAACTGAGAGCTGTTTACCCTCAGAGGCAAAAGCACTGCTGTAACTGCAACCCTAAGCCAAACAAGAATCAGCTGGAGAAGCCAAGCCACACTGAGTCAGAAAGCCAGAAGCTGGGCTTGTACAGAGGCAGGCCTTCACCAGGAGAAGGAAGTCAAAGGCTACAGGGTAAGCCTAACCTGCATAAAAAAGGATTTCACCAAGCTGCTGCCTGGGAAAGGCAGGCAGTGGAAGAAAGCCGGTTACTTGAAGATTGCTGCCATACAAGGTATGAGAAATGTATGCCTAATAAGAAAGTTGTGAATGGTAAAAGCTATGATAAAGCTGCTATAAAGCCTCTAAGGAGAGAGGGTACTTTAAAGCCTAACACAGCACGTGGCCGACGCCCTAGGCTAGGCCAAGGACATTGGGACTTGCTACAGAAAATATACAAAACCCCTGAATGTGTTTTACAAGAAACCAGGGATATAGAATCAGAGTTTTCTGATATCGAGCCAATGCAAGTGGAACTGGCAGGAGATTTGTCTGACCAAGAGATGGACTGTACACTTTACATTTCTAAAAGTTTAGAGTTACTGCCAGACTTGTGATTGGGTGAATTGCCAGCAGAGCATTCTGTATTTGTTTGAGCACCTCCATTCCTGTGACGTATAACAGTTTTTGCTTTGAACCCTGAGTTTGTTTTCTACCTGAGTTAAGGACATTTGCTTTAAAGTTGTAACCCACTATTTAGAACCACTGTGAAAAGGGAAATAAAAGCCTTATTAATTCCCACCACTCAACTTGATTGTTTCATTGAAGATTGGAGCAAAAGCAACTACAAGGACCAAGAGCCATTTGGGCCTTTAGAAGACTCTCCAATCTTAACCTTATATTTTTGTGTCGCACCTGCCCTGGAGTCCACTGGCTACCAGGGAAGTGTTGCTGACAGTATACACACATCCTGATACACCCAGACCACAGGCAGTATCTACGCTTTGTGGTGGGAGGCAATCACTACCAGTACAAGGTACTTCCCTTTGGCCTGGCCTCCACCCCCAGGGTATTCACAAAATGCCTGGAGGTGGTGGCTGCCTTCCTCAGACTGCAAGGAGTTTTCATCTTCCCCTACCTGGACGACTGGCTCATCCAAGCCACTTCAGCCATGGAGGTCCAACAGGCCACACTTCACACCATCCAGGTGCTCCAACACATAGGGTTTGTGATAAATTATCCTAAGTCCAACCTAGTGCCCACTCAACAACTAGAGTTCATAAGAGAAAGACTGGATACGCTGCAGGCAAGGGCCTACCTGCCAACAGACAGGACAAACAGGCTTCTGGCCCTGGCAAGTCAGATAAGTCACAGTTTTCAGGTATCAAGACACTTTCTGCGCCTCCTCGGGCACATGGCCTCTACAGTCCATGTAACACCAGATGCCAGCCTCCACATGTGCACAGCTCAATGGTGCCTCAGAGATCAGTGGACACAGGCCACAGGCTGCCTCAGCGATAGAATCAAAGTATCCGAGAGAATGGTACAGTCCTTGGAGTGGTAGCTTCACCCATCACACTTGGAGGCAGGGATGCCCTTCCAGGCTCCTTGTTACACAAGGATTCTAATAATGGATGCATCCTTGCTGTGCTGTGGAGCCCATTGCCAGGGTCTCTGTACTCAGGTTGTGTGATTTCTGGATGAGAGCACACAACAAATCAACTTTCTGGAACTTCATGCCATCTGTCTGGCTCTGCGAGTCTTCTGTCAGACTCTGGCCCACCAGCCGGTCTTGATACAGACAGACAACCAAGTAGCCATGTTCTATGTGAACAACCAGGGGGGTACGGGGTCCGGCCTACTGTGTCAGGAGACCCTGAATCTCTGCTCCTTTGCATTCCAACATGGCATGCGCCTCAAAGCAGTGTACTTGCCAGGCCAGGACAAGTACTTAGCAGACAGGCTAAGTAGGATCCTGCAGCCCCACGAATGGCAGCTGGACAGGGGAGTAGTCCAGTGGCTTTTTCGGACCTGGGGACAGCCAGTGGTGGACTTGTTCGCAAGTCCACAGAATCACCAGTTGCCCCAGCCGACGCGCTTCTGATATCCTAGTCAGTGGGCCTCCTCTATGTGTTTCCCCCAATGCCTCTGGTGGCCAAAACTCTATTCAAGTTTCTCCAGGACAGGGCCTCGGTCATCCTGATAGCCCCCAGGTGGCCGAGACAACCCTGGTTACCGCTTCTACCTCAGCTAGCAGTGGAGTCCCCAATTCCTCTGGGGTCCTCTCTGAACCTCCTGTCCCAGGAGGGGGCAAGTCTTCTGCACCCCAATCTCACTTCCCTCAACCTGATGGCATGGCTGCTGAAAGGGTAGTACTCGCACCACTCCTTTTTCCAAGAGATATGGAAGAGGTCTTGCTAGCCTCAAGGAGGTTATCAACTAGACAAACCTATGCCTTCAAATGGCATAGGTTTGGGTTGTGGTGCAAGAAGCAGAAGGTGAATCCTTTCTCCTGCCAGGTTGCAGTGGTACTACAATATCTTCTCCATCTTTCGGAGTTGGGCCTTAAGTCCAATTCCGTTAGAGTACACCTCAGTGCCCTGGCAGCAAACCACTTCCCAGTGGAAGGAAAGCCTCTCTCTGCCTATCCTTTGGTTCTTGAGATGCCTACTTCTTCTGAAGCCTCTGGTCTTCCCCCCGGCGACCGAGTGGGATTTAATTGTGGTTTTAGAGCGGCTTACTCGGCTGCCTTTTGAACTGATGGCAACCTGCTATCTCTGCTACCTTTCTTGGAAGGTAGTGTTCTTAGTGGCACTCACATCGGCCCGATGAGTGAGTGAACTTCAAGCATTGGTGTCTGACAGGCTTTATACAAGGTTCTATAGGAAAAAGGTGGTGTCACACACACACCCCAAGTTCCTGCCAAAAGTGCTCTCTTCCTTCCACCTCAATCAGGAGGTGGTGCTGCCTACCTTCTTTCTGAGGCCCCATGCCAGTCAGGCAGAGGCAGTTCTGCATACCTTGGACTGTAAGAGGGCGTTGGCCTTCTATCTGCAGTGTACGCAGAGCCATCAAAGGGCTTCTCAGCTCTTTGTATCCTATGACCCCAGTAAGCTGGGGATGGCTGTTTCAAAACATACGCTGTCCACCTGGGTGGCAGACTGCATTGCCTGGGCATACAGGGCAGCCAAGCGTCCATTGGAGGGTCATGTCACGGCCCATCGGGTCAGGGCCATGGTGGCATCAATGGCTCATTTCCGCTCTGTTCCACTGGCAGACATCTGCCGGGCTGCCACCTGGTCTTCGGGTCAGACTTTCACATCCAATTACTGCCTGGATAGGGAGTCCCAACGGGACAGTACTTTCGGCCAGGCTGTACTCCGTAACCTATTTGAGGTCTAGGCAACTCCTACCCTCTGACCCTTCTGTGTCAGGCTACTGGAGTGCTACTTTCTCAGTTAGATTCCTATTGTGTCTGCTTGCAGCTCTCGTAGATGGAGCCTATTTTTTTCAGCTGTGGGTTCTCGGTAGCCTATAGCTGGGGAGTCCCATATGTGAGGACTGACTTCCTGCTTGTTCCCGGAGAAAGCATAGTTACTCACCTGTAACAGGTGTTCTCCGGGGACAGCAGGAATCAGTCCTCATGACCCTCCATCCTCCCCTTGGAGTTGCAGTCCTAATATTATTATTATTTTTACAAATCTTTGCCGTCTTTTTAGCTATGTCATTTGACTGAGCAAGATGGCACCCTTGGGAGGGAAGGGGACCGCGCATGCGTGATGCAATTCCCACAGGCTTTCTTTGAAAGCTGGGGATTTGCTCCACATGAGGGCTCCGTCGGCGCTGACATCACCCATATGTGAGGACTGATTCCTGCTGTCCCCAGAGAACACCTGTTACAGGTGAGTAACTGCGCTTTCTCTTTGTTTCTTGCATGCTGTAGGTAACAGCAGCAGCTCGGTCCTGTGCTTTTCCCATGTTGAACATTAACCCTCTGATGTCAGTGCCCAGTATCAACATGCTAATGCCATGGACAGCTACTGCAGTGGAAAGGGGGGGAGCCCACATATAGGCCAGTATGGGGCTTCTATTACTGTCCTGTCAGGACCCCAGTGAGTACACCATGAACCTCTGCTGCCCCACCCATTGAGGATTAACAATTGATTATAAAATAGGCAGTAAAGCTGCCCCTGCTACCTTTTGCTGGGCTGTATCACCCAAGCACAAACCAACTGCAATTGATCTGCATGCATGACCTGTGTGTAATGCAACCAAGAGCATCTTGTTTTGAGATACCCAGCAGTTTGCTTAGAAGTTAGCATCCCCAGACAGAGAATGTATCCACATCACTGGAGCCAGACACTATAACAACTCTATATGGATACAGTCATGCCATGGTCACTTTTTGGTCAAAGTGAGAGTACCATCTCAGCATTACATACAGTGGCCACCCACGCAATGCACGTGGCAGATGAGTACAATGGTGTCTCAGCCAGTGACCCTATCATTATGGCAGATACACCCAGGCCAATCTGCGCTGTTTTGGGCAATACCCACAATCCTCTGCCTTGCCTTATTCACATTTTCCAAAGAGGCTGGGAAAATCTTGGACAATGTGAGCCAAAGTGCAGTGCAGAAAGCCACAGGACAAAGGGAAGTCATACACACATAAATATGCATACTCTCTCATTGGTGCACTGTGCAAAAGTGGAGATGGTTGGCATTCCTGCTTGATACTCCTGTCTCAATGTCAGCTCAAGGATTGATAACATGCGCTCTGCTTGCAGGTGCTATTATCATACTTTGGCCTCAACACACATTGTTACCGTGTGCTATTAGCCTCCAACCAGTTGCAGATAGTGGAGACTGTCAGTGCTGCTGGTGAGTGTTTCCACCCTTGCTGGCTGCCTCCTTGGGGGTTGCACATGCTGAAACAATACTTACACTGTCAGCTAAACCTTGTCCACTGGAAGATGCAGTACAGAAACCCCAGCAGGGCCCTGAACCTGTGATCCTTCACACATATACACACCAACAGCGTGTGTTGCACCACAGTGCTGCCTTATGGGGATAGCAGCTCCTGTTGCTGACATGCTTCCCTTCAGCTGGCCTTTGGCACATGCTGCAATGCTATAGTGTACACGATTAGGACAAGGTTTCTGTCTGCTTCAAGCTGGTGCCACTTCCCATGCCACCACCAACACCCGACCATGCAGACATGCCCACACACTGTCAGTGGTGGTGGTCACAGTCCCAGCATATTAGACATGCAGGATTGGCTGGTGCCTTGGGCACAAGGGCTGGATGGGGGGTAGGGGCACACATGGACGGCCAAGCAGCCCTCCCACCAGCTGCTCATGCAGGGGCCCCATCACTACCTACCACCAATACATCTCAGGGGGAGGATGGCAGACACTGCTGTGGTATTTCTCCGGGCACCTGCATTTTCCAGCTACCCGGAGGGCTACAGCTGCAGGCGTTATTGGCCTCTTCCTCCACAGCTGGATTCAGTGGCACTGGGAAGGGGGGGCGATGGCATCTCTGCCAAGGATGCCATGTCCTTTGTACTGCCCCATGTGGTACATCACTGTTCCACACCAGCAGTATGTCTGTGTTCTACCACTGTCACAGTGTGATCATGACAGACATCACAGATGGTGCTGCGGATGGAAGAATTCCCCTATGTGAGGAGCTTACAAAGGTTAGGCCTCTTCAACTTGTTGGGGAGATGACTGGGGGGAGATATGACGGGGGTCTATACAGTAATGAATGGCATGGAACAGTTCACAGTTGTTAACGCCCATCACAATATGGGGGGACTAGGGGTCAGCCACTGCCGCTACAGTGTAACACATTTCAGACACATTGGGGCATATAGTTTGTCATTCAATGCACTGGCAAACACTGGCACACAGTGGCAGTGTATGTCATGACTGCTCCTCATATAGCTGGGCTTCGGGAGGGTTTGGTCCTGGTCCTGGAGGAAAGGTCATTATACGTTTATTCGAGGGACACTGGGGATCGGCTGCTTGGCCAAATACAGGCCTCTTTGACCATGGGTGACCTTTTGGAACCCACCTAGGTACCTGTGCCCCTGATTGGCCATTATTGGACAAAGGATAGTGGGCTTGAAGGACCTTGGTCTGACACAGTATGGCATATATTCTGAATTTATGTTCATACCCCTCTGTGCAACCCTGGCAGTTGCCTTGTCCACCATGTCCACCAGCACCTCTACTGCATGACCACCATGCCACCCCCTGTGCCCCATTTGCACAATCAGCATGGTGCCCTTTCCTACATGAGCACCATGCAGTTGCTTCTAATGGAGCACTACTATCACTGTCTTGGGCTCCCTTTTCAATGCATCACATTGCTGACGCTTAAATAGTCTCTTTCCCCTCTACAAACACCTTTTCTGTGAGGTTTTAATTGACGATCGGGTTCCCAACATTAGAGGGCTTTTCAGGCTATTGTGCAATCAGTGGTACAGGAGCACACACTGTAACCGCCCACTCCATGCTCCAGTCACACCCATTCTCCACCTCCTGTGTCCTTAACATTGCTGGTACCTTTACCGCACCTTAAAGCAGCATCTTTTCAGTGTTAAGGGAGCAAGCGTGTCGATAGCCTGCGTTAACGGCACACATGCTCCCTTACCACTGATTAGTAAACAAGACCCTCAGAGTTCTGAATTCCGAGAGCCTCAACTTAGAGCCACATATCTGATGGGACTGGTAAGATTTGGGCTTACCACAAGAATACATGTATATTTTTAGTATTAAGCTCATGCCTTTTCAGTAGCAGTTCAATGCTAGCTACAATCAGGTACTGCAGATATCTCCCTGTCTCTGAAGGGCTTATAAGCTAAGTTTACAGAAACTGAAGTAATAGAGGGTTAAGTGACTTGCCCAAGGCCTCAAGAAGTGCCAGAGAAATTTGAGCCCTGGTTTCAGTGGTTACTAGGCCACAGCTTTAACCACTAGGCTACTCCTCCACTCAGGAGCATGTAGGCTTGGGCACAGAGAAATATTCTTGCCTTTACGTCAGCAAATCTTCGGGGCCATAGAGAGGCACCAAGGGTTACTCTTGAGATGACTTTTCCTCTGCCATTAAAACTATTCAAGGGATTTCATGTTGTCCAGGCATGTCATCTGTGTAGGAGAGAAACAAAAATCCAAATGGAATAATGAAACCTTTCTTCCATCTGTTGTCTTCCTGCTTCCATCACATTACCATTCTCCTCTGCTCCTTCTGTTCTCTAACTTCTCACTACCTTTCTCTGTTCCTTCTTGCCTGACTCTTTTGCATTCTCCCCATCCCATTCATCCTCCTCTCCTTGCTCCACAGCCCCCTCCCATCTATTCTCTGCTACTCATACTTGGCCCCCAATCCCTATCACAATTGCATTTCCCATGCAAAGCAGTAGAGTGCTAGCAGTAACTTCATGTTTTTACCATTTACCAGAGCACTGACCTCAAGAGAGTTGCCCATATTTCACTCAAATGATGCAGAACTGTAGCACTCCTTGTTGATTTGGGCTGATGGTGCTAGTGGCAGTGGCAAGGCAGGAGGCAGACAAGTATCTGGGCCACCTCCCTCAGTTCTGTAGCAAGAGGCAAACTCTGCAACCATTTCCATAGCATTTTAGGAAATTTAGGGACACTGGCTACAATCACATTGCTGGAGAGAATGGAGCTGAAATTAGTAACATCACTTTCACTTGTTGATCCAAGTGAACTTGCAGACCGCTAACTTTTCAGGAGATGAAGGGCCAATATATTGAGCACTCTTGTTTGATTCCTATCCCACTCCTCCACCATCAGCAAGCCACCATTGAGACATTTATATTTAATTAAATAGAAATAGGGCCTGATTCTGGGACGTGGGTTGTGGGGCTGCATGTCCAGGCAGGAAGTACAACCCCACAAGCCTCCTGGGCCTGATTTCCCCTCCGGCTCTCCCAATATGTCCCGTGGGTCGGGCGGTGGGGAAACAGGGAGCTGAAACTATGGGAGCCGTGGGCGCCTGCGAGGAGGATGTCCCCACAGGCAGCAAGGGCATGCCGGGCCACACACGGGCCCGATTCTGTGTACCACAGAACGTTTTGTTACTGCGCTGCAGAATTGGATCCAAACAGGCCCATCTTTCTCGGGGACATCTCCCTACCCGAATCAGGCTCCATGTGTTAGAAAACAAAATTCTGCTGAAAGAAGTACAATAAAGACACTTATAATATAACATATCATATTTATTTGCTGTACTACATATCTTGGGAAGTCTGAGTTCATTTTAGAAACTCTGCTCATGATTTCCACATTGCAACATGCCCATTTAGACAGGCAAATCACACCGATGTCCCTAGGGCCATTTTATAAAGCCCTTGAATTCACACGTGCCCAGCTTGATCACATCCATGTTGCTATAGACATGATAGAGGCGTGCTTGGAGCGTTACCAAAAAAGATACACATGTGCACACAATTTTAGAATGGTGCTGCCCTTTGGAACTCATTAGTACACACATCCATGCCTATACCTGCCCCCGGGCATGAATAGGACTCAGAAAAGTACTTGTTTCAGCAACCTAATACCTGTGGAGAGAAGAGGAAAAAATCCTCTCATTCCCCCAATGCTTTTTGCTACATCTAAAAAGCATATAGGTAAATAAAGAGACTGTTTTGTTAATGCCAGCTCAGTGTACTATCAGCCTGCTTTTCCATCTAACTGTGGATAGTGGAGCCTGTCCATGTGGCTGATAGATGTCTGTACCCTTGCTGGCCAATGCTTTGGGAGTTGCACATGCTGTTGCTGTACCTGCACTGTAGGCTAAAGTTTGCAATACACGATCCCCAGCCGGGTGTTGAGCCACAGAGCTGTCATATGGATGCATCTGTCCCTGGGGCTGACATGTTACCCATTAGGAAGACCTGGGCACATGTTGTGATGCGATCAGCACACAGGACCATGACATGGGTCTTGTCTGCTGCAGGAAGTCTGCTGCACCCGCCACTGACACTTCCACATCATGCTGCCATGCCAGCATGCTGTCAGTGGGGATGGTGTACAGTACCGACCGATCCACCATGCGGCTTTAGCAGATGCCTAGGGTGCCAGGTCCAGATAGGTGAGGCAGAGGCTCACATTGATGGACCCACCATCCCCCCAAACAACTGCTGCTGCCAGAACCCAATCACTGCCTGCCACTGATATGTATTTCCCCAGGTGCCTGCATTTTGCAGCTCCCTGTAGCGCTACAGCTGCTGGCACTATTGTCCTCTTCCTCTGGAGCTGGCTTCAGTGGCAGCAGGGGGGAAGCTGAGGTCCCTGCCTAGGGTGCCAAGAAACCTTGGCCCACCCCATGCGGCGCATCACCTTTCTGCAGCAGCAGCATGTCTGTGTGCTGCCAATGTCGATGTGGGATCATGACAGACATCACAGATGTGCTACCTGGGCACCTGCCTGGTCTGCCTTGTACCCCAGCAACTCCCACTGCATGACTGATGTGCCACCTCCTTTGC
The DNA here is from genome assembly GCA_033557465.1 of Ichthyophis bannanicus. Taxonomy (NCBI): domain Eukaryota; kingdom Metazoa; phylum Chordata; class Amphibia; order Gymnophiona; family Ichthyophiidae; genus Ichthyophis; species Ichthyophis bannanicus. The sequence continues at coordinate 500,034,734 of CM066033.1, forward strand.
CCCATTTGTACCATCAACATGGTGCCCTTTCATACTTGGGCACTATGCTGTTGCTGCTAATGGAACACTACTATCACTATCTGGGCTCTCCTGTCTGTGCATCACATTGCAGACGTTAATTTAAGTTCTCTCTCCTCAAAATACACCCTTTCTGTGAGGTTTTACTTGGCCTTAGGGTTACCAGTGTTAAAGGGCTTTAGCACACGTTAGAACAACAGGTGTTAAGGGAACACCCATTGTTAATGCCCACTCTCCACCTACAGCACCCTTAACAGTGCAGGAGCCTTTAACGCCTGTTAAAAGAGCTTTTTTGCATCATCAAGGGCGCATGGGTGCCAATAACAGACGTAAATGGCACTCTTGCTCCCTTAACGCCCTTTAGTAAACATACCCCAAGAGCTCATGAGGTGATGGAGGTGAGAGCTATGCAGTAAGTTCTCCCTTCCGTTACCTCCTATGTTTCTACCTCTCTACTCTCTTACATCTGTGTTTGCATCCTCATTTATCTTTGCTTGACTTTTATTATATAAGTGTTACTTTTTAAACCTTTGTGATGTATTGACGAATGGTAGTATATTGAGTAATGCAATAAATAAAACAAAGTTAAGGCATGAATATAAGGAGCTATATTACAGATTTGAATTGTAATTTAAATGCAAGACAGGAGAAAAGAGGAAAGACAAACACAGAGCTTAGATCAGGTCTCAACACGCTGCAGGTCCAATGAGGTCATAAAGAAGCCAAATTGGACAGCCATTGAAAGCCAACTTACAATAGTGGGCTTTCAAAGAAGAGCGGTGTTTCTTGAATGAAGCTTCAAGTTTTCTATGCTGAGGTTAGTCATTCCAAAGGCTGGATGCCAGTACACTAAAGCACACGTTCCTCCTACAGTTGAGTTGGATTTCAAGATGGGAAGGATAATTGCAGCCTCATGAATGTTTGAAAATTGAGGTGAACTTTCAGTACTGGATTAGCCATATAACCTTTATCCATATAAAGTTATATGTCATTTCAGCGGTGATGCATCTATAAGTGCTGCCAATAGATATACACACATAACTTATGTGTATAAAATTATGCATGAAGTGACAGTTATTTTATTTATTTAGCAACTTTTTAATACTTGCTGACCACTATACTGACCACCATACTTTTTAAAACTTGCTGACCACTATTCTAATAAGCTCAATCCTGCAAAGGAAAACTGTATCAATATAGTAAGTGAACACATGACAACACAAAAGACAATACAGAACATTAACCTTCCAGAACTATGGGAAACCTTTCATAAAATCGATCTTAGGCAAATACTAAACACAATCACAATCATAAACACCACCACATCCCCACTGGATCCCTGCCCCGTAGCCTGGATTAAAACCATAAAAACTGAAATGGCACCCATATTACTAAACATAGTTAACCAATCTCTAATTCAAGGAAACATGCCAGCAGAACTAAAAAGATCAATCATAAGACCAATATTAAAAAACAAAACACTTAACAAAGCAGATCCATCAGCATACAGACCCATATCAAGTATACCATTCATGGCAAAAATCATCGAAAAGACAGTCCAGTTTCAACTGCAAGACCATATCAATGCCACAAATGCACTTGATGATCATCAATATGGTTTTCGTCAATCCCATGGAGTTGAAACATCCTACTCGTGCTATTCGATAAACTATATAAAGGTATTGAAAATTGCAAGAAAATGTTTATTCTAATATTCATAGACATTACAGCGGCTTTCGATTCAGTAAACCATAATACCCTCATAAACAGATTAGAATCAATTGGAATTACAGGGACACCCTTAAAATGGTTCAATTCATATATTACCAATAGAATACAACAAGTAAGCTTTGATCAAAAACTATCCAACACTTTCCCACAAACACAAGGTATTCCACAAGGTTCGGCATTATCTGCCATATTATTCAACCTATACTTAAGACCAGTTTGCTCAATATTTTAAAAACATAAAATAAACTATCATTTATATGCGGATGATATAATGCTCTATACACAACTAGATATACATAACCCAGACTATACCCACTTAGAAACCTGCCTCAAAGAAACACAACTATGGCTTCAACGAAACAACATGAGTATCAATCATAAAAAAACAGAAATAATGTTTATCTCTAAGAACCCTGAACTTAAACATCCCTCCACAATCATACTAAATGAGACACAATATAACATCAAACAGGAATTAAAGTACTTAGGTGTAACTCTTGACATGACACTAGGCATGGAAACACACCTAAGACTTCTAAATAGAACTATTTTCAACAAACTAAGAGTATTACAACCACTACGCAACATCATTGAACACTCAGATTTTAGAACAATAGTGCAAGCTCTCATAACTCCACACCTGGACTATTGTAACAGTATTCTTGTTGGTATACCTAAAAAAACAACAAACATACTGCAAATGGCCCAAAATGTCACAGCTCGGATCTTACTGAATGTGCGGTTTACAGACCACATCACACCTATTCTTCAAGAACTCCACTGGCTACCTATACAAGCACGCATCAGATACAAAATAATAATCACAATATTTAAACTAATACACAATATCGCCCCATCCTTCCTTAACACACTCATTAATGAACAACCCCCCAACAGAAACAGACGAAGCCACAATCTAAATATGTTGCAAATTCCAAACTCAATACGCAAGGTGAAAAAGAATACTAGCAGCAGAGCTTTCTCTTACATAGCCCCCTCACTATGGAACAAACTCCCAGAGTCCTTAAGAGCCAACAAAGAACTTCAATCATTCCGAAAAAACCTCAAAACACATCTTTTTCTAGAATTCTACAATTTGTCCGAAATAACTTAAACCAAAAAATCATACCCAATACAAACTCAACTTGATATTCACCTAGCAACTCCTTCGTAAAAAACGCCAACCTCACCCGACCATATTTAAACTAGAAACACACTAGTCGCGTGACATCTCCCGATGTACATCAATATAGAAATATATATTTAGATAACCTAAAATACACCTCCCTTATCTCATGTAAATATTTAGAGTCCTTCGAATCCCTTACCAATATTACCCTCTACATAGGATGACTACTGTTAATATTGCTTATTTAACAGATATCCATAGGTTAGACATTGTTTTATATTATTACTGATGTTATTTGTACATAGTTTTCCTACTGTTACTACCGTTAATTGTTATATGTTACTGATGTTCTATGTAACTGCTACCATTGCAGAACAAATTGTTAAAATGTGAACCGCTGCTGATCACCGGAAGGAGCGGTATAAAAATGGTGTGCAAATAAAAATAAAAATACCACTGTATCTACCAGACTGGTAGGTTGTTTTCTGATAACAAAAAGTATTAGGGAAATGAGAAGACTTTCTCCTCTTCTGTTGAAAAGTATTTAGATTGCCTCTTCATGATCGGAAGCAGGTATAGCCTTAGACATGTTCCCAGCAATTTCAGATGTGTGGCACCATTCTAAATTGGGGCAGACATTTATGTTTGTAGGAACGCCCCTGCCATACTGCTGTGTGACCTCGATGTGATCATGCCAGGCATGTGTAAAATTGGGCCTTTCAAAAATGGCTCCAGGAACGTCCATGTGATTTCCAGGTCCGAATGGGCATTTTCAGACATAGAAATCATGAATAAGGCTTCAAATCTGACCCCCTTAACTTAGGCTGATAATGGCTAAATACTGCTGTGCTGGGGTCCACTCCACCTCCTAGGGGCAAGCCCACAGATAGCCATCAGACACCTACACAATCAGGCTCTGGCGGTCTCTTCTGCTCACATTCAGGCTCTGGCGGTCCCTTCTGCTGAGGGCTCCAGGTCCTGGGATTAGGGTTCTGGAAATAGAACCGGCTAATCTTGGGAGGTTATACACCAAAGGATTTAAGCGCTCCACTGAACTTGTGCTACACCCATCGGATAAATGCATGTGCCCCAGCTATTCTCCTGGACCCCTCTGTAATATCAGCCATCACCACTCTGCAACAGTATTCAGCAATGAAAATACTGAGCAACTGCTAACTGAAAACAATAATAATACCAGGTTAAAATACTAGTTACAGAAAATGAAATGGCAGATTAGGGATAAAACAGCTACATAAACACATAAGGTAACTCAGAAAACAGCAACCTAGCCATGACATAGGAATCAGTGTAGGTTGCCTTCTTACTTTGGAGGGGCAAGGAATAAGGAAGTCATACTGACAGTGGGGGCACAGGTCCTTTGCTAATGGGCATGCACATGGTTGGAGATTGGGTGCAGCATGGGCAGAATTGCACAAGAATGCGTAAAGATTATAAAGTACAATAATTTAGATATCTTCTTGAATAATTAGGCACTGGCTCTAGAGATGTTGTAAATGTCCACACCTGAACTTAAGGTGCTAATATTTTATAAAGAAAAATAGACTCCTACTTGTCTTTATAAAATAGGCATAATATTAAAAAGGATGTTAACTAGGTGCTCTTTTATATAATTATCATCATAGCTTTTGGCCATAGAGAGTTTTATATGACCACATGCTATGCATTAACTGAAGTATAAAACTGAAGGCAAAGCAGTTATTCAATTCATCCCCACTGCGAACAGCACATTTACTTTTTAATATCAGCCTCAGGTCTGGCCCAAGGGCTTCTGCTGCCCCAGGCAGAAACCCTGGCCATGCAACCCCTGCCGAGCCACGTCACACCTGCCAAGCTGCACCACCATCCCCTGCTGCCGATTCCATCTTGGGAGGGGAGGGGAGGTGGGTGGTGGCAGTGGCAGTATTTTAAAAGGGGCGGCTTTGTGCTGCTGCTTTGTTGCCCGTGGCAGGCCATGCACTTCAGCACACATGGCCTGCCGCTTCTGACCCCCTCTGACAGTAAGGATTGGAGGGGGATCAGAAGTGGCAGGTCATATGTGTCAAAGCACATGGCTTGCCACAAGCAACAATGTGGCAGCACAAAGCTGCCCTAGGTGGCTGCCTAGCTCGCCTAGTGGATGAGACGGCCCTATTAGTTCTACATCTCTCCAAGCCTGGCTCCTGATTGGATTCAGTGCTTCATAGAGAGTCCCTTCAGGATCTTTCTGTTGTCTCTGCATCCTTTACTGCTTGAATATCACATTTATAGAGTTGAAGGAGGCAGCTTTCTTGGAGCTTGTCTTATTCTATGACAAACAATGTAATCAAAACAGTGACACTGAAAAGCTGGAAGACTATCCAATGACCTGGAGTGTGATAGTTGGTGAGATCACTGATAGAAATGTACCCTGACGGAGCATGTATGGAGACCAATACAATATAGTGGTATAAAAACTGGAGTATGGTGGTAACAGGGCCAGCCTAAAGGTATTGATGCCTTAGATGAACCATTACCTGTATTCCACCTGGGAGGCTCAAGACTCTACCTCATTCCTCAACCCATAATCTAGCTTTCCTATTCCCAAGATGTCCAGCCTCTCCTCTTCCCTAGACCCACCTCCTCCCCTAAAGAGGCCAATTCAGACCAGGACATGCAGGACTTGTGTAAATGTGTAAGTTGGAGACGTGAAACTTGCAACACCAATTCCACAGGCCCGTCTCTGGATGTACATATGGCAACGGAATCACAACATGGATGTACCGGCACTGAAACATACAGATGGCATGTCTGATAGCATGCACATCTGAGCAGCGGGCACATTCCAATGGAAACATGCAGAAACAGAGCCCAATTCCACACACGAAGGGGATAGATGCAGCCAGGTGCATAGAATCATCCACATAGATGTGCTAGGCCCCATGAACAAAGTAGACAAAGCGATGGGACCGGATGGATACACCCTAGAATACTGAGAGAACTGGGGACGTTCTAGCAGCTCCACTGGCTGACCTTTTCAATGCCTCATTGGAGTAGGGAGTGGTGCCAAAGGACTGGAAAGAGGCACAAGTGGCCCTTTACACAAAAGTGGATGTGGTTGAAAACTACAGACTGGTTAGTTTAACTTCGGGGGTGAGTAATTGGAAGTGCTAGTCCGATTCTTTTCAGCATCTTTGTTAGTGATATAGCGGAAGGGCTGTCGGGTAAGGTTTGTCTCTTTAAGGATGATACCAAAATCTGCAATAGAGTAGACACCCAGGAAGGTGTAGATAACATGAGGAGGGATCTAGCTAAGCTTGAAGAATGGTCTAGAATTTGACAGCTGAGATTAAATGTTAAAAAATGCAAGGTCATGCATTTGGGCTGCAGCAATCCAAGGGAGCGATATAGTATAGGGGGTGAAGTACTTTTGTCCACTAAAGAAGAGTGGGACCTAGGCGTGATTGTGTCTGATGATCTTAAAGTAGGTAAACAGGTAGAAAAGGTAATGGCAAAAGCTAGAAGGATGTTTGAGTGCATAGGGAGAGGAATGGCCAGCAGAAGAAAGGAAGCGATAGTGCCTCTGTATAAGTCTTTGGTGCAACCTCATTTGGAGTATTGTGTGCAATTCTGGAGACCGCTCCTTCATAAGGATAAGAACATAAGATATGCCATACTGGGTCAGACCAAGGTCCATCAAGCCCAGTATCCTGTTTCCAACAGTGGCCAATCTAGGTCATACGTACCTAGCAGTTTCCCCAAAAGACACAGGTTCCGCAATGCTTGTACTGGGTCAAACATTGATATCCTGGGTCCCTTCTTAATAATGGTTTATGGACCTTTCCTCCAGGAACTTGTCCAAACCTTTTTTTAAACCCAGCTATACTAACAGCCTTTTCAGGATATAAACAGGCTGGAGTCTGTATAGAGGGTGGCTACTAAAATGGCTAGTGGTCTTCATTATAAAGCATATGAGGACAGACTTAAGGATCTTAATACACCTTAGAGGAAAGGCGGGATAGAGGTGATATGATTGAGATGTTTAAATACCTCCATGGCATAAATGTACAGGGGGAGAGCCTCTTTCGATTGAAAGCAAGCTCTGCTATAAGGGGACATAGGATGAGGGTGAAAGGGGATAGATTCAGGAGTGATATGTGGAAATATTTCTTTACAGAAAGAGTGGTGGATCCGTGGAAGAGATGAGGATAGTATCTGAATTAAAAGAAGCATGTGACTAACACAGAGGATATCTAAAGGAAAAAAGGGGACTGTTGTAGTGGTTGATATGGAAGGGCAGACTAGATAGGCCATGTGATCTTTTTCTGTCGTCATGTTTCTATGTGCCGCCAATGGCTTTGGATGTCCCTGTGTTTACTGTATTCTGAAAAGAATGCCAGCATAGCTGGAATGCACACCAGTGCTGTACTACATACATTTGTGGGAGCTTGGAGCTACTTTGGCTTACATCCCCCCTCCCCTCTGCTTTCTGTACCATAACACTGCATGCTGTGGTTTTCCAGACTGCAGACACACTAGTGCACAGCATAGGTTACACATCAATTCACCATTATGGATTGCATTAAGTGCTGAATAGAAATATTTCTAAGTCCTACCTTTATTCCATGTTTCTGCATGTATAACCTGGATGTCTGTGGATGTACATGGGTGTGATTGGAGTACATTTTCTATGTCTCCTTGGCTGGCCATGCCCCTGTTCCACCCCATTACCAGTGTTCTATATTGCCTTATCCTTCAATCAAAGCAGTTTACATTATATAATCCTTACAAACAGGTACTGGATACATTCCCTTGTTCCCCAAAGGGGCTCACAATCTATGTGTACCTGAGGCCCAAGGCCACAAGGAGTGCCTACAGGACTAGAAACCCCAGTCCCTCTAGAATGAGATTGCTATCCCCAGGTGGGACTTGAACCCCCAGCTCTCTGGCCTGAGGTACCATGTCCTAACCACTAGATCACATCCTGTGATCCCCATTTATATGTCATGTACTTGCAGGGACATGAATGTTCAGAATATGGTTCTGGACATTTTCACAGGATACACGTCTATCCCACACATATAGACGGCTTATTCATGGTTGAGAATGACCCCCAAAATGTCCAGGATCTCATTTCCCCATCCATTCCCCCCTCCCTTCCCTGTGTTCACCATCTCAACTCCCTTTCCTTCCCTATCTCCCTATTGTCCAATATCTAATCTCCTATTCCCTTCCCTACCCTCCTCCCCATCCAGCATCTGCCTTTTTCTGTCCCCACATCCAGCATTTCCCTTTCCCTACCCCCAATGTCCAGAATCTCTTTCCCTACCCCATTCCCTGGTGAAGCATCTTCCCTCTGCTGCTGCCACCACCTCTTCCCAGCCAAGACCTCATAAATTTGGTGCAGCACAGAGCTTTAAGCACAGATCCATCTGAAGCACTGCTATGCCCACCCCTCCCCTCAAACACAAACATCTTGTCAGAAGGGGCAGGACATAGCAGTACTTGAGTGTGGGTCTGTGCTGAAAGAGTCAATGTCATGCTGACAGCAGCAATGGCTAAGAACCAAGGAAACCAGGGTTCAAATCTCACTGCAGTTCCTTGTAATCATGGCCAAGTCACTTAACTCTCTGTTGCCTCAGGTGCAAGCTTAGGTTACAAGCCCTCTGGGGACAAGGAAATACCCACTGTACCCAAATATTCCTCATGCTGAACTAAGAACATAAGATATGCCATACCTGGTCAGACCAAGGTCCATCAAGCCCAGTATCCTGTTTCCAACAGTAGCAACTCTAGATCATACGTACCTAACAGTTTTCCCAAAAGACACAATGCTTGTATTGGGTCAAGCAGTGATATCCCGGGTCCCTTTTAATAATGGTTTATGGACCTTTCCTCCAGGAACTTGTCCAAACCTTTTTTAAACCCAGCTACACTAACATCTTTTACTACATCCTCTGGTAACAAATTCCAGAGTTTGATTACACGAGTGAAAAAATATTTTCTCTTATTAGTCTTAAATACTTGATCCTGTAGCTTCATTGCATGTCCTCCTACTGAAAAAAGCATGAGCTAAATCCAAAATTCTTTCTCACCTCCCACAAAAACAAGCAATTGCTTCTGACTAATCTTAGAAAAAATTGGTTTATAATTCATAGGGTCCAGTGGATCTAGAGATGGGAAGGGATTGAACACTCACGTGCTTCAGGCTTTATGGTGAATCTAAATAGCTCTCAGCAATCATGGTAACAAATAGCTTCCCATATTATTTTTAAACCTGATAAAACAAGCATCTAAAACACAAGAGGCATTGCTCTTGGGTGTTGTAATTTCCAAAATCTCACTACTTATTCATGCAGCAAAACTCACCTGTTTTACACCGCATTCAGGTTGCATTGACGTAGTCAGATATGCAACCAAATTCATCTACTTTACGCTAGACAAAGGGGGTTATTTTGGAAGCCCTATTCATGCTTTGGACGTTTGGGCATAGAGATGTCTCCAGAGCCATTTTAGAAGGCGGGTCTGTGGTCATCCCCAGTGTGAGGACATCCAAGTTTGAATGGGGGAAGGGTGGATGCATTGCTGGGGCATTCTGAGGGACGTGGACATCACTGCCTGATCTCAGAAACATCATGGATGTCCAGAGTCATGTCTAAGTTTAAACCTGCTCCAGGCACCAATAAAGATCATGAAAGTGCTTGTTTTGGCTGAAAAACATCCAGAGGGTGAAGAGAAGATAGCACTCCATCATCCCCAGTGCTCAACAGAATCACAATGATAGCTGCAGTGGGATTTGAATCCTGACTTCCCTGGTCCTAGCCCACTACTCTAAATAGGCTATTCCTAGAGTCTAGATTCTGGGATACTAGTCTTGAGATGTCTATGTAGACACCACAACAGATGTCTATTTCGGGCATGTCCAGGTTTGTGAATTGTTTCTGCACCTGGAAATGCTTGCAGTTTTTCCCAGATATTCTGGCTTGGACATCCCAGATTGCACTTGAATGTCCCCCACATGAAGAAAATGATGGGGTAGGAAGAAGAAGGGTGTGCGAATGTACAGTGAGTAGCACAGCTAAAATTCTGCAGCCCCTTAGAGGCCTTCTGCCTGTTGTCCCAGGGAATATACCTGAGCTGTGAGTCTGAGACTGGAGGAAAGGGGTAGAATAGACAAGACTCAGGAATTCTCCAAATGAGAGAATGAGTCAAAGAAAAAAATAGCAAATCTTCAGGTGGTGCAGTCTAAGGGCAAACAGAGGTATCTATTCCCAATATTCTGTTGAATCAGGGTCTGTACCATAGTTGCTGCAAGTCAAATCACCTAAGACTGAAATGGAAGAGGAGGTGGGGGAGAATAGAAAAAATGAATTCCTGGGGTCTTCCTAAATAAGTATGACAAACAGAGTATGTGAAGACAGGGACAAATTGAAATCTACGGGTGATACTGAGACAAGTAAAAATAAGTGAAAAGGCAGAGGAGTGGTCAAGACCTCAGTTATGTATGACCTTTTGGGGTGGCTAGAGTTCTTCTAGAGCTGGGTAGGTAAATTGTCTACCTATCATCATATCCCAACAGCTGCCACTGCTGTGATGTGAACAGATGTGTTAATTTATATTTTTACTGAGTGTTTATTTCAAACCTTTTTCAGCCCAGCCATCATCACTCCTAATCAGCCTCTCCCCATTCCATTTCCCCCATATATTAAAAAAGTAATTAAGAAAACCACTGTACCCTGACCATCAAAATTGAGCAAAAATGTAAATAAGGGTGGTTGCTTTAAGTGTGTGTGTGTGTGTGTGCGTGTGTATATATATTTCTGTTGTTCTTTTCTGATACTAGTTTCTTAACTCTATCCATACTTCTTTATAATCAATTACACAGGTACACTACCAAAAAACTGCCTCCAGTTTTGCAACTGATTCCTATAGATTTTGGGGTCCTGAATCCAGGAAAAATAGCCAAAATGTTCCATCACGTCACGTTTTCTTGCAAAATTAGATTTCTTACCCATATAAGGAATGTTCACATAATTTCTTTTTAGCCGACTGCAGTTTATTTTCTTGGCCCAAAATAGAGGTTGTAATGGTTAACTAACTAGAAACACTCCCTCATGATATTTTAGAGTGTTTTGTATTCATTTTATACATTAACAGGACAATTGGGAGGCGGGGGGCTAAATCCAGTACTCGCGCTGGCGCATGTTCTTTCCTGTTCGCCTCGCCTCATTCGCTCGCTCAAACACGGTGGTTGCGAAATGAACGTTCCTGTCAAATTTCAATTTCTTGCAAGTTCATTATTACCTTTTGTTTGCTCAGTCGTAATCTAGCTTTATTCCGAAGTGGTTCACTACAGTTGTAGTTTGCAGTGCTGTGTATTTGTGATGGCTCACAGAGCCAGAGGTTGCGTCAACTCTCCGGACAGTTTTTGTTTTATTTGTGGGGAATATACCGTGAAAAAGCGGCAGAGGAACATTTCTGCATTTATTAAAGTATATTTCGCCTATTTCGGTTTGAAGTTAGGTGATCAAGACAAACCGTGGGCTCCTCACAAAGTGTGCAAGACATGTGAGGAAGATCTACGCTTATGGATGAAAGGTAAAAAACAAGCATTTCATTTCGGAATACCTATGATGTGGCGTGAACAAAGAGACCACAGCAGTGACTGCTATTTTTGCTCTTGCATTGTGAAGGGATACAACTTAAAAAATAAGAACGTAATAAGTTACCCCAACCTTCCCTCAGCAATTAGGCCTATGCCTCATAGCAACGAAGTACCTGTGCCTGAACCACCAAAATCTTTGGATCATATTTGTGTGGACGGTTCTGATCATGATGAGACTCATCAGATGGCTTTTCCCGATGAGTCCAGTACTTCCGAGTTTGAAACTGAACCAGATCCGAAACCTGAACTTTTCTCTCAAGCTGAATTGAATGATTTAGTCCGGGATTTAGGACTCCCAAAAGATGCTGCCCAACTGCTAGGTTCTCGGCTTAAACAGAAAAATCTATTGTCACCAGGAACAACTTTTTATTGGTACCGCAACCGCGAGACACAATTTTTGAAGTATTTCAGCAAAGAGGAAGATTTGGTATTTTGCAACGATATATACGGAGTGATGGAAAAGTTTAAACTCAAGTATGATCCTGCTGAATGGCGGCTGTTCATTGATTCGTCAAAAGACAGCATAAAAGGTGTTCTTCTTCATAATGGCAACACATTCGCTTCAGTTCCTATTGCTCACTCTGTTATTCTCCAAGAAAAATACGAGAATTTGGCCCTGATTCTTCAGAAGATTCGTTATGATGAGCATAAGTGGATGATTTGTGGAGACTTTAAAATTCTATCCATGCTATTAGGGCAGCAATCCGGTTTCACCAAATATCCCTGCTTCCTTTGCTTGTGGGATAGCCGGGCCCACGACCTACACTGGGGGAAAAAAGACTGGCCAATTCGGGAGTATTTGAGACCCGGTGAGAAAAATGTTCTTCATGAGAGCTTGGTACTTCGTGATAAAATTCTATTACCACCTCTCCACATTAAGTTGGGTCTCATTAAGCAATTCATCAAGTCCCTTCCAAAAGATGGTGAGTGCTTTCGGTACCTTTGCTCAAAGTTCCCCCGACTTTCTGAAGCAAAGCTAAAGGAAGGAGTGTTTGTTGGCCCTGATATAAGGAAACTCATTTCAGATGGAGCATTCGCTGAAACGATGTCTGAGAAGGAAAAAGAAGCCTGGGATTCCTTCAAGGATGTTGTTCTCAAATTCTTGGGGAACAGGCGGGATGAGAACTATAAGGATATTGATGCCAGGATGCTCAATGCCTTCAAAGAACAAGGCTGTAACATGAGCCTGAAAGTCCATTTCTTGCACTCCCATGTGAACTACTTTCCCGAAAACTTGGGGGCGTACAGTGAAGAACAAGGTGAAAGGTTTCACCAGGACATCAAGGACGCAGAGAGAAGGTACCAAGGAAGATGGAACACCACTATGATGGCTGATTTCTGCTGGTTGCTGCTGCGGGAAACCCCAGATGAAAAATACGCCAAGCAGCGCACCAAGAGAAGCATTCGGGGAAGAAGAAACGGGCCCACCAGGAGATTGATTGACCCAAGAATGACTTTAAAATCTAAACTGTGTTGACAAATATCGTGTTTTTACTAAACTTTGAAATAAAAATTTGCTAGTTATTACCACAGTGTTGGATCTCATTTATTAGAATTTTATTTTCACACCATCGGGTGTTTGTCTTCATGTATTGCAATGGTGCAGTTTGCGTTTTCTATTCTTACATACATACCTGTACAACATTTTTTGCACATTTCTTTGCTTTGCTTTGTGTCTAACCTCGCTCTTATATGCTCAATGTTTGTGCACATGTATGTGGCTGTGTTAAGTGCAGACAATTTTGCTACCATCACAGTGTGTTTTGTTGACATTACTCTATTCTTATGTGCTGCCTTGTTACAATTTTCTTTATTCTTATTTGAATAACTACTAAACAATTAGTATAAAGAATTCATCCAAGAAACTTTTATCTCGATCGCACTCAATCTGAAACGTTCACCTCAAACTGCTAACCCAATGTAGCAAAAAATCTGTACGTGATGGAGCAAATTGGTTACCAGATTTGGATTCAGCGCACCAAAAAACGTAAAAATCAATCGAAACATTAGAGGCAGTTTAAAAAATTTTTTTTTAGTGTACCTGTGTTATTAGATGAATGTGTTGAGATATATAGTACATTTTTCATTCCTATATGACAGTATAATACCACAGTAATGATAGATAATGTGTCCATTTGTGAGCACTCATTGAACTTGTTTGGCTACCTAAAAATTGAAAAGTACATGCAAATTACTTGTGTGCACATATATCTACAAATGAATGCATGTACAATTGATCGCATGCTTGTTTAAGTTGCATGCATACAGGGCACACCTAAAAAAGTGGATAGGCCAAACATGAACAAATGCCCATAAATTTGGGAAAATTTCATTTTAAATGAACACTCACCTAACTTTTTATTGCCATGCACATCCCTAAAGCTAGTTCATAAGAACGTAAGGGGCATATTTACTAAAGAGCGTTAAGGGCGCACTGGTTAACAAGCATTAATGGCAGTGGTAAGGTTGTTATTGTGTGGTAAAGGCTGGGCCGTGGAGCAGACATTCGGCGTTAAGAGCTCTAGGCTCCACTTATAGGGCACTAACAGGACACCAGGCATAAAGGTGTCTAGTGTGCACCTTAATGCCCAAAAATGGCAGTCCTCTTAATGCAGGATAAGGGAACCCTGTGAAAGATACATTTTAGGTGATGGATGGAAGAAAAGGTAAGAGCTAATAAACATGTCAGATCCATTAGTAACCTATGTGTTAAACAGCAAGTGGAATAAGCATGTGAGAGGTATCTGTACTGTATCAGTGAAGGGTGCCCATGTAATCTGCTGTAGTGTCAGTGTGTGGCATTGGATTAGGAAGAACTGTGTCCTGGCAGAGCCAGCATCACCACGATGTGGGCATCAAAAGGATGACTGAGCAGGGATGGAGACGTACAGATCATTCACAGGAGAGGTGTGAGTGATACATCCGAATGTTTAAAATGTGTCTGTGTGGGCCCTAATGTACAACTGGCAGGAGAATACATGACTGTACATAATGTGCATATGCTGTTGGATGGCCTGGAGGATGGATGGCGGTAGATGAGAGTGAAGTATGGCCTTGCTGCCCTGATGTACCAGATGTGCCTGCACAAATGCAGTTGTAGTGAGCATGAAGAAATAGTAGCTGTGTCATGGGGAAATTCCAATCCCAGTTATATGGGTATGACAGCTGTCCATCTTTTCTAACCACCATACAGACCGTTGTGAGATAGGTTAGTTTTACCCTACTGATGATGGGTCGTTGCGATAGTAATCCTGCTCAGTATGAGAGGAACCGCAGGTTCAGATATTTGGTGTATGTGCTTGGCTGAGGAGCCAATGGGGCGAAGCTACCATCTGTGAGATTATGACTGAACGCCTCTAAGTCAGAATCCCCCCTAAACAGAATGATACCGCAGCACCTTGAAGCCTCGGTGGGTCACGGATAGCCGGCCGCCTGGCTGGCGAGGAGAGCCACTCACCTCTCTCCCATAGCGCAATGCACGTTCGTGGGGCACCCCATGCTAAATCATTCATAGACGACCTGATTCTGGGTTAGGCTTTCATACGTAGCAGAGCAGCTACCTCGCTGTGATCTATTGAAAGTCATATGTGCACATAACACAAAACATAAACCCCTCATTGTACTAGGAGACTACAACCTGACCTCTGCGCCCACCAAAGAAGCTGCAACATTCTTAAAAGCCATGGAGTCACTAAATTATAGCCAATCAACGCCCCAACGAACCAGCATGGCACAGTACTGGATATGGTCTTCATTCCAATGCACTTGGTGGAACAGGGCAAAACCACAACACCAACAATCACACCAGTCCCTTGGTCAGATCATTACGTGATAGAATTCACCCTGGCCCTAAACAATTCCACCCAACATATAGAAGATGAGAATATCACCAGACGATATAGAGCCTTCAATAAAGAATCATTCATAGATGAAATCATCCCACAACTCCTGCAAGAATACGACACCCTTGGCCTAAGAATAGAGAAATGGAACTCCATAATATCTAATGCAGCATTAGGCCCTAAGAGCATAAAGCCACAAGCACGAAGGAGACTCAACGCCCCATGGTACTCAAATGATATCAGAGATGCAAAGCGCACTCTCCGAAGACTTGAGAGAAAATGGAGGCGGGACAAATTGCATAACTCCCTGACTCTATATAGAGCTAAACTACTAGAATATAACAATCTGATAAATGAGCGCAAACAACAGCACCACACCAATCTAATCATGAAGTCTATCAACAAACTGAGAGAACTATTCAGCATTGTCCAAAAGCTCACTAGGGATACCACACAACATTGTACCCATCATCTTGATCCACAGGAAGTTGCTGACTACATGAGAGCGAAAAACCATACCCAGACATGCTCCACCATATGACAAATGGATGATTATGAAATGAAAGAGCAACATTATACCTGGGAGGATTTCAGCATACCATCGGAACATCAAGTAGAAGACATAATACACGGGCTCAACACAACAACCTCACCATCAGACCCTTGCCCAGTGGCTTGGATAAAAGTCACAAGAAGCCAACTATCTCAGCACATTCATAAAATTGTTAAAGATTCACTCCAACAAGGACACATGCCGCAGTCCCTCAAGCACGCCATGATACGACCAATACTGAAAGGTAATAACCTAAGCCCATCTGAACCGAAATCATCCCATCCCATCTCCAGTTTATCGTTCCTTGCAAAAATAGTAGAAAAGACAGTGCAAAAACAACTTCAGGATCACATTGACATGAATGCCCCACTTGACATTCATCAGCATGGATTTAAACCCTGGCACGGTGTGGAAACGCTACTTACATCACTCTTTGACAACCTCATAAGAGGTATAGATAATATAAAGAATGGATTCCTGCTAGTATTCATAGACATTTTGGCAGCCTTTGACACAGTGTCCCACGCTAGACTGCTACAGTGCCTGCAACAGATAGGATTGCACAAGAACACTCTGAAATGGTTGACATCGTATCTGGAAGATCGAACACAGCAAGTCAAATGCACCCAAAAGAAATTGCAGTTCCCCGCAACGCAAGGAATACCTCAGGGATCTGCCCTGTCATCGATGCTCTTCAATATTTACATCCAACCCATATGCAACATCATCAGATGACACAAACTCCACTATCACATATATGCTGACGACATCATGGTGTATGCTCTAATCAACCTACTAGCACTTAACACCAAAACAATAACTAAATGCCTTGAAGACATGAATGTCTGTCTCACAGACAATAACCTGAAGGTCAACTATGATAAAACGGAGGCAATGTTCATCACAAGGAACCCAAGCTTCATTCCACCACAGAATATCAGCATTCTAAACAAACTTATAATAGTCAAAGATGAAGTCAGGTACTTGGGCATCACAATGGACAGAGCTCTAAACATGAAATCTCATATCGCCAAAACTGCAAACAAGGCCTATCAACGTTTGAGGACCATAAGAAAGATAAAACCACTACTCCGCCAGGACCACTTCTGCACAGTATGCCAAGCACTCATCACACCTCTACTTGATTATGGAAATTCTTTATATCAAGGCCTCCCCCAGCAGACCTTACACCCACTCCAAATGATGCAAAACACTACAGCACACATCATCACTGACACCCCAAGATCAGAACACATCACCCCTATCTCACAGCAACTGCACTGGCTACCAATGGTAGCCAGAGCAAAATTTAAAATAATCTTGATCATCTTCAAGATCATCCATCATCTTTCAGCAGATGTACTACAAGAAATTGTAACAAGGAACATCAGTAACAGACCAAGAAGGAACAATTATGACAACATGACCAGCACACCTTCAGGATATCACAAGACAAATCAAAATACGTCTAGAAGAGCTCCATCACTAATGGCATCCACACTATGGAACTCCCTCCCAATGAGCCTAAGGGAATTAGAAGACATGCCACCCACCCACTCCCTGGACCTTGAGGGTTAAGGGAGGGGCTGGCCTTAATTGCCCTTGAGGGTAAGGTTGTAGTTGTGTTGCTGCTCAAGTAGTAAGGCAAGGCAAAGAAAATTTCTTTTGTGAGGTTTATTTCCCGCTTTCGCAGTTCAAATGCAGCAGACGTAAAGGAAATAATGTAGCACAAAACAAGGCTGAGAAACTTAACTAAACAAGGCTTTTCACTGCTTGGCTAAATGTCCATTCTGGATCACATTCAATTGTCATGTGACCTCCTTTCAGTAACGTAACAGAAAACTCTGGTAACAGCAATGCTCCTGAATTGCACACAATATGCTTTCACTTATTCTCTTCACATAAGCTTCTTTAGCATAGCAATCAATGAGGTAAGTTTCTTATATTCCTTCATAAAACATTGGCAAGCATATCATTTAAATGTCCTTTTGAATCACACATGTAGAGCAGTCCATCGGGACTTCCTGCTCTGTAGACGGCAGAGAAATTAAAGGCATTTCTTCCTCACAGCTGCTCATAGGCTTTGCTACGTTATAAGGAGAAACTGCTCTGCTCTTAAGGAACTCCCTGAATTCAGTGAGAAGTAATTCAGCCTGTGTATTTTCTGAACTAGGCTGAGGATATCCTCCTTCAGGTAAATGCTTGTTTACAGTTCTTATCTCTTGGCAATTATCAGTGCTTCTACTCGGACAAGAGTTCAGCGTGTAAGCATTTCCCTTCCCCCACCTATCTCCAAATGAAAGTGCAGGATAAAACGCTTCAGCTGTGCTTGGAGAGTCTTTCAGAGTTTTAAAAGGAAAACAGTTAGGCTTCTCTTGGCTTAACCAATTACTATCAAACTTTCTGCCTTTGTCCTGTCTTTCACAATTAAAGTTCACTCTTTCTGGCTTCCCACTGGCTTGCTAGCCGTTCTACACCCACCAGATACCTTGTGCTGGGGCTTCTTCCAGGGTATTTCTTTCTCCCTCTGCCTCCTGTTCCAAGGTTCTGCTTGGTCCTTTAAACTCCTGAGCTGCAGCCTTGGGTCTCTCAGTGCCTTTGAATTCTTCTGCTTACAGAAGTCTTTCTTTGCCCCTGAGTCTCCCAGGTCCTGTCTGCTCCTTCATGGATCACAGCTGCTTAGTGGTTCTCTCACCAACGGTTCCTGTTCCTGGTCATCTGACCTGTCCTCGTCCAGGTGCTTGTGTCCTGACTCCTCCTCTCCTTGCTCCACTCCTTGCCAATCTCGCTGCTCGTCTCTTTGCCCTTCTAGCTGACGTTCTAACTGTTTCTGTTTCTGGGTTCTTAACAAGCTGCTTGAGTACTGCACTGCCCGCCTCCTGCTTGGGCGTGCCCAATCAGAGACTTGGCTCCTCACCTGCCTTGAGGTGAGGTGTGGTTCCTGATTAGCTCTGTGTTTCTTTATCTCAGAAGAGAAAATCCTGCATTCCGCTGCAGTACCGGTTCTCTCCACCGGATCACTATTAGTTTCCATTGCTTCACAAGAGTCTGCTACTTCACAGACATCACAGACTTCCGCAAGACCCTTAAAACCCTGCTCTTCACAGAAACTTACGAGCAGATAGACAACAGTCCCAACCAGATACACAACAGCCCTCACCCGAGAGGGATTGCAACGTAAACTCCACTGCAAGCTCAATACCTAACCAACCCAGTTAGACTCACGACACCATCATGATAAATGTAACCCTCAAATTGTGTTGTCTTAATGTTGTTAAATTCCCTCATGTTAAATGTTGTAAAACACCCACATGTTAAATGTTACCCAATTGTGATGTGATGTAACCACTTTGATTGTAGGATAAGGTTGTATACAAGTATGTTTAAATAAATAAATCCCTTGAGCCAACCTTTTGTCTCCCGGAGGAGGCCGGTTTTTATCTAACTGCACTGATCCGAAATAGCGCGGTATATAAAAACAAATAAATAAATAAATACAATCTTCTTGACACATGTGAATATAACAACTGGATAAGTGTCTCTCATATTGGCCATATGGAGCAAGTAAGGACGTGTGATGATCCCTGCAGGTGGCCATCCCACAAGTAAGATGTGCCTGAATGCACTGCATATTTGTGATGGAGTCAAAGATGTTCAGTCACAGTCCTGATGAAATATTCCAATCATGTACAACTCATGTGTCATACTGGTCATGCTGTCAGATGGGCATGATCGCAGTGCGCATGTTGGCAGACCAATGTGCTATTGTAACACATTAAAAAAAGTATTAGAATGTGTGTCCCCCAGACAATGCAGACCCTGGACTGTTTCTTACAGTATATTGAAGTGAGTTTCCCACAGTCACAAAGTGAACAAGTGAGAATCAAATGCTGGTCTGTTGCTTACTGAGGCAGTGCTCTAACCATTAGGCTTTACAGCAATGTCTAGAATCAAAAAGATTGCAGGTCCCTGACTGCAATGGCCAAAACCCAGGACATGAAACAACATGGCTGGCACATTCTGACACAATGGGAGACCACACCTAGGGCCTGCCGGCAACGGCACACGTGCAGTTCATATTGCACTGGACACTCAGCACTGTAGCTCCATAACAGATCCACAGCTGCAGAAGACATGTCTTGTCCAAAGGCCAAGCCACCTGTGAGGTCAAGATGCCATTCCTCCACTATACCTCTAACACCAAACAGTTGCATGCAGATGTCTGCTGCACCACAGTGTGACACTAACCCCTGAAGCAGCACATATGCAGCGCGTGAAGTCCCTTGTCACCTGCTGTACACTGCAAGACAGGCACACCTGCACATACACTGTCACGAGGTAACGCCATCAGAGCCCATAGAAGTAAGGGAGAGTGAGCAAAACAGCAGGGAAACTGACAGCTCACCTTCACATATGGGAAAGGGTTGCCATGAGCAACAGTGGAAAACACAGCCACGAGGTGTTAGGGAACGCCCGAGCAGAGAGGGAGCTCAGAACTCATTAGGAAATAGAGAGCACCTGCATGGGGGCGGAGCCCAGGCTAACACCAAGTGTAATATATTTAGGACTCACCAGCAGATAGAGCCAGAGAGAGAGCAAGAGAAGGAGTAAGAGAAAGAGAAAGAGAGGAAGAGAGAGAAACAGAGTTGTTCTTGAGTGGGAGAAGAACAGAAGTGCCTGGAACTGCTGAGCTGGAAAGCAGTGTCCACAGAGTTGTGAGGACAGAGCCAAGGAGGATCTCCGAGGAACAAGAGGTTGGTGACTTGCAAAGAAGCTGTTGGGAACAGCAGTGCACAGCCTCCCAGTATCCTCAGGAGCATTGCTGTGAGGCAAATAGAAAAGGCAGTCCTACAGCCAAGGTTAGAGGCTACAAACTGTTTGACTCCAGGAAAGCAGAAGGGGAAAGTTTTTACCCTGAGGCACATTGGCTGGAGACAGATAAACACCGTGGAAAAAGGGTAGCAGAGCAGAGCTGTGTTCGTCAGAGAAAGCAGGGAGCACCAGAGCCTAGAGATAGGCGTATTCCCCCTAGTAAGAGGGACTTAAAATACCCTGACTTCCTCTGTTCATAGAAAGAGCTCTGTAGCTTTCAGGACTCTAAATACAAGCAATGTGGTAATTTCCCACAGGCCACTAGGATAGTGGAGGAAGATAATCTTTTTACTCCCCGGCAGAGACATTTTAACTTGAAGGGCATTTGGGAGCCAGAAGTTCACTCTGACAAGGGGGAAATTCAGGTGGAATTCCCTGAAGATGTTTCAGAGGGCACTGCAATGGATTGTACATACACTTTGTCCGATTGTGTAAACTCTTTATGTTAAAGCAGCCAGAAGTATTTGAAGGAAGAAACAGCTGCAGGTTACATGTGAGTGAAGAGAGCTGTTTTTCTGTTATTTTCTGGTGCTGTTTAATTAATGCTGAAGGAAGCTGATTTTTGTTTCCAGTATTTTCTTTAATTGTGTTACCAGACGTATGGTCTGTTTTCCTTTTATGTTCCATGGTTTTGAATCCGCCCCGGACGGGGAATTAAAGCTTGAGTTTAAACCTTACCCTCTGCCTCAACTACACTTATTGGCTAAAGGTACAAACTTCAGGAACCAGAAGGCTTTGCTACTGCCTTCACAGGAACGTAACTGCCAATAAAATACTGCCCCACCAAGCTACCCAAGCTCTCCTTAGCCTCTGGGCCAGCTAGTGGGTCACAACACCTAACTCAAACCACATTCATGACACCTGTTGTCCATTGCAGACCATCCTGCCCTCCTCAAGGGGCCATGAACATGTCTTTCACCATCATAGAAGACAAGCAGGTACTGGGCAATCCTCCAGTGATCATAGTCGCCACTATGGCTGCAATTGGGGCACCAGTATTGGTTGGCACCTCCATTACCCATGATGCACTGTACAATCTGAGACAATATATGCAACTGATGCCCTGATGGAGGGGAGGGGAGAGAGGGAAGGAGGAGGGGTGCAGATACCAAGCATAAGGGTCTGCCAAAACCATAATTATCAGCAGGTTACCAACAGCCCAAGAACAGTTGCTAGTCTCACTTCCTGGAAATTCTAATTAACTAGACCGTTCCCATGCAGCCTGTATATATTGGGCAACACCAGCCTATGTTAGCCACTCACAAACCATCTGTGCCCAGTCTGCTAATCAGCATGTGTATATAGGCACCATGAGCACATTGCCACCATACAAACAGTATGTATGACCAGCAGCCTGTCTAGTGACTAGACCACCATAGAAGTAACAGCTCACCTATCACTACAGCCTCACTTGATATAGAGCCATGTGGATAAATAGCTTTGACATGGTCATAGATTGGTAAGAGTGAGAGTCGCCTCTCAGCATGAACAGATGTGTGCACCCAGGCCATTCCTGTGGCAGACCCATGCTAGGATGGCTCAGCCATTGATCTAACCTCTGACACATGTGTATCCTGTGCAAACAGCTATGTTTTAGGCAATACCCAGAATCCTCTGCTCCCCATTATGTACCTTTTTATCTTGACTTGGGGACATCTTATGCAATGCGAGGCACAGTAGAAAGTGGACAAGAGACAGGCTGACTGTATGCTGGCCCACAGTGGGCTACATCTGTCACAGGCACATATATGGTGCCCTCCTACACAGCTCTTGACAGTGAGCCTTGCACCTAGTGCCATGCTTGTACTCCCATATGATGTCATGTCCCTAGTCATTGCCACTGCAAACCTGGCTAGTGCAGCACATGCACTCTCCTATGCTGCAGATGCATTGCCCGCCCGCCCAAGAGCAAGTGGAAGCATGACAAATTGGACATGGGGTTGGATTTTGGAACAGCTGCTGGAATCACATACACCACCACCTGCCTCTTTGTACTCTACCACCATCCTTGTGACTAATGCACTTGGTGTCCATGGGGAGTCAGTAAGACTGTCATGCAGGCCCTCT
Organism: Ichthyophis bannanicus; assembly: GCA_033557465.1. Taxonomy (NCBI): domain Eukaryota; kingdom Metazoa; phylum Chordata; class Amphibia; order Gymnophiona; family Ichthyophiidae; genus Ichthyophis; species Ichthyophis bannanicus. Next base: position 500,057,587 of record CM066033.1, read on the forward strand.
GATATAACACATGCAGACACTGAGTAGGCCTGCATAGGTACTGGCCATGTGAACATGGGCTTTGGCCAGCAATGCCATCTACAAAGGGCACATTATAAACATGTATGGTACTGTTCTATCCACCCCTACCCCCACCCCAACAGTCATCTCCAGGCACTGCCTTCCCATATGGTAGCAGGCAATGCAGAAACCAACATGACAACCTGTGGCTCATTTTGGCAGCTGGTAGTGTGCAATCTGTATTCAGTGTTCCACAGTCACAATCAGGCACACAGGTGCATTTGGACTGTCATTTGGGGTGATAGGTAATGTACTACTGTATGCTTTGGTGAATGATCAGTAGACAGTATTGAGGTGGTGTTTATTGTGTGCGTAGTTGCCTGATACATACCAAAATCTGCAATAGAGTAGACACAAAGGGAGGAGTCAACAACATGAGGAGGGATCTAGCTAAACATGAAGAATAGTCTAGAATATGGCAGCTGAAATTTAATGCTAAAAAATGCAGGGTCATGCACTTAGGATACAAAACTCCAAAGGAACTATACAGTGAAGGGGGTGAGGTACTTCTCTCCACAAAAGAAGAGTAGGACCTGGGCATAATTGTGTTTGATGATCTTAAAGCAACTAAACAGGTAGAAAAGGCGACAGTGAAAGCCAGAAGGATGCTTGGGTGTATAGGGAGAACATGGCCAGCAGAAAAAAAGGAGGTGATAATGCCTCTGTATAAGTCTCTGGTGCGATCTCATTTGGAGTACTGTGTGCAATTTTGGAGGCCGCACTTTCAGAAGGATATAGGCAGGTTGGAGTCGATGCAAAGGGTGGCTACTAAAATGGTCAGTGGTCTTCATTATGAAGCATATGAGGACAGACTTAAAGATCTTAATATGTATACTTTAAAGTAAAGGCAGGATATGGGCAATATGATAGAGACATTTAAATACCTCCGTGGCATAATACACAGGAAGTTCTCTTTCAATTGAAGGCAAGCTCTGCTATGAAGGGACATAGGATGAGAGTGAAAGACTCAGGAGTAATATGCGGAAATATTTCTATTTGGAAAGAGTGATAGATGCATGGAATAGTCTCCCATTGGAGGTGGTGGACACGAGGACAGTATCTGAATTCAAAAAATCATGGGACAAACACAGAGGATCTCTAAAGGTAAAAAGGGGACTATTGTAATTGATATGGAAGAGCAGACTAGATAGGCCATGTGGTCTTTTTCTTCCATCATGCTTCTATGTTTCTACCTGCCTGTATGTGCATACATTGCATGGAGCAAAGTGTCCCCTCAATTGCACTCTGTGAATGCAGCATTGGATATGAGCAACATGCATGCAGGTAAATCGCAGATTCTCCAGGGACAAGCAGGAAGTCAGTCCTCACTTATGGGTGAAGTCGGCACCGACAGAGCTCCCGGGGAGCAATTCCCCAGCTTTCAAAGAAAGCCTCTGGGATTGCTGTCATGCATGCATGGCCCTCTTCCCGCCCAAAGGTGCCATCTTGCTCAGTCTCCCTTTTTCCATGGAGCCCATCGGATGCACATCCTCGTCTCTCGGAAAAAGTTTTCATTTTTGGGCCTACAGGCCTGTTTGTTTTCCGGTTGCACCGGTCCTCTACCCGTCCTCCCCTGTTCTACATTTTTAGAGCTATAGGGGATAGTTTTTATCCTCCATTTTTTGTTACGGGCTTCACGCCCTTTTTCCCTCCAACTGCTGGCTGCATGGGTCTTTGACCTCGCAGGGGCCATTTTTGCCCCCGTAGCCACTGGCTTCAAAAAATGCGATAGGTGCTCTAGAAACATGTCGCTTAAAGACACCCACGACTGTTGTCTGTGGTGCCTCGGAGCCGACCATGATCCGGAGCTCTGTTCGCTCTGCAAGAAAATGTCCTCTAAGGCCCTGCTCAGTCGTAAGCAGAAGTCCAAAGACATTTTTCGAAAGGCCGCCTCGGAATCCCTGGTGGCACCCTCGATCGTCTTTCCCCCGGTGGGGTTCCCTCCTGCAGCCCCGTGCTCTCGACGGCACTCCGACCAGGAAACCCTGGAGGTGGAGTAGCACAAGAAGAAGAAGGCCTCAAAATCACTCCCGCGCTCGATCGTTTAGCCCCCTTCGGTGTTCCCGAGAGTTGGACAGGGAGCGGTCCCGAAAGGTACCCTGCACAGAAGCGGAGGCCTCCGGTTAAGGCGCCCGGTCTTCTGAGGGCCGTCCCGGTGAGGATCCCCTCTCTTCCTTGACGCCCGACCCGGTGACCCTGGGATCGGCATCGCAGGGCCCCAAGCCCGCGTGGGAGTCTTGCATGCTGGTGCTGGAATGCAGCGTTTCTGCATTCATTGCTTCCCAGCAGGTGCTTACGGCCAGCTTTGCTGACTCGCGCCCAGTGACCGTGGGTCCCTCGCGTGGGACACTGGAATCCATCCAGGAAACCCCCGAGAGTCACAGGCCTCGTGAGGGTCCTTGACGTTGGTCTTGCTCGCCCTCCAGTTCCTCGGAGGCGAGATCTTTCAGGGCCTCCAGCTCCAAGTGGGCACCGGCCATTGGACAGGGCAATCTGCCCGGCTCGGACTCCTTGACCAATTTCTTGGAGTGGGAGTCTGATGGGGACACCTCCCCGGAAACCCGTACGCACTGTGATCTTCCGTCGGACCCCTCCCTGTCTGAGTTCCAGTGGTGCTCGCCACCTGAGGACACCTCCTTCCTGGTGTTCATTCGAGACATGGCACGGGCCCTTAACCTGGCCACAGGACAAGGAGGATCCTCGTGCTGAAGAACTCGATATTCTTCAGTATGAGTCCCCTTCCAGGGAATCTCTCACTGTGCCGGTTCCTCCTGTTCTTTCTTGGCTGCTGCTCCGCATGTGAGAGGCCCCCGCCTCAGTCCCCATTGTGAGCAAGCGCCTTGACACTATGTACAAGGTACAACGTGGGCCAGGTTTCAGGAAGACCCAACTTCCCCATACCTCTATGATGGTGGAGTCAGCCATGAGGAAGCAAAAGAGCCCAAAATCGCACTCGTCGGTACTGCCCGGCTGAGAGTCGAGAGCCCTTGATGCCCTGGGCCGCAAGGCCAACCAAAGCTCCATACCCTCTTGTCGCATTCAAGTATACCAACTATACATAGGTATGTTCTTGCGCAATCTAGCCAAGGAGCTTAGAGGGTTCTCCGTGGGCCTCATGAGCGAGCCCCTAAATAGATTTGGCACTCTGCTGAAATCCATCGCAGACTGCTCTAAATACCTCTCCCAAGCCGCCTACGATGGGTTTGAGTCTTCGGCTCGGGTGGCAGCCGCAGGCATCGGGGCCCGCCGCCAGTCATGGCTCCAATCTTTGGATTTGGAGTAATGGATACAGGAGAAACTCCTGGATGTGCCCTGCCTTGGCGAGCAGCTCTTCGGTAAGCCAATGGAGGATAAAGCCATAGACATAGAGACGGAGTTCATCACCAGAACCCGTCTCTCACACAAGACCTCCACTCTGCCCCAAAAGAAACAGACAGTCAAGAAGCCCTTCTTTCCTCGGAAGTGCCTCCAGTACCAGGGCTATCTGCCATACCCACGCCGACCACCCTGGTGCAGGGTGAACCCAGCCAGGGGCATTGTAAGCCGAAAGGGCCGAAAGCCCAAACTCCGGCTTCTCCATAACCTGCTCAGGGGTTTTGACGCCATCGGCATAGCCCTTCACTCTCTGGTAATGCAGCAGCCAGTGGGGGGATGCCTGTCTTATCTCGCCCCGTCATGGGCCTCCATCACCTCAGACATCTGGGTTCTCCAGGTCGAATGAGACGGCTATCGCCTTCGCTTCAACAGCTTCCACCTCCTTTCTCCCCGGTGGAGCCTCCTAGACTCCCCGCGCACCAGCTTCTGCTGCAGTGGGAATTACATTTTCTCCTTGCCCAATGGGCAGTCGAGAAGGTCCCTTCGCACCTTCGAGGTCAGGGTTCCTATTCCCGATACTTCCTCGTCCAGAAAAAGATGGGAGGGGGGTCTATGGCCCATCCTCGACCTCCGCAAGTTGAACATGTTCTTGGTGCAGGAGAAATTCAAAATGTTATCCCTTGGCATTCTGCTGCCCTTCCTCCAGCAGGGCGACTGGCTATGCTCCTTGGATCTAAAGACGCTTATGTCCACATCTTAATCCACCCCCAGCACAGGCAATATCTGCCTTCAGGGTACAAGGAGAGTACTTCCAGTACAGGGTGCTCTCCTTTGGCCTTGCGTCTGCCCTGCGAGTCTTTACAAAGTGCCTCGTCATGGTCACCACCCGTCTCCGGCGTCAGGGTGTGCCAGTCTTTCCCTACCTCGACAACTGGGTCATCACGGGCTCCTCGGTCGAGGAAGCCCAGCGAGCAATGTTGCGCACAATCCTTCTGCTGGAGGGCTTGGAGTTCTTGCTCAACTACCAAAAGTCTTACCTGGAGCCAGTGCAGGCACTCAAATTCATTGGGGGGCGCCTCAATACTCAGTGGGCAACATCCTTCCTACCGGCGGATGAAACTGACTGCCTCTGAGCTCTGGCGGCACTCCCTGGGTCACCGCTCGGGCCATGCTATGCCTCCTGGGTCACATGGCCTCTAGCATGAATGTGGTCCCCCAGGCCCACCTGCATATGTGGACAGCTCAGTGGTGCCTCAGTGCCCAATGGAACCAGTCCCTCGGTCACCTCAGGGATCCTGTCAGAGTCCTTCCCGACCTCCTGCAGGGATTGCCCTTCCAGGCCCCGCAGCACAATGTGGTGCTGAAGACAGACGCTTCCCTGTTAGGGTGGGGAGCGCATTGCAGGCCACTATGCATGCAGGGGCAATGGTCACCCGAGGAGTCTCGGCAGCAGATAAACCTGCTCGAGCTCTGGGGATTCAGTGGGCCCTGAGGGCCTTCGAGGACCACCTCAAGGGGAAGTTGGTTCTCCTGCAGACCGACAACCGTGTGGCGATGTTCTACATCAACAAGGAGGGAGGTACGGGATTGCATGCCCTCTGCTGGGAAGCAGACCTCATCTGCTCTTTCGCTGTCCGATGGAAAATGTCCCTCAAGGCGACCTACCTTCCGGGCCAGGAAAATGTCCTGGCAGAGAGACTCAACAGAATTCTTCGCCCCCACGAATGGCGGCTGGATCCGGGAGTAGCAGGCTGCCTGTTTCTCTGCTGGGGATGCCGGTGATAGACCTCTTCACCAGTCCCCAAAATGCGCAGCTCCCCTGCTTTTGTGGGCCGGTACCACACCCGGGCAGGGAGATCCTCCATGCTTTCCTTATAGACTGGTCATCCAGCCTGCTCTACGCATTCCCTCCCTTCCCTCTCATTGCGAGGACCCTTTTCAAGGCTCAGCGGGACTGGGCATCATTGATCCTCATAGCCCCCTCGTGGTCTCGGCAGCCTTGGTTCCCACTCCTTCTCCAGCTGTCAATGGAGCCTCCTGTTCCCCTGGGCTCTGCCCTGGGTCTGCTGACACAGGAAGAGGGGCGGGTGCAGCACCCAAACCTAGCCTCCTTATCCCTCATGGCCTGGAGGCTGAACGGGTCCCCCTAGCCTCCCTGGCCCTTCCTGAGGAGGTTGAGGAAGTTCTCCTTGCCTCAAGAAAGGACTCCATTAGGCAGGTCTATGCCTTCAAGTGGAAATGCTTCTCGATCTGGTGCTCGGAGCTCCAGATCGACCCCTTCTCGTGCCCTGTTCAATGGATCCTCCAGTACCTCCTTCATCTCTTGAAGGAAGGACTGGTCGAACTCTGTCAGGGTACACTTGAGCGCCATCTCAGCAAATCATCTCCCCATCGAGGGGAAGCCCCTCTCGGGGCAGCCTTTAGTCTCCCACTTCATGCTGGGTCTTCTGCTTTCCAAGCCCATCCGTCCTCCCCTGGCGGAATGGGACCTGAATGCGGTGCTCATGCAGCTCACCCATTCACCTTTTGAGCCAATGGCACACGTTCACTCTGGCACCTGTCCTGGAAGGTGTCCTTCCTGGTGGCGCTGACCTCGGCCCACCGAGTCAGTGAGCTCCAGGCCTTCATGGCTGATGCTCCTTTCACCGGGTTCTATCGAAACAGGGTGGTCCTCCATACCCACCCATAATTCTTGCTTAAAGTCATCTCGGACTTCCATCTTAACCAGGAGATAGCTCTGCCGAGTTTCCTTCTGAGGCCCCACACCAACCAGGCATTGACGGCTCTCCACACTCTCGACTGCAGATGGGCTCTTGCCTTCTACTTGCAGCGTACCCAGACTCATCGCAGGTCTGGCCGGCTGTTTGTGTCCTACGATCCCAATAGGTCGGGGCAGGCAGTTACCAAATGCACCCTCTCAGTTTGGGTGGCGGACTGCATCGCTTTTGCTCATGCGAATGCAGGCGCCCTGCTAGATCATTGAGTTACCGCACATGGGGTCTGGGCCAAAGCGGCCTCGGTGGCCTTGCTACGCTCTGTACCCCTGATGGACATCTGCCGGGCGGCGACCTGGTCTTCCACGAATACTTTTGCTGCCCACTACTGCCTGGAGAGGGAGTCCCGCTGGGACAGCACCTTCGGCCAGGCTGTACTCCATAATCTGTTTGGGATATAAGCAACTCCTGTCCTCCGATCCTTCTTCATGGCTACCGAGTATTTTGCCCCGAGGACCCGAGGCTCCTTCGGGCATCGGCTTCTGCTCACGGCCTCGCAGAGGTGGGTTTTTTTGTTACAGGTTCAGTAGCCTGTAGCTGGGGAGTCCCATAAGTGAGGACTGACTTCCTGCTTGTTCCTGCAGAAAACGTAGTTGCTCACCTGTAACGGGTGTTCTCCAGGGACAGCAGGAATCATTCCTCACTACCCTCCTGCCTCCCCTGATGAGTTGCTAGATTTTTGTCCTTCCCTTGCCATCTGCTTGGTAGGGCTCGAGCTAAGGGACCTGACTGAGCAAGATGGCACCCTTGGGTGGGAAGAGGACCATGCATGCGTGGCAGCAATCCCAAAGGCTTTCTTTGAAAGCTGGGAAATTGCTCCGTGTGGGCTCCATCAGTGCCGATGCCACCCATAAGTGAGGACTCATTCCTGTTGTCCCTGGAGAACACCTGTTACAGGTGAGTAACTATGCTTTCCTGCCAGTGTCACCAACTAAGTGACTGAATTGGACATTCATAGAGGCCAGCCCTCCACTTGAACCTAGTTCCCTATAGGCTGCAGCTACTCCAGGTGGGCTGACAGTGTTGACATGGATACAGCTGTTATGGCAGTTGGCATTAATAAGGCCTCTCACCTGTACAAATGGGTGTGTCCTGAAGTTTGAAGGCTCAGTCAGAAGTGAGGGTTGCAACACACACACACACATGTGTCTACCCTGCTTACTCCAGTCAAACCAGCAGGCAATTTGGGAGCTGCACAACAGTGTTGGAGGTCAATGTAGGGGAATGCTGTGGGGATTGGCCTAAACTATGCTGTAACTGTGAATGCCCCACCCTTGTCTGCTCCCCAGATGATCCACTAATCACAAGCCTAGAGTTGCTAGAGCGCCAACCATTCAGACATCGAAAGATTTGAATGGGATGGACGAAACTGATCTTCAGTCACTTGTAAATCTGACATGACCAGTTTTTGAAATGTAGACATCATCTGATCAGGGACACTCAAAGGCACCCATTATGTGTGTGGTGCATGTACTTATTGTGATATCACAGTGGAGGGGACCACCTGGCAGGATCCAAGAAGTGGTCACACATATCCTATGTGATGGCGAACCACCTGCTCGATGAGTCATGCAGTTTATATTCTTCACTGCTCCTGTGACTTACTTTATGTTGGATGCACCACTCGCCCTATCAAAGTTTGTTTGAGTGAACATTCTTCTCGCTTCAGGACAGCAACGTGTTCAGCTCCCATTGTAGAACATTGTTTGGTGCATCACCACACTTTTTGAATCTAAGGTGGTGGATTATTGATCACATTCCCTTGGATTCTCAAGGGGGTGACCGTGTAAATAAACTACAATGGCGGGAACAGAGCTGGATAGTTAAACTAGATACTGTCAAACCCAAGGGTCTGAACCTTGAGATCGATTGGCCAAGCTTGTTTTAATTGCTACCAAATCTGGGGAGGGTATCCCAGATGACGTGGGGAATTCCCTCACCTTTGATTGGTAGTTCCAAGATCATGATGTACGTTATCCATCAGCCAAGTGATTGAATAGGGTATGTTTGGCAGTTTTCTTATGTTTGGTGGAGTTGGTGGAGTTTACAGTGGATTCTTCCACAGTCCCGCGGCACTTGAAGCAGGGCTCATAGTGGAAGCTTGAAACGTGCACATTGTGAGACATAACGCGGGGGTTTTACCATCAATGTCAGTTTTCGCCAAACAGATAAGTGTGATATTATGGAACTGAAATGAGTAAAAGGATATGGTGGTTTGGTGAGTGTAATGGCGTCCACTCCTAATTGCGGCATCCGACAAAAAAACAATTTTGCACTACTCTAAAATAAGGAGAGTTTTCTTGTCCTTTGTATTAATACGTTGATGTGATTACCTCTAGTGGGTTTTCATTTTTGGCATCCTACTGACACACAGGGCTGGGACACAGATCTTGTCTGCAGCAGACCGCAGCTGCTGTGACTGCCACCCCCACCCTCACACCATGCTGACATGGCAGCATAGCGGCAGTGGGGGTGGTGCAACTCCTATTTGACTGCGGCAGCATGTATCTGTGCTGCCACTGTCACAGTGGAGTCATATCAGACATCACAGCTGTCCACCCTAGGCAACAGCCTTGTCATCCTAGTTGACCTACCAGACCCACTGCATCACCTAAGTGACACCTGCTTTGCCAAATTACAACATAGGGCTCTTTATTAATGGAGCACTACTATCACAAATTTGAAAACTAGAGTGGGTAGAGCACATTGCATACATTAAAATAGGCCCTCAGAAATGGCCCTTACCATGAACTTTCAGATGGTGTTAGGGTTCACCACGCTGGGTGCTCTAATACACGGTAACACAAACTGGCATTGAGGAGCACACTCTATCCCTGCCCAATCTCTGCCCCATGAACGCCTACTTTCCACCTCTTTTTATCTTAATGCTAGGGAAACTGTTTCCACACGTTACTCCAGTGTTATCGGCACTTTCCGCAGCATTAACCGCTCACGGGTGCCGATAACGCCTGTTAACAGTGCCTTTGCTTCCTTAACGGTCCTTAGTAGACATACCCCTAAGTGTCATGGTGGGTCAGACTAAGGGTTCATCAAGCCCAGCATCCTGTCTCTGACAGTGGCCGATGCAGATAAGAAAGTACCCAGCAAATACTTTCTTTATTGCTCTTTCTCAGATGAAGGAGATGATGATCCCTGTGCCTGCCCAGTTATTGCATTAAAGAACGTCTCCTCCAGAAACACATCCAAATCTTTTTTAAACCCAACTAGTCTGTTAATGTGACCAGGTCTTCTGCAACAAATTCCACAGTTTAATTGTAGGTTGAAAAAATACTTTCTTGAATTTCTTTGAAAACTGCCCATTTCTATGGGTGTTTTTAAACCACCCAAACTCTGAATCAATATTCAAATGCCACAGTCAGCATTTTGTGCAGCCATGGCATTTAAATATTTTATGTATATTCAGCACGTCTATCCATTCAGTGAGCAGTGTTGAATATATATGGTGTTCCAAGAAACCTCGATTAGAAGAGGCTGCAACAGGTTGTTGACATGAATGGAACCAGTAGCTTTAATGTAGATTCTCCCTGACGTAAATGGCACAGGATGGCTATCGAAACGTAGTGGCATGCTGTGAACTACATCGCTATGCATGAGCCGGTTTGGGAATACACAGGCTATGCAAATTTTTCTTAAAGAATATTGAAGATCTGTCAGCTGAAACCTCATATTTTGGCTTTGGGGGCCTCTTTCTTCTTACGCTTTCCCTGTAAATGTTTATTGGTCTACCAGGGGGTTAGATATGTTTTTTCTGATCCTCCTCAAGTGGAAAATTTCCTGAAGGATAAACGATATTTTCCTGTTTTTTGGTTAGGCCTTCTTTCCCTTTCCCTTTCTTTTTTCTTTATTTTTTCAGTGCAGGGTGGTTGTGTCTAGGGAATGGAGCATAATTCTCACTCAGGTGGAACGAATCCTCTCTCCGTAATGTGGGCTAAAAATCATGTTTGTTTCTGCTTTGTATATTATGTATGTTGTGTTTTCTGTATTTTCTTTGCAAATTGCATCTTTGTAAGTTGCAAAATTTATAAATTAAAAAAAAAGAATATTGAAGAATTTTTATAAGAGTGCTGATACGTTAAGATTTCATGGGGTGTATATGTGCTGAGTAGTAAAAGAACAACAGGCAGAGATGTTTAGCAGCACAAAAAGCACAAAACAAGTTCCCTATTACTTAACATCTCTCTTTATGGTTGTGGACAGTCAAGGCAACTTCAACCTCTTATGGGGCCTTGGGTAAATGTTTGCAAAGGCCCCCCCCCACCCCACCCCCAATTTGCAGGGCTCCTCCCCCTCCTGCTGCTGCTGTTACCCCTCTCTAGGATGTGCTGTGGTGGTAATATATTGAAAAAGGCACCACGGCACCAGAGTTATCTTCTATATCAGTTAGGGTTACCAACTTTTTCACCGAGAAAAACCCGACACCTGTGGCTCGCCATGCTCCACCCATTCTCCACCCCTAGTCCCACCCCTGCCCCGCCCCCAGCCCCACCCACAAAAATTACCGAGGATACGTGTAGGCTAACTTCCTTGGTCAGATAATAATTAAACTGGGAACCCCAAAATCCAAACATGAAATGTACAACACTGGAGAAATAAAACTATAAAGTAATTTCCTCTTGCACTAAACAAAAACGCAAAGATGTTATCAATACACACTTCCCAGACCAGACATATTCCAGCTAATAAGAAAAGAGGAAAGGAAATGGAGACAATCAAAATCATTAATAAATCATGAGAACTACACTAATACACTACAAATTTATAAACAAACAATAAACAACTCCAAACAAAATTATTATTCTAATATAATCTCAAGAGCCACTAATCGCCCAAGAGAACTATTCTGTATAGTACAAAAACTAACAAACAAAACACTAAATTCTGATGAAATATCAATTGATATCTCCCCACAAGAATTAGCTCAATACTATATCAATAAAACAAAGCTACAAATAACACCTCTACATATTACTCAACCACAAATTCAAACACAAACAAAGCAAGCTACATTTGATAACTGGACCAACTTCAACTTAATATCAAAATCTACTCTCAAAACTACAATAACTAACATTAATACAACAACCTCATACCTTGATCCATGCCCAGTTGATTGGATAAAGAAGACTTTCTCAATACTCTCTTCTTTCATTCTACCCTTAGTGAACCTATCCTTACAAAAAGGCTACTTACCACCATCTCTCAAACACGTTCAAATACGACCTATACTTAAAAATAACACATTAGATAAATTATCCCCAAAATCATACAGACCCATATCAAGTATTCCTTTTATGGCCAAACTTATTGAAAAAATTGTACAAATTCAACTACAAGACTTTATTGACACATTAAACCTCCTTGATGAACATCAATATGGCTTTAGACCCTTCCATGGAGTAGAAACCTTGCTAACGATCCTTTATGACACAATATTAAGAGGTATTGATAATCCTAAACAAGCCTTTATTCTTGTTTTCCTTGACATATCAGCTGCATTTGACAGTGTTAATCACTTAACAATGTTAAACAGACTTCAACAAATTGGAATTACATCTACTGTTTATAATTGGTTCAAATCATATCTATCAAACAGAACTCAAACAGTAAGAATCCACACCCAAATTTCTAACACCTTCAAACAAACTCAAGGTCTCCCGCAGGGTTCTGCATTATCTGCGCTATTATTTAATATTTACTTACAACCAGTTTGTAACATCTTTAAACGTCACAATGTTTATTATCATATCTACGCTGATGATATAATGTTCTACCTCCCATTTGAAATCCCACACCCACCTCTTCAAAAAATAACAGAATGTTTCAATGAACTAACTGAATGGCTCAAAGAACAAAATCTACTTATCAACTTTACTAAAACTGATATATTATTCATCACTAAAAATCAAACATACATACCCCCAAACACGATCACACTAGATACTCATGAAATAAATACAAAAAAAGAAATAAAATATTTAGGTGTGATACTTGACAATAATCTAAATATGGATTCACATATAATATATCTAACTAAAAAAATACATTACAAACTCAAAACACTAAAACAATTAAGACCATTGATTCATCTACAAGACTTTATTAATATAATTCATGCTATCATCACCCCACATTTTGATTATGCAAACACAATACTTAATGGCATTTCAAAACAAAATATTAAAAAGATACAAATAATTCAGAACATAGCTGCCAGGATGATTATGAATATAAGCCCACTTGAACATGTTACACCAATTTTGGCTGAACTTCATTGGCTACCTATTTACTCCCGAATCAAATATAAAATTCTTGTCACTACATTTAAACTTATAAATAATCTTGCACCATCGGCACTCAATACACTGATTAATATAGACATCGATAAACGATCCCAAAGAAGCAGAAACTTAAATACCTTAACAATACCAAAAGATTTCACAAAAGCCAGAAAACAAACAAATAAGAGAGCTTTCTCACACTCTGCTCCAATTCTTTGGAACAATCTACCTGACAACATTCGCCTGCTATCTGATATAAAGGAATTTAGAAAAAAATTAAAAACTCACTTATTCATATTACACTACAATACACCCTCAGAACAGAATACTCAAATAGATACAGGCTAACATTTATACATTATTATTACATACTCTATTTTCAAAATAAATATCACTAATACACTATTAACCATACCACACTCTCATTCACATGATGATTATAGATTTAAACTAACAATGTATATATGTTCTAATATGTTATACCTTTAATGTTACAACATTCCTTGTAAATTATAATTATCTGTTCTATGTAAACTGACTTGGTATATTACATACCAATTAACCTACTGTTCCATGTAAACCGCACTTGATACTAGGGAAAGAGCGGTATATAAATAACTGTTAAATAAATAAAATAAATAATAAATTCAAAATAAAAAGTATTTTTCTACCTTCTGTTTGGGCGTTTTATTTTTCAGTTGCAATTGCTCCAGTCACTTTCTTCTGGTTTCTTCGTGTCTTCTGCGAGCTATCCATTTGTCCTTTCTTCTCTTTTAGATGTTTTCCATTCTCTCTCTATTTCTGCTTTAACATACTGATTGTTTCCCTTTTGCTCTTTCCCCCAATTCTTTCCTTATTCCTTTATCATCCGTTTACATTTCACCCTTCCATTCTCAAGCTCCTCTTACTCTCCCAATACCCAGCCCATCATAGACTTTTCTTCCACACAAAATATTTTTCCCCTCTCCATTCTCATTCCCCATCTATTCTAGTCCTCCCCCAAAATCAGTTCCCTTATAATTCTAGACCCACCCAGCATCCACTCCCTTCTAATCCCATTCTCCCATGCCCCACATCAGCCCATTTCCAGTCCTATTCCAGCTCTTCATCAGCCCATTTCCAGTGCTAGCCCTCACATCACAGACCATTTCCAGTCCTAGCCCCCCATCACAGCCCATTTCCAGTCCTAGCCCCCCCCAATCACAGCCCATTTCCAGTCCTATTCCAGCTCTTCATCAGCCCATTTCCAGTGCTAGCCCTCACATCACAGACCATTTCCAGTCCTAGCCCCCCCATCACAGCCCATTTCCAGTCCTAGCCCCCCCCAATCACAGCCCATTTCCAGTCCGAGTCCCCCCGCACATCCGATTTGCAGTCCGAGTCCCCCCGCACCATCACAGCCCATTTGCAGTCCTAGCCCCCCCCCCACCATCACAGTCCATTTGCAGTCCTAGCCCCCCTAATCACAGCCTATTTCCAGTCCAAGTTCCCCCTCCCTCCACCACAGCCCATTTCCAGTCCAAGTCCCCCCCCCCAGCCCTTTTCCAGTCCAGGTCCCCCTCCCCATCAAAACCCATTTCCAGTCCAAGTCCCCCCCCCCACACATATCCCTTTTACAGTCCAGGTCCCCCTCCCCATCACAGCCCATTTCTTTCCAGTCCAATGCCCCCCATAGCCCTTTTCCAGTCCAGGTCCCCCCCCTTCACAACCCATTTCCAGTCCAAGTCCCCCTAATCACAGCCTATTTCCAGTCCAAGTTCCCCCTCCCTCCACCATAGCCCATTTCCAGTCCAAGTTCCCCACCCCCATAGCCCTTTTCCAGTCCAGGTCCCCCGCCCCATCACAACCCATTTCCAGTCCATGTCCCCTCCCCCCCCCCAGCCCTTTTCCAGTCCATGTCCCGTCCCCCCCCCCCAGCCCTTTTCCAGTCCAGGTCCCCCTCCCCATCAAAACCCATTTCCAGTCCATGTCCCCCCCCCACATAGCCCTTTTACAGTCCAGGTCCCCTCCCATCACAGCCCATTTCTTTCCAGTCCAAGTCCCCCCCCCCATAGCTCTTTTCCGGTCCAGGTCCCCCCCACCCCCCCTTAACAACCAATTTCCATTCAAATTCCCCCTCCTATCCCTTTTCCAGTCCAGGCCCCCTCCCCCCATCACAGCCCAGGCAGTCCTTGGCCTCCCCCCCCCCCAAACCGCGGCTGTCTGAGGCTTTAGTGGGAGCTGTGGAAGCCCGCGCGAGGCCCCGGCTCCCTCTGAACAGCTGCCAGCGTGAAGAGCCTTTTCCTTCACGCTGGCGGCTGTTCCTGTGAAGCCGCGAATGCTGGGAAAGCTTAAAGGGCATTGCCTTTAACCTTTTCCACCAATCACGGCTTCACAGGAACAGCTGCCAGCGTGAAGGTAAAGGCTCTTCACGCTGGCGGCTGTTCAGAGGGAGCCGGGGCCTCGCGCGGGCTTCCCCGGCTCCCTCTGAAGCCCTCCGGGTTGGGAGAAAAGCCGTGTTTTTTTTGCTCTGGCCGCTTCCGATCTTGCGGCCAGAGCAAAAAAACCGGCTTTTCAAGGGCCGGTTTTGCCTCTGCGCCGGCAGCCGGCCTGGCCATGGAAAAACCGGCCAGGCCGGCTGAAAACCGGCCAGTTGGCAACCCTAATATCAGTGTCACCGTGCCGTTCATGCTTCTGCCCCCTCCCACCAATTCCACTTCCTGTTAAAGTGGACTCGGAGGGGAAGGGGAATGGAAATGCAAATGGCACTGTGATGCTGGGAGAGAAGATAACTCTGGTGCTGTGGTGCCTTTTTAAAAGTACTGCCACCGCTGCACCTCCTGAGAGGGACGGCTGCGGCAGCAATGGGAATGGGGGCAGGAGCAGGGAGGCGCTGGGAATGAGGTTCACCTAGAGTGCCTCACACCCTTGCACCAGCCCTGAACAGGGCTGCTTTTACCTATGGGCAGCAGGGCAGCTGTGCCCTCATTGTTCAGGGGTCCAGAGCAGCTGTCCCTTTTGCCCATAAGAAAAAGTGGCCCTGTGAACAGTACTGGGGAAAATTTCATAGTACTATTTTCTATAAACCCTCTGGGTGATTTGCAGGAAGAATGAGCACTTTTTGTGCCCATCTTCAGACGTCCAAGGCACAAATTAGGCTTCTAAAATGACCCCCATGGTGGCTGAATATCACTGACAATCCACAGATTTAGATGGAATGCCTATACTGTGCCCTTGCTTTGCCCCGGCACTATCTGGATAGTGTTGGGCAGTGCGTAATCATTTTCAGCTGCAGTATTGGAACAATGCTGCTGAAAATTCACAGATATGGAACTTATCTGTATGGCAGGTGCTTCTATATGACTAAGTGCTTCTGAATACAGGGCCTTAAATATTTCTTTGATTAACTGCTTCTCTACTTATGCTTTAGGTCTTACCCTAGCGAAGGAAAAAATTTCACTTGCCATGGTTTTGCTGGTTTCCTTTTTTATTTCATCCTGTAGAAGTTGCTTTGAAAGGACCAATGATGCATTTCTAAGGCATCTTAAAAATAATTTCTTCTATCAAAGAATTTTAATAAGTATTACAGCTTAATAGTATTTCCGTCCCATTTCTCACAATACAAGCCTTTATTTTTGGAATCATATGGATGAATTTTACCTTCATAATTTTCCTGACTGCACTGGAGTCCGGCAGTAGAGTTTCCCATGGGTTAAATTTGGGCAAATGGGGCAAAGGAGGTGGCACGTGGATCATGCAGTGGGGGTTGTTGGTTCACAAGGGGGACCAGGCAGCTGTCCAGGTGGCATATATAAACCAAAGATTATATGATATGTCAGAATGGGTCAGAGCATGGTCCTTCATGCCCAATATCCTGTGTCCAACGGTGGCCAATCTAGGTCACAAGTACCTAGAGGTTTCCCCAAAAGACACACAAGTTCCACAATGCCTGTACTGGGGCAAACAGTGGATTTCCCGGGTCCCCTTGAATAATGGGTTATGGACATTTTCTCCAGGAACCTATCCAAACCTTTTTGAAACCCAGCTACACAAACAGTTTTTACCACATCCTCCGATAATGACTTCCAGAGTGTGATTACATGTTGACTGTCAAAATATTTGCTCTTATTAGTCTTAAATGGGTTACCCTGTAGTGTCATTGCATGTCCCCTGGTCTTTCAACATTTTAATGGCGTAAACAATCGATCCATGTTTACCCGTTCCACTCCATAGGCCTCTATCATACCTGTTCCACACTATAGGCCTCTATCATATCTCCCCTCAGCCGTTTCTTCACCAGGTTGAAGATTCCTAACCTTTTTAGCCTCTTCTCATAGGGATATCCGGGGCCGGCCCATCCATTGGGCAATAATGTTGTTTGCACAGGGCCCCGTGCTTCAGGGGGCCCCGCGTGAACTCCATTATTGCACAACGGACGGCTTCAGAGGGAGCCAGGGAAGCCCGCGCGAGGCCCCAGCTCCCTCTGCACAGCCGCCAGCATGAAGAGCCTTTTCCTTCAGGCTGATGGCTGATTTTGTGAAGCCGGGAGAGGGTAAAGGCAATGACCTTTAACCTTTCCCAGCATTCACGGCTTCACAGAAACAGCCACCAGCATGAGGGAAAAGGCTCTTCACGCTGGCGGCTGTGCAGAGGGAGCAGGGGCCTCGCGCAGGCTTCCCTGGCTCCTTCTCAAGCCCCTTAGACAGCTGCGGGGCTGTTCAGAGGAAGGGGGGGGGATAGGACTGCATGGGCTGTGATCGGGGGGGAACTTGACTGCAAATGGGCTGTGATGGTGGGGGGGGAGAAACTTGGAATGTAAATGGGCTGTGATGGTGAGGGGGGCAAGGACTGCAAATAGGTTGTGATGGGAGGAACTTGGACTAGAAATAGGCTGTGATGGGGGGGGGCTTGGACTGGAAATGGGTGTGATAGGAGGGCTAGCATTGGAAATGAGCTGATGAAGAGCTGGAATAGGACTGGAAGTGGGCTGGCGAGGGGGCTAGGATTGGAAATTGGCTGATGGGGGAGCTTGGAGTGGAAATTGGCCAATGGGGGGGCTGGAATGTAACTGGAAAAGAGCATATGGGGGCTAGGACTGGAAATGGGCTGATGGGGAGCTGGAATAGGACTAGAAATGGGCTGATGGGGGGAGCTTGGACTGCAAATGGGTGATGGGCTGGAATAGGACTGGAAATGGCTGATGGGGGAATAGGACTGGAAATGGGGTGATGGGCTGGAATAGGACTGGAAATGGCTGATGGGGATTAGGACAGGAAATGGGCTGATGGGGAGCTGGAATGGAACTGGAAAAGTGCATATGGGGGGCTAGGACTAGAAGCGGGCTGATGGGAGTTGGAATAGGGCTTGAAATGGGCTGATGGGGGGGGCTAGGATTGGAAATTGGCTGATGGGGAGCTTGGAGTGGAAATGGGCTGATGGGGGCTGGAATGGAACTGGAAAAGAGCATATGGGGGGATAGGACTGGAAATGGGCTGATGTGGGGGCATGGGAGAATGGGACTAGAAGGGAGCGGATACTGGGTGGGTCTAGAATTATAAGGGAGCTGATTTTGGGGGAGGACTAGAAGGGGATGGGGAATGAGAATGGAGAGGGGAAAATATATTTTGTGTGGGAGGGAAGAAAAGTCTACGATGGGCCGGGTATTGAGAGAGTAAGTGGGGATTGAGAATGGAAGGGTGAAATTTGAGTGGATGATAAAGGAATAAGGAAAGAAATGGAGGAAAGAGCAAAGGGAAACGATCAATATGTTAAAGCAGATAGAGAGAGA
Organism: Ichthyophis bannanicus; assembly: GCA_033557465.1. Lineage (NCBI taxonomy): Eukaryota > Metazoa > Chordata > Amphibia > Gymnophiona > Ichthyophiidae > Ichthyophis > Ichthyophis bannanicus. The sequence goes on from CM066033.1 coordinate 500,075,802, forward strand.
GAATGGAAGAAATCTAAAAGAGAAGAAAGGACAAATGGATAGCTCGCAGAAGACAGAAGAAACCAGAAGAAAGTGACTGGAGCAATTGCAACTGAAAAATAAAATGCCCAAACAGAAGGTAGAAAAATACTTTTTATTTTGAATTTATTAACTGGAATATGTCTGGTCTGGGAAGTGTGTATTGCTAACATCTTTGCGTTTTTGTTTAGTGCAAGAGGAAATTACTTTATAGTTTTATTTCTCCAGTGCTGTACATTTCATGTTTGGCTTTTGGGGTTCCCAGTTTAATTATTATCTTCCTATTTCTAAATTGTGATTCCTTGTTCTTTGTGTGGTTATGGTCTATTTTCTGCATGGGTAACCGAGCTGAGGTATTCTGTTCATGTAGTTTCTATTTGACAGTCCTACTTGCTCTCTTTCCCCCAGTGAGATGTATTGGCATTCTCTAAAATATATTGGTCTAATATCTGCAGTGTTGCCTTTTGATAGGTAGGGTTTGGTGCTTTGTGAGTCCTGGTAGTGCTGTTACGATAGGGTGGATTTGCTATGGGTTCTAAATGGTCAGTGTTTATAGTACTTCCTAATGGGCCTGGAGGTTGTCACTACAATATAGTAATGTAGAAATGTGTTAGTCTTTCTTTATCCAGACACTCATTAAGAGGCACATTTACTAAAAGGGCATGTTAATATTATGCAAATAGGTATGCAAATGAGGCTCCGCAATTAATCTTTGCACATGGCCCCGCACCCTCCTTGGGCCGCCCCTGGGGATATCCTTCCATCCACAGTACCATCTGTGATGTCCAGCATGATGTCACAGTGACAGTGACAGCACACAGACATCCTGATACTGTGGAAAGGAGATGTGTCACATGGGGCAGTCCAAGGGTCTTGTCACCCTAGGCAGCAATCCTGACTGGCCTCCCGCAGCTGCCACTGAACCCAGCTATGGAGGAAGAGGCCAATGGTGCTAGCAGCTGTAGCCCTCCAGGTAGCTGCAACATGCAGGTGCCTGGGGAACTACCACAGCAGTGACTGTCATCCTCCCCCAGAGATGTATCAGTGGCAAGCAGGATGGTGCTCCTGCAAAAGCAGGTGGTTGGGGTGGCTGCCTGGCTGTCCATGTGTGCCTCTGCCCCCTCCATCTGGACCTTGCACCCTAGGCATCTGTCAAACCTGCGGGACTCAGCTGCAGCAGACCAAAGCCATGTCCTGGTCCTGTGTGCCATGCACATTGCAACATATGCCAGGGTCTGTCTGATGGGAAGCATATTAGCCCCCCATAGCAGCAGTATGGCTCAACCCATACAGGCAGTATGTATATAAGCAGAGGGTCCCAGGTTCAAATCTGGGCTGAGAATTGTGTGTTGTATGTCCCTGTGGCTAAACTTTAGCCTATAGTGCAGGTACAGCACCAGCATGTGCAACTCTCAAATAATCAACCAGCAAGAGTACAAACACCCATCAGTCACACAGACAGGCTCCACCATCTATAGCTGGATGGAGAGGCAGGCTGATAGCACAGGCACACTGAACAGGCTTTAATGTCAGAGAGCACTACTAACACCTGCACAATGACCACATGCCAACCATCCCCACTTTTGTACAGCACGGCAATGTGAGTGTGTGTGTGCATGTGTGTGTGTGTGTGTCTCTCCATTGTTCTGTGACTTTCTGCACTTCACTGTGTCTCGCATTGCCTAAGCTGTTCCCAGTATTAGTCTTCAAATTTGCATGATAAGGAGCAGAGGATTGTGGGTATAGCCTGAAACAGAGTGGTTTGCCCAAGATGTGTCTGCATCGGAGGTAGGGTCAATGGCTGAGACATTGTAGTGCCCATCTGACACATGCATTGCCTGGGTGGCCAAAACATGTCATGTTGAGAGAGCACTCTCACTCTGACCAAGCAGTGACCATAGCATAGCTATGTATCCATATAATCTCTGACTCCAATGATGTGGGTGCAATCTTTGTCTGGGGAGCCCACTCACTGAATTAATGTTGGGTATCCATGCAGTTCATCCCAAGCCAGGGTGCACATGGTTGTATTGTATGTAGTCCAGCTGCAGTTAGTATATGCATGGCTGAAACAGTCTAGTGGTGGGTAGCAGGTGCAGTCTGACTGAACTTTCTGTGGTGGAGTATTACTCCTAGATGGTGGGGACAATAGGTATTCCTGGCCTATGCACTTTGGTCATAATAGGACAGTACCAATGATTGACATAGATGTAGAAGCCCCCTTGCCTTTGGCATCCATGGAAGCAGCTTTGTAACAGTAGTCACTAACATGCACTGTTCTAGGAGGGTCCTGCCCAACAGGAGCAGGGCACAGAGCCCAGTTATAACTGGTACCTACAGCATGCTACAATTGTGCAGGAAACAAAGTGACTAGCATGACACAACAAAAACAATACCTGGCAGTGATATGAATCTGCAGCAGAGACCATCTTTAATAGTGCAAGTTCTGCAGACCAGGTGTTGTGCGCCCATCCTCACCCTCAGGGTGACTGCTAAAACCGCTCAGTAGCACAGTTTGTAGCTGCTAAGTGAATGAAACACATACTGTGTGCAGGGCATTATGGGTACTGAAGGGGCTAACGTATACTGGCACACACAGCAGACAGTTGAGGCAGAGACCTGCAGGCTATTTGAATCCAGACATTACAGTGTAGCAAACTATGGAGACATAGCATATTGGTTAGTGTAATATCCCCATGATCAGGGGGCAAGGATTCAATTCCCACTTAGTCTTTTTGTACCTGTGTGTTACTCAGGTCATATCACTGCCTGTAACAGTCCAGGTTCTGCTGTGACTTGCAGACACTCATCCTTCTACTTTGTTATGCATTCTGGCCACACTTTGGGTCAGCAAACATGCTATTCCCCATCATGCCCCTCTGAGAGCATGACTTTCTTGGCTGTGCTGCAGCCCATTGCAGGGGAAAAGATATGTTCACCCTGCAGATGTCAAGCTCTTGCTTGGAGGTGTGGTGTGATGGCCATGTCTATGGCTTGGTGGCTAAGATACCATGGTTTCAGGCCCACTACCACTCCTTATGTGACATTTCAAAATGTGTTACTGTTGCACTGTATGTCTGCCACAATCTTCATGGATCGACAATACCTCCTTGTGACCTTGGGCAGATCGCATAACCCTGCAATGGCTCAGCTGACTGCAGGTCCTTAAGTCCCTGTTTAACATCAGACAGTACCAATTGATGGTAAGATGTACCCTGATGTGACTGCACTGCTACAGTGGTATACTAACAGGCAGCTAAATGCATACAGCTGTAACCTACTTGGGCAACATGAGTCTGACATCATGTCTGTTACTGTACAGTTTTATCTCCCTTACATCTCTGCAGTACATGTGGACACATCCTACCTCTCAGATATCCACCTGCAGGTCTCAGCTCATGTCCATATGTACCCCATGTTCCCAGTATGGATAACACCTGTGCAGTTATGAGTGGCTAGGACAGGTGTGAGTACAACATGTCTGGTATTAGCCCTTCCATGTGGCATTGCCACACATTTTCATGCACAGTACAGATACATTGGGGATGACACCTACAGCACATTGTTGCTACCAGCCCATACCACCCTCTCCTCCGCCACCATCCGTCCTTCAGCCCATCTATTCAACTCTGTCGGCTGGGTGCAGACCTGTCTTCTCATGCAGGCTGCTATACCATGGCCTACACTGGTACTCTTTCTCACAATTTGAGACAACACACACACCTCTCCTGTGCCTGATCTGCACGTCACCACTCCTACTCTGTCCTCACATCCTGCCACTGCACACATCCTGCCACTTATGATTCCATTGAGGGACACGTGTTCCACATCTTATGCCACACACTGACATTGCACCATATTACATTGATATGGGCGTCACCTTAGATTCTTCCCTCTCTTTTCATGAACATATTTCCTCTGTCATACGTACCTCCTTTTTCCATTTGCGTCGAATAAGAGCTGTTCGATCACTTCTTCCCCCTCCCTCCGTTGTCACCCTCATCCTGTCCTTGGTGATTACCCGTTTAGATTATTGTAATGCTATCTATGCAGGTCTCCCCTCTTCCCAGCTCCGCCGTCTCCAATTAGTACAAAACACTGCTGCCCGTCTCATCACTTGCTCCCCTGCGCATTCCCACATGTCTCCTTGTCTCTTCTCCCTTCACTGGCTCCCGGTCAAGTTTCGGTTTATCTTTAAATTACTCATCATCACACATAAGGCTCTACACACTAGCACCCCCCAGTATCTGGCCTATATCATTCACCTTCAGCCTTCTCCACGCCTTCTCCGCTCGGCCCATGGCAATCGTCTTTTTCTCCCCCCTCCTGCCCAGGCCCACTTGGAACTCACCCGCCACTCTGCCTTTTTCTTTCTAGGACCCGCCCTGTGGAACTCGCTCCCCCTATCTCTCCATACTGAACTGTCCTATCCCCGCTTTAAAGCTCTCCTCAAAACCCATCTCTTCTGTCAGGCCTTTGATCTCCCACTTCCTGCCGATGGTGCTTCATCCCCCAGCCGCACCCCCCACCTTTCATAACATCTCTCCATATGCCCTCTCCTACCTCCCCTTCTCCCTCCCATTCCCCGTCATCTCACCCCTCTTTGGGCCTTTCCTGTCCTCTATCTTAGTACCTGTCTCTCCCTGTCCTATTTGTTTTTTGGCATTCCTTTCTGACTTTGTTTTCGGTAGCCTACCCTTTTGTATTGTACACCGCCCTGACGCTTTGGCCTGGATGGTTCATCAAATTCTGCGAATAAAGAATAAAGATAAAGACATCCCCTGCACATCTGTACACCAGCCTCCCACATGCTCATCCACTTCACTGGCTGCCACATAGGGTGCCCACTGGTCTTGTAGATTCATCTCTCCCACCTGTCCTTCCATCCATCACTTTCAGATTGTTTTCCCTTGCTGCTCCTTTATCCAGCATTAGGATTACAGCTGTTTTTGGATGTTAATGCACCTGCTTGACAGCTTAACCCTTTCGTGGCTGTTGTTGCCATATCAAAAACATACATCCAAAACCCCAAACAAGGCAGACCAAACAAAAAGAAAAAAAAAATAGAACGTGAGACAGGAATCCCCAGTTGGAATGAGCGTCATAGAGGAAAAAAGACCTCAGTAACCCTCCATATATATAATTGCAACCTCCATATGGCAACCTTCAAATTTTTCCCCAAATGTTCTATATTTCCAAAAAATTATTAATTGTATCTTAATTTATGTAATGTTACAAACCAATTATGTGGATGCGAAAGGGTTAACGCCTGATGTCCTGTTACTGCACGTTAAATAGCTCATAGCACCCTTAACACCGGAATGCCTCCTACATACCCAGAACCTTTTTTGCATAAAAAACCCTTTTCACTACCGTTACCACTTGGAAAAGCATGCTCCCTTATCGCCATTTAGTAAATATAACCCTTAGACTTTCATACTTTGGACATGTTCCTGGGGAACGGTCCATAAACCATTACTAATGAGGGGCTCAGAATATCCCCTGCTTGCCTGTACTATGGATCCTGTGTGTCTTTTCTGGAAACTGCTAGGTACCTGTGACCTAGATTGACCACTGTTGGACACAGGATACTGGGCATATTTCTCTGTAAACCGTCCCTGATCTCTGGAAGGGGCGGTATAGAAAGATTTACAAATAAATAAAATATTTGCAAGTCTTATGTTCTTATGTGCCACCTAGGCAACTGCTTGGTCTGCCCTGTGCACCAGAAAACCCCACTGCATGACCCACATGCACCCTCCATTGCCCCATTCATACTTGGGCACTATACTATGGCTGCTGATGGAGCACTACTATCACTTTCTTGGGCTCACCTGTCCATGCAGCACATTGCAGACATTAAAATAGTCTCTCTCTCCTCAAAATGCACCCTTTCCATGAGCTAAAATCATGTCTTTAGCCTCCGGTTTAATGGGCAAAAAGCAGGAAAGTAGCGATTCTGCATACTTCCTTTTTCTAAATTGTGTTTTGACAATCTTACACACTATTAGCCTCCGATAAAAGTGGGTGTAATAATGTAGCATATTATTCTCCTAAAAATTGGATCCTCTTCTCTCCATACTGTTTTTTAGAACCTACAAAGTGTGTTTTGTTTAATCCTTGCACATGTTCATACGTCTCTATGAGCCGTCGATTAAGGAACAGTAATAAGTAGGAGAGTAGCGATTCTTCAAACCTCCTTTTAATTATGTTCTTGAAAATCACACCTACCACAAGCCTTCGATAAATAGGAAGAACAGTGTAGTATATCTCCTTTTAATTGGTTTTCTGAGTATCCAGACCCTTCTTTGGCCCCACTGTTTTTTAAGAATTTATCAGGAGTTTGTTGTTTAATCCCTGTACGGATACTATTTATATTTGTTGCTAATGATTTTAGCTCAGCCGATCCTGCGATGTAACCTTGGCCCTACTCCATACTATTTTTATAAGTACAATTTAATTCTCCATTAATATTTTTGGACAGAAGTTGGAATTAATTGAGATTTAGTACTATTTTTCCCACCATTTTTCCGATTATGATAGATGGCTAATTAATACTTGTGTCTCTCTCGGTTATGTACTCCTCCCACATCCGACCTAGAGTTTTGCCTGCTGCGTGTTCTTTGTGTTTCCAGTCTCTAGTTCCCAGTAATTTATGCTCCTAAAATACATACAAGTTATCTCCAATGGTATACATATGATTTTTCTTATGTCTTCTTCATTTTAGTTTTTTACTCCTTGCATTTACTGTGTGCCATCGTTTCTACATAGAAGCTGTGTACCTCCTGAGAGGTTTGCATGTCATCTCTACAAATAAGGTAGTAACAATACAAGTATGATGTTGATCATCTTCACAAGGACTGTATTTTAATGTGTCTGTATGGATTTAGTTGTGGTCTATTTTGTTGTATTTTCTATCACACTATTTTAATATTTATAATTTATTTGAGTATCGTGTTTCGAGCATTTGAGTTCTATTATATATTATTTATTATTATTATTTTTTTTTTTTATTTTTTTTTTTTTAATTATTTATATGAGAGTATTATTATTATTTTTATATTTTTTTACGATTTAATATATATATTTTTTATTATTTATTATTGCATACTGATTTTATTTCTGTATAATAGAGTTTATTGAATGTCTATGAGTATTTGTTCTTTCATTATTATTTTATTTTTTAATATTGTTTGTTTCTATGTCTTTAGTACCTATTTAGACAACCCCTGATGAAGGTCTCCGAAACACGGCCTGTGTCGGGTTGCTAGGTCTGAGATATCAAATAAAGTGTTTTTCCACCTTATCACGCTTTGGACTGTGTGCCTGTATCACGTGATAATTTGCCCTGTGTTGGACTTCCTTTTCAGGGGAAGACATTTCCAGTACAGGGTTCTTCCTTTTGGTCTGGCTTCAGCACCAAGGGTATTCACGAAATGCATGGCAGTAGTAGCTGCATTCCTACGAACCCTGGGGATTTTCATCTTCCCTTACTTAGATGACTGGCTCATTCAAGCCTCCACAGTTGCAGAGGCCAGCACTGCACTGTCCCGTACAATGCGAATCCTCCAATACTTGGGATTGGAAATAAACTTCCCGAAATCTCAACTAGTTCCTTCCCAATGCCTAGAATTCATAGGAGCCTGTCTGGATACCAGACAGGCAAGGGCTTTCCTTCCACAAGCCTGGTGTCTTCGCATAATGCAGCTAGCTTCCCAAGCAGCAGGCAAATCCTCCCTCACTGCTCGGGAGCTACTGCAGTTACTGGGACACATGGCATCCACAGTTCATGTAGTCCCATATGCTCGCCTCCACATGCAAGCAGCTCAGTGGACCCTCTCCATACAGTGGACACAGGCCACGGATCATTTGTCAGACAAAATAACAATCTCTCAATGACTAATTTTGTCCCTCCAATGGTGGCAATCACTAAAAAATCTGACAGTGGGGTATCCTTTCCATCAACCCCTCTTTCAGGCCACCTTAACAACAAATGCATCACAGGTGGGTTGGGGAGCACACCTGAATCATCTCTCTACCCAGGGCACCTGTACTCCACAGGAGGTCGGTTTACACATAAACCTCCTGGAATTAAGAGCAATTTATTTAGCTCTTCGAGTGTTCCACGCCCAGCTCAGCTACAAGACAGTCCTAGTCGAGACGGACAATCAGGTAGCCATGTTCTATGTGAACAAGCAGGGTGGAACGGGCTCTCTGTCATTATGCAATGAAGCTTTACGACTATGGGCCCTCGCCAGAGAGCATCAAATTCACCTTCTAGTGGTATATCTTCCAGGTATTCAAAACCTTTGGGCAGACAAGCTCAGTCTAGTGCTGCTGCCTCACGAGTGGTCACTCCACCTAGACCAGGTGGCAAAGATATTTCATCTCTGGGGTACTCCAGACATAGACCTCTTTGCAAGTCCACTGAATGCCAAACTTCCCCAGTTCTGTTCCAGGATTCCGGCTCACAACTGTCAGGCAAGGGATGCCTTCCTCCTTCACTGGGGTCAGGACTTCCTTTATGCCTTCCCACCCATTCCCCTCATCCCCAAAACACTCTTCAAGTTTCAGAGAGATAGGGGTCACATGATTCTCGTAGCACCATGATGGCCACGCCAAATGTGGTATTCCCTGCTTTTGCATCTCTCTCAAGCAGCACCTCTGGAGTTAGGGCATGCTCCAGATCTCCTTTCCCAGGAGAACAGGACGCTATGGCACCCGAATCCCCAATCCCTGCACCTCACGGCCTGGTTGCTGAAGGCTTAGACCTCCAGGATTTCAACCTGTCCCAGCAGGTAAAAGATATCCTTCAGGCTTCTAGGAAACTTTCCACAAGAAGATCTTATGCCTTCAAGTGGAAACGTTTTACTATATGGTGCTCCAAGAGGGGATTAAACCCCCTGGTCATACCCTTAGAATCGATACTAGAGTATCTCCTTCACTTATCAAATTCTGAGTTAAAGACCAATTCGGTAAGAGTCCATCTTAGTGCAATTGCAGCTTCTTATAAGCCTCTAAATGGACAACCAATTTCCTCTCATCCACTCCTATCCAGTCTCCAAAAGAACTTTATCTAAATGGATTGCCCAATGCATATCCTTTCCTTATGAGAGTAAGGGGCATGTTTAGTAAAGCGTCTTAACATGCGCCTGGCAATAATGTGCAGGATGCCATAAAAGGAGTGGGCGTTCCGGTCTAAGTGTAGCAATCGCGCGTTATCGCACGATAATGTGTGCTGCGCACATTATCGCGCAATAGAGGGAGCAGTGCATTTTAACATGTGTTAATCTTAAGTAGGCGCGCTGACTGCAACTACAGCAGCAGAGGTGTAGCATGATGGTTAATACACTGACTAACAGTGCAGGGGCCATGAGTTCCATCCCCCCAGTGGACTTAATGAATAAGGCTGTCTGAGGCAATTTCTTTTTTACTTTAAATTAGTGCTGCCAGCAAACACACCCTCACAGTGCTGTAACCTAAGGTGCCGCATAAGGCGCCCTATAAGGCACTCCAAAGGGCACATTATAAAGTGCACTGTCCACCAAGGCACCCTATAATGTTCCCTATAGGGCGCCTTATAAGGCGCTTTATAGGGTGTTTTATAGGGCTTCTTATAGGGCGCTTTATGGGGCACCTTATGAGGCACCTTAAGGTTGCAGCACTGTGACTGTGTTTTTGCTGGCAGCACTAATTTAAATTAAAAAAAGAAAATGCCTCAGACAGCCCTATCAAATAACCCCACTGTGGGATCAAATCCATGACCTCTGGCTTTACAAGCAGTGAAGTAACCAGTGGGCTACAGCTGCTAACAAACCTTTGGCTGGCTAAAGAAAGACTGCAGGTCACCACACAAACTGTCTGCTATGGTTACTAGGATAGGGTTAACCCACCCGTACCCATGATGCACTGCACATGCAAATCAGCAGTCTACAGATGATCACAAGATGGGATATGCACCCCCACAGCACCTTGGCCTGGTAGGGGGAATTGACCGTGTGCACCCCCACAGCACCTCAGCCTGGTAGGGGGTACTGACCGTGTGTGTTGCTGGCACAGAGTAGCTACAGACCATCACATTGTGCGGGTACTGTGCTCACCCTGAGGGTGAGGTGGGGCACCCAGCACCTTTCATGGCTGAAATGGGCCATATTGTAGGTCCCCCTCAGTGTCAGTGTGTGTGATACATAGTTACTGCAGACACACTTAGGATACATCTGTATTTTTAAATCATGTATAGCCCTTATGGGCTATGTTGCACCCAAAATAGTGCATATTCTGTGTTGGTGCCATGGTCACATGATATAGGTGAAGGAGGTTGTTTGGACCCATAAGCAGATTATGTACCACCACCCAACCCACCCTCTGTGGCTCAGGGTGGGAAACAGGATCTCCCACCAACAAATCCACTATTCTACCTCCCTGCAATGGTGACAGTAGAGGGGACCAACAACCCCAGTCCTGCTGGTGAACAAACACCTTACAGGGCAGTCAATGCAGATCTGTACACATCCCTAAGGCAATGGCAGACAGACAGTAGGCCTGTAAATTCTCAGCTGCCCCCCCACCACCACCATATGACATTCTCCAACAGCAAGCACAGTGAGTCTCCAGCCACTGAACCCTGCAAGGTGTTCCAGCCATAAACATATAACTGCAGACAGTCTGTTAGCTAGTCCATAGTGTATGTTCCTGGAGGAGATGTGTGCACACCCACCAAGCAGATAAGTCAGTGATTAGGCTCCAAAAGAAAACCCATACATTTCATTTGAGAAAAATGCCATAAAGCACTATGGGGGAACCTAGCCATGCCGTGGTCACTGCTCAGTCAGGGTGAGAGTGACCTCCCAGCAGGACATGCTGTGGCCACCCTGTCCATGCAGGTGGTGGCCAGGCACTACAGTGTCCCAGCCATTGCCCTATGCCCTGTGCAGATGCATCCTGCCCAGGCCACCCTGTCTGGGCTATACGCACAGTACCTTTTTCCTCATTATGCACATTGGCAGGCTAACACTGGAAACAGTGCAAGCAGTGTGGGCTGAGTAAGGTGTTGGCAGCCACCACACACTGGATAGACAGACACACACTCCCACGCCTATGCCAGCATTGTGCAAATATAGAGGCTTTTGGCAGCCCTGGCCACCGCACCAGTCCTGGGCACAGTGCAGGCATGGCTATGGTACGCAATACTGTTGGGGTCACTCCCCAGGGTGAGTAAACACTGTCAGAAACCAGAACTGAAACACACTCCACAGACATCAGAAAGGTTGCTATGATGCAGCTCAATCAGCAAATTGTGCTTAACTTAGGAATTGCTATCTGCCATTAATCATAGCAACCTTTTGATATATGTGTAACGTATTCCCAGGTTTAGGGTGGCATTGCTAAGGTATGCAAGTGCTAGTATTGGGAGATGCTACTGCACGCAGGGCCCAACATCCTGCCTCTCCATGAGGCTTTGGATAATGGAGCCTGTGGGTGTGGGTGTTTCTGCCCTGGTTGGCCGCTGCTCTAGGGCAGAGGTTCCCAACTCCGGTCCTGGTGGGCCAAACACTGTTCGTGTTTTCATGCTGTCCCTCATGAATATGCATGAGATACATTTGCATACCATGGGGATGGCACATAGAAATACAGCACAGGCATCTTTATTAGAGACAGCACGAAACCTGAATGGTTTTTGGCCCTCCAGGACTGCATTTGGGAAACTCTGCTCTAGGTAGTGCACATGTTTATGGTGTCTGTGCTCTGTAGGGTAAAATATAGGCGTTTCAGGCATGTTTATGTTATCTGCAATAAAGGTTGCATCTTTATTACCATGGTTTAGTACTGGGTAAAATATGGGGACTGGGTTGGCAGGAGCCACAGCTAGGACTTGAACCTGTGACTTTCTGCTCCTGAACACACAGGCTGGGTGTACTGCACCACACTGTTGCCACAGGGACAGTTCATTCCCTGGGGATACCATGACTGTTCATCAGACAGAGCCTGTCTGTTGCAATGCACGGCACCCACCTAAACAGGGCTAGGCCATGGTCTGCTGTGGGAAGCTGCCACTGCCCCCTCCACCACCAGTTCCTCTCCGCCACCATGCTGACATGCCCTTATGCTGGTGATGCTGGTGGTGCGCAGTCTCAGGTCATCCAGTGTGCTGGTAGTTGGCTGCCTATGGTGCAGGATCTGGGGTAGGGGTGCCTGCATAGACGTCCATGCTTCCCCCCCCCCCCACCATCGCCTGCCAATGTTCTGTGCCCTTGGGGGGACCTGCTGGATACCATCCCCTGTGACACTGTGAGAAACACACTCATGCCCATGTTGGGCCCTCATCAATTGCTGTCTGGCTGCTGTACAGTTTCAGCATTCCTATGTGCCACCTAGGCATCTCCCTAGTCCATACTGTGCCCCAGCTGCACCCACAGCATGTGCCGCCTGCAGCCCTCTGTATCCCATTTTCCAGCATCTGTACAGTTGCCCTTTCTGACATGCCCACCCTGCTGTTGCCGCACATGTGCACGCCATAAGACACCTGTCCAATATAAAGGGAAAACCCTGATCAGCGCTATTTCAATGTGGGATCATTCACCATGTAGTGGGACAGAGCATAGACCCTTCCAAAAATGATATCTCTTTTTTGGAGCTTTCTCAGTAGTGTTTTTTTTTATTTTTCCCATTAATATCACTATTGGCTAGCTTGTTTATGGTGATTTTAAATTTTGTTCAGGTTTTCCATGTTTATTTGCCCTTTTGTTCCATGCACGTGTATCACAACTATCACTTTTTTTAGGTTTCCCTGGCTTTGCTGTACATTGCTGACGTAAATGGTTTCTCTTTCCTTCAAATGTGCCTTAACGCGAGAGTTTCACTGGCGTTAGTGATCAGACCTGGATTCCACAGCGTTAGTGTGCAGGGAGCCTCTCCCCTCCCACTCTCCACCCATTGATCCCTTCTCTTCGCCCTCTGGGAAGCCTTCCTCTGCCCTTCAGCGCCGGATTTCATGGCGTTAGGGTGCCTTAACGCTGCAGGTGCGTTATCGCGCGATAAGTGACGTTATCGCACGATAATGCACCTTCATCGCCTGATAACGTACCTTATCACGCACTAATTCTGCCGCTGCGACATTAGCGCCCTTTAGTAAACATACCCCTAAGGGTCTTCCTCTTCAGGACCATGTCACAGCTATAATGTGAGAGCCATGGCAGCTTCTATGGCTAATTTCCACTCTGTGTCTATCGATGACATTTGTCGAGTAGCCACCTGGGCTTCGGTACACACCTTCACAACCAACTACTGCCTAGATAAAGCCTCCTGTCGGGATGCCTTCTTTGGCCAAGCTGTTCTTCAAAATCTCTTTCAAACCTAAACCAACTCCTACCCACCAACCCTGGTGGGATGCCAGAGATCCATGGGAGGAAGGATTCTCACCTTCGATGGTGGCACCTTCCTGGGGCTATCTCCCTGGCATTTTCAGCTAGGGAGTCCCCATATGTGAGGACTACATTCCTGTTTGTTCCTGGAGATAGCGTAGTTACTCACCTGTAAATGGTGATCTCTGGGAACAGCAGGAATTTAGTCCTCACAACCCACCACCTCCCCTAGGGGTTGTCTCTCTCTCTCTTTGTCTCTTTCCTCTCTCCCTCTATCTTTTCACTCAGCTACAAACTTAACTGAAGAGGGACAATTGGAAAGGCGGGAAGGCAGCGCGCATGTGCTGAGGGATGCTTCCAAAAGCGTTTCTATTGGACGCTGGGGAGCGTTCCCGCGCAGGCTTCGTCGGTACCGACGATACCCATATATGAGGACTAAATTCCTGCTGTTCCCGGAGATCACCTGTTACAGGTGAGTAACCGCTTTACAGGTGCAAAGGAAGAGGAGATGCTGGATGTGGTGGGGGGATGAGGGAGAGGAGAAGACAAAGAAAGGAGACAAATGGAAACCAGGCAAATGGACTCTATAAGAAGTAGTAGAGTCAATTGATCTAGGAGCCTGTATTCCAGGGTTCTAGTCTCATCAGAAGTAAAGAACATGTCAGGATTTCAAAATAAAATTCACTTGTGTAGTTCAACAGGCCCCCCTGAGCCCATCCCTTTTTTCCCCAGGGACAATCACGAAGTAGCTAATAGCAACAGAATGTCAGGTTCTGGTTGAACTGAACAAAAAAGGAAGAACAGCTGTGTCAAACAAGTAGATTCTAATATATGTTGCACACATTGGTCTACTCTAGAGGGACTGAGTAGTTGGACAAGTTGAGATGGAAAAGGCATTTAACTTGCAAACATCTCAAGGCTTTTCAGCTTCAAACCAGTCCTAAGACCTGGTTTTTCTGCTTACTGCCATGTGGAGATCTTGGGGTCAATTCCCAGATCAGGACTTCCTGGTGTACTAATAAGCAGCTTTTCATATATTTACTTTGGGTACAGCTCATTTGCATACCCACATTGCACTTGATTTAGAAGCCAAGACATTTGCCATGGAAGTTTGCGATAATTGCAATTCCATTTGGCCTGTAATAACACTGTTCATTGTGTGCACGTGCTTTATCACAGCATATCAAATAGGACCCTTTCTTTAGCCGTCAAGAAATGACAGTCCATCACTCTGGGAGAGTTTACTTGTTAGAACAATTAGCAGGCATAGAATTAAAAACAACTTACCAGAAGAGAGACTGGTAAGGGATGTCATCAAATCAAGCTTCAATGCCAAGATGTGAAATCCTTTGGAAATTACTGGAGAAAATGAGTTACAGTCTATAAATAGATATTGCAAACACTAATGAGGGCTAAAGAGTGAAAGATTCCCTGGAGCATGGTGGTGCTGGTGTTCCCATTGCAATCCTTACTGATGTTCAGTTGCAAAGCATATGCTTGCATTTTTTGTATCATGCAGACAGACTCTGACCTGTGCTGCTTAGGGTAACTCTGCTGTCTATAGGTGAATACTGCATATTACCCATTCCTTCTAGTCCAATTGCTCTCAACTGAGTCCTTAAGAACATAAGAGCAAAAAAAAAAGGCCATACTGGGTCAGATCAAGGTCCATCAAGCCCAGTATCCTGTTTCTAATTCAGGTCACAAGTACCTGTCAGGTTCCCAAGAAGGTACACAGATTCCACAATGTTTCTCATGAGGTAAGCAATGGATTTCCCTGTTCCTCTTTAATTATGGTTTATAGACTTTCCCTCCAGGAACTTGTACAAACCTTTTTAAACCCAGCTACACTAACAGCTTTTACTACATTCTCTGTTAACAAATTTCAGAGTTTGATTACTCGTTGAGTGAAAAAATATTTTCTCTTAGGGGTATGTTAACTAAAGTGCGGCAACATTACCGGCGATAAGTGCAGCGTTAACGTGAGTAATGCCATATAAGGAAGTGGGCGTACCGGTGTTAAGGTAGCAATGGTCATGTAACACGCGTTAAAGGGCGCCTTGGCCAGTTAGCACAAGTTAACAGGACATTGCACGTTAAAGCTGAGAAACAAAACATATTAAAAGGCTGACAAGGCGCTTTATAAGGTGCCTTGTAGGGCGCCTTATAAGGTGTCTTATAGGGTGCCTTATGAGGTGCCTTAGGTTAAGGCACCCTATAAGGTGCCTTAACTTAAGGTGCCGTATAAGGTGCCCTAAGGATGTTAAGGTGACCCAAGATATGGTGCCCAAGGGCAGTAAGGTACCCTAAGTTGAGAAGCATGAAATGTAAGGGCAAAAAACAGATGTAACCCTAACATTCCACAGAGCACCAAGGAAATGGGGAAGCCATACTGGACCTAGTCTTTAGTGGAACACCAGATCTGGTGCAAGAGATAAGGGTGTTGGGGCCACTTAGCAATAGTGATCATAGCATGATCGCGTTTGATTTAATTAGTGGAGGAGGCATAGTATGGAAATCCACAGTACTACCTTTTAACTTTCAAAAGGGAGACTATGATAACATGAGGAAAATAGTTAAGAAAAAACTAAAAGGAGCAGTTACAAAGGTTAAAGACTTACATCAAGCTTGGGTGTTGTTGAAAAATACTGTCTTGGAAGCCCAGACCAGCTGTATTCCACGCTTTAAGAAAAGTGGAAGGAAGTCCAAAAAACTGCCAGCATGGTTTAAAGGTGAGGTCAGAGAGGCTGTTGTTGCCAAAAAAGCATCTTTCAGGAAATGGAAAAAAGAGCCAAACGACTAAACCTGGAAACAGCACAAGCACTGGCCAGTTAAATGCAAGGCATTGATAAGGCAGGCAAAGAGAGAATTTGAGAAGAAGCTTGCTGCGGAAGCAAAAACGCATAATAAAGACTTTTTCAAGTACATTCGTAGCAAAAAATCTGTGAAAGAGTCAGTTGGTCCATTAGATGATAGAGGGGTTAAAGGGGTTCTAAGAGGTGACAAGGCGATAGCGGAGAGACTGAATGAATTCTTTGCTTCGGTCTTTACTGAGGAAGATGTAGGGGTGTTACCCATGACTGAAGTGGTATTTAAAGGTGCGGAAGAATTGAAGGAAATATCAATACATTGGGAAGATGTATTACAACTATTAGATAAACTGAAGAGTAGAAAATCACCTGTGCCGGATGATATACATTCAAGGGTGTTGAAAGAACTGAAATGTGAGATTGCAGACCTGCTATTAGTAATCTGTGAACTATCATTAAAATCATCTGTAATACCTGAAGATTGGAAGATGGTGAACGTAACACCAATTTTTAAAAAGGGTTCCAGGGGTGATCTGGGAAACTACAAGCCGGTGAACCTGACGTTAGTACCGGAAAAAATGGTAGAAACCATCATAAAGAACAAAATTGCTGAACATGTAGATAGTTATGGCTTAATGGGAGACAGCCAACATGGCTTTAGACAAGGAAGATCTTGTCTTACTAATCTGTTATGTTTTTATGAAGGTGTGAATAAACAGGTAGACAAAGGTGAGTCCGTTGATATAGTGTATTTGGACTTTCAGAAAGCCTTTGACATGGTCCCTCATCAGAGACTTTTGGCAAAACTAAAGAGTCATGGAATAGGAGGCAGTGTACTATTGTGGATCAGGAACTGGTTAAAAGATAGAAAGCAGAGGGTAGGGCTAAATGGCCAAAATTCCCAATGGAGAAAGGTAAATAGTGGTGTACCCCAGGGATCCGTGCTGGGTCCGCTGCTTTATGACATATTCATAAATGACCTGGAAAAGGGAATAACGAATGAGGTTATCAAATTTGCAGATGACACAAAACTATTCAAAGTTGTTAAAACCCAAGAAGATTGTGGAAAATTGCAAGAGGATCTTGATAAATTGGAAAACTGGGCATCAAAATGGCAGATGAAATTTAATGTGGACAAGTGCAAAGTTATGCACCTAGGGAAGAACAACCCAAACTATGGTTACAAGATGCAAGGTTCCACATTAAGAACCACCACCAGGAAAAAGATTTAGGCGTCATTGTGGATAACATGTTAAAACCCTCAGCCTAGTGTGCAGCGGCGGCCAAGAGAGCAAATAGAATGCTAGGTATGATAAGGAAAGGAATGGAAAATAAAACAAAAGATATTATAATGCCTCTATATCGTTCCATGGTGGCTCTTGATTTTGCTGTTCTCCTTCCTTCCCCTCTTTTATTTCACCTTTCTTTCCTCCTCTTACACTTGTTCTTACCTCTTTCCTTTGTCCTGTCTCTCCTGCTCTTGTCTCTTTGCCTTTGTTCTTATCTTATCCTAATACAGCTGCATTGGCTCCCCATTCAAGGAAGGCTTATATTCAAATCTTTGTTACTCACTTTCAAATCCATCCATGGCATCACCTCCCCTTCATTAACCGATATCATCCAACCCATTCCTCCCAACAGAACAAGGAGATCCCTATCTACAAATGCACTATTAATCCCAAAGGCTTCAACAAAGTACACAACCGCAACATCAGTATCTATGCCCCAAAATGTTGGAACGCATTACCACCAGGCATCCGTGCAATTACTGACCTAACACAATTCAGAAAGGCTCTCAAATTCCATTTATTTACACAGTACTACCAGATTAACCTAACCCCTACCTAATTGCCTCTCCTCTTACCTCCTCAAGATAACATCTCAACCCTACTGTACACATGTAACACCCTAATTTCTCAGCACTCAATCTCATTGTACATATGTAAGTAGTTCAGTTTGCATCCCCCGCATTATCCAAGTTGTTACTCCTGTTCTCTGTAAAGCAAAACATGTTATCCAAGTTGTTACTCCTGTTCTATGTGAAGCCAAGCAGTTTGTTATGGTCATTTTGTTTTATATAAACCGTGCTGACAATAGTGCGGTATATAAGAAATTGTAATAAATAAATAATAAATAAAAAAATATTTTTTCTACTCCTTTTCTTGCTTTGTCTTTTTAAATTGTAAGCTCTTTTGAGAAGGGACTGTCTTTTTGTGTTTTCATTGGACAGTGCTGCGTGCACCTGGTAGCGCTTTATAAATGCTTAGTAGTTGTAGTAGTAGTAGACCGCACCTTGAATATTGTGTGCAATTCTGGTCGCCCTATCTTAAAAAGGATATAGCGTTATTAGAAAAGGTTCAGAGAAAAGCCACCAAAATGGTAAAGGGATGGAAGGATATCCCTATGAAGAAAGGTTAAAAAGGTTAGGGCTCTTTAACCTGGAAAAGAGACGGCTGAGGGGAGATATGATAGAAGTCTATAAATTAATGAATGGAGTGGAATGGGTAAATGTAGATCGATTGTTTATGTTATCAGAATATAGAAAGACTAAGGGACATGCAATGAAGCTACAGGGTAAACTATTTAAGACTAATAAAAGAAAATATTTTTTCACTCAATGTGTAATCAAACTCTGGAATTTGTTACCGGAGGATGTAGTAAAGACTGTTAGTGTATCTGGGTTTTAAAAAGGTTTGGACAAGTTCCTGGAGGAAAGGTCCATAAACCATCATTAAGAAGGGGCCCATGATATCAATGCTTGACTCATTACAAGCATTGTGGAACCTGTGTCTTTTGGGGAAACTGCTAGGTACGTATGACCTAGATTGGCCACTATTGGAAACAGGATACTGGGCTTGATGGACCTTGGTTTGACCCAGTATGGCATATCTTATGTTCTTATGAAAGGCAATGGACAAGTGATGGAAGGAAGTAGAGGTGGGAGCTGATGGACCTGCCAAATTTGCTTGCAGCCTATATGGCAGCCAGTAAAATGGACAAACATAATGGATGCCGCTGTACCGATGCACAGGGTGTTGGCATTGTAAAGTGCTACAATGACAGTGGGTGGAAGAGGATGGGAATACGTGTCCTCCAATGGAGGTAGAGGTGGCAAGATATCTGCAATGATAGGAGGACAGAGGAGTAGTAGTGCCATGCAGAGCAGACACAGAAGAGGCAAGTATGAAGAGCCACAATGCAGAAAAGGGTACCAGCGCAGGATACGGGTAGCAGCCTGCATATGAAGACAGGACGCTACACAGCTGACAGACACAGATAGACGGAAAGAAGGATGGTTGGCAACTGTACTTAGGGTATTATGTGCTGGCAGCCCAGATCTGCAGAGATATGACTGTTACAGGAATGACAAGTAGTTGTGTAGGACAGGCATAAAAAAGGACAACAAAGAGGAATTGAACCTATGACCACTGCATAGGAAGTCGTATTAACCAGTGGGCTACACCTCTATGGCCTTTATCATAGCAATGGCTGGCTACAGAGAGATTACAGGTCACTGCACGAAGTGTCTGCTGTGGTTATCAGAATAGGGTAAATGCACCAGTACCCATGATGCAATGCACAGCAGAACAGCAGTCTACATTTGATCACCAGATGGGGTATGTACCTCTACAGCACCTCAGCTTGGTAGGGGGAACCGATCGTGTGTGTTACTGGCACAGAGTAGCTACAGACCATGCCATTGTGCGGGTTCTGTGCTCACCCTGAGGATGAGGTGGTGTGGCTAGCACCAGGTCCGCAGTACCCAGGTTGGTTGAGATAGGTTGTGCTGCAGGTCTCCATCAGTGCCAGTGTGTGACAGGTGTTCCTTGCAAGCACACCTAGACTAGTCCTCCTCCCATCTGTTTTCCCCAGTCATGTCTAGCTTTTTTGGACCATGATGCACCCAAACTAGTGCATGTCCAGTGTGGTTGCCATGGTCACATGTTATAGGAGCAGGGGGGTGTCTGGACCCACATGTGGATGATGTAGCACCATCTACCAACCTGCCTTGTCCTGCTCAAGGTGGTGGACAAGATCTGCCCCCAACTGTCCCACACTACATCTTTGCAATAGAGGGACATGATGAAGGGCTGTGGGACCAGCAACCCCAGTCCTGGTGGTAAAAGGGTGCCATCCAGGGCAGTTGATGCAGATCTGTACTTATCACAAGAGCCCTGGCAGACAGGCCTTGAAAAGCTCAGCTTCCCCTTCTCCCCTTCTCCCTCCCCCCCCCCCCATATGGAGTGGAGGAGTGGCCTAGTGGTTGGGGCAAGGTACTTCGGGCCGGAAGGTCGGGGGTTCAAATCCCACTGGAGGACAGCAACCTTGGGCCGGAAGGACTGGGGTTTCTAGTCCCACAGGTGCTCCTTGTGGTCTTGGGCAAGCCACTTAACCCTCCATAGCCCATGTTCCCTGTAAAATAGTTCTCTGTGTGCTGTGCTTTCCTGTCTAATCAATGTGTTTATACCTCAAAAATTTCCTGTCATGATTTGACAATTTTTCCAATCTGTAATCAAACCGCTGCTGATCGCTGGAAGTAGCGGTATACAAAATGTATACTAAATAAATAAATAAATAAAATAAATATCTGACATTCACCAGCAGAGGGCACAGTCAGTCTGCACCCTGCATGGTGCTCCAGCCATATACATGCTGACTGCAGACAGTACACAAGCCAGTCCATAGTGCATGGCCCCAGAGGAGCTATGTGCACCCATAAGTGGGATATAAACACAGACACCAAGCAGGTATTTCAGTGCTCAGACCCAAGAACAGGAAACACACAGATATTACTCAAGAAAAACTCTGTACAGCACTATGTGGGAAGCTAGACATGCCATGGTCACTGCTCAGTAAGGGTGAGAGTGACCTCCCATCATGACATGCTGTGACCACCCTGTCCATGCAGGTGGTGGTTGGGCACTACAATGTCCCAGCCAGTGCCCCACACCCTGTGCAGATGCATCCTACCCAGTCCACCCTGTCCGGGCCATACCAACAATACCTTGCTCCTCATTATGCACATTGGCAGGCTAACGCTGGAAACAGTGTAAGCATTGTGGGCCCAGTGAGGAGTGGGCAACCACAAAACAATGCATAGACATACACACACTCCCACTCCTATTTCAGCATTGTGCAAAGATATGGGTGGTTGGCAGCCCTGCCCGCCACACTAGTCCTGAGCACAGTGCAGGCATTGCTAAGGTATGCAGGTGCTAATAGTAGTGCTTTGGTGGTGACTGCTGCTCCATGCCGGGCCCAACAGCCTGACTCTCCATGAGGCTTTGGATAGTGAAGCCTGTGTGTGTGGGTGTTTGTGCCCCTGTTGGCCGATGCTCTATGGAGTGCACATGTTTATGTTGTATGTGCTATGTAGGGTAAAATGCAGGGACATAGTCTGCAGGAGCCACAGCTGGCTGTGCGTACTGCACCATACTGTTGCCACAGAAGCAGGTCAGTCCCTGGGGATACCATGACTGTTCATCAACCAGACTTTGTCTGTTGCACTGCACGCCACTCACCTGAACAGGTCTTGGCCTTGGTCTGCTGTGGGCAGATGCAACTGCCCTCTCCACCACCAGCACCCCTCCCCCACCATGCTGACATGCCCATATACTAGTGGTGCGCAGTCCCAGGCCATCCAGTGTGTAGGTAGGCGGCTGCCTAGGGTATGGATTCTGGGGTAGGGGTGCCTACATAGACATCCACGCTTCCCCCTGGCAGCGCCTGCCAATGTTATGTGCCCTTTGGGGTACCAGCTCGGTAATGTCCCCTGGATTGGACATTGTGGGACATGAACTCATGGGCATGTTTGACCTTGGTCAGTTGCTGTCTTGCTGATTTCCAGTATCCGCGTTCCTATATGCCACCTAGGCATCTGCCTAGCCCACCCTGTGCCCCAGCTGCCCCACTGCATGTCCTGCCTGTAGCCCCTATGCCCCATTTGCAGCATCGCCATAGTGCCCATTCATACGTGGGCACTATGCCGTTGCTGCATATGTAGAACTGCTATCACTTTTTTTGGGCTCCCTGCCTATGCTGTACATTGCTGACACTGAAATGGTTTTTCTCTCCTGCAAATGTGCATCTAACGATAGGGTGGGCACTCGCGGTAATGTTCGGCCCTTCAGTTCCCGGCATTAGTGTAGCAGGAGCCTCTCCCCGCCCAGTCCCTGCCCATTGACCCCTTCTGTCCGCCCTCTCTCCTCCCTCTGCGGGACTTAACACTGCCGGAGACATTAATGCGCGATAACGGTGCATCTGGTAATGTTAGCGCGCGTTAATGTTACTTATTGCACGATAACGTAGCCGCTGCTGTTATCGCAGTTTAGGTTTATACCCCTTAGTCCTAAATGGACTACATTGTAGCTTCATTGTGTGTTCCCTAGACTTTCTACTTTTTGAAGGAGTAGACAACTGATCTATGTTTACTCATTCCACTCCATTCCTTAATTTATAGAACTCTATAATATCTCCCCTTAGCCATTTCTTTTCCAATTTGAAGAGCCCTAACCTTTTAAATCTCCCCTCATATTAGTATCCTTCCATCCTCTTTACCATTTTGGTGGCTCTTCTCTGTACCTTTTCTAATTCTGCTCTATCCTTTTTTAAGATATGGAGACCAGATTTGCACAGAGGTGGTTGCACCATGAAATGATACAGAGGCATTATAATATCCTTTGTTTTATTCTCCATTCCTTTCCTTATGATTCCTAGCATTCTATTTGCTTTCTTGGCCACCACTGCACACTGCTCGGAGGGTTTCAACGCATTATCCACAATGACACCTAAATCCTTTTCCTAGTTGCTATTTCCTAATGTGGAAGCTTGCATCAAGTACCCATAGTTCGGGTTGTTCTTCCCTAAGTGCATAACTTTGCACTTGTCCATATTAAATTTCATCTACCATTTTGATGTCCAGTCTTCCAATTTATCAAGGTCCTCTTGCCATTTTTTGCAATCCTCTTGTGTTTTAATAACTTTGAATAATTTTGTGTCATCTGCAAATTTGATTACCTCACTCATTATTCCCATTTCCAGGTCATTATGAAGATGTTAAAAAGCAGTGGGTCTAGCACAGATCTCTGAGGTACTCCACTATTCATCTTTCTCCATTGAGAAAAATGGCCATTTAGCTCTACTCTCTGCTATCTATCTTTTAACCAGTTCCTGATCCACAATAGCACGCTGCCTCCTATCCCATGACTTTTTAAATTTGCCAAGAGTCTCTTGTTAGTGACCTTGTCAAAGGTTTTCTGAAAATCCAGATACACTATGGGGTATGTTTACTAAACGGCGCTAAGGTCGCAGCTGCGATATTATGACACAATAATGGTGCATTACCATGTGAGAACGTCACGTATCACGCGATAACGTCTCTGGCGGTGTTAAGGTGCGCAGAGGGTGTGTAAGGCTCCCCAGGGGCGGAGATAAGGGGTTAATGGGCAGAGAGAGGCCCCATGCACACTAACGCTGTGAAATGAAGGTCTGAAAATTAGCGCCAGTGAAAACCTCACGCTAGAGGTACATTTGCAGGGGAGGGAGACCATTTCAGTCAGCAATGTGCAGTAAAGGCAGGGAAACCAAGAAAGTGATAGTAGTGAAACATGTGCAGCAACATCATAGTGCCCAAGTATGAGAGGGCACTACTGTGAGGCTGCAAATGGGGTACAGGGGGCTGCAGGCGGGTCATTCAGTGTGGCATCTGGGGCACAGGGTGGTCTAGGCAGATGCCTAGGTGACACATAGGAATGTAGAAGTAGAAAACCAGCAAGACAGCAACTGAACAAGGGCAAACATGGCCACGGGTGTGTGTCCAACAGTGTCCCAGGGGACAGTACCCAGTACCCCAAAGGGCACATAACATCGGCAGGCGGTGCGGGGGGGAAGCATGGATGTCTATGCAGGCACCCCTACCCCATATCATGCCCCATAGGCAGCCGCCTACCGGCACACTGGATGGCCTGGGACTGTGCACTACCGGCAGAAGGGCATGTAAGCATGGTGGCAGAGGGGTGCTGGTGGCGGAGGGGGCAGTGGCATCTGCCCACAGCAGAGCATGGCCAAGCCTCGTTTAGTTGGGTGCTGTGCACTGCAACAGACAAGGTCTGTCTTACGAACAGTCATGGTATCCCCAAGGAATAATCTGCCTCCATGGCAACAGTTTGGTGCAGTACACACAGCCAGTGTGTTCAGGGGCAGAAGGTCATAAGTTCAAGTCCCAGCTGTGGCTTCTGCAAATCATGTCCCTATATTTTACCCAGTACTAAACCATGGTAATAAAGACAGAACCTTTATTGCAGATAAAATAAACATGCCATAAATGCCTATATTTTACCCTACAGAGCACCATAAACATGTGCAATCTGTAGAGCAGAGTTCCCCAACTGCAGTCCTGGAGGGCCAAACACCCTTCAGGTTTCATGCTGTCCCTAATAAATATGCCTGTGCTGCATTTGTATGCCCCGCCCCCATTGTATGCAAATGTATCTCATGCATATTAATTAGGGACAGCATGAAAACCTGAACCGTGTTTGGCCCACTAGGACCGGAGTTGGGATCCTCTGCCCTAGAGCAGCGGCCAACAGGGGCACAAACACCCACACCCACAGGCTCCACTATCCAAAGCCTCATGGAGAGTCAGGCTGTTATGCCCTTCGCGGAGCAGCATCTCCCAATACTAGCACCTGCATACCTTAGCAATGCTGTCCTAAACGTGGGAACACGTTCCACATATATCAAAAGGTTTCTATGATTAATGTCAGATAACAAATCCTAAGTTAAACACAATTTGTTGACAGAGATTCATCATAGCAACCTTTCTGATATCTGTGGAGTGTGTTTCAGTTTTTGCTTCTGACAGTGTTTACCACCCCGGGGAGTGACCCCAACAGTATTGCGTACCATAGCAATGCCCTCACTGTGCCCAGGACTGGTGTGGCGGCCAGGGCTGCCAAAAACCTCTATATTTGCACAATGCTGGCATAGGTGTGGGAGTGTGTGTATGTCTATCTGGTGTTTTGTGGCTGCCTACACCTTACTGAGCCCACACTGCTTGCACTGTTTCCAGTGTTAGCCTGCCAATGTGCATAATGAGGAGCAAGGTACTGTGGGTATGGCCCGGACAGGGTGGCCTGGGCAGGATGCATCTGCACAGGGCATAGGGCATTGGCTGGGACATTGTAGTGCCCAACCACCACAGCATGTCCTGCTGGGAGGTCACTCTCACCCTGACTGAGCAGTGACCATGGCATGGCTAGGTTCTCCCATAGTGCTATACAGTGTTTCTCTCAAGTGATATCTATGAGTTCCTTTTTCTGGTGCCCAATCACTGACATACCTGCTTGGTGTGTGTGCTCGCATCCCATTTTTGGGTGCACACAGTTCCTCCAGGAACATTGTTCTCCTTAGGTGCACTCCTTGGGGTCGCTCTTGGGGTCTCATGTCTTGCTCAATGATATGTACTATCACGCCCTTAGTCTCTTACATCAGTATGGAGGGGTGCGCTTCTTATTGGAGTGCTTCACCTTTAAAGGCCTTTTCCTAACTGGTTGCTTTTTTAATGCATTATGGGAAAGGTAGTTCAGTTAGATGTCATGTGGCCTCAGGTAATAAAAACAACACCTTCTTGTAGTTGGATTGAGTGGTAGGCAAATGACAGAAATTAACCATTGAAAAGACACGCTAAGGTTCACAAATTTTCACCTTTTTAATGTTTCACCAGGATTCTTGTATTTCAACACAGGATACAACTTGAACTCAAACAAAACAGCTTTCTTCAGCTTAAATATTCAATACTTCTAACAGCACATGCCACCAAAACAAACAGGTTTCATTCCTTCAGTCCAGAACTATACCTGACAACTTTGTCTTCTTAAACACAACAAAACTTCTTACAGGCAGTTAAACTCTCACTGGTAGAAAAATCACTTTGCAAGGTTTTCTCAATATTTAGCCAAATAAAACCTTTCTTACTTTCTCTGTTGGTACAGCTTCAGATGGAGCACAGCACTCTTCACAGCTGTTCTCAAGTGTAATTAGATAGCTTCAGCTTTGCACAGTAAAACACTTCTCCTGAACTGAGAACATTCACAAGCTGAACACAGTTCTTTGGGCTATCGGACATTGGAGGGTTTTTTCCTTTAAGGCTGACTCCCTTTCAACCCCTCTGAATTGGCAGACTGGCATACAGAACAATCCATACATGAGTCCTCTTCTACCAAAGGTAAATCTGGGTCACCCAGTTGCATTGGCTCAATCTCTGACTCAGACTCAGATAGCTTATCTGACTGCTTTCCGTTTTGGTTAAAGCTGTCTCTAGCAACTCTGTAGTGCTCCTTATTAGATAAGCTTCTAGGACTCATACCTTGGTCAAAGCTTGTATCAGCTTCCCCTCTTTCATGCTCTGGCCACCATTCACCTCATTCTGTTCTCCACCCTGTGTTCCAGGTTCCTGCTGTTCTTACTGTTCCATTCCTTCTCCAGAAAGCATTCCTACTTCCTTCTCTTTCTCTCTCATCAGCAGCTCTCCTTGTGCTGCCCCTCCTCGTGCTATAGTCCTCTGTGCTGTCACTCTCCATCCTGCCTCTGCTCTTGCTGCTGCTCCTGATGCTTCTCATCTCTGGAAAAATGGAGCTAAACTCCCAGGGACCTGCTCCACCCTCTCTCCTCTCAGGTGAGAAAGATCAAATTCCCTCATGGCAGCTGAATGATTAGGGAATGCAGTGACGTAAGGGTTCCCTACCCTGGGCTTGCATTCCCTCACCTTTTCACCACTAGGGGCATGCTGTAACTTATTGCAGCCAGGAATTACCTGTTTTCTAGGTACAATGGGAGTTTTATGTCCTTGACCTTTTAAAATAGGAGCTTTTGTTAGGGTAAATTCCTTCTTCTGATCCCTATCTCCTAGGTCCTGATAAACTTCCTTATCACAGTACCTTCATTCTGCAGTGCCTGGCACGTCTCTCTCACACCTCCTTACTGCCCTGCCCTCATCCATCAACTCCGACTTCGGTAAGTTCACGCTCCTTCTCTTCTCCTCTCCCCTACGTAGTCCCTTCCATCCCTTTCTGTTTCCGAGTACCGATAGCCTTCCCTTTCAGTTCCACCTCGAGTTATATGTCCGCCATTCCTGTAATTTGGGGGAACCGACCCTTGTACTCCCATCGGTTCCCCTAAGCGAGTGTGCACAAACACCGTAACCTCTCTAACCTATATCCTTGCTCTCCTTCGATCTCTTCCCTTATCTCCGGTCTTTCTTCCCCTCCCTCCTCACCACTCTGCTCACTGCTGTTTGGTGCGCTAAACTGTCACTCACTACGCTCCAAATCTCTTCTGATCCAAGACCTAATCATTCAGGACTCATTAGACCTCCTCTGGGTTAAAGATGGGGAGCAGCCCCTCATCACCAGATGCCTCCCACCCAATTTCTCCTCCATCTCTGTCCCCTGTATTGGTAGGAATGGCAGTGGGGTTGCTCTGCTCTACTGCTCCTCTCTCCCCATCACACAGGTGTCCTCCTCCATTCTGCATTATCCTGACTCCTTCTTTTTTCGCCTCCAGTCCTCCCCCCCTATCCATATTCTCCTTCTCTAGGCCCCTCCTTCACTCCCAACCCACCTTTGGGAAGCTCTCACCCTTACTATAGCCGACATCTCCCTGCAGTTTCCTAACCTAATCATCGTCGGTGACCTGAATGTCCATTTTGATTCCCCCTCCTCTGCTAAGGATCTCTCCTTTGTCACCCTCCTTCAAGATCTCTCCCTTCAACAGATTGTTCTCTCCCCAACCCACTCCACTGGTCACATACTTGATCCCGTCATTACTCCCCTGCCACCTCCTTTCTATATCTCTCATCTTACAGTGAAACCTCTCCCCTGGTCCCATCACTTTTGTATAACTTTTTCACTGGACTACACCCCTTCTTGCCCTTCTACCTCCTCCAACCCCTCTCTTGTCCCTCCATCCACCATCCCTCTGCACCGTCGAATTACTTCCCTTACTCTGCAGCTTTTTCCACCAGCTTCCCAGCTTCTACCCTCTGATTTTTCTGTTCTCTCCCCAAGTTCCCAGGTTTCCGTCTTCAATTCCGCACTCTCATCAACCCTTGACAATCTTGCCCCCCTCCAGTCCACCCATCCGAGATGATTATCCACCCGCCACCCATGGTTCCATGCAGGTCTTTGCCTCCTACGCTCCCATCTTTGTAGATTGGAGTGTATCTGGCGTAAGCGTCGCACACCTCTCGCTCTGACTCCATTCTGTGAACTCCACCAGCACTACCGCTCCTCGGTCCATCAAGCCAAACTCTCTTTCTTCTCCTACTCTATTACTACCGCTGCCAACCCATCTCAACAGCTTTTTTCTCTTCTCCGGTCCCTCACCTCCATTCATTCTGGTCCTTCCCCTGCTCCTCCTCCCCCCATGCCCTCTCCCACCAAACTAGCCCTACATTTCACTATAAAAATTCATGACCTCCCTGCTAGTCTTCCCTCCTGCCCCCTCCTTTATCTTCCTCTCCCCCTCTTTCCCCTCCCTCTCCCTCCCCTTCTTCCCTTTCACACACTTGGTCTACTTTCTACCCTATTACCACCTTTGAGCTTGTTTCCTCCCTCACCTCTGTTTGTAAGACCACCTGTCCTCTAGATCCAATCCCAACCAAATGGTTTCTGGAGCCCTCCCTAGCCCTAGTTCCCCACATTTGCACCTTAATCAATTCCAGTCTCTCTAGTGGCACTTTCCCTTCCCCTTGGAAACACGCTCTTGTACGTCCTATCCTTAAAAAACCTCTTTTTGATCCCCTGGTCCCTGCTCACTACCGCCCAATTTCCAACCTCCCTTTTCTCTCAAAAAGTCTGGAGAAATTTGTCTTTGATCAGCTCTCACAACACCTTCACTCCGTTAATTATCTTCACCCCCGATAATCCGGCTTCTGTCAGGGCCACAGTGTGGAAACATCCTTGACTGCTTTCCTCAACGAACTACACACTTTGCACGATTGGGGTGACATCACGCTGGTGGTATCCTTGGATCTGTCCTCTGCCTTTGACCTTGTTTATCACTCCCTTCTCCTCTCACGATTACGGGATGCGGGCCTCCGTGGTGCTGTCCTTCACTGGTTCCATTCCTAACTTGCTTCCCGTCTTTTCTCTATAGCTCCCTCCACGGACCCACACTCCTTTTCCAAGGCCACACCCCTTCCCTGTGGTGTTCCTCAAGGTTCTGTCTTGGCTCCCTTATTGTTTAATTTGTTCATTGCACCACCGGCCCTTTGCATTCAACAGACCGGTTTATCCACGTTTTTCTACACAGATGATATAATCATCATCCATCACACTAGTCCAGCTCATCTAGATGTCACACTCTTGAATTCTTGTCTCTATCTCATCTCCAGTTGGCTCTCCTCAAACTGCCTCCACCTCAATGTCACCAAAACCTCAGCCACCTGGTTTACATTCAGAGGTCCCTGCCCCTCTCTTGCTCCCATTCTTGACTGTTCTGCAATCCCCATTGTCCCCTCTTTCAAATATCTTGGTGTCCTCCTCAACTCACACCTCACCTTCAAAGACCACATCTCGCATTTAGCCAAGACATCTTATTTGTTCCTTTGACAGATTCTATCCATACGCCCTTTTCTGTCCCCCCCAGCTTTGACCACCCTCACACTATCCACTGTCCTGTCACAATTAGATTACTGTAACTCTCTTTTCGCTGGGGTCACCAAAGTTCAACTCCGTTGGCTACAACTCATTCAAAACACCGCAGCCCGAATTATCTCCCACTCTTCTTGCAGTGACCACATTACCCCCTACTGCTTCACTTACACTGGCTTCCAGTCGACCATCATATTAAATTCAAAATACTAACCCTGGTTCACCGTATCCTTCACACACACACGCCCCAGTACCTTACTGATCTTCTCCACTTTCACACCCCTACACGTAGTCTTTGTTCCCTTCATATCAATCGGCTTCAGCTTCCCTCACCATCTCGTGCACATTTACAGTCTACCCGTCACTCTGCCTTTTTCTTCCTTGGTCCAGTTTTGTGGAACTCTTTGCCCACCCCGCTCCATCTGGAAGATAACTACACCACCTTCAGGTCTTTACTCAAAACCCATCTTTTCACTTCAGCATACAACCTCCCAGCCACACCCAGCTGACCTGGTTTATCTATATCTGTCTTTGTCTTTGCCCTGTCTTCCCCTCACTCTATCCCATGACTTATTTCTTCCTATTCTCCTCTTTCCTGTCTCAACTATGTTGTTCCTTTCCGCACTTCTGGGCCTTGTGCCCCCCCCCCCAATTTGCTATCGTATTGTAAACCGCCCTGCTGTAACGAAGGGCGGTATATCAAATTTTAATAAACATAAACATGAACTATGTACTAGCTAGCAGACTGTCTGCAATTAGCATGTGTATGGCTGGAACACCTTGCAGGGTGCAGAGGATGGAGACTGACTGTGCCCTCTGCTGGCAAATGTCAGAGAGTGGTGTGGGGCATCTGAGCTTTTCTAGGCCTACTGCCTGTCTGCCAGTGCCCTATGTGATGTGTACAGATCTGCATTGACTGCCCTGTAGGGTACCTATTCTCCAGCAGGACTGGGGTTGATGGTCCCCTCTACTATCACCATTGCAAAGATGTAGAATGTGGATCTGTTGGTAAGAGACCCTGTCCCCCACCCTGACCCACAGAGGGTGGGTTGGGTGGTGCTACATAATCCGCTTTTGGGTCCAACCACTGCCCTTCTCTTTTAACATGTGACCATGGTAACCACACAGGATATACACTATTCTGGGTGCATCATAGTCCACAAGGGCTAAACATGACTGGGAAATACAAATGGACACAGGTGTATCCTAGGTGTGACTGCAAGGACTACCTATCACACACTGGCACTGATGGGGATCTACAGCATAGCCTATCCCAGCCAAGCCAGGTGCTGCGGGCCTGGTGCTGGGCGTCCCACCTCAAACCTCAGGGTGAGCACAGGAACCACTGTCACAGGAACCGCATGTCACGGTCTGTAGCTACTCTGTGCCTGTAACACACACGGTCATTTCCCCCTACCAGGCCGGGGTGCTATAGAGGCGCATACTCCATCTTTTGAGCAGCTGTAGGCTGCTTATCTGCATGTGCAGTGCATCATGGGTACGGGTGGGTTTACCCTATCCTGGTAACCACAGCAGACGGTTTGTGTGATGACCTGCAGTCTTTCTGTAGCCAGCCAGCAGTGTGATAGACGTTATAGAGATGTAGCCCACTGGTTACTTCAATAACCATGGAGGCAGAGGTCAAGGGTTTGATCCCACAGTGGTGTTATTTGATAAGGCTGTCTGAAGCATTTCCTTTTAATTTAAATCAGTGCTGCCAGCAAAAACACCCTCACAGTGCCGTAGCCTAAGGTGCCTCATAAGGCGTCCTCTAAAGCGCCCTATAGGGCACATTATAAGGTGCCTTGGCGGACAGGGCTCTTTATAATGTGCCCTATGGAGTGCCTTATAGGGCTACTTATGTGGCACCTTAGGTTACAGCACTGTTAGGGTGTTTTTGCTGGCAGCACTGATTTAAATAAAAAAAAGGAAATTCTTCAGACAGCACTGATTTAAATTAGAAGGAAACGCCTCAGACAGCCTTCTTACATAACACCATTGCAGAATCAAACCCATTACTTCAACAGTCATTGCAGAAACCAGTGGGCTACATCTTTATTGCTTCTAACACTGTGCTGGCATGAACTTAGGGTTAACATGCGTTAACGTACCACACCGGATAGACATACACACACTCCCACACCTATGCCAGCATTGTGCAAATATAGAGGTTTTTGGCAGCCCTGGCTGCCACACCAGTCCTGGGCACAGTGCGGGCATTGCTATGGTACGCAATACTGTTGGGGTCACTCCCCGGGGTGGTAAACACTGTAAGAAGCAAAAACTGAAACACACTCCACAGATATCAGAAAGGTTGCTATGATGAATCTCTGTCAACAAATTGTGTTTAACTTAGGATTTGTTATCTGACATTAATCATAGAAACCTTTTGATATATGTGGAACGTGTTCCCACGTTTAGGACAGCATTGCTAAGGTATGCAGGTGCTAGTATTGGGAGATGCTGCTCCGCGAAGGGCATAACAGCCTGACTCTCCATGAGGCTTTGGATAGTGGAGACTGTGGGTGTGGGTGTTTGTGCCCCTGTTGGCCGCTGCTCTAGGGCAGAGGTTCCCAACTCCGGTCCTGGTGGGCCAAACACTGTTCAAGTTTTCATCCTGTCCCTAATGAATATGCATGAGATACATTTGCATACAATGGGGGCGGTGCATACAAATGCAGCACAGGCATATTTATTAGGGACAGCATGAAACCTGAATGGTGTTTGGCCCTCCAGGACTGCAGTTGGGAAACTCTGCTCTAGGGATTGCACATGTTTATGGTGTCTGTGCTCTGTAGGGTAAAATATAGGCGTTTCAGGCATGTTTACTTTATCTTCAATAAAGGTTCTGTCTTTATTACCACGGTTTAGTACTGGGTAAAATATAGGGACAGTGTTGGCAGGAGCCACAGCTGGTACTTGAACTTGTGACCTTTTGCCCCTGAACATACTGGCTGTGTGTACTGCACCAAACTGTTGCTGCAGGGGGCAGATCATTCCCTGGGGATACCATGACTGTTTATCAGACAGACCTTGCCTGTAGTGGTGCACGGCACCCACCTAAACGGGGCTTGGCCGTGGTCTGCTGTGGGCAGATGCCACTGCCCCCTCCGCCACCAGCACCCCTCCGCCACCATGCTTACATGCCCTTCTGCTGTGGTGCTGGTGGTGCGC
This sequence comes from Ichthyophis bannanicus, assembly GCA_033557465.1. Classification (NCBI taxonomy): domain Eukaryota; kingdom Metazoa; phylum Chordata; class Amphibia; order Gymnophiona; family Ichthyophiidae; genus Ichthyophis; species Ichthyophis bannanicus. The sequence goes on from CM066033.1 coordinate 500,108,817, forward strand.
AGTCCCAGGCCATCCAGTGTGCTGGTAAGTGGCTGCCTATGGTGCGTGATATGGGGTAGGGGTGCCTGCATAGACATCAACTCTTTTCCCCGGCACCGCCTGCCAATGTTATGTGAACTTTGGGGTACTTGCTGGGTACTGTCCCCTGGGACACTGTGGGACACACACTCGTGGCCATGTTTGCCCTTGGTCAGTTGCTGTCTTGCTGGTTTTCTGCTTCCACAATCCTATGTGTCACCTAGGCATCTGCCTAGCCCACCCTGTGCCCCAGCTGCCGCACTGCATGTCCTGCTTGCAGCCCCCTGTACCCCATTTGCAGCCTCACCGTAGTGCCCTATTATACTTGGGCACTATGATGCTGCTACACATGTATCACTACTATCATTTTCTTGGTTTCCCTGCCTTTGCTGCACATTGCTGACTGAAATGGTCTCTCTCCCCTGCAAATGTGCCTCTAGCGCAAGGTTTTCACTGGCGCTAATTTTCAGACCTTCATTTCACAGCGTTAGTGTGCATGGGGCCTCTCACCGCCCACTCTCCGCCCATTGACGCCTTATCTCCACCCCTGGGAAGCCGTACTCCACCCTTTACGCACCTTAACACCGCAGGAGACGTTATCACTTGATACGTGACGTTCTCGCACAGTAATGCGCCATTATCACGTGATAACATCACATATCGCGTGATAAGATCACAGCTGCGACATTAACGCCGTTTAGTACCCCATAGTCACTTGGAGTGTAGCTAAACAGAGAGAATCACTTGAGTCCAAGAACATTTTTATTATAATAATTACCCCAATGGATTATGGAAACTGAAACATTAGATAGCAGTATGACAGCAGCTGCTGATGGGACTAGAACCCTGGAATACAGGCTTACTAGATCAGTTGACCCTACCAGAGTCCTCTTGCCTAGTTTCCATTTGTCTCCTTTCTTTCCCTTCTCCCTTCTCCCTTCCCTCACCCCACCACCATATCCAGCATCTCCCCTTCCTTATTCCCCTCCTCCATGTCCAGCATCTCCCCTTCCTTACTCCTCTCCCCTATGCCCAGCAATTCCCATTCTCTTCCCTTCACTAACACTCAGTCTAGCATCTTCCCCTTTTTGCCTTCCTCTTGCAAGGCCTGCTTCCTTTTCTCATTGCTGTCACTGCTGCTTCCCTCAATCACCTCCCACACTACCTCTGCTTGAAGTGGATACTATTTCAGGTCCGGGCGAGTTTTCTTTACTGAAAGCCATAAGCTCATACTACCTCTACAACAAAGAATAAATAATAAAACAAAGGATATTATAATGCCTCTGTATCGTTCCATGCTGCGACCGCACCTTGACTATCCTGGTCGCCATATCTTAAAAAGGATATAGCAGAATTAGAAAAGGTGCAGAGAAGAGCCACCAAAATGCTAAAGGGGATGGAAGGATACTCCTATGAGGAGAAGCTTAAAAGGTTGGGGTTCTTCAACTTGGAAAAGAGACAGCTGAGGGGGGATATAAAAGAAGGTCTATAAATTAATGAATGGAGTGGAACAGGTAAACGTAGGTCGGTTATTTGTGCCATCAAAAAGTAGAAAGACTAGAGGACACACAATGAAGCTACAATGCAACTTATTTAAAACTAATAAGAGAAAATATTTTTACTCAACGCATAATCAAACTCTGGAATTCGTTACCAGAGAATGTAGTAAAGATGTTAGTGTAGTTGAGTTTAAAAAAGGTTTGGACAAGTTCCTGAAGGAAAGATCCATAAACCATTATTAAAGAGGACCCAGGTAATCCACTGCTTGCCCCAGGACAAGTATTGTGGAACCTGTGTGCCTCTTTGGGAACCTGCTAGTTATTTGTGACCTGGATTGGCCACTGTTGGAAAAAGGATATTGGGTTTATTGGACCTTGTTCTGACCCAGCAAGGAATATCTTTTGTTTTTATGCCAACCTTGGGTACTTATTTAAATGGAAGCAATGATGTAATATAGTAACCCAGGCCAGCCACAGCTTTCACTTTCTACTTTAGGTGCTAATATGAGAAAGGAAACATTTTGCTGCAGTTTAGAAAGGTTGGCAGCCTTGTGTGGTACTGCAGAACATCAGCACTGTGTAGTTAAAGTCACTCACCACAGAACCCAGGTTCAGTTCCCATTTCTAGTATCCTGTGCAATAGAGCAGCTTGGCTAAGGGGTATGTTTACTAAACCGTCTTAACGTAGCAGCGGCGGAATTAGCGCGTGATAAGGTACGTTACTGGGCGAGCAAGGTGCGTTATCTCGCGAGAACGTCACTTATCGCGCGATAACGCGCCTGCGGCGTTAAGGCACGCTAATGCCGTGAAATCCGGTGCTGAAGGGCGGAGGAAGGCTTCCCAGAGTGCGGAGAGAAGGGGTCAATGGGTGGAGAGTAGGAGGGGAGAGGCTCCAGGCACACTAACGCTGTGGAATCCGGGTCTGATCACTAACGCCAGTGAAACCCTCGCGTTAAGGCACATTTGCAGGAAAGAGAAACCATTTCCGTCAGCAATGTACAGCAAAGCCAGGGAAACCTAAAAAAAGTGATAGTTGTGATTCATGTGCACCGAACAAAAGGGCAAATAAACATGGAAAATGACCTGAACAAAATTTAAAATCACCATAACCAAGCTGGCCAATAGTGATATTAATGGGAAAAATAAAAAAAGCACTACTGAGAAAGCTCCAAAAAAAAGATATCACTTTTGGAAGGGTCTATGCTCTGTTCCCCTACAAGGTGAATGATCCCACATTGAAATAGCGCTGATCAGGTTTTTCCCTTTTTATTGGACAGGTGTCCTATGGCATGCACATGTGCGGCAACAGCAGGGTGGGCATGTCAGAAAGGGCAACTGTACAGATGCTGGAAAATGGGATACAGAGGGCTGCAGGCGGCACATGCTGTGGTGCAGCTGGGGCACAGTGCGGACTATGGAGATGCCTAGGTGGCACATAGGAATGCTGAAACTGTGCAGCAGCCAGACAGCAACTGATGGGGGCTCACATGGGCACGAGTGTGTTTCTCACAGTGTCACAGGGGATAGTACCCAGCAGGTCCCCCCCCAAGGGCACAGAGCATTGGCAGGCGGTGGTGGGGCGGAAGCGTGGACGTCTATGCAGGCACCCCTACCCCAGATTCCACACCATAGGCAGCCGCCTACCGGCACACTGGATGGCCTAAGACTGCACACCACCAGCACCACCAGCATAAGGGCATGTCAGCATGGTGGCGGAGGGGTACTGGTGGTGGAGGGGGCAGTGTCATCTGCCCACAGCAGACCATGGCCTAGCCCTGTTCAGGTAGGTGCCGAGCACTGCAACAGACAGGCTCTGTCTGATGAACAGTCATAGTATCCACAGGGAATGAACCATCCCTGTGGCAACAGTGTGATGCAGTACACACAGCCAGTGTGCTCAAGAGCAGACGGTCACAGGTTCAAGTCCCAGCGGTGGCTCCTGCCAACCCAATCCCCTTATTTTACCCAGTACTAAACCGTGGTAATGAAGATGGAACCTTTATTGTAGATAACATAAACATGCCTGAAACGCCTATATTTTACCCTACAGAGCACAGACACCATAAATATGTGCAATACCTTCAGCAGAGTTTCCCAAATGCAGTCCTGGGGGCCAAAAACCATTCAGGTGTCATGCTGTCTCTAATATAAAGGCATGTCAGCATGGTAGCGCAGGGGTACTGGTGGTGGAGGGGGCAGTGGCATCTGCCAACAGCAGACCATGGCCTAGCCCTGTTCAGGTGGGTGCCGAGCACTGCAACAGACAGGCTCTGTCTGACGAACAGTCAATGTTTTACCCAGTACTAAACCGTGGTAATGAAGACGCAACCTTTAATGCAGATAACATGGACATGCCTGAAACGTCTATATTTTACTCTACAGAGCACAAACACCATAAACATGTGCAATACCTACAGCAGAGTTTCCCAAATGCAGTCCTGGAGGGCCAAAAACCAGTCAGGTTTCATGCTGTCTCTAATAAAGATGCCTGTGCTGCATTTCTATGCGCCGCCCCCATGGTCTGCAAATGTACCTCATTCATATTCATTAGGGATAGCATGAAAACCCACACCCACAGGCTCCACTATCCAAAGCCTCATGGAGAGGCAGGATGTTGGGCCCTGCGCGCAGCAGCATCTCCCAATACTAGCACTTGCATACCTTAGCAATGCCGCCATAAACCTGGGAATATGTTACACAAATATCAAAAGGTTGCTATGATTAATGGCAGATAGCAATTCCCAAGTTAAGCACAATTGCTGATTGAGCTGAATCATAGCAACCTTTCTGATGTCTGTGGAGTGTGTTTCAGATCTGGTTTCTGACAGTGTTTATCACCCTGGGGAGTGACTCCAACAGTATTGCGTACCATAGCCATGCCTGCACTGTGCCCAGGACTGGTGTGGTGAACAGGGCTGCCAAAAGCCTCTATATTTGCACAATGCTGGCATAGGTGTGGAAGTGTGTGTCTGTCTATCCAGTGTGTGGTGGCTGCCAACACCTTACTCAGCCCACACTCCTTGCACTATTTCCAGTGTTAGCCTGCCAATGTGCATAATGAGGAGCAAAGTACTGTGGGTATAGCCTGGACAGGGCGGCCTGGGCAGGATGCATCTGCACAGGGCATAGGGCAATGGCTGGGACATTGTAGTGCCCTGCCACCACCTGCACGGACAGGGTGGCCACAAATTGTCCTGCTGTGAGGTCACACTCACCCTGACTAAGCAGTGCCCATAGCATGGCTAGGTTCCTCCATAGTTTTATTTAGTCTTTTGCTCATGTGATATCATGATTTTCTGTTCTGGGGCCTAATCACTGACTTATCTGCTTGGTGGGTGTGCTTACATCCCAGTTTTGGGTGCATACATTTTCTCCAGGAGCATGCACTATGGACTAGATAGCAGATTGTCTGTGGTTATATGTGTATGGCTGGAACACCTTGCAGGGTGCAGTGGCTGGAGACTTGCTGTGCTTGCTGCTGGAGAAGCAGCGGTGGCTGCGGATGAGCATTTCCAGGCCTACTATCTGTCTGCTATTGCCTTTGGGTGGGTACAGATCTGCATTGACTGCCCTGTAGGGTGTCTGTTCCCCAGCAGGACTGGGGTTGATGGTTCCCCTCTACTGCCACCATTGCAGGGAAGTAGGTTGAATGTGGATCTGTTGGTGGGAGATTCTGTTTCCCACCCTGAGCCACAGAGAATGGGTTGGGTGGTGGTACATAATCCACCTATGGGTCCAAACACCCCCCTTCGCTTCCATCATGTGTCCATAGCACCTGCACAGGATATGTACTATTCTAGGTCCATCATAGCCCATAAGGGTTAGATGTGATTGAGACACATGTATCCTAGGTGTGTCTGCAGAAACTACCTATCACACACATTGGCACTGATGGAAACCTGCAGCATAGCCTATTTCAGCTAAGAATGGTGCTGTGGACCTGGTGCTGGGCGCCCCACCTTACCCTCAGGGTGAGCACAGTACCCGCAGAATGTGACGATCTGTAGCTACTCTGTGCCAGTAACACACACGGTCAGTACCCCCTACCAGGCTGAGGTGCTGTGGGAGTGCACACGGTCAGTTCCCCCTACAAGGCTGAGCTGCTGTGGGGGTGCATACCCCATCTTGTGATCATCTGTAGACTGCTGATTTGCATGTGCAGTGCATCATGGGTACGGGTGGGTTAGCCCTATCCTGTTAACCACAGCAGACAGTTTGTGTGGTGACCTGCAGTCCTTCTGTAGCCAGCCAGGGGTTTGCTAGTAGCTATAGAGATGTAGCCCACTGGTTACTCACTGCCTGTGGAGCCAGAGGTCATGGGTTTGATTCCACAGTGGGGGGGTTTTGATAGGGCTGTCTGAGGCATTTTCCTTTTATTATGTAAAGTAGTGCTTTTAGCAAAAACACACTCACAGTGCTGTAACCTTAAGGTGCCTCATAAAGCGCCCTCTAAGGCGCCCTATAAAGAACATTATAGGGTGCCGTGGTGGACAGTGCACTTTATAATGTGCCCTCTGGCGTGCCCTATAGGGTGCCTTTTGTGGCACCTTAGGTTACGGCACTGTGAGGGTGTGTTTGCTGGCAGCACTAATTTAATATAAAAATGAAAATGGCACACAGAGCACTGGTTTAAAGTAAAGGGTAATGCCTCAGAATGCCTTATTCATTAAGCCCACTGGGGGGATTGAACTCATGACCCCTGTACCATCAGTCATTGTATTAACCATTGTGCTACCCCTCTGCTGTTGTGGTTGCAGGTCAGCGTGCCTACTTAAGGTTACCGCGCGGTAACGTGCATGGCTCCCTCTATCCCACGATAACGTGCGCAGCGCACATTATCATGCAATAAACCCCGATTGCTACGTTTAGACCGGAATGCCCACTCCTTTTAGGGCATCCTGCACATTATCGCCGGGCGCACGTTAAGACGGTTTAGTAAACATACCCCTAAGTGTGAATTGTGTCATGGTAAGTTATCCATAGTACTGCAGCTTGGAGGAGTAGCCTAATGGTTCAAGCACTAGTTTGGGAACCCAGAGCAAGGCTCAATTCCCACTAGCACTTCTTGTGACCTTGGGTAAGTCACTTAACTCTCCATTGTCTCAGAACTATCCAAGTTATTAATGTCCTTGTTTAGTGTACATTTCCAAGTTTAAGTTACAACATTTAACTGAAATGATAAAACAATTTTAAAAAACTATCAAATAATTTTGGATAGGTCTTACTCTTCCTCTGTGGCATTTTGTCTGGTCCCTCAGGCGGTCTCCCTATGAATGAATTATTGTCTTGGGTCACAGTGTATTCTTATGATTTCTGCCAGTCTTCTGATGTGCAGACCTCTGCTTTGCATCTGTATTAAATCTCATCTTTGGCAGGTTTCAACATCTTTCCTGGTAAACAGGATCCAATCTAGAATACCCTGTGTTTTGTAATGAGTTTTACTACAAAGTAATCAGATATTTCTAAAATCAATACTCCCTGTTCCTCCACCATCCATTATAAATTAGGTTTCTTTAAAAATAAAGCTTTAGTGAGTAGCACAGAGAGCAGTCATTCAGGCCAACTAGTCCTGGGTCACATGTGTGGGTTCTCACCTCTCTCTTAGGTCTGGTTTCCTACTGAAAAGCAGGACTACTTAGAGAATATCTTCAGAAAGCCATAAAAAGTGGAATCAGGATAGTGCAGAAACCAACCAAGGCACATGTGACAGATGACCTTGGCTTGCCCTGTCCTTTTCTGATATTTTAGGCAAATCTTTAACCATGCATCTTCCCCAGGAGCGGCTCAAGATCCTACTTCCACCTATGTCCAGCATCTCCCCCTTCCTAACTCCCCTCCTGTTACTAGCACCTCCCAGTCTCTTCTTTTCCCTATACTCCCTATCCAGCATTTCTCCTTTCTTGTCTTCTGTCACTGTCTCTGCTGCTGCCCCCACCACTGGGCCGCCCTAAGAACAACAGCGGGTGCAGGGCCTTGAGCATATGTGTGCATTCAAGGTCTACCACAGCCTACCCTCTCTGAGCTTCTTATTTCAAAGAGGATGGGATGCAAATGCCTGAGGATGTGCATATGCTGAAAGGTTCCCTGCCATGCTGTCTGCATTTGTGCCACTGTTATTCTGCTCGACTGGTGCCAGGATTGTGCTGCCTTAGTCCACCTAGTGGTAGGCCAACCCAGAGTAAGGGACGAGAATGGAAGGGAGGGCCAAGAAAGCTGAAAGGTAGTGAAAGAATTCATTGAAATATTCATATTAATTTACTCTTTCATAAATGCTGCATGTTTTAGACTGTTGATCAATTAAAATGTGAGATCATTAGGCATACAGTGCGAACACAGGTAAATAGGGGGAGAGAAGCGTGAAGTCCAAACAGGGCTGGCCTTAAAGGATCATGAGCAGAGTGATTGGCTGATTGCTAACAGGGCAGGCCAGTACAGAACAACTTACTCTGTGCTGCTGTTGACAATCCCCCCAATCCATTCCTGCCCTGGTTAATGACTTGGGCTAGCACTCCAGTTTTCACAGCCCCTCACACTGACTTGCCCTTGGTCTCACAATCCCTTAGGTCCTGTCCTGAGACCAAGGCTGTATAAACAGGGAGGAGAGGTTGTAAAAAAAAACCAAAAAACTGTGATGAAGAGCTCACAGCCTGAAGAAAAGAAGTGACAGGACGAATGAGATACAAGGCAGTGAAGTGGATACCATTACAGGTCAGGGTGTGTCAGGGGAACTGAATGGAAAACAATATGGTTTCCGAAGGACAGGGGATGAGTTGAAGAAAACTGACAGCAACAAGAGGAATCAAGGCCAAGAAAGGTGGTGAGTGAATGAGACAGAGCAAGGCAGCAATAGAGAACTCAGCATGGTGTGGAGATGAATAGAGTTCTCCTCTTGTCGCTTGGTCGCTTATAGAAATTTGCATCTGTTTAGAGCCAAGGCAACAGCAGAGTCTGGCAGCAGCAAGATAAGTCTGAACCCGCCTTGACTGTCCTGTCAGATTCTGCATGACGCAAGTGTGTATAATCTGTAATTTTAACAGTTTCAGTGCCAGCTTTACATGGCACAACCACAATCAGCGGCAAAGGTAGACTGAGAAATTACAAGGAACAGTCAGAAGAGAGTGAAAAGGCATTAGCTGAATAAAGACATCCCAGATCAGAGGTTGAATCTCTTTCTGTATGAACTTCACCGCACATGACATATTGCCTGCAGGGCTCAATTCATTTCCAGGCCCTGTGCCTCCCACTGAGATTTTGATAATTAAACTGAACAATCATGTTCACCTCAACAGCACCCCTCCCAGAGCTGGGTCAGAACGATGGAATAGTCTACCAGTAGATTTAAGAGAAGAGAAGAATTTGTTAAGGTTTAGAAAAGGGGTCATATAGAGAGATAGGGGTTTTTCGGTTTTGTGGGATGTTTCAATATTGTCTAAGGAGGTTTGATGGGGAATAATTCTAAGATTTTATTGTCTTGCATATCATTCTGCTCTTCCTATTTAATTTTTCAGCTCTAATTGTACATTTTGTATTGTAAACTATTTCAAATAACAATTGTCACTAAGATGGAATATAAAAATCTCTCAATAAATAAATCCCCCCACATAATTGGATGTGATCCAGTGCCTCATGATGCAGTGATGAGATGCCCTGCTTCTTAATGTATGTGCTTCAGTATAATCTGGCATTGATGTCCTGTGTCTGTGGTATTGTGATCAGGGTTGGTGCAAGGATATGAGACGCCTGCACAAATCTCATCCCTTGTTTCCCCCCTGCTCCTGCTCCTGGCCCTTCCCCAGCTTCCATTGCTGCTGCTGCCGCCAATCTCCAGAGCCTGCAGCAGAGGCAATGGCCTCAAACAACCCCGCAACACTTCCCTTAAAACTTCGGGGCTGTGAGGAGGCTGTTTGGCCTCTGCCCCCTCTGATGCCCGGTGGCAACATTCTTTTACATGGTGGCCGAAGACAAATAGCCTCACAGCGCCAGAGGTTTAAGGGGCTGTTTGAGGCCATTGCCACCACTGCAGATCCTAAGGAAGGGTAGCACCGGTGACAATGGGTTGCTCCTGTACCACTGGTGCTCTAGGGGACCACTTAGTTCACTTAATGGTTGCGCCGGCCATGATTGTAATGCAGGGGCACCACTTGGCCTAGCATATGAATGACGTAATGGTGTGGGAGTGATGTTCCAGCTGGCTTTTCTATCGGGATTGGTATCAGGGAGGAGTTTGAGATTATAAAGCGAGATGTTTAGGAGGGAAAAACTGTCTTTTGCCTAGAAGCGGGTTGAGATTTCAGCAGCAGGAGAATCAGGCTTTCTGTAGGGTGGGCCTTGAAGAATCAAACCAGTCTCGGGACCAAGGCAAGAGAGGAGTTCTCTCTTTGCATCCTTTCTGCCAAGCTGCCTGTTTACCACCCATGTATATTAAAACCACTAGTCTCCTGATTGCTGTGTTTCTGTCTCGCATAGATAGTAAGCTCTAGCACGGACTGTTTCTCATATGTATATGTACAATGCTGCTTATGCCTTGTAGAGTTATACAAATGACAAGTGACAGTAGTAATAGTGCTCTTGAGGTTGCTGGGTCCTGGTGCTAGTCTACATTTTGAACAAAGGAAAGTAGAGAGACTGTGTTTTTCTGCCTCCATTTTACCCCGAGGAAACTTTGTAGGGACAGTAGAGTTTGGCTCTTTTTCACTCTGAAGAAAGTTGAGGACTTTGTCCCATGATAGGTCAAGGATGTGGAGTGTGTTTCTTCCTACAAGGCTAGGAGTGCCTGGAGGGCAGGATGGAACATGCTTAGATGCCAGATGGGAAGTGCTTTAGATGCCAGAAGGTAAGGTTGTGCAAGGTCAAAAAAAGTTTGGTTAGTTTTCATTTTAAGCAAGGTTTTTGCAATTTTTGAGTGTTTTTTTTTCATGTTTTAACACACATTCATCCCAATTGCATGCCTTTGATGTACACTACATTTTTGTGCATGCAAATTGATTGTGCACATGCTGATTCATAGGTATATGTGCACATAAGCGATTTGTGCACACCAAAATTTTTAAATGCCTAAATGAACCAAATAAACTACTACTACTATCAATCATTTATAAAGCACTACAAGGCATACGCAGTGCTGTACATACACATATAAAGACGGTCCCTTCTCATCAGAGCTTACAATCTAATTACAATCTAATTAAGACAGACAAGACAAAAGTTAAGAATAAGGGCAGAATAAGGAAGGGTAAGGAAACACAAGGAAAATAAGTGATCAGGATGCAAAAGCAGCCTCAAAGAGATGAGTTTTAAGCATGGATTTGAAAAAGAGCAGAGATGAAGCCTGATGTACAGATTCTGGTATTTGGTTCCAGGCATAAGGAGCAGCAAGGTGAAAGGATTGAAGTCTGGAGCTGGCAGTGGAAGAAAAGGGCAAAAGAGAAGCAAGCCTGTAGAAGAGCGGAGTTTACGAGGAGGGGTTTAAGGAAAGAGGAGAGAAGAAAGGTAGTGAGGAGCAGTAGAATGAATGCATTTAGAGGTCAGAAGGAGAAGTTTGAATTGGATACAGAAATGGAAGGGAAGCCAGTGAAGTGAATTGAGAAGAGGGGTTATATGAGTATACCAGGGCTGGCGAAAGATTTGTCTAGCAGCAGAGTCCTGAATAGATTGAAGGGGAGAGAGGTGATTCAGAGGGAGATCAGCAAGAAGGAGGTTGCAATAGTCAAAACAGGAAGTAATTAGAGCAGTGGTGGTTCTCGACCTTTTTTGTACCATGACCCCTTTTGCCATTGGTCAACTTGTGATGACCCCCAATGATAAAATCAAATGCGTCTCTTTTCCTTTACCGCTAATGCATTGTCGCTGTAATCATTTGTTGAATTATTAATATATTATAGTCCTTTGCATTATGTTTTTATTTATAAAATGTACTTATTTAAATCACAATAATTAATCCCAATAACAAGTAACAATATTTGCTTTCAAAATTATCATGATTTTGTAGTCAAATCACTAATATGAAATAAGATTATTTTTTCTACCTTTGTTGTCTGACCAGTTTATTCTCTGATCATGCTGGTCCTGATCTGAGGCTTCTGCTTTCCTGTCTTCTCTTAGCTCTTTCTGTGGTCTGTGGTCCATCTGCCATTTCTTATCTCTTCTTTCATTTTCTTCACTTCTTTCCATCAGCCTATTTCGAGTCCCAGTAACCCTCCCCAGTATCAGCCCTTTCCAGTCCTCACTCCCAGTACCTTCCAATGTCAACTTGCATTCCCATGACTGCCACTGGTGTCCATTCCCCCTCCTTCCTCACTGACCAGTCCTTTCTAGTACAAAATACTATGGCAGCCCCTCTCAGATCCACTTCCTTCCAGTTCCATTCTCCCTTCCCCTCGTATCAGCCCATTTGTAGCCTTAGCCCCCAGTTTTCTTCCAGGGCCAGCAGCTCTATCCTCCCCTCCCCACAATCAGCCTATTCCCAGTTGAAGCTCCCCAATCAGCTCACTTCCAAAGCTAGTCCCCCCCTCAACCTCATTACCAGTACTAGCCTCCCCTAATCAGCCTAATACCAGTCCTAGCCCCCCCTCATCAGCTCATTACCAGTCCTAGCCTCCACTAATCAGCCCATTTCCAGTCCTAGCCCCCCTCATCAGCTCATTTCCAATGCTAGCCTCCACTAATCAGTCCATTACCAGTCCTACCCCACCCCATCAGCCCATTACCAGTCCTAGCCTCCCCTAATCAGCTCATTTCCAGTGCTAGTCCCCCCTCAACCCCATTACCAGTGCTAGGCTCTCCTAATAAGCCCATTACCAGTCCTACCCCCCATCAGCCCATTACCAGTCTTATCCCCCCATCAGCCCATTACCAGTCCTTGTCTCCTCTAATCAGCCATTTCCAGTCCTAACCTCACCGATCAGCTCATTTCCAATGCTAGCCCCCATCAGTCCATTACCAGTCCTACCCCCTATCAGCCCATTACCAGTCCCAACCCCTCCCTTGATCAGTCCATTACCAGTCCTAGCCCCCCCCTCATCTGCCCATTACCAGTGCTAACTCCCCCATCAGCCCATTATAATCCTAACCCCCACTATCTCTCCCCTCTGTCCAGCATTTATCCCGTCCGTCCAGTATGTCCCCCTGTCTCTCCCGTTTGTCCAAGTCAGCCCCCTTCCCTCCCTCCCTCCATGTCAGCCCCCTCTGTCCATGTCAGCCCCCCTCCCTCCCTCCATCCCTCCATGTCAGCCCCCCTCTGTCCATGTCAGCCCCCCTCCCTCCCTCCATCCCTCCATGTCAGCCCCCCTCTGTCCATGTCAGCCCCCTCCCTCCCTCCATCTCTCCATGTCAGCCCCCCATCCATGTCAGCCCCTCCATCCATCCATCCATATGAGCCCCCCTCCCTCCATTTCAGCCAGTCCATGTCAGCACCCTCCCTCCCTCCATGTTAGCCCCCTCTGTCCATGTAGCCCCTCTCCCTCCCTCCATCCATGTCAGCCCCCCATCTGTCCATGTCAGCCCCCCTCCCTCCCTCCATGTCAGCCCCCTCTGCCCATCTCAGCTCCCTCCCTCCCTCCATGTCAGCCCCCTCCCTCTCTCCTCCCCCCCCATGTCATCCCCATTGCAAGTTCCCTGCCCCCTCCTCCCCTCTCCCCATGTCTGCCTCCTTCTTCTGCAGCCGCGGCTCCCTGTCTCTTAGGGAACCGCGGCTGGGCCTGTGAAGCCGTTGCAGAGCCTTTCTGTCTCTAAACAGGCTCCGTGCAGCATTGTCCTGCCTCCAAAGGAAGTGGTAAACAACTTCCTTTGAAGGCAGGACAGTGCTGCACGGAGCCCGTCGAGGGACAGGAAGGGCTCCGCAACTGTTTCACAATCTCAGCCACGGTTCCCTAAGAGACAGGGAGCCGCGGTTGCATTAGAAGGAAGGCGGTGAGTTTGCCACTGACGAGAAGCGGACTCGGCAGCGGCAGCAACTTGTGAGCTTTTTTAATTTTTTTTTTAAGCTTGGCGGAGTGAGGTGACCCTCACTAAATCCTGTGGCGACCCCCATGGGGGTCGCGACCCACAGGTTGAGAACCGCTGAATTAGAGAGTGGACAAGTGTTTTAATAGTGTTTTAATAGTTCAGAAAGGAAGGGGTGAATTTTGTTAATGTTATAGAGAAAGAAACGACAGGTTTTAGCAATCTGTTGCATATGTGAGGAGAAGGAAAGGGAGGATTCAAAGATAACCCCAAGGATACAGGCTGAGGAGCCAGGAAGTAAAAGAGTGTTATCTAAGGAGATAGAGAAAGGAAGAAGGGGGAGGTAGGTTTAGGGAGAAAAATAAGAAGTTCAGTTTTGGCCGTGTTTAAGTTCAGTGGCAGTGGAACACCCAGGTGGTTATGTTAGACAGGAAGGCAGAGATCTGGGCCTGGAGAAATATTAGGTGTAAAAAGAATTGTCAGTATAAAAATGAAGCTGAAATTCATGGGATGAGATGAGAGCACTAAGGGACTGGGTGTAGAGAGAGAAAAGGAGAGGGTCCAGAACAGAACTTTGGGGTACATGAACTGAGAATGGGATAGCAGTAGAAGAGGAACCACCAGAGCAAACACTTAAAGAGTGATGGGAGAGACAAGACGAGCACAAGGACAGCACAGATCCCCTAAAACCAAGTGAGGGCAATGTATCAAGGAGAAGATGGTGATCAACAGTATCAAAAGCAGCAGAAAGATCAAGAAGGATGAAGATAGAGTAAAGGCCCTTGGATTTAGCAAGGGATGTCGCTGGAGACTTTGGTGAATGCCATCAGTAGAATGTAAGGGACAAAACTCAGATTGAAGTGGATCCAGCAGGGCTTGAGAGAAAAGAAACTCAAGACAACGGCAGAGGACTGCACGCTCAAGAAGTTTGGAAATGAAGGGAAGAAGGGAGATGGATTGATAATAGGGACAACTAGGATCAAGTGAAGGTTTCTTGAGGAGAGGTGTGACCACAGCATGCTTGAAGACTGCAGGAACAGTAGCCAGGAACAGAGCGAGAGTTTGAGAATATGTGAGATGGAAGGGATGACAGAGGAGGAAATGGAGTTAAGGAGATGGGTGGGGATAATATTGGAAGAGCAAGTAGTAAGTTTAGAGGAGGAAAGAAGATGGGAAATTTCCTCATCAAAGATCTTAGAAAAGAATGAAAGGGTAACAGAGATTGAAAGGAAAAGTTGTTATTGAGAAGGGGGAAGAGGGGATGAAGCTGATCTAGTGGGGAATTGGAGTATAATCTTGTGAATTTTATCATGGAAATAGTTGGCAAGGGTATGGACAGAAAGAGAACGAGGGGTAGGAGGGGGAGGCGCCTTGAGGAGAGAGTTAAGAATTGAGAAGAGATAGCGGGGGTCAGTGGCAAGAGAGATAGTCAAACTGTGATGAATGCACACTCCTATGAGTGGGTGGAATTCTTGCTAGTTTGGAGTCCCCTTGGTTCACAGAAGTTTGAGAGAAAGAGAAATTTTTGCTTTGCAGAGCTTTAAGATGGAATATGCCTGAATATATAGAAGATTCTAAAGTGGAAGAAAGGTAAAGTCCCAAATCAAAGAAGGAAGAATAGAGAAAAATGTTTCTTTTTTATCTTTTGATTTTTCTCAGATCTGCAAAGCAAACATCCAGATGTTGTTTTTCATCATCCAGAAAACAATATATTTACATATAGATAGCCAAAATGGACTTTACCTTGCAACTTTTGAGTGAAAATGAGTGAGTGGAAAGCGAGACTCTGGTATCCATCTAAAGCACGCACAAGGGCATGTCCTTGAAGAATGTCTACCACCTGCCCTCTTGACTCACACACAGAAAGTTAAGGAGTGATTTCTATCTTCACAAAGTATAATCCTTGGAGAGTCCAAAACAGATTCTATCGGCTCTATATTCAACAGGGTACATGCATAAGGCAGGTATTTATGAGAAAGGTGAGGATGGACTGAAAAAGAACAGTGCAGTAAACTCCATCCAAGTCATAGCATGAACAGGGAAAGCTAGACATGCTTTGGTGGGGTGTGTGGAAGAGAGACACTAGGGGGCATGTTTACTAAACTGCGGTAATGTGATTCGCGTTAGGATCCGCGGTAGAGGCAGAAATCCCAAGTAAGGACATGGGCGGTACATCGTTACCGATAACGCGCGTTATAAGGCGCCCTACATTAACGAGCGTTACATGGCGCGTTAATCTTAAGAAGGTGCGCAGACATGCAAACACAGAAACAGAGATGTAGCACAATGGTTACTACACTGACTGATGGTACAAGGGTCATGGATTTGATTCCCCAGTATGCATAAGGCTGGTTGAGGCATCACCGTTTAAGTAGTGATTGTTGAGGCATTTTACTTTTATTTTAATTATTGCTGCCAGCAAACACACCCTCACGGTGGCGTAACCTAAGGTGCCGCATAAGGCACCCCATAATGCACTCCATATGGCACATTATAAAGTGCACTGTCTGCCAAGGCACCCTATAATGTCCCCTATAGGACACCTTATAAGGCACCTTATAAGGCGCTTGATAGGGTGCCTTATAGGGCACCCTATAAGGTGCCTTATGGGGCGCCTTATGAGGCACCTTAAGGTTACAGTTCTCTGAGGGTGTTTTTGCTGGCAGCACTAATGTACATTAAAAAGAGACAATGCCTCAAACAGCCCTATCAAATAACCCCACCATGGGTTTAAACCCATGACCTCTGGCTGCACAGGCAGTGAAGTAACCAGTGGGCTACAGCTGCTAACAAACCCCTGGCTGGCTACAGGAAGAATGCACAGCACCACACAAACATTCTGCTGTGGTTACCAGGATAGGGTCAACCCACCCATACCCAGGATGCACAGCATATGCAAATCAGCAGTCTACAGATGATCACAAGATGGGGTATGCACCCCACAGCACCGCAGCCTGGTAGGGGGTGCCGACGTTGTGGGTTAGTGGCACAGAGTAGCAAGGTGTTCCAGCAAGATACATACTAGCTGCAGGCAGTCTGCTAGCTAGTTCATAGTGCATGGACCTGGAGGAGATGCACGTACCCAGAACTGGGATGTCAGCATACACACCAAGCAGATAAGTCAGTGATTGGGCCCCCCAAAAAAACCATAAATATCACATGAGGAATATAGCACTATGGGGGAACCTAGCCATGCCGTGGTCACTACTCAGTCAGGGTGAGAGTGACCTTCCAGCAGAACATGCTGTGGCCACCCTGTCCGTGCAGGTAGTGGCCGGCCACTGCAATGTCCGAGCCATTGCCCTATGCTATGTACAGATGGATCCAGGCCAGGCCATCCTATCCTGGCTATTCCCACAGTACCTTGCTCCTCATTATGCACATTGGCAGGCCAATACTGGCAACAGTGCTAGCAGTGTGGGCTATGGAGGGTGTTTGCAGCCACCACACACTGGATAGACAGACACACACTCCCCACACCTATGCCAGCATTGTGCAACTATAGAGGTGTTTGGCAGCCCTGGCCACCACACCAGTCCTGGGCAGAGTGCAGGCATGGCTATGGTAAGCAATACTGTTGGGGTCACTCCCCAGGGTGGTTAACACTGTCAGACACCAGATCTGAAGCACACTCCACAGACATCAGAAAGGTTGCTATGATGCAGCTCAATGAGCAAATTGTGCTTAACTTAGGAAGTGCTATCTGGCAGTAATCATAGCAACCTTTTGATAGCTGTGTACCGTATTCCCAGGTTTAGGGTGGCATTGCTAAGGTATGCAAGTTCTAGTATTGGGAGATGCACGCAGGGCCCAATGTCCTGCCTCTCCAGGAGGCATTGGATAATGGAGCCTGTGGGTGTGGGTGTGTCTGCCCCTGTTGGCTGCTGCTTTACGGCATAGGTTCCCAACTCCAGTCCCGGTGTGCCAAACACTGTTCGGGTTTTCATGCTGTCCCTCATGAATATTGTCACTCGGTTCCCGGTGACACAATGATTATACGCCACTAGGTAGCACTGTTAAAGAACAAAGAGTCCAAGTGTAGGGTAATAAAGGCTTTTATTCCCCGTTTAAAGCAAGGTTCAACTAAGAGATATTTTAGATAACAGAAACAGTCCTTTGTTTCAAAAGGTACCAATATTCACTGGCTAGTTAACTGTTACTTCACAGTTTAAAGCAGGTTTTCTTCAAAGTAATATTCAGTATAATAAACATCAAATTATATTTCATTTATTCTTCTGTGGAGCATACACACTCTGGAGCATAGGCAGTGCACCAATCACATTCCATTTCCTCAGGCAAAGGTGAGGGAATAGTGCTGGGAGAATCCACTTCCATCAATTCCTCTCCCCTATACTGATTCAAAGGGCTTCCACTGTCCCTGTCTATTTCAGCATGGTAATCTACTACTTGGGAGTTTGGCTTCACATAACCAGGGACTCTTAAGGCTGGCGGTAGTTTAGTGAACCAGTCTGCACTCTTGTTTCCCTTAGGAGGAATCCTTCTTTTAGCATAGCTTTTAGCAGTACAATTATTACAGTTAATGTTCAATGCCTCATACCTTGGCTCACTGAGTAAAAACTTCCGTTGCTTATAAAACTGCTTTTCCCTCTGAATAGGTGAAACTGGGCAATGATCCTCTAGAGATAAGCTTCTGTCAGAACCTCCCTCTCTGGTTCTTAGCTTTCTTCTCTCTATGTTACAAACAGGCAGAGTATAGGAACTAGGCGTGGCAGACCCTCTCACCTTGGAGCAACTTCCACCAAACTCCCCTTGCACAACAGGTCCAGTTTGGGCTTTCTGGCTTCCCACCTTGTGAGGTCTGTTTCTCCTCCAGCTTCCAGCTTGGCTTCTTTCACAGCAATCAGGCTTATGTCCTTGATAGCCTCCAGGCTTCTCTGCTGTTTCTCCTTCTAGTCCAGCTCCAGTTCCTTCTTCCTCTTTCTCCTCCTTCCTCAGCTCCTGCTGCTTCACATGCTCATTCCACTGCCTCCTCTGCTTATGCCACTGCTGTCCAGAAGCATTCTGCTCTGGCTTATAAAGTGAACTGTTACTGCTGACTTCCTGGTTCCCCTTCAGCTGCAGGTCATCAGTGAGATTAGGTTCATTAAGACCAGTATGTCTGTTCCTGCACCCTCTAGCTGTGCCTGAAGGTAACTGCACATCTAGTTCTTCTAAAACAGGATTTCTTTTCTTAAAACCAACTTTATTAGTGCCGGCATCATGACAATATGCATGAGATACATCTGCATACCATGGGGGCGGCGCATAGAAATGCAGCACAGGCATCTTTATTAGAGGCAGCATGGAACCTGAATGGTGTTTGGCCCTCCAGGACTGCATTTGGGAGACCCTGCTCTAGGTAATGCGCATGTTTATGGTGTCTGTGCTCTGTAGGGTAAAATGTAGGTGTTTTGGGCATGTTTATGTCATCTGCAATACAGGTTCTGTCTGTATTAGCACGTTTTAGTAGTGGGAAAAATATGGGGACTGGGTTGACAGGAACCACAGCTGGGACTTGAACCTGTGACCTTCTGTTTCTGAATACACTGGTTTTGTGCACTGCACCACCAAGTTATCACAGAGTAAGTATATTCCCTGGTGATACCATGACTGTTTGTCAGACAGGGCCTGTCTGTTGCAGTGCATGGCACCCACCTACACAGGGCTAGGCCACGGTTTGCTCTGGGCAGCTGCCACTGCCCCCTCCACCACCAGTAACCCTCTGCCACCATGCTGACATTCCCTTCTGCTGGTGGTGCTGGTGGAGCGCAATCTCAGGCCATCCAGTGTGCGGGTAGGTGGATGCCTATGGTGCGGGTTCTGGGATAGGGGTGTCTGCATAGGTGTCCACGCTTCCCCCCCAGCACCGCCTGCCAATGTTCCGTGCCCTTGGGGGTAGCTGCTGGGTACTATCCCCTGTGACACTGTGGGAAACACAGTCGTGCCCATGTTGGGCCTTCAGCAGTTGCTGTAAGGCTGCTCTGCTGTTTCAGCATTCGTATGGGCCACCTAGGCATCACCCTAGTCCGCACTGTGGCCCAGCTGCACCACAGCATGTGCCACCTGTGGCCCTCTGTATCCCCTTTTCCGGCATCTGTCCAGTTGCCATTCCAACATGCCCGCCCTGCTGTTGCCGCACATGTGCATGCCATGGGACACCTGTCCGATGGAGAGGAAAACTCTGCACAGCACAATTTCACTGTGGGCTCATTCACCTTGTATGGGGATGGAGCATAGACCCTTCCACGATTAATATCCTTTTTTTGGAGCTTTCTCGGTGGGGGGGGGGGGGGGATTGATGTTTCCCATTATTATCACTATTGGCCAGCTTGGTTATGTTTTTTTTCCAGTTTGTTGAGGTCATTTTCAATGTATAGGTTCCCTTTTGTTCTGTGCACATGTATCACACTTATCAAATTATTAAGGTTTCCCTGTCTATGCTATACATTGCTGACACTTAAATGGTTTCTCTCCCCTGAAATGTGCATTTAACGGCAGGTTTTCAATCGCGTTAGGATTCAGCTCTTCAGATCAGCGCGTTAGTGTGAAAGGAGCCTCTCCCCGCCCACACTCCGCCCATTGACCCCTTCTCTCCGCCCTCTCTCCACCTTCTGCGGTGTTTTACCGCACCGCGGAACTTTACGATCGTTAAGTAACGTTAACGCATGTTATGAGACGTTAACGATCGTTAACGCATCATAACGCGCGTTAACGCATCATAACGCGCGTTAACGCATCATAATGCGCGTTAACGTTACTTAACGATCGTTAACGTTACATAACGTGCGTTATGTAACGTTACCGCAGTTTAGTAAACATCCCCCTAGGTTTACAGACCCTGTAACAGAGTTCTATATTAGCTGGTATTGCTATACTGGCTCTTTTTTATCCCTTGTTCCTATAGCAAAGCTCTATATTATTATCTTTATACCAAATTAGACTTAATCTTTGTAAAACCCATGTGAATGTCTGTATGACAGATCTTTCAATTGGTCAGTAAAACAGCGCCTCCTACCTGCCACTGTTAAACACATCTCTATCATCCTCTTAATCCATATGTGACAAGATCCTGTGAAAGAGATCTCCAGCCTATTATCTGGGTGTCTCTCAAACCCTGTACCAGATTTTTCTTAATCCATACAACAAAGATTTCTATACCTTTGTAGAAAAGTAGTGTGGCTGTTACCATCACCCATAATAATCTCACTGCTGGCTCCACTGTGCTACCTCTATTTCTATTACCAGGACCGGACCAAGCCAGAAATAAGCCCTGTCAGACTAACAAATCTAGCACTACCCCCTCCCTCCCCCCCCAGCCATGTGCAGTAACTCACTCTTTTTTAGCTTCCTGGAAGCCCAGTGATGATATCAACATCCTTTCTGTACTTGCACCCTGTTGCACAGCCCTTGGTATAGCCCAGACTACTACTACGACAACATTTTACCACTTCGCTACTAGACTTGCTCAAACTGCTGCTTGAGCTCCCCCTAGCCAGTCAGGTTTGCAGGATATCCCTAAAGAATAGGCATTAAATATACTTAGATGCACTGCCTCTGATAAAAATATCTCCTGCATATTCATTTGAGATCGCCTAGAAACCTAGTTGGCTACCAGGTGGCCTGAGGACAGTTTGAGCACTACTGTTTTACAGCATTTTTTTACTGGCCTCTCTATATTCACCCTCTCTAGCAGCCCCTATAGAATCACAGACTATTGTGTACAACCTGCCAGAGCTCTATGAACTCTATTGACCAGGTTCTCCATTGACCCCCAGTGATTAGGGATGTGACGAGGGCTTCTTGATAGCGTATCACTGGACTGTCCTTTCCAGTGCCCAAAATTTGAATTAAATTAAACCCTAAAATTAGCAGAGCCACTCCCTTGCCTTATCGTTTTGAGAGTCAAAGGTCACAACTTGTCCTCCTTCATGAAACCAAATGAATGATGAGCACAGAAAGCCTTTCACGTAAGACTTGTATTGTGCTTACTACTTGCAGTTTTCAGTCTTGCCCAAGGCATCTGGGACTCATTTTAACGTTCGTAATGACAAGGAAACAACTTTTTCCCGATGTCTGAAACATGCTGAAAATGTCTTGCTATTTTCTTTGCACTCATACGCTGAGGCATATTGTCAGACCATCTCCGTCTGGTGTGAGCTGCCCAATGTATCCAATAACCATCTGCAGCCGATACAAGGCAATAGTACCGGGGCAGCTGCTTAATACTCCTATCTGCTTCATTGGCAATGATCTATGAAGTAGAAATGATACAGCTGGATTTTCCTAAGCTGTTAAGTCCATAGTACTGACAGCATCAAAATAAAAATCTTGTTTGACAAGAGAATTGAACTAACATGACACAGAAGTTATTTGAAGGCATCTGATGAAGGGACAGTGATAGGGAAGGCAGTGTGTAAACTGTGCAATCCAAGTTACTTCTATGAAATGCGTTCTGACTACAGAGACGAGTTGGAGCACTAAAGTCCAGTAAACCTCACCTCAGTAGTGGGGAAAGTAATAAAGATGCTATTGAAGGAAAGGATAGTGAACTGTCTACATTCCAGTGGGCTGTAAGATCTAAGGGAACATGGTTTTATCAAAGACAGATTGTGACAAATGAATCTGATTGATCTCTTTCACAGGGTGACTAGAGAACTAGATCAAGGGTATTTGCTGCTTATGGTCTATCTGGATTTCAACAAAGCCTTTGATAAAGTTTCTTAGAGGAGTCTCATGAATAAATAAAGCAACCTGAGGGGGGATCCCAAAAAGGTAAACTGGATTAAAAATTGGTTGACAGAAGACAACAGAGGATTGGTAAATGAAATCCATTTGGAAGAAAGAACAGTGAGTAGTGGAGTACCTTAAGGATCTGTCTTGGGATTTTGTTCATTATCTTTGTGAACAATATTGCCAAAGGATAAGAAGGAAAAGTTTGCTTTTTGTGGGTGACATGAAGATCTGCAACGGTGTGGACAACCCAGAGGCAGTAGAGAAAATGAAAAATGATCTACAGAATTAGAAGATTGATTCAATGCTTGGCACTTAAGCTTTAATGCAAAGGAGTGCTGCATGGTGTATTGGGGATCCAGAAATGTGCAGGAGCTGTATATAGTAGGAGGGGAAAGGCTGATGTGCTTGGATAGGAGAGAGACCTTGGGGTGATGGAATCCAGTGATCTCAAGGTGACAAAATAATGTGACAAGGCAGCGGCCAAAGCCAGAAAGATGTTAGGCTGCACAAAGAGAGACAAAAGTGATGCAGAAGAAAAGTTGGTGGAGGCAAAAACGGTGTTGGAATTCATAAAGGAATGATATGTACACAACAGGATGGAAATGAAGCATAAAGTATTTCTTCACAAAACAGCAATGAAATGACTTTTGCATTTCTAAGAAGGCATAAAAAAGGTAACCTGCACTGAACAGCAGTTATAATGTGGATGGGCAGGGCTGACCCAAGGGTATCTGCTGGCTGGCTCAAGGGTTCTGGGCCCCATAACCTTGCCCCTCCCCTTCCCTTTCCTATTTAACCCTACCCTACTCCCATAGTCCAACAACTCCCCCCCCCCCCCTCTTAAGGTGTTCAGCATCTCCTCTTCCCTTCCCCTCCACCCATCTATCCAATCAACTCTTTCTTTCCCCACCCTCTCCCCCTCCCCGCCCCAGGCATCCAGCATCTCCCCTTACCTTCCTTACCCTTCTTTCTCATCTTAGTTGAAGATATCAGCAGATCTTAGGAGCAGCATTTTGGCCTTCCCACATACTTCAAGACAGCAGCAGAGCAAGCCACAGATACTGTCTTCTTTTTACAGTCTAGCAAGCAAGGGTCGTCAGCTCCTGGTATGCATTTGCAGTGCCAGCATTCAAGGGTGTAATATAGAGCAGTGTATCTGAATTTCATTAGGCGGATACTTTTCTCCCTCGCTTTCTGAAGAGGAAACATGATATGATTTAATTTGGAGGATATTCCTCTATCCCCACTTCCCCAAAGGCATCAATATGAGATTGCAGAGCTGCTATTAGTAATCTGTGAACTATCATTAAAATCATCTGTAATACCTGAAGATTGGAGGATGGCCAACGTAATGCCAATTTATAAAAAGGGTTCCAGAGGTGATCCGGGAAACTACAGACCGGTGAGCCTGATGTCAGTACCGGGAAAAATGGTAGAAACCATCATAAAAAACAAAATTGCTGAACATGTAGATAGTCATGACTTAATGGGAGACAGCCAACATGGCTTTAGACAAGGAAGATCTTGTCTTACAATTTACTATGTTTCTTTGAAGGTGTGAATAAACAGGTAGACAAAGGCGAGTCGGTTGATATAGTGTATCTGGACTTTCAGAAAGCCTTTGACAAGGTCCCTCATCTGAGACTTTTGGCAAAACTAAAGAGTCGTGGGATAGGAGACAGTGTACTACTGTGGATCAAGAACTGGTTAAAAGATAGAAAGCAGAGGGTAGGGCTAAATGGCCAATTTTCCCAATGGAGAAAGGTAAATAGTGGTGTAAACCAGGGATCTGTGCTGGGTCTGCTGCTTTTTGACATATTCATAAATGACCTGGAAAAGGGAATAGCGAGTGAGGTTATCAAATTTGCAGGTGACACAAAACTATTTAAAGTTGTTAAAACCAATGAGGATTGTGGAAAATTGCAAGAGGATCTTGATAAATTGGAAGACTGGGCATCAAAATGGCAGATGAAATTTAATGTGGACAAGTGCAAAGTAATGCACCTAGGGAAGAACAACCCAAACTATGGTTACACGATGCAAGGTTCCACATTAGGAACCACCACCCAGGAAAAAGATTTAGGGGTATGTTTACTAAACAACGGTAATATTACCGTTGTTAATTTTCCCAGTAATGTTATGGATGCCCATATAAAGGAGTGGGCGGTGCATTGTTAAAGCAAGCCGTGGCAGGTAATGCGCATTACAAGGCGCTTAACGTGCGGTACAGTGTGCCATGGACCCACCGCTCATGAACATCACAGCCCACGGGAAGCAGCAGCATGTCCGAAGGGGTTGCAATCTAAGGCGTGCAGACAGTAGAAGACGCGCTGAGGGATGTGCAGACATGGTGCCTCATGAGAAACCGAGCCGTAGGTGTAAGGCTATAGACCACAGGCAGCTGATATCGCAGTCTGTAATGGGGACGTGAGCCACAGTTAACACATGCACACACACTATGGGGTATGTTTACTAAACTGCGGTAATGTTACATACCGTGTGTTATGTAACGTTAACGCGCGTTAATGTTACTTAACGATCGTTAACGTCCCCGGCCGCGGTAAACACCGCAGAAGGTGGAGAGAGGGCGGAGAGAAGGGGTCAATGGGCGGAGAGTGCGCGGGGAGAGGCCCCTTTCACACTAATGTGCTGAATTGAAGGGCTGAATCCTACCGCGAATGAAAACCTGCCGTTAGATGCACATTTGCAGGAGAGAGAAACCATTTCAGTGTCAGCAATGTGCAGCCTAGGCAGGGAGCCCAAGAAATGTGATAGTAGTGCTCCATTTTCAGCAACACCACAGTGCCAAAGTATGAATGGCCACTATGGTGATGGTGCAAATGGGGCATAGGGGGCCACAGGCGGGACATGTAGCTTGGGCAGCTGGGGCCCAGGGTGGACCAGACAGGCACCTAGGTGGCACATAGGAACATAGAAACCGAAATCAGCAAGACAGCAGCTGACCAAGGCCAAACACAATCCACCTATATCTATCTGGTTCACCCTAGCCAATAGTTGCTAGGGCGCAGACCTGACTTCCCCCAAGCCATCCCGCCCCCATGTGGAAGGGACATAATATTGGTAGGCAGTGATGGGGGGATGTGAGGATGTCCAGGTATGGCCCCCCACCCGGGATCCTCTCCCTAGGTGGGCGCCTACCTACACAGTGGATGGCCTGGGACTGCGCACTACCAGCACTGACAGCAAATGGCCATGTCAGCTTGACGGGGAGGTGCCACCTCCCTGCAGTGGACCTAGGCCATGCCCTGCATCAGTACGTGGTGTGCAGTGCAACATACAAAGTCTGGCTGAGGAAAAATACAGGTAGACCCAGGGACTATTGTGCATCTGTGGCAACAGTGTGGTGCAGTACACCCAGCCAGTATGTCCAGAAGCAGAGGGTCACAGGTTCAAGCCCCACCTGTGGTTCCTGCAGAGCATGTCCCTATGTTTTACCCTACAATGCAGATACAACAGCAACATGTGCAAAGCAGCAGAAAACAGGGGTACAAACACCCACCTACACAGGCTCCACAATCCAAAAATGCATGGAGAGTCAGGCTGTTGGCCCCAGCATTGAGCTGAAGTTATCACCAAAGCACTATTTCTACCCCCTGCACAGTTTAGCAATGTCAGCACTGTGAGCAGGACCAATGTGGCGGGCAGTGTTGACAACAACCCCTATCTTTGTACAATGCTGCAATAGGAGTGAGCGTGTGTGTATGTCTATCCATTGTTCTGTGGCTGCCCACCCTTCACTGGGCCCAAAATGTCCCACTGCTACCAGCGTTAGCCTGAATAGGTGCATAATGAGGAGCAAGGTATGTTGGGTATGGCCCGGACAGGGCAGATTGGCCAGGATGCATCTTCACAGGGTGTGGGGCAATGGCTGGGACACTGTAGTTCCTGACCACCACCTGCATGGACAGGGTGGCCACAGCATGGCATGCTGGGAGGGCACTCACTCTGACCGAGCAGTGACCATGGCAGGTCTAGGTTCCCACACAGCACTCTACACTACCTGCCTCCAGTGATATATTTGTGTTCCCTAGTCCTGGAATCCCAATCACTGAGTTGCCTGCTTGCTGTACATAGCTTCTCTGTGAGCAGGCTGGTGGACTGTCTTCAGTTAGACTGTGCATGTTCAGCACACCTTTAAGGTACAGTCTGGCTGTGCTGTCTGCTGGTGACTGGCAGACAGTGGTGGGAGGCAGTTGGGGTTTTCCAGACCTAACCCCAGCATTGTTGCTGGTCTGCCCTTGCCCCAGTCATAGGTATGGCTCTGGCTCACCAACCCTGGAGGGCTGTCTCATACAAACAGGATGGCGGTTGCTTCCCCAGGGAAGGGGCACCTGTTCTTTACCTACAAAAAGAGTGATGTGGGCCCTTTGGGGTATGTACTATATACCACTGTGACCTATAAAGGCACTGCTACACACACATCTTATGCAATTCTTGGAGCCCCTCTGCCCTGATAACAGCTGCCCATGTCAGCCAGACCCTAACACAGGGTACACACTAATCTGGCTGGTGTCTGGTCCCACAGGGCCACATGCGACTGCAGAATACAGATGGACACCAAATTACCCTTGGCAGCACTGCAAGGAACACTTGTCACACACTGGTAGTGATGGGGATGTACAGCAGGACCTATCTCTAGCATAACATGTACAGCTGTCCCACCATGTTTATCATAAGTACATCCAGTGGCTCCCACTTCTCCCTCCTTCACTCACCTGTTCATTGCCTTTCCTGAGTGCTCTATCTAGTGTTAGGGCTACATCTGTCTCTGTTCCACACAGGTCATGCATGTCATCCTGAGGCACCTTGCAGTCCCTAGGGAACACTAACGTAGGACACCATAACCTTGTTAGGCCACCTTAACCTATGGTTC
The DNA here is from genome assembly GCA_033557465.1 of Ichthyophis bannanicus. NCBI lineage: Eukaryota > Metazoa > Chordata > Amphibia > Gymnophiona > Ichthyophiidae > Ichthyophis > Ichthyophis bannanicus. The sequence goes on from CM066033.1 coordinate 500,135,901, forward strand.
CATAGCCCAGGGTGCCTTCTGCGGTGCCTTGTCCAAGGGTGCCTAATATGGCACTTAGTCTAGGAGGCCCTATAGGGCGTCTTATGAGGCACCTTACAGGGCACCTTACTAGGCACCTTATAAGGCACCTTACAAGGCACCTTGTAATGCTCGTTAGTCTAAGGCGCCTTGTAACGCGCGTTAGCTGTCAGCTTGTTGTAACAATGCAACGCCCATGCCTTTATATGGGCATCTCTACTTTTACCGCGTATCCTACCGCGAATGACATTACCACAGTTTAGTAAACATACCCCTATGTAATTGTGTGCAGTGAACACAGCATGCAGAGGAATAAACAACGGTAACAGAAAGGGCGCCAGGGGTCGGTCTGAAGGGCCAGCTGTGTGAATGGTGTGTATAAGGGCAAAATGGGCAAGGAATCCAAAAAGGAGTAAGAGGAAATTGAACCAGTACACTGAAGAGCCCAAGCACAGCTCACCGACACCAATACCAAACCACTGAGCCACCTACCCACCCAGACAACCCAAAGAAAGGGAGCATATGTAACAGCTAGCATGTGACGGATAGGCTACATAGAGGGGACACTGCAGTGTACAGTGAAGAGAAGGAAGGGTGTGTGGAGAAGGGACGAAGCCGTAGCCATTGTATGGTAAGGGGAGCAGAACAAACTAAAGGAAAGGAAAAGGAACCTGTGGGACCCAAATCCACAACCTATATTGGCTCCACACACGTCTGCAACCACTATCCCAAACAACCACAACAAGCACAATGAAAATATGTTCCAACCAGTGACCATCATGTCTGCTATATTATCACGCAGTAGTGCGTCTTACGTGCGTTGCGGAGAATGCGCTTAGCAGGGCATCTGATGCGCAGCGCGCACAATGGTGCGTGATGTTACAGACCTTCCTACGTGCCTTGAGATACATCTAAGACAAACAAAAAAACCTTCTAGTCAGGGCAAATCAATAATCAGTATGTGTAGAGCACCCAACCTCTTTTCAGTGACCTCACAAACTTTTTTCTTTTTGTCGGAGCTAGCCGTAGGAAGGTCGGAAGAGAAACCGACCCACACCAAGCGAGTAGCTACTTTTATTATTATAGGTTCTTCACCAAAAATAAAGTTAAAGTTCATTTAACCATAAAATAGTCAAAAGACTTATCTCAGTCCAGAAATGCCAGTTATGATAGAGACACGACGCGCACGTTTCGGGCACTCTAGCCCTGTTTCAAGTGCAATAACTAGGATTCCTTAATCTTCAAATACCATCCTCTGAACGCCGTCGATGCAGCTAAGGTCATTATTACAATGGCTGATGAATCACTTTTAAAATAAAAGAACCGACCAATCAGTATCGGGAAAACCCCCACATGATGGGGAACCCCTGATCTGATTGGTTTTCAAAAGTTATGACGACATCATCATCTTATGCTCTTCAAAACACCTGGTATCATCCTTCCGAAATAGGGATATATCATTATTATGTCATTCCTGATGGTAAAATAGAATTGTAACTTAAATGAGACTCTGCCAGTCTATTTCCCTGTTCAAACCTCCTGGCTCCATTGTTTCAAGACGAAAAATCCATCTAGAGGTCGTAATATAGGGGATACCCTTGTAAAATCTTCTATGAAGGAAGACCGTTGCTCTTATTCTGAACCTAATTTTGGCCACTCAGCATGCCAACAATGTAAATATTGTGTATCCACACTTACCGGTATTGAATGGAGTCATCCAACTACGCATCAAGTCTATCGACGTCGATGGGATACTACATGTGTTACTCCTTATGTAGTGTATTTTATTCTATGCCCATGTTCCCTTCTTTATATAGGGAGAACTACTCGTTCTATGAAAAGTCGTCTAACTGAACATGCCTCTCGTCATCGATGTGCGGTACTTTCTGCACCCATGGTCTCTCATTGTATAGAATATTCTCATACTTTTGACCAGCTTCAATGGTCAATTATTGATCATGTGCCAGCTAATCCTCGGGGAGGACAGCGGGAAGAACGTCTGCAATACATAGAACAACGATGGATTTTTCGTCTTGAAACAATGGAGCCAGGAGGTTTGAACAGGGAAATAGACTGGCAGAGTCTCATTTAAGTTACAATTCTATTTTACCATCAGGAATGACATAATAATGATATATCCCTATTTCGGAAGGATGATACCAGGTGTTTTGAAGAGCATAAGATGATGATGTCGTCATAACTTTTGAAAACCAATCAGATCAGGGGTTCCCCATCATGTGGGGGGTTTCCCGATACTGATTGGTCGGTTCTTTTATTTTAAAAGTGATTCATCAGCCATTGTAATAATGACCTTAGCTGCATCGACGGCGTTCAGAGGATGGTATTTGAAGATTAAGGAATCCTAGTTATTGCACTTGAAACAGGGCTAGAGTGCCCGAAACGTGCGCGTCGTGTCTCTATCATAACTGGCATTTCTGGACTGAGATAAGTCTTTTGACTATTTTATGGTTAAATGAACTTTAACTTTATTTTTGGTGAAGAACCTATAATAATAAAAGTAGCTACTCGCTTGGTGTGGGTCGGTTTCTCTTCCGACCTTCCTACGGCTAGCTCCGACAAAAAGAAAAAAGTTTGTGAGGTCACTGAAAAGAGGTTGGGTGCTCTACACATACTGATTGAGATACATCTAAGCACCTTAGAATATGTGGTCGGATTATGGCACGTAACAATGCATGTCCCAAACAGATATCACATGCAGTATTATGAGCACTGTGCATCTTCGGTGCTGCAGCACCCGTATGCCACAATACTGCATACTACCTGTCCATTGCTCTTCCTCTGGGCTCCTACGAGTTCTAGGACTACAGCTGTTCTCCAGACCCCAACCATGGTCTGACATTCACCAGCAGCAGGCACAGTCAGACTGTACCTGCTGCACCATGCCAGGTGTTGCAGCCATGTACAAACTAACCACAGACACTCCACTAGCCAGTCTATCTTGCATGTTCATAATTGAGCTATGCACACCCGGAACTGGGTTGTATGGCACAGGAACCCGGCAGGTACCCCACTGACTGGCCCTCAAGAACAGGGGAGCACAAATATATCACCTGAGAGAGATACTATGCAGCACTATGTGGGAACATAGCTGTGCCATGGTCAGTGTTTGGTCAGTGTGAGAATGCCCCAACAGCAAGACGTGCTGTGGCCACCTTGTCCATGCAGGTGGTGGTTGGGAACTACAATGACCCAGCCATTGCCCTACACTCTCTGCAGATGCATCCTGCCCAGTCCGCCCTGCCCGGGCCATACCCACAATACCTTGCTCTCATTATGCACATTTGCAGGCTGACGCTGGTAATAGTGGGACATTGTGGGTCCAGTGAGGTGTAGGTAGCCACAAAACAATGGATAGACATACACAAAAACACACACTCCTATTGCAGCATTGTGCAAAGATAGGGGTGGTTGGAAACCCTGGCCACCACACTGGTCCTGATCACAGTGCCGACATTGCCTGACTGTGCAGGAGGTAGTAGTAGTGCTCTGGTGGTGACTGCGGCTCTGTGCGAGGGCCAACAGCCTGACTCTGCATGAAGCTTTGGATAGTGGAGCCTTTGTGAGTGGGTGTTTGTACCCCTGTTGGCCACTGCTTTAGGGATTGCACATGTTGATGGTGTATCTGCATTGTAGGGTAAAATATAGGGACATGCTCTGCAGGAGCCACAGCTGGGACCTAAACCTGTAACCTGCTGCTCTGGGGCACACTGGCTGTGTGTACTGCACCACACTGTTACCACAGAAGCCCAGCAGTCCCTGGGGCTACCTTTACTTCTCCTCAGCCAGACCTTTTCTGTTGCACTGCACACCACGTACTAGTACAGGCATGGCCTAGGTCCACTGCAGGCAGGTGCCACTGCCCCCTCCAGCACCAACACACACACCCTGCCATGCTGCCTAGCCATATGCTGTCGGTGCCGGTAGTGCGTAGTCCCAGGCCATACACTGTGCAGGTAGGCGGTCGCCTAGGATGCGGGGTCTGGGGTGGGGAGGCATACATGGGCATCCCCACATCCCCACCATCACTGCCTACCAATATTATGTCCTTTCCACATGGGGGGAGATGGCTGGAGGGATGTCAGGTTTATGTTTATTATGTTTATTAAAACTTGATTGACCGCTCTTCAAAATAAAATCAGAACAGTTTACAATACATAAAAACCAATAAAAGTAAGGCACAAGGCCAGAGAGGGAAAAGAAATTACAAATTATAAAAGCAAAGAGGGCTGAGGAATAGTAGAGGGAAGAGAATAGAACTATAAGGAGGGAGGGAAGGTGGGGAGGTTAAAGGCTAGGGAAAAAAGATGGGGTTTTAGCTGCTGTTTGAATGCTGTGTGAGAAGGTTCTAGGCGGAGAGAAGTGGGCAGGGAGTTCCACAGTGCAGGACCTATAAAAAAAAAAGCAGAGGAGCGGGTGGATTGAAGATGGGCAGCAGAAGGGGGGGAAGAGTGAGACGGTTTAAATGGAATGAGCGGGGGGTATGTCTGGGGGTGTGCAAGTGAATAAGATCAGTGCCCTAGCAACTATTGGTTAGGGTGTACCAGGTAGATGTAGGTAGATTGTGTTGTGACAGCCGACTGTGGACAGGCTAGGGCATGCATCTCAGGTACGATGTACCCAGCTTGGCCTACTGGGTGTATATATGTTTCAGACAACATGTGGTCACACCCTGCAATGCCTTACTAGGGGCTGCAGTAAAGGGTGTTCAGGTAGCTGGGTTTACGAACTGTTCGGGACGCATCCTGGGGAAGGTCTGTGGACCCTTGTTAGAGTGGTCCCCAGATGTGCACTGATTGGCCTATTACAGGCATAGTGGTACCTGTGTGACCTTTGGGGTACTTGCTGGGTTATGTACCCTGGATGGGACACTGTGGAACACCAACTACTGGCATGTTTGGACTTGGTCAGATGCTGTCTTGCTGATTTCCAGTTTCTATGTTCCTATGTGCCACCTAGGCAACAGCCTAGCCCACCCTGTCCCCCAGCTACCACCACTACATGTCCCACCTGCAGCCTCCTATGCCCCATTTTCACCATCGCCATAGTGGCCTTTCATACCTGGGCACTATGCTGTTGCTGCAAATGGATCACTACTATCACTTTACTTGGGCGCCCTGCCTATGTTGTACATTGCTGACGCTGAAATGGTTTCACACTCCTGCAAATGTGCATCTAACGACAGGTTTTCAGTCCCGGTAATGTTCAGCCCTTCAGTTCCCCGCGTTAGTGTTGCAGGGGCCTCTCCCCTCCCACTCCCCGCCCATTGACCCCTTCTCTCCGCCCTCTCTCCACCCTCTGTGGGACTTACCACGGACGGTGACGTTAACGCGCGTTAGGTACCCTTAACGCACATTAACATTATTTAACACGCATTAACATAGCCGCTGCTATGTTACCGCGGTTTAGTAAACATACCCCTTAGGCGTCATTGTGGACAACATGTTAAAAGCCTCCGCCCAGTGTGCAGCGGCAGCCAAGAGAGCAAATAGAATGCTAGATATCATAAGGAAAGCAATGGAAAATAAAACAAAGGATATTATAATGCCTCTGTATCGTTCCATGGTGCGACTGTACCTTGAATATTTTGTGTAATTCTGGTCCCCATATCTTAAAAAGGATATAGGGTTATTAGAAAAGGTTCAGAGAAGAGCCACCAAAATGGTAAAGGGGATGGAAAGATACCCCTATGAAGAAAGGCTAAAAATGTTAGGGCTCTTTAACCTGGAAAAGAGACGGCTGAGAGGAGATATGATAGAAGTCTATAAATTAATGAATGGAGTGGAACAGGTAAACGTAGATCGATTGTTTACGTTATCAGAATATATAAAGACTAGGGGACATGCAATGAAGCTAGAGGGTCAATTATTCAAGACAAATAAGAGAAAATATTTTTTCACACAACGTGTAATCAAACTCTGGAATTTGTTACCAGAGGATGTAGTAAAGGCTGTTAGTGTAGCTGGGTTTAAAAAAGGTTTGGACAAGTTCCTGGAGGAAAGGTCCATAAACCATTATTAAAAAGGGACCCAGGATATCAATGCTTGACCCAATACAAGCATTGTAGAACCTGTGTCTTTTGGGGAAACTGCTAGGTATGTATGACCTAGATTGGCCACTGTTGGAAACAGGATACTGGGCTTGATGGACCTTGGTCTGACCCAGTAGGGCATATCTTTTGTTCTTATCAATCAGCACAGTAATGACTTATTTATTTACATTCTCTTATATACCATGCTATTCTGCATCAGTGTGGTTTACATTGAACAAACTGAAATTACATTGAACAGGGCATTATAACTTGGAGATAACTATTTTACAGGGAACATGGGCTATGGAGGGTTAAGTGGCTTGCCCAAGACCACAAGTGGGACTAGAAACCCCAGTCCTTCTGGCCCAAGGTTGCTGTCCTCTAGTGGGATTTGAACCCCCAACCTTCCAGCCTGAAGTACCTTGCCCCAACCACTAGGCCACTCCTCCACTCCAGGTTGACTTCTCAGGTATAGAAGTGTACACACTGGCTGTTTTTCATTTTGTTTTATTTCAGGATTTTCTTTTCTGAATTTTGTTTTGTTCATTTTTTTTCTTTTTGTTTTCTCATTTTATTAAGTTTATTTTTTAGCAGACCTTATTTACAAATAGCATTTATTGTTTGCAAATCACGGGGAGCATATTCACAATGATTAATGTGGTTAGCAGATCTGCTAACCACATTAATCTTGCTGAGCGGGATATTCAGCAACACATACCTGGCTTGTGCCACTGAATATCCCTTCTTAATTCAGCTGAACGCCCTGGGGCTATCCTTCTAATATTGGGTCATTCTGGGGCAGAACGGGGTGGCACCAAAGGTTAGCCAGTCAGTGTGATATTCAGCCGCTAACTGGTTAATCCAAACCAGCTAAAGTTAGGCCAAAATAAAAGCAGTCCCAACTTTTGCTGTTTAGCTCTCTGGCTAGCAGCTGAATATCGCTGCTGACCGGACAGCTAAATCGCTATCCAGGCATACTGAATATTCAGTGCTGCTGACCAGATGTAGCCCCAGTATGGAATATCCAGGCATAATTTAAAGAGGTGACAGCCAGTCGCTTTAATCACACTGGTTTTCCTAATTGTTGTCAGTCCAGGCTCCGCTCCTTTTGTTCCCTACATCTGCCACTCAGACATTATATTTTATTGCTTATAGGCCAATTTAGGGACCAGTAAAACTCTCTAAACTAAATCCTGAAGAAATTAATTACAAGACTATTTGCTAAAGATTTTTTCCAATTTGGGGGGAGGGGAGATAATTTTATAACTGCACCACATATTTATCCCTGTGTGTGCAGATTCTCTACATTTTCAAAGTGTGCATGTGTACAGACTACTTGCATTTCATTGCTTGGAACAGCAGCACCATCCAGTGTCCCTATTAAAATACTGCACTTTAGATGTGGAAGAGATCTAGCATTTTCCAGAACATGGAAGTTTATTTCTGCCCAGTTACATCACCCTGGGAGGATACTCCTTTGGGAGGAAAAATCCTAGTCATTATATAAACCACTCCCAAAGACAGAGATCTGCCTTTGGCACATAGATACCATCAGGTGAACTAGGCAGTTGCCTAGAATTCTGGGCCTCTGAGGCACTATTGCCACTAGTGCTGTCCTTCTCTGGGGCCTGCAGCGGCAACAGTGGTTCATCTACCACAATGCAATGCTTACATAAAGGCTTCAGTGCTGTGTCATGATTTTCATGTGCTCCTACCTGCCGCTTCCATCCTCCTCCAAATTGGAAGTCTGCATTGGAGGGGGGCAGAAGAAGCAGCAGGTAGAAGCACATGGAAACTGCAACACAACACCAAAGCCTTTGCTGCATCATGGTTTTTGAGCCATTGCCACCACTGCAGACCCCAGAGAGGGGCGGTAGTGGGGGTGGGGGCAATGGAGGAAGGAGCAGGATGAAGGGTGCCTCTATTCTTTGCACCAGCCCTGCACACAGCCACTGTATCATGAGGAGGGATTGGCCAGTCTGCCCTTAAGGGGGCATCTGTTGGTGGCCAGCTCCAGTTCTTCATATCATCCAGGGGAGCCATAGGTCCAGGAGCAGCAGAGGAAAGAGCAGAGGGGAAGGAGGGTGTCTCAGGCTCCAGCCTTCAAGTTGAAATCCAGAGTGACTGTGTCTACTCGGCCAGCACTCTCACTGGCTTACTACAGGGAGAGAAAGAGAAAGGATTCCAATACACTTATCTTCACCATCCAGGCATACCAGAGCCAGGAGCAAGGCAGAATCAGGGACCTGTAACTACAGGAGCTGCCAGCTCAGAGGAGAATAGGAACCACTAGAGACTATTTGCAACCAGTGCCACCAGAGCCAGGAGTAAACCAGGGTCTGCACAGTGACCTTCTACAGGTACACTGTGAAAGGGTATTAGAGCAGGAGATGGAGATGACAAGAAGGAGAAGGAGTTATCTGCTTGGAACATAGGTTTATTTATGTTGGCTCTGCCTTGATATTGTTGTTTAGGGTTTCTTGACACAGTCATTGGAATAAATACTGGATTGGACTTTATATGTTTTGTAGGCTGTGTCTACCTCCATTTCCTGTTTTTTTTTATTTTGTTATTGTTTATGTTGTTATTGTAAGTTTAAGCAAATTCTAAGTCAGAACACAAAATCTGGCCTCATTCATTTTGAGAAGGAAGAGGTGTGAATGGAGTTTAAGTGCCAAGGCCTCCCAGTGTATACTGATCCCATTCAATGAACCCTGTAATTAAACTTGAAGAGTAGAGAGTGAAAGATTGTAAACAACTTTTGGATTGATATGACCCCTTGTCTGCCAAACAACAAAACGATTACTTTAGGAACAATATATGACAAGGGGGTTACACATGCACTTTCACTTTGAAAACTGCTCCAAGGTATTTATGTGTTTGCATTTAAAACTGGTCTTTACTATGCATACATTTTCTGGGTTAATCTATGTACATATGGCCAAAATGCTAACCCCTCTCAAGCCTGGTCCCAGGAATGCCTCCACTCAGTCCAGGGAAGTTACATGTGTACAGATCATATAGATATAACTTTACATGTGCACCAGGTATGTAATTTTATGAAGACCTATTCTCCAGGAACAGCAGGAAGTCAGTCCTCACTTATGGGGTGACGCCGGCACAGACGGAGCCCGAGCGTAGCAATTCCTCAGCTTTCAAAGAAAGCCCTTTGGGATTGCTGCCACGCATGCGTGGTCCTCTTCCTATCCCAGGGTCCCATCTTGCTCAGTCTCCCTTTTTCCGTGGAGCCCTTTGGACACACGTCCTTGTCCCTCGGAAAAAGTATTTTGTTTTTGGCCTACTGGCCTTCTATTTTCCAGTTACACTGGTCTTCTACCCATCTTCCCCTGCTCTACCTTTTTAGAGCTCATAGGGGATGGTTTCCTTCAACGTTTTGCCTTAATGGGCTTTGCGCCCTTTTTACGTCTAACCGCTGGCTGCATGGGTCTTCGACCTCACGGTAGTCATTTTTGCCTCTATAGCCACTGGATTCAAAAAATGTGATAGATGCTCTAAGATCACCCATGACATTTGCCTGTGATGTCTTGGGGTGGATCATGATCCAGAGCTCTGTTCACTTTGTAAGAAAATGTCCTCCAAAGCCCTGCTCAGCCGTAAGCAGAAGTCCGAAGACATTTTCAGAAAAGCCGCCTCAGAGTCCCCGGTGGCACCCTCGGTCGTCTCTCCTCTGGTGGGATCCCCCACCTCAGCTCCGCGCTCTCAATGGCACTCCAACAAGGGGTCCCCTGAAGTGGAGCGGTGCAAACAGAAGAAGACCTCGAAGTCGCTTAGCCCCCGTCACGTTCCCGAGAGTTCAAGATGTTATCTCTTGGTGTTCTACTGCCCTTCCTCTGGCAGGGCAACTGGCTATGCTCCTTGAAATGCCTCTCCATGGTTGCCGCCTGCCTCAGGTGTCATGGTGTACCGGTCTTCCCCTACCTCGACAACTGGCTCGTCATGGGACCCTCGGTCAAGGAAACTTGCCGGGCAGTGTCACACACGATTCTTCTGCTCGAGGGCCTGGGTTTCTTGGTCAATTACCCCAAGTCCCACATTGAACTGGTGCAGGCCTTAGAGTTTATTTATTTATTTATTATTTATTTATTTAACATTGCTTATATACTGCGCTCTTTGTCATCAGTGCGGTTCACATTAAAACAATATAACACTTGGTCATTTGAATGTGACCTTCGTTTACATATAACAGGGTTTTAAACATGGAGGTAAACTGGGTAAGAACTATTTACATCTCTAGTAATTTACATGTCGGTACTATTTACATCTCTAGTAATTTACAGTTCATCTGAGCATGCTTTGATACTCAGTGGGCGGCCGTGTTTCTACCGGTGGATCGCGCCGACCGCCTCTGAACCTTGGCAGCTCGGGTCCAGAGCACTCCCTGGGTCACGGTCCAAACTATGCTGTGCCTCCTGGGCCACATGGCCTCCACCATCCATGTTGTTCCCCACTCTCACTTGCACATGCAGACAGCTCAGTGGTGCCTCAGTGCCCAGTGGAGCCTGTCCGTCAGCTACCTCAGAGACCCCGTGAGGATCTCCCACAGCCTTCGCCTGTCCCTGGGCTGGTGGCAAAACCCCCGCAACCTCGACCGGGGGTTGCTCTTCCAGACCCTGCATCACGACATAGTGCTGACAACGGATGCTTCCCTGCTGGGGTGGGGAGGCCTCTGCAGTGCATTGTACACACAGGGGCAGTGGTTGCCCAAGGAGTCTTAGCAGCAGATAAACTTGCTTGAGCTCCGGGTGATTCGGTGGGCCCTGAGGGCCTTCGAGGATCACCTCAGGGGAAGGTCAGTGCTCGTGCAGACTGACAACCACATGGCGATGCTCTATATCAACAAGGAGGGGGTACTGGATTAAGCTCCCTCTGGCGGGAAGTGGCCCTCCTCTGCTCCTTCGCCTTCCGTCGAGGGATGACCCAGGTCAAGAAAATGTCCTAGTGGACAGGCTAAGCAGACTCCTCCGCCCTCATGAATGGTGGCTGGATACGGGGGTAGCCGGCTGGCTGTTCCGCCGATGGGGGACCCCGGCTATGGATCTATTTGCCAGTCCACTGAATGCACAGCTTCCCCGCATCTGTGGGCCAGGGCCGCACACGAGCAGTGAGGACCCGGATGCGTTCCTTCTGAGCTGGTCCTCCAGTCTGCTCTATGCGTTCCCTCCCACTCCTCTCATTGCGAGGACCCTCCTCAAAGCTCAGTGGGACTGGGCATCGATGGTCCTCGTAGCTGCCTCGTGGCCTCGGCAGCCCTGGTTCCCGCTCCTGCTTCAGCTGTCGATGGAGCCTCCAGTCCCAATGGGCTGTGCCCCGGGCCTGCTAATGCAGGAGGACGGATGGGTGCAGCACCCGAACCTGGCCTCGTTATCCATCACAGCTTGGCGGCTGAATGGGTCTCCCTAGCTCTGCTTGGTCTCCCGGAGGAAGTCAGGAGGTTCTCCTCTTGTTGAGGAAGACCTCAACTAGGCGAGCTTATGCCTTCAAGTGGCGGCGCTTCTTGGTCTGGTGCTCCCAGCTCCAGATCGACCCATTCTCTTGCCCCACTCTGTGGGTCTTCAGTACCTCCTCCATCTCTCGAAGGAGGGTCTGAAGTTGAACTCCGTCAGGGTGCATTTGAGCGCCATCTTGGTGAATCACCGCCCCGTTGAGGGGAAGCACCTCTCGGGACTGCCCTTGGTCTCGCTTTATGTGGGGTCTCTTGCTGTCCAAGCCGCCCATCTGGCCTCCCCCAGTGGCTTACGTGTTCACCCTTTGAGCCGATAGCGACATGCTCGCTTCAGCACCTATCCTGGAAGGTGGTCTTCCTGGTAGCTCTGACTTCGGCCCGCCAAGTCAGTGAGGTCCAGGCTCTTATGGGTAATGACCCTTACACTAGATTCTATAGGAATTGGGTGTTACTCCATACCCACCCCAAGTTCCTGCTGAAAATAGTTTTGGACTTCCATCTCAATCAGGAGATAGTCTTACTGACTTTCTTCCCGAGACCCCATGCCGACCAGGCGTCGGCGGCTCTCCATACACTCAACTGCAAGTGGGCTCTTGCCTTCTATTTGCAGCACACCCAGGCTCATTGCAAGTCTGGCCAACTCTTTGTGACCTACGATCCCAATCGACTGGGACAGGCAGTCACTAAACGCATCCTCTCCATTTGGGTGGTGGACTGCATCGCCTTTGCTCACATGAAGACGGGTACTCCGTTAGATCGTCGAGTCACTGCATATGGGATCTGGGCCAAAACGGCTTTGGTGGCCTCGTTGCGCTCCGTGCCCCTGATGGACATCTGCCGGGTGGTGACCTGGTCTTCAGCGAACACCTTCACTGCTCACTACTGCCTGGAGAGGGAGTCCCGCCAGAACAGCGCCTTCAGCCAGGCTGTACTCCATAATTTGTTCGGGGTATAAGCAATTCCTGCCCTCTGACCTTTCTTTACAGCTACTGAGGGCTTCGCTGCAAGGACCCGAGGACTCGGGCTCCTTCAGTCATCGGCTTCTGCTCACTGCCTCACGGAGGTGGTTTTTGATTACTGGTTCGATAGCCTGTAGTTTGGGAGTCCCATAAGTGAGGACTGACTTCCTGCTTGTTCCTGGAGAAAGCGTAGTTACTCACCTGTAACAGGTGTTCTCCAGGGACAGCAGGAATCACTTCTCACTACCCTCCTGCCTCCCCTGATGAGTTTCTGGATTTTTGTCCTTCCCTTGTCATCTGCTTGGTAGGGCTCGAGCTAAGGGACATGACTAAGCAAGATGGCACCCTTGGGTGGGAAGAGGACCACGCATGCGTAGCAGCAATCCCAGAGGCTTTCTTTGAAAGCTGGGGAATTGCTCCACGCAGGCTCCATCAGTGCCGATATTACCCCATAAGTGAGGACTGATTCCTGCTGTCCCTGAAGAACACCTGTTACAGGTATGTAACTACGCTTTTCGGTATGCGAAGCTCTGCTTTGCATGCCGAAATGCTTTTGAAAATTACTCTCACTAGGAGTAAGTCTATAAAGCATTTTCCCTGTATTCAGCATGTTTTACATGCCAAAAATGTTTCTTATAAAATTGTACAGTTGAATACATGCGCACAAGTACATATGCAGACAAGATTATGCATACCTCCATGCTCACCATGCGTTAGCAGGTCCAGTGCAGTTTCAGCAGAGCTGAGATGGAAATGCGATGTATGTGCATATTTTCTAAAATAAGCTTGTACTTGTATAAAGTGTGCATACACATTTACATCTTCTTTGCAGCAGGTGTAAATTGTTGCACATGAAATTGTGCACTATTGAAGATAGATCAGCTAGTGTATGTCGCGCAGACACATAGGCATCTATGTTACCTTTATAAAACAGGAATAAATGAAGCGCTATTGGAAATTTTCACATAGGTACCCTGTGAGGCACTTACCCCCACTGTGTCAAAGGGAAATATGATTGGTACACAGAGTCCAAAGTTTGGTTTTGCCACACATTCTCACTCATGTTATACTGAAGTGCCAATCAAAGGAAAACATAGGGATGGAGATGGGGAAGGATTAAGGCTATAAGGAATATCCAATATGAACTTTCATTTCATATTATTATTTGAAAATCAATTACAATTACAGAAGAGATTTCTGCCTGTAATAAGAAATCAATATTTATTTTACTAATCCTGGGCTTTGCAGATAATCCTTAACAATTGGAATGATAGTTTTTTCTGAGGGATACATGCTTGATGGAATATATAACATGCATGGTATCCAAACATGAAGTTGATGCAGCCAAAAAATATCCTGGACTTAGAAATCCAGAAACCTAAAGATCATTCTGTATCCCAGGAACTAAGGGGTATGTTTACTAAACCGTCTTAATGTGCGCTCTGACACGTTAGCGCGTGATAAGGCGCCTTATCGTGCGATAAGGTACCTTATCGCGCGCTAACATGCTCAGCGGCGCTCAGCGGCGCTCAGCGGCGCAAATGAGCGCTGAAGGTGGAGTAAAGGCTCCCTGAGGGTGGAGTAAAGGCTCCCCAGGGGCAGAGAGAAGGGGTCAATGGGTAGAGAGTGGGAGGGAAGAGGCTCCCTGCACAGCAGACCATGGCCCAGCCCTGTTTAGGTGGGTGCCGTGCACTGCAACAGACAGGCTCTGTCTGACAAACAGTCATGGTATCTCCAGGGAATGCACTGTCTCTGTGGCAACATGGTGGTGCAGGGCACACAGCCAATGTGTTCAGGAGCAGAAGGTCACAAGTTCAAGTCCCAGCTGTGGTTCCTGCCAACCCTGTCCTCATATTTTACCCACTACTAAAATGCGGTAATACAGACAGAACCTTTAGTGCAGATAATGTAAACATGCCCAAAATGCCTACATTTTATCCTACAGAGCACAGACACCATAAACATGCGCATTACCTAGAGCAGAGTCTCCCAAAAGCAGTCCTGGAGGGCCAAACACCATTCAGGTCCCATGCTGTCTCCAATAACTATGGCTGTGCTGCATTTCTATGCACCGCCCCCATGGTATGCAGATGTATCTCATGCATATTCATTAGGGACAGCATGAAAACCCGAACAGGGTTTGGTCCACCAGGACCGGAGTTGGGAACCTCTGCCCTAGAGCAGTGGCCAACAGGGGCAGACACACCCTCACCCACAGTCTCCATTATCCAAAGCCTCCTGGAAAGGCAGGAAGTTGGGCCCTGCGTGCATCTCCCAATACTAGCACTTGCATACCTTAGCAATGCCACCCTAAACCTGGGAATATTGTACACACCTATCAAACGGTTGCTATGATTACTGGCAGATAGCAATTCCTAAGTTAAGCACAATTTGCTGATTGAGCTGCATCATAGCAACCTTTCTGCTGTCTGTGGAGTGTGCTTCAGGTCTGATGTCTGACAGTGTTTACCACCCTGGGGAGTGACCCCAACAGTATTGCGTACCATAGCCATGCCTGCACTGTGCCCAGGACTGGTGCGGTGGCCAGGGCTGCCAAGAGCCTCTATATTTGCACAATGCTGGCATAGGTGTGGGAGCGTGTGTTTGTCTATCCAGTGTGTGGTGTCTGCCAACACCTTCCTCAGCCCACACTGTTGCCAGTGTAAGCCTGCCAATGTGCATAATGAGGAGCAAGGTACCATGGGTATAGCCTGGACAGGGTGGCCTGGCCAGGATGCATCTGCACAGGGCATAGGGCAATGGCTCGGACATTGTAGTGCCTGACAACCACCTGCATGGACAGGGTGGCCACAGCATGTCCTGCTGGGAGGTCACTCTCACCCTGACTGAGCAGTGACCACGGCATGGCTAGGTTCTTTCATAGTGCTGTATAGTGTTTTTCTCATATGATATTTATGATTCCCTTTTGGGGCCCAATCACTGACATCTGCTTGGTGTGTTTGCTGATATCCCAGTTCTGGGTACATGCATCTCCTCCAGAAACATGCACTATGGACTAGCTAGCAGACTGTCTGCAGCTAGTATGTGGCTGGAACATTATGCAGCAGCTGGAGGCTTGCTGCTGGAGAATGTCAGATAGTGGTGGGGGGTGGGCAGCTGTTGATTTCCAGGCCTTCTGTCTGCCTTGCCTTATGGATATGTACAGATCTGCATTGCCTCCCCTGTATGGTGTCTGTTCCCCAGGAGGACTGGGGTGGATGGTCCTCTCTACTGCCACCAGTGCGGGGAGGTAGAGTGTGGCTCTGCTGGTGGGAGATCCCCCTCCCGCTCGTGACCATGGTACCAACACAGGATATGCACTATTTTGGGTGCATCATAGCCCATAAGGGCTAGACATGACTGAGAATACAGATGTGTCTGCAGGAACTACCCATCACACACACTAGCACTGAAGGGTACCTGCAGCATAGCCTATTTCAGCTATGAAAGGTGCTGTGGACCTGGTGCTGGGTGCCCCACCTCACTCTCAGGGTGAGCACAGTACCCGCACAATGTGACAGTCTGTAGCTACTCTGTGCCAGTAACATACACGGTCAGTACCCCCTACCAGGCTGAGGTGCTGTGGGGGTGCATACCCCATCTTGTGATCATCTGTAGACTGCTGATTTGCATGTGCAGTGCATCATGGGTACGGGTGGGTTAACCCTATCCTGGTAACCACAGCAGACTGTTTGTGTGGTGACATGCAGTCCTTCTGTAGCCAGCCAGGGGCTTGTTAATAGCTGTAGCCCACTGGTTACTTCACTGCCTGTGGAGGCAGAGGTCATGGTTTCAAACCCATGGTGGGGTTATTTGATAGGGCTATCTGAGGCATTGTTTATTTTTAATGTACATTAGTGCTGCCAGCAAAAACACCCTCAGAGTACTGTAACCATAAGGTGCCTCAGAAGGCGCTTTATAGGGTGCCCTATAAAGCGCCTTCTGAGGCACCTTATGGTTACAGTCCATATAAGGTGCCTTATAAGTTGTCCTATGGAGCGCCTTATAGGGTGCCCTATAGGGGACATTATAGGGTGCCGTGGCAGACAGTGCACTTTATAATGTGCCCTATGGAGTGCCTTATAGGGTGCCTTATGTGGCACCTTAGGTTATGGCACGTGAGGGTGTGTTTGCTGGCAGCAATAATTAAAATACAAATAAAATGCCTCAAGAAACAATACTTACATGTCAAAGCTGATGCCTCAGCCAGTCTTATGCATTAGGCACACTGGGGGATCAAACTCATGACTCCTGTATCATCAGTCAGTGTATTAACCATTGTACTACACCTCTGTTTCTGTGTTTGCATGTCTGGGTGCCTACTTAAGATTACCGCGCGTTAACGTGCTTAGTGGCACTTAGCGGCGCTTAGCCCGTTAATGTGCGCAGCAGCGCGCATTATCGCGCGATAATCCCGTTTTGCTACTTTAAGACTGAAACGCCCACTCCTTTTATGGAAGCCTGCACACTATTGCCGGGCGCACATTAAGACGGTTTAGTAAACATACCCCTAAGTTCTACAATCCCTTCCTCTCCTTGAGAGATCCTCCATACTTGTTGCATATTTTCTTCATTTCAGAAATTAGATACAGTTCTTGTCTTAAAACACTGGGAGGCTATTCCATACATCTACCTTCTTTTCCATAAAAAAATACTTCCTATGGCCCCCTCATTCCAGAGCTACCTTTCAACTGGAAAAGGGCCACCTTCTGTGCATTTATACCAAGGAGGTATTTAACAAATGACTTACATAAGAAATGCCATAACGGGTCAGACCAAGATCCCTCAAGCCCAGTATCCTGTTTCTAACAGTGGCCAATATAGATCAAAAGTACCTGGCAGGTTCCCAAAGAGGCACACAGATTCCACAATGCTTGGCCTGGGGCAAGCAGTGAATTTCCCCAGTCCTCTTTAATAATGTTTTATGGACCTTTCCTCCAGGAACTTGTCCAAACCTCTTTTAAATCCAGCTGCACTAACAGCTTTAATTACATCCTCCGGTAACGAATTCCAAAGTTTGATTACGCGTTGATTAAAAAAATATCTTCTCTTATTAGTTTTAAATGGGTTGCATTGTAGCTTCACTGTGTGTCCTCTAGTCTTTCTACTTTTTGTTGGCATAAACAACTGATCTACATTTACCTGTTCCACTCCATTCATTAATTTATAGACCTCTATCATATCCCCCTTAGCCATCTCTTTTCCAAGTTGAAGAGTCCTAACCTTTTAAGCCTCTCCTTATAGGAGTATCCTTCCATTCCCTTTACCATTTTTATTGCTCTTCTTTGTATCTTTTCTAATTTAGCTATATCTTTTTCAAGATATGGCAACCAGAATTGTACACAATATTCAAGGTGCAGTCGCACCATGGAACAATACAGAGGCATTATAATATCCTTTGTTTTATTCTCCATTCCTTTCCTTATGATTCCTAGCATTCTATTTGATTTCTTGGCTGCTGCTGCACACTGGGCAGATGGTTTCAACATATTATCCTTTATGACGCCTAAATCTTTTTCCTGTGTGGTGGTTTCTAAGGTAGCATTTTGCATTGTGTGATCATAGTTTGGGTTGTTCTTCTTTAAGTGCATAATTTTGCACTTGTCCACATGAAATTTCATCTGCCATTTGAACATCCAGTCTTCCAGTTTATCAAGGTTCTCTTGCAATTTTTCACAACTTTGAATAATTTTGTGTCATCTGCAAATTTGATCACCTCACTCATTCCTATTTCCGGGTCATTTATGAATATGTTAAATGTCTCTATCAGATCTCCCTCTCCTGCCTTTCTTCAAAAGTATATATCAGGCATGCCCAATTTTGAATAGTGCCAAAAGTGCCAGTGATCTACCACCATGAAAATTAAGTTTCAAATTAGTTTCAAATAAAATTTTAACCCAATAAAGTTGGAGGATTCCCCCTCCCACACACACACATTTTTAATGAACCTTCTGTCATTTACTTGGATGTGATCAGCTGTTAAGCAAATTAAGCAAAAACAAAACAGAGAGACAAAGATCCAGTAAGAACTGTGAGGGGAAATGGCCTTCCGCCAGGCTATTCCTTCTTTTCCACGTCCCGCCGGGGCAGAAGTGGCGGGGGCGTGGCTATTATCTATCGCTCTTCTCTCTATCTTTCTGAGCTCGCCTCTTCCCCCTCTCTGCTCTACCCAGAGACCCTGCTTGTGCAGTTGGCCTCTTCTGCTACTCCATATCATTTCCTTCTAATCTATGCTCCGCCCTCCCTTCCTACCTCCTCCTGGGATTCACTCTTGGCCACTATATCTGAGGCTTCCTTGCTCTATCCCCGCCTCCTAATTTAAGGTGATTTTAATGTTCACGCTGATTCTCCCTCTTCGGTAAGAGATTCCTCTTTCCTTTCCCTTTTGTCTGATCTTTCTCTTCGTCAATCTGTCTCTTTTCCTACACACATAGCCGGCCATTCCCTTGACCTCCTTATTACTTCTGCCTCTTTCCTTTTTCCCTTTTCCTCACTGTCGTTTTTCTCTCTCCCCTGGTCCGACCATCACTGCCTTTTGTTTTCTATCCCTGCCCCCCCTCCAGCCCCACGTTCATCCTCAAACTCCGGTCTCACACTACCACTCACTCGCAAGATCACCGCGAACACTCTTCTCCAGTTTCCATCTTCTGCCAGTCTGTTCCCCACAGACTTCGAATCCCTCTCTGTTGATGCCCAGGCCCATTGTTGGAATTCCACCCTCTCAACTGCTTTGGACTCTGTCGCTCCCCTCCGTCCCCGCCCCTGCCCCCGCCACTGTCCACACCATCCCTGGTTTCATCCCGGTCTTTTCCTACATCGCAAACACCTCCGTCGGGCGGAACGTCTCTGGCAAAGACATCCTTCCCCCGCCAATCTGTCAGCTTTTCGCCTTTGTCACCGTCACTACTGCTCTCTGCTTCACGCCGCAAAGCGTGATTATTATTCCTCTCTTATTTCCTCCTCCTCAAATTCTTCACGCCGTTTGTACTCTATTTTGCACTCCCTCACTGCGTCTCATTCTGCCTCTTCCTCTTCTCCCCCACCTACATCTTCTCTTCCTGACCCTTCCTCTCTTGCTACTTTCTTTGTCAATAAAGTGGATACTCTTCGCCAATCTTTTCCCTTATGCCCCCCTCCCCTCTCTCCCCCTGCTGCGCTCCCTCCTCCTTCCTACTCATCCCCATCCCATTCTGTTCCTGTGCTATCCCATTCCTGGTCCTCTTTTGAGATGATCACTCCCACTGTTCTGCAACAGACTTTTCTTTCTATCCGTAAAACCACCTGCTCAACTGATCCCATCCCATCCTCTGGGCTCCTAGAACCCTCCCTAGCTCTCTCTCCGTATATCCTTCTCCTGTTTAATTCTAGTCTGTCCTCTGGCACTTTCCCCTCCAGCTGGAAACACGCTACTGTCCGTCCCATCCTAAAGTCCCGTTCTTCTGATCCATCTGTTCCCTCTAGTTGGCGCCCTGTCTCTAACCTTTCTTTTCTCTCTAAATTTCTTGAAAAGCTGGTCTTTACTCAACTCTCTTCTCACCTTGAGGCCTCTCTCACTCTCCACCCTCGTCAATCTGGTTTTCGTCCTACTCACAGCACTGAAACTGTCCTTCTTTCCCTTCTAAATGAACTTCACACTGCTCACGATCGTGGTCTCTATACTTTGGCTGTTTCTCTTGACCTTTCCGCTGCTTTCGATCTAGTGGATCACCGCACCCTTCTCACTCGTCTTAGGGAAGCAGGTCTCTCTGGTGTAGTTCTTCAGTGGTTTCATTCTTTCCTTTCCTGACGTTCTTTCTCTGTTGTTTCTGGGTCTTCTTCTTCTGCTCCTACTCCTCTCACCTGTGGGGTTCCCCAAGGGTCCATCCTTGCACCACTTCTTTTCAATGTCTTCTTAGCTCCTCTTGCCCTTCAAATTCAACAGTTTAGCATCTCCGCGTATTACTACGCGGACGACATCTTTCTTCTCCTTCATACCGATTCCCTCTCTCCGGATATTACCCCCCTTAATCACTGTCTTGCTGCTATTGCTTCCTGGTTTTCCTCTAACTTCCTTCACGTGAACCCTTTTAAATCCCATGCCATCTGGTTTACGTTTGGAGATCCTTCCCCCACTTGTGCCCCCTCCTTCTCTTCACAGCCTATTCCTCTTGTCTCTTCTCTTCGTTACCTGGGTGTTACTCTTGATTCCTCTCTTTCCTTTAAGGACCATATCTCTTCTCTTGTTCAGTGCTCTTTTTTCTCCCTTAGGCAACTTTGTGCGGTTCGCCCTTTCCTCTCCCCTCCTGCCCTGGCCACACTTCTTTGTTCTCTCGTGATGTCTCGTCTCGACTATTGTAATGTCTCCCTTGCTGGTCTGCCCCTTTCCCAACTGTCTCATCTTCAACGTGTCCAGAACTCTGCTATTCGTCTTCTAGCTCACGCCTCTCATTTTGATCATGTTACCCCACTTCTTCTTCATCACCATTGGCTGCCTATCTCCTTTCGTATCCAGTATAAAATTCTTATTCTTACTCACAAGGCTGTTCGCACTGGCTCCCCCTCCTATCTTGCTGATCTGATTTACTTTCGCCCTCCCCACCGTTTGCTCCGTGCTATTCACATGAATCGTCTGTTTCTTCATTCCCCCTCTCAGGCCCATCTTGTCTCCACCCATTCTTCTGCTTTCTATTTCCTAGCCCCAAGCCTTTGGAAATCCCTCCCCCCCCCCCCCCCCGCTTCGTGCGGAAGAGTCATACCAATCCTTCAAATCTCAACTCAAGACACACCTCTTCAGACTAGCGTTTGACCTTCCAACCATGGTTTCTCCCTCCCCCTCCGCTACTCCCTCTCCCCCTGTCTTATGATGTTGTAACCTTTTAATGTTGTACTGTAGTTATTGTTCTTTCGATGTCTCTCTTTTCTTCTTTGTCCTATCAATTTTTATGGCGTTCTTTTCTGTTTCATGCAGCCTGTTTTTAATTTGTTTTAAACTTTTTTATTGTAAACCGCTCAGGTGCCTCTGGTGTTGGGCGGTATATCAAATTTTAAAATAAACATAAACATAAACATAAAGTACATTTTTTCTTAAAGTTTTATTGAGTAATAACTTTCTTTAACTGTCTTAAGAACTTTTTTTTAACTTTTATTGAGTAAGTTGTGTTAAATTTAGGTTGAGTATTAATCCAGGCTGATCTTGCATAATCTTTAATATTTCGATCTTGCTCATTAGTGAGACGACTGAGCCTGCATTTCATTCACCAGCTTTTTGAAGTTGGGTGAATATTGAGTGAGGGGCAGTCTCAGAGAATCCTGGAGATTTTCATCTATCATGTTGGAACGTTTTGTACTCTTTGTCATTTTCAGATGGGAAAATGCAGATTCACACAAATAAGTTGAACCGAAACAGGAGTGTACAGCTTCACTGCATCTTCTCAAGTTGGGAAATTTGTCTCTAGGCACTAGCTTCCAAAACGATTCTTGCTCAGCACAGGTCTTGAGAAAAATGTCATTTTTAAGGGTTAATATTTTGTTTTCAAGAGATGGCTTGTTCAATGAGTAATTTTTACTGATAGCAGCTGCAGTTTCTTTAATGTCCACATATACAGTACTTTGAATGGGTATGACATGTACTCCACAACTGTTCCAATGTTTTGGAAGTCATAGAATCTATTTTCAAATTCCTGGATAACAGAACATATTTCTGTCACATACTTCTCGTTCTTAAAAAGAAAATTTGGATATTGTCCCAGATGGTCCTGCGTATTAGGAAAATGATCAAAAGTGTTGTTTGCAAGGTCAGTTATCATGAACTCAAATTTGCTCTTGCAGGATGAAACTGTACTCATCATCTCACCACTGCATTTGTTTTTACCCTGTAGTTCAAGGTTCATATCACTTAGTTTGCCTGTAAAGTCAGCGAGAAATGCCAGATCACATAACCACTCCTCATCTTCCAACTCTGCTTGGTCATCTCCCCTCTCCTTCAAAAAACTTCTTATTTCATTCAGCAAATCACAAAATCTTTGCAAAAATGTGTGCCTACTTAGCCACCTTACATCTGTGTGCAAAATTTCTGCTGCCCCTTCATCAAGAGTAAGCTTGAAAAGCCATCTTTGAAGTGATATTCCACAAACTGAATTTACAATTTTGAAAGTGATGTCCATGACAGTCTTTATATTGAGTCTCTTGCTTGCCAAAACTTGCTGGTGAATGATGCAGTGGTAAGAAAGGAAATCTGGGAAGTCGTCATGCTGTCTACAAAGGGCTATGAAACCGTTAACCTCACCTGTCATTGCTCTTGCTCCATCAGTAGTGATGGAAACAAGTCTATGCAATGGAAGTTTACTCTGTCACAAAAGAATAGAAAGAACTGAATATTTCCTGACTGGTAGTTCTCCCTTTTAAAGAAATCATTCCAAGTAGTTCTTCTTTAACACTGAAGTCTTCAGAAACCATCCAGATAATAACTAGTAACTGGGCTATGTCTCTTATGTCTGTAGATTCATCCAGTTGGAGTGAGAAAGCAACACAATTTGAAACATCCTCCAACAACTGTTCACCCAGACTCTGCCCCTTCCCTGCCCCCATCTACCTTTCCCGCACAACCTGCGGGGAAGGCACGAATAGCGGGGTTGGACGTCCATGTGTGTTTTGGTTAGTATTTTTTTATATTTTCATAGTCTAGTTCTGTTATTATATACCTTTTTGAACATAAATATAAAATGGAAATAATAATATAAATTTTATGAGCTGCAATAAGGAGCTGTGTAATCGGGTATTTTCAGTGACTTACATATGCGGATGGACTTTATGCAGGTATTTTAGTTGGTCACTGTTGTATAAGTACGCATCTCAGACCAATGGCACATATGTTTACTGTGGGTACGCACATAGCCAAAGTCTAGCAATTACATACATAGATTACTCCTGTTGGAATTCTGCATATAAAATTCAAAATTCTGTGTAAAAAGGTCTGAATTATGCAAAATTCTGCATGCTCTGTCACAATAACAAAGCATATTGTTTTTGAGTGATACTTAACTTAAAATAAAATACAGAAAAAATATCACCAGAAAGTGCAAATGTTGAATTATTGTGTGCAGAATTCCAATAGGAGTAATTAATTGTATATTAGAACAACTTACTCTTCCACATGTAAAAAGTAGGCATGGTCACTTACAGCTGCTCTGAGGCTGATGTAAGTCATCGTGACTTAATTTAAAACGCATTCCTTATCGTTCCTCCAGTTTAGTCCTCAACCTCTGGGTAGTGAACCTCCTCCTGCAGCTTGGAGACTGGGCATGTCAAACTCATGACGTCACTGGATATAGCCTGCTGGTCTCTCCCATCAGCCCCCAGTGTGTCCAGTCTCCACACAGCAGGAGGATGTAGTGAGCCTAGCTTCTGGGCTCACTTGGGGGAACAGATAAGGAGCATTTAGTGTGACAAATTCTATTCTGATTTTACTTTTGATTTTTACCTTTAATTTTACTTTTAATTCAGTTACCTTCAGGTTAATTGGCAATGAGGGATTAGTTCCCTTTAGTTGTTAGGAGCAAATTTCCTTATATTTACAGTAATTTTAAATTTGAGCCTGGATCTTTAAATTAGTAGCAGCTCCCACCTTCCATCCTTGTCAGTTATTGTCACTTACTGCAGGCATTCACCGGTGCGGATCTCTCTCCCTTGACGGTACGGGAGAGAGCGCCAGGACCTGTACAGCCACACTGAAGTTGTGTGAGATGGAGCCTCTCCATTGCTGCGGGATTTTAATTTTACTCTGTGGAACCGGCTGAGTGGTCCTCGCCGTGGCTGCCAGGCGCAGCAGCGCAGCTTGAGGATTGGATGAATTCAAGGCGGTAGGAGCAGGCTGCATGGCTTTCGGCCCTGCAGGTAAGGCTTTCAGGCTCTGTCGGTCTGCTGAGGCCTCCTTTTTGCAGCGGCTGTTGTTCTTGGCGCCAAAATTCGTTGGCAAAGAGGCGGCCATTTTCTCTCTAGGTATTTGGACCGCATGGCGAGAGTTGCAGTGAGCTGCCTGTGTGAGGAAGACAGGCAGAATAACTAGCTTTTTAGGTCTAGTGTTTCTTTCTTTTGTTTGTAGGTTTTTTGAGGCTGGGGGGGGGGGTTCCCTAGCTTTAAGGGGGCTGTTGTCGGTCCTCTTTATTTTTAAGTTTATTCTTAGTTTTATAGGACAGCAGTTTTGGCATTGATCTCTGATGCCACATGTTCTTTCCCTCCTAATCATGTCTCTGAGGAGCATCTGTTAAGTCCCGGGATATTAGGAAAATTGCCAGCTTTTAGGTTCTTCAAGAGCAGAGCCCTAACTTGTAGGTGGAAAGAGGGACAGGCTGAAAGTGTGCTTGAGACAGTAGCTCTTTTTTGTATTCACGATCTGCAAATGTATTCTATAGTGAAAGTTGCCCAAATGCCTGTGGTTTCACAGGGACAGATTTAGGAAACCTTAGGATATAAAAAAATATATAATAATATTAATAGTTAAACTGTCAACCAAGAAGTGCCTGTGCTACGGTCTATGGCCACCAGAGGGCAGCTGGTACACTCAATAGTGCCTTTCTGTGACTGTGTGTATGCAGCCATCATCAGATTGATCTCTGCAAGTCAGGGAAGAAATAACCACAGGGCCACCTCATGGGCACTCAGGGGTTAGTGACTAAACAAGCAACTGTAATGTTCTGCAAATCAAGATTATATTACCAATATTTAAAGCTCTTAACTTATGTATCGTTTGTCAGGCTCTGGTGCCCTAAAGGCCACTGGATGGCAGCGCTGCTCATGAATCACATATAGTATTCAGTGCCCCCATCCCTGGGGGGGGGGGGTAAAATACAAAATCATATTCTTCATCAGGTTCACACAGGCAGCAACCTCTAAGACCTCCACTTGCAAGGTTGTCGGTGTATCCCACTGCTATTTCTCTGACTGCACGAAGGCCGGGGGGGGGGGGGGGATGCCTCTGTGTTTCATAGCTCCACTTAGCATGCCCTTCCCAGGAAATTCTCATCTATTTCTAGAGCCTGTGCTGTCAGAGCAGAGCTTTAAGCATTTAGCAGGGGCACTGTGCCATCTTGTTAAAGGGCCCGTGCTGAGGGTGAAGAGAAGGACGTCTAGGTAGCACAGTCTGGGGCTTAGTGCTCCAGGGCACTGGAAGGTTTCATAGAGGAAGTCAATACTCTGTGTATGCTCCATTCATTCAGCCTATGTTCAAGCGTGCTCACTGCACTGTGTTTGGGTGACAGGTGCTGGGTCACCCGTATATGTAGATGTGCATTTTGTATGTGCTCACAATTTTTGGGTGCACTCTTTGCAGAGTGAGACTGCATATCTTTGCTCAGACTGTATTATCAGGCTAAGGTAATTTCTCCAGTAATGGGGGGATGTCGATTGTAATAAAGTGCGTGAGGTCCTCATGGTGTTACATGGGGTTGGAGATGCAGTCATGGGATCTGCTGTGGAGTGAGCCGTCCGGAGGAGCTATAGTGTCACAGTCACCAGTTTCCCTTTCTCTTTGGGCTTTGCTCTCCGATCCTAGCCCCTCTTTCTCTCTGATGTCCAGGACGCAAGGTCCCTGGCCCACTGGACAATCTATTCTCAGCCTTTTCTCAATGCTGGCAGAAGGACTGGAAGAGCGAGAAAGGAAGACCAGGAACCAGCACCAGCTCTGATGTCTCTCCACTGCCAGTGTTTGCTATGGTCACATATTCCCAGTCAGTTATTTATTTGAGTATACTGATTGCCTACAGGTCAGGATGGCATACAGTCGATTACGGTATTTCTATTTCCCTTGTCCCTGAAGGGCTCACAATTTATGTTTTGGTACCTGAGGCAGAGGGTTAAGTCGCTTAACGAAGGCCAGAAAGACCACCTGTGGGACCAGAAACCCCAGTTTTTATGGCCCAAGATTGGTGGTCTCAATTAGAATTCAAACCCTTGGTCCTCTGGCAACTTGCCTCAACCACTAGGCCACACTGCTCCGTGTGAGCTAGCCACAGGGCCATAGGGCCAGGCGCAGCCTGTTACTTCCAAGGCAGAGACCTTGGGGAGGTGTTCCATTCATAAGGATACGAGAAATGCCATACTGGGTCAGACCAAGCTCTTTCAGGTCCAGTATCCTGTTTCCTAGGGTAGCCAATCCAGGTCTTAAGGACCTGGCTGGTTTCCAAAAAGATGACTGGGCTACTCAATGCTTGTATCGGGGCAAGCGGTGGATTCATGTATGCTCATATTTTAAGGGTTCCGTTGCATGTACAATAGATGTGACGCTCTGTTGGGTTGTGTGCCTTGTAGAACATCTTGAATTGGTGAAAGTTGGTATTAAAAAAAATAATAATAATAATTTTCCAGCTTCTCTCTAATAAAAGGTTATGGACCTTTCCTCCAGGAGCTTGGCCAAAACCTTTGTTAAACTCCGCTACGTTCGGAGATCGTTTCGCGCAAGGCTCTTGGAGTACACAGGAGACTCAGTGGTCAATCAACCGACTGGAAATGCGAGCGATATGCCGGGCATTGCAGGCGTTCGAAGCTACGGTGACAGGTTGAGCGGTGCGAGTACTGTCCGACAACTCCGCGCCGGTGGCCTACATCAATCGGCAGGGCAGAACCGGAAGTGTGGCCATAGAGGCCATGGCAGAGGGTCTGTGTGTGTGGATAGAGCTTTGGCTGCCAGCATTTTCGGTGGCGCAGGTTTCTGGTAAGGACATTGTGACAGCGGATTTCCTCAGCTGACTCCAGGTAGATGCCGGAGAATGGGAGTGGCATCCGGAGGTGTTCGAACAGATCAGTCGCATATGGGGACAGCCAGTAATGGACCTCATGGCGGTGTTTCACTCTGCGTAAACGGGTCGCTTCTTCAGCAAACCGCTTTGATCACATCACTCCCATTCTCATTCGACTCCACTGGTTGCCCCTCCGTGTTAGGTTTCATTACAAACTTCTGATCCTTACTCACCGTGCACTCTATACCAATAACCCTTTATACCTGGCTGATTTAATCTCTCTTCACACGCCCTACCGTCAGCTTCGCTCCCTTCACGCTAACCGTCTGGTCTTACCGTCTCCATCTCATGCCCATCTTGAGAAGACCCATCAGGCTGCTTTCTTCTTTCTTGGACCTTGGTTATGGAATGCCCTGCCTTCATCCCTCCGCTTAGAATCCTCCTACTCACAGTTTAAATCCTCTCTCAAAACTCATCTGTTTCAAAAAGTGTTTGATCTCCCCCCCTGATTTATCCCCCTGATTTCCCTCCCTGATACCGCCCCTGGTTATTGTCCTGTCCTAGCTTAGTTGGTCTTGCCCCCCCTCTGTTTGTGTTTGTTAGTTGTGCTGTCTGCATTCTTTGTCTTTATTTTGGTGTTAATTATTGGTTAGTGTTTGAATATTGTCAATTGGTGGCTGTTTCTATTGCCTATTATTGTTTGAATTTGTATTGTTTTTAACTTGTGTTATTTGAATACTGCTTATTGTTTTAACTCGTGCCCATGTTTAATTGTTATTTATTATTGTTTGTACAGTTTTGTGCTATTCTTTTCTCTCTTTCCTATTATTTTTGGCGTTCTTTTTCCGTAGTTTGCAGTGCTGCCTTTTATTTTATTTGTACACCGCTTTAATGTTTTTTTAACGTAAGCGGTCTATCAAGTGTGGAATAAAGTTAAAGTTAAAGATAAAGTTAAAGCAAACGACGTGAAAGGAGGTTGAAAGGCATCGGCACACTGTTTCAACGGCGGCCATTGTCCGGTCTTCTCTGTGTCTTTCCACAGGGGGCACTCATAGGTCGAGTGGTTCTGCGTATCGAAGGGCTTTGGGGAAACGTGTGGTCGGGGGCCTCGGGCTGGCCGAAGCGCCCATGGGATGCCTGCCTCATACGGTTGCTCGACGGGAATCCATAGAGGTTTCCGACATTGGAGATTCTGTTGCTACGGAGTTCCCTTCGAATGCCTCAAGTGCATCAGTTTTCGCTTACGGGGTGGCCATTGAAAGGGCAAGCTTAAGGAAAAAGAGTTGCTCGGCAGCAGTCTTTGCCACCTTGCCGCAAAAAAAAAAAGTCTACGTCCCTTGCATATGTGCGTATATAGTGCATCTTTGAGGATAGGTGCTTGTGGAGGCACGCTTACGCGACAACAGTGTCATTTCCCTTGCTATTAAGTTTTCTGCAGGACGGGTTTGGTAAATGCAGGTCTTGGAGAGTTCAGTTAGCAGCTCTGTCTTGCTATAGGGGCAAAGGACAGGGAGTGGCTCTCATGCACAGGTCGATGTGGTATGCTTTCTCAGGCGGTTACCAGACTGTAGCCCTCTCGTAGGATATTAATTCCACTGGGGAAGCTCGTTGGTTTTAGGAGCGTTAGCTAGCGCACCATTGGGGCCCTTGCAATAGGTGTAGGTTAAGGGTTTTGCCTTGAATACGGTATGTTTGATGGTCATCTGTTCGGCAAGGCGATTTTCGGAGTTGCAGGCGTTGACCTGTCAGGAATCGTTTTTTGTCTGTCTCCAGACAGAAGGTGGCCTGGTGGCTGGTTCCATCGTTGTTGGCAAAGGTGGTTTCTACATTCACCTAACTAAAATGGTCTCTCTTCCAGCGCTAGGTGCGGTGGAGGGGAGCGTATTGAACCATAGCTTGCACGGTTTGGACGTCAAGAGAGCGCTGCGGCAGTGTTTAAAGGTTTCAGAAACTTTCACAAGGCGGATCGTCTCCCTTCGGGGTGTTTGGAGGGCCCCGCAAAGGGAAGCGGCGGCGAAGGAGTCCATTTCTGGATGGATTGGAGCGGCGAGTGCATTGGCTTATCTTCTACGGGACCATACAGTCCCAGGGAGCTTATGAGCTCACTCTACCAGAGTGCAAGCGTCTTCTTGGACAGAGCACAGTTTGGTTCCACCAGTGGACATCTGTAGGGAGGCCTTTTGGTTGTCTCTCCATACTTTCAGTAAGTACTACTGCCTAGATGTTCTGGCAGCTAAGGATACCATTTTCAGGGAGGTGGTGTTGAGATCCTGCTGGAAAGGTCCCTCCCAATGATTACTGCTCTGATACATCCCAGAGTTTGAGGACTAAACTGGAGGAATGATAAGGAAATAGGAATTACACTTACTTGGTAATTGTGGTTCCTTGAGTGACTCCTGTTTAGTCCTCATTCCCGCCCGGGGATGGGGTCTTAGCAGCGATCTTTCTTTTGGAGGAAGTGCAAGGTTAAAAGTGGATGTAGGCCCTCACTGGTGTTCAGTCGTTTTGATGCTTCCATTTGTTTTGCTCTATATTGTTATATTATTATATTATGATATTGTTATATATTGTTATATATATTGCTATATTGCTCTGGATTATTTAGGGCTAGGCATTTGATGGAAAGGAGAGCATGCAGGAAGCAGTCCTTTCCTTCTGGAAGGGGAGTAGTAGGTAGATAGGTTATATGTTCTGCGTGCCCTTGAATATAATGTTAAGTTAAAAAAAAAAAAGTTACTGATTTTTTGCTCCTTTGAGTCTGCTTTGTCAATAGTTCACTGGGGACTGATGGGAGAGACCAGCAGGTTATATCCAGTGATGTCATGAGTTTGACATGCCCAGTCTCCAAGCTGCAGGAGGAGGTTCACTACCCAGGTTGAGGACTAAACTGGAGTCACTCAAGGAACCACAATTACCAGGTAAGTGTAATTCCTATTTCTCTGTCACTTAACGCTAGTAATTTATCAAATCACATACATGTGTTATTGACTTTATAAAATAGGTGCAAAATACACATGAAAAGGCACGTTAACTAGGCACAACTTTATAAAATTATCCTTTTATAGTCACAATGAGATGTTTCCCCTTTGTCCATGGTATACCCAGTATTCATCACCAGCATCATAATTCAAAGGCATCAATTTTCTTCCTGTCTTTTTCACTATCTAACTTTCACATCCACATGATGCTATTGAAAATACCATGGCTTGAAAGAGTTGAATCTTTGTATGGAGAGAGACATCTCTGCTCTTGAGAATCTTGTATAGATCTTTCATAGCCATTCTGCCAAGAGCAATGCGTCGTCTGATTTCTTAACTGCTTGTTGTTTCTTTATTGATAGTTGATCCAAGACCTGGCAATCTACTTCTGTATCTTGCCACGAAAACCCAATGGATAGTCACAACAAAACAAATTGCACTGTAGTGCTGGAAGATGAGACCCTCAGGTCGGAAGGCACCCTCCATCTTAGATGTCCATTTTCCTCTCATTCTCTCCTAAGCTTTTCTATTCTTCCTTAAAAATAGCAAGCAAAATCATCAGGGCCCAGCATAATGCATACTTGCTGCAGATTCCGCAAAATAAACTTGGAAATTGCGGATTGCACATTGCAGGTCTTGGTAGTAGAAACCTGCAGTGTGCAATCTTTCCTCCTTCCACTCTCCAATTATGCTCTGTCCCTCTTCCTTCTCCCCTGCCTACCCTCTTTCTGCCCATTTTCAACCTAGCCACTAGAACCTGCTTCATGCCATCTTTTGCCTCCCTCTTTATGAGTAATGGTGGTGCCTGGACTCCCTTACCACGCCATCTCACTGTTTCTTCTGCCACTAATCTTATTTGGGTGGTGGTAGTGGGACCTGGGCATCTTCCCTCCTACCCTGTTTGTATATCTCTGTCCATCCGCATGTGCATAAACATGCATCTGGATGAACAGAAACACCCTTCGCAGCAGACACTCTTGAGAAAGAAATATGCCTAGAAATGGCAGGATAGGACTGAAGTGTACTGGCAGATTGATATATGAAAATCTCAATAGTCAATTAGATAGAGGCACTGCAAGCAGGGCCGGCCCGTCCATTGAGCAAGAATGTTTTTTGCACAGGGCCCCGCGTTTCAGGGGGCCCCGCGCAAAAAACATCTTGCATCCCAGATTCCCAGCTAAGTTTAAAAAAAAAAAACCCAGAAACCGGCTGCTGCTGCCGCTGCCGCCGTGGCAGCGGCAGAATGGAGAGGGGCCCATTTACAGTCCTTACCACCCCCCCCCCTCCCCATCAGCCCAGCTAAGTTAAAAAAAAAAAAAACAGAAACCGGCTGCTGCTGCCGCCGTGGCAGCGGCAGAATGGAGAATCCCGCGGGGCCCCCCTGTCCTGAAGTCTTCTATGCGGCCTCCGTCGGCTGTCAGAGCTGCGCGAAGAGAGAGAGCTTCTCCTCTCGCAGCTCTGTTAATCACGCCGCGGGGGTGATGGGGAATACCAACAGCCCCCCCACGGGGTTAACACAGCCGCGAGAAAGGGAAATTCTCCCTTCGCGCGGCTCTGAAAAGCCCGCGCTGAGGCCGCTTAGAAGACTGCTGGACAGGGGGGCCCCGCGGGATTCTCCATTCTGCCGCTGCCACGGCGGCAGCGGCAGCAGCAGCCGGTTTCTGGTGTTTTTTTTTCAACTTAGCTGGGCTGAGGGGTGGGGGGGGGAGGGGTCCGGACTGTAAATGGGCTGATGGGGGGGGGGGTAAGGACTGTAAATGGGCTGATGGGGAGGGAGGGGGGGGTAAGGATTGTAAATGGGAGGATGGGGAGGGAGGGGTAAGGACTGTAAATGGGCTGATGGGGAGGGAGGGGGGTAAGGACTATAAATGGGCTGATAGGGAGGGGGGTAAGGACTGTAAATGGGCTGATAGGGAGGGAGGGAGGGGGGGTAAGGACTGTAAATGGGCTGATGGGGAGGGAGGGGGGTAAGGACTGTAAATGGGCTGATGGGGGTGGTAAGGACTGTAAATGGGCTGATAGGGAGTGGGGTAAGGACTGTAAATGGGCTGATGGGGGTGGTAAGGACTGTAAATGGGCTGATGGGGAGGGAGGGGGGGTAAGGACTGTAAATGGGCTGATGGGGAGGGAGGGAGGGAGGGAGGGGGGGGGGTAAGGACTGTAAATGGGCTGATGGGGAGGGAGGGAGGGGGGTAAGGACTGTAAATGGGCTGATGGGGAGGGAGGGAGGGGGGGGGGTAAGGACTGTAAATGGGCTGATGGGGAGGGAGGGAGGGGGGGGGTAAGGACTGTAAATGGGCTGATGGGGAGGGAGGGAGGGGGGTAAGGACTGTAAATGGGCTGATGGGGAGGGAGGGAGGGGGGGGTAAGGACTGTAAATGGGCTGATGGGGAGGGAGGGGGGGTAAGGACTGTAAATGGGCTGATGGGAAGGGAGGAAGGGGGGGGTAAGGACTGTAAATGGGCTGATAGGGAGGGGGGTAAGGACTGTAAATGGGCTGATGGGGAGGGAGGGGGGGTAAGGACTGTAAATGGGCTGATGGGGAGGGAGGGAGGGAGGGGGTAAGGACTGTAAATGGGCTGATGGGGAGGGAGGGGGGTAAGGACTGTAAATGGGCTGATGGGGGGGGGTAGGACTGGTAATGGGCTATAGGGGATTCGGACTGGAAGTGGGCTGATGGGGGGGGTTAAGACTGGGAATGGGCTATGGGGGGTTAGGACAGGTAATAGACTATGGAGGGGCTAAGACTGGAAATGGGCTGATGGGGGAAGTTATGACAGGTAATGGGCTATCGGGGGCTACGACTACAAGTGGGCTGATGGGGGGATTAGGACTGGAAACGGGCTATGGGGCAGTGGGCTAAGACTGGAAATGGGCTGTGGGGGGCGTTAGGACTGGTAATGGGCTGTGGGGGGCATTAGGACTGGTAATGGGCTATGGGGGGGTTACAACAGGTAATGGGCTATGCGGAGGTACAACAACAAGTGGGCAGTTCGGGGGAATAGGACAGGTAATGGGCTGATGGGGGGTTACAACAGGTAATGGGCTATGGGGGGCTAGGACTACAAGTAGGCTGTTAGGGGGTTAGGACTGGTAATGGGCTGTGGGGGGCAGTAGGACTGGTAATGTGCTGTGGGGGCGTTATGACAGGTAATGGGCTGGGGGGGTTAGAACTGGTAATGGGCTCTGGGGAGGTTACAACAGGTAATGGGCTATGGGGAGCTACGACTACAAGTGGGCTGATGGGGGGGTAGGACTGGTAATGGGCTATAGGGGATTCGGACTGGAAGTGGGCTGATGGGGGGGTTAAGACTGGGAATGGGCTATGGGGGGTTAGGACAGGTAATAGACTATGGAGGGGCTAAGACTGGAAATGGGCGGAGGGGGGAAGTTATTCCAGGTAATGGGCTATGGGGGGCTACGACTACCAGTGGGCGGATGGGGGGATTAGGACTGGAAACGGGCTATGGGGCGGTGGGCTAAGACTGGAAATGGGCTGTGGGGGGTGTTAGGACTGGTAATGGGCTGTGGGGGGCATTAGGACTGGTAATGGGCTAGGGGGGGGTTACAACAGGTAATGGGCTATGGGGAGGTACGACTACAAGTGGGCTGATGGGGGGATTAGGACAGGTAATGGGCTATGGGGGGGTTAGGACAGGTAATGGGCTGATGGGGGGGTTACAACAGGTAATGGGCTATGGGGAGGTACGACAACAAGTGGGCTGATGGGGGGATTAGGACAGGTAATGGGCTATGGGGGGGTTAGGACAGGTAATGGGCTGATGGGGGGTTACAACAGGTAATGGGCTATGGGGGGGCTAAGACTACAAGTAGGCTGATAGGGGTTTAGGACTGGTAATGGGCTGTGGGGGGCTAGGACTGGTAATGGGCTGTGGGGGCGTTAGGACTGGTAATGGGCTGTGGGGGCGTTAGGATTGGAAATGGGCTGATGGGGGACTAGGACTGGAAATGGGCTGATGCAGGGACAAGAAGGGAGCAGATGCTGGGTGGGCCTGGAACTAGAAAGGAGCTGATGTTGGGGAGGATTAGAATGGGATGGAGCTGGGAGAGGGAAATGGAGAGGGGAAAAATATTTTGCGTGGGAGGGAAGACAAATCTACAATTGGCCGGATATTGGGAGAGTAAGTGGGGATTGAGGATGGATGGATAAAATTTGAGTGGATGAAATAGGAATGAGGAAAGAGCAAAAGGAGAAAGATTAGTATGTTAAAGCAGATGTAGAGAGAGAATGGAAAAAAAACCCAAGAAGACAGAAGAAAGGACAAATGGACAGCAGATGGAGAGAAACAACGAAGAAACCAGAAGAAAGTGGCTGGAACAATTGCAATTGAAAAAAAATGCACAAAAGGTAGAAAAATATCTCTTTATTTTGAATTTATTAACTGGAATATGTCAGCTCTGGGAAATGTGCATCATTAACGTCTGCGCTTTGTTTAGTACAAGAGGAAATTAATTTATAGTTTTATTTCTACAGTGTTGTTGTACATTCCAAGTTTGGCTTTTGGGGTTCCCAGTTTAATTATTGTCTTCCTGTTTCTAAATTGTGATTCCTTGTTTGGTGATGGTCTATGTTCTGCATGTGTAACTGAGCTGAGGTATTCTGTTTATGTAATTCCTATTTGACATTGCCACTTGTTCTTTCCCCAGTAGGTCATGTATTATTGTTCTCTGAAATGTATTGGTTTAATATTTGCAGTGTTGTCTTTTGATAGTTAGGGTATGGTGCTTTGTGAGTCCTGGTAGTGCTGTTAGGATACGGCAGGTTTGCTATGGGTTCTAAATGGGCAGTGTTTGTAGTAGTTCCTAATGTGCCTGGCGGTTGGTACTGGATTATAGTAATGTAGAAACCTTTTAGTCTTTCTTTATCCATACACTCATTAAGAGGCATGTTTACTAAAAGTTAGTAGTGTATGGTAACATTATGCAAATATTTATGCAAATGAGGCACATTATGCAAATGAGGCCCCGCACCGAGTCTCCGCACATGGCCCCGCACCCCCCTTGGGCCGCCCCTGACTGCAAGCTAGGATTGAGATGCATTGGTAAAGCTATGTGTGGGCCTGTGTACTAGAACTGCAGAGAATATTTCAAATCCAACCCACCTCATGCATCCAACCTGAGGTACTCTGGCAGAATTGTGTGTGAATCTCAATACTGGAACATAAGAATGTGCTGCGTTGAAGGACTGGGGAGCACTGGTAGAGCTGTTTATGGTGCTGCAGGGCAAGAATAAGAAGTGCTGGAAAAATGTATGCATCTCAGTACTGGAATAACAGGAGGTTCTCCAGGGAAGGATTGGGGTGCGCTGGCAGAGCCGTTTGTTGGTTTCAGTGCTACAGTAGCAAAGGGTTCTGAATGGCAAGAATGAGGTACACTGGGAGAACATGCTTCTTAGCAATGGAATAATAGGAGGTGCTGGAGAGAAGCATCGTGGTGCGCTGGCAAGCTGTTTGTGAGTCTCAGTACTACAGTAGTAAGGGGTGCTGCAGGGCAAGAATAAGGAGCACTGGGAAAATGTATAGGACTCAGCACTGGAATAACAGGAGGTGCTGCAGGGAAGGACTGGGGTGCATTAGCAGAGCTGTTTGTAGATCACAGTACTACAAAAGCAGTAGGCAATGTCTTATTAAAGTCACATAGGTAAAACTTTGCTTTTCAGAAACAATCAGAGACACCCCCGTCTATACATTTCATGAATATGACACAGTGGAAACAGAGCCAACAGAAACCCACTGTGGTTACCTTTCAGCATTCCATGCAAGTGTTTTCTTCAGATAAATCATTAGTTTTTCTGTTCAATTGCTATTAATTTCTTTGCCACCTCTTCCCCTGCTGGTAGGCAGTTACTCATCAGGGGCACCCAGGACTTCCATTAAAATGCAAAAAGTGTCAAATAAGTTAATAGCTGAGAAATGACTTTTCAGGCTCCAGCTTTTTCCCCTACATGTTGAGATACCTTGGCAAAACAACAAAGCATTCAGTGTTCAGGAGGTTATAAGCAACAGAATTTATTCATTCAGCATCAGCATGCAAATCTGACAAATCCCTCTCTCGCTGTGGGTGCCAGGCCCACCCTTCTCTTCCACACTCCTCTCAGGTTTTTCTAAATTCTCCTATTGTGTGAGTCTTTCTCTGTGATGAAAGACAATATTTGCTATTAGGTCTGATAGCCCGAAAGTCATTATGGTGTCCTCAGCCATTATACCGGGCTCAGGCACCAGGATTCCTTGACAATTGGGTTGCAGACCTTGCAAATTATAAATATTTGTAAAGTGGTATTGTTGAAGCAGATCTGTACTGAATTGGCCCAAGTTACAATTCTTAGAATGTGAAGGGCAAGGATACATTACTGTTGACAGAAGCAGGACTCACAGAGGTTGCAAACACATCTGGAGAAAAGGTAAAAACATTTAGGGCCCGATTCTGAGCCATAGATAGAAGGGATGGACATCCCAACCCTCCACTCCCGACTAACCTCCCCGCCGGTTGTGCGGGGAAGTTAGTTGGGGGCGGGGAACAGGTGGCCCAGGGGCAGAGAGTGGGCGGGCAGTGGGCGGTCGCTGGCCCTGGACGTACAGGGCCGATTCTAATGTCGGCCCTGTACGTCCAGGGCCGGCGAAATGGCCGGGGAAGTTATTCCACCTCCTGGATGTTTTTTTCTGTTCACTCTGGAGCGCAGAAAGGGCTGGGGGGCCAGGGTTTATTCCCCACAGCCCGACCCTGACCTTAGGAGGCCGGATCGGGGGTCGGGCTGTGGAGAATAAACCTTAATTTCTGGCGGCTGGCATCGCGGCTTTTAAATGGAGCCGCAGTCCATGGCAACATGATGCCATGGTGCTGCTGCTCCATTTCAAAGCCTGACTAAGCTATCCAGGCAGTGCCTGTATGAGCAGGCCAGGACTGAATCGCAGTCCCGACCTGCACGTGCAGGCCTGATCGCAATTCTGATCCCACAAGGCTAGACGTTCCCTGCGGGATCAGAATCGCAAACCCCTTTGTACATCTGGCTCAGACTAGACGTACAAAGGGGATGTACATGTGGGACAGAATCAGGCTGTTAGTGACTGTACCCATTCACAACTCCTGGGGCATGGATAATCCAACTCATCACTCAGTAAAAGCAATATCTACAGGTGGGTTTAAGGGTGTCAGGTTCTTGGAACAGCATTGGTGAGGCATGGTGAGCTCTGTGACCTCACTGACCTCATTTTTGTGTGTTCATGCTATCTTCAAAAGCTGATGCCACTGCAGAGGGATTAGTCTGCCTGCTATATTGTACTTATCAATTCTTTTTCCTGGATGCTTAGTCTTCATCACACTATACACTTTACTTGGAATAGTGTCTCAGGGGCATGGTGAGCTTCATGATCTTGTGGACATCATTTATGGGTGCCCACATTATCTTTAAAAAACAATGATGGTATGGCATGCCACCACAGGTATGCAGATGAAGGGTTGCGACAAAGAGGCATGCCCCTTTGAGCAGCCTTACGGCATTGGTCATGGAATATTTGTAATTTATTTTGACTTCTTACGATTGTTAACAACCGCCTTTCCACTGGAAGCATGCTGATACCTTGGAAAAAGGCCATTATAAGACCACTTCTCAAGCATAGATCTCTTGACACCGCTGACCCCGCTAGCTACTGTCCTGTCTCTCATCTCCCCTATATCTCTAAAATGATTGAGAAAATTGTTTTCACTCAACTTTGGAACCATCTAAAAAATACAAATGCCCTTCATCCCCGCCAGTCTGGGTTTTGTCTAGGACACAGCACAGAAATTATTCTTACCTCACTCCTGAGTGAAGTTCATGGCGCTCTCGATAATTTCTGTAGAGGAAAGGCGGGATAGAGGTGATATGATTGAGATGTTTAAATACCTCCGTGGCATAAATGTTCAGGGAGAGAGCCTCTTTCAATTGAAAGCAAGTTCTGCTACGAGGGGACATGGGATGAGGGTGAAGGGAGATAGATTCAGGAGTGATATGCGGAAATATTTCTTTACGGAAAGAGTAGTGGATCCATGGAATAGTCTCCCAGTGGAGGTGGTAGAGATGAGGACAGTAACTGAATTCAAAAAAGCATGGGACCAACACAGAGGATCTCTAAAGGTAAAAAGTGAACTGTTGTAGTTGTTGATATAGAAGGACAGACTAGATAGGCCATGTGGTCTTTTTCTGTCATCATGTTTCTACGTTTCTATGTTTCTATAATGGCAAAATCACCTTGGCCATGTCCCTTGATCTCTCTGCAGCCTTTGACATCGTTAATCATGTTATCCTACTCTCCGTTATGGCTTCCTTTATATTTATGACACCATTCTCACCTGGTTTTCCTCTTTTCTCTCACAACGCACCTATTCAGTCTCAGCCAGCCCTTGCACCTCCAGTTCCTACCCACTCACTTATTGAGTCCCCCAGGGTTCCGTCCTGGCCCCCCACCTTTTTAACATTTTCCTGAGTCCCTTACTTTGCTCATCCAGGAGGCCACCATTATTACCTACTATTAGGCTAATGACGTTCTTCTGGTGGCCTTTACAGATTCTCTATCACCCAATCTCATGGCATCCAATAATTGCCTGCGCAAGGTGTCTAACTGTCTAATAGAAAATCAGTTGAAACTCAATATCGCCAAGACCTCAGAAGTTGGGTTGAGGAGAGGGCTTCCTATTTCACTGGTTTTGGGGCAGGGGAGGTATGATGGTTTTGGGGAGGGGAGATGGGAAGAAGGAGAGAGCATTGTGCAAGTAATCTAGAGGTGGATATGTGTGAGATAGTTAAGAGGATTATTGGTTAATGGAAACATGCAGCATTTATTAGAAGGTTTGTTCACCAGGGACACATGTATTGATTGTTTGTGATTATGGTATGGACTATCAAGACCAGAGTTTTGCTTTTATAAAGGTGGGGTTGATTAATGTGCATTCTGTCAAGAATAAGATAGATTTGATTCAGAAAATGATACTCATTCTTGACTTTGATGTTCATGCAATTACAGAAACTTGGTTACAGGAAACAGATGTGGTTTTGTTGAATCAACTTTATCTGCAAGGGTTTTGTTGGATATATAATTGAAGAAAGGGAAAGATTAAAGGAGGAGGGTTGGCTTTTATTAGCAATTCCTTGCAGGTTTGTTAGGAAGATATAGAGGGTGGGGGTATGGAATATAGTTTCTCCATGGACAAGCAGGAAGCATCAGCCACACCAGGTGACGTACTCCAGGCAGCGCCATGTACGGAAGTGCTCTCCAGAGCTCAGACTTCTGAGCATGAGTAGGTGGCCCACTTCCCAGGCCCGCCCCTAGCGCAGCCAGTATAATTTCTTCTGCCTTGCCATCAAGATGGATTCTCTCCTTCTCCTTATCAGAAACGCTTAAAATCATCAGATCCTACCTAGATTATTCCCAAATCGGGGTTTAAGAAATGTTCACGATGCGGGAGAAAGATGAACTCCACCGACACCCATGACTGCTGCATCCGATGTCTGGGTCCCGATCACCAAGTTCAGGACTGCTCATAAGAACATAAGATATGCCATACTGGGTCAGACCAAGGTCCATCAAGCCCAGTATTCTGTTTCCAACAGTGGCCAATCTAGGTCATATGTACTGTCGGCACACCTCCCTGGTGGCCAGTGGATGCCAGGGTAGGTGGGACATAAAATTTTAATATTAAGATAGGAGAATCTTTTAAGGCCCAAAAGGCACTTGGTCCTTGTAGTTTTTAGCTCCAATCTTTAAAGAAACCATTAAAGCAGAGTGGTGGGAAAAAGAAGGCTTTTATTCCCTTTACACAGTGGTTCCAATTGTTGGGTTACAACTCAAAGTAAATGTCCTTAATTCAGGTAAGAAAGAAAACTCAGGGTTTAAAGCCAAACTGTTGAATTTCACAGGAATAGCAGTGCTCAGTCAATTAAAGAATGCTCGGTTAGCAATTCAAGCAGTTCACAAGTCTGGTAAAGACTCTATGCTACCAGATACACAGAGAGTACAATCCATTTCCTGGTCTGATAATTCTCCTGCCAGTTCCACTTGCATTGGCTCATAATCATATATGTCGGACTCTGTATCCCTAGTTTCTTGGGAAACAGCTCCAGGGGTTTTGTATATCTCTTGCAGTACTTGCCAATGTCCTTGGCCTAGCCTAGGGCGTCGGCCACGTGCTGTATTAGGATTAATGTGTTCTCTCTTCTTAGAGGTTTTATAGCAGCTTTACCAGAGTCTTTAACATTTATAGCTTTCTTCATAGGCATATATTTATCATACCTTGTATTGCAGCAACAAGCAGGTAAATGGCTTTCTTCAATTGCTTGCCTCTCACAGTCAGCAGCTTGATGAAATCCTTTTCTTTGAAAGTTTGGTTTACCTTGCAGCCTTTGAACCCATTCTCCTGGTAAGCGCCTGCTTCTGCATAAGCCCAGCTCCGGGCTTTCCTGCTCAGCGTGGCTTAGCTTCTCCAGCTGATTCTCCTTTGGCTTCTGCTTGCAATTAGTACAGTGCTTTTGCTTCTTCGGGCAAACAGCTCTCTCTCTATCTTGAGCTGGTCCCTCCTTAGGTCCTTCCTCAGCTCCTGGTGAGTCACCTCTCACTCCTGGTGATCCTCTAGCTCCAGAGAAATCAGGTTTCCACTTCAACCTCTCTTCCCTCCAGTCTTCCACTCCCCCCTTATAAAGCACTCCTGCCTTTGAGGATTGGGAGCTGGTTGTCAGTTCCTCGTGACCAGCTGGGCGTGGCCCTTCAGTCTCTCTGAATGCCCTCCTGCTCCCTCTAGCTCAGGGGTTCTCAACCCTGTCCTCGGGACCCACCTAGCCAGTCGGGTTTTCAAGATAACCACAATGAATATGCATGGGAGAGATTTGCATATAATGGAGGCAGTGTATGCAAATCTCTCTCATACATATTCATTGTGGTTATCCTGAAAACCCGACTGGCTAGGTGGGTCCTGAGGACAGGGTTGAGAACCCCTGCTCTAGCTGGTTCCTGCGAATATTTCAACTTGTGCACATCTTTTTTTCTCTGAAAAACAGCTTCTTTTTTCTCCTCTGGGCTTTCATCAGCCCTCGCTGCATTACAGTACCTAGCAGTTTCCCCAAGGGACACAGGTTCCACAATGCTTGTATTGGTTCAAGCATTGATATCCTGGGTCCCTTCTTAATAATGGTTTATGGACCTTTCCTCCAGGAACTTGTCCAAACCTTTTTTAAACCCAGCTACACTAACAGCCTTTACTACATCCTCCGGTAACAAATTCCAGAGTTTGATTACACGTTGAGTGAAAAAATATTTTCTTTTATTTGTCTTAAATAGTTTATCCTGTAGCTTCATTGCATGTCCCCTAGTCTTTCTATATTCTGATAAGGTAAACAATTGATCTACGTTTACCCGTTCCACTCCGTTCATTAATTTATAGACTTCTATCATATCTCCCCTCAGCCGTCTCTTTTCAAGGTTAAAGAGCCCTAACCTTTTTAGCCTTTCTTCATAGGAGTATCCTTCCTTCCCCTTTACCATTTTGGTGGCTCTTCTCTGAACCTTTTCTAAAATCGCTATATCCTTTTTAAGATACGGCGACCAGAATTGCACACAATATTCAAGGTGCGGTCTCACCATGGAACGATATAGAGGCATTATAATATCTTTTGTTTTATTTTCCATTCCTTTCCTTATCATACCTAGCATTCTATTTGCTCTCTTGGCCGCCGCTGCACACTGGGCCGAGGGTTTTAACATGGTATCCACAATGACGCCTAAATCTTTTTCCTGGATGGTGGTTCCTAATGTGGAACCTTGCATCGTGTAACCATAGTTTGGGTTGTTCTTCCCTAGGTGCATTTATTTTATTTATTTATTTATTAACATTTTTTATATACCGCACTATTCGTTATCAGCGCGGTTTACATGGAACAAGAAACCTCAGACAAGTTACATTTATCTGGTCATTACAGTTAACAGGAAAATCAATTTGGATAACAGGAGCAACTATTTACAAAACAACTATTTACATAACAGTGTCATAGTGTCTGAAAAGCGTACTGTTAATCTGGTGAAATAGTGTAATGTGCATAACCTTGCACTTGTCCACATTAAATTTCATCTGCCATTTTGATGCCCAGTCTTCCAATTTATCAAGATCCTCTTGCAATTTTCCACAATCCTCTTGGGTTTTAACAACTTTAAATAGTTTTGTGTCATCTGCAAATTTGATAACCTCACTCGTTATTCCACTTTCCAGGTCATTTATGAATATGTCAAAAAGCAGCGGACCCAGCACAGATCCCTGGACTACACCACTATTCACCTTTCTCCATTGGGAAAATTGGCCATTTAGCCCTACCCTCTGCTTTCTATCTTTTAACCAGTTCATGATCCATAATAGTACACTGCCTCCTATCCCATGACTCTTTAGTTTTGCCAAAAGTCTCTGATGAGGGACCTTGTCAAAGGCTTTCTGAAAGTCCAGATACA
Source organism: Ichthyophis bannanicus (assembly GCA_033557465.1). Taxonomy (NCBI): domain Eukaryota; kingdom Metazoa; phylum Chordata; class Amphibia; order Gymnophiona; family Ichthyophiidae; genus Ichthyophis; species Ichthyophis bannanicus. The sequence goes on from CM066033.1 coordinate 500,178,565, forward strand.
CAATATCAACTGACTCACCTTTGTCCACCTGATTATTCACTCCTTCAAAAAAACATAACAGATTAGTAAGACAAGATCTTCCTTGTCTAAAGCCATGTTGGCTGTCTCCCATTAGGTCATGACTATCTACATGCTGAGTAATTTTATTCTTTATGATGGTTTCTACCATTTTTCTGGGTCCTGCTCGAAGTGCTCCTGCATGTCTCCCAGAGTGTGTAAGTACAGAGCCATGCTCTCCGGGAGTTTCTTGCCTCCTCTGATGTGCCTGCTGTTGCCTCCGGTTCCTCTCCGGCTCCTCTCCAATGGAGTTCTCCGGCCCAGGATGTGCCATCTCTGGCCTCCATCCCTGACCGGCAGCCTGCCCTCCAGCCCGGTTTTCCTTCTGCGAGTCCTCAGAGCCCCCCGGGTCCCCAGCAAGGCTTGAACAGGCTCTCCAAAATGGCGCCGACAATGTGCTTCTCAGCCCCACCCACTGGACTGCCATTGGACGTCGGGCCGACCAATCAGATGGTTCCCATTGTGCCGACGCCTCCTGGCGCTGCGAGGCTTCCCTGGAACTCAGAGACCGCCCCTCCAGCTCCGGACAGCGCTGCCGAAAAAGGGAACCCCTGCCAGCAGGACCGCGCCGAGAGAGGAAATTTGACGGCGCGATGAAGGGAACAGCAGCCCCGACGATCGGAGCCATGGGCATAGGCATCACAGCTCAAAAAGATCCAAGAGGCTCAACAGACATTGCAGCTCCAGCAGGCAGCGCAGCTCCAGCAGGCATCTCAACCCCAAACGTTCCAGACGCAGCCAAAAGAGAAAGCATGGCACTTCCCATCACAGGGGTTTAAGTTCCAGCTCCAGCGGGGACAGCAGGGCTCACTCCAGGAAAGGAAGGAGGTACAGCAGCTCTAGCTCCTGCAACAGCTTCCCCCACAGTCACAACAAGGAATCATCTTCCATGGATAATTCGGAAACTATCATCAAACTCCTCTCACGCCTTGTCAAGCAGATTGCACCACAAGAGACGAAAGGAGCCCTACCAGTGGTAACCTGTGCATCTCCGGCAGCTGCCAGCTCATCTCCAGCTGCTGCCACAAACTACCCCCAGACTCCATCCAGGTCTCCCTCTCCCTCTCCTACCGGGGATCTCCCGTCTGAGGCGAGCGACGGAGAAATCATTGAATCACCACCCGTCGGATCCGCTACCTCAAAGGAGTCCCCCGACTCAGAAATACCTCCTAATGACAGGGAGGACTCATCTAATAAAACTCCTCTGGAAGACCTCACCTATCCAAAATTCTTAAAAAAGGTGATGTCAGCCCTGAACCTTTCAACAGACAAGACGGAAGAGCAGGAGCTGAATGTCCTAAAATACCTACATGTGCCCAAGCTCGCCATGGCCTTGCCCATCCACCAGAAACTACGAGACAACCAGCTTTCACTGTGGCAGACCCCTGCCTCAGGCCAGGCTTACTCAAGATGGCTGGACACAAAATACCAAGTCCACCCTATCCCAGCTTCCACAAACAGCAGCTCCCACCAATGTTCCCTCTAATTTTCTGTAGACTGTGTGCGCATAAAATATCAGCTGTGCAGCTTTTGAAGGAAGATTAAATTTTTGTGCGCCACATAATGACTCTCGGAGTTATATACTTTAAAATTTGACTACACGTCAGAATACAGTATGTACACCACATTGATTGCACTATAAAATATTGTAGAACTTGTGAAAACTGGAAATACACAACAACTTTTCAATTTTAAGATATCTGTGTTGTTTTCTATCAGAATCAGAACCGTAATTTTTGTGCGCTCTGTTGTAAAGTATGTGCGCTCGCTCAGCAAGGTGTGTGCGCGCGCACACGCGCACAGCTTAGAGGGAACAGTGGCTCCCACATCAATCTATTGTTGTCTCCTCGGCTCTGAAGAAGGTCAAGTCTTCCAGGACCCAGGCCAACCATCCGCCGGGAAGGGACCCTAAACTCCTGGACGATGTGGGAAAGAAGGTCTACCAGGGAGCAATGCTGAATGCAAGAATTGCAGCCCATCAATTCCAGCACATCCTCTTCCAGGATGGGGTGCTGGCAGCCCTTAAAGGCAAACTCTCAGCCCTGCCTAAGGAACTCCAAGCAGAAGCCACCTCATCCATCCAAGACCTGACGGAATGCATCAGACACCTGGTCGCTACTGCCTTTGATTCTTTCGACACCACCATCAGGACAGCCAGCACCGCTATCTCCGCCCGAAGGTGGGCTTGGATAAAAGCCTCCAGCCTAAGAGAGGACACCCACGACAGGATTGCCGATGCCCCATGTGCAGGGGAGTCCCTTTTTGGCGACAAGGTCACAGATGCCGTCAACGACCTCAAGGAGCATTGCAACACCCTGCAGACTCTGGCAGCAGATGGACTGGAGCGCCACTCCACCACACAGAAAAGCAACTACTACTGAAAGCCGTACTACCCCAACAATCGGTACAACTCCACTCGCAAGTGGCAGGCCCTATGAAGCTACAAACAGCCTTACCAACCTGCCAACAACCAAAGGCAGAACCAAAGGGAGTGCAAAACTAAGAAGCAGACATCTTCTCAGCCTGCTAAATCCTCCTTTTGACAGAGGGCATTCAATGATCACGATGGACAACACCACCATCACCCCTCCCGTAGGGGGTCGACTATCTGCCTTTCTCACTACCTGGAAGGATATCACCACAGACAACTGGGTGCTACAGATCATACAGGAGGGGTACTGCTTACGCTTTACATTCCCGCCCTCCCAGCGCTCGCAACCAACCAGCGAACTATCCACACATCTCTGGATCACCATGTCTAATCTGCTACAGCACCTCCTCACATCTCATTCCATCGAAAGAGTTCCCGACAGTGAGATAGGCTCTGGCTTCTACTCCAGATACTTCCTAATTCCCAAGAAATCAGGAGGAGTTCGCCCAATCCTAGACCTCTGCAAACTCAACAGATTCATTGAGAAGGAACGCTTCAGGATGTATTCCCTCAATTCTATCCTCCCTCTCATCCAAACAGGAGACTGGCTCACCTCCTTGGATCTGCTGGAGGCGTACTCGCATGTCCCCATCCACCCCACTCACAGGAAATTCCTCCGCTTCAAGGTGCGTGACCAACAATTCCAGTACAAGGTGCTTCCCTTCGGCCTATCCCCAGCTCCTTGAGTCTTCACGAAGTGTGTCGTAGTAGCGGCGGTGCACCTCCGCAAACAGGGCATTGCCGTTTTCCCATACCTCGATGACTGGCTTCTTTCGACACCTTCAACCCCAGAGGCCTGCGTAGCAATGCAAAGAACAACCAAGTTGCTCTCCAAGCTTGGGTTCATCCTGAACATGAAAAAGTCCCAACTGGAGCCTCGTCAGAGAATGCAATTCATAGGCGCTATCATCAACACCCGCACCTCGAAAGCCTTCCTGCCCAAGCAGTGCGCAAAGGTCATCGTATCCTTAGCCACAAAGATGTCGGCATCCAAGCTAACCTCAGCACGGTCCATTCTTCGCCTCCTGGGACACATTGCCGCAACAACCTCGGTCCTCCCCCTTGCGCCTGCAACAGATTGTCCTCACAACAGCTCCACGGGCTGGGGAGCACACTTTCTACATCTCAGCACCCAAGGAACATGGACAGCCAAGGAGCGGAACCTCCACATCAACCTGCTCGAGCTCAGATCCATCAGATACACCTTGAAAGCCTTCCACTCACAGTTGAGAGGGAAAGTCATCCTCATCCAAACAGACAACCAAGTAGCCATGTTCTACCTCAACAAACAAGGGGGCACAGGCTCATGGTCCCTCTGCAAGGAAGCACTCGCGATCTAGTTCCTGGTTCTGACCAATGGATCTCACCTACAAGCCTCTTACCTCCCTGGGGAGGAGAATACCCTAGCCGACAGGTTGAGCAGACAACTGCAGCCCCATGAATGGTCCCTACAACCGGAAGTAGCCGAATCCATCTTCCAGCGGTGGGGGACACCATGCCTCGACCTCTTCGCGGCAGAGAACAATATTTATTATTACAATCTCTTATATACCGTGCTATTTGGCATCAGCGCGGTTTACATTATAACACAACGACCATAACAACATGCTGTTTGGTTTTACATCGAACAGGGGATCAAACTTGGATAACAGGGGTAACTATATACATGAGATATTTACATGGTGAGGAGTAACTTGGATAACAGGGGTCAATTATGATATACATGAGATATTTACATGGTAATGAGTAAAATTATCATAGTGAACGTGGGTCATCTCTTCAGAGGGGATGTCTAGGTGCCATTGGTGGTTGGGTAGTATTGGAGGAAAAGATGGTATTTGAGTGCCTTCCTGAATTGCGATAGGTCGGCAATAGCCCTAATGTCAGGGGGTAGAGCATTCCAGCATTTAGGTACATAGTAACTGAACGCCCTGTTTGTGGTTGATATGTTGCACTTTGACGATTCCTTTGGTAATACTAGTTGGTTTATGGCTATTGCTCTTCTAGATCTGTTGGGGGGCAACATGTGAATAAGATCTGTGAGTGAAAGGGATGAAATACCTTTGATTGCCTTGAATGCTAGGAGTAGGGTTTTAAAGATGATTCTCCCATGGATAGGTAACCAGTGAATTTGTTTGAGAATGGGGGTCACGTGGTCGGTTCTGGCGGCTCCGTGTAGGACCCTTGCTGCAGCATTCATGGCCAGCTGTAATGGGGCTAGTGTGGATTGAGGGAGCCCTTGTAAGATGGCGTTTGCAAAGTCGAAGTGAGGCAGGATTAGCGCTTGGTATATGGTCCGGAAGTCATCTGGGTCCAGCAGGGAGCGCAGATGTCTGAGTGTGCGGATTTTGTAGTATACAGCTTTGACAATGTTGTTTATGTGGTGTTTCATATCCAGGCGTTGGTCCAACGTAACTCCAAGGTATCTTATTGTTTCTTTGGTTAGTAAGTCCGCTTCCTTAACACTGACATGGGATGGAGGAGTAAAGTCAGGGTCTCTGGAGATGAAAAGAACCTCCGTCTTTTTATGTTGAATGCGTAGATTCTGTGATTGGAGCCACGCTGAGACAGCATTGAAACAGTCTATTAGTGGTGCTAGGTCCATTTGGGCTGTGGAGAACGGCATGTATAAAAGAATGTCATCTGCATATATCAAACAGCTCACGTTAAATGATCTTATGATGTTGCAGATGGGCTGCATGTAAATATTGAATAGTAGGGAGGACAAGGAGGAGCCTTGAGGTACACCTTGTTTTTGATGGAAGTGTTTTGATTCCTCTGATCCAGACTTCACGTATTGCCATCTTGCTTCCAGATAGGATTTACACCACCCTAGTGCATTGTTGCAGATGCCCTTCTCTTTCAACCTTCCCAGGAGAATTTCGTGACTCACCGAGTCGAACGCAGCGGCAATGTCCAAGAAGATGAGCACAAAACCTTTATGGATGTTGTCTATGCCTGTGATTATAACATTGAATAGGCTAGTAAGGAGGGTCTCGACTCCATGATATTCTCTAAACCCATGTTGGCAGTGATCTAGGGGAGCTACGGAATCTATGTGATTTTGAATTTGCCGTTGTACCTCTTTCTCAGTTATCTTGGCTAGGAGAGGAATACTGGCTATTGGCCTATATGAATCGGCCTTTTGCGGGTCAAGCTTGGGGTTTTTCAATAGTGGCCTAATGGATGTCTGCTTGAGTGTTGCAGGGAAGTATCCTGTTGTGAAGGAGAGGTTCATTAGGTTTGCGATGAATGGACTGAACACACCACGTAGTTCCTTGATCCAAAAGGCTGGGCATGGGTCAGTCTGTGCAGTGGAGGTGTTGAGGGATGCTATGGTATCTTCAATGCATTTAGTGGAAGGAGTAGAGAACTTGTCAAGTAGGGTTAGGCCAGTTGGTTCCTGAAACTGTACTGCTGAATCCTTTTTGGTTTGAATGATCTTGGATTGCAGGTAGTCAGCGTATTCTTGTGGGTGGATCACACTGCGCTGATCGGGAGATGGTTCTTTCGAGAGGGATTTAACCAAGTTGAAGAGGTCACGTGGTTTATTCAATGATCTCTTTAGGGTGTCAGTGTGATATTGTTTCATTTTGGTTGTGAAGTGTCGCCTCTTCTGCTCAAAGCTCCCATGCACCAAGTGCCTAGCTCATGATGCATTCGTCCTGTCTTGGGGGGACTGGTCTGTAGCATATGCCTTTCCCCCCACCTCTCTGATCCCGACAACACTGCAACGTATCATCTCGGACAGGGCGCATGTTATCCTGTTTGCCCCCCACTGGCCCCGCCAGATGTGGTTCCCTCTCCTGCTCCGCCTCTCACTAGAACCTCTGGCGAGGCTGCCCCTGCGCCCGGATCTTCTCACCCAGAACGATGGGAGCACACTGCACCCCAACCTGCAAGCCCTCGCCTTGACGGCCTGGAGATTGAGTGGAGACACTTGTCAGCCCTGAATCTGCCTATGGAAGTACAACACATGGTTCTGGCAGCCAAACACCCATCCACTCGCAAGACTTACAGCCTCAAGTGGAAACGCTTCACCGTCTGGTGTGCCTCCCAAGGCCTGGATCCAGTCTCCTGCCCCATACCGATGGTCCTCAAGTATCTCACGTCCTTCTTCAAACTCGGCCTGAAGACCCAATCCATCAAAGTACACCTTTCCGCGATTGCGTCTCTCCACGCCAGCAGCGTGGGGGACAATGCCTGCATTGCGTCTCTTCCCATCGTGGCTTGATTCATGAAGGGCCTAGCCAATCTCAGGCCCCCTCTTCAGCTGCCAGTGCCAACCTGGGACCTCAGCACCATCCTTCAACAACTGACACTGACACCCTTCGAACCGCTGCCAACGGCGGACATGAAGTTTGTCTCTTGGAAGGCACTCTTTCTCATCGCAATAACCTCTGCCGAGAGGATCAGCGAGCTCCAGGCCCTCGTGTCCCATCCACCTTACACACAGCTCCACCCCAACCGCTCTTCCCTGCGCACCCACCCGAAGTTCCTGCCAAAAGTAGCCTCCTCCTTCCACATCAACCAAACCATCGACCTTCCCTCCTTCCTCCCAGAGCCGCATGCGTCCGAGGAGGAACGTAGACTCCACACCCTGGACTGCATCAGAGTCCTGCGCATCTACCTGGACAGAACAGCGGGCATAAAGCAAAGGACCCAGCTCTTCGTGTCCTATGACCCCAACAGACCTGGAAGGCCCGTCACCAAGAGGACCCTGTCCCTCTGGATATTGGCCTGCATCACCTTCTGCCTGATCCGGGCCGAAGCCCAGAGGACCGGATAGGAGCGCACCAACTGAGGGCGCTGGCAGCGTCCTTCACCAACCTGCGCTCGGTCTCTGTTGATGACATTTGCAATGCTGCCACATGGTCCTCCGCACTCACCTTCCAGAAGCATTACTGTCTAGACCTCGAGGCACAGTCTGACAGCGCCTTCGGTCATGCAGTCCTCACAGCAACTTTCGGAACGCCCCTCATGCAATAGGCAGTAGGCGGTGGACAGAGCGGACTTACTGCCTAAGCCTGCCTTCAGGTACACTGTCACCTGAGTGACACGACTACTACGTTGCGCGCTCACTGTAGCTCGCAGAGTTAATGTTACAACCTTGCACTGTTTGCTATTGCACTCTCACTGTTTACATGCTATGTTGCACTATTATGCACTGTCTGCACTATTATGCACAAAGTTATGTACTATTTGCACTATTAGGAACTGTTGTGCGGCACTGTTGCACCACACTGCCTCTGTTACTGCGTTCTACTGTTATTGTTATACCAGATAAATAAAACACATCCTTGCACACCTTCGCTCCGGCTGCATATATTCTGTCTGCTTCCCTCATCCACCTCCGCATACTCTCGCGTAACTAGGGAGTCACTTGGTGTGGCTGATGCTTCCTGCTTGTGCATGGAGAAAGCGAGGCTACTTACCTGTAACGGAGGTTCTCCGTGGACAGCAGGATAAGTCAGCCACATGTTCCCACCCATCTCCCCTGGCTGAGGTCGGCCGACCGGCTCGCACCCTAGCCTGAAAGTCAGAGCTAGTTAATCACTGGCTGGGCTAGGGGTGGGCCTGGGAGGTGGGGCCACCTACTCATGCTCAGAAGTCTGGTGTGGCTGACTTATCCTGCTGTCCACGGAGAACCCCAGTTACAGGTAAGTAACCTCGCTTTTATTAGGATGAAAAGGAAAGGAGAATGTGATTTTTTGCTGATTTCTTGAGTTCCACTAACATAGGTGGAGTCCTCACTAGGGGAGGAATAATTGATGGCTAATGTGGTTTTATCTAGCTAAAATTTGGTGGTGTTAGGAAAATTTAATTGACAGGTTGGGACAGATAGATATCCTAATCCAATTTTGATGAATCTAAAACAACCAAGTTTTGTTGACTTGATTTAAGGCCTGACATAAGAGGCAGATAGAACATTAAATTTAGTGTTTCTTAATAGTACGGACCTGCAGTGTTGAGTTGATTTGATGGATGCAGTGTTGGTACCCTGGTCAAATCATCGGTTGGTTTCTTTATGGTGAAGATGTGGAGGGTGGGAGTAAAATGATCAAATAAATATATTTGTGTGTGTTCACATATGGCTATGATACCAGTGAAATTCCTGGAGCTGCTGGGGAATACAACAAATAGTATAGTTATTTGTTTAGGATAAGTAATTTGCTATCTTTTTAATTATCTTGCACATTTCCTGTCCATCTTTGTTTTTACTTATCTGTCGCCTTCTGTCCTCTGCTAATTCCATCTTTCACCTTCTCCTCTGTTGCCCATATTGAGACTGGGGCCATTCCACTGCAGAAAGACACAGTGTATGCTTAGAGAGAGGAGCAAGATGAGGTGGTAATGGGAGGAGGATGAGGTGGCAGCAGTGGAAGCATGCAGGAATGCATATGATTAGCTGGACATGGTAAAACAGCTAAGATCATACAGTCAAACCTCGGTGTTCATTTGCCCCGGTTTTCATACGCTTCGGTTTTCAACATCTTTTTTGACTGAGATTTTGTCCCGGTTTTCATACATCGCTTCGGTTTTCAACGTCTTTTTTGACTGAGATTTTGTCCCGGTTCTCGTACATCGCCTCGGTTTTCGTAAATTACAGTACTGTAAATACATATACCCTCGCGCTGCACACCGGTCTGTATACACTGCCAGAACGCCCACCCGGTCCCGGCAGCACTGCCCCCCAGACTCACCGATCGCCAGCGTGATGAGAAGCGAAAGCCAGCTGAGCACGTAAATGAAACACATCCTCGAGCCTGGTCAGAGTTAGAGAGGCAAGGATTGTGCAGAGAGGAAGGCCCCGATCTCGTCCACCGCCTGCCCGTTCTCAGGAGCGCCCCCTCAGGCTCGGAGGTAGCAGGGAAGAAAAGCTGTCAACGTAAGCAGGAGATGTTGCATGAATGTGGGAGGCAGTTCTTTCTCTTGCAGGGTACGTCTGAAGCTATATCATTAAGATTTTCTGCCATTCTGAAGCATTGAGCAGATAATGTAAAGGTATTTTAATGGGCTGAATCCAATGTGATTCCGAAGAGAGCTGGGCACAGCAGCTTGTCAGGGGTGGCTAAGGCCAGATGTTAACATACTGTACTGTACAGTACTGTACTTAGCTTGCTTTCAGTGATGTTAAATGTTCATTTATCCATTTGATTAGTCATTTATATTTATTTCTCATTGTTTTCTGTATGTAAAAATATAGTTATTCTCTATAAAATGTATTTTTTATGAATATTTTTGGGTGTGTGGAACGGATTAATTGGATTTACATTATTTCTTATGGTAAATATTGCTTCAGTTTTCATACGTTTCGGTTTTAGTCAGACTTTTTCGAACGGATTAATCATGAAAACTGAGGTTTGACTGTATTTGGAAAACAAAGGTTCTGCAAACAGTGGTTCAAACCATAGTTATCATAATTTGGGCATCTCTAATGCAGTGCATGGAGTGGAGGAAGAGCCTGAGTGGTTAGAGCAGCTCCCCAGTGACCAAAAAACACAGGGTTAAATTCCTGCTGGAATTCTTTGAGGCCTTGGGCAAGTTACTTTACCCTCCATTGCCTTATAAAAAGAGGCTGGCAATCTACTTCAAGTCACACCTTCCAAAAAAAACCCTCAGAGACTGCTGGGTTACCAGCAGTCAGACAAGAAATGCATCATACATTGGCCTCCCAGTGAAACGATTTTATAAACATCAGAAGATGGTGGCATGTTTCCTTACAAAAACAAGTAGGAGGAAAAGTGTTTGACTATAGCTGGGTGGCTGGTGGGCATGAGAATCACCTGGTGATATGCCTGCCTGGTACAAAGGTAGAGGACCTCATGCACCACCTAGGCAAGGTTTTAGATAGTGCTGGGGAGGAGTCTGCTGTCTTGGTACATGTTGATACCAATGACATGGGTAGAAGGGAGGTTCTGGAGGCCAAATTTAGGCTTTTAGATAGGACATTTAAATCCAGAACTTCCAGACTAGCATTCTCAGAAATGCATCCTGTTCCACGCACAGGACCCAAAATGCAGGCAGAGCTCCGGAATATCAATGTGTGAATGAGCCAATGCTGCAAGGAAGAAGGGTTTGAATTTGTTAGGAACTGGGTAACATTCTGGAGAAGGGGGCGGGGCTTTTCCAAAAGGATTGCTTCACCTTCACCAGGCTGTTGGCATTAACCTTTAATAATAAGATAAAGAAGCTTTTAAACTAGATAATAGGGGAAAGTCCAAGCGCACATGGTTCAGAAGGATGTATTCTTGAAGGATACAAGCAAAAAAGGGAGTTAAGGCATCCTGGTCTGAAGGATCCAATTAAGATAAAAGTAGCCCTGATGCCTTTAAGTACAGAGCAACAGAGCTGAAAAATTCCACATTACCCCAGTCACCTGATAACCAGATTGTTAATATGAATAAAATACAACCTCTAAAATGCCTGTATGCAAATGATATAAGCCTAAAAAATAAGATGGAAGAGCTAAAATATATAGTACTAAATGAAAGATTAGACATACAGAGTGGAGGAGTAGCCTAGTGGTTAGAGCACTGGCTTGGAAGCCAAGAAACCAGGGTTCAATTCCTACTAGCACTTCTTGTGTCCTTGGGTAAGTCACTTAACCCTCCATTGCTCAGAAAAATCCAAGTTATCAATGTTCCTGTTTAATGTACATTTACCAAGTTTAAGTTACAATGAAAACTGCTTTGATTGAAATGATAAAGCAATATTAAAAAACTGTTAAATAAATATAATTAGCATCTCAGAGACCTGGTGGAAGGAGGACAACCAATGGGGTACTGTGATACCTGGGTACAAACTATATTGCAATGACAGGGTAGATCAAATTGCTGGAGGGTTGTACTCTATGGGGTATGTTTACTAAACCATCCTAATGTTACCTGCGCTAGTTGCAGTTAAGGTGAGGAATGCCATATAGGAAAGTGGATGAAGTGGCAATGGCTGATTAACATGCAATAGAGGGCACCTTGGCTCGTTAACGCGTGGTAACCTTAATTTCATGCCAGCGCTGTGTTAGAAGCTATAGAGGTGTAGCCCACTGGTTAATACAATGATTGCCAAGCCAGAGGTCATGGGTTTGATCCCTCAGAGGTCCCATCTAATAAGGCTGTTCAAGGCAATCCCTTTTCTTGCCTGTAACACTCAGACACATCTCTACAATCTGTGCTGCCAGCAAAAACACCCTCACCTCAGTGCCGTAACCTAAGGTGCCTCATAAGGCGCCCCATAGGGCACAGTATAAAGTGCCCTGTCCACCAAGGCACCTTATAATGTGCCCTATAGGGCACTTTATAGGGCACCCTATAGGGCACCTTATACAGTGCCCTGGCTGACAAGGCACATTATAATGTGCCCTATAGTTTAAGGCACTGAGGTGAGGGTGTTTTTGGCTGGCAACACAGATTGTAGAGATGCATCTGATTGTTACAGGAATTAAAAGGAAACACCTCCAACAGCCTTATTAAATAATACCACTGCAGGATTGAACTCATGACCACTGCCTCAGCAGTCATTGTATTAACCAGTGGGCTACACCTCTATAACTTTTGACACAGTGCTGGCTAGCTACAGAAAGACTGCAGGTCACTGCACAAACTGTCTGCTGTGGTTACTGGGATAGGGTAAACCCACCAGTACCCATGATGCACTGCACATGCAGAATAGCAGTCTACATCTGATCACAGGATGAAGTATGCATCTCCACAGCACCTCAGCCTGGTAGGGAGAACTGACCATGTGTGTTACTGGCACAGAGTAGCTACAGACCATGACATTGTGCGGGTCCTGTGCTCACTCTGAGGGTGAAGTCTGCAGTATTACTTGTTTTTATTAGCTGCATTTATATTCTGCTTTTTACTGGATCAAAGCAGTTGGGGGATATGAGACACATACACTAATACTTATAGGGAACATGGGCTATAGAGGGTTAAGTGGCTTGCCCAAGACCACAAGGAGCACCTGTGGGACTAAAAACCCCAGTCCTTCCAGCCCAAGGTTGCTGTCTTCTAGTAGGATTTGAACCACTGACCTTCTGGCCTGTGGTACCTTGCCCCAACCACTAGGCCACTCCTCCCAGGTTGGCTGAGATAGCCTTTGCTGCAGGTCCCCATCAGTGCCAGTGTGTGGCAGGTTTTCCTTGCAGACACACCTAGGATAATCCTGTGCCCATCTGCATTCCCCAGTGTACCTGGCAAAGTGCATATCCAGTGTGGTTGCCATGGTCATGTGTTGTAAGAGCAGGGGTGTGTCTGGACTCACATGTGGATGATGTAGCACCACATATCATACTCTCTGGGTCAAGGTGGTGGACAGGATCTGCCCCCAACAGACCCACACACTACATCTTTGCAATGGAGACAGTAGAGGGACATAATGAAGGGCTGTGGGACCTGCAACCCCAGTCCCATTGGTGAATAGACACCATCCATGGCAGGTGATGCAGAACTGTACTTATCACATAGGGCACTGGCAGTAGGCCTGGCAGAGCTCAGCTGCCCGCCACCACAATCTGGCATTTGCCAGTAGAGAGCACAGTCAGTCTGCACAGGGTTCTAACCATACACTTGCTAACTACAAACAGTCTGTTAATCAGTACATGTTCCCAGAGGCACTATATGCACCAAGATGTGGGATATAAACACAAACACCAAGCAGGTATGTCAGTGATTGGACACTAGAAAAAGGAAACACATAGACATCAGTAGAGAGAAGCACAGCACTATGTGGGAACCTAGACATGCCATGGTCACTGATCAGTCAGAGTGAGAGAGACCTCCCAGCATGACATGCTGTGGCCACCCTGTCCATGCAGGTAGTGGTCGGCCACTACAATATCCCAGCCATTGCCCTATGCCCTGTGCAGATGCCTCCTGCCCAGACCGCCCTGTCCGGCCCATACCCACCATACCTTGCTCCTCATTATGCACACTGGCAGGCTAACGCTGGAAACAGTGTAAGCATTGTGGGCCCAGTGAGAAGTAGGCAGCCACAAAACAATGGATAGACATACACACACTCCCACACCTATTTCAGCATTGTGCAAAGATAGAGGTGGTTGGCAGCCCTGCCCGCCACACCAGTCCTGGGCACAGTGCAGGCATTGCTAAGGTACTCAATATTGTTAGGGTCACTCTCCGGGTTGGTAAACACTGTCAGAGAACAGAAAAGAGGAAACACACTCCACATATATCAGAAAGGTTGCTATGATGAACCTCTGTTAAAAAATTGTGCTTAATTTAGGATTTGTTATCTGAAATTAATCATAGCAACCTTTTGATATATATTGAGCGTGTTTCCATGTTTATGACGGCATTGCTAAGGTATGCAGGTGCTAGTCGTGGTAGCTGCTGCTCCACGCAGGGCCCAACAACCTGACCCTCCATGGGGCTTTGGATAGTGGAGCCTGTGGGTGTGGGTGTTTGTGCCCCTGTTGGCTGATGCTCTAGGGCAGGGGTGTGCAACTCCGGTCCTGGAGGGCCGCAGACCAGTCAGGTTTTCGGGCTATCCCTAATAAATATGCATAATATATATATGCATTAGAGATATCCTGCCAACCTGACTGGTTTATGGCCTTCCAGGGCTGGATTTGGAGACCCCTGCCTTACACCTCTGTCATTTAAGATTGTGAGTGGGCAAGGTGCAAATGTCCAAGACATCAAAAAGGTTAGAGAGAATTTGTCACATTCCTCCTCACTTCTCACCACCACCAAAATATTGTCTATTAGACAACTTTTTGGTGGTGGTGAGAATCGAGGAGGAATGTGACACATTCTATATACCCTTTTGATGTCTAGAACATCTGTACCTTGCCCACTCACAATTTTAAATGACAGAGGTGTAAGGCAGGGGTCTCCAAATCCAGCCCTGGAGGGCCACAAACCAGTCAGGTTGGCAGGATATCTCTAATGCATATATATCTCATGCATATTCATTAGAGATATCCCGAAAACCTGACTAGTCTGCAGTCCTCCAGGACTGGTGTTGCCCACCCCTGCTCTAGGGCAGAGGTTCCTAAATGCAGTCCTGGTGGGCCAAACACTATTCAGTTTTTCAGGCTGTTCCTACTGAATATGCATGAGATACATTTACATACAATGGGGGCAGTGCATACAAATGCATCTCATGCATATTTATTAGGGACAGCATGAAAACCTGAACGGTGTTTGGCCCTCCAGGATTGCAGTTGGGAACCTCTGCTCTAGGGAGTGCACATGTTTATTGTGTATGTGCTCTGTAGGGTAAAACATGGTGACATGGTCTGCAGGGGCCACAGCTGAGATTTGAACCTGTGACCTTCTGCCCTTGAACACACTGGCTGTGTGTACTGCACCAAACTGCTGCCACAGTAGAAGGTCATTCCCTGGGGATACCATGACTGTTCTTCAGACAGACCTTATCTGTTGCACTGCATGCCACCCACCTAAACAGGGCTTTGCCTTGGTCTGCTGAGGGCAGATGCCACTGCCCCCTCAACCACCAGCAGCCCTCTCCCACCATCCTGACATGCCCTTATGCCGGTGGTACTAGTGGTGCGCAGTCCCAGGCCATCCAGTGTGCTGGTAGGCGGCTGCCTATGGTGTGGGGTCTGAGGTAGGGGTGCCTACATAGACATCCATGCTTCTCCCTGGAACCGCCTGCCAATGTTATGTGCCCTTTGGGGTACCTGCTGGGTAATGTCCATTGGGGCACTGTGGGACACACACTCATGGACATGTTTGCCCTTGGTCAGTTGCTGTCTTGCTGATTTTCCGTTTCTGCCTTTTTATGTGGCACCTAGGCCTCTGCCTAGACCATCCTGTGCCCCAGCTGCCCCACTGCATGTACTGCCTGCAGCCCCCTGTACCCCATTTGCAGCCTCACCATAGTGCCCTTTCGTACTTCGGCACTATGCTGTTGCTGCACATGTAGCACTACTATCACTTTTTCTGGGTCTCCCTGCCTTTGCTGTACATTGCTGACTTGAATGGTTTCTCTCTCCTGCAATTGTGCCTCTAACGAGAGGTTTTCAATCACGGTAATGTTCTTCCCTACATTTCACAGCGTTAGTGTGCCTGGAGCCTCTCACCGCCCACTCTCTGCCCATTGATCCCTTCTCTCCGCCCTCTGGAAAGATTTACTCCACCCTCTGTGTGCCTTAATGCCGCCAGAGATGTTATCACGCAAAACGTAACATTATCGTGCGATAACATTGCACGATAACGTTACATATCACGCGATAACGTCGCTGCCCTGGACATACCCCTATGTTAGAGGGCATTGACTCACATAGGATTAAAGTTTTGCAGGAAGAAAAATACACTGTAGAATCTCTATGGATACAAATTCCACATAAAAATGGGAAAGCAATGGCAGTGACGGAATACTACCATCCGCCTGGCCAGAATGAACAGATGGATGATGAAATGCTTAAAGAAATCAGGGAAGCTAACAAAAGTTACAACACAGTAATAATGAGTGATTTCAATTATCCTAGTATTGACTGGGTCAGTGTCACAGCAGGACATGCTAGAGAGATGAAGTTTCTAGATGAAATAAATGGCTGCTTCTTGGAGCATCTGGTTCATGAACTGACAAGAGGGGAAGCTATTTTGGACCTAGTCCTTAGTGGAACACAGGACATGCTGCAAGAGATAATGGCATTGGGGTCAATTGGCAATAGTGATCAAACATGATCTCATTTGATTTAATAAATGGATAGAGTACAGCAAAGAAATCCACAGTATTACCTTTTAACTTTCAAAAGGAAAACTATGAGAAAATGAGGAAATTAGTTAAGAAAAAACTAAAAGGAGCTGCTGCAAAGGTTAAAGATTTACATCAAGCATGGGCATTGTTTAAAAATACTATGTATTCCATGCTTTAAGAAAGGTAAAAAAACTGCCAACATGGTTTAAAAGTTAGGTCAGGAAATGGAAAAAGGAGCCGAAAGATGAAAATGGGAAACATAAGTATTGGCAAATTAGATGAAAAGCATTGATAAAGCAGACAAAGACAGAATTTTAAAAGAAAACTTACCACGAAAGCAAAAACGCACAATAAAATCTTTTTCAATATGTTCCTATAAAAAAAAACTATGAGAGAGTCAGTTGGACCATTAGATGATAGAAGGATAAAGGTGGCGCTAAGGGAGGACAAGGCCATAGCGGAAGACGGGGGCTAGGCCACGGTCTGCTCTGGGCAGCTGCCACTGCCCCCTCCACCACTAGTATCCCTCAGCCACCATGCTGACATGCCCTTCTGCTGGTGGTGCTGGTGGTGCGCAGTCTCAGGCCATCCAGTGTGCAGGTAGGCGGCTGCCTATGGTGCGGGTTCTGGGGTAGGGGTGCCTGCATAGACGTCCACGCTCCCCCCCAGCCCCGCCTTCCAATGTTCCGTGCCCTTGGGGGTAGCTGTTGGGTACTATCCCCTGTGACACTGTGGGAAACACATTTGTGCCCATGTTGGGCCTTCAGCAGTTGCTGTCTGGCTGCTCTGCTGTTTCAGCATTCGTATGGGCCACCTAGGCATCACCCTAGTCTGCACTGTGGCCCAGCTGCACCACAGCATGTGCTGCCTGCGGCCCTCTGTATCCCCTTTTCCAGCATCTGTCCAGTTGCAGTTCCGACATGCCCGCCCTGATGTTGCGGGACATGTGCACGCCATAGGAACCCTGTCCGATGGAGGGGAAAACCCTGAACAGCGCTATTTCACCGTGAGCTCATTCACCTTGTATGGGGACAGATTATAGATGCTTCCACGAGTAATATCTTTTTTGTGGAGCTTTCTCGGGGGGGGGGGGGGGTTGATGTTTCCCATTAATATCACTATTGGCCAGCTTGGTTATGGTTTTTTTCCAGTTTGTTGGGGTCATTTTCAATGTTTCTGTAACCTTTTGTTCTGGGCACATGTATCACACTTCTCACTTTTTGTAGGTTTCCCTGCCTATGCTGTGCATTGCTGACACTGAAATGGTTTCTCTCCCCTGCAAATGTGCATCTAACGGCAGGTTTTCAATCGCGTTAGGATTCAGCTCTTCAGATCAGCGCATTAGTGTGAAGGGAGCCTCTCCCCACCCACTCTCCGCCCACTGACCCCTTCTCTCCGCCCTCTCTCCACCTTCTGCGGTGTTTTACCGCGCCGCGGAACTTTACGATAGTTAATTTAGGTTAACGCGTGTTATGTAATGTTAACGATCGTTAACGCATCATAACGTGCGTTATGTAACGTTACCGCAGTTTAGTAAACATACCCCTATGTTTCTAAATCCTCCGCCTAGTATGCAGTGGTGGCCAAGAAAGCAAATAAAATGCTATGAATCATAAGAAAAGGAATGGAGAATAAAAACAAGGATATTGTGTGCAGTTCTGGTCACCATATCTTAGTAAAGATATAGCAGAATTAGAAAAGGTGCAGAGAAGAGTTACCAAAATGGCAAAAGGGATGGATGGATACCTCTATGAGGAAAGGCTTAAAACGCTGGGGCTGAGGGGAGATATGATAGAGATCTAATGAATGGAGTGGAATGGGCAAACGTAGCTCGGTTGTTTACTACATCAAAAAACAGACATACTAAGGGACATGTAATGAAGCTACAATGTAACTCATTTAATACTAATAAGAGAAAAATAATTTTCACTCAACGCATAATCAAACTCTGGAATTCATTACCGGAGGATGTAGTAAAGTTGTTAGTTTAGCTGGGCTTAAAAAATTACCACTACTACTACTATTATCATTTGTATAGCACTACAAGGGGTATGTAGCACTGTATAGGTAAATGTAAGACACGGTCCTTGCTCATCAGAAGGTTTGGACAAGTTCCTGGAGGAAAGGTCCTTAAACTATTATTGAAGAGGACCAGGGAAATCCAATGCTTATACCGGGATAAGCATTGTGGAACTTGTGTACCTTTTTCGGAACCTGACAGGTACTTGTGACCTGGATCGGCCACTGTTGGAAACAGGATACTGGGCTTGATGGACCCTTGGTCTGATTCAGTATGGCATTTCTTATGTTCTCATAAAGATGAAAATTTAAAATTTTAGTGATTATTATTAAGACTTTGGGGCTAGTTTACTAAGCAGCGGTAGCGGCTTCCGACAGATATTGGAGCCGTAGCCCCAATTAATTCAATGGGGCTGCGGCTCCAATATTGATCAGAAGCTGCTACCGCTGCTTAGTAAACAAGCCCCTTTATGTTCTCAGAAACAAACTTAAGGGTATGTTTACTAAACCGTCTTAATGTCGCAGCAGTGGTATTATCGTGTGATAAGTGATGTTATCGCGCGATTTATCACGTGATAACATCACTTATCACGCGATAACGTGGTGGCGGCAGCGGCTTTAAGGCACATTAACGCTGTGAAATCCGGGTCTGAAGGATGGAGTAAGGCTTCCCAGAGGGCGGAGAGAAGGGGGTCAATGGGCGGAGAGTGGGCAGGGAGAGGCTCCAGGCACACTAACGCTGTGAAATCCGGGTCTGAACACTAACGCCAGTGAAACCCTCGCGTTGGCACATTTGCAGGAAAGAGAAACCATTTCAATCAGCAATGTGCAGCAAAGGCAGGGAAACCCAGAAAAGTGATAGTTGTGATACATGTGCAGGAACCAAAAGGCAAATAAACATAGAAAATCAACAGAACCACATTTAAAATCCCAATAACCAAGACCTGCCTCTGGTGAATCCATGCTGCCTTGGATCCTGTAATCCACTGGACTCCAGAAACCTCACTATTTTCTCTTTCAGCAGCGTTTCCAATAATTTACTCACCACCGAAGTTAAACTAACCGGCCTGTAGTTTTCAACCACATCCTTACTTCCGCTTTTGTGTAAAGGCACCACATGAGCCTCTCTCCAGTCCTTTGGCACCACTCCCGACTCCAACGAGGCATTGAAAAGGTCAGTCAGTGGAGTTGCTAGAACATCCCCAAGTTCCCTCAGTATTCTAGGGTGTATCCCATCCAGTCCCATCGCTTTGTCTACTTTAAGTTGAGCTAGTTTCTCACGAACACAGTCTTCTGAAAATTGTTCAAGATGTCCTTCGCTTCTGTTCTTATTTGTGGGTGTTTTCTGAGGTCCTGCTCCTGGTTCTTCATCTGTGAACACAGAACAAAAATATTTGTTAAGCAATTCCGCTTTATCCTTATCAGCTTCTACATATTCACCCCCTGCTTCTCTAAGTTTTTCCAAATACAGATGCCTGTCTTCCTCTCTCTGTGATCTCTTGTATTTCATGAAGGCATCCCTCTTTTTCTTCACTTTTTCAGCTACTTCCTTCGAAAACCATAGTGGTCTCCTGTTCCTTTTGCCTTTATTTACCATTTTAACAAAAAGGTTGGTTGCCTTTAAAATACCCCCTTTCAGTTTTGCCCACTGTTTTTCTACATCCTCCAGCTGTTCCCATCCCACTAACGACTCCCTGAGGTATTGGCCCATCTTCGCAAAGTTAGTCTTCCTAAAGTCTAAGATCCTCACCTTGGAATGGATTCTAACAGCCCTAGTCCTAATACTGAACCACACCATCTGGTGATCACTGGATGCAAAATGATCTCCCACTACAACATCAGAAACACTTTCACCATTGGTAAGCACCAAGTCCAGTATGGCCCCTTCACGTGTGGGGTCTGTTACCAATTGCCTGAATAGTTCTCCCTGTAGAGAATCCAGGATCTCCTTACTTCTAGATGATATTGCAGCAGGAATGTGCCAATCAACATCTGGCATATTGAAATCTCCTATCAGTAGCACTTCCCCTTTCCTAGCAATGCTGCGTATGTCTTCAATTAACTCTCTGTCCACCTCTTTCTCTTGTGAGGGAGGTCTGTATATCACACCAATGCAAATAGATTTCTCTTTCCCTCTTTCTAGTTTAACCCACAATGCCTCCTCTCTCCCTTTTAAGCTCTGTAATTCCAAAGCTTTAATAGTAATTTTTACATATAGTGCCACTCCTCCTCCCCTTCTTCCTAACCTGTTCTTTCTGAATAAAGTATAGCCAGGTATAGTTACATCCCAGTCATGGTTTTCTGTGAACCATGTTTCTGTAACTGCCACTAAATCCAAGTCAGCCACTCCCACCAAAGCTTCAACTTCAGGGATCTTATTTCCCATTTACGGGCATTAATACACACTGCTTTCCATATGTTACCCCTGTTACCCATTTCCATAAAGGTATTTAATGTATCACCTACCTGGGGGCTTTCACTTACCTGGGGGCTTTCTTCACCCATCCCCAACGAATCTAGTTTAAAGCCCTCTTCAGTAGATTAGCCAGTCTACTACCAAAGATGCGTTGACCTTTCTTGGACAGATGGATGCCATCTCTGCTCTGCAACCCTTGGAACAGCATCCCATGGTCTAGGAAACCAAAACGCTCTCGATGACACCATCCACGCAGCCATGCATTCATCTCCAGGATGCGAGCCTCTCTGCCTTGGCCTTTACCCTCAACAGGGAGGATTGAAGAGAACACCACCTGTGCACCTAACTGCTTCACCCTCTGTCCCAGAGCCATGAAGTCACTTTTGATACATTCCGAGGTATACCTGGCAGTATCATTTGTTCCAACATGGATTAGCAACATTGGGTAATAGTCAGTGGGCTTGATGAGTCTCGGCAAACTCTCCATAACATCTTGGATTTTGGCACCAGGCAGACAGCATACCTCTCTGGACATCAAGTCTGGTCGGCAGATGGACGCCTCAGTACCCCTCAGAAGAGAGTCTCCAACCACCACTACCCTTCGTTTCCTTCTGGTCACTGATTCCGCAACTTTGGGGTACTTGAACTCTGGTTCTTCCCTTTCCAGGGATGCTTTCACCTCCTCCACTTCCAGGGCTGCATAATGGGCAGGTTGGGCAGGTTTGTTATGGCGTGCACATGTGCAGCAACAGCAGAGTGGGCAGGTAGGAAAGGGCAACTGTACTGATGCTGTAAATGGGATACAGGGGGCTGCAGGCGACACATGCTCTGGTCCAGCTGGGGCACAGTGCGGACTAGGCAGATGCCTAGGTGGCACATAGGAATGCCGAAACTGTAAAGCAGCAAGACAGCAACTGACAAGGGTCCAACATGGGCACGAGTGTGTGTCCCACAGTGTCATAGGGGATATTACCCAGCAGGAATCCCCAAGGGCACATAACATTGGCAGGCGGTGCCGGAGGAAAGCGCGCATGTCCATGTAGGCACCTCTACCCGAGAACCCACACCCTAGGCAGCTGCCTACCAGCACACTGGATGGCCTGGGACTGGGCACCACCAGCACCACCGGCATAATGGCATGGCAGCATGGTGCCAGAGGGGTGCTGGTGGCGGAGGGGGCAGTGGCATCTGCCCACAGCAGACCATGGCCAAGCCCCATTTAGGTGGGTGCCATGCACTGCAACAGACAGGGTCAGTCATGGTATCCCCAGAACACCCACATTGGCATGGCCTGTGGATACTCTGTGCCAGTAACATGCAGGGTCCTTCCTCCCTACAAAGCTGACGTGCTGTAGAGGTGCATATCCCATCTGGTGAGCAGATGTAGACTGCTGTTCTGCATGTGAATTGCATTATGGGTACTGTTGGTTCTATCCTACTCTGGTAGCCACAGCAGACAGTTTTATGGTGACATGCACTCTTTCTGTAGCCAGCCATTGGTATGTTAATTCCCATAGTGATGTAGCACAATGATTAATGCAATGACTTCAGTAGCAGAGGTCATGGGTTTGATTCCTCTCTGTTCCCCTTTTTTTATGGCTGTCCTACACAACTACGTTTCATTCGTGTAACAGTCATATCTGTGCAGATCTGTGCTTCCGCCACATTATACCCTCATCACTGTTGCCATCCATCCTTCTGTCCGTCTATGTATGTGTATCAGCTGTGTGGCATCCTGCCGTAATGTGCAGGCTGCTACCCCATGTCCTGCACTGGCACACTTTTCTGCATTGCGGCTCTTCATGCTTGCCTCTCCTGTGTCTGCTCTGCATGGCACTGCTCTCCTCTGTCCTCCTGTCATTGCACTTATCCTGCCATCTCTACCTCCTCTGGTGGACACGTATCCCCATCCTGTGCCACACACTGTCATTGTTGCACTGTACATTACCATCACCCTGTACATCGGTACAGCTGCCCCCGATATGTTTGTCCACTGTACCTGCTGCCACATGGGCTGCACTCAGATTTGGCTGGTCCATGAGCTCCTTCATCTACTTCCTTCCATCACTTGTTCATTGCCTTTCCTTGGTGCTCTGTGCAGTGTTATGGTTACATCTGTGTTTGAGCCATACATTTCATGCTTGTGACTTTGGGGCACCTTTGTGCCCCTGGACACCATCTCCTGTGTCACCTTGGCATCCCTGGGGCATCTTTCATGGCACCTTAGGTTTGGCCAGCTTATGGGGCACTGTATATGCTGCCTTGGAGGGTGCCAACCTTTCCTGCTGCCCTCTGGGGCACATTATGACCTGCTTTATGATGTGCCTTATGGTGCGCCCTAAAAAGTGCATTAGGTTGCGGCACTTGGGTGAGGCTTTTTTGGCTGGCAGTGCAAATTGTTGGGATGTGTCTGACTGTTACAAGCAGGAAAAGAGATTGCCTTAAACAGTTTTTTAACTGAGCCCACTGGGGGATCAAACTCATAACCACTATATCAGCAGTCAATGCATTAACCAGTGTGCTACAGCTCTGTTGCTTTGTTTATAGGTCAGAGCGCCTAATTAAGGCTAATGCGCGTTAATGTGCCACGGCTCCCTCTATTGCGCGATAGCTGACTTTATAGCGCGATAACCTGAAATGCTACCTTAAGACAGGAACGCCCATTACCTTATATGGCATTCGTCACAGTAAGACTGCAACTAACGCCGGTAACATTAAGACGGTTTAGAAAAAGTTGTTAAACATAAGTGACAAGTAGATGTCTTTGATCCTGTCAAGATATCTCGTTGACTGTTCCTTCTGTAAAAAGGTTCAAGAAGGTGGGCTGGTGGGCCAGCATTCTCCATGGTGGAACTGGAATTGTGGATGCTCTTCCATGTGTTGCAGGAAGCAAACTCCAGATTCTTCAGAAACAGTTGAAAAATGTTTGTTGCTTTGGTAAGGATGAGGTAGAGGATTGCCCTGTATGAAGGAAACAGGATAGGTTGCAATGTCCTAGGCTTCCTTATAGCTGAGAATGTGTTTATTTAAACTGTATTGTGTTTCTATTGTTTCATTGGGGTAGAATTATATTTGGTTGTAAACTTCTGTATCACATTGGTGGTATATAATATGTTATAAATAAATAAAAGGATATAAACTGGATAAAGATGTCCAGAGGGTGATTAGTAATCTTCATTAGAAAGCATAAGGGGACAGACTTAAAGATCTCAACATGTGTACCCTAGAGCAAGAGTGGCCAACTTCAGTCCTAGTGCACCATGATCCAGCCTGATTTTCAGGATGTCCCTAATGAATATTCATGAGGTACATTTGCACCCACTGCCTCCCATTGTATGCAAATATATCTCATGAATATTCAATAGGGACATTCTGAAAACCAGGCTGGATCGTGGTGCATTAGGACCAGAGTTGGCCACCCCTGCCCATGAGGAAAGTCTGGACAGGGAAGATACGATAGACACATTTAAATATCTCCAAGATATAAAAGCAAAGGAGCCGGGCCTTCTTTCGGTGAAAAGACGACTCCAGAAAGAGGGGTCATAGGCAAGGCCAGTGTTCGCCATGATGTGAAGTAGGCATTCACCTAGAGCGCCAGTGTTTCCAAGGCACCCATTGCCATTGCTACCACTTCTCTCCAGGACCTGCAGTGAAGGCCTAGACTTTAAAACAGCACCACATCGCTTACCAAAAGCTTCTGGTACTGTATGCTGTTAGTACTTCTACCCCCTCTGACGCAAACTTCCTGTTTTCATGGTGGTGGAAGGAGCTGGAACATCAATGGCAATGGATATGGGGGTAGGGGCAAGACAAGGGGGTGCAGCAGGAATGAGGTTCACCTAGGGCACCTTATGTCCTTGCACTGTCCCTAGTTATAGGACGAAATGGAAAATGGGGTAGACTAGGGAGCAATCTAAAAAAATATTTTTTTACAGAATGGAATAGCCTCCCATTCAAGGTGTTTGGAGACAAGGACAATATTTGCATTCAGGAAAGCATGTGGCAAGCACAGAGAATCTCAGAAAGAGAGGAGGGGATTGTAGAACTGAGCAACTAATGTGAATGAGCACTACAGATAGGCCGTATGGTCGTCGGGTACCATAATTTTCTGTGTTTCTATTTTTAGCTGTAAATTAAGCTATGAAATGTATTGCCAGGAAATGTCAAGGCAATTAGCATAGCTGGATTTAAAAAGGGGTGAGACAAGTTCCTGGAGGAAAAATCTATTAACTATTTTAGCCATGTAGCCTTGGGAAAGCTACCATTTATCTCTGAGCATGAGCAGTAAGGAATGGATCTACTCTTTGATATCCTGCTGTGTTCTTGCAACCCAGACTGGCCACTGTCAGAGACAGGATGCTGGGCTTGATGAATCTGATCTAGTATGACACATCTTATCTTCCTGTATTTCCATGTCTCTGGATCTTCTTTCTCTCTTTCACACTCCTTCTTTCTCTTGCTACATCTCTCTCTCTCTTTCTCTCTCTCTCTCTTTCTCTTTCTCTCTCTCTCTCCCGTCCATCTTCTTGCATCCTTCTGTCTTTCTCCATCTCCCTGCCCCTCTCCTTCCTTTCTCTTTTTCCCTATCTGCTTTCCCCTCTATCTTTCTCGGTTCCTCCCTTGGTGCATTCTTTATTATTTCTTCCTTCTTTGCCTCATTTCTTTTTATGTTCTCATTTTGCCACTGTCTCATCCGCAGGCATAGTTTGTCTTCTTAATATGGGTGGGACAAGGGGCACCCCTTTCTCCTTCTCTTCGACCCTTCTCCCAAAGTAGATCTCTTTCCATCCCCTTTCTCTTTCCCAACTGCAAAGCAAGTCCCTCCCTCTCCTAGAAGCAGATCCATTTCTCTTTTGTTCCTGGATTTAGTCATGTCTCACTTGACTGATCCATGAGCTCAGGACCTGTTGAACATTATCCGGCTGCATTGGCAATGACAGCAGCAGCAGCAGCACCGACTTGCAGCAATATAAGCACTGGACCTGCAAGTCAGTGTTGGTGCCTATGAGCCCAGTGCAGTCTACTCAGGGTAAGCGCTACCATGAACTTGGTGACCTTCAGGGAACATCCGTTGCTGCCGTTGCCACCCTTCTCTGGGGCCAGCAGTGGCAGTGGCAATGGCAAAGGACCCGTGACGCAGCCCTTACCAAAGACTCCGGCACTGAGTAGTGGCTCTTGGTTGCTATTATGGGCCCCTTCCACGTCCCTCTGATGCACTTCTGGTGTGTCTGGTGTGCATAAACCAGACGTCTGTGGAAATGGCCCATAATAGTAACCAGGAACCATGATGCAGCACCTGAGCCTTTGGTAAATTCTGCATCATGGTTCCTTTGCCATTGCCACTGTCACTGCTGGCGCCAGAGAGGGGCGACAGTGATGGCAATGGGGCAGGGTGGAAGGATGGAGGGGCCCACTTAGGGCACCTCTAATCCTTGCACTGGCCCTGGGCCCACCCTTTCCTACTGCACTGGTTTCCTTGTGCTAGCAGAGGACAGAGCCACCACAGGCTCTGTGGACATGTGCTTCAGCTCATGGGCCACAGCTTTAATTTGTGGTAAATTGGGACTGCTGTTTCTGTTATGGCCAGAGGGATACTGGGGATACCTAATGCCAACAATTTGCCTATTTCTCTCCACTAGTTCTAACAGTGAGCTTTAGTATCAGTACCTGGAACATTTGGGGAGGCATTGCCCCCCCCCCCACCACCACTCCAGATTGCGCTTATGACCTCATTTCATTTCTCTCTCTTTCTGTCCTTCTTATTGATTTCTTCCAACTAACATCTTTGTCTAATCACTCCTGTCGGAAAACTTCATATATTGGGTTATATCCATACTACCTACTTTCGCCATTTCCTCTCTTCTCTTAGATAAAGAGAAAGATAGTAAACCACCTTATAATTCATTTTAAGCACAAAGAACTCCTGATTGGGGTCCTGATCTCAGTTCTGTGTCAGGTGGATTGATTCTTTTTGGAATTAGAGGGTGAAGGGCTTATTTTTCAATTTATTAGGAGCTTCTGAGTGATAAACAATGATGCCAACATTATGTCAGAAATGGAGGGAACTGAACAGAGAAGTGATGGGTGACACTTCCTGATGATAACTTGCATTGAATGATGTTGTCTGTCTGTATTGTGTTGGTGACTTCCATTTCTCTGTGATAATGGAAGCTATTTTATTTATTTCAGTCATTTGATATACAGTACCGCACAAAGGCCAAAAGGTTGTCACGGCAGTTTACAATAAGATTAATGTGAGAGGAACGAGAGAAGATGTAGGAGGAGAAGAGATAAGTAGGGAAAAGAGAGCGGGTGTATAATTACTTAGTATCAAGTCTAGTACTCTATGAGTTGTGTACCAGGGCCTGAGGGAAATGCACTGTACCCAATAGAGTTTTCAAATTATAGATTTGCTCTCCAACCTCTCCTCTTACCGCTTGTCATACAGAGCTAATAATTCCATCCCAACAACCCCTTTCTGTCCACCATGAGCTTGATTCTACAACATGTGTGACTGGCCTGTGGACATGTACAAACGGAGGATGAGGCCGAATTAGACTTGATTCTGCAACTGCGGGTCTGGATGCACCCGCGATTCTGGAAATAGGGACATGTAAGGGCACGCACTCACAGTATTTTGGAAAGATGGACGTAGACGAGCCCTCCCATCTCCGTGTGACCACGCCTCCACAGACAAACCTGTACCCCCATGCCGCTGCACTCAACGACAGCTCTGGGTACATGGAGCACGCACATATCTGCTGATGGAACAGGATTGCTGCTGCTATATGCACCAGCTACACAAATAATTTGCATGGGCTGTGCTACACTCAAACTGCACACACACACACACACACTCACACCTGCACACACGTACATCACAGATTTGCCCAGAGCATCCCCCTGACCCAATACACACGAGCTGGTATAACAGCAAAGCATGGCACCCCAGGACGATATGTCCAATCCGCGTTGCACCCACAAACACAATGCCATCCAGTAGTCAGCTACATGCCAGCCATGCATCCACAGATGCACAATACAGCACAGAGGACCTGTCATCACTGTCACAGGAAACACTATTGCACAGCCACAGATCATGGTCTAGGTGTTTGCCCATGTTCCCTCACCCACCCCTCACCACTGCACTGTGTTCTCTATGGAGATTGCAACTGGACCTCCGGACTGTGACCCCACCGCCCCAATACACATTGGGCTATGCAGAGCTGAGCACAAGTCATCAGCATTCTGCCCTTATTCTTCCTTCCTGCAGGATTAACTTGTATATCCATGCATAACGCACAGCATATACATAGACCATTCCTGCATACACTTTGGCTGTCCTGCTGGCTGACCACGCCCCCGCTCTGCCACCCCCCCCCCCTCTCCCCATGTTCAGAGTTCCCCGAACAATCGCCATCTGTGTGCGGGGCATTGGTGGTTGCAGCATATGGACATAGACACTTTCTCAGGAACAAGGTTTACGTGATACATACAACGGGCTTATTTGCGTTCCGGCATGACCTTCCATATCTTATAGGCTGACTATCTGACTCCAAAGCATAAGGAATAGCAGAGTCAGGTCCAATTTTTCAATTCCTGGTTTGACATATTCTCAGAGTTTCTCAGCAAAAGATTTTGAGATACCTTTGTCCTGTAAAAAGAGAGAGGGGAAACTGAGTACAAAAATGCACTAGCACTCTCACTGGCAAGAGTAGTTGAGCTTTCATCTCTAGTAGACACCCCAGCTCTTTGTTTCTTGGTTAGTGAATGGATACAGCAATTGCTCCAGTGGAGAATTCTTTTGCCATTGCTTCTGATAGGGTAAACAGCAAGCTTATGGGAGTCCTACACTCAAGTTATATAGAAGCCGCTATAGAGCAACACCTATAAGCCTCCATTCTCCAACTAGGTGAATCTGAGTCTTTTTCAACCAGTGAACAAATACCTCAGTAAGGGGCACATTTATTAACCCTGGTGCTGGTAACGTGCTTGTGGGCCATGTTATCAGCATGGGGGCATGTACTTCCATCCTCCTGCAGTTTACACGGGTCTAGTGTGCCATCACCGAGCTAGCTGATTCGTGGGATTCAGCCCTCCACGTATACATTGGTTGAAAGTCCTTCAGGAGGTCTTTACATGACTAGAGGCTGTGAGTGAAGGCATAGGAATGGCCATGATGGAAAAGGCACAAAATACGAATAACAGCACAGGAATGAACAAGCAGGAAAAGAAGGGGAGAAGTAACGACAGACAAAGAGGGATACATTACAAAAGGAGGTGCAAGTAGGAGCAATAACGGAATCTGCATTGTCACTCATTCTGCTTAAGACTGGTCTCATACACGGTAATGAGGTCTAAAATGGTCTGTATGTTCACATAAGACCCCAAATTTCACTAATGTGAACCTTGTGAGGACAAAGTGGTGAAAATGGTATGTTTTAGAGATAGCCCAAGAAATCCTTGTGAGCTAAGTTTAAAAGTATGATATTAACTGTTGCTTTTATCACTGCTGGATCTAATCTAAGTATATTCTCTGAGTCTAAACCAACACTGCAGCCTGGTGGTCATTACTGGTAACCTGATCCAGGACTTATTCATCTGAAAGTATTTTACTTTAAAAATAAATAAGGGGGTGCATGAGGGATAGGGAGGCAAGATGGGT
The DNA here is from genome assembly GCA_033557465.1 of Ichthyophis bannanicus. NCBI lineage: Eukaryota > Metazoa > Chordata > Amphibia > Gymnophiona > Ichthyophiidae > Ichthyophis > Ichthyophis bannanicus. Next base: position 500,207,845 of record CM066033.1, read on the forward strand.
GCAGGCAGGTGTATTTCGCTGTGATGCTTTCCTTAATGGGAAAAAGAAAAGCCAAAGTGGGCAAGAAGCCCTCCTCTGCCCCGGTGACTTCTTCTCCTTTACCTTTGTCTGGACCATTGGATCCTTTTGTTACATGGTCACAGTGCCAGCCAGGAGAGACTGGCTGCCACTGTGTCTCTACGCCAGGCGCCTTCTCTGACCCTTTTCAAATCCAGGCTGAAAACTCACCTCTTCTTTGCTGCTTTTGGATCTTGACTCACCTGATCTCCCTGTTTCTTTACCATTCCCCCTAGATGTATCCCTGTCTACACCTTCTGTATTGTCTGTCTTGACTAGATTGTAAGCTCTGATGAGCAGGGACGGTCTCTTACATGTCTGTGCAGTGCTGCGTATGTCTGGTAATGCTATACAAATGCTCAATAGTAGTAGTAGTAGACTGTGGTTCAGAGCCCCATTGGCATCTTCCCAGATTTGGGATGCTCGGCAGTTAGCTCGGGGTTGGACATCTCCTTACCAGATAAGTAGCATCCCCTGAAGATGGCTTTGCTGACAGATAGCCCTGGGAGTTTGATGGAGCCTCTATCTTCCCAAGTGGGTAAACTTGCTTCGGTGGGAGGGACAATCTCAGGGCTGAGTGGAGAGGATCTTCAAGCCCTCCTGGGTCAGCATTTCAGCTACTTTTTGCCTCAGAGTTACAACGGAAGCGTGGCTGAGGATTTGGCTGTGTCGAGAAGTCCAGCAATGGAGCAGCGAGTGTCAGACGCCAAAACAGGAGCCGTGGGAACCTTGGTAACTTTTGCTCTGGCCCATCCTGAAGTTTTTATCTTGAAAACAATTTGGTCAAACATAGTGAAACTCAGGAAAACTTTGGTGCCCCAGGTTCATGCTTTGGTTACACAGTCTCAAGTTAATACTGCCCTCTTTAGAACTGCATGCAGATGAAATTTCCTCTCTACAATCATTAACTCTGGAGCTACAGACAAATGTTTCCCAAGTGGATGATTATTGTTATTCTCTACAGAAAGACTCTATAGTTATGAAGACAAGAATTTAATTATTGGAGAACTCTCGGTACCAAAATTCGCAACTTGCAAATTTTCCTAAATCATCTATTACTAAGAACATAAGAACATAAGATATGCCATACTAGGTCAAACCAAGGTCCATCAAGCCCAGTATCCTGTTTCCAACAGTGGCCAATCTAGGTCATAAGAACCTAGCAGTTTCCCCAAAAGACACAGGTTCCTCAATGCTTGTATTGGGTCAAGCAGTGATATCCTGGGTCCCTTTTAATATTGGTTTTATGGACCTTTCCTCCAGGAACTTGTCCAAACCTTTTTTAAACGTAGCTTCGTTAACAGCTTTTACTACATCCTCCGGTAACAAATACTAGAATTTGATTACACATTGAGTGAAAAAATATTTTCTCTTTTTATTTATTTATTATTTATTACAATCTTTTATATACCGCGCTATTTGGTAGTCTTAAATAGTTTACCCTGTAGCTTCATTGCATATCCCCTAGTCTTTCTATATTCTGATGACGTAAACAATCAATCTACGTTTACCCGTTCCACTCCATTCATAAATTTATAGACCTCTATGATATCTCCCTTAAGCCATCTCTTTTCCAGGTTAAAGAGCCCTAACCTTTTTAGCCTCTCTTCATAGGGGTATCCTTCCATCCCCTTTACCATTTTGGTGGCTCTTCTCTGTACTTTTTCTAATAATGCTATACCCTTTTTAAGATATGGCGACCAGAATTTCACACAATATTCAAGGTGCAGTTGCACCATGGAACGATACAGAGGCATTATAATATCCTTTGTTTTATTTTCCATTCCTTTCCTTATGATACCTAGCATTCTATTCATTCTCTTGGCTGCCGCTGAACACTGGGCTGAGGGTTTTAACATGTTATCCACAATGACACCTACATCTTTTTCCTGGGTGGTGATTCCTAATGAGGAACCTTGCATCGTGTAACCATAGTTTGGGTTTTTCTTTCCTAGGTGCATAACTTTGCACTTGTTCACATTAAATTTCATCTGCCATTTGGATGCCCAGTCTTCCAATTTATCAAGATCCTCTTGCAATTTTCCACAATCCTCATGAGTTTTAACAACTTTAAATAGTTTTGTGTCATCTGCAAATTTGATAACCTCACTCATTATTCCCTTTTCCAGGTCATTTATGAATATGTCAAAAAGCAGCGGACCCAGCACAGATCCCTGGGGTACTCCACTATTCACCTTTCTCCATTGGGAAAATTGGCCATTTAGCCCTACCCTCTGCTTTCTATCATTTAACCAGTTCCTGACCTACAATCGTATACTGCCTCCTATCCCATGACTTTTTAGTTTTGCCAATAGTCTCTGATGAGGGATCTTGTCAAAAGTTTTCTGAAAGTCCAGATACACTATATCAACAGACTCACCTTTGTCTATCTGTTTATTCACACCTTCAAAAAAACATAACAGATTAGTAAGACAACATCGTCCTTATCTAAAGCCATGTTGACTGTCTCCCAATAAGCCATGACTGTCTACATGTTCAGTAATTTTGTTCTTTGTTATGCTTTCTACCATTTTTCCGTGTACTGGCTTCAGGCTCTGTAGTTTCCTGGATCACCCCTGGAACCCTTTTTAAAAATTGGCGTTACATTGGCCATCCTCCAATCTTCAGGTATTACAGATGATTTTAATGATAGTTCACAGATTACTAATAGCAGGTCTGCAATCTCATATTTCAGTTCTTTCAACACTCTTGGATGTATACCATCCGGCCCAGGTGATTTGCTACTCTTCAGTTTATCAAATAGTTGTAATACATCTTCTCGGTGTATTGATATTTCTTTCAATTCTTCCGAAGTATCACCTTTAAATATTGCTTCAGTCATGGGTAACATGCCTACATCTTCCTCAGTAAAGACCAAAGCAAAGAATTCATTCAATCTCTCCGCTATGGCCTTGTACCCCTTTTACCCCTCAATCATCTAATGATCCAACTGACTCTCTCATGGGTTTTTTGCTACAAATATACTTGAAAAAGTCTTTATTATGCATTTTTGTTTCCACAGCAAGCTTCTTCTGAAATTCTCTCTTTGTCTGCCTTATCAATGTCTTGCATTTAACTTGCCAGTGCTTGTGCTGTTTCCAGTTTTCATCATTTGGCTCTTTTTTCCATTTCCTGATAGATGCTTTTTTAGCAATAACAGCCTCGCTGACCTCACCTTTAAACCATGCTGGCAGTTTTTTGGACTTCCTTCCACTTTTCTTAAAGTGTGGAATACAGCTGGTCTGGGCTTCCAAGATAGCATTTTTAAACAACAACCAAGCTTGATGTAAGTCTTTAACCTTTGCAACTGCTCCTTTTTGTTTGTTTTTTAACTATTTTCCTCATTTTATCATAGTCTCCCTTTCAAAAGTTAAAAGGTAGTACTGTGGATTTCCTTACCATCCTTCCTCCATTAATTAAATCAAACGTGATCATGCTATGATAACTACTGCCAAGTGGTCCAACACCCTTATCTCTTGCACCAGATCTGGTGTTCCACTAAGGACTAGGTCCAAAATAGCTTCCCCACTGGTCGGTTCATGAACCAGCTGCTCCAAGAAGCAGTCATTTATTTCATCTAGAAGCTGTATCTCCCTAGCATGTCCTGCCGTGACACTGCCCCAGTCAATACTAGTGCCAAAGAGTTGTTTAAATTGTATCTTATTGAAGTTTTGGGGGCCCTGGTGGAATACCACCCACCCATGACTAAGTTGTATTACCTTTTGTAAGAAAATCTCAAGGTGCTGAAATAATACATGGTGTTCAACAGGCTGACTCCTTTGATATATCAGCTATTCTAGAGTCTTCTGTGTCTGAGTCTGTGATATCCTCTACCATGTTGGCCACCTTTGCGCTTACTTCTTATCGAGACTGGTTTCTTAAAGTGTTTTTCCATAAGCAGAGCACACTGTTTTAGGGCTTGGCAGTACGTGTTTTCCCTGATTTATCACGGGAAACTCAACAGAGGAGGAAAGAGTTTCTTCTGCTCCGGACTGGTGTCCAACAGTTGGGAGCTCTATTCTTTCTTAAATTTCATGCAAATGCATGATTGAATTACATTCTATTTTATATATATTCTTTGAGCCTTCTCAACTGCTGGCCTTCCTGAATGCTTATAGGTCTGTTGAGGTGAATCAACTCCCACTGTAATTATTTGAATTATGCTAGGTTGTTTAACGCTTGCCTATTTCCTTCATATTGCGCATTTTTTTTTCTGAATGTTCTCCCTTTTTCTATTGTGGGCTCTAGAAGGGGGCAGAATGTTTTTCCTTTTTGTTTTTTCATTGTATTTGTTACTCTGTCTCCCTTTTCTATATAAGTATGATGTATGCTTGGGTTTATTGTAAAAAGATAAATAAAAATAAAATAAATAAATAATAGTCTCCAAAAGATCTATGATGGTGACAAGTGGCAGTACTCTGGATGGCTTCTCTGTTTTCTTAAAAACTGCAGCAGATGTGGTTTTTCCTTTCTTTTTAAAGCTATGGTGAAAAGAAACAATAAGACTTAGGGATCTGTTATGAAAGGGCGTTAGCTGACAATGTGTGTTTGGTGAGGGCTGAATGCATGTTGGGACATGCATTAACAGCTAGCACTGGGCCATTTATAGTTAGTGCAGGATGATTACCACAGCTGTCTAACTCACATTAGGGTCACGAGTGGGTGGGGGAGGGGTGGAGAGTGGGTGTATCATGCTCTGTGCAGTTGGCGTGGTGTTTGCACTGTGCTCTAACTGCATTGGTGAGGGATCACTGAACGCCACACCACCAGCAATAACACCTCACATGCTATAGGACAGGGCTGCGCATTCCACGCTCCTTACAGTTAACGCAGAGGTATTGCACCTAACAAGCCATCGTTTCAGAGCTTTTGCCACATTAGGTGCAACACCATAGCACCCTTTGGTAGAAGGGCTCCTTAGTTTTACCCTGCTTAGATGTTTCTTTTGCCACGGCTGTGTTGCATTCAATGGATTGACATATTTGTTCTTTGAAGATAGCATTGGGCTAGCCCCGTTTCAGTGCCAGCATTATGGTCCAGTCTCAGATATTTACAGAGGTTTCTCTCTGGATCAAAGAACAGGTGGATCTGCCACTGGATGGGTGAGACATCTGAGTAGGATTTGCTTCCCAGGAGGACATATTTGTCTATGCCATCAGAGTTCTCATTCCTCTGTCTTCTGCCTAGATTGAGTCACTTACACGTAGGTGGAGGGGGAGGGGAGGGGAGAATGAAGATAAACAGACAAACTTGGACACAGCCATTACAGGCTTAGATCTAGCTGGCTAGTTCTTGGCTGCAAATTAACTTAAGAGAGTCTGTCATGTTTTAACTAGATGTCTTAAGCACTCTATTCCCAGCTGAATAAGGGCTTTTTAGAGTCTATTTGGAGAGCTAAAATGCCTCTGGAAAAGGCAGTGTTTTTAAAAAAATTCAGGGTCCGATTTTCAAAAGGGCTAAAATTCAAACACCATGGGGCGACAGCATTTAAATATCAGAACTGGACAAAGTCTGGAACTGAGTAACTTGGCAGCTCTGCCCCTTACCCAGACAGACAGTGACCTGGGAAAGGGGGGTCTTACTTGTATTAGCTCATTTATCTATGCATTTCCATTGGTAGCTCAAAGCATGCTACAGAAACAATTGAATCAATAGAGTAATAAAACATTGAAACGCTCTGTAACTTGCCAGTCTGAAAATTGCCAGCCCTCAATGGAGATAATGTTATATGTAGCCCTATAAAGATACCACCAATGCACATGAATCACTTATTTTCAGTAACTAACGTGTGTTACACATGTACTTCGTCCAGTCACTGATGGCACATACTTTCACTGAGAGTGCGCACATGGGTGGAGTACAAATTTATACACGTGAAGTGGCATTTTATAAGAGGTGTCCGAGTGCAATCTGGGATGTCCATGGCAGAATGTGCAGAGAAATGCCAGGGATGTCTAGATTTCAGCCTGGTTTTAGAAACATAGATTCCCCCCCCCCCACACCACCCCCCCAATGTGGATGCCTGCACTGGTGTCCATACAGACGTCCATGCGGTGACATCCATCTAATGCAAGATTGCATTCAGGGATATTTATTGGCATGCCAAAATGGAACATGACCTCCCATTCCTCTGCAGTGTTCGTTGTCAACATGGGCAATATTGGGGAGATGAATGTAGCCCCTTCTCCACACCTTCCGCATGTTTGGCTGATAAAATGAGTACTTTTCCATGCCTGTTCATGACTGCAGCAGCTATGAGATGTGGTGCAGCTTACGACATCCAAGACATCGCTGGCATTGGGCAAGGTTGTCTACATTCCTGGGAATACCCCTGTTCTGCCTTGGATGTCATCACACTAGGGATGTCTACAGACCTGGCTTCAAAAGTGGCTCCTTGGGCGTCTCCATGTTTTGGACATCTATGTATGCCCATTTTCAGACATCAAAAGCATGACTAGAGCTTCTAAAATAACTTCCTTAAATTATAAAATACTATATTTACGAACTTTCTTGAGAAATCTAAGCAGGGCCACTTATACCAGCAATAGAGCTGATGCAATTGCTCATGCCTAGATTTAGCACATGTTTTTGACCATTTACACCCCTATTTTATAAAGCAAAGTAAGCACATACTTGACTATAAAATAGACATGATTGACACATGCTATTTATGCAGGACTCTATAAAATTAGCCTCCATGAGACACATTCCAAATGGGACATCCAAGTGCAATCTGGGACGTCAAATCCAGAACGTCTGAAAAGAAGGGCAGGCACGTGCAAGTTCAGGCACAATTCCAGAAACGTGGACGTGCCCGATATGCACGGGTATCAAATGACTATATAGATGTCTCAGGAGACTACATGAGAGCCAAGTTGTTTAATAGTACAATGGTTAGAGTAGGGAAGTGCTGGGTAGCCAGGGTTCAAATCCTAATGTGGGACTTTGTAATCTAAAACTGTTCATGTAGTTCTCCATTTTTTCTGGATGTTTTAAGTTGAAAAGAAACACTATCCAGATGCCTATTCCTGCCTGGAGCAGGAATAAATATGCCCATGCCTGCAGATAATTCTGCTGCTTCTGGGATTCAACGGGGACATGTAAATCCATTGCCTCTCCCCAGATACACCTTCTCCACACCGCCATGCCTACTTGAACATGCTGGAGATGTCTGAGAATGGCATTTGGGGCATGGTTATGGAGACATGTCCATCATTTTGACCTCTACATGGATGTCTGCAGACATCCAAACCATGACTAAATCTTTTAGAATGACCCTCCATGTGTCTAAAAGCATATGCGTTGTTTCACAGCATGCATACTGTAGTCACCCAATGGCATCTGTAGGATGGGGAGGAAATTAAATATACCCTGTATATAGCTCAAACAAATCAAGCACCCAACACATCCCTCACACAACTAAGTTTTATCCTCACTGCATGTACAACACACACACTTTACCTGATTGCTTGCTGTGATACCACCTTGATTATTAAGATAAGGCGGTTTAGAAATACTGTTAAATAAATAAATAAATAAAACACATGTAGATCACATTTTCAACCGTGCACATGATTTTTGGCCTGGGAAAAGGATCTGTACATGAAGCAGACCTCAAAATATTTAGAAGGTAAGTTACTAACATGCATTAAGGTAATAATGCACATTTGTTTTGCTAAATATGCACATTAAGGGCAAATAGCACACCATTTTGCCATTAATGTAGAATTTTCTAGTGCAATGCACATTATGTAGTAACAAGCAACAAAGCATATAAATGCATGAAATGTAACTCATTACTATGCTAAGGGGGTCATTTTAGAAGCTCTTCTTGATCTGTATGCCTGAAAATGCCAATCATAGCCACATCCCAAGAGCCACTTTAGAAAGCCTGGAATTTACACGTGTCCAGCGTGATCATGTCTATGTCATCCAGGGCATTCCAAATAAGGTACACCTGTGTGCCCAATTTTAGAATGGCATCACACATCTCAATCCGCTGGCAGACACATCCACGTCTATACCTGCTCCTAGGAATGAGCAGCCATCTGAAAAGTGCTTGATTTGGCAACCTAACAACAGTACAGAGAAGAGGAGAATGCCCTCTCACTCCCTTAATGAATTTTGCTCGTAAATAGACAGGGTTTTTTCTAGCTGCTGTGCTGCCGTGCATCTCCATCTGCAAAATGGCAGGCTGGGGCATGTATGTGGCAAGAAATACATGTGCGCGTTCTGAAATAGTGTTGCAGACATGTCTATATTCCCAGACCCACCCCATCCATGACTGACATGTGCAAGTTTCTAAAACCTGCACGATTATTGTCTGGTCCATTATTGTGCAAATCCCATTTCTTTTTCTCTTGCCAGAGATGTTTATCTTTTAGGGTGGAGGCAGGCATGTGCCTGCCTTCTCTGCTGCCCCTCCCATTGAATTTCGGATGTTTCGACTTGGATGTCCCAGATTGCACCAAAATGGCCTTTCTAAAATATGCTTCCACGTGACTAATACGGCATGCCTTTTATCTCACAAGCTGCATTACTCATAGAAAGATAACAACAACTTTTGAGGAGACATTATCCTTCCTCTCTAGGAACATTGGGCTACTAATGCATGGCCTGAGGCTCCTGGTGGCCTCTTAAAGAGGCTAGGCCATGATAAAAGAACCCCCTCCCAGCACCTATCAGGGATCTCCATGGTGGCTAGTGGGAGAGGCAAGAATGATCCCCCGTCAATCCTGCCCTAGCAGCATCTGGGGTCAAAATGATGGTCAAAGCCCTCTTGCAGTAGTCTCATGGTACTTACTGCTAGGAAGGCAAGCTGCCAAATAAGGGCGTGCTCCTTTATTTGGCATCTTGACCTCCTAGTGGTAATACCACTGTCTTTGCATTGCTACGGCATGTAATGCGTGATGTTTCTGGCTGCAGCAATACCAAACTGAATTTACTGTAGGTTAGTGACACATGTGCTAAATTATCACATTTTATCGCAGCTTAGTAACCGCCCCTATTGCAAACTATTGGGGCTGGTTCTGAGTAAAGGCACATAGGCCTCCTTACAAAATAAACATAAAATAGGCTCCGTTTCACATTTTTAGGCACACTATTCTAAAATTACCCCCTATATCTCTTACGTGTATCTAAATCAGGAAGATTTATCTAGAGAAAACCATTTCAAGATGAGCACTGCGTACCCTGAAATTTACTATGCCCCCCCCCTCCCCCTCCCCCCCCCCCCCCCCCCCCATGGTCTCATACATTTTCTACTGTCACTGCTGAGTTTTGAAAGCACTGGCCAGGCCCTGCAGAATTCTCACTTTGGGAGAGTTTTAAGTGCAAATTGAACCACTAGCTTCAGATAAAAACCACAAGTAAATATTTGTCACGTAAACATCTTGTAGGTCTAATCAAAAACTCTCTAATCAAGCTTTGAGTTAGAGTGATCCAATCTGAAGAATCAGTGGACTGTCACAGAGAACTGACATGTTACAGTTGGAATAACTTTATGGGTGTAATTTTATAGAGCATGTTTCTGACGTGTAAAACCTACTTTACATGCATAAAAGAGTTTTTTTTTTAAATGGCACAACTGCATATGTGAATAAAACGTAGATGCACAAAAAGAGTGTGCCTACTTTCATGCAATCTGCATGTAGGCATTCCTAGCTGTGTAAGTTTATGTTTATTTATTTAAATTTGCTATAATTAAATATGTAAGCAATTTACAAGTAATTATAACACAAAGAAAATCATAAAGTAACTCCAATATCTTAAAATAGGATAGCTTAACAAGAGCAAAGAAAAAAAGAGACAAAACTAACTAAAGAAGAAGACTGCTTTATTGTCCATCCTTTCCTTTCTTTTAAATGCCATCAAGTCAATGCTAACCCAGCAGCCTCTGGGTTTTCTTGGCATAATATGATCAGTAGCAGACTGCCAGGCCTTTTCTTCCAAGGGCAAGGGAGGTATAAAGTGGCTTACCTATAGTCACAAGGAATGCAAACCCTGAGCTCCTAGGTACAAGGTGGTTGCTTTATCCACGAGGGTACTCCTCTACTTGGGCTAGCCTTCATGTCCTTCAAAAGCCAGAGAATGTAGAAGTGTCTTGGTATTTCACAGAACAATTGTTTTGAACTGACACCTCTGTAATTTTCTGGTGTTTTTCTTCTTTACCACTATATCCAGTTTCCATGCAACTAGCTTTTTATCAGTCGGAATTAGTAAGCTTGCAGTAGAGTCCATGCACCATTTTGGTGGCCCTCCTTTGAATCACCTCCATATCAATGTCTTTCTGTAGATATGGTCTCCAGAACTGAACAGAATATTCAAGGTGGATTCTCATCAGAGATCTATAGAGCAATCATTTTAGTTCTATTTGCATTCCCTCCTGCTTTGACATACTGACAGATACCTTGAGGTTATCTGAGATGAAGATTCCCAGGTCTCATTCCTATATGGTGACATCCATTTCTTCGCCTCCAAAAAGTATCCAACACCTGGTGACATAGAGTAAAGTTAAATGGAGTTTATTTTGAGGATAAGGGCTTAAACTCAGGAGTAATTTAAGGACATTTTCTTTATGCAGAAGTGGTGGCAATAAAGACTATCTGAATTCAAGAAAGAATGGGACAAGTATAGAGGATCTCTAAGGGAGGAAGGGATTGTAGAGCTAAGTAGTTGGTATGGCTAGGCAGGCTGGATAGGACATATGGATAGGACGAAATACAATCAGAGGCCAAGAAACTGTGGTAGAAAGATACAGAAATTCCCATTGTACTGAGAGCCATGGGCCTGATTTCCGAACATACCTTAATAGGCTGCCTATACATGCTACATCTTATGAATTGCAGAAGGAAGCTCTCTTTGGCATTTTGCAAGTACTATGGCAAATATTAGCTGTAAATTTAATAGACTGAGTTCATACTCCACATATCCTGGCTTAGGAGTGAGATTCATTGCTGTCATGGTATGTGCAAAACTAAAATAACTGATCAGTTTCAGGATCTTCGCTGTACTGTTTTGGAGGTTGTGCCATTTAATCCTCGGCGAGGGGATCGCAAGAAATTGCTTTTGCAGAAAGAACAACGTTGGATTTTTAAATTGAATACGCTGCATCCTGGCGGTCTAAATGATCGCCTTGAATGGGCTTTATTTTTCTGAGTTTTGTCTGGATTTTTTTGATCTTTGATTTTTTGAAACTTCATCCTTTAAAAAAGAATCAAGAAATACTCCCACCCGTTACAATAAAGAATCATTACTAGATAAAATGGGACGTCCCGGAGGAGATACCATACTCTTATGGATCTTAGGCAGAATATAAAATGCCGGTATCTTAGGAGGTATCTTAGAAGGTACGGATAGATACTCCTTTGGTTCAACACTGTGTGGATCATGGTCATCAGTTTCAGGATCTTCACTGTACTGTTTTGGAGGTTGTGCCATTTAATCCTCGGCGAGGGGATCGCAAGAAATTGCTTTTGCAGAAAGAACAACGTTGGATTTTTAAATTGAATACGTTGCATCCTGGCTGTCTAAATGATCGCCTTGAATGGGCTTTATTTTTCTGAGTTTTGTCTGGATTTCTTTGATCTTTGATTTATTGCTGCTCTGCTGGCACTTTGCGATTGGTATTCAGTAGGGGGGTGTATCACTGTGCAGTTCAAAGGGTTTTAGAATAGGGAGTGTTGCTTTTAAATGATGTCATGGTTTGGTAGATTTTGGTTGGTGAGAGTGGGGTTATTAGACGCGTCACACGCCGGTTTTGGTATAGCGGGCGGTTGTAGAGAGCTACTGCAAAGTGTTTATTCTGTACGGCGAAGCTCCTGATGAAGCCGGTTTTACGGCGAAACGAAGGCTTTCGTAGAGCAGAGGTCGTTTGGGGACTATTGTGATGGAGAAGTTTGCTTTGGAGTTGGTTTCCCGCGTCGGAGGCGGCGTTCATGCTGACCCGTTGTCATTGTGCGTCTGTTTGGGAGGCAAAGAACTCAGTCGGTGGCAAGACTTCAGTTTGAAGCTAAGTTATTTGCATATTATGATGGTGTTATTTATTATATTCTTATAACTTTGATAATTATTTATTTTTGTAGGTTACATCTGGGTTGCCCAGGCTGCGTTCAGCCATATTTGTACTTTGTGTGCAAATTACTATAGACGCTTTTAGATTTTGGTAGTGTGTATGTGAGAGGGTGTATGTAGAGAGTGCATGGTAGGTGATGATAGAGTATTACTTTAGATAGATTTTGACAAGACTTTTCCCGTTGGAAATTTGGTGGTTAAGTGTAATGGTGATATTTAATAAAGTTAGGGATATGGAGGAGGCTTGACCAGTGATGTGAGCGTCTATCAACACCCTATGGTGAAATTCGCCACATGAGGGGTTGTGCCATCTGAGGTCATTATGCCTGGTATTGGTAATTGAAGCAGTTTTGTGTATTAAATTGATTTAGTTTATAATAGATAGTATTGAGAGCAATTGGGGGTTGTTTGGGTTATTTTGGAATTAGCTCTCAACAGCAGTTGTGTGTGATGTGCAAAACTAACCCATTTGTAGACACTGCCCACGAAGGAGAAAAAAGACGTATGATAAAAAACATTCCAATTTGTAGCATGTTTCAAGAAAATATCAAGGTACTCCTTCACATCTCACATAGCTATTAAGTTAAAAAATGGTTTTCTCCCCCTCCCCCCAGCCCTTGCTCCAAGTGCTGATTCAGACATGCTGGCAATATTCTGCCCCACCTCCCTCCCTCCCTCCCTCAACGTCTTTCCCTTCCCGTGGCCTGGGCCCAGCTGGCAGAAGAGTAGCGCCAACAGCCTGACGCATCTATCCGGCTCTTCCGACCACCAAAACGGCTTCTCTGTGACTTGGTTCAAACAGCTGCTGCCCCTTGCTTCTGTCAAAATTCCTAAGATGGTGGCCAACAAGTTTGAATAGCACTGAGAGACTGGACTTCACAGCATGGCAGGATCTGAGGTCTGCAGAGCACAGAAATTAGTGGTAGGGCTCCTCCCCCCCCCCCTTTTTCCCATTACCTTCCCACCACCTCAGCAAGAAGATGGCCCAAGAGGTGCAACATAAACTGGCTGAATGTCGAGACAATGATCAGGCCTGGTTCAATGAGGGATTATTATTCCATCCCATCTAACCCGTGTCTAGAACTCTGGGAGGAAAAGTAAGCAAACCATTTGAAGCGCGAGGCGAAACTGGCTCCGGCCATGTCTTAACTTTACTAAATTAAATTCAGCTGTGGTCCTTATGTTTTCACCTTTGACCCTTTGCATCTGTTGTTTACTTAGGACCCAGGGCGGTATGGATGATAATGTGAGATCAATAAGGACATTACAGTCACTGGAGTTATGAGTACGGACCTCTAAGGATTGGCAGAATACACAAAGATATAACCGAGGAAGCGTATTCCTAACCGGTGTATTGTCTTCAGTTAAGTGTATGCAAATAAATTGAAACACCTCATTGAAACAGATGTTACTCATGTGATAAAGCAGACTACTTCAGTTTCCTAAATTACAGCTCATTAAAATATTGCAGTCATTATAAAGCTATTGAAAGCTGGTTGCATTGCAGCTACTCTGTGCTATTGTAGGTTTTTCCTTGTCTTAAATAATTATTTAAGGCAGGGGAGTAGCCAAGGATGGGTCTGAGTGGGCAATGGTACCCCCACTTTGGCATCAGACCTAGGTAGTTAGCGACAGCAGTATAGTCAAATGAGAGGAGAACCAGAGGTGGTGTCAGCATTTGCCCTATCTTGTGTCCAACCATGTTAATCCCAGGCCCCACCAAAAATATGTCCTGGCTATGCTACTGATTTAAGGCTTATATGGTAGCAGAACTAAATGAAAGGCATTGGTCACAAAGAGGCAAAAATTTCAAAGGCGGAGAGGCATCTTCTAGTAAAGTGGGCTCAGACCACCACCTAGTGGATTGGTCTGAAAACTGCATAGAATCCTCAAGCAGCAACGGAAAAGATGTTTTTGTCAGTTAAAATAAACAAAATGATTAAGCTCCACATTTTTGTCCCAATTTATATTTCATTCTTGAGGAGGCAGTGGGGGTTTTAAGGTTTTGTAAACTCCTCCTAGAAATCAGAGTTTGTATGGCTGCTGATTCTTTATCGTGTCCAACTGCCCATTCATCAAAGCCAGTTTCCTTCCACTGATGAGCACATTTCAGCCCTCATGAGTTGGCTTCAGCAAGATTCTGCAACAAGCGGGGCTCAGTCTCACTGTTCACTGTATCTCTTCTCCTGAGGAAACGATTCAGAGTCAGCTTACAGTGTTCCTCTTCTCTCAGGGCCCAGCAGCTCGCTCTCCCCCCCCTCCCCCCCCCCCAAGTCCCCTTCTCCACAGTCCATCCAATTAGTAAAGCATTTCCTCTGTTTCATTCTCTTCGCATCTCATCAGTGCTGAGAATCATGAATATTTCAGATCGCCCTGATCCACATATGGTCAGCAATTATCTGCCAGGTGTCCCACCAAAGAATGTGCTGTGTATATGATATCCTATTACTCAATGTTTTCTGTAGCAAAGATGGTTAGCCATCTTCTAGCCCACCCAGCTCTTTAATCTTCCCCAATGTCACCTCCTTCCTGCTGGGTGTTCTCAGTCTGATGGAAGCATTTGCTAATCCAGCTCTGCACCTTTCTGCAGAGAGTGGGCTGTGGGTGCCCCCTCCTCTCCTTACTCCTTATCAGAGCAGAGGCAGAGAGCAATACATCCTCGCTTTTGTTCCTACAGTGGTGTATGAAATAAGGCAGCAGATCCGCCTAGGGGCCGGCAGCGGAAGCTGGTATTATTCTGGTGAAGACTGAGAAGGGTTATAAATCTTAGGTTGTCACCAGACTCTTTATGCTAACAAGTGAGAGAGAGGTCAGTATGTGGTGAGCAGAGGAACTGGTGTCTAGCAGAATCTTACTCTCACATTCTTGTTTCTTAATTTGCCAAAATGACTCCCCACTGCTCCCACCTTTCATCACTGCAGGTTCTTCTATTTTGTAGCTCTTTTTAAGCCAGGATGCATTTCAGACCTAATCTCCTACCTGCTGTAGTAGGAGCATCTCTCTGTTATTTTGGCACTGAAAACTTCATTGAACTCCTCTTTGGTACACCTGGTGACACACACATAGAAATATGGTAGCTGAGTTGAATAACTCTTAGGGGTATGTTTACTAAAGGGCGCTATTTCCACTGCTGAGAAGTTCTCATGCGATAAGGTATGTTATCGCGTGATAATAGTGCTTTACTGGGCGATAAGGTACCTTAGGGTGCGATAACGGGCGCAGCGGCGCAAATAAGCGCTGAAGGTGGAGAAAGGCTCCCGGAGGGCGGAGGAAGGCTCCCCAGGGGCGGAGAGAGAGGGTCAATGGGTGGAGAGTGGGAGGGGAGAGGCTTCCTGCACACTAACGCTGTGGAAGGCGGGTCTGAAAACTAACGGCAGTAAAACCGTGGCGTTAGGGCAGATTTGAAGGAAAGAGAAACCATTTCCGTCAGCAATGTACAGCAAAGCCAGGGAAACCTACATAAAGTGATAAGTGTGATACATGTGCACGGAACAAAAGGGCAAATAAACATTGAAAATTACCTGAACAAAATGTAAAAAAAACATAACCAAGCTGGGAAATAGTGATATTAATAGGAAACATCAAAAAACACTACCGAGAAATCTCCAAAAAAAAGATATTAATTTTGGAAGTGTCTATACTTTGTCCCCCTACAAGGTGAATGATCCCACAGTGCAATAGCGCTGATCAGGGTTTTCCCTTTTTATTGTACAGGTATCCTATGGCATGCACATGTTCTGCAACAGCAGGGTGGGCATGTCGGAACAGGCAACTGGACAGATGCGGGAAAATGGGATACAGAGGGCTGCAGGCGGCACATGCTGTGGTGCAGCTGGGCCACAGTGCGGACTAGGGTGATGCCTAGGTGGCCCATAGGAATGCTGAAACAGTAGTGCAGCCAGACAGCAATTGATGAGGGCCCAACGTGGGCTCAAGTGTGTTTCCCACAGTATCACAGGGGATAGTACCCAGCAGGTACCCCCAAGGGTACAGAACATTGGCAGGCGATGGTGGGGGAAGTGTGGACGTCTATGCAGGCACCCCTACTCCAGAACCCGCACCATAGGCAGCTGCCTACCCGCACACTGGATGGCCTGAGACTGCGCACCACCAGCACCACCAGCATAAGGTCATGTCAGCATGGTGGTGGAGGGGTACTGGTGGTGGAGGGGGCAGTGGCAGCTGCCCAGAGAAGACCATGGCCTAGCCCTCTTTAGATGGGTGCCATGCAGTGCAACAGACAGGCCCTGTCTGACGAATATCCCCAGGGAATGAACTGTCCCTGTGGCAACACAATGGTGCAGTACACACAGCCAGTGTGTTCTAGGAGCAGAAGGTCATAGGTTCAAGTCCCAGTTGTGGCTCCCACCAACCCAGTCTCCATATTTTACCCATTACTAAACCATGGTAATAAAGAGGGAACCTTTATTGCAGATAACATAAACATGCCTGAAACGCCTATATTTTACCCTACAGAGCACAGACCCCATAAACATATGCAATACCTAGAGCAGAGTTTCCCAAATGTAGTCCTGGAGGGCCAAAAAAACATTCAGGTTTCATGCTGTCTATAATAAAGATGCCTGTGCTGCATTTCTATGCGCCGCCCCCATGGTACGCAAATGTATCACGTGCATATTCATTAGGGACAGCATGAAAACCCGAACAGTGTTTGGCCCACGAGGACCGGAGTTGGGAACCTCTGCCCCAGAGCAGTGGCCAACAGGGGCAGAAACACCCGCACCCACAGTCTCCAATATCCACAGCCTCATGGAGAGGCAGGATGTTGGGCCCTGCGTGCAGCAGCATCTCCCAATACTAGCACTTACATGCCTTAGTAATGCCACCCTAAACCTGGGAATACGTTACATAAATATCAAAAGGTTGCTATGATTAATCGCAGATAGCAATTCCTAGGTTAAGCACAATTTGCTGATTGAGCTGCATCATAGCAACCTTTCTGATGTCTGTGGAGTGTGTTTCAGTTCTGGTGTCTGACATTGTTTACCACCCTGGGGAGTGACCCCAACAGGATTGCATACCATAGCCATGCCTGCACTGTGCCCATGACTGGTGTGGTGGCCAAGGCTGCCAAAAGCCTCTATATTTGCACAATGCTGGCATAGGTGTGGGAGTGTGCGTCTATCTATCCAGTGTATGGTGGCTGCCAACACCTTACTCAGCCCACACTGCTTGCACTGTGTCCAGTGTTAGCCTGCCAATGTGCATAATGAGGAGCAAGGTACTGTGGGTATGGCCCGGACAGGATGCATCTGCACAGGGCATAGGGCAATGGCTGGGACTTTGTAGTGCCTGGCCACCACCTGCACGGACAGGGTGGCCACAGCATGTCCTGCTGGGTGGCCACTCTCACCCTGACTGAGCAGTGACCACGGCATGGCTAGGTTAACCCATAATGTTGTATAGCATTTCTCTCAAGTGATATTTATGGGTTCTCTTTTTGGGGGTCCAATCACTGACTTATATGTTTGGTGTGTATGCTGACATTCCAGTTTTGGGTATATGCATCTCCTCCAGGAACATGCACTATGGACTAGGTACCAGACTGTCTGCAGTTAGTATGTGTATGGCTGGAATGCCTTGCAGGGTGCAGTGGCTGGAGACTCACTGTGCTTGCTGCTGGTGAATGTTAGGTGGTGGGGGGGGGCAGCTGAGCATTTCCAGGCCTATTGTCTGTCTGCTATTGCTTTATGGATGTATACAGCACTGCATTGCCTACCCTGTAGGGTGTCTGTTCCCCAGCAGGACTGGGGTGATGGTCCCCTCTACTGCCACCATTGCAGGGAGGTAGAAGGTGGATCAGTTGGTAGGAGATCCTGTTCCCCACCCTGGGTCATGGTGGGGTGGGGTGTGGGTACATAATCCGCCTGGGGGTCCAAACACCCCCCCCCTCACGTGTGTGACCATGCCGCCAAACAGTATTTGCACTATTCTGGGTGCATCATAGCCCAAAAGGGCTACATGTGACGGAGACATGCAGATGGACACAGATGCATGTTTATGTTTATGTTTATTGATTTGATTGACCGCCCTTCAAAATAGCAGAGCGGTTTACAATGATAATAAAATATTACAGTAACAGCAAGGCACAAGGCCGGAAAAGTAAAAAGAGAGTTACAATTACTTTGTAGAGAGAAAATGGGAGAGCAGGTTGATATCAAAGGGTATAGGAAAAAAGGTTAGGGGTGAGAGGAGGGAGGGCCAAAGGCAAGGGAGAAAAGGTGAGTCTTTAGATCCAGCTTGAAGGTAGGGTGATGATGTTCCAGGCGGAGGGCGGTGGGAAGGGAGTTCCAGAGGGCAGGGCCTAGAAAAAAAAAAGCTGAGGAACGGGTAGACTGCAGGTGGGCTAGGGAGGGAGGGGGTAGTGTGAGACGGTTGAGATGAAAGGAGCGGGGAGTGTGTCTGGGAGTGTGAAAGTGGATGAGGTCAGCCAGGTATTGAGGAGTGGAGGTGTGAAGTGCTTTATGAACAAGGGTGAGTAGTTTGAACTGAATGCGGAAGGAAATTGGTAACCAGTGAAGGCGGAAAAGAAGGGGGGTGACGTGGTCTCTGGGGGAGGAGTGGGACACAAGTCGAGCGGCTGTATTTTGGATTCGTTGAAGACGTGACAGTTGGAGCTTGGTGAGACCAGTGAAAATGGAATTGGCGAAGTCAATGCGAGAAATAACCAGTGATAGAAGCAGAGTAGTAAGAGCAGAGGGAGAAAGAAAAGGACGAATTGCCCGGATCTGACGGAGGTAGTAGAAAGAGGTTTTGGAGATATGGGAAATGTGGGCTGAAAAGGAGAGGTCAGAATCGAAAAGTACACCAAGATAATGAAAAGTAGGAACAAGAAAGATAGGTGAACCAGAGAAAGAGGGGGCCAGAGAGGGGGGGCTGATGACCATGGGAAAACCAAATAGCAGTAGTTTTGGAGGTGTTGAGATGGAGGCAGTTATTAGTTAACCAGTCGGAGACAGCAGTTAGACACAGGTTAAGGGGGGCAAGATCAGGACAAACAGGGGAGGTGTGATAGAGAAGAAGAATGTCATCTGCATAAAAGAAGGCCGTGATCCCAAACTGTTGTATCAACAAGGTGAGAGGAGTCAGAAAGAGGTTGAAGAGCAAAGGTGCGAGAACGGAGCCCTGTGGGACTCCGCAGGGAAGGGGAAAAGGGTCTGAGGGGGGAACGGATGGAGAGGAGGAAAGGACTGCAGCAGATCTAGAAGAAAGAAAAGAGTGGAACCATCGATATACAGTGCTACAGAGGCCAGCTTCACGTAGATGAGACAGAAGAAGGGAGTGATCAACCAAGTCAAAGGCGGCAGAAAGATCGAGAGCTACCGCCACCGAGATATCACCTCGATCGTGTGCAGTGTGCAGAGAGTTGGTGAAGGCAAGAAGAATAGTTTCTACACTGTGCCCAGGACGGAAGCCAGACTGACGAGGGTGAAGAAAATTAACAGAATCCAAATGGTGAGAAAGCTGTGCAAAGACAATCTTTTCCAGAGTTTTTGAAAGAAAGGACAGATTAGAAACTGGGCGGTAGTTGGCAGGGTCCAGGGGATCAAGAGATGTTTTTTTAAGAATCGGGCAGATAAGTGCGTGCTTCCAGGAGGTGGGGAAGGTGCCCATGGAGAGACTAGAGTTCAGCATGGCTAGAAGATATGGAAGGAAAGACAGAGAAGGAAGGAGCAGCCAGGAGGAAGGGATAGGGTCATGAGGGCAGAAGGTCTTGTTGGATGAGGAGATGAGGTGGTGAAGCTCAGCTGTGGTAGTTAAGGAGAAGGAGGACCAGGTGTGAGACAGTTGGGAGGTGGGAGGGGGGAGGCAACAGGGGGCGGGGAGGAGATTGGTGGGGGGAGGGCAGGTAGGGAGGCTCTTAAGGTAGAGACTTTGTTACTGAAGGCGGAAGCAAGAAGGGAAGGTGGGGGAGTGGGATGTGCGGGCAAAGCAGAGGAGGTAGGAAGAAGGGAAGTGAGGAATCTAAGGGTAGAGTAGAGATGCCAGGTCTGGTTAGGGGCATTGGCAATGGCAGCAGAAAAGTAAGAGGACTTGGCAAGGTGAACCTCGGATCGATACTGAGAGTGGCGGGCTTTGAAAATAGATAGGGTGGTTGGAGAGGGGGACTTACGCCATAGCCTTTCAGCTCTCCGTAGTTGGGAGCGGAGGAGGAATAGATCAGTATGATACCAGGGCTGGGAAGGGCGGCGTGAGGCTGGGCGTGGGTGAAGAGGAGCAATGCGATCGAGGGCGGCAGAGAGAGAGGAGGACCAGGTAGACGCTTGAGAGTTAGGGGACAAGGAAAGGAAGTCGGAGGGCAGTAAGTCTGTGGCAGGAGGCAACTGCTGGGCAGTGGAAAGAGAGATAGTGCAGGATAGACATGGAGGGAGAGAAGAGGAGGGTGGGGGAACTAGAGTTGGGGCCGCAGGATGAGAGCAAAAGACTGTCAGGCAGAGATGGTCTGTCCAGGGAAGGGGGAAGGAAGTCAGGTTGTCAAGAGAGATGGTGGAAGAGGAGAGGGTCAGGAATAGATCAAGGGTGTGTCCAGCAGAATGAGTGGGGAAAGAAACGTGCTGTCGGAAAGATAGGTCGTGAAGGAGAGCAAGGAAGGCATGTTCCCTGGAGGATGAGGGGGAGTCGAGGTGAAGGTTAAAGTCACCAGCAATGAGGAGGTGAGGAAAAAGTAAGGAGAGGTCTGAGATGGAACGGAGGAGAGAGTCCCAAAGATCGGGGTGCAGGGCAGGGGGCGCGTAGATGAGAAGGATATGTGTTGAGGGGGAAGTATGAAGATGGAGCAGAAGAGCCTCAGGGTAGGAAAGAGAGGGTGAGAAGATCTGAGTGAAGGAGAGAGAAGACCGGAGAATAACGGCCACCCCGCCGCCAGAGCGGCTGGTGCGGGGGACGGAAACTGCAGAAAAGCCTACGGGTAGGCAACGGGCAAGAAGGGGATCCTCCCCCTCTCTCAGCCAGGTCTCGGTGAGGAGGGCAAAGTCTAGTGATGTCCGAGTGATAAGGTCTTGAATGAGAAGGGATTTTTTTCTGAGGGAGCGGCAGTTGAGAAGGCCAAGCTTAAGGGAAGTGCAGGAGGGGGAAGGGAGAGCGCAAGGATATGCAGGAGTTCGCAGGGAGGAAGCACAGTAGTGAAGATTGAGAAGGCAGTGGGATCGATAACAAGCATTCGGGTTTGGACGGTGACCCCAATGAACAGGTATATGTGACATGGGGTGAGCAGTAGAAGGAAGGGAAGAGGTCAAGGTGCCAGAGAAAAATAGACAGCAGGAGGAGGACAATACCTGGGGGAGCCAGAGGGCCGCGTCAGAGGTGGAGAAAAAGGTGCTCCCAGGTCCAGTGGAGGTGAAGAGGCAAAAAGCTAGAAGAAGAGAAGTACAGAGCATGGGATTAGAATTGTGGCCTCCGCTGCCGTATCATAGGTGTGTCTGCAGGGGACACACACACACACACACACACATCAGTGGGATTTTAAACCTAGTTTCTCTGGTTCTAGCCCACTGCTCTAAGCACTGTATTACTCCTCCACTCCAAATCTTTCCCCAGAATACTGCTTCCCCCTTCTCGTCACTACAGGTTCTTCTATTTTTATAGCTCTTTCCAAGCCAGAGTCCCAATCTCTTATCCGCTGCACAGAAACTTTAGAGAATATAAGCTGCCTAGTACCTCGAAGGATCCATAAAAATAGATACATTCCTTATTGTTTGCTGCCAGAGATAAGTGGTCATTTTCCCAAATTTGCATGGCTGCCCAGCTATGTTAATTACCTTGACCACATCTTCTTCCAAAAATGTTCCATAAGTTAATTGATTGAAAAAGTACTTTTTACGATTTGTTTTAAATGTGGTAACTATTGGTTTCATGGAGTGTCCCGTAGTGTTGGTCAGGGGCGGCCCAGGGGTGTTGTGGGGCCATGTGTGGAGACTAATTGCAGGGCAAGCACAAGGAAGAGCACGCCGCTCGTGCTGAATCAATCAGGGACACACAAGGAGCAAGAGCTGTGAGATGTTCCCAATATGCTTTTATTAAGAGGAGGTGGATGCGGCTCCTTTCATTATCCCAACAAGTCACCAACCAATCGACAAACCAAAATCAAGGATTACCAACAGTTCCATCCTCACCAACGGGGGAGAGGAAGAGGACAGGGTCCACCATCAAAGAGACGACTGGATTGGGATCTCTGAGTGGTATAATTAACCTTTCTAGTTACCAACTTACTAATACAGAAATTCAAGTTTTAGAAAAAGGTTTGTCTTTTGTACCAACAAAAAAAAAAACATGACAAGTTTGCAACCCACGTGGAACTCTTTAAGTTTTTTCACAAATTAAAAATCATAGATCACTTTGACAGCACTGATAATGTCACTACTGACACCTCGGTGATTAAGAAGTCCTCTACATGGATGCCACCATCTAACACTAATGCTATTGTTTCAGCTTATGAAAGTGTAGTCCTTTCTAAAATACATAAGCTATATCAGAAGAATTCTAAAGTTTTTTACAATCTCACGGCCTCACAAAAATCTGCATTACAAGGTCTGCGCAACAATTACTCAATTGTAATTAAACCCGCAGACAAAGGAGGGGACTTGTGATTCAAGACCAGGTGGCATACATTAATGAAGTAACGCGACAGCTGAACAACACTGAGTTTTATCAGATTTATGATGATCCCACCGTGGCCCTACAGCAACAAGTAGACACCTTATTATATATAGGCAAAGAAGCCGGGTATTTGACACCTAAAGCCCGCAGCCATTGACCTGATACCCCAATATAATCTCGACATCTTGATGATCACGGAGACATGGCTATCCGATTGTGACAACGTCCTCTTGAATCAGATGCTGCCACCAGGATTTGTGCTATACACATCCCACAGATCCATTCAGAAAGGAGGCGGGACCCTCATCCTTGCCAAAGCTGATTTACACTTCAAGATGTGCAACTCCTCTAGCTCAACCCACCTGGATTCCCTCACCATATCTAATGAGCTCTGCACAATCAACCTTTTCTATAGGGCACCCACTCCTTCACCAGATGACCTTCCAACAATAATTGAGCATGCATGTACCACATCCACCTCACGCTCACCAAGTTGGTTAGTTGGTGACTTCAACCTCCCATCTCTTCAAGACAGCCACTCAGCAGCATTCCTTGACGCCCTGGAGGACCTAGGTTACAAACAACATGTCGATTCCCCCACCCACACTAAGGGTGGAAAACTAGACCTCATCTTCGCACCTCTCTCCAACGTCACAGCACCCCAAACTCTTGCACTGCCGGTAACACCAGTGCCCTGGTCAGACCACAGTCTACTCAGATTCAATATACCCATTAATACATCCCGCAAGAGCCGAAAGTCTTCAAACACATCTGGAACCCACACAGCCCGCTTCCGACCACTCAACCAGAGCGTAGTCCTAGAGAATCTCCGACCACTCATGGCTAACACAACCCTTAAATTAGATGATCTCATATCCAAATGGGACGAGAACCTGAGAGCTGCCTCCTGTCCATCACTCACCGAAAAGAAAATTCGAAAACGCGAACATACACCATGGTTCTCTACAGACCTTCGTACATATCTCCACCATCTACGCAAACGTGAGCGACAGTGGCGACGAACTCACTCCCCTGAGGCGCTGGCAACATACAACTCATACTTAAATACCCACCGTGCGAAGATAACACAGAGCAGGAAAATTTACCATACAGACTTATTAAAACGCTCTATCAATAAACCACATGCCCTGTTCAGTATAGTAAAATCCATAACAGGAGAACCGGTTTCAGCCCAACCCCCT
This sequence comes from Ichthyophis bannanicus, assembly GCA_033557465.1. NCBI lineage: Eukaryota > Metazoa > Chordata > Amphibia > Gymnophiona > Ichthyophiidae > Ichthyophis > Ichthyophis bannanicus. The sequence goes on from CM066033.1 coordinate 500,231,793, forward strand.
ATGCCTCAGCCGCAGGACTACGCAAACTACCTGCAATCAAAGATGATTAAAACCAACACAAACATAAGTGTCAATAACGCCTCCACTTCACCTAAGGCATCCCAAGTAATGCCACTACACAATTTCTCTACGGTATCAAATAGAGAGATTGTGAACATTATTGCCTCTATCAATCCCAGCACAGCACCTAACGACCTCTGCCCAGCCAGCTGGATCAAGGACCTGCGACATGACCTAAGTCAAATATTGAGCAAAATACTGAACCAGTCCTTCTTAACAGGCTCATTCCCGCAGAGTCTGAAACACACCTCCATCAGGCCCCTACTGAAGAACTGGAGGCTTGACCCATCCAAAGTTGAATCCTTTAGGCCTATCTCGAGCATCCCCCAGCTTGCAAAAATCATTGAGAAAGCCGCCCAACAACAAATCCAGCATCATATAGACACTGAAGCACCACTAGATCCATCTCAACACGGCTTCAGGGAAGCACATGGAGTTGACACAGTCCTTACAACCCTATTCAATGTTTTGGTAACAGGAATAAATAGCATACAACAAGGATTCGTCCTCATCTTCCTGGACATCTCCGCCGCTTTTGACTCTGTGAGTCATGACATACTCCTACAACGCTTGAAAGATAAGGGGATTCAAAGCACAGCACTTGAATGGTGTAAATCCTACCTATCTAACAGGTGGCAACAAGTCAAAACAGGCCACACATCCTCAGAACCATTCCTGCAATCACAAGGAGTACCCCAAGGATCGTCCTTATCGGCACTGATGTTCAATATCTATATGCAGCCGATATGTGACTTGATCCGATCCTTCAACGTACAATGCCTTGCTTACGCAGATGACATCCTCCTATACATGCCGTTCGCAATTGACCATCCAGTGTTCTCTCCAATAATTAACTGCTTCGAAGCTGTAGCCAAATGGTTGCTATCACAAAACCTACGGATTAAGCATAGCAAAACTGACGTTCTTTTCGTCACGAGGAACCGTAAGTTCATACCTCCCCCATCACTACTCGTCAACAATGTAGAATTGAAATCAAAAGCTACAATCCGTTATCTCGGCATCACATTGGACCAGCACCTGGATATGACAACACATGTGAAGAACGTTACAAAGACTATATATCATAAGATCAAAATGTTACGTCACCTCCGCCCCCTACTAGATCCCACCGACTTCCGAACAACCTTCCAGGCATTAGTCCTCCCACACCTGGATTTTGCCAACATCATCCTCTATGGTCTCCCTCAATCAACTTTAAATCCGCTCCGCCTGGCTATGAATACAGCTGCTAGAGTCCTCTCTGGTTCATCAAGATCTGACCATATAACACCTATCATGAAAGATCTGCATTGGTTACCTTTACATGCCAGACTCCAATATAAGTCATTAGTCCTTACTTTCAAGGCCCTAAATAACCACCCCCCCACGCCAATCAGCAAGCTTATTCACAGCACCCTGGAAAATAGAAAAAGGAGATCCACTGCAATGAACACCTTAATAGTCCCCAAAATGATAACGAAGTGCACTAAGGTCACCTCCAACAGGGCCTTCTCCATATTTGCTCCTTTAAACTGGAATGCGCTTCCCCATGAAATCCGTGCCATCAAAAGCCTAATCCTATTCAGAAAAGCATTGAAATACCATTTGTTCACAAAATGCTACCCAGAAGCCATCCTAGACAATCCCAAAACTAGCACCTCAATACAACCAGAAAAGGGTTAGCCTACACGCTAGTTGGTCAACCTACTCACTAGTCCTACGGCGAACCACCTGAAAAGCACATGCAATATCCAAACGAGTTCATAATATTGTATATAGCATTAAGTCAACTTGTACATAGTTCTCCCGGTTGTCCCTTGTTTAATTCCCTGTTCATTGTAAACTCAATGTTGCCTGTATGCATTGTAGTATGTTTCTTGTTCAATGTACACCGCACTGATTGTACTAGCGCGGTATAAAAGAAATGTTAAATAAAGAAAGAAAGAAAGAAAGAAAGAATTGACTTTTCTGACGGTGTCTCATCCAATTACACCAACTATATCTATATATATGATTCCCAAAATACATAAATCTCTTCAAAACCCCCCGGGACACTCGATTGTTTCCGCCATCGGATCCTCACTTGAGCCTCTATCTAAATTCCTAGACATATTTTTACCACCCTTTGTTGTCACAATAGAATCATATGTACGAGATTCAATGCATGTTATTAACATTCTACAAGACTTTCAAGGATATCATGACAGGTTATTGCTAGTCACTCTGGATATTAACTCATTATACACTAATATTCCACAGAAGGCAGCTTTAGAAGTTCTTGCCAACACTTTAATTCAAAGAACAAAACCGATCCGCACACCCACCTGCTTTTTGGTACAACTAGCATCTTTAGGTATGATGGAGAACTATTTTATTTTCAAAGGGTTTTTTTTACAAACAAATTAAAGGAGTAGCCATGGGGTCATCTATGGCTCCGGATATTGCTAATTTATATGTGGCTAACTTTGAGCAACAACATCTGAGTTTCCACCCATTTAAGACACACATTCGCCTTTGGAAGAGATATATAGATGATGTTTTAATGATATGGGAAGGAACAGAATCAGCACTGCAAACCTTCTTTAGTTGGCTTAACTCTTTGGATCCAAATTTGCAATTTGAAGGATCATTCAGTTCAGAACGAATAGTGTATTTGGACATTATGATAAGAAAAGGGAAGGAGGGATCCATTACTGATCTAAGAAGCCACATTAGCTTAGAGCTCATTCCAGCATTAATACTCACTCATAAACAGTATTTATACATTTTAAAAGGTTCCAGTAATAGCTAAATAAGGCTGGTAATGTTCTCCATTTACAATTTAAAAGTGAGTTGTTTTTATTAGTAGGATGTTACAGATTCCTCTATAAGCATTTTATACGTGCCTTGATTTTTAATAACATTCATCACTTTGCTTGATCTACATTACAATTCATAGTGAAGTGATTAGAGCTTATTAAATTGATAAACAAGATTAATTAGCATTGTTCCCCTTTTTCCCTTTTTTTGGTTTTTTTCGTTTTACTTTGTTAAAGACGGTAATGTAAGTTCTCTTAAGATAGGTTTTAGTGTTTTTTGATCACATTTGAAAGGTCACTAGTGAATTGGCCACGCCCACTTTTTGACCAAACTCTACATTTCACAATAAATGGATTTCCCTAAAAAGTTTTTATGGGCAGGTTTGTGATCCAGTATATCTTCTAAACATACACATAGTTATAGCATGCTCCATACCAAGGTCACTGTGTTTTTATATTCAGCTCATCGGGACAATTATTCCGTTCATTAAACATTGAGGCGGTTTTTAAATTTATGTTCCCAGTTTTGTAGCATCAACGTATCAATATGTGAAATCTGCTGTTGGGTTGAATATTTTGTACCTAAGGCTTTTTGATTCGAACCCTGTCAAGATCATAAGACAACCAAGAGCTAAGCCACGCCCAGTGATTTTCTCTTTTTTTGGCGCACTTTTTCCGGCGTCTATAAAAAGTTCTTCAATGCTTTACTCCTATACAAGGCACGATTTGCGAGGTTGGTTTAATTTTTAATTTTTTGTTTTTGTTTTGTTTCGTGGGGAATGCTACACAGTCATATGATCAGTTTGAAGACAGGTAACATTTTGAGAATCTTTGATTTCTCTAACATTGCATAAATAGGATGGTCACCAGCTTGCACAGCCGTCTGTGTTCAATTTTCATTTTTGATTACACCTCGTTCATACTGTTGTCAGATAAGCTCACACATTTTGATTGCTTGCACAATAGTATCGGTTTTACCCCGATACACTCAAAAGGACGCTTATGAATCTTTGATAAACCATGATAGGTGGAGTACTCCTTTGGATAACGGCAATATTGTACTCCTGCAAAATCATTTGAGCAACATTCTATCATTATTTCTTAGATACTTTTTACATGTTAACTAAATTTCGGCAAATATCTCACATTTTGAATTAAGATGACAAGTGCTTTTTAACAATATATACCTGTACGTCGGTAATATCAATAACTTTCTTCCACAGGACTCTTTTCAAGTTGCACATTTTATACATTGTTTTGACAACAATTGCTCTTTTAACAGTGAGTATTGCTACAATTTACAACATATTGTTCTCTGTCTACTCATGAAACATGCCCATACATCTAGAAAGCAATTTAAAATACTTTTTGGTTTTATTTAGTTAAGCAAATGGATTATGATCATTTCCCCCTTGGATCATAGTTTAGACTCAAGGTGATCAATGTAAGACATATACATATATGTTTATATACCATTTCACATAACCAAATTTTCATGTTCCTTGTTTTAGTCTTGTAATCTCACAAGATTAGTCCACTCGTGCAGTGCACCCACGGAACATTATAGTAAGTAGAACACTGCTTATGTGAAATGGTTATCTCGGATATCTTTGCTTTCTATACTGCCCTGCATCTTGTTTGTTAGAATGCATCAATGTGTTTTATGGATTTTTATGTCTATATTTTATAACCAATTTAGAGTGTTTATTTACTTGTTGTATGATTCGCATAATAATTTTATTTTTTGCATCAATTGTTGATTTTTATGAAACAATTTAGTGTTCATGCTATCTTTTAATGTATGATTGTTTTGTTTTCTATATTATAAGCTGTATTTCCCCCTGAGGAAGGCGTTTGCTGAAATGCGTTGGGGCATATTAATAAAAGCATATTGTGATCATCTCACGGCTCTTGCTTCTTTTGTGTCCCTGACTAATTGCAGGGGCCATGTGCAGAGACTAATTGTGGGGTGTCATTTGCATAAATATTTGCATTTCCACCAGGCCTCATTTCTATAAATCTAATTTATATTATTTTAAAATGTATATGCTCTCCATCTAACATTTATTGGGGTATGTTAACTAAGCAGTCTTAACGTGCAGCCAGCGTTAGTGTGCAGGATGCCATATAAGGTAGTAGGCGTTCCGGTCTTAAGGTAGCATTTAGGGTTATCGTGCGATAAGCTACTTTTCGTGCGATAGAGGGAGCCGTAGCACGTTAATGCGCGTTAGCCTAAATTAGGTGTGCTGACCTATAAACACAACAACAGAGGTGTAGAACAATGGTTAATATATTGCCTGATGAAACAGGGCTCATGAGTTTGATCCCCCAGTGGGCTTTATGAGTAAGGCTATCTGAAGCATTACCCTTTACTTTAAATCGGTGCTGTCTGAGGCATTTTCTTTTTTAATTTAAATTAGTGCTACCAGCAAACACACCCTCACAGTGCCGTAACCTAAGGTGCCGCATAAGGTGCTCTATAAGGCACTCCAGAAGGCACATTATTTATTTTATTTATTTTATTTTATTTATATTCTCTTATATACCGCACTATTCTGCATCAGTGCGGTTTACATTGAACAAACTGAAATTACATTGAACAGGGCATTATAACTTGGAGATAACTATTTTACAGGGAACATGGGCTATGGAGGGTTAAGTGGCTTGCCCAAGACCACAAGGAGCACCTGTGGGACCAGAAACCCCAGTCCTTCCGGCCCAAGGTTGCTGTCCTCTAGTGGGATTTGAACCCCCGACCTTCCGGCCTGACGTACCTTGCCCCAACCACTAGGCCACTTATAAAGTGCACTGTCCACCAAGGCACCTTATAATGTTCCCTATAGGGCGTCTTATAAGGCGCTTTATAGGGTGCCTTATAGAGCGCCTTATGAGGCACCTTAAGGCTACAGCACTGTGAGGGTGTTTTTGCTGGCAGCACTAATTTAAATTAAAAAAGAAAATGCCTCAGACAGCCCTATCAAATAACCCCACTGTGCAATCAAACCCATGACCTCTGGCTCTATAGGCAGTGAAGTAACCAGTGGGCTACAGCTGCTAACAGACCCCTGGTGGGCTACAGAAGGACTGCAGGTCACCACACAAACTGTCTGCTGTGGTTACCAGGATAGGGTTAACCCACCCGTACCCATGATGCACTGCACATGCAAATCAGCAGTCTACAGATGATCACAAGATGGGGTATGCACCCCCACAGCACCTCAGCCTGGTAGGGGTTACTGAACGTGTGTGTTACTGGCACAGAGTAGCTACAGAACATCACATTGTGCGGGTACTGTGCTCACCCTAAGGGTGAGGTGGGGCGGCCAGCACCAGGTCCACAGCACCTTTCATGGCTAATATATGCCATGCTGCAGGTCCCAATCAGTGCTAATGTATGTGTGATAGGTAGTTCCTGCAGACACACCTAGGATACATCTGTATGTCTCAGTCATGTCTAGCCCTTATGGGCTATGATGCACCCAGAATAGTGCATATTCTGTGTGGGTGCCATGGTCACATGATTTAAGTGAAGGGGGATGTTTGGACCCATAGGTGGATTATGTAGTACCACCCAACCCACCCTCTGGGGCTCAGGGTGGGGAACAGGATCTCCCACCAACATATCCACAATCTACCTCCCTGCAATGGTGGCAGTAGAGGGGACCAGCAACCCCAGTCCTACAGGGCAGTCAATGCAGATATGTACACAACCATAAAGCAAGAGCAGACAGACAGTAGGCCTGGAAATGCTCAGCTGCCCCCACCACTATGTGACATTCTCCAGCCACTGCATGGTGTTTCAGCCAGACACATACTAGCTGCAGACAGTCTGCTAGCTATTCCATAGTGCATGCTCCTGGAGGAGCGGCATGTACCCAGAAGTGGGATGTCAGCATACATACCAAGCAGATAAGTCAGTGATTGGGCCCCAAAAGAAAACCCATAAATATCACATAAGAGAAATGCTACAAAGCACTATGGGGGAAACTAGCCATGCCGTGGTCACTGCTCAGTCAGGGTGAGAGTGACCTCCCAGCAGGACATGCTGTGGCCACCCTGTCCATGCAGGTGGTGGCCGGGCACTACAATGTCCGAGCCATTGCCCTATGTCATGTGCAGATGCATCCTGGCCAGGCCACCCTGTCCGGGCTATACCCATGGTACCTTGCTCCTCATTATGCACATTGGCAGGCTGACACTGGCAACAGTGCAAGCAGTGCAGGCTGAGGAAGGTGTTGGCAGCCACCACACACTGGGTAGACAGGCACACACTCCCACACCTATGCCAGCAGTGTGCAACAATAGAGGCTTTTCGCAGCCCTGGCCACTGCACCAGTCCTGGGCACAGTGCAGGCATGGCTATGGTACGCAATACTGTTGGGGTCACTCCCCAGGGTGGTAAACACTGTCAGACACCAGACCTGAAACACACTCCACAGACATCAGAGAGGTTGCTATGATACAGCTCAATGAGCAGATTGTGCTTAACCTAGGGATTTCTATCTGCCAGTAATCATAGCAACCTTTTGATATATGCGTACCATATTCCCAGGTTTAGGGTGGCAGTGCTATGGTATGCAAGTGCTAGTATTGGGAGATGGTGCTGCACGCAGAGCCCAACATCCTGCCCCTCCATGAGGCTTTGGATAATGGCGCCTGTGGGTGCAGGTGCTTTTGCCCCTGTTGGCCGTTGCTCTAGGGCAGAGGTTCCCAACTCCAGTCCTGGAGGGCCAAACACTGTTCGAGTTTTCATGCTGTCCCTAATGAATATGTATGAATACATCTGCATACCATGGGGGCGGCGCATAGAAATGCAAGTTTAGGCATTTCAGGCATGTTTATGTTCCCTCTTTATTACCATGGTTTAGTACTGGGTAAAATATGGGTACTGGGTTGGTAGGAGCCACAGCTGGGACTTGAACCTCTAACCTTCTGCTCCTGAACACACTGGCTGTGTGAACTGCACCACACTGTTGCCACAGGAACATTTCATTCCCTGGGGATACCATGACTGTTCGTCAGACAGGGCCTGTCTGTTGCAGTGCATGGCACCCACCTAAACAGGGCTAGGCCATGGTCTGCTGTGGGCAGCTGCCACTGCCCCCTCCACCACCAGTACCCCTCTGTCACCATGGTGACATGCCCTTCTGCTGGTGGTGCTGGTGGTGTGCAGTCTCAGGTCATCCAGTGTGCCAGTAGGTGGCTGCCTATGGTGTGGGTTCTGGGGTAGGGGTGCCTGCATAGACGTCCACGCTTCCCCCCCAGCACCGCCTGCCAATGTTCTGTGCCCTTGGGGGTACCTACTGGGTACTATCCCCTGTGACACTGTGGGGAACACACTCGTGCCCATGTTGAGCCCTCATCAGTTGCTGTCTGTGCTCTACTGTTTCAGCATTCCTATGGGCCACCTAGGCATCACCCTAGTCCTCACTGTAGCCCAGCTGCACCACAGCATGTGCCGCCTGCAGCCCTCTGTATCCCCTTTTCCAGCATCTGTCCAGTTGCCTGTTCCGACATGCCCATCCTGCTGTTGTGGGACATGTGCACACCATAGAAAACCTGTCCAATAGAAAGGGAAAACCCTGATCAGCGCTATTTCACTGTGGGATCATTCACCTTATATGGGGACAGAGCATAGCCCCTTCCAAAATTGATATCCTTTTTTTGGAGCTTTCCCGGTAGTGTTTTTTTATGTTTCCCATTAATATCACTATTTCCCAGCTTGGTTATGTTTTTTTTCCAGTTTGTTCAGGTCATTTTCAATGTTTATGTGCCCTTTTGTTCCGTGTACAGGTATCACACTTATCACTTTTTGTAGGTTTCCCTGGCTTTGCTGTACATTGCTGACGTAAATGGTTTCTCTTCACTTTAAATCTGCTCTAACGCGAGGGTTTCACTCGCGTTAGTTTTCAGCCCAAGAATCCACAGCGTTAGTGTGCAGGGAGCCTCTCCCCTCCCACTCTCCACCCATTGACCCTCTCTCTCTGCCCCTGGGGAGCCTTCCTCCACCCTCCGGGAGCCTTTCTCCGCCTTCAGAGCTCGTTTGCGCCGCTGCGCACATTAACGCGCGATACGGCGCCTTATCGCCCGGTAAAGTGCCATTATCGCGCAATAAGGCACCTTATCGTGCAATAACGTGACAGCAGCACAAATAGCGCCCTTTAGTAAACATACCCCTAAATGCCTTTCAAAGGAATCTTCACAAGCCTATTTTTGGTCCTAAAAATGACATAGGGGCTTGTTTACTAAACATTAATGTGTGTTAACTGTCACTGTGCCCATAGTCATAAATAGGTGTTGCCACACTTAGCACACATTCAAATTTGTGAAAGCACATTAATCTTTAGTAAACATGCCTTTTAATGAGTGTCTGAAAACCATTTGCATGAACTGTGAGGATAAAGAAAGGCTACCATATTTCTGCATTACTATCCTCCAGTGCCAACTGCCAGGTGCATTACTACAAAACCCTGTTCATTTAGATCCCATAGCAAACCTATCATATTATAACAGCACTACCAGGACTCAATGATCAACTAACCCTATTTATCAAAAGCTAGCATGCAAGCAGGGTTCAAGAAAGTGTGAGGAACAAGAGACATCATTGCGGATGTGCGATGGATCCTTCAAAAGACTAAAGAATACCAAAAGGGTATCTATATGTGTTTTATTGATTACAGCAAGGCTTTTGATTGTGTAAACCATGAGAAACTCTGGGCCATATTAAGAAGCATGGGTATACTAGAACACCTGAACGTTCTCTTCATAACCTTTACATTGATCAAGAAGCAACAGTTCAAATGGAACAAGGAGGAACAGAATGGTTTAAAATCAGCAAAGGTGTATGACAAGGCTGCATACTTTCATCCTACCTGTTTAATTTATATGCAGAACAAATCATCAGAGAAGCAGGACTGTATGAAAACAACAAGAGGTGTGAAGATTGGAGGGAGACTTGTCAACAACCTTCGCTATGCTGATGATATCACATTACTGGCGAAAGTGAAGACGATCTGAAACATTTGCTTCTCAAGATCAAGGAACATAGGGGTATGTTTACTAAACCGTCTTAAAGTGCGCCCAGCGTTAGTGTGCAGGATGCCATAAAAGGAGTGGGCGTTCCCAGTCTAAACGTCACAAGCACGCGTTATTACGCACTAATGTGTGCCGAGCGCATTAGCGCCCAAGAAAGGGACCAGTGCGTCAATGTGCGTTAATCTGAAGTAGGCGCCCTGACCCAGAAGCATAGCAACAGAGGTGTAGTGCAATGGTTAAGACACTGATTGTTGGTACAGGGGTCATGAGTTCAATCCCCAAGTGGGCCTGATGAATAATAAAACTTTTACCCAGTGCTGTCTGAGGCATATTCCAGTTTAATTTAAATCTGTGCTGCAAGCAAACACACCTTCAAAGTGCCGTAACATAAGGTGCCACATCAGCCACCCTATAAGGCACTCCAGAGGGCATATTATAATGTGCACTGTCTGGCCAGGCACCCTAGAATGTTGCCTATAAGGCGCTTTATAGGGTACCCTATGAGGCAGCGCAAGGTTACAGCACTGTTTGTGATAGGAGCACTGTGCATGTTAACACATGCAAATCTTAAGTATGTGCGCTGACATGCAAGCAGGAACAGCAGTGTGGTACAATGGTTAATACACTGACTGGTGGTAGAGGGGTCACGAGTTTGATTCCCAAGTGGGCCTGATGAATAATAATACTTTTAACCAGTGCTGTCTGAGGCAGTTTCCAGTTTAATTTAAATCTGTACTGCAAGCAAACACACCCTGAAGGTGCTGTAACATAAGGTGCCGCATCAGCCACCCTATAAAGCACTCCACAGGGCATATTATAAAGTGCACTGTCCGCCCAGGCACCCTAGAATGTTGCCGATAGGGTACCGTATGAGGCCCCGCAAGGTTACAGCACTGTTTATGATGGCAGCACTGTGCATGTTAACGCATGGAAATCCTAAGTAGGCGTGCTGACATGCAAGCAGGAGCAGCAGTGTAGCACAATGGTTAATATACTGACTGATGGTGCAGGGGTCATGAGTTCAAGTCCCCAGTGCACCTAATGAATAAGGTTGGCTGAGGTAATTCCTTTTTCTGCTTGCAACTGTACAACAATCTGTGCTGCCATCTAAAAAGAACTGCACCCTAGTGCCATAAATTAATGCACCTTTTAGGGTGCACCAGAAGACGCATCCTAAACCACCACGTCAGCCAAGGTGGGTGATAATGTGTCCCAGAGGCCATGTTGAAAGGTTGCCAACTCCAAAGGCACCATAGTAGGCACCCCATAAGCTGCCTGAATCGAAGGTGTGTGTGGCATAAGATGCCCCAAGGATGTATAGGTCAACCCAAAAACGTTGGCCAAGAGCAGTAAGGTCCCCCAATTTGAAGGGCAAGAGAGGTATGTGCCAAACACACACGTAACCCAAACACTGCACAGAGCAGCAAGGAACGACAATGCATAAGTAATGGAAGGACGTAGATCAGAGCTGATGGACCACACAAATCAGCCTCCAGCCCATGTGGCAGCTAGAAAAATGGACAAACATATCGGGGGCAGCTGTAGCTATGCACAGAGCGATGGTAATGTACCATGCAATAATGACAGTGTGTGGCAGAGGATGGGAAGATGTGTTCAGCAGAGGAGGCAGAAATGGCAGGATAGGTGGAATGTCAGGATGACAGTGGAGTAGCAGTGCTATGCAGAGCACACACAGGAGAGGCAACCAGGGATAGCTGCAATGCAGGAATGTGTAGGAGTGCAGGACGTGGGGTAGCAGCATGCACATCAGGCGTGGATGGCACACATCTGGCAGAAACACGTAGATGGACAGAAGGATGGTTCACAACTGTGTTGAGGGTACAATGTGCTCACAGCACAGATCTTCACAGATATGACTGTCACAGGAATGAAAAGTAGTTCTGCAGGACAAGCATATAAATGAAAGAGAACAGAGAGGAATCACACCTATGACCACTACCACAAATGGCAATGCACAAACCAGTAGGCCACACCACCAACGTGAGCTCATTAGCAAAGCCTGCATGCAAAAATAGTGTAGGGCATCACACAAGACGCCTGCTGGCTGTCAGGACAGGCAAACCCCCAACAGTAACCATGACCAAATGCACATGCAGATCTGCTGTGTACAGATCAGATCACAGTCTGTAATTGGGACCAGAGACACATAGAACTACATGCACACACACAATGAAATGTTATGCAGTGGATACAGCATGCAAAAGAGGAAAGAATCTAAACCCCAAGGGCAGCAGAGGATGCACTGTGGAGCTGCTGCCAAATCTGGAACATGACAGGAGAGAATTCAACATGCAAACAGGTGTACCACACACCAGCTGAACCACAGCAATACCAAACCCCCAAACGCACTGCCATGTAAACACCATAAAGAAAGAGACCTATGTAACAGATAATATGTGATGGCTAGGCAGCACAGAGGGCACACCTTGGTGTACAGTGAAGAGAGGGAAGGGTGTGTGTAGAGGTGATGAACCTACTGGTACCTAATGGTCAAGTTAGCACAACAGAAAAGAAAAAGATAAACCGCATGTGGGGATCTAACCTGCAACCTATGGCGTTATAACACATGCCTGTAACCACTACCCCAAACAGCACACTGAGCACAATGCAAAAATACTACCCCAAAGGGAGGGTGTGTATGGGAACCTGTAATACCCAGTGATGTGGTAAATGGCTGGCAGATACACAGCTGCCACCGTACAAGGATGTGAGCACAGGTGGGCCATGTACATGACCAGCAAATCAGTACATACAAGTGTCAATGTGATCAAAGAGTGGAGGAGTAGCCTAGTGGTTAGAAAACTGGTTTGGTCACCAAGCAACCAGGGTTTAATTCCCACTAGCACTCCATGTGGCCTTGGGCAAGTCATGTAACCTTCCATTACCTTGGAAGAAAGACCTGACAATCTACTTCCAGTGACACTGACAAGAAAACCCTGGAGTCTCTGGGTCACAAGGAGTCAGGACTGACTCAAAGGCACACAATGTATTGCATGTTTGTCACCATGATCAAGCAGCAGCAGAGACAAATGTATATCAAACACATAATTTTAATTGGGTTCATCTTCACAGACAGTGTAGATAGCGCCATCATAATATCAAGGTGAGTGGATCCCAGGTGAAAGACGGAAACACATTTAGCAGGGTAGCAACCCACATCCGACAGAAAGGTCACTGGCCTGTCTACAAATGAAGGGCAGGAGACAGAATGTGCAGCACGTGCATGGTATGCAGTATGCATTAGGCCCCCACCCCCCACATGCTGCTGCATGCCTCAAATGTGTTACTCACATATGAGTGCATGTAGACAGTAGGCAGTGCATGATGAGGGACCAACACATAGCAATCATGATCTGTTCCCTAAAACATATCTATCTGGCCACACAGGAGGCACACAAATTAAAACAGCATATGTTGTTGAAACGTTGTAACTTTAAAAACACAGATTGAAAGTAATGTTGCAGCTATCACATAATGCCAGAGATAGGAATCCAAGCTGCAACAATGTAACCCTAAACAATCATCAAATGCACAATGAGGATATGCTAACAGGTAGCAGAGGAACATGAACACAGAGAGAATTCAAATGAAAACTACCTGCAGAAACATGCAGAGATAACACCATGCAGGAGGTCCCCCTGCACTGGTTGGTGTGTACACAGTGTCTGTACACATATATCATGGTACATGGAATGCACAATTGAAGGAAGGCAACGGACACTCACACTGGGACACTCCAAATATAATGTGGCAATGTGAGTGTCGTTATCTCAGGGGATAAATAGGACTGTGCAGACATGCAATGCAAGGTTTGTAAATCAATGAAGAGCGTCACGTCTGTTCAGTAAACAAACACAAGAAACAGTATATAGAGATGGAAATTAAGGGCAAACATGTTACAGTAAACCACACAGAAGCCATATTGCCATGTGCTGTGCTTCGCCAACATAGTCAGTCATATGCACATGCACCATCGACATTTCAACATGATTCAGTGATGTCACACATGCACACAAACACCCTTGGTGATTGAAAACATCAATCCAGGTTGCTGGTGTGCATTAAAGCAGTGTTGTGTCAAAATCTGTATCATGTCGAGGTGGAGAGTAGGTGGACATAGACAACAGGACCTCTCCATCGCTACCCCTATGCCACACGCATGGCTGTATGCTTGTTTTGAAACAAACAGATAAGCGTATCCTGTGTTCCATGTCACACACATGGCCAAAAAACAACAACTGTGGAGGAATGTGCAACATACAGTGACAATGTCAGTCCCTGCTTCACACGTGGGGACCAGTACACAGTGTGCAAAGTCCAAAGCGTATCTGCAATCCAACATGCAGGTTAAGACTATCCTTGCAACCCTGGGCATGCATAGTCAAGTGTCACATCCCAATATGCCACAGTACATGAAAGGTCCTGCATGTCTCCTGCAATGAGCATGACTCCCAACCAGAGCACGGCAGCAACAGTGTGTTGGACAGGTCTGTCATGGCCAAAGTAGCAATCCAAACAATACTGTCCATCCTAGGCATGTGTCCCACTTGCAGAGGTCAAACATCCTATGGCACCATTTTCCAGGGAAAGTTAGAACATAAGAACATAAGAAATGCCATACTGGGTCAGACCGAGGTCCATCAAGCCCAGTATCCTGTTTCCAACAGTGGCCAATCTAGGTCATACGTACCTAGCAGTTTCCCCAAAAGACACAGGTTCTGCAGTGCTTGTACTAGGCCAAGCATTGATATCCTGGGTCCCTTTTTAATAGTGGTTTATGGACCTTTCCTCCAGGAACTTGTCCAAACCTTTTTTAAACCCAGCTATACTAACAGCCCTTACTACATCCTCCGGTAACAGATTCCAGAGTTTGATTACACGTTGAGAGAAGAAATATTTTCTCCTATTTGTCTTAAATAGTTTACTCTGTAGCTTCATTACATGCCCCCTAGTCCTTCTATATTCTGATAGCGTAAACAATTTATCCACGTTTATCCGTTCCACTCCATTCATTAATTTATACCTCTATCATATCTCCCCTCAGCCGCCTCTTTTCTAGGTTAAAGAGCCCTAACCTTTTTAGCCTCTCTTCATAGGAGTAGCCTTCCATCCCCTTCACCAATTTGGTGGCTCTTCTCTGTACTTTTTCTAATAACTCTATGTCCTTTTTAAGATACGGTGACCAGAATTGCACACAATATTCAAGGTGCGGTCGTACCATGGAGCGATACAGAGGCATTATAATATCCTTTGTTTTATTCTCCATCCCTTTCCTTAGGATACCTAGCATTCTATTTGCTTTCTTGGCCGCCGCTGCACACTGGGCGGAGGGTTTTAACATGTTATCCACGATGACTCCTAAATCTTTTTCCTGGGTGGTGGTTTCTAATGTGGAGCCTTGCATCTTGTAACTATAGTGTGGGTTGTTCTTTCCTAGGTGCATAACTTTGCACTTGTCCACATTAAATTTCATCTGCCATTTGGATGCCCAGTCTTCCAATTTATCCAGATCCTCCTGCAGTTTTCCACAATCCTCTTGGGTTTTAACAACTTTAAACAGTTTTGTGTCATCTGCAAATTTGATTACCTCACTAGTTATTCCCTTTTCCAGGTCATTTATGAATATGTCAAAAAGTAGCGGACCCAGTACAGATCCCTGGGGTACTCCACTATTCACCTTTTTCCATTGGGAATATTGGCCATTTAGCCCTACCCTCTGCTTTCTATCTTTTAACCAGTTCCCGATCCACAATAGTACACTGCCTCCTATCCCATGACTTTTTAGCTTCGCCAAAAGTCTCTGATGGGGGACCTTGTCAAAAGCTTTCTGAAAGTCCAGATACACTATATCAACCGACTCACCTTTGTCTACCTGTTTATGCACACCTTCAAAAAAACAGATCAGATTAGTAAGACAAGATCTTCCTTGTCTAAAGCCATGTTGGCTGTCTCCCATTAGGCCATGACTATCTACATGCTGTGTAATTTTGTTCTTTATGATGGCTTCTAACCATTTTCCCTGGTACTGACGTCAGGCTCACCGGTCTGTAATTTCCCGGGTCACCCCTGGAACCCTTTTTAAAAATTGGTGTTACGTTGGCGACCCTCCAATCTTCAGGTATTACAGATGATTTTAATGAAAGTTCACAGATTACCAATAACAGGTCTGCAATCTCATATTTCAGTTCTTTCAACACTCTGGGATGTATACCATCCGGTCCAGGTGATTTGCTACTATTCAGTTTATCAAATAGTTGTAATATATCTTCCCGGTGTAGCGATATTTCTCTCAATTCCTCTGCAGTATCACCTTTAAATACCACTTCAGTCTTGGGTAACACCCCTACATCTTCCTCAGTAAAGACCGAAGCAAAGAATTCATTCAGTCTCTCTGCTATAGCCTTGTCTCCTCTTACTGCCCCTTTTAACCCCTCTATCATCTAATGGTCCAATTGACTCTCTCACAGGCCTTTTGCTACGAATGTACTTGAAAAAGTCTTTATTTCATGTTTTTGCTTCCGTAGCAAGTTTCTTCTCAAATTCCCGCTTTGCCTGCCTTATCAATGCTTTGCATTTAACTTGCCAGTGCTTGTGCTGTTTCCAGTTTTCATCATTTGGCTCGTTTTTTCCATTTTCTGAAGGTTGCTCTTTTGGCAGCAACAGCCTCTCTGACCTCACCTTTAAACCATGCTGGCAGTTTTTTGGACTTTCTTCCACTTTTCTTAATGCGTGGAATACAGCTGGTCTGGGCTTCGAGGATAGTATTTTTAAATAACACCCAAGCTTGCTGTAAGTCTTTAACCTTTGGAACCGCTCCTTTTAGTTTTTTCCGAACTATATTCCTCATTCTATCATAGTCACCCTTTTGAAAGTTAAAAGGTAGTACTGTGGATTCCTTTACTATCTGTCCTCCACTGATTAAATCAAACATGATCATACTATGATCACTATTGCCAAGTGGTCCCAACACCCTTATTTCTTGCACCAGATCTGGCGTTCCACTAAGGACTAGGTCCAGTATGGCTTCCCCTCTGGTCGGTTCATGAACCAGCTGCTCCAAGAAGCAGTCATTTATTTCATCTAGAAACTTTATCTCTTTAGCTTGTCCTGCTGTGACACTGTCCCAGTCGATACCGGGGTAATTGAAATCACCCATTATTACTACTCTGTTGTGGCTTTTGTTAGCTTCATTGATTTCTTTGAGCATTTCATCATCCATTTGTTCATTCTGGCCAGGTGGTCGATAGTATACTCCCACTGCCATCACCTTCCCCTTCATAAATGGAATTTCAATCCATAGAGATTCTACAGCATATTTTGTTCCCTGCAAAACTTTAATCCTTTCTGACTCAATGCCCTCTCTAACATAGAGCGCAACCCCTCCACCAATTTGTTCAGCTCTATCATTACGATATAGTTTGTATCCAGGTATCACAGTGTCCCACTGGTTATCCTCCTTCCACCATGTCTCTGAGAGTGCAATCATATCTAACCTCTCATTTAATGCTATATATTCTAATTCTCCCATCTTATTGTTTAGACTTCTAGCATTGGCATACAAGCATTTTAGAGACTGTATTTTATTAATATTAATCTGGCTATTGGTAGGCATGGGTAATTGGGAATCTTTATGCTCTGTCTGCTCCTTACTCAAGGGCATTTGGGCTACTATACTCCCTTTTGGAACCTCACTGCTTTTGGTAGTATCCTTCAAGGATACCTTTGTCCGAACCGTGCGCTCCTGGGTGACTGTCGGCTTTCCCCTATTTTCTAGTTTAAAAGCTTCTCTATCTCTTTTTTAAAGGTTAATGCCAGCAGTCTGGTCCCATCCTGATTAAGGTGAAGCCCATCCCTTCGGAAGAGCCCCCCCTTTCCCCAGAATGTTCCCCAGTTCCTAACAAATCCAAAACCCTCATCCTTGCACCATTGTCTCATCCACGCATTGAGACTCCGGAGCTCTGCCTGTCTTTTGGGTCCTGCACGTGGAACAGGAAGCATTTCGGAGAACGCTATCCTGGAAGTTCTGGATTTCAACTTCCTACCTAAAAGCTTAAATTTAGCCTCCAGAACTTCCCTACCACATTTTCCTATGTCATTGGTACCAACATGTACCAAGACAGCAGACTCCCCCCCAGCACTATCTATGATCCTATCTAGGCGGTGCGTGAGATCTGCTACCTTCGCACCAGGCAGGCATGTTACCAGGCGATCCTCACGTCCACCAGCCACCCAGCTATCTACATTCCTAATGATTGAATCACCAACTATAACAGCTGTCCTGACCCTCCCCTCATGGGGACATGGCCCTGGAGAAACGTCCTCGGAGCGAGAGGGTTTTACATCACCTGGAGGACAGGTCCTAGTTACAGGATCACTTCCTGCCACACCAGGGTGATGCTCTCCTGTCACGTGACCTCTCTCCTCCATGGCAACAGGGATGCTGCCAGACTGGAGGTGGGACTTCAGGACTATATCCCTGTAGGTCTCGTCCATGTACTTCTCTGTCTTTCTTATGTCTTCCAGGTCTGCTACTCTAGCCTCTAGAGAACGGACTCGTTCCCTGAGAGCAAAGAGCTCCCTGCACTTAGTGCATATGTAGGACCTCTCACCAACTGGGAGATAATCATACATGTGACACTCGATGCAAAAGACTGGAGAACCCCCATCTCGTTGCTGGACCTCTGACTGCATCTTAGTTTAAAGCTTGTGTTTAGGTCTTTTAAATCGGTATATAATAAGGATTGGTGTAGATGCTTATACTAATAAAAGTGTATCTAATACCCCTAATACACCCTGTGTACCTGAAGCTAATTAATCACAGGTCCTCTGTGTATGACTGATTTGGATTAAGAGCTGCACCTGAGAGCAGCCCCTTTCCTCTAAGATGTCCAAGTACCTATAAAACTACAATTTCCCCAGGGGTGGGTGGGTGCTGGGGAGGGAGGGGGGGAGATAAGTCCTATTAAAGAGGGCAGTTACAAGGTACCCTGTCCTGAACCCTCAGCAGGGGGATGGGGGTACCACACAAAGCCCAGTTAGTTGAGAGAGGCAAGGTAAGTACAGCTGAGAAGGCTGAACTTGCACACCACTAAGACAAACACTAAATAATTAAACAAACAACAGTTAGACAAACAGTAAATAATTAAATAAACAGCTAGAACTCACAGTAAGATGTCCCAGGAGGCAAAAATCCACTCACTAGCAGAGCTCTGTAAAAGTTCAGCCTTTCTCTGATCAGAGAAAAGCAAACTAAAACAGCCTATGCACACGTGGAGAAAACAGGAACAAGGTTACAGGATACCTCAGGGGGAGGGGGTCAGGGGGAGGAGTCACTCAGGCAGGCAAGGACAGGAAAAGCTTAACAAACAGCAGGCTCTGGGGAGAGAGATTAATTCAAAATGGCTACCACACAAGGCCCAGTTAATTGAGAGAGGCAAGGTAAGTACAGCTGAGAAGGCTGAAACTTGCACACCACTAAGACAAACACTAAATAATTAAACAAACAACAGTTAGACAAACAGTAAATAATTAAATAAACAGCTAGAACTCACAGTAAGATGTCCCATGGTGTTGTGTCCCCCAACAGGTGGGTGATGGCGATACCAGATGCACTGTAATAGATGTGTGTGGTTTGTTCTCTGCCCTGTGTCAGAAGAGGAGAAATATTGTATTGGTATGCACCTTGCAACATCAGCACAAATTGCAGAGAGTCAAACATTAAGAAACACATAATAAAGGCACACACAGGCAAACATGACATAATCACAACACAAAACACATTACACGTTGGGGACATTTTGAATTGGAAACGTACACACGGGTGTCACATGGATATGGTTCTGTCCATGCCCATGTGACACAGGCGTTTCACAGCTCCATCCTATGTGCATCAGTGTCCGTGAACAGAGAGCCAACATGAAATGTATATGAGACAAACAGTAAATCATTAACATGTAAAGGCTGATGTCATACCCAAAAGAACAAAGGTGCAAAGTACCTTGTGCTTGCATCAGGTGTATGTCTCAGATCCCCTGAGCCACTCAACGGCCATAACAGGTCACAGTGAAGGGAGACAATGTCAGCAAAATATGTATAATCACCATGTCACGCCAATATCTGTGATACAAAAAGCAGGTCAACAGTGGTATGTCAGAACACAAGACACAGTTCTATTCCCAACACACAACACATGTCCACAATGGTCACACGGTAAACAGCAGTAAGGTAGAGATAGCATAGTCACCACCGCCCCCCAGGTATACAGACCACTCACACCACATGATAATGTAAAAAGCCTGAACACTTTATCATCACACAGCCAACACACACACAGTATGCTAAGGGCAGCGTGCCAGCTGTATGTATGTCCACAAGTGGAGATTTGTAGACATAAAGGCCCTGTGAATTGCAATGATACCCTGGTGTTGGCTGATGGTACAATGTCGGGGAAGGGTGTACGTGTAGGCCACCACCCAAAAACCTAGGACCGTCACACACATGCAGCTCTGTTGGATATGTCCCAGAGACAGTGTTGCAGAAGACATACTGGACAGGAACACATGGGGATATGTGTGCCAACAGCAAGATATGGGTTAGGGAGGTGCAGGGAAAAGAGGTGAATCACAACATCTGGACAATATGACAGATCACCGAGGACATGTGTTCCCCCTGACTGCTGGCACAGACAATATAGCTGTAGGTATACTCACCCCAGACCACAGCATGTTGGCTGATGTACAGTCCCCTGCCAATGCACCACAGCACCAGGAGCTTCAACAACTATGTTCTGTGCATTGGGAAACACAAGGGAAACATACATATGTCATGTTTGAGCTATGCAACACACACTGCACCTTCCTGTCCCCAGCTTACACATCCCCCAACATCCTTTACAGACTGACTGTTCACCATCACACTGTACACATCTCTCCCATGTGAGAGGCATCAATGACATGTCTTTGCCAAACTACAGGGGTCCGTACTCTGTGTATCCCCTCCCTCACCTCTCTGTTGTCGTACACACTGGTGAACAGAAGTGTTTGCTCCCTACCATGTTCCTAACTCACTCCAAGGCTGCAGTATTATCCTGGGTCCCCCATATCGCTCCCAATGCCCCTTCACTGTGTGTACTGGTGTCCCAATGTTGTCTGATACCCCGCTGTCAATTGCTGTAACACACGAAAATATGCAGGGCCACCTCCGGGATCCTCTGTCCAAACACATTTCCTGGTGTGTATATCTCATATCTTGACTAACATTAACAGCTGTGTGCTAATGAGTCGCTAAACATATGTCCGCTAAACCACACCCCGATGTCTGCTTGTGACCTGACCTTGATGGCTGCATGTCATCCCACTGTGTGAAAGTGATAATGGCAAAGCATGGATAGGCAATATGTGCAGCTGATAACCCCCCTCCCATCAGAGTCTCTTTGTGTATGTGGACATAACTTTCCTTCTCTAGGGTATGCAATGTAGTTGATGTCTTGGAATGCACTCTCCTCCTCTACACACTTTACAGCCTGTAGTTGAGTCATGTGTTTATGTCGATATGTCATCACCTAGATTTGCTGAAAACAATTTGCTGAAAACAATATAAACATTTGTCCTGAAAACACCCCAAAAACACAATCCACCCCCACATTCATCTCTCTGCTTGCCTACTGTAACCTACACCTTGTTGATCTTGCCTGAATCACCTCTGTTTGTGTGTAAAAATGCAACACTGCACTGCATGACTATTTTACACTGGGGGAAAAAAAATTACTCCCCTGGCTAGACACTGCACAGGTCCCCTATCCTTCACCACATCCATGTTAAGGCTACGTGATGACTTATACAGTCAGCCACACTGTGGTGTTCCACTAACTCCCCTTAAGGATTTTAATTACCATTATGACAAATAGTACTGAGCATGTATATAGTGCTACATACCACATGTAGCGCTATACAAAAATTACAGACTCACAGATCCAGCTTACAAGAGCATACCACACACACAATCAGCTCAAAATACAAGATGAAAAACATGCACAACTGCACAAGTGGCCCCAAACATGGTCCTCTCTCCCACTGTGAAACCCACACCACATGCCTCTCACCTTGCTGCACCACAACCATAACACCAACTAGTTGTGGTTGCACAGCAGCCGCTATCACAATCATCCACAAACCAGGAATGTCAGCCCAAAACCTCCCACAAGCCTAAAACCACCCACCCACTTCATCCACCTCAACCCGCTGTTCTGGTCTGCCCACATCCTTTGGTTCTCAGTCATGCTTATATTTGACGGTGTGATGGCCAGCCAGTGTCTGTTACATCTCAATGCAGTGTTGCATCCTACTAATATTGGTTTACAAATGTTAACCTGTAATAGCACTACACACATATACCAAAAAATGTAGGTGGGAACATATGCAGTACGTACATGAGAAGAGCTGTGCAATCACCTGCCACCTGATTGCTGTGCCCTCATGTGTGTCACCACGGGCACGTACAGGGGGGCACGTCGGATCATCCTCCAGACCCTCATTAATCTCGGCAGGGATATTGTGCCTGAGAGCAATGTTGTGCAGGATGCAACAGGCTATGATGATCTCTGCCACAGTCTGTGGAGTATATTATAAGGCACCGCCTGTCCTATCCAGACACCTGAAGCGACTCTTTAAAACGCCAAAGGTGCGCTCTATGACAGAGCGGCTGGTGGCATGGGCCTCATTGTACCTCCGCTCTGCACGTGTCCGTGGTTGACGCACAGGGGTCAGCAACCAGGGGCGATACCCATATCCTGCATCACCTGTAGAAAGAAATGAGGTAAGTTAAAGCAGGAGCTCATGTCCCACCAAATGGACACAGGTATATATGTGCAAAACAAATGCATAACACATCCTGAAAGAAACATATGACACCACAACTATGCAGCATAGCAACATTGACATATAATGACACATAATGACCACATGGCCTATCTAGTCTGTCCTTCCATATCAACAAGTAAAACAGTCCCCTTTTTACCTTTACAGATCCTCTGTGTTTGTCCCATGCTGTTTGGAATGCAGTTACTGTCCTCATCTCTACCACCTACACTGTGAGAGTATTCCACGGATCCACCACTTTTTCACTAAACAAATATGTCCCCATTTCACCCCTGAATCTATCTCCCTCCACCCTCATCCTATGTTCCCTCATAGCAGAACTTGCTTACAATTTGAAGAGGCTCTCTCCCTCAACATATATGGCACGGAGGTATGTCTACATCTCCATCAGATCAGCTCTATCCCGCCTTTCCCCAAGGTGTACATATTAAGATCCTTCGGTCTGTCTACATATGCTGTATAATGAAGACCACAAATCATTTTAGTAGCCACCCTCTGCACCGACCCCATCCTGTTCACATCCTTTTGAAGGTGCAGTGTCCAGAATTGCACAATGTAACCCACATGAGGTCATACCAAAGACATATAAAGAGCCATTATCCCTTCCTGTTTTCTGCTAGCCATTCCTCTCCGTATGCACCCAGGCACTGTTCCCTCTAAGCTGTGCGCGTGTGCGCGCGCACACACCTCGCCGAGCGAGCGCACATACTTTACAACAGAGCGCACAAAAATTACGACTCCGATTCTGATAGAAAACAACACAGACGTCTTAAAATTTAAAAGTTATGACTATAATTACTATAAATTTCCCGCTTCATTTAGTAATCGTCTATTTTCATTTAATTTGATTAAAATCAATGTGGTGTACATACTGTATTCTGACGTGTAGTCAAATTTTAAAGTATATAACTCCGAGTGTCGTTATGTGGCGCACAAAAATTTAACCTTCCTTCAAAAGCTGCACAGCTGATATTTTATGCACACACAGCCTACAGAACATTAGAGGGAACATTGCACCCAGGCATCCTTCTAGCTATTGCACTCGCCTGTTCAACCTGTTTAGCTACTTTGACATCAGCAGACACAACCATGCCTAGGTCCCCCTCTTCTGTAGTGGACAAGAGTACTTCACCCCTTATACTATATTGCTCCCTTGGACTGCTGCAGCCCAAAAGCCTGACCTTACATTTCCTACCATGACATCCCAGCTGGCAAATGCGAGACCATTCATCAAGTTTAGCTAGATCACTCCTCATGTTATCTACAGCTTCCTGGGTGTCTACCAATGACAGATTGAGTGGGGGGACCTAAGAAACACAAGAGAAGGGGTAGCTGTATGGATTGCTGACAACATAATATGTAACAACCACACAAATGCTCGCATCGAATCCAACAGCATCACACAGCACCATAGCAGGGTGCATTTGGAGGGCACCAACCCCCCCCCCCCCTATATCCTACACAGGCAGATGAGACACACACACACAATGAGGGATCTACTCCAAGACAGACATTTGCACATAAGCATAGTCACATGAACACCATGTGCATGTCAGAAATGGGAAATACCCACCCAGCAATATACAGTCCTCATACTGTCCTGCCTCAAATTGTCTGAATAGTGCCGAGTGATGCAGGATATAGGCGTCATGGGTGGACCCTGCAAACCTGGGGACCACATTCAGAATATGCATATTTGCATCACATACAACCTGAACATTCAGGGAATGATAGTGTTTGCGGTTGCAGAACACTACCTCCCTGTCTCTAGGCGGGACCAGGGCAACATGTGTGCAATCAATAGCTCCCATCACGTGTGGTATCCCGGCTAACGCCTCAAAGGCCTGGTTCAGGGTCCACCACTGTTGCCTAGTGTGTAGAATGGCAATATAATTCCGCACCCGGCTGACCATGGCACGCAGTACTTGGTGGAGACAGTAAGAGAAGGTGGGGCGGCTCATGCCACCCACTGCAGCCACAGATGACTGGAAACAGCCAGAGGCAAAGAAATGTAGGGTAGCAAGGAGCTTGACCAAACCTGGTATGGTATGTGACCGATCAGTCAGGGGCTCGAGGTCAGGTCTGAGATCCTCATAGAGCTCCCTAATAGCCCCTGTGTTCAGTCGGTAGAGGGAGATGACCTGGTCCTCTCGCATGCCCTGGAGCTGGGCCCTGGGCCTGTAGAGGCGTGGCTGGCGAGCCTGCACCTCAGCACGCCTCCTGTGCCGTGCGGGCACAGCCCCTGCCTGTCCTGCCCCCACAGCTGCAGGTCTGATTTGCAGCGGGACTACACCCATGCCCTGTGCCTCAGCCCCATAGACTCCCCTGTCACGCAACCGCACCACCTGCCCACCTCCCGATGCAGCTGCAGCAAACACAAAGGCCGCCATAACCTCCACCCGTCCTGCTCCTCTAACACACTCCAACACAGACACCACTTCACTAACCAAGACACACACCGTACATACTTCACAGAAACACAGCCACACAATACAACCAACAACAATCACAAACCCAGTCACACTGCACAATACACCTGATTCAGACGCGCTCCTTCCGTCACTGCCAATGCACACCTTCTCTCCCTCGCCTACAAAAAACCCCTCAACATGCAACATGTGTTCAGGGCTATTTATAGCGCTTTTTTACCTAGTGCGTGTTGCGTGTGCGCAGTTGCGCAAGCGCAAAGGCTGTGCACACGTAGCTGGCTGTGCGCATCACGTATGCCCCGTGCACATGCCGCACTGCTCATGCGCCATGCCTCACGCGCAAATGTATGCACGCACGCACTTCCTGTGTCTGCGTGGTGCACGCGCAATGCACACAGGCAAATACGCATGTGCAGTGTGCGCGGCAGCTGCGTGCGCCCTGCGTAGTTGACTCCCCTTGCGTATGTACCACGCTTACCACGCAAGCACACACGCACGCATTTCCCACTCCTGCGTGCCACATGCGCAATGCACACAGCCAACTACGCATGCGCAGCCACCATGCTCATGCAACTGCGCACGCGCAACACGCACAACGTAAAAAAACCCTATAAATAGACGTGTACACGTGCTGCACGTTGAGGGGTTTTTGGTAGGCGAGGGAGAGAGAAGGTGTGTGGTGTCAGTCAGAGAGAGAGAAGCAGGTGTCTAGTAGAGCGAAGTTAGTGTGTTGTGGGTCAGAGTGTTAGAGGCTAGGTTTTGCAGGAGAGGTGTGATGTAGAGCAGGGGATAAAGAGAGGAGGGGAGGCAAGGAGCAGGTGAGTGAGAAAGGAGGTGAGAGGAAGAGCAGATAGCAGGGAGAGGAGGGAGTTGTGAGGTGGAGTTGAGAAGGCCAAGAGAAGGAATGTCTGACAGGGAGGGAGAGGGCAGGGAGATGGAGCCACAGGACAGGGCAGGAGTGGAGAGGGAGAGGGAGAGGAAGAGGGAGAGGGAGAGGGAGGGGGGGCCACCTGTTGGGGAGGACACAGATATGGCAGGGAGTGTGTTGGAGGCTGCAGGCCCATCGGCCCAGCCCACGCAGGGTCCTCTCACTGCAAAACGTAGGCGCAAACCGGTGCCAGCTCTGCGACGGAAGAGGGCTCAGAAATTCACCCAGCAGGAAAACCACATCCTGCTGGCGTCTATTCTTGAAAATTATGAGGTCCTATACGGACGACTAAGCAACACCACCACTGTTGCAACAAGCACCCAGGTGTAGGAAGAGGTGCAGGAGGCAGTTGCACAGGCAGGGGGTCCAAGCAGAGACCTGGACAGCCTCAGGAAGAGGTTTAACGATATAAAGAGGGGTGTGCGCTCACACATGGTGGCAGAGCGGCAGCATGCCATGGGCACTGGAGGGGGAGGCCCCTTTACACCCTCCCTAACACCCCTGGAGCAGGAGTTGGCAGAGCGGCTAGGGCCAATCTACCTGTATGGACTGCCAGAGACACTGGACACCGCCCATCCCCAGGCAGGTAGGTACCCAAATCACACCTTGCTGCTCCCAAACCATAAAGTACATGCCCCTTGGATATGCATCAGGCATCTTATTAGTACCTCCTCATACCTGCTCCCCTGGATCATCTCCTACCCTCTGCCTTTGGCTTATGAGTGTGCTGTCCCCCATTCCACCCCTTTTACTCTGTGTTTTTCTGCCCTCCAACCACATGTATCAGTAACACCGTCCCTTTTTATGTCTGCCCTGCACATGTGGCTACATGTCTGCTACAAGCCCCCTCTCAGACCTGTCCTTGTTATGTCTGTGTCTAATCTAAGTACTGCTGAGCAGGGATGGTCCTTCTGTGGGATAATGCACACCAGGGGTCTTCAAACTTTCTAAACAGGGGGCTGGTTCACTGTCCCTCAGACCGTTGGAGGGTCGGACTATAGTTGAAATGAACACTATGAACAAACTCCAAAGCACACTGCATAAATTCAAAATAAAGGGAACGTTTGCTACCCTTATTTTTGTCCTTTTCCAGTGGCAATTGCTCCAGCCACGTTAGTCTGGTTTCTTTGTGTCTTCTGCTAACTCCCCATCGTCTGCTTTCCATTTGTCCCTTCTTCTCACTTCTAGTATGTTTTCTATTCTCTCTCTACATCTGCTTTAACATAGTAATCTTTCTCCTTGTGCCCTTTCCTCATTCCTATGTCAGCCACTCAAATGTTAGACCTCCATCCTCCATCCCCACTTACTCTCCCAATATACGTCCAATTGTAGATATCTCTTACCTCCCACAAAAAGTATTTTTCCCTCACCATTTCACTCTCCCAGCTCCATCCCATTCTGATCCTCGCCCAACCTCACCTCCCGTCTATTTCCAGCCCCACCCAGCATCCGCTCCCCTCTAGTCCGTGCATCAGCCCATTTCCAGTCCTAGCCCCCCATCAGCCCATTTCCAATCCTATCCCTGGCCCACCATCAGGCCATTACCAGTCCTAGGTCCACATCCATTTCCAATCCTGTCCAAGTCCCTCCATAAGTGCATTTCCAAACCCCAGCCCCCCCAACAGCTCATTTATAGTCCTCTCCTAGCCCCACCATCAGCCCATTTTCAATCTTAGCACCCCCAACAGCCCATTTTGAGCCCTATCCTAGCCCCTCCATCAGCCCACCTCCTGTCTTAGCCCCACACTCAGCCCATTTCCAGTCCTAAGCCCCCTATCATCCCATGTCCAATCTTACCACCACCCATAGGCAATGACCTGTCCTAACCCCCTCCCCCCATCAGCCCACTTCCAGTCTTACCTCTCCCCCCCATAGCCAATTACCAATCCAAACCCCCTCCCCCCCATCAGGCCAGCTAGGTTACGAAATAAACCAAATACGGCTACTGCTGCTGCTTCCACCGTGGCAGCAGCAGAATCAAGTATCCCGTGAGGCCCCCCCTGCTCTGCAGCGTCCTCCATGTGGCTTCAGTGTGGGCTTGTCAGAGCCGCAGGAAGGGAGAGTGTCCCTTTCTCACGGCCATGTCAATCCCGCCACGGGCCTGATGGAAAATCCCATCAGCCCCACGGCGGGATTAACAGAGCCTCGAGAGGAGAAGCTCTTTCTCTTTGCGCGGCTCTGACAGCCAACACTGAGGCTGCATGGAGGACACTGCAGAGCGGGGGAGCCCCGCGGGATGCTTGATTATGCCGCTGCCATGGTGGCAGTGGCAGCAGCAGGTTTGTAAGTTGTTAAACTAGCTGGGCTGCTGCTCAATGAATGGGCCGGCCCTGGGTAGAGCTGCCCCTGAGGACTGGCAGTGGCGGCAAAAACACCCGTCGGGCTGCAGAAATGTCCTTGGCGGCCCGCATGTGGCCCTCGTCCCGTAGTTTGAGGACCCCTGATGTACACATTGATGTGTCTGCTAGGTACTGGCCTATATATGCCTAATAGTGGTAGCAGGAGCTGTAGTGGTAGCTATGTAGCACATGTACAGGCCACGGCCAAACACACATTGATTGTGGGGTGGATGTGTTACACAGTAGTATGTAGTTGCACCGTGCAAACCGATCTGTGCTGTGTATGTCTTCCACAACCCAGGTGACTATACAACCATGGCCCCAGCTGAGGAGGAGGAGGAGTGCAATTGCCCGAGGATGTGCCAGAGCCCCAGCCCACAATGTCCGGGGGCAGCACGAGTAATGGTGACTGGACCCCAACCACACATGTGGAGGCTGAGCCAGAGGACCGCACCCCAGACTTCACTACCACAGAGGTCTCAGACGTTATCACAAGCCACCACCCCATTCATGCGCCAGCGCCAGAAGAAACCCCTCCTGCAGACATGGACCCAATCATTGCAAAGCTGCGGAAACACACTTCTGCAGCACAGCACAATGCAGAAGGTGGGTAACAGCATACCCCACAATCCCCACGGGGTTGTCCTAACATCCACAAAATAATTGCATATTGCCCACATAGCATAGCGTTCTGATGTTGGGGGGGTTGTCTTATGTCCTCTGTGTTTCTACCTCCTGTAGCATGGCTTGTCAGGTGTCAGCATTTGTGAGGGGCTGAGACACATGCACACTGTGCTTGGCCATATACCCCACATAAGCCCAAAGAGGAGAGCAATGATGGCAGGTCACCCAGACACCCTATGTGACAGAGACCTCGTCATGTGTATTGTCACCCAGCATCATTTGACAACATAATCTGCAGTGTGCGCCAGCATTATAGAAATGGGGGCATCCCAGATATGTGTATGTGTGTCTCATGCCCCCTCAGATCATCTGACCTATCCCAGAAAAGCAGTGTGCAGACCAGGCATTGACATATTAAATGTTGCCAATGTGCCATGTGTGAGATCTGTGATTCTCATGACCCCTCATCCAGACCCCTTCCAGACAGGGGGATGGCTCATGGGAGACACAGATCTAAGCATGGTCATGTGTTGCTAGGTTTGGCAGGCATGACTGTTCTGCAGACTGATCTTGTGTGATATGCGTGACATGTGTATGTGTGATGGTTGGTAGTGGAGAGGTATCTCACATATCACCCCCTGTCCCACCCACAGGCACTCATCAGGCCCTCCAGCGTATCTACCTGGTTATGGGGGAAAATACCAAGGAGCTGTCGCTGCTGCGGGAGGAGGTACGGTTGGGGGCGCTTGCCAGTATTGCGGATGCCATGGAGGACATTGTGGGCCTACTGCGGCAGCCAGCACCAGCACCAGCACCATCACCTGAGGCGCTAGGACAAGGTGCAGCACCGCGGGGGGTGTTGGGCCATGGGAGGCATGGGCGGCCACGCAGGAGGTGACTGTGTGTGTAATAAACAGCCTTTAAGCAGTACATACAACATGTGGTTTCCAATGTGTGTCCCTGTGTTCCCCTAAGTAGTGTGCAAATGCATGTCCTGTCCCTGACCATATGAGCCACACAAGGCCCCTCACTGGTGAGGTGTCTGTACTGCCAGGAATCACTGCACAGACGCCATCACATGCCGTGTGTGCCATGCACTGTGTCAGGTCCGAGCCCCTGGGCCACAGTGTGGCTGTTTACACATACTCCTGGGTTGCACAGGGGGAATGTCCTGAAGCTACATGTGCAGTGTTGGCATGCGTCACCATTTTCCTCCCCGCATACCTCCTACATTTGACGCAAATGTGTGACCATTGTCCCTGCCTGCAACACTGCCTACGTGCCTGCCCCTCCACATAGGCATGCATGTGGCACAGGCATACAAGGGTGGCTTGCGTAGTTCCGCTGCTCACGCCCACAAACATATACAGTTACTCACCGACCATCCCTGTCACATGTATTTTCCCAGGACGCACACAACAGCTTTACCCCTAAGTAGGTCCTGGGCACAGCAGTACATCTTACTCTGCCAGTGCAGAAGTAGTGGTTTGCCAGTTGTACTATTGGCACACAGGCATGTTGCATCAGAAACGGTTCCCACACATTGTACACAGCATGCACGTGGCTCAGTATCCTGGGACGGCCTCTACATTGCAACATCTCAGGGTCCACCCTGGTCTCACACACCTACTCACATGGTCAGCCCCCACGACTGCATGTGGAGCCCGTCCACGTTTGCTACCCATGTCTACCTTTACTACACATACCTGTCTACACACATATCCCATGCTTGCATCCATAGTGTGTTGGTAAGGGAGACACGTGACCATTGTGACATATGAACAAATGTGTGTATATTTATCCAAAACAACAATACAGAACAAGAGCAAACCCCATCCCATTATGCCTGCCCAGTGATGGAACACAGGACAGCACAGGGCACATGTGTGGACATCACAGGTGCCATCACACACTCCTGTGATGCCCTTCAGGGGATGGCCGCCGGCAGGGCAGACGCTCCACCTCGGCGGCCACCCGCTGAATGGCTCCCGTCAGCCACTGGTATGTGTGGACTAAAAGATGTATGCGGCGGTCCAAACCATCCAGAGCCCCATACAGGTCCCGCACACACCTGCCACATACACACACATAGTGCCAGGGGTCTGTGTGGTGGCATGTGCATGCAACCTGTGTGTGGCCCTGGATGGTGTATCCACATGCCGTGGCTGGCGGGAGCCCAGTGCCCTTTGCTGCTCTGTGTTCCCCATCACCCTCACACACCCACACTTCCCCCTCCTCCCCTCCTTCCAACTCCCACCCGCCCTCCACATCCTCCTCCACCCCTCCCCACACCCCCACATCAGCCACACCCTCTCCCTCCCCTGCCACCCCGCCACCCACCCCTTCCATGCCCCCATCAGCCCCCTCCTCCGCTGCTGTGTCAGCCAGCTCTTCCTCCTCCTCCTCGGCCTCCCCCTCCAGCTCATCTCTGTCCTCCACCACCACCACCTCCACCTCTGTGGCACGGTGGGCAGGGGGCGCCTCAGGGCATACGCAGAAGTGGAGGGGTTCTCATCATTGTCATCACCCTCTGTGGAAGATGACAGTCATCAGCACATTATCATGTGTGTCACATAGCACATGTACATATGCAGGCACCACACAGGCTGGTGGACCAATGTGACATTTGTTACTGGGCAGCAAGGTCGCCAATACTCACTGTCACCCTGTGACAAAGCCCCCCTCTGGAGGTGGGCAAGGTATTCAGGATGATGGAGGCACAACTCTCGCCCCTTCTTCCGGAGATCCTCTACCTGTGTATGTGAAAACAATGGGTGGGGGCATCAGTGACCGTTTATCTCTGGTGGGTGGCCAACATAAACAAACATCTGTGTGGGCAGCATCTTGCTGCTCCTGCTCCACTGCTGTGTGTGTCATGTACAGTATAGTTACGCACCTGTAACAGGTGATCTCCGGGAACACCAGGAATAATTCTGCACATGTGGGTAGCGTCGGTAACAACTGAGCCTGTGCGGGAACGCTCCCCAGCGTCCTACAGGAAAGGTTTTTGGAGCATCCCACAGCGCCTGAGTGCTGCCTTCCCACCTTTCCCAATTGCCTTTCTCAAGTTGAGTTGAAAGCTGAAACAAAGAGAGAGAGATAGATAGGGAAAGAGAGAGAGAGAGACACAACCCCTAGGGGAGATGGGTGGGTTGTGAAGACGTATTCCTGCTGTTCCCGGACATCACCTGTTACAGGTGAGTAACTATGCTATCTCCAGGAACAAGCAGGGACTAGTCATCACATGTGCGGACATCCTAGATGTAGATGCCAGGGAAGGATCCCCAGAGTGTTGAGGCCCTGTGGAGGGGTTCCACTTCCTCCCATGGATGTCTGGCATCCTGTAAGAGAGGCGGCTAGGAGTTGATTACGTATGGAAGAGGTGTTGGAGAGCAGCCTGACCAACCATAGCATCCCTGCGGGAGCCTTTATCCAAGCAGTAGTGGGCCATGAACCAAGGACCAGGTAGCTGCTCCACAAATGTCCTTAATATAGACGGAATGGAGGTGAGCCCTAGAGGCTGCCATGACTCTCACATTGTGAGCAGGAACATGGGCCTCCAGTGAAAGATGTTTGTTATGATAGATAAATGTCATACATTGGGCAATCCAGTTGGATAGAGATGTTTTGGAAACTGCTGTACCCAAATGGTAAGGATCAGAGGCTATGAATAGCTGAGAGTACCTTCTGTGTTGCTGGGTCCTCTGCAGATGAAAAGGCACAGCTCTTTTACAGTCGAAAGTATGAGGAGTATTATCTGCATTTGAAGCATGAGGCTGTTGAAAGACTACAGGTAACTAAACCTCTTGGTTCAAATGAAAGGAGGAAACCACCTTAGGCATGAAGTGTGAATGTGTCCTTAGGACTACCTTATCATGGTGAAACGGTGTGTAAGGTGGATCAGCCACTAGAGCTTGCAATTCACTGATACGACTTGCTGATGTGATTGCAAGAAGGAATATTACTTTCCAGGACAGAGACTTTAAGGAAGTAGTGGCTAAGGGCTCAAGAGGCAGCAGCATAAGCTGGCATGGAAGCAGATTGAGATCCCATGCAACTGGAGGTGGTCTAAGGGGAGGTTTCGTTAGATGCAGGCCTCTCATGATTCTGGATATGAGAGGATGGGATGAAATGGGTTGTCCATTGATGGGTTCAGAAGAAGCAGCAATGGCACTTAAATGGACTCTGACTGACTCAGGTTGGAGACCAGTGTTTGATAAGTAAAGGAGTTAGTCCAAAAATGTTTCTATAGGGATGACAAGAGGGATTGATGTACTTTTGTGATCACCAAATGGAATCTCTCTTCCACTTGACGGCATAAGAATGCCTTGTGGAAGGTTTCCTGGAAGCATAATGGACATCTTGCACTTCCTGAGTGAGGGGAAAGCCAAAGCAGTTAAAACCTTCAGTAGCCAGGCTCTGAGGTGCAGAGAGTGGGGGTTTGGATGTCATACTTTCTCCTCCTCCTGTGACAGTATGTCTGGAGCTGACCCTAAGTCCAGGGGTGGAACCTGGGACAGATGTAGAAGCTGAGGGTACCACACCTGGTGTTGCCAGCATGGGGCTATGAGGATCATGTTGCCTCTGTCCCTCAGGAGCTTGAATAGGGTCTTGGCAATCAAGGGAATGGGAGGAAAGGCATATAGGAATTCCTGCTCCCAGTTGAGGAGGAAAGCATCCTTCGCTTAGCAGCCCTGAGCCGAAATCCGTGAACAGAACCGGGTAGGTTTGGCATATGATGGACTTGCAAAGAGGTCTACATCTTGACTTTCCCAGAGTTGCAATACTGTGGAGAGTTGGTCCATGCATAGAGACCATTTGTGTGGACGCAGAACACGACTGAGTCTGTCTGGCCAAGAGTTCCGATTGCCAGGGAGATAGACTGTCAGGAGATGGATCTGCTGCTCTGTGGCAAATGCCCACAGTTGAAGAGCTTCGTTGCAAAGGGACAGAGAGCCTGTTCCTCCTTGTTTGTTCACATAGACCATGGCTACCTGATTGTCTGCGTGAAGTCGTAGTCTCTTGGCCTGTAGAAGGGAATGGAATACTTGAAGAGCCAGGCGAATTGCTCTGAGCTCCAACATATTGAT